>CM031242.1:248807728-251541227 GCA_018340775.1 Taxus wallichiana var. yunnanensis
ACTTTCAAACCAAAATTGTGGTGTCAAGCCAAAATTTCATGTTGAGGAGAGATGCTCCTGCATCACCAAGCAAAGCCTATGAGGTGGTTTTTTATGACAGCCCAAGGTACACATATATTTCAAATCCTTTGTTTCCTTTTACATCATCAAGTTGGGCTGATCATCACAAACTCTTTCTCACAAGTTTGGACTTCAAGATAGGGGTTTCTTTGCACATGATGATTGAGAGAAGAGGTATGATGAAGAGTTACATAGATTGCTTGCATCCTTGGAATCCGGGTAAACCCTTGAAACTCAAAGAAGGTGAAGGTAAAGATTTCAGTTTTGATTTTTCCTCTCTTTGCTTATGGAAGGGAAGGAATTTGATGAGTTTGTATGAAATGGGGAAGAATTCTAGCATGGCATGTTTGAGGCATCATAAGCTTGATAAGAATTCTGATTTTCTTTCCTATGTATTGCTAACCCATGGTTCCATGAAAGAACTGAAAGGAATATGGGAAAGGGGAGCAATTATGATGAAGTTGCAGTTGTACATATGTCGGTCATAGAGGGAAATGATGATGATTCTAATTTTCAGTTTCATATGTGGTTAACCCATGGCCCCATAAAAGGTATGAATTTTGTTTTGACTTCTTTGTTTTAAGTTCAACTGAGGCACACATTGTTTTTGGGGGTCAAGAGCTCCAAATTTTAGAGAAATTTACCCTCAAAATTCACAAGGAGTTGGGGTTCCACTTGCAAAATGAAGAAGTCATAATTCATGAAATCAGGAAGGGAAAAGGTAGGAATGTTAAGCAAGGGAAGGCTGATTTTATCTCCTTACCAGCAGTAAGGAAAGGACTGAACATAGTTAAGAATGCAAGGAGGAATTTGGCAAGCAACATCATGAGGATGGGAAGATTTGTAATGTTTGACCCTCTTGAGTTAAGGGCCAAGATGTCTGCTGATTTCAATTGTAGACCTGTTGTTCTTAGTTTTTAACCTATGTAAGACAATTTTCAGTCCCTACATTACTCATGAAATTGTCTTTCTTCATAAGATTTCAGTTTGGTAGTTGTTATGCCATGGTTATAGGGCTGAATCTGCAAAAATCAGAATTGGGACTGCCATTAGCAGCCATGAACAGCGGTGAACTTTCATTTTCAAAGAGAATTCCATCATGGGTTGATGTGGGAAGAAGGTTTCAGCTGAAAGGAAGGAACAAATCAGATTTGATAGCCTCAAATTGGATAAGATTCCATGTGAATTATGACTGTGGTGAATTGTTTTCAGCCCCTCCACAATCTGATTTGCATTTGGTAATAAGAGAGATAGCTAGTCAAGTTGATTATGCATCCATTTCTTGCTTTATGATGGAAACTACATCAGTTTGCAGGGATTTTAGTACAGTTGAGCATGCAAAGAAAGGAGATGTCATTGTTGTTTTTGAAGTAGAAGATGATGAAGACTTCCATGAAGAAAGGGGCAGTAGAGGTATGAGTTTGTTTGGGTTGAAGCTCCTTCATTTAACAAGCACAGGATCTAGATTATGGGAACACTACAGCATGTTCCTTTACTTTGATATGATGATACTTGGGCATATGAGTTTGCAATTGCTTGGGGACAAGCAATTTCAGGAAGGGAGGATTGTAATGTCCCATTTTTCGAATTAAGGGCCTAAAAATGGACTTCTTGTCATTCCCTTTCCGTGGCAAAGAGGCATGATTGAACAAGGTAAGGAACTGCATTTTTATTTCAATTTTTATTATTAGATTTAATGTTTTTTTTAGTGTTTCCCTTTATAAGGCAGGTCGGTTGTGATTGGGAGATTCATTGTAATGTCCCTTTTTGGGACAAAAACCAAAGATATGGGTTTGGCCACAAACCCCAAGGATCAGATTTGAAAATACACCACACCACAAATGAAATATAATCTGATTTTTATGACAGCAATTCCCACAATAATATAAACCCTAGCAGCGAACTGAAAAGGGGTTTAAATGCACCATAAAACCATGCACAATAGCTGAAAACACTTGTAAATAATTATTTCATGTACGGCAATATTTATCCATTCAATTTGCAACACATAAATGGAGAAAACCAAAGATAACACACTGTTGTAATTAAATTTGGAACAGCAGCAGGGCAGCCACATGCAAGGGCTGAAAACCCTAGATGAACTCCTCCAAAAATCACAAAACTATGGATTCCAACCTTATAAATTATGTCAAATCTGATTATGAAAGAAAAACTGAATTTTGTGCCCTAGAAGACACTAAATCACACTCTAATACAAGTCGCTCCAACTAGGAGAGGCTTAACAATGCATGCAAATGATTGTAGATGACTTCCTTTATCCTTCAATGCCCAAATCTGCAAAATGGTCTTCAATATGACTTCACTTCAATCAAGGATGGAGGGTTTCCGTCCCCAACCAGCCACAAGAAGGGTTTTCGTCCTTCTTGGAAAGAGCCACACAATTGGATTTTCGCCCAAAAGTGGAGAGAACTAAGAGCTATCAGCCCAAAGATCACTTTAGAATAAATTTGCCAAAAGTAGATGTCCACAAATGAAGCCATAACATTCCTTAAATACCCCAACCTTGGCGCAAAGGCCAACCCCTATAAAGCTTATTTGGGTCTTTTAGTTCACGATCAATTATCTAATTTGAGCTTTGACCTTCTCCACAATGTGATAGCATGTTTACAATCACCGAGAAGTCAATTCAAGTTATAGTCTTTGCCAACCACTTCTCAGAGCCTCATGCATTCATTTGTATACAGCTTTGATCTCTGCTACATTATTCGTTGTGTAACCCACTTTTTCAGCAAATACGGACACCATGTTGTCTGTTGTGTGACCAATACCTACAATTGCTGCCAAACCTGGATTTCCCCTTGAGGACCCATCAGTTTTCGATTTTCTGTATCCTAGTGGGGGAGGTCTCCATCTTGCTTGTTTTCTATCTTTCTTCAGGCTTTGGAACACTAGCATTGTGGACTGCCTAGGTTGAACTGAAAGTTGATGGCATATAGGCTCCCATATTGGGGTGAGGGTTGAAGGTACAGAAATTTTGTGCTTAATGTTTTCAGCAACGTTAATTTTTGTTCTCTCCCATACATAGTAAATGTCTTTACTAGTCTGCTGAAATATTTGGTTGTTTCTTTATTTCCAAAATATTCTGAAGAAGAAGGGAAATTCTAACATATAAAGTTGGACATAGGTTCTGACCTTTGGGAAGATGTCTTTGCCAATCTCTAAAGAGTTGTTCAAGAGTCCCAAGGGGGTTCCAAGGAATGTTGAATATTTTAGACAAGAGCTGTCATAAGGGAATCACCTTCAGGCATTGGAGGAACAAGTGAGATAAATTTTCCTCACAGTCCAAATGTAAGATACATCTAAAAGGCCCATTAAACCCTCTCTTTGCATAAAACGTTCCCAGTCAAGACTCTATTATGAACAAGAACCCGGAGAAAAAAACTCACTTTGGGCCATATAGCTGGCTGCCATATCTTTATGAAGATGTCCTTGAGGGGATGAGCATTACCTGATATCAACGTATCATAACCTGCTGAGACTGTGTAAACACCTGAGGATTTTGTCCCCATCCTAGAGAGTCCAGACGCAGAGATGCAGAGAGTGGTTGTTCCATGAAGATTTTATTAAGCAAAACCCGCCCCTCCCATTCAATGAGAATTGGCCATTCCTTGAGAGGAATCCAACACTTACCCAAATCCCATTGCTCATTGGTAATTCTACTATAGTTTGCTACTTTTATCCATCCTTTGTTTTGCATGGTCTCCATAATGTGGCTTAGTTGGGGATATTGGACAATAATAGGGGGTTGACCATCCCAAGAATCCGTCCAAAAATTAGCATGTTGACCATTATGCACAATCCAAAAATATGTTTTTTATGATCTGCTCACCCACTTTTAATATTGCAAGGCTAGGCGAGCCTTTAGTTGGAAGGGAAAGCCAAATAATACTTGTTGGAGGATTATTTTCCGCGTACTTAGCTCTAATATTGACAGCCCATAAATCATCGAACGTATCAACATCCGCCATTATAACTTGGCAGTAAGAGCCTTAGTTTGTTTAAACGAAGATGTCCCCCATCCTTCTTAGGTTTACAAAAAGATTTGCATTTGAGTAAGGACCATCTTTTCTTTGCTTGCATGCCACTCCACAAGAATTTTTGGCATATAGAATCCAATTGTTTCAAGATAGAAGCTGGTATATTCAACACAGAGGAAGCATATATTGGAATAGCCCGAAGAACAATTTTAACGAAAATCATTCTACCCCCTGAGGATAACCACTTATTTGTCCACTTTTGCATTTTTTATTCAATTTTATTGATGAGCCAATGCCAAACACGAATCTGCGTAGGGGCCAGGGTAACACCCAAATATTTAATCGGGAGAGACCCTCTTTGGAAATGAAATATGGACAAGATGTGTTCCTCTTGTCTAAGAGAGCAATGAAAGAAAATAATACTCGATTTTGCTTGATTTATAAGCTGACCAGTAGCCAATGAAAAGATATTGAAAATTTTTTGAAACTGTTGAGCCTCTAGAAAAGTAGCTTTGCCAAGAAGCGTCGAGTCATCCACGAACTGTAAATGTGAGAGAGGATGGGCTTGTTTGGCCAAGCGTATTCCTTGAATTCTATTCTCCCGAAGTGCGTGTAATGTCCCCTTTTTCGAATTGAGGCTGAATATGGACTTCTGACATTCCCTTTTCGTGGAAAAGAAGAATTATTGATCAAAGAAAGGAATTGCATTTCATTTTACTTTTCTTTTATTAGATTTAATGTTTTCTTTTAGGAGACAGGTCAGCTGGGTTTAGAAGAATAAAGAAGCAATAAAAGAATAAAGTGAGGCTTAAAGAGGTTGATCCTCTTCTAATTAGCCTTTGCTGACCAAGGAAGAATATAAAAGGGACTTAAGGACTTCATTTGCAATCATCTTTGGCGCATTTTTCATATACAATTGGTTTGTTGGGCTAGTTGCTCACTACCTTTCCACTTGAGGATGAAAACCCTCTTGTGTGGCATCCAAGGAAGACGGAAACCTTCCTTGTGGCTTGGTGGAGGATGGAAACCCTCCATTTTGAGTTGGAGACATCAAGAAGGATTGCAAAGGCTTTACATCATTTTTGGAGCTCTTCCCTAGGGGAGTGACTAGGGTTTGAAGCTGGTTTGGTGCTTTCTAGGGCACAAATTTCAAATCTGATTTTATAATCTAAATCTCCATAATTTATAAGGCCGTAATCTGAACTTTGGTGAATTTTGGTGGAGATTTACTATTTTTCCTAGCCCTCGGTTTGGCGGGATTGTTGTTGTTATAAATAATTAATTTTTGTTGTGCTAATCAGATATTTCTTCAATCTTTTGATGTATTTGTGATGTATAAATATTGCCGTGGCTAGATAAATTATTTCGTGGCATTCTACATTGATTTGCATAGTGAAAAGTGGATCTGAATCTCATAACTAGTTCGTTGCCTTAGGAAGTTTTGCTAATTTTGGATTTGTTAATCAATCTAAGTTATTATTAGCTACTTTCATATTATTGTGTGTACTTGAAGGTGTTTTTAGATCAGATTTATCGGGGATAATTGGTAAACCCCTTTTCGCATTTTCGGCACAAAAAATGACATTACAGTGGTATCAGAGCTTCGGTCTTCCCATCCTGAGGGTATTCGTGCAAGGCAGTGACAATACAATCATGGAATGGCGACCTAGGTTCTTACCAAAGGAAGAAGTCATTTCGAAGGCGAAGCATGGCATCCAGTGGGTCACAACATTGTGGCTATCTATGAAGAATATAGGGCTCTTTCGAAGGAGATCCGTGATGCTATTTCGCTTGCCAAATTCATAGGGGTAAGCAAGGGTAGGTATGGGCCCAAGCCTAGACCTCAAGTACCACAGGAGGATCTTCAACATGCCTTGGGGAGGGTGACGCTCTCCACATTTGATGATTCCAAAAATGGGACAGCTAGAGCATGGAAGAAGATGCTAGGGTTTAACCCTAGACCACAAGAAAGTGCCAAAGAGCCAAACCCAAAGGGGTTTCTCTTGAAAGAAGAAAAAGAACCAGATCTACAGGAGGGCTTTGAGGTGGAATCACCAAAGAAAGAGGTAGAAGTACCTATCATTTTCCCTAAGGATGAGCCATTGACTGATTTTCAGGACAACCGGGTGAATGGACATGTGTTTGGTGAAGAGACCATGGAGCATGAGCCCAAAGAAGAAGGGAAATATGATACGCCGCATTATGGAAAAGAATTGGTGGATAGAGCCCCATTTCCGGATGATAATGTTGACAATCAGCTTGCTGGAATTTTAGGAACAGCAGTCAATCAAAGGCAAGTTGATGGAACACATGACTCCGGCGAGAACCATGAAGATGTCCCGAGCATGTGTCAACAAAATATGGATGAAGCTAGGGTGGAAAGAGTTTCACTTGTTGAAACTAAGACGGAGGAGGGCCCTTTCATGTTGGCAAGGCAAGAAGAGGCTACAAAGCTTGATGAAGATTCAGCCCTAACTCCCATGGTTGTTCTGGAGGAACAACATTATGAGGTAATTAATGATCATTGTTTGGTTAATACTGATTTTATTTTAGCATGTGATGAATTCAGGCATGAGCAAGAGGGAGAAGAGAAAGGGAGGTTTGGAAACCATTTTCCAAATAGATATGATGACAGCAAGCTTGTTGGACTGTTTATAACAGCGGTCAAAAAAGAACATAATGATGAAGAATTGGGCCTTGGTAAGAGCCACAAAAGCATCCCAAGCACAAGTGATCAAGGTATGGAGATAGTAAGAAAAGGGGAAGCTCCACTTATTGAAGAAACAAGGACCAAGAAGAGGGAACACCTTGATGACCACCCAAGGGGTAGTAGGGACAGCACATTAGATGGTAAGGAGCACATACACCCTCTCATGCAACCTCCGAACTGTGTGAAGACCGCTTTATGTACATGGGCCAAGATGGAATTGGTGAGAAGTTACCCCCTTCCAAAGACCATGGTATGCTTGTAAAGGTAACCAATTCTTTTTTCATTTGGATTATATCTCAGCTGATACACGTGTATAGAGAAGAATTTTGGGGTCACAATGGTGAATGCATTGAGGGTAACTCAACCAAATTGATAAGGCCAAGGAGAGAGGAAGAAATTCTCCATGAAGGACCAAGGATAGCAATGGGTGAAGTTGCTGGTCTGTTATCAACAGCAGTCAAACGTGGGAGAATTACCAATATATTCAGCCATAATAAAGTTCCGTGCATGAGTACCATTACTAGCTTGAAGAAGCTAAATGATAAAGTGAAGGTAAGCAGCCCTGGACCTAGAGACAATTCAAATTTATTGCCTATCATTGTACCATGTCAAAATTATGGACATCATGAACAGCTGGGAAGAAATGATAACTATGTACTCTTTCTTATGTCACTGCCATGTTTTCACCTCCACAATCTGCAAGACCAATCAGTTTTGCAAGGAACCCTCAAGAATGACACTCGAAAGGGCAAGTCCATGGAGGTAAGGTGTTTTTGAAATATTTTTTGAGTGTTGGTTCTAACTCAGAAATTCTGAGTTGTAAAAAGGTTAAGGACAGCTCGTGGCCCAAAAAGGTTTCAGTTTCATTGCTTACCAACATCCCCTAGACTACCTGGAAATGCTTGGTACCCCCCGTATTACCAGCCCTAATACATACTTGGTACATGTACAGGTACGTGTTAGGTACGCTGCAGGTATGTACCTGCAGCGTACGTAGCCCAAAGTTCTGCCATGTTCAACTTAAAATCATTAAAAATAAAAATAAAAGCCCTAACTTAAAATAAAAGTCCCTAAATCAATTCTCAATGTATTTGAAATCTATTGGATCCCGCATCTTCTCGCTTTTAACTTGTAAATTGTCTTCAATCTTCACCAAACTTCTGTTAAGGTGGCTGCGAGTTTGGGAGGAGTTGTAGTTGTGAGTTCACGAGTTGTCGCTGATAGTTCAGGAGGGACTGTAACTTGACCCTGTGTAGGAGGAGAAGAGAGCATGTGCCTGTAGGAGCTGTTATTTCCTTGTTGTTGCCATTGCCCTTGCTGCTGGAGAAAAGTCGATAGTTTTAGCTTTTGTAACTTTAGATTTTTCATTTCTTTCTTTCTTTATTTAAATTAAGTTTGTCATGTAGCTTAATTTTGTTATGTAGTGTATTTTTTTAATATTTGGAAAAAAGATTTAACCTTATTAACTTTAAAATATTTTTTTAAAATGTTATAAAAATTAAATTCCAAACTCAATATATTAAATTTATTATATTAAAAACATTAAATATTTTTATTTGTAAAATATATTCTGTTTAAATTTTAATTAATATTTTAAAGATTTTCATCAAGACTTTTAATTATTAATGTATAATATTTACATATTTATAATGTTTCAATTAATTTTTAAAAGTTTATTTTCTATTTTAATATTTTTAAATTTATTATATAAAATATGTATTAGTCGAATTTAATCACAATTTTTTTCCCAGATTTTATCTTTACTAAACATGAACACAAACCTTGTGACTTAGCATATATATAAATGTACCCACAGCGTACTATACCTGAGGTCTTTTAAAAATTTGTCGTTTCAACGTACCATACTCGTTCCTGTATTCATACCCATACACGTACTGAAACAGTCTAGAACATGCCAAAACAGTTCGGTTTTCACCATGCACAATCGGACAGGTATAATGACTATGTTGCATTGCTCCACTCCATGATATTGTTGTGTTTTTACTCTCATGATCAGCTTGTGCCAAGTGGAAAGAAGGTAAGAAGTGAATGGTGTAGCAAAGGGTGCAAGGATGCTTGGGTGCAATACCAAATTTGTTTTAGCATATGTGGGGTTGGTACCATTGTGAGCCTCAAAAGGGGAAGAAGGTCTGATTGCAAGATCAATTTGATTGATAATCTCATCTTTGAGTGTCCGGGAATGACTCACACCTTTGCATTTTGGTTCAACTCTCATACATACCAACTTTCCCAGGTAATTGGTTTCTTATTTGGCCATGGAATAGTAATGCTTGTAGATAATGGCACCACTCATAAATTAATCAAGAGGAGAACTTACCGTTAAGCATGGGTTGAGCATAATTAACTTTGGAGGCTTCAAGGTCACCAATGTCAATAGTATTTTCATGTTGTCAAATTTCATGGGAAGGTGCAAGGTATGTAATGTTTTTCTTGAAATTAAGCCAGCTGAAGTTAATGTTGTTTGCGGGATGCAATGGTTTCAGTTTTTGGGAAAATTTCATTATGGTTCTCTTCTTCATATATCAACTCCTTGGAAGAACATAATTATAGTTGGGCATGCACAAATTCAGTCACCCAATAAGTTTATAGGAGAATTTAAATTGCTGATTTTGATACAATCAAAATATGAGTTGTTTCCAGATTCGAACAGCTATAAGAGTGTCCATTTTGAAGTCATTAAATCATGGGAAAATAGTGGTAGATGGTTTCAGCTGAAGGAAACAACTACTTCAACCAACATAGCTCCAAGTTGGGTGGAAAATCAGGTGATTCATGACTACCATACTTTGTTTTCTATCTACACACAAGATGATTTGTGTATTTTCTTGGAAGGAACAAATTACAACATCATTAATGAAGATCATCTTGAGAAGGTATGTGTTATGGAAATTTTCAAACCTTGGAAAGAAGGGCATTTGAAATGCTTGCTCACATTCTTGGTTCCAAGATGGGAGGCTTGTACATATGATATAAAAAGATATGCACATCTTTTTGCTTTTAGCCCATATGGAAACAAATTGTCCTTCAAAAGGGTGTATAAAAATAATAAGGTGGCAGATGATTTGTCAAGGAAGCCACTTCCTTTCTCTTGGGATGATATTGCCCTACATATTGAGAAGATGAAGGAGACTAAGGGTTCAGATCAGCCGAGTTTGCAATTGCTTGGGGACAAGCAATTTCAGGAAGGGAGGACTGTAATGTCCCCTTTTTCGAATTGAGGCCTAAATATGGACTTCTTGCCATTCCCTTTTCATGGCAAAGAAGAATTATTGAACAAGGAAAGGAATTGCATTTCATTTCAGTTTTCTTTTATTAGATTTAATGTTTTCTTTTAAGTGTTTTCCTTTAGGAGACAAGTCGGCTGGGTTTGGAGAGAATAAAGAAGCAATTAAAAGATAAAGTGAGGCTTAAGAGGTCGGTCCTCTTCTATTTGGCCTTTGGCACCAAGGGAAGAATATAAAAGGGACTTAAGGACTTCATTTGCAACCATCTTTTGGCGCATTTTTCATATACAATTGGTTTGTTGGGCTAGTTGCTCACTACCTTTCCACTTGAGGACGAAAACCCTCTTGTGTGGCATCCAAGGAAGACGGAAACCTTCTTTGTGGCTTGGTGGAGGACGAAAACCCTCCATTTTGAGTTGGAGACATCAAGAAGAAGGATCATAAAGGATTTACATCATTTTTGGAGCTCTTCCCTAGGGGAACGACTAGGGTTTGAAACTGGTTTGGTGCTTTCTAGGGCACAAATTTCAAATCTGATTTTATATTCTGAATCTCCATAATTTATAAGGTCGTAATCTGAACTTAGGTGAATTTTGGAAGAGATTTACTATTTTTCCTAGCCCTCGGTTTGGCGGGACTGCTATTAAAAATAATTAATTTATGTTGTGATAATCAATTATTTCTTCAATCTTTTGATGTATTTGTGATGTATAAATATTGTCGTGTCTAGATAAATTATTCCATGGCATTCTACACTGATTTTGCTTGGTGAAAAGTGGACTCGAATCTCATAGGCGGTTTGTTGCCTAAGCGGTCGTTGATTTTGGATTGGTTAATCATTCTAAGTTATTCTTAGCTACTTTCATATTATTGTGTGTACTTGAAGGTGTTTTCAGATCAGATCTATCAAGGATAGTTGGTAAACCCCTTTTCTCCATTTTCAGCCCAAAAAGGGACATTACAGTGCATTTGAAACCAGGCGACCTGGGCATTCTAGCAAAATAATAAACAAAAAAGGAGATAACAGGCCCGTCTGCTCCATCTAGAAGTCAGTGTGAAAATTGGAGAAGGGTAGCCGTTAACTAAGACTGAGAAGGAGAATGATATTAAACATAATTTAACCCAATCAATCCCGGCATGAGAAAAACCAAAATGTCGAAGCACTTGACATAAGAATTCCCAATCCACTTTTTCATATGCCTTAGACAAGTCTCTCTTTATAAACATAGAAGGAAATTTTTGAATATCCATGGAATGCAAAGCCTCTTGGGCTAAAACAATCTGGTCATGTATTTGGCGTCCAGAACAAATCCTCCTTGTTCTGGAGAGATAATTTTGTGAAGAAGAGGTTTCAAACGTTCAGCCATAACTTTGGTAATAATTTTGTACAAAACATTACATAATGTTATGGGTCTGAAATCCGAAATATCCTCCACTTCATTAACTTTGGGAATGAGGGCTATGAAATTTTTATTAATTTCCTTAAGCATTGTTTTAGCTGTCCTCGCCTCTTCTACCACTTGGAGTAGATCTCTTTTAAGAACATTCCAGAAAGCTTGATAAAATTCAATCGGGAATCCATCAAGGCCCGGAGTTTTGCCTTTTTTCATGCTGAAAATTACTTCCTGTAATTCCTTTTCTATTACTGGTCTTATGAGTTGGTCATTGTCCCTAACCAAAATACAACACAAAAAAGAAGCCAGGAATTGAGTTTGCGCTGTGATATTGAGGGTCTGTGCTGTGAATAAATTTTGAAAGAATTGTTTAGCTATTTTCTGCATTCCATCCAGAGAATACTCCTTGTGTCCATCTTCCTTCGTAAGATAGTTGATATGGTTATGAGTCCTCGCTAGCAAAGCTTTATGAAAGAAGACTGAGTTTTTATCTCCATCCTTTAGCCACTGGATTCTAGATTTTTCTTTCCATAAAATTTCCTCCCTAGATACCCACATAGTAGAGTAGCCCCCTCTCTATTATATCTCGGATCCCCCTCCTGTAATTCTGCTTTCAAAAGAAGTTCTTTATGAGAGATATCTTTATTGCTCCCTGCTACCCGAATTTGATAGTTCAGAGCTTCTAGCTGTTCCAAAATCTTTAATTTCTTTTCTTTTATGTCCCCGAATTCATTCCAATTCCATTCTTTTAGCTTTACCTTGAGGTAAGATAAACGTTTAACAAAGGAATACATCTGAGTTCCATGCCTATGCTTTCCTTCTAGCCACCATTGCTGAATATATTGTCCAATATGTTCATGTCTAAGCCACATCAAATGAAATCTAAAAGGTGTCGGATGGGCTTTTGATAGCCCCATCTCTAGGCAAACTGGCCAATGATCCGAGCCAATGTTATTAAGAATCTGGGCTTTTGGAATAAATTCTTTTAGCCACCAGTTCTCAGATACCAAAAATGATCTAATCTTTCCAGTATACATTCTGAACCCTATCTTCTATTAGACCAAGTCATCATGCCATTTCCCGTTAGTACACCTACCAAATTGAGTGATTGAATTGCATGAGACATAATATCCGAGCTGGCATCCAGCTGTAGATTCCCCCTTGTTTCTCCTCTAGGGTAATGACGGTATTGAAGTCTCCACCTAGAATGACTGGCAGGTCTGGAAAGTAACGAGTCATAGCAGTCAGATGCTGTCATTGTGGCTTCTTAGCGTCAAATTCCAGCAGTGCACACACATTGATACATAAAAATTGTTGGGCATCCACTTTGGAGTATGCATGCACACATATAGCACCCCTAATAGCACAAGAATTCATAACTGTAATCTTCTTTGGATCCCACATCGAGAGAAGTCCACCTGAAACCCCTTGAGAGCTTAAAGCAAGGAATTGTCAAATTCTTCCTACTAGCACTGAAATAAGTTCTATGGAAGCTTTGGTTTCTTGAATAAACACCATCAAAGGATGATGACTATCTATCATTCTTTTAATTTCATGTATTTTAGAGGGGCTTCCTTTTAACCCTCTTATATTCCAAGAAATAGCTTTCATTGAGGACCCTTTTGAAGGAGTTGGGACACATCCCTTACCATACCAGCATTGCTCACCTTTTGTCCTTGTTGTAATATTGTTTGATTCGATTGTCCGTCCGAATTTGATATTGGTATTTGTTTTTAACTTTTTATTCTACGTTGCGGGATACGCCCGACCTCCCACGAATCTCGTCGATACGTAACCGTGCGGATACGGATACGTGTGGGTACCTCCCGGATACGTCATCACGTATCCGTGATGTATCCAGGAGAGGTACCCACACGTATCCGTGGCGTATCCCTTCCTAAATACGTCTTTTAAAGGTTTTAATTCATTTTTATTTTTATTTTTTTACTTTTCTAATCACTAAAACCGAACCCTAAAAATAAAATGAATAAAATAAACCACCCTAATCACCACAAAAAGCTATAAAAAGCAAGGAGCGGAGAGTGGAGTTAATGAGAGTGGAGCTAGCGCAAGTGGCACACAAGAACTTGATTTTGAGGAAAATCTAGATGATATATTCTAGATTTGTTTGTATTCCTATATCATATGTATGGCAGCCACATGAACAATGAAATGTAAAATCTTAAGTATATTGTATGTTTTGAAAATTTGAACATGGATCCTAGTATATTTTTCAAATTTCAAGTTTTGTTCGTATTCATGTTCACATGATATTCGTATATCATATGTATGGCAGCCACATGATCAATAAAAATGCAAAGTCTTAAGTATATTGAATGTTTTGATTCTTTGAACATTGATTCAAGTTTTGTATTACTATTTCAGTTTTTTATGGACTAAAAAATGAGTAAAACGAGTAGTAGATGTACATAAATAAATATATATATATATATATATATATATATATATATATATATATATATATTTTTAAAAATATGTACAGACGTTGTTATCCAAATAACTCTCCTAGTTATTTGGACAACCTACATACATATTTTGACTCAGAGATCTTCATTACAGTGGCACACACCTCAATTGTCTCCTTGGCACATTCACTTGGTCATTGTTTCCTCGTGCGCCCTTGTGCGCTTCCCCTTCTCCCCTTTTCCATTTCCTCTTTGTTCCACTCTTACCTTGCACGCATCTTCTGCGCATTCACCTTCTTCTTGGCGAGATGTTTTGTGTGCACGCCTTGTACTTGCTTCAATCAGCTAAGTCCCTAGCCCTCTCGCACGCCCGCACATTACCTTGTAATAGTTGCACCTTGACCATACGTTCTTCGCTCATCATTTTGCCTCATTTCCTCCTCGTGCATTATGCGCGCCTTCCTTTTGCCTTCATCCCGTGCCTCATTCTTCCGCGCGCATACCTTTGCACCCTCCTCTTCACCTTTCCGTGCCACGTCATTCTTTGACACGCTTGAGTGTGTCACACACAACCAGTCCAAACACACCAACAGGTGCCGAATCCTTACAACAAATCAATGAGTGACACGTGGCAGAAACAACAAAGAACATTTGCACAATTGGTCGTCCTTTCAACCAATCAGCGCGTGCCACATGTCTTGTGTGCGCAGACAACTCTGACAAACTTTTGATAGCCGTATCTTTTGCTACATAGCTCCGATCGGCGCGCGCCTAGTCTCAATCGATAGCTACTGACATAGGCTACAGTGCTAAATATTCAAATTCAAATTCTTGGCGGATTTGGTAGGTGAGAAATTGGAAAACGTTGTTCCAGACATTAGTGAGCAAATCTGATTGCTCCAACCACCCGATCTAATATGATCCGCTCTCCTTCCTTCTCCAACATGCCAAACAAGACTTGGGGAAGCACATTTGGCGATTTGCGGCGGATTTTGCAAGCATTAAATGTTTCTTGTTGGTGGTTGTGTTTGATTCGGGTTTTCCCTCCTCTTCTTCTTCCATGGATTCATCTATAAATGTAAGAGCTAGGCTCATTGTTAACGTTGGACATTTTGGATCCTTACGCATTTTGCTAAGGACTTCATATTTTCGGTATTCAGTCGCAGAGACCTCTAGATCCGCTCGTGCATGTGGATATCGGCCTCTTTCGCCATTATGTGATTACTGTGCATTTAAGAAGTAATGGAAGCATCGTTTATTGACTATTTTCTCCTAAGCATGTTTGTGTTCTTTCTTCTTGCCTTTCTTTTACATTGCGTGCTTGTTGTGTCATTCTACGTCCCTTGCATTCCTTTCTAGTTGTGTTCCATGAAACTGATCTAGTAAATACGTTTTAGTTGTGCTACATGTGTCTAACCTTCTTTCACGCATCTCCCTTCATTTTTGCTCAGAACGGATAGTGTTCATCCCTCTTTTCTAGTGTTATCGCCTTTTAGTGTAGTTTCCTTTCATGTTATCCTTCTATCCTTGGTCCCTTGGCATTGTTAGCTTAGCCTTCCCTTTCAGCACTAGGAGTAGCGGTAGCAATAGAAATAGATAGAGGAACCGGCCTTCTCCGGAGATCCGTCTCAAGCACGCAGGTCCCACAACTTGGAGACGGTTCCATTGTTGTCTCAAACGACTCGATCCTTCCAGATCCGGGACGCGGGTGCAAGTTTGACGACCTACGGCGTATCCTACCCATAGGTTTTTTAAATTGAAGTATCCGTGTATCGTACTCGAACTGTATCCTAGCAACATAGTTTTTATTCGTTTCCTGAGCCACTCCCATCAGAAGGCTTGCTTGTTTTGGTATTTCAAAGTTAGCCAGCAACACCAAAGCTTTATCTCCATTCTCCTTTTCATCTATCTCTTACTTCTGTTGACCCAATTGATCTTGGTATTTAGTTTTACATTGATAGCTTCTCACAGTTTACCTTGTTGATTTCTGGAAAGGCTGAGCATAAAAACAACCAGCTGATTGTTAACTTCCGCTTCTAGCTAATCAAAGTCTTGGATTGTTTGTTAACTTGTGCTTCCAGAACATGGGATTCCATATTTTCCTCACCTATCAAGTCTTCTTTATCTTGTTGGAGAGATGCAAATCTGTTATGAGTATTGCCTTTTGGATGGTCCGATAAATTCTTCCTTGCTACTTTCTTCTTCTTGGGGGTGATGAATTCCTCATGTCCTTTTTCCTCCACCAATGGCTCCATAACTTTTGTGGGTAGTTTCTAAGCAAATGGCCATATTCATGACAATTTCTGCATTGGAAAGGAATATTTTCATAATCTAATACTTGTTCCCATATCTCATCCTCGACGGCCAAAGAGATCTTCGTAGGAAGGGGTTTATTAAGGTCCATCAACACACAAATGCAAGCATAAATCATTTGTTCCAATTTAAGGGAGGTCTCAGCGGTCATCATAAAAGTTCCCAGAGTATTACCAATTGCCATAAAAACATTTTGATGCCAGTATTCAGCTGGGAGTCCAAATAATCTAACCCAAACAGGGGCCACCAGGGCATTTCTTCATCATCTTTGAACATAGGGTGCCATGGTTTCATAAACAGACCTGCCCTTCCAAAAAACCATGGCCCCCTTGAAATATAGCATCTCAATCCATGGATGAAGAAAAGAAGAGTAAGAAATAACCATTAGGGTAAATCGAGATCGTGTACTCACCTTTAGTATTCCATACTTTCTTTGCCCATTCTTTGAGAGCCTGTATCGAAGGACAGAAACCCAAAAATCTGATAATCAGGCCTCATTCTTCCAGTTGCTCTATATTACTTTGAATATCTGATTTCTGAATCTTCAACATTGGAGTCCCATCAGCAGCCTTCAAACACCCATTCTCGTTCCTCCTTGGGTCGTATTTCGGCATTCTCAGAGAAGGTGGTTGATAAATTTTCCTTGGTAACTGGTTTCTAAAGCCCCACAAAGGGCCTCCTTAAAGCTAGGTTTAATTGGGTCCTCTGGGCCCATCACTTTCTGTTGACTCGTGCCAGCCATAACAAGACAGAGGGTTTAAATTTCACACATTTGTCCAAGGGGCAAACATGATAGCTCCACCAAGGCTAGGACTCTCCAAAATCCACGAGACCACCCAAACAAGAAATGGACAAAAAGGAAAAGGATAAAAGCAGCACACCCAAGATCAAGCAGTGCAGGAACTCAACAAAAACAAGAATGGACATGTAGCCGAGGATAAGACCACAAAATTTTAAAGAAAAAAAGACAAGGATAGTAACGGTAGGTAAAAACCAAGAGTTTCAAAGTCAGCACAAATTATTGGACATCAACACATCATAACGTGATACCATTGTCTTCTGTAGATCGTCGTGCTTTGACAAAGAACAACGTGATACCACAGTCTTTGGTACCTCAAAGAAAAACGGAGGCCGAAGGATTCGACCACGAGCCTACCACCGGTGAAGTCTCGTTTCATTGTGTACATATATGGTTAGAAAGAAATTTTATGAGAAATCATATGGAGTTTTTGTGCATTCTAACTCCCTTGTGAAGGATGAGATGCTACAAGATGGCCTCATCATCCCTTGTACAGAAAAATCCAACAACTCAAGCTCACCTTGGGCAAGCACATGGTAAGTGGTGATTTCTATGTGAATTGTAATGAAGATACAGATTTGGTACTTGGAGTGCCATGGCTACACTCTTTGGGTAAATTTACCCAAGACTACCAAACCATGGAATTGAGGTTCAAGCTTGATGGCCAAGAGGTTGTGCTTCCAAGCATGACAAATGGGATTCCTCAAGTTGCTACAGCCAAGAGGAGGGGAAGAACTTCCAGAAGAAGGCAAGACATATGGGCAACACATAATGAGGTAAAACCTACAATTTTATTTTCAAAACAGCAGTCATGTTATAAGGATTTTGAATTCCTAATTGATAAGCAAGCTCTTGGAGGGAGTGCTCCAATAGAAGTAGAAGTTGAGTTCATGAATTTTGTGTTTGAAATTGAGTGGGATGGTTGTTATCTTGTTGTTCTGAGCATTGTAACTCAGCTGGGATTTGGAGGTATGATTGGAAGTAGTAGGAGTCTTGATTTGTGGGATTTCAAGCATGCTGTCATGAGTTTTTGTGCTGCTGTCATAGACATTTCCAGCCCCCTTTCCATGTTGTTGTCAGTTGTAGGAGAGTTTCCAGCCACTATCATCTTGATTTTAAGGAAGGAAATGCATAGATACAGCTGTGTTTGGGACAGCATGGTTGGATTTTGGGATTCCATCACTTGAATGAAAATCATGAGGAGAATGCAAGCCATGGAAGAGAGCTAGCTTCCATACCTACGAGGCATGAAGAAATGATATTGGGAGCTCTTGTTTCTTTTAATGTGTTTGTTCTTTGTGTAGGCACAGGAATAAAGAAGAAAAAGAAGCTGAATTTGTTATCCACCCGAGCATATGGTGAAGAATATGGGACTGCAGCTGAAGATGAAGATGTTGTACTAGAGGATGGGAAGTTTGTGATTACAAAAGATTTCATTTTGCATAGAGAGTCCCACCAATACTTGGATTGGGAGTGAAACATAAAGGCTTTGAGGAAGGTACAACCCAACCTAGGACAACAGGAAGAGGGCAGCCTAGACCACCTTTTGGGCAGCCAAGGAGGCCACTACAGCAAGGTAACTCTAGGTGTTTGACTTTGGATCAGTTTTGCATGATGCTCAAGTTTGCCTTTCCAAGTTTTCTGTTGAGTGAAGAATGCAATCAAGAGTTGGGGAATGAGGTGTTATCTACCCCAAGTGAGAAAGGAAGTGTTTTTATGGCAGCCATGAGCCAAACTGCCATCATTGATGTTGTTGTCATCATTTCTAGCAGCCCCCACCTAATTTCAGTTGCATTTGTATTTGGGAATATGGAGTGTTTTTTCACCTTAGTTGACAAGGATGGAACAAAGAATGAGGATGCCACATTGGGACATGGATTAGCTTGTCAAGCTGCTGATTATTCATCAATTTCTTGCTCTATGACTGAGATTACAGCAGTTTGGAAGGTTTTTATATAGCTGAGTATCCAAAGGAAGAAGTTACTGTTGTTTTTGATGTTGAAGAAAAAGATGACTTCAATGAAGAAAGGGGCCACAGATGTCTAAGTTTGTTTGGGCAAAACCTCATTCATTTGACAAGCACGGGATCCAAATTATGGGAGCACTACAACATGTTCCTTCACCTTGGTATGATGGCACTTGGGAATGAGAGCTTGCAATTGCTTGAGGGAAAGCAAATTTGGGAGGGGAGGACTGTAATGTCCCCTTTTCTAAAATAAAATAATTAATAATATTTTAAGCTTGGGCCAATCAATTCTCCATTTTAGGGGTAACTTAATATTATTATTAATATAAAGATATTTTTAATACTCATTCCTTTTGTCGACAAAAAAGGATAAAAAAATAAAAAGGAGATGGAATGGGAAAAAGAAAAAAAAGAAACTTATATTTTCATAAAGAAGTTAGTCTTTGGAGTGCATGTTTGAAGATAAAGAAGAAACATATCTCCCAAGGAGGTCGGTCCTCATGGGTTCATGTTTTAGAGATTTGGCACCACATATTAGCGATATAAGGGGTTCGTTTGGTTCATTTGCGCATCATCATCTTGGGAATTATATACTTATTTTTGGAAATTGGAGCATTGAGCTCTTATTTTCACCCTTCGAGGACAAAAAGCCCTCGTTGGATCCTATTGGGGACGAGCACCCTCAATAGTCGCAACACTTGGGGATGAATACCCTCATTTGTTGCATTGGTGACTTCATTCAGAGTCACCTTTGAACTTCAAAATTCAAAAGTTCACAACGGCAAGTGTTTCCATCGGTGTTAGGGCACCGATTCCAACTAGGGCATGCATTTTATGGGCCATCATATACATTTCCAGTTTGATCTATCCAATTGGAGATTTCGGGATTGTTTTTCAATGGATTTCTGTGGTTGGAAAAATCTTACTCTAATTTTATTGGATAGTTGTTATTTTTGTGATCACTTTGCGCTATCGTTTGTATTTTTTCTCCAAGTATTTATGAAGATATGGAATTTTGAAGTTTCAGCTATTTTTGAGCATTAATTAATTCCAAGTCTGTAATTTATGGTTGAAGCATTTATTTTGCATGACTTCATCAAGGGTTTCATGTTGTTGATGAATTTCTGAAAAATTGTGTGGAAAAGGCAAAAATCTAAATTTACCCTAGGTCACTGCCCTAGTTCTTGCATAAAATTAGATTGTTGTCATAAAAATCAGATTCTCTACATATGGTTGTCATCATTTCCGGCAATGTTCCATTAGGTTTTGGGAAAATCTAAATTCCTCAAATTTGACCCCGAAAGGGACATTACAGATTGTGCCATTATATCAACCAACCTCTCTTGCCCTTGGAAAAACCTAACGCATCATCAAAATTTATGTTCATCATTTTATCTTCTCCTTTTGAATGAATCCCCTCAAGTTGGGAGCATCAATGCTTTGATACCACCGTAATGTCCTCTTTTCGGCTCCAACTGAAAACAAAAGAAAATTGCACAAACCCCAATAGATAGTAAACTGAAAATAAAGACAACCAACCAAAAATTAGGACAGCAAGCTACAGCAGTCTGAATTTTTGTAACAGCAATAAGGCAAATGCAATATCTCTTAAAAAATGCATCATTTGCACCATCCGAACATGTAGAGCAACTTAGAAATATTTTAGAACAATTATTAACCAAGAAATATGCCTTCAAACCCCAACTAGAATTTATTTAATTAAATTAAATGACAACAGTGAACACCCTTACAAAGTGGCTGGAAAATGAAGGATTCCAAGCCCAAAATGAAGTCCAAATATAGATTTTGGCTGCTAAAAATATGGGGAATACACGATGGTTGGGTTGGATATCACCGTGCCCTAGAAACCCCATAACTCGTCCACAAGATGGGTCGCTCCCTAAGAGAGCTGAAAATCATTGTAGAATCAAACCCTAGCTGAAAATCTGCAAAATTAATTTTCTCGAAGCTCTTTGGAAACCCCGGGATGGAGAATCCTCAATGAATTGAAGAGTTTTCATTCTTCAATCAAACAAGGTTTTGTCCTCCTTGTTGGCCACACAAAAGGATTTTCGCCCTTAAGTGGAAGTAGTTGAGCAATCAGCCCAAAAACCATGCAAAGTTAATAGTAGACAAGATGATGATGATCAAATGAGTCAAGTGACTCCTTATACCTTGATGTGGCGCCAAAACCAATTAGAATGCCCCCAATTAGGACCGACCTCATAATGGATCTTTTCTCTTCTATTTTTCATTTGTCTTTCTTCTTAACCCAACTGACCTGACTTTATATAGAAAACTACTAAAGAAGAATGCAATGCTCACGAAAATAACTGAAAACATGACAATTAATCCCCTTGCTCATTTTCTTCTTGCCCATGGGAAGTGGCATGGGCTCAAAGTCTTCAATTCAAACTAGCTTGGAAAAGGAGACATTACATATAGTTGCATTTCGTAGCCTTAGTTGCCCTTTGTTATGTTTTTGACCATAGTCTGCCTATTCGGCAAGTACTGGCCGAGTCAGCAAGTGCTTGCCAATTTTCTTGGGCATATTCGCCAATAAAACTCGCCATTCATCATAGACAAATATTCATGAGTATTTGCTAAGGATATTCGCCGATATTTGGCGAGTTTGACCCTAAAATTCGTCCATATGCAGGTTTAACACGGAAAACGGGAAAAACACAAGTTTAACACTGAAAAAATGCTGATTTTTGTCTTATAAAGGCATCATGCTGATATTTCTCTAGAACAGGGAAGAGGAAAATGTAAATTATTGTAAATTGTAACTTGCATAGATATGCAATTTATGATGATAATTTTGAATGGCAATCATCATAAATTCATAACACTTATCAGTTGGCTATTGTATTTGCATGATGATACGATTTTGTGTTGTATTTGTATTCAAATCTACTAGAAAACACTTCCCCAACATTTTATAGACTCATTTGATATATTTTGTAGCTATATTTTGCATAAAATTTATGTTTTTAAAGAAAATAGCGTATTTTTTAAGTTGCCAAATATTCTGAATATTCGCCGAGTCTTGTCGGGTCAATTTTTTTGGGTTTGCCAAATATTTGCCGAATACGAGTATGTGAACTATGTTTTTGACTATTGTTTTTCAACATAGTTTATCAACCTTTGCCATTGAGTCATTCCACATGCTCAAATTCCATCCATATCCATGGCTTGTTGGTCTACTTTCACCCATTAGACAACTTTGTTAACCTTTCCATTGCTTGATTTGTCTTCTTGGACCCTTCACTCCCCACTTAGAAGCATGTTTCTTCCTTATGAAGATGACAAAACCACCACTTTTTTACATAACCTTCCAAGGTCCTATCAAAAGCATTGGCACCAATGTCGCAAAGAAGTGGTTGTTTTGTCACTCAATCTATAACGTGAAATAAAAGGTTAAAAGTGAGCCTAGCAAATATTTTTATCTCCTGTTCCCTTCAAGATTGTTTTAGCTAATCAATTACTCTCTGTAAGTTTATAAGTACGTGTGCTTCAATTGTGTGGGGGATCAAACAATTGCTTGCTACCTGTACTATATCAACAATTGCTTTTGACTTGGCCTTGTTCTACCATTATAGCTTACATTGCACTCATACCAGTCTATACCACAGCCTTCAGTCCATTTGTTAGTTATTCTATGGTGCTTGAGTGGTCATCCCCCTTTAGGAATCTATGAAGACGATGGAATACACAACTGTTCTCACAGGAGGTCACATTTTTAGGACACAAAACAGCTTATCAGCATCTTAGGATTCACTTGATCTATTACTTGTCTGGGTAGCATTGATTGAGTAGGTCTGGTCTACTTTTATCCAATTGTTGAATTTTGGTTTGTAAAGTGCATTTGATTATACTTCTTACAAGTAGATCAGGCACTTATTGTTAGATAGTGAGATTGGGAGGTTTGGGTGTTGTTCGGCTATTAGTGAATTACCGCATACTCCTTAAATCCGCATACCTCTCAATCAGGATTAGTTTTTTCTAGTTTCAATTCAGATGTTAGTAATTTGTATTTTTTGTTTCAAATTTTGCCTACTAATTGTTTGTGAAACATCGTGTTGCAAAATGGTACACTTAGCTTAGACTTTCGTATTCTTAGATAGTTAGATCATTCTAGTAGCTTCATCAGAGCTGATTCTCAGTCCTAACCAGCCCTTAGATGGATTAAATCTCTTAGTTTGCATCTTAAATCATTGCACATCTTGCTTCGAGGTATTTTGCTATTTTTTGTGTGCATAAGTTTATTTCAGCCATTTTCATCACTGTTACAACTGATTGCTTCCCCAAATAAGTGGCACTTGTAAAACAAATAGCAGATCATAAGTACTCTATCTCGTAGTTTTTATTCTAGATGCTTTCCTTGCCAATTTCTCTCCTTTTTTCTTTACTTGCATCATGATACTCCACGAGCTCTTCTTTATGAAAATTCTCATCCCTAACCCCTCATGGTAATTCCTCATCTTCATGGGGTTCCCAGTCCTGTACCAGTTGCGGTGCTTCCTCAACTTTGTGGGAATCTTCATCACACAAATTGTGGCACTTCATTATCTTCATGTTGATGCCAATCGAATGGAGATTTTTGTTTCAGACCCATCAACATTTCTTCTTTAATCCTCATGATGACTTCCTAACTTCTCCCGAGATTGACTCATTAGATCAGATCTGTAACGAAGCTATGATATCACCTGCCATGTACCTTTCAGGCTTCATCCATATGGGGCATGTTTACACCAAACATAAGATAAAAACGTGCAGTTTCACACCTAAAAGGTGGATTGCACCAACAAGTCCAAATTAAGAATGGAGGAGAAATGCTTCAAAATATCTTCAAGATGAATTTGAATTGATTTCAAAAACAAATTGATTGATTACATAGAGAGGGAATAAAACCCTATCACTAAAAAATGAGTGCCTTTTCACACAAGCAACCAACATAATCACGTTGACAAGATACATTGAACCCACGTAGGAGGAATGCCCCCGCACAACATATGCCATATAGGTAATTTAACATCATTTCTTGACAACAACACAAAATGCGAGCTTCATAGTAAAAAGTTCAATTATATGATAAAACATCATGTATCAACGTTTGACATCCTTCATTCCATGTACACTGTAAAAGCTTCAACTTTCTATGCTAATCTTCTCAATAGAGAGATGCGTTGCAAAATACTATCATTATAACCTTGGTCAAGTGTATCACCGAGAAAGAGTCTCCCGGGATACCAATCCTTAACCCATTGTCTGGCCCTGAAATTGAAGTTTGCCTAATTTGTACAATGAAAATTGGTATGAGAGAGAGGGAAAGGGAGGGGAAGTAACCTCCAAGAGGTGATGAGTGGTTCTCATGTGGAAGCGGCTTAAATCCTGGCATTTGATCCTGATGACCTCGGAATTCTTCCATCTCTGGTGAATGGTGTGGATTATACCCTCGCTAATTGCAGCCTTGCCAATCTTGAGGGTGTTCGCATTTGCAATTCCAAGTCCAAGGGCTGTGAGTCTCTTCAACTCTTCCGCACTCAGCGACATTTCTGCCAATGTTGGCAAACCTTCTTTTAGCTTTGGCATTAGAGAATGGCCAACACTCTTACTGTTATTTTTATCAAGCAGGTGCTTTGGAGGAAGAAATATTTCCCCGGCTGAACCAGCACCCAGTGTAAACTTGCTCTCTACATCCGCATCCAGATACCCTTCCCTCTTCAACTTGTCACAAATCCTTTGAACTGCTGTCATCCTCACCTGATTGCCGCAACAGCAAGTTAATATCGTATTCTTCTTCCATGAAGGACTAAATAGGGAAAGCTCCATTTTAAACACCATGCGCAATAATTCTATACCAGTAAAGCAATTGGATAAAATGGAACGTACTTCCCACTCAGCCAGCCTTCCAACATTTAACTATATTATTTTTATTATTCATCCTCGAAGGCGGAATTGATATGGATATGTGAATCGTATACTTCTATTTTATATGGTCTAAGGTAGTCCTCATAACATATTTAAAAAGGGTTAGAGCAAATGAATGGTACTAGACCGCTTAAGGTAGTGTTGATCATTTTTGGTCAATTATCAGAAGGGGTACAAAAACAAAAGAAAAAATTAGTTGCGAGTTCTAAGCAGTTTTTGGAAGAACTGAAAGCAAAATGGCAGCTGTAGGTGTTGTTGGAGGGTGCAACACCTCACATATGTTGTTGTTCCAAGTGTTGTCTTCAACAAAGTCATGCAGAAGCCTTGGAAGACTAATGCAAGGCCTTGGTAAAGGCGGGAACAACAACATACATTAGAAATTGTGCCTTGTAGCAACAAGTACAGTTGCAGTTTGCAGGATTCAAAGGAGGTTTTGGTTTACAATCAATGATGTTGTTTATGTTCTTATAAAACAGATCAAGTACAGGTGCATTTATTTCTAATTATTTTTTTATGTTTAAATGAGATTACTTGATGTGTTGAGTTGTTTAGTTCATTCCACATTTACAAGTTACAAAAATGAAATGCAAAAGGAAATAGACAACTCAATTACGAAATAATTTCATTTATTCATGAAGAAATAAAGTTTCCCACACAAGTCGTGGGAGCTAACTTATGTGTACAAGCAAAGAAATACATATACATAAAGCTATAAGTAAATGAGGAGAGAGGAAACCCATCATTGTTTGAATGAGCTAGATTTCCCCTTGACTCCTCGCTTGCAATTGCATCATCTTTGTGTTCCTCTTCCGTAAATGCAACACTTGTTGTGAGAAAGGTAATCATTGGTTAGAGCTCTGGGTGTTCTCACTAGTCATGTACTTATAACTTCGGATGAATTTTAAAACAATTATAGATAAGAATGCATAATGGAAAGCCAAAAGTTGAAAAGCGAGTACGTGATATCATCATTCGGAGCATTAAACGAATTTGAATCTGTGCCACAAAAGGGAAATCGAAAATGAATCAAAGGAGAGGCTATTGGCCTCACTATTTTCTAGCTAGTTCTCTTAAATGTGCGAGTACAAGAAATGGCATCATACTTTAAATGACATTGAAAAGTGCAATCAAAACAACATGTCATTAGAAAGGAACACCATAAAAGTAAAGCATCATGTTCTAGTTTAAGAAGAGAGAAAGCATACATTCACTATCTTTCAAATTCAAAATGCAAAGTACAAAAAGAGTCAAACATAAGCCATGCATATAGTCCAAAGGGGCTTTTTCACATAAGAAAAAGGAGAAAAGCAAAGTTTGATTATTTTAATCAAATTATGCATGTCATAGATAGCTTGTGCCTTTATGATTATCTTAATTTATGCAAAAGGATCCCTACACTGCCAAGATGAGAAGGAGAAACAATAAACGGCGGTTGACCACGGTAAGAGAGAGTTTCACATAGGCTATTATTAGCCTTTCATTATTTTATTGTATTCATTAAGGACTATAATTATGCATGTACGGGTACTTTAGCTATTGATAACATTGGTTATTTTTGAAGTGCTTTTGGGGTGAGTCTTTTGTTATATATTGTATGCTCTTACAAAGCATAGGGGGGCTGATTTTTGCCTGTTATGCTACATAAACTTTGTACTAAACCACCTTATGATTGAATAAAATATTGTTTCCTCCATTTGCAAGCTTTTTGATAGTGTGTTGTAGATTAAAGGCATGTTTCAGTGAATTTATTATTCCTTTGCATGTTAATAGTTTTACAACACCCTCCATAAGAAATTTTGATTGTTTTGCAAGCCACGAAAGTGCATTGTAATGCCTTGTGAGTGTAAATCAATTAGAAAGCTATTGTAGTGAAATTCAACAGTTCTTTTACTAGTCAATAAGTGTGTTTGTGCAAGCCCAAGCCCCACAAAATTTTGGTGTATCACCTTTACAAGATTTCAGTTTTACATTCTTTCTAACCCTCAACCCAGACAATTTTAGAAATTTAGTGATCCATCAAGGGAGCCAACCCTCTCTGGAGGTTCTCCTTAGTTTGAGGCACCCACAACTTGAAGGATATCCCATTGTATCGGCCGAAGTCGAGTTAGATAGCCCATCCAGATGAGAGGTGTACTTCGGACCGATAACAGTAGTCCTTAATGATTTTTGGATAAATAAATTATGTGAAGTCATGTGGGGAAGGTCGTTAGGGAGAAAAAAAGAGGCATTGTTTGAAGGAATTTAACTCTATGTGTGATCATCAACAAAAGAATTTTATAGGGACTAATATCCCGTGGAAAGCAAAGATCTTCATAGCTCAATTGAGGACTAATTCACATCATCTTCAGTGTGAAACATGGAGATGGAAAAGACCTAAAGAGGTATGGGAAAAGAGATTCTATGTCTTCTGCACATTTAGTGTAGTAGAGTCATAGAAACATTTGATGTTGGAGTGTAGTGCTTCTGATGACATTAGGACCCGGTTCTTAAGACGGTGGTTGTTGCATCTTTATAGGATATTTTCAGTGAGAATATGGTTGAAAAAACAGGGGAGTTGATTATCAAACTCACCAATAGGAGATCTGAATTCCAGAAAGATATTTAGCAAGATCGATGTCTTATAGGATGTTTTTGGTATCCCCTCTACGTTAAAAGTTCTTCTTCTTCTTCTTCATTTTAAAACTATTCCTTTTATACCATAAAGCAAAAGGATATATTTGAGTGCATAAAAATGTAATTATGTATAGAATTTTTGTGATGAAATTAAAAATTATTAAGAGGATATTATATGAATTGTTCTACACACGTGACATATAATTTTAAATGCAATTTTAAGTTAATTTACTTATTTTAAATACTAAAAAAATTGAGAGCATGGCTATGTAATAGTATTAAATTGATTTTAAAATGGTAATATTGGTTTAGGTGTCATTTATTGTTTTTTCTAATTAAATATAAGGTTATATATTATGTTATATTAAAGTGTTTAATAATTTAATGTTGTCACCATAATTATTGCTAAAGAATATCATTCATAGGTGCTTGGGGGAGGCAAGGAGAAGGAGAAATTTATTGGTGCAAAATAACAAAACACAACACAATTATTTTTTGATGGAATAGATCTTATATAAATAAACAAACATTATGATACACGATTATTCACAAAAAGATAGACGGTATAGAAGCACGCCTCAAAATAAAAGGGTGCAGGAGCAAACCAATCAAGCTAGGTCAAACATAGGAACAATGATCTATTACATCAAGAAAAAGGAAATCAAAAATTAAGTTGTCACCGTGAAATGCTACCCATTGATAGTGGATCATTATCATGCCAACTAGGGCTGTAAGGTCTTTCCTAGTGTCAAGAGGGTTCTAGCCTAGCCCAGATCCATTGTTATCTCCTTCTTCAGTGATATCCTTTGCTTATTTACAAGACGGAGAAATGGCTAAGGCCAACCGAGGGAATTTGCATGGGGGTGTGGCAAGCTCCACCCATCACGAGAAAAGGAAATGGGTGGCCCAAGCAGTAGCGATGGCGGGAACCCCATCCACGATCCCATAGTGATGAAGGTGGTATGACACCCCGCAGTGGTGGTGACCAATGCAAGGACCGATGAACACAATTGCGAAGACCAATGCGAGAGTGGCTTCTACAAGAACCACCCCTGCTGCCGACTACCACCGCCACAAAGTAGAGAGTGATGAGCCAAGGATGACCGAACTCAAACAACATTGCATAGGGCATCACCCTAATGACATAGGAGATTTTAGAGGTGTTTGACCTCACGAGCAACTTTGTTAGCTTGAACTTGAATCTGCAATAACACATTGGATATAACCATGGATTTGTTATATAAAGAAAAGTGGTGATCCAATGTAGAGTTAGAAAATAGAAAAGTATTTCTTTCTTTATGTATCCGAACAAAATCTCCCCTTTGAAAATATGTCAGATTTGGGTGAACTTTTGAAACATCTCGGGGATTATCCCCGAAGAATGTGTTGCCATGAAAATTTCTCAAGATGGAAGGGTTGGAAAAAATTATGGATCCAATTCCAAGAATTTTGGGCCTTGGGACATAACTAGAATACAATTACTCTTTTAATCCAAAAATAAATAATTCAAATTAATATCATATTATCACTCACATATATTTTATCTCTCAAATCTTGAGTTATTCTACAAATATTAAAACAAAACACACTTTTGTAAATACATCTACAACATCATAAATACACTTGAAATTTTTATAGTATTTTGTCATTTTTTTAGATTAGGTAACTATTTGGTTTTGGGGGACAAAAAAACCACAATACATAGATATACCAAAAAATAGCTAGGGTGAGAGAACAACCCAAAAAACTAGCAAGGGCCCCTGAAAGGACAAAATAGCTTGACTAGCACAATAGCCCAACAAATGGTGAGGCACACATAACATCAATTACATAATAACATTTTTTGAAAAAGCAACCAAAAACCAAATACATATCGAGGAGCCAACCAAAAGGGAAAAAAACAAAGCGGCTTGACCCGGTCAAGAAACAATCGCCTAAAGTTTCCTTTTACATTGCTCCTGTTCTGAGCTCGAACCTTGATTCACCTCAACCGTACTCTCTTGAGGGACACAAGGGCACTCCTGCATGTCTTCCTTATTTCCATATGTCTCCACGTCTTCATCTCGTGTTGTTGAGATCCATTCATGAGCCACTCCTTTGCAGTTCATGTTTGACAATTTGGTCTTGTAAGATCGTAATCCTATTTTCTTGCATAATGAAGTCAGCCTTGAGACCATTGATTCTCTTTTCTTGAATGGTTGCCTTGATGTGCCACTCCCTCATGTCCTGGACCAAATGTTTGGTCACCTTGAGAAACATGTCAATAGCCACCTCCATATTTGTTGACTTGACATCTTGGTTAGGGTATCCATAAAATCCTTCACTATGTCCTTCCCCTTAGAAGATTCCCCCTTCTTCATGACCAAGAGCACTTCCACCGCCACCTTTTCATTGTTCTTCTCCTTAGGTCCCTTTTTTTTCTTTCTTATCTCATTGGTTAAGGTATCTTCATCGAAGCAAAGGGGTTGAGTAATGGGAGCTAGGATTGGTTTTCCCTTCGAAAGATTGGCAAAATCAACCCATGATGCAGATGGCGAGTCCATGTTTTTCTCCTTAAAATCAAAGATCAACATAGACATAGATTGAAAAAGGAAAATGGGTAGGCTCATTGCCTAATTGCATTGGAAGTAGTTCATGATAGATAGATGATGAGTGTAAATCTTCCGAACTTTCCCTCGAGGGTTAGATATTTCATTACTACTTTACGATGTCAACCCATCTTTCCGGGAGACAAGTCCTAGAAATGTCGTCATCTAACAATTGAAGTTTCTCGGTAGGTCCAAATAAGATAGAGATTTCATGATTCCTCCTATTATTCTCCTTGAACAATTCCATACCCTTTGTAGTCATGCCCGTAGCCTCAACAATAAAGTCCTCTGTGACTTGCATTTCCATTCCTCCGAGCTTAACGCAGTCATGATCCCAAGCTTTAACAAATTCCAAGGCTAAATTGGGATTGCTTCCTTTAATGTGTTTGATAAACTCGGTAAAACCTCCTTTCCTCATCAACCTCCACACCGTGGCATCTTGTTTTATTTCCTAGAATGAATTTAGTTCAATCCTAACCCTCTCACCTCCCATGATGTGCTTGATTTGTTCTAAGGTTTGGATCCATATTTTTTTACAAAAACTCTTCCACACAAGATTTGAGTTATACCCTTTCTCCGCCGTCACTCTCGAGCTATCATAACTCTTAAATCTTCCCTGTGAATCCTACCTCAATCCATTTAGGCTTGTGTAACATGCTTTACCTACTCCTTTCATTATTAATAATGTTATCAACATGTCTCCACGGTACCATTTCATTTCATTCCTCCCACTATTTCAAATCATTCCCTTGATTTGCCAATCCATCCGCGCTAGAGTTGGAATCTCTAAACACGTGGCATACATCCACGTCATCGAAGGCCCCAATTATAGTTCGAGCTTCCTTCACCAGGTTCTTGATATTCCATACAACCTAACACTTGCCTTTGATGGCCTTGATAACTAATAACGAGTCTCCCTCAATAATGATTTTTTAAGCTTAAGCCTTTTAGTAATCCTTATGCCCTTCACAGTAGTTGCCGCCTCAGCATAATTGTTGGATTTACTTCCTAATGGCTCTGTATAGGCAACAATACATTTCCTCATATGGTCCCTTATCAAGCCCCCTCCCCCAGATATTCCTTCCCTTGATTTTGTAGACCCATCAAAATTAAGTTTACACCAGTCCATTGGGGGTGGTTTCCATTTTGAATTGGTTCTCTCCTTCCTTGTCCCAGGTTTTGTTGCATCCTTGGGTGGGTTGATCTTGAAGTCCTATAGAATCCTAGTTTCCTCCTTAAAGTAGGATTCCTCCCACTTATGCTTATGTACTCCAATGTTATCATTCAAATTTTACTTGATTTTGTTGACCACTTTTGATAATTTCACAACTTTGTTTTGGAAGATTCTGCTATTTCACTCATTCCAAATACTCCATAGTGTGTGTGGAAAAGTGAATTTCCACAACTCCTTAATTAGCTGATCTTTGTAAAGAGCATGTCATTGATCAACCATATTATTAAGGCTACCCGACATGGGAAGTTAGATGTTAAAGATACTCAACAACTCTGTCATAACCTAGAACGTATACTTACATTCTACAAAGAGATGATACATTGACTCAACATTCTCCTCACAAAGATAACATCTATTAATAAGAATCATGCCTCTTTTCCTTAAATTGTATACCATAAGGATTTTATTTAGGATAGCTTCCCAAATGAAAAAGTTAACTTTATGTGTTAGATATTTGTTCCATATCTTAAGACAAATCCTTATGCTCCTCCTCATTTTCAAAAGCAATTTCATAACCAAATTTTACCTCATAATCTCCCGAAGTAGACTTGCTCCAAATAATCTCATCTACCATGGATCTATTGGGAATATGAAGGATCCTTAATTTGATATTAAGGTCCTCAAATGGACCAAATGACCCAAAGTGAAGTCGGGTGGAGGTAGGATAGTAACCCACCTAGTTTCCTAAGGATTGAGGAACCAATAGTTTCTAACTTTCTCCTCAAAAACTTGACTATAGAATCCTTTGAGACAACCCATGGTTCACTCGAACTCAGAGGTTTCCTATCAAGCCAAGAATCCTCCTAAAAAAAATTTCATTCCCATATCCTAGATTCCACATCATCCCTTTGAGGAGAAAATGTTTTTATGACTAAGGCTCTCTCGAGAAGATGGAACCTTTAGGGAGCTCATTAAGCGAAAAATGAGCTTTACTTCGCCAATTGTCCTCAAATATTTCTCCTACAGGATATCAACCCACAGTCCCTATTCCTTAACAATCCTCCATCTTATCTTAACAATTAGGGCTTCGTTCGTGATTTTTAAATTTTTGAGACCTATGCCCCCACACCTCTTAGGTTTTGTGACATTCTCCCAAGCCACCAAGGGTATTCGGCTTTTCCTTTATCCCGGACCAGAGAAATCTTCTTTGTATTTTTTTAATGGCTATTCTCACATTGTAGAGGATTTTGAATATAAACATGATGTAGGTAGCCACTCCATGCAGGAGCTCTATAGGCTGAGAGCTTTGCCCGCATGGGTGAGGAGAGCCCCTTTCTAAGATGCAAGTTTCCTTTGAAACTTTTCAATGAGAAAGTTCCATGTTTCCATAGTCATATAACTCTTGAAAAGATTTTGTATTAAGTACAAATGCTACATTTTCTTATAATTAATTTTATTGGATTTAATTAAAATTTCAAAGAGAAACATATCTAAAAACTTACAATAATAAAATCGAGACATTGTGAAACTAAATAATCTAGTTATAAAGGATCCATATTGGATTGAAATGTACATAAAACAATTTAATATATGTTACTTGACTATATTTATTGAAGCTTAAATTCACTTTGTATCATAAATTAAATAGCTACACAACCTTTAAAATCCTATAAGAAAATCCCACGATGATATGCCACATGGATTATTGAACAAAACATGTAGATTTCTACAAATTTCACGTGTCAACAATTAACAATAGCCATGCCAATTTTATCGTGTAATTTTACGTGTACTTTTATATGTTATTTTGATTTGGAAAAAATATTTCATAAATTCATGATTTTAGCTTTCATGAATCAAAGAATAAAAAGATGCAAGGAAGGCTAATGTTGGAGGGAAAGCATGAAAGTGTCGAATGATCAATATTATACTTCAATATAAGGAAGAAATTTCTAGAGTGTTGCAATTAGTTCATCATCATAAGTAAGGGGGCTATTATAATCACATTATTTAAGACACAAAGCAAAGAACACCCAAAACAACATTCAAATACATCTAAACAATCATCACTCTAAACCATGGCGGTGTTGATAGGTATGTTGTTTTCCTATTCCCAATGGAAACATGTTTTTATTCCCCATTCAACAATAGGTACCTACACAAGATCCTCTCACTCGCTCATTAATGCATGAACCCTTCAAATAAATGAATGTAATATCTATCCATGCCATTTCCATTGTTAATCATTTAAAATACTTTTTATTAGTGCATGAAGTTGTTAATAAACATGGTTAACACATACATTGATTGACTTTAAAATACATTATTATTTTGATCTCAACTTTACAAATTTGATGGGCTATCCAAAATAAAACAAAACAAAAAGGATGTGAATATTAATGGAAAAATGTAACATTGATGGCGAGTAAGTGGTATTCATGCAGATTCATTTATTTATTCTTGTTAAGAGTGGAAAAATTTTCCACTTGTTTTATTTTATCTAGTCATATACGACATTTTAAAAATAAGAAACTTTGTGATTGTTCAAAGAGAGTGTATTGCATTTAGTTTTACATATATATGTTAGCGAGAAAAATGAACTCAATTAGACTTTACCTCTTGAGCAATTTTTCAAATGAAACATTAAATTTTAGGAAACTTTGTGCCTACTTAGTTGAACAACTTATCTCAAATTTCACATGGCAAAATAATATTGAATATGAAGCATTCCTCTAGACAAAATATTGTCTTTAATGGTTATTAAGTAAATGGAACATGAAAAACATCATCTAGAATTTAACCCCACAATCATGCCCCTAAATGTTACAAAACAAATGGAACAAAAGTAATGAGTTAATTGGATGGTAAGTTTTCAAACCTAAATTAGTTGTACTTACACAAATTAAAGGCTAAGGAAAATTTTAAGAGCCCTTACCAAAATACCCCTTGGATTTTTTTGGTCGTTTATGTGATAATGTGTTTTGAATTCAAGGAGAATAGCAGGAAAATATGTATAGCAAAGGCAAACGAATCTAAATTGTGAATCATGAAATGGTAGAGCAATCAAACTCATGGCCATGACCGTCAAACGCCTTTCTACATCTATGTCTCAATGGTTCACCTACATTGAAGACAAGCTGTCTATATTGTAAATGACCATCATCACGACTAGATGTGTTCCCTCACTATCCCAATTATTTAACCAATCCAGGTGCATGGTGGATGATATGAATACAAAAGAAGGATAAACATGCGACTCTCGCATGCATGTAACTTGATCACATCCATATGTAGTCGGTTTCACATGTGGTTACCTAACACTCATTCTAGTTACAACTCTTTTGGTCTTTCATCACATGAAAATTATTGTGCACTGCTATGTTTTCATTGTAAAATTCTAGTTGTGTTGTGTTTATTATGTAGGTTGTCTAACACTCATTCTTGGTGCATCACCTTCCCTTAGAGTAGGTTTTAATTTTCATGCATTTTCTCTATCTCTGTCTCCTTGGAAATATTAGATTAGGGTTAGATCTGCAAATCTCTGCACTTTGGAGTAGTTGACACTAGGATAAGATAGGAAGTCAGCCTTCTCCGAAGGGTTATCCCGATTTCAAAGTCTCACACTTTGGGATAACTTCATGTTTGACAAATCACATTGATTGCCTCAACCATTCACTTGCAAGCAATCAGGGGTGTTGTGATTTCGACATAACAATACCAATTTGTAAAACTAGAATATCCATTAATTAATAAAAATTCAACTGCTTTACATTTTTCCCCGATTAAAGCATTAATTTTCTCTAGAATGATTTCAATAACCCACCTAAGATCAAGAGAAGACTAGATATTGTTATAGTTGGAAAGATTATTGTTAAACATACGGTAGATCTTTGAGTGAAGTTTACACCTAGACTCTACCTTTCAATGAGTGAAGAACCATCTTGTAACTAATTAAGAATCTCCGACCAATGTGGAAAAGGAGGAGAGTGAATAAAATGATGGGCATAAAATGGCTTATTTAGAGTTTATGTTAAAAGAGACATCAATATTATGAAGCATTTCATTTTATTTATCGAGATGTGATTGTTTAAAATATAATTTCAAGATGCATGAAGTTGTAAACAATGTATATGCATGAAGTTGTAAACAAAGGTACTTAGGATGACTATGATAACCATGACCATCATTACCAAGAAAGTTAACTTAATAAAGGACTATCAACCAAATATAGGTTGAGGTGTCTTATGGTGGTGTAAAATAACTTAGTGATTAAATGTTTTACATGACATCACAACTATTTATGTAGGTTAAGGTGTTATTTGGTAGTTTATTTTGTTTTTTTAAATATAAGTTGATATGTCAATAGTATACTATTTTTCTAGTAGTTCAATGTTGTATGTTACATCATAATTATATAATATAGGTTGAGGTGTCATTTTGTAGTATTTTTGTTTTTAAAAATATATGAGTTGATATGTCATGTTGTAATAATTTTTTAGAAATCACATGGTATGTCACATCATGATTATTAGTGGCAAGATACTATAACAATCCTAACTTAATTGGTTATAATTACATTATGTACTTTTAACCAATTAGAAGTTAATATCATTTTTTGTATGTCTTAAAGCTTGGACTTTTTATCCAAAAGTACTTTTAAATGCATATTGGTTAATAAGTGGAGTATTCGTTTAAGTCTTATTGTGGATTATTCCTTTAATTGAACATAATAATCATTAACTACTTCAATGTTAGTTTTAGAATTTTTATCAACACACTTCATGCATAAGAATAATTATGATGTGGCATACAACATAGAATTTGTAAACAAAATATTACAACATGACATATCAAACCATTTTTAAAAATAAAAAATTCCATCAAATGGCAACTCAAGATCTATTAATAATTATTATGTGACAGATGATATTGAACTACGATATAAAAATTTGTATCGGTATATGTATTTTCAAAGTATATGATATCTAAACTCGTTATTGAATTACTAAACAATATAAAGCAAAATGACATATCAAATTATATTTAATAAAAATATAAAACCAATGTGATATATAACATTAAACTTTTAAACAATTTAGTACAACATGGCTTATCGACCTATTTTTATAAAAAAATCATTGAATGACACCTAAACATTTATATAAATAGAATATGTCGATGACACTTCAACCTACATAAATAGTTTTTATGTTATGTAAAAAATAAATAATAAGTTATTTAATACCACCACAAGGCCCCTTAACCTATATTAATAATTATGATGTGACATACACATTGAATTACTAAAAACTTTAATATAACATGACATATCTTAAACTATATTTTAAAAAATAAATGGCACCTCGACTGTATTATTAGTTGTGATATTAGTAAACAATTTAATATCACTACGATTTTTCTAACTTTTTGAATAATTAATCAACTTATTTTGTATGAGGCCTCCTATACTAACATAGATTATATCGTATATGTTTTTATGTAGCATTTTCTCCGATCTACAACCGTAATTTATTGTTTCATCCTAAACTTAGATTACTAGTTATCAAACAATTTAACACTACTAATATTTTTTACAATTTTTATTGATTTATTAAATTATTTCACATGAAAACACCTCTTACTAACATAGATTATATGTAACATGTTTTCATGTAGAATTGCCTCTTAGGTTACTGACTATATTTTTGTAGACACTAAAATCTAGTAATTTTTCCAAGTGCAATGTCGAGTTTGACCTCACATCCTTATCAAGACCAATGCTCACATTCGAATCTAATCTCATAATCTCTTTATCCATTATACACTTGCTTATCTTTATGCCATGATCTCAGATAAATATGGAAATATTATTCAATCAAAGAGGCATACAAATATTATATTTATTAAATAACTTTCATTTTAGGAGTTTCTTACTCCTGTCCAAAATGTGTTGGAAGTGTCGGGATGTGGGGTCGATCATGGCTGACCTATACGATCTCGCCCCTTCTCAATCAATGACTCTACTTTCAATGTTAAACCTTTATTTAGGTCATTTCATCTTCCTAGAGTCGATCATATCAAAATATCTCACCTATAGAAGACTATATAAGAAATTCACTATCATATTATGAGTCACTAGACATTCTTACAAGCTCTCATTGAAAACATTATTCCAAAAGAATTCGAAGGGTTTGTAAATCTACTTAAATCATTTTCTCATCATCTAGGACAGTCCCTACTACAAGTGTGAAGCACTCAACTAGGTCAAAGAGTCTAGATTCACCCATATAAAAGCATGTAAAGATCATAGAGTCATGTCCTAAGCAAGAGAAAAGTCACTCCAAGCATTACACAAGGGTTTTAATCAAAACAAGGGTTGGGTCACATAGCTGAGTCATAAGACATCTCACTACTACTGTATTGGGTACATTTTTTTACCATGCAAATGTCTCACTATCTTGGTGTTAAGAGACACAAGGGAACCCATAGGGGGTTGGTTAGCTTTACATGCTTGCACTGACACCTAGGAGAACTACATGAGGCTTGATTCCACATTGAGTATATGTTGTGCAACATTGTGACTAGTTTAGCAGTAGGGAGTTTGACCACCTCAAGCTTCAAACACACGTATATGTTTTTCTCCTTTGGTTTGTTAATGCTCCAATGAAGGGTTCTACATGTTATTATAGTTTATACTTTTTTTGAGATCATCACAAGTCATCTTGATGTTGTGTGAAGAAGAGAAACACATAAAAAGCACCATTTACATACAAATAAAACACCTTGAAAGTTTCACATCCCAACTGTCTTCTAGTCCAAAATTATACAATCATTTTCCTAGACTATATAAATCTTCCCTAGACCATAAAGATCATGTATGGTCCTAAATATACAAGTTTTCTTGTCCCAAAATATTTTATATAAAATCCATAGTCCCATATTCTCTTGTGTCACTACTTGACACAACCAAATTATTTTAGAATCTTCTTGAACAAGCTAAGTATCTCTATTCTATGGTATTTTGAGAAAGTTGCTCATCATCTATCAATTAATTATATTATTTCAAGATGGAATGTATTATTTTATTCATGCATAATTGACTTTGGAAGTTAATTAGATCAAAATAGTCTATATGTTTCTGGTGCTTACACATTTTTCATTAGAAACCTAAATGAGGGTGTAAACATTTGGTGAACTTAACTCTTGAATCAAACTTATTACTTGAACCTTCTTATCCCTTGGGAATCCTTAGATTTAGGTTTTTTATCATTTCTTTCTATTCCTTTTTGTATAACACTTGGCGTAATCAACAACACTTTGAGCACATTGATCTTTCCCCTCTTACCCATAAGCGTCATACCCATATGGTTTCTTTTCCACCCCATATGGTTGGAGTTTATCCTACTCTAGATTATATGCCTTATGGTCCTTTAAATAAAGTTGAAATAACTAGTAAACCCTATTTTGATGATGAACTCAATGAAGAAGATGATGTAAATCAAACACAAGTTGAAATGATCTCTAATTTTCACACACAACTTCATGAAAACCCTCATTATATCGATCCTCTCATTCACATTCTTCTTGTTACTAAACTTTCTTGTGATCAAGACTCTAATGAGTGGGACCTATTTAGATATTTTAATCCTCCCTTGTTTACTATTATGCATACATAAAATATCCCCACCTCAATGATGCCAATGTCACCGGGGGTATCTAATCCTATGATTCACAATACTACCATGACTATAGCTATGAACACTACTATCCACACATCACATCTCTACACTCATAGTTCTTCACATGTTTCTTATTCTAATATTAAAGCTCTCAAATCCCTTGTTCACACTTTGTAAGCTCAAATATTACAATTACAACAAGGTGCATATACTTCCTCTCATCTGATGGATTTTACTCGGTTGCTTCACAATCCACTTACACCTAAAGTGGCTTCATTTCCTTTTCATATTGGTTTTGTTTCTCATAAAATACCTAACTATGATGGTAAAGGGGATCTTAAGGAGATTTTTTGAATGTTTAATGTCACTTACTTGGACTATTATTCCAATGATAAATTTCTTACCTAAATTTCCCTCGTATTCTCAAATATTATGCCTTCTGATGGTTTCATGACCTACCCATGCATTCCATGAGAATATTCACTGATATAGATAATCAATTCCTTACAGAATTTTCTATCAACATTCATGAAAAAGTGTCATATGCTCAAATGGCTAAAATGTGACAAAGTTCTGCAGAGTCCATTAGTGATTATGTATTTCATTATAAGAATGCACATTTTGAGATGAATAATATACTAATTGACACCAAATTCAAATATATTTTTACTTAGAACCTTCAAGTTCCCTTATAATAATCCATGATGTTTGACAAGTTCCATTCATCAATCACATGTGTCACATTTTTAAAGAGCATGAAGCTAAGATTCTAAACATGAACAAGCCCAACTATGCTATTCACCCTCCTAACACCTCTACTCACAAGTTTCCATCTAATACTACCTTTAAGAACAAATTTATTGATGATAAAATTGATGTCGACCTATGTTTAATGTTTTGTTGTAACCCCTCAAGCTATAATTACAATCTTCTTAACGGTAGTTCACTCATTTTCCTTATATACCTTAGAAAGTGCTTCAAAAATTACTTGAGTGTAACCTTATATCTCTCCCTCCACCACTTGAGGTTGATCCAAGTGCACCTCATGGTAATAAATTTGATGCCACTACTCATTGTGACTACCACTGATGTATTGATCACTCTATTAATAAATGCTTTAAGCTATGTAATGTTATCCAAGATTTACTCGATGTTGGTACTATTGAATATGATACTACACCTCAACCCAAGCCTACTAATGAAAATGCAAAGCTGAAAATATTTAGTGATCCACTTCTATAACATGAGACTATCACATCTAACCTAGAAGTTCACAATGGTTATCATGTTTTCCCACCTCCTCCATCTTATGATAACATGTTTGGTGCAATGATTGGAACTGTTTTCACCATGACCTCCTTATCGGTCACCACCTTTGATCATACAAATATGACACCCAAATTTCACCTTGATACATTATACATCCCTTATTCATTCGATTAACACCATATATGCAATGTTCTAGTTGATAGAATTACTCCCCACAATATTTGCACTTTTAAATTTACCACTCTCTTAAGTATACTAATAACTATGTCACCATTGATCCTAAGAAAAACATTGGACATATTATTTTACCCCTCATAGTTGGACCCGCCACCTTTTCTCTCACATTCTTAGCATCCTCTTCTCTTACATCATGTGATATGAGACCATGTTAAGCTTAGATTTATACCAACACAATTATACCTTCTATATTGTACCAATGTGTCAATTTCATCTACAATAATCAAGTGGTTACCATTAGAATAATATCATTTGTATCTCCTTCATTGTTATGACTTAGTATGCCACATATGATAATTATCTCTAGTCAATCTACAACCTTGTTGTTGGAAGCATAATAGATTAAGAGGGGTGGGAGTGAATTAGTTCTACAAAAATTATTTCATTTACAATTCACCATTCCTTATAATTTATTCATCCATTCAATCAACCATGAACCATATGTATGATTAGTTAAACATAGAAACAACCATTCACAAGGGCAAGAGCAAGAGAGTACACAAGAACACCAAATATAAGTGCGAAACACTCATGAAGAAGAAAACCATTGTAACTATGCTTATATTACACAAAGCAAATAAATTTAGTGAGGTACCAACTTCACAAGGAGCACCAACCCCTATTTTAGTAGAGCACTAACCCTACAAGGAACACCAACCCCTAATTTAGTGAAGCACCCACTCCAAAAGGAGGATACAACCCCATAGAATGACTAAGAACCAACTCAGCCACCCGAAGATGATTGATATTTTATTTTTTTCATCACAATTGATGGAGATCTCTAATTTTGCTCACAAACCCTTGCTCAAATCCTAGGTCTTCAAAATCACTCTATCTTCTTCCTTCTCAACTTGTCTTGCCTCTAAAAAAATCTCTCATAATTTCATATATTTTTAAACCTGAAACACATATTATCGGACTTCAAATCATGCCTTCATACCTGCAAAACACTCTCCTCTAGGTCACACTTTTCCCTCTCAAGCAACTAGTGCACAAATGACCCAAAAACATGCTTTTATATGCTTCTCATGATCTAAATTCAAAAGAGGTCGGTTTACCTCCTTTATCTTGACCATACAAATTTTTTAAAAATAGCATAATAATAACTATAAAATTCACATTTGACTGATCTAGGTTGGCCATGCCAAAAACCTCTCACCTTGCACCAAGACTCCTCAAAACCTCATCACTAGAATGGAAAAAATCCACTAACACCAAAAATATTTTTATTAAAGCTCTAAATATAACCAAACATGTGTAATATGAAATTTAAAAATCATACATGGTCACAATTTTACTTTAACCAATCAAATTGTTTCATTTAATGGGCCAACTGTCTCGTTTCCTTCTCAAAACAACAGTTTCCAGCACCCTGTCTTCACCTTTGGGCCTTAAGAACACCCAATAACACATCAAATATGGCATGTGACCACTCTATGGAAATAAAAAAATATTTAGAACACTTATATGTATGATATACCTCTTGAAATATCCACTAGTTCAAACCACAACAAATTTCCTCTTCACCAAAACAAGCTTTCCAAAAACTAGTTTTGCAAACACAACTATTTTGTACCCTTGCTGATACTTTCAAGGTCTATAAATTCCTTAAATAGATGAAAAATTTACCCCTATTCACTCTTAATGTGATAACTTAAATCAAATCATCAATTTTATTCTCAAATCAACTCAATCTTTTAGCAAGAACAAACATGTTTTGAAAATGTAGCTTCCTTCTTATTCAAAAATCAACCTAAAAGACACATTAAATGACCTCACCTGAGACAAAAAATACATAAATGGAAATATAGATGAATCCTATTTCCAAAACGTATTATAACTCCTTCCAACTCTAAGTGAAGGCCTTTAACTAATCCAATCTCTACAAAGCTTTTTATCCCTTCTTGGACTCAAGAAATGATCATTAGCCCAACATGCTCCATCACACAAAAAATAACTTCCACACTTAACAAGAATGTATCAAAATTAGACATGTTTTAACTCATCAACCTTCAAAATCATCAACAAATCAAAATCATCCCTCATCAAGCTACTTAACACCTGCTAGGATGAGCATCTTCCATATTTGACCCTCAAATAACATGTCATAACTTTGCATAAATCATCCAATAATAAATTTTGATACACCATTGGAAATATATCTGAACCAAATTCACAAATTTTTTTAATGGAGTCCTAATTCTCCCTATAGCTCCTGCAATCTCAATTTTATTGAAAGCTTCTCCAAACTACCCCAAAAATGAGTTTTCATAAATAGGGCACACTTTTCACTTTTTCAGCATCACCATAGCTTTAAAAATTCATTAATATCTATAAAACATCCATAGATAACATAAATTATAATTTATTCATTACCTTCTTTGCAAAACCTCTCCTTAAACTAAAACTATTTAGAAACAAACATATTTAGGTGGGGTCCACATATTGTCACAAGCACTAATGCACATTTCTATAAATAAGATAATATTTTACATCATCCAATCATAAAATTTTCAATAACAATCAAAATAGGCTTTGTATACCTCTTTTTTCAAGTTTCTCCTAGCTAGGGTTTAGCTAGGGTTTCAAACCACTTTATCTTCTTAATGATCATTCATAAAAATGTGACAATGAAACCACCTAATTATTTTTGTGAAAGCTTTGTAATTGACATAAGAACATATTACAAATATATTAGGTACCCATGCAAAGCATACAATTCACAACAAGCATAAGAAGATAAACTTTTATCACAAAAACAAATCAAACTTACCCAATTTCACCAAAACTTTCATATTTTCAAAGTTATTAAGAAATTTGACCTAAAACTTTTCATGAAGCATCATGAAAACATCTTATACCTGTCCACATTCACCACATAGATCAAATATACATGGGAAACTCTATCCATTAATGACTTACTTGTAATGACTTGCTTGTTTCTCACCTACGTGCTTCCCAAGGACCTCGAAACACCACCAAACCTCTAAAAACTGACCTGAAACTCCCCATACACCTCAGGTTCACTACCACCATTATTCTACCATTCTCCACCATGAATTATTTGGTCCAAAGAGCACATCTCCAACTCATTACTCGCATGCTCTAGGGCTAGAAATAAGCCTGAAATGACTTGACTCAACCATGAAACCTCATGACCTAACCATGATGACATCATACAGTTACATAGACATCTGAAACACACCTCAATTACCATGTATGAAATCATGACAATTTCCAACCAACTCAAGAGAGATTAAACAATGATTTTACCTACTAAACCATGCACCAAGACCTCATAAGAATTCACCAAACTTGACACTACCAATCAACCTTCATGTTTAACCATTGAATAACATCACATGGAGAATCATACTACACCATGACACCCTTTTCCATCAATGGAGTTGACATCAATGACAACACATACACACAATGACCAACAATCTCCCCTTTGTCATTGATGGCAACCACCTTCAGAAACATTTATGACAACCAACAAGACCAACACACACATGACATCTTTTACATGTTTTGATGCCTCTCTCCCCCTTTTCCATGTATGAAAAATAATAAAATGACACAAATACATGGAAATGAAAACAAACAATGGAAACAATGCAAAAAAATAACTTACTTGACTCAAATTGGCTCCCCTTGGGACTAAAATCTCACTTTTTGACTCCATTCAACACATCACGAGAAGATCCTGCGGACTTAATAAGAGCTAAAACAATAGCTCCCCCTGAACATGTACTCCATATTTACCTTCATCATGATTTACATCACTTTCTAGATCATTCACATGTTTAAGAACCCAAAATCTACCTCTAAACATGCCATACCACTTTTAGAACCATGTCCTTAAACAACCTCTTCAATGCATATTTGACAAAATTCTCAAGGCCATAGAAACCAATCCAAGCATACAAGACAACCACCAATTTCTCACCCTAGGTTTTTAGCACCTTATACTAGTAAAAATTACAAAATTTAGAATTTTACCTTGAATATATATCTTGTAGTAGACTCAACCATTATGTCACAATCCTAAATCATAATTTAGTCGAGTTCTTTCAACCTTTTTGGTCTCTAAATTTAAACAAAACACACCATCAAATGATCATTATACTTCCTTGTAGCTTTCTTAAACACATTTGATGCTTTTTTGGAGTTATAAGTAGTACTCCCCTGTCTTAAATAGTATATTTAGATCTATAGTTTCACTTTCTCTTTTTACGAGTCCTTTGTAGACTCTTTTAAAGTTTCAGTCAACCTTCCTTCGAGATCTTATCCTTGATTTGAAAAAACTTTTATTCAAACCAATGAATTCTCCCTTAAACCTTTCCTTTCTTACTAATACAAACTTCATAACCTTGACTCATACCACACTTTTCAAGCACCACTGGATTTCAAATCACTTGAAGGCATCTTCTTTTGTTTATGGTTAGTCCTTGATACTATTTGAGTAATGCACAAAACATACATGGTGAACTTAGCACAACAAACATATGTACAACTTATTGAAAAATGAATCTAACTTTTATGACAAAGAGACACTTACACTTTGAAATTTATGTTTGGTGTACTTAATCACCAAGGCTCAACCATCAAGACACTATACAACTAGACATCCTTCAAGAACCAATTCTCTTTATTAATATTTATACCCTATTACTAGAATTTATCATAGTCATTGTTATAACTTCAAGAATACCATTTTACCTTCATAAATCACACATAACCTCATCTACAATATCTGAGACAAGGTTCTCAACCCTTTGACATGATAACACTATTAAGAGACATCTCACCCTTTTATACCACATGTAGATGTCCATTTAAGTTTCTAGAGGAAATACTTTAATCTGTACCATATCATTATGCAAGAGAACCCTCTTTCAAGCTTCCTCTCACCCCATATTTTGGGAGATGACACATCACTTGAACTAATACCTTCTCCACTTATTAGTCTTTTAAAATTGTCTTTGACTTGCTGAAGGCCCCTTCATCATACATGGAGCAATGCATCATATAGATGATCATTGTATTTATTGAAACTAAAAACATGTTTAGAGGACACATTCAGTTTTGTAAGAGATAATTTTCACCTCTAGTACATTTCAAATGTACATTGATAGAATTAACTCACTAACTACATAATCAACCATTGATCTTATGAAACTCTTTCATAGAGGGCTTATAGATTCTTAACAATTTGATTGCATACCTGTAATAATGTAGCTTTGTTTAAGATTGTGCATTGTAAACCTTTATAACCATGAGCTTGACAAAATATTGCTTTCCATGTGACATAACACATGATGAGCCTCTTTACACTCTCTATTCTGGGGTTAAGATCACATTTCAGACCTATTTTAGACCTATTTCAAACTGATTTCATACTTTCTCGGTCAAAGAACATTGTATTCTATACAAGAACGGTCAAGGTACCTTCAAAAATTTGCAACATAACCACTAAGAACAATATTGACTTGAATCCTTCTTTTGACTATGCAAAAACATTTTAGCAATTACACCCTTGCCTTGATTTCACTATCATGCTTGATTCTTACTTTAAAAGCACAATCAACTTGGAATACATTCAAAGAAAAGTTCAAACCATTTCACACTTGAGAACATCTTTGTTAATCTCTTAACTCTGAAATATCTTTACCCTAGTTTCATGACTTAAACATACTAAATTGACTTTGAGTAGGAACCTCAGGATGTAAACACAATGATATGACACTTACCGCCTCATGATCATTCAACCATTCCTTTTGCAGATCATTATGACATATACACAATATAAATTTAGGTCATTTGAAGATGTCACATCCATATACTCTTTCTTACTTATTCAAGATATTTAAACAAAGATTGACAATGAAATTAGACCATATATAGTCACAATACAGATCCATATGAAAGCATCATGCATATACAAATAAAAAATTATTGATCTCAATTCACCTTTAGGCTCTTAGAACATACTATGAATTTTATGACCTTCTTTCTGAATGAATTGACTCGAGACTCAATATCACTCACTTCAAGATGGAACACTCTAACTAATCAACAAACCATCAGATTTCACTAGACATCAACACTTTGGAAAATACTACAAAAATCCACATATTTATGCTCCTTTAAGACTAGACATGACAACCTTGACTTCCACCGGGACACTCACACACATAACACACAAGTTCAAGATCGAGAACCCTCTTGACTAAGAATACCAGACTTATGACAACCTTGTAAAAATCATTCAACCAGCTGCAAGAATTGAGAATGAGAAAGAGGTCTTCAAAACCTCCTTATTTTGAAGTAGAGTACACCACTATTTACATAGGACCATTTAGAAAATTTCACACTTTGACAATTTTACACCCCTAAGAATGATCAACTTTATAGATATATGACTCTTTCTCACACTTACAAGACCACATGACCCTTTTTCAAACTAGGAGATACATTACACAACCTTTTGACACTCTTCAACATTCATGACTCATGATAATGACCTTCAATACTTATGTCATAATTTACAAGTCTTAATCTTGGTGAACAAGCCTAACACAATGTACAAAGATGGATGAAATAGAGCTTCACTACTCTTGGATATCTTGATAAGCACCTAGAGCTATGAATCCACAAAATTTGATAACACCTTATGTAGATCAAAATCACTTTGATAACTCTCTTTTGTAACCTTTTTAGCTCTGACAGAGCCTCTCCAAGACAAAGGAGACATTTCGAATGACATTAATATATTCACAATGATGAAACACCTTTAATTTTCATCATGACACCTTGACAAACTTCACATACCGACTTTGAACATTACTAATGACTTTAAGATAGAGGAATACTTATTAAACATGACAACATGATAAATGAATCTCATGAGCAAATATGAATGTCATAGACTTACAAACTCAGACACCTTACAAAGACAAGATCTCAATATTCACATAATAGGTTACTTAACATACCTTCAAACTTTTGAAGTATCACATACTCCAAGTGACTTCAAATTATCATGCACAAATGAATGGATAACATTTAGGCATAAATGGTCTTCTTCAACAAGATAAAAACGTTTCTTCAACTTCTTCTTGCTTGATCCCTTCCTTGATGCCACAAGAACCTTATTTGAAAAATGCCTCACTGGATTATGCTAAGAATAAGTTTTCTCAACCTATTTGGATTGAGAAACCTCCTTCTTGTCCTTTATATCTGACATAACAATCTTAGATTCATTCATAGACTGAATTTCTTCTTGAAAACCCTTCCATTTGATGCTTTTAAACTTGTGATACCTCTTGGCGTTGCACCTTAGAGACAAAATATGACCTTATTTGTGATATTTATGACACACATAACATTTCTCTTTTCTTCTTGGTTCAAACACACTAATATTCCATCCACAATCCTTGGCTCTATATGACCATACTCACAACATGAATGACATTCACATTGAAGAACCTTATACCATTCCTAGAAGACCTCCTCTTGCAATCTCTAGCTCTATGACCAAAATCATGAAAAATAAAGCAATATCCATTGAATGAAGAACCATACCTCATAGCATTAGGTTGTGTAACAGAGTTAGAAATTATCAAATTAGTCTTCTTAGTCACCTTCTAATCTTATTATGAACTTGGACCAACTTCATTATCATTCTTCACATGTTTACCTTCAAACCCTACACCTATTTTCATCATTTGTATCTCTTTGACCATCTAATATCCCATTAAGATCTTCGGATCTCTTATCTAAATTTCCTTACATTTTCAACATGTTAGAAACATCCTCTAAATCAGATTCTAAGTCTTTCAACCTCTCTTCATACCTGGAACAAGTATCCTCTTTCTCCTTTATGGATTTAGACAAACTTTCCACTTGATATTTCAAACCCTTGATGACTTGATCATGCTCTCCATGTCCATGTCATTAACATGATCTTGTAGGTATTAATAAATGATTGAGCTATTTCATTCCTCCTTAATATAGCCTCAATATTTGAATACTTACCCATTGCTTGTGATTATAGGATCTCCTTCAAGTTGTTAGACTTGCTTCTCAAGGACATGCTCTGATACCAATTTTTGGAAGCATAATGGAATGAGAGGGGGGTGAATCAGTCATATGAAAACTTATTTCATTTTCCATTCATCATTCATTATCATTTATTCATCTATTCAATCAACCATGAACCATATGTATGATTACTTAAACATAGAAACAACCATTCACAAGAGCAAGAGAAAGAGAGTACACAAGAACAAAAATATAAGTGGGAAACCATCACGGGGAATAAAATACACTAAAACTATGCTTATATTACACAAAGTAAAGAAATTTAGTGAAGCACCAACTTCACAAGGAGCACCAACCCCTAGTTTAGTAGAGCACCAACCCTACAAGGAGCAAAAACCCCTAATTTAGTGAAGAACACACTCCACAAGGAGGATACAATCCCCTAAAATGACTAAGCCATAACTCAGCCACCTAAGATGATTAATATTTGATTTTTTTCTGCCACAATTGATGGAGATATCTAATTTAGCTCACAAACCCTTGCTTTCAAATCCTGGTCTTCAAACTCACTCTATATTTATCCTTCTCAACTTATCTTGCCTCTAAAAACTTTCTCTCATACTTTCATACCTTTCTCAACCTTTGAAACATATCTAATCAACCTTCAAATCATGCCTTCATACCTGCAAAACCCTCTCCTCTACATCACATTTTTCCCTCTCAAGAAACTAGTGCACAAAAGACCCAAAAACATGATTTTGTATGCTTCTCATGATCTAAATTCAAAAGAGGTAGGTTTTCAAGATTTAGGTAAACTATACAAAATTAAAAAAATCCCATAAGAATCACTATAATATTCACATTTGACCCATCTAGGTTGGTATGCCAAAAACCTCTCACATTGTACCAAGAATCCTCAAAACATCATCACTAGAATGAAAAAAATCCACTAACACCAAAAATATTTTTAGCCAAGTTATAAAAATCACCACACGTGTAATATGAATTTTAAACATCATCCATGGTCACACATTTACTTTAACTAATCAAATTATTTCATTTAATGGGCCCACTGGCTCATTTCCTTCTCAAAAAAGTTGTTTCTAGTACCTTGTCTTCACCTTTGGGCCTAAAATACACCCAAAAAAACATAAAATATGGAATGTGACCACTATATGGAAATCATAGATCCTGTAGAACACTATATGCAAGTTTATACCTCTTGAAACATCCATTGGTTCAAACCACAACAACTTTACCCTTCATCAAAACAAGCTTTGCAAAAAGACTAGTTTTTCAAACTTAACTAGTTTTCACCATTTATGATACTTTCAAAGCATCTAAATTCCTTCACCAGGATGCCAAATTTACCCCTCTTCACTTTCCAGGTGATATCAAGAATCAAATCAACTCAATATTTCAATAAGAACAAACATGTCCTGATAATGCAACTTCCTTCTTCATAAATCAACTTTGAAAGACACATGAGATGACCTCACCAAGACACAAGCAATAAATCAATGGATATATATATGAATCCTATTTCAATTACATATTTTAACTCCTTCGAAATCTAAGTGGAAAGCCTTGAACCAAATCAGTCTTTGAAACTATTTTTAATCTCTTCTTGGACTCAAGAACTAACCATTAGCCCAAAGTGCTCCATCGCACAAAAAATCACTTCCACTCTTAAAAATATCATAGGTAAAACTTATAAATGTTGTAGAAGCACTAAATAACCTTCACAAATCACGGAAAACTCAAAATCATTACCTTACCTCATCAAGCTACTTGACACCTTCTAGAATGAGAATATTCCAGATTTCACCCTCAAATAATAGGTCATTAATTTTACATACATTATCTAATAATAAAGTTTGACATACCATTGGAATGTTCTGTGAACCAACATCACAACACAACTTAAATGGATTCCCAAATCCCCATGTAGCTCATGGAGTATAAATTTTACTTGAAAGCTACTCCAAATTTCCCTAAAAACTAGTCTTCATAGATAGGGCACACTTTGCACTTTTTTTTAGCTTTACCATGACCTAAAACATTCATTAAAATCTATAACAACTCTAGGGATAACATAAATGCTAATTTAGTCATTACCTTATTTGGGAAACTTCTCCTTAAACTAGAACTCTTTAAAAACAAGCATATTCGGGGGGCCCACATACTATCAAAAACACTAATGCACATCTATGGAAATATGGGAGGTAATCTACATCATACAATCATCAAATTTGAAATAGTAAAAAAATATCATTATACCTCTTCTTTTGCAAGCTGCTCATAGCTTTAGGGTTTTGTTAGGGTTTCAAACCATTTTATCTTCTTAACGATCATTCATAAAAACATGATGATCAAACCACCTCATTATTTTTGTGAAAGATTCATAATTGACATAAGAAGCTATGAAAAAGAGCTTATGTCCCCATGAAAATCATACAATTCACAACGAGCATCAGAAGGTCAACTTTTGTCACAAAAACACATTGTCACTTACCGAGTTTCACCAAAAGTTATATATCTTCATTTTTATTAAGCACTTTGACCTAAAACTTGTCATGAAGAATCATGACAACATGATCTACCTTTCCTTATTCACCACATAGCTCAAATATACATGGAACTCTCTAGACACAATGCCCGCCTATGCCAAACTTCTTATTTCTCACTTTCTTTCTTCCCAAGGATCCTAAAACACCACCAAAACTTTGCAAACTAACCTAAAAATCACCATACACCTCAGGTACACTACCACCATGATCCACCATGACTGATTTTCTCCAAATCTCATTTCTCCAACTCATTCTACATGCACTAATGCTAGAAACAAGCTTGGAATGACCTGAATCAACCATGAAAACTCATGACATTACCATGTTGACCTCATACATCCCATGAGACATCTTAAACACACCTCAATGACCATGTATGACCTCATGAAAACTTCCAACCAAATCAAGAGATCTCAAATAGTGACTTTTCCTAGTAAACCAAGCATCAACCGTAGACACTAAATCACACACTTTGGGTATCTATCTAGTCCTAATCACATACTACTATTCATATGATTTATAAGCTAATTGAACCATGTATTTTGACTCTCTACTTGATTTCACTTCCCTTTTTTGGTCTTACACACCTTCTTTCCTAGTTTGACCTTCGACCATTCGGTTTCTCGAGTCCGGACACCAACACCTGACCAAGATGCTTGCGCCAGGGGCCCCACGCCCCTCTGCTGGGTGCCCTCGACCTCTTTGTACTTTGCTCACATCTTTTGGGTCTTTTCTAGCCATTTGGTCATGTTATTTTCTCGGTGGTTGGCCTTTTCAGATCAATTACAAAATTTAAGCAAGGGAATCATATAAATATAAAGTTATGTGACCATAATAAAGGACCAAGCACTAAGCATTAACTATCACCACTTAAGGTTGCATCTAAAGGCATTATAAAGAGAATTCAAACATCCATCTAACATTCACACAAGGGAAAGGGACCACATTCTTTTGCATACATGCATAGGAGGAGAAGTTCATTCTTTCATACATACATCTATTTACATCTTTTACATCTAGCTACTTGCTCACTATCAAGTGCAACACACACACAAGAGGCACCGAGGGCATATTTACACAAACACACACACACACGAACTACATTAGGTCCGAGATGTAGTGAAACACTCGGTCCTAAGTTCAATTTTTGACAATTGAGGATAGTATGACCCCTCATTTGCATTATTTTCTTTTTTTTGGGATTTGATGCACTTTGGGGTTTTATAGGTCATTTCTTCATTGCAATTTATAGGAAAAAATTGTAGACTTGGTGTGACATACTAGTGACAAGTAGTGAAGGATAGTGAACACCTTGCGACCACTGTAAAACTAAGTTTCATAGCTTCGGCGGTCACATGTGCCTAGAACAGGTCTCTCGATGCCCCAAGTACCTATGACCTTCTATAGGCCCCCTAGTCTTGGCTTTTCGACATCTCTACATTTTTCTCGGGTTTGATTGCGTGTTGGCTAGATTTTCGCATAGCAAGAAAACCTAGGCGAGTCATGAGATAAATCTCCCGATTTAATCTGGTGAGGCTCCCATGTCGATTTGTCAATTAAAGTATGCTAATATCTAAATGGGGTTTTACTTTAACTACTCGGTTCATGAACCATAATCAACAATTACATGCAAGTAAGCAGTTGTTTAAAGAAAGGAAAAGTTATAGAAGAAGGTAATTACGTAAACACATAGAAGAAATGGGGAAGATGTGCATCCCAATCGGTAGATGGCGAGAGCTAATTACATACACATAGAAGAATCCAATAGATATAAACACATAATTCTAAAACAAAGGCACTCTAGATCTAGATCTAAAATAACACAAAGTTTATTAAGAGATCTAAGATTAAAAGCAAGAAACACAAAGATACCGTGGCAAAAATTTCTCTGGAAACTGCTCCTTTGTATTCCTTTGCTCCAAGTGGCTCTCGGGGTTCAAAGCACAAAGTCTAGAACACAAGGTTGCTGCTTACAAATTTTGATCCTTAACTCGAGGTTTTTCTTCTACTTATAGAATGTAGAAGGGAAAGTACAAGCCGGAAGCTTTTAGTTGAACTGGCACATGTGGAAGTGAGAAAGAAAACAACTGGCAATCTCCCTCTTGGAATTCCTCTTTGCATGACATGTATGATTTGCAACTGAAAATAGAACCTTCTATTTTGCACATCTGCCACCTATCTCCAAGTAATTGACTTCTTCAAGTAATGGCTTTTGAACCAATCACTTAAGTTGTATAATTTAATTGATCACTCAAATACTTTGTTAGATGAAAGAAGAAGGGAGATGAAAGTTGCAGTCTTGTCCTTTTTCATGTCTGCATGCAACTGATTCTTTTGCCTTTAATTCTCATCAAACTGGATCTGGGAGTAGGATGGATCTGGAAGCAAGTTTGGAATTAGAAACGGCTGGATTTGGAAACAACAAGTTGGATCTGGAAGTGGTTGGAATTTTGCCTTTGCCTTGTCTTCTCTTTTATCCTTGAAGCTTTTGCAGCTTCTTTTCCCCGTACATGCATCAATGCAATGTCTCATATAAATAACTCATCATTTTTATTTTTAATTGCATATGAGAAATTAAAAATTAAAAGCACTCGGGTGAATGTAACTTCAATGAAGGATTCAATTGGAAGATTGGAAGAACATGCACAAGATCTAGAAGAAATTTTCTACGCATCTTTGACTCCTACACAGTGCATCGAAACAAGAGGATGAAGCCTTTGTGTCGAAAGATTTTGCAACTATGAGATCTCGGATGCGGATCTCGCATATGGATTTGGATCAGCACTGCATAAAAACCACAGCAATCGGGTTTGTGGATGGAAAAGTTGCAGCTCAAATAATTCCACTGCTTTTAATCTGCATGTATGAGTGAAGTTTTTCCTGCACGCATGAGTGAAGTCTTTCTACTCGGATCCGTCTATCAATTCAACAAGAGGTTCTCGAGCCTAGATCCGTGTCTCCAATATCTACAAATTTGGAAGTGATGCATGATTCCGTTGTGCTTTCTTTTTCATCTTTCTTCGCCATAGCTTTGTCTATCTTTGTCTGAATAATTCTTTTTCTTCTTATTTGGTTGGAATTCTTCAAAACTAGTGCGGATCTAGATAATTCTTTAGATTCGAGAGGATATATTCAATATATTGGACATTGATTAGAGCTCATTTTCTTTTATAAAGCACATGTAATGAATTCCTACAATTAATTCAGACAAAGATGGCCACCGGAGCATGAATAGTGAATTTTAATAATAAAAATCTGCACTATTCAAGCCTGCTGCCCCAAAAATTGATGTTTTATTTGCCTGCAAAGTGAGCATGAATTTTTCCAACTTCACCTGAGCACCTGTATCACTTCTACAAACAATTATGCAGACACAAATCAACCTTCTTCAAAGCATGCGCCAAAACTAGAAGCTTTTAGCATCAAATCCACCTTCCTCTGAGCAAAATCCTTCTCCAAATGGGGCGCACTTTTCCTCTGGGCTGCACTTCTTCACCTGTGAATTAATTAATTCATCCTTATGGCAGCCCATGCTTATATAACCCTCATAATTCTATAATTAATAATTGCCCTTCCTATTCCTAGCAATTAATTAATTAAAAATCATGCTTTTCTCTTTAACTGATGTGCTAAAATTGCATGATTAAGGACAACCATCCATTAAATTAAATTTAATCAATTTAATCATCCACTCTTCACTTCACTTAAGCTTCACAGTGTGCTTTGACCATAGCCACTGAAAATAGAATTTAATTTAATCAATTAATACTTTAAAAAGTATTATTTCCTTCTCAAAAGGGGTTGCATTAAATAAATTAAATTTATTTAATTTTGGAATTCTATTTTTAAATTCCTTTTGTCCACTTCCCTTTGTTGACTTTTCCACAAGCCTGGGTGCCAAAATTGGGTGAATAAATATTAACAAATATTTATTTAATGCATTATTATTCACCCAAGGTGGGTCGCACTTTTTGGAATAATAGAATTCTATTTTTAAAAACACATGGCAATGGGAATTTTTACCCTGCAAGGCAGCCCCGGAAATCCCATGATCCACTTAAGTGATTTGACTTTGATAATGGGATTATTTACCTTGCATGGCAGGCAATAAAATCCCCACGATTTCACTTAAGTCACTTTTCTTTTATTTCACCATGAGAATTTTTACCTGCAGGTGACAATAAATTCTCGCCTGCTTGCTGCCTCTAATTTTCCCACTACTGACTTACGTGACTTTTCCATCATGGGAAAAATTACCTGCAAGGTAGGTAGTAAAATCCCACCCGTGCTTCTAATTTTCCCATGATCCACTTAAATCCTTTGTTTTCCAAAAATGTGCCCAACCCCGTAGGGGCTTTTTAGTGCACGACTTTGCCTTTTCCCAGTGAACCGGACCTCCGATGGTGACTTCCTTTTGGTACAATGTGCGTATGTGATCTTCGAATACTACAGGCCAAGAATCGGGCTAACCCGGTAAAGGAATTGATCTAGAGAAATTTCACAGAAAACGAAACGGAAAACACAAAAACATGAAAAATTGCCAAAAGTCACAAATAAAGCCCAAAACTTATTTTTAGTTAAAACCCTTCTGGTATATAGGAATAATGATATGTTCGATCACAACAGGGTTAAAACGGAGTGCAAATTACCTCAAATGAGGCTCAAAATAATTAAATACAAATTTCTCACGAGATAAATCCACGATGACGAATATAACAATTTTGAGCATCCGGGTATTTGGCAAAAATGGCTAATATGGCTCTTTGGGAATATCTTGATGCAATAAAAGAACCTTTTGGCAATAAAAACACAAAAACGACCCATTATTTTAAAAGTACATTTTTTTTTTGGATAGGGTAGTCACAAATTTCGGGATGAAATCTGGGACACCATTGTGGCACTTCGAGTTCTTGTCCTAACTATTTTCCATCTCGGCATATCTTCTAATTACCAGAAATCAACTAAGTATTTTATTCCCTTCACTTGCAACTAGGGTTTCAAATTTAAATTACTTAATTGCTTGGATCAAATCTGTACCTTATTATTTATATTTAGTGTTGTTACATATTTAGAATTAGGCATCTATTTATTACAATATTTTCTTAATCATTTGGTGAACCTCACACACTTTGAACTTTTCACACTCGGTGCATTCACGACATATCTCTCTCTCACATTCACACGACACATTACCTTATGACGCAATCAAGTTCCATGGTTCATACGCGATTCTTTGAGGGTCTCGATCTAAAATGAACCTCACCACATTCTCTCACTCACTACACTATATTCTTTGTCGATCATATCCTTCTAGCGCACACATTCAAACCATTTCTGATGACACACTCTTGTTCTATGGTTCATTCTCGATTGCTTTGAGGGGGCATGTATAAATGAACATCATCTCATGCATACTCATTCACATACACTTGGGGCATACAAATCCTATCACATTCAATCTGCATTCCATTCCATATCACTCACAATATACTACATATATTGTTCGTATTTACCCTTGATTTCTTATGCTTACATGTACACTTTGTTACACATGTGCGTTCACTTGCCTTCTAGTTGTGATCACATACTCTACACAGATCATTACATGCAACACATATGCTTGACACAATACCTTTTACCACTCCCATGACAGTGCTCTTGGCGGCATCCACTTTCATACACTACAGGTGTTATTGTTTCATTTTTCATAGCACATTACTATATTGAATTATACACGCTTTGAAATAATTTCTATCTTTTTAACATGCGAATGGGTACTTAATTTGAAAATTTTGCTTTGCAAGTCTATTTACCACCATGTTTGTTTATTACTTTTATTGATATTGTCTTCCACTTCTCATATGACAAAGTGTGTGTGGGCTATTCCTATGTCTTTCTTATTCTCCGATTGCTTGTATGCTTGCGGCCACTTCGCCTCGATTGTCTTACGACAACATAAGTGATGTACCATGTTTGTAACCTACTTTTCACAGTCTACTCTATCTCGCACTATTGTATGTTTACATTGTCTTCTTGCTTGTTAGCTTACACTCCGCCTTCTACATGCATATTTGTGTTTTCTTACGGTAACACTTGTTTCTAGCCACTTTTCTTGCATGTTCCTTGGTTTCTACCAAACACACTCCATCCCCCATAGGGCATTAGTTTCAGTTTAACGGTCGATCCTCCTTTGAGCCACATACTCCCCAACGACCTCGCATGCACCCCCAAATGAGTTTTTGGGAATTATTAGGGAATCACTCACCCCATAAAACATTCTATAGTCATAGTTCAACACGAGTTCAACACTAGTCAACACAGTCTTCGGTCTCAAAGAACAACCCAAAACTTGAATTAGGTCTTTAGTACAAAAAAGTAACATCCAAGTACTAGATAATAACACTGTGCACTCCCGACCCTTCCCGATAGTCCTTCAACACTTAACATGCATGCACTACACCTTATTTTATACTTTCATGTTGGATCTAACAATATCATATTTTTACACACCATCTGCAGTGGTGTTTATAATTTGGGAAGCGGTTAAAGGTTGGAGAATAAAACCAGACTTTTCTCCCTATACTTCTTCCATACTTGGCATAGATGGCGTGAGATCACCCAAAATACTTGTATTTAGTGCAACCGACATGAGATCACCCAAAAACTCATTCTTCTACAACATCTTCATGATCATTTCTATCTCATTCAATCATCATGGATCCGGTGCACATGTTCATTTTTGCATTTTACATACTTTCTCACATACGTTTTACATGTTCGATCAAATTTCCCATATACACATATTTTCTACTTGTTCGTTATTCTCTTTTGTAGGTCCTCCCTTATGGGAAGTAATAGTCACATCAATCACATCATAAATCACACAACAATCAAGATTAACAATAGGTACAAATATGACATCTACACATATGCTCTCACCCTAATGTCATCATCATCACTTTTTTACTTCCTCTTCTCTAGCTTCCACGCTTCACATTTTTATCACTCCACGCTTTTCCTTGTCTCTCGACATGCTTTTCACCATCGATCTACATGATTATTAGGTACACATCTATTATCTACTTTATGTTATTGAGCATTCTCTCAAGAACATAAAGTGGGGAAAATGTAGACAATAAATCAAACACTTTGGGTATCTATCTAGTCCTGATCACATACTACTATTCATATGATTCCTAAGCAAGAAAATTACTAATTGACCCATTTATTTGGCCTCTTTGCTTGCTTTTAGTTCTCCTTTTTGGTCTTACACACCTTATTTCCCAATCTGACCTTTGACCCTTCAGTTTCTCGAGTTTGGACATCAACACCCAACCAAAATGCTAATGCCAAGCACCCATGTCCCTTCTCCGGGAACCCTTAACCTCTTTGTACTTTGCTCACATCTTTTGGGTCCTTTCTAGCCGTTTGGGCATCTTATTTTCTTGGTGGTTGGCATTTTCGGGGTTAATTATGAAATTCAAGCAAGGGAATCATATAAATATAAAGTTATGTGACTATAATAAAGGACCAAGCACTAAGCATTACATATCACTACCCAAGGTTGTATTCAAAGGCATTATCAAGAGCATTCAAAAATCCATCTAACATTCACACAAGGGTAAGGGACTACATTCTTTTGCATACATGTATAGGAGGGGAAGTTCATTATTTTATGCACACATCTATTTACATATTTTACATCTAGATACTTGTTTGCTATCAAGTTCAACACACATAAGAGTCACCTAGGGCACAATTTCCACACACACATAGAACTACATTGGGTCTGAAATGTAGTGCAACGCTCAGTTGTAAGTTCACTCATTTGATAGCCGAGGACAATTTGACCCCTCATTTTCATTATTTTCTTTTTTGGGATTTGATGTGCTTTGGGGTTTTGCGGGTCATCTCTAAATTGTAGGTTACATGTGACATTTGTGAAATTGGTGTGGCATACTAACGACATGAAGCGAAGGAAAATGAACACCTTGCAAGCTTGTGAAACTAAGTTTTATAGCTTACGAGCAGTCATATGCACCTAGAAAAGGTCTCGACACCCTAGGATCCCATGACCTTCCATAGGTTCCCTGGTCTTGGATTTTTGACATCCATGCATTTTTCTAGGTCTGATTGCAATACTTGAATTCCTATTCTAGTATTTTCCATTTCGACATACCTTCAACATCACTGAAAATTAGCTAAGTATTTTATTTCCTTCACTTGCAATTATGGTTTCAAATTTAAATTTCTTAATTATTTGGATCAAATATGTACCTTATTGTTTATATTCAGCACTGTTACATATTTAGAACTAAGAATCTATTTATTACAATATTTGCTTAATCACTAGGACCTCATAAGACTTCCCCAAAATTGACACTACCAATCAACCTTCATGTTTGACCATTGAATAACATCACATGGAGACTCATACTACACCATGACACCATTTTCCATCAATGGAGTTGACATCAATAACAACACAACCACACAATGACCAACACTTGTTTACTACTTCTCATGTTATGTCTTGTCATACATCCATACATAAGTATCCTCCTCGGTTACTTAAGGCACACACAACTTGTCGACAAACATATTCCCTTCATCATGTGAAGTGATCATATTCTACATCTACTACCTATCCGAGGTTTTTGTACCCTCCCACACCTTTGACACATATAATAGATTCTACACTGATAAAATATGAGCATAATTTGTTTCTTCTGCCACTTGATGAGATACAACCTACCACACATGACATGCCTCTTCTTGAAGCCCTTATCAGAAAGATCTGGTGATATCCACCTCTTTGTACATAACTATTTGCAAAACACTTCAAAAACATTCAAGTAATCACATAATATAAAAACATTCAAATATGAGAAAATTACAAATTCATGACATGTTTTAGTTTATTTGGCTAACATGTTACTTTATACATCATGTTGGTTACATTGATTTGATACATAACATATATATTATTTACACACGTGTTCATGAGGTATCTTGAGCTTGATGTAGGACACTCACATATCGTTACATGATGATGGGAGATATCTTAGTTCCTTACACTACTTTATTGGAGGCATCCATCTATTCTTTACATGTGTTTTTGTTTCATTACATGTTACTTTACACCTTCCTCATCATGCTTATTTACATACACAATGTTTATTGATATCTATTAGATCCATGGAACTAACACATGTGTCTTGTGTAGTGTTAACTTATCATTGTTATATCTATTGTTACGTCTACTACTAGTTGTTTTACATGATTTCTATAATGTTGTGACATCTTGTTCATATGGACGCATTCTTGGATTTCTTATTATGTATCTTTTGTTTGTGGCTTCATGACCAATTTTCATGTATGTATTTGCTTTTTTGATTATAGGACATTGTGTCATTTATTGTGATTGTCTTGTGACACTTTGGGTGTGTCATGTTTGTTGATCCATGCCTATATATGACTATGTTTTTGCATGTTTCTTCTTATTGGATTGTACACTCTTATATTTAAAGCTATACTTATTCTAGCTTATAATTATTCTTACACTATGGTTTTTTCTATGGATTTTGACATGATTACTATGATGATAATTACTATGGAGTAAGACACAATTGCTATTATTCTCTATTATTACTAGTTACTTTACACATTTATTCTTGATTATTGCATGTTGTTTATTCTCTCGCGCCATGGTGACCACCATGTGCAACCCTTTTGTAGGTATAAATTCTCAATGGGGACTGCCATTTCATCCTCCCAAATTACCCTAAAATTTATTAGATATATAGTACATGGGTACACATCAATTCTTTTGAGATGTACACTCATATTTTTTTATCACATCTACCTCAAAAGAGGGTAGTTCAATAAGGTATTACCACAAATATAGATATATCATAGGCTATATAAATAAATTTATACATGACTCAAATCCTTAGAAAAGTTCGCAAATACTTGAAATATGGATGAGTTCAAACATGGTCAAAACCATATAGTATAATCAAGACTATCGTATGGTCTTGACTTCTCCATACATTCTTCGAGGGGGAAATTCCACTCAAAATTCAAGTTTTTTACATATTCTACCAGATATTTACAATATCTCTATATACTTATAGATACAAATTGTAGACACAAAATCTATGCACTTGGGTACATTTCTAGGCTCTAAAATTATGATAGCATTCACATGATTCCTAAGAAATCAAACTAGTAACTGAAAACTCCGTTTATCCTTTTTCTCTTTATACATCTTTCACTCTTACCAAAATTTGACTATTTTATCTTTCCATGGCCTCAGACACTAACAACCATTTGGGACACTAGCGCGCGCCGAGCACTCCTGTCCCTCTTTACCTTTTTTAATCCTTTTGTTCCCCTTTCTCTTATTAATTACTTTTTACTGCATTGGGTTGGCCTTTCACTTGTCAATTACAAAATTCAAACAAGGGACTCATATAAATACACAATTATGTTTTCAAAATATGGGACCAAACACTAAGTATTGCATATTATCACCTAATCTTGCATCCAAAGGCACAAAGAGCATCAAAGGCATCCATCTAGCACTCATACAAGGGACAAGGGTTACATCACTTCTACATACACAACATATGAGGGGAAGTCTATTCTATTTCATCCCACACATTCTATACATTTTCTACATTCTAGATCCAGCCCGTTATCACTATGAAACTTACACAAGGGCATCCTAGGGAATCATTTATACACACACAAGAAGTACATGGAGTCTGAGATGTAGTGCAATGCTTAGTTGTAAGTTCACTCTTTAGGTGACCACCGAGGTCAGTCTCAATCCCCATTCTACATTTTCATTTTTAGGTTTGATGTGGTTTGTGGGTATGTGTAGGTGAAATTATTTCAAACAGGTTACATGTACATTTACATATTAGAAAGTGAATCTAGAGAAACAAATAGAGACCAACAATGAAGCTTACCCCACACATAAAATATCATATCTAGAGCACCTACACAGACACTGGTGCCCAAAATGCAGACACTAGTTCCTGGGTGCTCCTATCCTCCCATGGGTGCTCCTGTTTGACATAGTTCTAGATCTCAAAACCTCCAGTTTGTAGTGAAAACATTATTTACAATCTGTTCCACTATTAACCAGCCCATATCATCTTCTGTTCACTCGAAAATCAGCTAAGTCCCCATATCTATCCTTTTTGCTTAGTGTTTTATATTAAACACGCTTTGTTACTTACGTCTTACTATGTATTAGTATTTGTACATCATTTACAACAATAGTTAATATGAAAATAAGATTTAATTCCATTTACATTAAATCATTTGGTGAACTCGTCACTTGAACCCTACCTTCCTTTTAGGCATTCTTTTAATTCTTATCCCATGGTTGAGACTTATACACCATTTATCTACAAAGATCTACATGACCTCCAAGCCCATATTGTTGAACATCCTCAAGACTTGGATCTCTTATTATGTTCTACTCATGATGAAGCCACTAATCTAGCTAAGCTCAACCCTCTCATCTCTAATGCTACTTCGTTTCCTCTTACAACTCAACCTTCTCATTATATCCTTCTACCCACCTCCACCATTCCTATTTCCATGCCTAATCCTATCAATCATTTCACTCAGCCTATTACCTCTCATACATGACAAGTCTCCTCTTCAGGCACTCAAGACCTAGCTTCTTTATATCAGGATCTACAACTCGAATCATCAATTACAACAAGCTACTTCACACTCTTCTCCATCTCTAGATTCCTCACTTCTCCTTCATAGCCCTTTCATACTCACCATATCATCTTATCCAATCCCTCCCAACTTCATTGCACCTAAGCTTCCCACCTTCAATGGCCATAACAACCCTCAGGAACATCTTCAATATTTTCATGTGGCATGTCTTGACTATGTGAATGACTTTACATTGTTGGCTAAATTGTTTCCTAGAAGTTTGCAATATTATGTTATGTGTTGGTTTTATGATCTACTTGTTCACTCGGTAACATATTTTACATACTTAGCCAATGCTTTCCTTGCACATTTTTGTATCAACATCGGTACTAAAATATCGTATGCACAATTATCTCAAATCAAACAAGGATCTAATAAGCATCTAATAGATTATGTGTTACGATATAAGAACAAATTGGCTAAGATGACTAATGTACAAGGCAATTCAGAATTACAAGATATATTTTTTCAAATTCTCTTACCTCTACTTTAAGAGAGTGTCATATTTAATACCTCTCCATCATTTGATCAATTATGTCATACACTCAAATTATGTGAAGGAAAAATTTTATCTATGGGAAAATTGAAATATCATGATACTTCCTCATCATCTTCTAATAGATTTCAAGCTAAATATACATTCAAGCCATCCCTATTGAAGCTAAGACCACTGACAATTTTGTTTCTCCATCTACCACACTTCAAGTGTAAACTCCATGACATACATTTACTAAGTTACCTTACGATCCTTGATAGGAATCTTATTACTCTTCCACAACCACTCAATCTAGATCCTTTTCACCCACGTGGTCAGTAATTCACGATGAAAATACAAACTATGATTACCATCAATGTGTTGGGCATCCCACTGATTGTTTCTTTAAGCTTAGACATCTAATTCAAGGTTTTATTAATAACAACTCCATTGAGCTTCCTATGCCATCTACTTCCAAGCCAGTCAATGATAATCAAAAGCTAATTTTTTTAAAGATCCTTTACCAAAGCATGACTAGAAAGATACAAATTATTTTGTAAATCATACTTATCAGTTGTGCCTCCTCCTTCATAAGGGCTTCTTGATTTCCTTGTTGCTTTTGTTGATGTGCCACCACCAGTCATTACATTCTTGGATCATGATTATTATGTTACATTTTCTTCCAATTCATTGCATATCAATGTTTCTATTAGCACCTATGCTATCAATAATACTATGGTATCCATTGGATCTTACAAATACATGTGTTGGTGTACTTCATTGTAGCTATTAAATTCCCAACATCATTAATTACATTTTTAGTTCCTAATTCTTATGGTCATGTCATTATTCCCATCACAGTTGGGTCTCTTACTGTCTTTACACCATTCCTTATTACCTCTAAAATTGTCATTTGTAACATGATATTAGGTCTTCCTTGGCTCCACGCCACACATGCTATCCCTTCCATGCATCATTTGTGTCTCAAGTTCCTCCATAACAAACAAGTTGTCACCATTAAAGGTATTAAACCTCATACATTATTTCCTAGACCCAGTCATGATGATATTTATGCATAAGACAAGAAATTTCATCCTCCTGCATGGCTCACATCCTGATCCACTCCCATACCTATCTCTCCTATTGATACATGACCTCATATGCCTCCTAAGTACAAATATAGTTCTGCACCTAGATCTCCTATTTACACATGACCTACATCGTAAACTTGTCATCCTCATTAACCTAGTAATCCACGTCGTCAACCTAAGTCCCCTACTTGGGCATCCCTTTCTCATAAATGTTTTCTACCTCCTTATTCATATCAGTATCATTCACATAGTTACTCTCCTACACCACCGGCATTAGATCATTGTCACATGATTTTGTCTCCTCGGATATTGGGTAGGGGGCCTTCGCCCTTTACTATCATTAGATAGTCTTCTATCCTTTACACACTTGGGGGAATCACACATTCTACTCACCCTTTTAGCATTATCAATTGTACCTCATGTCTATTACTATATCATACACTTTGCGCTTTGTCTCTAGTCTTTCTAAGTACTCTCACATTTTTGGTACACACATTGTATCTTTGTCATTACCCTATGACACACTCTCGTGCTATGGTTCACACTTTACTGTTGAGGGCACACTACATCAATGAACCTCACATTACACACTTCACACTCTATGCTTCATGACATATATTTTTAGCATCTACTTGCACGTGACACACCCATTTCCCGATGACGCACTCTTGTTCTATGGTTCATTCTTGAATGCTGAGGGGGAATTTATAAATGAACCTCATTTCATTCAAATCTACTTGGGGGCAATGCAATGTAGACACTAAATCACGAACTTGGGTACATTTCTAGGTCCTAATCACATACCACTATTCATATGATTCCTAAGCAAGAAAACTAGCAATTGACATATTTCTTTAGCCTCTTTTCTTTCTTTCTTGTTTTCTCTATGGTCTTACACACCTCACTACCGAGTCTAACTTTCATTTCTTTATATTTCTTAGCTCTAGACACCAATGCTCAACTAGTTGGTTAGCACCCAAGAGACCTCATCCCCTCTGGGCACCCCACCTCTTTATAGCTTACTCATCCCTTTTGGGCCTCTTTTATCTTTTAGGCATTTTGTTTTCATATGGGTTGACCTATTTGTTGTCAATTATAAAATTTTAAAAAGGAATCATATAAATACAAATATACGTGACCACCATAAAGGACCAATCTCTAAGCATCTATCTTCACCACCTAAGGTTGCATCTAAAGGCATTCTAAGAGGATCAAATCATCCATCTAGCTATCATTCAAGGGATGAAGGTCTACATTTTCTCGTATACAATTCATTGGAGGGGAAGTTCATTTTGACATCCACATATCTATTTACATTGCTATATCTAGCTATTACTTGCTATTTAGTACATCTTGTATAAGAGCTTATTAGGGCACAATTCTACACACACACACAAAACTACATGGAGTATGAGATGTAGTGCGACACTCAATCGTAAGTTCACTCTGTCGGGTGACCATCGGGTGATCCTGACTCTCCATTTGCATATTTTTCTTTATAGGATTTGATGTGTTTTGGGATTTTTCAGGAGATAATTTGTTTTACATGTTACATGAGAATTATGTGGGCATAGTGCAACATACATACGAAAAACAAACAAGGCTAGTGACATAAGAAAATTTAGTTTTCAAGAATTTTTCTATTCATGGGCACCCATAAAGTAAACCCCGAAGCCTGTGCACCCATGACCCATTCCGATGTCCCAGTCCAACTTATTCGACAATTTTCAAATTTTCTCGAGTGCGGTTGTGATAGACTCCTCCTCATGTTCAATAATTTTCCCATTTGACATACTTCGAGATTTAATTACGAAATCAACTAAGTTCTCTATCCTATCTCTTGCACCTAGGGTTTCATATTTCTCTAGCTTATTATTTGGGTCGATATATATTTTATTTTTTATCATTACGTTGTGACTCTACAATCGGGGTTTTACAAATTTCAATTTTTAAAATCATTTGGTGAACCCATCGCTCGAACCCAACCTTGCTTCTAAGTATTTTTCATCTATTTATCATGGCTCAATCTTATGGACCATTTATTGAAGCCCACCTTCAAGAGCTCAATGATCATCTTATTAAACATCCTCAAGATCTAAAACTACTTTTATTCGATGCTCATGAGGAATCCACTAATCTTGCTTGAACTTAATATTCCTACATCCATCCCCTGCTTCCATGCCTATTACTACTCAACCCCCTACTTCCACTCTTCTCGCCTACTTCTACTATTCCCGTATCTATTCCTACTCCCACCAACCACTTCACTCCACATTTTATTTCTCACATGTGACAAGTATCTTCCCCAACACTCAAGATATTGTCTCTCTCTATCGGATCTCCAAGTTCAAATCCGTCAATTACAACAGAAGTTACTTTTCGTGCATCTCCATCTCTTAATTTTGCATTACTTACTTCATACTCCTTTCACACCTGCCATTTCCACTTATGCACTTCCTCCAAACTTTGTCACTCCCAAGCTGCCCATTTTCAATGGCCATGGTGATCCTCAAGAGCATCTCTGAGCATTTCATGTGGTATGTATAGATTATGTGGATGCTCATACTTTACTAGAAGTCTCCAAGATTATGTAATGCGTTGGTTATATGATCTACCTACCCATTTGGTAATATAATTTACGCATTTGGTTTATGCTTTTCTCACCCATTTTTCAATCCATATCGACATTAAGATATCCTATGCTCAACTCACACAAATTAAACAAGGATCTAACGAGCATCTAATAGATTATGTTTTATGATATAAAAACAAATTAGTTAAGATGTCTAATGTACTTGTGGAATTTGAAATTCAAGATCTATTTGTCTAAAGTCTTTTACCACCTTTGCAAGAGAGTGTCATCTTTGATACATCTCCCTCATTCAATCATTTATGTCATACTCTTAAGCTACGTGAAAGTAAACTATTATCTATGGGAAATCTTAAATATCATGATCAAGCTTCATCCTCTTCTACTCGATTTCAAAGAAATTCTACTTTCAAATCATCTACAAAACCTACCAAGATAAATTTATCGTCAACATTGTCTCTACTCCTAAAAAACTTCAATGGAAGCCTCCAAAGCATAAATTCACAAAATTGCCTTGTGCTCCACATATTTTATTGCCACAACTTGTTGAGAGCAATCTTATTACGCTTCCAAATCCGTTTAACTTGGATCCATTTATCCCTAAAGAACACAACTATAAAAAAATTTCAGATGTGATTATCATCAATGCATGGTACATTGTATTGTTCAATGCTTCAAAATAAGGCATATTCTTCAAGATCTCATCGATAATAATGCCAATGAGCTTCCTGAGCCTACGACATCTACGATAGTCATGAAAATCACAAGCTCAAGATATTCAAAAATCCTCTTCCTAAACAAGAAAGAAAACTGTTGACTCTTCAACCAATAATGCATATCATACAATGCCTCCTCCTTCGTCAGGGGCTCTTAATTTTGTAGTTGCTCAATGCTTGATTGTGAATACTCCCTTTTGGCTAGGAGGAACTACCTATAAAATGCAAAACAATACCACTAGATAGAGTTAAATAAAACAACAAGTGGACTACCTAATAGAAGCTAGATCCGAGAAGCATGATGCTTCTGAAAAAGTATCAATCCACTTTTTAAATAATAGTATTAATGCTATCCAAAATAAACATGAAATAACAATCTTATTGGAATTGAAATGATTTAGGTATCTCATACAAAAAAAAGAAAGGTCAAATAAAAGGTGATTGAGGTCAAAATGGGTTAGGTGATGGGTTGGTATTGGGTTGCAGGTTTGGTACAGGCTCTAGGTAAGATCTGTAAATAATATTAGGAGTGATTTTGGGTTGTTAGGGAATGGGTATGAGCTCATTGGTCTGAGGTATGTTTCTAGACATAGTAACCAACATCATGGTTGTGTGACCGATGCCATTTTTCAGATGATTGATGTCGGTTGGCTAACCAAAATCAGTAGGGGCAATTAATAAAAAGCTCTTAGAAATGGTCTTCAGACTCTATGATTACACAAAGGCTGGAAATGGTGGGGGTGAGGTTGTGGAATGGTCTAAAAGGTTCAAAGATGATTAGGATAGGGGAAGATATGTGGAAGGTCCAGGTATGGTAGGGTGATAAGTTGGTGGGAGGAAGGAGGTGTACAGATGTATAAAAGAATAAATTACTAGAGGAATGATGATCTTAATGAAAGAAAATAAAGATAACTGAAGAGATATTAGGTACTTACTGAAGAATGGATCGGAGAGTGCAGTGATGAAAATAATGATGGCAGAGATCTAGAGAGAAGAAGAAGTCTGTGTATGTGCCACAATAGTTTGAACCTCCGTGCTTCTCTGTGAATTGATCATGAAGAAGATGATGGATGTCGATGGTTGTTGGTAGTGTTCCGTGTGTTTTCCTTTTCTGAGTGCTTCAAAAAATCCAGTGCTCCAAGTCTCTATTCATATGAGATCCTAAATCGAATGACCAACCTCAACAAAGGCTTTTGGAAATGTATTTAACCTAACCGATGATGGTTAGGGGACCGACATGTCGGTTGAGGTATAACCAGATCGGTTAAGGCGGGAATATCTAGGTTGGCCAAAAATAGCCTTGATTGTTATTTTATTTTTGGCGTGGTCTTCAATCTTCATCTAAGTCTCGAGTGATAGATCACGGAAGAATGAGTAAGATTCCTCTTAGGTTTGTTAATAGGAGTTAAGTCTAGGTTTAGACTAAGTCCTAGTTGGTTAGGATAGGCTTAGACTTGGTCTTAGGTCATTAATGGGGTTTGAGTGGGTCATGGGTGGCTAGGTGAGTTGGGTGAGGTGGTGGTCAAGTGAGGATGTTAATTAAATTAATTAAAGTAATTAATTCAATTAATCATGTGCACTATGGGATATGAATAGGTAAGGTATGGTTAATTTAATTAATGGGGTTATAAGGGTAGTATGACCTAATTTTGGTGTCTACATTTTGCCCCTTTTTGTCACGTAGCTTGTATTGGTAAGCAATGCTGAAAAAAATAGGAAGTGATTGCCCCATGTATGGGTGAGAGTGGGGTTTCCCCAAGTGTGGGTGAAGGTGATCCCCCTCAAACCAGGAACTGATGAGGTGTTATATGGAGTCGGTGAGTGGTTTGATAAATGTGTAGTTGGTGTAAGTTAAGGTAGGTGGGGAAGAGTATGGGTACTTTGGGGAAAGGGTAATGGTAATGGTAATAAGTAATAGGCCGGGTCAAATTGGGTAATGGGTAATGGTCAAATCAGGTAATAGGTAATGGGCCAGGGTCAAATTGGGTAATGGGTAATGGAAATCAAATGCACACACACGTATAGACTACAACACGGTACTAGGTTGAAGAGCTTGCAAACTCTACATCGTCCAAGGTCGATAGGTTTATCCAAACAAGGTTGAAGTGATTCAGGTATCCAGGGTATAGGATATGGTCCGAAACACAATGTAGGTTAGGTGTAGGAACATTTAGGTATGATCCAGTACACCACCATGGGTTTGGTCGGGATAAACGGCATGAAATAGGCAAGGTATGGTTGTTAGGCTAAAACAACATAGGTAACAACATCACAAGGTATAGTGAGTACACAAGTTCAATGGTCACAAAAAGTAGGTCAGTCTAGGTAAATAGGTCATGGCATGGGTAAGGCCAAGGTATAGGTAAAATAACAAATCCTTAAATGTAATTAAGGAATTGTATGGGTAGTTTAGGCTTGTGGGTAGGGTATAATGGGTGTTGGTACTGCAAAAAAAGGTATGTGGAAGTAATGAGGTTAGGTCAAAATAGGAAAAACGTGGAGGAAATGGTATTGGCAAATGACCGATGTCGGTTATAAGGTAACCGAACATCGATTTTTGTATGACCGACGTCATGGTCATGTCGGGTTAGGGTTATAAAGTTAAAATTCCATATTTTACAGAATCATTGTTGTTGTTGACTTTGAGAAAATGATAGAGCTTGAGTGACTTGTGCATTTTTCGGGAGGAAAAAGACAAGCTATTGTACCAGGCTGAGGTGGAGGTGACTAAGTGTTGAGAGGAGCCAGGTAGACGGGTCCACTAGTGTAGTTGGAGACGTGTGATTGGTGGAGAGGTGAGGGTAGATTTTGGTATGGCAGAGGTGGGAGAGGGGTCGGGTGGACCATCGGTGCAGCGGCTAGACATGCCACCACGTAGATGCCATCGAGATGAGGTAGGTGACATTTTCTAGCTTGTTTTTTTTTTCCAATTGTGTTTTTACAATGAAGAAATTTTGGGTGGGAATGTTAATTTTGAAATATGGGTGAAAAATAGATGAAATCTGGGGGAGGAGGTCAAATATAGGCTAAGTAGGGGGAGAAATAAATGTGGGGTGTAAGTGTTTGGGATTAATTAGGATTGTAGGTTGGTTTTTTCAATTTTTAAGAAATAGAGGAGGGGTTTCAGTTTTGGGGGTCGATGAGAGACCAACGTCGGTCAAGGTTTGGCCATGTTGGTCGATTGGCTATAGCCGACATCGATCAAGACTAAGGTGACCGACACCGGTTAATCAGAACCGATGTCGGTCAAGGAGAACCGGTGATGGTCTAGGAGACTAGGCATTGGTTAGGGTGAAAGAGGGACAGGGTAAGAAGGGTTATGTTTCAAAAGAAAAAGAGGTCAAAAAGGGGCAAGTAATGTGGGTTGTAGAGGGGTAAGGGTAACATATGGTCATTGGCTAGATGGGTTAGGTGAGTAGGTGAAATAATGTGAAGGTAATGAGTCATGAGTGTAAAGGGTAGGAGGTTGGTATGTGAATTAGGTAAATGGGGTAAGTAGGATTGGTGTGATTGGGTATGGTGTTGGGGTTAAGACGTAATTAGAGGTAGTGAGGTCTTAACAATGTTGTTTTTTTGGATGCAGGCTAGGGACCAGCTACGTATGCGAGACAGAGTACCACCTTGTTGGTAGATATGTGGTCGAGTGTGACTACGTGAGGAGTGGGAGCACATGAATGATGTTGGATTGATTGGGATCTATGCTACTATAGCATGTAGCTCGAGATCCTAGTTTGATGGTCACACTCATCGATAGATGGGATTCAATGACCAACACTTTCCATTTACCGACGGGTGAGATTATTGTCACCTTGAGGATGTATACAGGATCCTGTGCACTACCAATTATGGGTGAGTGAGTGTATTCTATTTCTTCAGAGGCCTCCATGGAGCCTATAGTGGTTGTGTTTGGGGAGGCGATGGGTGAGCTGAGGTACCATAGCATGAGCCTTAGCTACAAAGAGATGTATGTAGCCCATCCTCAGGAGATGAGGTTGGTTGTTTTGATGATGGAGGTGGTATGTTGTTTCACCCTACCAGATGCCGAGGTGGTAGATTCCCATGAGCATTGATGGGAGTGCTCTAGATATGGTGGAGGAGTGGATCTATTTTTTTACATGGGCACCAACATTCTGGTGCAGCTGTATAGGGAGCTATGGGCCTATGGGAGGTTGTGGTGGTTTAGTTTGTGTTGCACTTTTCTTTTACATTGTTGGGCATATGAGCACATCGTATGTGTATGTCTAGTTGGTTTTCCCCAACTTGATTGGTTTGGGGGTGGCTTGGTTAGAGTCAGCTATAGATGGTGGGTACCAGTTGGTGGGGAGCACAGGGTGGCTAGGGCCACACATGATGTTTCATATTACAAGTGGGTGTTGGAGGGATTATCTAGGTGTGGATATTGTTTGAGGCCATATGTTGGCTATCCCTCATACAGGACATGGTGGAGGAGTTAGAGGAGTTACTACTCAGGTGGATACAGGGGGCATTGTGCTGGTGAGCACGAGATGATACCTATATAGACAATGGTTAGATGATAGTTTGGGTTGCCACAGGACGTGTCGCCACCCTTCCCTTAGTATAGGAGAGATGACATGGAGAGACCTATGTCTCCACCATGACCGAGTGTGCCAAAAGGTAGGAGGAGTAGGTGGTAGACATGTGGATTGATGATGTTGGGGTCACCGATAGATATAGGTAAAGTGGTGGGTGGCATAGCTACGAGTGACACCCCCGAGGCCAGGGAAGCCAGACTTAGCCACCATCATAGTAGTGTAGGGATACCTTGTAGGGTCAGGTGGCCACCCTACAGGCACAAATTATAGTTTTACAGGGGCAGCTCATAGGGTCAGAGGCACAGGTTTCCATTTTATAGGCTCAGTGTTAGCACTACAGCCCAGGTTACATAGGGACAGTGCCACACAGGTGGAGATGGAGATGGGGGATAGGTTTCCACCTTACAGGTGCAGGTAGCAAGTTTGTAGGGCCATTTGGCCACTACACAGCTCAGGTTGTGGCCCTACAGGCCCAGTTACAATGCAGGCACCACCACAGGCTCAGGGATAGGGTCCCACACTATAGGAAGTGATGATAAGGATAGGGTCCTCAGTACAGGAGGAGGACATGGAGCACATGTACAAGGTCCGAGGCTAGCCCTAGCAGGACAAAGCTCACAGGTTGTTTGTGAGACCCATGGCACCACCTCAGATGGTGTCCGATGGTGAGGTTCAGGGATGCCTTGAATGAGGCATGGTATTACTAGGATCATCTGATGACCACAGGGATAGATGTCCCCTCCTATGCTGAGTACATGGCACATAACAGGTAGCAAGTGAGAGGACTAGATCCCACACTCATAGCTTAGAGAGCACAGGGGGCAACGAGCCCAGAGATAGGGTCAGGTGAGGTGATGAGTTCACGGAGGCCGAGACCCATGAGGGGCCAGGTGTGAGGCTAGACCAGAGACCTATGATCAGGGAGAGATGTTGGCAAGGTGGCAGGAGAGGGTAGAGGGGAGGAGGAGACAGATGAGACATGTATGGATATCAGGTGGGGTGATGATTAGTCACCGATATGATTTTGTATATTTTTTTTTGGTATATACGGACTACGTGTTAATGATAGTGAGGATGTATATGAGGTTTTTGAGATTTTGATCCTATACTATACTGCTGTGCCAAAGATGGTGAGGATGTATCTGAGCATTTTTGAGATACTTGTATGTATTTGTATCGGTGTATATTTGTATTGATATACAAAATTTCATTGTTATAGATGATGAGATTTATGGTATGGATGATGTACTTGTGTTTTAATTTCCATTTTATTTGTGTATGGATGGAAACTAGGTGAATTAGGCATGGTGAGGTGATGTGTGGCATGGTTGAGTAGGCATGATGGAGTCTAGGTTAGTTAGGCATGGTGGAGTCTAGGTCAGTTAGGGTGGAGTCAGGTGATGGCATGGTAGTTTAGTTAGGCATGGTGGAGTCTAGGTCATGTAGGCATGGTGGAGTTAGGTCAGTTAGGCATGGTGGAGTTAGGTCAGTTAGGCATGGTTGAGTTAGGTTAGTTAGGCATGTTTTGGTTATGTTATGGGTTGGATTTAATTTCCAAGTTATTGGTAGCATGGAAAAATGAATGATGATGAATATGTATGTTATGGTGTAAATTTCTGAAATATTTGATATGATGGAAATGTGAAATGATTAATGTATGATATGATGATGTAAGAAATAGGTAGATATACATGTTTGTATATTTGTATTTTTTTTAATTTCAAAGTAGTGTATAAGATGGAAACTAACTAAGGTAGAATGTGAATAGAAAAATGGGGGTGGAAATTGGTTAGGGTAGAGAGTGGTCCGAGCTAACCTCCAAGGGCCCCATGCCCTCGAGTGCTGCCTACATAGCCTCGATGAAAAGGGGCCTCAGGCCGATGTAGTTCTCCCATAAGCTAGGGAAAATAAGATGAGGTAGCGAAATGGGTGGGTAGGTTTTAGGTATGATTGAGTCTAGGTCATTTTAGGCATTTGTGGTTTAGGTTGGTTGGGTTTAGGTTTAGGTCATTAGGTAGGGTTGGGTTCAGTCATTTTAGGCATGATTGATGTTGGTGAAAGGGGAATCCTTAAAACGTAGGTATCGATGGTCTAGTCCTGTATAGGGTAATCAATAAGTAATGAAGAAGGTGAATGGTAAGAGGTGACAAAAAGAGCCACCTAATTGATAAGAACCATAACAAGTCTACCATACCAAAGATTGGCTTATGAACGTAAGACCTAAAGGTGTTGCATGATTGACTATGCTAAGGGTGAAGAAAGTCACATGATCACAAATGTCATTTTTGTGGAAAGTCCCTTGAGAAGGTAGGAAATTAGGGTGAAAAAGGAAATGAGGTGAAAATGGTTGGTGTTTAGCATCACCTAGTGTAAGACAACATGCCTACTTGGCAAGAGACCTAAGATCAAAATAGGCAAGTCCATGACAAAAAAAGTTATCATTTTCTTCTTTTTTTTGTTGTTTTGATAGACTGATCGATGTGGGAAGTCTATGTGGGATGAGTATATTATCTCCTTGAGGTCTTCATGAAGTTGATCGATGTGGGAAGCTTCTAAATATTTTATTTTATTTTGCAAGAATAGTCCTCTTTTGATGAGAGACTAAGTACAATATGGCTAGCTTTGTATAGTTGTCCTTCGAGGGAGCAGTCTATTTATAATAATGAGATCAGAGAGAATAGATGTCCTTTTTGAGGGAATCATATTTTTTTCTAGAATTTTGACTCAAGGAGTTGAATCCCATTTTATTTTTGAAATTTCTTTTCTTTTGGACTTTTAAGTCATGGACAAGACTATAGAGAAAAATAGGCTCTTGGTTTGAAGGAAAAACCATAACACACAGGCTAACTATGGAAGAGAGAATTTACGTGATGAATGACCATGGGATTCCATCTTGAAAAATATGAAAAGTATCCATGAGAATCATGCCATGAGTAGGGCCATGGTACTCATATTGAAGATAGGGCTGAAAAAGTGACGGGTAATCACATGATCCTAGTTTAGTCATGATCCTTAAAATAGGTAAAATGGAAGGTGAATGGTGCTCAAGGGATGAGTGTTTAATAGAAGGTGATATAGACTTAATTCAATAGTAGAATGGTCTAAGATGCAAGGCATTGAGGGGCTCAGGTTTGGGTTTACCTTCGAGTGAAGACAAATGATAAGCACCTGATCCATAGGTATGAGTAACGATATAAGGTCCAAGCCAATTAGGAGTGAATTTTCCCCATTTACTTTTCTCCTCTTTGGTTACATGTTGATTTTCCTTCAGGATGAGGTCACCGACTGAAAGGTTCATTCATGGACACATTTTCATAGGCATGTTTGATATGTTTTTGGTAGATTTGGAGATGATCAAGAGCATTAAGATGATGTTCATCTAATAACTCAAGTTGTGCCAAATGGTCTTGGAAAAAATTCATCATCGTTAAGCATCTCTTTGAGTGAAATACGAAGAGATGGAATCTGACTTCGAGAGAGGTAGGACAACCTCTGTACCATAGACCAGAGAAAAAGGTGTGGCCACAGTTGAGGTACAAATACTAGTACGGTAAGCCCATAAAGCAAAAGGAATGTGTGTGTGCCAATCCTTTCCCATATCATCAACCACCTTCATAAGAATTTTGTTCAAGGTTTTGTTGGTTGATTCAGCTTGGCCATTTTTTGTGGGTAGTAAGGTGAAGAAAAACTAAGTTGAATGTCGAAGGCATCACAAAGTTTCCATAGGGTTTTGTTTTTGAATTGTTTTCCATTATCAGTGATGAGGCGGTGAGGGACACCAAAGCAACAAATAATGTGATGGTTGATGAATTCACAAATTTTCTCAGATTTTGTAGAGATGAGGGGGATGGCTTCTACCCATTTAGTGTAGTATTTGGTTGTGTAATAATCCATTGATGGCATTGTGAAGAATGAGGATTGATCTCTCCAACAAGATCCAAACCCCATTGAGAGAAAGGCCAAAGATCTCGTGTGACCTGTAAGGCGTGACTAGGTGTGTGATGAAGATTAGCATGTTGTGGAATTTCACACAATGTTTGACATAGTCACAACAATCATGGTTGAGGGTGGGCCAATAATAGCCTAGGTGAAGGATGTGTTTGGTGACAACTAAGCCACTTGAAATGACCTCCACAAATTCCATCATGAACCTCCTTGATGGTGTAGGGAATTTCAGAACTTGTAAGGCATCGTAAGAGGATACCATCAAAGCCACATTTATAAAGAAGGCCACCCATGATGACATAGCAAGAGACACTTTTGAGAAAGGTGTGTTTCCCATTACAAGTAAGGTCGGGAGGTAGAATTGACAGGGAAAGGTAGTCTGTAAATTGCTTATACCAAAGGTCACGTGGGTCAGGTGTAATGGTTCGAAGAGGTTGATGTCTCAAATAGATAGGAAGGTGATTGCAACCTTTGTACTGTGACAAATATTTTGAGTCAGAGGTGAGGTGGGTATCTGAGAAGCAAGCAAGGCAGGCCATGGTATCCACAAATTTGTTAGTGGAACATGGAGTGGTTTGAAGCTCATAATGGTCAAAGGTAGTCAAAAGTATGTCTACATGATGTTTATACTTTTGAAGTATTTCATTATGACACTAGGTATATACCATTGACTTGATTTACAACCAGTTGAGAGTCACCAAAGATATTAATCGATTTAACATCTAAGGTGATGGCGGTTTGAGACCTAATATGAGTGCTTCATATTTGATGATATTATTAGTACAAAAAAATCTAGTTTTAAAGATAATGGCATAGGTTCACCATCAAGAGGAATGAGGATAATGCACCTGCACCACCCCCACACTAACATTTGGAACCATCAAAGAATAAGGTCATTTGGTAAATGGTATCATCCAAAGAGAGGGTAGAATGGATTCATCTAGGAAATCAAAGTTAGAGGATTGATTTCTAGAGAGGGGTGCATCTGCAAGTTGGTCAACGATAGTTTGACCTTTGATAGATTTTTGATGGATGAATTCAAGGTCAGGTCTGCGAGAAGCATTAGCCAATGTGCAACACGTTGATGTTGGTAGGGCTTGGCATACATGTAATGTAAGGGGTCAATATTGGTGATGAAAAAGGTTTTGATTGAGTAGGTAATGAATGAAGTTTAGTGGCAAAAAAAACTAAGGCTAAGAAGAGTTTTTTGGCATGGGTGTATCTAGTTTCATAGTCCAAAAGGGTATGACTTATGTAATAAACCACTTGCTCCTGGTGTTGATCATCGTGATGGGTGAGCATGGCCCCCAAGGAATGATCCATAGCAAAAATGTAAAGGTAAAATGGTTGGTTATCCTTAGGAGGAATGAGTACATGTGGTTGGAGAAGGTATTGTTTTAAGGCCTCAAAGGCTTTGTGGCATTCATCATCCCATTTGAAAGAGACATCCTTTTTGAGGAGATGATGAAATGGGTGGTAAGGTCGAAAGTGTGAAAATAAAATGATGAATAGATTATAACTTACCTTGCAAAAACTACAAAGTTGGAAGGTTAGTAGGTGGAGGAATTTCAAGAATAGCCTTGATTTTAGTAGGATCAACTTCTATGCCATGTAAAGAAATGATAAAACCAAGGAGCTTTCTTGAGAGAAAAAAAAAGACACACTTCTTTGGTTGAAGGTGAACACAATATTTGATGAGACAGTAAAAAATGACCTTTAGGACTATAAGGTGTTTGGCCCGATGTTTTGATTTGGCAAGAAGGTCATCTACATAATCTTCCAATATATGATGCATGATGTCATGGAAGATATAAGTCATAGCCCACTGATATGTAGCACCAACATTTTTAAGGCCAAAGGGCATGACATGATAGCAAAAGGTCCCCAAGGAGTGATGAAGGTGGTTTTGTGTTGATCTTCTAGGGGAGTAATATTTGGTTATAACCCAAGAAACCATCCATGAGTGATAACATCTCATGACCATGGTAAGATCAACTAGTTGGTCAATACTAGGTAGAGGAAAGTCATCTTTGGGGAAAGCTAAGTTTAGGTCATGGAAATCCATGCATATGTGGAGTCCTCCTATTGCTTTTGTGATAGAATGATGTTAGAGATCCATTAGGGATAATCAATGGGTAGGATGAAGGAAACCAGAGAAGGCACTTGAAGTTCTTCTTTGACAAGAAGGGCAATGTGAGGATGCATTTTTCACAGCTTCTGTTTTATGGGTTTGGCTTTAGGAATTACGATATTGTGGACCACAATGTTTGGGTCAATACTGGGCATATCAATAGGACCAAGAAAAAGCATTGCTATAATCCCAGAGGAAAGAAGTGAAAGCTTCCTATGTTCAGCAACATCTAAAGATTGACCAATCTTTAGAATGTGTGGGTCATCTTGAGTGTTAATATTGATTTCATGGTCAATTCATTTAACATGGTTTGCATCTCAAAAGGTAATGACCGGTGAATATAAGAATCTTCCACACAAGGTAGGTGAGGATAGACTCATCATCCTGACATTGAATGATGTTAATGGATGGTGTATCATCATCGATCATGTCAGGATATAGGAAGGGAAGAGAAGAGGGAGCCTCACCATCATGTTGATAAGTCAGAGGTCCCAGGGAAATGGTGTTCACAAAAAAAAAAAAGTTAGGAGGAATAGATTCGGGATCTATAGACTCCATGGGTGAAGGTGGTGACATTGGTGAATGGGGTGGAGAAGGTTTTCATCCTCGATGAGGTCGATGTGGGCCTTCTTGGAAGATGGTTTGAAAATCCAATACCACTGCGGTCTTTGTGTTTACGTGTGGTACACAGGATGATAATATGATGGCCCTGTTTGTAGAACCCAAAGCCAAAGCCTTTCCATGCACAATGGTGAAGGAAAGTGTGGGAAAAGTGGTGTTTGGTGAGAGATTGGAGGTCAGATGAAAATGGTCATGTTTGGGAAGGGGCTCGGTGAATAGGTGGAAGTGTCAAGTCCCCCATACGTTAAGTTGGTGTGAAGGTGGGGGGACCACCATAAGGGAAGACCTCGCCTATGTGATGGTCATAACGAGGATGTTGGCATAGGTTACCATACTCTTGTGGAGTAAGGAATGTGTTTATGTTGTACAAGTGGTATTCCCCCAGTGAGGCATTGAAAAACACCTTCTAAGGGATCGGTAGTGGATATGTGTGTAGCTCGGAATAGATGAATTACTAGGTGATTGGGAAGAAGAAGGATTAGTTGGTTGGGAACTAGATGGGTTAGTAGATGGGTCAGCTGTACAGAGGCCATGAAGCAAGTAGTGGGAATAGAAGAGGTAGGCATGGGTGAGGTAGTGGAAACATCAGTGGATGGGGTTGTGGGTGAGGAGAAGTGGTGGAAGTGGTAGATGCCTTAACTAGTATAAGGACATCATTAGGTCGTACAACATGTTGTAAGTTTTAAATGGCGAAGGGTCAATGGGATGGTATAGTTATGTCCTTCATGTTCAAATTTGACACATGATGTAAAGTTGAAGGAACAACCCATGACATGACATGGATCCAAGGTCATCCAAAGCAAAGGTTATACTAGAATTCCCCTTCTAAAATGTAGAATAACTCTGCACATAGTATGGGGCCCACACAAATGTGAAGAATAATGGTGCCAAGGGTGGAAGTGATGGCATCATTGAAGGAGCACAACATAACTAGGTTATTATGCATGTAATTTGAAGGGATGCACATTTGATTGTATGCATGGGAGGAGATGATGTTGATGCTAGCACCACCATCAATCATCATAACATGTCAACATGAATATTATCGATATAGATGGAGATGAAAAGAGTGGGATCAAGGTCATCTTGATTGGAGAGGTATGATCTCCTCATCAAAAAAGTTGAGGGCACCACTTGATGAGTGGGAGTGGGGGTAGAAGAAGGAGATGATTTGGTAAGAGAGGCCACGTGGTGAGGGGTGATAATGGAGGCTACTAGTGTGGGGTCATTAGGTAAAACCTCGATGGATTACAAAACCTCCATGAGGGCTTGTCGATGAGATTTAGAGGTTTGGATGAGATCATATAAAGACATTTTTAGAGGGATTGGTGTAATTGTTTTATCATTGTATGATGGGTGACCCCATCAGAAATAGGGTATGTGGGTCCTCGAATGGTGATTTTGGGTGCGGGTGCAGATGGTATGTTAGGCACAGGATTAGTGGATGGGCTGGTTGATTTTTCTTTTCCTTTGTCTTTTTGGCATGAGTGGAAACTTGGATCATGTTAATATGAGGAAAAGAGAGGTGGATGGAGAAGGTATGTCATGAGTAGTATAATGACATGATGGAAAAAAACATAATGTGGGGTAAGAACCTTGCAAAATGAGTAGGGCACACTAGCATTTAGGTGGAGGTTTGGCCAACTCTCTAATACGAGACCATGTTGATCTCAAATGTTGGAGGTGGATAAAAAGGTTGTGGAGGTGGTGATGTGGGTGGCCATTGAATAGGTAGTGGATGAGGATGTGTGGTGATTGGTGAAGGTGGAATAGAGTCCTCATCTAGAAGATCATCATCATCAAAATTTTCTTTAGGAGGGCATAATTGGAGAAGAATGGTTTTTAGAGCCTTACAACCTTCTACATCATGTCCTAGGACACACGATGGTAGGCAAAAATTTTAGTTTCATCAAACCCTTTTGGTTTGGGTTTGAGGGGGTCATAAGGTCTAAGTGGTGGTAATGTGATGACCGAGGTCTCTAAGAGGTTGGCTAAAATGTTGGCATAGGACCCTACCAATGGATCACAGTGGGAAGTGAGTGTGGGTTTGGGTAAAGGTGTGGATGATTGTGGTGGAAGAGGTGTTATAGGAGGTGGAATAGGTTTGACCACCGGTTTGGTAGGTGGTATTGTCTTAGGTTTTGATGGTACCTACTTGGGTAAAGGTGTGGTAGATGAACTAGCAATGGAAGGTGTTGTGGGTTTAACTACCCTTTTGGAGGGTAGTGGGTTCTTGTCCTTGGATTGCACCTTCTTGGGTAAAGGTGAGGTGGGAGTACGTGATGCAGAAGGGAAAGTGGATGGTGGTAGAGGATGGGTTAGCCATGGTGATAATGGAGAGGTGTGGTAAAGGTTTTGGTAGAGGTCAGTGGAAGGTATGGGTTGAGGAGAAGAAATTCACATAGGTAGTGATGGGGTTATGGTAGTTGGTGGGGGTATAGGTGGTAAGAAGTTGTGGGTGATGGTGATAGTGAAGGTTGTGCAGTCGATTGGGTGTAATAAAGGATCATGATGAAGAGGTGGATTGCTTGCACTTTTTATTTGCTTTGGGTAGGTGGTTTCTTGACCAGGGTAGATGGGTGAGGTCCAAGGATAGATGGAAAGGGAGAAGGTGACAAGGCATGGTGGGTGAAACTGGTGTATGCATCCTAGAAAGGTTGGGTCTTCCTTTTAGGTGGAGGAATGGTTTTTGTGTGGGCTTGGGAAGATGTGGATAAGTCCAATTTGATGGGTGGATGGACAAGGCTTGATGTCGGCATGACACCCAAGGGGTAGTGATAGGTCTAGATGTGGGAGGAGATGTAGGTGCAGGTAAGTTCTTAGGCAGAGGAATGGGTTTGGTTATGGGTAAAGGTTTGGATGTAGGTAAAGGTGATGAAGAAGAATTCCATTTCAATAGGCATGGTCATGGTTGATTTGGTCACTTGAAATACCTTCGGATAGATCATGGAGGTATCTATAGGTGACATTTGCATTTGGGTTGAAAAAGGGTAGCCAAAGATGTCCCCAAAGCATGGAATTATCAACGTAATCCAAGTGATCACCAGTCATGAAAATGAAACTATTATAAGAGGAGATGTAGTTGGTTTAGTGGCAATCCCTATAAAATATGTCCATGAGATAGGAATTGGTTAGCCTCGGACTCATGGGTAAAAGAGTTGAGAGATCAACAATGGATCCTAGAATGCTAATGGGGAATTGTCCCCAATAGGTAGTGGCATCTAAAGGATCCCCATGGGTAAGAGATGATGGTAGATGGGGTGAGGTAGATTCTTCTTTTGGTGGAGAAGAAAGTGATGATGATTCTCCCATGGGTAGGAGAGTTAATACCATTGATTGTTTGGTAGGTTACGAGGTAGATGGTGAAATGAAATTGGCAGAAATTGTGGACTCCTCCATGGGTGAAGAGGGAGATGAAGGGGACTCCTCTTATGGGTGAAGGAGTAGATGAGGTAGGCTCCTCCATGGGTAGAGGAGCTCATGTGCTAGAATTTCCTCGATAGATGAAATAGGTGGAAATTGAGGAATGGCTGGTATGATATCAAAAATAACATGGACTTCATGGACATTGTTGTTGTCATTGGTTGAAGGTTCACCATTTTGATTAGATGATGATGTATGATTAGGAAACAAATTCTTAAAGATATGCAAGTTTTGATTTTCCGGTGCATTCAGGTTTTCTAGGATGAGATCTCCATTATCTAACATTTCTTGGACAATGTTCTTGAAGGTTATGCAATTACCATCATTATGGCCTTTGACATGATGATAATTACAATAGTCATGTTCCTTATACCATGCAGGCATAGGATGAGTGGGATCAAAACCAGTATGAGGTTTTATGGGGGAAGTGCAATGGCTCTAGCCTTAAGAATATTTTCCAAGACTAAGAATAGGGCTCTCCAATTGGAGTGTACTTTTGTTGTTCCCATTGGAACTGAAAAAAGTTTGAATGGGAGAAATATTGGAGGAAGGTTTGGCTTGGTTAGATGGATGAGATGGACCAGCTTTGAGAACTACCACATTGGCAGATCCTTTGGCTTTTGAATAATTGTTTTGGGGCTTTGAAGATGAAGAAGCATCATTTGATTTGAACATGGCATTTTTTTTTCACAATTGAATTTTCTTCTCTTCAATGGCACAAATTTCCAATTTTCACACCATGGTAAATGCTTCATCAAGGTACAAAAGTTTTGTACCTACAGAGTTGGTGAGATGTGTCTAGCACAAGCTCTAGTGAAACAACTCTATAAGCTCAACTTGAGGTAACTGGAATGTTAATTGGTTGATAAGGCTTCACCAACGAGCAACAAAATCTGCGATAGATTCATCATCATACTTATCGTGTCGAGTATAGGTCAGTCATGGTGACTTTTTTGATGACATTGATTGAGAAATGGTCCAAGAATGCTTGAGCCACTTGGTTAAATGAGTAAATGGAATGTCTGGGTAAACCACTATACCAATCTAAGGTGGGTCTATCAAGGACATGGGGAATGTCCATAGGAGTAAAGCATCATCATGGGAAATTAGATAGCACCCATGTTTGAATGACCACAAGTGTTGTTGTGGGTCTTCTTTACTATTGAAATGGTTGAACTTGGGCATTTCCCAATGTACAGGTATGGGTGAATGGGGATAGATGGATGAATAGGCTCATTACATATTTCTTCATAAGTTAAGGAGTTACGAGAGCCAGAAAAACTGATGCTTCTAATGTTTGCATCTTTTCCATCATCATCTTAATGAGGTCATTGGTGGGTTGTGAGGAATGGGCACCCCTACAAAAAGGAGGTTGATGATGGATGTATGATGTGGATGACATCCCAGTATATGGGGTGCCAAGTATGAGAACTATGAAGGGGGAATAGATGCGGGTGGAAGATATCCCAAATAAGTGATAGATGAGATTGGGGGTTGTTGGTGATGCATGTAAATAGGTGGGGTAGTCATAATGAATCTTGTGGTAATTGGGGGTAGAGACTGTGGGATGGAAAGGATGAGGTTTTGGAATGGGGTGTGGGTTTCTTGACACCATGGGTGGTTGTGATGCAACATGGGTATATATGAGGTGACAAGTGCAGATGAGGCTATGCCAAGGGTGGTATGGTGAAGGGATGGTTGACACCACGGGTGCGATAGATGTCATAGGTGCAGCAGTATAGTGGATGTGGGGTCTAGTTGAGATACCATAGTGGTAAGGTGGATGAAGGTAATGTTGAGCTAGTGGTAGCTGATGCGGAAGTGGGGGTGAGGGTAGGAGGGATAGACATGGGCATGTCATATACCAACTATCCCGAGGAGTCTCGGGTGGATGAGTGGGTGAGATAGTATTATAGGGAAGTGGGATTTTGGTCAAGGAGTCTTGAACTCCTCATCACTAGTACTAATGGTGATGGGATGAGTTGGATCCATAGGCGACAAGATAGAAGGTGGTGATGGGATAGGTGGAAGTGGCTGAAGGCTAGCATGAAACACAAGGGTGTTGGCTTGGTTGTGAGTCAAAACCATGTGAATTAGCATAGACCTAGTAAATTGTACTCTGTAAATGACACAAAAAAATAACAAAAAATGGAAAAGGCTAGATTCCGGGAGGTGAAATGGGTTGGTGTTCTAATTAAAAATCAAAACAAAGGAACCGATCGGTGGTTAAGTTAACCGATGATGGTTACAGGTGACCGATGATGGTCGGAAAACCGATACTAGTTATTGTGGGAAATCAATAGTTTTACAAATGAGGAAAAAAATGATGAAAATGAAATAAAGAAGTTGTATTTGATTGTGATTTTAAATTCTGGGGTATGATGATGTCTTAAGAACTTAAAAAGAATAGAAGATGTGATGAATGCTATTTTTGGTAAAATGACCAAAAAGAGCTGGAAACCGACAATGGTTAGGTAGATCGATGATGGTTAGATGTAAACCGATGATGGTCACTGGACCAATGCCGATCATCACTATGAAATTTGGAAAAGTGAAGAAAAATTGATTTTTGAATTAAGTCAGATGAAATATCAACCCAAAAAACTGAGTATGATAATAATGGATCTGACACACTCAAAAATAGTTAGAATACACCAACTATGATGGTAGAGTGTGAAAGGAAGAAGAAAATGAAGAACGTAACCTCACAACTCAAAACACAACTCAAGAAAAAGCTAAGAAAAACATGCAATCCTATAAGTGAATTTTATGTTTTAGCTTATGCTATTTTAGACTGACTTTGTGAATCGAAAAAAGTTTTTTGGTTGGGAAGGTGTCCTATGAAGAGGAAAATTCTAAGGGTGGTTTCAGGTTATGTTTTGGTGGGGGTGGTCCTTTCTCTGAGTAATGACTAGACAAAGAAACCAGTTGGGTGCACCCACTATCAATCCTCTGATCATGTGATCATTGATGAAACTTCTTCCAGGTAAGGTGTTGTTTAAGAAGATGTGTGAATTTTTATTTGTGTAGTTTGGAAAGAGAGAGAGAGAGAAAGTTCTCTATGATTCAATTATGTCAACCATCAGTGGGCATGACTTCCAGCATGTATAGGTTTCCCTCAGTTTTAATGTGAGCTAAAAATGCAAGCATAGAAGTATGAAATGCAAGTATTTTAGAACCCAAATCAAAATGTGATATTCGATGTAAATAGAGAGTGAATAGGAGAGAGAATGAATTTCACTAATGCAAAAGTAAGAAGAAAAAAAATGATTCTTTTTAGTCCCAAAATATAAATGTCACTTAGACAAAATAGAAAGAGAAGATTCCCAAGGAGAAGATTTTTAATGTTAACTTCCTTTTTTTAAAAGAAACAAACATACAAAATATTTCCCTAAGAATGAATAAATGCAAGGAACCCTAGATGGGTCCCACCAGGTGTGCCAAAATGTTTCACCAGATTCTTGATAAATTAATGAAATAGATAGAGGGAGATAGGCAAGGAGGAATACTTGTTTGTGATGTCGGTTGAAGGTTGTGTGCGTTTCTGATTTCTGATCCAATGTTGATTGTGAATACTCCCTTTTGGCTAGGAGGAACTACCTATAAAATGCAAAACAATACCACCAGATAGAGTTAAATAAAACAACAAGTGGATTGCCTAGTAGAAGCTAGATCCGAGAAGCATGATGCTTCCTAAATAGTTGTCAATCCACTTTTTAAATAACAATATTAATGCTATCCAAAATAAACATGAAATAACAATCTTATTGGAATTGAAATGATTTAGGTATCTCATATAAAAAAATAAGAAAGGTCAGATAAAAGGTGATTGAGGTCAAAATGGGTCAAGTGATGGGTTGGTATTGGGTTGCAGGTCTGGTACAGGCTCTGGTAAGGTCTGGTAAAGATTAGGAGTGATTAGGGTTGTTAGGGAATGGGTATGAGCTCATTGGTCTAGAGGTATGTTTCTAGACACAATAATGGCCGACGTGATCGGTTGTGTGACGATGCCCGGTTTTTTAGATGATGACGAACGTTAGTTGGCTAACCGACATCGGTAGGGGGTAGTTAATAAAAATCTCTTAGAAATGGTCTTCAGACTCTCTGTGATTGCACATAGAGGCTAGAAATGGTGGGGGTGAGGTCGTGGAATGGTCTAAAAGGTTTAGAGATGATTAGGATAGGGGGAAGATAGGTGGAAGGTCTAGGTATGGTAGGGTGATAAGTTGGTGGGAGGAAGGAGGTGTACGGATGTATAAAAGAATAAATTACTGAGATGAATAATAAATCTTAATGAAAGAAATAAAGATAAATGAAGAGATATTAGGTACTTACTAAAGAATGGATCCGAGAGTGCAGATGATGAAAACAATGATGGAGAGAAATCCAGAGAGAAGAGGAGTTGTTTTCATGTTGTGCCATAGTTTGAACTCTTGTGCTTCTCTATGTGTGAATCCATGTGATCATGAAGAAGGTGATGGATGTCAATGGTTGTTGGTAGTGTTCCCATGTGTTTTCCTTTTCTTGAGTGCTTCAAAAATATGAGTGCTCCAAGTCTCTATTTATATGAGATCTTGAATCAATGACCAACCTCAACAAAGGATTTTGGAAATGTATTTAACCTAACCGATGATGGTTAGGGGACCGACATCGGTTGAGGTATAACCGGCATCGGTTAAGGTGGGAATATCTAGGTTGGCCAAAAATAGCCTGATTGTTGCTTATTTTTGGCGTGGTCTTCAATCTTCATCCGAGTCTCGAGTGATAGATCACATAAAGAATGAGTAAGAGTCCTCTTAGGTTTGTTAATAGGAGTTAAGTCTAGGTTTAGACTAAGTCCTAGTTGGTTAGGATAGGCTTAGACTTGGTCTTAGGTCATTAATGGGGTTTGAGTGGGTCATGGAGTGAGGTGGCTAGGTGAGTTGGCTGGGTGAGGTGGTCAAGTGAGGATGTTAATTAAATTAATTAAAGTAATTAATTTAATTAATCATGTGCACTATGGGATATGAATAGGTAAGGTATGGTTAATTTACACATAGGTGTTCATCAACTCTTAGGTCTCCCGCACATAGGTCTCATTCACCGATACATCATCTGTCTCATACATCACCAATCTTAGAGCATGGTCACATGAATTTATCTCTAAAATCATTGGGTGGAAGAATCTTACCCTTCACGTTTTTTAGATTCATTAATATATGCTTAGGGGGAATCATGATTACTCCTCCCCCCTTCTAGCATTTTCACGTGTCTCATAATTATACTATTTCACTTCACATCTAGTCTTTCTCCTTCATCGTACACACATTAATACACACACCTTGTATCATCATTACCTGATGACTCACTCTTGTGCTATATTTCACAATTGATCATTGAGGGCTCACTACATTCACGAACCTCACATCATGCACATGACACATTTCACTCTTGCCACATCATGACACATCTTTCTAGCGCACATTCATCACAACACACTTCGCTATAATGCACTCTAGTTCCACGGTTCATACTCATTCACGAGGGTCTAAATCTAAAATGAACCTCACCACTCTTATTCAAACTCTTTATGCTCTATGCTCCATCTATCATACCTATCTCATGTATAATATCAAACCATTTCCGATGACACACTCTTGTTCTATGGTTCATTATCAATGTTGAGGGGCATTTATAAATGAACCTCATCTCATGGATACTCATTAACATACGCCGAGGGGGCACACTTGTCCTATCATATTCACTTTCCATTTTTTTCCATTCACATTCACAACATACTTGTATATCTTTATGATACAAACTCTTACTTTCTTATAGTTGTTATATGCACACTTTATTCACATTCTAGACAGATATTTCATATGTCATTATCTTTTCTATATACACACGTGCATTCACTTGTTCTCTAGTTGTGGATTCAGATTTCTACATATCCTTACAAACAACATGGATGCTTGGTACTGTACCTTTTACCACCCCACCGAGGATCCTAAGGGCACCTACTTTTGTACACAAAAAATATATTTTGTTTCATTTTATAGTACTTTCTATTCTTACTAGAACACTACTTTATATCGGACCATACATGCTTTGACATACTTTTTATCTTTCTAACATGCTAATGGGTGCTTCACGAGAAACATTTTTCTTACATGAACTATTTACCACCATGGTTTTATGATACTTTGCTTACTATTATTTGCAACTATTTTCCATTATATGCCATTTTCTCGTGGGCTTTGCCCTATGTCTCGCTTGTTCATTTATTGTATGCTTTTCTCCATTTTTACCATGTTTATCTTGCAAAATTTTTAGTGATGTCCCATATTTGAAACCCACTTTACACGGTCTACATTTTATTCTTACTTTCTAGATTACAAATTATCTTCTATATGTGTACTTTTCTTGTTTGCACTAACACATGTTTCCAACCACTTTGTTTACATGTGCCTTGGTTTTTACCAAACATATTCCCTCCCCTACATGGTATCAGTTTCAACGTAGTTTCCAGTCCTCTCCTTTAGGTCACATCCTCCTAACGACATCACATGCACACGAAATGAAGGGGAATACATTAAGTGAATCAATCACCACATTCAAGAATACACATTCACAGCTCAAACCTACATAATACATAAACAACATAGTCTTTAATCACAAAAATGACCCAAATCCCGACTTGGGTCCTAAGTATAACATGGATGTCAGGTTCTTAGATATAGATATGAGCACCGGGAACCCATGTCCCTTTATAGGTTCTTATGACCACTGGGTAGTTATACCATTTTCTCAAATCAACGTAGTTTTCAACATTTCATAGAGAAGTTTTCTCAGTACATGCACATTCCTCCAGCGATTAGAATGCATTCTACCTTCATTTTCTACTTGAACTAAATTGGATCAAACTAGAACAAATTAGGATCACACCATTTATAGTGGTGTATAAATTTTGGGAAGCGATCAGATGGAGAATAACATTAGACCTTTCTCCTAACACTCTTCTTCCATGGTGTGAGATCGCCCAAAAAACTCGCACTTGATGTAAGATCACTTGAAAAATCATTCTTGGCACAAGATCACCCAAAAAATATTTTTTCTACAACATTTTGAGGATCCTTTCTATCCTTTTCACTCATCACAGATTAGGTGCAAATGTTCCTTTTACTACTTTTTTTTTTCATTTATACACACTTTTTACATATTTGGATCAAATGTTTAATATACATGACTTTGACTACTCTTTTTGCTCTTATTTAACAAGTTTATCCTTAATACGCAATCGAAGTAACCCTTCATCAAGTGATAATGACGACAGTATACTACGACATAAAAATATGCTTTCACACCTAGGGTCACTTCCTCTTCTTTAACTTCCATGCTTCATTTTATCACTCCATAATTTTTCTTGTCTCCTCGACACACTTTTGCCATCAATCTACATGGTTATTAGGTACGCATCTCTTATCTACTTTATTTTATTGAGTATTCACTCAACAACATAAAGTGGGGGAAAATGTAGACACTAAATCATGTACTTGGGTACATTTCTAGGTCCTAATCACATACCACTATTCATATGATTCCTAAGTGAGAAAACTAGTAATTAACATCTATCTTTGGCTTTTTGCTTTCTTTCTTAATTTCTATGTGGTCTTGCACACCTTAGTAGCAAGTATAAATTTAAATTCTTTATCTTTCTTGGCTTTGGACACCAAAGGCTCACCAAGACACCAGCCGTTAGGTACCCTTGTTCCATCCTGGAGCCCCCAACCACTTTGTATCTTTCTCACCCCTTTTGAAACTATTTTATCTTTTGGGCATATTGTTTTCTTATGGGTTGTCCTTTTTTTTTTAATTACGAAATTAAATTGAGGGAATAATCTAAATACAAAGTCATGTGACCATAATAAAGGACCAAGCTCCAAACATATATTATCACCACCTAAGGTCAGCATCTAAAGGCATTCTAAGAGCATTAAATCATCCATCTATCTATCATTCAAGGGACAAGGGACTACATGTTCTACATACACTTCATAGGAGGGGAAACTCATTTTGACATCAACACATCTATTTACAATGCTACATCTAGCTATTGCTCTCTATTAGGTGTATCTTGCACAATAACTTCCTAGTGAACGATTCTACACACATGTACATAGAACTACATGGATTTTGAGATGTAGTGCAATGCTCACTCATAAGTTTACTATGTTGGGTGACTCTTTGGTTAGTATGACTCCCCATTTGCATATTTTTCATTTTATAATTTGATGTGTTTTGGGGTTTTGTAAGAGAATATAGTTTACAGGTGTTACAAGAGAATTCTATGGGCATAATGTGACATAAAAGTGAAAAACAATAAAGGCTAGCGATAGTGGTGTGACACAAAAATTCAAGTTCGAGAATTTTTGTAGTCACGAGTGCCCGTAGACCTTGGTGCCTAGGCATCCCCGACCCATTCCAGTGCCCACCATCTTATTCTGATAGTTCTACAATTTTTTGAGTGCGGTTACAACACAATCCTCCTAATAATTTTTTTCTAGTTTGGCATACTTCAAGATTTAATTACAAAATCAACTAAGTCCTCTATCCTCTCTCTTACACCTAGGGTTTCATATTTCTCTAGATTATTGCTTAGGTTAGATCTATATTTTATTGCTTATTATTACATTATGACTCTACAATTAGGGTTTTACAAATTTTAATTTTTTTAAAATCATGTAACTCCTTCCATCTTCACCTCTTGCATGCTATACCATCATACTCATATAGAATTTACATATCTTAGTTACATTTATTCTTTCTAGCTTATACTACTTACATTTTGCACTTTACTTACTATGCTAGATAGATTCTTCGCATGTCATTATATTTCACATATATAGATGCGTGTTCACTTGGTATGTGGAAGTGAATAAAATATATTACAACTCCTTACATGATGCATAATGCTCGATAGTGAATCCCTTTCCAGTCCCACCGAGACTTCGGGGCATCTACCTTGAATAATCTCACACACTATAGTTTCTATTGTTTCATTATTTACTACTTATTCCTACTAGCACTCAACTTTCGCTGATAGATACACACTTTGACATACTATTTATTTCTCTAATATGCTAACAGGTGCTTCATGTGTAACATTTTCCTTGCAGGACTATATACAATCATGGTTAACTCGATACATTTTACTTGGTATTTTTTTCTCTTAGATGCAATTGTTTGTGGGCTATGCCCTATTATTGTGTGATCATTGTATGTTTTTGGCTACTTCAGCCCTGATTCTCTTGTGAAATTGTGAGTGATGTCCCATTTATGAAACCCAATTATCATGGTCCATCTTCTTTACACATTTTTTTGTTACATTGTTTTCTATTGCATGATAGATACTCTTACTACTAACAATTGTACTAGCCTACTTTATTTTCATGTGCCTTGGTTTCTACCATGCATATCCCCTACCCCATGGAGGTATCCATTTTAGATCAACATCAGGTCATCTCCTTTAGACCGCATTCTCCTACAAACTTTGCATGTACCCGAAATGAAGGGGATATACATTGGGTGAAAAAATCACCCCTACAATAGCTTAAAGGTATAGTTCAGATTAGCACAATATAAAAACAACATAGGAACATAGTCACAAAATGGTAAGAAACAAACTTAGACCTCACATATAGAGCAAACACTAGCACCTGCACTCAAATAGTAGCACCTAGAGCTTCTATCCTCCCCTAAAAATTTATTGGTATAACATGGCAGTCTTCAACATAGTTCTCCAAAGAAGCAAGAACTTACCTCTAATTATAAAATGTATTATATCTCTTACAATTAATTACAATATGGAAAAACATAGAACAAATGGAACTAATCGAGATGTACCATTTTTGTGGTGCTCATTTAGAAAGTAGTCATGGAAGGAGATATAAACTATACCTCTCTCCAAAACACTATTCTCTTCGCATGAGATCATCTAAAAAAATCACTCTTGGCATGAAATCATCCAAAAACTCACTCTTGCGCGAGATCACCCAAAAACTTACTTTTGGCATGATATCACCCAAAAACTCACCATCGGCAACAAAGTTCATCAAATTAGGACAACTTTCTATCTCTTACACTCGATACATCAAGTGCATGCTTTCCTTTTACATACTTTCACACTTTTACTTACTTATACATGCATTAATTTTTTTTTTTGATACATGAAAAGTAATATCCTAACAAATAAAACCAATAAAAGTGAAAGGTACTAGCACTCCGAGCTTAGGACACTAGTGCTAGGTACTTATAACCTCATTACTGCACTCCTGTCCCTCTTTACCTTTTTTTTATCTTTTTGGATCCCGTTCACTTCTTAATTACTTTTACTACATTGGGTCAGCCTTTCACTTGTAAATTAAGAAATTCAAACAAAGGAATCATATAAATACACAATTATGTTGTAGTGCCCACTTCCCTTTGACACCTTTTGATGCTTATGTTGATATTGTTGATTTCATTATAGACATTACTATGTTTTGATTCAAGATGTTGTTAGACATTGGATTATGGATTATTGTGGATTTTGACTTGACTATGATGCATGATGATCACTAGAGACACCTCACATGTGGATGATGATATATTATTGGACATGGATATTTTATAGATGTTGTCGACATGTGATTTTGAATATTATGAATAGATCTAGAAAATGGATATTTTATGATACTGATATAGTTATGGATTAAAAATACAAATGATGTAGTTGTTACTTTGATATTATTGTGATTCATTATATCATTGATTTAGTGATTCTATTTGTATCATATTGGATGTTATAATATGGCCACGAGGCTGAAGGAGGTATTTGTATTTTGTAGGTTAAAAATATTACAACAAAACATCGGGGATCAGAGACCAACCAAAATAGAATTCTAGGTGAATTCGACAAGGTCACCATGGCAACTTGTTTTATTGTGTTGTGTGTTGTTTTGTTAGAGATTCCCATGGGGGGAATCATCTTTATATGTGACCATGGGTTGTGCATTTTGTTGATATGGTTAATGTTTATTTATTGTTGTATGTATTTTATTTGTAATGTGTTCTCTTCTTTTAATTAATTAATTGTGATAGATTAATGTGAGGAGATCATATGTTTAAAATTTAAATAAATTAAATTGGGATATGGAAAGTAATTATTAGAGTTGTTGGCTATTTGTAATTAATTTGTAAGGGATGTGTAAGATGTGTAAGAGCTTGTGTAAGTCAGATTTTGGAGTAAGAAATACTCCACCTCCATGGAAATTCGAATTTGACCTTGGGGTTGTTTTGGAGGCTTGTGGGACAAGTAAAACTTGTCCCATGCCTCTAAATTTATGTTACCAACCATACTTATGGTTAGGGAAGTGATTTGTGACTTTTTATAATGCATTTTATTCATCTTGTGCATGTTTTTAATTACACTTTCTTACATTTTAATTAATTGTTGTCCTTGAGGTGTGGGCTGTTTTGGAGTGTGCAAGTAACTTGTCATTGTTCACCCATCTTTTATTGAGCCTTGGAGTTTGGAGTTTGTCTTTTGTGTTTGTTTGTGAGAATGTATGATATGAAATCCTACATGGATCCACATCATCCTCTTCTTTCCCTCTTCTATATATTTCAAACTCTCTTCTTGTTTTGGGGTTGTTGAACCTTTTTGCATTCTTCCTTGGGGCGCATTTTCTTGTGGGAGCTCTTGCTTTTGAAGAAAGTTTTGGAGATAGCTTTGCATGCTTGGGAGGTTTCTGTTTTGGGCTATGTTTGGCATTTGAAGCTTGCTTTTGAAGTTGTGTTATTTTCTTGATAACTTGTTGATTGGAAGCAAAGCAACCATGGAGAGGTAGGAATTTAACTCTCTTTTATTTTTGTTATTTTCTTGTTGTGTTGTGTGGAAAATGCATGTTTTGTTTTATTTGTTGGCTGGTTGGGTAGACTTCCTTAGGGAAGGTGTAGGAGAAGGATATGGGGAATTCTTGTGGGGGGCATAAGGAAATGCCATTGGCATCAGAGTTTTGTGGAGGGAGTTTGGGTTTGGGATCCACCTTGGAAAAGAAATATCTTGCATTTCTTACTTTGTGGGGGGCATAAGGAGGGATTTTGTGGGGGAATAACGAAATGTGTGTGTGATGAATTAATTAGTGGTTTGTTTTTGGTGGATGCCCAATTCCCAATTGGGAGGCATAAGTAGCTTCCCCCATAGGCCTTCCTCCTTTGGATTGCAAGATCAAGCCTGAGTTCCGCTTTGAAATGTTTCTAAATGCAATTGTGAACTGCTATTTGTTTTGTGTTGCATTGTGTTTTAAAAAAATGTGTATGTGAAAGAATGCTGTGTTGTGGAAGCTAGTTGTTACCATGGTTGAATTGCATCTTTTATCAGATATCTTGGTTGGGGGCTCGGGGCCAATGATAAAGGAAGGATTCTCTTTTCATTGGATGTCTTGGTTGGATGGAGAGCATTGCCTTTCCCCCTATTTTTGTTGTGATCTAGTTAGAAGATGAAGAAAACTAGTGTGTTTCTGTTTTGGAGAAAAAGATTTGTACAGTTTGAAAGTCCCTTCTTGTGAAAAAGTTTGTTGTAATCCTTCCCACTTTGAAGTGGTTGATTTGTATAATTATTGTGAATGAGAATTTTCTTGCATTGATGAGGAAAGTTGAAGAGTGAAATGTGAAATGTAAAGAATTATATTCCCTTCTCTGTCTTGAAAAAGGAATGTGAAAAGGTGTTGTATATTTTGTAAATCAGTAATTGAAACCAAATGAAAATTCTGTAAATTACATTCGTTGAAGGATGTAAAGATGTTTCTCTTTTTGAAATTAATAAAGGAATTGCAAGTTCATCTCTTATTCACATTGTTGTAATTGAAATGGGAATATCAAATGGTGATTGAATTACTATTGTGAATGGAATCTCTGTTTAATTGCAAAGGAAAGAAAATACGCATGAGAGAATTATATTGCTTGTCTTCTTTTGAAATATATCAAATTGGGAAATCAGGTTTTAAAAATATCATTTGGAAATGATTTTTTAGAAACAACTAAGTGCAATGGACTAGTTTAGAAACTATATACACATTTAAATGATAAAATTGATATACAAACTTAAAAGAGAAAGATCACTGTTATAAACTTTATACTGGCAATTCATTTTAATAAAAAAGAATAGTTCAAACCTACACACATTAATTAACTTGGAGATGTTAAAATTTAGTATGCTGGTTCACAAATGAACCCAAATTGACAAAGAAAACTCAAGAAAACAACTTAACCATTGCTAATTCGAATACAATCCCTCTAACAGTTGTTTTTGTCATCTATTGGAAAAATACAATTTTGAATCAATTAAACAAATCAACTTCTCTAAAACACTTTAAACCCTCCCTAGATCAATTCTCCATGTTTTTTTGACATGTTGAGTGAAGGAGGAAACCAAATTTAATCAAAATTGAAAGTTGGAAATTACTAGGTTGCAAATTAAAAGCCTACAGATCTTTTTGCAAAATTGACCCTTTGGAATTTATCAAAATATAAATTTTATGGTTGCTTTGCAAAGAGGGCATTGAGAGCTTTCCAAAAATTCCTCGTTTTCCCAAAACTAAGCTTTCTAGCTCAAGTTATGGCACTTTGAAGTTTTTGTGCCTTGGCGGGAAAATTTGGGAAAAATTTTCTGGCAGGCCTGCAACCCAAAAAATTTCCCATCATTGTGCCTTAGAAAAGTTTTTGGAAAAATTTTGGTTCCGAATTTTTTTATTTTCCTCCGCCGCTCGTAGCTAATCGAGGGCACCACATGTCCTATTGGAGCTATGATGGAGGTGTGGTTTCTTTTTAACCCTTGACCCTTTGAAAATTTTGGGAAAAATTTTCACTTTAGCCCCGCACCATCAGCAGCCTAATGAGAGTGTGCCACGTGGCACTGGGGGTGACAACGGGGAGGGCGGTCCCTTTGTCTTTTTCAGTTTTTGGTCTTTGGAAAATTTTGAAAATTTCCCCCGTGGCTCCATTTTTTCTGCCCCGCCTTGGAATTTTCTTCTTTCACGGGCGCAGAGACCCACACATCCCTTTTTCCCTTTCGTTCCGCCTTCGGTGAAATTCAACAATCTTCTCAGCCACTCCGCCAACCCCTCACCCCTTTCTCACTTTGCATTGGGACTCAACACGTGTCCACTAGGGACCCATGGAGGAGCGAAAGAACTTTTTCCTTTGTGTCGCGTGATGGGAAAAATTTCCCAAGCCGCCCCGTGACCCGCCAACCCATTGAAGGTGCTTTCCCCACCTCTTGACACGTGTCCCCCTAGGGGAAAATTTGACTTAAAAACTCTATCCACTCATATCTTAAGTTCTGTAAGGAGTTAGGAGGACTTCTTTATATCCTCGAAAGGTGAGAAAATTTCCTATCTAATGGGAATGATTTAGGGAAATTTTGTAAGTGTTAAGTATGAGAAAAATCCTATTGAAACTCTGAGGCTACTAGAGAGTAGGCATGGGGTAAATTACTCCTTGAACCTAACTAAAACATATAACCCTAAAATTTGAACATGGTAAACTTGTTATTAGTTAATGAAGGGAACTGTTAGTGCAAAATCACAAAGACTTGGATGCGATCGAGCTTCTAGGTTGATCACTCGTGCATCCAAAGCAGTGATTGCACAACATGGAACCTCTCTCCAAGCGTGGGACTTGTGAAACCGAGAGAGGAATCTCTAGAGAAGGCTGGTTCTTGCTCCTAAACTACCTCGCCACAAGCTATTCCAAAGCGGTGCAAGCTAATCTAATCCTAATCTAACCATGCCAAGGAGACAGAGAGAGAGAGAGAAGGGAAAAACAACAAAATCCTACACTAAAACGGTGATACACCGTGAGAAGGAGAATGTTGGACATCTATCAAAACTACCATGGGATAAAGAGAGGTGAGCAATGGGAAGGATGGACAGATGCATCACAGCCCAAGGATAGATTTCACACGTAAAATGTCCCAAAACTCCATGAACACAGCTCAAACCCGCAATGAACATTCAAACATGCACAAATACCGCAATGAAGAGAGGCAAGAAGAGAACAAGCAAAAATGAGCAAGGATGGACAGGATGCATCACAAAACACGTTTTGTTGCTCCGTAAGTTTGCACAAAACATCATTTCAATAAAAGGCAAAAATACCATTACAGAGCAAGGGAGGAGGTTCAAACTCCATTTTCAACCCTAGAGAAGAAAAGAAGGGAGGGCCGAGCGAAAAGATGAACAACTCCTTATCTTATGAGCCAAATCGCTTTTTACATTGCATGGGTCGAGCCCAAAGGACAGAAACATGGGGAAACATGTAAGCCCATTCCTCATTGACTGCAGATGCATTAAAATGGCATGGGATACCTTACCAACCCATACTCTGTCATCTTTGACTGATTTGGAGGAGAATGCGACCCATGTGCATTAAACTGGTTGTTGAAACGTCGCTTCTGGCCATTACTATGCGCCAGAGATGTTTCTGAGCTTTCTCTCTCTAGACTGCACCAAAATTTGAGATTGATCCTAGAATCATGTAGAGAATTTCATAAGATTTCCGTTGATATAAAGAACGTGCAAATCCGAGCTCTGGATCGAAAGTTATGGAGATCTGAAGATTTAGGGCACGGAACAGACCAAAACGGATTTTGAAATATTTTCCCGCGCTTCGCCACCTGGACGACACGTGGAACGCATTGATTGGTCACGTGATTCTCTCTCCTCTACCTTTCGGTGGGCTTTATTTTGAAATTTCCTTGTGGGCCCCAGCTAGGACATGTGGCACTATCCCATTGGTTCGGGCTGACCCTTCAAAACTCGCCCTTTGACTTTTTGACTTTTTCCTCGTGACACGTGTCATGAGTTGATTGGTCGACGGTCTACAGCCGGCTATTTCGCGCCTTCGCGTCTTTCTCATCCCCCGATGTCCCAAACTGCTTGGGACATAAACCTCCGATCCGCCCGAAATGGGCTTCCTTGTCCCTCATTCGGCCGATGACACGTGGCGCTGTTTGATTGGCTTTCGGCTCCTTCGGCGATCCGCGTCCCACGCGTCCTTTTCCCATCTGTCCCACTTTTCCTTGTGCTGAAGTTTCTTGTTTCTACCAACCGCCTGGTTCGCGTCCATTTGTCCCAAATGTCCTTGTGCTTCGTGGGACAAATTCTTCTGGTTCGCCCGATCCAGCTGATTCGCGTCCATTTGTCCCAAATGTCCCGAACTGTCCCGCTCAGCAGTTAGTCATTTTTCTTCCTCTTTCGGCCAGATCTGCTTCTCACGCCCGCCACGTACTTCTGGCCCGATTGTCCCAAATGCTTAGCGAGCCGCCTGGAGGCTTTTCAGCCGATCCGCATCTTTCGCGTACATTCATTCCAATTGTCCCAAAGGCGACCTTGAGTAGGACTTAGCCAATTTTCACGATTTTTCCTGGATCAATTTACTTGCCTTTCTGCAACTTTTCGCTTTTTTTTTTTTTTAAAGCTTGCTCCTTCCTTCTTCGGCCAGGGGAGTTAGAAATAAAAATCTGAGGGAACCTCAGAAACATGATGTTTTCTCTAAATCAATCAATGTGCCTGGGACTTGAATATTCTGATGCATGTTATCAAAATTACCCTGGGGGGTGAATTTTGGATAACAATTTGGCGACTCAGTGGGGTCATCTGCCTGCTAGATGAATGATCAGTAGCCTGAAGCAATCCATTGGGCATGGAGTCATAAGCAAGCCTGAAAACTGATCTGAACTTTGAAAATCTCCCCTCTGAGCCACTTGAAACCCACCGGGCATGGAGTTGTTCTCACCAAAAGTACTGAAAAGAACTGTGCAAGAGCAGAACCGGCAACACCAAAACTATGTACAGAACTAAAAATCATACATGCTCCAAAGGGAACATGCAGAGTGTGCACAAGCACTTCTTCTACTGAAAGCAAACCTAGCTACTCTACTCTAACTGGAAGTAAAGGCAAGTTAACAAACCAATCTGTTGTGAGAAATAGCTTCCTTTCTTCAAAATTGGTAGCCATGCAATTGATTTGGAGCTGATCATGGTTGTTAGGATGAGTGGAAAATCAACAAAAAGCTGGTATTCCACACAAATCATCAAGGTATCAGCTGAAGGCAAATTCAATACCTCTTTTAGTTGCTCTGCATTTGGGTTGAAGAGGTATGGCAGCTGATCCTTGGTACTTTGTAGCTCATCCTCATGCCCAAAAGTGAGCATGACTGGTTGTGGCTTCTCCTTTGGCTTCAATGAAGCCAAATACCTGATTGGGCAAGGTCTGATCCGTTTGATATGCCCATAACTCTGATTTTCAACTCCAAAAGTGGAGTCTTCTTGTAGACCCTCTTGGATGGATGATGTGGAAGAAATGGTGGAATTCTTCTGTCCTTTCTCTTCCTCCAATGAAGAACATGAAAGATTAAAATCTTCCAATCTTGATTCCGAAGAGCTACTATAAGATGCAGGCTGCTGCAAATGAACGCTCTCCTTCATGACAGCAGACTCTTGTGTTTGGAATGTGGATGATGAAAGAGAGAATGGTGAAAACTCAACCGGCTCTTCTCCATCAAAATAGTCCTCCAAATCGACAGTAAACCGCCTCATTCTTTGTCCCCGCTGCAAATGTTCAACTTCCTCCATGGCGTCCTCTTGATCTGTAACTTGACCACCATGGTTTCCTTCACTCTCCAATATTGAGTTTGAGAGATCAAACTCCTCTTCAGTACTAGAACTTGAGAGAGGTGAAGTAGAAAGAAGAACTGAAGGTTCTTCTATAACCTGCTTTGTGCTCAAACCCTTTGGATCTGCACTTTTCTCCTCCACAGCTAGATTGTGCTCCTCTTCTTTTGGATTTGGAGCAGCTTCTCCTTCCTCCAATGTTTGAAGACAATCTTGCTCTTGATTGAACTCTTCCTCCAGCATGAAGTTTGTCAAGTCAAACTCTTCAATCTGCTGCTCTAGAGGACAAGTTGGGACTGCAAGATCTTCTTCTTCAACAAAATCAGTCCTCACCACCATTTGTTCAACCTTAGCCTCTTCTGTAGGTTTAACCATCAAGGGGATCTTTGTCATCCCAAATTTGGCAGCCCAAACCTTCAAGTTGTCTGTCATTTCTTTTCTTTTTGGCTCTTCCTCTTGTTGTCCTTGATGACTGATTTTTTCAATTTCTTCTTCCCCACATGGAATTGGGGATGCAAGAGGAGGAATGGGTTGAAACTCAACCGATTTTACATTTTTTTGTGGTGGTGGAGGCAGTGAAACCTCTTGTTTCTTTGGAGGAGGGGGTGTTTCTGTTAGCTCTTATGGAGAGGATGACTGTTTAGAAGGAAAAAGGAAAGAAGAATTGAGATGAGGTGGAAGACTGAGAGGTGGAGACATGGGATCAACATTTGGGACAGCAGATGGAGAGTTTAAAATTTGCAAGTCCAAATGAGATGATGCTGCTTGAGTAATGGGAAGAGAGAAACCAGATGATGGTGTAGAACTTACCCATTGACAAGGTTGTTCAACAACAAGTGTGTAGGCCTCTATTTCTGCTGTCCATTGTGCAAGTTGGGGCAGCATCTTTATCATGAAGTCCAGCTTCTCTTGAGGGTGTAGTGTCTTGGAAAAGGGCCTCCCCATGGACAAGGAGTCCTACAACCAATTCCGAAAGCTCTCATTTGAGCTGTTGCTCTGACTCCACCATCTTTACCTCCATCTTTTGGATCTTCTCCAACAGGACCAGCATCTTGGATCTGATGGTCTTCGTTATATGCATACTCTTGCTCTTGGAAAGCTTCATTGCCAAACTGACTTTGGCACTGCTGTTCATATGAGTATGCATGCTGATCTGGAGGATTTGTAAAATGTGTTGGAGGTGTGATATACTGCTGTTGTTGATGTGAATTCCATGATGGAAATGAAGTCATGATTGCACAACCTCATGGAATGGGAAAGAATGAAAGAGATGGAAAGAAGGATGAATGGGAATGGATGGAAAATGGGTCTGCAACTTCAGAAATGGGTTGCTGATCAGATGGAGTCGCCAGATGTGTTTGCAAGTGCCTCCAAAGGCTGAAATCTTCACAGGAACACACCAACCTGCAAAAGATGAAGTGGAAGACCTCTAAGGTCCCACCAGGCATGCCAAAACTGTTAGTGCAAAATCACAGCACCCCTGGATGCAGATCAGGCTTCTAGGTTGATCACTCAGGCATCCAGTGTGATTGCACAACATGGAAACCTCTCTCCAAGCGTGGGACTTGTGAAACTGAGAGAGGAATCTCCAGAGAAGGCTGGTTCCTGCTCCTAAACTACCTGCCACAAGCTATTCCAGTGCAGCAAGCTAATCTAATCCTAATCTAACCATGCCAAGGAGACAGAGAGAGAGAGGGAAAAATAGCAAAAGCCTACACTAAAACGGCGATACACACCGTAGAAGGAGAATGTTAGACATCTATCAAAACTGCCATGGGACAAAGAGAGGTGAGCAATGGGAAGGATGGACATGATGCATCACACGAGCCCAAGGATAGATTTCACACAGAAAATGTCCCAAAACTCCATGAACACAGCTCCAAACCTGCAATGAACATTCAAACATGCACAAATACCTGCAATGAAGAGAGGCAAGAAGAGAACAAGCAAAAATGAGCAAGGATGGACAGATGCATCACAAAACACGTTTTGTTGCTCCAGAAGTTTGCACAGAACATCATTTCAATAGTAAAAGGCAAAAACGCCATTACAGAGCAAGGGAGGAGGTTCGAACTCCATTTTCAACCCTAGAGAAGAAAAGAAGGGAGGGCAGAGCAGAAAAGATGAACAACTTCTTATCTTATGAGCCAAATCTAGCTTTTTACATTGCATGGGTCGAGCCCAGGGGACAGAAACGTGGGAAAACGTGTAAGCCCATTCCTCATTGACTGCAGATGCATTAAAACGGCATGGGATACCTTACCAACCCATACTCTACCATCTTTGACTGATTTGGAGGAGAATGCGACCCATGTGCATTAATTTGGCCGCTGAAATGTCACTTCTGGCCGTGCTGAGGAGAATGCGACCCATGTGCATTAAACTGGTTGTTGAAACGTCGCTTCTGGCCATTACTACGCGCCAGAGACGTTTCTGAACTTTCTCTCTCTAGACTACACCAAAATTCGAGATTGATCCCAGAATCATGTAGAGAATTTCACAAGCTTTCCGTTGATATAAAGAACGTGCAAATCCGAGCTCTGGATTGAAAGTTATGGAGATCTAAAGATTTAGGGCACGCAATGCACCAAAACGGATTTTGAAATATTTTCCGCGCTTCGCCACCTGGACGACACGTGGCACGCATTGATTGGTCACATGATTCTCTCTCCTCTACCTTTCGGTGGGCTTTCTTTTGAAATTTCCTTGTGGGCCCCAGCTTGGGACATGTGGCACTATCCCATTGGTTCGGTCTGACCCTTCAAAACTCGCCCTTTGACTTTTTAACTTTTTCCCTTGTGACACGTGTCATGAGTTGATTGGTCGACGGTCCGCTGCTATTTCGCGCCCTTCGCGTCTTTCTGTCCCGGATGTCCCAAACCATTTGGGACATAAACCTCCGATCCACCCGAAATGGGCTTCCTTGTCCCTCATTCGGCCGATGACACGTGGCGCTGTTTGATTGGCTTTCGGCTCCTTCGGCGATCCGTGTCCCATGCGTCCTTTTATCCCATCTGTCCCACTTTTCCTTGTGCTGAAGTTTCTTGTTTTGGCTGAACCGGCCGGTTCGCATCCATTTGTCCCAAATGTCCCTGTGCTTCGTGGGACAAATTCTTCCGGTTCGCCCGATCCGGCCGATTCGCGTCCATTTGTCCCAAATGTCCTTTTCGAACTCGTCCCCCAAAGCCAGCTTAGTCATTTTTCTTCTCTTTCACCGGATCGGCTTCTCGCGCCCGCCGCGTACTTCTAGCCCGATTGTCCCAAATGCTTAACGGGCCGCCTGGAGGCTTTTCGGCTGATCCGTGTCTTTCACGTACATTCGTTCCAATTGTCCCAAAGGCGACCTTGAGTAGGACTTAGCCAATTTTCACGATTTTTCCTGGATCAATTTACTTGCCTTTCTGCAACTTTTCACATTTTTTTTTAGAGCTTGCTCCTTCCTTCTTCGGCCAGGGGAGTTAGAAAAAAAAATCGAGGGAACCTCATAAACATGATGTTTGCTCTCAATCAATCAATGTGCCCGGACTTGAATATTTCGATGCATGTTATCAAAATTACCCCTGGGGTGAATTTTGGATAACAGAACATATGTTGTGGTACATTGGTCTTGTTCTCGAACCTTTTAGTGAAAACCGATGTCTCGCAACCTGGTTGTAGACACTTTAATTAAAAAAATTATCTTATAATTTTCTAGCTAACCCTAGGTTGTTTCTTGGGTCTCAAGTGGTTATTTAAACGGGCACTACAGTTTATGTATCAAAGCAGTGGTTCAAAGGCTTGGACCCTTTGGCACACTAGGAAACTTGAGACATGAAAACCTAAACCTAGCACACTTTAAATCTAGAAAACAAATTAGCTAGAATTTGTATATTTTAGTAAACATGGAAGTTGTGTAAACTTAGAAAAATTAACTAACTCTCACTTTGGTCTGTGTAGGAGGCTCAGACAGAGTGAGAGGAACCTTCACAAAGACTTAGACCCACCACCACCACCACCACCATCGTATCATGGTGTGGCATCCATTCTACCTTAATTCTATAGAACATTCAGATGTCAATGCCACACTACACGGAGGATTAGGTGGAGGACAAGTAGTTGGTCATGATAGAGCCCCTTCTATCGAGGGTTAGGTATCTCCTCAACTCAGTGAGGAGCATATAGGAGAGAACTCCCATGTGGAGTCGGCCAGCGAGTCACCACCTAGGAGGCAGGGTGACATAGTTCCAGAGCATAGAGAGAGGTCTTGAAGCCCTAGGCTTAGGGATGAGCGTGCAGAGAGACCTAGAGGCCGACATACCACAACCGAGATCACATAAGGGATATCCTGAAGCTTTGGCCCTCATAATACTTAGGTGATATAGGTGGATTCCGTGTAGAGGCCTTACTAGTGAGCTTGATCGATTGCTTCAATCTTTGTCCTTTTTCTAGTAACACAAAATCTCGTGTTGCGATCTATCTACCGAGGGATGGAGCAAGAGTGTGGTGGAGGATAGAGGAGCATAAGATCCATGTAGATTCGAGATATAGTTACAGGGAGCTATTCGACGAGAGATTCAAGAGTAGGTATTTATCATGGAGGTTCATCTCGGCGGAGGATTGACGAGTTCCATGATCTCTGACAGGATTCTCTTTCAGAGTAGAGTACGAGAGTAGATTTTGGATCTACTCCAGCATGTAGAGTGTATGCAGGATGAGCAGTGTGGATTCATAGGTTCATATGGGGCTTGAATTTGGATATCGAGAGGTGCAAGATCTGATTCACTATCTGCAGACATTAGCAGAGGTTGTCGAGAAGGCCTATATTGTAGAGGAGACTCGGGGTAAGACCCAACAGGATAGAGACTGAGTCCGAACCCACATACAATGATAGATACGGGATGGTAGATCGAAAGGTTCAGGACATATTCCTCGTGGTGGCTAGGGTACAACAAAGTCATCCTTTAGGCCACGTAGTAGCAGCAGCAGCCTGCCCCGCCCACCTCACAAACCTCCACAGAGAGCTGATGCACAAAGAGGTTAGAGTATGAGGCCTCCTCCTAGGGGTCCCATCAGGACACAGGGTGGACCTAGAGCTTAATCAATAGGAGCTTTCTAGTAGAGGCCATATCGATCGTAGCTGATTGTCGATCCACGCCATAGAATTTTAGGGCACCTGTTAAAGGTACTACTCATTGGGGTGGATCGGGGGATGTTTTGGTTGTGGAGTTATTCGACACTTTTGGAGAGATTTCCCACGAAACCTAACAACAAGGGTAAGGAACAGATGTCGAGCCGATTTGTTGGTGACATGGGACACAACCACAGGATTTATGTAGTGGTTGAGAACCACCGAGATAGAGCATCGAGCATAGTAATTGAGACCATAGGTAACAATGGTGGCATTCCTACCTTTTTTGTTTGATTTTTGTTCTTTTGATTCTTTTATTGCACCATCTTTAGTAGAGTGATGCAGGTTGGTGGCTGTTAGGCAGGGTCATTGTTGGGACATTGAGATGGCTTCAGGAGCCAAGATCTCTGTAGACTCCTTGGTTAAGGAGTGTGTTGTAGATTTGAGACCTTTCACCACTACCTCAAGTTCTCTGTATTCATCCTTTGGGCTCATATGGAGTCATTTTGGGTATGGATTGGTTATTTGCACACAGGCCAAGGTAAATTGTTATCACAAGATTATAGCTTATGTAGATGATTTAGGAGTTTATTTGGTGATCTCGAGGGTCAGGAGACCCATTTCCATTTGCACCATCTCCGCTATGTAGCTTAAGCGGTGTGTGCGACAGGTTGTAAGATATATGCTTTGTTACACTCAAGTGACAGATTAGAGGATGGGTCTAATGGACCATTGCTAGATGATCATCCCATCTTGAGAGAGTTTTTTGATGTTTTTCCGGGAGCTACCAGGGTTATCACCCCCACGTGAGATTGATTTTCATATAGATCTAGTTCCTGGAGTAGAGCCTATCTCACGAGCACCTTATCAGATGACCACCCCAGAGCTCTGTGAGCTTAAGTTACAGCTTGAGGGCCTTTTGGAGAAGGGCCTTATTCATCCTAGTGTATCCCCTTGGGGTGCACCGGTGATCTTTGTGAAAAGAAGGATGGATCCTTACGGTTGCGTATTGATTACCACTAGTTGAAAAAGGTAACGATCAAGAATCCTTATCCTCTTCCTCGTATCGATGAATTATTTGATCAGATGAAGGGAGCCATAGTTTTCTCTAAGATTGATCTTAAGTCAGGCTACCATTAGTTAAGGATTTCGGAGGTGGACATTCATAAGACCGCTTTTCATACGAGATATGGGCACTATGAGTTCATAGTGGTGCTTTTGGTTTAATGAAAGCCCCTGCAGTGTTTATGAGTTTGATGAATGTGGTATTTAGGGCCTTCTTAGATCACTTCATGCTCATCTTCCTAGATGAAATCTTGATATACTCACGTACACGTGAGGAGCACCAGGGGCACCTTCACCAGGTTCTTCAAAGTGTCTTTGTGAGCAAGTAGCTTTATGAGAACTTAGAGAAGTGTGCTTTCTTTCAGATAGAAGTGTAGTATTTGGGCCATATCATTTCTAGGGAAGGTATCGCAGTTGATCGTTCCAAGATTAGAGCCATTATGGATTAGCCGTCACCCACTACAAGTGACCAAGGTGTGCAACTTCATGGGATTAGTATGATACTACCGTGAGATTTTTTAGGACTTCTCTCGAATTACGTACCCTATCACTTCCCTTCAGAGGAAAGGGAAGAAGTTTGTTTGGTTAGATAGATGTGAGTAGGCCTTCAGGACATTGAAGGAGTTCCTCACTTCAGCACCTATTCTTGTAGTGTTGGATGCACAGGTTAGTTCTTCATTTACACAGATGCTTCGTTAGCGGGGCTTAGAGGTGTGTTGATTCGGGATGGCATAGTAGTAGCTTTTGAGTCTCGAAAACTTAAGGATCATGAGCTTAATTATCCTACCCATGATCTTGAGATTGCAATAGTTGTGCATGCTTTGGTTAGATGGAGACATTTTCTTCTTGGAAAAAGATTCACACTTAGGGTGACCATTTGAGTCTTTGCCACCTCTTCACGCAGACCAATCTCAACGCTCATCAACAACATTGGATGGAGTTAATTTATGAGTATGATATTGAGATCAAGCATGTGAAGGGGAAGGAGAATGTGGTAGTAGATGCTCTTAGCATATGGATGCATGTGGCTATGGCCACCTTAGTGAGCACATATTTGTGGAGCAGGATTCTTAAAAATCTTCCTCTTGGCAGATTCTACATTGTAGTTTGAGCGAGAGATCAAGTCATAGAGGCCCCTTGGGGAATTTTGATGGTTATTTCTTAGAGGAAAATGGTCTTCTCAGGAAAATATGCCGAATATATGTTCCCAAAGATGGAGGCTTGAGGTAGGACATCTTGGTAGAGGTGCATCATGCACCCTATTCAACCCATCCCGGAGTGAAGAAGATGCATGCCACCTTACGACAGGTTGTATCATTAGAGAGGACTTCGTAGAGATGTGGTTCAGTTTGTGTCATGGTGTTTTGAGTGCTAGAGGGTTAAGGCCGAGATCATCGGCATCCGAAGGCCTTCTTTATCCTCATGCCATACCAGAATGGAAGTGGGAGACCATTTCCATGGATTTCATTGTTGGGCTACCGGTGTCAAGATATCACCATGAAGCCATTATGGTCACGGTTGATAAATTGACAAAAGTGGCTCAATTTTATTTGGTGAAGACCACTTATATAGCTAGAGCAATGGCACAAGTATATTTGGATGAGATCATCGGTTACATGGGATTACATGGAAGATCATTTGTGACCGCGATCCTTTGTACACTTCACACTTTTGGACTACTATGCAATATGTCCTCGGGATGAGGATCAAATTCAACATGACATATCACCCTAAGACAAATGGACAGACTGAGCAAGTGAATCAAATTTTAGAGGATATGCTTAGGATGTATGTGATGGATCAGCAGTCTAAGTGGGAGGAGTACCTGTACTTAGTGGAGTTTACCTACAATAATAGTTTTCAGAGTTCTATAGGCATGGCTCCTTTTCAGGCTTTGTATGGTAGAGAGTGTAGGACACCTCTTAGTTGGGATAGGTTAGAGGACAAACTATCTCTTAGACCAACTCTTCTTCAGGACATGGACCAACAGGTAGAGATTGCAGGAGGCACATGATAGGTAGAAAAAGTATGTGGATCAACATAGGATTGATCATAGTTTTGATGTGGGCATGAAGGTGTTCCTTTATGTCAGGCCACATAAGAGCCCTATCCATTACGGAAAAGGTTCTAAGTTAGCTCCTAGATTCGTTAGAACTTTTGAGATCTTGGAGAGTATCGACCCTTTGGTCTACCATCTAGCATTGCTACCCAACTTGTCTTGTGTACATGTTGTGTTTCGTATAGGTTCTTAGAAGATATATTACAGATTCGTCTCATGTGTTGGATTGGACATAATTACAGGTGAAGGATTAGGGGCAAGTGATGGTGGAGTCCATTTACATCCTAGATCATAGGACCACTGCGCCTACGAGGCATAGAGGTTGATATGTTTTGGGTACATTGGGACATATATGACGAGACTACACTACCCGAGAGGATGCTACTTCATTATGATAGCAGTTTTCATATTTGTTCCAACGACTTCTGGAGGAAGTCAAGTCTAAGGAGGGGTATGTAGTGCACACTTGCCTTTGACACCTTTTGATGCTTATGTTGATATTGTTGATTTCATTCTAGACATTACTATGTTTTGATTCAGTATGTTTTTAGACATTGGATTATGGATTATTGCGGATTTTGACTTGACTATGATGCATGATGATCACTAGAGACACCTCACATGTGGATGATGATATATTATTGGACATGGATATTTTATAGATGTTTTCAAACATGTGATTTTGAATATTATGAATAGATCTAGAAAATGGATATTTTATGATACTGATATAGTTATGGATTAAAAATACAAATGATGTAGTTGTTACTTTGATATTGTTGTGATTCATTATATAGTTGATTTAGTGATTCTATTTGTATCATATTGGATGTTCTGATATGGCCACGAGGCTGAAGGAGGTATTTGTATTTTTCAGGTTAAAAATATCACAACAAAACATTGGGGATCGGAGACCAACCAAAATAGAATTCTAGGTGAATTCGACAAGGTCACCATGACAACTTGTTTTATTATGTTGTGTGTTGTTTTGTTAGAGATTCCCATGGGGGAATCATCTTTATATGTGACCATGGGTTGTGTATTTTTGTTGATATGGTTAATGTTTATTTATTATTGTATGTATTTTATTTGTAATGTGTTATCTTCTTTTAATCAATTAATTGTGATAGATTAATGTGAGGAGATCATATGTTTAAAATTTAAATAAAATAAATTGGGATATGGAAAGAAATTATTAGAGTTAGCTATTTGTAATTAATTTGTAAGGGATGTGTAAGATGTCTAAGAACTTGTGTAAGTCAGATTTTGGAGTAAGAAATACTCCACCTCCATGGAAATTCTAATTTGACCTTGGGGTTGTTTTTGGAAGCTTGTGGGACAAGTAAAACTTGTCCCATGCCTCTAAATTTATGTTACCAACCATACTTATGGTTGGGGAAGTGATTTGTGACTTTTTATAATGCATTTTATTCATCTTGTGCATGTTTTTAATTACACTTTCTTACATTTTAATTAATTATTGTCCCTTGAGGTGTGGGCTGTTTTGAGTGTGCAAGTAACTTGTCATTGTTCACCCACCTCTTTATTGAGCCTTGGAGTTTGGAGTTTGTCTTTTGTGTTTGATTGTGAGAATGTATGATGTGGCATCCTACATGGATCCACATCATCCTCTTCTTTCCCTCTTCTATATATTTCAAACTCTCTTCTTGTTTTGGGGTTGTTGAACCTTTTTGCATTCTTCCTTGGGGCACATTTTCTTGTGGGAGCTCTTGCTTTTGAAGAAAGTTTTGGAGACAACTTTGCATACTTGGGAGGTTGCTTTGTTTTGGGCTGTGTTTGGAATTTGAAGCTTGTTGTTTGGAGCTGTGTTATTGTCTTGGAAAACTTGTTGTTTGGAAGCAAAGTAACCATGGAGAGGTAGGAATTTAACTCTCTTTTATTTATGTTATTTTCTTGTTGTGTTGTGTGGAAAATGCATGTTTTGTTTTATTTGTTGGCTGGTTGGGTAGACTACCTTAGGGAAGGTGTAGGAGAAGGATATGAGGAATTCTTGTGGGGGCATAAGGAAATGCCATTGGCATCAGAGTTTTGTGGAGGGAGTTTGGGTTTGGGATCCACCTTAGAAAATAAATAGCTTGCATTTCTTACTTTGTGGGGGCATAAGGAAATCATGGGGGCATAAGGAGGGATTTTTGGGGGAATAAGGAAATGTGTGTGTGATGAATTAATTGGTGGTTTGTTTTTGGTGGATTCCCAATTCCCAATTGGGAGGCATAAGTAGCTTCCCCCATAGGCCTTGCTCCTTTGGCTTGCAAGATCAAGCCTGAGTTCTTCTTTGAAATGTTTCTAAATGCAGTTGTGAACTATTGTTTGTTTTGTGTTGCATTGTGTTTTAAAAAAAATGTGTATGTGAAAGAATGTTGTGTTGTGGAAGCTAGTTGTTACCATGGTTGAATTGCATCTTTTATTGTATCTTGGTTGGGGCTCAGGGGCCAATGATAAAGGAAGGATTCTCCTTTCATTGGATGTCTTTGTTGGGTGGAGAGTGTTTCCTTTCCCCCTATTTTTGTTGTGATCCAGTTAGAAGATGAAGAAAACTAGTGTGTTGTTGTTTTGGAGCAAAAGAATTGTACAGTTTGATAGTCCCTTCTTATGAGCAAGTTTATTGTAATCCTTCCCACTTTGAAGTGGATGATTTGTATAATTATTGTGAATGAGAAGTTTCTTGCATTGATGAGGAAAGTTTGAAAGTGAAATGTGAAATGTAAAGAATTATATTCCCTTCTCTGTTTTGAAAAAGGAATGTGAAAAAGTGTTGTATATTTTGTAAACTATAATTGAAACCAAATGAAAATTCTATTAATGGCATTCTTGTGGCGGGCATAAGAAAATGCCATTGGCATCAGAGTTTTGTGGAGGGAGTTTGGGTTTAGGATCCACCTTAGAAAAGAAATAGCTTGCATTTCTTATTTAGTGGGGGTAATAAGGAAATCTGTGGGGGCATAAGGAGGGATTTTGTGGGGGGCATAAGGAAATGTGTGTGTGATGAATTAATTGGTGGTTTGTTTTTGGTGGATGCCCAATTCCCAATTGGGAGGCATAAGTAGCTTCCCCCATAGGCCTTGCTCCTTTGGCTTGCAAGATCAAGCCTGAGTTCTGCTTTGAAATGTTTCTAAATGCAATTGTGAACTACTATTTGTTTTGTGTTGCATTGTGTTTTAAAAAAATGTGTATGTGAAAGAATGCTGTGTTGTGGAAGCTAGTTGTTGCCATGGTTGAATTGCATCTTTTATTGTATCTTGGTTGGGGCTCGGGGGCCAATGATAAAGGAAGGCTTCTCCTTTCATTGGATGTCTTGGTTGGGTGGAGAGTGTTGCCTTTCCCCCTATTTTTGTTGTGATCTAGTTAGAAGATGAAGAAAACTAGCGTGTTGCTTGTTTTGGAGCAAAAGAATTGTATAGTTTGACAGTCCCTTCTTGTGAGCAAGTTTGTTGTAATCCTTCCCACTTTGAAGTGGATGATTTGTATAATTATTGTGAATGAGAAGTTACTTGCATTGATGAGGAAAGTTTAAGAGTGAAATGTAAAGAATTATATTCCCTTCTCTGATTTGAAAAAGGAATGTGAAAAGGTGTTGTATATTTTGTAAATCGTAATTGAAACCAAATGAAAATTCTCAAATTACATTCGTTGAAGGATGTAAAGATGTTTCTTTTTTTGAAATTAATAAAGGAATTACAAGTTCATCTCTTATTCACATTGCTGTAATTGAAATGGGAATATCAAATGGTGATTGAATTACTATTGTGAACGGAATCTAATCTCTCGTTTAATTGCAAAGGAAAGAAAATACACACGAGAGAATTATATTGCTTATCTTCTTTTGAAATATATCAAATTGGGAAATCAGGTTTTAAAAATCTCATTTGGAAATGATTTGTTAGAAACAACAAAGTGTAATGAAATAGTTTAGAAACTATATACACATTTAAATGATAACATTGATATACAGACTTAAAAGAGAAAGATCACTATTATAAACTTTATACTGGCAATTCATTTTAATAAAAAAGAACAGTTCAAACCTGCACACATTAATTAACTTGGAGATGTTAAAATTTATTATGTTGGTTCACAAATGAACCCAAATTGATAAAGAAAACTCAAGAAAACAACTTAACCATTGCTAATTTGAATACAATCCCTCTAACAGTCATTTTTCTCATCATCTTTGGAAAAATACAATTTTGAATCAATTGAACAAATTAACTTCTCTAAAACACTTTAAACCCTCCCTAGATCAATTCTCCATGTCTTTTTGACATGTTGAGTGAAGGAGGAAACCAAATTTAATCAAAATTGAAAGTTGGAAATTACCAGGTTGCAAATTAAAAGCCTGCAGATCATTTTTACAAAATTGACCCTCTAAAATTTATCAAAATATAAATTTTATGGTTGATATGCAAAGAGGGCATCGAGAGCTTTCCAAAAAGTCCTTGTTTGCCCAAAATTGAGCTTTCTAGCTCAAGTTATGGCACTTTGAAGTTTTTGTGCCTTGGTGGGAAAATTTGGGAAAATTTTCCCTAGCGGGCCCGCAACCCAAAAATTTCCCATCATTGTGCCTTAAAAAAGTTTTTGGAAAAATTTTGGTTCGGGAAAATATTTCTATTTTCCTCCACCGGCCTGCAGCAAATCAAAGGGTGCCAAATGTCCTATTGGAACTACGACGAGAGGCACGGTTTATTTTCAACCCTTTACCCTTTGAAAATTTTGGGAAAAATTTTCACTTTAGCCCCACTGGCCTGTAGCCAATGAGAGCATGCCACGTGGTACCTTGGGGGTGACAACAGGGAGGGTGGAACCTTTGTCTTTTTGTTTTTGGCCTTTGGAAAAATTTTAAAATTTCCTCCACGGCTCCGTTTTTTCCACCCCACCTTGGAATTCTATTCTTTCGCGGGTGCATGGACCCATGGATCCCTTTTTCCCTTTTGTTCCCCTTTCAGTGAAATTGGGCAATCTTCTCCACCAATTTGCCAACCCCTCACCCCTTTTTCACTTTGCGCCGGGACTCGACACGTGTCCACAAAGGACCCACAAAGGCATGAAAGAATTTTTTTCCTTTGTGTCACACGATGGAAAAAAATTGACCAAGCCGCCCCGTGTCCCACCAACCCGTTGAAGGTGCTTTCCCCACCTCTCAACATGTATCCCCCTAGGGAAAATTTGACTTAAAAAATCCACGCGCTCATATCTTGAGTTCGTAAGGAGTTAGGAGGACTTCTTTATATCCCAAAAAATGTGAGAAAATTTCCTATCCAATGGGAATGATGTCTTACAACCTGGTTGTAGACACTTCAATTAAAAATAAAATTTATCCCATAATTTTGTAGCTAACCCTAGGATGTTTCTTGGGTCTCAATGGTTGTTTAAATGGGCACCACATATGTTATCAAAATAATGGAACAAACAATAAGTATTACATATTATCACCTAAGCTTGCTTCCAAAGGAACAAAGAGCATCAAAGGCATCCATCTAGCACTCATAGAAGGGACAAGGGTTGCATCAATTTTACATACAAAACATAGGAGGGTCGTATATTATCTTTCATCCCACACATTCTATACACTTTTTACATTCTAGATCTATTTTGTTACCACTATGCAACTTCCACAAGGGCATCCCAGGGCATCATTTCTACATGAAAAATAAGCTGCATGGAGTTTGAGATGTATTGCAATGCTTAGTTATAAGTTCACTCTTCGGGTGATCGTCAAGGTCACTCTAAATCCCCATTCTACATTTTCCTTTTTAGGTTTGATGTGGTTTGTGGGTATGTGTAGGTGAACTTATTTCTTGTAGGTTACAGGTATATTTTCAAATCACACATCGAATCTAGAGTGACAAAAACACCAACAATGAAACTTATCCCTAGTAGAAAAGATTAGATCTAGATCACTTACATGACACTAGTGCCCGAATATACACTAGTGCCTGGGTGCTCCTATCCTCCCGTGGGCACTCCTATCCGGAATAGTTATAGATCTCATAACCTATAGTTTATAATGATGATGTTGTTTATAATATATTACAGCTATTCACCTACCTAGATCACCTTCTATTCACTTAGAAATTAGTTAAGTCCCCTATCCATCCTTTTTACTTAGGGTTTTATATTGCACATAATTTTTTTGCTGAAAGGGACGATAAGAAGATTGTTCCAAGCCACAATCTCATATGATAATATCACACCACATTAGATTTGAAAAATAGAAGAGATAAAATACCATATATGGAAATCCATCATAATCCATAATGCTCAATACATTACAATACAATGACTTGAATTACTCAATAAGAAAGATGTACATATAGGAGGAGGGAAGTGCAACTACTACCTAAATCGTGGTAAATAACTCCCACTAATTGATACTGGTAGTTAAGTTAAATCTAGAATACTAGTAAGATAACTCCACATAACTAAGAAGCTAACTCAACATAACTAGTAAGCTAACTCCACACAACTAGTACACCTAAGAAAGATAACCCAACAAGTTTAGGGATAAAAGAAGTGTAAGAATTATCCTACTAAATAAATAAAAGGATAAATAATAACCTACACTAACACCCTCCCGTAAGCATAGCTTAGGTGGGTGAAAAGAAGGTGGGTCCCGACAACAAGGCCTGATGAGGTACCCACGTACAATAACTAGGAAAATTTGACACCGCAAGGTATCCAAAACTAGTAATAAAAAAGTAGAGAGAGAAAAATCCCGCTACAAGATATCCTAAGAAGCTTGGCTCTAAAAACTTGTACAATGATGAAGAATTTTGGTGCGCACTATGGTCTGAATCCACTGCTTGGTCATAGAACTATTTTTTTTGACATTGGGTTTCACTAGAATTGATCCATGCAAGGAGATTGTTAATGGAGTGATGTCAAAAGTGCCAAAAAAACACCAAACGTAATTTTATCAATTGCTACAAAATAGGTGTGCCATGATACAAGAACAACCAATGCAACAAGGTAAAGACATGAGATCGAAATAAATAGGAATGCCACAATCCAAGAAAAGCCAAGGTAACAAGGCAAGGCCAAAAAATATGAAGAAGCAAGATCAACTTCTATAAATAGGCGTGTCATGATCCAAGAACAATAACCAAGGCAATAAGGTAAGGACACGATATCCAAATAAATAGGAGTGCCATGATCTAAGAAAATCCAAGGTAACAAGGCAAGGACATGAAATTTGAAGAAGCAATATCAACACATAACAAGGCAAGGACACAAAACCCAAAGAATCAATATCAACACCCTCCCATACTATTGAATGGGTAGAGTGATACCACATATCTATATAAGTTGCCAAAATAAACTACTCGAACATTGACAAACTAACACTGAGCTTCACCAGAATAGATCCCCCATAAGAGAGACTATTAACATGCCAAAAAAGTGTCAAAAATATAGATCTAAAATATCTCAACAAACAAGAGAGATATAAATGTATACACCATAGATACAAGAATGCAACACCTAAAATTTTATGGCTTTGGGATCAACTCAAATTACATCCACAAGTGATTACAACACCCTCCCAAATTTGGCACTTTATAATTAAGTGCATGTAAATATTATAATGAGTAAAAGTACCTTTTACATTTGAAATATGTGTATAAAAATTTCACCAATGCGTAGATCTCAAAAAAATACATAATTTCAAAAAAAAGATCACCTTAATCTGAGCTATGGATCAAAAGTTACGAGCTCGAGAAAGTTTTGTTATTAAAATAATATTTTAATGCTGATGTTTTTTAAAAGGTACACATGACACCCAAATGTCCAAAGGGTAAAAGAGTGCATCCACATGATACAAGCTTGTGACCAAAGGATAAAATCCTGTGCCCAAAACCTAAATGTCCAAAGGGTAAATCATTGCATTCGAAGGGTACATGTTTATATCCAATGGATAAAAGAATGCACCCAGAGGGTACAAATCTACATCCAATGGATAAAAGACTACATCCAAAATAGAAATATCCAGAGGGTAAAATAATGCATCTGGAAGGTACACACTTATATCCAATGGATAAAAAAATGCACTAAGAGGGTACAAATCCGTGTATAGTGGATAAAAGACTGCATCCAAAACATAAATATCCGTGAGAGGATAAAAGAATACATCCAGAAGGTACACACTTATATCCAATGGTGCACTCTGTTTTACATGAAAATGCATGTTGTAGAAAAGTGCTAGCAAATTCCGAATACTTGAAAAAATAAACCCTTGCTTGCGAATAAAATTACAGATGGATGTCTACATCATCTATCAATTTGATACCATGAAAGGAATGATAAAAATATTGTTCCAAGCCATGATCTTAGATGATAATAGCACACCACATTAGATTTGAAAAATAGAAGAGCTAAAATACCATATATGGAAATCCATCATAATCCATAATTCTCAATACATTACAATACAATGACTTGAATTACTCAATAAGAAAGATGTACATATAGGAGGAGGGAAGTGCAAATACTACCTAAATCAGTGGTGAAGAAATCACACTAATTGATCTTTGTAGTTGTTGCAAATTAGCAGCACCCCTGGATGTAAATCAGGTTTCTAAGTTGATGTTTCAGGCATCCAGTGTGATTACACAACATTGAAACCTCTCTCCAAGTGTGGGACTTGTAAAATGAGAGAGGAATCTCCATATTAGAGGCTGGTTCCTCAAACTCCTCTGATCAGATCTGTTATTTACACAATTGTAGAGGTTTGAATCCTAATCCTACTCTAAATTCCAAGGAGACAGAGATAGAAAGTGCAAAAATTGAAACTAAACTAATAGGTGATACACCAAAGGAGTGGTGAACACTTCTTGTTCATGAAAATTGACACAATTTCATAAAATGCAACATGAAACATCATACATAGGCTGATAAGATGCAATTAGAGGTCTAAAATGAAGCAAGACAATACAAACAAAGGACTGAAAATTGATCACAGAGTCTGCACTGTCATTTTTCATTGTCAAAATCCTTGCATTTGTAACATCAAAGAGGAAGAAACCTATTACAATCATGAAGAAGGTCTGATACTTGCAAAAATCACTTTTTGAAGGTGAAAGAAGAAGCTTGCTATCCAAAAAAATGTTCAACCTCAAAAAATGAGCCAAATCTGGCTTTTACAATGCATGGGTCGAGCCCAGGAGAGAGAAAACATGTAAAAAATGTGGAAGCCATTCCCCATTGAATGAAGATGCATTAAAGAACATGGGCATCCTTACAGCACCCATGCCCTAACATTTTTGGCCATCTTTGAAGAAGAATGCGACCCATTTTGCGTTAAAAGCTGGTTGTTGAAATGTCATTTCTAGCCATTTCCACGTGCTGAGGAGTTTCTTTATTTTATCTCTCCAAAATCAACCAAAATGCAAAATTTACCCCGAGAATCATGTAGAGAATTTCACCAACTTTCCATTGATATAAAGAACGCAAAAATCCGAGCTTTGGATCGAAAGATATGGCGATTTGAAAATTTAGGGCAAAAACAAGCCAAAATATGATCGGCGGGCAAAAGTTTGAATTTTTACCCATTCCAGTGCCATGTGGTGGCTTCCTATTGGCTACGGGCCTCCTAAGGGAAAATTTCCCACAAAAATTCCACCGAGCCATAACTTGAAAAATATGAGGAGTTAGGAGGAAAACTTTACCTTTCTGGAAAGTTGAGAGAGAGCTCTATCCAATGGTGCCATTTTTAGAAAGATTTGAGTGCCTAAAAATAAAAATGGAGACTGAGGCACAAGAGAGGTAAGAACACAAGGAGTTAGCCACAAAAATGAGCAGGGGCACATTTTGGATAACAATTTTGGCGACTCAGAGGGGTCATCTGCCTACTAGATGAAAATACCAATTACAAGCAGCCCATTGGGCATGGAGTCATAAAATTTTCTGTTCGGAACCCCAACTGACTTAGAATGTTGCAAGGAGGAAGATGGAATATCACCTGATGGAAGTAAGGACTGCAAAACATCTCCAGGGACAGCAAGCCTATGCCAAAGAACTTAGGGAAATCAAAACAACCTACAACAAAACAATGTGCATAAGCACTTGGAGGAATGAAAACCTAAGCTAATATTTACAAGGTGGAGAATTTCCCTTTAGTAGCAATACTTTAGATAGATTCCATTGATTGGAATCTGCAGTTCTTCACCATCCAATGAAGACAATTGGAAGGCATTGCTGTCCTTACACTTTGTGACCATGTATGGGCCACTCCAAATGGCATCAAATTTTGAATACCTTCCCGGTTTTGCTTTATCTGCATCCCATTTTAACACTAGATCTCCAACTTGGAAAGATCTACTCTTGGCCTTCCTATCAAAGGTCTTCTTGATCAAAGCTTGATCCTTCTCCATTGCTTGGGATGCCTGATATCTGATCTCTTGAGCTCCATCAACTCTGCATATCTCACCTCCATGGGCCCAAACTCTAGCAAATCTAATCGCTTCATGAGTTCCAATGTTGGCAACTCAAGTGACATGGGCAAGATTGCATCTCTTCCATAAACAAGTCTAAATAGAGAGTTACATGTGGATCTCTTGAGAGTTATCCTATCAACCCATAAGGCTGATTTCAGTTTGGTATGCCAAGACCTCTGATTCTCATCAAGAGTCCTCCTAATGATCCTCAACAAGTTCTTGTTTATAGATTCATCCTGGCCATTACCCTGAGGGTATTAGTTTGATGAAGTACTTAGGTAGATCCCGTTCGATGTGCCCCCACTTAGTCACCTTGGATCTAATGAATGCTAATGCATTATCTCGAGATTATTGTAGCAGTATGCCAAATTTGGTTACTATCCCCTCATAGAAGTCTAAGATGCTGACTCATTTGCTTCCTTGAGTGCTACTTTGCTTCATCCACTTGGTGAAGTAGTCTGTGGGTCAAAAATCCACTTATGCCCTTGGATTGAATTGGGATTAATGAATCCAATGAAGTCCAAACCCCATTACATGAATGGCTGGTCAACTCAAATTGGATGCAATGGAAGGGCAGCAAGCCTCTCTTTACCCGTGAAGAATGCACAATTCTTGCACCTTTTGATCCTCGCAAAGAAATCACTTTGAAAATCTTGGGCCAATAATAACCAGCCTTCATGATTTTTAGAGCTGTCACTCTTGGTGCAAAATGACCACCAGCTGGTCCACCATGGAACTCTTCTAACACCCTATGAATCTGATTTGTGCTAATGCATCTCAAAGAACACTCAATTCACATCTTTCTTGAACAAAACACTGCTGTCTACTATGGCATATGGGACAACCTGCAATCTGAAGTGTCTTCTTTGGGTTTTGTTCATCTCTAGAGGCATAAGCTTGTGCTTAGGAAGTGCATTATACCTTGGGTCCAACAAGGAGTGGGGACAACATTATCCTCTTCTTGAGTGCTACCTTGCACATGGCTGTCTTGAACTGTCAAAACAACCTCTTCTTTATTGCATACTCCTTTTTGCTTGCCCAGAATCAGCTGCTCACACAATCCTTTTCCTCTTACCAGCTTGGTGACCTTGATCTCAATGTCATACTCCATGAGACAAGTGATCCAACCTACCCTTTTCTCATTCAAATCCTTTTTGAGGAGGAAGTCCTTTACTCTGCGCATGAGAGACCAACAACCTGAACCTTGTTGTTTGAGACTAGATGCTTGAATTTCTTCAAGCTTCTGATTACTGCAAGTATATGCTTCTCAATAAAACAATATCTCACCTCATAGTCATCTAGGCTTTGGATGAAGAAAACAATTGGCTGCTCATCATTGTCCTTGTTCTGCTGTACCAAAATGGCAGAAATGGTATCATTACCCCCAAATGCATAGAGGATGAAATCCTTGGAGAAGTCCGGGTTGATGAGAGTTGGTGCTTGAGAGATGGCTTCTTTGATTGCTTCCTTCTGCTGTCCATTTGAAAGCCATGCTTTTCTTCAACATCTTGGTGATAGGTTTGACAAGGGCTGCAAAATCTGGGACAAACCTCCGAACAAAATTTATTCTCCCCAAGAAACTCTGAAGTGCCTTCTTGTGGCTTGGCAATGGTAGTGCTCTTATGGCTTCAACTCTCTCTGGATCAATTGCTAATCCTTCTTTGGAGACAATATGGCCAAGGAGCTTTCCTTCATGTGCTAGGAAGATACACTTCTTAGGATTCAAAGACACTCCAAATCTCCTGCACCTTTGGAAGACTTGTCTCAAATGAGAGAGGTGGTCTACTGCATTCTTTGAAAAAATAGTGATATCATCAAGATATATCAGCACCATGTTGTTAATCAAACCTTTGAATGCCATGTCCATTGCTCTTTAGAAGGTAGCTCTAGCATTGGACAGCCCAAATGGCATTTTCCTGTATGCATAAGTTCCCCATTTGGTTGTGAAGGCTGTCTTGAACTGATCTTCTTCCTTCACCATAATCTGATTGTACCCTAAGTAGCCATCAAGCAATGAAAACCTTTCGAGCTAGCAACAACTTGTAAAATCTGCTCCATAGAAGGAAGTGGGTAATGGTCCTTGAGAGATGATCTATTCAAATATCTCGAAATCAACGCACAATTTGATCTCTCCACTCTTCTTTTCTGATTTGGAACTAAATTGGCAACTCAACTAGAATGCTTGATTGGGAATATGATTCTTGACTCAATCAACTTGTTCAATTCCTTCCTCATGAGAGGTTCCATGTGTGGATTGATTGGCCTTTGTTTTTGCCTGATGGGCTTAGTATTTGGATCCAACTCAATGGTGTGATGAGCTAACTTGGGATTGAAACCTTTCAAATATTCATAGCTCTAAGCAAACACATCAAGGAACTCTTGACACAGCTGTATGAACTCATACCTTTCTTGTTCAGTTGTCATATTTCTAATTTGCAATGGTTTGTTCTCTTCCACCAAGATGGATACTGAATCTTCTCTCTTGACCTGAATGTTTGCTTTCTCTTTCCTAAACTGATCATTGGGATTGAAAATGGACTCCAAAGTGATAAGTCCCTTGGGCAAGGTGTTAGTTCTCACCAGTACCACTTGGTCACCATACTGCTGTTCCAATTTTTCCTGATTTTTAGCTAAGAACTCAACTTCTTCTTGTAAGAAATGGATGATTTACTGGTCATTCTCAAACACGTGCCAACTTACATTGTTATCCGACACTGAAGGCCTCACAATCACATGGATGTTTGGCTGTACCTTGTCCTTTTGAATTCTTTCCACAATATCAAAGGCTGCCCTAACTACTGCAAGCCTGTCAACAGCTTGGTTTTCTTTTCTAGGAATGGATTTTATGCTAAAGCCCTCAAAATATTCAATGAGGTCCCACACCCTATTCTTGTAGCACTTGAGCAGATTATTCTTGATAGCATGCTGCCCCTTAACTTGGTTTACAATCAATTCATTATCACCAAAGACCTGCAAGTTATTTATTCCTCTCTTTATTGCCCAATGCATCCCTTGCACCAAGGCTTCATATTCAACAGTGTTATTGGAGCATGCAAACTGAAATCTAAAAGCTGAATAGTAATTTACTCCTTGAGGTGAAATAAGCATAGCTCCACCTCCTGCACCTTGTCTACTCCTTGATCCATCAAAAAATAGCTGCCATACCTCATTGTCATCCTTGTGGTTTGGCTTGGTGATGCTAGGAATGGGCTGATCTTCTTGATGTATGCAATAGACCCCTAGCTTAGATTCTTCTACTTCTTGATAAGGATCAAAAGCATGCACCTTGTTTTCCCATTCATCAAGAGTTAGATCTGGGATGCTTCCAACCTTGGTGTCAGCTTCATCGGTGCTTGGGTGATCTTCTTGATTAAATGCCGAACAATTGGCATTGATCCGACTTGGAGTGTAGGGATCAATGTAGAAGTTTGCAATAGGTTTAGACTTGATTGTAGCTTTGGTTCCATACCTCGTTCTGAACAACATGTGTGACCAATCAGCAGACAAATATCCTCCAATCTTGGTTGTGAAATATCTTGACAAACATAGGGCAAAGAGTGGTGGAAGGTCTATAAATGATAAATCTTGTAAAACAACAACATTTGGACATGCATGCAAGGTAAGACTCAAGTTTCTAATCACCCCAACTGTTGTTACTGCTGTCCCATCCAACTGCACTACCCCTTTGGATATGGTTTCATATTGAAGTCCTAGCTGATCAGCTATTTGCTTGGGCATCACTAAGCTACTTGCCCCGAATCAATCATGCAATTGTGCACCAATTGGTTTCCAATGATTAATGAGACATAAAAAGGAGGGGGCTTCAACATTTTACCTTGCTATCCTCCATGATTCCCTTCAGGCTGGGTAACATTTGTGAGCACCTTCTCTTACATTTGAACTTGCTGATTCGAAGTTGGCCAGTCCTTTATGGCAGCTTGTAGCAAATCTCTATGGCCTGGGATATATAGGGATTCCCACATTGATATATTTACATTTGTCTTCTTCATCTGATCAATGATACTAAATGGCGATGAAGGATCTCTTTGCTGTCCCTTGGTTTGCATATTCATCCCTTGCATGTGGGCAACAACAACTGGTATTTGAGTTGGTCTACGAGTTGTTCTTGGCCGCCCTTGTGCATTTACAACTGGATTTTTTTGCCAACCATTTGTGGAGCCATAAAAAGTTGTGGATTGGTTAGAGCTAATGGCTGTTCTTCACCCAAATTCTTTCTTTTTGACCTTGTGTTAGCTGCAACACCTTGAGAGACTGTTTGATTTATTCCACAAAAATCCTCTGCCTTCCAGCCTCACAAGTGTGGTGTCATTTGGAGCTGATTGCTGCTGGAATGTTTCTTGTTGTTGGTTGTTTCCTTGACTGCCCTCACCCTCCACACCAGTAGTTGTCACCATTAATGCTTGATTCAAGGCATCGTTGAAACACATAGATTGGTTGTGAGGTTCATTTGATGGAAAACACCAATCATACTCCTGAGCAACATTGTTTTGTGTCGGCATCAATGCCTTGGAGGCAGATATAGCAAATAGATTACAGGGCTGAAATGGTCAGTTGGTAGGAGGCCTTACTTGATTTAGATTTGCAGCTGGATTGGGTGGTCTATGAGGTTGATATGGCTACCTGTTAGGCTAAGCTTGAGGCTGGAAGGAAGGTCTAAAACTTTGGGCTTGTTGCCTCTTGAGAGTAACCAGCTCATTACCTAAATTTTGCAATTGCTTCATGACTTCTTGAAGCTCATTTGGGGCACTTGGAGATGAAGTAGAAGCTTCATTTGAACTCTGATTTCTAGGAGTGGGAGAAGGAGCCAAATTAGGTGCTTGATTAGTGTTTGGGCTCTCTAAACTTGGAAACAATGGCATGGGAAATCTAGGGACTAGTTTGCCACTTGATCAAACAATTTTCAGCCCTAATGGCAATGCTATAAGCCATAGGGATAGTTATGCCTCCCATGGACTGAATCAACATAGAAATATTAGAATTTAGAGCTTTGAGATAGTAAAGAAAAACACCTTCTACTGTTGGCTTGACTGCCACTAGAATTCTCTCCCAAGTCCTTTGAAATATGAATTTAAAATCACCACCGCTCATTGGGAGCTCTTTTGATAGTTGTCACTGCTCCAAAAGGGACAAGTTGTCTCCTTTTCCCCAAATCCGCTCATGGAGAGCTATACATAGCTGATTCTAATTTTGAATAGAACCTAAGGCAAGACTCTGAACCATTGCAAAGCTTTCCTTTGAATGAAGATGCCAACAGCTTTGAGAACAACTTGCATCTCATTGATCTCATGGATTGCACAAATGTTAGCAATATCCTTAACATGATCACCAGGTGAGGTCTGATTTTCTCCAGTGAAGTATGGAATGTTCTTCAATGCTACAACTGGGATTGGATTTTGTGCATTGAGAGAAAGTAGGTCTGCCAAGTGAAATTGACATAGGGGTTGTTTTGTGCCATTCTAATTGGTCTTAGAACCCTTGCACGATCGAATGAAAGGCCTACCAGGTGGAGGAGTTGAGAGAGTTCTATTTGGTGGAGATGGAGACCTTTGGATTCTCCTCCCACTTTGCCTTATTCTTGGAGATAACTGCAGATATTCAAACAACACCTCTTCCTCTCTAGCTCTTGACCTTGTGTTGATTCTTCTCATGAGTTTTCAGGTCTGCACTGCCAAAACCAGCTGATTCTTCCCCTTGGAGTCGCCAGATGTGCAATTTATAGCTCTTTTAAGCAAGAAAATTGCAGCAGATGCACATCAACTTTGCTGCAATGAAAATGAGACCTCTAAGGTCCCACCGTGTGCCAAAACTATTGTTGCAAATCAGCAACACCCTTGGATGCAAATCAGGTTTCTAAGTTGATGTTTCAGGCATCCAGTGTGATTGCACAACATTGAAACCTCTCTCCAAGTGTGGGACTTATAAAATGAGAGAGGAATCTCCAGTTAGAGGTGGTTCCTCAAACTCCTCTAATCGATCTTGTTATTTGCACAATTACAGAGGTTTGAATCCTAATCCTACTCTAAATTCCAAGGAGACAAAGATAGAAAGTGCAAAAATTGAAACTAAACTAATAGGTGATACACCAAAGGAGTGGTGAACACTTCTTGTTCATGCAAATTGACACAATTTCATAAAATGCAACATGAAACATCATACACAGGCTGATAAGATGCAATTAGAGGTCTGAAATGAAGCAAGACAATACAATCAAAAGATCGAAAATTGATCACGTAGTCCGCACTTGTCATTTTTCATCACAAAATCCTTGCATTTGCAACATCAAAGAGGCAGAAACCTGTTACAATCATGAAGAAGGTCTGATACTTGCAAAAATCACTTGTTGAAGGTGAAAGAAGAAGCTTGCTATCCAAAAAAATGTTCAACCTCAAAAAATGAGCCAAATCTGGCTTTTACAATGCATGGGTCGAGCCCAGGAGAGAGAAAATGTGTAAAAATGTGGAATCCATTCCCCATTGAATGAATATGCATTAAAAAAACATGGGCATCCTTACAGACCCATGCCCTGACATTTTTTGCGATGCTGAAGAAGAATGCGACCCATTTTGCATTAAAACTAGTTGTTGAAACGTCATTTCTGGCCATTACCACATGCCAGAGGCGTTTCTTTATTTTATCTCTCCAAACTCAACCAAAATTCAAAATTGACCCTAGAATCATGTAGATAATTTCACCAGCTTTCCATTGATATAAAGAACGTGAAAATCCGAGCTTTGGATCGAAAGATATGGCGATTTGAAAATTTAGGGCAAAAACAGGCCAAAATCGGATCGGCAGGCAAAAGTTTGAATTTTTACCCATTTGGTCTTTGGAAATTTTTTCAAATTTTCCCTGCACTCCACCACTCTAGGTGCCATGTGGCAGCTTCCTATTGGCCGCGGGCCTCCTAAGGGAAAATTTCCCACAAAACTCCGTGAGCCATAACTTGAAAAATATGAGGAGTTAGGAGGAAAACTTTACCTTTCTGGAAAGCTGAGAGAGAGCTCTATCCAATGGTGCCATTTTTAGAAATATTTGAGTGCCTAAAAATAAAAAATGGAGACTGAGGCACAAGAGAGGTAAGAACACAAGGAGTTAGCCACAAAAATGAGCAGGGGCACATTTTAGATAACAAAGATAGTTAATTTAACTCTAGAAGACTAGTACACTAATTCCACATAACCGAGAAGCTAACTCAAACCAACTATCAAGCTAACTCCACACAACTAGTACACCTAAGAAATCTAACCCAACAAATGTAGGGCTAACACAAATGTAATAATTATCCTAATAAATAAATAAAAGGATAAATATTAACCTACACTAATAGTTGCTTTGCATCTTACTATATATTAGTATTTGTAAATCATTTATTACAATAGTTACTCTGAAAATAAAATTTAATTTCATTTATATTAAATCAAAATTTACATAGTAAATAGAAAGTTACATGTGGCATGAGCGTTTCATTCCTTATCCATAATGTTATTTTATATATAATTAGAAAATGGGTTTAGGGGCATGGGTCTCCATCTCCCCGAGATGTTTTCAAATTCTAAATAATCAATTTGAACATAGTAGCAACTTATGGGTGCATGAAATGGGTAATTCTATCTAAAGGATATTAGAACAAATTAGGCGTAGATCTGTCTACATTTGTGTGGTTCATGGGTTTAGCGGAAAGTGTTCAAGCAATATTTTGAGCTTCACAGAATGATCTTTCCATTCTATCACCATATTATTAGAAAAATAAATAATCGAAGCAAAACTATAAATTTGGTAGATTGATATTTCCTCATATCTCTTCACACCCTCAAATGAGGAAGGCCTCAAAGCACATGGGTTCTTCATAGTTTAATCCTTCCTTCTTTACTATCTCCTATGACACAACATTGGGGACTAATCACCTCTAATACTATGACATATCCAAAGAACTTTACAACAATTTAAGGTACAACAATATTGAGATATCATCCCTTTACAAAAGAACCACATGTATTCTTTCCATGTTTTGCATAATTTTTGCAATGATTCAAAGTTAAAATGTACTAATTATATTTCAAGTTAAAGCCCACTTTCTATCATAGACATTGAATACATTTTGTGTTTTAGGTTTCATCATGGAGCATGCCAACACCAACATGTCATAAAGTTCCTTTAAGTGAAGGAAAAGTGTGCGTGTACACTTAGGTATGTTTTTTTCCTTTAAGCATATAAGTTTTAATTAGACACTTAAAAGGGTGAAATGTAGATAATAAAATATGATAACTTGTCCTTGTGCAATGCCAAATTTGACCTTGTAACCTTGTCAAGACAAATGATCACATTTATGATCTAATATCATCATATATTTATCCATTTTACAACTTTCTTATCTTTACCCTATGCATTGTTAACAAATATGAAAATTTCATTCAACCAAATAGGCATAAAAAAATTGATATTCATTGTAAAAATTTCATTTTGGAGTTCTCTCATATTTCAAAACCATATGAAAGGTTCAAGATGTGGGGTCCCATCATGGATGAACTATATAGTTCTAACCTCTTCTCAATAAATGATTATACTTTCAATGCTAAATCATTATTTGGGTCATTTCATCTTCCTAGGGTTGACTTATCATAATATATCACCTATGGAAGACTATATAAGCAATTTATTATCACATTTTGATTCACTCCGGCATTATTACAAGATCCTATTGAAAATTTCATTCCAAAATCACTTAAAGGGTTCCTAAATCTACTCAAATTAGTTGTACATCATCTAGGGAAGTCCCTACTACAAGTATGAAACAATCAACTAGGTCAAGGAATATAGCTTCATCCATCTACAATCATGAAAAGATAATAGAGACCTATCCTAAGTAAGAAAAAGTCACTTCAAACAAGACACAAGGGTTAAATCATATATCTTATTCACAACACACATCACTACTACCGTACCTATTTATCTAGAGGGGGGATATGATAATATCTTTGCTCGGACAAGATAGGTGCCCATATATATAGATGGCGAAAGGCCTATATATGATTGGGGAGGCCCAAATCAATTATATACTCTATATAGAATATAGTTATGATCACTATCACTGGGTCATTACTAAATAATCAAATATCTCCCACTTTCTTGCATCGTAGTAGTTGCATAGTGGGGAGGGACGGTTAGAGCCATACTAAGCACATTGTATACTATATAATTAGCTATCTATCTTGGTTTCAAGAGACATAAGGTAACCCCTAGTAGTTGGTGATTTAAAAAAAATCCTTAATAAGATGACTGTACTAAATCAGGTATATCATAAACATGCAATATAACAACAAACAATTATGAACAAGTGTAAAAAATAAGAGGATAAGAGTGACTTAGTTGATATCTAGATATCTAGACTAGATCTAGGATGGAATGATGGTGGAACACACTCAATTTGAATTGTATGTGCTTCATTTGGAAAAATGATTTGGAAGTTATTTTGGATAGTACCCCTAGAAGGGGACAAAATATCTTGGGTGTTAGTGTTTGAACTAGGTGCTAATGTCCTGACAATGGGTGAAAATATGGTTCTCTCAGTGTTCGATAATGTTACCTTCACTTTTCTCTGTGTCACATACACTTAGATATAAGGTCCCCCTATCACACTGTGCCTATTAAATAAACCATAAACCCGCATAAGGCTAAAAATAAAAATAAATTATTGAGTTAGATTGACCTCGATGATCACCCCAATGTGATTATCACCAAGCACTATGATACATTTCATACTCAATGTAGTTCGTGTGTGTGTGTGTGTGTGTGTGTGTGTGTGTGTGTGTGTGTGTGTGTGTGTGTGTGTGTGTGTGTGTGTGTGTGTGTGTGTGTGTGTGTGTGAAAATACATTAAAACTAGGTTTCCTTATACAAGTTGCATCAAGATAACAAGCTACAACTAATTTCTCCCAAGATAATGTGCATCATTAAATTTATAAATTTCCCCCTATGCACCGAATGATACAACATGTAAATGTATTCCTTAATTTTCTCCTTATTTTCCAAGTAGTAGATAGATAATAATATCCATAGTGACGCTTATAATAGTTAGTAGGTTGTGTATATATGATTCATTTGCTTGAATTTTGACATTAACAACACTAGAAGCCGACCCAAAGTGATCAATACAAGTTTAGAAAAGATAAATAAGTGATGGGTCATTTTAAAATATAAAAATAAAAGTGAAGGGAAAAGAGCGCATATAAGGGGGACACTAGCATCATCCATTATTTTCCTCTATTGGGAGAGTATGTATAGAAATATCCAAAGATAAATAAGGAAATTCTCAACTGAGTAAAACATTGTGTGATGTCCAAAAGTAAAGGGATAATTCATTAAAAGTAGAGGATGAAAACATGAAAAGATAAAACAATGTCGATGTAAATAAAAAAAAGTGGTATTATTGTCTAGTTTTCTTTCTTAGGAATCATGCATATGATGACATACTAGAGGCATAATGTACTAGTAATAAGTGCATAGTACTAGTAATAATGTACTAGGCATAATGTACTAGTAATCATGCATATGTACTAGTAATAAGTGCATAGTTTTGTGTCTATAATTGGTTAGCTTTATACACTTGCATGAACATCTATGATAACTACACAAGTATTAATTCCACATTGAGGATATGTCATACAACACTAGGATTGGTTGAGAAAAATGAGTTTGACCACCTAAGGTGGTCTAGCCTCAAACACACACACATGTTTTCACCTTTGGTTTTCTTTGATGAAGGGTTATATAGGTTGTTAGGGTTAAAACTTTGTTGCATATCATCATAGGTCACACTTAGGTTATGTAAATAAGAGATACACACAACGAGAACCATTTTAAGACAAAGAAAGTACCTAGAAATTTTTAGAGTCTAACTTTTTCTAGTCAAAGACCGTTTTGTTACTCAAATGTGCACATGTGAAAATTCACCAAGTTTAGAAAATTTGGCTATCTCAATGTTGAGTAGATGGAATATAGCTCAAGGTTGAAAGTGTGAAAGGATTGGGCATGCGACATGGGGCATGAAAGAATGCATAGAAGTATAACAAAATACAGGTGTGCCCAGGAATAGTTGGAAAATAGGACTTATCCACTTTTACAGGTCAAGGCTATTTTGGACATGGAGTGTGGAGCACGTAAAGATATGGAGACTTGTAGTTCATACAAGACTATTTTGGGTTTAGCAGTAGTTCAAGCACCATGCATGGTTTTTTTCTAATAATAGGATCTATACTTAGAGTTAACTTTATAAGATCTATTATTAGCACTTACATGCTTTTGTATTCTCTTGTAAAGGTGCATGGATATTATTAGCATGTAGCCTATTTTTGGAAGGTACATGGGTGGTGAAGGGAAAGTCCCCACCCCTATAGATATATGTATGTATGTATTTATTTGCACAGTTTAGAGATCCCATTGATAATGATTGATTACAAAGTTATGTTGCTAGTTTTATTCATGCACATGACTCATGGTGACACTATTGTGTTATATGAAGCTTATGTGTTTTATAATATCTAATATAATGGATCATATTGGTTGGATATTGGTGTTAGAGATGACTGAATATGGTTCTTGTATGGTAAATATCATTATAGTCATTATTTAGTCAATCTATCATATGGTTAAGTCCTAGATATAGTTTATGCACCATGGATTGTTTACTATCTGTTATGAATTTGGATATATACATACTTAATCATGATAAAATTCTAGAAATGCAATCTAAAGAGGAACCTGGTACCCTTACATGCTTTGGGTGAGCACTCATTTCAGGTTGAGTGATGTGCCAACACAACTTAGGCTATTTGCAATGAATTATAGGCTACATCATTGGTTCCATTGCCGGGACCTCTTTCTCAGTTGTTTTTCAAGATGTTTCATTATGAAGACTTACTAGTTGACCTTGGCCAGTATTGAGGAGTGGTTAGAAGATCTTCAAGAGGATTATGCTCTTAGATTCAAAACTGGACTTGATTATAATGCATGCATGTGGGTTGAACAGAACATGTATCATGAGTTGTACGAGACATTCTTTTCTTGTTTCCCTATAGAGCTATATGAGTGGCTGGTTACATACATGTTTAAGAGGAATTAGAGGTTTTACATGCTTGTTTGGATGTAGGAAGAATTCCAGGCCTTGTATGATGCATATCTGATTTGTATGTGCTATGTGGATGTTTGGTTCTAGGGTGTTTTGAATAGTTACACATTGGAATACACAATTTCAAATTATTATTGCCTGAAGGTTTTTGAATTTCAATTTTTGCACAAACCCAGAGGATTGTATTTGTGCAAAGTATTCCACTAGTGATTAAGATCCTGATTGTAAACTTGGATTTAGAATAGAAGCCGATGAATAACTAAACCCTACCACGGGTGGGGAAAGAACAAGATTGGTGAGGATGGTGGACCTAACAATAGAAAGGAAAAGATAAGAAAGGAAAATTAAGTTTAATGAGGCACATGAGATGGATTTAGAGAAACAGCATGAAGTTGAAAAATGGATGGCATTGTGGAGAGAGATGACTCATGAAGGATTCAGATCTCACGTAGAAGACGTAGAGCTAAAGAATCTTGAACTCTTCCATTTGGGAAAACATGGTAGGGAACCCTATTCAGACTTAGATGAGAGGGTGCTGGTAGAGATGACATGGGCCATGGGTGTGCATCTGAATCTACCTAGAAAAATACCCCCTCGTGCTTGGTTTTCTAGTTTCTATGACATTCAGTAATCAACAACCTAGTGTGAGTAGTAGAATTGCAGTATATAGAGTTAATTTATAATCAAGTTTAGGAGTTAATCAGAGAGCTTATTCATCTATGGCGCAATAATCATATACTTTATTTGGAGGACTAGTTGGAGGTATCTTTTCTAGTGCATCGTCGACATAGAATGTAGGTGCACAAAACCTTGGCATAATGTATGGAAGTAGTGCAACTTCACGGGCGTGGGCGTTCGGTTTAGCACAACCATCGAACACATGACATTGCATCCTCTAGTTTGTATCCTTATCTAGGGGTGGATCATGAAGTTCATGTGGCTTAGGTGCTGGAGGATATGGAGGTAGTGGAAATACAAGAGGAAACATAAGAGGCTCTAGATCTGGTGGGCAAGGTCCACACCAACCTCATAAAATTTACATGGAGATGTCTCTTTGTCTTCCAGAGTATAGAGGCATTGAAGATGCATAAGAGTATATGTGTGAGATACTATGGTGTGCAAAGGGGATTATAGCTCCAGAGTGCAAGGCAAGCTAGTTTGTAACTACGTTATAGGGATGCACGCATATCTGGATCAAATTTTTGATCTTGATCAGACTTGTGTGGACTATACAACACTATGAGATGTTTTCTTAAAGGAATTTTATATCCCTAAGTTCAAGCAGAAAATCATAAGCACGCTCAAAGACATTAAGCAGGGCATAATTGAGAGTGTTTGGGAATATGATGCTTAGTTCAAGAATCTTATGTCTAAGTTATCTTATGACATCCACACAAGCCAACATGCATAGTGGTTCATTGGAGGACTGATCACACCTTTTAGAAGAGCACTTTCACATAAGACTTATATAGATCCATGTGAGGTACTTAAAGAAACTATACACATTGAGGTGGTAGGAAGTGTGGACATAGGAGTGAGCCCATTCTTAGAAGCTTAGATAATAGCAATGGCGAAACAATTGGAGAAATTATCTACTAATTCAACATAAGATGCACAACAAAATTTGGGGTATAAATTGTGAAGTAGAGGGGCATACTTATAATAGTTTCTCTAAAAAATTAATGCACTCCTTATTATTGGATTGTGAGATATGTCACTTAGACCACGCTTTAATTTGGTTCCCATTGTTGCAAAGGTGCATGATAAGAAAGAACATGTCCGATTCTTGTAAGATTTGTAGGTCCTCGACTCATGATACAAAAGATTGTAGGTTAATTAATCGGATCCATGATGTCATTGATGTTAGTGTATGGCGAATGGTGTTGCAAATAATTCTAAGGGTAAGGCTGAGAATCATGACTATGATCATAGTGAGGGGCATTTTGATTGATAGCGGCCATGGTAGAGTTCGAGGTTACAGAGGCAGATACAAAGGTTGAGGTTGTGGGGGAGGAAGGAGTGATTTCCCTCATGGGACTTGTTATACATGTGGATCTCCTGACCACTACAGGCATGAATGTACACTTAATATTGTGTGTTCTTTTTGTGGAAAGAATCATATTTATGAAGAATTCCTAGAATTGTATGAACACTTAAGCAAGAAACATAAACAGGAAAATAAGGGCACAGGAATGGTTAGAGTATATTGCGCCATGGAAAAGCCAATGGATGCCAAAGTTAGCGCCGGATCCTGAGTTGGTACTTGTGAAGAATACTACAGTGCACTAAGGCTGCGTGTGCTAGGAAGCTCTATAATAAAAGCCTACCATTACCAAGGAGAAATTTTTTCATGCAAAGTATCCAAACCCTATGTACTAGAAGGAGGTTTATCAAGAAACCATGGAGGTAATTCAAAATTTACAGGGTGAGATATAGTGTTTGAAGGAACAGTCATAGAAGTTAGAACAAAAGAAAACAACTGAGCTCCATCAGATAGATGTTGATGATTTGAAGGAGGTTTATAAGATGTTGCACTAAGAGAAAATTATTTTGTTGTTAGGGAACTGGTTGAAGGGAAACACTCCGTGCACTAGGACTAAGCATGAGAGATAACTTTTACATGCTAATATTCCTCCAGATAGTTTGGATTATGACAAGAATATTACTCTAAATGTCATTATTGATGGTTGGATTTTGAGTAAAATTTTTATTGACATAGACACGCAAATGAATGTACTCAATTTGGATGTGTGGGTTCAGATGGGTAGACCTCCATTGCAACCATCATCTAATGTGCTATTCATGGAAAATCAGACTACGACCATTGGATTTTTAAAATATGCATCCATTACTATACAGGGGGCCAAGTTCACTGGGGACTTTGAGGTTTTAGTGCTTATAGAAGTAGACATTTTTCATGCATTATTTGGGCACCCTTAGTGTTATGCAAAAAACATTTACACGCACTTCAATAAGGGGTATATAAGCTTTGAGAATAAGGAAGAACGTGCCATTATCCCTTTGACAGATTGGAAATCTGCACCTTATGTATAGCTTTTAAGTGAAGAAGACTTGAACATAATTTATGTGCGCACCATTTGAGATCTAAAAGTTCTTGAGCCATCAAAGGAAGGAGTTCTGTATTGGTATGATACTTAGTCCATGAGTGATACTACACGTATTACATATGAAAACTAGACACACAAAACTTAAGAAATGGTTGGGTGTGAAGTGCAAAGTGCAATCGTGTGTGTCTTGATAAGACATGCAATATCGTGCACTTTGGTAGTAGCTAGGTCTAAAAGTACACATGTGAAGAGAATCCATAAGTATTCCTTATTTCTATGGAAGTTCAATGGGAATGTTAGGTGGAAATAAGGAACATGTTAGTGTATACTCTGCGTGGGACAACAACATGATAGTGGATGGTTCACATGGATAATCTTTTGGAGTGGAGAGAAGTGAGGATTGCTTTATCTACTAGATTTTTAAGGAACAATGCGCCTACTAAGATCTGTGCATTTCATGGTAATGATCATGTTCAGCATCATGTTTAATAGTGTGAGAGACTTTGGACAGAGGGACATGAAGTGTTACCACCTTCCTTGTGGGTGCATATGCTTTATTTCATCACGCGAGGTTATGTGTGCGCATGGTATATTTATGCAGAGTTGAATAGAGAGACTGGAAATTGACAAGAACTTACTACATGTATGATTTAGACCTTTGACTATTTTTCTACTAAACCTTCAGTGAATGAAGCATTACTAGTTATGAAGCATTTAACTATCAAAGATAGTGCAAAGGCTTAAGAGTTACTCTAGGAATTGTTTAGTGAGTCGACTTGGTGGCACGTTTTGAAGAAGAATAAATAGATGTTGAAAAACTTGGGCATGATTGATTATGAAGAGGTAAAGGACCTAGACATTGTGCACATAAAGAGTATGTGTGAAGTCTTGGAAAGCACAAATGAGAAAACACGCACCTACTATGAGCCTATGAAGACCAAGAAAGTGAACATTGGAACGAATGTTGAACCTAAGGAAGTCATTATTGGAGATTACTAGTCTGACTATGAAGTTGCTAAAATAATTGTGCTATTGCATGACTTTCAAGAATTATTCCCTATAGGATATCATGAATTGAAAGACGTACACGAATCATTAGGAGAGATGAAGATAAAAATAAAAGGTGCATTCCTAGTTTGGAAGAGGCCTTACAGATGAATCTGAACTTGCACATCAAGGTAAAGGAAGAAATTGACAAAATGTTAATTTTTGGAATCATTGTACACATTTAGGAGTCAAAATGGGTGAGACCTATAGTGATCAACATCAAGAAAGATGGAAAAATCATAATTTGTGTGGATTATAGGGAGTTGAATGCTGCATGTGTCATAGAGCCCTTTCCCACACCGTTTACTGAAGAAATATTGGAGGGCATTGTAGGACACGAGATCTACTCCTTTACTAATGGCTTCTCTAGATATCATTAAGTGAGGATAGCTAGAGAAGATCAAGAGAAGACAACTTTCACCACCGAGTGGGGAAGTTTTGCATACACGGTTATGCCCTTTGGATTAAAGAATGCACCTACAATATTTTTGTGCATAGTGGTACAAGCATTCCAGGATTTTATTCACAAGTTCTTGTAGGTGTATCTGGATGATTGGATAGTCTACAGGTGGTGAAATATCATTGTGATAATTTGAGGCTAATGTTTGAGAGATGTAGGTAGTTGAGCATCTTTGAACATTAAGAAGTGTATATTTGCCACACCCTTTGGAATTTTTTTGGGACACATCATCTATAAAGAAGGCTTACTAGTGGATCCTGCTAAGGTAGTTTTTGTTTTGGGCTTATAAGACCCTAATAGCCGCAGAGTGAGGTGCGCAAATTCTTGGGGTAGACAGTTTATAACAGAAATTTTATTAAGGGATATGCCAAGATTTCCATGCCCTTAAAAAGGAAATTTCTATTGGGGTGAGGCAAAACAGCGTGCGTTTGAGATGCCGAAGGAGAGGCTTAGTAAAACTCCCATTTTATGCTTTCCTTCATGGTCCAAGCCTTTTCACATTCATGCAGATGCCTTTAGGATGGACATTGGCATAGTACTAGATCAACCTGGAGAAGGGATTTTGGATCATCCTATTTTCTTTGCTAGTAGGAAGTTAACTCCAACATGAAAAAATTATACGAAAAAGCGTGAGGCCTTGTCTATGACCTATGTGTTCCATAAGTTTCGACAGTATTTTCTAGCCACACCTTTCATATTTTATACAGACCACATGGCATTGAAGTACTTAGTGAACAATCCCATTTTATAGTGGTGCATATGATGTGTGGTACTATTATTTCAGGAGTTCAATTTTATGGTAATGGTTAAGCCAGGTAAGAGAAATTCTTGTCCAGACCATTTATCAAGGATTTAATCAGGAGAGGATGCATAGAGCATTGAGGACATAATGCTAGATGTATAGCTATTCAGTTAAACCGCACACCCTCAGACTTGGAGGATGTTATTGTATTTTTATGCACAGGTGTGACACCCAAGGGAATGAAGGCCTTAGAAAAGAAACAACTTTCTATTCATGCCACGCCTTACACATTGATTAGTGGATACTTATACAAGTTAGGCCGTGATGAATTTTTGTGCTAGTGTGTAATTGAGCATGAAAGCAAAGCAATTATGACAGAGGCTCATGACAATATTGTAGGTGGACACTATGTAGGGGATGCCTTCACGTGTAAGATTCTACTAGTTGGCCTATGGTGGGAAACATTATACAAGGATTGCAAAGCATATTGTAAGGTATGTGACCATTATCAATGCCTTGGAAATCTTGGCCATAGAGATGAAATGAATTTGAGGCCTATTAGTAGTTCAGAGCCTTTTGAGAAGTGGGTAGTTGACTTTGTAGGCCCTATCTCCCCAGTCACACATAAGATAGGATCGCGCTACATTATCAATTGTATAAATTATCTTACAAGGTGGGTAGAAGTGAAACCCACAAAGGATTTCCTAATAGCTACAACAACAAGGTTTCTATGGGAAAATATTATTAGTAGGTATGGATGTCCATTAAGTTTAACAAGTGATAGGGGTACTCACTTCCTTAATGAGACTATCAAGATATTATTGGATAACCTAGGACTAATCCCATGTTGTCACCTCTCATTACCCAAGCATCCACGCGCGGTGCTTGAATGTGAGTCTTTTGAGAATACATCATCCTAAACAAATATTCATGCAGTGAATGGAACCATTCATACATAAAGGAAATGCATAAACAATATATAGATGGTATACTTACATGAACACATATATGATTCAATAGAGTCTTATATTCATATTAACATGTTCAATAACCACATTACATCCCTTAAAGTCATAATAGACCCTCATATAACAATGCAGAGCCAAGTCATGCATCAAAACTACACTATGTTCATCACATTACAATGAATACGTAGACCCATCCCTCTAAGTGTGCCATCACTCCTAAATTTTCCTAATCCCAACCCATAGAATCCTCCATGGTGTTTCTACAGAGCTTCACCTCTTTCTAGTGCTACTTCTCTCTCTCAGGATGACTCCATGTATCTCTCTTTCTTTCACTCCATGTATATCTTTTTTCTACCAAATGCACACCTCAATATATAGCTTTCCTACCTTCACCGCCATGCCTTTTGAGGTAACAGATCAATCACCAAGTGTCCAAGTGGTCCTCCAATGGAGCATGCCTCCTTTGATCCGAGATCTCCACTCTATGCAATGATGTTCTTATAGAACCTTCCATCACATGCATGGAATATTCCCTTTTTGATCCTACATACCACTAGGATGGCACCTTATCCACTCCGCATGCTAGAAGGGTCATGATTTTCTCATGTGCTATCCTGGGATGCCAAATATGGCTAAGTCCAAAACCTATCTTTCCTTGCACATGTGCCGTGTGTTCTAAAAACCCTGTTAGAACCCTTCCTACATGCCTTCTTCAACCCCATGCACCCTTCTTCAACTAGGTCCCACGTGCCCACACACCTTCTTATACTTAGCTAATATTCTGGGGCCCAACATCACCCCACACTATGCCTATTCTCCATCCTCAGAAACACTCTTCAAAGAATAAAGAATGGTGGGCTCTTACAATGGTTGGAAAGAAAGAATAAGGGAATGAAGAATTGGGAGAAAGAATGAAAGAATGGGGAACTTGTTTATTGCTAGAGGAGGAGAGGGAAATCCTTTCCTAGTTCTACCTCTAACTTCCCCAAGCATCGACCTCATTCTGAGCTTGCTGACAGAGGTCACCCACCAGGCACTCACTTCCTCAAAACTCACTCCTCTCCTTTTGTGCTCATGGTGTCAACAATACTCTCCAATTGCTTCCCCAAGTCTTCAAGGGCATCCATCCTATGGGTGATTTGGGGGTAGAGTTCCTTCAACCAAATTTTGATCGAGCCTCACAGGGTCTCGATTGCTTTTGATTTCTTTTCCACCTCTGCAGGATCTTATCTCTCTCCACTCTATTCCCTTATTTTTCTCTTGGAACTCCTTGAGTTCCATTTCATGGGTGGTAACCAAGATACTTTCCACTCTATCCCTATCCATAGCACAATATTCATAGCAGCTTCAAAGAACTTGCATGGTGGCCTTTACTTCTGCAAGAAGATTTAGTGTATCGAGCCACAATCTTGAAAACCTTCATCTTGTTTTATTTCTTTTGCATGCTTGTGCTTCTTTCTATAGATTCTAAAGTAAGTGGTCACCTCTCCATTGTGAGAATGCGAGTCAGATCCTCTAGACATTGCAAGGCTGATTCATACTTCGATCGGCGGCACTAAATCGGGGTGCTTCAGAAAATTACATTTGTAATCATCTCCACCTTCTTGAGACCTTCACGCACCTTAGATTTTTCTTCCTTCAGCTCACACCTCAACTTAAGCACTAATCAACTCCTCTTGCTTTAGGTCTTTTCTCTTCTCCATGAGCTCCTTATTTTTCTTCTCCAATTCCTCCTCCAGAATTTCACTCTATCATTTCTCCCAAATAGTCTAGCCTCAATTTCAACTGAAACTTTGTTAAGCATGTTACAAACTTGTTCATCCGATAGCTTATTGAGCATTCACCAATGGATTTATCCTTTGGTTTTTGGCACCTTCATTAGTGCTCTCTTGACTTACCTCAAATTATGGTTCATCCACGTGGGACTCAAATGCCCAAGATAACATCTTTCTTGTCCATGGGTATTGCCTTCTTCATCAAATGATGACATAGCTAGGAGTTTCTCTATTGGTATAGTGCTCTAGAAGTGCATGCATAACACCTTGCTAGGATCATCAATGTATCCCATTCCCTACCCTTGTGCCACCACTATGCCTTTCCCACCTATTCACACAGATTTTGGGAAGCTTACTGCCAATTTGGGATCTCCACCCATACTGCCATACTCCTTCCCAATGCTCTCTTCTTCTATCTCCTTTATAATCTCATCCGCGCTTCTTTCCAACTCCTGTTCCACCAAATTCTTCATGATGCCTGCCACTTCTCTCTCTCATGGATTTCTCTACTTCCTCCTTGGTGAGGCTTGGGGTTCTTTGGTTCTTGGTGCTTACTTCTTCACTCACCCCCTTGCCTTGAGCCTCAACTTCTTCTTCTCATTCATTCTTCTCCTCATCTTCCTTGTTATACTCCTCTTCATCTCCTTCTTCCTCAGAATCATGCACATCATATAGATGGATGGTCTTCACCTCCTTCAGGCTCGCATCATCATCCTTTTCACCGATGTAGGCATCTAGACTCTCTCGTCTCTTCTAAGTCTACCTCATCTATCACCTTCTACTTCTTCCTTACTAGGGATTCCAGTATAATGAGATTCTTCTTTCTCCTTCTCCTTCCCTAGGTGACATCTTCCTTGGTGATTCCTCATGGGTGAGGTGCTCTTCATGCTCCAACCTCTTCTTCTAGGGTATTTTCCTTGATAGGAGACTTCTTTCTCTGCATGTAAGTGCTAGGCTTCACGACTTTCAGGTGCACCCACCGATTGTGTGGTCTGCACACTTGGTGCTTTCTTCTCCTGCCCCTCTTCTCTTTCTCTCTTTTTGGCATGGCCTTCTTTCTTCCTATGGGGTCTCTTTCTAGAATGGAGACATCATTCTCTAGATATGCACCTTTCTCAAACTTTGGTCTTATGCAAAGGTATATCCTTGTTGCAGCCCTTCCAGTGATTGGAAGTGTTATTGGTTTCATCATTTGAACTTCATGGGAGACATACTTCTCCATGTACACACATGTTTTTAGGATACATGAGCTTTTGGCACAGCAGCTCATGATGGTCTTGGTCCACCTCACTAAGGTCAAACCTTAGTCTTTTGGCTTCCTTGAACCTATTGACCCCTTCTTGGAAGTATTGCATGGTGAAGGAGAAGGGAAACTTGCACCATGGACCCTTAGTCCCATTTTTAAAGTAAATCTACCAATGTAGAAATGTTGGTACACTAAAAATTCTACTTCTCCATCCACGAGTGTGGGAAACTACTCTGGGATCCTCCACTCTACCCCGAATGCATCACGCATTCATTTATACCACTTCTCCAGTGTGCACTTGTGAGAGTGGTCATCATGGTTTCACAAGTGTATTTTTCAAATCTCTTTACGGGTGAGGGATCCTCATCTGGATACTCCCAAACAAAATTTTCCAGCCCATCTGGCACTCCAATTTCTGAAAAGACAATGGTGAGGAGGATGTTACCGAATAATATATTTTCTCCTCCTCCCGCATGCTTATGATCTCATCCATGATGAAAGTGGACAAGTTATAGATGGTTCCCTCTAATATCTTTCAAATACATTTAGCCATGCCTTGTTCACTTACATCCATCATTCTTGATCATTAAGCTTGGTCACCAAGCATGCGAGCCATCCTCATAATAGGGTCTGGAATCTTTGTGATGTCAAAGTATCGTGAACCCTTCTTGTAGTCATATGCCTACAGTCTCCTTGATAGCCTCCTTGTCACTCAGATCATCATCTATACTTTCTCCTTCACAAATAAGGCATGTGAACTTGGATATCAGCTATGGTGTTATGCACATCTTGCACCCCAAAAAATAAAAGTGATCCTCATGCATGCGTGACATCAACCATTGATAAAGGCACTCAGGATTGCCAAAGTAAGGCAACTCATATAGTTGTAATAATCCTACCTTCTCCAATTTGACCTTCACTTCATCACTGTATATGGGCATCCCATCTGGTGTCCTTTTTTAGTTGGTTGGACCAACTCTAGTGCCATTTTCTTCTCAGTTGTGCTTGTGTGATGGTTATAATCACTCACACATCATTTTTCTTAGATGTGACACCCATTCCTTTCCTAAATACTCCATCTAGGTATTGCATTTCTATGTACCATTCTTCATTGGAGCTCTGCAATGACAATGGTTTTCTTTCCTTTTCCCTTTCCCTTTCTTCGGTTTCTTTGAAAAAATGGTTACTTTTTAGTGCCATGATTTTTGTCAGATAAACTACAAACTCCTTACTCTACTCTGCTACTCTACTACACTCCAAACTCAACTCCAAAGCTCAACTCCTAGAATAAATCCTTCTATCTCCATGCCCTAGCTACCAAACCCTAACTAGGAAAACCTTCCACAAGACAACACACTTCACAAAACCTTTCCTCATGCCCATGTACTCCTTCCTCCTGTTTGCAGATCCACTCTAGTCACACACTTAAATTTCTAGGATTCTTCTTCCTTCACACAAATTTCTCTCTAGATGCCCTAGTTCACAAGAGCACTTCAACTTCATAATAGCAAGATAGAATAATGACTTTCCCGACCTTGTATTTATAGTTTTTTTCTTCCTCTCAAGAATAAATGCTATATGCCACCTACCAATGTACTTTAACATTAAATGTGATTTTTCCACTAAGCCAACTTTAAGCACCCTTACCCACGTGCCACATCCTACACAAAAAATCCTTTACAACCTTCTAGCAAAAATCCAATCTGACCAAGACTCTTACACACGTGTCTACAACACCAAAGGCACTTCTTCTGTCCTTTACCTAATTTTTTCCCTCACCTACCTCATGTTGTTCTCTGTGCTCTTCATCCTTTGTACGTGGTCTTTGTTACAGCCTCCTTGACACCATAATTCATTATCCACCATTTCCTATGCACTTTCTCAACCTTACGTGCTTCCTTCTACTAGGCCACTCAACTTGTATTACAGGCTTATACTTTTTTTACATTACTCCACCCCACACTAAAATAGATGTGTGGTCCTCTGCACATACACAACCTTGGAAAAATAATGTGGTTACCAGCAGCACAAGGCACAAAATGAAACAAAAAGAAAGGAACAAAGCAATGAGAAAGGGAAACACAAGAAAAGAAAACATAAAGGGAAATTCTAAGCTAACTGAAAATACTTTATTACAAACACCAAGAAGACTTATTTATAGTAGGGCTTCAACCTACTCCCATTGAAATGACCTGGTAATCTCATCCCATCTAGCACTTGTAACTGGAAAGCACCTGAATCAAGAATGTACGAGATGATGTAAGGTCCCAACCAATGGAATTTCAACTTCCTAGATGGTGCAGAATACTTGGAATCATACAACAACACCATCTTCCCAACCTCAAACTTCTTGTTCTTGATATGATGATCATGCCATGCCTTTTTTCTTGCTTTTTTTCTATCTTCTAACTCCATCTAGCAAGTGATCACCTTTCATCTAACTGCATCAACTTATCAATCCTTTCTTCCAAGCACTTTTCATCAACCTAACCCTCCTACGCACATGTATATATGCACAATGGTAACATGAATTCAACTGGAAAAATAACCTCCACACCAAACACCAATTGAAATAGTGTGGCCTTGTTCAACCTCTTTGTAGGTTTCCTCTGTATGCCCATAGAATGGATGATACTTTGTCATCCCAATCTTGTCTTCCAACGTCACAAATCTTAGTCAATGTGTGACTTAGTATTTTGTTAAATGCCTTAATAGTTCCATTTCTTGAGGGTGATAAGGGGTAGTCTTGTGATGGGCCACCATAAATTCTGCTAACATAATCCTGACCATTTCATTGAGAAAGTGTGTACCTCTATCACTTGTTAAACTTAAAGGACAACCATACCTGCTGATTATGTTCTCCCATAAAAATCTAGCAGCTAGTTGTCATTGCGATGCAATCCTTCATAGGCACTGCCTCTACCCAACGTGTTAAGTAATCAATGCAAGTAATGATATACCATGAACCAGTCCTTCACGTGGTTGGAAAAATTGGCCTACAAAGTCAATTGCCCATTTTTCAAATGGTTCAACATTGGCTATTGGTCACAAGGGAATTTCATCCCTCTTCCTAGGTTTTCCAAGGCATTGGAAATGGTCACAGCCTTGTAAAAACTCAATACAATCTTGGTAGATGGTTTCCCACCAAAGCCCTACTAGTAAAATCTTCCATGTGGTAGCATTTCCTACATAGTGTCCTCCTACAATCCCACCATGCACTTCTTCCTCCATAATTTCCACATGCTCATGTTCCAATACACATCAATGCAGAACCTCATCATGACCTAACTTATATAGGTCTCCACTAATCAACATGTAGGGTGCAATGCGTATTGCTAACTGCTTTCTCTCTAGAGCCTTCATCCCTTCTAGTGCACACACTATTTTTAAGAACACTGCGATATATTCCAAGTCTGAGGGTGCACACCACAACCTAAATAGTTACGCATCTAACATGGTATCCTCAATGCTTTGCATGTCCTCCCCTGAGTTAATCCTTGATAAGTGGTCAGGTCCTGAATTGCTTTTTCCTAGTTTTACAACCACTGTGAACTCAAACTCTTGAAATAATAGGACCCAACGACATATGCACCCTTAGAATAATGATTTTTTGACTAAGTATTTCAATGCCATGTGGTCCATGTAGAATATAAATGGTGTTTCCAATAGATACTACTTGAACTTGTGCATGTGTAGATCATAGACAATGCTTCACGCTCAAGTAGTTGTGTAATTCTATTTCTGCTGGTGTCAACTTTCTACTTACAAAACACAAGGGATGATCAACAATTCCCTCACTAGGTTATGCTAGTACTACTCCCATAGTTGTCCCTGAGGCATCAACATGCACATGGAAAGGCTTATCCCAAGAAGGAAAATGTAGTATGGGCACCATGACAAGCCTATCCTTCAAAGTGTCAAATGCCTTCTGTCTGCGCTCTCTCCCAATGAAAGGAACTCTTGTGTTTTAGCAATTCCTCCAAGGGCATGGTGATCTTGGCATACCCTTGATGAATTTCCTGTAATACCCGTATGCCCAAGGAATCCACACACTGCGCTTTGACTAGTAGGCTCCCTAATCCCACAATAACTACAACTTTGGTGGGATCCACTAGTAAGCCTTCTTTTGCATATAATGTGTCCTAACAGGGTTCCAAATGGAGTAACAAAGACACATTTCTTAATGTTGAGGGATATCCTCAATTTCGACATCTCTCAAACATCAACCTCAAATTGTCACAATGGTCTTTCACCAATCCATACACAATCCAATCATCCAGGTAAACTTGAAGAAATTTATGGATGAAGTCCTAAAATGCTTATACCACAATGCACAAGAGAAAAAACAGCACATTCTTCAATCCAAAAGGCATAACCATGTAGGAAAAACTTCCCCATTCAATGGTGAAAGTTGTCTTTCTCTGGTCTTCCTTTGCAATCCTGACTTGGTGATACCCTGAGAACCCATCCATGAAAGAGTAGACTTCACGCCCGACTACTCCTCCAAAATTTCTTCAATAAAGGGGGTTGGAAAAGGATCAATGACACATACTACATTCAAATCCCTATAGTCAACACAAATTCTTATCCTTCCATCCTTCTTGATACTAATAACCATTGGGCTTATCCATTCTGATTCTTCCACTACCTCAATGATACTAGATGCTATCATCTTGTCTATTTCTTCCTTGAACCCATACGTAAATTTGGATTCATCTGATAAGGCCTCTTCCAAATCGGTGCGCACCTTCCTTCAACTTGATCTTCATCTCCCTAAGGAATGGTGGACACCTTTGAGTTCATGGTACCCACGAGGGAACAAATCTTAGAACTCACACAATAGATCAATGACCTTTGAAACTTATTTTTCCACCAATAGTCCCCAATGATAGCTTCCTTAGGTTTTGTCTCTTGTCCCAATGTTAACCTTATTTTTTTTTCAAGGGCTCATGGTAGGCATGTGCTCACTCATCAACACTATCTATGACTTCATGCGTACCTTCAGAATGGTTAACATCCAAAGTTTCCATCTCTTCACCGTCTACTACATAGACCATTTTTCCTTTTTCTTTTTCCATGCATACGTGCTCAAGTTATACTTCCTCTTATTCTTCTTCATTGAGGTGCATCTCCAAATAAGGCTCACCCAAAAACTCTAGTAGCCTATCCTCTACCATAGCACTATCTCCCATCATAGGTGCTTGATTACTTATAACACCTTATCCACTCGATGGATTTGTACTCCTATACTCAAAATCTTGAATGAGATCAACCGCCAACTCCTGCCAATTACTTGTTTGATGACGCATCTCCAAATGAATATACCATGCACATGCACAAACCTTGTAAGGTGGAATACAACTTATGCACCCATAACAAAGGTGGTAACACTTTGCACTTCCCATCCAGGCCTTCTCACATGCTTGGATATGAAATGAGGTGGTCTCTTTACCATGGTAGTCTTGTATGATAATGGGCATGTTGCTCTTGAGAACCTTACAGAAGAATGTGATTCTTACTTCACACATTCTAGAGGCTCTCCCATGTGTATCCCACCAATGCACTATAATTCTAAGTAGGTTATAATTGAGCATTCCTCTCTCTCATCCTCATTTTTCCACTGAGCCTCCATTTCCCACAAGAAAATTTTAGGATATGCTCCTCCAGAGTAACTTGGAAACTTCTTCCCTCCTAGGTGCTTGACTGAGCATGCCTTTATTACCCTTATTACAGATCCTCTCAATTATCACCCAATCAACTCATAAGTCCCATGCACCCAATTTTCACATGCCATACTAGTGGTATCACTCAAGGACTAAGCATCTTCAAACTAGATAACTCCCTCCATGGGATGAATTATCTCAGATCTCTGATGGAGTGCACATAGATTATGTCAAGGACTTATTCTCCTAAGGGCTTAGTATAGGGCATTGACTTCCCATCTATTAAAGGAATGATCACCCTTTCTTCCTTGTTCTCAAAGCTGATATACCCTTTGTTAAACCGTAGGTCAACATTGTTCTTGTAACACCATGGGTGCCCAAGCAATGCTGAAAATTTTCTACCTCAAGAGTGCCAAGACTTCAAAGTCTCCAAGTGAACTTGGCCCCTTGAATGGTGATAACTGCATCCTTCAGACTCCAATGGGCATTTCCTTAGTCTTTTTTTCCATATACAACACATTCAAAGAAGATGGTTGTAATGTGGTCCTTCCCATTTGATGTCCAGTGCATATAAGGTAAGAACATTGACCTCTACTCCCATGTGTCGATGAGGATATTACTTAGAAGCCATCCATCAACAACCATGCATTCAAAGTAATCTCCTTATCATAGTCAAGGCTATGAGGAGGAAGGTTTGCATGCAAAACCTTCCTTTCACGCACTCTCTCTGTGTGGTACCTTCTCCCTCAGCCATTCTCCTAGAAAGGGAATAATATTCTCTTTCCTTAACATCCTACATACTTCCTTGACCTCATCCAGGTCATCCTTTGAGCCTCAAAATTCTTCCTTTGCTCCAACTACTTTGATTTCTCCTTTAGACATTGATCTCCCCTTGCAAACTCCAATCATGTCCATAGTCTCTTGATACACCTCCTTCTGATGAGCAGGGTCCAGATACTTTCCATGTACCACTTCCTCTCTTGAAACTAGTGTCCTTTGTCTTGGCATCTCCTTGGCGTGTGGCCTCTTCTCTCGCATCATCACTAGTATAGGTTCTAGTCCTAACTCACGCGCCACTCTTGGCATCCACATGAATCGGCCTTCTTGATGCTCACCATCCCAACACCTTTGTCCTTTCGGTGCTGCTAGTTCATATGCTCATAAAGCTCTAGACACTCTTCATACTTATGTTTCTTTCCACACCATGAGCATTGTAATAGATCAAGACACTCACATTTGTAATGCTCTATAGATCCATAATTATAATAAGTTCCTCACGGGAATTCACTTCGTCCTCCACCACAATTATTATGTGACCATGAAATCCTCCATGAAAACCTCTTCCACGTGCTCCTCCATCTACGCCCTTCATAATGATGATCATCATCCTTAGAACTACTTGCAAGACTAGTCTGCACACACCAAGATCAATAACATCATGGATCTGATCAATCAATCTACAATCCTTGGTATCATGGGTCATAGAGGTACAAATCTTACAATAGCAAGAAACATTCTTACGGATTGTGTGTTGTAGTAGAGGACATCTACTTGCATCATGATCCCCATGGAAAATTTCACATCTTTACTACCATAGCACGTACCAAATTTTGAGGGAAACTATCCTTTGTATGCCCTTCCACTTCACATTCTATACACCAAAGCCCTACGAAACCTCATGCACCGAGTTTGCAAGAAAACTTCTCCAACTACTTGGCCATTGTAGACAATTTGAGCCTCTAAAAAGGACTAACACTAGTATCAATGCTCCCAATAGCCTTCAGCATGCAGGGAAACTTCCAATGCCTCACATGGGTCTATGAAAGTCTTATGATAGAGCCCTTCTAAATGGTGTTATCAATCCTCCAAAAACCATTGAGCATGTTGAGAAGGATGAATGTCATAGGATAGTTTTGACAAGAGAGTCTTGAAACATGCATCATACTCCCACACACTCTCTGTCCATTCCCTACTAGATCTCCTTCAGAGTGATGATGTTTCTTCTACTCAAACTCAGGGATATGGAACTCTGCTAGGAAGGTGTTCTTCAATGCAGTGTAGTCTACCACCATCTGATGGGGGTCATACTTCCTATACCAACTATGCATGCATGCCTTATAATGTTGTTGCAAACTAACTTTCCTTCCACTCTAGGGTAGTGATCCCTTTCACGTGCCATAGTAATTCACACTTGTGCACATGCTCTACAACATCTTCAATACCCCTATAGTCTGGTAAGTGCAAAGACATCTCAAAAATACTTGTGGAGGTGGTTGAGGCCCTTTCCTCCTGATCCAGAGCCTTGGTTCTCTCTCAAGTGTTTCCTCCTCCACTAGATCCACTAGATCCACTAGGTCCCATTCCTCTTGACCCACCAGATCCTCTAGATCCACTAGGTCCACTAGGTCCTCCAACCCCTACACCACCAAATCCACCTCCTGTAGTCAGTAAATGGCCTGAAGTGGTCACGCCAAGTGTTCCCAACATCCCACTAAACTATGTGCCGATGGTTTGTGATATTGTCCCACTACTAGTTGTGTGTCCCGCCACTCCCAAATGTGATACCCAAACCTTGCATACTTGCACCTTGTCCAAAAATTCCTCCAAATACTAGAATGGATTACGCAGCCATGGATGTTCCAAATGAGAAATTATATCTCCTGGGTGTAGATCGGTTACTCCCACCATACCAACTAGGTTAACAATACTTCTCCCTTGATCTAGAAAACCAAGTGCCAGGGGTTGGTCACAGGTGGGTTTAGATGCGCATGCGATGGACTCTCCTTTCTCCATGTGATGAAATCTCATCAAAAGATAAAGGGGCTTCTCTCCCACTTGCCAAGATGGGGTAATATAGAATTCTTCAGGTTCCACATCCTCTACATGTGAACCTCAAATCCTTCCCATAATGTCTAGCCTCCATAGATCCATCACACTTGCAACCTCACATTGTCTAGTCATCTCCCTTTCATGAGCTTCACTATACTTGAGTCATCTCTCCTCCCTTTCCTTCTTTCAGCCACAATGTTTTCCATCTTCCTCCACCCTAGCTTCCTCTCCCAACGACTCAGAGAAGCTTAGCCGCCATGGGAAATGCCTCTAAACTCAAGGTAATGACCAAGATCTTCATAAGCCAAAGGAATAACATGCAAAAATGATCCTCTGGGCTCCCTCAAAACTCAAACTCAGAAACTTTTGGGAAAGAATACGTAGAAATGGTGTATTCTAGAGTATAACTAGTCAGTACTCTCTTTCCACCAGTGATCAACAACACGTGCATCCAAGTCAGATCTACATCCTGACAGCCTCTGGATAATCATCTTGGGTCCATACATGATCTATAGTACCAACTTGATCTAGATGCATATGTTGAAATCCATTCATATAGTTCTACTGGAAAACAATAGAAGAATGTCTCATACAACTCATGGTATAGGTTCTCTTCTACCCATCTACGCATATCAAACTCAGGTCCAAGTGTTGAATCTTTGAGAAAACTCATCCTCCATGCTCTTGAACCATGTTTCAACACTTTCCAAGGTTAGATGTTTTCATCATCACATCACAAGGACAAATGCATGCCATTTCTCACAACAACTTTGAAAAGAGGTCCCAAAATGGAACCAAGATGTAGTCATTTTTATACCCTTAGACCAATAGTCTAATCCCATGCGTGCCTTGACCTATCACCCAATGGGTGCACTGGCACTCACCCGAGGCACGCATGGGCACCGAGCCTCTCCTTTATGTGAGTCTTGTGAGAATGCATCATCTTATGATAGATATTCAAGTGCAAGTGAATAGAAAATAACCATGCATCATTCTGAGAACCTAGGACAAGTTGTCATCTCATTGCATCCAAAAAAGAGAAATAACAAACAACATATAGAAATGGTTCATACATAAAGGAAATGCATAAGGATTATACTCATGAACACATATATGATTTAGAACAAAGTCTTATATTCATATTAACATGTTCAATAACCACATTACATCCTTGAAGTCATAATAAACCCTCATATAACAATGCAGAGCCAAGTCATGCATCAGAACTACACTATGTTCATCACATTACAAAGATGAATATAAACCCATCCCTCTAAGTGTGCCATCACTCCTAAATTTTCCTAATCCAAACCATAGAATCCTCCATGGTGTTTTTGTAGAGAGCTTTCTTCTTTTCCAAAGCACTACTCTCTCTCTCTCTGACTCCATGTATATACTCTCTCATATCTATGTCTCTTTCTTCTACCCACACACCTCAATATATAGCTTTCCTACCTTCACCACCATGCCTTCTGAGGTAACAGATCAGTCGCCAAGTGTCCAAGTGGTCCTCCAATGGAGCATGCCTCCTTTGATCCGAGCTCTCCACTCTGTGCAATGATGTTCTTCTGAACCTTCCATCGCATGCATGGAATATTCCCTTTTGATCCTATAGTCACCAAGTTGGTACCTTATCCACTCTGCATGTTAGAAGGGTCACACTTTCAAAACTTGTCTTGCCTTTTACATGTACTTTGTGTTCTAAAAATTCCTACTAGAACCCTTCCATGTATGCATTCAACCCCGCACACCCTTCTTCAACTAGGTCCCATGCACCCACATGCCTTCTTGTATTTAGCTAATATTCTAGGGCCCAACACAGGTGGTATGGCTGATGATAAGGAATTAGAAGAATCTAATGATAAAATTATATAGCTGGATGAGAGGCACGCCATAACAAGATGGATTCGTAAGAAGGAAAAACCTAGACAGAAGGCATGACATGACAAGAACATCAAGGATAAGAAGTTTGAGGTTGGGAAAATGGTACTTCTATGCGATTCAAAGTTTTTGCGCCACCCCGGAAAGCTTAAGGTGCACTAGCTGGGACCGTATGTTATCACTCACATACTTGAATAAAACACTTACTAGTTAGAAGCAGTGGATAGAACACGGTTTCCTTGTTACTTTAATGGGATTAGGCTAAAGCCCTACTATAAATAAGTCTTCTTGGTGTTTGTAATATATCAATATTGCCATTTAGATTAGATTTTTGTAGTCTTTTTTACCCTTAACATAAAGAAAGGAACCCCATGCGTGCCGGCCTATCACCCAGTGAAAGCTGGGCACTCACCCGAGGCACGCGCGGGTACCGAGTCTCTCCTTTATGTGAGTTTAGTGGGAAACATCATCTATGATTTGTGTAAGAGATTTCAAAAGGGAAGTTAGGACATACAAGAACCATAGGGCTCAGAATGGCCTCTAGATCCTTGCAGTCATTTCAGATCGAGTACTTAATAGAATCCATAACATGTATTATGATAGAAAGAAACATACAAGCATCCTTACTTAGCATGAAAGGAAAGAGAACTCATGAGAGAGAAGTATGCATCAGAATCATTGATATTCATGTATATATATAATATGTAACCTCATTACATCCATTGAGCCATTACAGAGCTTTCATAGAGAAGTAGACCACAATCATGTAATGCACTGGACTTATGTAACTAAGCTACCAAAAAGAAAATTACAATCCCTAAGCCTAATGCATTCTCTCCCAAATACAACTATCCACTAATAGAGTCCTCGCAGTATTTTTGCAGAGCTCTACCCATACTCTCTGTCTCTCTCCTTTTACTCTGTAGGCACTTGTATTTATAGCTCTCCTGGACTACCAACTCACCCTCTAACACCCTTAGATCTAGTGCCAAGTGTCTCGAATGTGGTCCTCCATGCGAGCATGCTTCTCCAGGCCTAAGATTTCCACTTTATCCCATGATGTGATTCTAGAAGCTTCTAGCATGCTCCTTCCTGCCAACCTATCGCCAGGATGGCACCTTATCCACACATAACTAGGTCATGATTTTCACGTGTTCTACTTTGACGTCCAAATTGACTAAGTCCTGAACCCGTGGCTCTGTCCCTCAGGTGCGTCACGTGCACTTCTTTTGTGCACTTTTACCTTGCGCCATTCCATAACTGGGACCTTGCACACCTATGTGCCTTCATACTTGGTCAATATTCTAGGGGTCCAACAATTTCCTTAATGAATTCCATTTATATGTGTTTCCTTCATTATTACTATGATTTTTCAATTTAGTTTGGTGTTTTGTGTAATAAGTGTGCTTGCACCCTGAAGTTGATTACTATCTATGTGTTATCATGCACAGAGGACCGCACAAAAACCTTAGTGTGGGGTGGTTTATATACATGGTGTATTTCCAAGTTGAATAAAGTTTGATTGCCATCTGAAGATGGGTATGCACAAAGAAACATTTGTACGAGAGATTTTCGGAAGGATTAAAATAGAAAATGATTAATCATAATTAAAAACCACTTATGGATGGATGAACAATGTAACATGAGGTAGGATACAACAATGGAAACTACTTAGAAGAAGGCACAGTGGTGAAGTACTTTGGCACATGAAAGCACATGAAAGGAGGTATGTGGCCGAGAAGTAGGAGGCATGCCAAAAGGTTATGACTATGGCGTGGAGATGAGAAACATGGAAAAGTTGGAAAATGATGAATTAATGCTAGGAATGGTGGTAGGTGGAGAGCAATAAATGTGATAAATTTTAAAAAATCTATATAAGGAAGGGTTGTGAGGCCATTTTTACCTTTATGATTATGAATTCTCGAGTGAGTTGTTTACAAGTGAGCTAGCAAGATGGTGGTGAAGTGTGAGAGCTACAAACTAGGTGTTTTTATCAGATTTATGCATGGGATTGACTTACACTCCCTTTGGAGAAGTGTTTAAGTGAAGCAAAGGCATGTGGGGAGGAGAAATCAAGAGATAGGGTTTGGATTGAAGCTAGGGCATGCGGTTTTGAGCTAGGGCACACAAATTTGAGTTGTAAAGCTCGAAGAGGTAAAAATAACACACCCTTTTAGTTAATATGGCACCCAAAAGAGAACCTAGAGTTGGTACAAGGGAAAGAGGAAAAAGGAAGCTGAGATTGAAGTGGAAGATGCTCCCGAGAGAATACTTTATGAAATGCAGTACCCCGAAGGGGTTCTCATGGGTTGTGACTAGGATTCACACATTCATCACTATAAAGTTAGTGATTACAAACACAGGAACAAGGATACCAATTAGGAGCTAGAGAAATTTCTTGCGGTAAAGACCACTAACAAAACAACTGATGAAATGGCAAGTATATGATGACACAGGTGAGAAATTTTTGACCAAGGTAGGAGTTTTGTAGTTATATGAGCTTCCATATTTTGGAAAACCTAAGAAATTATACCAGTGGCTCATGAGTAGAGTCCACGAGTACTTCTACTTTTTTTGGTGTCAAATGAGGATCACCATGCCTTTGATTGCAAGTTTGATAGGGCTGAGGAGTTCGGGTGTTGAGCTAAGTAGTGACCTCACTGATAAGGAGGCCATAGAAAAGATGAAGAAGGAGCTTGGTTACAACAAAGGAAGGCACGAGATGGACATCCCTAAATTAAAAAAGTATCCAATCATTCAGGAAGCAACCCATCTCCTGACAAAGCTAAACAATCAAGAGCACTTTGGTCTCAAGTAAATAAGGCATGGCTTCATGATGTGTGAAAAATGACAGAAGGTATTGTGTATAACCTATCCAATTTCATTGCTGAGACAATCATTGAGGAAGCACAGAAGGTGATAAAATTAGCTTTGGTGTTATACTTCTATCATTGGTCTTAGTTGAAATTAAGTTGCTTATCGGGCCAAAAGACAATATGTGGTAGTTTCCTGTAGAAAAGAAGTCCTTAATATAAATATTTTCCGACTATACTTGTGATGGATCAATGAGTGGACCTTTTAAACAAAAGGCGAGAAATGTGGTATGAGCTTGTACACCACATTTGAAGAAGAGTGGACAATACCAAAGGATTTACCTTTGGTATTGGGTAAACAAGTACATATTGCAGTGTACCAATACTATTGCATTGGGTGATTTGGGATGAAGGATGAAAAATGGATCCCTTGGTGTAAGCTTCTATATGCCTTTACAACACACTATTTTTAGGCATCTATACATAGGTTTTAAGATGCACGCCAGCTATTATTAAACACTGATAAGGTATATTGTGACTACCACACACTACAGAAGTCTTATGTTTATCTAGGTAAGACTACTTACATTGAAAGATTAATATCATATGATATTAACATGAAGGTCTGTAAGTTTGGCCATTGGAAAGTTGGGTACAACTTTGGTATATATATACCTAAAGCCTAAATTGTAAAACAAAAAGTACTTGGAGAATGAATTCAAGCTCCCGGGCCACCTAAGGGAAAGCATATTGTGGGTACTTTAGAACAAGAAGATGATCTGCCCACTAAAGAAGAAGAAGGAGAAGAAGAGGAACTACATGAAGACAATGGTGTCTTGGAGCACAAGGGAAGAAGACACCCCACTGTTGGAGGAAAGAGAGATCGCAAGGCGAGCCCTCCATTGTAGAAAAAGAGGATGAGGTGTTAGAGACGGGTGCAATGGATATTAATACAGAACATACCACCAAGGATCCATAATTCAAAAGGGTATTCTAGAGAATAAAGGCTCAGGGCATGGGATCATGAAAACCACTTAGGAGATCACCTAGACTTCACCCTTGAAAGTAGATCCTAAGAAGAAGAAGTGATGTAACATTAATCTTCGGGAGGAGGATAAGGAAATTTTTTGGGAAAGCATGCTAGGTACTCTAGTGTAGCTTGAGGATATAGAGGATCTTCATGATGAATAAATGAAGGATAATGAGGAGGGGCTGAAGGAGACATGTACTAAAAAAGATAAGGGTGAGCCTTCCAACATGCCCCATTCTACATAAGAAGGTGAAGGCCCAATTCTAGACTTTGGCACTTGGATTCCAAAGGGCAAGAAAATAAGGAAGGGGAAGGAGGGTGAAAACTATGTGATTCCTATAGTTGGATAATTGGATGACACAAGTAAAATCATACACGCACAATTCTAGAGCACTAAAGAACCCAAGGATTTGTATGGTTCGATCTAATGGATGAAGAAATGGAAAACGCGAGCACACGAATTTTTTTATCATGGTCAATGCAGACTCATATGGGTGACCCTGATTTTGATGTGCATAAAGAATCATGCATTTCATGCAGGATGAAGAAATAACCCCATGTTCAACACATGAATATTAAGCTTCTGTTATGTCAGAAGAACAAGTAAGTAATGCCTTAGTAAAGGTATCTTCCGAGATTATGTGAAGGAACATAGATAAAGCAAAACCATTAGGGTGTTGATGGATGATAACAAGGATAAAGATAGTGAAATAAAGTGCTTGACAATAGAGAAGGAAAGGGCCGAGGTAAAGATAAAAGCATTGATCAATATGGCCGAGGATATTGGAGATGATATTCTCAAGGTAAGGCCACATCTGGAATCTCAAGTTCCAGAGAAATTTCCTTTGTAATGCACTACATACGCACATTGGTAAAACTAGTGATAGATGAAGGGCCCATGCGTATGCCTACACCGAAATATCCTACGAGGAGGAAACAAAGGTCAAAGCCACCATTTCCAGAAATATTGCAAGCTATGACTCTCTATTGTAGGCCTTGAAGGATGAGCTTAAAAGGTAGATCAAGATCTGAACATGTGTATGACGCCAGATGCTATTATTAGGAAAAGAAATATGGAAGAAGAGAATGAGGTCCTTCAAGTGTAGAAGAATGAAACACTTGGGTGTGTGGAGAGGTTGGCTATGGTAGAGAAAAAGTGCAACATGCTTGCATAGTGAGCCCAAGAACCACATGAGGAAAGAATGAATGAAATCGGAAATCTCATCGCGTAGAAGATGGATTACATGGAGGGCATGATTTCAAGCATGGAAAACATTGTTAGGATTTTGCAAAATGAAAAAGAAAACATGACTCAGGATGAGTTGGATGTCATGGTTATAGATGTCCCTGATAAAATAGGTGAAGCACTAAGTGATTGGAAAAAATTATAGGTAGAGATTAAAAATGAGTATCTAGAATTTATTCTGCTAGTGGAGGAGTAGAGTGCTTGAGTAGTACTTCATTATTTTTGGTCAAGTAATTATTATTCTTGTATCCATTATTATTTATTCTTGGTGAGATAAATTGGGATTATGCATTGCCGGGGGTGGAAATGAATTTAGTGTGGGGTAATGTTGAGAAGATGTAATATAGCTCAAGGTTGAAAGCGTGTAAGGTTTGGGCGCATGCAGACATAGGGAACACAGGAGCACGTGGAAGTATAGCAGAATACCGACATGCCCAAGAATAGTTGGAAAACAAGACTTAGCCACTTTTATAGGTCAAGGATATTTTTGGACATAGAGTGTGGAACACACAAATATATGGAGACTTTTAGTGCACACAATACTATTTTGATTTTGGAATTAGTTCAAGTGCCATGCAAGGTTTTGTTCTAATAATAGGATCTATATTAGAGTTAACTTTAGAAGATCTATTATTAGCACTTGCATGCTTTTGTATTCTCTTATAAAGGTGCATGGCTATTATTAACATGTAGCCTATTTTTGGAAGGTGCATGGGTGGTGAAGGGAAAGTCCCCACCCCTATATATATGTATTGATTTACATGGTTTAGAGAGCCCGTTGATACTTGATTGTAGATTTATGATGCTAGTTGTTTTCGCACTTATGACTCATGATGAAACTATTGTGATGTATGAAGCTTCTGTGTTTTACAATATTTAATATAATGGATCATATTGGCTAGATATTAGTGTTAGATATGACTAAATATGGTTCTTGTATGGTAAATCTCATTATAGTCATTGTTTATTCAATCTATCATATGGTTAAGTCCTAGATCTATTTTATGCACAGTGGATTGTTTACTATCTGTTATGACTCTAGATATATACATACTCAATCATGCTAACATTCTAGACAATCAACTCTAAAGAGGGACTTGGTACCCTTGCTCATGAGTGCTTAGTTTAGGTTGAGTGATGTGTTGGTGTGACTTGAGCTATTTGTAATGAATTCTAGGCTACATCACTCAAGAGAACATGGGAATGTCTCCAAGGTGTGCGACATTGGCTCCTTGGGAAAAACCTTCATAGAGGGTTGGATTCCCTTCCTAACTATCCTAATGATAACACTACTCTAAAGCTAAACCACTAAATTGATAGGGAAAAAGGAAGAAGGAAAACATGAAATAAAAGCAAAAATGGTGATACACCAAAATTGAAGAGGAATCTCTCCCTAATATGAATAACAAGATAATAAACATAGTGCAAAGATATAAGATACAATCCATAATTGACCCTCCATTACATTAAACTCTAATTCTCTACATAATTGACATAGTAAGATGAAAACCATGCAAGTATAGCTCACACATGACTTGAAATGAAAAAATAAAGAGGTAAGATGAAAAATAGAAGCTAAATGGTATAAAATAGCCACAATAATCATCATATTAATTCTTAGAAGCATACACAACCTATTATATCCATTAGGAAGGAATAAATGCATTGCATAAGCTCAAATTAAAGGTATGCAACTCATAATGTTTGGACACCCAATAATGTATATTAACTTTGCATTTAGGAGAGCATGTTTTATCATTACAAATTGAGTTGAATTTATATAATAATAAAAAGGAGAGAGGATCATAATATTCCATAGTATAACTCCTCATTTTAAACTATTATAGGAGGATATGGAAGTTCTCAAACATGGAAAACATGAAGAAATCTTCCCAAAACCTATTCTACATCATATTCCAAGGAACATTGAGGTTTATAACCATGAAAGATGGTCTCGGTTTCTAAGAAAACCCTTTTCCATAACCATTGATCAATGTAATCCCGTGAGATTAGGAGGGTAGGTGAAGTTTTGATTTGCCACTTGTTAAAAATGGTCATGTTACATGTTAGGACCACTATAATAGTTTCATTCTTGTTAAAGAAATCATTTAACTCCTCATGTATTTGGGTGATACCACAAGATGATAATAACTTGATACATCTTGTATAAGGAGAAAATATTGAACAAAAAATCTGAAACTAACTTGGGCGTTATTTTGATTTGAAATTGAGTGGAAAATGGTCCAAAAATCTATTATTAAAGTCTCTTAGATATCTTAAGATTTTCCTCTAGAATAAATTTCTAAGTGTATCCCTTCTTATGACCTTTATAATTGTACCATGTGTAGGTGAAATTGATATCTCATTAGAAATTTATGACCAAATAAAAATCCATTATTATGTCACTTGTGATGTCCCTAAGCTCAAAATTGCACTATGTAAAACCATCAAATTTAACCTCATGAGAAGTGCATTGTAGTGGATATAGGGCTGCATGGATCATCACCACATGTACACATGTCCACATGTATCTCATCAATGGTATAAGGCGTGTGAAGTGAAGCGTGAAGGAGGGATCTTTAGGAGAGCCCGACTACACCAATTAACACCACTTATCATTCATCACTAGGACAAAGGGGGTAAAGCTCGTTGAGGCATGAAGAAACACCGATGAGTGCCACTTATCCTCTTATATGATATGTGTTGATCATTGTGCCTCTATTAATTCTAAGAATTGATCTCACAAGTTTGAAATGGTGCATAGATCTGATGCATGATGCATGTCCTCCAAGACACTTGTCTTTCATTGTGTTCTAAAATGAGCACCTCACTTCATTTTTAGGAAATTGGTTACCATTTATTAACTTGAAGGCTTTTGGCCATGGTTTTATGGGTATTTGTGACACTTTTTATGTTTAAACTTTCCTAAGTTTCTTGCAAGATAACTTTGGATTCACATGGTCTAAGTTAGGAAGGACTCAACTAAAATTTTATGTTTTGACCTCTATATGGGAAAAATACATTTAAGTCCTTTGAATTTTAGCCAAAGCTATAAGTTAAATTTTAATTGAGCTGAAGGACACATGGAAGCATGTAATGTTTTATAATTTTTGACTTATTCATTTTAGTGTCTTAAACTAATGCATGAAAAGTTTCTTCTATTAACGTTCTTACATCCTCGTGAACTATAAATATTTCCTCATCCCTAGTTAGATCTCCACACCCCTTACAAGCCATTGATGAATGACATCCGGTGAAGAGGACGTATGGAAACAATTGGATTTTGGGGATGATCATGAGTTACGTTAATGTTAATGTATCACCCCTAGAATTTACAAGCCACCGATGGGTTACACATGAAATAAATTATGTTAAATATCCTCTCAAACATTGGTTAAACTCATGCAACTTATGAAACACTAATGAAGGATGCGTAAAATTTAAGAAAAGTGTTAGGCATAAACTCTATGCTCTCTTTCAAACTTGCAAGCTCTCTTACATGTCTTGACATAACACTGATGACATACATGCAAGCATATAGGATACCTATGGTAATTTTCAGTGCATCTTAGTTCCTTAATGATTTTCCTCCTTCATGTTGCTGTTGAATGTCAAGTGGAACTAATTGATGGAATATGGTTTCCTAAAATATTCCTACCTTAAATGTGCATTCCAAACATCCATGGCAATAAATGAGATACATGTAAGATAAAATACATATGGAAGATATATGTGGAGCCTAGGATTCATTGATAGAGCTTGTCGCAAGCTTAAATTTTATAATTAGATCCTATGTAGAAAATCATCTCAAAGTGACATCATCATGGCATGATAGTGACCCCATTTTTACTCATAATTTTTAATTGTGAGTTCATTTTCTCTTGCATGTGGTATCATTAGAAAGGTCTTAAGGAGAGCTACACTCAAATAAAAATTTCCAAGGAGATGTTGGAGATATGAAGTATAACTTCATGACATAGTTTTTAGGTTTTATTAGTTACTAAAAACTTTATCAAGTCACTTCTATTCGCTTTTAGATGTTTTGAGAGGTCCCGATCTCTTATGGGAGATGCCTTCAAGTTGCTAAAATTTTTGGCCCACAAAGTAGAGAAATAGTTAAAACAATTTGTTAACCAAAGATGAACTATTTTTAGTGATACCAAAGTTTTTGAACAAATGGAAGCTTGATATATCCTCATCTTCATGTTCTTATGGGTTTCCACCCAAATATTTTTGTTTAGGCCTTCCGTTTAATAAAAAAAAAAAAAAATCTTATTTTTCTTTACAAGTGAAGGCACATTTTAGGGCACGAACCAAATTGGTTTCACCATCTCCCGAGGTTTTGTTAGAGTTTTTAAAAATTATCTCCTAGACTATGATTCATGGTTATCAGTAGACACCCCAAAATTACTATCATGCATTATAATCATTCAAAATGTCATTACATCCCTTGTTTCTACCTAGAATTAATTGAATTAATTCTATAACACCCATATTACCCCCTTAGATATTTTAATATCAAAATTGAATAATTAAATCCATATGTCCAATTTTACATTTAAAAAAATTAAATAATCATCATATCCTATCCACCTTCCAAATCCTAGCGAACTTAAGTCTTGACTAGAATCGAAAATCATTAATTTAATCAAATAAATGTGTTTAAATTGAATCAAATCAGAATTTGAGTTAAATAAAGCTATATTTAAAGTCACAACAATTCAAAATCAATTTAACTTCATCTAAAATCCAACTATTCAAGATACTTTTGGGTGAATAAAATAGAAAAAATGAAATTAAAAATAAAAAAACATGTGCAACCCCTTACCAATTCAAACTTGAATCACTCTTGCAAATCAAGAACAACAGTCTAAATCTCTAATAAAATATATAAAATCAACTAAACAATCTCATTCATGTTTAGTTATCTCCAAATAAAACCAATCATAACTTAGCTTGAGGATTCACTTTCTTCATCTATAAATAAATGATCCTCCCTTTGAAAATCATCCACCAAATCTTTTGAGAGTTCATGTTGCCATTTTGTGTAATATTTTGGTGAGTCAAAACTAAGTTCCAACACTATTATTCTACCTAAATTATATCAGGATCATAAATCCATGCTTGTGGCATAGATACTATTTCATTCATGATACTTAGAGCATCCAAAAATCAACTATATCTCACAACTCAAATTGATCCTACAAAGAAAGTGACTCAACCCCATTGTTTTAGCAGATCCAATCCAAGGTTGCTTTGGTATTTTTAAAGGAAGGTTTTAATTTCATTTATGTTTCAATTTTCCTCTTTATTACATTTTCCATGGTATACATTTTGGCATGCCCAGTGAGACCCCCACACTTATTTTATAGTTTTTAGATTACTTTTCACTAATTTGATTATTTGATTATTTTTCTTGTGTTGTTTTAATCTTACTATTCATATTTCAAGCCTTTAGGTGTAGTAGAGAAGTAGAAAATCAGAAAAATCCAAGTTTCTGGCCATATTTCCTTGATTTTGTCCATCCATAGGGTAAATACACTAGCATTACATGTGATATGCACTAGTGTATCATTGCACGTTCTAACATCATAGTGGACGTGCTTACGTAGGAGTTCACACACATCCATCTAACTAGTTTTATATCTTTTATACCTTACACGCATTAGCGCAATCTTCTATGCACTAGCGTCACATTTATTTTTTTCCTTCACGCAAAGAGCGTAGTCTTTTATGTGATATCGTCACATTGGTTTTTGGCCTTCACATACTATCATCATCATCTACTCTGCTACCGTCACACATAAATATGTTTTCACATGCTTATGTCCTCCTTCATGCACTTATGTGTTTCTTCACATGCTACCATAGTTAGCTATGCTAACGAACCCAAGTGTACATGCTAGTGTGTTATCCGTGTTTTTTATAATTTTCTTTAATTTCTAGAAAGTACAATTCTTTCTTATTAGTATTTTTGTACTATAGTTAAGAATTTTCTAGCATGTTTTTATAGCTAATAAATTTAATTATTTGGTTTACTTTTAGTTTTCATTTAATATAATCTTGCAAACCACAACATATGCTCTTTTCTCATATCTTCATGGGTGAAGTTGAAAATTAGAAATGGTGAATTTTACTTTTGTGTTTTCTATCGCAATTTCACCTCGGGAAAAATATTAATTTATTTTTCGCAGGACCATATCATACGAGGATTGAATCAAAATACTAATTGTAGGTTGCCTTGCTTGAAATCAGGAAAACCTTATCACATATTTTTATTAAAATTTATAAAACATTTTTAATTAAATATTTATAGATGGTTTTATTCGCTAATCTACCGTAATTGTGGGAAGTGCATGGCCAAAGGCCAAAAATCATTTTGGGAGTATCAAAAGAATCCCAAAGTAGTTAGTACTTTGAGGAACTAGCCAATGAAACGAGAACCCCTAACTACTTGACTAGTACTTCTGTGAGAGATAGAGGCAAGGTTATCCTTAGTGACATCCTTGGTTTGATTCTTTAAGTGGAGTAAAATAATACTCACTTAATCAATGGGGGTAAAGTAAATCCAATGATTAGAAATAGCTATAATACTTGTTTAGATAATACCTGATACTTATGGAGAGAACCAATTTATAGGAAGCCCCGATTGACCAAGCCAAAGTAAGTTTAGAGGGGTTCATATCACTGTTATTTTTTTGTCCAAGTTATGAGTCATTAAGTTTGTGTTCCACAATCTTATCCATAATCATCATATCTTTTAAAATTTATAATTGTTTCTTCATTTAGATATCCATATTAAATTTATTTTATCATGCTTTAGTCTTAATCTTTGGATCCCCTTTGCGAATCTTAAGAAAATTATTTGATTCAAATATGAGTCTAAGCCTTAAGTTATGGATACCCACATCTTCATTTAAGAAAATCCATTTAAAATTCAATTCTTGATATTTGATATTCACTTTATCAAATATTAAGCACAATCATAATTCAATCGCCAATTCAAATTATTTTCACTGTCTTTAAATTTTGTACTTTGGCATTCACTTTTCCAAAGTTTGAACAAACCTCTTCTCTTCCTTTCATCTCTCATTTCAACATTCAGTTTGTTTAAACTTTGAGAAATATTATTTCATCACTTTTTCTCTTATTTCAACATTCACTTTATTGATATTTGAGAAATCTCTTTCATTCCATTCATCTCTTATTTGAACATTCACTTTTTTGAACTTTGAGATTTTTTTTTCTTTCATCTATTTTTCTATTATTTCAAAATTCACCTTGTTAAAATTTGAATAATTCTCTTTCATTTATAACAACTCTTATTTCTACATTTACTTTGTTAATATTTGAGTAATTCCCTTTTCATTTCTACAAATTATATTTCAACATTTACTTTATCGAAATTTGAGCACGTAATTTTAAATTTCTACCTTTCCTATTTCAACATTCACTTTGTTGAAATTTGAGTAATTCCTTTTCATCTCCAAAAATCTTATTTTATCATTCACTTTATTAAAATCTGAGCATCCATCCCTATCTCTTATACTCTAACATTGAATTTTTCACAATATTAGAAAATGGTTTCTTTTTCACCACATTTCATAAATTGGCATTCACTTGTCAAATTTACTATCTATCCTCATCTACCTTGACATTAACTTTGTCAATCATCACAAATCATTTCTATCTTATCATCTTTTGATTCTCACTTTATCATGCTTAATTGATTTTTGAATCTTATATTTTGAAATTCACTTTGTCACAATTTAAGAGCTATCTTTTGTATCTTTAAGTATTCTACTTTGACATTCACTTTTTCAAGTTTAAGCATAATAATTTTTGACATCAATTTCTATAAACTCCTTATACTATGAAATTCAATTTTTCAAGTTTAAACAAACAAATCTTAACATTTATGTCTTATACTTTCAATTCACTCACAACTTTAAGTGCATCCCAAGTCTTAGGTAATTGGATATTCACTTTATCCAAACTTTAAGAACATTTTTCCATGTTACCACCTTTCATACACAATGGTGGAAACAAGACATTGATATTATGACATCTTCGGAATAAAAAATAGAAAACCCTTTCACATTAATAGTTTCGATGAGGAGGAATAAAACCAACAAGAAAATAAAAAATACAACATTTCCATAGAAGAGCAAGCAAGAGTTGAAGGAATTTTACGACAAAATAAAGATCAATTTAATCTTCATCTCCTTAATATAGGATCCATAATACCTTCAAATTTTGGTGACGAGAATTTCAAACATCTTAAAATCCAACCCCAACTAAGTATGAGAAATGAAGCCAAATCAAGTAAAAAAAAAAGACAGAAACAAAGGAAAATATGGTCTTGGTGCTTCCAATAGTAGGTTAAACCAAGCCTTAATAAAACAAATCAATGAAATGGCCAAATAACTAGCTTCCATGGATTCAAAATTCAATCATGATTCCACGAAAAGTGAAAAAAGAAAACCAATTCTAAAATTTATGATGTCTCGAGTATCCCAAAAATATTCACTAAACCCAAAAGAATGGAAAACTATGAAGGATACCATTTTAGGGATGCAAAAATAAGAAAATAGTTCAACTTTGAGGAATTGTGTCCTTATCCATTTGAAAAGGACATATTGCACTTACCCTTTCCCAAATCTTTCAAAATTCCCAAATTCAATAAGTGTAAAGAAAAACATGACCCTAGCAAACACGTTAAGGAATTATTTATGGCATGCCAAGAGTTGGCCTACAATGATGTATATCTCTTGTGTTTATTTCCAAATTTTTTATAAAGACAAGCCTTAGATCGTTCCATCATCTTCCTAAAGGATTAGTCGAAATTTTGCAGACCTCTAGGAGAAGTTTGTTAAACACTTCTATTTCAACTTAGACTATGAGATTACAATGATGGACTTGTGTAATACCAAAAAATGAAAAAAATGAAAAAAATTCAATCAATTTGTACAATGATGGTGAGGAATCGTGAGTTGAATCCCTTTCTCAATCATAGAGAAACAACTAGTTAACATCTTTATTCTCGAACCTTAACAATGAACTATCCTTTCACATGTAGATGCATTGTATCACTAATTTTTAGAAAGTTATTGAGAAGGGGAACCAAATAAAAAAATCCATAATTGTGAAAGGTTTAATCAAACATCCTTCTAAGGATCATACAAACAATAATAAAAAAATCATTCACAATAAGATCCAAGTACATCAATCGAAATCAAAACATTGATAATGATGGTGTAAAAATACTCATAATAAACATAACATTCAAAATAATAAAAAAAATCAATCTAAATCAAAGCAAACGATAGTTATTTCGAGCAAAGAAGCTACTCCCCCTCATGATTATAAGAGAAGAAAATTCACACCATTGAGATAAATCCTTTGAAGAATCCTAAGACAACTAGTATGAGCTAATATGGTCACTTACCCCATCATAATACCCTTTAACGAAGGGAAACCAAAACCATCTTGGTAAAAATATGATGATTATTACAATTTTCATTACATTGATGACCAAAGTACAAATCGTTGTATGAGAATTTTACACTATATTCAATATCTCATTAATAGCAGGGAAATCATAGTTGAAAATCCATCACCTAATAAAATTCCCAATGATAACTTAAAGGTGTTCTCCAATCCTAGTCCCAAGCATGGTGAAAGTGGTAAAGCTCCTGAAAAGGCCAATCCTCGAACAACATTGAATTCAATTCAATCATTTCTTTCATTGATGAAATTCCTAATTCCATTAATACCATAAATTTTTATGCTCTCACTAATGCAGTGGCCACCCAAAAAAGAAGGTTTGAGTTCCCGTAATGAATTAACTATATGTACTCAAAATTTTATGGTGCTTCATTGACGAAATGGTAAAAATATCCTATAATGATAAATTTATTTTCCAAAAGAATGATGATGTTTAGATCCTTCCTTTTGTCTTTCAAAATGCTTATCTTTCTTTACTTTCCTTTGTCGCTAAGTTGTCTATCTATTCGAGCCATTTTATGCTAATCTTTAGGTTATTGTGACTTTAAGTCACACAACCACTGTGACAGTTATGCAACCTCCATGGCGCTTACGTAACCAATACTCAACATAGAGTGATAGTTATGTCTCGCATTAGTCCGAGACTCCAAAATGTGTGTTCTGTACACATGTTGTAAGCTTCTCAGTGTCTTTCTCACACATTTCTTGACCCTTACCCATGATTTCAATCTTGTTGGATACGTATGAAGCTACTCTTCCTTGCTATTGATTTAAAAAATATTAAAAATATGTTAAATTCTAATTGCAGAGTTGTAATAAAATGACAAAGCAATAAAGTACCGATCCGACCTAAGTAATTAAAAAAATAAAGGAAAAGCCCTAAGTGCAAGAGGGAGGAAAGAAGACTTAGCTGATTCATAATAATCCCAGAGGTTTACAGAGATGGAATGATCATGGAATAGGAATGTAGACTATTCCAAACAAACTTAGAAAATAATGTGTTAGAAATGCTGGGACTGGGGCGCCTAGATTAGGTCAAGGTGGCGCCTCGGGTGCATGGGGTGCTGTAGACCTCTTTTGGGTGCCTGTGACTACTCAGAACCTCAGAAAGTGATTTTCACATCATCTCTTCAATGTAGTTATACTTCTCTGTTTGTCTCTAGTATGTCACTATATTATCACCAAGCTTTCATGTAACTCGAAAATAGAAGATCTCCTGTAAAACCCCAAAACACATCAAATCCTAAATAGAAAAGCATGTAAATGGGGAGTTATGATGACCCCAACAAATCACTCAATTGAGTGAACTTACGATCCAGGTGCTGCACTGCATTTCATACTCCATGTAGTTATGTGCACATGTTTGTAGAATTGTGCCCTTGGTATCTCTTGTGCCAGACACACTTGAATAGCAAGAAAGTAGCTAGATGTAGAAATCTAAGTAGAATACATGGATGCTAAAATGAAATTCCATTCCTATGTGTGTATGCAATCCTTTTTCCCTTGAATGGATGTTAAATGGATGCTTTGATGCTCTTATAATGGACTTTGAATGCAACCTTAGGTGGTGATAGTAAATGCTTAGAGCTTGGTAATTTATTATGATCACATAAATTTATATTTATATAATTCCCTTGTTTGAATTTTGTAATTAACTGCTAAAAGTTTGGCCCATAAGAAATCAAGATGCCTAGTGGCTAGAAATGACACAAAAGATGTGATCAAGATACAAAGAGGTCAGGGACACCTAGAGGGAATGAGGGAACCCGGTTCTTGACATCTTGGCCGCGGGTGATGGTGTCCAGACTTTGAAAAACTAAAGCAACGAAGGTTAGACTAGGTAGCAGGTGTGTAAGACCAAGAAGGAAACCAAAGAAAGAAAATATGAAAAAGATAGTGGTCAATTAGTAATTTTATTTCTTTGAAATCATATGAATAGTAGTATGTGACTAGAACCTAGAAATGTACCCAAAGTGTGTGATTTAGTGTCTACATTTTCCCCCACTTTATGTTGTTGATCGAATACTTGATAACATAAAGTAGATAAGAGATGTGTACCTGATAACCATGTAGATCAATGGAAAAAGTGTGCCAAGGAGACAAGAAAAAGCGTGGAGTGATAAAAATGAAGCATGGAAGCTAGAGAAGAGGAAGTGACCCTATGAGTGAATAACATATATGTATATGTCACATTATACCTATTTCCAATGTCACTTATACTTGATGGTGTGACTGTTTCTTCCCATAAGGATAAACTTGTAAAAGAGAAGAGAAAACAAGTAGTCAAAGATGTATATGTGAAAAATTCGATCTAAATATGTAATTTTTTTATAAAAATGCAAAAAGTATAAAAAGGAACATGTGCCCTTGATCCGTGATAAGTGAAGAGTAGATAAATGATCCTAAAAATGCTATAGAAGGGAAGGTTTTTGGGTTATCTCACCCCATAGTAAAATAAGTGTAGGGAGAAAGGTCTAGTTTTATTCTCCATCCTCCGACTTCTTTGTGACAATTTATACACCATTACAGCTTGGTGTGTTTAAATTCTATCAAATTTGATCTAGTTCAATCCAACATGAAAATAGAAAAGAGGCAAAATCATGCATGCTGATTTCGGAGGAGGACTGCTCTGCTAGATGAAATACACTGTGTAAGCTATTCCAATATGAGAAAATCTATGTATCTACCCCTTGGTCATGACGCCCGTGAAGGGTCATGGGTTCCTAGGCACTCATGTCTCGTGTCTAGGTGCTGGTGTCTATGCTATTATGAGGACCCAAGTAAGATTTTGATCCCTTTCTATGACTAAAGACTATGTTGTACTGGTACTGAACTATGATGTGTTGGGTCTGTGAACTTCGTATGGGGTGACTAATTCACCTAATGTATGCCCCCTCATTTTGGGTACATGTGACATCGCTAGGAGAATGCGGCCCAAAGGAGGACCGACCGTTAAACTAATACTGATTCCCTACAAGGGGAGGGAATGTGTATGGTAGAAACCAAGGCACACACAAACAGAGTGGATGGAAACAAGTGTTAGTGCAAAAAAATATAAACACACATATATAAAACAATGAGTAAGGTATCAAAAAGAAGACAAACAATAGTGTAGACAAAGTAGACCACAAAAAGTGGGTTGCAAACATGGGACATCACTCACAATGTTGCAAGATAATCAGGGATGAAGCGACCAAAAGTATATAATGTGCACACAAGACAAAGGGAATAGCCCACAAAAATGACATACAATAAAAATTAATGAGAAAATAGTAGAAAACAAATAATTAGACAACCATGATGGAAAATGGACTTATAAAGGAAATGTTTCACATGAAGCTCCCATTAGCATGTTAGAAAGATAAAATTTATGTCTAAATGTGTATGATCTGATATAAATTAGTGTTCTAGTGTGAATAAGAAATAGTATAAAATGAAACAATAACACATGATATGTGTACGAAAGTAGATTCCCTCAGAGCCACTGTGGGTTTGGTAAGAGGTGCAGTGCCAAAAATCCATGCTACGTGTAATGATATGTGTAAAGTTTGCATTTACAACTAGAGAAAAAGATAATGTGCATGTGTATATAGGAAAGATAATGACATAAAATGTATCCATCTAACATAGTAATCAAAGTGTAACGTGCGAGCATAAGTAAAAAAGAACAATGTGCAACCAAGATATGCAATATGTTTTGAGTGTGAATGAAATGGAATGCAATGTGAATGATAGGAGCAACATGGACCCTGAGTGGATGTGTATGCATGAGATGAGGTACATTTATAAAATACACATAGGTAGTTGATAATTATCCATTGAACAAGAGTGTGTCATTAGGAAATGGTTTGAATTGTGCCTAGAAGATGTGATAGTGAAAGCATAGAGAGTAGAGAGTGTAAGTGATGTGAGGCAAGGTTCATTTCAGTTTGAGACCCTCAACATTTGATTATGAATAATGAAACTAGAGTGATTCATAGGGAAGTGTGTCATGTGACTAAGAGAGGGAGATATATCATGATTTCTCCGAGTATGAAATGTGCAAAGTGTGTGAGGTTCATGGATGTAGTATTCCCTCAATAATCAAGTGCGAACTATAGCACAAGATTACGTCATAGGGTGACGATGATACAAGAGTGTATCAAGATGTGTATGATGTATGAAGTAGACTATATGCGAAGTAGTGAGAATGTGAGACACTGATCAATGCTAGAAGTGGGAAGGAAGAATAAGCATGATGCCCCCAAGTGTGTGATGTAAATAAGCTATCTGATAAAAGTGAAGGGAAAGGTTCCTTCACCCAATTCTTACGGATATAAATGTGTGTGACCATGCTCTAAGACCGGTGGTGTATGAGACAAGTGATGTCTTGGTGAATGAGACCTATGTGAAGAAGACCATGGAGGAGATGTATACCGATGTGGAGGATATTAAAGAGGTGATGGACACTTATGGGAAGGAGACCATGAAGGTGATGTATTCCTATGCAGAGAGGACCAAAGAGGTGATGGACACCTATGTGAAGAAGACCACAAAGGATATGTATACCCATGTGGAGAAGACCAAAGAGGTGATGGAAATCTATGCAAACAAAACCGAGGGAGTGATGTATGTCTATGTGAAGGATCCATTTGAGTAGTGGACCTCAAATGGTGTGATAGACTAGTAGACAGATGAGATTGAGTAGGTTGTGTGTGGACCGAGAGATAAGATATTGCACTTTAGAATTGAAAGGTCTAGGGGACCTAGATGCACTATGAATGTAATGACAAACTCAAGTGGAGGTAGAGGAAATGGAGTGGAGGGTGGAAAAATTGTATGAAGGCAACTTGCTTATCATGGATGAACTTAAGACAAAAGTGAGGGATGAAAAAAATATATTTGGTAGCACATGGCCAAGGAAGACCTAAGAGAAGGTCACATCCTTTGATTAACGGTGCCACAAAAATGGTACAAGAATGGTAAGAGGACCAAATGTGACTGGAATCTTGACATAACCATAGCAGAAATTGGGAATTGGATATGTGATTTACGAGAGAGGATAATCAACAAAAATAAGAAGCACAAGGGAACACACATAAAGAGATGATGAGATGATCTTAATATTGTTAATAGTATGAGATATGGAAGAAGAAGTGATATGTAATGTTAAGAACAAACTTTTACGAGAGGGGGTGAATCAAGATAAGATGTTCATTTAATTTTAATATTTAATATTAGATCTGAAATCATAATTACTCTTTTATGCAATTAATATATTAAATCGATCAAAGAACACAATGAAAATCAACACAATGCAAATAGACATAGATTTACGTGGAAACCATTTTGGGAGAAAACCAAAGAGAAAATATTCCTTACTATATTTCTCAAATGTTTATAAGAACTAACCTCACTGGAGACACCAATCCCCAAATTCCAATTTTATAGGCACCAACTTAGAGGAGCACCAACCCCTTTTGTTAATCACCCACTCAACAAGAAACATTGATCTCTTTGAATATGAAGGCACCAACCTTCCTTACAAAATTTTCTTTCCACTTTTGAACTTGTTTCTTTGTTGAAGAATAATGGAAAATTCTTCTTCTTACTTTCATATTTGCTGTTCTAAAATTCTGCCCTTATGTTTCCTATTCTTCTTCTTTTTCCTTAATATATTCAACTTGAATCCATTCTTGATAAGTCTCATATGAATATTCTTATATATCCTTTTGTACCTTTTTTAAAGAGCATTACACTTCAAACCATCACACCCTTTCATTAACATTATTCGGCCTTTATTTAATTTATTATTTCTAAACAAATCACTGCCCCCTTTGAATTAATTAATGCACACATAAAGACTTCCCAAAATAATTTAATTATCACCTAAACATTCAATGCTACCCCTTAAGACTTGGGTGCTACTCTCTAGGTAAGTCACGGGCCCTCTTTTGTGCAAATCATGGGTCTCTAAGGATAAATCATGGCCTTCATGAAAAAAATTTGCTTTCTTTTCATCATGGTTGTTAATATATTCCTCTTTGTTGAATGTTGTTGGTTTTACACAGATATTTCTGTATTTATGATATAAAGGAAATCCTTTTCACGTATATAAATATCTTATTTCTACTCTTTTTGCTGCTCTATATGTTACTAGTTATTTCCATCTACATACTCACAATTTTGTTAATAATTCCATTACTTTCTGATGACTTTTGTTCACCAGTTCAATACCTCTTTTGACATCAATGACAATATTTCCAACAATATCCCCCTTTTTCATTTATGGAAACCTTGTACAAAATTCATTTGTTGTTTACAATAATGCACAAGTCTTCTCTTTCTACAACCCCTATCTTTAATTACCCCCTTTGACATCAATGACAAAGAGATACTTAAGGAGCTTGAATAATGCTATGGTAGCTCCCCCTTAACCAATGCTTCACTTGGTTTTTAATGAGAGGAAGCAAAGGAGATAAATTGTAGTTTCTATCTTAGATATTCAAATGTTTCCTTTGGAAGAGGCTTAGTAAAAATGCAAACTATTTGTTCAACAGTGGCAATGTATTCCAATGTGACCTACTATTTAGAAAATTTATCTCTTAAGAAGTGATATCTGATTGGAATATATTTTGTTCTCAAATGCATAAGTCTTTGAGATGCTTATTGCACTCGTATTGTCACAAAATATAGAAATTGGATGATCATATTCTACCTTGATATCTTTGATATTTTTCTTCATTCATAGAATTTGTGTGCAACATAACACTTCTGATATATATTTTGCTTCTGCTGTAGATAGTGAAACAGAATCTTACTTTTTTCTTAACCAAGATACTAGGCTATCTCCAAGGAAGAATGCACCTCCACTTGTACTTTTTCTATCATCAATGCATCCTGCCCAATTTGAGTCTGTGTATGCCACCAATGTGAAATCCTTACCTCTTGGATACCACAATCCATAGTCCAAAGTTCCCTTTAGATATCTGAATATTCATTTCATTGCTTGCACATGTGTTTCCTTTGGAGCTACTTGAAACCATGCTAGTATACCTACTACTTGCATAATATCCGGCCTAGATGTTGTCACATATAGTAGACTACCAATCATTGATCTATAAAGAGTTTGATCTGTATCAGGATATTCATCATCCTTACTCAACTTATTTCCTATGACCATGGGTTTGCTAATAGGTGCATAGTTATCCATTCCACATCTATTCAACATCTTCTTTACAAACTTGGTTTGGGATATGAATATTCCTGTAATAGATTGAGAGATTTGTAAACTAAGGAAAAATGATAACTCACCCAACATAGACATTTCAAATTCCTTTTGCATGTCTTCGGCAAACCTTTTGGACATTTTCTCATTATCTCCTCCAAAGATTATGTCATCAACATATACTACTACAATCAATTGATGCTCACCTTCAGTTTTAATGTAAATATTGCTATCAACAAATCCTCTCTTAAATCCTTGATCTTGTAGATACTTATCAAGTCTTGAATACCATGCTCTGGGAGCTTGTTTTAATCCATATAAGGCCTTCTTTAATTTGCACACATAATCTTCATTTTCTGATAAGAGAAATCCTTCAAGTTGTTCAATGTATACCTCTTCTTCTAATTTTCCATTTAGAAATGCAAATTTTACATCCATTTGATAGACTTTGAAATTCTTAAAAACCGCAAATGCAAGAAACATCCTAATAGCTTCTAATCTTACAAAAGAGCAAAATTTTCTTCAAAATCAATACCTTCTACTTGAGCATATCCTTTACAAACCAACCTTGCCTTGTTTCATGTAACTTGACCATCTTCATTTAATTTATTTTGAAATACCCACTTGGTGTCGATTACATTCTGATCCTTTGGTCTAGGTACAAGTTCCCATGTTTCATTCTTCTCAATCTGATCTAACTCCTCTTCCATTTCTTTAATCCAATGTTTATCATGGCTTACCTCTAAAAAATTATTAGGCTCTATCTTAGATAACAAAGAGATATTTACTTTCTTATGTGTACTAACAATTCTTCTTCTGGTTTTTACCCCAACATCAATACTTCCAATGATTTGAATTTCAACATGATTCTTTTAAATAAAGTGAGATGGTGATTTTGTGTCTTGCCATTCTATTTCATCCAATTTTTTCACTTCTTCTTCCTTTTATTCAATGAGATTAGGTATTTTTGAAGGTTATTTGCCTTTTGGTTCATGATTTCGTCATCTCTAACACTGGAACTTTCTACAATTGTTTGTAATATTTTGTTATAGCATTTATAGGCTTTGTTTTTGGTGGAATAGCCAAGAAATATTCCTTCATCAAGTATTGAATAAAATTTTCCCAAATATTATTAATTTCTCTTAATGAAACATTTAATCCCAAACACTTTGAAGTACTTGATAGAGGATGGTCTTCCCTTCCATAATACATATAGAGTTTTGTCATGATTTACTCTGATTTGTCCTCTGTTCAAGATATATATTGTTGTACTAACCGCTTCTCTTCAGAATCAGTCTGATAGCTTAGACTCATTTAAACTTGTTCTAGACATTTCTTGGACATTTTTATTTTGCCTTTTTATTCCATGTTCTTCACAAAATTCAATGAATTCGTTTGAAGTGAACTCACCTCCTCGATCTGATCTTAGGCATTTGATTTTCAAACCAGTTTCATTTTCAACTAAGGCTTTAAATGCCTTAAATTTCTCAAATGCCTCTGATTTTTCTTTTAGAAAGGAAACCCATGTCATTCTGGTATAATCATCTATGAGTAGCATGAAATAAATCTCACCTTATATGCTCTGTGTTCTGGTGGGTTCGTAAATATCCGTATGAACTAGTTATAGTGGCTTGGTGGTTGAATTCTCCTTTATTTTTAATATTTATCTTGTTTTCTTTCCGTGTTGGCATTGTTTGCAAAAGGTGCTTGAATGTTTTTTTATCTTCGACATGTCTCTTACAAATTTCTTGTTTTTAGTTTTACAAGGTTATAAAATTTTTATATGACCCATCTTTCTATGCTATAACCAAATTTCTTCAATTTGACTTAAGCAATATATTTCTCCTCTCATATTACTAAGCATGTATATATTTTTTTGTGTTTCTGTGGGCATTTGCAACTAGTTATCCCATGTTTCATTTTCTGATTTAAAATCCTTCCATATAAAACTTAAGTGCATGTCCTTGATCGCACAATTGGCTTACACTTAAAAGATTATGCTTTAATCATTCAACATATAACACATTTTCTGTTTTTTTCTTTCCATTATCTAAGCTAAGTGTACATTTCTATGCTATTTTTTTAATGGAATTATCACTAAACTTCATGGTACCTTCACATACTTTATTCAATGAGATAAATTTACTTTTATTTCTAGCCATATGTCTTGAGCAACCAATATCAATGTACCACCGCTATCCTTCATCCCGTGCATGTAATGTTGTTTGTACAAGCATGGACTTTTCTTTATCTATCCCAACTTTCTCTGGCTTCTTTTCCAGATCCTTGTAGGTTCCCTTTTCTTTATGTCTGAAGATCTTGTCTTTTGATTTTTTCTAGAAGATTCAAACACACTTCTACAAAACCATGCTATATGTCCATAATTGTTGCAATTATAGCAGACAATAACATCCTCATTATAGTATGATAAGGGAGAAAATGAATTGTAATTTCTATTTGAAACTCGATGGACATGTTTTGGTTTTCTCCTAGTTTCATTATATTTCATTCGCTTTATACAATTGATCTTCTTATGACCAAAGAGATTGTAATAAAAACAATAACCATGGAAGGAAATTTCAAACCTGGTCATATTCTTATGTCTTGGAATAAATAATCTTTTGGAGTCATTCTATCTATTGCCTTCTTTGTGGATGGAGCTGGTATTTGTGATGTCCTCTTTCTTTCTTGCTTACATTCCTTGTGGGCTCCTTTAGAATTTCTACATAGCTTTTGGCATGTTCTATACTTGTCTTTTCCGAGAGCTCGGTAGACTTTGAAGCCTTCTCTAGTTCTTCTCCATAGCCAAGTCTTGACTTGTTGAATGGTGATCTCTGACACTCCAAAATATCATCTAGAACCTTGGTAATCTTTTCAAATCTTAGGTTGTTTGTCAATTTGGCGTTATCCTTTTCTAAGTCTTTTCTCAAAGCAACGATCTCAGACTCACATTTCTCACAATCTTCCTTTTTCATCTTAAGTGACTCCTTAAGTCTTCTTCAATTATTTTTTCTTCTTTGATTTGGGTTTTTGGGTCAATGATTAATTTCTCTAACTCTTCAAAAATTTGTGATATCCTTGCCTTAGAAGTTTGATTCTCTTCTTCATATTTCTGGAGTTGTAGCCTTTATTTATGATTCTTCTTTTTGAGTGCTTTTATCTCTCCTAAAGCACAAATAAGTTATTCTTCAAGATTTACCTCACCCTCTTCTTTTATGTATTCATCTATGTCTTCATTTCTTTCTAAGTCATCTTTGATTGTTGAAGCATTATATTCTATAACCATGAATAATATTTCTTCATCATTTCTATCCTAGTCACTTATCCCACTTTATTCGATGATCTACTACCCCCTTTTGAATATAAGCTTATCTTTTCTTTCCAAACATTTTATTTCCCTTGATTTTCTTGAAATCCCTTTTAAACTTAGGTTTGATTTCCTCATCGTCGTTATCTTCTTTCTTCGAGACACTTAGCCGTAAAATGACTAATTTTACCACGCTTAAAACATTTAAATGGTAAATCACCTTTGTACTTTCCGGATCCTTTCTATAACTTTCAAATGAAAAAATATTATTTATCATCTTCTTCACTACTTGAGTTCTCATATGATTCAGGTTCTTTGATTTTCTCTTTCTTTGAGGCTTTGAATGCAGCTCCCTTCTTTGATGGTCTATAAAAATCAGTCTTCATTTCATATGCCGTTAGTATTCCATGTAATTCGTCCATGCTCAACTTATCAAGATCCTTCATTTCTTCAATAACAAACACCTTAGCTTCAAATCTTGATGGTAGAGATCTTAGTGTCTTATGAATGATCATGGATTCTTCAATACTTTTTCCTAACCCTATTATGGTGTTTAAAACCTCATCCACATGGAGAAGATATGATGTAAAATTCTCCTCATCCTTCATTTTTAGGATCTTGAATTGTTTCCTATGGGTTTGAAGATTAGCCTTATTATCCTTGTCATCAACTTCATATATAGTTCAAGTTTGTACCATAATTCCTTCACCATGTCACATTGCATTAATTTAACAAACTCAAATTTTGATAGGCCACATAGGATTACATTCATCGTCTTGGAATTATTTTCAAAAGCCTTATTTCCATCTTGATCTATCGGTGGAACTGATGGGATTGTATATCCTACCATTATTGATTGCCAAATATCAAACCCCAAAGCCATTATATAGTTTCTCATTCTTATGCTCCAAAATACATAATTTGTTTAGTCAAACAATGAATCCTTCTTCAAATAAAAACCTTCTTGTACTTGATGAGTATCCATATGTGCTTCTCAGATATGCCTTCCAATTGTTAGATTATTCCCGAAGGTGCCCGCCATGATACCAATTGTTAAGCACAAACTTATACTAAGAGGGGGTGAATGAGTATAATATATTATTTTAATTTTAATATTTAATATTAGATCTGAAACTATAATTACTCTATTATGCAATTGATATATTAAAGTTATCAAACAACATAATGAAAATAAAAACAAATTTATGTGGAAACCCTTTCGGGAGAAAACCACGAAGAAAATATTCCTTACTATATTTCTCAAATGTTTGTAGGCACAAACCTACTAAAGACACCAATCCCAAAATTACAATTTTGTAGGCACAAACCTACAAGAGCACCAAACCCTTTTGTTAAGCACCAAATAAACAAGGTGATATCTTCGAATATTAACGCACCAACCTTCCTTAAAAATTTTCTTTCCACTTTTGAACTTGTTTCTTCATCAACGAATAATGGAAAATTCTTCTTCTTACTTTCATATAGATTTTTTTAAAATTCTTCCCTTATGCTTCATTTTCTTCTTGTTTTTCCTTAAGATATTCAACTTGAATCCATTCTTGATAAGTCTCATATAAATCTTATTATATAGCCTTTCTTATCTTTTCAAAAGGACATTACACCTTAAACTGTCACACCCTTTCATTAACATTAGTTAGTTTTTATTTAATTTATTCTTTCTAAAAAATCACTACCCCTTTGAATTAATTAATGCACAATTAAAAATGCCCCAAATAATTTAATTATCACCTAAACATTCAATGATGACCCTTAAGACTTGGGAGATGCTCTCTAGAGAAGTTATGGGCCCTCTTTTGTGTAAATTATGGGCCTCCAAGGATAAATCATGGCCTTTATGAAAAAGGTTTCTTTCTTTTCATCATGGTTGTCAATATATTCCTCTTTCTTAAATGCTATTCATTTTACACAGAGATACGATGTATTTATCCTATAAAGGATATCCTTTTCACATACATAAATATTTGATTTTTTCTCTTTTTGTTGCTCTATATGTTATCTTGGTTATTTCTTTGACATACTCACAATTCCATTAATAATTCCGTTACCTTTGACGAAATTTCACTCACCAGCTTCAACACCTCTTTTGAAATCAATGACAATATTTCCAACATGTAATGTATCGAAGAGAATGAAGCATGATAGTCATGATCATAGAATGTAATGAGTGGCAGAGATGGTTTAGCATACACAACTAGAAAGTCAAGGCCCTACATGATATGTATGATTAACTAAAGAATCAACCAATTACTTGTCATGCTTAAGAAGAGGATTTCTAAAGATCTTGAGCTTGTGATTTTCATTGATGATCGGTACGAAGCCATAGGTTTATGAAGCTCAATTGCATTATTATCAATCAAATCTTGAATGAGATGTCAAATTTTGAAACATAGATCCATGGAATTCCCAACACATTGATGATAGTTGCATATGAAATTTTCATTGTAATTACAAACCTTAGGGCAAGATGGATCTAGATCAATTGGAGGTGGAAGTGTAATAAGGTTTCTCTAGACTAGTTGTGGCAAACGATGATGTAGTGTGATGGAAATTTTTGTAAATATACGCTTTGGAGGTTTCCATTGAATATTTTCATGAGAAATGACAACGTTAATGGTTAGTTTCTCTTCACATGGCTTAAAAAATGGATTAAAAGTTGATTTCCTTTAAACCTAGTCAAGATGAAGCATGCTCAAGATATTTAAGCTTACCCATGGATAATGGTTTACTTTTGCATAGCTTAAGAGCATGACATAAATGATCAAAAGAAAGAGATGTATCATAGATGAAAATTTCTTGTAATGGAGACAAGAGACTTTGTAAAAATTAATATTGAAGCTCGAGTATGTGATTACATTCGACATCTTAGCTAAGTTGTTCTTATATTGTAATACATAGTTCACTAGCTATTCATTGGACCCCTCCTTGATTTGTGCTAGTTACACATAAGAGATCTTAGAGCCAATAGTGATTGAGAAATTAGTAATAAAAGTATCTTCCAAATGCGTAAAATATGTTATTGAGTGGCCATGTAGGTTATAAAACCAACAAATTGCATAATCTTGGATACCGCAAGGAAAGAGCTTTGTGAGTAGAGTATAATCATCCACATAATGAAGACATGCAACATAGAATGGTCGAGATGCTCTTGAGGGTTGTCATGGCCTTTGAAAATGGGTAGCTTAGGGGTGATGAAATTTGGAGGGAGTGGATAAGCTGAAAAGGTGGGTGTAAAAAGGAGTATGAAGAAGTAATATGGAGTCAAGGGATGGAGATGTGCGGGAAGTGGCGAGTTGAATCTGAAAAATTTGATTTTATAGATCCCGATACAAAGAAGTTAAATTAGGATTATTCAAAGAAGAGCCAAAGTTGTGTATTAGAAGGATTGGGTTAAATAGTGTGGGAGGTAGTAGCAGAAATAAAAGTAAGTGTTGGTGCCATTTTTGAGCTTGCACTACATTGCCCTAATTTTCCAAATCTATATTTGCTCAAAAATGTTTTACCCTTTTAATTTATGGTATGAAATTCTTCCCTTCTAGTTGAATGTTTTAAAATGCTTACAAACTTGTTGTTTTTCCCTAATTTGGAAGAATAATCCAAGTTTGCCCTTTTCTATGCCCTAGTTTTTCCAATTTTGTGGGCTATGTCATTTTTTCCCTCTGCCAAATCATAATTTTTTTTTGAAATTGATCAAATCATACTTGTTTGTATTTGAAAATCCAAATCCTAGATCGAAAATGTTTGGAAATCACGCTTGCTTGATTCTTAATCAAAAAATTTTCCATCCTTGGAATTTTTTTACGTTTTGATGGTCAGACGGGCATCATTTGCCCATCAAATTCATCCTTAGAAGGTATTGGCAATGTGGTGGCTTCTAATTGGCTGAGGAAAAGTGGGAAATGTTTCTAACTTGTCATTTTTGATTTTTTGACAAATGGGGCATTTTTGGGCCTAGGGATCCGTTTTTCCAAATTTGCCTACGTGGCATGTTTTGATTGGTAGGGGGATGGCGGGAGTTAGATCTCCTTTGAAAATTTTGACTTTACTTTGTAAAAATTTTAAAGTCAAAAATTGGCCCGAAACCCCGTAGCCAATCAAGAGTGGACACGTGTCCATATAAGGGTCAGAGGGAGGAGCAGCCAAGGGGGATTTAGAGTTTTTTAGCTCTAATTCTCTAAGGTTTTAAAATAAGTTTCATCCTGCTCCAATCAGAGGAGGACACGTGGTAGCACGACAGGGTAGAGTGGGTCAGCGGGCCGACAGAGGTAAAAGGGGATTTTTTCCCTTTTTCACAAAAGAGTTAAAAATAAAATTTTTAGCATGCCCCTGTGAGCCAATCACAGGTGGAAACGTGTCCAACAGAGTCAGAGGGAAGTGTGGGCCACAGAAGGAAAAAGGATAATTTTCCCTTTTGGTCAAAAAGACCTAGGGTAAAATTTTAGAGCATGGCCTCGCGGAAAATCAGTGATGGACATGTGGCAGAGGGCAAGGCAGGTAGGTGGACTGAAGCGGAGGAAGGAGGGAATTTTTTCCCTTTTGCAAAAAAGACTCAAAATCAAAATTTGAAGTGCTAGCCTACTAGTGAATCACAAGGAGACACGTGGTGAGGGAGAAATCGGAGGTACAGGCCCGCGGTTCAAAAATGTGAAAATTTTCCCAATTTCCAAAAAAGGTCAAAATGCACAGAATTGAAGCATGATCCCAATGGGACCCACCATGTGCCACGTGTCAGCTCTAAAATTCAAAGGCGGAGGGTAGAGGAAAAGGTCAAATTTTTCCATTTTTTCAAAAATGTCAAAAGGTCAAAAATGAGCCCGAATTTGTTTCCAATCATTTTTTGTCATGTGTCTGGCCTTATCCAAATTTTTTAAAAAGTAACTCAAGCTTATTTCTAAGTCCGCATCTTCCATGTGGAGGGCTAGGATTAAAAGATTGATAAGATCAACAGTTGTTGTGCATCCATTTGTTTTGACTGCCATGGGAGCTCCAGGAAGCTTGGAATCACGAATTTTGCATCAAAATTCATCAAATTTATAGTGATTTTGTGTCATCTTGGCCTTCTAGGATCATTGGCATCAGTTTCATGACTCAGTATTTTGATTTGAGATGTTTTTGAAGTATTTTTTTCCCCTACCCGAGAAAACATGTGAAATGACAAAATGAAAAGTTGCAGAGGTAATTTGAAAAGGGAAAAAGGTGAAAATGATGAGTAAAAGTTGTTTGCATGCCTAAATGATGAAAAACATGCCTCCAGGATGGATAATGATCCAGATATTTGTAATGATTTAATCTTTTTGGGCACACCTGGTAACCTGCAAATGTTTTTCTGTTTGATGTCATTTTCATTGAATCATGAGGATTGTTTTGTAACAAACTTGATCCCATGACATATTCTTTGCTTGGGAAAGAAGGCTCCAATATGGCATGAGGTATATAATGCATTTTGGAGAAATTATAAAGGGTCGGGAAAAGTTGAAAAATCATGAGCAAATTCTGAGAGAAGGCTCATCTTCTGAGAAACCCACCAAGGAACCAGAATAATTTCTTCTGTCTTGGATTTTCATGTATGTGAGTTGGTTACAAGTGTATAGCCATCACACATCTCTGATATTGTTCATGAAACTCTCCCCTGCTAATGAATCTAACAAGCTTTTGAGTTAATCTATGTTTTTCTCGGGCAATATGACGTCTGTTATCATTTTAAAGTGCTTGTAAATAGTTTCCATTGTTCTTGTTGCAATATTGCATTGAAAGTATTTAGAAATCACATAGAATCTCCATTTATTGTTGATATTTTAGTGGCATTTGCAATCTCATGTTCTAGAGAGCCTTGATCGATAAAGAGATAAACAAATTTAAAATCACTTTACCTTCCTTGACTGCAGAGATTGCTTGTAAGCTTTTGGGGGTACCTTAGGTGTGGTTTGATCATGGATTTTTGTGTTTAATTGAGTTCTTTACTTCAATATTTTGTGGTGAATTCTCAAAGATTGTGTGAAGAGTGCAACTTGGGCTTCCATTTATGCCTCTTCTAGTTGAAATAATATCCTGATTATTTGAAGTATTTTATCGATAGTTGTTGAAGTATTGTAGAGGTTGTCAAAGATTTGAGATATCCCAGTTTATCTTGTAAACACCCCACCAAAAATTTCATTCAAAAAAACTAATCCTACCCATACTACCCCTGCATTGCATTATGTGTCAAAAAAGAATACAATCCATTTACAAAAATGTACAAAGCAAATTAGGATCATATAATGTCTCTAGTAACCCTTGCCTTGCATTGAAAATATCTCCATAATTTGGGAGTGACAACTTATGAAAATTAGACTTGGAGTTTTGATCACATTTTCCCAAGGAATTTTCATACTACTTGCATAAATTGAGGGATATCTTCATCTCCTTCACCATTTGGGGTTATAATATAAGTTCTCTTACCTTGGTTGAAAGGCACAACCTAAAATAGTGAGGGTCGATCGAGATCCTTTTCAAGGTGTTATCCATCTCTCCACAAATTTGATCCGCCAGCTAGATCACATTGCACACTACAAAATGACACACATCATGATCTGTCTAACTTCAAGCTTCATGCCATATCTTTGATGCTGCTCAGACTGAAAAGGAGAACAAATTTGGGTACTAATACCTTTCTCGTGCATTTCCTAGGGGACTTCTTGAAATTTCTTGTTGTTTGTGGAGTGTTTGAGCATTTGTATATTCAAGTATTTGAGCTGTTGCATTGTTAAAATATCATTCTATGCTTTAGATCTGCAAGTTTTAAATAAGGGTTTCAAGTTTTGTCTGCTCTTTTTCCATTTCCTAGTAGTTCATGTACTTTGGGTGCATTGTGATTGATTGATTTAAGAAGAAGAAGGTTTGATTTATAAATCCTTATAAAGGTTTCAGTACTAGCAAACATTTGATAGATTATTTTAGTACTTTCTTGCACAACTAAGGTGAAATTCCTTAGTGGCGACTCCATGTTGATTTGATCTTGAAAATACCAGTTGTCTTACCTTTCTGTCATTTAAAATTTGTTGCTTAAATTTTCAAAACAGCAAGGAATAAAATCTCTCTTCATCAAGGAATCTGCTAAGAATTTTTTTACAGATTCAAGAAACTCAGAGCTAGAGGGGAGAAAGGTGTGGAAGGTTGTTGGAGACTTGACTGCAAGAAAGGAGATCCCTATTGTTGAGTTTGAGCAGAGCTTTGTTATTGAGGACTGTAATTCTTCTTCAAGTGGATTTGATTCAGATAATCCTATTATCGATTTGAACTCCCCATCGGTGAGGGACCTTCTTGTGTATTTGAAAGGCTTTCTCCTAAATCTACTCCTATATTTTCTAAAATTGCTAGAGATCATCAAGGAGGAGAGCCCTTAAGAGAGATCCATTTTGAAGATTTCATTCCCATTCCCCAAAGACCTCTCACTCCTCATCATTTTATTTCTCCTCCAAGATCACCTCCACCAAAAAATATGGCTCAGCCTAGACCTCCATTTTTTGTTAACACCTTTGGTCCTATAGATTTTGGGGGAATGGATGGTTACCCAAATATTGTCCCACAAGATGTCAGAAATAGGTTGCCAAAATTCTAGGGTAACAAGGCTATTACTGGAGATCAACATCTCAAACTTTTTGTTAATATGATGGAAGATTTTGAGATAGATTTTGAAGATGTGTATATTAAGTTGTTCATTCATACACTAGAAGAAGATGCTAGGGATTGGTACAAGGCTCTACTTGATAATTCTATTGATTCATGGAATGAAATGAAAAATACATTTAGGTTACAATATGGTGACAAGACTGATCCTATATTTCTTTTGTCTGAGTTTGAGAATATCAAGAAGAACCCTAATGAGTCAGTCCATGACTTCAACACAAGGTTTAAAAACTTTGAGAAGGCTACCTGTTGGTTTGAGGCCTTGTGATGAGTCTTGTTTAATCAAATATGCAGATGCATTTGATAAAAAGGTAGCCTATTACCTAAGAGACAAGAACCCTACCAATCTAAGAAAAGCTTTCACCATGGAACTTCAAATTGAAAACAATATCAAGGCTGTTGGGAAACCTCTCAAGAGAGATGGTGTAAAATTGATAAACCCTGAAAAACCTCAAGCTAGCAAAGGTGCTGATTTAGAAGAGGTTGTGAAAAATTTGGTAGGGGTTATCAAAGAAATCTCATACAAGTTGGCAAGAGCTGAGAAAGGAATTGGGTAGACTTCATAAGGTCACCTAGACAATGCAAGCACAAGATAGATTTGGCGCAACACCCTATAGATTTGGCAGGTCATCCTAAGGGTGATCAAAGACAAGATGATAGAGGTAAAGGACCTTTGGGAGGGGGAAATAGACAACCCCAAGCATGTGAAAGTAGATTAGTTCCTAGCCCTCTAACTACCGGGTTTCTACTTTGTTGATGAAGTTGCTGATATGTATTGGTGTGATAGGTGTTTTCTGCCCCATCCTCCATGTGAAACAAACCAACAAGAAGGTGAAGCTAATAATGATGATGGTACTGATGATGATATTTGCATGATGGGCTGTTCTTCAAGCTCACAAGGAGGAGCAACATCTACTAGAAGTAATAAGTGCTAGGACTGCTACTACCTTTTGGGATTGCATCAAATGGGTACAAGTTTTCTTTCCCCCCATACTCTTGAAGTTGATGTAGTGCAAGCTTTTGAAATTCCTAACAATGACTTTGAATACTTAAGAGCTTTGATGATTAAGAAGTATGATGGTGGTATCCCTTTGGAGGAAGATAGAAAATTGTTGATGAATACTGTTGTAGCTCAAGAGAAAGATTATGACACTAGAAGCACGGTTGTTAAGGGAGTTGGGCCTCAAGCCAAACCTAAAACACCCCTTCTCATAAGCATTCCAAAATAATATCCTAGGAAAGAAACACATGCTAAAAGCTCTACTTTCCCAAGAAAAATTACAGTCCTCCTCATGCCTAAGCTGCCAAGAATCCCTTGCCATATAATGAATCTTCTTGTCTCCCTTCCAATGCTATTTTGCCAAAGAGTGTCCCCTATGACATAGCCCAAGTATTAAGCCAAATTAAAGTGAGTGTTCCAATCATTGAGTTTCTTAGAATTCCTGAGCATAAGAAGAGAGCATTTGAGTACTTGGGGTTGAAGGAAGAGAAGATCACTCCAGAAGAAATGTAAATGTTGTTGAGACTCCTCCTCAAATCATTTTTAACCTTGAAACACCACCAGTAGTAGAAGATCTTGGAGAGACACCTAAGGTATATTTGGGGACATCTTTGGTTGATTCCCAATTGAATGTTGATCCATTTTTCACAACTTTGATTATAAAGGATAGGCTACTTCACAATTGTATGTTTGATTCTAGTGCATCATGTAATGTCATGCCTCTAGAAGTCATGAATGAGTTGGATATCAAAGTGACAGCAGCCTATGGAAAGTGTACTACCATGGACTCAAGAGAAGTGTCGGTAGTTGGTTGTGTAAAAGGTTTGGTTGTGCAGCTTGCATCTTATCCCGGAGGAATTTAAAATTGGATGTTGTGATTGTTGATTGCCCTGCCAAATGGGGTATGCTTTTGTCAAGAAAGTGGGCTACAAGTGTTGGAGGGAGTGTCTAAATTCCCATTGAGGGCAGTCTAGTCAAGCTCTATGGAGAAAATAAAATGTTGCATCTAATTAAGGACCCAAACAATGCTACTTATGAAGTATTATTTGCTGATGTTGATGCTGATAATTTTATTGGTTTTGCTAATGGAAAAGAACACAAAATGGATCAGTCAAAGTGCCTTGAACATGTATGTTCTCCTTGGACCTTGCTATTTGATGGAGCTTGCTCCAAATTTGGAAATGGTGCTGGTGTAATTATGATTTCTCCTAGCTTGGAAGAATTTGTTTTTTCCTTCAAGATTAATTTTGAATGTACTAACAACATTGCTGAGTATGAAGCCTTGTTGTTGGGTCTGAGAATTGCATGGAAGTATGGTGTCAAGGACATCATTGTAAAGGGATATTCAGAGCTAGTTGTCAAACAAATAAGAAAACTGTATGCTACAAAAAATCAGCGGATGAAGTAGTATAAGCATGCAGTTTGGGATCTAGTTGAGATGTTTGATTCCTTCAATATTATGCACCATGACAAAAGTTTGAATGCTGCTGCTAACAAGTTGGCAATGTTGGGGTCAAGATTTGGAGTTTTCACTATTTCACCTTATTGTGAGTACAATGTTGAAGTGTTGACTAGGCTAGCTTGTCCTTGACAACATCAAGCATTGGCAAGTGTTTGATGATGATTCTCAAGTGCAAAGGTTCTTGCAAAATCAAGGTGATTTTGTAGATCAGCATATTGATTGGGAACCAATGGTGTGTATGACTGAAGGAAGAGAGACTTTTTTTGGAAAAGATATCATCCAATTGAAAACAAACACCATTCCTAGAGGTCTTGTTGCACTTGAGTCAAATTTTAACAATGCTGATTACATCATAAATAGAAACATGTCTACCTCAAGGGATGTGGAAGAGCATGACTTGGGAACAAAGGAAAAACCAAGAAAAGTTTGGTTGGGCAGCAGTCTAAACAAAGAGGAGAAACAATCTTATGTTTAGCTATTAAAGAAATATCAGGACTGTCTTGCATGGTCATATTCAAAGCTGAAAGCATATAGAGAAGACTTATTTCAGCATGAGATCCCTCTTGAAAAAAATGCCAAAAATTCAGACAAAAGCAAAGGCCAATTAATCCACTCCTCTCCATGAAAATGCAAGATGAATTTAAGAAAATGAAGGAGGGAGGGATCATTCAGCCCACAAGGTATTCATCATGGGTTGCAAACCTTATGCCAGTCAGAAAGAAGAATGGAGATATCATATTTTTGTATAATTCAAAAACCTAAATAGAGCTTCATTAAAAGACAACTATCCCTTGCCAAATATGGAAAATATGTTGCTGCTTATGACAAGGTCTAAGTTGCTTTCTACATTGGATGGTTTCTCCAGATACAATGAAGTGGTTGTCAAAGAATCAGAAAGACTTAAGACACCATTCACTACTCCTTGGGAACATATGTTTTTGTTAGGATGCCCTTTGGTTTGATGAATGCTGGTGCCACTTTTCAAAGAGCAATGGATGTTGCTTTTGCTGGTTACATCAATGAGTTCATTGTAGTTTACCAAGATGATGTGACTGTGTTTTCAAGGTAGAGAGGTGATCATTTGTAGCACTTGGAGAAGATGCTTTGATCAGATGTAGGGAGTATGGCATTTCTCTTAATCCAAAGAAGTGTCATTTTGGCATGCAAAAGGCCAAGATGCTTGGTCACATTGTGTCAAAAGATGGTGTTATGATAGACCCTGAGAGAGTGGAAGCAATTAGAAAAGTACCTATCCCAAGAACCAAGAAAGGCATCCAATCTTTCTTTGGTCAAATTAATTTTATTAGAAGGTTTGTTTCCAACTTTGCTAAGTTGACTCTTCCAATCACAAGCATGCTAAAGAAGGACCAAGTTATCAGGTGGGAGGAGGCTACCATTCAAGCTTTTGAAGGAATTAAGGATGCACTTAAACATGCACCTGTTTTAGCAGCCCCAAACTATAAGAGGCCTTTCCAAATATTTTCCTTTACCTCTGAGTATACCATTGCTTCTGTTTTTCTACAAAAGGATGAGAATGGGGCTGAGAGGCCTATTGCCTTCTTTAGTAAGGCTTTACAAGCAGCTGAGTTGAAGTATACAATCATGGAGAAATAAGCATTTTCCTTGGTGAAAGCAAAAAGGTTTTCAAGCCTTATATATTGAGTTCAAAATTTGTTGCTTATGTTCCCCACACCATGGTAAAAGAAATCTTATCGAAATGGAGATCTCAAGCGAAAGATGTAGATGGGTGAAAAAATGCAGGAGTATGATATGGATATCCAAACCAAAAAGCTAGTAAGAGGTTTGGGTCTTGCTAAGCTCATGGTGAGAGCAATCAGACTATTCAAGTGAATGAAGTAGAAGAAGAAATTAAAAGGCTAAACAATACTAACCATGCATATAACAAATGAAACTATGAATCCTAAGAAAAATTGAAAGGCTAAGCTATTGAAATGAGAAATTCAGAGGAAAATTTTGAGGGGCCATTTGCTTGAGCACAAGCCAGCTATTTATAGAATCCCATTCACCCAAAGGTGAAAACCAAATTGATCTCCTAAACCATAAACAATGCTAAAACAATATTCCAGGAACCGTAATCATAAATACAAGCAAAGGTGGTGAAAAAAGTTGGTAAATGTTGAAAATTTACACGAGTCGCATTAAAAAGAGCATTCTGGAAAATGTGTGAAGGATCGCCGCCCTGAGCATGGCGGCGGTTATAGGACCACCGCCTTGCGTGGGTGGCGGTCATGAGACCACCACCCACGTAGGGCAGCAGCTTTCATCCTTGAAGACTAAAAAGAAAAGAAAGAGGGGGAGGAAAAAGAAAAGCACATATGGGCTAAGCAGGGCATGTGGGATGTTAATGCATGCTTGGAGAGATTTTCCAGATCCTAAACACCTTGCGAGGAGACCTGTATCATCATTGGGGCACATGTAACATTGTTCGGTGGTGCAGTACCCTAAAATTTTGGGTGCATACATATTACCCCCTCGGAGAAACATTTTATCCATGAAGAGGTGTAAAATGGTGGGTCTGAGTATGGCAGTCCCGAAATGGGAAGTTAGAAGTTATACCTGATACGTCTGTGTGTCGAATGACGCCATCCAAAATTCCTGCCACCTGCAAAATGAAAAGAGGACTCAAGTGCAGATAGACAAAATAGATCGGAAAATAAATACTAAAATAATATGAAATGAGGACATACCATTTGTGTAGGGATAAGAACTTACCTCCATCGGTGCTCTAAACCTGCAAAAGGGCATTCAAAACAAGTCAGGTTGCTATATATGTAAAAGTGGGCCCATTTTCCTATTCATTTATGCATGTTGATTTGGTTGATTTTGAGCTCTGGGACCCACGGTGATGGTTTCTCATGCGAGTATAGTCAAAAAATTTAGGACGAGATCGTGATCATGCCTCCATGAGCGGAACACCGACCCACGAGATCACAGGTTAGTTTTTCTCGATTTACCATTTTTTCCCCAAAATGCTAAAATGGTGAAATATTTGTCATGGGGGGATTATTTCTGAAAATGTTAGTTTTAATAGAGTCAACTAGGGGGTGCCTACTGGGTAGGCTTTGTTTTGAGTCAAAACGGTCTTTATTTTGTGTTTTTAGCCGCTTTTAGAGCACATGACCCACATGGGTTTTGGGACATGACCGCCACCCTGAGTAGGACGGCGGTTATGAGACCTCCGCCTTGATCGGGCGCGATTACAAGACCACCACCTTTAAAGCGGCGACATGGAACCGCCGCTTGCTCGAGGTGGCGGTTCTACACAGAATGTATAAATAATACCTATTTGAATTTGTTGTTGCATTTTTAGCATCCTTTCCTGCTTTCATGATTTTTCCAATGTCACTTGGATACTAACTTACTCTATTTTGTGTGTTTTTGGGTGTATGCAGGCGAAGGAGGAGTATATCTGATGGAGTCAGGAGAGGGAGTGTGATTGGCTTCTGGTAGTATTGGATGCCCTTTTTCAGGATGAGTAGGACACTCTTCAAAAGGCTGGTATACTACGTATTTCACAGGTTCCGCATGTTGCACCATCTAGTCACATACTTTGTGACTTATTTTCATATTGAGATGCAGATCGAAACACTTTTCGATTACCAAGGGTCCGGTGTGAGTGGACCATTATTTTGGAGGACGCGTTACCGTATCTTAGGGGTCCCAATTATTAGGAGATGGCTCACTCTTGAGACAATAGGGTCACAAAGAGCTCGGTCCAAGCATAGTGGGCCTCATATATGGGAGATGCAATTATCTCCACTAGTTTGAAGAAGGGGGTGAGGGTTCAATCTATTCCTAGTCTTCCTATCCCCTTGATTCATCAGGCCATTATGGGGATCCTTGCCTCAAGATTGATTGGGGACAAGGGAGGAGACACCTTACTATATTGCTGGTCCCCCATCATTACACAGATTGAGGGGCATGGCTAGATTTATGCCTGGGAGCCGACATTCTTGGGACCATCTATCATGATTTGTACCAAGTGGTTCATTTACAGGGGCAATCATTGAGCCATCCGACCCTGGTTATGAGCTGGGTCTATGAGCATTTCATCCCCTATGGGAGAGGTGTAGAGGTGGTAGATCCCAGAGGCATGTGAGGGCATCTAGATAGATAGAAATGTCGATGCTCGAGAGCACCTCACTAGCCAGATCCACCTCCTTGACCACTGATGACATGGAGGCCACACCTTATTAGGCCATGGCAGGTTTATGGGGTGAAGAGGCTCTTACTTTGATTTCTTGCTCCACCACACGGCAGCTTGTTGACAAGATGGGGAGGGTGGAGATACATCCGTTTGGTCGAGTGCCCCAAAGAGCTTTGGCCTTCAGTATGTAGGTATTCTTCCCCAGGTGGTACCAAGATATAGATCACCGGGAGGCTAGAGGAGGTCCTAGAGGCTGAAGTTGTATAGTTGTTATTCCTAGTGTCCCCATTACAACTAGGAGGGTAGTACGAGCTTAAGGAGAGTCGGTGCTCCTCGGCACACTTGCTTTAGATTACCTCCGGTCCCGCCCACAATAGTGATGACCCCATTGACATAGACTCTGATTCTGAGGAGTTCACGGGGGGGACATGGAGGAGGAGATTGAGGCTGAGGTCAGTGAGTCAAGTGGAGAGGAGGACAATGATCCTGAGTGGCATGATACTCAGGACATCTTACAGTAGAGAGGAGGAGCAGAGTGCGGAGAGGGTGACTCTGGTTTCAGAGGAGCCACTCTCTCAAGGCTTGGGTGGAGAGGATGAGTCCGTAGTAGGATGTTATGTGGCCCTAGGCACAAGAGGAGTGCACCAGTTAGCGGTGGCATCTATGGTAGGTGCCGACCCTAGAGATCCATCTTGGAGGCCCGGAGATCCGAGTGAGTTATCATCCTTCCTTTTAATGTTTGGTTCTAGTTAGAATTGCCTTAATTGCTATCTCTCCTTTTGTTTACATTTGTTTCTATCTCTTGATTATTTCTAATTAGGTTTTTCTCCTTTGCTTGCAGAGACTACTTGATGAGTGGTGAGACCTAATTTACTGGGTATGCACTGATACCTTGATGATCCCTATGGAGAAGACCCGTGCAGAGCTATCCATGGATGTAGGGGAGCCCTCTGCAGCCGGTACGCATACCAAAATTCTTGCCCCTATATAGCATGTGGCTAGGATGGTGTCTACCCTCTGTACTGAGTTGACAGGATACATGACATCAGAGTGCCTGATGAGGAGTCACTCTCATGGTGAGACCACAACTGATCCTTGGGATCGTGAGCCCTCCATGCACTCAGAGCACCGGTGCAGCCAGAGTCCTAGGCGAGAGCGTGCACCTTCGAGAGGATCTCATAGGGGTTGAGAGGCCATTAGCTTTTGTAGATCATTAGTAAGATGTATTTGTATTTCTCGGGCTCTTTAAGCATTTTGACCATGCTTTGCACATTATGGAACTATACAGGAAACTTTGATTATATATATATATATAGATATTATTTTTGGATTAGAATCTTGGTACCAATGTTCTTCGATTTGCTTTCATATGTAAATTACAATGTTATTTTTATATGCCTTCTTAAATGTATGTAATGGAGAACACGTGATACAAATGTTTTCTTTTTTTTTTCGTATTTCATGATGCTTTGATGTATGATAATGTAGACACAACGTGATTTTGAACTTTAATTTCCATAAGAAATTTTTGGTATTTCATTTTTGTTTGACAAAATGAGATGATAAACCGGTATGATGAGTAGATGAAATTGCCCCATTCCTGTCTCCATGCAACTAGTAAGATGTGAGAGCTCATCACCGAGAGCTAAAATGGCACAAGTTGTGAAATTTGTTGAATGGTAGTGATGAGAGATAGACAAAGATTTGGTGGAACAAAATTAGGATGCTACAAACCTACTCTACTGAAGTGACTCCATAGTTTAGAATTCTACTTGCTTTGAGGTTTATCTAGACTTAGATCCGTATATGGCCACATGGTTGACAAAATATAGTTTTTAGGGTTTTGAACTCTCTTGGAATTTTGGACATCTGATTCATTCATTTTTGACTCAAGATTTCAAAGGTTCATTTGAGTTGCTTATTGACTACCTTCAATGTTTATTGTTAAGAGGACCCCCCATACACTGCCCCATGCTACTAGTCAGAAGCGTGGGCTTATCACCATGGACAAGGTACAGGTGAGTAAGGGCATTCCCATCCTTTCCCAACCCTACATCACTAGTAAGAGATGCAAGCTTATCACCGAAGGTTGGTAGGTCAAGGAAATGTGTAAAAATAAAATTTTCTATTTGATCTATACTTGACTTGTTTATTTGAGAAAAATGTCAGTATGTTCTTACTTCCAAAGAGTTATGCACATGGGATAGATGTGACACGATGAAGCTTCTAGAACATACCATAGGTAAGACACCTATCCTAGGGAGAAACCAAAAGTGAGAACAAGCATGCAAACCTTGGTATGGTTACCATTAAGACTTTGTCATATCTAGCTTTGTATGGATGAAATGATTCTGAAATGGTGATGATGCTATGAAAATGAAGAAGTATGATTTGAAAGCTAATGTCAATATCATTAGAAGCTTGTAATGAATTGATTTGGGAATAAGTTCCTTGATCACAAGATTTTTACAAAAAAGTAGACGAAATAAACCTAACTACATGAAGATGCAATGTAGATATAATTATATAGATAGTGCTGGTCACTTATGCATGGAATCTCTTAAGGTGTAGGGAATTGATAGTTTCACCAAATTCCTCACCCTCCAAAGGTGTGCATAAGAGATATGCACCATTTCCATAGTCCTTCATGAGTCGGTATGGGCCCAACCATTTGGGCCGGAATTTCCTCCCTTCGCGGTCTTTTTATCGATCTGGTTGTCTAGTCTTAGAACTAGATCACCTTCGTATATGTCTCGTTCATAGAACTTCTTGTTATACTATTGGCACATCCGGTCAGCATAGACTCGTGTTGTTGTTCATCATTTAGCTTTGGTCTCATCTAGGCTTTCTATTTGAGAGATACGTGCTTCTCTATAAGCTTCTTCATCTAGAATCCCTTGTAATGAGATGCAGAGACTGGGTATTTCAACCTCAAGTGGGAGAACTGCTTCCGCTCCAAATACCAGCGAGAAAGGAGTTGCTCTGTTGGTGTTCTTATTGAGGTTTGGTGGGCCCATAGGGCCGGTATAACTTTAAATGCCAATATTTTTTGTTTTCTTTTACCATTTTAAGGAGAATGACTTTCAATGTTTTATTTTTTGCTTCAGCCTGTCTATTGGCGTGAGGGTAATCTGGGAGGTCAGTATGATGGTTTATTTTAAATTTATTGCATAGCTCACAAACCTCGTCATTCTTAAAAGAAGTCCCATTATCTGTGATAATGGTTTTAGGACACCGTACCTACAAATGATCTAGTTCAAAATGAACTTGGTGATCACATGAACACAGTACAATGGTGAGAGGCATAGCCTCGACCCCTTTGGTAAAATAATCGGTGGCCGTGATTATGAAGTTATGGCCATCTGTAGATGAGGGAGAGAATTTCCCTATCAAATTTAGCCCACATATAGAAAAGGGCCATGGAGTAGTGATTGGTTGTAGAGCTTGTGCCGGCATGTGAATCTCATGGGAAAATTCTTGGCATTTATGAGACTGCATACAAACTCTCTTGTGTTGTGTTGTGTTCTAGAGTGGGCTAGAAATAGCCCATCCAATGTATTTTGTGGGTGGTGGCATGAGCACCGAAGTGGCCTCCACATATTCCACTTTGTGAGATTCGTGGAGAATATTCTTGGATTCTTACGTGTCAACACACCTTAGAAACATTCCATCAAAAGCCTTACGATAGAGCACTTGTTCTATAATAACGTATTTAGCTATGATAATGGGTAACCATCTTCTCTTGTTGTGACATAGAACTTTCTCGATAGGTATGGCCCATGATATAATTAATAATATCGTATACCAAGGACATTTAGAGATGGGAGGTCTAGTTTCGACGTAATATATGCATTCATTGGGAAATTCCAAATCAACTAGATCACCTTTGTCTAATGGGTTGTTAGCTAACCAATCTACTATGATTTGTCCCTTAACGAACTTTTGATTTACAAAAGTTAATTCAAATTCACCCATTAAGGTCATAAAGCATCCAACCTTTTTAGACAAGGACCCTTGCGTGAGAAAGGTTCATAAATGGTCTATTTTTACAATGACCTTTGTTTCTTGATTTAGCATGTAATGTCTTAAGCGTTTGGTTGCGAAGACTATGGCAAGGAATTATTTTTCTGCTTACGTATAGCGTGTTACATAATCGAGTAACATGTGGCTTATAAAATAAATCACACGTTCTCTCGTGTCATCATCTTCTTGAGCCAGCATGTAGGCTAGTGAGACATTGGTAGCTCATGAATATAATATTAAAGGGCGATCTAGTTTAGGTGGCATTAGCGTGGGTGGTGATAACATTGAACACTTAATGGCTTCAAAAGCCTCCTTGCAGTCTTCGGTCCAATCAAGATCTTGTACTATTTCTTGAGTAGATTGTTGATTGGATTAATGGCAAAGCTTAAGTCTGGGATGAATCTTCGATGGCATCGAGTTTCCCAAGAAATGATTTGATTCCAAATTCATCCGATGGTGGGATCATTTCAAGAACAACGCATATTTTAACTGGGTCTCGTCAATCCCTTGTGACAATATAATGTAACCTAGGAGCTTCCCTCCTGTCACACCAAATACACATTTTTCTGGGTTTAGTGTGACTCCGTATTCTATCAAATGTGAAAGAATGATACGGAGCACTTCCGGGTGATCACAGTGCTTCTTGGCCTTGGCCAATAAGTCATCTACGTAGGATTCCATGATCTTGTGAATAAGATCATGAAATATGTATGTCATTTCCCGCTGGTATGTGGCGCTAGCATTCTTGAGACCGAATGGCATAAAAACGTAGCAATAGGTTCCCCAAGGAGTTATAAATGTGTTTTGGCTTGGTCTTTTTGGATATTCTGATTTGATTATATCCTGAGAATCCATCCATGAGAGACAAAAGCTCAAAGCCAGCTATTGTATCAATGATGACGTCAATGGATGGTAATGGGAAGTCATCCTTGGGGCACGCTTTGTTAATGTCTCGAAATCTATGCAAATGCATATCTTCCCATTCTTTTTGAGAACGGGAATGATATTAGATATCCATTGAGAATAATTGATTGGTTTGATGAATCCTACTTGGAGGAGTTTCATTACTTCTTCCTTTACCATGAGAGCTACCTTGGGTTTCATTGGTCTCGATTTTTGTTTAACTAGCTTTACATCTGATTTGGTGACGAGATTATGTACCGCGATGTGTGGTGCAACCCCTGTCATTTCTTTATAATTAAATGTGAAAGCCTTCTGATGTTATTTGAGGATTCGAGTGTGTATTTCTATTTCTTCTGGAGTTAACGAAGATCCTAGTTTCAAGATCCTTGGGTCTTCCTCTGTTCTAATGTTAATATCAATTGTTTCTTTGATTAAAGAAGTGTTACCTTCTTCAAACTTAGGCGGGGCTGGAGGTAATTCCAGATCGTCTCCATTCTCTACTATGTACATGTTGAGTTCCTTTTGTGGGGGAAGCTCTATCATGGGATTTCCGAAGTAGGAAGATGAATGTCGGATTAAGGATGAATCTACCTCATGATGGGTGAGATGTAACATTGCATAGGCATTTAAGTAATCTAGAGTGGCTCTATCACTATCAACATGGTCTAGGATAATAGAGTTGTTCTCAGCTATGTTTGTTAAAAGAGGGTTTGACATTGTTTTCACTAATGGTTTAGTACGAAGGGATACCACAAAACAGGTATCTTCTAACTCACTGTTTGGGGTGAAGCATGACACTGAGGTTGCTATAGAATCCACAAGAAGATTTTGTTCTCATGGGATTGCTTCAATGGATATGAAGTCGAATTCTTTGCTCAAAGTTAATACCACTATTTTGTAGAGCTGTAAGTGTTTAGCTCTAGTTTCATACACCTCAGAGACTTGGTTCACTACTAATTGAGAGTCTCCTAACACCCTGATGTCATTAACACCAAGCCTTTTAGCTATGATGAGGCCAAGGAGGAGGGCTTCATACTCCGCGCCATTATTTGTACATTCAAAATTTAGTTTAAAGGTGAATGGTAGGATCTTTCCTTGGGAGAAGTAAAGATCACACCTGCCCCAACCCCATAATGACATCTTGCTCCATCAAAATGGAGAGTCCAATATTTAGTTGGGAAGATGGATGTTGGGACATTCACTACGTCAATTTTTTCTGCTTCGGTTACTTCTACCATGCAGAGATCCTTTGCTGGAAGAGCACCAACACCTAGGGTATATCCCATACCTATAGAATCAAATGGTAGGAAAATTGGTAGATCCTACTCTAGTAAGTTAAAATCTTCGCAGTAGTTCCTAATGATATTGCTTCTACAATGTTAGTCTCATCCTTGAGGGCTGGGATAACTTTGACTAGGCTCATAGTCTCAAGATCTGTTGTAGGTACCAAATTTTCTTCTGGTTTCACGTTAGTTGGTTTATTAAGTTGGTTTGTTGGGAGTTCAAACTCAGAGTGAATGCCCGGTCGTTTTTTTAAGTTAGCTAGGTGTATATCGAATGGTTTTGGATCACCTTTGGCTATGAATAACTATCCTAAGTGCAAGAACCTTACTGCTTGAAATAACATAGAAGGGATTGCCTTCATATGGTGTATCCATGGTCGGATGAGGATCATATTATAATTGGTTTCCTGATCTATAATATAAAACTTAGTCAGGATTGTTTTGGGTCCTAAGATAGCTGGTAGTGTTATAGTTCCAATCGAAGTGGCCTTAAGGCTATCATAGCCTCTTAGCGTATTCTGAGTCGTGGAATAGTTTGTTTCTCCATACCCTAGCTTTTGAAGAAAATATAAGGGGACTATGTTAACTATAGCCCCATTGTCAACCATTGCACGTTTAATGTAATTGTTATAAACCCATACTTGCAAATGTAAGGCTGAATCACCTCTGCATGTAATCTCGGCGTATGTTGGCATTTTGTTTATTTCGAATATAAACTCGACATCCCTCTCCCATTGCTGCCCCAAAGGGTAGATATAAAAGTCAATATGATTTACCTATGTTTTGGGAGGTGGAGTGATGTTGATTAAATGACCTAACCCTAATGCCTCTCACGAAAGAGCAGCCCTATGGGTAGGAGAGTTCCTCAAAAAATCCAAAAGGAGATGTGAGAGAAGGTTTTGTTAGGTCATTAATCGGATCATAGGCACCTATGGGTTTCACTAATATTTGTTGGATGTTATTTGTCTCTAGTGAGCAACTTGGATTTGGTTGAGAGGAATAATCTCGTGTCCTTATTACGGCTTCTACGGGTAGTTCAATATCTAATTCTACTAAACCAACTATCTTAGGTTGTGGTTGACTTCTTAATTGTGGTGTAATAGGTGGATTTAGTGAAGTCAAGGATTCATAATCATTATTTCCTACCATTACACCTTTTTTCGTCCCATTTGGATTTAATTTGCTGTTATTGTGACTTGGGAGTGGATCATTGAAGATCTTGAGGGGAGCATTTTGAGGGGAAACTACCCCTGTAAAAGCATTTGGTGCTGGTGACGCAGGATCCACCAAGAACATATCTATGAAAAGTTGTCTTTGCTCCTCTGGAAAATGTTGCATGAATTTATTGTAGTCACAAAGATGTTCTAGTGTCGTGGCCTCGAATCTTGTGAAAACCAAAATACGAGTTAGGATTGGAATTTTCTAGGTTGCTCATTTGGCATATATTGTGGTCCAAGACTCTAATCAAACTGCTATCTATTAGGATTAAGGTTTTGTATTTGTTGTTTTTGGTTTTGATATCTAGTTGAGTTTTGGCTTGGACCCTGTGTCTGGATCCACCATTGTTTTTGTTGTTGTTGTGGATGATTAAAATCCACCGAATTGATTGTTGGGGTAAAGTTGTTGTTTCGTTGATTGTTAACTAGCGGTGGAGTATTTAGAACATTGACCTTTTTAGCTTGGTCAATTACCCCATCGGTTGTTGCACCGTGATTTTTGTTAAGGATTTTAGGTCCTTGATTGACATTTGTGGCAATAGGGTAAGTCGTAGTATTCTAGTTGGGGGTGATTAACCTCCCATTTTCTCCATATGTGTTGCAACCGCTATCTATTGCCACTTGATCTATTCGGAGAGCACTCTCAAGTACTTCATCGTAAGTCCTTAGTGGGAACTTCTAGACTTCTTCCTTCACCTCTCTGCTGAGAGAATGAAGGAATAAATCACATAGCTCCATTTGGTCCATGTTTGGAGCACTGGCCGAAAGAATAAAGGACTGTATGCCATCTCTGGATGAAATGAGTGATATATTCATTGTGTTCTTGTTTAATGTGCAAGAATTCCCTGATTCCTATTCTTAACAGTTTGTTCATGTCAAATGCCTTAATGAACTCTAAAACTAGTTGTTTAAATGAATGGATGGAAGCTTCAGGTATTCTATAATACCAATTGAGGGTGATGCCCTCCAAGGTTTTGGGGAATATTTTGGCAACAACCCCATCCCAAGGAAGCAATTCTCGAATGGCTGTAGCATAGGCCTTAATGTGTGTATTCGGGTCTCCCTCCCCTTTGTATTTGGGAAAATCGGGAAGAGGTCTCGGAAGCATGATGCTTCATATGGTGAAGTCTAAGGGCTCTTTCAAGTACTCTGAGTAAGTCCCTATCGCATAGGTTTCGACCATTGATGGTGCCTATTGAGGGGAGGAGGTGGAATGGGTTGCTGATATGGCGTAGCGTATGCGTTTATAGGGTCATAAGGAAGCCCCTGTGGTTGAGCAAGCATGCTAGGAGAGGAGAACATATCTTCTTGTCGACTTGGAGTATATGTTTAAGTATGAAGGAGTATTCCCCAAGAGTGGATTGTGTTGTACAAGATCGGGAGGTATCATATTCTCCACCCGAATGGTGTTGGAGGCGGCGGTTCTAGTTGGTGTTTGTTGCGAATACTGAGGAGGCATGCCCAACATGCCTATTCCTGTGAGGAGGTCTACTTGGCTAGGATGATGTGGAGGATTGGAATTTCCTGCCTACATGAATTGAGATGTTTGACTTGCTTGAGCAAGTTCTAACCCTCTAATTCTTTCTACTAAAGTTGAAATGACTTCATTTGGTGAAGTCCCAGTATTTTTCCTTGGTGGCATTTGTTGTATATTCTGAGGTTGTATAGTCATGTGATACCCCGCTATGAATTGATCGTTGCCCTGCCAAGTTTCACCGAGGGCATTTCCTATAGGTAGTGGTATGGAGGTGTTTTCTTGAAAAGAGACCTCGGGTCATGTTTGTAAACTTCCTATAGGTGGGTACATACTCCTAGAGCATTGTTCATTCCTGGTGTAACACACTAAATGTTCATCATCTAAAACTAGGTATGGATTTGATTGTCTACTAATTTGTGGTCTAAGTAGCACCTGAGGAGATGAACCAGATTCTCCTATGAATGTCATATTGTTCGAGCCTGAAGGCTTTGTTTGTTGTGTTTGCGCAAGTTGATCCAACTCCTCTATTTGGAAAGATGAACTATATCTAGTCCTTGGAGGTGGAGCTTGTGTTGATAATTGGTTATTTGAATAGTTGTCACCCCATACTGAAAGCAAGGGTGATGATTGTCTATTTAGTTGAGCGTAGTATGCCTCAAGACCTAGGAGAGGTCTACCATATGCATCAAATCCCGACATATTCGGGGGGTATATGAATACCTGTAGAATAATGGGAAAGAGCGAAGGTGGAAGAAAAAGGTAATAAGGAAAATGGGAAGCACTATGTGTTTCATGTTGGGTTCACCAATTTTCTATGATGGAAAAGTGACAAGCAAGCATGGGAATCTACAAGTAACTCTTACTCGTACCTGACCTCCCGAGGTCGTGCCAAGATAGCCGGTGGGGATGGACTATGCGTGGGATGCAGACAAGCTAGTTAGGAAATCTTATGTCTTCGACGCGCACTAGTGGAATCTACAAATCTAAGGCAAAGAAGGCCCTCCTAACCTGAACTGGCATGATAGATCGATCGGTGAGGATGACTGCTCGAAGGCTCCAATCAATATCGAGCTCTGGCATAATCCGGTCTATAGGTTGTGGGATACGGGGAAAATGACCTGGGATTGTCTCATATATATCTCCAGATAGGGTCATAGGATGGATGATGGATATAGTGGACTCTACGGGTGATTCTCTCGGTCTAGTCCAGAAATCCTTAGCTTCGTTAGCTACTATATCCAACAAGGATAACTATGTGATGATGATAGGAGGAAGTGGAGTGGATCTAAATACTAATGTGCGTAATCCAATGTCAACTTTGGATTGACTTTGGACTCATTGGCTTGTGGGATTTGTGGATCACAACCATAGATTCGTGGTTGTTATGGACTGCTATGGTCATGTGCGGAATCGGTCCCTAATCCCTAGTATCCATAGTCGTATGCCTTTTCGGGCTCTATATTTTAGAACTACAAGTTGTGTAATCTTCTCGAGTACCTTACAGTGCTGCACAACTTTAATTCTTAAGCTAGTATCTATACTAGTGAGAATGTATCTTGTGTCTGGCTATGGGACCAAAGGGTTGTAACCAAATGTTTACTCTCTTTCAAGCCTCTCTATAGTCATGTGGATTTTTATCTAGGGTAATCTGTAGTGTGGCTGGTTTGACCAGAATGTGTGTGCTTGGTCGTCTTCTATGTTTAACCCTATTAATTGTGAGCTGATTTGTTGTAAGTCTGGTGTTGTTTGGAAGACTTGGATTCTAAGGTTCTGGTCTATATCGGTTATTGCTGCGACAAGATTGGGTTGAGGCATGATAGGCTCGAATATGTATTCTCTGGGCTCCCTAGGTCCCGTGATTGTCATGCAAAAGGAAGTGATATAAAGCTAATTAATGATAGAATAAATTGACTACGCAAGATATATCTATGTATATTCCTAAATCTGATATTTTGATAAACTAAAAGAAAGCAATTATCCAATATATCTAGAAATTGACAACTAAACTAGTAACAAAATTAAAACAAACAAAACAGTGAGTATAGCTACTTGTCTATGCAGTTGTGAATCTATTCTAAGTAACCAGATAACTGATCTAATCTATTTGAAAGACTCTCGATCCTACCTCAGAAGTGAGGAGTGAATCATAGTTTCTCAGAAACTATCAATCCCCACAACTTCCCTGGAAATATCAAAAATAAAATTAACTGGAATGAAATGATTGACTACTCTACTTGATATGCTTTTAACTAGAACTTTGAAAGCTTGAACCTGGATTTTGCAAAACGTGGCGAATCGATAGTGTGTGGCCTTGTCCCTCGGTGTGATTTCCTCGTTCTTTCATGCTCACATGGATCCGAGAAAAGTGTGTAATGCTAGCATCAACCAGTAGATATGAGAAAATGGCGGCTTAGGATGCGGGGCCCAATACAATGTGAGTAGGAGAGGAATAGCACAAGAGAACAAAGCTTGGCTTATGTAATTCCTAAGCGGGATTTATTGCGATTCATGCAACATAAAACATCCAGAACCTGAAAACTATCCTATTTGATGAGCATAACCTATAACTTTAATGGCTTCCTACTAAAAAGCAAACTATCCTACTCCAATTGGTTGGATGAAATAATAACAGCACTTGCACAAGGAGAATATGTGGCTTTCTAATAGCTAAACAATACTAACCATGCATATAACAAATGAAACTATGAATCCTAAGAAAAATTGAAAGGCTAAGCTATTGAAATGAGAAATTCAGAGGCAAATTTTGAGGGGCCATTTGCTTGAGCACAAGCCAACTATTTATAGAATCCCATTTACCCAAAGGTGAAAACCAAATTGATCTCTTAAACCATAAACAATGCCAAAACACTATTCCAGGGAACCAGAATCATAAATACAAGCAAAGGCGGTGAAAAAAGGCTGGTAAACATTGAAAATTTACACGAGTCACGTTAAAAAGAGCATTATGGAAAATGCGTGAAGGACCGACGCCTTGAGCAGGGCGACGGTTTCACATCCTTTGACCGAAAAGTAAAGAAAAGAGGGGGGAAGGAAAAAGCAAAGCACGCAGGGGCTAAGCGGGCATGCGGGATGTTAACACATGTTTGGAGAGCTTTTCCAGATCCCAAACACCTTGTGAGGAGACCTGTATCATCATTAGGGCATGTGTAATATTATTCCAGTGGTGTAGTACCCTATAATTTTGGGTGCGTATAGTCACTCCTAGAGCCTTCAATGTTGGAGATATGGTTTTATTATGGGATAATAGGCATGAAGACAAAGGCAAGCATGGAAAATTTGATGCATTATGGATGGGCCCTTATGCCATTGATATCAAAATTGGTGAGCATACCTTTTTTCTCAAAGATTTAGATGGGGAATTGTTGGAATTTCCTGTTAATGGTAGGAATCTAAATCATTTCTTAGATTAAACCCCAAATTTGAGGTATGCACCAGCTTGTACAGTGTATAGTGTTTGGTTTTTCACTCTATTTTTGGTGTTTTATCGGTTTGTGGTTTGCCTTGCTATGTGGCAGCCATTTTTGTCGGGTTCTCAGCTAGTTTTTGGTGATTTTGGCTCGTGACTCCTTTTCCCAATGGATATTTTGGCACTTGGTCTACATTTTGTCCTTGTGGCACTCACTGGGAGTGCCCATCCCTAAGAAAGAGCTGATGTTTGTGCAATTTTGAGCTCCCACCATGTTGCCCTAATTTTCCAAATCTATATTTGCTCAAAAAAAAATTTACCCTTTGAATTGATGGTCTAAAATTATTCCCCTCCAGTTGAATGCTTTAAAATGCTCACAAACTTGTTGTTTTGCCCTAATTTGAAAGAATAATCCAAGTTTGCCCTTTTGTTCCTAGTTTTTCCAATTTTACGGGCTATGTCATTTTTTCCCTTTGCCAGATCATGGAAAAAATGAAATTGATCAAATCATACTTGTTTGTATTTGAAAATCCAAATCCTAGATCGAAAATGTTCGAAATCATGCTTTAGTTGATTCAATCGAAAAATCTGCCATCCTTGGTGAAAAAATTAATTCTAGGGCATCCCTAGAATTTTTTTACGTTTTGACGGTCATACGGGCATCATTTTCCCATCAAATTCATCCTCAAAAGGTATTGGCAATTTGGCGGCTTCTAATTGGCTGAGGAAAAGTGGGAAATGTTTCTAACTTGTCATTTTTGATTTTTTGACAAATGGGGCATTTTTGGGCCCAGGGACCCATTTTTTCCAAATTTTCCTATGTGGCATGTTCTGATTGGAAGGGGGATGGCGGGGAGCCAGATCTCTTTTGAAAATTTTGACTTTACTTTGAAAAAAATTTAAAGTAAAAAATTGGCCCGAAACCCCAGCCAGATCGGGAGTGGACACATGTCCATATAAGGGTCGAGGGGAGGAGTGGGCCGAGGGGGACTTAGATTTTTTAGCTCTAATTCTCTAAGGTTTTAAAATAAGTTTCAGCCCCGCTCCAATCAGAGGAGGACACGTGGCAGACAACAGGGCAGAGTGGGTCGGCGGGCCAGCCGAGGTAAAAGGGTTTTTTTTCCCTTTTTCTTAAAAGAGTTCAAAATAAATTTTTTTAGCGTGCCCTGTGAGCCAATCACAGGTGGACATGTGTCCAACAGAGTCAGAGGGAAGTGTGGGCCATGGAAGGAAAAAGGAAAATTTTCCCTTTTGGTCAAAAAGACCTAGGGTAAAATTTTGGAGCATGGCCCCATGGCGAATCAGCGATGGACATGTGGCAAAGGGCAAGGCAGGTCGATGGGCCGATGGAGGCAGGAGGGAATTTTTTTCCCTTTTGAAAAAAAGAGTCAAAATCAAAATTTGAAGCGTTGGCCCGCTACCAAATCACAAGGAGACATGTGGCGAGGGAGAAATCGGAGGTGCGGGCCTGTGGGGCAAAAAGTGAAATTTTCCCAATTTCCAAAAAGGTCAAAATGTGCAAAATTGAAGCGTGATCCCAATGGGACCCACCATGTGCCACGTGTTAGCTCAAAAATTCAAAGGCGGAGGGGTGGAGGAAAAGTCAATTTTTTCCATTTTTTCAAAAATGTCAAAAAGTCAAAAATGAGCCCGAATTTGTTTCCAATCATTTTTTGCCACGTGTCCGGCCTTATCCAAAAATTTAAAAAGGTAACTCAAGCTTATTTCTAAGTCCGCATCTTCCACATGGAGGGCCAGGATTAAAAGATGGATAAGATCGATGGTTCTTGTGCATCCATTTGTTTTGATTGCCATGGGAGCTCCAAGAAGCTTGGAATCATGATTTTTGCATCAAAATTCATCAAATTTATAGTGATTTTGTGTCATCTTGGCCTTCCAGGATCATTGGCATCAGTTTCATGACTCAATATTTTGATTTGAGATGTTTTTGAAGTAATTTTTCCCTGCTTGAGCAAACACGTGAAATGACAAAATCAAAAGTTGTAGAGGTAATTTGAAAAGGTAAAAAGGTGAAAATGATGAGTAAAAGGTGTTTGCATGCCTCAATGATGAAAAACATGCCTCTAGGATGGATAATGATCTAGATATTTGTAATGATTTAATCTTTTTGGGCACACTTGGCAACCTGCGAATGTTTTTCTATTTGATGTCATTTTCATTGAATCATGAGAATTGTTTTGTAACAAACTTGATCCCATGGCATATTCTTTTCTTAGGAAAGAAGGCTCCAATGTGGCATGAGGTATATAATGCATTTTGGAGAAATTGTAAAGGGTTGAAAAAGTTGAAAAATCACGAGCAATTTATGAAAGAAGGCTCATCTTCTGACAAACCCACCAAAGAACCAGAATAATTTCTTCTGTGTTGGATATTCATATATGTGAGTTGGTTACAAGTGTATATCCATCACATAGCTTTGAGATTATTCATGAAACTCTCCCCTGCTGATGAATTTAACAAGATTTTGAGTTAATCTATGTTTTTCTGGGTAGTATGATGTCGGTTATCATTTTTAAGTGCCTGCAAATAGTTTCCATTGTTCTTGTTGCAATCTTGCATTGAAAGTCTTTAGAAATCACACAAAATCTTCATTTCTTGTTAATAGTTTAGTGGCATTTGCAATCTCATGTTCAGAAGAGCCTTCATTTGATAAAGAGATAAACAAATTTAAAATCACTTTACCTTCCTTGACTGTAGAGATTTCTTGTAAGCCTTTGGGGGTACCTTAGGCATGGTTTGATCATGGATTTTTGTGTTTAATTGAGTTCTTTACTTCAATATTTTGTGGTGAATTCTCAAATATTGTGTGAAGAGTGCAACTTGGGCTTCCATTTATGCCTCTTTTGGTTGAAATAATATCCTAATTATTTGAAGCATTTTATTTGATAGTTGTTCAAGTATTGTAGAGGTTGTCAAAGATCTGATATATCCCAGTTTGTCTTGTCAACACCCCACCAAAAATTTCATTCAAACAAACTAATCCTACCCATACTACCCCTGCATTGCATTGTGTGTCAACAAAATAATACAATCCATTTACAAAAATGCACAAAGCAAATTAGGATCATATAATGTCTCTAGTAACCCTTGCCTTGCATTGAAAATATCTCCATAATCTGGGAGTGACAACTTGTGAAAGTCATATTTGGAGTGTTGATCATATTTTCCCAAGGCCTTTTCATACTACTTGCATAAATTGAGGGATATCTTCATCTCCTTCACCATTTGGGGGTTACAATATAGGTTCTCTTACCTTGGTTAAAAGGCACAACCTAAAATAGTGAGGGTCAGATCAGATCCTTTTCAAGGTGTTATCCATCTCTCCACAAATCTGAGTGCCAGTTAGATCACATTCCTAGCTACAAAATGACACACATCATGATCTATTTGACTTCAAGCTTCATGCCATATCTATAATCTTGCTCAGGATGAAAAGGATAATAAATTTAGGTATCAACAATAAGAATGTGAGTGGGTTGAGTGGAGGCCATGACAGCTAAAAGAATAACCTATAAGAGGGGTAGAAGAGGCATATCGAGTAGTTTTAGAAGCTATCAAAACATGTATAATATGTAGTAGATGTGTAGGGTTGTCACAAAAAGCTTGATGAAAATTAGTGACCTTGTCAAGTTGTTCTTGATCAACATTTATGTCTTCATCATAATATTGTTCACTATCGAGATGTCTCAATGTCTTGAAGAGGAACATTCTAAGAATTGAAAAAGGGTTATCATATTCAGCCATTGATTTAGAAACCCTACGGGAAGATAAAGGAAGCTTGATTTTCTAAAACGAACCAAAACAAACACTGTGGGTAATGGGCATAAGAAGAATACCCTAAAAGATGGTGGAATTCAAGAAATGGGTTCACGTAATGATTTAAAAAATATAGAAAATGTGTTAAATTCTAATTGCAAAGTTGCGGTAAAATGATAAAGCGATATAGTATTGATCGGCCCAAGTAATAAGAAAAATAAAGGAAAATACCTAATGCAAGAGGGAGGAAAGAAGACTTAGCTAATTCAAAATAATCCCAGAGGTGTGCGAAGCTGGAACACTAATAGAATAGGAATGTAGACTATCCCAAATGAATCCAAAAAAATGTGTGAGTGTCGGGAATACTAGGAGTGGGGCACTTGGATTAGGTAGGGGTGCACAGAGCACTTTGTAGACCTCTGCTTTGGGCACACTGTGTTGCTCAAAACCTCAAAAAGTGATTTTCACAACATTGCTTCAATGCCCATGTACTTCACTCTTTTTCACTAGTATGTCACTATATGATGGCCGTGATCGGTTGGTACACAGAAAAATATAAGACCTTACTGCAAAACCCCAAAACACATCAAATCCTAAAAATAAAAAATATGCAAATGGGGAGTCATTGATTGAACCTAGTGATCACCCAACTATGTGTCCTTACGATTCGAGAACTATACTACATTTAAGACTCTATGTATTTCTACGCATGTGTAGAATTGTGCCCTAGGTAGCTCTTGTGCTAGACGCACTTGAATAGCGAGCAAGTATCTAGATGTAGAAATGTAAGTAGAATGTGTGGATGCCAAAATGAACTTCCCCTCCTATGTGTGTATGTAGAAGAATGTGGTTTGTTGTCCCTTGAATAGAGGATTTGATGCTCTTATAATGACCTTTGAATGCAACCTTAGGTGGTGATAGTAAATGCTTAGAGCTTGGTCCTTTATTATGATCACATAGCTTTATATTTATATGATTACCTTGTTTAAATTTTGTAATTAACCATTAAAAGGCCAATCCTTAAGAAATCAAGATGCCTAAAGGCTAGAAATGACCCAAAATAGGTGAGAAAGATACAAAGAGGTTAGGGACATCGGAGGGGACGAGGGAGCACAGGTGCTGGTGTCTTACCTAAGAATTGGTGTCCAGACTCAGAAAACCTAAAGTGACGAAGGTCATACAAGGCAATAGGGTGTGTAAGACCAAGAAGGAAACCAAAAAGAAAGAAAAAAGGCCAAAGATATTGGTCAATTATTAATTTTCTCTCTTAGGAATTATATGAATAATACCATGTGACTAGGACCTAGAAATGTACCCAAAGTGTGTGATTTAGTGTTTAAAACTATTATTAGAATTTTGAATTCCTTACTTTAGGGTGATATGGAATTTCTTGATTGCCAAGTGTGCTTTGAATTATTCCCCCGATTTTCTATAAAAACCAAGATTTTCCCGAAGCATTAGTGGAGAATTTTTATTTTGATTGCACCATTACTCTCTGAAATCATACCAAGTACACAATTAAATCATATCATTTCTTTGTTTCTTCATACTTGAATTTTTAACCAACTAGCATGTAACTAGTCTACTCCAGTATCTCCATAATTTCTTCTACAACAAACCCTCATTGTTCCCTAGATCACTTGAACTCATCTCTGGAAATGAAGCTAAGGAGAATAAAGAAATAATCACCACACTTAGAGATTTTCACATTTCTACATATCCAGGTTAGAGGTGCATTTATAATTATTATAAAGATTTAAATCTAGAATATTGTTGTTAAATCAACAGAGGAAATAAACTTGTTTTAATAAGTAGAATTCACAATTTATCTATCATATGTAAGAAGCTTTTGCTGATATTTTCTTCTCGGATTATCCCTATGGATTTTCTTGGGAAACAATTTGGAGGAGGTTCTTGTGCGTCAATTTCTTTAATTTTTTTGTTTTAGTATACCCATAGATTTCAATTTATTCATTTATTAGAATTACATGTGTATGGGAAAACTTCCATTGATAAATTCTTCCCTGCTTATCCCTATGGATCTGCGAGGAAAAGAAGCTTGAGGAAGTTTCCGTGTCTATGCTTTTCATTGTATTTATTTATTGTTAAGTTTTACGTGCGATCTATTTTTTTAGAGAAGTATAAGGGAGATAGATTATTGATTAGAAGCTTCTCCCTTCACATGGTTATGAGGTGAAACAATTAGAGGAAATGTATTTTGAAAATTATAAAATAGAGTATTTCATTCTTTAACGTAGATTCAATTTCCATATCCTACAATAGAGGAATAGCCACATCTGACTATTCCTTGTTTATTTTATTTTAGTGTAGAAGTAGGATTTATTTAATTTAGAATAAATTTCCCTTGACTATAGATTTCATTTTATTTTATTCCCAGTAAACATAAAACGGAAAAAACATAGATTAGAATTTAATTAGATTTACTCTATTTATTTATATTTAAAATCTTCTTTGAAAATACAAAAATAATAATCAGATAGTTTGTTTTGTATTTCTTTAATTAATAATTTGTAATCTTATTTAGTTGAATTAAAAGGGTAATTTAATCAACTTTTATTTAATTTAGATGTACTTGCATTGTTTATGTAAAGGTAGGAACTTAGATTAATTAGATTTGGAATGAACAAAAACCCTCATTTCCATAGCGTCCTAGCTTACTAGACCTTAGCTTCACTCCCTTTGGTTTCTTGTGTGTTTTTATCTCCATAGTTGTTTAATTTGTACCCACATGACCATTCAGGGTCCAGGATAACCATGACTTAGAGTTTGTGATCTAACGGTGCCACAAACAAATATTGATACACATTTGAAAAAAATTGACCAAGGCTTACATTATCTTATTTTCAGAACTACCCTAATGCCACCGATATTTTTCACTAGATTCTTTCTTTAAATGATGAAGTAAACATTGCCAAAAATTCATGTGAACCAATGAGCTAGAGACTTGATTTTACTACTCTTGATTTTCCTAATTCCATCATTCAAACTATCTTCACAACCATATTAAAAGAGGAATTCACGAGAAAACAAAAGGGTGATTTACCTGTGTTCCACAAATTAGTAGAGTATTGTTTTTTTCACGATATTGACCACAATTTACATATAATGATCATCCTTGATCATAGCATCACCCCAAAATAAGCGAGATAATAAGAAAATCCATATCTTTCCAATTGAAAACATTTGTTTTCCTTGATTTCTTGTAGCTCATCCTATTTACCCATCCTGCTACCATCCCATCAGCAGCATTCCAACTATCCCGACACAACGTAGGGAGTTTGAGTTTTTGGAATCACATGTTAATTATTAGGTGTACAAAATTGGTGAACTTGACGTGAAGGACTAGTTACTTTTTGTATCCTATTTCTTTCTTTTATTTCATCCACCTTTCCCCTATCCCATTATTCTATGGGTATTTATACCCCCTAAATATGTTGGGTCAAGAATACGAAACGCCCATCTTGGGTATTGAAGCCTACTACAACCAATTGGGTATACAAAAATTGCCCTCATTGTTTAGGTGGGATGATAACTACTCACGAACTTGTTATCTCCTCACACACCCCCTCCTCAAGGGTTTAACACTAACTCAATAGTTAGGATTGAGGAGATAGACCAACCTAACTACAAGTGCACAACTAGAGTTATCCAACTCTAATAACATGATGTTCATGAGAGAACATGTTTTTATTCATGAGTTTTGTCCATACCTCAAATCAACACGCATTTTGATTACTTCTCTTCCTATTTTCCACCAAATGATGATATCCTAATACAAATCACCCAAATCGGCGACCGTCTTAATGCTATAGAAGAATTCTTAGATAGGATGAAAGGGTATACAAATACTCTTCTATAGAAAATACGCCACCCGTCCTCCCAAAACAAAAAAATTCCTAAAGAGGGGTGGTCTAAAAAGACCAGATTTATAGTGGGGTATCATGTACATTTGCAACCTAACAATTCCCAACATACACCTAAAAAAATCACAACTTTCACCTAGCGATTTACTCTCAACATTGGTGGGTAGAATCAAGATATTAGAAATTTCTCAAGCCTCACAACCTACATAATTTGTGGGTTCAAACAACACTTCCCATCATGTTCAAAAGAAAAACTATATTCCTTCTAGGAATGTCTATCAACAACCATTGTCACAAGCGTACTTGGGTGCTCCTAACTCTAGTAACCTCATTATAATATCGGACACACTACGAATGTCCCCTCATCCTTCATATATGTATCCAACACATGGGCTAATCGGAAGTGCGTTCTCGAATTTCACTCCTTTAAGAAATGTAGTATTCCTTGGTTTCTTTCCCAAAAGCACATATCCTAGTGCTATCCATCCTTATGTGTAAATGTATTCCAAATCTCCTCATATGGATATGTAATCCTTCATTGGTCCTTACATGTAGCATAAAGGGAATCCATATGCCTTGCCCATGCTTTCACCACACCTTATCAAGATCCCATTCCACCACATGGGCCGATCGGAAGGGGATCCATATGCCCCGCCCATGCTTTCACTACACCTTATCAAGGATATTCAATGGTCGAGTCATATACAGTGGGAACATACTATGAATACCTAAAAGAACCTATAGAATTTACTATATGAGGTGTCATGCTCCCACGACCATTTCCAGACCTCCCCAAATTTAAGGGAGAGGGAGATCCAAATGCCCATATTAAGGCATACACTACTTCCATTAGAGAGATACTCCCTTGGGACATAGTTGTTGAAAAATATTTCTAAAGAACCTTGAAGGGATTGCCTTCAATTTGTATTCTGAGAATCCCATATACCTCTAATCTATTCCTTCAAGCAACTTGTATCCAAGTTCATTAAGGCTTTTGACATGAACAAGTTATTGAGATTAGGTATTAGATAATTCATGTATATGAAACAAGAGCACAATGAGTTCGTTTCCCATATCATTCAGAGGTGGTGGAAAGTACTCTATTCTTCTACTAGTTCTCATAACATGGATAAGACATAGATTTTGTCTTGTTCCTCCATTTTCTTAAGTGAGAGACTAAGGAGGAAGTCCAAAAGTTTCCTCTTTAAAGTTATGAGGAAGTATTAGAGGGTGCACTTTGTATTGAACAAGTGGAAATAAAAAACAAACACAAAAATATAGTATTAATGGGAGGCTGGTCACCTCCACCCAAAATAAATCTAACTATCAGAATGGTTTAAACAATAGTAAAGGACCCAAGGACCTCAACCAAAACTGTGGTGTCACAAAAAATGGCATAAATGACTAACCCAAGAAGCCAAATGTTGTGAACACTAGCAATGTAAATAATGATGACACCAATTTGAGCAATCCAATAAATAATAATCTCACCCCCTTTATTAATGTGGTTGAATTTATTCATCCTCCCACTTAGCGAGTTTAGGCCCCGGCACCCAAATCAATACCTGAACCAATACCAAAAACAAGGCCAAAGGCCTCCAAAATATAACTACAACAATCAAAATAAAAATTAACCATAAAAATATGGACCACAACAAAACAAAAACTAGATATATAGGGATTATGATCCCAAATTGTATTGTGGATTCTATAGAGTGATAGGCTATAACCCTTGGAATTATCTGATTGTAACAATTTCATATAACATCTTCCAAAATATCAAAGGATTTTTTTTATTGAGATGTTATTAGCCAATCCCACAAGAACTTCATAAGGTACCCATACAATACTTGTTTCTCCATAAAACGCTAGCCTTGGGATTTATAAAGATCATTTTCTGAAGCACCCCAAAAATAAGAAAGTTAATCCACGGGGTATAAACAAAGGTATTATTGTAAGGACTAATGATCATAAATTCTCTATGTATATGGATCCCCAAGTTACTCCTAACTTGGACCAACAGAATCAGGCTAAGATTGTAGGCCTTATTGAGTTCGAGACCGAACTAGAAATCCATGCAGCTACCCACACTCATGACTACACATCACATCCTCTTCTTGTTTACCTTTTAGTTAAAGCTGATACACTAGTAGTCCTTAAGATAATATGGTCTTATGATTTGATTATAGACCTAACCAAGACTTTTTCACATCTCCTTCTTGGATTTGTCGAAGAATTCCCTAGTGCACTAATCTAATTTGTTAGAAGAATTATGTATTCATCACTTATTTCACATTACACCTCCTGTAGAGGCCCAAATTAACCATATAGATTTTTACATCTATCCTCCAAGCCAACATGAGAGAGAAATTGGGTTTATTTTTGATATAAGTAAGATGACTAAAGACACCGAATTAACATGGAGAGGTGATCCTGTGTTGTATTTACAAGTATGGATTTACAAAAATTATTTCAAGAGAGATATGATTGAAAATGGAGCTGCGGTTAACATCTTTCCATTTTCTTTCTTACAAAATCTAGGTTATAAAGAGATAAATTATTCTTCAACTTGAAACACATTGTGAGGCTATGATAGCCTTAAGGCTATGTCCATTGCGAATATAGTTATCCAAATCACTCTTGGGTCTAAGACTGTTTTAACTAAGTTTAATATTATAAATAGGGAAACCAACTATAATAAGATCCTTGGTAGGCTATGGATCCATAAGATGAAGGTTATTCCCTCTACATTGTTTCAAGAAGTAAAATTCCTTCATCTAGAGAAATTATTTGTTCTCAAGGAGATCCAAGACCTTTTACATTCACCTATATAACCTTAAAAATAATACCGAGGTCAATTTTGAATTTGATCTCCCAGTGAACCAATTAAACAAGCCTATTTCTTCTAGGATACCAATTCCCACATCAAAAATTGTTCTAACCAGTGAGTTAGAGCCACCCAAAACAACTGAAGGGGTGAGTATTAATGAGAATATGGATGTTGTAGTATAGACTGTTTAAAAAAATATAGTAGAAATGGTGAAACTTTTGGAGGATTATTTATTGATTATTCTCCCATTCAATTCTTTGGGCATAGGCCATGCTCTTGGGATAGCCTCTCTCCCAACAAATGACATTGACAAGGTCTGCATTGTCAAGGTTTCTAAAGCTTAGGAGGAGGATTCATATAATGATGAAACATATATCTTTTATGAAAAATGTTGGACCCTCAACTACGATGGAGTGAAATTCCACTGTTACATAGGGCAGGGGTTATTTTCACTTCTCTAAAAGGGAGAGTTATGCCCTTTTCTTTTAAATTGAATTTTAAGTGTATGAATAATAGAGTAGAATATGAATCTCTACTTCTTGGTCTCATTATAGCTAAGATGATGGGTGTGCACAATGTTAGAGTTTTAGGTGAATTAAAAATTATTGCAAACTGAAGGAATATTTATTCTTGGGTACCATCATAACCTGGGCACTCAAACAAACCATGTTTAAAGCTGTGGGGTTTTTTTGGGGTTGTCTATAGCTCTCCAACACAATTTTTCCAATTTGGAGGTGGAAGGAGACTCTCTAAACATAATTAACAACATAACTGGGAAAGGATCCATATCTATTTCCATCCATAACTCTATTAAGAGTATTAAGGAAATGTCAAATTTATTTCCTTTAAGCATGTTTATAGGGAGGATAACTTTGTGGCAGACTATTTTACTAATATGGGGGTAATTGTGATGATTTGACACTTATCAATGAAGTGTAAGCTCTTGATCCCAAGGTGTGAGCACACTTACATAATGACATAAATGGACATGTCACAAAATAATGTTAGCTCATGGTGTGTCAAATTCATCATGGTCATCTGTCATAGGAATAATGAGCATTTATTTCTTAATAATATGAAGATTGGGGGGGGGGATCTTCTCATGTGTCTGGGAAGATTTTTCTTCTTCTCGTGCTTGGAGAAATTTCATTTTTGGGCTTGTGTGTAATCCTCTAGCTACCTAGAATTTGGGATTTTTCATGAATAATTTTTTTGCAGCCAAATGGGTGGTGATCTGGTTAGAACTGAACCTGCTGATCTCAAAGGGGTGACACCTGAAGCCATGGCTCTGTTTGATAGCAAGGGTTTTACGCCCTTCCTAAAAATTTTCGAAGGTCATTTTGAAAATCTTAGCAAAGATTTCGCTAGTGCCTGGAAGACTACTAAAAAAGGTGTGGTGGTTGAAATGAAGGGGATTAGCATGGAGATTACTATGGATTTAGTTGCCAAAGTGATGGGTATTCCTACTTTGGGAGGGAGGTATATAAACCAAAAAAATAAGCCTCCAAAGAGCTGAAACTATTTCTAAAAGGTAATGAAAATATCACTTCCCATTTTGCTGGTTATCTTCGTCTATCTTTACCTAATCCATTTGACAAGGTGGATCTCACCCTTATCCAATTTCTCACTCTTGAGGGCCACCACAAATGTATTTATGCCTACCACTTGCCTATGCTTAATCATTTCAGATGTGGCCAAGATTTTAGCTTCCCTTACTTTCTTTATCATTCCTGTGTGCCTCTATCTCTCAGTTCAAAACCAGAAGGGTCTCTATCCCACTCCATCAAGGATTTATTCTTTCCCTTGTTAAAAGAGCTGCCCTAGATATTGACAAGACTGGCTCCCTAACTAAAGCTCTGGAAGCTTATGCGGATGGAGTCAACTCGGACTCGGAGGAAGAAGACTCGAGTGAAGATTCTGACTCTCAGGAAGGTGACTCGGAAGAGGATAAAGATGAGGTTGAGATTGTGGTGGCCCAGAATCTTAGGGAAATGAAATCTAAGCAGGGTCCTAGTGTCCCTTTGAACACCAAGGGGGAGTCTAGTAAACAGGATCTTCCGACTCCTATCAATGTGCAATTGGAACAAAAATTCGAGGCTATGGGACACGTTGGACCTGTGAAAGGGGAGAACCATTTGGCTAAGATGGCAGCGGATATTGAGGAACTTAAGGGAGATATGCAACTCACCAAGAGCTTAGTGTAGTTTTTGTTCAATGACTGGCATAAGATGAAAGCATAGGTTGAGGAAGTGGTCAACAATGGGCATGGCGAGAGAGATTGAGGTTTTAAAAGCCAACTATGGTTTCATAACCAGTGAGTTGGACCATGTTCATGCCATTCTCCACAACTACATGGAGTGGAGTGTAGTCATGGTGAAATCTACTTTGCAACATCTCCAGACTCTGGGTCATCTCACTAATGCCTATAGTGCTGTGGATAGTTAGGGAAGGAAAAGAAAGGTGACTCCCGATGGTTTCAACTTGGCATCTCTGGCTGGTAACATAGATGCTTTGGCTAAGGAATGGGCTAAGGTGCTAGAGGGGCTTGAAAAATCCTATAAATGATCAGGGGAGGGGTGTTTTGTTTTATTCATAGTCTCTATTGTTTTTAGCTATTAGTTTCTTCGCTCTTTGTTAGTTCGATATGTTTTTGTTTCATTGTTTCTCGACTTTAGCGCCTCGGGAGCTCTTATTATTATGAACTATTTTATTATCAATTTTTTTGATGGTGTGGTAATGTATTTATCTTCTCTCATGGAGAGATGACTTTGTTTGGGGTAGGGCCCCCTCAACCCTTTTTACCTCTAATAATAATAATAAAAATTATTACAAACCAAGTATTAGAAGTTTATGAGACTCGAACATAACACCTTCACTTTACAAGTCATGTTATGCGTGAACTATGTAAATATTTCAATTTAATTTCCATAGAAGCTATTCCTAGAGATTAAAATAAACTCATCAATTCTATGGCTACTTCTTCCTCTCAGTTTTTTCCTAATGAGGATTTAAAGGAAATAGAGTTCACCATCTCAGTTTGAGACGAATCCTTGGTTCATAAGATGCCTAACAATGCAATTTTGGCATATGTAAAGATTGAAAATGAGCATATTACATTAGATTTTGTAGAGAATGATAAGAAAATCTTAGGATACCTCCTTGCATATACTAATAATCATCTTGCACATCATAAGAAATGATTTTCCCTTACCCCTCACCCTTTTTCTTACTTTGGAGATAGAACAATGAATCCTTCCTCATTGGAAGACTTTGAAATCTATAAAGTTAAGGAAGAAGAAATGTAGCTAGCTCTAGATCCTCCTAAGTTTGAAAAGGGTAATGCTTCCTTAATATAAGGAACCATTGACATTAACATTGGGACAAAAGAGGAGCCTAGAAATTTAAATCTTGGTTCTTCTTTGTCTCTTGAAGAAATAAAAGTGCATACCAAAGTGATCAAAGAAAATTTTAAAGATTTTTCTTTTAGTTATAAGGACATGAAAAGTGTTTCTCCCAATGTATTAGTTCACAAATTAGTAACCAAACTTGAAGCAAAACCCATAAAATAGTAATTGAGATGTATGAAGCCCAAGGTGGATTTAATGGTTAAAGAGGAAGTGATGAATCTTCTTCAGTAGGGTTCATAAATCCAGTAGACTATTCTATGTGGATATCTAACATTGTCCCTGTTCTTAAAAAGAATGGAAAGACCTGAATATGTATTAACTTTAGGGACATACAAAAATATTTTCCTAAGGATGACCTCTTAATTCCATCCATTGATATCATTATTGATGCAATGGCTGGTTATGAGTTGTTATCCCTTATGGACGGGTTCTCTGGATATAACCAAATAAGGATCTTCGAGGAGGATCAAATGAAGAATACCTTTACCACTCTTTAGGGAACCTTTTACTATGCTATTTGGTCTAAATAATGATGGCGCTACGTACCAACATGCTATGAATTACATATTCCATGATATTATTCACAAAATTGTGAAAAATTACATTGATGATATCCTAAGAAAATCTAGGAAGAGAAGCGACCACCATGAATTCCTTCAAATTATTCTCTCACATTTAATAAAATACGGTGTAACCTTAAATTTGGAGAAATTTATGTTTGGAGCCACTAGAGGTAATTTTTTAGGATATTTCATTTATTCTTAAGGGATTGATGTGGATCCTACAAAAATATGGGTGATTCTTAAAATGACTCCACCTTTAGGCGAGTCGGATATTAGGTCCATTTTGGAAAAACTTAGGGAATCCACAGGTTTGCCCTTGATTTGAAGTATGTTGTCCATCCTATCAATGGATTACTAAAGAAATATTATTCTAAAGTATAGAATGATGAATGTCACAACACATTTGAGTTAGTTAAGTGATTTATCATGTCTCCATCGATGCTCATGGCTCCTAAAACTGAATGTCCTCTAATTTTGTATCCTCAAGACACACGGATGTCTCGATTGTATGCATATTAACACAGGGAGGATGATGCTAGTCATGAATTGGCCATATTTTTCATTAGCCACATTATCTTTGATTAAAAAACATGGTATACTCAAGCAGAGAAAGAGTGCTTCGTAATTGTATTTTTGACGAAGAGGTTAAGGAATTATATGCTTAACTAAGAAATGTGCATAGTTGTTAAATCAACATAGTTATAAAATATTTTCACACAAATAACCTTATCTAAAAAGGATGGAAGATTTATCATGTTTCGGGTGAGTTATAACCTACTTTCATCAATTAGAATTCTATTAAAGGACAAATCATCGGGGATTATTAGTTGATAACCCCATATATTCTTTAGTAGATATTTGATTTGGATTTTCCCGATGAATGTGTTTATTACATAGAGGAAAGGCCTGTCATTGCCTCATTTTCATGGTATATAGACATAATAAACCACATATTAGACTAAACATATCCTCAAAGGTATAATTCACAACAAAGGCGATGACTGTGTGTCATAGCCACAAAGTATGTAATTTTAGAAGAAGTTCTCTATTGTAGAGCCTTTGATGGCATGTTGTTAAGATGTGTCGATGAAGAAGAAGTGGAAATGATTCTCTTTGAATCCCATAGTGGAGTCTATGGTGGCCATTTTGAAGGGCATTAAACCACTTTCAAAATTCACTTTGAATGGAATAGTTTGGTCCACACTAAAAGATGATGTTGTAGAGTATGTGTGAAAATGCTAGAAATGTCAAGAATTATCACATGCTATACATATCCTAACCCATGCTTTATAACCAATTGTTACACCCTGTCCCTTATTTATTTGGGGTTTTGATCTAACAGGGAAATTATCTCCCTCCTCATCAGATGGCCAAAAATTCATCATCACGGACACAAAATAGTTCAAAAAGTGGGTTGAGGCCATGCCTCTGACTACGATACCTTGATCAATAATTTCTAAGTTTATCCCAAATAAAATAATTTACAGGTACGATGTCCCATAGGTCATTATCTCAGATAATGACACTCCCTTTAAGAATGAAGAGGTGTGTGAGTTGTGTGTTCAATTTAAAATATCTCATCACACAAACTATTTATACTACCCTCAAGCCAATGGATAGGTTGAAGCTATGAACAAGACTTTGAAGTCCATCCTCCTTAAGATAGTTAAGGAGAATAAGAAATATTGGAACTTAAATCTATTTCTAGCCTTGTGGGATTATAAAAATTTAGTGCAAACACCTATGGGGTAACCCCTTTTCTCTAGTTTTGGTACCGAAACAGGTTTTTCTGCTTTGGAGGTATAATTACAAGTCTTCGTGTGTCTTTGCATGGAATTCTTGATAAATATGCATATCGAGAAATGTGATTGTATGATTTAGAAATCCTGGATGGAAGGTGGCTTAGAGCTAAACAAAATCATCGTGTCTATTTTGACATAATGTATCATCAATATAACAATAAATTCTATGAATGAGAAATATGGGTAGGAGACATTGTGTTAAGACTTGATAGCCGAATAGACAAAAAGGTTGAAGGAAGAAAATTTAGGCCAAAATGATTATGGCCTTATCAAGTAATGGAAGACTACAAAAACAATGTGTATAATTTGTGTACCTTAGAGGGCGAGGAGTTTGGCGAGTCCAGTAAACTCACTTCACCTTAAATGTTTCTATATATAGTCATTTTACATCTCCATGATATACATCATTTCATCCATACGATTTTTTTGTCTGTATTATCACCTTGTTAAAATTGTGAACTGGAAACTTACTTTTCAAGTGAATTTCAAACTTTCAAACATTGGAAAATATATTAATCATGCTTCTTCAACATTCATTACACATTCTCAAATTATCCAATATTTATCATCACTTTTGTTCATGATACAAAATTTTGACATTGATACTACAAGGAATTTAATGCTTAGTCCCCTTCATAGTTTATCTCAAATCAAGTGTTTCTTGCCCATTGATTAACAAATAATTGAATTTTTGTAAAACCCTAAGATATTATAGAGTCACATATGATAAATAAATGATTAAGAGCACATATAACACAAGTAATAAGCTACAAAAATATTGGTACAGGTCTTGTAGTGGTGTTCTATCTAAGTTTCATTGAATCAATAAAGTCTTACCTATTGATATGTGTCTTATCCTTCAAGATAAATTCCTTGGTTGCTTGAGATGACTCACTTTTCCCACCTACACTGAGGATCTCCAAGATACTCTTCATGACACTACTCAAATGCTTCAACATCATAAGATATACCCTACTTCTACCACACACCTATTTGTATTTGGATTAACTTTCATATAAAGGCAATAATTAGATATATGTACCTGTGGTATCTGACTCAACTCCATTTTATTTAGAATCCTTCATTCTCAGCATATCTTTTATCATCATTCTTAGCCATGATTCTTGAAGAAAAATCAAACATGCACTTCTACTATCAACTCAACCTAGGTATAGATATGCTTCTTCTTGGTTCTTCAAGCTCAAAAGCATAAGATGGGATTACTTGTTGTCAACTAGAGAGGTGATCACTTTGTGATCAAATAATCAATTCTTTACAAATATGCAAGACTTCTATACTCACATTCAAAATTGGTTCATGCTAGTAAATCCACTTATAAGGTCTTTGGCATACATACCTCTTGATGTCTCTTAGTTACTTCATACCTCAAATGGAGTCTTTCCTTAAATGGATTTACAATACCTCTTTTACCTTTTTCAATAAGTTCAATACACCCAACTACAACTCTAAACTTTCTTACTAGTGCTATGATATTAGTCTTCAATGGAGATTCTTGACATTCTTCCCTCAAGTCCTTTGTATTAGTTATACATGCCCAATTTGAGATCTTGAATACAAATGGAGGGACTCCAAAATATGATTAACTATAATATAGAATTATATCACCATAATCCAAGTGTGCATAACCTTTATTATGCTGTTCTAGAGTTAAAAATGCTAATTCAACCCCTTATAAGCTTTCACTATGAACTATTACAATTTTTACAACCTCTGTCTGACAACCATGTTTTAAAAAATGAGGGAAATTTCATCATGTTACTCTCCCTAGAAGTACTCAAAAACATCAATTAGACCTCACCTTACCTCCATGTCTAGTATAAGTGCATGATTCATCAAGTTAGAATGCATATTCTGTCTATTTCCTTTCTTAATTGTGTTATGTGTTTCATTGTTTTAGCTGGAAATTACTTATTCTTGAGAAATTTTACTATACCAGGACCAATGACAATGAAACTTGGAGGGAATTTAATTAATTCCAAGGTAGAAAAGATTTGAAATTTATAGTTAATTTCATCTGTACAATCAAGAGATCATTGAGGCCCTAGTTTAGAACTGAGAGGCAAAAATTTGGAATAACATTCAAATTATGTAATTTCAAAACTTACAAAAATTATGCATTAGATCCTTGATGTCTGAATTTTTTTTTTTTTGAGTTCGACAATTAGGATGAATTCGAAGAGTAATTTCTCTTGAGGATTTCTAGCCCATTGTCCATTCACAGATCTACATCACATTCCTAAGAAACATATAATTTCCTCCAAAATAGGGTCAAAATTACATATTCAAAACATATTACATGTGTCCTTATTAATTATTTTAGCTCCAAAATCCTTGTCTACATCCATTACACTCGAATCACCAATGAATAAGTGTGAGTTATCTAAGTATGGATTTTAAAACTAATTCAATAATCCCTTAAAAAAACCCTAGAATGTCTCAACTACTTTAATAACCTTCTTAACATGGTAATTAAGTATATTTCATCTAAATAGACCCATATGGTTTATATAAGACAACTAAGACAAGATGACATGACTCTATTACCCATTTACTAAGTAAACATCCTCAATATAACCTTCTAACAACACTCATTATCCTTTTACAAGCATCTATTCACATTTTTACAACATATTGAAATTTAAAACACCTAAGCTAACATGTTCTAATGGTCTTATATGACTCTATTACTCTTGGTCCATGATGCTCCTGCATCAGGTTATCCAAAAAGGAATTGAGCTCCTGCTCAATAAAATTTTAGCCTTTCTTCCTTCTTGCTTTTAAATCTTTCCTTGTCCTTTGTACTAGTTTCCTTTGACTGATTTGTATCTTCTTGTTTAATTGAACTCTCTACCTCCCAACCACCACTCTGAAATTGTACTTGTACTTCTTCCTCATATGCTTTTCCTTCTTATTTTACCTTTTTCATTCTTCCACATTCTTGTTTTCTTCATACTTAGCTATACACATTGCATCTAGGACTGTATTTTCCATCACATGCCAAGGATCTAATAATTTCTTGACCTAATATATTACTATCCTCTGTTCTTGTTCACACTTATCTGCCTCATATGATTTCTTGACTTGACCAATGAAATGGAAGTCCTCAATACTGAATCCCAACTCATTTTCATGCTTTTAGAGTTCACATGTCTCTTTAGTTGTCATCTTATGCCATTTTAGTTGTTTTTCCTCTTCTTCATTATCTTCTTAATTCCATTTCCTTGCATGGATTTATTCCTTTGTGTTCTCTCTCATATGTTCAACCTTGCATGTGGTTGCTCTTTTTTTGGATCCTTCTCTATCTCCAAATGTATATTTCCTTCTCAAGGTGCTGTTCATTTTCCTTGTTTCAGCACATTGAAGACTAAATTCATTATGGTAAGTCAAGAATATCTTCCTCATGGTACTCTTATGATTCCACATACTTTCAAATACATGCTTCAAACTTCAGCTTCTTGAACTTGGTGATTCTAACCCAATCTTGCTGAGATGGTGGGGTGTCAAGAAGTTTTTATGTTTTCCATATTGACCTTTTTGACTAAGAACTTCCTTGTGGTAATGTACCTCTTTATACCTACTGTCTTGAAGTATTTTTGCCTCTCTCTTAGTTTCAAATGCTATTGTCTTCATAACTTGAAGATCCTCTTCCTCATTTACTTCTATTCTCAATTGAACTAGGAGTTACTCACCTGGTATTATCTCCATTATTATTCCTAATATCCTCTTCTAGAAATGCATGCATATGAACTTGATTCATAACTTCACATTTCCATCCTTTTTATGCCTTGAATTCTCTATCCATACCTGTAAATAACATAAATACATAAGAAAAAACATTATCTTCCTTGATCCATTCCCTTATTTTCCTTTATAAATCCTTACATCTCGGTACTCCAATTTTGTACTCTTTCTTAACTACCAAATCTTCATGATTTTCATTTGTTGGATTAGTTTCAACAACCTTATTTTCTTCATTTACAATATCTTTTTACTTGTTACCTTCTCTCACACATCCTTCACAAAAATATCCATCTTCTCCACTTGTAACATCAATTATCTCAACTGCAACATGATCTTCTCCAAGTGTATCGAAAAACACTACACTTGCCATTGTTTCTTGTTCAAGAAATGAGGCCAAAAATTTGCTTTCAATATCGTCTTGCTTCCATAACATGTCTACATCCTCTTGACTTGAATCTACTGCTATACACATATTTTCATTCATGCTAAGAATATAAGAATTGAAAAACATGTCAAATAGATTTACCTCTATTTCAAACAAAATATCATTTTATTCATCATCTATCTTACCATAGATAGGCAATACTACCTCAGCAATAAAGTCTTCACCAACTACATTCAAGGAATAACTGAATTTTTATTTTTATTTGTCATCATTTATACCACTGTCTCGATGTTTCTCTTTAGATGCAATTGAAGGACTATATGTTAGCTTGCTTCACACCATGCCATTGGTATTCAAGTGCACTATCAAACACTATTGAGGTAAAATTTTCTTTCAAACTCTCATCCTCTATTCCTTCATAAGCTCCACTCAAGAAGCTCAATTTTTCCTATATGCTTATCATCTCATCATGTCCATAGTAAACCTCTTCATGTCCTCTATTCACTTCAACATCAGCTATATCTTCCTCATTTTCCATAGGTTCTTCTTTCTTTTTAACCTTTGTATGTGCATCTCCATCTAATAGACTATTTTTGAACTCTTTTAAACTTGTCAAAAAACCTCCTTCATACTTGCAATAATTTCTATCTTAGAGAATCTTGAAATTATCCCTTTGTCTCTTTTCCTCTTCTTTTCGAGGTTCAAGAATCCTATTTTTTTGGCACTTCTCTTGTTTATGTGGTTTCTTGTCTTCATTCCTCTTAGACTAGCCTCTTGTTGTTCTTTACCTAGTTTATTTTTCTTTAGAGGAACTTCATCCTAACAAGATGCTTCCAAGAGAATTATTTGGTCTTCCACCTCACAAACTTCACTTTCTCCTTCATTGTTATTTACTTTGTTTAGATTTTGGCTTCCTAAAAATGCATGCACACATGGAAAAATCTGATTAGTTTGACAATACAGAGGTTCTTTGTCCTCTATGTCTACTCCATGCACTCTTTTTCTTTGTTTTCCACTTGAATTCCTTATATTAGCTACCTCTTTATTATTTAGTCCATCCTCTTGGACTTGTGGTAATAGTTCATGCTCATTTTCCTCTTGATCTTGCTTCTCATAACCTTTTATAAGGTCTTCTAGAATCTAGTTCCATGTTTCTTCTTCTTCATTACTTCTTTGCTGCTCCTTGTTATTGTCACTCTTCCTTTGGTGACTCATCTTAAGTTCTTGGTCTTATTCTTCTTTCAAGAAATACATGTTCTTTCTCAACCTCATTTGGGCTTGTTCATCAGCCTTGACTTGTGTTTCTTGGTCCACTGCATTGGACTCTAATTGCTGCATTCTTCCATTAACCTTGTCTTCATCTTTCATGAAGGCTAAGACCTGATTCTTGGTCTTCTCAAAAAATTATTTAATTCCAAACACCATACTTCTCTTTTCCATACCTACATGTTGATCCATTAAAGGTACTAAAACATGTTCTATTCCATTCTTTGTTAGAAAAAATTTATTCAACCTACCATTATAAATTACCTTCCTGTCATACTTCCATGGCCTACCTAGGAGTAAATGACATACATCCATAGGAATTAGATCAAATAACACCTCATCATGAGAAATACCAATTTTGAAAGGTACTATACACTGCTCATTCACAAGAATTTGATGATCCTTCCTAACCCACGCAACTCTACAAGGTGTAGGGTGAACTAGGATCTTCAACCCTAATTTTCATACCATTTCCTCAGACACAATATTATCAGTACTACCATTATCAATAATTACTTGATGTCGGGCCTCATAATATTAGATAAGTAAAAGAAGATGCATGGGTGCATGGGTTGAAGGCACACAGGGAAGGGTTATAACGAGGGTTTAACGAGAACACATGGTGTGTGCGCCTAAGGAAAAATAGGAGTTTTGCAACTTAGCCATATTTGACATTCTAGGAAACACATGAGAAAAGTGTGACCCATCTAGCATGTGGAGTGGATAAGGTGCCAACCTGACAGCTGTATGGTAAAAAAAATAATATTCCATGCATGCGATGGAAGGATACAAAAAGAAATCATTATAAAGAATGGAGAGTTTAGATTGAAGGGAACATGCTCCATTGGAGGACCACTTGGACACTTAGAAAGTGATCTAATACCTTAGATAGGCATGACGATGGAGATTAAAGCTATATATAGAGATGCTCAGCTAGAAGAAGGGACACCAAGAGCAACATCATATAGCACTGGATAGAAAAGCTCTGCAAGAATAATGAAGGATCCTTTGGGTTGGGATTAGGAGAACTATAGGAGTGATGGAATATTTAGAGGGATGGGTTTATAACTAGTTTTGTAATGTGGAAAGCATAGCTTAGGTTCCTGATGCATGACTCTGATCTGCATTGTTATATTGGTCTGTTATGGCCTTAATGAATGTAATGTGGTTATTGAACTTGTTAACATGAATATAAGGTTACTGTTCTAAAGAATATATGTTGTTCATGAGCATAAACCCTAGTGAATTTCCTTTGTGTTATGAATCAATTATGTATTTTGTTTGATACTTCTCTTTTGTTATCTGAATGAATGCATTGATATGATAACTCATGCTAAGCTCTTGGAATGAATGCATGGCTATTTTCTTCCCTACATCTAAATATATCATTTAGGATGTATTCTCACAAGACTCACATAAAGGAGAGCCTAGAAACCCACACGTGCCTTGAGTGAGTGCCTAACGCTCATTGGGTGATAGGCTAATATGCATGGGATTATACTATTTTTCTAAGGGTATAAAAATGACTACATCTTGGTTCCATTACTAGGACCTCTTTTGAAATTTTTGTGAGAAATGGCATACATATTGGTCCCTATGATGCATGATGACCGAATGTATGACCTTGGAAAGTGTTGAAGCATGGTTCAAGAGCACGAAGGATGAGTTTTCTCAAATATTTAGCACTAGACCTGAGTTTGATGCACGTAGATGGGTAGAAGAGAACCTGTACCATGAGTTGTATGAGACATTCTTTTGTTGTTTTCCAATAGAACTATATGAATGGATTTCAACATATGCATCTAGATCAATATGGTACTATAAATCACACATATGGACCCATGATGATTACCGAGGTTGCGGTGTGCAAATCGACTTAGACACATGTTGTCAATCAACTTGGTGGAAAGGAGTGCTAACCAGTTATACTCTAGAATATGCCATTTCTATGTATTATTTCCTAGAGGTTGCTGAGTTTGATTTTTGAGGGATCCTAGATGATAATTTTTACATGTCATCCCTTTGGCTATGAAGATCTTGATCATTACCCTAAGTTTAGAGGTATTCCCTATGGTGGCTAAGCTTCTCTGAGCACTAGACAAGGAAGCTAGGGTGGTGGAAGATGGTAGAGTTTGTGGCTGAAAAGGAAAGAGAATAAAGATGACTCAAGTATAGTGAAGCTCGTGAAAGGGAGATGGCTATAAAATGTAAGGTTATAGGTATGATGGATCTATTGAGGTAGACGTTGCAGGAAGGAGTTGAGGTTCACGTAGAGGACATGGAACCTTAGTAGTTTGTGCTACCCCATCTTGGAAAGAAGAGGAGAGGAGCCCCTTTAAATTCTGATGAGATTTTGTTGCATGGAGAAAGGAGAGCCATTGACGTGCATCGGAACCCACACAGGTGACCAACCCCGACACTTGGTTTTCTAGATCAAGAGAGAAGTATTGTTTATCCAGTTGGTATCAGTGGGAGTAACCGATCAACATCTATGAGATATAATTTATCATTTGGGACATCCATGGTTGTACAAACCATTACCATAATTTGAGGAATTTTTGGATAAGTTGCAAATACACAAGGTTTGGGTATCACATCTAGAAGTGGCATGGGACACATAACTAGTAGTGGGATAATATCACAAAGCATCGACACATAGTTTAGTGGGACATTAGGGAAACTAGGTGTGATAACTTTAGGTCATTTGCTTGGCTACAGGAGATGGATATAATGGTATAGGAGCTAGAGGACCTAGTGGACCCGTAGATCTCGGTGGGACAAGAGGAATAGGACACAGTGAATCTAGTAGATCTAGTGGAGGAAACATAGGAGATAACCAAGGCTATGGATCGGGAGGAAAAGGGCCTCAACAACCTCCACAAGTATTTTTGAGATGTATTTAAACTTACTAGACTACATGGGTATTGAGGAATCCACAAAGCATGTCCACAAGTGTGAATTACTATGGGTTGCAAAGGGATTGCTACCATGGAGTGGAAGGCAAATCAATTTACAATGATGTTGCAAGGGCACACACAAAGTTGATATCAGAAGTATGACCCCAACCGGACCATCATGGATTACACCGAATTAAATAAAACTTTCTTAGCGAGTTCCATATCGTTGAATTTGAGAAGAAGAGCATCAAAACTCTGAAGGAGATCTAATAAGGAATGGAAGAGAGTGTTTGGGAGTATGACACACAGTTAAATAATCTCTTGTCAAAAATATCCTATGAAATTCACCCTTCTCAACATGCTCAATGGTTTTTTGGAGGATTGGTGACACCATTTAGAAGGGAACTATCACACAAGACTTTCACAGAACCACGCGAGGCCTTGAAGCTTCCCTACATGATGTGACTATTGGGAGTGTTGATACTGGTGTTAGCCCTTTTTTGGAGGCTCAAATTGTTGTAATGGACAAGTAGTTGGAGAAACTATATACAAATTCAATGCATGAGGCTTGTAGTGGGATTTGGTGCACAGATTGTGAAGTGGAAGGGCATGTAATAGATAGTTTCCCTTAGAAGAAGGTACACACAATGGTGATAGATTGTGAGATTTTCCATGGGGACCATGATGCAAGTAGATTTCCTCTACTACAACATGCGATCCACAAGAATTTTCTTGATATTATAAGATCTTTACCTCTATGACCCATGATACCAAGGATTGCATGTTGATTGAATAGATTCATGATGCTATTAATCTTGGTGTGTGTCAGACTAGTCTTGCAAGAAATTCCAAAGATGATGATCACCACTATGAAGGGAACACAGATGGAGGAGCATGTGGAAGATGATTTCATGGAGGGTTTCTTAGTCGTAGTAACTATGGCAGAGGAAGAAGTGAGTTCCCATGAGGAACATGTTATAACTGTGGGTCTACAAAGCATTATAAGTGTGAGTGTCTTGATCTATTGTAGTGCTCATGGTGTAGAAAGAAACATAAGTATGAGGAGTTCCCTGATTTTTTTGAGTACATGAGTCAACAAAACTAAAAATACAAAGGTGTTGGGATGGTAAGTATAAAGAAGGCTGACCCACAATGGATTCCAAGAGTGGCGCGTGAGTCAGGATTAGAACTGTACAAGTGATGATGTGTGTGGAGGCCAGTGTGCTAGGAGATGCCAAGACAACAAGTGGTTGTTAGGGAAGAAGTGGTACATGGGAAGTATCCAGACCCTACTCATCAGAAGGAAGTGTATTAAGAGACTATGGATGTGATTCAAAGTTTATAAGGGGAGATCCAATGTCTAAAGGAGAAGTCAAAGTAGTTGGAGCAAAGGAAGAATGCCGAGGCTCTGAAGGAGGACCTGGATGAAGTCAAGGAAGTATGTAGGATGTTAAGGTAAGAGAATATTATTCCCTTGCTACGATAATTACTACAGGAGAAGGTTCCACGCATTGGAGCAAAGCATGAAAGATAGTTTTTGCATGTAAACATTCCTCCTCACAACCTTGAATATGATAAAGAGATTACATTAAATACAATTGTTGGTGGGTAGCTTATGAGTAATATCCTCATTAATAAGGGATCAAAGGTCAATGTTCTTACATTATATGCATGGCATCAAATGGGAATGCCCGTATTACATCCATCTTCGAATGTGTTGTATATGGAAAACACAATAAAGACAATGCCCATTGGAGTCTTAAAGGATGTAGTTATCACTATTTAAGGAGCCAAGTTCACTGGGGACTTTAAAGTCTTGGCGCTCACTGAGGTGGATAATTTCCTAGCATTACTTAGGTACCCTTGGTGTTATAAGAACAATGCCAACCTACGATTTAACAAGGGATATATAAGTTTTGAGAAACAATAGAAATAAGTCATCATCCCCTTGATAGATGGAAAATCAATGCCCTATACTGAGCCCTTGGGAGAAGAAGTACTTGACATAGTTTATGTGCACTCCATTAGAGACCTTGAGATAATTCATCCCACGAGAGGAAGTAATCCAGCTTTCAAGATGCTCGATCCTTAAGTGATACAACTAGCATAACATGTGATAATTGGGTGCATGGGACTTATGAGTTGATTGGGTGATAATTAAGAGGATCTATAATAAGGGTGAAAAATGCATGCTCATTCAAGCACTTGAGAATAAATAAACTTCAAATTTACTCTATAGGAGCAAGCCCTGATGATTTCTTATGAGAAATGGAGGCTTAGTGGAAAAATGAGGATGAAAGGAGAAGTATGCTCAGTTATAACTTACTCGGGACTGTAATGTAATGGTGGGAAACACATCGCAAGAGTCTCCTAGAGTGGCGCAAGTAAGGGTCACATTATCTCGTTATGTTCTCCAGAGAAACACGCCTACTATCATCCAAGACTACCATGGTAAAGAGACCACTTCATTTCATTTCCAATCATGTGAGAAGGCTGGATAAAAGGCATAGAATATTTACCACCTTCATTACGGGTGAATAAGTTATATTCCACCTTACAAGGATTTGTTCACACATGGTATATTCATTCGAGAGATGTGTCGTCAAATAGGTAATTAGCAAGATTTGGCAGTTGATCTCATTTAATCTTGTGAGTATAGGAGTATAAAGCCATCGAGTGGATAAAGTGTTACAAGTAGTTAAACAACTTATAATGGGAGATAATGCTATGGTAGAAGATAAGCTACTAGAGTTGCTAGGTGAGCCTTGTTTGGAGACATGTCTTAATGAAGAAGAATAAGAAGAAATACAACTTGAGTGTGTGTGCATTGAAAAGGAAAAAGGAAAAATGGTCTATGTAGTAGATGGTGAGGAAATGGAAAGTTTGGATGTTAACCATTCTAAAGGTACATGCAAAGTCATAGATAGTGCTGATGAGCGAGCACACACCTACCATGAGCCCTTGAAGACAAAGAAGGTTAACATTGAGATATAGAAAAAAATTTAAGGAAGCTATCATTGGGGATTATTTGTTGGAGAAATATTTTTCAAATATCATTGATCTATTGCATGAGTTCAGGATTTATTCCCATGTTGGTAACATGAACTTAAAGGAATCCACCATTCCTTGGGGGAGATGAGAATCAAGTTGAAGGAAGGTGCATGCATGATTTAGAAGATACCTTATCAGATGAATCCTAACTTGTACGTAAAGGTTAAGGAGGAGATAGAAAAAATGATAGCATTTGACATTATTGAGGCCATTGAGGAATTGGAATGGATAAGCCCAATGGTAGTAAGTATCAAGAAGAATGGAAGAATAAGGATCTGCGTATGGACTACAGGGGACCCGAATGTAGTATGTGTCATTGATCCTTTCCCAATCCCTTTCTTGAATAAATTCTCGTGATGCGGAGTAGATGGGCACGAGGTCTAGTATTTCATGGATGGGTTCTTAGGGTATTACTAAGTAATGATTGCAAAGGAATACCAAAGAAAGAAAACTTTCACCACTAAATGGGGAATTTTTCTTACACGATTATGCCTTTTGGATTGAAGAAGGTTCTGTTGTGTTCTTGTACATTGTGGTACAAAATTTTTAAGAATTCATCCACAAATTTCTTCAAGTCTACCTGGATGAGTAGTCCGTATATTGGTTAGTAAAGACCATTGTCACAATTTGAGGTTGATGTTCGAGAGATGTCGACCATTGAGGATATCCCTCAACATTAAGAAATGTGTTTTTGCTACTCCATTTAGAACCCTGTTGGGACATATTATATGTAAGGAAGGCCTACTAGTGGATCCCACCAAATTTATATTTATTGTGGGATTAGGGGAGCCTACTAGTCAAAGCACAATGCACAAATTTCTTGGGCATACAGGGTAGTATAGGAAATTCATCAAGGGGTATGCTACGATCACCATACCCTTGGAGGATTTTATAAAAAAAAGAGTGACTTGCATTAGGGAGAGGTGTAGTAGAAGGCATTTTACATTTTTGAAGGATAAACACATCACTAAGATGAAACGAGCAAACAAAGTCGAAAAAGAAAATTGATGAAGGTCGGGTATAGTTGTTAAACATCAAGAGAGCTCTAGTTTTGAGCTTGACATATGTTGTAGAGGAATGAGCTAGAAGAATATAGATTATATAGGTTAAAAGCTCAATATTGGGAAGTGAGGGGAGTTTCAGGAAATTTTGGGATCATTTCCCAGTCGATTGGGAAAACTAGCACCTGAATTCCACTCTCCCAACATCAAAATAGGGAGTTTGAGCTGACGCGTCGATGGTGAATATTCAAGGTGGTCTAGCCAAGGTGTTATGACCGAGGGAATTCAAGAACTATTGGGGAAATATGCCAAACACATAGATTAGGGTTTCTAGAATAAGGAGGTTTGAATCGTTTTCCTACAGAAGTTAAGATGTGAAGTAACCGCTTTTTTGAGTCAAGTACCAATCCCAAACAACTCGACAGAGAAATCGAGGAATGTGGGAGGTCATCTTATCATGATGAGTTAAGATATTAAAACACCGAAACCAAAGGTAGTTTGGTTGAATCATGATAATTACATGGAATAGATGGTGTGATATGGTGAGTATAACGTGGTTTAATCGATAGGCTAAATTCAAGGGAGAAAACTTGAGTAACTCGCACAACTCAGGTAAATTGATGTAGAAGTAACTCGGTTCAGTGCTTCATTGAGTAGATTTGATTTGTCTCAGGCATAAAAATAGGCAAGTGAAACACAATCTTGAATTTGTAATAGAGAGCTCAGTGCAAGAAAGTGATGTTAAGTATCCATTGGTGAAATGGAACAAAGATAGAACAAATCAGTGTGGGTATTTACATTCTACAAATTCAATGAACTAATCAAGTTGAATGGAGCCGAGTTGACTTGGTTGACGAGTCATTTGATGAAGCATGGATCGAGTTTGGTCTAAAAAGAGTAATCATTGTAGGATGATCTCACACCAAGGTGGCAACAACTATTTCATGCATGAAGAAAATTCATTTGGAGGTGAAGTTGAGTCAATCCATTGAATGACCGAGTGAAAAAAGTCTTAGAAAAGGTGTTAGCCACCCATGGATTGCAAAAGTAGAATTCCATAAAACCGAGTCAACATGAATTTCAATGGACCAAGTTGGGGACGTGTGATTTTGTTCAATTCATGATGGGCTCAATAATGTGATGTTAGTGATGATAAGATGAGTTGAAGGAGCTTGATGCAAAGGAGATCGGTTACGGTAAAAATGGAGAGTTATTTAATGAAGAGCTTGTGTTGTGGGAGCTCATGAAGAGGAGTCAGTCAACCAAGTCATGGCTGCATGGATTGGGCCAAGTTAGCATAGCGTGGTCAGTGCGATGGAAGAGGAGCTCAACACCAACTTGGTGAGTTGGCTTGGTGAGCCAACCACCGAGTTGGGCTCTTTTTGGCCTTTTCCTCATGATTCCCCCTTCAAAGACCTGAGATCGGTCAATAAGGGGCCCACAAAAATAGTAATTAAATTAATATTTTTATTTTAATATTTTATTAATAATATTTATTATTATTATTAAAATATTTTATTTAAATATTCTTTTAATTAATTGAGAAGATTAGGTCAACTCGAGCATTAATGGCACATGATGGAAGCTTCTCAAAGTGGTTCAACCAATTGTAATAAATACATCATGTGCCTTCAATTTAGGAAGGGAATTTATGACTCCTTCTCTCCTCTCTCTCAAATTATTCTATAAATGTAAGTTGGAAGCTCATTCCAAGGGGTTCCAACAAGTCAGATAGGTTGGACAATTAGATATCTTAGGCAAGTGCAAATTTTTCAAGAGTCCTCTCTCTTCTGCAAGTTGTCCTTGTATGTTGAGAGAAATTTCAAGCCTCCTTTTCAAGACTGTAATGGAAACCATTGCCTCTTCTAAATGTATGATGCATTGTGCACATTATTGAAGTAATAAAAGTGTGTGTTGTGACTAATCTCAGTCCTTTCATCCTTTTATACTTCTTTGTGCCTTTTCTCATGCTTGTAGGTACACTGTGTAAGTTCACATTTCTATTGTAGGTTCTTGGATTTTTGTGTTTATCAAGTGGTGGAGTATTGCATGCAGTTGAGTTTTGGTGCTTATTCACCCTTCTCAAGTTCATCCTTCTTCATTGGAAGACTGATAACTTATTTTTCTAATCAAGTTTAACAAAGGGAACATGTGCTTCCTAGTCTGTGGTATTTTGTACCCTCTCTAAGTTGTAGTAGGTGAAGTTGACTTGTGGTGCACACACCCACTTCAAATTAACCATTCCCGAGTCCGAAACACCCTTTATTTGTTGCATCACCACCCCTAGTATAATTTCATTTCTTGAAAATATCTCTCCCTAAAACCTATGAAAATGTTAGCATAGGTCTAAATAACCATTTTATTGCACTAGGAGTAGTACAACATTTAGTTTAGGAAGAGGAAGCTGACCTTCTTTGGAGGTTCACCTTGAGCCCAAGTCCCACAACTTGAGAGGTGATCCCATGTGTCCCAATCACACCGAACGTCCTGTTCACATTTTGGCCATTCGGAGGGTGTAGTGATTTAGTGACAAATTTTTTTCGGAACATCCAAAGGTGGGACAGAGTTGGTACTTATCTTCTCACTTACACAAGTCAAAGTACATGAAGACTCTATATCTATGGATTCCAAATCTCAGTGCATTAACTTATGCGAAGAATTCAGACAAGAGATTCTTCAAAGCAAGGAAATTATCAACATATTGAACTATCCTTGTCTCCTCTAAAGAGAAGGAGAAGAGGCATATAAACATCACCTATTGCAACATTACTTCATTTCATTAAGTTGTTGTGCTCTTAGTGAAATTTCAGCCTTACAAGGCATACCCAAGCATAACTGGTGAATCCATTGGTCAAAGTGACCCACTCTTTATGTTGCAAATTTTCAGTTTTACCCATTTCCATCTAGTTTTCTTCAACATCTTTCCATTCATGAGGCAGTGCCATCATGACTTCATTTCCACAGTGGGATTCCCACTTGTAGCAAGTGGCATTTCTTTCCATCTTTAGGGTATTATAATCCACCTCCAAACCAATTTCATGACAAATATCAGTTTCAGCATGCATTCCCACATGAGCAAGATGCGGTCATTTTGGTCACCCACCGATTGGGGGATACTTGAAAAACAATGACATGTATTTTCTAAAATCTATCCTACACCTAAGAATACCACTTGTAGAATAAGGTTCAAGAGTTAGAGCATAACATGGTGAAAATAAGGATCAATGACATGACTAAGGAAACCTAGATTGGCTTTAAAATTCCATACCCATGGACTGGCCCTATACCATGTGACATTAGTCCTCAACAAAAGATTCAATTCATAATCAATACGATGAATAAATTTGGAGAATGGATCAAGAGGAGGGACGTTCATGAATATAATGTTAGTCAATCCTATCAATGGGAGGTCCCTGCATTACCACTTTACAACCCTCTCTCCATGTATCCATTCATGCAATTTTAACTTGAAGCACATGATTCTAACCTTCTAGTTTCTACCCCTACGGTGGAGTTCATAACTTCATCCTCTATTCCTCCATTCCATCCTGAATCTTCCATTCCTCATTCTTCTAAAGTTCCTTATTTTCTACGAAGGCCATCAAAAGAAGAAGATAAATCTCTTCCACTTCCTCAAATTGTGAGTAAATCAATTGAATCCCAATTCGTCCTTCATCTTGTAGTCACAAATCCATGTTGGGAAGAGAATCTACAAGAAATGAGTGTTTGGGAGGAGTATATGGTTGAGGATACTGGTAAGGGAGAGCTTGCAAAGAATTTGAAGGAGTGGGTTTAGGATTAAATGTCAAGAAAGTTCCATTTCATCCCGCATCTAAGGTTGAAGCTCATAAGTAAATGGTGAAGACCGAATATACACAAGAGAAAATATAATTCAATGATGACCAACAATCTACCTATTCAGAATGTAGTATCCATATTGGCTCCATATCATCAAAGGAATTTGGATCACCACAAGTTGAAAAATCAGTTGTAGAAGAACATGTGAAAGTTGAAGAAGGAAGATTCTCAAGTATATAAGGTTTTTATAAGCGAGTGCAATGATCCTAATTCCCATGCATGTCAAGAACCAATTTTTTTTTGGAATATTGTAACAACTTTCCAAGGTCATCATTAAATGTTATAATTAGCCACAAAGAGTTTTATGAGACTAAGGAAGACTTAGAAGTATTGGATGCGAGATAAGGTCATGTAGAAGGTTTCAAGTCCTTATTTGTTTTTTCAAAACTATAATTTCTTAGATGAATTTGATCTTGCAAATTTTATGTTTGAAGATGAGGAAGGTTATGGTGGATCCACTACTAATTTAGAGAACATCATAGGGGAGGTTGAATCCTTCACACAGTCAGAGAATGAAGAAGCAAATGAGCATACGGGAGAAATTGAACCAGATTTAGAAGCCTTAAGTGAAGATGACATCATTGGGAGTTTCTTGCTCTCAATTGTGGAACCTATTTTGGTTAATGAACCAGTTTTAGAGGAGAATGTTTTGCATGATTATGACCCTGCAGGTTTCACATGGGATGAGAAGGTTAAAAACACAAAACAAGTTTTTTTTCAAATGGAAGTGGAACTCCTATATGAGTAGTACACTTCAAATACTTGCAGTGATTTTCCAGTGACTTTATTAGAGACTACAAACAATCCAAAGGAGTTGCATGTTACGAAAAAAATCCTTGTTTCCAAGGAGGAAAATGGGTATGAAGAGGGCATCACTTCAACACCATTTATCCAGGAATGTCTGCAGGACTTCATTATCAAAGTTGAATCTTGGGGTAGCGGGAAAATTCAAAGGATGTGACCATGTCCCATCAGTACCTAGCTTCATTAAAGCTAGAAGAGAAGCCAGAACCAGTCACATTCATTTCAGAATGTGAGGATGAGTTTCAAAATTATGAGGATCAGTGCAATGCTTCTATAGGACAAATGTAGAGCAACTAAAAGAGGAACTCTTTCTCTTTCCAGTTGATGCCTTAGTGAACCAAGTAGAGAATTGGGCTTGTTTTAGTTTTTCACTCTCATTCTCAGCCATGTCCATTGTCAAATCATTTGCATGGAAATCCATTGTGAGGAAAGGGAGCTATTTTACACAACTAGTTGTAGGGTTTGTTTAACTCACATGTTCCTCCAATTAGCATAGAGTAGGAATAGGTTTTCTTTCAAGTAGAATAAGTGCATTACACACCTTGCATGTTTCAATTGGGGCATGTATGGTTTTTAGTTTTAGTGTGTTTTGTTTTCCGTTGTCACTCTTGTGTTGTTCTGCACACTATTTCATCATTGGAGGTTTTTCAAGGAAGAGAAAAGTTCAAAGTTTCAAAGAAAGTTGTAAGATATCCCAAATTCCTTAGCTGCTTCATTAAAAATTATGCAGTGTTCTATAGATGCCAAGCATTCAACAAATTCAATATACTTCATGCTTAACATTCTAGGGAGGTCCAAGATCAGCTATACTCAAAGGGATTCTAGGATGTGTCATAGAATATCAAATCAATTTCAGGATTCTAATATTTACTCCATTCCCAATGGCTGACTTAAGGCTATTGGAATCATGCTTAACATGAAATCATCGCCAAGAGGTCGCTAAACATGTTATTCAATTTTATACACTTAGAAAAATTAGATAATGAGGGCTTATTGGACCCTGAGACTGAAGAATTCCTTTATGATCATTCTAGGTTATTTACAAGAATTTTTTACATTTAAGAAATAATAATGGTGTTTCAAAAGGGTTCATGCTTGTCTGCTATAATTTTTCCCTTTCTTTTCGGGACTCAGATTTTGTCTTGGGTAACTAAATCAGCCATGGGGCCCCACTTTCAGTCAATGTGTGTAAAGTGATTGAAATCGATCAATCAATTCTAGGAGGGTTTTAACTATGTTCCCATGAATCTCTAGTTCCGAATGGAAGCCAAGAGAATCAAAATTTGATTTAAAAATAGTTGGGGGTGTAAATGGACCATTGAAAAAATAGCTTGTCAAGAGCTCAAAGAGTCTTGGTTAACTTACATTGGGTGTGAGACTTGCCTTAACGTTATGAATGAGATGGCTCATCACATAGTGTTGAGCTCAAAATTTGAAGTATTAAGGAAGTCACAATGAGCTTGATGTATAGCTTGGCTCTAGATGGTGGTGTTTGAGAGCTCGAGAATAGGCATGTAGGTGCAAAATTTGGGCTAATGTTCTCCCTAGAGAAGGGACTCACAATGTTGGGAAATGAGCATCATCAAGCTCAAAGTGTACAAATTATCTCGAAATGAAAAGGGCTGAGCTAATGTGCTCAACAAGTGACATAGCTTGGGTGCTAACTACTTGGCGAGCATAGATAGTGATTTCAAGCCATTCATTGTAACATTTGGAGTGTGTGAATCAGAGTAAGTCGAGCCATTCCAATAAGATCATAGTTGGAATTTGCGATTGAAGGAGAGCATGTAATTATGAAAGTAACTTGGAATATGAGTTGGAATCCTAAAATGTGTATGAGCTTGGTAAGAGCCAAGGTGGACACAAGGGAGAAGATAGTGAGCTGAGGTGCTCACAAATATTGACATCATCGAGCTAGGTAACATGGAGCTCAGTGTTGATTAAATGAGTCAGATCATAGAGTTTTTGTGGTATTTTCTAGGTGAGAATACCGAGTTGTGTTTGGGAAAGTTTGGAGAGCTCTAACTAGCATGAAGGAAAAATTAGTTTAGACTATGGGTAGAACAAATGGTGATTAGGATTGGAACTCAAACATGGCAAGAGCATAGTTTGAGATAATGTGAATTTCAACTCAAGTTTCTCATGAGCCTGAGCGAAACTTAGAATGCTCGAGAAAATGTATGTGGCACTCAGAAAAAAACATGATGCACGTAATTTTTGAAGTGATGGTCAAGTTGGCTCGCCAAAACAATGAGCTTGTGGAAGGATCCCGGAAGGCCGAGTTGTGTCGGCAGATGGAAGAGTTGGCCGAGCGAGATCAATAAGGAAACATGGCAGAAATGGGCTCATGAAACTGAGTCGAGCCAAGATTGAGGAAATTACAACATTGAACTAGCCGAGCTAAAGCTCATACAACATTTGAAGGTCTTTAATCAGGGCTCGATGAATGACTCAAATGCTAAAAATTGAGCTCATTCCCATAGGCTCGAAATATCGATCAATAGTTGACACAAAAATTCCTTATAGAACGAGTCATGAAATTACACATGCAATCAGTCCTTGGATTCAACTCACCCCATCAAGCGAGAGGTTGAGCCTATGAGGTTCAATGGATAAGCTTGGCAGTCACATGAAGGAAATGGTGTTTGTTTGGTGACATCAAGTGAGTCGGTTGAGTGGAGAGAGAAGAACCGAATCATGGAAGAAAATACTCGAGTCAAGATCATAGCCGTGTAAGGAATTTGAGCCACCTTAGCCAAGTCATAGAGGAGGTGTTCAAGGAACATGATTTTGAGAAATCACAGGTCACTCGGGAGTATTGAAGACGTTAGTGCATCAGTTGTAGAGATAATAGGCAACTCGGCCATAGAATAGACAATGAGAGTTGTAGTAAATCATAGGAGAAATATAGGCTCATCGATCCTAATGAACAAGTCATAGTTTGAGTTAATCAATAATGACAGGAGCTTGAAAAACTTAGAAACTAGAAAATCAATGTAGAGAGCTCACTCTGGCGAGCCATATGATGAAATGAACAAATAGAGTCGATGAAGAAAAAAATGAAGGTTGTGCAAGTTGTTAGACATCAAGAGTGCTCTAGTTTTGAGCTCGGCATATATCACAAAGGGACTAGCTAGAATAATACAAATTATACTAGTTGATGAGCTCAAGATTGGGAAGTGAGGGGAGTTTTAGGAATTTTTTTGATCATTTCCCGATCAATTAGACAAACTAGCACCTGATTTCCATGCTTCCCAACATTGAAATAGGAGTTTGATTTGATGCAGGCATGGTGGAGATTCAGGGTGGTCAGGCCAAGGTGTTATGACCAAGGGAGTTTGGGACCCGTTAGGGAAATATGCCAAATACAGAGATCTAGGTCGCTCGAGCCAGGAGGTTTGTATTTTTTTCTTGTAGGAAGTCAAGATGTGAAGTAACCAATTTCCTGAGTAAAGTGCCAATCCCAAATGACTTGGAAAAGAAATCGGGAACGTTGGAGGTCATCCTAGCATGATGTGTTGAGATATTCAAATGCTGAAACATAAGGTAGTTTGGTTGAAGCATGGTCGTTACCCAAAAGAGATGGCATGATATGGCGAGTATAACTTGGCTTAATCGATAGGCTAAATTTGAGAGAGAAAACTCAAGTAATTCACATAACTCAGGTAAGTTGATGAAGAAGCAAATTGGCTCGATTCATTGAGTAGAGTTGAGTTTTCTTAGGCATATGAATAGGAAAGTGAAGCAAGAGCTCAAATTTTCAACAAAGAGCTCAAGACAAAATAGTGATGTGAAGCATCCATCGGTGGAATGGAACAAAGATAACATGACTCAGTGTGGGCATTAGATTCTGTAAATTCAACAAATTAATCAAGTTGAATGGATCCGAGTTGACTTGGTTAATGCGTCATCGATGAATCATCGGTTGATTTTGGTCCGACGAGATAAATCATCATAGAATGATCTCACACCAGGATAATGACATCAATTTCATGCGTGCAAAAAAATTTGTTTGAAGGTGAAGTTGAGTCGATCCATCGAATGGCCGAATGAAAAGAGTGTTAGAAATGGTGTTAGATGTGATGGATTGCAAAAACAGAATGCCATTAAACTAAGTCAACACAAAGTTCATGGAACGAGTTGGGACCGAGTGATTTTTTCCAATACATAAAGGGCTCGTAATGGGATGTTGGTGATGGAAATATGAGTTGAAGGAGCTCAATTCAAAGGAGCTATGTTATGGTAAGAATAGAGAGTTATTCAATGAAGAGCTTGTGTTGTGGGAACTCACGAAGAGGAGTCACCAACCAAGTCATGGCTGCGTAGAGTTTGGCTTTGAGTTAGCATAACATGGTCACTCATGGAAGAGGAGCTTAACACCAACTCGGTGAGTTGGCTCGGTGAGCCAACCACCAAGTTGGGCTCTTTTTGGCCTTTTCCTCATGATTCCCCCCTTCAAAGACAAACCGATCAATAGGGGCCCACCAAAAATAGTAATTAAATTAATATTTTTATTTTAATATTTTATTATTATTATTAAAATATTTTATTAAAATATTCTTTTAATTAATTGAGAAGATTAGGTAAAAAGGGCATTAATGGAAAATTCGATGAACTAATCGAGTTGAATGGAGTTTAGTCGACTTGGTCGATGAGTCATTTAATGAAGCATGGATCAATTTTGGTATGAAAAGAGCAATCATTATAGGATGATCTCACACCAGGGGTGGTGACATTGATTTCATGCATGAAGAAAATTCATTTAGAGGTGAAGTTGAGTCAATCCACCGAATGGCCGAGTGAAAAGAGTCTTTAAAAAGGTGTTAGACGCCGATGGATTGCAAAAGTAGAATTCCATAAAACTAAGTCAACATGAAGCTCAATGTACTAAGTCGGGACCACATGATTTTTTCAATTCATGATGGGATCGGTAATGGGATGTCAGTGAAGATAAGATGAGTTAAAGGAGCTTGATGTAAAGGATCTTGGTTATGGTAAAAATGGAGAGTTATTCAATGAAGAGCTCATGTTGTGGGAGCTCATGAAGAGGAGTCAATCAACCAAGTCATGGCTACGTAGAGGGGGCTAAGTTAGCATAGTGCACTCGGTGCGATAGAAGAGGAACTCAACACTAACTTGGTGAGTTGGCTCAACGAGCCAACCACCGAGTTGGGCTCTTTTTGGCCTTTTCCTCATGATTCCCCCTTCAGCACAAACCGGTCAACAAGGGGGCCCACAAAAATAGTAATTAAATTAATTTTTTATTTTAATACTTTATTAATAATATTTATTATTATTATTAAAATATTTTATTTAAATATTCTTTTAATTAATTGAGAAGATTAGGTCAACTGGGCATTAATGACACATGATGGAAGCTTCTTAAAGTGGTTCAACCAACTGTAATAAATACATCATGTGCCTTCAATTTAGGAAGGGAATTTATGACCCCTTCTCTCCTCTCTCTCTCAAATTCTTCTATAAATGTATGTTAGAAGCTCATTCCAAGGGGTTCCAATAGGTCAGATAGGTTTGACAGTTAGATATCTTGGGAAAGTGCAAATTTTTTAAGAGTCCTCTCTCTTCTGCATGTTGTCCTTGTATGTTGAGAGAAATTTCAAGCCTCCTCTTCAAGACTGTAATGGAAAGCATTACCTCTTCTAAATGTATGATGCATTGTGCACTTTATTGAAGTAATAAACGTGTTTGCTTTGTGACTAATCTCAATCCTTTCATCATTCTATACTTATTTGTGCCTTTTCTCATGCTTGCAGGTACACTATGCAAGTTCACATTTCTATTGCAAGTTCTTAGATTTCTATGCTTATCAAGTGGTGGAGTATTGCATGCAGTTGAGTTGTGGTGCTTATTCACCCTTCTCAAGTTCATCCTTCTTCACTGGAAGACTGATAACTTGTTTTTCTAATAGAGTTTATAAAAGAAAACACATGCTTCCTAGTCTCAGGGTATTCTCTACCCTCTCTAAGTTGCAGTAGGTGAAGTTGACTTGTTGTGTACACACCCTCTTCAAATTAACCCTTCCTAAGTTTGGAAACACCCTTTATTTGGTACATCACCACCCCTAGTATAGTTTCATTTCTTGCAAATATCTTTCCCTAAAACCCATGAAAATTTTAGCATAGGTCTAGATAACTGTTTTATTGCACTAGGAGTAGTACAACACTTAGTTTAGGAAGAGGAAGCCAAACTTCTCTAGAGGTTCACCTCAAGCCCAAGTCTCATATCTTGAGAGGTGATCCCATGTGTCCCAATCACACCGAACATCATGTTCAAATTCTGGCCATTTAGAGGTTATAGTGATTTGGTGACAACATACATGTTGATGCCTCAGGAAAAACCATGGGAGCAAAGACTAACACGCCTAGTGAGGGGATTTTTGATCACCCCTTGTGTTTTACAAGTAGGAATTTGACACCAATAGAAAAAATTACACCACTAATGAGTGCAAGGCACCGTCAATGATCTAGATGCTACATATGTTTAGACAATACCTATTGGAAACTAATTTTATATTCTATACAGGACACATGGAGTTGAAATATTTGGTGAACAATCCTATTTTGCAAGGGTGCATATGCCATTAGGTCCTATAATTTCAAGAGTTTGAGTTCATTGTGGTTGTAAGACCCGGAAGAGTAATTTAGGGTCCGACCACTAATTAAGGGTTGACTTAGGGAGGATGCACAAAGCATTGAGGTTACCATGCTAAACGCAGAATCGCTTTTTGGTTGCAACACACGCCTATGGAATTAGAAGATATCACAATATTCTTGAAAACTGGTGTGGCACCGAAGGGATGAAGGCTCTGGAGAGGAAGCACTTAACAATACATGTCACACCCTACATGTTGATTAGTGGAGATATGTATAAGTTAGGATGTGATGAGGTTCTATGCCAATGCATATTAGAACATGAGCGCATGGCAATTATGGAGGAAGTGCATGGTGGGATTGTAGGAGGACACTATGTAGGAAATGCTACCACGTGGAAGATTCTAATGGCAGGGATTTGGTGGGAAACCATCTACTAGGATTGTATTGAGTTTTTCAAGGCCTATGACCATTGCTAGCACCTTGGAAAACCTAGAAAGAGGGATGAAATGCCTTTGCGACTAGTAACTGAGTCTTTGAAACTTTTGTAAAATGGGAAATTAAATTTTAGGGCCAATTTTGTTAGCTGCATGAAGGACTAGTTTGAATTACATCATTACTTGTATTGATTACTTTACAAGATGGGCATAGGTAGCATCTACAAAGGATTGCACCGTAGTGATAATCATAGTAGGTTTTTATGGGAGAATATAATAAGTAGGTACAGATGTCCTTTTAGCGTGACTAGTGATAGGGGTACAAATTTTCTCAATGAAATGGTTAGGATTCTACTAGAATAATTTATTGTGGCCCATCACAAGACTACCCCCTATCATCCACAGGAAAATGGAACTGATAAAGAATTTAACAAAATACTAAGTCACACATTGACCAAGATCTGTGACATTGGAAGACAAGATTGGGATGAAAAAGTATCATCCGTTCTATGGGCATACAATACAACCTACAAAATATTGAACACGTCCATAGTATTTCAAATGGTGTTTGGCATGGAGGATGGTTTTCCAGGCTTGAATTCATGTTACCATCGCTGCATACAACACACACAGAGGATTGGATGATGAACAAGCACTCAAAGGAAGGATTGATAAGTTTATGGAGTTAGATGAGAGGTGATTAATTGCTAGATGGAGTCGAAGATAGAAAAGGAAAGACAAAAATCTTGGCATGATCATCATATCAAGAACAAGCAATTTGAGATTGGGAAAATGGTTTTGTTGTATGATTCCAAGTATTTGTGTAATCCTAAGAAGTTGAAAGTCCACTGGTTAGGCCCTTACATCATCTCATACATCCTTGGTTCAAGTGCATATTAGTTATAAGTGCTTTGGATGGGATGAAGTTGCTTGGCCATTTCAATGGGAGTAGGTTGAAACCCTACTATAACCAAGCCTTCTTTGTGTTTGTAAATATGGTAGTATTGCCAGTTAGCTTAATATTTTCCCTTATTATTACTTTTTATTTTCTTATGTTTCCCCTTCTCATTGCTTGTTCCCTTCTTTCTGTTCTATTTTGCAACTTGTGCACCGGTACCCAAATTATTTTTCTAAGGTTGTGTATATGCAGAGGACCACATATTTGTTTTAGTGTGGGGTAGAGTAGTGCAAAGTAAAGTATAAGCTAGTAGTAAAATTTGAGTGGCCTAGTAGATGGAAGTGCGTAAGATTGAGAAAACACATGGGGAAACGATGCATAATGAATTATGGTGTCAAGAAGGCTATAAGAAAGACCATGTAAAAGGATGAAGAGTGTAGGATAAACATGAGGTAGGTGGGGAAAAAAATAGGTAAAGGATAGAAGAAGTGCCTTTGGCACTACGTGATACATGCTTAAGAGTCTTCATTAGATTGTATTTTTACACACCATAAATTTGTATAAGATTTTTCATGCAGGATTGGGTGTGTGTGTAAGGGTGCTTAAGGTCAGCTTGGTGGAAAAAGCCACATTTATTGCTAAGTATTTTGGTAGGTGGTATAACATTTATTACTAGAGAGGATAAAAACTATAAGTATGAAGTCAAACACATTATTATTTACCTTTATTTTGTGAAGTTAGAGATCTTACGAACTAGGGTATCCAGAGAGATTTGTATGAAGGAAGAAGAATCATAAAGTATGTGACTATGGTTGATCTATAAACCAGAGGGAAAGAGTACAAGGCATGGGGAGAGTTCTTTTCAGAATATATTGTTTTGTGGAAGAAGTTTTTCCTAGTTAGGGTTTGGCAGCTAGGGCATGGGATAAGGAGGATTCTTTGCAGAGTGGAGCCTTAGAGTTGAGTAGAGTGGTAGATCAAAGTTAGAAGGAGGGATTTAGGTTGTAGGATGAAAATAAAACATGGCACCAAAGAAGGTAACCATTTCACCTAAGAAATAGAAGGGAAATGGAAACACAAAGTAAATAACTACCATTGTTAGCTCTAATGAAGAATGGTATGTAGAAATGTAGTACCTAGATGGAGTATTGCTTGGAAAAGAGTGGGTGTCACACTTGAGACAAATGGTCATGAGTGATTACAACCATCGCATGAGCACTAATGATAACTAAATGGCATTGGAACTAGTTCGCCTAAATAACAAGAGGACACTAGACATATCCCAATGTATAACAATGAAATAAAGGTAAATTTGGAGAAGGTAGGGATGTTACAAATATATGAGTTACCTTATTTTGAAAAGCTCGAGAAGCTATATTAGTTGTTGATGTTGCATGTACATGAAGATCAATTCTATTTTGTAGACCGCAAGATGCGCATAACCCCTCAACTTATATCCAAGTTCATTGGCCTGAATTGTGAAGGAGAATCCATAGACGACGACTTAGATGATAAGGAGGCCATCAAGGAAACTATGGAGGCTTATGAATATAAAAAGGGTTCATGGTACTTTGACATCACAAAAATCCCCGACCCTATTATGAGGATGGCTGCACGCTTAGTCACCAAGCTTAATGATCAAGAAAGATGGACGCAAGTAAACAAGGAATGGTTAAATGTATGTCGAAAGATCTCATAAGGGACCGTCTATAACTTGTCTACCTTTATTGTGGATGAGATCATAAGCAACACATAGGAAGGAGAAAAGATACTATTCAAACATTCTCCTCACCATCGTCTTCTTGAGATTGGAGTTCCCGATGGGCTAGATAAGTTCATTTGGGAGTATCTAGAAGAAAATCCCTCGCCCACGAAAAGGTTTGAGAAATATACTTGTGATACCATGAAATTCGCTCACAAGGCGTTCCTAGAAAAGTGGTACAAGTGAATGCACAACACATTCGGTGTAGAGGGGAGGATCCCTGTTTCCCATGCTTGTGGGTGGAGAGGTAGAATTTGTAGTATATAAACATTTCTGCATTGGCAGGTTTACATTGATAGATGGGACTAAGATTCCATGGTGCAAGATACCTTTCTCCTTCACCGTACAATACTTCCAAGTAGGGGTCAACCGGTTCAAGGAGGCCAAAAGGCTAAGGTTCAACCTTAGTGAGGTAGACCAAGACCACCATGAGCTATGCCAGAAGTTTGTATACCCTAAGAAGCACGCATACGTGGAGAAGTATGTCTCCCATGAAGTACAAATGATGAAGCTGATAACTTTGCTTATCACCGGAAGGTCCAGAGCAAGGTATATCTGCACATAAGGCCTAAGTTTGAGAAAGGAACCTATCTAGAGAGTGATGTATCCATTCTAGAAGACCCCACAGGAGGAAAAAGGCCACGCCGAAGAAGAGGGAAAGAGAAGAAGTGTAGGAGAAAAAGGAACCAAGTGTGTAAACAACACAATATGTAGGCACAATGAAGCAAGCGCTAAGTGTAGAACTTACACATGCAAGAAGAAGTCCCTTGCCAAGGAAAATACCCCAAAAGAAGAGGCGCTAGAGCATGAAGGGCCCTCACACATGAATAATCACCAAGGAAGATGTTTCCTATTAAGGAGAAAGAGAAGGAAGAATCTCCTATACTAGAATCACTAGTTAGGAAGAAGTAGAAGGTGGCAGAAAATGGAAGACTCGGAGGAAATAAAGATCCTAGAAGCCTACATTAGTGACATGGATGATGATGAGCCCTGGGGATGTTAAGACCATATAGCATATAATTAACATGACTTTGAGGAGGAGGAATATGAAGAGGATAAGGATGAGGAGGAAGAAAATGATGAAGGCAAGGGGGTGAGTGAAGAGGTAAACACAGAAAATTAGAGAACCCCAAACCTCACCAAGTAACAAGTATAAAACACCATGGAAAAAGAGGTAGTGAGCATCATTAAGGACTTGGCGGAGCAGTAGTTGGAGTGGAGCGTAGATGAAATTTTGAAGGAAATGAAAGAAGAGAGCATTGGGAAAGAATATGGAATCATGGGTGGGAATCCAAATTTGGTGATAAGCTTCCCAAAGGCTACATGAATAGGTGGGAAGGATGTAGTGGAAACACAAGGGAAAGTGATGGGTTACATTAATGATCTCGAGAAAGGTGCTATGTGCACACTTATAGAGCACCATACATAGCAGAAAAACAACTCTTGGCTATGGATTTGTTTGATGAAGAAGATGCATATCCATGAACCAAAAAGATGCTATCTTGGACGTTCAAGTACCACGTTGATGAACCTGAGTTTGAATTAAGTCATAGAGCACTATCAAGGTTCCGGAGATGAAATGAGTAAATCCCTTGGTGAATGCTCAACAATTGTCAGATGAACAGGTCTACAATGTGCTAAACAAAGTTTCAGTTGATATTGAGGCCAAACTATTCAAGAAATGATAGAGTAAGATTCTTGGAGGAGGAATTGGAGAAGAAAAAGAAGGAGATCATTGAGAAGAGAAAAGACTTGAAGAAAGAAGAGCTTATCAGTATGCAATTAAGGTGTGAAATGAAGGAAGAGAAAGTAAAGTCTCTAAGAAGGTGGAGATGATTATAGATGCCATTTTCTTAAAGCATCCCAACCTAGTGCCGCTGAGCAAAAATATGAATCAGCCTTATAGTGTCTGGAGGATTTGAATCACATCCTCACGATGGAGAGATGACCACTCACTTTAGAATCTGTATAAGAGGCGCTAGCGTGCCAAGAAAAGGAAGAGAAGTTGAAGGTTGTTAAGATCATTGCTCAATATACCAAACTCCTTTCGAGGTAAAGGTTGTTGTGCAAGTTGTTGAAGCTGCATATGAAAATTGTGCTGATAGGGATAGAGTGGCAAGCATCCTGGTCACTACACATGAAATGGAACTCAAGGAGTTTCAAGAGAAGAATAAGGGGAACAAAGCAGAAAGGGATAAAATCCTGGTCAAGGTAGAAAATAAGTTAGAAGCTATCGAGACCTTGGGGGCTCGATCTAAAGTCGACTAAAGGAATTATACCCCCATCACCCGCATGATGGATGCACTTGATGACTTGGGAAAAAAATTGGAGAGTATTTTTGAGAAAATGAGTGCCAAAGGGGAGGAACTAAGTTTTGAGGAGGTGAGTGGAGACCTCTTTTAACAAGCACAAAGCGAGGTTGATGTCTAGGAAAAAACTAGAGGTAGAAATAGGGAAGGATTTCCCTCTCCTCCTTCAAAAATAAGCATCGTTCTCTTTCATTTCCCCATTCTTTCATTCTTTCTCCTAATTATTTATTCCTTCATTATTTTTCCCACTATTATTTATTCATTAAAAATAAGTGTTTCCAAGGATGGAGAATAGGCGTAGTTTGGGGTGATGTTGGGCCTCAAAATATTGGCTAAGTACAAGAAGGCACATGGGCACATGGGGCCTATATAAAGAAGGGTGTGTGGGTTAAAGGACCACAGGGAAGGGTTCTAGAAGGGTTTAGCAGAACACACAGCATGTGTGTGTAAGGTAAAACCAGATTTTGGGACTTAGCCATATTCGGTGTTCTAGGAAGCACATGAGAAAAGCATGACCCTTCTAGCATGTAGAGTGGATAAGGTGCCATCCAGACATACAGATTGTATGGTAAAAATAATAATAGTCCATGCATGTGATGGAAGGATCCAGAAAGACATCATTACAAAGAATGGAGATTTCGGATTGAAGGGAGAATGCTCCATTGGAGGACCACTTGGACACTTAGTAACTGATATGTTACCTCAGAAGGCATAATGGTGGACACTAAAGCTATATATAGAGATGCTTGGGTAGAAGAAGGGACACCAAGAGTGACATCATATAACATTGGATAGGAGAAGCTATACAGAATAATGAAGGATCCTTTGGGTTGGGATTAGGATAACTATAGGAGTAATGACATATTTAGAGGGATGGGTCTGTAACCAATTTTGTAATGTGGAAAGCATAGCTTAGGTTCCTGATGCATGACTTTGATCTGCATTGTTATATTGGTTTGTTATGGCCTTAATGAATGTAATGTGGTTATTGAACTTGTTAACATGAATATAAGGTTATGTTCTAAAGAATATATGTTGTTCATGAGCATAAAACCTAGTACATTTCCTTTGTGTTATGAATCAGTTATGTATCCTATTTGATACTTCTCTTTTATTATCTGAATGGATGCATTGATATGATAACTCATCCTAAACTATTAGAATGAACTCATGGTTATTTTCTTCCCTGCATCTAAATCTATCATTAAGGATGTATCCTCACAAGATTCACATAAAGGAAGGGCTTGGGACCCGCATGTGCCTCGGTGAGTGCCCAACACCCACTGGGTGATAGGATGACACGTATGGGACTAGAATGTTGCTCTAAGGGTATAAAAATTAGTATACTTGACATACCCTACCTTTTTCCTTGCATCTTTTCCTAAATAGGCTCCTCCTGCAGACTGGTTCCTGAGATTTGGCTTGTTGTTGTAGAAGTACTCTTCTTACCAACAATGACTCTACATGCATGTGATCACCACCTCTATCAGCTATCCTTTCCATATTTGAACACAATGTCTCAATTTTTTTCATCCTTACTCCCAAATTACTAATCTCATGTATCATAATTTCCATCTTCCTCATCAATCCTTCTTGATCAAATTCATGATCCCCTGCAAAGATGGTTTCTCTGATTTTTCCATGTTGTCAACAACAAAATTCACAATATCTCAATAAAATTTACACTATCTCAATCAATAATATCAAATACATTAAACCTTTTAAAATATATCAATTTAAATCAGAGTCTCTACTATGATACCAATCAGTACATGTATTATAGTGGTGTTCTATCTAAGTGTCATTGAATCAATAATGTCTTACCCTCTTAATATGTGTCTTAACCTTCAAGAGAAATTTCTTGGTTACTTGAGATGACTCAATTTTCCCACCTACACTGAGGATATCTAAGATACTCTTCATGACACTACTTAAACATCATAAGATATACCCTACTTATGCCACACACCTATTTGAATTTGGATTAAATTTCATATAAAGGAAATAATTAGATATATGTACCTATGGTATATGAATCAAATCCATTTTGTTATAATCCATCATTCTCAACATCATCTCAAAATATCCTTTATGATCATTCTTAACCTTGATTTTTGAAGATACCTCAAACATGCACTTCTAAAATCAACTCAACCTAGGTATAGATAGGCTTCTTCTTAGATATTCAGGCTCAAAAGCATAAGATGGGCTTACTTGTTGTAAACTAGAGAGAGAGGTGATCACTTTGTGATCACATAACCAATGTTTTATAGAGATGCAAGACTCCTATACTCACATTCAAAATTGTTTCATGCTACTAAATCTACTTATAAGGTCTTTGAAATACATGCCTCTTGATGTATCTTAGTTACTCCATACCTCAAATGGAGTCTTTCCTAAAATTTATTCACAATACCTCTCCTACCTATTTCAAAAATTTCAAGACACCTAACTACAACCCTCAACTTTCTTACCAGTTCTTTGATATTGGTCTTCAATGTAGATTCTTGACATTTTCCCCTCAATTCCTTTGTATCAGTTATACATGCCCAAATTGAGATCTTGAATGCAAATGGAGGGACTCCATACTATGACTACCTATCCTATATAATTATCTCACCATAATCCAAGTTTGCATAACCTTTCTTATGTTGTTTAATAGTTAAAATTGCCAATTCAACCCCTTGTATGCTATCATTATGAACTATTACAATTTTTACAACCTTTGTATAGACATGTTTTAATAAATGAGGGTAATTTCATCATGTTACTCTCCCTAGAAGTACTTAAAAACATCAATTAGGCCTCACCTTACCTCCATGTCTAGTATAAGTGCATGATTCATCAAGTTGGAATGTAAATTTTATCTAATTCCTTTTTTAATTGTGATTTGTGTTTCATTGTTTTAGTTGGAAATTACTGTTATTGAGAAATTTTTCTATATAAGACCAATGACAACAAAACTTGGAGGGCATTTAATTCATTCCAAGAAAGATAATATTTGAAAATTATAGCTAATTTCATTTGTACAATCAAGAGATCATCGAGGTGCTAGTTCAAACCGAGAGGCAACAATTTGGAATAAAATTCAAATTATGTAATTTCAAAACTTACAAAATTATGCATAAGATCCTTGATGTTTGAATAATAGTTTTGAGCTCGGCAGTCTAGAGGAATTCAAAGACTAATTTATCTTGAGGATTTCTAGCTCATTGTCCATTCACATCTACATCACATCATCTAAGAAACATACAATTTCCTCCAAAATAGGGTCAAAATTACATCCTCAAAACATATTACATGCATCCTTATTCATTGTTTTAGCTACAAAATCATTGTTTACATCCATTTCACTCAAATCACCTATGAATAGGTGTGAGTTAGCTAAGTATGGAGTCCTAAACTAATTCAAAAATCCCTAAAAACTCCTAGACTGTCTCAACTACTTTAACAACATTCTTAATGTGGTAATTAACTAGATTCCATTTAAATAGACCCATATGGTTTGTATAAGAAAACTAAGACAAGATGACATGACTCTATTACCCCTTTACCAAGTAAAACTCCCTCATAAAACCTTCTAAAAACACTCATTATCCTTTTACAAGTATATATTCACATTTTTACAACATATTGAATGTTAAAACACCTAAGCTAACATGTTATAATGGTCTTGTATGACCTTAATACTCTTAGTCCATTATACTCATGTATCAAATATGAAACCATAGGTGCAAGGGAGAGAATAGAGGACTTAGCTAATTTACGCTTGATTTAGAAGTGCTATAGACTGGGAAAAATTCTAAATAGGAAGTGAACAATATCACAAATTCTTAGTATAAATTATGGAATGTGAGAATTGTGGTGAAAACAAGCACCCACGGAAGGACATGAGCACCCAAGAGCTAGTAATCGACTGGGATCTACTACCCAAATAGGTACTCAAGTTTTGAATTTTTAATAGGTACGAAGGGTGTCACAAATATTCATTGTTGGTCACATGTATATTGGAATATGTTTACAACATTCACACGTAACCTCCAAATATAAAGATAACCCGTAAAATCCCAAAACACATAAATTCCTAAAATGAAACTTTTTCAAATGGGGAGCCAAAATGAACTCCGGTGGTAACTTTGTGATTGAACTTATGATCAAGCACTACACTACATCTCAAAATCCATGTAGTTCTTGAGTGTGTAGAAATCGTACCCTAGGGATCTCTTGTGTAATATGCACTTCATAGCAAGAAATACCTAGATGTAGTAATGTAGATAGATGTGTGGATGGAAAAATGAACTTCCCCTCCTATGCATGTATGTAGAAAATGCAGTCCCTTGTCCCTTGAATGAAATCTAGATGGATGCCTTAATGCTCTTTTAATTCCTTTAGATGTAACCTTATGCACTGATAATAAATGCTTAGAGCTTGGTCCTTTATTTTGATCACATAGATTTGTATTTATATGATTCCATTAGTTGAATTTCATAATTGACAAATAAAAGGCTAAACCATAAGAAAACAAGATGCCCAAAAGATAAAAGAGACCCAAAAGAGGTAAGTAAGATACAAATATATCAGGGGCACCTCAAGGAGAGGAGGTTGCACGAGTGCTAGTGTCCGAAAGTAAAAAGATAAAGCAATGAAGATCAGATTGGGACATGGGGTGTGTAAGATGAAAGAGGAAATCGAGAAAGATAGAAAAAGGCCAAAGGTAGATGTCAATTACTAGTTTTCTCACTTAGGAATCATATGAATAGTGGTATGTGATTAGGACCTAGAAATTTACCCAAGTGCATGATTTTGTGTCTACATTTGCCCCCACTTTATGTTGTTGAGTGAATACTTGATAACATAAAGTAGATAAGAGATGCATACCTGATAACCATGTAGATCAATGGAGAAATTATTTTGAAGAGATAAGAAAAAGTGTGGAGTGATAAAAATGAAGCATGGAAGTTAAGGAGGAGGAAGTGACCCTAGGAGTGAAGCGTATGTGTTATACCATATTGTCACTTCACCTATGCTTACTGATGTGGGGCTATTTCTTGTTGCATATTAAGGATAGACCTGTAAAAGAAGAGTGGAAGATTATTTAAAGTCATATATTATGAAAAATTTGTAAAAAGAATGTAAAAGTATTTAAAAATACAAAAATTAGTGAAAAGGAACATGTACACCTAATCCGCGATGAGTGAACAGGATAGAAAGTGTCTTATAAATGTTGTAGAAGAGTGATTTTTTCAAATGATCTCATGCCAAGAGTGAGTTTTTGGGAGATCTCATACCAAGTCCAATTTTTTGGTCAATCTCATGCCAAGTCCAATTTTTTAGGAAATCTCACGCCACAACAAAAGAGTGTTGGGTATAAAGGTATAGTGTTATTATCCATCCCTAATTGCTTCTGGATTTATACACCAAGATAGATGGTGTTATTCTTCTTTGTTCCATGTTTAATCCATTTCAATCCAATTAGAAAAAGGTGATAGAATGTATTCTAATTACTCAAGGATTGTGCATGTACACAAGACTGCTCTTTGAACTACTAAAAACCTTGTCAATATGAGAAAGTAACCGTAACTAAATCTTGGTCATAGGATCCCAGGAAAGGTCAAGAGTTCCTATTTGCTAATGTCTATATCTGTGCACTAACATTTTTGATATAATGAGCACCCACATAAGAATTTGGGATATCATGTGAATGTAACTTTGTTATGTTCTTGTGCTATGTAGGCTCGTAATGAAGCTCTAAGCCAGCTGTATGGGGTGAATGATTCACCTAATGTATGCCCCACTCATTTGGGGTGCATGAAACATAACTAGGAGGATGCAACCCAAAGGAGAAGACCAAATGCAACTCTTAAATTCATACCCTTTAGGGGAGGGAGTGTGCTTGGTAAAAACCAAGGCACATGCAAAAAAAGTGGCTAGAAACATGTGTTAGTGTAATCAAGACAAATACACATATAGAATAAAATGTGTAATCTAGTAAGAAAGAAGACAATATAGACTATGAAAATTGGGTTTCAAACATGGTACATCACTCAAAATATCACAAAAAAATAAGGGCCAAAGTGGCCAAAAGTATACAAGCAATGAGAAAGTGATGTAAAGCATAGCCCACAAACAATAACATACATTGGCAAACAATGGTAATTAATATCAAGCAAAGTATCAAAGAACCATCGCAAAAAAATTCTTGTAAAGTGAATGTTACACATGAAGCACTTGTTAGTGTGTTAGGAAGATAAAAGTATTTCAAGACATGTATATATTGATAGAGTTGTGTGCTAGCAAGAATATGAAGTAGTATAAAATAAAACAATGACACCTGTAGTATATAATACATTAGATGCCCCTAGGAGCCTCAGTGGGACTAGTAATAGGTACAGTGCCAAGCATCCATGCTGCATGTAAAGATTTGTAGAAAGTCTACATTCAAAACTAGAGAACAAGTGAATGTGCATGTGTATATAGAAAAATATAATGACATACTAGAATTTGTCTAACATAGTAAGAAAAGTGTAACATGTGAGTAGAAATAAAAAAGAGTAAGTGTAACAAAGATATGCAACATGATGTGAATGATTGAGATGTAATGATATGCAATGCGAATATGATAGGAATATCGTGCCCCCTGAGCGAATGTGTATGAGATGAGGTTCATTTATAAATGCCCCCTTAATAGTACATAATTAACCATTGAACAAGAGTGTGTCATCGATAAATGGTTTGATAATGTGCGCTAGATAGTTAGATCTATGAATCATAGATCATACAAAGTGTTAGGGATTGTGGTGAGGTTCATTTCAGATTTAGACCCTCATCAACTGAGTATGACCCATGGAAATAGAGTGCATCATAGGGTAGTATGATGTGTGAGAATTGAATGTGAAGAGGATGTATCATGAAGTGTGGAGCGTGAAATGTGTAGTGTGTGAGGTTCATGAATGTAGTATGACCTTAATAGTCAAGTGTGAAACTTATCACAAGAGTGCATCATAGGGTAATGATGATACAAGTTGTGTATCAAAGGGTTTGTGTTGATTCTTAGAAAGATGAATCATGAAGCACATAATGTTAAATGTGATAGGAGATGCTAGAAAAAATTGATAGTGTTAGAGGGGGAAGTACGATGCCCCCAAGTGTGCCAATGATGGAGATCTATGTGGTGATGTGAGAGATACCATGCCATTATGGGAGAGTGTTATCTATGTCATGATAAGAGAGAGAGAGAGAGAGAGAGAGAGAGAGAGAGAGAGAGAGAGAGAGAGAGAAAGAAACAATAGGACCATGCCATGGTGGCAGAGTTTGAAATGTGTCTTGGCCATTAGTATAAGGAGTAGTTTCTTTGAAAAAATGATTGGTTGGAGCTTATGTGGGATTGATGATGCTACAGAAGACTTGATAGGAGAAGAGGGTGGACTAATTTTGGGAGGCGGTTTCTTAGTTTGACTTGGTAGTGCCATAGATGACTTGAGAGGAGGAGGTGTTAGACTAATTTTGAGAGGTGGTTGCTTAGTTGGAATGGGTTGAATAAGCAACACTTGATTGATTGAAGAAGGAACATTAGAAGTGATAACATGATGTTCATTAGACATAGATGAATCAGATTTAGGAACCCATTTGGATGTAACATTTGGAGATGAAAAGGTAGAAAAATGCTATGTAACATATGAAATAAAACCATGATGCTAAAGATAATTGATTATTCCTTGTAAAGCATATCAATCATTATCATTATGTCCATTGATTCGATGATAATTACAATATGGATGAAATTGATATTTCACAAGCTAGTAAGGGGATAGAAATGAGTAAATGGTAAGCTAATATATTCATGAGTGAGGAGCTGGGATTAATATATTGTTACTTAACATTAAAATCAAACTTTATAGGTGCGGGAGTGGTAAGACTTGAGGTTCATTGATATGAGCACATGTAGAAGACATAGAATGAGGATGAGAGGAATAACTAACATGAGCCTGAGAAACATCCTTAAGATGTTGGATTTCAGATTTAAGAGATGTAATCATGGATTCCATAGCCTAAAATTTATCTTGAAATAAATAATGTAAAGATTGAATGGATTTTTAAATATATTGATCAAAATTAGGACCAAAAGAGTCATCACAAAGATGATCAAAGATAACATTGAATTGAGTGGGTTGTGTATTAAGAGGGAGGAAGATAGAGTGTATGAATTTTTGGAGAGCATCTTTGCAAGATGGGTGCATTTGAAGTAATTGATATAAGGGGAATTGAGGAGCTTTTAAGCCATAAAAGAAGAAAATGAGGATTATAGAGTATTCAAATGTGGGTTCACCAAATTATTTAACAAAAATAGATTTTTGTAAAACCTAAGATATTACGAATCACATATAATAAATAATCAATAAAACAAAGATTTGATGCAAGATTACTAAGATAAAGGAAATTTAAACCCTTAAATGATTTAAGAAAATTAGATTATTTGTAAAACCCTAAGCTAAAGAAATGTAATAGAAGATTAGCTAATTTTACAATTGATCCTGAAGTGTTTTGGATTGGAATACTGATGAATATGAGGGTAGACTATGAAAACTATCACAATAAATTTCAAAGTCATGTCGGATATTCCTAGATTTGGGCACCTAGACTAGGCCAAGGGTGACTAGGCACTAGAGTCTACTTCTGGGTGCCCATGTCTATGCAGGAGCTCAAAAAATTATATTTTTGGTGTCGCAAGGTGGTTACTAATCTTTTCTATTAGTCTCATGCATGTCACAATATGTCCACATAATTAATTTGTAACTTGTAAAGAGAAGGCTAACCTACAAAACCCCAAAACACATCAAATTGTAAAAACAAAAAAAAGCAAATGGGGAGTCGAATGACCTTGATGGTCACCCGACAGAGTGAAATTATAAGTGATCCTTGTACTACATCTTAGAATCCATATAGTTCATGTGCATGTCTCAGAGAAATCGTTCCTAGGAAGCTCTTGTCCAAGATGCACTTGATAGAAAGAAATAACTAGATGTAGCAATGTAAATAGATGTGTGGATGGAAAAAGGAACTTCTCTTCCTATGTGTGTATGTAGAAAAAAATATAGTCCCTTGTCCATTGAATGAATCCAAATGAATGAATTGATGCTCTTAAAATGCCTTTGGATGCAACCTTAGGTGATGATAATAGATTCTTAGAGCTTGGTCCTTTATAATGGTCACACATATTTGTATTTATATGATTCCATTATTTGAATTTCGTAATTGACAACTAAAAGGCTACACCATAAGAAACCATGCCGCCCAAAATATAAAAGAGACCCAAAAGAGGTGAGTAAGATACAAAGAGATCAAAATCTTTAGTGGCTGCACTTTAGAGGAGGGTGAGTTTGAAGACACTTTGTAGAAAACCAAGACATGAAGGTAATTCAAAAGCTTAAATCAATATTATTATTGATGCGAAGAAGAGGAGATAATTCTTATCACCCCAAAAATAAAGAAAAATAAATAAGTGGGGAGATCCAAGGGCCTCCTTCTCTAAACCATCCACAAGATCCAGAGTACTAGCTAATGTAGGTGGGAATAAGAAGATATGAATGCCATCAATGGGTGACCAGAGGAGGAAAGAAATTGATAAAGAGATTGCAAAATGACACTCAACTCATTTTGGATCTAAAGGGCCAAAAAGGACCCCTCTTAAACATTTTAAATGAAGATTATATCTTGGAACATCGAGGTCTGAAAAAAAGAGAAATTATAAAATATTTCAGATTTTGTAATAGACCTCTATTTTGGAAATCCAAGAGATGAATATGCAAGGTAATTCTGTAAATAAAATAAAAAATATCCTTTGGAAAAATTCGTAGATAAGTTGTGTCGACTCAAAATGGCACTTCTAGAGGCATTGTCACTATTTGGGGTAAAATATGGGCTAGAGGTTCAAGTACTCCTTTCTAGTTATAATCATATTTCCATATTCTTTACCTCTATTAAAGATACTAATGAGTCTTGGATTATTTCTAATATTTATGCTCGGAATAACCTCTTGAGTAGAAAAATAATTTGGACATAACTAATAGATTTCAAGAAGATTTGTGGAGGCTAAAAATAGATAATCATGGGAGACTTCAACACCCTTGAATCCTAGTGAAAATAAGGGGGTAACTCAAGAATATAGTATAAGCATGTAGAATATTTCAGATATGATTTTTGATAATAACCTCATAGATCTTGAGTTGGAAGGACTCAAATATACATGGTCTAATAGGAGAATGGGTGCTGATCTAATTCAAGTAAGACTTGATAGAGCCATTGTTACTGCAGATTGGAATCTCACACAAGAATTTAAGATTTCTTCTCTCCCTAGAGTGGGTTTGGATCATAATCCAATAGTTCTCAATCTACTAGAAAAAGAGGTAAGAAATCAAACTCCCTTTAAATTCAAAAAAATGTGGATGTCTCATCTAGATCATCATGATAGAATAAAAGAATGGTGGGGAAGAAGGATAAGAGGTTTTTTCATGTTTACATTTGTACAAAATTTGAAAAATGTTAAGATAAATATAAAAATATGGAACAAGGAGGTGTTTGGGAACATCTTTGAAAAAAAGAACAAGATAAAAGAAAAATTTGAAGCTTTGGAGAAGAGATTTGAGGAAAAATGAATGGAGGTAGAAGACTATTACTTAGAGAAATAACTTCTTGTTCTACTTCATACTATAAATACTAGGGATGAGTCTTATTGGAAGAAAAAATATCAGGCTCTTTAGTTAAAAGTAGGTGACAAGAATACAAAATTTTTCCACATGATGATAATCCAACATAGGTGTTGTAATAAAATCTTGAAATCATTACAAAAGATGGTAAAAATAGTACGGAAATAAAATTTATTAAAAAATAAGCTATTTCCTTTTATAAGGACATATTTTAATGTATTCTCCAATCAAGATGAGGAGAGTATGGATAGATTTATCTCTGACATACCATCTAATGTTTTCAACAATAACACTTTAAAGAAACTCATAGATAAAGTCACTATGGAAGAGATCCAATTTTTTTTTTTCTATGGAAGGAGATAAATCTCTGGCCCAGATGGTTTCTCACTAAATTTTATCAAAATTATTGGGAAATATGCAAGGAGGATCTTGCTTAGCACCATCAATGAATTTTTAAGAACATGGCACCTTCTCAAAGAGATCAATAACACATTCATTGTGTTAATTCCAAAAAACAAAGGGGAAAAAGAGTTCAAATATTTTAGGCCTATCAGTATTTCAAATGTGCTCTACAAAATCTTCACCAAACCATCACTTCCAAAATAAACCACTTCTCCCTAAACTCATTTCCTTCTAAACATGGTGGTTTTGTGAGAGGAAGATTTATCCAGATGGTATTATATTGGTTCATGAGACCATTCACTCTATGGATAAAAGAAAGAAAGAAGGCATGATTGTGAAGTTAGACATGTATACAAATTTTGATCAAGTTTCTTAGAAGTTTTTAGATAAAGTCGTTAGTAAGTTTGCTTTTGATGACCACTTCAAAAATTACTTGGACCTGAATTTCTTATCCTATGTTCTCCGTCATCATCAATGAAATCCATTCGAGTTTCTTTAACAGCAATAGAGTCATAAATCAAGGTGATCCCCTCTCACCACTTCTTTTCATTCTTATGGCGAAAAGCCTTAGTAGGAGTAGATCTTCTTTGTTGAAATTCATGTTGGTCATCTCAATGGTTTAACCATTATTCACACGATTTTAAAGTCTACAATAAGCACTTCGTATATGAAATTATTTTCCTATTGATGGCCTTAATCTGTGGAAGCTAGAAGAATTAAAAATATTCTAAAATAATATGAAGAATTTTCAGGTCAACTTATCAATTTTGATAAAAGTTCTGTTATTTTCCTTAACACTCCTGAGTATAGGAAAATCAAGATTGTTAAAATTCTTGGATGTAATATTAAGAAGCTACCTTCTTCTTATCTTGGGATGCTCCTTTTCTCTAGTAAAGTTCCTATGGACATCTAAAATTCCCATATTGAACGATTCTAGAGAAGATTGCTAGTTGAAAGGTACGGATCTATCACAAGATAGGAAATAATTTCTAATTAAGAGCACACTATAAAATTTTCCTATTATATTATGTCTCTCTTTAAAATCCTAGCTTGATTATTGAAAATATTGAAAGGATCCAAAAAGATTCTTGTGGGATGGTAATGAAGAAAATAATAGAATCCCACTTGTTGTTTGGAAATATTTTGTCTTCATAAAAATTGTGGAGGGCTTGGTATCAAAAATATAAGATAGATGACTAAAGCCATGATCACAAAGATGGGATGGATGTTGCTAAAAACAATATCTCCCTTGGGTTTCTATCATAAGGCATAAATATATTGAAAATTCTAAAACCTTGGATTGGTTGCATAAAAAATGACATCCCTTATGGGGTTAGGTTTTTTGTATGCTCTCATTGGTTACAAATATCTTATCACAAAAGTAGGTGGAAGCTAAGGAATGGAAAGGATAATTAGTTTTGGTAGGATAAATGGCTTTTTAATACTCCCCTTGTGATTTTGAAGATAGTTCCCATGTGTTTTAACATTTCCAACTTCAGATTGGTGAGAAATTTAGTAGTTACATTAACAATTTCAATTAGATCCAGTTGCTAGAATTAGGTAATGCTTATTTAACCTCTCAGCACATTCATAGGATTAAAAAAATGCTTCAAAATCAGCACATCCATTGTGTTAATAATATTGATGAAATCATCTAAGAAAATTCTTTTGATGGAAATTATTCAAGGTCTGGTTATATGATCCTCTCCTCCCCTCAAATTTCCATGTTTAACTAGAGTAAAATATGGATTAAAGAGTTAACGCCAAGGTTAATATGTTCTTTTGTATTTTTATTCAAAATAAATCTCTGACTATTGAAAATTGGGTTAAGAAATTCCAACACGTTCCAAATAGATGTATACTCTGCAAGAAGGATGGGGAGACAACTAACCACCTTTGTTTACATTTCCCTTTTACTTCTCAAATTTTGGGATTTCTTTTTGGATTCATGGAGATAAAGTGGATTCTTCCATCCACTATTGTTCAAGCCTAGGAACAATGACATTTTCCTTTAGGAGTTCGGTGATTAATTTTTTGGATAATTTCCTTTCCTGGGTCATTTGGACTATCTAGAAAACTAGAAATGCTGCCATCTTCAAGAAAAAAATAATTCATTTGTAAGAATTACAAATGGTATTCCGGATGATATAAAGCAAAACATAATCAGCTTCAGGCCCCCTAAAATGACACAAAATAATAATGAAAATAGTAGAATTCTAAAAAACTAGAACCTCAACATTTTTTCTAATACTATTCATCAACCTAAGATGGTTTCTAGAGAATATATCAAGTGGTATCCTCCAAAGTCATGGTGGTTGAAACTAAACTATGATGGGGTCTCTAAAGGCAACCCAAGTAAGTTAGTGGTAGGGGGATGTATTAGAAATGATCAAGGTACTGTCATTAAGATGTACACTGGCCCCATGGGCATAAATTAAAATCATCACGTAGAAGCCCTTGCTTCCCTTTGGGGGATTAGGATTGCTAGAGACATGGAAACTAGAAAATTATAATTGAAGGAGATTATCTAAATATCACTATATTTTTGAAAGGTAACAATCAAATATGTTGGTCCATTAAAATAATTATTTAGGAAGCTCAAAATATTCTCAACATGTTTCAAAACTATGAAATTAATCATACTTATCGTGAAGGGAATCAACTTGTCTATGCTATGGAAAATAAAGGGGTCATTATTAATTATTTAAAAATATGGAATGATGTTGAGATGCCACCATAAAATGTTATTAATATTATTAATAACGATAAAGCCAAGTTCACTGGTGAAGTGTGAGTGGTACATATGGAAGTATAAACACACTCCTCTTAAATTCTTAGCATGCTCATCTTCCAATCTATTAAGGATCATTTCTTCTTGTTATCTTTGGAGGAAGAGATGGGGGTGAATGATGCAATATCAAATACATTAATATAGACGAATGGAAAAATAATGCATATCTTTGGGGGATCTTACGCAGGGGTGGATTCACTTGGTTGTTGGAGAGGATTAAGGGACAATAATTACATCTATTTATAGTAATTTGGTAAGAATTAGAACAATAAAATGGTAAATTATAAGGTAAGGGTATTTTAAATCAATGAAGAAATTATAGCCAATGTGATTAGATTCGGTAGAAATGGGATAAACTTCTACAAGAACAAGATCGACATTGAAGTGAAGAAGAAGAAAATTTAGAATGAAGGAGAGTCCTTGGTTAGAAAGAAAGGAGGGTTCTTTTTGTGAATCCATGCCTCCTCCATTTAATAACATGACACCTTTTGATTATGAAATTCATTATCATCGAGTGAAGGTAATACATTGTTCCTTTTTATGACATTATCTACATTAATAAATTTTGGAGAAGCTACTTAGTCAGTTTCCACTTCTTCATTATCCATTCCATTGAAAATTTAGTGGTTTTAGTCAAAGAGGAAAATGGGTTCATCCTATACACCATATTGTGATTCTTTTACTTTTCAAGTACTTTTACATCACCATCATTAACCTCCCTCCCTCAAGCCTCTCATTTTCTCCCAACACATCCTCCTATCACCCTTGCTCCAAACACCTCCACCCCATTGTCCAAATTCTCCACCTCCTCCCCTCTTCTACCTATTCCTCCTCCTCTGCACTCTCTAGCACATCCTTATTCCCTCCCCACTTCTTCATATATTTTCCTCCCAATTCCTCCTCCCCCTCCTTCATCTCTCCTCTTATCACCACTTCTCTTCCTATTCCTTCCACTAGAAAATGCTCGAGAGACTCCTCTTTCTATAGAACCATCGGGAGTAAGAGGGATAAATGTTATCTTGAGGATATGCCCCCTACGTCCTCCTCATTTTGAGGTGAAGGGGAAGCCATTATTGGTCTAATGAAAATGGGAAACAAAGGAAAATCCATCTCTTCTAAAGACCTAAGCACTTTGTTACGATTTTGAATCTCATTTGGGTAAAATCAAAGATCTGAAAAGAAATATAGAAGCAAGTAAGCTAGGAAGGGATGAGAATTTTAATGGTAAGAAAATAGTGTTAGAATTTTTCAAATGAGTTAACAATATGGAGAAAGAGGTGGAAGGAATCAAGAACAAACAATGTGACATTTTAAGCATGCACAAGAGCACCTTGGACTTCCTTTCCCTTTTCATTTCTCAATTTGACGTTCTCGAAAGGAAAAAAACAACAAGGGTACTACTTTCAGAGATATCAAAAAGGGCCTATATAATATTAAAAAGAGCTTTGAAACTTATGAAATAACATGGTGATGGTTACAACTGATTTGGATGATTCTTGAATCATTGTTGATTTAGTGCTGACTTTTAGCTGATTCTGTGTTGACTTATGGATATTTTTGTATAGTTTTATCCTTTTTGTATCTCAGCTATGAATATTCCAACTTTGTGCTAACTTCAAGATGATTTCTTAATGTTTTTGTCTAGTTTCTTCTCCCAGATTTTTCTTGCTTATGTTCCTTCATTGTATATTTGGGCATTGTCCTTTTTGTACTTGGGTAGGATCCCAGTAAAAAAAACTTTAACCTTAATTAAAAAAATGATATAAAGAGGTCGGGGCCCCCAAAGGGATGATGACACACAGGTGTTGGCATCCTGGCTAGGTGCTAGTGTCTAGAGTCATAAAAGATAAGTAAGTGAAATACCGACTATGCAGTAGGTGTGTAAAATCAAAGAGAAAACAAGAAAGATAGAAAATAGGCCAAAGATAGATGTCAATTACTAGTTTTCTCACTTAGGAATCATATGAATAGTAGTATGTGATTAGGACCTATAAATGTACCCAAGTACATGATTTTGTGTCTACATTTACCCCCACTTTATGTTTTTGAGTGAATACTCGATAACATAAAGTAAATAAGAGATGCATACCTAATAACCATGTAGATCGATGGAGAAAGTGTGTCGAAGAGACAATAAAAAGTGTGGAGTGATAGAAATGAAGTGTGGAAGATAAGGAAGAGGAAGTGACCCTAGGGGTGAAGTGTATGTATTGTTTCATGTTGTACCTTTTGTTATTGTGAATTATGCTTTACGATGTGGGGCTTCTTCTTTTTTTGTATTAAGGACATAACTAAAAAGAAGAGCGTAAGAGTATTTAAAGTCATGTATTATAAAAACTCTATAAAAAGCATGTAAAACTATGTAAAAATGTGAAAAATTAGTAAAAAGGAACATGTGCACCTATTCCATGATTTGTGAAAAGGATAGAAAGTGTTATGAAAATTTTGTAGGTGATCTCATGCCAAGAGTGATTTTTCCGTGATCTCATTCCAAGAGTGAGTTTTTGGGTGATCTCATGCCAATTCCATGTTTTTAGGTGATCTCATGCCACAATAGAGGAGTGTAAGGGAGAAATGTATAGTTTCATTCTCAATCCTTGACTGCTTCCCAAATTTAAACACCATTGTAGATGGTGTGATCCTTCTTTGTTTCATGTTTTATCTAGTTTGTTCTAGTTTAATCCAAGTAGAAAAAGGAGATATAATGCATTTTTTTGCTCAAGGAATGTGCATGTGCTTTGTGAAGAATCCTATGTGAACTACTAAAAACTATGCCAATATGAAAAAGTAATTGTAACCGCCCTAGTCATGGGTACCCAAGAAAGGTCGAAGTGCACAGGCAATAATGACTATATCTAGTCACTTTGGTGTTTGTGTTGAACTATAGACCCAATTCAATATTTGGGCCATTTTTGTGCTCAGTAGACTATTATGTTCCCATACTATGCAGGCCTATACTTGAATCTCTAAGGTGTTGTATGGGATGACTGATTCACACGTGTATGCCCCCTCATTTGGGGTGCATGCGATGTCCCTAGGATGTTGTGACCCAAAGGAGAGGACCAGATGCTGATCTTAAATCTATATTCTATAGGGGAGGGAATGTGTTTGGTAAAACCAAGGCACATGCAAAAAAAAAGTGGCTAAAAACATGTGTTAGTGTAATCAAGAAAAATACGCATATAAAAGACAATGTGTAATCTAGTAAGTAAAAAGAAAATGTAGACCATGAAAAGTGAGTTTCAAACATGGTACATCACTCACAATATCGTAATACAATCAGGGCCAAAGTGACCAAAATAATACAAGTAATGAACAAGTAAGACATTGGGCATAACCCACAAACAATGTCATACAATAGATAGAAGATAATAGAAAATATTATCATGTAAAGTATTAGACAGCCATGGTAGTAAATATTTCTGCAAAGAAAATCCTACACATGACACACCCATTAACATGTGAGGATGATAAAAATTATGTCAAAGTGCATATGATTAATGGAACAAATAGTGTGCTAGTAAGAATAGGAAGTAATATAAAATGAAACAATAACACCTTTAGTTTGCACAAAAGTAGATGCCCCTAGGAGCCTCGGTGGGATTGGTAAGAGGTACGATTCTGAAGCATTCATGCTGTATGTAATGATCTATGTAAGGTATGCATACATAAATAGATAACAAGTGAGTGCACATGTGTATAAAATAAATATAATGAAATGAAAAATATCTTTCTAGCATGTGAAATTAAGTGTACATATAACTAGTATAAACAAGAAAGAGTATGTGAAACCAAGATATGTAGTATGTTGTGAATGAGTGAGGTGGGATGATATGAAACGTTAATGTGATAGGAGAAACATGCCCCCTAAGCATATGTAGATGAATATGTATGAGATGAGGTTCATTTATAAAAGACCCCTTTCTAGTATAGAATGAACCATAGAACACAAGTGCATCATCAACAAGTGGTTTAAAGGATACACTAGATAGATAGATCAATGAAGTGTAGAGTGTAAAGAGTGTGAATGTGGTGAGGTTCATTTCAGATTTAGACCCTCAACAATTGATTATGTGTTAGAAATTAGGACATTGAGAGGGTGGGAGAATAAATTTCTATTCAAACTTAACTAAAAATTAAACTCACTTAATTTGTGACAACAAATCCAAACCAATATTCACAAGCAGTCAATATGAGAGTAAATAAAGAGAGACAATATTTAATGTGGGAAACCCTTTAGGGGAGAAAAACCCACTAAAATCAAAACACTAACTTGGACAATAATGTCTTGTAGAGATTACAATGATCCCATAGTTGAGCATTAACTAAACATGGAGCTACAACTTCAAAATTTAACCAAGGTGTTACTTGATCTTTAACAAGTTTCTATTTGCATGGAAGCTTCAACTCCTAAATTCAGTCAAACACCTATTGACATTTTGTAAGCTTTAACTTACAAAGAAGCTTCAACTACCTATTTTCTAAGTTTCTACTTAGACTCCTACACGGTTTTGATTAGTCTAAATTTTTTATCACACACAACAAATTATGATCACTGAATTAACTAATTCTTCTTCTCAATTATCCTCCTAATTCACTTCTCTTCTGATCACCTAATCAACATCAATCTCTTTCATACAAGGACACCTTCATACTCTCATTCTCTTGATGATATTATATTGAAACACCCTCTCAAACAATCACACTTTCATATGTACATGTTGTTATAACTAACTTATTCATGAGGACATAACATCTGATTTTACATGTCCCTAAGCTCATTAAAATTCATTGTGATCAAATCTTTGTTATCATGCTTTGTTCCTCTTCACGCATACTAGTACTCACTGATAATCAAACACTCTATCACCATCAATTCACCACCTATCTTTTCTCTTAACTCACACAATTATATTAGGTCTCCAAATATGTTTTTGCACTCTCAATCATGATCCATATGTCTTAAGAATGATTCTCACACACACCAATAACACTCTATACCGATTTCATCTTCACTAATTCACTTTAGACCACCTTTTTCTAGTAATATGATCATCTATCATTAATATGCATTAGACATTTCTAAAGAAGATTAAAAATCATACCTATACAAACATTAATCTTTTATAAACACAATAAACTCATAGGCATGACCTTTGCACTTCAGATTCAAAGAATTTTCAAAATATTCACTTGACCACTCGTACAAGGGAGATGAAAGGTCTTCACATGAAATTGCCTTAAGGTGTCATAAGTACATCTGACATGCTTTAGTTATGTATTTGTGATCTGTAGGCTCTTGAAATATTATTTGAGGAAAACTAATGAGGAATTAGGTCTCTTGAGATCCTTGACAATCTACTATAATTAACGAATTTCCTTTTAGTCTTGTATGATCATCTATGTAACGGTTTACTAGGTTTTGGCCATTTCTTCAACGTGAAACTTTTATCTTGTAGTACAATAGACTCACTATCAAGTGTATCTGAAAACAATGAAACATTATTGGAACCTTCAATATTCCTTCAAAGTTTCTTAACATATTTCATTCACCATATACTTTTCAAGACACATTTGTACACTTATGAGAGGACTAGGTGCTATAAACAGGGAATGCATTTATGAACTAGAGGTATTAAAATTAAACCATGTCAATACTTCATGAGAATCAAGGCCACATTATTTCTTTATTCCAACAAGGACTTGGAATTCACTCCATTACACTTTAAAGCTTCTTCTTTAACTATGTACATAATTCTTTACATGCACATATATGATAATCTCAACTCATTGTCAAGACCGAGTGACATATTTCAAGTAACAAGATTTCAACTAATTTCAAAGCATAAGGATGGAGGTTTTGAACTGTAGGTCATCTTCAATAATAAATAAAGGAAAAAAATATTAACAAGTTATTCTTAACTTATTCATTAGATCAGACTATGTATAATTTTGTATGAACAAATTTTCAACTTTCAAGGTTTGAACTTTACCCCTGTCCTCTATAACTCCAATGATGCATTTAAAGGATGGAGAAAGTGGTATTCAACTTACTATGTATATAGAAGGATTCAATTCATAATTTAAGAGGTCAAATTTGCATGATATTAAAAAATAGGCTTAATTGGGGTTTCATACCTCAAAACCCTAGCCAGTGGTTTCAATGCATTATTCACTTCATTATTCATATTTGTGTCAATAAAGTGGTAGGATAATTTCAATAGAACTTCCAACTACAATTCCACATCTTATTTTACATTTTTTATAGGAGATGTTCATGATTTAAGGTCACAGTCATATTCCTTCATGAATGTCATAGGTAGATAGGCTAGTCATCAAGAGTGAATGGAATGACTTGCATACTCTATCTAAATCCCTTAAAACCTTATTCTAAGGAGCTCCCTTCTATAACCATCTCACCATACTAAAATAGTCACAAAAATTAGGCAACCTTGTCATGAGAAGTAGGAATTTTGGGACTGAAACTGCTTTCATGAAGTACCACATAAAATTCTTGATATGAAGTCTTTTCGATAATAATGCTCCATACTTATTACCAAATACAACCAAAAATATCTCAAATAAGATCACCGTCCTATCTCCAACTGTTGAAAATCATGCGATATGAAATGAAGTCCATAAATGCAACTTAGATTGAGGTCTTCTTAACTAGACCATGCAAGGAAGTTTGGGGTGTAATAAAAACTAGGAATGTACATCAATTCATCAAGGAAATTTTTAGCTCTAACAAATCATTTATGACATGTAAAAATTGTTCATAATAATTTCTTAGCTTAGAACCATATTTATCCTCAAACTCTTTCTTCAAGAACCATAATAGGTTTAGTTTGTCTATTCTTTTGATGGTAGGAGAGGAAAATGGATTGAGATCACACCAAAAACTTATTGAAATTTCCCAAGTATCTTCATGTATCCCGAGAACAACTTACATACTATCTTCCACAGTACTAGATTAATCTTGGCATCTTCAAATTTGCACAATATAACAAAAATATGGAAAAGAGGGTCAAATCTATATTGAATCATCAGACTTGAAGAAAAATAATGACACCATTTGACATAGGAGGATCCTTCTAAAACCTTAATTATTTTCTAGAACCTTCACAATTAAATTTATGCCCATAAAAATCATTTCTTTCCTATCACTTCAGGAAGTGGGTTTGGAGAGATAAAAACAAAGAAAAATGAATATAATTTTTTTTGTTTCTTAACTATTTTTCCTCAAACATTTTGAAAACTTTAAGTCTTGGATCACTTCTCAAAAATTCATCTTCTGATTTATTTGAAGGAGGCTTGAAAATTTTGTTTGAGTGCTAAGAAGGTAGGTCATTGTTTTAGCCCTTCTCACTTTACCCAGTTTTGGTAAATTTTGAATATCTTCAACAATCCTCCTCAATTATTCATGAAACTTGACACGAAGCACTTAAAAACCTTCCTCTACTTGATCAATAGAATTTTTTTACCATAAATAACCCCGTATGGTCTAGACTAATCTCATTTATCTAATCTTCCACTACTAGTTCTCAAGGACGGTTTTAGCGAAATCTACATTTTTTTCTTTAAGAGTTAAAGTATGCCCAGTAGATGCTCATAAATACTCTAGGTATTATTCATAGGATACTACCTACTTACCTATACTTTTCATGGCATTCTTTGAGCTCTTACACCTCATTAGGCTCTAGAACTAGGTCTAAATGGGCTAGTTCTAACAATGACTTACAATACCTGACCTGATGATCACCCTAAAATGTCTTGCACATCATTGAAACACCATTTTAGACCTACGGGACACTTGAGAAAAGAACACCAAGCATCTCCATGCCTCTAGTTGGAACCTACCTCACCGACTAAGCCTCAGTAACACATTGAATGTTCAAGAAGACATCATGAGACTACTATGTGAACTTTAACCAAAATTGAGAAGGCACTACCAATGAACCTTCATGTCCTTGAATAATCCTCAATTCAGAAATCACACCTTTACCATTAATGCCACCTAACATAAATGACAACACCAATGCACTAGGGTTTAACAATCTCCCCCTTTGTCATTGATGGAAACAAAATCAAAAACTTTGATGGAAAACCATCACACCAACATCTTTAAAGCATTCATACCTTGTTTTTGACAGTAATCCCTCCCCTTTTAAAATATATGAAAAAGGTTCCTACATTCAATAGGATAATAAATATGCAAGTAATCATTGAAAAAAAAAAACATTACCTCAAGAATCCCCCTTGGATTTGACTTGCTACTTTGTCAAAAATGGATTGAAAAGATGTATACATTTCTTCACTATTCAACCTCAATTCTCCCCTTAAATCTATTTTCTTCAACCTCAGACTATTCACTTCCTTACCCATGTATTTCTTTGGTCTTCAAAACTTGTGCCTTGAAAAAGTGAACTATCTCCCCCGTGTTAATGATTTCATGGTACACATACATGCTTATTTCCCAATCCTTTGAGTGAAGACTTCCTTCGGCTCATTAGATTGTTTATTTTAAGTCAATGTTCTCAAAACAAGACTTTATTTCTTCATTTTCAAATTGATTGACTGATTTAGGGCATAGATACCTAATCCATACATAGAGTTCACTTTGGAAAAACTTCGCCATCCAAAGAAGCTCAAACATTTCATAATTTTTTTTTCTTCTCCCTCCGAGTTTGTACCATCTCCATTTTCTGGCGTAGAAAACCTAAATCCAAATACACGCTTTATTACTAAAATTTCACTAATTATAATATTTCCCAGCATTTCATTATAATTATTGTTTTCTCACTAATTAGATAACATTCCCCTTCATTTTTGTCAATTAATGATACTTCCTTAATTAATTAGCATTCACTTCATCATAGATGCCAATTAACGACACTTTATTAGTTATACTCCTCTTCTAATTAACTAATTAACTATTATTAGTTAATTAGTCCTTTTAATCTTCTTTTATACTAATAAACCTTCTTATTAGTTAAACCCCCTCTTAAACCCTCCAAATTCTTCTAATTTCCTTCTAAATCACCTCCAAATGGCTTTTCTAAGCTTAATTTGGCCTATTAATTAATCCTATTTGATTAATTAAATCACCTCCAACTCGATGAGTTGTTAATCACTAATTAATCTCTTCTAATCATACTTATCCCTTTATAATTCTACTTTAACTTTATCCCACATTGACTAGGTTGCAAGCTTCTTACAAATTGGAAAGTTATATAAAGAACGTAGTACACCTTGTCTAAATTTATACCATATCCTTGTAATACATTAACATATGATAAGAGTATTTCAATATTGAAAAGCTTATTGATCAAGTAACAATTTCTATCTTCTACTTTCAAAGAGTAGTAATAAAATAATCATACATGTCAATCAAACCATACTAGTGAGATCTCTTCCTCTTCCATGGATAATTTCCTTTGATCGCACGTAGCTACGTTCGGCTCATTAAAGGAATACCTACAATCTAAAGCCCATCAAAAACATCAAAGGATGGTTTGCATTTCATGTTTTTACAATATGTGTAAACACCAAGATTGGGTCACACTCCCCTTGGTCCCCCATCGAATAACCAACTCAAACATATTCACCTAACCATCACCCCTTCCACCCAACATTAATAGTAATTTAATTAACTTAATTAAATTAATACCCATCCTCACAATATTCATTACTTAATTATTTTAATTAAGCTAATTTCCACCTCACCCTAGACCTATTCTTGACATGTTTCCATAACTAACTAAGACTTGGTCCCACTTACCTTAATGAGCTAAGACTTAGTTCAACCCTAAAAATCAATGCCTATTATCCCTCTAACCACATTCCCACTCATGAAAAAGGAAACTTCCGCTTTGATCCAAGAGAATAGACAAATCTGGCAGAAATGATTGCCAAGATCTATTATTTTTAGTAAACCTAGGGAATCCCACCTTAACTGACATCGGTCAACCCGGAACCACCATTGGTTACCATTTATTCACCTTAACAACCTTGTTTTTGGGTTGGCACATTTTGAGATCAAAGGAACGAGGAGAGAACTACATGTAAGTAGAACCAAATCCTTTTCACACCTACAAACATCCATAGCCAACACCAGGATAGATCCAGAAGCATTGCACTCATGGTGACATTCCGGGAGAATCACTATTGCACCAAGCTCCATCCCACCAACCGATCATCACCACCACCAAATCATTGGACCTGCAACATTGGTAAGTGTTTTTATCACTAATCATTTCCATTATTATTCTTTTGTAGAGTTTTTATCATTTCGTTTTTCGTTCTTCCATTAATATTCCCATTCCTTCATAGTCTAATTTTTGACAAACTCAAACCTCACCCACCCTTTTACCAGATCACCTATCCTAGCCCTTCCACCTCTCTGAGTGTTCTCAACATTCCCACAAACCTTGTCATCCCCTCCTTTAGCTCTATCTAACCTCACCCAGACTCTGCAATAAGGTTTTTATTGAACTACTATCACCTGAATGTACTGACGCTGGTTACCCATGACCGTCGTTGGTCTCTCCTAAACCATCACCGATTATACTAGACCGACATTGGTCTCTGTGTTTTACACCTTTGCAATAACATAACCAAATAACCTTCTACCAAGTGACCCAAACAACCCAGAACCTAACCTTGACCAGTCCCAGTACCCTGACACCTACCTACCCTTCAGATATGACTATAGCCTAGCCTATTATGTTAGATTTTCTTATTTTTCTTGAATGAAATACCTAAATCATATCAACTATAGTAGGAATTTTCTTATCTCTCACATTAAGTTGTTTTAAACAGTGGATTGACAGCCATCTAGGGAGTATCACACTTCTGGATCTAGCACATGCTAGGCAATCCACTATCATATATTATTTAACTCTTCTTTTGTGGTCTTGTTTTCTATTTTAGGTAGTTCCTCCCAGCCAAAAGGAAGCTCTCACAATCAACATTAGATTGAGAAGTTAGAACGCGCGCAACAACCATCAACCGACCAACATAAATAAGTATTCCTCCTTGGCCCTTACCCTTATCTATTTTGTCTCAATAATGTAAAGAAAATGGTGAAACATTTTGGCACGCCCGGTGGGACCCATCAAGGGTTCTATTGCATTTTCTTCATTCCTAGGTGAAATTTGTGTGTTTGTTTCCCTTAAAAGGCTTACACATTAATCTTCTTCTTTGGTAATCCTCTCTTATTTCTAATTTCTCTAAAGAAACATTTCTCTTGGTGCATTTAAAAATAATCACTCTTCTTTCTTACTTTCTACATTTAGTGAAAGAGCATACCCTCTCCTATTCATCATTTGCTTCATCGAATGTAATTTTTTTGATTTGGGCTTAAAATTGGTTGCATTACATTATGATTTTCTGCATTTAGCTCACATTAAAATGAGGGCAACCTATATGTTGGAAGTCATGCCCAGCTGATGGTTGACATAAAGAATTGTAGAAAGCACATTCTCTCTCTCTCTCTCTATGTCTTACCAAACTACACAAAATTGAAATATACACATCTTTCTTAAACAACATCTTACCTGGGAATGCTGTTAGTGATCACAAAATCAGAGGATTGGTAGGTACTCCCAGGATAATTACTTATGTCAAGTCATTACCTCAGAGGATGGCCCACCCCACCATAACATAACTTGAAACCTCTCCTTTTAGATATCCTTCTTCGTAGGAAGCCTTCCTCACCAAAAACTCTACTCTAAATTCATGAGTCAGTCTTCTAAATAGCATAAGCTCAACACATTAAAAATCACTTGTTAGATACATGTTTTTAGCATTTGATTGACATGTGTTTTGAGGTGTGAGGATACGTTTCTCCATTTTTCCATTCTTTTGCCTTGCACACTCCACAATCACAGTTAGAGTATTCTGACTTCTTCTAAGTGTGTCAGACTTCATTGCATCATCTCTAGACCTCTAGGTTGATTATTTATCTGACTCAAATTCACAACAATCCATTTTTCTATATTTTTCCAATTTTCATAGTAACCAACATCGGTTTATCTACTGATGTCATTCCCCCACTGGCCTCAATTTTTCTAACCAACATCAATTTTCTATTCTTTTGGGTTAAATTTCCCAAAGAACACTTATTTCATTTTATTTGTTGTCAGAGTTCTTGTGAGTCTCTGTACTCTCTATGCTTTGATAAATAGTCATCATACAAATTATTCATCTAATCATCACTAGTCTTTGCCTCATTTGGTAAAATTGTTTCTGTCTCACAGTAACCGACGTCGGTTACCCCTAAACCGGTATCGGTCATCCTTAACCATTATCAGTTACCCTATGCTAAATATCAGCTGATACATTTCCCAAATCCACCTATAGACACCTATTTTCTTCATTCCCACTTGCTCTTTATGTCATCTGCAGGATACAACATCACCTGATATACATTCATTCACATGGTGTTGACTCACAATCAAGCTAACGCTCTTATATTCCATGCAAGTTGTCAACCACTCCCGCCTAGTCCTTCACCACCCTCTATCCTGTCACCCATGGATCCAACCCTACCTACCACCATTGCCACAGGAGATGAGGAATTTTCACGACTCCTTGATCAAAATCCTGTGGCCTTATAGTTCTACCTTTCCCACTCTTCCACTGGGACTCCTCGGGTCAGTTGATATATGGCATGCCTATATCCATCTCTCCTGCCCTTATTCCCACTTCTGCATCACCCCTACTAATGTGACGTTACCTTCACTTACTTTACTCCTAGTAGTTTCATAGCTAGACCCCATACCCACTATGACTATTGCATCTACAGTATCAGTCGCACCCGTAGTATCTGTTGTCCCCTCATTAACCACCCAGACCATAACCTCATCCATGCCCATTGTCTCATAGATACCAATTGCAACACAACCACCTATGGTGTTGATGACCCCTACTCCATTCCAAAATATTTTCCTCTCCATCCCATAATCTCTACCTACAATAGCTACTAGAGTCACTGTGACTGTCCCACCTACATACACATACTATCAAAAACCCCCTATCCCGTTCATCACCCATTCTAGATATATGCCCTCTATATCGGTCCCCTATTCTCAACCTTCCTATTCGGCACTGCCATACACCGGAATTCCACCCACATCACATGTTCAGTACCATCCCTCCTATGCCACAAGAGGAGCCCTTCCATCACAACCTACCAATGCCCTCATCAAATTGAATATGGAAAGGATACAGACACTAGAAGCATCAGTTTTTGGCTCACGTAATTCTATCACCTAGGATGATATCTTTAATGAGCCCATTCTTCCATCCATCCCTATTTTCCCATACCATGTACATTGGGAAATGTCAAAATTCAACCATTTCAATAGTAAAGAAGACCCACAACAACATTTGTAGTCTTTCAAACATGGGTGTTACCTGATCACCCATGATGACAATTTACTCCTACGGACCTTCCCGATGTCCTTGACAGGACCTACATTGACTGGTATAGTGGGCTACCAAGACACTCCATCTACTCATTTAATCAGTATCCAAAACTTTCTTAGACCACTTCTTAATCAAAATTTTTAAGAAATTCACCATGATTTATCTTTTTCCACATGATAGTACGACGATGAGTCTATCGCTAACTTTGTTGCTTGCTGACGCAGCCTAATTAACTAGTTCACATTTCAATTAACTCAAATTGAACTCGTAGAGTTGTTTACTTAGGCTTGCACTAGACACATCTCACCAACCCTGTAGGTGCTGACCTTTTTCACTTTTGGTGGGGCATTCACCATATGGAAATTGGAAATTTGTGCTATCAAAGAGAGGAAAATTCAGTTGTATAAAGAAAACATTACATTCAAATCAAATGATGCTTCTTCATATTATAAACCCCAAAATAACTATTCAAAACCCAAAGGATCTTCCAATTTCATAGTTCTCAAAGCTACCCCCATTCACCCATAAAACCCAACCAAACCTCCTTCTAATCTCTCTCCCATCCAAGCTTTCCAGTTCAGACAAGAACAACGAAAGTACACTTCAATAGGAGAACCTTATGATTCTGTTTTGGAAAAATTATTAAGGATGGTGCCATTACCCTTCCACCTATAGAACCACACACTTTGGTTTTGACCACGAGCACCACATACCTACATGGTATAAAGAACATGACTTTTGCAACTATCATCATGTCAAAGGTCATAGTGAAAATAACTGCATCACCTTTAAGAATTTCGTTCAAGAAATGTTAGACAATAGAGATCTAGTCTTAGATAGCCCGAATGTACCTAATAACCAAAAAATACATATCTTCAAGAATCCATTCCCTAATCATGCCCCATCTTCCAACCAAGCTGGTGACACTTAAACTAATGATATCAATGTCCACGAGGTCCACACTATTTTTGATGACATACCAGTTACTTCCCAATTGTCTCATGTTCCTTCCATAGATGAAATCTTAGCTCAAGCTCCCCTACCTACACAAGAACCTATTTCATCTACTCCACCACCCATAGAGGAACCCCCTTAATTTTATCCTTCACTCATGGAAGAGCCTATAATTAGCATGCCGCCTTTGACCCCTCAAATTTTTGAGTAGTTTTCAGTGGCACCTCTCCTACTCATAGGAGATACATGTCCACAACCTACACCATCATAAGGAGAGTCAACCTTGTCTGGCCCATCCTCTCCTCTACCCATAGAGGATCCTGTAGGAATAGCATTTACTTTAGATGATCATTCATCATCGGACCTTTAAGATCTCGTTGATATGATTTCGACTCTCTTACTCGAAGAGTCCGAGGATAGCCATTTCCTTGTATCTCAAACACATTTTACGGGGATTTCTACTCAATCCACGTTGGTCCCGATTATGATAGTACCATTTTCACGCTTGACCGATTTCCTAGACTATGTTGATAGAGCCTTACTTTGAGGATGCCTTCTACTTCTTGTTTTAACCCAAATGCAATTGTCACTCACCGACACCTCCACTATCTATTGAAAAGTGTTTTCATTGACCAAACCAAACACAACCATGACTATTGCAACACCTTCCATGTCACCAACCATAACCCAACATACATCTACACCAAAACACCTACCCACACCTATATGATCTTCCTTACTTAAACCCATCACCACCTTAGGGCTCATGCCGACATCAAACCTTACTCATCCACCCATCAAATTAGATTTATCCACATCTTCCCAAACTAACAATAAACTTATTCCAGCCCCTAAAAATAATACCCAACCTCCTAGGCCTCATACACCAACCTCACCTACCACACCATTATCACCTTCACCCCTGTTGTCCATCCTAGGACCTCACCCCTCGACCTTGTCCAAACAACCTCCTTCTACCGATAAACCAAAAACACAACTGCCCACCTCCTCATCATGAACCTATAATATACCCAAGTGATCCACACAACCTCCGCTATCACTCGTAACCTTCTTACCACCCATACCACCACTACCGTCTATAACTTCTTCACTACCCATGACAATTTCTTCTCTTCTACTCACATTTTCTACACAACCTCTACTAACCACCTCCAAAAAAACTCGGTTACCCCCAAGGGTAACCCATCCTCTTACCCCATATGCTTTTCCCTCTACATCTCGTACACCCATATCACCTTTTCCCAAAAAGGTGCAACCTAAAGCTAAGAATCTACTACCCTCTAATAAGGTAGTTAAACCAACCAAACCTTCCGTCGCTAGCTCTTCTACCATGCCCATACCTAAATAGATGCCCATAAGACCTAAGACCACTCCACACACCAAACTAGTGGACCAACCCATTCCCCCTTCAGAAAGCCTTTTCCTCCACAATCAGCCATACACTGTACCCAAACCCACATTCACCTCCCATTGTGATCCACTAGTAGGGTCCTACACCAAAATCTTAACCAATCTCCTCAAAACTTCTGTCATCACATTACCACCTCTTAGACCTTATGACCCACTCAAACCCAAACCAAAAGGGTTTGATGAAACTAAAATTTTTGCCTACCATCGTGTGCTAGGACATGATGTAGAGAATTATAAGGCTTTAAAAACCTCCCTTGTCCAATTATGTCCTCCCAAAGAAAATTTGATGACAACAATCTTCTTGATGAGGACCCCATTTCACCTTCACCAATTTCCCTAGATATTCTTCCATTACCTACTCAGTGACCAATATCTCCACCCCCACAACTCTTTGATCCACCCCAAGATTTGAGATCAACATGATCAACATTGCCACCCATGCCCAGAAAGACAAAGGAAAGGAAAAGGCTAGCCCATCAACCAACCTTGTACCCAACATACCATCGACACCCACACCCAAAGTCACCATTCAAGGTCCCGCATATCCTATTTCTGATGGGGTCACACATCGCACAATGCTAAAATAATTACACCAATCCTCCCTCAAAATGTCTTTATATGACCTCATCCAAACCTCTAAGTCACATCGTCAAGCCCTCATGGAGGTCCTTCAATCTATTGAGGTTTTACCAAATGACCCCATGCCTCGTAGCCTCCATCATTACCCCTCACCACGTAGCCTCTCTCACTAGGTCATCACCTTCCTCTATGCCTCCACCTACTTGCCAAGTAGCCACCCTCAAATTTTTAGATGAAGAGATCACTCCCTTCCAGTCGACAACCCTAACCCCACTCTTTTCATCTCCGTATTTATCGATAATATACGCATATGACACATTATGATCGATGGTGGTGCTAGTATTAACATCATATCCTCCCATGCATATGACCAAATGTGAATACCTTCCAATTACATGCATGGTAACCTGGTTATGTTGCACTCCTTCAATGATGCCATGACCTCTACCCTAGGTACCATTATTCTCCATGTCCATGTGGGTCCCGCACTATCCCGGAACTTTTCTATGTCCTAGAAGGGGAGTTATAGTATAACTTGTTGCTCAGCTAACCTTGGATCCATGCCATGGGTTATGTCCCTTCGAATTTACACCGTTGCCTCAAATTTGAACACGAGGGACATAATTACACCATCCTTACCGACCTATCACCTTTCAAGACCTGTAACATGCTATACTGGCCCAATTATGTGCTTGTACCACTCAAGGAATCTACCACTATCTAAAGTTCACCTTTTCCTACAAGACCATCCACCAAGACTGCCACTACCTCTTCTACATCCAACCTTGCTATCACTACTATAGCTATAGCCTCTACCGTTGACTCACTTGTTTCCCCATCATCTAGTGAGCCACCTATCCCCACGACCCACATACCAAATACTAATCCCTTAAAAGGTGTTTTTAACACCTCACTCTAGGGAGTACCGCATATACAATATCAACACTTTCCTCACCCCGCAAGAATATGGGAACCTACGTCAACACCCCAATTATGACATCCACATAGGCGAGGTTTTTCCTTATGGTCCTCCCCACCTTCGTAATAATCTAACGTATGGGGGAATTGATATCACCACTTATAAACCTGAACCTCCATCCCAAACTTAACCATTTTCATCCTACCTACACTCCCTCACTAACCTCCGCTTCGCTCACAATTTCCTCTGCTGTGCGCGTGGAAATGATTTGGCTTTAGATTTTATGAACAGGGCCGCCATACTATCATTTCTTATACCTCTTGTAAACATAATGACTGTAGTGGTATTGGTTTTGACACACCACTTCCCAAGAAGGCTTGTGTCAACCTCATTAAGAATGAAACAACTTCCCCACCTCATTCACCCCTGTTACCATCTTCACCTATGGAATCCATAGATCCCGAATCTATTCCCCGTAAGTTTTTTTTTTTCATAAAGACCATTTCGTTGGGACCTCTTACCTATCAACATGATAGCACAACTTCCTCTTCTCTCCCATTTCTATATCCTGGCATGATCGATGATGATAAACCTTCTATTAATATCATTAAATGTCAGGATGATGAATCCATCCCCACTTACCTTGGTGTGGAAGATTCTTATATTCAATGGCCGTTATGTTCTGAGATGTAAACCATGTTAAATGAATTGACCATTGAAATTAACATTAACACTCAGGATAACCCCCACATTCTAAAGACAGGCCAATCCTTAGACACTACTGAACAAGAATCCTTCACCTCTTTCCTTCGGGACCATAGCAACATGTTTTCTTGGTCCTATTCCGATATGCCCGGTATTGACTCAAAAATCATGGTCCACAATATCATAACCATTCCTGATGCCAAACACAATAAACAAAAGCTACGGAAAATGCATCCTCACATTGCTCTTCTAGTCAAAGAAGAGATTTAACGCCTTCTCTTAGTTTGCTTTATCTTACCCATTGACTATCCCCAATGGATTTCTAACATCATTCTGTCATAAAGGTGACAGGGGAATCTCATTTTCATGGAATTCTGTGACCTCAACCTAGCTTCTTCCAAAGATGATTTACCCCTACCAAGCATTGACCAACTAGTTGATCTCACCACTGGCCATGAAATGCTATCGCTCATGGACAGTTTCTCGGGCTATAATAAAATATTACTAGCTCTAGAGGATCAACACAAGACTACCTTCATCACCCCTAGGGGACTTTCTTCTATTAAGTCATGCCTTTTGGCCTCAAAATGCTTTGGTGCTACATATTAATGAGCCATGACTTATATCTTCCATGACATCATGCATCGCATATTGGAAGATTACGTAGATGATCTGCTTGCCAAATCCAAACATCATGCTTTGAACACCTATCTATCCTTAAAGTCATCTTTGACCATCTCATCAAGTATTGTGTGCATCTTCAACCAAAGAAGTACATCTTTACGATAATTTTTGGAAAACTCCTAGGTTTCATCGTTTCTTTACGTGGCATAAAATTTGATCCTGCTAAAGTCAAGGCTATTCTGGAAATTCCTCCACCCAAAAATCTCTGTTAAATTTGAAGCCTACAAGGAAATTTGTAATCTATTCATTGGTTTATCTCGCAGCTTTCCAACTACTGTCAACCATTTCATCATCTTCTCAAGAAATACGTTTCATTCAAATGGGATGATGAATTCCATAAAGCATTTGAGGCCTTAAAAAATACCTCCTTCAACCACTAGTGCTCATTCCTCCTAAGGATGACCAGCCCTTTTACCTATATATTTCTGCCATTGACCATTCTTTAGGTGTCATGCTTTCTCATCACAACGACCAACACCGAGAGCAAGTGGTTTATTACATAAGCCGTACCCTTCTAGACTACAAAACTAGATATACCCACGTTGAAAAAATCTACTTAGCCTTAGTTTTCATCACCACCAAACTCTGCCATTACCTACTCAATCACAAAACCTTCATCATTACTAATACTGACCCATTACACTATATGTATGCCAAACCCTATCAACATCAACATGCCGCACATTGGATTATGCTTCTTGCCAACCTCAAAATTGAATTAATTCATCAAAATTCCATCAAGGGCTAGGCTATTTCTGACCAACTAGTTGACGCACCTATTTCCAGGAATCAACCATCTAACTTTGATTTCCCAGATGATTCTATAACTACCCTTTCCCTGGATGAACCCGCTTACCAAATGACACTCTTCTTCGATGGCTCCAAGTGTCAGCATGGGGGTGGGGCTGGTGTTATCCTCATTCCTCTTGATGGTGAACCTATGCCTTTGTCTTTCAAACTTGATTTTGATTGTACAAATAATATTGCTGAATACGAAGCACTCATATTGGGTCCAGTAGGCTTCTTATGCTTTAGAGGTTAAGTAAATTAATATATTTGGTGATTCTTAGCTGGTCTTAAACCAAGTCAATGGTACATACTAGTGTCATAATGAGATACTTCAAAAGTATAAGCATCACATAGACATAATTTTGACCACCTTTAACCATTATGAACTTCAAACCACCTCATGATCTACCAATAAATTCATGGATACCATGGCCTGCTTGGCTTCTTAGATCCCTACTTCATCCTCAGACTCTAAAATATTTGTCACAATAGAAAGGATACAATTACCATCTTATTTACCTCTTGAGTTCTACTTCGTGGGAACCATTGCCCCGACCCACATGGCCTTTGGTATAAGCATTATACAAAATATCTTTCCCTTTACATTCTACCTACTGATCTCACTTGTCTTGGACAATGTGCCTTTCTTAAAAATGTCTCACATTATGTCATCATGGGTGGTCTTCTTTACAAGTGTGGCTTTGAAGACATTCTCTTATGATTCCTTATAAGTTATGAAATATTGTACACCATTAAGGAAGTCCACGATGGAATTTTTGGAGGTCACTTTAATGGTTTAGCTATCAAAAAACACATTCTTCACCTAGGATTTTATTGGCCAACCCTAAATTGTGATCAATTGTGATTATGTCAAACATTGTGTGAAATTCTAATAACATGCTAATCTCCTTCACACACCTAGTCATGCCTTACAGTTACACGAGACCTTTGGCCTTTCTCTCAATGGGGTTTTGACCTTGTTGGTGAGATCAACCCCCATTCTTCACAATGCCACCAATGGATCATAACCACTACTGAATATTACACTAAATGGGTAGAGGTTATTACCCTTATTTCTACAAAAGCTGAGAAAATATGTGAATTCATGAACCATCACATCATTTATTTCTTTGGTGTTCTTTATCTCCTCATAACTGATAATTGAAAGCAATTAAAAAAAAACCCTATGTAAACTATGTGACACTTTTGGCATCCAAATCAATTTCTCATCACATTATTACCCATAAACCAATGGCCAAGCCAAATCAACCAATAAAACCTTGAAAATTTTTCTTATGAAGGTAGTCAATGATATTGGGAAGGATTGGTATACACACATTCCTTTTGCCTTATGGGCTTACCACACTAGTATTCACACTTCGACTACTTTTGCCACACATTTTTCTCATGTCTATGGTACCGAGGCTATCCTACCTCTTGAAGTCCGATTCCATCTCTCTACATCTCACTATAAGACATGCTTAACGATGATGAATTTCACCAAGTTTGGCACAACTTGAGTTATTAGATGAATGTCATCTCAATGCTCTTGACCATCTCCAAATCTACCAAAAACATATAAAACGTGCCTATGAACAATGTGTTGTGAACGAAACTTTTAGGTCGGTGACATCGTCCTGAAGGAAAATCAACATGTAGCCAAAGAGGAGAAAAGTAAGTGGGACATATTTACTCCTAATTGGCTTTGACCTATATCATTACCCATGCCTATGGATCGGGTTCTTATGATTTGTCTTCAATCGAAGGTAAACTCAACACTGAGCCCCTTAATGCCTTGCATCTTTGACCATTTATTACTTTCACCCAATTCTTTACCACTTTCTGTCGGATGATTTCTTATCCCTTGAGAACTATTCACATTCCATATTACCTATTTTGAGGATCCACGACTCAACGAATCATGTGATTACCCATCACCTTTCACCTTATCTTCAATATGAGTACCAAGACTCTACTCATAGCATGATTCTCATGGATACTTTTTGTCTTCTTTCAAGATGGAATCCCATGGTCATTCATGAATCAAAACCACCTCTTTCATAGTTAATCTTTGTGTACTTGGTCTTGTCTTCTAAACAAGAACCTAATCTTCCTTTATAGTCTTGTCCATGACTTAAATGTCCAAAAATAAAAAGGGACGCAAATCCTTGAGTCAAACTTATAGAAAAAGATGAATCCCTAAAAAGGGATATCTCTTCACTCTAAATTCCACCGCTATAACAAGACTTCTCCCTTGAAGGACAACTATATCAAGTTATTTCAAAAATCCAATAAAAATATCTAGAAGCTTCCTGTATCGATTAGATTCCCGAAGACCTCAAGGAGATAATATACCCATCCCATATAGACTTCCCACATCAATCATTCTATTAAAAACAAACAAATGAAGAAAAGGATGAAATTTTTGTCATGGACTTGCATATTTTTGATTATGGGTTTCTTGTTTGAAAAAAGCCGTCCTACACTAAGTTATGTTAAACCACCCATTCTCACATCCTTTCCTTTTAGCCTAATTTCTTCTTTATTCAAGGGACTTACCACAACCACAACTTTTTCATGATTATGTGACTTTCTTAACCCTTAGAATGGTCTATTATGTAATTCCTTTAGGGTCTTATGTTCATGAGCCCCTATTAGGTATGGTCAACTCATTAGGGTTCTTATCAATTAAGTGGCTCTTTTACCACCTCTTACCATTCACCTCCCTCATTACTTATTGATTATCCTATATAGGACCAGATCATCAACACCTATATTTAACAATCACTAAACCATGCCTACAACCTAAACTCAATCATGCCTATGACCTACATTCAACCATGCCTCACACTTACCAACCCATTCCTCTACTTTATCATAATATTCCCTAGCTTATGGGAGAACTACATCGGCCTGAGGTCCCTTTTCACTTTGGACTATGTAGGCAGCACTTCGAGGGCATGGGGCCCTGAGAGGTTAGCTCAGCCACTCTTTACCCAAACCAATTCCCCCTTTCACTTTCCTATTCACATTCTACCCTAGTTAGTTTCCATTTTATATCAATAGCTGGAAATTAAACTAAATAAGTGCCAAATAATACACATTTTTATTACATCATTAAATCATGCATTTATCATTTTCACATTTCCACTATAACACATACTTGGAAATTAAAACCATAACTTGTATATACATCACCATTTTCCCCCCATGTTACCTACAATTGGGACATTACCTCATACCTAAACTAACTTGACTCAATCATGCCTAAACCAACCTAACTCAATCATACCTAAACCAACTTGACTCCATCATGCCTATGACCTGACTCAACCATGCCCATAACTGAATCCATCATGCATATAACTTGACTCAACATGCCTAAACATGACCTAAGTCAACTATGCCTAAACATGACCTAACTTAACCATTCCTACCACATGACTTAACCATGCCTACCACTTGACTCTACCATGCCTATAACTTGACTCAACCATGCCTACCACACGTATTTTTATCCATCTATATGTAACAATCAAAGGTTGCCATCACAAGTACATCATCAGATCAATCATCCATCCCATCATAAAATCTATCTATCCATACAATATACACTGATGCCAAATAATAATCACATTCTCTAAAAAAAATCTCATATACAACCTCACCATCTTTAACATGCAAGCCAATATATGATAAAAAATAACAAAAATCTCACCTACAACCTCATCATCTTCGGCACACAGCCGTATATGATCAAAAATAACAAAAAATATCATATAAAACCTCACCATCTTTGGCACGTAGGCCGGTATATGATAAAAAATAACAATAACTCTCGTATACAACCTCACCATCTTCATCACGTAGGCTAGTCTATGATAAAAAATAATATAAAATCTCATGTACATCATTGCTATCTTCGACACGTAAGCTGGTATATATATATAAAATGTGTCAAAAACATAGATGCAATGATCATAACTGGTGACTAATCATCACCCCACTCGATATCCATCCCTATCTCATCGGTATCCTCCATCTCCCTCTAGTGGGGTGCCACGCCAACCTCTCTCCACCTCACTTGGTCTGCCTCTGATGGCCCCTCACCTGGAGCTAGTCTCTGTGAACTGGTAGCCTTGCCTTGACCCTATCTCAGGGCTCACTGGCCCCCTATACTCACTACACTATGTGTATAAGACCTGGTCCTCTCCCTCAAGGCGTGTTGTGCTTTGTAATCTACATAGGATGGGACATCTATCTTGGTAACCATCAAGTGATCCTGATAATACCATGCCTCTCCTAGGGCATCCTTGAACCGCCATAGGTACTGTATGTGGAGGTTCCATTAGTCTCAACCCTTGTACATGTCTCTCAAGACCCTTTCCCATTGTTACCTGTAAAGAGGGACCATGTCCCTATGCTCGTGCTTGTCTTTGAGGGCCTTGTCCTACTCTTGCCTATATCTCGCTCTGAAGGGCCACAACCTACACCTATATATTTGCTAACTGATCTTGTAAACCTATAACCTACACCTGTAGGGTGGCCACCTATACCCCATCCCCATCTCCACCCTGTGTGGGTGCCTATCCCTACGCTACTTGGGCCTATAGAGTGGCCACCTGTGCCTATAAAGTGGCAACATGTGCCTCTAAACCTATCAACTTCCCCTGCACTATCCCCAACTGTAATTAGGGTAGCCACCTACCCTGTAGGATGTCCTTTGCACTATGATGGTGGCTAAATCTGGCTTCCCTGGCCTTGGTGGTATTGCTTGTAAATGTGTAGCCCACCACTATCTGTATCTATTAGTAACCCTAACATCATCAATCTGCCGGTCTATCACTGCTCCTCCTGCCCTGTTGGCACCGTTGTATGTGGTAGAGGTAGAGGCCTCTCCATGTCATCCCTCCTATACTATGGGAAGGGTGGGGTATATCCTAAAGTAGCCCGAACTACCATTTGACCCTATCTATGGGTATCATCTTGTGCTCTCTTACATGTCACCCCTCTATCCATTAGAGCAATTGTAGCTCTGTAGCTCCTTGGCCATCTACCCATATGATGGGAAACCCACATATGGCCTCCAAATGATGTCCATGCTGGAAATTCCCTCTAGTAAATGCTTGTAATAGGCTATATTGTGTGTATCTCTAGCAACTCAAGCACTCCCTAATCGTAGGCACCCATCGCTTGAAGCCCACCTAAACAAAACCTGACTCAAATGTATTATCCTAGGGCATACCAACTAGATGCACATACACAATGTGCTCATATGCCCATCAATGAAGTAGGAAAGTAAAACACATGCTAAACCTCTATAGCCACCCATAAGCCCATAGATCTTTGTATAACTATACCAGAATGCAGGCACCCATGCAAAATGGGTCCTGTCCTCCACCATATCATGCAGAACCCCCATCAAGGATCATGGGAATATCCCACCCTCTCTGCATCTGCGGTGAAAATAGTAGAATGCCTCCATTAAGAAGACCACTAGCCTTATATCCTCTATATGGGCCCAATACATATCTCTGTAGCTCATACTAGTGCTATTGAACCTTGACTTTGCCAGTCCCTTGCCAAAAAATGTCAACATAAACTCCTTAGATTCCTTTAAGGAGATCGAATACACTTGCGTCCCCACTATTGGTAAATGTAGAATCCTGTACACATCCTCTAGGGTGACTGTGATCTCACCTGTTGGTAGATGGAATGTATTGGTCATCAAATCCCATCCATCGATGAGGGTGACCATCAAACTCAGCTCCTAGACTACGTGCCAGTAGTGTATGATGCTAATTAGGGCAACCTATGCAACATGGCACCAATCATCGACTGTCGCACTCCCTCGTACCTCCACAAGTAGGGGTGGTACCCTATCTCACATCCATAGTTGATTTCTCACCTACATCCAACAAACCATCACATTAATACACCTTGAACATACCCACAATCACCCTTGACACCACACCTATACCTATTACTCTACCTCTTTTCCCCTCACAACTTACCTTATTATCACATGTCCTATCTACCCACCCCAAACCTAACCAATTACCATTCCACCATACCTATTTAAACCTCTCACCCATGTTATTTTTCTGTCCACAACATCTTCTTATACCATTACCTATTTTACCCACCCACCTTACTTCCTTTTTTGCCGCTTTCTCAAATAATGACCAACATCACTTTAGGTGAGACCGACCACGGTCTAATTCAACCAACATTGGTCACCTAATCTGTGACCATTACTGAATCACACCAACCGATGTCATCCAACCCTTGACTAATGTCGGTCACATTCAAAGTAACCAAATCCATGACACCCTACCCTATTTCCCCACAACACACTATTTTACCCTCCCGACCTATCCTTCCCTACCAAAATCCCCTCTAAATTCATCCCCACACATCATTCACCTAAATATACCCTTCTCCCTTCCTATTTTACCCATTTTCATCCCAAATTCAAATTTTCCTTTTCCCCAATACCTATTTTCCCTAACCTTGATTTATCTACAAAAATCTACCTACCAAACTAGGAATGGGATTGAATCATACCTCGTCCCGCCATCTGTCTCCATGGTGGCACATTGGGCTCTTGTACTAGTGGTCCCCCATCCCTCTCCTACCTCTACCATCACCAACCAACCTCCTCACCTCCAACTAAGTGAATCAATCAAATAGGTTTAGTGGACCCTCCTATCACCTATCGATCACCAACTACAAGGCTCACCAATTTAGCTCTCCATATCACTTGGTCACTTTCCACATTTTCGTCTCTCCTCTATCATTTTCTCCTATTTGGAAAATTACAAATGATTCTACAAAAAGTGGAAATTTCCTTTTTAACCACACCCTGACCTGACCGACGTCAGTTGTACCTAGACCGACATTGGTCATGTGCCCTAACAAACCATGGTTGGTTTACCTAGACGTCATTAGTTAAGAATGACCAGTGTTGATTACCTATATTGACCCCATGGCAACCCATCACACCTTATCTACTTTCCCACAACCTTTTTCACCTAACCCAAAGCTGACCCTGACCCTCCACCTCATCCTCCTGACCTCATCATTTATCACCCACCCTTACCATCAGTTGGGGCATATTTCTTCCCCTCCCATGGCCTTACCTCTACCACACCTCATTTTTACCCACACCTGACCTCCCATGCCATGACCTATATACCTGGACTTGAAACACTTTTTGTGACCTTTAACCCTCTGTGTTCATTGTACCTTGTGACACGGTTACCTATATTTGTTTATCCTACCAACCTTACCTTGCCTATTATTATGTTGTTTATCTTGACCTAACCTTTGGTATATCGGAACATACCTAAATGTTCTTACACCTGACCTCTATTATGTTTCCACACCATATCCTATACCTTGGATACTAGACTCACTTTAACCCTGTTTGGATAGACCTATCGACCTTGGACAATGTAGAGTTTGCAAGATTTTCACTCTGGTACCGTGCCATAGTTTATACATGTGTGTATGTTTGACTGTCACTACCTTTGACCTTGGCCCATTTCCTATTTTTCCAACTTGAAATTTATCTCATTACCCATTTATACCTCCACCTACCCTACCCACACCTACCTACTCAACTATTGATTAAGTGGATATTCCCATGTCCTCACCCATTGCATCTTGCGATGATGGTACCTGTTTTTCTCAACCTAATAGCCTTACCTTGCCTATGGCCATGACCCTTATCCAAAAAAACCTTGACCTTTTGACCTTTTGAATGTATCAGAACCACACCTATGCATTCCTGTATCTTAACTTGTTGAGTTCTCGGACAATATACTTTACCATGGATACTGGTCCTTAACAACCCTTGTTTGGATGACCTTTACGAACATCGCTAATGTACATTTTTATGTTAAGAAACCCTTATATCCCATTGCATTTCACAACATGTGCATATGTCTGAATGCTTTACCTAATTACCCACCCTACCTCTTACAATCACCATACACTCGACCATCACCTTCTTCACACCTAACCTAGTTTTCTTAAACCACCCACCTCCTCATTTTATCAAACCACTCACCGCTTCCTTCTCTCACCTCATCGGTTCCTAGTTTGAGTGGGGTTACCTTCACCCACACTTGGGGCAACCACATCTTATTTTTGTCAGTATCGCTTAGCAATACAAGCTACGCAATAAAAGGGGAAAAATGTAGACACCAAAATTGGGTCACACTCCCTTGGTCCCCCATCGAATAACCAACTCAAACATATTCACCTAACCATGGCCCCTTCCACCCCACATTAATAGTAATTTAATTAACTTAATTAAATTAATACCCATGCTCACAATATTCATTACTTAATTATTTTAACTAAGATAATTTCAACTTGACCCCTCAACCTCACCTAGCCACCTCACCGTAGACCTATTCTTGACATGTTTCCATAACTAACTAAGACTTGGTCCCACTTACCTTAATGAGCTAAGACTTAGTTCAACCATAAAAATTAATGCCTATTATCCCTCTAACCAAATTCCCACTCATGAAAAAGGTAAATTCCACTTTGATATAGGAGAATAGATAGATCTGGCAGAAATGATTGCCAAGATATGTTATTTTTAGTAAACCTAGGGAATCTCACCTTAACCGATGTCGGTCACCCCTAAATCGACGCCTACCCAACTCGGAACCATTGTTGATTACCATTTATTCATGTTATCAACCTTTTTTTTTGGGTTGGCACATTCTGAGATAAAAGGAATGAGGAGAGAACTACATGCAAGTAGAACCAGAGCCTTTTCACACCTATAAACATCCATAGCTAGCACCAAGAAAGATCCCGAAGCATTGCACTCATAGTGACATTCCGGGGAGCATCACTATTGTACCAAACCTCATCCCACACAATGATCATCACCACCACCTAATCATTAGACCTGCAACATTGGTAAGTTTTTTTATCACTAATCATTTCCATTCTTATTCTATCCATAGAGTTGTTATCATTTCTATTATCATTCTTCCATTAATATTCCCATTCCTTCATAGTCTACTTTCTGAAAAATAAAACCTCACCCACCCTTTTACTAGATCACCTATCCTGGCCCTTCCACCTCTCTAAGTGTTCTCAACATTTCCACATATCTCACCATCCCCTCATTTAGTTCTATCTAACCTCACCCAGGACTATGTGATAAGGTCTTTATTGAAATCTTTGTTACCCAACTATATCGATGTCGATTACCCATGACTGTCGTCAATCTCTCCTAAACCGTTGTCGGTTTACTAGACTGACATAGGTCTCTGTGTTTTATACCTTTGCCAATAACCAAACTAAATAAACTTCTACCAAGTGACCCAAATAACCCAAAACTTGACCTTGACCGGTCCCAATACCTTGCCACCTACCTAGCACTTGTTATGTTAAATTTTCTTATTGTGCTTGAATGAAATACCTAAATCATATCAACTACAATAGGAATTTTCTTATCTCTCACATTAATTTGTTTTAAACAATGGATTGATAGCCATCTAGGGAGTATCACACTTCCCGGATCTAGCACATGTTAGGTAGTCCACTGTCATATATTATTTAACTCTTCTTTTGTGGTCTTATTTTCTATTTCAGGTAGTTCCTCCCAGCCAAAAGGAATCTCTCATAGTCAACATTATATTGAGAAGTCGAAAGCGTGCAACAACCATCAACCAACCAACATAAACATGTATTCCTCCTTGGTCCTTACCCTTATCTGTTTTGTCTTAATAACGTAAAGAAAACGATGAAACAAGATGCATTAGTTAAGCTTTTCCTTTTAATGGATTTATCATGATGTTTTTTAGATTAGATTTGTTATTGATATTACTTGGTGTTAATTTATATTGATTAGATTATATTCTTTACATATGCGTGCATATGGAATGCCGATGGGACACCCTTTGTCGCACACACATTCTTTATTTTGGTTAAGTTTCTTTTTGCATACTAACCCTCTTTTTAAATATATTAATATAAATTATGTTTTGTTGAGTTTTCATGTGTTGATTCTTCATTTCAGGTGTAAAGGATGTGAAGTGTTGTCACAATTGGATATTGATGTGAAAAATTTAAGATTTCTTCGTGTTTTCATTTTCATCATTTTACATGCTAGTTTTATCAATTTGTTGAAAATGTTAATTTTTTGAGCATGTATCTTAATTTTTATAGTTTTGAGTCTTATTTACACACATTAAGGAGGTGGGTTACTATCAAAATGGGATTTTGATGAGAAAAATTCAAGCTTTTTCCATGTTTACATTTGTAGAGCTTCATTTTTCATCATTTTACATGCTAGTGTTATTAATTTGTTGAAAATGTTATTTTTTTGAGCATGTATCTTAATTTTTGATAGCCTTTTGTCTTATTTACACATGTTAAGGAGGTGGGTTGTTGTCAAAATGAGATTTTGATGAAAAAAATTCAATATTTTTCAATGTATCCCTTTTTAGAGCTTTATTTTTCATCATTTTACATGTTAGTTTTGTCAATTTGTTGAAAATGTTAAGTTTTTGAGCATGTAAATTAGTGTTTGATAGCATCAAGTCTTATTTACACATATTACGGAGATGGATTGATATCAAAATTGAAACTTTTTTAGAAAATTTTGATCATTTTTTCAGATTTTGGGATTTTTTTAACATTTTTAGTACAGGTTAAGTGTATACCCATGAGTATAAGAGAATATGCGTAACCTATCTTCCTGGAGGCCATAAATTTTGCTCCTGAAATCAAAATGAATCCATTTTTTTGTGATGGAAAGGTCTTGAGGTGAAATATGTAATGAAAACATAAATTTGGGATTTAGACTTATAAAAAGTACAAGGTTTTCCTTTATTATAAAACTGTTCATTTTCTTTGCATGTTAGATTCATTTTAATTTGATCAACACCACGTATGCTCTTCTCTTGCACTTTCGAGTGACCTTGAGAATAATAAATGGATATGATTATGGATATTATTCTAACATTATGGTTATCATTTGTTTAGAAATGGTGTTAGCATTTTAAATATTTGTTGGAAATCTCCTTTTTGATATAAATTCATCGAGACAATATATTCTCTTCTCTTACACTTTCGAGTGATCTTAAGAATTAGAAATGAAGAAAATTTTGGATGATTTTCTAAAATTTTGGTTTTCATTTAGAAATATGGCTAACACTTGATATTTTGATATTTCACATGAAAAAATAATCATTTGAGTTGTTATTTAAAAATCAGGTTTTAACACTTAAATACTTTGATAATGTTTTTTTTTTCCATTTGATTAAGTTATATCAAGTGTCGTGTATGATCTTCTCTTGCACTTTTGAAGGATATTGAGAATAAAAAGAGACCTTGATCTTAATTATAACATTGTGTGTTACTTGGAAAAATTCATCACTTATGTTGTTCAAAAAATTAATCTTTCAAAGAACTTAATTGTTATTGGTTAATGTTTTCCCATGTCTAATTAGTTAGATCAAACATCATATATGTTCTTCTCTCACACTTTCAAGAGATTTTAAGAATCAAAAGATACCTTGATCCTATTTCTAAACATTGTGGTTTTCATGGAAAAATACTAATATTTTGTGTGCAGGACATTTTCACTTGTCGAAGAATCAAATTAAAACAAATACTAACTACATTGTGTGCAAGTTACTAAAGGTGTGTAAAACCACATTAAGATAAAAGATAAAAACACAACCTTCATTCAAAACACTGTATTTGCAGGTTCGGATAAGGGATTAAACCCATCCACTTTAAACTGTGGGAAGTGCCTTGGAATAAGCCATAAACATCATTATGAGGATTACCACAAGAACCCCAAAGTAGTAAACACATTAAGAGAAATGGTTGAAAAAATGGGAAGTTCCCCACTACTTACCTAAATATAAATTACCATGAGGAGTGCTAAATGTTGTCCGTATGAGGCCTCTTTCATTAAATTGAATATGGGGTAATGGTACTTTGTCTAGGATTTATTCTATAAAAGTGTACATCTCTTAGACAAGTTATTAGCGAGTGTAGATAACAAAATCCTATGGAGCCATTTGGCATTGGGGTCAACTTGAACATTATCCAATCATATTTCAAAGATAATTTACAAAGAAAAGACTTCCTCGGAGTTAAAAAATCGGTTGTCAAACAAGGTGAGAGTCAATTGAAGTTTGCGCCTTGTATCTTTAATCATAAATCTTACAACGTAATTTTTTTCCCTCGTTTCTACCTTGTTATCAAAAATGCAAAACTATGCCAAAGTTGCATCATGTATTTTTCATCACTAATCTTAAATTCCCCGGTTATTGTTTTTTGAATTATTGGTAAAGCAACTCAAGTGCTGAAAAATTGTGTCGACCACTTTTTCACCCACTTACATCATTTCCTCTTTGTGATTTGGATGTAATCATTGAAATTGTGTTGGTATGTCTTCATATCTAATTAGTCTTGTCTTGGAATCCACATTGAGATGTTTCAATTGTAGATGATATCTCCCCTTGATCTCCTTTTACGTCATTACAATTATCTCATTGTATCAATACCTTTTAGATACTTACATATTGTTTTATTAAACTTGATCTAAGTGTCCAAATTGTATTATTACACTACTCCCATTGTGTCTTGACTCATTTTTATACTTAGACCTTATTTTTTCTTCAAACTTGATTTGAGTGTTGAAGGTGTGTTGTTATGCTACTTGCCTTGTTCCAATGAATTTTTAATACTTACATCTTATTGTCATAAAATTGATATAAGTATTGAAATTGTATTATTACGTTGCTCGCATTTGTATCATCCATTTTCAGGACTTAAACCTTGTTTGTATTAAACTTATTTTTAGAGTATACCTTACGTTGTTATAATGACTAAATCACTTCAACCCCTTTTTAATACTTAAATATTCTTTGTTTAAAAATTGATTTAAATATTGAAATTGTGTTTTTATATTATCAAAGAAACCTTTGAAACAAATTCAAACATAAGAAATAGTTTCCTTTGCGGTCGTTCCAGGATTTCATAGATTTTCCTTGGTGACCTTAACATCTAGGAAAAGTTTCCTTTATAACCATTACGCTGTCAAATTTTCATCAACCATTTTTAATATTCACACTTGCACCTTATTGTCCAAACCTTACTGGATCATCTAAATTGTGTCATCACGATGTCTGTTTTCCTTATATTTCCTTTAGAAAACTACATGAGCATCCCCATATTTGTAAAATGTCTAGTTGGTTTTCATTACACTACTTGATTTGACATGAAACTTCCTTCCATTTGAAGGATTTCAATCATATAATCTAGGGATAGGAATTTTCTCCCAACAATGCTAACCATGAATGACTATCACATGGTTCCTGAAATTTACGAGAATAAGGAACCTAGGTTTAGGAATTCACATCAAAATATGCCTATCACAACTAAACCTCGATTGGTTCTTCATGTTAGAGAAACATGTTGGTTACCCCTTTTCCCACCTTCATATCATAGTCGATGGTATGATTCTGATGATTCTAATCCATGCTTTTATTCTGATTCCACTCATTCTCTTGATTATTCTAATCCATGCTATTATTCAGATTCCCCTCAGTCTCATGAGCCTCATCCGATCAAATTTATTATAAGTAATCAGTCACCTAAATGACATTTTCCTCCTCTAAGGATTTGTGTCACCACAAATTCTCCCCATCATTCCTCTAATTCGACTCCTGAGTCAAGGTCTTACCTTTGTCTTCATGACCCCCTTCATATGTTACCTCATTGATGTCTTCCTCTATTGAAGATCCATGTGACTCAAAATTACTCTAATTAATCATCCAAGTTGACCCCTACGTCAGTAATCCACTGACTTTCTATGTGATCCTCTTTGTCTACCTACATTATGCTATCTTCTAAGAAAAAAACACCAACCTTTCCTAAATCCACATCTTCTTCAACTCACGAGACATCCAAATCCAAATGCACTTGTCTCATGATTCATCTTCTTCTATCAATCAAAATATGACCCCTCTTTTTCCCTTGGGTCATTTTGATCATTCCTTATTATATCTTCATCAATATTTTAAAGACCGATGTTTGGATACACGTCAAAAAATTAACAAGAAATGAGGTGCTAAGAGATCTTTTCAAAGCACTATAAAATTCCTTTGTGGGATAAATAAGGTCAAACCTTCCCATCATCTCCATCATCAAACATATTATCAATATTCAACACTTATTGTACCCCTTTTGTCAAATAAACCTACTATGGTTGATCAAAAAGGACCCATACCAATCGATTTATTTAAGAATAAAGAAGCAATTAGATAATTTATGGGGCTATATGATGAAATTCCTCTAGAGGATCATGAGCATGAATTCTGTTTTGACCTCAATGCTTCAGGATTATGGGGAAGAGGTCGATTCCTTTGATAAAAAACAAAGAAAGATCCTAAGATCATCAAACTTGATCCTCCTCTTATTGATCCTATCTTCTCATCACCCAACCATTATTTACATATCACAATTCCTCAATCACAATCTCACCTTGGGTCACCTCCTGGTATCCCATCATCTTCTTCTATATGTGGGCCACCTCCTAGTATCCCTTCATCTTCTATTTGTGGGTCACCTCCGGGTAGCCCATTATCCTCTATTCTTGGGCCATGTCCTAGTAGCCCCTCATCTTCTATACTTGGGAACCTTCCTAGAAGCCCTTCATCTTCTATCTATGGCTCACCTCCTAATATCCCATTCTCTTCGATCCTTGGGCCACATCCTAGTATCCATTCATATTTTATCTATGGCTCACATCTTGATATCACATTTCCTTCAATTCATGGACCATAACTTCTTCGTTCATCATCATATCATCCTTATATAAACAATTATGCTAAGCCCACAATCATCCCGACCATTCCTGTCATTAATCCTAAATATCTACTTTCTTCTCTAACTTCTTGAGATAAGAAAAATCATGTATTAGTTGGTATGAAATAAAATAATTTTCTTCATCAAGATAAAATAAAAAATCCTAGGAGATTTTAAGCTCCACACAAATCTAAAACTCACATATATAATTTACAAACATGATTCAAGAATGCACCACAACGTAACCATCAAGTATGATGAAAAGTGCAAAAATATATGGATAGGTAACTCAATCCCCACATACAAAATCTATGTTGAAAGATAATTTTAAATCACTTATCAAATATGATCTCACCACAATCATCAAGATTAGAGATACTATCACTCTTCATAAGAAAAACTCTAGTCTCCTTATCAAAGAAATCTCAAACATCATTGTTGGATCTTACCACAAAAAGTGACATTATTGGTCCCACTTTCCCAAAATAAAAAAATCAAAACAAATAAAAAATACAAAATACAAAAAATGAGAAAAAATTAAAACATTACAAAAATCAAAGGTACAAAGATCAAACATTGCAACCAAGTTTTGCATACACATGGATGTTCTTTCCATCCTTTTTTAATATTCCTCTGCAAGTCTCCCACCATGTTCATCCCTTCAATGATATTTTGGTTAGTCTATTCACACTCATTTTGTCAAATTTATCTCTATTGTATCTATTTGACCTTGGTCCCTCATTACCTTAGTAAATTAAATAATGTATAACCTCTTAGAGATACTATCACTATCCTATATATAATAAAAGTAGTTGCGATGATATTTGGGTGTATCTGTTAAAACTAGCCAATGTCGTCATCACAATCAATTCCAAATACTTCCATCAAACCATCAGTGGTTCTTAACCCCTTATAAAAATAATCGAGAGATCGAAAATACTTTTTAGAAAGTAAAATTCAATAAAAAAACAATATATAACTCTCTTTTTGGGTATTTCCAATATCTCTATCGGGGATATGGGTTCTGGATGGTAGTAAAGAAATGGTGCAAATAGAATAAAATACATCTCCATCGGGATATGGATTCTGGGATGGTACTAGAGAAATATATGACTCTCCTTCCACCTTCCATTCAAAAATCACCTATCAAAATAAATCATTCCTACACATTGGCTAGTTTTTCTTCACTTATTGCCTATCAAATCTTCACTGCAAGAGGTAATTATTTTCCACATGCACACACTTTGGATATCGATTAGAAAAAATGTTTAGTATGTTACCAAGTGTTTTTAGAACTTTTTCTTACTATTTTTAGTCTCGTATCTTGTCTCACAATTTAGTCCTTTGGCTCATCACATTATCATCTCAAATATTCTAGCTACATTTTCCATATCCTTCCATAACATTCACAATTTTCTTATTCTTCATTCAAAAATCCATGTGTATAAAATTACCTTTTTACCATATTTATGGGAACATTTATCCCCTTTCAATAAAAAAATATTTATTATTTTCAGTCATTTGTTTCTTGGCCAACTCGCACTAGGAAAACAATCTCCCATTCTTAGGTTTTCATTGGCTTGATTTCATCAACACATTCAACCTATGCATCTTGGCCTTGATTTGGATGATCCTCTTCTTATATATACTTGCAAGATTTTCCCTTGTAAATTATCACCTCTTGATGGGGGATCCGTGTATCTTTGTTTTCATGTACATAGATTCGGAAAACTTTCACAAAACCCTAAAAATTGAAAAAATCCTTCAAAAAAACAATACATTGGTAAAATTTAAAAAATTACAAAACATTAGTAAAACACAAAAATCCAAAACATTAGAAAACCATCCAAATATAAAACACCGGAAAAAAATGAAAATCCAAAACATTGGTTAAACTTTCAAAAATCCAAAACATTGGTAAAACCATAAAAAAATCCAAAAACAATTGGTAAAAAACATCACAACATCACAAAATATTCACATGACACAACATCCTAAAACATAAAAAAATATCTTAAAACACATATTAATTTAATGTTTGCTTATTCTAGTGCTCGACATTTGGATAATCTTGATCTTCCTTCATGAACAAAGTTGGTTTTCTTGTTATGTCTGTCTTCCCTTGCATATATCGTTGCTTGGGAAGTTTTATAGTGCAAGTTTATTTTTCATGGGACTTTTATGTCCTCCATCTATTCCCTTATATGTATCCTTTCTTGGGGCACCATTTTAACCCTTTTTGTATAACTCAAACATTTGGGAATTGAAGATGGATAACAAAAACATTGGTGCAACTTTCTTGAATGTTGTTTGTTTGAGTATGTTTGTTTGTGCTTGTTTGTTTATTGGTCCACTTTTTTATTTTTTCGTATTACATTAATTTATGTATTTTTCTTTAATTCATTCCTTTAGAAATGAACAAAAATCATTATTATGGCTCTTCATGTCATTTTACACTTTTGTTTTATGCTTATATCAAATAAAAATTACTTTTGAGCTAGATGGTTCATCAACTAGATTGCAATATTCCCATTCTCCATGTGTATTATTTCTTTCATTCTCACTAAATTTCTACCTATCATTTTCCAAATTCTTCCCCCTCCCTTGCTTCTTCCACTTGCGGCATGTGATGCTCCTCTTTTTTTAATCAATTCTAACAATGGCCAACTAGGCCCAGTTTGAATCCCCTTTTCATTGTTATCAACATTTTCTTCCACAACATTTGGGGAAATAGGGATCATATTTATCCCCCTCCTCTCATTTATTCCATCCTTGGAAACATGGGAATTATTTTTCAATCCATCAATTTGAACAATGGCCTACTGGTTCGGTTCGAATCTTGATCTTTCCTTCTTATTTTCGAGCATCCATCAAACTTTTCTATCACCCCATCGACACTTGAGGGGGCATCGTCCATCCTACTAATTTTTCTTCTAATCCTTAAAATTTTCTATAATTTTCTACAATCTTCAAAGTGGCATTTCTTGTGCTACACCACACCAAAGAAGGGAAAATGTAGACACCTAAATTAGACTACATAGTTTTACTACTAAAATTACACTAATTATCTTCTTTCCCATCATTTCATTATATTTAGTGATTTCTCACTAATTATGTAACATTACCCTTCATTTTGGTCAATTAATGACACTTTTTTATTAACTATCCTTACCTTCACCCTAGATGCCAATTAACAGAAATTCATTAGTTATACTCCTCTTCTAATTAATTAATTAACTATTATTAGTTAATTAGGCCTTTTAAGGAGCCTACCCATTTATATTCTTAATCACATAAAGTACTTAAAAATAAAAATATGAGCTCTTTCTCCTATAGGATATCTTATCAAACCTATAGATTTTTGTTTCAGACCTACAAACACCCCATGAACATTTTGTGATAGAGTATTATTCAAACTTACAAGCTCTACACCCTGTTGGTATCCATATCTTAGGATAATAAGCATTGTAGCTCATTGTCTTAGGATTGCAACAACCTTGATTTTGTAAAGAAAAATTCTTTCTTAACCATCACATGTTTCTTATCATTTAAGTGCACAATATTCTTCATGTACTTTACCACAATGGAATTGATAAAAAACATCAAGTTCTGCATCATTTCTAGATCCTCTTTTTCAAGTAATTGTGGGTAGTTAGAATCTCATGTATCACTTAGACACCATAAAATGATGTACATAGATATGACTCTATGTCAGCATGCCTTATAACCTAAGCATAGCCTGCAAAACCTTGTATTTTTATGAACCTAATCCAACTTTTGAATACCTCATATTCAATAAATAAACTATTAAGGCTTTATAAGTCATAAAAACTTCACCAGAGACCATAAATTCAAATATGATCTTGGCTGTGATACACTCAAGATTTCTTGAAATCAACCTTATTTCATCAAGACTAAGCTTATTGTCAACATCTAAACCAAATGAATGTATTCAATGCCTAATGAAATACAATCTGGGATTTTTGTGTTCTTCTTCTACTCTTGTCCTAAATGTCTATTTTGAGTCATTTTTCATTCTACTGAACCTAAGTGGACACTTAACTTTTCTTTCTTCAACTAAAAATCTTGATAGTGAATATAAATCTCAATACCATTCAATAATTTACTTTTAGTAATAGGAGACTTTAGGAATTGAATTGAATGTGACACCTTTACTAGGAATCATAAGCATCAAAGGGTAAATTTTATGCCATAAAGACTTGGAGGATAATATGGGTTATTATGGACACTTGAGGACAACTTCTTAAGGCCATACCTTGAAACAATTTAGTAAACCTTAATAGAATTATTTTGTTTCTCTCAAAACAATCACACTTGACAAGGATAGAGAAATATTTGACATTATTTTATTGAAAAACACACATTATTATCTTAGTTGGAATTCAACTTAAGACTCAAATATAACCTTTTTCAGATTACAACAAGACTATCTACTTGATCATTTTACTCAAGACACTCTCCTCTAGTTTTGTACTCTCTTGAAGACCTTTCTTACTTGAATATAATCTTGACAACATAGAGAATACTAATATAGGCCTTGAAACCTATTTACCATACTCTCTTTACATGAATACTCAAGAAGGATATTCAATAACTTTAATAAGCACTTGTACTTCAATAGAAGGCTAAACAAACATTCTTTGGCATACCTTTGTAATATGATAGAGACTCTAATAAAAACTACGATGGAAAATTTCATTCAAGAACACACTTTGGACCATTCTCTCAACTTCATCATGGAAAAAAATTGATTGGTAGGTTGATGGACTAATGAGGATTAGAAATTCTTTCATTTGATATATTCCTTCTAGAATCCTAGAGAAGGCACACCACCTTGTGAGATCACCTAAAAATAAGAGATATTCATCAAAGTGATATGATGTCTGAATTCTTTCCCTTCTTATCCCTAATATCTTGTCTGTATTATTGGATGCATTCCTTGGTGTGACAACCTCATCTCCTAAGCCCTCACTTTCTAATTGAATGCCTAAGAAGAATTCATGATGTAACTCATACACTTGTTCTAGTACAACTTGAGGTAGAAGCTCTACATCATTTGTACTAGACTTGTCTTCCTTCCTCTTAGATTTATCATCACTTCCTGATGTCTTGTTTGTACTATAATCTCCCATAAATTCCATAGATTGGTGTGTCTCTTCATCATCTATCCATTTTATTTTCCTACCATTATTTTATTCTTCAACTTTTTCCTTGATCTTGCATATCCATTTTACTTCCTTATTTTCAGAGGTTGTTTTAGGCATAACTAAATTTGTCTTATTTCTAGGATTGGTCTTCATGTTGGAAACTTTCTTAACTTGTTCTTTGAAATTATAATGCCTGATATTGTGCTTAGATTGTTCATTGTTACAACAATGCTTTGCAAAATGCCCAAAATCATAACAGTTATATCACATGACACTACTCTTACCTCGACTTTGTGTGGAATATTATTCAGAATTTGAATGGTAGCATTGAGATCATGACATTTCCTATCATAGTGTCTGAAGTTGTTACACTTGTAGCACACTACCTTGTTCATGTGTATTGAGTCTACTTGTTTTGAATATTGACTTAATGGTTATTCTAAGAAGTACTTGCAATATGACCTTTTTCTTAGAAATTAAAGCAAACTATGTTCTTTTCTTTCTCACTTCTACTATCTCTCCATGGGTGGTCATCTATGACCTACTTCCTATATTCCTTAGCCCTATGTCCATAGTTATGACAAGAAAAACCATTGAAATTATTTTCATACTTGGATGCATTTGATTGCCTAATTGACGCAGGATTTCTTATGCTTGTCTCCTTAATCAAATTCATGCATGTTTGCATGCTTGGACCAGCTTGGTCATCATCTCTCTTTTCCATAGGCTCTCCTTTGAATCCTAATATTGTTTTTTCTCCTTCCACTCTTTGTTTATCCAAAATTCCATCAAGAGATTCAAAATTATTTTCAAGTTTATCATACATCTTCAACTTGTTATTTGCTTCCTCTAGTTCAACCTTCAAGATTTTCAATTCTTCTTCATGTTTGAGACATGAATTTTCTTTGTCTTTTAGATATTTTGACACATTCTCAACAAAGGAATCCATATCTTTGAGTTTTTGGCAATGATAAAATTTCATGAGCTTTATTTCCTTCTTTAGTCCATCAATTAGAGATTGAGAAATATCATACTTTCTTTTCAGAATTGATTTAGCTAGTGTTCGCATGATTATAACTCTAGGATATCCTCAACATTGTTATACTTGATTAAAGAGGACCATGATCTAATACCAACTATTGGAAATTAGGAAAATGAGAGGAGGGGGTGAATCTATGTCTATTAAAACTTAAATAAAAATTCAAATCACTTAATTTGTGATAATAAAGCCAAACCAACATTCATAAGAATTCCATATGAGAGTAAACACAAAGAGATAGGATTTAATGTGGGAAAAACTTCAAGGGAGAAAAACCTTCTAAAATCAAAGCTCTAACTTGGATAAGAATGTCCAGTAAAGATTCCAATGACCTCACAATTGAGCATCAACTCAACATGGAGTTGTAAGTCCAGAATTTAACCAAGATGTTACTTTATATTTAAAAAGATTCTACTTACATGGAAGCTTCAAATTCCAAATTTAGTCAAGCACCTACTGAACTTCTATAAGATTCAACTCCATATTTGCTATCTTTCTACTTAGACTTTTGAAAGGTTTTTATCATTCTAAATTTGTTGTCTCACACAACAAATTATGACCACTAAATTAGGTCATTCTTCTTCTCAATTATCCTCCTAATTCACTTCTCTTTTTATCACCTAATCAACATCAGTCTCTGCCATACAAGCCTTCCTTCACACTCTCCTTCTCTTCATGATATTCAATTGAAACAACCTCTTAAATAAACTTTCATATATACATGTTGCTATAACTTAGTCATGAGGACATAACATCTGATTTTACATGTTACTAAGCTCCTTCACAGTCATGGTGATCAAATATTCAATCTCATACTTTTTTCCTCTTCACACATACTAGTACTCATTGATAATAATAGGCTCTATCATAATCAATTAACCACCTATCTTCTCTATTAACTCACATGACAGATGCCAGGTCTCTAAAGATTTTTTTCACTCTCAATCATGCTCCATATTTCATAAGAATAATTATCTCACACGATAATAGCACTATATAATGATTTTATCTTCACTAATTCACTTTAGACCACCTCTCTCTATCAATATGCTCATCTATCATCAAAATGCATCAACAAGATCTCCAAAAGCTTCAACATTATACCTATACAAACATTGAGATTTAATAAACAAAATAAAAGCATAGGAATGACCTTTTCATTTAGGATTTAAAGAATTTTCAAAATATTCGATTGACCACTCATATAAAGGGAGATGAAAGGTCTTCACATGAAAGCGCCTTAGGGTGTCATAAGTACACCTGACATGATTCAACTATATATTTGTGATTTACATGATCTTGAAAGATTATTTGATGATAAATAATGAGGAATGAGGTCTCTGAGCTCATTGACAATTTTCTACAACTGGAAAAATTCCTTTAAGTCTTCTGTGATCATATATGTAACATTCACTAGGTTTTAGAATTTTCTTCAACATGAAAAAATTGTCTTGTAGTACAATAGAAACACTACTCTCACAAACACGAACATTATTGGAACCTTAAAAATTCCTTTAAAGATTTTTAACATCCCTCATTTTCTATATACTTTTCAAGACTCATTTGTAAACTTATGAGAGTAGTAGGTGCTAAAAGAAAGGAATGGATTTATGAATTATAGGTCTTGAAACTAAATGTTTCCAAAACTTTATGAGAATAAAGGCTATATGATTTATTCATGCCAAAAAGGACATGGAATTCACTCCATTAAAATTTAAATCTTCTTCTTTAATTATGTATACCATTATTTGTATGCACAGATATGAGAATCTCAACTCATAGTCAAGACCGAGTGACATATTTCAAGTAACAATATTCCAGCTGATTTCAAAGCATGAGGATGGAGGTTGTGCCTTTATAGGTCCTCTTTAACATGAAATAAAGGACAGACCATCAAAAATTTAATCTTAACTTATGCATTAGATCGAGCATGCACAATTTTGTATGCACAATTTTTCAAATTTCAAGGTTTGAACTATACCACTATCATCTATAACTCCAATGACACATTTCAAGGATGGAGAAAGTGGTATTAAAATTAATATTTCTATAGAAGGCTTCAATTTATAGCTTAAGAGGTTAACTTTACATCATATTCAAAAATTTACTCGGTTGGGGTTGTATGCCTCAAAACCCTAGCTAGTGGTTTCAATGTATTATAAACAACATTCTTCATCTTTGTGTCAATAAAATGGTAGGATGATTTCACCAAAGCTTCGATTGCAATTCAAAACCTTATTTTGCATTTGTTGATAGGAGAATTTCAATATTCAAGGTCACATTTATAGTCCTTCATGACTGTCATAAGTAGACATGTTAGAGTTATACGAGTGAATGAAATGACTTTTTACTCTATCTCAAGCTTATAAAACATTATCATAATGATCTCACTTATATAACCGTTTCATTATACTGAAATAGTCACAAAAATGAGGCAACCTTGTCATGAGAAGTAGGAATTTTGGGACTAAGTTCATTGTTTCATGAAGCACCACAGAACAATCATAATATGAAGTATTTTTTCTAACAATGCTCCATACTTATGAATGAAAAAAACCACCAATATCTCAAATGAGATCACTTTCCTATATTTACTTTTTGTAAACCATGTGATATGAAATGAAGTCCACAAACACAACTTAGATCAAGGTCTTCTAGACTAGACCATGCATGGAAGTTTGAGGTGTAATACAAACTAGTACTACATGTCACTTTATCAAGGAAATTGTAAGCTATAAAAATCATTTACAACATATAGAAAGTTTTCATAATCATTTCTTAGCTCAGAACCATGTTTATCCACAATCTCTTTCTTTAAGCACCATGATAAGTTTAGTTTGAATATCCTTTTGATGGTAGGAGATGAAAATGGATTGATTCCACACTAAACATGTACTAAAATTTCCCAAGTATTTTCATGAATCTTGAGAAAAAATCACATACTATCTTCCACAACAGGATATTAAACTTGACATCTTCAAATTTGCACCGTATAACAAAAATTGTGCAAAACAGGAGGGTCTAATATATACGAAATTGTTATAATTGAAGAAAAAGAATGCCAATTTTTTTACCTAGGATGAGACTTCTACAAACCTGATTGGTTTCCACAACTTGCACATGTGAATTGATGACAAAAAATTCATTTCTTACCTATCGCGTCAGGAAGGGTGTTTGGAGAGAGAAAATAAGTATAGAAAAATGAATAGAATTTTTAATTTCTTAACCATTTTTCCTACAAAATTTTTGCAAAAGTTTATTCTTGGAGTACTCTTCAAATAAATTTCTTATGATTTATTTGAAGGAGGATTTACAATTTTGTTTGAGTGCTAAGAAGGTAGGTCACGATTTTAGCCCTTTTTACTTTACTTGGTTTCGGTAAAGCATGAATATCTTAAAAAATCTCCTAAAATTTTCATGAAACTTGACATGAAGCACTAAAAACCATCCTTTACATGATAAATATATTGGTTTCTCATAAATGATCATATATGGTCTAAAACAATCTCATTTGTCTAAGCTTCCACTACTAGTTCTCAAGGGTAATTTTAGTGAAATCTGCAATTTTTCTTCCAAGAGTTAAATTATGCCCTATAGATGATCATAAATTCTCTGGGAAGTGATCCTATCCTCCTACCATGCTTACCTAGGATTTTCATCACCTAATTTGAGCTCTTACACCTCATTAGACTCTAGAATTAGGCCTAAATGGGATAGTTCCAACGTGACTTGTAATACTTGACCAAATGATCACCCTAGAAGCTCCTAAACCTACTTAAAACACCATTTAATACCTGTAGGACACATGAGAAAATCACACCAAGAATATCCAAACCTCTTGAGTGGGCATCTACCTCACTAGACAAGCCTATAACACCGTGAATGTTCAAGAAGACATTATGAGACTAGTTTGTGAACTTCAACAACCATTGAAAAGGAACTACCAGTCGGCCTTCATATCCCTGAATGATCCTCACTTCACTAGTCACACATTTACCATTAATGGCACATGACATCAATGAAAACAAAAATGCATCGGGTTCAACAAAACGAGCCATGGAACTAGAGTGCGTCATATAGAGTAGTGTGTTGTGTGAGAATGTGATGTCTAAGAGATGTGTCATGAATGCATAGAGTATGAAATGCATCATTTATATGATGTGAGGTTTGTGGATGTTTTATTCCCTCAAAATTCAAGTATGAACCTTATCATGAGAGTACATCATAGGGTAATGATGATACAAATTGTGTGTATCAACATGTGTATGATACACGAGGAAGACTAGATGTGAAGCACAATGTGTGAAAGTAGAAATCGAGACACTTGATAATGATAAGGTGGGGGAATTAATCATGATTCTTCTAAGTGTATGATGTGAATACAAATAAAGTAACATAATTTAAGAGATCATCATTGTCATGGTCAAATCCAAAATGAGATGCGTCAGAGACCTAGTAAGCAATAATATATGGTTGATCATATAAGGAGCCATTACATCGTAAATTATACATGCTCATGTGTATTCTTCACCGGTGAATGGTGGAAGTGGAAAACATGTGTATACCACTGAGTAAGGTTTTTAATATCCGATAAATGAATCATCGCAAATAGAAACACGATTGAAAATTATTAGAAATGTGATATCAATATTATTAAGATCGAGAGTGCCCACAAATATTCGGAGAAGATTTCCCAAGAGTAAGTGGAGAAATGTGAGGAGTGCACAAAAATATTGATAGATGGAAGACACAGAGGCCACAAGCAGTAGTAATGTGAACATATTAATGAGGAGAATGCGATGGAGGGAGGAGATTGTCCAGGTGTGAATCCTAGCCGAGAAAAGCTATAATATGTGCAAATAGTGTCAAAGTAAGTGGGATCAAATGGAATGTGTGGCCAATAATAATTATTCATGAAAAGAGTGCATGTGAAATGAGGAAATACATATGTAGGTTGCTCATGAGAAGATGAGGAAGGTGGCATGACGTCTAGTGTATAGATAGACCCCAAAAAAAGTATCATAATATTAGTAGTGGGTGAACTAAATGATCTAAAAATAATAATTATTTTGTAAAACCCTAAGATATTACAAAGTCACACATGATAAATAAATGATGAATCCCACATCGACAAAAAGTAATAAGCTAAGGAAATATGAAACCCTAGGTGTAAGAGAGAGGGAGAGTAGAGGACTTGGATAATTTACGCTTGATCTAGAAGTGCTCCAGTTACGAAAACTACTAAAAAGGAAGTGAAGAATGTCACAAATGCTCAATATAAATTATGGAATGTGAGAATGATAGTGGACACAAGCACTCATGAAAGGAAAGGATCACCTAGGTTCTAGGGACCGACTTTGAGATCTAGTGTCCAGACAGTGCTCGTGTTCTAAATTTTTCTAGGTTAGAAGGGTGTCGTAAATATTTTCTATTACAAAGTCGCACATGATAAATAAATGATGAATCCCACATCTGACAAAAGTAATAAGCTAAGGAAATATGAAACCCTAGGTGTAAGAGAGAGGGAGAGTAGAGGACTTGGATAATTTACGCTTGATCTAGAAGTGCTCCAGTTACGAAAACTACTAAAAAGGAAGTGAAGAATGTCACAAATGCTCAATATAAATTATGGAATGTGAGAATGATAGTGGACACAAGCACTCATGAAAGGAAAGGATCACCTAGGTTCTAGGGACCGACTTTGAGATCTAGTGTCCAGACAGTGCTCGTGTTCTAAATTTTTCTAGGTTAGAAGGGTGTCGTAAATATTTTCTATTAGTAACTTTGTATGTTAGAATATATCTGCAACATTCACCTGTAACTTACAAAGACAAAGATAACCTATAAAACCCCAAAAATAATTAAATACTAAAAATAAAAAGATGTAAATGGGGAGTCATACTCGACCCCGACGGTCACTCGACAAAGTGAACATACGACCAAGTGTTATACTACATCTAAGGCTCCATGTACTTCTTGTGCACTTTGTCGTCGGAAAAGCAACAAAGGCGTGAGAATCAACAAGTGACTCTTCCACGTACCCGACCTCCCGGTCGTCGTGCCGAGACAAATGACCAGGTGGGGTAGAATATGCAGACAAACTAGTTGGGGAGTCTAATGTCTTCGACACGCACTAATGGTATTTGCGAATCTAAGGCAAAGAAGGCCCTTCTAACTTGGACCGGTGTGATAGATCGATCAGCGAGGATGACTACTCGAAGGCTCCAATCAATATCGAGCTCTGGCGTGATTCGATCTATGGGTTGTGGGATGCGTGGAAAATGACCCGGGATGGTTTCGTGTATTTCTCCTGATAGGGTCATATGGTGAATATAGTCAACTCTATGGATGATTCTCTGGCCTAGTCCAAAATTCTCTAGCTTTGTTAGCTGTTGTGTCTAGTAGGGACAACTGTTGAATGATGATAGGTGGAATTGGAGTAGACTGAAATACTAATGTGCGTAGGCCAGTGTCTATATCTAACTGACTTGTGGATTCGTTAGGCTGTGGGATTTGTGGATCACAACTATAGACTCTTGGTTGTTGCGGTCCTGTTATGGTCATACGTGAGATCAAGTTCTAATCCCTAGTATCCAGTAGTCGTAAGCTTTCTCAGCCTCTACGTTTAGAATCAGTAATTGTGCGATTTTCTCAGAATACCTCACAGGTGTTCTAGCAACTTGAATTCTTAAGCTGGTATCTATATCTACGAGGGTGTCTCCAGCGTCTGGCTGTGGAACTAAAGGATCGCACTGAATATTTGTTCTCTTTCAAATCCTTCTACAGTCATGCGGATGTTTTCTAGGATAACCTGTAGTTTGGTTGATTTGACCAAAATGTGTGTGCTTGGTCGTCTTCTACGTTTAACCCTCTCAACCGTGACTGATCTGGTGGAAGTCTTTGTTGTTTGGAAGACTTGTATCCTAAGGTTTTGGTCAATGTCGATTCGCCACTACGATATTGGGTGGGGGCACAATTGGCTCGAAAATGTATTCCCTGGCTCTCTAGGTCCCGTAATTGTCATCAAAAGCAAGAAATGAAACAAACTATAATAAAGTAAAATCTAAGTACACTTCTAGCATATATAATTCCTTTTTTTGTATTTTCTGGCAATTTATAAGAAAGCAGCTATCTAAAAATATTTAGAATTGACAACTAAACTAATAACGTAAAACAAACAAAATAGCCGAGTGTAGCTATTTGTCTGTGCAATTTTGTATATCTATTCTAAACAACGAAATAACTAATCTATTTGCGAGATTCTCGATCCTACCTTAGAAGTGAGGAATGAATCATAGTTTCTCAGAAACTATCAATCCCCACAACTTCCCTGGCAATATCGAGAATGGAAATAACTGTAATAAAGCGATTAACTACTTTATTTGATAAGTTCTAACTAAAACTTTGAAAGATGGAACCTGGATTTTGCAGAAAAGTGGCAAATCCGATGGTGTGTGTGTTCTTGTCCCCTCAGTATGATCTCCTCGTTCTTTGTGCTCACGTGAATCCAGAAAAGCGTGTAATGCTTGCATCAACAGGAATAGATATTTGGATCAATGGACAGCCTTCAGAATGCAGACAGAATAGAATGCGGATAGGAGAGGGATAGCGCAAGAGTACAGAGCTTGGCCTATGCAATTCCTAGCGGGGTCTACTGCGAATCATGCAACAAAATGCATCCAGAACCTGAAACTCGTCTGTATGAAGAGCAAAACCTGCAACTTTAATGGCTGCCTAAACTATTCTACTCCAAAAGCAATAATACTGTTTGCACAAGTTGGATCTGTGGCTTACCAACAGCTGAGTAAATGCAACTAAGCATGTAAAAGATTTAAACTATCAAACTTAAGCAAACTAGAAGACTGAACTACTGAAAGTGATGAGTTTTTAAACAAGAATGAGGGGCCTTTTGCATGTGCACAAACCATGCATTTATAGGAATTCAAACACCCAAAGATCAAAACCAAACTGAACTCCTAAACAATAAACAAAGGAAAAACGCTATTCCAGGGGACCAAAAACATTAATGCATGCTCAAGTCGGCAAGAAAAGCTGGTGAAGCGTTGAAATTTACGTGCGTTCCGTCAAAATAACGCTTACGGAAAACGCGTAAAGGACCGCCACCCTGGTCAGGGCGGTGGTTACAGGACCGCCGCCCTGTTCAGGGTGGCGGTCACGAGACCGCCGCCCTTCAGGGCGGCGGTTTCGTCACTGAAGACCAAAAGCCAAGAAAAGAGGAAAAAGGGAAAACAAAGCACGCAGGGGCTAAGCGGGGCATGTGGATGTTGAACGCATATCCGTAAAGCTTCTCTGGATCCCGAACACCTTGCGAAGAGACCTGTATCATCATTGGGGCATTTATTACACCGTTCAGCGATCAAAGATAAGACTACAATTTTGGGTACGTACATATTGCCCCCTCGAAGAAGCGTTTTAGCCATGAAGAGGCATAAAACGGTGGGTCCGAGTATGGCCGTCCCGAAATGGGAAGTTAGAAGTTATACCTTATACGTCCATGTGTCGAAATGACGCCATCCGAAATTCCCGCTTACTGCCGAGAATGAAAGGGGAACTCAAGTGCAGATAGAGACAATAACTTGGAAAATAAACGCTAAAATAATAGGGGAAGAGGACGTACCATTAGTGTGAGGATAGAAACTTACCTCCGTTGGCGCTCTGAACCTGTGAAAAGGGGTTTTAAAATGAATTAGAGCGCTATATATATAAAAGTGGGCCCATTTTACTATTCATTTGCGCGAGTCGATTTAATGATTTTGAGCTCACGGGCCCACGGTAACGGTTTCTCATGTGAGTAGAGTCAAAATGTCCACAGCGAGATAGTGATCATGCCTCCACGTGCGGAACGCCACCCCGAGATCACAGGTTGGTTTTTCTTCAATTTTGTGCTTTTCCCTCTTCAATTTTGAAATGCTAAATTTGTTGTAATGGGGGGGTCATTTTTGAAAATGTTAGGTTTAAAAGGTCCGTCTAGGGGGGGCGCCTACTGGGTAGGCTTTGTTTTTAGCCAAAATGGTCGTTTTTTGCTAGTTTTTGGCTTTTTGGGGTTAAAAACCCACGCGGGTTTTCGGACCGCGACCGCCGCCCTGGCCAGGGCGGCGGTTACATGACCGCCGCCCTGTCCAGGGCGGCGGTCACGAGACCGCCGCCTTCAAGGCGGCGGTTACAAAACCGCCCCCTGCCCAGGGCGGCGGTTTTGCACAGAATGCAAAAGGACCTCTTTTGAAAACTTACACTTGTATTTTTAGCATTTGTGTATGTTTTTATAACTCTCTTGATATCGTTTAGATACTAACTTACTCTGTTTTGTGTGTTTTTGGGTGTATGCAGGCGAAGGAGGAGTATATTAGATGGAGCCGGGAGAGAGAGTGTGACTGGCTGCCCAGGGTATTGGATGCCCTCTCAGCAGATGAGGAGGACACATTGCAGAGGGCCGGCATATTGCGGATATCGCGTGTGCCTCACGTTGCTCCGTCTAGTCACATACTCTGTGACTTATTCTCCTACTGGGATGCAGATCGGAACACTTTCCGATTGCCAGGGGTCCGTGGTGAGTGGACCATTACATTAGAGGACGTCTACCGCATTCTGGGGGTCCCGATCATCGGGAGGTGACTCACATTAGAGACAGCAGGCTTACGGGCACAGATTGCTCAGTGGGCGACATATATGGGAGATGCAGCTATTTCCACGGGGCCGAAGAAGGGAGTGAGAGTTAGATCCATTCCTTCTTTGCCCATCCCCGTATTTCGACAGGCCATCATGGGGATCCTTGCCTCGAGACTGATCGGGGACAAGGGAGGTGACACTTTGTTATACTGCTGGGCCCTCATCATTACACAGATAGAGGGGCATGGCCGGATATACACACAGGGGGGCAGACATTTTGGGGACCTCCTATCACGACTTATATAGGGTGGTCCGTTTACAGGGACAGTCGTTGAGCCACCCAACTCTAGTCATGAGTTGGGTGTATGAGCATTTTATTCCTTATGGCAGAGGCATGGAGGTGGTAGATCCTGGGGCTGTGAGGGCGGCCAGATGGTCAGATATGTCGGTGCTTAGAGCACCTCACCAGCCAGTAGCCTCCCTCACTATAGCAGACATGGAGGCCACACCGTACTAGCTTATGGCCGGCGTATGGGGAGAGGAGGCCATGACATTGGTTTCCTGCTCCATTACAGGGCAGCTTATTGACCATGTGGGACGGGTAGAGGTACATCCTTTCAGCAGGGTTCCTCAGCAGTTCGGCCTCCCATATGTGGGCATGCTTCCTCCAGTAGCACCAGTTTACAGATCAGTTCGGGAGGCTAGAGGGGGGCCTAGAGGCCGTGGTTGGACAGTGGTTACCCCTGGCATTCCTATTGCAGCCAGGGGGATAGTTCGGGCCAGAGGGAGAGCTGGTGCGCCTCGGGCACCTTTACTTCGGATTACCGCGGGTCCTGCTCATAGTAGCGATGACCCTATAGATATTGACTCCGATTCTGAGGAGTCCACAGAGGGAGGGTCGGAGGAGCAGATGGACGAGAGTGATCCTGAGTGGCATGATACTCAGGATATCATGCAGTGGAGAGGGCGGAGCAGAGCGCAGAGAGAGAGACTCTGGTTTCCGAGGAGCCACTCTCCCGGGGCCATGGTGGAGATGATGAGTCCGTTGCGAGGCATCATGTTGCCCCAACTACAGGAGCAGCTCCTCAGTCGGTGGTAGCATCTGCAGTGGGTGCTGGCCCTAGTGACCCATCTTGGAGGCCCGGTGACTGAGTAAGTTATCCTTTCTCCCTTTCAGTGTTAGTTTGATTTTTTTTTTGACTTGTTTTAACTGCTATCCCTCCTTATATTTGTATCTTGTATATTTTAGCCTCTTGCCTAGTTTCTAATTCATCTTTCTTCTTTGTTTTGCAGAGACTGTTGACGAGTGGCGGGATCTAATCCGTAGGGTATGTACTGATTCTCTGATGATCCCTATGGATAAGACCCGTGCGGAGCTATCCGTAGATGCCGGGGAGCCCTCAGCAGCCGGCAGGCATACCGACGTCTTTGCTCCCGTTTGGCATGTGGCCAAGATGGTGTCTACTCTCCGTACAGAGTTGGCAGGCTATAGGACAGCCGAGCGCCTTATGAGGAGCCGTTCTCATGGCGAGACCACGACCGCCCCTCGAGACCCTGAGCCTTCCGTCCATTCAGAGCGCCAGCGTAGTCGTAGTCCTAGGCGAGGGCGCGCACCTTCAGCGGGATCGCGTAGGGGTTGAGAGGCCATTTGGCTCCTATACACTTTTTGTATTATGGATTCTTTTGTGTATTACGGGCTCTTTGAGCGTTTTGACCATGCCTAGTGCATGATGGCATTGTATACAAATATTGACTATTTATATATATGCGCCGATTTTGGATCAAAACTTTGTCACTTGTGTCTTCCCTTTCTGTTCCCGCTTTTTCGTGTATACTACGATGTATGTTTTATATGCTTTCTAGAATGTATGCAATGGAAAACAGATGATGCAAATGTTTGCTTTCTTTTTGTATTTCATGATGCTGATACATGATATTGTAGATATATATTGTGATCTTGAATCTTAACTTTTGTTTAGCAATTTGGATACCTCATGATTTGTTTTGGCAAAGTGATGAGAACAACCAGTATGATGAACAGATTGACTTGCCCCACCCTTAACTCCACGCAACTAGTAAGATGCGAGAGCTCATCACCAAGAGCCAAGAAGGGTGCAAGTTATGAAATATGGTGAAGTGATAGTGATGAAAGACAGACGAAGCTTTGGTGGAACCAAATTGAAAACTACAAGCTTACTCTACCTGAATGACTTCATAGTTTTGGATGTAACTTACCTTGCGGTTTATCCAGACTTAGACCCGTAGATGGCCACATAGTAGACAAAATCTGGGTTTTTAGGATTTTTAACTCTTTTTGGAATTTTGAATATCTGATTCATTCATTTTTGACTCAAAGTTTGAATTGTTTGTTTATGACCTTTTAACATTTACTTTGTCTAGAGGACCCCCTACACTTTGCCCCGTGCTACCTGTAAGAAGCATGGGTTTATCACCGTGGGAAAGGCATAGGTGAGTAAGGGCATTTCCATCCTTTCCCAACCCTACGTCACTAGTAAGAGACGCAAGCTCATCACCGAAGGTTGGTGGGGCAAGGAAATGTGTAAAATAAAATTTTCTGTTTAATCACTTCTTGACTTGTTTGTTTGAGTAAGATGTCAGTATATTCTTATTTCCAAAGAGATGTGCATATGGGATAGATGTGACACCATGAAGCTTCTAGAATAGACCATAGGCAAGACACCTATCCTAAGAAGAAACCAAAGCAAGAACAAACTTGCAGTGCTTGGTATGGTTACCATTAGGACTTCGTCATGTCTGATTTTATTAGATAAAAGATTCAATTGATTGATGATATCGAAGATGGAGAGGTATGATTAAAGAACTTCATGCCAGAAACATCACGAGTTTGAAATAAATTGCTTTGAGAATAGATTCCTTGATCACAATTTGTGTAAGAACAAGTGGACAAAATGATCCTAATTTATATGAAAATGCGATGTAGATAGTTATATAGGCAGCGCTTGCTGCTTATGCGTAGAAACGTTTGAGGTGGAGGGAATTGACTGTTTCGCCAAACTCCTCACCTTCTAGCATGCATAAGAGATAAGCACCATTCCCGTAGTCTTTCATGACTCGGTATGGGCCCAACCATTTGGGCCGGAATTTCCTTCCTTCGCCGGTCTTCTTGTCGATCCGGCTGTCTAACCTCAGAACTAGGTCACCTTCGTATATGTCACGTTCATAGACTTTCTTGTTATACTGCCGGCACATTCGGTCGGCATAGACTCTATGTCATTGTTCAGCATCTAACCTAGCTTCATCCAGGATTTTTAATTGAGAAAGATGTGCTTCTCTGTAAGCGTCCTCATCCAGAATCCCTTGTAGCGAAATGCGGAGACTGGGGATTTCAACTTCGAGTGGGAGAACTGCTTCTGACCCAAATACCAGTGAGAAAGGAGTTGCTCCTGTCGGAGTTCTTATTGAGGTTCGATGGGCCCACAAGGCCGGATATAACTTCAAATGCCAATCCCGCTTGTTTTCTTTCACCGTTTTAAGGAGAATGGCTTTCAGTGTTTTGTTCGTTGCTTCAGCCTGCCCATTGGCTTGGGGATAGTACAAGGAAGCCGTATGATGGCTGATTTTAAATTTGTTGCATAGCTCACGAACTTCTTCATTCTTGAAAGAAGTTCCATTATCTGAGATAATAATTTGCGGGATACCGTACCTGCAAATGATTTGGTTCAAAATGAACTTAGCGATTACAGAACCAGGTACAGTTGTAAGAGGCATGGCCTCTACCCATTTAGTGAAATATTCAGTGGCCGTGATTATAAAATTGTGGCCGTCTGTGGACGAGGGAGAGAACTTCCCTATCAAGTCTAGGCCCCATGTAGAAAAGGGCCACGGAGTAGCGATCGGTTGCAAAGCTTGTGCCGGCATGTGGATCTCATGAGAGAACTCCTGACATTTATGACACCTGCGTACAAACTCTATTGCGTCATGTTCTAGAGTGGGCCAGAAATAGCCCATTCGATGTATTTTTTGAGTGGTGGCGTGGCCGCCGAAGTGGCCTCCACATATACCGCTGAGATTCATGGAGAATCTTCTTGGACTCTTCTGTGTCAACACACCTTAAGAGCATTCCATCGAATGCTTTCCGATAGAGCACTTGCTCTATAATGACGTATTTAGCTACGATAATGTGTAACCGCCTTCTTTGTTGAGGTGTAGCTCCTTCTGGGTATCTATGGTCCATGATATAACTAATGATATCAGCGTACCAAGGGCACTCAGATATAGCAGGTCGGGTTTCGACGTAGTACACGCATTCGTCTGGAAAGTCTAAGTCTACTAAGTCGTCTCCGTCTAGCGGGTTATCAGCTAACCAATCTGCGATGATTTGCCCTTTAACTGACTTTTGGTTTACAAAAGTTAATTTGAACTCTCCCATTAAGGTTATAAAGCGTCCCGCCTTTTTAGACAGGGACCCTTGTGTGAGGAAGGTTCGTAAGTGGTCAGTTTTTACCATGACCCTTGTCTCTTGATTTAGCATGTAGTGTCTTAGGCATTTGGTTGCAAAAACTATGGCAAGGCATTCTCGTTCTACTTGTGTATAGCGCGTTTCGTAGTCGAGCAATGTTCGGCTAATGAAATAAATTACACGCTCTCTCTTGTCATCGTCTTCTTGGGCTAGCATGCAAGCTAACGAAACATCGGTAGCCCGTGAGTATAGAATTAACAGGCGATCTAGCTTAGGTGGCATTAGCGTAGGTGGTGACAGTAAGAAGCGTTTAACTGCGTTGAAAGCTTCGTTGCAGTCTTCAGTCCAATCAATGCTATAGTCTTTCTTGAGTAAATTATTGATTGGATGAATAGCGAAGCTTAAGTCCGGGATGAATCTCCGGATTGCACCCAGCTTCCCGAAATGATCTGATTCCAGATTCACTCAAAGGTGGGACCATTTCGAGGACAGCCCGAATTTTGGTTGGATCAACGTCGATCCCTCGTGACGATATGATGTAACCTAGGAGCTTTCCTCCTGTTACACCAAAGACGCATTTTTCCAGATTTAGCGTAACTCCGTATTCTATTAAACGTGAAAGAATGACACGGAGTACTTCGGGATGGTCACAACGCTTCTTGGCTTTAGCCAACAAGTCATCTACATAGGATTCCACGATTTTATGAATTAAATCGTGAAATATATAAGTCATAGCCCGCTGGTACGTGGCACTGCGCGTTCTTGAGACCGAATGGCATAACAGCGTAGCAATAGGTTCCCCAAGGAGTTATAAAGGTGGTTTTAGCTTGATCTTGCTCGGATATTCTGATTTGATTGTATCCCGAGAATCCATCCATGAGAGACAAGAGCTCAAACCCAGCTGTTGCATCAACAATGACATCGATAGATGGCAATGGGAAGTCATCCTTAGGACATGCTTTGTTAATGTCCCGGAAATCTATGCAGATGCGTATCTTTCCATTCTTCTTGAGAACGGGAACGATGTTTGATACCCATTGGGAGTAGTCAACTGGCTTGATGAATCCTACCTGAAGGAGTTTTATTACCTCCTCTTTTACCATAAGGGCTACCTTGGGCTTCATAGGTCTTGATTTTTGCTTAATTGGCTTCGCATCTGATCTAGTGACGAGGTTGTGCACCGCAATGTGGGGTGCGACTCCTGTCATCTCTTTGTAATTAAATGCAAATGCCTTCTGATGTTCTTTGAGAACCTGAGTATGTATTTCTACTTCTTCTGGGGTTAATGAAGAACCTAGTTTCAATATCCTTGGTTCATTTTCTGTCCCAATGTTGACATCGATTGTTTCTTCGATTAAAGAGGCGTTACCCTCTTCGAACTCAGGTGGTGCTGGAGGTAGATCTATATCATCCCCATTTTCTATTGCGTATATGCTAGATTCCCTTTGCGAGGGAAGATCCGTTACGGGATTTCCGAAGTAGGAAGATGAATGCGGGATCAGAGATAAATCTAGTGTGTGACAGGAGCGATGTAATGCTGCATAGGCATTTAAGTAATCCAAAGTAGCCACATCATTTCCAACATGGTCTAGAACGGTAGATTCATTTCCGCTTGAAAGAGGATTTGTCATTGTTTTTATCAATGGTTCGTTACGAATGGATACTGTGAAGTGAGTATCTTCTAGCTCATTGCTTGGAGTGAAGCGTGATGCTGAAGTTGCTATTGAATCGGTGAGAAGATTTTTCTCTCGTGGGATTGCTTCAATGGATATGAAATTAAACGCTTTGCTTAAATCTAACACAGTGTCTTTGTAGAGTTGTAAATGTTCAGCTTTAGTTTCATATATTTCAGAAACTTGGTTTGTTACTAATTGCGAGTCTCCTAAGACTTTGATGTTATCAATACCAATTCTTTTGGCTAAGGTAAGGCCAAGGAGGAGAGCTTCGTACTCAGCGCCGTTGTTTGTGCATTCAAAGTTCAACTTGAAAGAGAATGGGAGGACCTTTTCCTCGAGCAAGGTAAGAATTATACCTGCCCCCGCTCCATAGCGGCATTTAGCTCCATCGAAATGGAGAGTCCAATATTTAGCCGGGAGCATAGATGTAGGTGTATCTACTGTATTTGCACATTCTACTTCGACCATGCAAAGATCTTCTGCTGGAAGAGAGCCAACCCCTAAGGAATATCCTATACCTACCGAATCAAATGGTAAGAACATTGGTAAATCTTGTTCTATTAATTCAACGATTTTTGCAGTAGTCCCTAATGATACAGTTTCTTTAGCTTTACCGCCAGGAATTGGGGTTGTTTTGGCTACGCTGATGGTTTCAAGATCCGTCGTAGGTACCAACTTTTCTTTTGACTTTGAGTCAGTGGGTTTATTTAGTTGGTTTGTTGGAAGTTCGAATTCTGAGTGTACACCTGGTCTCTTCTTTAAATCAGCTAGGTTTACGTCAAATGGCTTTGGATCACCTTTGGCTACAAACACCTTTCCCAGATGCAAGAATCTTACTTCTTGAAATAACATGGAAGGGATTGCCTTCATTCGATGTATCCACAGCCGGCCGAGGATCATATTATAGTTAGTTTCTCGATCTATAATATAAAACTCAGTTAGGATTGTTTTAGGTCCCAAAGTGACCGGTAGTATTATGGTTCCTATCGATGTGGCTTTAAGGCTATCGTAGCCTCTCAAGGTATTTCGAGTAGTGGAACAGCTTTGTTTCACCATATCCCAATTTTGGAGAAGAGAAAGGGACTATGTTAACCGCAGCTCCATCGTCAACCATTGCCCATTTTACATAATTATTATAAACTGTACTTGCAAGTGTAGAAGTGTGGATCGCGCTCGGCGTGTGATCTCGGCATCCGTAGGCATTTTACTTATTTCGAATATGAATTCGACATGCCTATCCGCTTGTCCCGGAGGATAAACATAAAAGTCTATATGATTTACTTGTGCTTCGGTGGTGGAGTGATATTAATTAAATGACCCAAACCTAACGCCTCTAAAGAGCAGCCCCGTGAGCAGGGAATTCTTTAGTAAATCAAGGAATGAAATATGCGAGAAGGTTTTTGTTAGGTCATTAATTAGATCGTAAGCACCCATAGGTTTTGCTACGGTTTGCTTTGGATGTTATCTCGGCTCAGCAGATGGCTTGGACTTAGTTGAGAGAAATACTCTCGTGTCCTCGTAATTTCTTCAACGGGTAATTCGAGTCTAACTCCACTAATCCAACTACCTTAGGTCGCGGCTGACTTCCTAGTTGTGGCACGACTAACGGATTTAGCGAAGTTGAGGCCTCGTGATCATTGTTTCCTGTTATTGCACCTTTGTTTGTTCCAGTTGGTTTCAACCCATCGTTATCATGATTTGGGAGTGGATCATTAAAGATCTTGAGAGGGGCATTCTGAGGGGAAACTGCCCCTGCGAAGGTACTTGCCGTTGGTGACGTAGGATCTGCTAAGAACATATCCATAAAAAATTGTTTTTGTTCATTTGGCAAGCGTTGCATGAATTTGTTGTAGTCACGACACGTTCTAGTGTCATGACCCCGAATTTTATGGAAACCACAATAAGAATTGGGATTATAATTCCCGTTTTGTTGGTTTGGTGTGTATTGTGGCCTAAAATTCCGATCAAACTGTTGCCTATTAGGACCAAAGTTTTGGAATTGTTGTTTTTGGTTTTGACTTTGGTTTTGGTAACCAAATGAGTTTTGGCTTGGCCCTTGCATGGGATTTCACCGTTGTTGTTGTTGTGGATTATTAAAATCCACCGTATTGACCGTCGGGGTAAAATTGTTGTTTCTTTGGTTGTTTGTTTGTGACGGAGTATTAACGACATTTACCCTCTTGGGCTGGTCAGTTACCCCATCTGTTGTTACCCCACGATTTTTGTTAAGGATTTTGGGTCCTTGATTGACATTTGTGGTAGTTGTAGTATTTTGAGTGGAGGTGATTAACCTCCCATTTGCTCCATACGTCTTACGGCCACTATCTATTGCTGCCTGGTCTATTCGTAGAGCGCTCTCAAGTACTTCGTCATAAGTCCTTAGTGGGAACTTCTGGACTTCTTCCTTCACTTCTTTGCTAAGAGAATGAAGGAATAAATCACATAGCTCCATCTGATCCATGTTTGGAGTGCTTGCCGAGGAATAAAGGACTGTGCGCCACCTTTGGATGAAATGGGCGACAGACTCGTTATGTTCTTGCTTGATGTGTAAGAACTCCCTGATTCCTGTCCTTAATAGTTTGTTCATGTCGAAGGCTTTGATGAACTCAGACACGAGTTGTTTGAATGAATGTATGGAAGCCTCGGGTATTCTGTAATACCAATCGAGGGCAATGCCTTCCAGCGTTTTGGGGAATATTTTAGCAACAACCCCATCCCATGGGAGTAATTCACGAATGGCGGTAGCGTAAGCTTTGATATGCGCATTCGGATCTCCTTCTCCTTTGTATTTGGGCAAATCGGGAAGAGGCCTTGGAAGCATAACGCTTCGTATGGCGAAATCTAAGGGCTCCTTTAAATATTCTGAATAAGTCCCTATCGCATATGTCTCAACCATTGATGGTGCCTGTGGTGGCGGAAGGGGTTGTTGATATGGCGTAACGTACGCGTTGGCAGGGGCATAAGGCAATCCCTGCATTTGAGTAAACACGCCGGGGGATGAGTACAAATCCCCTTGTGGTGATTTGGAGTACATGTTTAAGTACGAAGGGGTACTATCCAGGAATGGATTGCTCTGTACCGGACCAAGAGGAACTGTGCTAGCGATAGTGGGTCTAGTTGGTACTTGTTGTGAATACTGAGGAGTCATACCTAATGTGCCTACTCCTGTGAGGAGATCTACTTGGCTAGGATGGTGCGGAGGATTGGAACTCCCTGTTTGTATGAATTTCGAATTTTGATTCGCTTGGGCAAGTTCTAATCCTCTAACCTTTTCTATTAGAGTTGAAATGACTTCGTTTGGTGAAGTCACGATATCGTGCCTTGGTGGCGTTTGTTGTATATCCTGGTGTTGTATAGGCATGTGATAGCCTGTCATGAACTGATTGCTATCTTGCCAAGTTTCTCTGAGAGTATTTTCTATACGTGATGGCATAGAGGTATTTTCTTGAGGAGAGAACTCGGGCTGTATTTGCAAAATTCCTACAGGTGGGTACATGCCTTGAGAGCGTTGTTCATTCCTAGGATAACGTATTGAGTACTCATCATCTAGAACTGAGTATGGATCTGATTGTCTGCTAATATGTGGTCTAAGTAGCACCTGAGGAGATGAAGCAGATTCTCCAGTCAATGTCATATTGTTTGAGCCTGAAGGCTCTGTTTGTGTTTGAGCGAGTTGTTGCTCCAACCCCTCTGCTTGGAAGGACGAACTATATCTAATCCTTGGCGTTTGCGTTGACAACTGATTAGTTGAATAGTTGTCGCCCCATATTGAGAGTGAGGGTGATGATTCCCTATTCTGTTGGGCATAGTATGCCTCAAGACCCAGGAGGGGTCTGCCATATGCATCGAATCCCGACATATTCGGGGGGTATATGAATACCCGCAGAATAATGGGAAGGAGCGAAGGTGATTTGTGAAGGGAAACGTGATATTTATGACTCCGAATGAGAAGGTAGGAAGTTTTACGTCAGCTTCACTAATTTCGTTTGTTTCACGTCGGGTTCACCAATTTTGTACGTCGGAAAAGCAACAGGCGAGCGTGAGAATCAACAAGTGACTCTTCCACGTACCCGACCTCCCGAGGTCGTGCCGAGATAGCCGGTGGGGGTAGAATATGCAGACAAACTAGTTGGGGAGTCTAATGTCTTCGACACACACTAATGGTATTTGTGAATCTAAGGCAAAGAAGGCCCTTCTAACTTGGACTGGTGTGATAGATCGATCAACGAGGATGACTGCTCGAAGGCTCCAATCAATATCGAGCTCTGGCGTGATTCGATCTATGGGTTGTGGGATGCGTGGAAAATGACCCGGGATGGTTTCGTGTATTTCTCCGATAGGGTCATATGGTGAATATAGTCAACTCTATGGATGATTCTCCTGCCTAGTCCAAAATTCTCTAGCTTTGTTAGTACAGTGTCTAGTAGGGACAACTGTTGAATGATGATAGGTGGAATCGGAGTAGACCGAAATACTAATGTGCGTAGGCCGTTGTCTATATCTAACTCGACTTGTGGATTCGTTAGGGTCATGGGATTTTTGATCACAACCGTAGACTCTTGGTTGTTGCAGGTCTGTTATGGTCATACGTGAGATCAAGTTCTAATCCCTAGTATCCAGGTAGTCGTAAGCTTTCTCGGCCTCGCTTAGAATCGCAATAATGTGTGATTTTCTCGGAATACCTCACGGGTGTTCTAAAGAACTTGAATTCTTAAGCTGGTATCTATATCTACGAGGGTGTCTCCAGATGTCCGGTCATGGAACTAAAGGATCGCACCCGAATATTTGTTCTCTTTCAAATCCTTCTACAGCTCATGCGGATGTTTTCTAGGATAACTTTGTAGTTTGGTTGATTTGACCAAAATGTGTGTGCTTGGTCGCTTTCTACGTTTAACCCTCTCAACCGTGACTCGATCTTTTGGAAGTCTCGTTGTTGTTTGGAAGACTTGTATCCTAAGGTTTTGGTCAATGTGCGATTCATCGCCACTACGATATTGGGTCAGGGCACAATTGGCTCGAAAATGTATTCCCCAGGCTCCTAGGTCCCGTAATTGTCATGCAAAAGCAAATAATGAAACAAACTATAATAAAGTAAAATCTAAGTACACTTCTAGCATATATAATTCCTTTTTTTGCGTTTTACGGCAATTTATAAGAAAGTAGCTATCTAAAAATATTTAGAATTGACAACTAAACTAATAACGTAAAACAAACAAAATAGCCAAGTGTAGCTATTTGTCTGTGCAATTTTGTATATCTATTCTAAACAACGAAATAACTAATCTATTTGCGAGATTCTCGATCCTACCTTAGAAGTGAGGAATGAATCATAGTTTCTCAGAAACTATCAATCCCCACAACTTCCCTGGCAATATCGAGAATGGAAATAACTGTAATAAAGTGATTAACTACTTTATTTGATAAGTTCTAACTAAAACTTTGAAAGATGGAACCTGGATTTCGCAGAACAGTGGCGAATCCGACGGTGTGTGTGTTCTTGTCCCCTCAGTATGATCTCCTCGTTCTTTGTGCTCACGTGAATCCAGAAAAGCGTGTAATGCTTGCATCAACAGGAATAGATATTTGGATCAATGGACAGCCTTCAGAATGCAAACATAATAGAATGCGGATAGGAGAGGGATAGCGCAAGAGTACAGAGCTTGGCCTATGCAATTCCTAGCGGGGTCTACTGCGAATCATGCAACAAAATGCATCCAGAACCTGAAACTCGTCTGTATGAAGAGAAAAACCTGTAACTTTAATGGCTGCCTAAACTATTCTACTCCAAAAGCAATAATACTGTTTGCACAAGTTGGATCTGTGGCTTACCAACAGCTGAGTAAATGCAACTAAGCATGTAAAAGATTTAAACTATCAAACTTAAGCAAACTAGAAGACTGAACTACTGAAAGTGATGAGTTTTTAAACAAGAATGAGGGGCCTTTTGCATGTGCACAAACCATGCATTTATAGGAATTCAAACACCCAAAGATCAAAACCAAACTGAACTCCTAAACAATAAACAAAGGAAAAACACTATTCCAGGGGACCAAAAACATTAATGCATGCTCAAGTCGGCAAGAAAAGCTGGTGAAGCGTTGAACTTTGCGTGCGTTTTGTCAAAAGAACGTTCTGGAAAATGCGTAAAGGATCGCCGCCCTGCTCAGGGAAGCGACAGGACCGCCGCCCTGTTCAGGGCGGTGGTTTCATCACTGAAGACCAAAAAGCCAAGAAAAGAGGAAAAAAGGGAAAACAAAGCACGCGGGGCTAAGCAAGGCATGTGGGATGTTAACACATATCCGTAAAGCTTCTCTGGATCCCGAACACCTTGCGAAGAGACTCAGTATCAACATTGGGGCATTTATTACACTGCCTCGTAGATACAAGACCTTACAATTTTGGGTACGTACATGCACGTATGTAGAAATTGTGCCCTAGGAAGCTCTTGTGCAAGTTGCACTTGAAGTGAGTAATAACTAGATGTAACAATGTATATAGATGTGTGGATGGAAAAATGAGCTTTCCCTCCTATGCGTGTATGCCAAAAATGCAGTCCCTTTTCCCTTGAATGAAAGCTAGATGGATGCTTTGATGCTCTTAGAATGCCTTTAGATGTAACCTTAGGTGGTGATAATAGATGATTAAAACTTGATCCTTTATTTTGGTCACATAACTTTTTATTTATATGATTCCATTGGTTGAATTTTGCAATTGAAAAATAAAAGGTTGAACCATAAGAAAACAAGATTCCCAAAATATAAAAGAGGTGAGTAAGATAAAAAGAGGTTCGATGTGCCTAGAGGGGATGAGGGCACTTAGGCACTCGACATTATGGATAGGCCCTTGTGACCAAAGTAAAGAAAGATAAAGAAATGAAGATTAGTCTGGTCGTGGGGTGTGTAAGACCAAAGAGGAAAGAATAGAGACATACAAGATTCCAAATATATATGTCAATTACTATTTTTCTCTCTTATGAATCATATGAATAGTAATATGTGATTAGGACCTAGAAATGTACCCAAGTGCGTGATTTTGTGTCTACACCCACATTTTTCTCTATAATCTTCTTGATGATAAATATTACCCTAAAAACTCTCTCTATTACAGGGAATGTTTTTTTGCTTGTCTCAACCTTCAAAGCAGGTGAGCCTTCACATCTTACTAGTTACGTATGGTTGAGGCTAGGGGAAAATTTTCCCTCCTAAAAGAAGAATCCAAAATAAATTTAAAAAATGATAAATAAACAATAAACACAAAATTATTTCAAATAAATACATTTTTTTTACTTCTCAAACTTTGGTGATGAGCCCATGCTTCATACCGGTAGTGTGAGATTGGGATAGGAGGATAGTACCCTTTGTAGACACCAAATTCGTGTCTCACGACCCCTTGTGACCCGCATCCCATTTCGCAACCTAACCTCATTACCTAAACTTCACACAATTATTTATTAATTACCTTGTAATTGATAAATCCACATCGCCTTACCCGCCACCTCACTTGGCCACCTCACCATGACCTAGCCCTAACCCTAAACTAACCTAATTAAGACCTGTGACTTGGTCTAGATTCACATCCATAACTAATGCCTCCTTACTCGCACCCAAAGCCGACCTTCTAGCCACTTGACCAAGCCCGCAACTGATCTCTCTGGGAGAAAAGCAGGGAAGGTGGGCTATTTTACTAAAAATAGCCTACTTTTTCCTAACCGATGCCGGTTCTACTCGACCGCCGCCGTCGGTTATGTAATCGCCATCGGTTCCCTGTAAATGGGCTTCCCAAACCAAAACAACGGATCGGAATTTCATTTTGGAGATCAGTCGAAGGATTTTTGAATCAAAGGAGAGTCCAAAGCGATTAGCAGAGTCCAGAACTTCACTTGACCAAGCAGAGACGAGTGAAGAAACCAGAAGAGTTGGCACCAAGGAGATCAACCGGCATCTTCGTAAAAACCAGATGAAGTTACATCTTGCATGTCCTCCATTATAACATTTCTTATGCTTTTGGAATTACAGGTCCTCCCAAATCCGTTCTCGAATCCATTATCCAACGTACCATTGCCTCTAACTATCATTCCTTAGCTTCTAACCATCCCATTTCCCAATACCATCCAAAAATCAGCCATTACAAACTCCACAACCAGCCCAGAAGATCCTAGAACCCACCGGTATCGGTTATCAGTAACCGCCATCGGTTATAGGTAACCGCATCGGTTCCTTTGATCAAAACCAGAAAAAACAGCCTTTCCCTACCTACTTCAAATAAAGCAATTTGATTGATATTTTACAATATTTTGTGTTAACTCATATTAGCAGGGAAACTGACCACCTTCGAAAGGAAGTTTTACATTTCCTGGGCCCAAGGCAGTTTCCTCATTTATTATCTAATCAAAATCTTGTGGTCTTGTGTTCTTATTTGCAGGTAGTCCTTCCAAGACAAAAAGGAGTTCTTCGCAGTCAGCCTGATCTTTCTCTACGGTACGCGCACATCATCTCGACATTCTACAGGTATTCCTCCTAACCCTAACCTTATCTGTTTCTATAAGGAACGAAGCATTTCCGAGTGAAACATTTTGGCACGCCCGGTGGGACCCATTTTGGGTTTTTCTTTATTTCTTGCTTGCTTTTATTATAGGGAGCATACTTGCTGTTTTCTTCTTCTAGAGATATTCACAGGGTATTTTATTATTCTGGTAAAAGAACTTGCTTTGTTTTTGCATCTTGCATTAGTAAAAGTCATCTCTTTTGCTTCATCGAATATCACTTTCGATTTGGGTTTTAAAACACATGCATTACATTCCTGCCTGTTGTTTTTCAATTCTAGTGAACATAGATTAAGTAACAGGTCGTACACGTGGAGGTGATATCCACGGTATTGACAGGAAATTAACCTTAGTTTCACTGCACAACACATACCGAATCACTTCACAATTAACACAACAGCTCAAACATCCCCCCTTTTTTCCGCGGTATTCCTCCGCCCGATTGAGGTAACCTTATAAGCCAAAACAACTTGACATTTCCCCTAAGTCTCTTGTTTAGGATTCTGACATCATTCTACGTCTAAAGGCATAAGCCCACAATAATTAAAATTAACCCTAAGGTTAATCTCTGCATTTGCGTGTGCATCTTGCTTGTTTGCTGTTCTGTTTTCTCTGTCATACTCTGTCTTTTGTGATCAATAAGTTGATAAAACTACTCAACGTTGCTAAAAATCAAATTAGCAGCCCCTTTGTATCTTCTTATCTCGACATCGGGTTAAGGGACCGATGTCGCTTTCCTCGATCGACACCGGTTAGTAAACCGATATCGATTCTTCGTCTCTCTCACCCACAAAAACCAAAGAATTGCCAAATTCACCATTCTCGAGGTTATTTTTGTTCTTGATAGATTAAAACTTTCCCCGTGTGTCTCGGTCTATGGTTGTCATCACTCGGAAGCGAGCCGCTGCCATGGTTTCACACGCTTGCTCTGTTTCTTTGCCTGAATCACCCCCTTCACATTCTATAGGGAACCCTACAGACACCAATGAGATCCCCCAAATTCCTGTAGGAGACAAGGACTTTGCCAAATTTCTGGATGCTAATCCCAGCGCTGTACAATACTATTTGTCTCATACCCCTGACCGTACGCCTGATGGTCAGCTCCTTATGGGCATGCCTATTAGTATAGCTGCTCATTTAGCTCCTACTCCTCCTGATAACAATACCTTACTTCCCGCATCACTAGCCCCGTCTCCCAATCCGACAATGCGGAGGTTCATACGACCCCGATTAGCTTTCCTTTTGTTAATCTTGGACCCCATGTATCGCCACCACCAACCCCCTATCTCATCTCTCTTCGCACCACTCCATTCATGACTTACTCTCTGCACCTATTCAAACGAGCTTTCCTTCTCAAGCTCCGCCTACCTTTTCATTCCCATATACGTATCCAAGAACCTCAACACCTTATATGGGACATCCCTATTCTCGTGGCACCATCATCTCATCCAACCACGATTTCATCAAGCAAATGATGGACAAAATGCAAAACTCCGGAGGCTTCCGTTTCAGAAGTCGTAGCGCCTGACATACGAGCAAGTTTGTCGGGAGCCCATTCACCCTTCTCGTCCCCCTTCATTCATATCCTCCTCAATGGGAGTTGCCAAAGTTTACTCGTTTTAACAAGAAAAGAGGATCCTCAACAACACTGCGATCATTTAGACATGCTTGTTATTTGATTGCCCATGATGATGCCTTGTTACTCCGCACCTTTCCCATGTCCTTATCGGGCTGCCTTGAGTGGTATAGTGCTTTAACCCAAAGACTCAATCTTCTCTTTTAACCAACTAGCCCAATCTTTCTTGGATCATTTCTCCATTAACATTGCCAAGAAAGTATCTATCACCTGACCTCTATGCCATCCGACAATTCAAGACGAATCTATCGCAGATTTCGTTGGACGATGGCGGGGCCTTATCAACCAACTTACGTATGCCTTGCCTCAAACCGAACTTATCGAACTGTTTACACGGGCCTGCGCTAAGCACATCTCCCCTACCCTCCAAATTCAAACTTTCGTACATTCGACGAGGTTTTACTATGGCTCGAAAATTAGAAATTCGAGCCTTAGAGGAAGAGAAATGCATGTCACAAGCAACAAGAACTCCACTTTCCAAACTCCCGATTCTACCAATAAACCAAATACCACCACTCCTCACGCGTCCACCTCTTCTAAATCAAAAGGAGTTGTCCACGCGGTGATGGTCAAATCCCAATCACCGTCCAATACTCCACCAAAAACCACCTATAAATACAAAGCCGAGCCCACCAATTACACTCCCTTGGGAGAAACTTATGGCGTCATCCTAGAGAAATTGCTCAAAGTCAGGGCTCTCACCTTGCCCCCCTCGTAAACCTCACTCTGGGTTTGACTCCACCCGCGCAATACCTTCCCCGGTACAAAGAAAATGACTTTTGTAACTTTCACCGCGTAAAAGGACATAGTCATGAAAACTGCAAGATGTTGAAAAACATAGTGCAGGAAATGGTTGATGCAGGGGATATAACACTCGATAATCCTAACGCCCCTGCTAACCGAAATCTGAAAATTTTCAACAAGCCATTCCCGAATCACTCGTCCAGCAGCAACGTAAACCAAGATATCTTAGCTGAGGAGAGTGTTCATGAGATCCATGCAGTCTTCGATTCTCAGCCAAAAGCCTCTATCGAGAAAATTTTGAATCAAGCCTCTTCACTAACACAGGAGCCCGAACCTCCTTTACCACCATCAAGCCAAAGTGAAATCGTTCCTTTACTCATAGAAGAGTTAACTGCCCAGGCTTCCCTTCCCATCAATGAGTCTTCTTACACCACATCCCTACAAGACTGTGAGCGGATGCTATCTAATTTATCTATTTCCCAAACGTCCCCTTCTACCACTCTTGCTACACAAGAGGAAGGCTCACCACTCCTTTTGACATCCTTAGACGAGAAATCTCTTACACTAACATCACCACATTCTTTTAACATGACAGATCTCCTCGAACACGCCCTCCTACCTATTAGTCCCTCATCGCCTAAATCTTTTCAACGACCGGTTGACCTCCTGACATCTATTGATACAGTGCCTCATCCGCCTCCTGTGTCACACCCGCAATGGACTGGAATTACAACTCACTTTTCCTCTGTACCAAAATTACAAATCACACCTGGAGACTGTCATTCCACAGAAGATAGACAGGCCCTATGGGAACGTTTGAGTACTCCTGTTTCTACTCAAATGCAAATGACTGATCCTGATGTCTCCACCATTTACCCGAAGTGCTTACAGAAGCTTAAAATGCCCCTGTTCTCGCCTTCACCCCCCTCACCTCTACCAAACGCCCCGTCCACTTCTATCAACTTAACCAGATCTTCCCCTACGCTTGGGACCTCACCAATGCCCAGTCTAACACACCCGCCTAAGCGACTCGATCTATCCAAAAATAAATCCGTTCCGCCACCTAGGAGACGAACGCAATCCGGGCCTCTATCACAATTAAAACCCTCATCGTCACACCCACCTTCCATATTGGGACCTCATCCCTCCACATTACACCAATATATCATACCTCCGTTGTTTTCTGCAAAACGACCTACGCCTTCTACACCTATACAGAGATCAAAGGGTATCACAACATCGTTACCCCGCGTATCCGGTCCACCTATCAACCCTAAACCAATCCCATCATCAAAGGATTTATTTTCTCGTCACTCCCTTTCTCCGTGGTTGTTTCCCGCTACCACGCCATCTCGTAGCATCATCATCTAACCAGCTGAACGTAACTTCTGTGTCTAAGAAACCACGTTTAGTGAAAAACATGTGTCAGCACCCCTCGGCTAAACCACCACCCATACGAACTAAACACGCCCAAACATTACCACAACCCACACAATCAATACCCTCATCTTCTTCTGATTTTGACCCACTCAAAGGATCTTACGCCAAAATCCTTGCTATGTTGGTGGAGAATGCGACCATCTCCCTACCTCCACTTAGACCTTATGACCCGTCTAAGCCCCGACCTGTGGATTATGATGAGTCTAAAATCTGCGCCTATCACCGCACACCTGGACATGATGTAGAAGGATGCAAAGCTCTAAAAACCATCCTTCGCCAGTCACCTCTTCCGGATACAAAGGTTAAGAAAGACAACTTACGAAGGGAGAGACCTCTAGCGTCAATTCCCTCTACTATACCATCTGTCCCCCTCACCAAGATCGATCATTATTACAACCCCACCTCTTAAAGACCATGAATTATCCCAACCATCTTCTTCATCTCAGGTCTACGAGATTAATATGATTAGTGTCGCTACTCGAGGACAGAAAAACAATGGAAAAGCGAAAGATAACGCACCTGCGGCGTCTCTTTCTCCTTCAACCATCCCGATTACACCACCACCTAAAGTGGTTATTCGCGGACCCGCCTATCCCGTCTCTAATGGAGTTGCCCACCGAACCATGATCAAACAGCTTCATCAATCGCCCGTAAAAATGACACTATATGATCTCATTCGCACCTCTCGAATCTCATCGACAAGCTCTCGTTGAGATCCTTCAGGATAGAGGTTTTACCCAACGAAACCCCGCCTGCTACCTCCATTCTAACACCCAATCACGTTGCCTCTCTCACCAAACAATCCATCTCCCCACCACTTCGTCTCAAAACAACAAGCCATGCTGCGGTTAGTTTCTCGGAAGATGAAATTATCGACTTTGTACGTAAGACCCCGACTCCTCGCCTTTTCATTTCCACTTACGTCCGAGACATTCGAGTACGTCGGGTTATGATTGACGGGGCGCTAGCCTAAACATCATCTCTTCAAAAGCCTTCCAACAAATGAACATCCCTTCTAGTAGCATGTGTGCAACCCCATCATGTTGCGATCATTCAATGACGCTATTACTTCTACCTTAGGCACCGTGATCCTCAACATTCGCGTAGGCCCACGTACTTTGCCCGAACTCTTCTATGTCCTCAAGGAGAGTTCCATATAATAATATATTGGGTCTGGGTCGCCCTGATCCGGGCCATGGGATGCGTTCCTCAACATTACATCGATGTATAAAATTTGAGTACGAGGGAAGTCCTACACCGTAAAAGCTGATCCTCCCCTTCAAAACTTGCAATATGTTATACCGCCCAAACAATGTGCTTATACTAATTAAGACACCCATACATTCAACCCAACCATCCTCTTCAAATGTACCTCAACCATCCACCTCAACCGCACCTACGCCTTCAATCGATGAAACCACCGTCGCACAAACCACTTCTCTTCCCGCAGCTAACATCCCAACCTCCGACCCCTTAGTAGATGTTTTTCATCGCCTCACGCTGGGGGAGTACCGCCTATATAACGTTAGTTCTTTCCCTACCCCGCAGGAGTACGGACAATTACATGCGCATCCCACCTACGACCGTCGCGTGGGGGAGGTAATCTCTTACGGACCACCCCATTGTCGCACTAACCTAACGTATGGGGGTGTTGACGCATCCTCCATTACCCCTGAACCTCCTCTTGGTGTGGTTCCCTTCCAATCCGATTTTCAATACTTGACAAATCGTCGTTTCGCCCTCACCTTCTTGACTCGCTGTGCGTGGAAAGGCTTTGGTTTTGGCCTTTACGAACAAGGCCGACATACACTTATTCCCGTGACCACACGCAAACATAATGATCGCAGTGGTCTCGGTTTTTCCGAAACACCTACACAAGAGACACCTCCTGTCAGCTGTATCCTGGAAGAGGAAGATGTTGCCCCTACCGAAACATCATCACCCACTTTGCCATCATCTCCCACAGAATCGATGGACCCTGAATCTATCCCTCCTAACTTTTTTTTTTCATAAATGCTATCTTCATAGGTCCTCTCACTTATCAACGCGATAATGAGGACCCATCTTCTCTTCCCCTTCTGTATCCAGACATGATCGAAGAGGATTCGCCTTTGATTAATGTTGTTGAATGCCAGGATGACGACTCCATCCTCACTTACCTGGGCGCGGATGATTCTTATATTCAACGTGCCTTACCATCTGAAACCCAAACTATGCTGAACGAATCTACTATAGAAATCAACATCCACACGGAGGAAGATCCTCACATAGTGAAGATTGGACAATCCCTTAACACATCAGAACAAGCCGCCTTTACTACCTTTCTCCGTGCTCGCAACCAAGCTTTCGCATGGTCTTACGCTGACATGCCAGGAATTGATCCTACCATTGCCGTCCATAACATCACCCTAAACCCCGATTCCAAACCAGTCAAACAAAATTGAGAAAATGCATCCACGCATTGCTCTCTTGGTCAAAGAGGAACTCCAACGACTCCTTTCTGTTTCCTTCATTCTGCCTATTGACTATCCTCAATGGATTTCCAACATCGTACCTGTCACGAAAGCGACGGGGGGACTTCGGATATGCACAGATTTCCGGGATCTTAACCTCGCTTGCCCTAAGGATGACTTCCCCCTCCCAAGTATTGATCAACTTGTTGATCTCACTGCGGGTCATGAAATGCTTTCTCTCATGGATGGCTTTTCAGGATACAACCAAATTTTGGTTGCCCCTGCCGATCAACACAAGACTGCCTTCATAACTCCTTGGGGAACCTTTTGTTATCGTGTCATGCCATTTGGCCTTAAGAATGCTGGTGCTACCTATCAGCGGGCTATGACCTACATTTTTCATGACATTATGCACACTATCCTTGAAGACTATGTCGACGATCTTCTCGGCAAGTCCAAACATCGTAGTGAACATCTCGATGTTTTAACCATTATTTTTGATCGCCTGTTACAATATTCTGTCCGCCTTCAACCGAAGAAATGTGTTTTTGGTGTTCTTTCGGGAAAACTTCTTGGCTTTATCGTCTCTTTGCGTGGCATTGAGGTCGACCCATCGAAAGTCAAAGCTATCCTAGAAATGCCCCCACCCAAAAATCTCAAACAATTGCGTAGTTTACAAGGTAAGCTCCAATCTATCCGACGTTTCATCTCCCAACTCTCGGATCGGTGTCAACCTTTCCACCACCTCCTTAAAAAGGATATTGCATTCCAATGGAGCGAAGAATGTCACCAAGCCTTCGAAGCTCTCAAATCTTATCTCTTGACCCACCCGTGCTTATCCCACCCCAAGACAACCACCCTTTCTACCTTTACCTTTCCGCCACCGACCACGCCGTAGAGCCATGCTTGCACATCGTGACTCGAGAATCACGAACAAGCCGTTTATTATATAAGTCGTACTTTGGTGGACTATGAGACTAGGTACACACATGTAGAAAAATTATGCCTTGCCCTATCATTCGTGGCCACCAAACTCCGACACTACCTTCTAAATCACAAGACTTTCGTCATCACCAATACAGACCCCATCCATTACATGTACGCCAAACCTCATCTGAACCAACGCATTGCTAGATGGCTCATGCTTCTCGCCGACCTCGATCTTGAGTTTATCCACCAGAAATCAATCAAAGGACAAACCATCGCAGACCAACTAGCGGACGCTCCTGTACCGGGGGAACAATTTACCAATTTCACATTTCCCGACGAACTCATCGCTACTCTTTCCCTCACAGAGGAGTCGTACCCAATGACCCTCTTCTTCGATGGATCTAAATGCCAGCGCGGCGGAGGAGCCGGCGTTGTTCTCATTCCTCTCAACGCTGAACCTATGCCTCTTTCATTCCGACTTGATTTCCCTTGCACTAATAATACAGCGGAATACGAGGCCCTTGTTCTAGGTCTCCAAGTTGCGTTACACTTAGGTATCAAATCTATCAACATTTTTGGTGACTCTCAATTGGTAGTCAATCAAGTTATGGGCGTCTACCAATGCAAAAACGAGGAACTTCAAAAATACAAACACTATGTGGATTCACTTCTAGCTTTATTTACCCACTATTCTATACAAACCATTCCCCGCTCCACTAACAAATTTGCGGATACTATGGCTTGCTTAGCCTCGCAAATTCCCGCCGCGCCAACTGACTCTGAATTATTCGTCGTGGTCCAACAACTTTTTGCCCCATCCTATTCAACCCCGGTAGTTTGTATGATAAATACTGTGTCTACTAATTCACAGGATACCTGGTACCACCAATTTCATGACTACCTTACAATCTCTGTCCTCCCACCTGATCTTACTAGTAACGGCAAACGTGCTTTTCTTAAAAGTGTTTCACGTTATGTTGTCATGGGGGGACTCCTCTATAAACGTGGCTTTGATGGTATCCTCCTTCGCTGTCTAACTGGCATGGAGGCCACTCATACCATCCAACAGGTCCATGACGGTATTTGTGGTGGACATTTTAGCGGCCTTGCCGTGGCCAAACGAATCCTTCGCCTTGGTTATTATTGGCCTACTCTCAATAACGACTGCTACGAATATGTTAAGCGTTGTGTTATGTGTCAGCAACATGCCAACCTTCAACATACTCCTAGCCACCCGCTCCAGATCGCTCGAGATCTTTGGCCTTTCTCACAATGGGGTTTAGACCTTATTGGTGAGATTCACCCAACCTCTTCACAACGTCACCGTTGGATACTCACAGCGACCGAATATTACACAAAATGGGTGGAGGCTATTCCACTCATTTCAATCAAAAAAGAAAAAATTGTCGAGTTCATTAACCACCACATTATCTGTCGTTTTGGTGTTCCTCACCGCCTGATAACAGATAATGGAAAATCTTTCAAAAACAAGTTGTTGCGAGACCTTTGTGACAACTTTGGTATCAAACTTAGTTTCTCGTCACCTTACTATCCACAAGCCAATGGGCAAGCCGAGTCTTCTAATAAAACACTAACCAAAATCCTCATGAAAGTTGTCAATGAATCTGGAAGAAATTGGCACGATCACATTCCCTTTGCCCTTTGGGCTTATCGTACTAGCATTCGTACTTCTACTAATGCCACACCTTTTTCTTTGGTATACGGTACCGAGGCTGTTTTGCCTCTCGAAATACAAATACCCTCCCTTAGAATATCTCTTCAGGATATTCTCACTAACGATGATTTCCGCCAAGAGCGGTTAGCCCAATGGAGCTTCTTGACAACGTCGTCTTACTCTCTTGATCATCTTCAAATCTATCAAAATGCATCAAGCGTGCTTATGATAAGCGACTTCATGAGCGTACCTTTAAGGTTGGTGATCTCGCCTCAAAGAGAATCAACATGTAACCAAACCGAAAAGAGCAAACGCGGAAAATTTGCTCCCAATTGGATTGGGCCTTATATAATCACTCACACCTATGGATCAGGCACTTATCGTTTAGCTTCGCTTAATGGTAAACCTGAGCCTGAACCCCTTAATGCCTTGCATCTTCGACCATTCTACTGTTGAAATTAGGGTTATATCACTTCTTATCCGCCTACTGCTCGTCCCTTGAGCTCACATACCACCACATACACTTGTCTCTTACATCTCGAAATAAAATCAAGCTCACCCCTCACCTCCCCTTACGATGCCTTCCCTTCTTAGTCTAGTCCATGACTTCAAAGTATTAAAATAAGCCATATTCTTATGGGATTTTCTTGAGTCAAACTTCTACTAAACTAGATGCTTCACTCCAAATGAACATCTAGTCATCTAAAATTAAATATAGATCTCTCCTCGAAGGACAAATTTATATGCCAAACTATCATTTTCTATAAATAGATCGGCTCTCAAGGACAGGCGCACTAAAATCATCTCTCGCTACTATAAATAGATCGCCTCCCGAAGGACAGCTATACACAGTCGCCTTTATCGAAGCTTCTCGCATTGATCAGCTTCGTGAAGACCTCAAGAATAAAACAATCAATATCCTCAGTAGACTTCCCGCATCGATCACCTACATTCAATAAAATAAAAGCCTCATATAAAAGAACTTTTTGGGTCATGGACTTGTCTATTTAGGGTAGGTTCTCTTTCGTTGTAACAAGTTCTTTGTACCTCATCTATATCATCCACATCACATCACCATTTGTTTCAACTCAAGGGACGTAACGTACACCCTATATATTGTGATCATACAACTCTTTTCAACTATGGGCTTCTCTGCCTATACACGACACTTAGGGCTTCAGTGCTCATTCTACGTTGTGTGTTTTGTTTAGCTCTTTTCACCTATGGAGCACTCTTTCCGCTTTGCCTCGCATCTAGAATTGTGTGTTGATCTTAATCAGACACTATTCCCTACTACTTGGGTATGCTAACCTTTGCTTTACCTATACCTACACCAACAACATTATCCTACCAGCACCAACACCATTACCCTACCAACATCAAATTATTATTATTATTTTTTTTTTTTTTTTTACCAAACGACAAATTGCCTAAACCATACCAAATTTCCTAAATTCACCCCTCCCCGATCCTAAGGGAACTACATCGGTCCGAGGCCCTTCCTTGCTTTGTGCAATGGGCTATGTAGGCACTTCTTCGGAGACATGGGGTCTCCCAAGGTTAGCTCGACCATCCCCTACCATAACCTATCTTGTGTGGTGAATATAAATATTTTTGTGTATTTTTATTTCTCTTTATCCTTTTTCGAAACACCAAAAATCAAAACACCGACAATCTTATTATTATCATAACTTAAATCAACATACATATTCAGTTTTATTTAGATGTTAAACAAATACATCTTCTCTATCATCGGTCATGCAGAATCGACATCGGTTCTCTACCCAACTTTCACCCCATTCTTTGCCCTTACTTACTCCTTGCCTCTTTTTCACCAATATTGCCTCTGTCCACCTTTGCTGCACAACATTTGTTCACTTGTCCGGCCTGACCTAAGGCCTCAACCTACCTATTTGCCTCGACCTAAGGCCTCAATCTACCATTTGGCCCGACCTGTGCCTCGCCCTACCTATTTGGCCCGACCCAAGGCCTCAACCTACCAATTGGCCCGACCTAAGGCCTCAACCTACCAATTGGCCCGACCTAAGGCCTCAACCTACCAATTGGCCCGACCTAAGGCCTCAACCTACCAATTGGCCCGACCCAAGGCCTCAACCTACCAATTGGCCCGACCCAAGGCCTCAACCTACCAATTGGCCCGACCCAAGGCCTCAACCTACCATTTGGCCCGACCCAAGGCCGCAACCAAACCATTTGGCCCGACCCAAGGCCGCAACCAAACCATTTGGCCCGACCCAAGGCCGCAACCAAACCATTTGGCCCGACCCAAGGCCGCAACCAACCCATTTGGCCCGACCCAAGGCCGCACCTAACCATTTGGCCCGACTTAAGGCCGCACCAATTAACCATACCATACCCACAATCACCGTTTTAATTTATCCATCCATCATGTAGCTTTTTGTTCAATCGAGCTCACCTGTTCGTGTTTTAGCATGATTAGGGTCCTTGACTTGATCTGTTGACCAACTTTGCCTAGACCTAGACCGTGACGTTTATCTCAACCAAACCAACCATTTGGTACTGCCGAACATGCCTAAACGCTCCTCTGCACCTTTACCTGTATATACCCTGGAGCTACTTCCTATGCCTTGGATACCAGGATTATATCACCCTTGTTTGGATAAACTATCGACCTTTGCCTATACATTGCTGGTTTGCTCGTCAAATCATGTACCCTAGTCGTACTATTGCATTTCAACATGCGTCTGCTTCCTTGGACCTACACCATCACCTTACCATCCTCTCTACCACATATACCCTTTATCAACCCTATCCCTGATTTCCCGTTCACTCAATCTGTGATAGATTTGAGGGGGATTACCTATATCTTTAACATGAGAAACCACTTCATATTATTGTCCGCGCAGCTTTACAGAACAAGCTACACGACAATAAGGGGCTAATGTAGACACCAAATTCGTGTCTCACGACCCCTTGTGACCCGCATCCCATTTCGCAACCTAACCTCATTACCTAAACTTCACACAATTATTTATTAATTACCTTGTAATTGATAAATCCACATCACCTTACCCGCCACCTCACTTGGCCACCTCACCATGACCTAGCCCTAACCCTAAACTAACCTAATTAAGACCTCGTGACTTGGTCTAGATTCACATCCATAACTAATGCCTCCTTACTCGCACCCAAAGCCGACCTTCTAGCCACTTGACCAAGCCCGCAACCGATCTCTCTGAGAAAAGTAGGAAGGTGGGCTATTTTACTAAAAATAGCCTACTTTTTCCTAACCGATGCCGGTTCCTACTCGACCGCCGTCGGTTATGTAATCACCATCGGTTCCTCAGTAAATGGGCTTCCCAAACCAAAACAACGGATCGGAATTTCATTTTGGAGATCACCAAGGATTTTGAATCAAAGGAGAGTCCAAAGCGATTAGCAGAGTCCGAACTTCACTTGACCAAGCAGACGAGTGAAGAAACCAAGAGTTGGCAGCCAAGGAGATCAACCGCATCTTCGTAAAAAACCAAGTAAGTTACATCTTGCATGTCCTCCATTATAACATTTCTTATGCTTTTGGAATTACAGTCCTCCCAAATCCGTTCCTGAATCCATTATCCAACGTACCATTGCCTCTAACTATCATTCCTTAGCTTCTAACCATCCCATTTCCCAATACCATCCAAAAATCAGCCATTACAAACTCCACAACCAGCCCAGAAGATCCTAGAACCCACCGGTATCGGTTATCAGTAACCGCCATCGGTTATAGGTAACCGGCATCGGTTCCTTTGATCAAAACCAGGAAAAACAGCCTTTCCCCTACCCAGTTCAGCCAAGCAATTTGATTGATATTTTACAATATTTTGTGTTAACTCATATTAGCAGGGAAACTGACCACCTTCGAAAGGAAGTTTTACATTTCCTGGGCCCAAGGCAGTTTCCTCATTTATTATCTAATCAAAATCTTGTGGTCTTGTGTTCTTATTTCGTGTAGTCCTTCCAAGACAAAAGGAGTTCTTCGCAATCACCCGATCTTTCTCTACTGTACGCGCACATCATCTCGACATTCTACAAGGTATTCCTCCTAACCCTAACCTTATCTCTGCTTCTATAAGGAACGAAGCATTTCCGAGTGAAACACCCTTACTTTCCTATGTTTTTCCTTCAGATAATCCCATGCTTCTTACTAGTAGCATGGGGAAAGATGTAGGGGTCACATTAATAAATAAAAAGGTGTTGAATAAACCAATAAATACAAGAGCTTGAACATTTGAAATTCCCATAAAGATTAATTATATGTGTATGTTAAGAGAGAATTGTTCCTCAAAACCAGATTTTGCTAATCAATATGCCATCCATGGATCTAAGTCTAGTCAAACTTGTAAGAAAAATTCATTCTAACTGGTTAGTTGATCTTGATTAGGGTTGGGTTATAAGTTTCTAATTAGATCTTTTTCAAATTCTTGTCTCTTGGTCATCATTCACATTCACATTAGTCAAGTCATATAGCCTATGTCCTTTTGTCTCTTGGTGATGAGACTCACATCCTACTAGTTGCATGGAGTTAAGAATGGAGTGAATTCATCTTTTCATCATACCACATTCAACACATTTTTACAATGAAATAGAAATGCTAAATATTACTTGAAAAAAAAATCTAAGTTACAATTTGTTGTCATATACATAATTAGATAAAATCATTTTGTTTACCACATTACATCATTATCCATAACATAAATTTAAAACATAAAAACATTGGAAATTCTAAACCATATAAGAGTACACAAGTGAAATAAACTATAATGAATTCAAATATCATAAGGAATGCTGAACTAAAAATATGTATATATATACATATATATAATGTCAATTTTCTCGTGTAATAATGTCATCACACTATAGAGTTAGTGTGGTAAAAAATGCTCAAAATTGAGCCCAAAATTAAAAAAATAGATATATGTGTCAAAATTTACCTCAAAGAAATAAATTCCATAGCCCTATCCATCCTTCCTAGATACCTATGAAGGGGCATGATGAGGGATCATGCTTTGTGATTCTTGTGATGAGATTGACTTGGTACAACATGAGGTCCTCTATGTGTAGATCTATGTGAATGTCCATATGAATCTCCAAGTGAATGACCAATAGTGGTAGCTCCACCGCATGATTGTGCTTGCTTCCATCTCTCTCTATCCTCATGTAAGATGATATTGGTCCTAATTTAGGTCATCACCTTTACAACATGTCGGGATGATGTAAACATGTCGTGTGTGGTAGCCACCATTGTTGGATGCTCTGTTTGATAAGTATATCCTCTTGAGTCATCTTCATGGGGATAAAAACATGTCAAGTAGTGTGCATTCAATGAGGTCTCACCATCCATAAGAAGTGGGTGCAAAGTGCAAATAAACAATGGCGAGTTAGAAATCATAAAAAAAAAAATCTTACTAACATGTAATCTAGGAATAAAATGTAGGAAAAGAGTGTTTCAATCACTCAAGTCTCAAGGAATCCAACTCGGATCAACAAGTGGTGTTGGTGGAGGAACTGGTACATCATACTCCTCCTCGACTATAACCTCCTCCTCCTTCCTTTCTGGGTGTAAGGATGCCTCATTTAACTCGATAAATACGATCTCATCCTCTACCTCTACCTCAGCTCTAGTAGCAGCTGAGGCCTATCCCACCCCCTTTCACTCTACGTCTATATCCTCCTCCAAACCTAACTTTGTCTCAACCTCCTCCTCCTCCTCACTCTACACAGGGCTTGTACCAATATAAAATCTTAGTCTAGACTAGCTACTGCTGCAACAACTAGATCCGGTGTGGCCCATGGTGTTTTAATAGAAATCCTAGGAGTAACAACCCTCTAATATAACTTCCCCTCGGGTGGATATCACCTCCGATATGCCCCCGTAAACTATAACCACCACCGGGAAAGCATCTATATAAGGTAAGTAAAATTGTTGAGGTACCCAAAGCATTGTGTGAGTATCTAATCTACTACTATAATCGATTAATTAATCAATAGTTTCTCATATAGTCAATGTAATACCCTCCTCACCGCATCTTCTCGCCATTACCTAGTATGGATGTGCAACAATGTCTTATGTATTTAGTGTAGATAATAACTATGATATGATTATGATCGAGCCATATCCACCCACCCACCGCTCTAACTACTCTAGGATCTAATATCTTGACTCACCTCTCGGTAGGGGATCATCTACTTATACACCCAAGATATGACTAACATGGGTTAAATAAGGAATTTAGCCCTAGGCTTGACAATAATGTAAATATTATGATAGGTAGTCCCTCAAAATGTCTACTCCCCATGCGTAGACTCAATACTTTGAATAATGGGGGCCTAATAGAACATGAACTTGTCTCCGCACTTGTCCCTAATCGCACACGAAACCAAGATACCAATGATGGCCTTGTGAAGAGTAGTGATAGGTGTAGCATCAAATGAAACCAATCTAACTCCTGCTTAACACCCATATAAGGTGCCAATGCATCACCAAGATAATTTTTCCAACTACGAGCATCGGATGTCAAATTAGATCTCTTCAATGTTAAGTTCCTACTAGTGACATAAACTCTAATAATCTAATAGATGTCCTCCAAGGTGATGGTCCACTCACCTCTAACCCCATGCAATTGGAATGTGTTTCAAAGATGCATCCCAATAACTTAATAAGTCACAAAGAAGGTGACTTGTAGAGCAATAAGTCATGTATGGGAAATCCTCCAAAGGCCAATCCTCCCCAATAAGTCCCTCTCTTCCCCGGTCAATCCTATAATATTTGGGGAAACTAATCCTACTTATAGGATCTGATCCACCTAATATAACTTCCCTGCATCCATAAACAATAATAAAAGAGAAATTTAAAGCTTCATAGACAACGATTTCACAAAAATAATACAAATACAAGAAAAAACCAAAAAAATTCTATACTTAGTCAATAAAATGCAAAATTCCTTAATATTTATATAACTACCACTCATGATAGAGTGGTGGTTGTGCAACCACTACATTGGTTTTACATTTATCACTTTACCAAAGTAGCGATTGTGGAACTATCGCAGATTTTACACAACTGCTGCAATGGTTATGCTCATGAAATTCGGGTTGTGCCCTTAAAGCTAAAAATAAAAAAAGAGAAAAAATTGACAAAATTCAATCAAATAAACTACATATCTTAATTGACATCCCTTGTGATCATTTTTATAACCAAATTATTAAAAAACACCCCCAAAACTAGTTTAAACTAAATCCTACATTTTAGGGAAAAATGAACAAATGCTAATAACTAACATAATCATGTACCTATGCTCCTTCTTCTAGTTGCACCGCCATCGTATTTGAGTGCTCATTGATTTGGCTATACTCTTGTGTGAAACGGTCATAGGTAATCCAGAGCTCTAAAAATCACTAAGTGGGTGAGTGAAAATGATTTCTATAAATATTAATAAGTCACACACACACACACATAGTTCAAATGTGTTTTCTAATGGCATTTGAGTGTTTGTATGTAGGGATAGAGTGCTTGACAAAGGTATATTTCTTACCCCCACATATATGGTAAGTACTCTTGTCATTTTAGTTTAAAATGTTTTGTTAATTATGTTTTATATCTGCACTTGATTCCCATTTTCTCTTGTAGCTGATAAGAAGATTGGATCGACGTGGTTTCAACACATGGGAGAATGAGGTATAATTTTTAACTTTCCCATTTGGGAGTGTCATACTTGGAATTTACGTTTTACACCCATTCATGGATAAAATGATTCTCCGAGGGGGAAATATGTACGCACCCAAAATTACATAGTGTTACATTGATGGAATGGTAAAAATATCCCATGATGATAAATTTAATTTCTAGAAGAACGATGATGCCCATATCCTTCCTTTTTTTTTCAACATGTTTATCTTTCTTTACTTTAATTTTTTGTAAAGTTGTTTATCCATTCAAGCCATTTTATTCTCATTTTTGGTTTATCGTGACTTTAAGTCACGTAACTTCCATGATGGTTATGAAATGACCATGATAGTTCTGTAACCACCACAGAGGTAAAGTAACCACCGGTTTGTGCAAACTAATAGTTTTGTGCATATTAATTTGAGACTCCAAACCGCATGTTCTGTACATGTGTTGCAATATTCTCGAGTGTCTTTCTTAGATATTTCTTGACCATTTCCCGATTTCAAGATTGTTGGATAAATATGAAACTCCTCTTCCTTCCTTACTATTATTAGAATGTTGAATACCTCTCTTTAGGGTGACCTGGAATTTCTTGATTGCAAAGTGTGCTAGACTTCTTCCTTATCATTTTTCCATAAAAACCAAGATTTTTCCCAAAGCATTGATTGGATATTTTTTTACTTTGATTACATCGTTAGACTACGAAATAATTCCAAGAAGTACAAAAACAACTCGATCATTATTGTTTTACTTCCTTCTTGTATCTATAACCAACTAGCTTGTAAACAATCTGCACCATCATCTCCACAATTTCTTCTATAACCAATCAACAATATTCCCTAGACCACTTGGAATCATCTATAAAAGGAAGATGATGACATTACAAAAATCATCACCACACTTGGAGATTGTCATAGTTCTACATATCCAGGTTGGGGGTGCATTTATAAATTTTTAGAGATTTTAATCTTGAATATCGTCGTTAAATAAATAGAGGAAATAAATTTTTTATTAGAAGTAGAATTCACAATTTATCTATCATCTGTAAGAATATTCCATTGATAATTTTTTCTTAGCTTATCCTAATGGATTTTCCCAAGAAATAATTTGGAGGAGGGACTCACATGCATCAATTTCTTTACTTATTTTTTTAGAGTACCTGTAGATTTCAATTTCTTCATTTATTATACTTACGTGTGTATGGGAAAAATTCCATTGAAAACTTCTTCCCTACTTATCCTTGTGGATTTGCAAGGGAAATAATCTTGAGGAAGCTTCTATGTTTATGTTTTTCATTATATTTCTTCATTGTTAAGTTTCCTGTGCAATCTATTATTTTACTGGGGAAGTCTCAGGGAAAGAGGAAATTACTTCTAAGAAGCTTCTTCCTTCTTATGATTCTGAGGTGAAGAAATTAGAGGAAGTAGATTTCCATAATTATAAATTAGAGTATATCATTCTTTAAGGTAGATTCAATTTCCATACAAAGGTAACAAACGAATAACCACATCAGATTCCTTGTTTATTTTATTTTAGTGTAGAAGTAGGATTTATTTAATTTAGAAGCAATTTCCCTTGTTTGTAGATTTCATTTTATTTTATTTCCAGTAAATAAAAAACCCAAAAACATAGATTATAAGTTAATTAGATTTATTTTATTTATTTACATTTAAAAGCTTATCTGAAAATACAAAAAAACAAGTAGATAGTTTGTTTTGTGTTTCTTTAATTAAATATTTGCAATCAGATTTAATTGAATTAAAAGGGGGAATTTAATAAAATTTTATTTAATTTAGATTATCTTGAATTGTTTATTTAAAGGTATGAACGTAGATTGATTAACAAAACCCCTCATTTCTATAACTTCTTAGGTTACCGTAACTTAGCTTCATTCCATTTGGTTTCTTACATGTTTGTTTATCTCCATAGTTGTTTAATTTGTACCCATATGACCATTAAGAGTCCACGAAAACCATGACTTAGAGTTTGCAATCCAACTATGCCACAACCTAACATTGATACATGTTTGATAGACATTGACCAAGGCTTATGTCATCTTATTTTTAGAACTACCTTGATCCCACTTGATATTTTTCACTAGCTTCTTGCTTTAAACGATGAAGTAGAAACTACCGAATAATTATGGACAAACCAACTAGGTAGAGACTAGATTTTATGAATCTTGATTTGTCCTTATTCCATCGTTCATATTATCTTCATGACCCTCTTTGGAGAGGAATTTACAGATGATGAAGGGAAATTTCCTCGGGCTCAAAAACCAAGTATAGTCTTGTTCGGTTCATTGATATTGACCATGATTTGAGTAAAGTGATCATACTTGATTTTAGCATCAAACGAACAAGTTAGACAAGAATTCATTACTCTCAATGAGAAAAAACCTATATTTCTAGTTGATAAAAATTGTTTTCCTTGAATTTTTGTAGCTCATCCTATTATCATCTCATCCATAACATTCTTATTATTCGACATGACCTTGTGAGGTGGATTCCATCTAGAATCACGTATTGATTCTCGGTGTGTAGAGAGTAACCATCTATTTCCACCATACCTCAAGTGTCCCCATTTTATACAACTATGAGAAATCCTAAACCAACATCTCATGATAAAAATTCCACATTTGGTACCTTGTCGACAACTAGAGATGACACCCACACGTATCTCTCTCATGGATTCACTTAAGACATCACTCACACTTTAAGACATCCTTACTCATGATCTTCATGAAGCACATGTTTGTAAGGACATCGATACACAACAATTACAAGAACTTATTGACAATATATTTCCTGACAACCCAATATTTTCATTCGGTCCTTAAGACCTCTTAAACCCAAAACTATAGAATGATAAATATTTGTACATTGAATAATATATAACTAATAATAATATTAAAAGAGTCCTTATAGACAATGGAGTTTCTTTAAACATTATTGCTATGAAGATGCTAAGATGTCTTGGTTATACAAAAGATATTTTAGGGGCTAACGTTATAACTATTTGTTATTAAGAAAACAAGGATTGAAAATATTCAAGAACAACCCGCTTATCAATACAAGTTATCCTACAGATGCTAGAAACCCTCTTCCACAATGTCAATGTTGAGACTTCTTAGAATATCCTTATAGGTTGGCCTTGAATACATGTAATGCAAGTTATGCCTTCCACTTTTAACCAATGTATCAAATTTTGACATAATGGAAAAGAGTTTACCTTGCTCACAAATATAAAACCATTTTAATATTTTAAGTTTTTGGAAGTAAGGTTTAACCATATAAATTATTGTCCTTCCATAGAAAGATTTATTGTACCCATTTTCATACATGTTACCGATAACCGTATCAAACCCGAAACACTTTTTCAATCTCAACCATCTCAACCTTCCACATCCAATCCATATCCTAAATTAAAAATATATCATAAAGGTATTGGTGAATATGTAATTGACAATGCTTTTCATGTTGGTAAGCTACCACTCTCTCCATGCATCTATGGAAATACCTAACACAACCCATCTAAAAGAAGTTACTATTTACCTCCTTAGAAATACCTTATGGAAATATTCATGGATTTGATAGTTCTTGGTTATACGAGGATTGGATGGTCATTTATGAATCCAACGATTACAACAAAGCTCATAAAATGATGAAAACTGAAATGGAAAGGTAAAGGAATTGGTCCATAGGAACAAAGTTTTCTTAAACCTATGTTGTATGAAGAAAAACTATACGGTTATGGTTTAGGTTATGAAATATTTGAAAAGTGACCAATAATATTTGACATAACCTCTTCGAGGACCTCACCGAAACCAATATATTTATTGAGAACCTATCCATTCATACCCTTAACATTGTTTATATAAGTCTCATCCATCAAGAACAATTAAATCATGTATCCATGTAATTCTTTCAAAATGATGAGGCCATCAAATATTTTCTTGGGACTCGAGACCCTATTACCCTATCGATCACAATAAGGGTTTCTATATAAACATGGATGCATAAAATTATTTTGGCAAGGGAATCAAGTGATCTAGTCCACTACATCAAAAGAATTAAAACAAGAAAATAAAAATATAATCTCTCATAGTGAAAACCTCACCAAGACATTATTTGAGAATTAAAAGATTAAAAAATAGAAGAAAAAGAACACATCTCTTGGTGAAAACATTTATGAGGTTAAAGAGAGGAGAATCACTCTTGGATCAAATGGGTAATCTGCATCAACCTACAACATCTTTCCAAGACAAGGATACATCAAAATGCTGGTAGAAGAAACTATTTCTATAAACATTGGAACAAGCGAAAACCCCAAATTGTTACAACTTGGTGCTAGTTTGTTAGAGTCATAAATATATGCATTCACGACACTAATTATTGAGTTTCAAGATGCCTTTGCATGGACCTATAGGGAAATGCTAGGTATTTATACTTATCTTATAGTACATAATCTTATGGTTTGTCCATACATGAAACCTGTCAAATAGAAAATAAGAAAGATGCACTCGAAGATGACATTATTGGTCTAGACAAAACTTTGGAAATTGCTAGAGGATATATTTAAAAGATAAATTGACTATTTAGAATGGATATATAACATGGTAAATCTTGCTAAAAATATGTCACAAATCATAATTTAAACTTACTTTCGGGATATAAACAAGGCTTGTCGAGAAGGACAAATTTACCTTACCAAACATTGACATGATTGTTAATTCTACAACAAGGCACGAAATATTATCTTTGATGGATGGATTTTTGGGTTTTCAGATTTCTAAAGAGGACCAACACAAGACAACATTCACAACACCTTGGGGTACATTTTACTACAAGGTCATGCATTTTAGCCTTAAAATGTAGGGGAAACATATCAACGTGCAATGACTGTCATCTTCCATGACTTACTTCATGATATCATGGAGGAATATGTCGATGAAATACTTTCCAAATATAAATATAGATTAAAACATCTAGCCATCTCGTGGCATATATTTGAACGATTGTGGGAATATAAGGTGTACCTTAATCGTAAGACATGTGTCTTTGGTGTTACTTCAAGGAAGCTTTTGGGATTCATAGTCTTATAGCAGGAAATCAAATTTGACCTTGATAAAGTTAAAGTAATCATGGAGATGCCTCATCCTTAGAATCTACATCAGCTATGAGGTCTCTAGAGAAATATTTAGTCAATACAAAGTTGTTTAATATCGAAGCTCACAAATAAAAATCGTCATTTTAATACATTACTCAGGAAAGACATCCAATTCAAATGGAACCCAACATGTCAAGATTATTTAAATAATTTGAAGAAATATCTATCAAATCCGCTAGTACTTATGTCACCAATTCAAGGAAAGCCTACAATTCTTTATACTTCACCTATAGAACATGCTATAAGAGCATTGTTTAGAAAACATAATGCAAAATTGAAGGAACACACAATATGATATCTTAGTACAACTCTTATAGTCCATGAAATCCAATATTACTAGGTTGAAATAGTATGTTTGGCCATATCATTCACTTTCCACAAGTTGTGACATAACTTGCTCAATAATACAACTAAGATAATCACCAAATTATATCCTCTTAAGTATCTCGCTATCAAGACCTTTTTTAATAGTGTGCATGTCTAGTTAGGTCATTCTCTTAAGTGAGTTTGACATCAAATTTGTTAATAAAAATTAATTAAAGGGAAATCACTAGTAGACCAACTTACCACCACACCATTTCTAAGCTAAGATCCCCTTCATTTTTAATTTCTTGATGAAGAGATACTATATATTGATGCGATTACTTCTTGTAATCTATTTTTAATGGATTTTGTAACATTCACGAGTCGTGGGATGGTGTTATATTATGAACACCTGATGGAAATATTATTCCAAAATATTATCACAATATATTTCCATGCACAAACAATATCACAAAGTATGAAGCACTTATAGAAACATAAAGTTTGCTATATCTTGCGGCATAAAGAATTAACAATTTTTGGGATTCTCTTTTGATCATCATGTAGGTGAATAGAGAATATTAGGTTAAGGATGATTTTTTTTTCCATACAAGTGCATGGTCAATAATCTCAAAGGGTACTTATTGGAGCTCAAAATTACACCCTAGATATGATCACAAAGGATGAAGAATTTTGAGAAAACATGGGACCGTCTCTCCAGTTGTGGGATTACTAATCGAGACAGCCTCCAGAGAAGGCTAGCTTCCTCAACCTACTCTACTACTAAAAATACTCCTAAATATGGAAATGAAGCTATCTAATCCTAAACTAACAAGCCAAGGGACCAGGGAGAAAGGATGATGCATGAAATAAAAATTCCTAAGCTAAGGGAGGTGATAGCACCAAAATAGGGTTGGAGATTTTCCTGTGAGTGAAAATGAAGGGAAAATGTAGGAAGGAAGGGAAGAAATAATAGCCACAATCCAAAACAACATTCAAGTGACCATTTCCATGGAGCACAATAGAATTGACCTCTACAAGAAGAAAAAAATATGCACAATATTCCACAATTGTAATAAAAGGAAAGAAATGTAATATAACATAGACTATGGCAAAGATGAGCCACAAAATGTGAATTTTATCTCTCGAGGATGCACAATTCATTACAATGTAAGAAATAAGGCAAGAAATACCTTGCAAAACATCAAAATCTGAGGCTTGCAACTCACAAAATCTCTAGAAAAGTTTTGATAGAGTTCCTTTTACTTATCAAAAACCTTCCCGTACAAAGTGCTTAACACTAAAATTTATAGCTTGATGGATCTAGAGAGAGAGAGAGAGAGAGAGGTAGCAAATAGTTTTTAATGGCTTTAACTACCCATATTAAGCGAAATACCAATTGATAGAGAAAGCGTGGGTAGCCGACATCGTCAAAAACATGATATCGAGATTTAAAATGAAAAATGAGATGCCCATGCTTAATTAATTTTGGTAGTTGAATTGCCTAGAATTACTAATTAATAGCTTAGATTGTTCTTTCTTCCTTTTTTGATCAAATGCTTCAAAAATTATATTTTGATGATGGAAAATTATAGGTCTTGAGGAGAGCTTTCCAATGAGACCGATTTTTCAATATTTGGAGCTCTGTAATAGAAGATATGGCCATTTGAATCTTTAGTTTGTCAGAAAGCATAGGAATATGCCACATGGAAGCCCCAAATTGGTTTGAGGATCAACCTTTTCCCATGTGTGCATCAATTTCATTTTTTCCATTTATATTCTTCTCATTGGTTTGCACTATCGATTTACCTCCCTACCTACCATTTGTCCTTGTTTTTATACCTCGAGATTTGGTTTAACTTTAAAGTTGTTTTCCACATTTAAAAAAATGGACCAATAAGACTCTTCCACGTTCTTATGGGGAGTTAGACTTTGTCAGTCAATTGTGACACTTGGACCAATGAGAAGGCTCCATGCCTCTTCATATTTCACACCCTTGTGAGTCCTTTAGGAACATGGGCCAATGAGAAATAATCACGTTCCTTCAAAATTTTCCCTTTGACTGACCATTGTGAAATGCAAACCAATGAGAAAGCTCTACACATTTCTCATGTCAGTCCTTTTGATTTTTTCCTCAAGCTTGAAAAGTCTCGACTAATAAGTAAGCTCTCCATCTTGATGCATTGTTAGTATTTTGAATATTCCTTCTGAAAATTGTGAAATATGGGCTAATGAGAAACCCCCACACACTTAACGTTTTCAATCTTTTCTTTGATATCCACTAAAAACTATGAAACGTGGTCCAATGAGAAAGCTCCACATTTCCGTAGTGTTAGATCTTGTAATACCACATTCTTCATGCTTGCCTCTGATTCGATGGGCCTTCACATTTGTTAGAATGCAAAATGAGAGAAAATGTGATGATGCCATGTATATCTTCACATCGAAGTTTCTAAGTCTTGGGGACTTTAAAAAAATATCTTGAGGAACTTAGAACTTTTGGCTCCAAAGAAAATGTGCCACTTGTCCCCTTTGACCCTATTGACTTTCCAAACTTGACGAAACATAAATTGTGTCTTATCCCACGGAATTAGAATTTTTTTAATCCCATTACCTTTTGAAATGTCAAAATGCCAAAACATAGCCACCTCCAAGAATTGATATACTTCCTCGTGGCCCTCGGGCTAAGATTGTTGAGCTTTTTCCATGTGTCTTCCCGACTACTAATGTTGAATTTGATATGAAAATGAATGCCACCAACTTTTTAACAATCTACCTATATGTTTTTGAATTGTGCTTCCATGGGTTTTTGAATACCAACAATCTATGCATTTTGGAAATGTAGTTTGATGGTCATATGACCGTCACAAACCTAAAAAAATGGTTAAGTCCATTTTAGATGTCCAATTTTGGCAACTTTTAGGGTAATCTACTCTGCAAGATTAGATGACCATTAGCGTAAAGCATCCAATGGGCATGGAGTTGAGCCCAAACTCTTAAAAAATGATATTTTCTTTGAAATTATTATTTTGAGACATTTTGAAGTATGAATGAACTTAGAATGTAGTGTAATTGTCTGGATGTGATCAATGGAGCTTTGAATAAAAGTTAAATTTTCTCTAACCATCTGGTTCTTCCATGAACACTTCTTTGTCTCGATTCCTTGAAGCTTGAGTTAAAAATCTCATTTTAAGAATTTTCTAAATTTGAATTTATGAGAGTGGAAAATTTTTCCAAACCTCAAGCCTCACCCTTTCCTTTGCAATTACTTATGATTTATTACGATAAAAGCATACACTTGAAATCTGCCCAAAATTTTTAACCTTCCCATAAACTTGTAGAACTTTTCCCGAATCAAACATGTAACCACAATAAGGCACAAGACTATGTACAGAATGAAAATACATTCATACTTTAAGTAAAGAATGTATAAAATTCACTTCTTCAACTACAAACAAACCTAAACTACCAAGAATAATGTGTTATACACACTTAGATGAATTAAAATTATAATCTAATATATACAAGAGACAATACAAAAATTAATGGGAATGTTTAAGGTAAATCCCATTAACTAGGATTGTAACACATTTCCCTCAATATCAGACAACTCAAAAGAGTTGGGTTCTTTGTAAGCATTGATAATATATGGTCCACTCCAAATTGCATCAAAATTGAAGTGTCTTCCTGGTTTAGCTCTGTCAGCATCCCATTTTAATACCAAATCACCAAATTTAAACATCTAAAACTTGTTCTTTTTATAAAACCATTGCTTAGTTGACCTATGATGCTGTTATAATTTGATCATGGGAGAATTCCTCAATTCTTCAAGTTATACCAATTATTCCATTCTTATTTCTCCTTGATCTTATCCTTCAAATTCTAGCTATTAGGCTAATTCAAGTGAAGGAAACTCTAGTGACAAAGGAAGTTTGGCTTCTTTTCCATATACAATCTTGTAAGGAGAAGTGTCAATTGCCTTCTTCATTGTTATTCTATTAGCCCATAGAGCATTCCTCACCTTTTTGTGCCACTATCTCTAATTGATGTCCATGGTTCTCTTCATGATCCTAATTAGGTTCTTGTTAGTGGATTCTACCAAGCCATTACCTTGAGGGTAATATTTGGAAGAAGTATTCAAATAAATACCAAGTTCTAGAGCCCAAACATAAATTTTAGACCCTAAAAAGCTTATGCATTTTCAGAGATAATAGTTTGAGGAATTCCAAACCTTGTTACAATATCTTACAGAAAGTCCAAGATGAATGATATAGTGGCTTGCTTCAATGACAAACTTTTTTCTACCCGGTAAAGTAGTTTGTTGTTAAGATCCATTTGTGACAAACACTTGATGGATGGTTAATCATGCCAATGAAATCAAGGACCCATTGGGAAAATGGATGATTTTCTTGAATTGGATGTAGTATAAGGGAAGCTAACCTCTTCTTACCTATAAAGAAATCACATTCCTTACATTTTTTGATCCATTTGTTACACAACAACAAAAACTTGGGCCAAAAATAACTTGCTTTTATGATCTTCAATGTTGTGGATTTTGCTGAGAAATTCCCGCCTGAGAAACCATCATGGAATTTAGTCAAGATCTTGTTACAATGCTCACCTTCAATGCACTTGAGAAAGACTCCATTAATATTTATTTTAAACAAAACCCATCAATCAATGCATAAGGAATAGATTGTAACCTTAGATGTCTCATTTTTACTTTGTTTAGTCCAAAAGGGTAAGTACTAGAAGACAAAAAGGTAGCCATATCATTAATCCAATTGTAATTATTGACTATATCTTCTTCATCTTGCTGAGAATAAACATTATGTGGTAGTTCTTGATTCATGAGGGATAATTCTTGATCATATTGAGCATCTAAAGCAAGTCTGCTTATAGAGTCCTCAACCTCTTACCAAGATTATGGCCTTGATAGTACATCACATCATATTTATATCTTCTACTATAATGAAGTCTCCCACACTATAATGTGAGACTAAAACTTAGAGATGAATAGTGGAGATCATACTTATAAATTTATTAAGATTCCTCATGATGGAAAAAATTTCTTTTCAATGTGTCTGCATTTGAGTTCATTGTACTTTAGTGTTTGACTAAAAATTCCACTATTTTCTCAATTCCTTGATCATTTTACTGTGTCAAAATAACAACAACACTAGATTCAACTCCATATGCATACAAGATAAAATATTTAGCATAGTCAGGATTGACAAGTGTAGGAGCTTAAGAAATCTCTTGTTTGATCTTGGAAAATATCTCCTTCCCTTCTCGCTATCCATTTGAAAATTGAATCCTTCTTGAGCATAAGAGTAATATGCCCGATCAACTCTGTAAAATCAAGAATGAATATCCTAACAAAGTTAATCTTCCCAAAAATGACTGCAAGCACTTTTTGTTATTTGGGAAAGAAAGAGAGAGAATGGATGAGAATCTTTTTGGATTTATAGCAATACCTTCCTTAGAAATAATGTGCCCTAAGAGCTTACCCTTAGGGACTACAAAATTACATTTCTTGGGATAAAGAAACACCCATAATTCCCGACATCTTTCAAATACCTTCTCCAAGTGGATGATATGATCTTGACTCTGTTTTGAGAAAATGGTAATGTCATCAAGATAAACAATAATAAATTCACCGATATATCTTGTTTACAAGAAATGTAAGTTTCTCTTTGGAAAGTGGAACTTGCATTTGACAAACTAAAGGGTATTTTTGATATGTATATATTCCCACTTGGTTGTAAATACAAGTATTATATTAATCTTGTTCCTTAACCTTGATCTAATTATCACTAGAAAACCATCAAGCATAGAAAATATTTCAGCTCCTGCTACTCATGTTGGGATGAGGAAATACAACTCAAGTATGAAAATGAATAAGGTTTGGGTGTGCGAAAGAGCACACAAGTATAAAAAAACATGGGCATGCCTAAGAACAGGTTGAAAACATGACTTAACCGATTTTGCAGATCAAGGATATTTTTGACATGGAGTGCAGAGCATGTAAAGGTATGGAGACATGCGGATACACAAGGCTATTTTGGATAAGCGGAAGATCGAGCGCCATGCAGAGTTTTGAACTAATAATAGGATTTGTACTAAGAGTTAACTATAGGAGATATATTATTAGCACTTGCATGCTTTTGTATTCTTATGTAAGGGTGCATGGATATTATTAGAATGTAGCCTATTTTTAGAAGGTGCATAGGTGGTGAAGGGAAAATTCCCCATCCCTATAAATATGTATTTATTGGCACGGTTTAAAAAGTTCGTGATTATTGTAATGTTATGCCACGATCTATTAGTGTGCATAACCATGGTGACTTCATGATGTATGTAAGAAGATTCTAAGTTTTATAATATTTAATAGAATGGATCTTATTGGCTGGATATTGGTATTGGATGTAACTGAGCAAGGATCTTTTATGTTAAAATCTATTTCTCGTAATTTTTTAGTTAATATTTCATATGGGTTAGATCTAGATCCGGTTACACACTGTGGTTTAATCAACTGTCTGTTATGGATCTGAAATATACATTCATTCATGCTAACATCTTGGATAAGCTTCACTAAGAGGTACCTGGTACCCTTAAATTCTTCGGGTGAGCACTAAGTTTAGGATAAGTGATGTGCCAGCGCACCTTGGGCTATTTGCAGTGAATTCTAGGCTACATCATTGCTTCCATTACTCGGGACCTCTTTCTCAAGTGTTAGTCAAGATGTTTCATGATGAAGATGTACTGGTTGTCCTTGGTCGATTGAAGAGTGGTTAGACAATTTAGAAGAAGAGTATGCTAACATATTTAGCACTGGACCTGAGTTTAATGCATGCGTGTGGGTTGAGACGAATTTGTATGACACATTGTATGAGACATTCTCTTATATCTTTCACATAGATCTGTATAAGTGGTTGGTTGCTTACACATCTAAGAGGAATTAGATGTTTCACACACTTGTTTGGACATAGGAGGAATTCCAGGCCTTGTATGATGTAGATCTAATTTAGACGCACTTTGTAGATGTTTTGTTTCGTGGTGGTTTGAATAAGTATATTCTTGAGTACACATTTTCCACTCAATCTTGCCCATAAGTTCTTGAGTTCTAGTTTTTGCACAAGCCTAGAGGGTCTTACTTGCATGGTATTCCTTTGACAATCATGATCTTGATCCTAACCCTAGATTTGGATAATAAGCTTATGACTAGATAAACCATACCATGCACAAGGGAAGGAACATGTTTGGTAAATATGGTGGACCTAGCAGTAGAGAGATAAAGAGAAGAAAGATGGCTTAAGTTTAATGAAGTGTGTGAGATGGATCTAATGAAGAAGCGAGAGATCACGTAAAGAATGGTGTTGCGAAGGGAGATAGATTGTGAAGGATTTAGAGCACACACAAAGGACGTGGATCCAGAGCATCCGAACTCCCCATTTGGGAAACATGATAGATAACCCTCCTCGATTTGGACGAGGGTGCGTAGGATGAAATATTATGGACCGTGGGTGCTCATCTAAATCTACCTAATGACCTAGCCTTTGTGCTTAGTTTTACAAATTCTACGATAGTTAAAAAGTAAAGCTATGGTGAGCATTATATTTGTATTAGATAGAGTTAATTAGGAGCTAATTCATCTATGGAAAAATTATCATTTATTTTATTTTGAGGTCCAACTAGAGGTATCTTTTTTGGCACATCATCGGCACGTAACATGGGATTGAATAACGTTAGTATAACATCTAGAAGTAGCACAACTTTGCAAACTATGGGAGTCCAATTTAGCATGATCATTAGAATACAAGGAAGTGCATCCTCTTGTTTATTTCCTACTTTAGGAGGAGGATGAGGAGGGTCAGGTGGATTTGGAGGTGGAGGAAACACATGTACTGGATCTGGTGGGCAAGGTCCGCACCAACCCCACCAAATTTATATGGAAATGTCTCTTCATATTCTAGAATATAGAGGCATTGAAGATACATCCAAGCATGTGCATATGTGTGAGATACTATGGTGTGTGAAGGGGATCACTACTCCCAGTGCAAGCCAAGTTAGTTTGCAACTACATTATAGGGGCACATACATAGTCGATAATTTTTTTACCCCAATCATAATTGTGTAGATTATACCACGCCACATGATGATTTATCAAAACAATTCATATCCCCAAGTTTGAGTAGAAGAGCATCAACACATTGAAATATATTAAGTAGGTCACTACTAAGAGTTTTTGGGAGTATGATGCTTAGTTTAAAACTCTTTTTCCAAATTATCTTATGACATACATGTGAACCATCATGCATAGTGGTTTTTTGGAGGAATGATCATGCCTTTTAGAAGAGTGAATTCACATAAGACTTATAAAGATCCATGTAAGGTGCTTGAAGCAGCTTCCGCACACTGAGGTGGTAAGGAGTGTAGACACAGGAGTGAGTCCATTTTTGGAAGCTCATATTACAGTAATGGATAAATAATTGGAGAAATTATATGTTAATTCAAGACATGTGACATGCAAAGTGGCATTTTCTCGTACAAATTGTGAAGTAGAGGGGCATACTAAGGATAGTTATCCTCAAATCAATGCACTCCTTATCATTGAATTGTGAGATCTATCACTTTGACCATAGTTTAAGTTAGTGAACATTGTTGAAGAGTGTGATAAGGAAGAGTGTATCATGTTACTACAAGATTTACAGGTCTTCCACTCATGATACTGAAGATTACAGTTGATTGATCATATTCATGATGTCATTGATATTGGTGTATGAAAGACTAGTGTTGCAAATAATTCTAAGGAGAAAGGTGAGCATCATGACCATGATCATAATGAAGGGTACTCTGATGGAGGCTATGGTAGAGGTCAAGGTTACTGAGGAGGATTCAAAGGTTAAGGTCATGGTGGTGGAAGAAGTGATTTCCCTCATGGAACTTGTTATACATGCGATCCCCTAATCATTACAATCACGCATTTTGTTAAAACATTGTCTATTCCTTTTGTGGAAAGAATCAAAACTATGAAGAATGCCCAAACTTATATGAACATTTGAGTAAGAAACAAAAATAGGAGAACAAGGGCACGAGAATGGTTAGAGTGCAGCATGCCATGGAAGATTAGTGGTTACCAAAGTTAGTGCTAGATCCTGAGTTGGTACATGTGAAGATTACTATGTGTGTTGAGGCTGCATGTGCTAGAGAAGTTTTGAAATCAAAGCCTTCCATTACTAAGGAGGAGGTTCTTCATGCAAAGTATCTAAACCCTATGCATTAGAAGGAGGTTTATCAAGAAACCATGGAGGTAATTCAAAATTTATAGGGTGAGATATAATGTTTGAAAGAGAAGTCATGAAAATTAGAACAAAAGAAGGCAATTGAGCTCCATCAAACATATGTTGATGATTTAAAGGAGGTTTGTAAGATGTTGTGCTAGGAGAACATTATTCCTCTATTAGGGAATTGGTTAAAGGGAAACACTTTACACACTAGGGTTGAACATTAAAGGAAAATAATGGATTCTAACCTTCCCCTTATAACGTAGATTATGATAAAGATATCAATCAATGTTGTTGTTGATGGTTGATTGTGAGTAATATCTTGATTGAAATAGGCGTGAAGTGAACATGATTACTTTGGATGTGTGGGTTCAGATGGGTAGACCACCATTGCAGCCATCTTCAAATGTTATATTTATGGAAAATAAGACTAAAGCCACACCTATTGGAGTTTTAAAGGATGTATCAATTACTATATAGGGAGCCAAGTTTACTAGGGATTTTGAGGTCTTAGCACTTGCAGAAGCCGAAAATTTTCTAGCTTTACTTGGGTGCCCTTGGTGTTATGCAAAAAAAGTTGATCTACGTTTCAAAAAAGGGTATATAAGTTTTGAAAAAAAGAAGAATGTGTTATTATCCCCAAAATAGATGGGAAATCTACACCATATGTAGAGACCTTAAGTGAAGAATACTTGAACATACACCATTTGAGATCTAGAATTTATTGAGCCATTAAAGGAAGGATTTATCTAATGGGATGATGCATATTCAATGAGTGATACTACAAGTGTTGCATGTGACAACATGGAACATGAAACTTATGAAATGGTTGGGTGTGAAGTATGGAGTGTAGATGCACATGTCAATAAGCCACATAGTATCGATTTTTAGAAGTAGCCAAGTTCCAATGTACACTGATGAAGATAATCTAGAAGTATTCCTACTTGCTATGGAATTTTAGTGGGAATGTTAGGTGGAAAGAAGGAATATGCTAGTTTATACTCTATGCGGACAACAATGCGCTGTGGATGGTTTACAAGGATAATATTTTATAGTGGAGAGAATTGAGGATTGCTTAATATGCTATATTTTTAGGAGCAATGCACCTACTCATATTTGTTCATTTTATGGTAATAATCTTGTTCACCAATATGCTTAGTAGTGTGAGAGACTGCGGAAAGAGGGGTAGGAAGATTTACCACATTTGTTGTGGGTGGAAAATATTTATTTCACCTTGTGAGGTTCTCACAAGCGTGCATGGTATATCTACGCAAATTTGAATGTAGATGCTAGAAACTGGAAAGAACTTACTGCAAGTATGATTCATACATTTTACTATTATTCCACTAAACCTATAGTGAATGAGGCGTTATAGGTTATGAAGTTCTTAACTATGGGAGATAATGAAATGGATAAGGATATCCTTCAAGAATTTTTAGAAGAATCGACTGGAGGCACATTTGAAGAGGAAAAAATAGATGCTAAATAGCTTGGGCACACCTTCTTGGAAAGAGAAAGGGTAATATGGTCTATATAGTTGATGATAAGGAAGTTGATTACTTGGATGTTGAGCATACATGAAGGTATACGCAAGGTCTTAGATAGTGTGGATGAGAAGGCGTGCACCTAGCATGCATGCATATGAAGACAAATAAAGTAAATACCAGAATAGATATCGAACCTAAGGAGACCATCATTGGATATTATTGGTCTGAATCTGAAGTTTCTAAGATAATTGAGCTATTGCATGAATTACAAGATCTGCTCCAAAGAGGCTATCATGAGTTGTAAGGGGTAAATGTATATTTGGGTGAGATGAGAATCAAGCTAAAGGAAGGTGCGCACCTAGTCTGGAAGAGTCCTTACAAGATGAATTTGAACTTACACATCAAGGTAAAAGAATAAATTGACAAAATGTTAATTTAAGGTATCATTGTGCCCATCGAGGAGTCAGAATGGGTAAGACCTATGGTGATAGGAATAAAGAAAGATGGGATAATCTAGATTTTTGTGGATTATAAGGAATTAAATTCTCGCATGTGTAATCGATCCCTTTCCCACACCGTTTACTAAAGAAATTCTATAAGAAGTTGTAGGGTGTGATATCTACTCCTTCACTGATGGATTTTCTAGGTATCTTTAGGTGAGGCTAACAAAAGAGGACCAAGAGAAGACAAATTTCACCATTGAATGGGGAAGTTTTACATACACAAGCTTACTGCTGTTTGATTAAAGAATGTGTCTGCAGAATTTTGAAGCATAGTGTTACAAGCATTTTAGGATTTTATTCACAATTTCTTACAAGTATATCTAGATGATTGGAAATTTTATGGGCTTGTGAAGGATCACTGTGATAATTTGAGGCTGATGTTTGAGAGGTGTTGATAGTTGAGCATCTCTTTAAATATTAAGAAGTGCATGTTTACCACACCCTTTGGAATTTTGTTGGGACACATCATCTATAAGGAGGGCTTGTTAATGGATCATACTAAGGCTGCTGTGATTTTAGGCTTAGAGGAACCTACTAGCCAAAGAGAGGTGCATAGATTATTGGGGCACACAAGATATTGTAAAATTTTTATCAAGGGATAGGCCAAGATCACCGCACCCTTAGAAGAATTATTAAAAGGAAAAGGAAAGTTCTATTGGGGTGAGGTGTAGCAGCCTATGTTTGATACTCTAAAAGAAAGGATTACTACAATGCCTATTTTTCACTTTCCTTCATGGTCCAAACCTTTTCACATTCATGTAGATTATTTTTGCATGGCCATTGGTACGTTACTATCCCATCCTAGAGAAGGGATTATTGATCATCCTATCTATTGTGTGAGAAGAAGGTTGACTCTAGTAGAACATAATTACACAACGACAAAGTGTGAGGTGTTGTCTATGATATACGTGCTCCATAATTTTTGATAGTATTTTCATGCTACCCCATTCGTATTTTTAAAACCACATGGCACTCAAGTATTTGGTAAATAATCCTATTTTATAGGTGCGCATATGCCTTTGGGTTATGTTATTTCATGAGTTTAACTTTACTATGGTGGTTAATCTGGGTAATAGAAATTATGTTCCAAACCATTTTTCAAGGATTCAATCACGAGAGGACGCACAAAGTATTAAGGAAACAATGCTAGATACACACTTGCTCGGGTTAAACTACATACCATCATACTTAGAGGATATTGTTGTCTTTTTATGCACATGTGTGGCACCCATGGGAATGAAGTATTTGGAGAAGAAAAACTAGACATTCACATCGTGCCATACATGTTGATTAGTGGTGACTTATACAAGTTAGGCCATGATGAAGTTTTAAGCTAGTGTTCACTCAAACATGAATGGGAAGAAATTATGGAGGAAGATCATGGCGGTATTATAGACGGAAACTATGCGGGAGATGCCACCACACGTAAGATTATATTAGTTCGTATATCATGGGAAACATTATACAAGGATTGTAAAAAGTATTGTAAGGCATGTGACCATTGTCAGCACCTTGAAAATCCTAGGCATAGAGATGAGATGCCTTTGAGGCCTATTGCTAGCGCATAACCTTTTGATAACTGGGTAATTGATTTTATGGGTCCTATCTCCCCAACCACGTGTAGGATAGGATCATGATACATTCTAACTTGTATATATTATCTTACAAGATGTGAAGAAGTGGTGCCTATAAAGGATTACACAACAACTATTGTAACAAGGTTTTTGTGGAAAATATTATCAACAAGTATGGATGCCCTTTAAGTTTAAAAAGTGATAGGGGTACTCATTTCCTTAATGAGACTATCAAGATATTATTGGATGAATTTATGGTTGCACACCATAGGAAAACACCTTATCACCCTCGGAAAATGGAACTGCTAAGGCCTTCAACAAGATATTGAGCCATACATTGACAAAAATTGTGATGTTGGAAGGAGAGATTGGGATGATAAAGTCTCTTCTAGTACTTTAGGCATATAGGATAACCTACAAGAGGTTGAATAAAGTAACACCCTTTTAGTTGGTGTTTAGTGCAAAGGTAGTTCTCCCAATGGAATTCATGCTACCTTCTTTGTGTATTATGCATGTAGGAGGTTTGGATGATGAGAAAACATTGGAAGAATGAATTGACAAGTTTCTATAGTTGGATGAAAGGTGTGCCATAGAAAGATGGATTCAAAAGCAAAAAAATATAGGTAGAAGGCATGACATGACCGAAACATCAAGGATACGTAGCTTGAGGTTGGAAAAATAGTAATTTTTATGATTCAAAGTTTTTGTGCCACCCTAAAAGCTTAAGGTGCTCGTTGTGACCGTATATTATAACTTATATACTTGATTTAGGTTCTTGCCAGTTAGAGGTGCTGGATGGAACACGGTTTCCTAGTTACTTCAATGGGAGTAGGCTAAAGCCCTATTATAAATAAGTCTTCTTGGTGTTTGTAATAAGGCAGTATTGCCACTTAGATTAGATTTCCTTAATGCATTCCCTTTATATGTGTTTCCTTTCATCATTGCTATGCTTTGTCAATTTAGTTCAATGTTTTGTGTACTAATCACACTTGCATGCCAGAAGTTGATTACTATCTAAGTGTTTTTATGCATAGAGGACCACATATACCCTTAGTGTGGGGTGGTTTATATATAGGGTTCATTTCCAATTTTGAATATTAACAGAATACGGGTATGCATAAAGAAAATTTTGTGCGGGTTCTTTAAGGAAGGGTGTAGATAGAAAAAGATTGTTCTTGATTGAATACCACTTATGGATGGATGCATAGTGTAATGCGAGGTAGGCTGCAATAATGGAAACTACTTAGAAGAAGGCACAATGGAAAATTAATTTGATGCATGAGGGTGCACTAAGGAGGTATGTGGCCAAAAAGTAGAAAGTGTGCCAAAAGGTCATAATTGTGGCAAGGAGATGAGAAACATGAAAAAGTTTCCAAAATGATGAATTAATGTGGGGAAGGTGGTAGGTGGAGAGAAATAAATGTAATTTTTTTAAAAATCTATATAAGGACATGTTGATAAATCCTTTTTACCTTTGCATATAAGATATTTCAAGTGAGCTAAAGGTGAGTGAGATAGCAAGTCAATTGTGAAGTGTGGAGAGCTTCAAACCAGTTGTATTCTATCAAATTTGTGCACAGATAATCTTGCACCCCTTTTAGTGAAGTAGAGGGGTGCGGGGAAGAGGATTGATAGACAGGGTTTGGTTTTGAGATAGGGCATGTGGTTTCAATATAGTGTAACATCCTCATTTTTATATATTAGAACAAGTAAAATTTTTTTGACAAATGCTTCCTGGTTCTAAATACATAATTTAGAACTCACAAATAAAAACAACCATTCTTATAACAAGTAACCATATGCAGCTGTAATGACTCGGAGTACCTCTGATCTATTCATTCCATGACTCGGTAATCTACCAATCTATTCATGAGTATTAAGAGTTGGCATTTTTATTTAACACATCACTCTTGCGGTTCTCTTCCCTATTCTGGGATTCATAATGCTCTGTCCAAGGAACCTATCTGAATAATTTTTACCATTATTCATCGGCATCTCATCCCTTAGACTAGGTGACTTAGGACAACGCAATCAGCAGCTTGCGATACTTTGGCCAAAGATTTGAAACATAATGCTTATGTCTCGTATTCCTTGATGGCATACTTGTCAATCTGGAATATGTCCTTCACCCCATTCCTATGTTATGTAGACTGTCTTATACTGACTTCTATCAGACACTCCTGTCCCAAGTTATTCACTCAGAATGGATTAATAAGATGACAATGTTATAGAAATGCTCCCGAGGACTAGGGATACGGCGCATACTTGGATCAACCTTAGTTAATCCAAAGGTGTCAAGATACCCCGAGTCTCCTAGGGTAGCCTTATAACGTGACCACGTTCCTAATCAGTCCTAGAGTAACTTGTTCGAGTTTAAGGTGTAAATCTTAACGATCAATGCAAAGGGTGTCATCATAAGTCACCTGCATTGTTGTATCTTCAAGAAGATCCTAATCTTCTCGAAGGTACAACCCTGCAGTTGACTTGTGCCGTCAACCTTTAAATCCACCTCGAAAAGATCTACTTATTAATAAGTGTTACATACGTTGAGTTAAAATTATACTATAAGACGCTCCCTTAAGGTTAGTCTTTCCCAATCCCTGGGTTCCTCACCTTAGAATTACCTTTCATAGTAAAACCCATTACACAAGAGAAGTTATTAAGACTAGAGGTCCCTTCCAGAAGTTCATAGAAAAACATAAATCTAAATCAATGAAACTGGACAATAACCCTTAATCTTCACATGAGATTGCTAACCAAACCTTTTTTTTTTGGTTTATATCAATTCTCATAACTGAAATTATATCTTACTTTTAGTATCGAGATATAGTGATTAAGAATCCAATTAAACGTTGTCTTGCCTTAGATCAAGACTAGGAAGTAATAATTTATTCATCTCGTTTAGCTTCCTACTTAGGTTTATTTTAACCCTAGCTTCCCCCGAAAGACAATTATCTAAGTTCCAATTTAGCTATAAATAGAACATAATAGAACTACTAAAAATCATAAGTATTCAAATACATAACCTCGCAAGCTTACTTAGATATTCACAAAAGTCTCAAAGTTATACAATAATAACAATGCTCTCAAGATCATTCAAACCGAAGAAGATCAAACCATCAAGATACAAATACAAACATATAAGTAACAAATATCTCTTTTCATTCCTTTCAAAGCTAATCAAATACATTTTATGCATTCAAGATATCCGATACAATACTCAACAAAGAAAAGAACATCTTTCTTCAAGTAGTACATTCAGAGAATCAAGTTGATTTCATCATAAAACCAAATTAAACAATCAACATCATATCGATCTGCGTGCCTTTACCACTTACGGCAATCATCTCAAAAATTGTCAACATGGGTCGCCGGTGAACTGAGCATGATAAGCACTAAATTTTAAAACAATTGCAATCCACCATTTTTTTCATTAAACAACCTCGTTTAAATGAAATTAATTCACCAAACATGTAAACATATTTCGACTATGCTCCTTTATAATTCAAACATGACTATAACGCATAACTCGTATTATAGTTACTAAATAGTCCTAGATACTTTTCATATATTTCTTCATAAATGTTAGTGACCAAGAAGAACAAATGCATCTAAAACAACTATCCATCTGAATCCCAAGGACAACAAACATCCGACAGGCCATTATATTCAACAAAATGAATATCCTAACAATTCATGAATCCATCAGTATGTTTTACAAATCCAACAATTAAATATAAATTTATCAACATATACTTTACAGCAGAAGAGAAAGAAACCGAGACATTCAGATTTCCCTTCCAATCATGCTCATGACTGTACCGTATCCTCAAGAGTAAAGCATTCACATTATACGCATGTGACTAAGTTAGACGAGACCACAAGAAGAACCACAGTTTCATCAAAATTTAAATATAAAAATTTCCCGTAGCTTACTAAGCAATACAGTAGCTCTCGCGACAAGCAACAGTAAGTAATCCAACTTAACAGATTCAACAATTCATTTTCATAACATTCAACAATATGAATATACCCATCGCCATTGTTTGACAGAGCACAGCTTCATTCAACTAGGCAAATCCCAATAAATTTTTCCTCAAGGTTTCATTTGAAGTCGAGTTACTACAACATATAACAGGGTATCAACAAAATCGAGTTGATAAAGAAACCCCAACCTTTAATTCATCCGAATCGAACTGAACATAACACAACGATGATAAGAAAGAGTCAAATGATATGCATGCTTAGCGAGGACTGAAATGGAGAATCGAGCCAACTCACAGCATATCATGGACTCCAACAAGACTCAAATCTAACCAAAACTTATATTAAAGGTTTAAATTGAAGTTGAATTCATATGACAACAATCAAGAATCCTAAAAGTACTCACAACAAAAACTTCTACAGAAGTTACAACATAAATTACCTTTCATTGACTCCATCGAAGTCGATATCATTTAGTATTCATAATAAAACAACAGAATTCATAACCAAGCTTCATAGAAGTTTAAAATACTAGATACATTTCAAGGACTCTCACCGAGTCAATATCAATCGTAATCACAATCGGGCTTACATGTAAGTAGAAACATCGCTATATCAAGGACTCCAACCGAGATTATTCAAAGAAAAAACATAATATACGCTTCCAGGATTAAAAAGGAGTCTTACCCATGTAGTATTCTTCAAATAAACTTCTATAGTAGTAGAAAGATACAAGATACATATTAAATTCAAGAATTCCAACCAAAAAAATAACATACCGTATTCACAACTGAACTCCTACAGAAGTAGAAACGTATGGCATTCACGAATAACTTCTACAGAAGCTGAAATACAAGATATATATATATATATATATATATAAAGGATTCCAACAGAGCCAATAATAATAAGTATTCACAACCAGGCTTATACAGAAGCAGAAACACTGGTTTCATAACAAGGACTCCAACTGAGTCCATAACAACAATATTCGCTCTAAGCTTATACAGAAGAGGAAAACATAATATATGCTTCAAGAGTTCAAAAGGAGTCGAACCCAAGTAATATTCTCAATCTAAACTCCTACGTGTCAAATATACTATCTACTCAAGGATTCCAACGGAATTTAATAACATATTATATTCATGGTTGTACTTCTTCAGAAGCCAAGACATAATTTCATTTCAAGAAGTCCAACAGAAACAATGACATATATTACTCACAACATAACTTATACAAAAGTTGGAATATACTGTACATTCAAGAATTCCAACAGTATCCTTTTCAACAAGTGAAACAACAAGGTATCGATGGAAGTCCGAATCAAACAAGAAAACAATTCATGGACTCCCACAAAGCCGAATTCGTATATTAGCCTTGCAAGCATTTCTACGAAATCTAACCGAAATGTAAAACACAAGCAAGATAGTTCAATAGTATGAAACAAAATGCACACCCATCAAGGGTTCATTTGAAAAATTGAGCCAGTAAGAAGATACAACAACTAATTCTTACAAAGCTACCTTAAAAACCAACTGAACCCAAAAATCATCTGAACAGAGTTGTTCTAATGAAATCATTTGAAAGAAAGCAAGATTTTTAAAAGTTAGGGCCTAACATGCCTGGTAATGTTGCTTAAAAATCTGAAGAAGACCTCTGAAAGAGCTCGAGCCTTCTCCTCTTTTTCCACGTTAGATTCAACAACAATAATTTGTTATCTCCATGCCTTATAAACTTTCCTTGACAGAGAAAAGAGCTAGTTATTCTCATAGTTGCCATGCAACACCAAGTAGACTGGTGTGAAGAACCAGTGATCAAACAGAGGGAAACCCGGAGTGCATGAAAAACCAAACAAACAACTAGTTTTCCATTTTACATGTCTTCCCGAGAAATCCAAGCTCGGAGACCGAGTTCATTAATTGTATTAACTCCAAAATTCCCGCTCAATCTCCATTGCCACTGACCGCCATAGTTGGCGATGGACAAATGCAAATCAAAGACCATTTCTAAATTTTGCGACTCTGCCACGTCGGCCTCGATGGCCATTTGAAACCTCCACTAATTCCTTGTCCTTCATGCTTATCTCCTTCATTTAATGCCATAGAAACTACTCGCCCATGGCTCGCACCCCTTCATAGGTCCCCTTCCTCCACTAACATTAGTTAGGTTAGAAACATAGGTTAGATCATAAGGTGATACTTAGTCTAACTTCCTCAGTGCTAGGTTACTAACTTTAGGAACTTTTAGCTTATAGCTTAGGGCTAGGTTAGATTAACACTAATCCAACCCATAGGTTATTAACCTTAATAAATCCAGTTTAGGTCTAACATTTAGAATGTTCAGAATAAGAACCAACAGATATACATTCCCGTAATGGATTCAATCCAGCACTGATAATAAGCTAGTAGTATAAATGTATCTGAATTTATTACCTGGCCCATGATCAAGACCTTCATGATATTACGATATCGGGAACCAATTCATTTAACATGATCAACCTGAGTTAGACTCCGGAATAGCTTATTCAACGCATTCAGACCTTGCAACCTTCGTAAGGTCTATAATTTTTGTTCATCCCGAATAAACTTAAAGCATCTCTTGGATCAATGCCATTGATCCAAGGCTGAGTCTTATAGATGGATAAATCCACAATTCATTCCGAGATCAGATTAAACTCAGGTGCAAAATGAAAGAAATAAAAGAGTCCAATCATATTTCGACTCAGTCAAAGATCTTCAATTGCAAAGAAGATACAGTCCATATCAAGCATGACTTCACAATCAAAGGAACACATCCTTTTACAAAAGAAATCATATATCAACACTTGAATGCTCAGGAGGAAGTAACAACAGTTCAGAGTGTTACATATAGGGCACATGGAGTTGAGTTGTAGAGCTTGAGATGGGGAAAAGAAAACACCTTTATAGTTATTATGGAACCTAGAAGAGCATATATAGTTGGTACAAGGGGAAATAAGAAAAATGAAGTTGAGATTGAAGTCGAAGATGCTCTTGAGAGTATATTTAATGAAATACAATACCCATAATGTGTTTTTATGGGCTGTGATAGATATTCACATATTCTTCACTACAAGGTTAGCAATTATAACCATAGAAACAAAGATACCAAGAAGGAATTGGAGAAATTTCTTATGGTGAAGAATTTAAAGAGAAAAATGGATGACATGGAAGTCTACAATGATGCCAATGAAAATTTATTGACTAAGGTAGGATTTTTATAGTTGTATGAGCTCCTATATTTTGGAAAACCTGAAAATTTATACCAGTGGCTCATGAGTAGAGTCCATGAGGACTTCTTCTATTTTTTTGGGCACCGAATGAGGATCACCATGCCTTTGATTGGGTGGTTGACATGTCTAATGAGTACATGTGTTGAGATGAATAGAAACCTCACTGAAAAGGAGGCCATAGAAAAAACAAAGAAGGCACTTGGATACATTAAATGAGGGAACGTGATGGATATCCCTAAATTGCAGAAGTATCCAATTATTTAGGTAGCAATCCATCTCCTGAAAAGATAAATAATCAAGAGTGATAGTCTTAGGTAAACAAGGCTTGGCTCTATGTTACATAGAAGATGAAAAAATGTGTTGTATATAACTTATCAAATTTCATTGTTGAGACAATTATTGAGGAAGCACAGGAAGGTGAGAAAATAATCTTTGGTACTATACTTCTATCATTAGTCTTTGTTGAAATTGGAGTGCTTGATGGGCCAAAAGATAATATTTGGTAGTTTCCTGAAGAGAAGAAGTCCTTGGTAGAAATATTTTCCAACTATACTGTGATGGATCAATGAGTGGACCCTTCAAGAAAAGGGAAGAAATGTGGTACAAACATTTGCGCACCGTGTTTGAAGAATAATGGAGGATACCCAAGGAGTTACCTTTGGTATTGGATAAACAAGTACAATTTGCGCAGTGTATCAACAATTCTATATTGGACGCTTCAGATGAAGTATTAATAGTTCTATACTATGCACTATTTTTAAGCATCTTTACATAGGTTCTCAAACATGTGCTAGTTGTTGTTCAATGCTGATAAGGTAGATTATGACTACCACACATTGAGGAAGTCTTACATTTATCTAGGTAAGACTGCTTATATTGAAAGGCTAATTTCAGATGATATTAACATGAAGGTTGTCAGTTTAGCCATTGGAAATATGGGTGAAACTTTGGTATATATATATAATTGAATCCTAAATTACAAAATGGGAAGTATTTGGAGAATGAATTCAAGCTTCTTGGACCGCCTAAGGGAAAACATACTATGGGAACCTTAGAGGAAGAAGATATTCTACCCGTTGAAGAGGAAGAAGGAGAAGAAGAATAAATTCATGAATATATTAGTGGCCTGGAGCACAAGGGTAAAAAATAGCCATGGTTGGAGAGAAGAGAGAGCATGAGGTGACCCTCCATTACAAAAACAAGAGGATGAAGTGTTAGAAATGAGCACCATGGAGATAGATGTAGAATAGACCACTGAGGAGCCTCAATTTAAAAGGGTTCTAAGATGAACAAGGAATCATGGTGCAAGACCTTCCCAGCCCCTGAGAAGGTCACCAAGGAATTCTCCTAAGAAAGCAGAACTTGAGAAAATAAGATACATAAGTACATCCCTCGAAAGGATGATGAGGAAGAAGGGTATGAGGAAAACATAACTCACATTCCAGTCATAATTGAGGATACTATCGAGCCTTAGGAGGAGGAAGAGATAAAGGGAGATGAAGTGGAGATAAGGGATCATCATATGGATAGTACAGGCCTTGGGTTGGAAATAGGTGTACAGAATGTTGAGCCAGCTAGTGTTCCCATAATAATACAAAGAAGTGAGAGTACAATATTAGATTCGAGTGCCAAAATTCCAAAAGTTAAGCACACTAAGAAGGTGAAGGAGGAAAAATGCTATGAGACCCCTAAAGTTGGGTATGTAGATGATAAAATAAAAATCATACGTGCGTGGTTCCAAAGCACTTTGGAGCCTAAGGATTTGTATGGGTTGGAATTTATGGATGAAGAAATTGTGAATGCACGCATGCCCAAGAAATTATTTTTGTCTATGCAAACTCATATGGATGAACCTGATTTTGACATGTGTAAGTAATCATGTGTTTCACACAAGATGAAGAAAGAACCCCACATCAGGCATGTAAATGTCAAGCCCACTGTCATGTCGGATGAACATGTGAACAATGATTTGGTGAAGGTATCTATATAGGTTACACATAGAAACATAGATAAAGTGACAACCCTTAGGGAATTGATGGATGATAACAAATATAAGGATAAGGAGATTAAGTGCCTAAAAATAGAGAAGGAAAGGGCTGAGGTAAAGGTAGAAGCATTGGTGAGTATGGAAGAGGAAATTGGAGAAGACATTTTGAAGGTACAACCACACTAGAATCATAAGTTCCAAAACATTTCCTTTTGTGATGCATTACCTATGCACACTGGTAAGTTGGTAGTCGATGAAGGGCCCATGTGTATACCAGCACCAAAGGGTGTTGCAAAGGAAGTAAAAATGGCCAAGGCCATGATTGTAAGGAAATTTTTGAGTTATGAATCATTGTTATAGGCACTAAAATATGATATGAAGAAGGAAAATCAATCTCTCGAGTATGTGCGCAGTGCTAGATTCAATTATTAGGACACGACAATTGAAGAGGATAATGAGGTCCTAAAGGTAGTGAAGAATGAGACACTTTGGTGCATGGAGAGACTTGATCTAGTAGAAGAAAAGTACAAAGTGCAAAAGATGGATTTCATGGAGGGAATGGTCTCTAGCATGTCTAACATTGTTAGAATTTTGTAGAATGAATAAGAAAACATGACTCAGGATGAGTTGGAAGCCGTGGTTACATACGTCTTAGATAAAATAGGTGAAGCACTGAGTGATTGGAAAACATTAGAGGAAGATATTAAAAATGAATATCTAGAGTTAATCCTACCTATAGAAGAGCAATGCACCAAGTAGTTCTTCATTATTTTTGTTCAAATAATTACATATTATTTCATTCATTATTATTTATTCCTAGAGATATAAGTTATGATTACCCATTTTTGGGGGTGGAAATGACATTAGTGTGGGGTAATGTTAGGCTAAGGAAATACAACTCAAGTATGAAAGTGCAAAAGGTTTGGGCGCATAGGTACAGGGGTACACAAAAGAGTGCGTAAGTATAGCAAAATAGGGGAACGCCTGTGAATAGGTTGAAAACATGACTTAGTCACTTTTTTAGATCAAGGCCATTTCTAGACATGGAGTGTAGAGCACATAAAGGTATGGAGACTTGTAGGCTATGCAAGGCTATTTTGGATAAGCAGAAGATCGAGTGCCATGCAAAGTTTTGAACTAATAATAGGATTTGTACTAAGAGTTAACTATAGGAGATCTATTATTAGCACTTGCATGCTTTTGTATTCTTATGTAAGGGCACATGGATATTATTAGCATGTATCCTATTTTTGGAAGGTGCATGGGTGGTGAAGGAAAGTCCCCACCCCTATAAATATGTATTGATTTACATAGTTTAAGAATTTTGTGATTATTGTATTATTATTTTGTGGATTTGTTAGTGCACATAACCATGATGAATTCATGATGTATGTAAGAAGATTATGAGTTTTACAATATTTAATATAATGGATCTTATTGGCTAGATATTGGTGTTGGATGTAACTAAGCAAGGATCTTGTATGGTAAATCTGATTATAGTAATTATTTAGTTAATATTTCATATGGGTTAGATCTAGATCTAGTTTACGCATTGTGGTTTAATCAATTATCTGTTATGGATATGAAATATACATTCATTCATGCTAACATCTTGGACAAGCTTCACTAAGAGGGACCTGGTACCCTTGCGTACTTCAGGTGAGTGCTCAGTTTAGGTTGAGTGATGTGCCAGCGCGCCTTGGGCTATTTGCAATGAATTCTAGGCTACATCAGCTACATCGTATGTTAAATCTACTACATAGAAGGTAAAGGATAACGATATGTTAGGGAGGATTTTTTCAAATCCATGAAATAAATGCAAAGTCTGATTTCCCCATCATTCTTTCTATCTAGAATAATATTAGCCACCCAAGTAGAGTATTTAATAGGAAAATTATTTTAGCCTCAATGTATTTAGATAAATCCTTACTCATGAGGGGTTCTATCTTAGGATTAATTGGTATTTGTTTTTTCCAAATGGATTGACACTTGGATCAAGATCAATAAAGTGTTGGAAAATGTATGGATTAAATTATTTCAGATCTTCATAATCCCAAGAAAACACATCACTAAATTTTTGGCACAAGGAAATAAAGTCTCGATTTTCATTTTTAGCACATACCTTTCCAAGCAGAAGTTCTTTGCCTTGTGCAATAGTGACTGATTGACAATATTCTTGTCTTGCTATCATATTATTTTATTTTCCTCTAAATTCATCATCAGGACTGAAGATATGATCTAAAGTGACCAATCCTTTTGGAAACTTGTTTGTATTTAGCTGAATAATTTTATCACCATAAACATTATGCAAATCAGATTGCATATTTGAAGAAAAATCAACCTCATTTTGGATAAATTGCAAAATTTGCTCATCACTACCAAATACTTACTAGCTGGTATCATTATCTAGAATGGAAGGCCTGACCACAATTTAATGTGTTGCACATTTCCTTTAATCATATCCTCAACAGGTGAGAATTGTGATCCAAGAGCTGCCATCTGGTCTGCTTCTTTATTCAACTTCCTTGGCACCACTTATAGATTGAGAGCATCAAATTTTCCAATAGGTCCCAAACTCTGTGTTTGTAATATTTTAAAAGATTATTCTTCATATTCTTCATAGCTTTATGTTTCTCTTTTCTATTATTGTATGGACAACCAATTTAGTGTCTCCAAAAATATGCAATGCCTTTATGTTTCTCTTTTCTACAATTAGAAGACCATGCACCAATGCCTCATATTCTACTACGTTGTTAGAGCATGCAAACTACAATCTATGGGAAAAGAAGAATTTCTCATCCATTGGAGAAATTAACACAACACCTTCCCTAACCACTTTTCTGCTTCTTAAAATGACAAAGAAAATATCCCACAATCCAAAATCATTATCCTTTTCTTTCTTAAACGGTGTAGCTAAATTGGATCCTTATTCAAGAATGCAATAAGTAGCAAGACCAGTTTAAAAGGCTTCAAGAGATTCGAATAATGATCAAATGTATGACACCTTTATCCCATTCATCAAGCAATAAATAAGGCATAGGAGGAGGAATAGTTTTCTCTTCGAACTCGAATCATGGTAATTTTATTCTTGTATTAGGTAATTTGATTGATTAGGGGTGGAATCATATGACTCAATGTGATAGGAAAATATGGGTTCATCAGTATGGTAAATATGGTACCATATCTAGTTCTCAAGAGCATATGGGTCCAATCTAAAGACAAATAGATACCTACTTTGGCAAAGAAAATCTCTTGAAAAATAGGTAGCAAACATGGGAGGCAAGTCAGCTTAAATAAATTTCATGGGTTATAGTAAGACTTGGGAAAGCATGAAGGGTTAGCTCAAGATCTTTAATTACTCCTAATATACCAACAAATTGACCCATGAAGTTACAAGAATACCTTAAAGACAATACTGTATTTAAGACCCGTGATATCAAAAATCTTCTTGGGCATAACAAAGGTACTAACACCTAAATATATCATGCAATTATGAACTAAGTGTTTTCCCAGAATTTACGACATGTAAAAAGGTGAGTTCTTGACTAGTTTACTTGTTTTTTCCTCCCTCATTTGTCATACATTAACAACATCATGATTCTTTTCCACCATTGGATCAGCTTGGGAAGCTTCTTAAGGGCTTCACAAAGGAGGTCTCGTTGTGAAGGAATGGCCAAAACATCCCACATTGTCACATTAACATTGGTATTCTTCATTTTATCAACAATATTAAAAGGAATACCCATGGATTTTTGCATCTGTGGCACACTATTCTCCTTTTTTGTTGTTGTAATGTTGGGATAGGTAGCTTTGGTTGAGGGGAAACCTCCTTGTCTGAAATATGATTGTCAGGAACTTGAGGTAGTTGGTTCTTATCTAATCCAACTTCTTTCTCCTTGTTGACAACATTTCCTTGACTAGAAGTAGATGAAGGTTGTGACTCCAACATCCTTTTCTTAGACCTTGTATTATCAGCAATACTAACTTGAGGTCTGCTAGAACTGCCCACTACTTTATTGACTACACAAAAATCCTCAACTCCAAAGAACATGAGATTGAATTTAGGATTTACTTCTTAGAATTATTGTACATTAGAATTGGGTGCTTCTAGAAGTGGATTTTGCTGACTAGAAGAACCTTAAACCATGTAAGCTTGAATATGCATTTCTCTTTCACAACTAAGTCATTTATGCAACATATTATACATGGAAAACACCATTCAATTTCCTGAGGAGGAGGAATTATTGCCAAAGGAAGAGGAGTATTTTGAACTTTCCATTTTTATTTTACTGACTTTTTCCATATCTCTAGTTAGGTTGTTGATTCCTATATGGCTGATATCCTTGGTTAAATCTTTGATTTGAAGATTGTCCCTAGTTAGAGTATTTCCTATGTGATTGAGATTTTTTTTAGGGATATAAATTTTCTGGTCAAGTTCCTAATCAAGGCTTTCATATCTTCATCTTCCTTTTGTGGTGCAAAAGAATGAGATGTGGACACAACAGTGGGTATTTTTTTCAGGGATGGGAGAAATAGAAGGATGAATAACTTGAGGCAATTTGGGATACAAAGGCATGGGTGGTCTAGGAGCTAATTTCTTGGCTTGTATTAAACTATTATCCATTCTAATAGCTAGTGCATAGGCTCTTGGAAATTATATCCCTCCCATATATTAGACCTTAACACATATATCATAATTTAAAGATTTTAGGAAATAGAGAAATTCACCTTCGTAGTTGGTCTTATAGGAATCATAATTCTATCCCATGTTCTTTGGAATTTGAAGTTGAAGTCTACCATTTGTTCATTTGGATCTCTCTTGATGGTGGTCAATTTCTCTGATAGAGATAAATTATCCCCCTTTCTCTCGAAATAATCACAAAGAGCTATGTACAACACATCCCAATTTTGAATTGATCCTACTCACAAGCTTCTGAACCATTGTAAATATTTCCTTTGAATGAAGATGTTATAAGTTTTACTGCTATATCCATGTCAATAATTTCGTGGATGTCACATACATTAGCAATGTCCTAGATGTGATTAATGAGAGTGGTGTGATTCTCTCCAATGAATAATGGAATGTTTTTCAAGGCTACCACTAGAATTGGATTTTTTCATTAAGGAAAGTGGAATACTTTTTGAGTGATATTGAAAAATGGATTATGGTATTGTGGCTATTGTCTTGTGATTATGATTGATCTAATAACACTAATGGATTGAAAAAATGGCCTACCAAGTGGATGCATTGAAATATTTCTATTTAGTGGATATGGTGATATTTAAATTTTTCTTCCGCTTATTTCTCTGCTTGGTGATAGCTATAGATATCCAAATAATCCTTATTATATTTTCCTAGATTGTGTTTGGATACTTATGAACTTGAGGAACTTTAACTACTGATACAAGTTGACTTGAAGGTTAGAGTCACTATATGTGTAGGGATGAGCCTCTAAAAGCTATAAATTACTAAATCACATACCAAAAATTATTAAAATACTGAAAGGTGTCACAAAACATTTTGAGCTTAAAATTACACCTGGATGATATCACGAAGGATCAAGAAGTTTGAGGCAACATGGGACCTGTCTCTCAATTGTGGGACTGATAACTAATACATACCTCTTGAGAAGGACAACTTCCGCAACCTACTCAACTCTAAAACTACACCGAAAGTTGGAAATGAAGCTATCTAATCCTAAACTAACAAGCTAAGGGTCTAGGGAGGAAGGATGATACTTGAATTTAAAAATTCCTAAGTTAAGGGAGGTGATAACACCAAAATAGGGTTGGAGATTTTCCTATGAGTGAAAATGAAGGAAGGGCATAAAAATTACCACAATATAAAAAAACATGCAAGCGATTATTTCTATGGAGAACATCAAAATTTCCCTATAAAAGAAGAAATAAATATGCAAAATATTCCACAATTGTAATAAATGTAATATAACATAGTCTAGGAAGCTATGAGCCACAAAATGTGAATTTAATGGCTTGAGGGATGCATAATTCATTACAATACAAGAAATAAGGAAAGAAAATCCTTGAAAAACATTAAAATATGAGGCCCATGACTCACAAAATCTCTAAAAATTTTACAGAGTGTTCCTTTTACTTTTAAAAAACCTCCCCCCAAAGTGTTTAACACTTCAATTTATAGCTTAATGGATATAGAAAAAGAGACAAAGTGAGGTTGCAGATAGTTTTTAATGGATTCAACTACCCAAATCAAGTAGAGGACCAATTGGTAGAAAAATAATGGGTAATTGACATCCTTCAAAGAATGCTATCATAGATTTAAAATGAAAAATGTGACACTCATGCTTGATTAAATTTTGTAGTTAAAATGCCTGTAATTATTAATTAATAGCTCAGATTGTTCTTTCTTCCTTTTTATCAACCAAATCCTTCAAAAATCTGATTTTTATGATGGAAAACTATAGTTCTCGAGGAGATATTTCCAATGAGACTAATTTTAAGAAATATTTGGATCTCTATAAAAGAATATATGGCCATTTGAAGCTTTGGTCTATCAGAAAGCATAAGAATACACCATGTGGAAGCCCCATATTGGTTCAGGGATAGAGCTCTACCCACGTGTGCACCACTTTCATCTTTATCATGTGTCTTCTTCCCATTTGTTCACAATACATGATTTACTTCCCGCTCGCCTGCCATATGTCCTTACTTTTTCTACCTCGAGCTTTGCATTGGCTTTAAAAAGGTTTGTTGTATTAAAAAATATGGACCAATAAGACTTTGTCACGTTCTATGGGGATTCAAAAATTCGAGCTCTGTCAATCAATTTTGACACATGGACCAATGAGAAGGCTATGTACCTCTTCACCTTATAGACCCTTGTCAATCCCTTAGGAACACAAGCCAATGAGAAACAACCAAGTTCCTTTAGAATTTTCCCTTCAACTGACCATTGCAAAATGTGAACCAATGAGAAGGCTCCAAACATTTCTCATGTCCCTCCTTTCAATTTATGTCATGAGCTTGTGAAGTATTGAACAATGAGGAAGCTCTATGCCTTGATGTGCTGTCAGTATTTTGAATAGTCCTAAAAATTGCAAAGTGTGAGACAATGAGAAAGATCTATGCACTTCATATTGTCAGTATTTTATTTTATCTCCATTAACAACGTAAAAATGTGGGCCGGTGAGAAAGCTCATCATTTTTGTAGTGTCGATCCTATTAGATTGCCTTCTTTATGCTTGCCTCTAATTTGACGGGCCTTCACATTTGTCATGATGTGAAATGAGATGAAATGTGATGACGTCACTTAGCTCATCGCATTGAACTTTCTAAGTCTTGGGAATTTAAAAAATTAGCTCAAGGAAATTATAACTTTTGGCTCCAAAGAAAATGTACCAGGTTGTTGTCTTTGAACCTATTGAATTTCTAGACCGGAAAAAATATAAACTATGGATTATCCTACAAAATTAGAATTTTTTTAAGACAATCAAATTTCAAACTACCGAAATGCTAAAACATATCTTGCCTCTAGTCATTGATCTAACACCATGTGGACCTCGCGCTTAGGACTACGATATTCTTCCATGTGTCTTTCCTAACTCTTGACACTGAATTTGATGGGCAAATGAAATTTAGTCAACTTTTTAAAAATCTTCCTAAGTTTTTGAATTGTTCTTCCATGGGTTTTTGAATATCAACGCCAATGCATTTGGGAAAAGTAGTTTGATGGCCATATGACCGTCATAGACATAAAAAATGGCCATGTCCATTTGAGTTGTCTACTTTTATAGGGGTGCAAAATTGGATAACATTACTTTTGACTTATACATTCGAGCAAGCTATTCATCTAAAGAACAAATCAAAATATGTCATGACTATAATAACATTCATTCCCGAGTTTGATATAAATAAAACACACAATGAGTTTATTTCCAAACATCCTTTTATGCCCACACATGATTTGCTAGAGTCTACAATGGTATGTGAAATAGTTGGTCCCGAGAACCCCAGTACCATGACACATAAACATTTATACAATATAATGTTACCCTCCTAATATGAACTCCCACAATAAACGATCCTTAGAAAAATGTTATTCATGCTACACAATCCTTGTCGAAACTCTTAATAGAAGAGGCTATGATGGGACTATTTTGCGATGTCTCAATCAGGATGAAGTTGAAAAAAATTAGTGTAAGTACATTCTAGTATCTACAAAGGCACATACAAGTGAAATGGTCTTAGCCAAAAATATCTTGTGTATGGGTTATTATTGACCGAAAATGGAGTCGATGCATGTAACTTTGTCAAGAAGTGTCGGATCTGCCAACGACATGATAATATTATTCATGCACCCTCACAATCCTTCTAACCAATCATATCCCCTTCGCCTTTTCCCACGGCGGCTCCACCTAGTAGGAAAAATCAAGCCCACATCTTCTGATGGTCACACCTTCATAATCACTGCCACATAATATTTTACAAATGGATAAAGGCTATTCTATTAACTTATGTCACTAGGTTAAATATTGCCAAATTCATCTTTGAACACAACATCTGTTGCTTTAGGATTCCTTCATCTATTATCACAAACAATGACATATATTTCAAGAATAATAATGTCTAGGAGTTAGATAAAAATTTCCATATCCAAATCAAATGGGAAACTCCCTATTACCTACAATGCAATGGAAAATATAAGGCTTCTAATAAAATGATAAAATCAATATTGGAAAAGACACTTAACAAGCACGGTCAAAATTAACACATATATCTCTACCTCTGGGCTTATTGCACCTCATTCCATACTCCAATTGTAATCACTCTCTTCTCCCTTTTATATGGATATAAATCCATATTAGCCATATAAGTTAAGCTCCCTTCACTATGTGTATCATTCTAACACTTGGTGCACGCAGAATATTACAAACTAAACATGCTTAGTTGAACTAGAGATCTTAGAAGGGAAACCTCTTTGTGCCTTGATTGATCTAAAATTATATCATAATATAATTCACCGTAGCTAAAAAAAAACCATAAAACTAAGATAACTTGAAATTCGATGACCTTGTGCTTAAAGAGAATCAAAATAATAAAATAGAGGAGCGAGAAAAATAGAGGAATTTGAACCTAATTGGTTATGCCCTTACATTATCATAGCTAAATTTGGATCTTGTGCATATAAGCTATCCTCTAAATATGGAAAATACATTGAAGATCCCATGAATGTAGTTCATCTAATGAATTTATCTTCCTGATCCTCTAATAGCACCCTAGTGTCAAGGGCATATTGATACAACCACTTGTCGCATACCTCCATTATTTCACCTTGCCGCATCATTCCAAATGGCTATTTATCATGTGTTACTCATTATTAGCATGTGTATCTAATCTCAAATGACCATGTCTGACCGCATCCATTGGTCTCCATGAGCTTATTCATTTGTTACATGCTTGTTATGCTATAATGACACCTTATCTTGCTTGTTGGTATTCGTAAAACATAAAAAAAAAAAAAAAAAATCTAAATATTCTTAAAATTAAAAAAATCAACATATTGCAAAAATAAAAAAACAATTAAAAACCTTCAAAATACAAAAATATAATATATCAAAAATTCAAAAAAATGAAAATATTTCAAAATTAAAAAAAAAAAACTACAAAATTTCAAAAATCAAAAAATAAAAAAGCTAAAAAACCAAAAAAATATTTATAAAAAGTTTTAGAAAATCACGACAACTATCAACATAGTTCACAATATCATACTTTTGACTATAATCCTAGTGATTATTTTTACCATCCTACAATTACCACTTTTATTACCCTTGGCATCAATCCTTGCTTGGGGAAATATAATCAATCAAACCCTCACTGCACATCCTTTCTTGGAGCATCTTAGATCTCATGTTCTTCTTTACATGCATCCTTTCTTGGAAAAATGAACCATCCAATATTAGATAATAATTCTATGGGATCCAATAAGAGTTTCATGAGGATTTTCTTAACTCCTCTCTTTAGTTCGATCCAATCCCCTTACATCTATCCTTTCTTGGGGGCGTTCACATTTGCTTATTCTTCATCGTGGAACACATTAAGGGCATAATTAGATGTCGTTGTTATAAGTTGTGTTACATTTTTGTTGTTTATTAGCTTAGTGTAAGTAATATTGTTAGAATTTTGGTTTGTATATAACCCTAGTGTGTTTGTATTATTACATGTGTAAGGTTTTCTTTGCATTCTTATTCTTGTTTTTGACCAATTCAAGTTATCTTATTACTAATCGGGCTCATTGTTAGCTTTGATGTGTTTATTTTTCCTTGTGTATTAGATTCATTTTACCTATTCCATATTTGTTTCTAACCAATTACAAGAATTTTGTTACTATCTTGGATCATTTTTATCCTTGTGCAATCATTTTTCCTTATGTGTTGGGTTTTTGTTTCATACATTGTTTTTGTTGTTAATAAATTGTTTGTATTTTGTTATCCTCTTGGCTAATTTTTCTTGGTACTTTGGGACTGTTTTTCAACTTTTTCTTTGTTTATGGACCTATTACAAGCATTTTGTAACCATCTTGACTTATCTATTAATAACTATGTATATGGGGTTTGTTTTGGTTTGTTTATCTTCATTTTTGGTCAATTACAGTACATACTTAGCATCTTAGTTCATATATAACTTTGTTGTGATCAATTATTGTGTATATTGGTTTTATTTGATATGTTTGTTTCATGTTTTTTGGACTAATTATATGTATTATGTTATCATCCTAGTTAATTAATAGCCATGGTGTATATTCATATTACTGTGTATATTGGGTTCTTTTTACAATTATTTTTCATATTTGCTTTTTAACCAATTGCAAGTGCTTTGTTAACATCTTAGTTCACATAAAAATTTTGTGTACATCAAATTATTTTATATATTGGGTTTTTTTATATATTTTTCTCTCTTTGTGTGTTTTCTACACACAAATGGGTTTCTCATCATGGGTTTTCAATAATCATGATGCTAACTCTATATGTGTAATATAAAAATAGGTTGGTCTAAATATAAATGTGTGAATGAAAGCTGAGCTATGATAATGTCATAATATATCCATAATAAATAATCATACATATCAACATCAACATCTACATTATCTATCTCATCATATCAATACAACAAAAAGAACCACAAAAATACATCATCACAACATCATGTATCCAAATAACAATGTCCATATACATCAATAAAGTCCATGTACACTATTTATAAAAAAATCACATCTCATTTACATATCATAGTTCCATAAAGGGAATCTATCTACAAAACTATGTTCCTTCATCACAAATTGTACACATAAAAAATACATGAATGTCTATCCATATAGTCATGGATGAATCTCACCAACACTAGGATTGCATGTTACTGTTGTTCCCACCTCTTGGTGGGAATATGTATTGATCTAACTGATCTTGACGGCCCCTATGATCTATCATTCCTAGAAGATATTTTGGCTACCTTATGACTTGTATCCTAGAGGTCTTTAATCCTTAGGAATTCCATCCTCGTATAACTTTGTAATATCTGACCTCTTGAGATATAGCTATAACATCTTGTAGTACATCAGCCATCCAACCCGCCTCTGCCACGTCTCATGTGCCATCTCTCTATTTTATCCTGTTGTAACTATATGACAAGTTGGTCTCGCTCTATAGTCACCCTCTACACCTACCGAGTCTACCTATGTAGAAAAATCAAGATAAAATCCCACTCTATAATAACTTTGTCTCTTTAGTCCTATGAGGAAATATTAGTGACTGATGGTCTTGGTGAAGATACAAGTACATGCTACTCCTAGGAATCATACTTTCCCTCATCTCCCCAACCATCATAGACACTGCATCTCCCTTTTCATCTCCATCTCCTTGTCCCACTACTGGACTAAGTGGTCTTGGTGGTGATAATGAGACCTATAACAAAACCTATGTAAAATATGTAAGGGAGCATGTGTAATATGAACTCGTAAAGGTGCTTGTCCCTAACCTATAACCTTTAAAGGAAACTATACTATAATATGTACTAGAATCTACAATGACATATATAATGGCACCCGAGGTACTTGTACCTATGCTTGGGTATGATCCTGTGTACCCTATCCATGTAGCTAAGCCTCGCCTCTTCCTAACCTAGTATACATATAGATCCTCTTTCCTTCCCACCCATGTATGCTACCACTATCCCCACTTCTATGGCTGCATGTGGAATATTAATCTGTATAGGCTTAATCCGGCATACCATAGAGGATAATCTAGTGTCATCCATGGATCTACCACCTGAGCTTGTGTATCCCATGCCTATGGTATGAACCCAAATAATATTTCCTTGGATATCCACCATCTAATACATGGTCCAAAGTCTATTGTCTTGCAAATGACTTGCATGTACCGCTACTTAACACAAGGTATATCCCGTACCACACCAAGTTGTCTCCTCACCTTGTCTTTCATGTACATCTCCATAATATGCTCGTGGATAGAAATAATAATGTGGTCCACCTTTATGGTCACCACTCAAAATTATCGTAGAGGTTTGTAACTCTTATATGGTATCCCTGTCACCATCTACAATCGTATGTCATCAAATTCCTATACAGAAAATAAAATGTCACCCTGATGGCCCTTATGGTTTACTCCCACTATCTTCCATCCAAATGATGAGGGATCCTCTGGCTATCTACCGCATAACATCCCTACTTGGTCGGTGATAATAATGTGGTCCCATGACCATATCTATAACAAAGTCACTAGGCTTAAGATCCTTTTCTTTACGTAAGCCACTAAGTGTAAGTCCTTGTACCGACAAGCTAAAATACATTTTTACCATTAAAAACCATGGCCTCCATAATATCTACCACTACACCTATCGTGCCCAAATGAAATCCATTTCTAGTCTTCTCAAGTAGAAAATATCCACCGATAAGAGCCATAAATTAGACCAAAAATTGAGAAACCATCACATCATCCATACACTCATATAAGTACACCGACATCCCCTCTTTGGGTATATTCTCTTATCTAAACAATGACTAGATATGCCCTCGTATCCGACCAACATGCCCATCCCACTAAATTAATATACCTTGTATCAACACCTGAAAGATTTAATACACATCCTCTAAGGTCACCATCATCTCACCAGGTTGGTACCTTAAAATTTAGGCTCTTTTTGTGCAATCACTTGACCAATGTGTTCAATAGATAGTAGTCCAATCTAATGTTTGGAAACTATACAATATAAGTCAGCCTGTCACCTCTAGTAGAACAAACAATTGTATCGATATACATGTTAATTTCCTCTAGAATTACTACAGTCATCCATGGTGATAACATACATCTAATAATAACAATCTCTCATGGAAACCATCCAAAAACATTATTAGCCCCTATTTCTTATATTGTAACTTCTTTCATTATTATAAATCTAATGTTTGGAAACTATACAATATAAGTCAGCCTCTGTCACCTCTAGTAGAACAAACAATTATCTCTCGATATACATGTTAATTTCCTCTAGAATGAATACAATCATCCATGGTGATAACATACATCTAATAATAACAATCTCTCATGGAAACCATCCAAAAACATTATTAGCCCCTATTTCTTATATTGTAACTTCTTTCATTATTATAAATCATCCTAACTATGTTAGCACACCAATTAATACTCTAGTGTGTGCACTTATATCCTATAACATCTATGATAGTACATCAAATGCTACACTATCATATCTACGATAGCGTGTGCACCTTGACACTAGTGCATTTAGATTAGCGTATTGACTTTAACGCTCCTTTTATTTATTGTACGTTAGCACATTTACAACACTAGTGCACATCCCACTTAACGCTCATGCTACTAGTTACACAATAGAACATACACTAGAATGCTAGTATATTTCATGAGATACATTAGTGTACCTTAGTGCATGCACTAGCATCAATTTTTATTTTTCTCCTACTTCTAAATAGCAATTAATGCACCGAAATGGAAAGTTTGAGAGTTATATACCGCTTCGCCCTCGTATGGTCTTCGTCCAAACTCTCAAACATGATATACCTGATGTTTTTTTTGTAATTGATGAGTCATATCTTCCAAATTTTAATCTAAAGGAAAATCAAATCTATAAGCAAAAAAGAACTGTGATATTTACTACCCCTCTCACCCTTCTATTTATAGCATCATACTAACCCTAATCCTTCTATTTTTGGCCTTCAAGATAAAATTTCTAATTTAATTTTCCATTTACCTAAATGGATATCCATGGATTCTTATATCTCTCCTATCGAGTGATTCTTTTGCTACTCACAAGTTTCCCACCCATTTGAGGGGAAATCTAATCGACTAATTCAAACTTGTTGGGGCATCCAAATGCTTCACCAGGGAAAATCAAGTATTCCCTACTACTTCATTATAATTATACCACCGTATACATACGTCTACTATATTTAAAGTGTTTTTACTCCATAATAACACTTTAAAGAGGGGAAAATGTAGACACCCCCAAATTACCGCTATGCAAAGGTAATCGTTCAAAATGTCATTACGTCCCTTATTTTTACCTAGAATTAATTTAATTAATTCTATTAAACCCTTATCACCCCCTTAGCTAATTTTACTAGATAATTTAATATCAAAATTAAATAATAAAATCCACATGTCCACTTTTACATTTAAATAAATTAAATAATCATCAAATCCTATCCACCTTCCAAATCCAAGTTAACTCAAGTCTTTACTCGAACTAAAAATCATTATTTTAGTCAAGCATATATGTTTAAATTAATTCAAATCAGCATTTGAGTTAATTGAAGCTATCTTCCAAGTCATGAAAATTCAAAATCAATCCACTTCTTCCAAAAGCCAACTATTCATGACACTTTTGGGTGAATAAAATAGTAAAAATGGAAATAAAAATAAAAAACATGTGTAACCCCTTTCCAACTCGGCCTTGAATCACTCTTAAAAATCAAGATCAACAGTCTAACTCTCCAATTAAATAAGAAAAATAAACTAATCAAGCTCACTCATGTTTAGTTATCTCTAAATCAAATCAATCAAAACTTAGCTTGAGGATTCACTTTCTTGAGCTATAAATCAATGATCCTCCCTTTGAAATTTGTGAGAACATTTAATATTAAGTGTTCTTGAAAATAAACTATAGGTTATAATTAAAATAACTTAGATTATATAATATTTTAAATTATTTAATATAAACTACGCGTTTATTATGTTAATTAGTTATTTAAAATTAATTAATCATTTTGGGGTACTTCGTGAGAATTCACACCCATTAATTTTATTTATATTGACTCATGGGGTCAATCAAATTTAGATGATATGATATCATCTGAATTGTGCATGAATTTCAAGTTGTGAATCCATGGGAGGAGAGAATTTAGGAAAGGATATTATACTAGTCTGAGTTTTGTATTAACGAAAAATATTTCACCGTGGTTTTTCATCCTTTGGGGTTTTACACATTAAAACCTTGTGTCTATCTTATTTTTTTATTGCATTTATTGTAATGTTTGTAATATTAATTTAATTAAAAATTATTTGGTTAGTTTGGTTAACCCTTGGACCTCACATGGTATCGAGTGGGTTTAATTATTTCAATTAATTAACTCAAACAACACAACCATTTAGTTGGTTGGGAAGTTAGAAATAAATACCCCCTCCCTCCATTATATAACCACTTAAACTTTCTCTCTAAAATTATTTCTCAAAATTTTCACAACGTGAAAAATAAGTGGTAAGTTACATTTGAAGACTAAAATCCTCTCTCTCCCGAGCTCACAACACTCTAAGGGCGTATATCTAAATTTTTAAATAGAGCATATGAATTATCTAGGATGGAATTGGGTGTCAAGCATCTGCATTCACTAGGATGGCATCGGTGTCATATTTCTAGATTTTGCAATCAGCATCTCCATTCACTAACTTGGCATTAGGTGTTGATTGTCTACATTTTGTAGTCACGAGTCCGCATAGTTTGGGCTTGTAGTTAGGTGTATGATTAGTTTGGAATTGTGATCGGGTGTCTAGAAGGTTCAATCAGGCATCTAAAAGGTACACTCGGTGTCTAGAATGTGTAGTCATACATCTAGAAATTGTAGTTGGGAATCTGGAAGGTGCAATCAAACATCTAGAATATACAATTATGTGTTTGTACTTTATAGTTGGGAATATAGAATATATATTTAGGATATAGAATATGCATCCGGGTGTCTCAGATTATATAGTTGGGTGTCCTAAAACTTGAAAAATTAAAGGAGTTATTTATAATTTGTGTTTAGTGTTGAGGGTGCTTCCCCTTGACTTCACTGGGGATTTCAACCCTAAACCCCCACTCCCCGGTCCCGTGTTCAATACTTTTTGTGATCAAAACCTCACCTTTTTGCACTTGTGAGAAAAATTAATGGATGATGTTATGATAGTGCATATATTGACATCTAATATTTATATAAAGTCAATATTTATATAAAACAATTTAATAATCTCAAATAGTTTGAGTAAATTAGTACATGATTACTAAAAATAGTATTATATACATATCAAATTACGCATGGGGATTCCTTTGTGTCTATATTGGATATGTTCATTACTGATTGCATCTAATATAATTTCAAGATTTAAATGTTAAAATCATTGTTTCATAAATTCAACATATTGGTAATATGACATGGTTATTTTTAAGCATATTTTCATTTAAGTTGTTATACAACTTATTTTGTAATCTATTAATGTAATATTTATAAATGGTTAAAATTGAAATAAATAATGATTTATATTATGCTTATTATGATAATGCATTTTTATATGAATATTGTGATTTTGACCATGTTGGTGATGTGATAGATAAAAAATCTACAACTGGATATGTGTTCAAGTTTAGTACAAGTGCCATTACTTGGAGCAATAAAAAGTAGCTAACAGTCTCAATCTATTTTAATGAGATAAAATATAGATGTGTAATGGAAGAAATGAAAGAAGCCATGTGGCTAAAGTGAATGTTGGAATATATTCACATAAAAGTCAAAGGAAGTAATCCTCTTCCATGTGATAGTTAGAGTTGCATGCACTTGTTAATAATTCAATTCAACATTAGAAAAGAAAGCATATAGAGATTTATATGAATTTCATCTAAGAGAAGGTTCTCTACCGTGATATAGATCTTCAATACTACTTGACTAAAGATCAATTTGTTTATGAATCCATTGTGTGTTGTAAAGTTCTACAATTTTTGTGTAATGCATTGCCTTTAAGATTTTCCATTAAGGGGGAGTTTGCATGGAAATATCACCTCTTAATGATAGACCATTTTTTCTCTCCTTCTCCTCTATACTTCTGCTCCAATGTAAAGAATTGTAAAATATATGTTTATGATCTTGGTAAATTTATAGCTCTAAGTTTAATGTACAATCAGAGGTGTTGTATTTATTATCAAGGAGGTCCTTATTTTATAAAAGGCTCCTAGAGATGTTAGTATAGATTTTTCCATGATAAACATGAGATGTAGTCTCACAAATCATGCTTATCCTAGATCACAACTTATAATTTATGGATTTGAAACCCTTTTGTATAAAAGGTAAGTTTAGCATGATGAAGGTGTATAAATCCTTTGAAAGTGATATGTTAGCCTAAATCTTAACTATGGTTTACAATTTTTCAAATAATTTGTTTAAACAAGTAACTTTGGCATATGTCCCCTCTTAATATTAAGGGGGAATGTTAGAACATTTAATATTAAGTGTTCTTAAAATAAACTATAGTATATAATTAAATAATTTAGAATATGTAAAATTTTAAATTATTTAATATAAACTATGTGTTTATTATGTTAATTGGTTATTTAAAATGAACTAATGGTTTCGAGGTACTTCGTGAGAAGTCACACCCATTAGTATATTAATATTGACCAATGGGGTCAATTGAATTCAAATGATATGATATCATATGAATTGTGCATGAATTTCACATTGTGAATTCACATGAGGAGAGAAGTGGGGAAAAGAGATTATAATGGACTAAGTTTCTCATTAATGGAAAATATTTCATCATGGTTTTTCACCATTTGGGGTTTTCCACGTTAAAACCTTGTGTCTATGGTATTTTATTTCATTGCATTTTTATAATGTTGTAATGTTTGTAATATTAATTTAGTTAATAATAATTTAGTTAATGTGGTTAACCCCTTGGACCTCAAAAAAATAATCCACTAAATATTTTGAGAGTTCATTTTACCATTTTGTGTAATCTTTTGTTGATTTAAAGATGAGTTCCAACACCGTTATACTACCCAAATCATATTAGTACCATACATCCATGCTTTTGGATTAGCTACTATTTCATCCGGATACTTGGAGTATCCATAAATCAACTATATCTCAAAAATCAAATGTGTCCTACAAAAATGTCACTCAACATTGCTCTTTCAGCAAATCAAAACTCAAATGGATCTCACAAAATGTCACTCAACATAGTTCTTGGAGTATCCATAAATAAACTATGACCTCTTACTTGCTTTTCCTAGTTGTACCATCTCTCAAGACATCTTAGATATTGACTTACCCCATATCTTTGCTCTATGTTTATCAAATGAATTTACTACAAAATTAGAAGGGTATTTGTCACCTGATTAGTCTCACATGTGTACCAAAACTACATCTTTGGAACCAAGTTCACCATTAAAGTTGAACACATATCCCAATTCCATGTTGAGGTTGATGAACCAAATCCCACTAAGCTAAATTGTGTTATAACTTCTGAAACTAATGGAAATGTCGTATTGAAGCACTTGAGATATAAACCATAGTTCTTAATAAGAAATTTGATGAATGGGCCAAGGACATATGGAATTATGAAACCTTTAAAGAAACTAGTATGGGCACCTATTACAGCCAATATGAAGGAAATTTCATCCCCAACTTATTGAAATTAGATTAATAATTGAAAATCCTTTAGGAGATGTATTTTGATGATTCAATGTGTAAGTTAGGGTTTGGAGCAAGTGTTATCTTGTTGTCACCAAAGAAAGAGAAGTTATTATCACATAGATTTATTCAAGTGAACTAAATTTTTGTTGAATATAAAGCTTTGATCCAAGGGATGTGCATTTCTATAAATAAAGGAATGGGGAAGTTAAAAATATATGGAGATACTACACTTGTAATTCAGCAAGTTAGATCTTGATGTAAGAAAAGAACCACCTTATCAAGGCCTACAAACACATGGTTTATGATATTTTAGAAATTTTTATGTAATAAACCTACTAATTGTCCTAAGAAACTATAATTTTTATCATATTATGGATTATATTGGGGCACAGCTTTGATCCACCTAAGCATCTCGATGAACACGATAGACCGACACTTGAGTCTAGTTATCGACTAGCTGTGACAAACAATGACTATCACTAGAATGTTTTTAGAGTGACTGAAAAGTGTCAAAATCATTCAGAAAGAGGCATACTTATCCTATTATTTACAATCAAAGCTACAAGAAAGTTATGGTGATCAAATTATTTAACAAAATACCAATAAGTTACCGAAGGGATTGATCTCATTTAAAAATGTGTTCACCCCTTATGATTAATTCAAAGGAGAAAAGAGAAACCTAATGAGTAAATAAAAGGATTACCATGAAGTTTCTATTCTAATAATAAATTAAATTTAGGAAATCTATTTACCTTTGATCAACAACATGATTTTGTTAAATTATGCCAAAGGTTACATGGAATTATAATGAACTTAAAGGATATAACCCTGCCATCATCCAACATACCATTAAGTCAGTCTCCAAATGTGAAACCTATAAGATAGAAGAAAATACTAGCTAACCCAAATATGTATTCCTTAATGAGGAAAGAATTAATAATTTTGATTGAATCAAACATCATATTTCCTATCAAACAATCATCTTGGGTGACCAACCTAGTCCTTGTAATAAGTAAGAACGATGTGATCAGATTGTGTGTGTATTTTAAGAACCTAAATAAGGTGACTCTCATATACCACAACCCATTCCCATCCATGCATTAAATATAATAAATAGTGGCATGTTCTAAAATTTTTTCATTATTAGATGGCTTCTCAGGGTACAACTAGATCCTTGTACACGAGTTTGATCAATACAAAACAAATTTCACTACTAAGTGGGGAACCTATGATTATAATAAAATTAATTTTGGTTTATCCAATTTTGGTAATAATTTTCAAAGGGACATAATGAGAATTGAATAATATCATCCTAATATGGTTTAATTCCTCAATTATGAGTAAGTTTGAAATGTAATTTATCATTCTTACAAGTATTTTTTAATATTTTTTTAAAGATTAAGTATGGTACATGTATGATGAATTAACCATCAAGTTATTGTGGATTGTTTTTTGCCTAACTCATAATTTTTCTTATGGAAAATATTTTCATTTTCATGTAAATATAGGAAAATAAGAATCGTAGGAAGCAATAATTTGATCAAGAGCCTTAATATTGATCGAGTTGTAAGATCTGAACTTCATAACTTATCTTTGAAATAAAAAGAGAAAAGCACTAAATCTACGAATAAAGCACATGAATCCAAAGAAAAGCACAAGACTTCAAGAAAGTGAAAGGCTCTCGAGAAAAGTGGATGAATTCTAAAAAAGTATAAGACTCCATCGGGGCTCAAGACTTTGATTGACAATTAACGGATTCTCTACTTTGGTGCCCGTATGATGGAAAAGTGACATGTGAGGATGATAATCGGAAAGTGACCTTCCCCGTACCCGACCTCTCAAGGTCGTGCCGAGATAGCCGGTGGTTTGAAATGCAGGTGACTTAGATGAAGTCACAGCTGGGATTATGGTCAATTTTCTATGATAGAAAAACTACAAGTGAGGATGAGAATCGACAAGCAATTAATCATGGGAGGATCGGTGACTAAGATCCGGTAGTGTGATCTCCAGGTAGCTAAAATGACAAAGGGAGATTTAGAGGCTATGAGCGGGTAACATAAATTCCCTAGTGATTTATCCTCCTAACTAGAATTTAAGCGTTTAATCTAGTTATGAAGTCTCCAAATTAACTTAAACTGAAAATAGTAGGAGTATAGCATGTTCACGTGAATCTAGAAAGAGTAGGAGTATAGCAACATCGGCAAGGGAAGACACTGGATGACAATTAATTTGAAGTAAAAATGGCACAAAGCACAAGTAGGAGAGGGATGGCGCAAGTGAACTCAAGCTTAGCCTATGCGATTCCTAAGCAGGTTGTTGCAGCAATGATAAAACAAAATGATAAACAGTAGGTACTCAAACAATGAATAATAGCAGCTTTAGAGAAATACAACGAAGTACAAGTAGGAGAGGGATGGCACAAGAGAACAGAGCTTGGCCTATACGATTCCTAGTAGGATCGTTAATAGGGTGTATAGTGAGGCATAACTAAATACTCATAATTCTAATCCATGCTAAAGATAAAATGATTCATAAAATAAATCTAGGACTGAGTATTGAAGACTGAAATTCAAGAATGAAGACTCCAGACCAAAGAACCAAGACCATTTACTTGTAAACAAGCTACATATTTATAGCATTTACAAAGACTAGAAGGCAAGTTCAAATTGAACTCTCCCACTATTAAATAAAGATAAATCATTGTTCAGTCGGTAAAAACATAAATACAAGCTTTAGTAGTTGAGAAATGCGAGTGAAAATTGAATTTTCACGCTTGACGCGATCGTTGGAACATTCTGGAAAGCACGTGCAGACCGCCACCTGCAGCGGCAGACGGCGGTTACAGGATCACCGCCCGCCCGGGTGATGGTTACAGGGACCGCCACCCCGGCACGGTGGCGGCGCTACTGAGACCGCCGCCCAAGGAGGCAAGCGATCATGTAAATAACAACAAAACAAGGAGGAAAAGGAGAGAAAAGGCTAGGACAAAAACGTGTAGAGGCTAGAAAAGGATTTTTGGGATGCAAATGTATACTCAACAAGCTTTCTGGATTCCGAACACCTTGCGAAGAGATCTTAATCATCATTGGGGCATGTGTAACATCTTTCCGGTGGTGCAGTACATACAATTTTGGGTACGTACATATTGCCCCCTCGGAGAAGCATTTTAGCCATGAAGAGGCATAAAACGTTGGGTCCGAGTATGGCGGTCCCAAAATGGGGAGTTAGAGGCTATACCTGACATGCCCGTGTGTCAAAATGCCGCCAACTTTCACATGATTTTAAGAATGTATGCAATGGATGACAAGTGATAATGAGAATGTTTTTACCTTATTTGCTTTTGCAATGCTGATATGTGATGATGAACATGTTGTAGTTTTGAACTTTTGGCCTCTTTAGACAATGTTTGTGATTTCTTCTTATGTTGGCAAAACGTGATGAATGTGTAGCGATAAAGAGATGAACTTGCCCCAATCCCAAATCCATGCAACTAGTAAGATGCAAGGGCTCAACACCAAGAATTGGGAAGGGCACAAGTTGTATGAGTTTGATTTGAGTGGAATGATGAGAGACAGACAAAACAAGAACAAGAACCAAATTTGGACCTACACACCCACCCTACTCAGAACTACTACCAAGCTTAGAAGGCCACTTACTTTTCAGTTTATCTAGACTTAGATTCATAAATGGCAACCTGGTTGACAAAATCTGGTTTTGAGGATTTGATCTCTTTGGAATTTGGATGTTTGGATATTTTCTTTCTCTTAATAGAATTTGACTTGTGTTTTTAGCATACCAAGATTTGTTAGTTTGTGTGACTGGACCCCCCACACCTTGCCTCATGCCACTAGTAAGAAGCATGGGTTTGTCACCAAAGGCAAGATATAGGTGAGTAAGGGCACTTCTTTCCTTTCCCAACCTCACATCACCAGTAAGAGATGTGGGCTTATCACCGAAGGTTGATGGGGCAAAGAAGTGTGTAAAATAAAATATTTTGTTTGCTTGGTGCTTTTGACTGCATTTGATTTTGACATTTTTGATCTATGACTTTGGGATATCCTTTCGTTCCAAGAGATTTTAAGAGGGATAGATGTGACACCAAGAAGCTTCTAGAATAGACCGTAGGCAAGGACAACTTTACCTAGTAGAAAGAAAGAGCAAAGCCAAGTATGCAGGTCTTGGTATGGTTTCCGTCAATGTTTGTCTGTCAAACTTGATGAGAATATTTGAAAGTACTTGATGATGTTTGAAGAGATGTGATTCGAATAATTTTGCCAATATCTTTAGAAATTTGTAACAGATTACTTAAGAGTAAGTTCCTGGACTACAATATTTATGAAACGAGTGAACAAAATGAACCAACTAAATTACTAATGTAATGCAACTGCAACCATGTACATATGAAAATGTAGGTGGAACCATATGTCATGATGTCTAAGGTGAAGAAATTTGATGAATATCGAATTCTTCACCCCTAGAAAAATACACAACTGGAGAACCATTATCCTCAAATTTTTCATTTTCTTGACGAGGGCCTACCATTCTGGGTTTGAACTTACAACCCTTGCCCAGAGGTGTATATGTCCCATTATTAAAAACATTTTTCTGAAAGAGGTGTTTGCATGCCTCTTTGTCATGTTTTTGAGAGATGGCATGTGGGTGAGCATGACTATGTTGCTCGACCTTCTCTTTCATAGTGAGCCTTGTGTTAATGATGAGGTCTTGCCCCATGGATAGGGAAAACTTAGCTTTAGACACACATGGGTCGAAGCTAGACTTTAGAATAGGGTAGTGCCTAGAGATGGTTTTGATAGGCATCGTTTCAATTTTAAATTTCCCTTCTTCATTTGTTAATTCTATCATGTTTATATCTAGATTTAGGTCATCGGAGGGAAGAGATGCTATACCGAGAAGACTACCCATTCCTTGAGGTTCGAATGGGAGAAAGATCGGTTCGTCATTCTCCAAGAGTTTCATAATTCCTTCTGTGGCTTTAGTGGAGACTGTTTCCACAGAAATTGACTTATCTTTATTTGTCTTTGCCACCTCGTATATTAAATCATAGGATCCTACCGGTTTAGCATTTGTAGGAACTTCATCTCGTGTGGAGAAAATATCGGGTAGGGGTTGTGAAACATACTCCTTTGTCTGAGTTGTTGCATTAATTTCATGCTCAACCTCTAGCTCAACTAATCCCAAGATTTTTGTATTACCATTTGAACTTAGGTTAGGAGCAATCTGAGAGTTGTCAGGAGTTGAGGCGTCTTGATTGTTATTTCTTATTATGATACCTTTGTTTTTCCCATTTGGATCTAACCTGTTATTGTTATAATGATTTGGGAAAGGATCATTGAAGATCTTGAGAGGTGCATTTTGAGGGGAAACTGCCCCTGCAAAAGTATTTGGTGCTGGTGACGCAGGATCTGCCAAGAACATATCTATGAAAAGTTGTTTTTGTTCTTCTGGCAAGCGTTGCATGAATTTATTGTAGTCATGGCAAGTCCTAGTGTCATGACCCCTGATTTTGTGGAAACCACAATATAGATTGGGATTATAGTTCCGTGGTCATCGGTTTGAATCATGTTGTGGCCCAAAGTTCTGATTGGGCTGTTGGTTGTTATAGTTGAAATTTCGAGGTTGTGGCCTTTGGATTTGGTTTTGATATCCATCTGGGCCCCGAGCAAGGCCTTGTGGCTAGATTTTCTGCTATGGAGGATGATTAGAATCCACCGTATTGATCACTGAAGTGAAGTTATTATTGCGTTGATTGTTAGCAGGTGCCGGGGTGTTCACAACATTTGGTCCTTTGACTTGATCAGTGACTCCATCTATTGTAACCCCATGGTTTTCATTAAGGATCTTGGGTCCTTGATTGGTATTCCCAGCATTAGGATAGGTCATAGTGTTTTGATTAGGAGTGATTAACCTCCCATTTGTTCCATAAGTCTTACGACCACTATCAATTGTTGCTTGATCTATTCGAAGAGCACTCTCAAGTACTTCATCGTAAGTTCTTAGTGGGAACTTTTGGACTTCTTCCTTCACCTCCTTCTTTGAGAGAATGAAGGAATAAATCACATAGTTCCATCTGATCCATGTTTGGAGCACTTATCAAGAATAAAGAACTGTACACCACCTCTGGATGAAATGGGCGACAGATTCGTTGTGTTCTTGTTTGATGTGCAAGAATTCCCTGATTCATGTTCTCAACAGTTTGTTCATGTCGAAGGCTTTGATGAACTCCGACACGAGTTGTTTAAATGAATGGATGGAGGCTTCAGGTATCCCGTACTACCAATTGAGAGTGATGCCTTCCAAATTTTTGGGGAATATTTTAGCAACAACCCCATCCCAAGGGAGTAGTTTGCGTATGGCTATAGCGTAAGCTTTGATATGCGTGTTTGGATCTCCCTCGCCTTTGTACTTGGGTAAATCGGGAAGAGGTCTTGGAAGTATGACGCTTCGTATGGTGAAGTCTAAGGGTTCCTTCGGATATTCGAATAAGTATCTATCGCATAGCTTTCGACCATTGATGGTGGTTCTGAGGAGTGGTGGTGGGATAGGTTGTTGATACGGTGCAGCGTATGCGTTGGCAGGGGCATAGGGAGGTCCCTGCGTTTGAGCAAACATGCTGGGAGAGGAGAACATATCTCCTTGTGGGGATTTAGAGTACATGTTTAAATAGGACGGGGTATTGTCAAGGAATGGATTGTTCGACACTAGACCTGGAGGAATAGTGTTAGAGATGATAGGCCTTGTTGGCATTTGTTGTGGATATTGAGGAGGCATGCCTAACGTGCCTACTCCCGTGAGGAGATCTACTTGGCCAGAGTGGTATGGAGGATTGGAACTTCCTGTTTGTATGAACGGAGAATTTTGACTTGCTTGAGCCAGTTCTAACCCTCTCACTCTTTCTACTAACGTTGAAATGACTTCATTTGGTGAAGTCACGGTACTTTGCCTGAGCGGCGTTTGTTGTATACCTTGGTGTTGTAAAGGTACATGATATCCTGTCATAAACTGATCGCTATCTTGCCAAGTTTCTCTCAGAATATTTCCTGTATGCAGTGGCATAGAGGTATTTTCTTGAAAAGAGATTTCGGGTTGTATTTGTAAACCTCCTATAGGTGGGTACATACCCCAGGAGCGTTGTTCACTCCTAGGATAACGTGTTGGCTGTCCATCATCTAAGACCAGGTATGGATCTGATTGCCTACCAATTTGTGGTCTGAGTAACATTTGAGGAGATGAACCAGATTCTCCGGTAAACGTCATATTGTTTGAACCTAAAGTTTCTGTTTGTTGGGTTCGAGGGGGTTGATCTAACTCCTCAGTTTGAAGAGATGAACTATATCTGATTCTTGGGGTTTGTGTTGACAACTGATTAGTTGAATAGTTGTCACCCCATACTGAGAGCGAGGGTGATGATTGCCTATTTTGTTGGGCGTAGTATGCCTCAAGACCCGGGGGGTCTGCATCAGTATGCGTCGAATCCCGACATATTCGGGGGGTATATGAATACCCACAGAATAATGGGAAGGAGCGAAGATGGATGAGAGAAGATGAAACTTCTCAAAGAGAAGGTGAAACAATTGTTTGTTTCACGTTGGGTTCACCAATTTTGTACGATGGAAAAGTGACATGCGAGGATGATAATCGGCAAGTGACCTTCCCCGTACCCGACCTCTCGAGGTCGTGCCGAGACAGCCTAGTGGTTTGAAATGCGGGTGACTTAGATGAAGTCACAGCCGGGATTATGGTCAGTTTTCTATGATAGAAAAGCTACAAGCGAGGATGAGAATCGGCAAGCAATTAATCATGGGAGGATCAGTGACTAAGATCTGGTAGTGTGATCTCCTGGTAGCTAAAATGACAAAGGGGAGATTTAGAGGCTATGAGCGGGTAACATAAATTCCCTAGTGATTTATCCTCCTAACTAGAATTTAAGCGTTTAATCTAGTTATGAAGTCTCCAAATTAACTTAAACTGAAAATAACAATTTATACTACTACTGAAAGGGAAACTAATCTAAACAAAATATATGATTGAAACATTATAATTACAAGCAATAATTAAACTACTTTTATACTAAAACTAAACAAGTGAGATAACCCGGTGGTTATTCACCCAAGCGATGTGTGAATCTAAATAAAAGACAGCTAATTAACTTAATTGAAAACCTTCAATCCTACCTCAGAAGTGAGGAACAAATCATAGTTTCTCAGAAACTATCATTCCCCACAGCTTCCCTGGCAATATTGAAAGCGAGCTTAACTGAAATAAAATGATTCACTACTCTATTTGATAATAAATTTGATAATTTAAACCTGGAGTTTACTGAGCAGAGGCAAATCCAGTTTTGTTGTAACTTGTCCCCTCAGAGTGATCTCTTCGTTCTTGCATGTTCACGTGAATCCAGAAAGAGTAGGAGTATAGCAACATCGGCAAGGGAAGACACTGGGATGACAATTACTTTGAAGTAAAAATGGCACAAAGCACAAGTAGGAGAGGGATGGCGCAAGTGAACTGGCTTGGCCTATGCGATTCCTAGCAGGTTATTCATGTGATAATAAAACAAAATGATAAACAACAGGTACTCAAACAATGAATAATAGCAGCTTCAGAGAAATACAATGAAGTACAAGTAGGAGAGGGATGGCACAAGAGAACAGAGCTTGGCCTATATGATTCCTAGCAGGATCGTTGTCGGTGTACAGTGAGGCATAACTAAATACTCAAAATTCTAATCCATGCTAAAGATAAAATGATTCATAAAATAAATCTAGGACTGAGTATTGAAGACTGAAATTCAAGAATGAAGACTCCAGACCAAAGAACCAAGACCATTTACTTGTAAACAAGCTACATATTTATAGCATTTACAAAGACTAGAAGGCAAGTTCAAATTGAACTCTCCCACTATTAAACAAAGATAAATCACTGTTCAGTCGGCAAAAACATAAATACAAGCTTTAGTGGTTGAGAAATGCGAGTGAAAATTGAATTTTCACGCTTGACGCGATCGTCGGAACATTCTGGAAAGCGCGTCACAGACCGCCGCCCGCACAGATGATGGTTACAGGGACCGCCACCCTAGGCGGGTGATTTACGGTGACCTCCGCCCGGCCTAGGTGGCGGTTCAGGACCGCCGCCCTGGCAAGGAGGCGGTCATGTAAATAACAACAAAACAAGGAGGAAAAGGAGAGAAAAGGCTAGGACAAAACGTGTAGAGGCTAGAAAAGGATTTTTGGGATGCAAATGTATACTCAACAAGCTTTCTGGATTCCGAACACCTTGCGAAGAGATCTTAATCATCATTGGGGCATTTGTAACATCTTTTCGGTGGTGCAGTACATACAATTTTGGGTACGTACAATGCCCAATTATCAAAACTACCCAGAGATTAGGAAACCGAAAAGTATTTTGTAGATCATTAAGATGGGTTATTCAATGTAACACATGGTGATATAACAACACGTATGATATTCATAATAAAATTAATTTTGGTTTATCCAATTTTGGTAATAATTTTCAAAGGGACATAATGAGAATTGAATAATATCATCCTAATATGGTTTAATTCCTCAATTATGAGTAAGTTTGAAATGTAATTTATCATTCTTACAAGTATTTTTAATATTTTTTTAAAGATTAAGTATGGTACATGTATGATGAATTAACCATCAAGTTATTGTGGATTGTTTTTGCCTAACTCATAATTTTTCTTATGGAAAATATTTTCATTTTCATGTAAATATAGGAAAATAAGAATCGTGCAAAGCAATAATTTGATCAAGAGCCTTAATATTGATCGAGTCGTAAGCTCGAACTTCATAACTTATCTTTGAAATAAAAAGAGAAAAGCAATAAATCTACGAATAAAGCACATGAATCCAAAGAAAAGCACAAGACTTCAAGAAAGTGAAAGACTCTTGAGAAAAGTGAATGAATTCTAAAAAAGTATAAGACTCCATCGGGCTCAAGACTTTGATTGACAATTAACGGATTCTCTACTTTGGTGCCCAATTATCAAAACTACCCAGAGATTAGGAAACTAAAAGTATTTTGTAGATCATTAAGATGGGTTATTCAATGGAACACATGGTGATATAACAACACGTATGATATTCATAGTAAAATTAATTTTGGTTTATCCAATTTTGGTAATAATTTTCAAAGGGACATAATGAGAATTGAATAATATCATCCTAATATGGTTTAATTCCTCAATTATGAGTAATTTTGAAATGTAATTTATCATTCTTACAAGTATTTTTGATATTTTTTAAAGATTAAGTATGGTACATGTATGATGAATTAACCATCAAGTTATTGTGGATTGTTTTTGCCTAACTCATAATTTTTCTTATGGAAAATATTTTCATTTTCATGTAAATATAAGAAAATAAGAATCGTAGCAAGCAATAATTTGATCAAGAGCCTTAATATTGATCGAGTCGTAAGCTCCGAACTTCATAACTTATCTTTGAAATAAAAAGAGAAAAGCACTAAATCTACGAATAAAGCACATGAATCCAAAGAAAAGCACAAGACTTCAAGAAAGTGAAAGACTCTCGAGAAAAGTGGATGAATTCTAAAAAAGTATAAGACTCCATCGGGGCTCAAGACTTTGATTGACAATTAACGGATTCTCTACTTTGGTGCCCAATTATCAAAACTACCCAGAGATTAGGAAACTGAAAAGTATTTTGTAGATCATTAAGATGGGTTATTCAATGTAACACATGGTGATATAACAACACAAAAGTGATATTCATAATAAAATTAATTTTGGTTTATCCAATTTTGGTAATAATTTTCAAAGGGACATAATGAGAATTGAATAATATCATCCTAATATGGTTTAATTCCTCAATTATGAGTAAGTTTGAAATGTAATTTATCATTCTTACAAGTATTTTTAATATTTTTTAAAGATTAAGTATGGTACATGTATGATGAATTAACCATCAAGTTATTGTGGATTGTTTTTGCCTAACTCATAATTTTTCTTATGGAAAATATTTTCATTTTCATGTAAATATAGGAAAATAAGAATCGTAGGAAGCAATAATTTGATCAAGAGCCTTAATATTGATCGAGTCGTAAGCTCGAACTTCATAACTTATCTTTGAAATAAAAAGAGAAAAGCACTAAATCTACGAATAAAGCACATGAATCCAAAGAAAAGCACAAGACTTCAAGAAAGTGAAAGACTCTCAAGAAAAGTGGATGAATTCTAAAAAAGTATAAGACTCCATCGGGGCTCAAGACTTTGATTGACAATTAACGGATTCTCTACTTTGGTGCCCAATTATCAAAACTACCCAGAGATTAGGAAACTGAAAAGTATTTTGTAGATCATTAAGATGGGTTATTCAATGTAACACATGGTGATATAACAACACGTAGTGATATTCAATAAGGAAGAAAATAAGGACACTTTATTGCCTTTTGAAATAAAATTCCTAATACAAATTTCAAATTAAATAATTCATAATTTCTTTATAATATGATAGCTATAATAAAATACATTTTTCAATCGATAGAGATGGATATGTATCTAAGTTTTAATAGGAATTCTATTCAAGAATCCACAATGAATGTAAAAGTTAGTTTCACATTCATGAGATATTGAATGCTTCAAACTCCAAGTAACTTACAAATGATTCATTGTAAACTTAGAAGAATCTAGCCACTTTATAATTAGATATTAGATACTTTGTTTGTAAGACACATTGAGTTAATAGATGTAGAGTTGTTGAATACACGTGTTTAGCATTCTTGATTAATTTTGAACCAAATCTAAAGGGGAGAGCTAGGGCTAATCTCACCCAAGGAGGAGGAATTATTTTCTAATATTTTCATTAGTTAGTTTTATTTTTGGTATTTTATATTTAAATGAAGTATATAGCTGTTTAAATAGATAATTCAGTTTAAAATTCATTAAACTATGTTATTCATTTAAGTTAATGATTTATTGTAGTTATTGTATTTTAACATTACCACATTTTTTAAGTATTCAAATGTTTATTGTTTTAACTCATATTAGTAGGGTTGAAACATATTTCATCTTGTTACCTATAACATACAACCTTAGATTCCACGCCGGATTCAATGTAATTAACTAAAGTAGAGGACATAATGACCCTCACCACTTTATGGCATCATTTTAGGGGACTAGGTATCGATATATTCATTAAGATATGATGTTGTGAGAGTTATTATATAAGTTTCCATGGATAATGTTTATTCCTACTTCCTTTAACGGTTCAAACACTTACATGTGACAATAGGTAGACCTTGTGAGATCTCTCAAGTAAGTGGAACTAGGAATTTTAGGGGAATATTTACCTAAATATACCTTCAATGTTTATTTAGTTAAATTTAGAATGTTAAAAAGTTATTATTTAGTTCTTACGTAGCTTTAATGATTTAAATGGAAGATTCATTAAATAGAACCCATGATAATAAAATCATAGGTTTAGAAGGTTATTCCCAAAGAAAAAATGGAAAGAGTTGAAAATTAATCCCATATATAAAAATAACATTCACCTACCCCATTATGATAAATGATGAAGATAAGGATCCCATGAAGAATATCTCCCCATCAATATCCTACCTTGAGGGAATAACTTCATAGGACTCTAATCAATTCATATTTGAGTTTAAATTCTTGTACCAAAGTTATTATTACATTGGAGACAACTAAAAGTGAAAAATGTCCCCTTCAACCCTCAATAACTCAACCATGTGTTGGTTTATGGGTTTTCTCTATAAATCCATTCACAATTTGGGATGAAATAGAAATGAATTTTCTAGATAAATATCAAGATTTTTGTAGGGTTTTAGAATGAAAAAGAAGAAATTTTCAACATGACCTAAAATAAATATGAGATCCTTGAGGATTATCTTAATAGATACCTCTTTATCTGTAACTAATGTGGAAATAGACTAAACCAAAAGTTAAGAAAAATTATATTTATAAGAGGACTGGATGATGAGTTCAGAGATGCTCTAAACATAATGGGTAGAGAGGATGTGAACAAAATAAGGCCTGGAGGTATTGTTGATCTGTGTTTAAATTACTCAAGGAATAGACTAGGATTTTGAAAGAACAAACAAAGGAAAATAAGTAGTGAAGTGAGCTAATTGTTAGATTTTTTTAACTTCAAAAAAAATATACTAGTGCATCTAAACACTTTTCTAGGAAATATGCAAGCAAAAACTAAGGCTTTATAACTTTTATCAATCTACTAACCTAGGTGTAGAGATCATCATGCACTTAAGGATTGAACTCTAGATAAGGTGGATATATGTGGTATATATGATCTAAATCACTCTACCAATCAATGTAACTTACTTCCAGCTATTAAAAACCATGAAAAGAAAGGAAACCACCTTAAAGAAGAACTTAATTATGTAGGTCAAAGAAAAGGTGGTAGTTTCCTTCAAACCAACATTTTGTTCTTAGGAATTAATGACATGTAAATAAATATAATGCATCTTGGCCTATCACAAAACCTTGGGGTCAATACATTTCTTAAGAATGGAATAATACATCATGGAAAAAATAATATCAACAAAAATGGATGACTCAATAATACCAACACAATAAGAACCTCAATAGAACTATAACCAACAAGGTTACCATCAACCATTCCAAGGCCAAAGGAGAAACCAAAATATGCAAAAACAATAACAAGCCCTAATTCTTGGACATTGCAATCATCGCTAACCACCTCAACTATAGTAAGTGAACAAACCACAATTTATTGTTTAACATGTGGCTAATACAAAGAATGTGAAATAGAGAACCATTGTATATGACTTGAAATTAGAAAATTATGTGAATATAAATGCCATTAGTTGTGAAAATGTATAAATTTTATCTAGAAAGACTCTTCCACATCCTCCCTCACCAGTCATTGAGGAAATATATTAAAAAAATAAAAATGGGAAGACAAAATTCATAAAACACATCTAAAAGATGAATAACCTTCTAAGACCTGTAATTTACTAGCTATACCATTTCTAGAAAGATCACGAGAAAAAGAAGAAAATCAACATCATCATAATATTTTTGAATTTGATCTCATATAAGAACTGAAATTCCTTAGTATTGGAATCCCTATAATACAAAAAATCATAATTTTTATGAGATTGATATGATTTTTAGAGAACTATGCATCAAAACTCTAGGAAGGAAAAAATAGTATCCTAATACCATCCAAGTAGACGAGAAGTGTAGACACTCAATTTTTGTAATTTTCACTATGGAAACTCTTGATTTGATTATGCACTCTTTCTATGATAAATAAAAATTTTCTATTCCCACTTAGCACATTTTGAGGTCTATTTTTAATCTCATTTATCCTTGTAAACTGAAATGTCAAAACAACCCAAGAACACAATGTACACAATCAATAGAGAAACATCATTATATAACCTCTAAACTTCATTTGTCCTATTTCTTGATCCTAGTCAGACTATATAGTTTGGTCAGAATCTATATCTGGTCCTAACCCATTTGTATGGTCTTATACTAATCCAAATGTCATATTGGGCATCTGATGTTCTAATATCTTTAGAAATTTTTCAATATGGTAAATGTCTTAAAGATATTTCAAACACATTTGAATGGGTAAAAGTGGACATTGTGGGCACGAGATATTGCAGTCAAAGTTTGGTCAACAAAAGTTCAAAATTGGTCAATGAAAAAATGGATAATTTTGAAATAATCTGGATTCAACACTATTTTTTAGATCTCATCAAGACCTTTCCAACGCATTTTGGATGGACCAAATCCAAGCCCGTTTATGAAAGTTATGACTAATCAAAGTTCACCAATTGGTGCTCAACGAGAGTCAACAAAGCGAAGGGTGCACCAAATGGACAAATGAAATTTGACACGTGGCATACATATTTAATCACATTAATTTATTTAAGCACATGGCATTAAAGTTGGGTTTATGTTTTTTAAACACACAAAGGTTTTAAAATGAATTAAATAAAAAGAATCCACGTGACTATATGTGGTAGTTAAAGCCTATTAAATGTCTTGCATATATTTAACCCACTAAATGTGGGATTACACCATATAAAGCTAACCCATCCACGTGAATGGTGGATAATATTATGGGGGTTGGATTTTTTAAATATGGCTTAAGATTATTTAAAATCTTAAAAAGGGAATTAATCATTATTAACCCGCTCAAAGCCTATTAAGGATATGATATTATTTGAAATGTTTTAAATATTTGGTGGCCAAATTATTATTATGCCACAGGAATTCGCTAAGCCCAATCCATTGAGTATTATCATGGGATTTCAAAAAATAATCCACATATATTATCAAATATCCTTATATTTCAGGTTCCTAATCAATCTAAATAGGGGACCTAGGTACATCAGTAAACACACAAAGCCTCTCCCATTTGAAGGCTTAGGAAACTAAGAGGTGAGGTAACATTATGATTCCTTAGGAAATTTAAGAAGGAAATTTTTGAGAGAATAAGCCCCGTATTATTTATTATATGCATTATTTTGAAGAATTCCTATTATTATTTGTTAATAGACACGAGATAAAACCCTATTTAATTGAATGGGAAAAATTGTAAAAGATCGATATTATGGTTATCGACATGATAAAAATAAGTCTTGTCATTATAGGGATATGTAAAAATACAGGAGTTATTATTTGTTAACTCACCATTAGTGCAAGGGCCTAATTGATGACTTATTCTTGTGTTGGAGCCCGAAGATGCCATTGGGAGCCGAGGGATGCGACGAAGCACTAGAGCTCGATACTTAATAAGTTGGACATATCTTTAGATCATTTGCTTTGGAGGAGGGTCATATTCACCATTAATATTTTTGGAAACATTTTATCCACTTAGAGATTCATTTTCCATGAAATAGATTGGAAGGAGGTCATCATCAACACTGGACATCATATTAGTCTTAGCTCTGTAGGTAGAGGCTTATTTCTACCATATAACAGAGTGAAGGAGCTTCCTTATTGTCTAATAATATATAGATACATAACACCATATACTGAAGGTGAAGAGTTCATCTAGAAGGATACTTACCACCATGCAAATGAGGTATTAAGATCATCCGGAAGGAGACTTAGCACCATGGAGCGGATGAGTTGAGGTCATTTGGAAGGAGAATCAACACCATATAATAGAGGTGTTGAGGTATTTTGGAAGGATACTTAGAACTATGTAGTGGAGGTGTTGAGGTCTTGATTATTGTGGTATTTGATGTCGAAACTCACCGAAACTATTTTGGACTTGTTGGATTCTAACTTTAGAGACATAGGGTTTTTTCGTATTGGAGATCCATTAGAGATCTAATCTTCTGCAAGCATCGACACTTGTCATGAAGGAGGTTCTTTTTCTTCTGGTATTATTTTTATTATAGCTTCAATTGTGATTTTGTACTAGAGTTACAATTTAGAAGTGGATAATAAATCAGTTCAATTTCTAAACCCGAGACGTAGGCATTCTGCCAAACTCCGTTATCAACCCTTTTGTAGTGTGGTTCTAATTCTTGCATTGCATTTGATTAAAGTTGATTATAATGGGGTAAATTTGGTAAAATAATTAATTACCTATAAGGGTCCATGGTCAAGGAAAAAATTATTGGATGGTTTTCAGATCATGTTTGGTATCGAGAGAAGGTAATTGCGTTTGTAAACTTGATAATCTTTAAGGAAGTTTGATATCAAGAACCGGGTTTTCTCCTACAAGAAGAGTGAGATGGACTTGAACTAGTTCATAATATGGCATGTTGTACTCAATGTGATGAGCATTATATTGCACATGGTGAATTTGCATCGACGAGATCAAGCACGTCGTATTTTTGAACTAAGTTGAAGCATGGAACGCTTACGCTTTTCATTTCAAGAGAAACATATTCACTAAGGGATCGAAGAAGAATAGGATAGTAATCATGTATGTGCATATTTCTCTCGATGAGGCATGAAAAGGGACAATGTTGGTATTGTTTTCCCAGACTGAGCACCAAGGTTGTTCTAACGTCAAATGGTGGAATATAAAAAGGAACCAAAAATACCAATAGTAGTCAACCTACATGTAGACACAACTCGTAAAACAAAGAAGGATTATCAATCGAGGAAACATTTAAAACTTGTGGAATCATAGAAGTACGAGTTGTAAGACAATTTTGAGACTTAGGAAGAATTATTTGGAAAAATGATCACAAAATTACAACATGAACTATAAGCTAAAGAAGTGCTCTTATCAACATTATAGGAGGATGAAGTGCGGAGAAGAAAGGTACACCCACCAATGACATTGTAAGTGATTTAATGAATTTTCCTTCCCATGTAAATGTAAATCCTAATTCTGGTCAATTCAAAAAGTAAGCTAGAGATATAGGATCAAAATTTATTTTTAAATTGGGATATGAAGGAAAAGGACTTGGTTTGAATAACCAAGGTATAACTAATCCTATCTAGGTGGAGGAAAGACCTATATATGTAGGTCTAGGATAACTCATTGCTAAAAATGAGGAAGGAGAAATCTATGAGACAACAACGAGTGTAAAGACCAATCCACTAGTCATCCTGAAGCATCCAGTAGTAGGGAACATACCATACTCTTAGAAGAATGATAATGAGAGAAGAGGAAAATTTGACATCCAAAATAGGTATGATCATGTCGTTTTTGACTACAACAAGGATCCCATTATAACCCTAGTGCTATTGTAGACATTTACATGTGGTTATTGTGGATCCCATAGCCATTGTGTGATTTGGTGTTGAAATCAAAATAAGCACACTAAGAGGGTTAAGGGCGATGAAGAAAAGGAAAATTTTATATCATCTCAAGAAGACATAGGGGACCGATCCACCAAATATACACAACGTGATAGGTTTATCATACAAAGTGTTTTCTTGCAACATTGCTAATGAAAGTGTAACCATGAAGTCCTTAAAGAGGAGAAAAAGATTAGTCATCTCGAATTTGCATCAAAGTGACATAGTAGCAAGCATTGATCCCAAGTACCATAGGTTCCAGAGATCAAAATTATTGTTCTTTTAGAGAAGGAGTAGTTCAAAGGTCAACATGTCGTCGTATGAGATATATTTGATAAAGGATTAGGGTTCATGATCTAGGAGTAGTGAACACAATATTTTTGGGACAACAATCATCCTCAATGGGAGGTATGATTTGGAGTTCATATTGGGAATCTGATGTTTTGAGATACCCCATAACTTATTCAAGATGGTAGATGTCTTCAAGATATTTCCAACGCATTTTGAACGAGTCAAAATGGACATCGTGGGTGTGAGATACCACATCTAAAATTTTAATCAACAGATGGTCAATAGAAAATGGATTTTTTTGAAACCATCAAGAGTCAACATTTTTTGAAGAGCTCATCAAGACCTTTCCAAAACCTTTTGGACCATGGAAATCTGAGTATGTATGCAAAAGTTATGACCAATTAAATTTCACCAATCGGTGGTCATAGGAGTCAACAAGTGAAGGGTGCACCAAATGGGCAAATGTCATTTGACACATGGCATGCATATTTAATCATGTTGATTTATTTAGACATGTGGCATTAAATGTGGGTTTATTTTTTTAACCACGTAAAGGTTTTAGAATTAATTAAAAAATCCATATGAATATATGTGGTGGTTAAAGCCTATTAAATGGCTTGCATATATTTAACCCACTAAATGTGGATTACCCCATATAAAGCTGCCCCATCCACATCAATAATGGATAATATAACAGGGGTCATATTTTTTAATTATGGCTTAAGCTTATTTCAAATCTTAAAAAGGGAATTAATATCAATTAACCGTCTCAAAGCCTATTGATGCTATGATATTATTTGAAGAAATTTAAATATTTGATGGAAAAATTATTATTATGCCACATGGAATTTGGTTAAGCCCAGTTTTTTGAGGATTATTACAGGATATTTAAAAATAAGCCATGAATATTATTGAATATCCTTATATTCTAGGCCCCTAATCAAGAAAAGTAGGGGACCCAAATACATTGAAAAACACACAAGCCTCTCCCATTTGAAGGCTTAGGAAGCTAAGAGGTGAGGCAACATTATGAGGCCTTAGGAAATTTAAGAAGCCCATATTTGAGAGATTAAGCCCCATATTATTTATCATAGGCATTATTTTGAATAATTCCTATTATTATTTATTAATATGCATGTAAATAAAGCCCTATTTAATTAAATAGGCAATATTGTAAAAGATCGATATTTTTGTTATCGACATGATAAAAATAAGTCCTATAATTATAGGCATATGTAAAAATACAGGAGTGATTATTTGTTAACTCACCATCAGTGCAAAGGAAAAATTGATGCCTTATTCTCATGCTGGAGCCTGGAGATTCCATTGGGATTTGAGGCATGCGGTGAAGAACTAGAGAAGCACTAGAGCTTAGATCCTTAGTATGTTAGACATATTTTTAGATTGTTTACTTCAAAGGAGGGTCATATTCACCATTGAGCTCGTTGGTGACATTTGATCCACTTATTTTTGCTTAGATGTTCATTTTTGTGAAACAAGGTGGAAGGAGGTCATCATCAACACTAGACATGAGATCAATCTCACTCTGTGTAGAGGCTTATTTCTACCATACAACAGAGTGAAGAAGCATCCTTTTTGTCTATGCATATATAGAGAATTAGAACTATATAGTTGATGTGTTGAGGTCATATACAAGGATACTTAATAGCGTGTAATAGAGGCTTTGAGGTCTTCTGGAAGGAGACTTAGCACCATCCAACATAAGTGTTGAGGTCATATGTAAGGATACTTAACACCATAAAAAGGAAGAGTTGATGTATTTTAGAAGGAGACTTAGCACCATGCAATGAAGGTGTTGAGGTCTTCATTATTGTGGGAGTTTTCATTAAAAACTCATCAAAACTATTACAGAGCTCCCGGATTCGAATGAACTGGAGCCATAGGGTATTTCTCATTAGAGATCCGTTAGAGATAAAATCTTCTTGGATCAAACAATTTACATGAAGGAGGTTCTTGTTCTTCTATTATTAGGCTTATTATATCTTCAATTGTGATTTTGTACTAGATTTATAATTTAGAAGTGGATAATAATTTGATTCAATTTCTAAACTTGGAGATGTAGGCATTCCGCAAACTCTATTATCAACCCTTTTGCAGTGTGGTTCTTATTATTGCATTGCAATTGATTAAAGTTGATTATAATGGGGTAAATTCATTAAAATAATTAATTTCCTACAGGAAATGTTTAGTGGAGAATATTTGTTAATTCATGACTATTCCTATTTTTTAAATTTGAAATTGACGAATTTTTAGGGTACTAAGTAGGATTAGTTCACCAAATGTTTTTGGGTGCAAGTCAATTTTAGGGGTCAATTCGCCATTCCCACGAAATAAGAATTTGAAAAATTCTCTTGAGTACATCGATTGGTAGCATAGTTTTATGCTTATTGGCCAACAACATATAGTATGTTGTTGGCCAATAACATGGAAAATTCTACCGTCTAGTAGCATATTTTATGCTACCTACCGAAAACATATGGTATGTTGTTGGCTTGTAGCATAGAGAATGCTACCGATCGGTATAATTTTCTATGCTAGCAACCGACAATAACTATATGTTGTCGATTAGGTAACATATAAAAAATCTACCATATAGTAGAATTTAATAGTGATTTCATGATGTCTTGATATTTTCCATTCGTGCGAAAGATAATTTTCACATATTTTCCAAATATTTTCTAAGGATTTTTTCAAAGGGACCCTTAAAATCTTTCCTAATTTCCTATAAGGATTTGGTCACTAATAAAATTATTGGCTGGTTTTTGGATCATGTACCGACATGTCCTCCAACTCTACTTTCAAATTGATATCTTTCGGAGGGTCTTCTACTTCACTTGGGCCAACCTTTATTAGATAAATCATATATGGAACCCTATATAGGTAAGTAAACACTACCTTATTTTCTAACGCATAAATCCTAAGGAAACACACTAGAACACTCATTTTAGACACTTTTAAAAGGAATCCAAAACTCCCTAAATCTAAAAATAGCACATTAAAGTCATTAGGGAATCATCCACATCAATTCTCAAGCTTAAAAATGAGGTCAAGGTAATTATATATCTCATATACATGCACTCAAACAACCTCTCTCAAAGTATTTTAATAAGAGCCAAGTCAAAGAAAGCATGGTCAAAACAAATACCAAATTTGAATGATCTATCTAGATATCACATACAAGGTAGAGAATGACATGTGGTTTGAGGCCTCTTTACAATATCACCAATGTCTATGATGTATTGAGGTTCCAATAACCCTTTTAATGTTTTTTAGGACTCATCATCCATGCGTAGGTTTTGAGATGATTATTAGCTCATTCGAGTAACCTTGTTACAAATGTGACAATTAGGTTTTTATATTGATATAAAAATCTAGGAAGAAAACTAATGTAGAACGTGTTAGAAGTTGATTTGGATTAGGTACAAAACCATACAACTGGGTCAAGACTCTATGATATGGTTCTATTAGTCATTAAAATGTGCACCCGTGTCTCGATTTGGAAGAATCAAGTCATTTTTGACAACAATGGAACCATCCCTGTGTTGTGGGACCTTGCGTGCTTAGGACGGATCTCCGAAAAGGTCGGTTCCTCTATCTAATTATATCACTACTTCTACTCCAAATGCTGAAAGGAAAAGCTAAGTTAACAATTATAAGGGACCAAGGATAGAAGAATAACATGAAAAGAAACCTATATTAAAAGGTGATAGCACCAAAAAAGAGGGATGAACACTATCTATTCCGAGTGAAAATGAAGGGAAATGCGTGAAATAAGGCTAGGCACATGTAACATAACTTAAAACATATTACCGATTAATTTCATGGAACACACCTAAATAAGGATCTATAAGGGACATATAATAAAACAACGAGAACACAATGCAAAAGAAAATACATGAATAAAGAATACAAACACGTTAGGAAAAATAATAGTCATAAAACGATGCTTTTATTACTTCCGAAATGCAAAAGAACTATTACAATGGTGAAAGAGGTCAATATCCACATGCAAGAGCCAGATCTAGAGGTTTGTAACTCAAAATACAGAAAATATGAAGTCCTTAGCAAAGTGTGTAAGGATCCAAAGTTTCCAACATTAATAATGAGCCCAACTCTTACATTTATAGATGAATCCATGGAAGAAGAAGAGAAGAAGGAGGGAAAAATTGAATTTGAAATGCAACCACCAACAAGAAGCATTCAATGCCTACAAATCTATCAAATGCACTTCCCTAGGTCTGTTTGGCATGTTGGAGAAGGAAGGAGGGTAGATCATATCAAATCAAGTGGTTGAAGCAATCATATTTGCTCATTAATTCCCATTAAGACATTTTCCCATTTCTCACCTACCAGATCCACCAAGAATTCGAATTTGAATGTTTAGCATTATATCCCATGTCAACAGCTATTGATTGAGCCTAGGTGCATGCCAATTGAAGCTCAGAGAAAAATACATGGCTATCGAGAAGATGTCGAGCTGATATCCACATGTAAGACATGTGGTGTGTGTAGATTGGCTAAAAGAATGGCCAACTGTGCAAATGTTTTGTCATTTTTTTCCATGTTTCACTCATTTATTTGTTGCAAGGATCCAGATACCTATTGGCACAATTTTATTGGTCATGTGTGGCACACTCAAGCATGTCAGAATGACGTGGCACGAGAGGAGGGTGCAAAGGTATATGCATGGAATAATGAGGCACGGTGGAAGACAAAGGGAGGTGCACTCAATGCATGTAAGGAAAAAGGAAAAATATTGAGAAAAGAATGCATGGTTAAGGAATAACTATTACAAAGTAATGTGCAGGGCATACATGAGGGCCAAGGACTTAGTTGATTGGAGCAAGTGCAAGGTGTGCACACAGGATGAAAAAAATACTAGGAAGGAAGTGAATGCATAGAGGATGGACGTAAGGGAGGAGTGGAACAAAGATGAAAAATAAAATTAAGAGGGGAGAAGGGGAAGTGCACAAGGGTGTGTGAGGAAAAGAAGGGAGGTACGTGAGGAATCTGTAGCTAATGAATTGTGCTAAGTGAACTTGAGTGTGTGTAACCTTGCAATGAAGAGATCAAATCCAAAATATGTATACAATTTGTCCAAATAACTAGGAGAGTTATTTGAATAATAGTTTTGAAACTTTTGGGGCCATCTTCCTACTAGATGAAGGAGATCAATAGCCTAGAGCATCCATTGGGAATGGATTCTACTATGTAATCATGAAATTCTGATTTGTAACTTTGAAGAACTGCCCTTGAAGTCACTTAAAGGATCATTTCTTGACTCTGTTTTGAATCTTGTAACTAATAAAAGAAGACCCGCATCCTGGAAGAAACATAAAAGAGTGCACGGGAAGCACGTGAGAGGAAATAACTATGTACAAACAAATAATGTGCACGCAAAGGCACTGGAGAGAATGAAACTACTATAATATGTACAAAATGATGCATAAAAATTAGTGGAAGGGTCTGAGATGGATCCCATTTACTAGGATTTGTAATACACCTCCATGAAGATGAGTCAACTTCAAAGAGTTAGCCTCTTTACAGAAAATTATGATGTATGGGCCACTCCAAAGTGCATAAAACTTTGAACGACACCTGGTTTAGCTCTGTTAGCATCCCATTTCAAAACCAAGTCCCCAAATTTGAAAATTTGAGGCTTGGCCTTTCTGTCAAACAATTTATTTATTGCTTGTTGATGTTGTTCTAGCTTGATCATGAAAAAATTTCTTGATTCTTTAAGATTAACCAGCTCTTCCATTCTGATTTCTCTCTGGTCTATGCCTCCAAATTCAATTTGTTGTGTGAGCGTTAATGAGTTCAAATCTAGTGTCAAAGGAAGCGATGCCTCTTTTTCCATAGACAAGATTGTAAGGAAAATTTCCTATTGCCTTTTTAATTGTGATTCTATCTACCTTGAGCACGTGTGAGACCTTAGTATGCCACTATCTTTGGCTGATGTCTATTGACGTTTCATAATTCTAATCGGTTCTTTTTTTTATTCTTCCACAACATTTACTTGTGAGTAATAGTTGGAAGAATTCTTTAGATAAATGCCTGAATTTAGAGCCCGATCATTGACTCTTGTCCTAAGGAAGGATTTTTCATTATCGTGAGATAATGGTTTGAGGAACACCAAACCTTGTGACTATGTCCTCGAGAAAGTAAAGGATAAATGACTCGGTTGGTTTCTTGAGCACGACAACTTCTGTCCATCTAGTGAAGTAGTCTGTGATCACAGCACTACCACTTGTGTCTAACTCTTGAAGGTAGATTGATCATACCTATGAAGTCAAGACCCCATTTTGTAAAAAAATTATCCACTAGGATTGGTCGGAGAGAGGAAGTGATGTCAATCTCTTCTTACCTACAAAGAAAACACATTCCTTGCATTTCGTGACCCACTTGTGTGCATATGAAAACAGGGTAGGCCAAAAGATTCCTGCCATCATGATATTCATTATTATAGTTTTGGAAGATAATTTTCCACCGGAGAGAATCCATCATGAAATTCTTCTAACTCTTTTTTTAGTCTCAGTGTCATTGATACATCTTAACAACATGCCATCAAGATTCTTCTTGAAGATAAGTACATCAATCAAAAAATAGGGGATAGATTGTAACCTTACATGTCTTCTCTTTTCTTGTTCAAACCAAGAGGGTATGTACCCTTGGAAAGTAATGTGATTATGTCCTTCATCCCGGTGAGCGCACCCGGATCCATATTCTACTCAAGTTATGTGCTACTGAGATCCTTATCCAAAAATAATGAAGTTTAAGATTCATTACATGCATCCTCAGTGATTATCCTACATATTGTGCTACATCTTACCATAATTGTGGCTTTGATAGTCACATCATATTCCATGATTTTGGTCACCCACCATGCTATCTTTTTGTTGATCTCTACTCCCATAATGAAGTCTCTGAAAGAGGAATGGGAGACTAACACCTTGATATGGTTTATGACATGAATACTCTTGAGTTTCTTGAGCACGTGGATGATGGAGAAAAATGTTTCTCCATGTGACTATATCTTAATTCATAATCCTTCAGTTAATGCTGGATGAAGAAAGCCATTGGTTGTTCCAATCCTTGTTCATTTTCTTGTGTTAGGATAACAAAAACACCCACATCAGCCATTGGTTAATGAGTGATGACACATAAGAAATTTATTGCTTGAGTTTTTTGAATATTTATCTTCCTTCTGTTGTCCATCTGAAAGATATGTCCTTCTTAAGCATCAGGGTGATGGGTCAAACCATTCTTGAAAAGTTATGGATAAAACACCTAACAAAATTGATCTTTCCAAGGAAGGACCGTAAGGATTTATTGTGTGCTTTGGTAGGGAAAGAGCAAGGATGGATGAAATGCACTCAGGATCAATTGAGATGCCTTCCTTTGAAACCACATGACCCAAAATCTTACTCTACGCCACTATAAAATTTACCTTCTTGGGGTTAAGAGACACCCAATACTTTCTACATATCTCAAAGACTTTCTCTAGGTGCGCCATGTGATCCGTTCTCTTTTTTGAGAAGAATATTATTTAATCAAGGTAAACCAATATGAACTCATTCATGTAACCTTTGAAGGCAATATCCATGGCACGCTGAAATGTGGCACCCGCATTTGATAGACCAAAGGGCATCTTCTAATATGTATATGTTCCCCCGATTGGTTGTAAACACTTTTTTTTTGAATTGATCCTCTTCGTTAACCATGATCCGATTGAAACACTGAATATCCATCTAACATAGAGAATATTTGTGCACCAAGGACAATCTACAAAATATTCTCCATTGAAGGAAAATGATAATGATCATTTAAAGAGACCTTGTTCAAATATCCGAACTCAACACACAGTTTGATTTCACCATTCTTTCTTGCACACTTTGAACTAGATTTATGACCCAAGTAGAGTACTTGATGGAAAAAATAATCCTTTCATTAATGATTTTGGATAATTCCTTTCTCATGAGAGGTTATATCTTTGGATTGACTAGTCACTACTTTTTTTTCGACGGGCTTGATACTAGGATCAAGGTCAATGGAGTGTCAAGCAACACTTAGATCAAAACCTTTGAGGTTTTCATACTCTCATGAGAATATATCACTATATTTTTGAAAGAGAGAGATGAAAGCTTTCTTTTCATCATGTGTGCAAGTCTTACTAAGAATCATCTCTTTTCCATGTGCAATAGTGAATGGAGAGTAGTATTCATGCACGGTGCACATATACTTTTCTTCACCCTTGAATTCATCATCAGGGATAAAATTTTTCTCTAAGGTGACCAAACCTTTAGGTAGTTTTGTTATCCAAAATGTGCCCCTTGCTCATTTTGTGGCTAACTCCTTTCATTCTTCCCTCTCTTGTGCCTCAGTCATAATTTTTTGCTTTTCAGAACTCAAAACTTTCTAGAAATGGCACCATTGGATAGATATCTTTCTCAAATTTCCAGAAAGGTAAAGTTTTCCTCCTAACTCCATGTATTTTTGAAGTTATGGCTCAGCGGAGTTTTTGTGGGAATTTTTCCCCTGAAAGGCCCGCAGCCAATGAAATGGCACCACGTGTCCAAGGAAGTGGCGGGGTCGGAGGAAAACTTGGATTTTAGCAAGTGTTAGGAAATTTTTTTGAAAGGGATATTTTACCCTGCAGGCCAACCGGCGCATCAAATTATGCCACGTGTCTAGGGGGAAAAAATTGAAAAATTGACTAAGTGTTAGCCTGCATGAAAAATTCAAAAGGAAGGCCCGCCGACTAATCATGTTATGACACATGTCATATGGCATCGGACCTTCAGAGGGTGGAAGAAAGATTGGATTTTTGCAAAATTTTTGGTAAAAGGAATGGAGAATTTTTGGCTAGCTGCCCCCACCGACCAATCATATTATGCCACGTGTCCATGGACATGCGGGGTAGCGGAGTGCGGCGGGAGATTGGGATTTTTTCCCAAAAGCTAAAATGAAAAGGAAAAATGTTTACCCAGGGCCCACAATGAATGAGGTTTTTCCATGTGTCCTAGTCAAAAATAGGATCAAACAGTGATGAGAAAATTTAGGAGGACAGCCCACGCCCAATCAGCACATGCCACGTGTCCTTAGATCATCGGCCTGGCGGGGAATTTTGGAAAATTTTCCAAAGGGCAAAATGATGGAAAATGAAGCATTAAAGGCCCACACCCAATCAAAACATGCCACATGGCACCTAGAATGGTGGAGCATGGGGAATTTTTGGAAAATTTTCCAAATGACCAAAAAGTGGAAAATTTAAAAAATTTTGCCCGCCAATCCGATTTGGCCCTGTTTTGCCCTAAAATTTCAAATGGCCATATCTTTCGATCCAGAGCTCGGTTTTTCACGTTCTTTATATAAATGGAAAGATGGTGAAATTATCTACAATATTTTGAGGTCATTTTTGCATTTTGATGGAGTTTGGAGAGATAAATTTGAAAAATGCCTCTGGCACGTGATCATGGGCAGAAATGACGTTTCAACCACCATTTTTAATGAAGAATGGCTCACATTCTCTCCCAACATGGCGAAAAATGTCAGGAGATGGGCCTGTAAGGATTCTCATGCTTTTTACTACATTTTGGTTGATGGTTGAAGCTCTCCCACTTTTTCCTATGTTTCTCTCTCCTGGGGTCATGGCTTGCACTGTAAAAGCTAGAATGGGTTCATTTTTGAAAGAGGAGACACTTTTTCAGCTCTGCAACTTCCCTTTTTCTTCCTTTTGGCAAAATTTGTGGAAATTTTTACCTTTCCATGTAATACAACACCCTTTTTGCCTCTTGATCACTGTAATGCATTGTATTGGATCTGGAATGTTAATATATGCTCTGTGATTAAAATCCCTCAATCCTTTCATATATCTACCATTGTTTTCCTGATCTTTCATTACATTTTGAGCAATTTGTGCATGCTTTGTGCTTTGTGTTTTCTTATGGATTGTGTATGTATTATAGTATTAGGTGTCTGTAACTCCTTTGGTGCATCACCTCATTAGCATTAGCTTCATTTTCTTGCATTCCTTATCTTTGTCCCCTTGGAATTTAGAGTAGGAACTAGGAATTTAAACCTCTGCAACTTGTAAGTGATATATCTAATCAAGGGAGTTGAGGAACCAGCCTCTAATCTAGAGATTCCTCTCCCATTTTTACAAGTCCCACACTTGGGGAGAGGATTCAATGTTGTGCAATCACACTGGATGTCCAAGATGTCAAACTAGAAGTCTAATCAACATCCAGGGGTGTTGCTGATTTGCAACAACAGTTTTGGCACGCCCGGTGGGACCTTAGAGGTCTTCATCTTCATTGCAACAAATTGATGTGCATTTGTTGCAAGTTTCTTGCTTAAAAGAGCCTTAAATTACACATCTGTGACTCCAATGAAGAAGAATCAACTGGTTTTAGCAATGCAGACCTGAAAACTCATGAGAAGAATCACTACAAGGTCAAGAGTTGGAGAAGAAGAGGTGTTGTTTGAGTATCTATAGTTATCTCTAAGAAGAAGGCAAAGAGGGAGGAGAATTCAAAGGTATCCATCTCCACCAAATAGAACTCTCTCAACTCCTCCACCTAGTAGGCCTTTCATTCAATCAACAAGGGTTTTAAGGCCAATAGGAATGGCACAAAACAACCCTTATGTCAATTTGACCGCGAGCCCACTTGATCTCAATGCATAGAATCCAATCCTAGTTACATCATTGAAGAAAATTCCATACTTCACTGGAGAGAATTAGACCACTCCCGGTGATCATGTTAAGGATATTGCTAACATTTGTGCAATCCATGAGATCAATGAGATGCGAAGTTATTGTCAAACCTTGGCCTCTTCATTCAAAGGGAAAGCTTTGCAATGGTTCAAGAGTCTTGCCTCAGGTTCTATCCAAAATTAGAACCAGCTATGTATAGCCCTCCATGAGCAGTTTGGAGAAAAGGGAGATAACTTGTCCCTTTTGGAACAGTTGGCAACCATCAAGAGAGCTCCCAATGAGTAGCTGACTGACTTCAACTTTAGGTTTCAAATGAATTAGGAGAGAATTCTAGTGGCGGTAAGGCCAGTGCAGATGGTGCTTTTCTATATTACCTTAAAGCTTTAAATTCTGATATTTCTATGTTAATTCAATCCATGGGAGGCACAACTATCCCTGTTGCTTATAGCATTGCCATTAGAGCTGAAAATTGTTTGATTCAAGCTGGCAAGCTAGCTCCTAGGCCTCCAATGCCATTATTTCCAAGTTTAAAGAACCCAAGTACAAATCAAATGCCTATTTTAGCCCCTATTCCCACTCTAAGAAATCAAAATTCAAGTGAATCTTCTACTTCATCTCCTAGTGCCTCAAATGAACTCCAAGAAGTCATGAAGCAATTACAAAATCTAGGCAATGAGCTGGTTACACTCAAAAGGTAGCAAGCCCAAGGTTTTAGACCTCCTTTCCAGCCTCAAGCTTAGCTCGGCAGCCATACCAACCTCAAAGACCACCCAATCCAGTTGTAAATAAAAATCAAACAATACCTCCTACCAATAGACCATTTCAGCCCTATAATCCCAATGTTATATCTACCTCTAAGGCATTAGTGCCAGTGCAAAACAACATAGCTCAAGAGTATGATTGGTGTTTCCCATGCAATGAACCTCATAACCAGTCTATGTGCTTCAATAGTGCCTTGAAACAAGAATTAATGGTGACTACAACTGGTGTGGAGGGTGAAGGTAGTCAAGGAAATAACCAACAACAAGACACATTCCAGCAGCAATCAGTTCCAAATGATACCACACTTGTAAACCGGCGAGCAGCGAGATATTTTTGGCATGAATCAAATGATTCCCAAAGTATTGCAGCAAACACAAGGTCAAAAAGGAGAAATTTGGGTGAAGAACAACCATTGGCTCCAAATAATCCACAACCTCCTACTATTCCAAAAATTATTGGCAAACAAAATTCAGTTCCAAACACACAAGGGCTGCCTAAAACAGCTCCTAGACCAATTCAAATGCTAGTTGTTGTTGCCCATATGCAAGGAATGAATGTGTAAGCCAAGGGACATCAAAGAGATGTTTCATCCCCACTCAACATCATTGATCAGATGAAGAAGACAAATGTAAACATATCAATGTGGGAATCACTATCTATCCCATGCCAAAGAGATTTTCTACAAGCTGTCATAAAGGATTGGTCAACTTCAAATCAGCAAGTCCAAATGCAAGAGAAGGTACTCACAAATGTTGCCCAACCTGAAGGGAATCATGGAGGACAACAAGGTAAAATGTTGAAGCCCCCTCCATTCTATGTTTCATTGATCATTGGAAACCAATTAGTACACAATTGCATGATTGATTCCGGGGCAAGTAGTTCAGTAATGCCCAAGAAAATAGCTGATCAGTTGGGAATTTAGTATGAAGTCATATCCAAAGGGGTAGTGCAATTGGATGGGACAACAGTAACAATAGTTGGAGTGATAAAAAACTTGAGTCTTACTTTACATGCATGCCCCAACGTTGTTGTTTTACAAGATGTCTCAGTAATAGACCTTCCACCACTCTTTGCCCTATGTCTTTCAAGGGATTTCACAGCCAAGATTAGAGGTTGCTTATCTATTGTTTGGTCACACATGTTTTTCAGGACAAGATATGGAACTAAAGCCACAATCAGATCTGAGCCTATTGCAAACTTCCACATTGAGCCTTACACTCCAAGTCAGATCAATACCAATTGTTCAACGTTTGATCAAGAGGATTATCTAAGCACTGATGAAACTGACACCAAGGTAGGAAGCATCCCAGATCTAACTCTTGATGAATGGGAAAACAAGGTGCATACTTTTGATCCTTATCAAGAAATAGAAGAATCTGAGCTAGGATTATATTGCACGTATGAAGAAAATCAGCCTATTCCTAGCATCACCAAGCCAAACCACAAGGATGAAAATGAGGTATGGTAGTTGTTTTTTGATGGATCAAGGAGTAGACAAGGTGCAGGAGGTGGAGCTATGCTTGTTTCACCTCAAGGAGTTAAGTATTATTCAACTTTTAGATTCTATTTTACATGCTCTAATAACACTGTTGAATATGAAGCCTTCATACAAGGATTGCATTGGTCAATGGGGAGAGGAATAAAGAACTTGCAAGTATTTGGTGACAATGAGTTGATTATCAACCAAGTTAAGGGGTAGCATGCTTCCAAAATGATCTGCTCAAGTGCTACAAGAATAGGGTGTGGGACCTCATTGAATATTTTTAAGGTTTTGGCATAAAATCCATTCCTAGAAAAGAGAACCAAGCTATTGACAGGCTTTTAGGAGTTGGGGCAGCCTTTGACGTTGTTGAAAGCATTAAAAAAGACATGGTACAACCAAACATCTATGTGATTGTAAGGCCTTCAGTGCCAGAAAACAATGTAAGTTGGCAAGTGTTTGAAAATGATCAGCAAATCATCCATTTCTTACAAGAAGAGGCTGAGTTCTCAGCTAAAAATCAGGAAAGGTTGGAGCAGCAGTATGGTGACCAAGTGGTACAACCGAGAACCAACAAACTAATAAAGAGAAATATTACTTTGGAGTCCATTTTCAATCCTAGTGATGAGTTTAGGAAGGAGAAAGCAAACATCCAAGTCAAGGGAGAAGATTCGGTGTCCATCTTGGTGGAAGAAGGCGATCACTCCGAGTTGGTAAAGTGACAACTAAGCAAGAAAGGTATGAGTTCACACAACTTTGTCAAGAATTCCCTGATGTGTTTCCTTGGAGCTATGAAGATTTGAAAGGTTTCAATCCCAAGTTAGCTCAACACACCATTGAATTAGATCCAAGTACTAAACCTATCAGACAAAAACAAAGGCCACTCAATCCACACATGGAGCCTCTCATGAGAAAGGAATTGAATAAGTTGATAGAATCAAGAATCATATTCCCTATCAAGCATTCTAGTTGGGTAGCCAACTTGGTTCCAGTTAGAAAGAAGAGTGGGGAAATCAAATTGTGTGTTGACTTCAGAGATTTGAATAGAGCATCTCTCAAGGATCATTATCCACTTCCTTCCATGGAGCAGATTTACAAGTTGTTGCTGGCTCTGAGAGGTTTTCACTACTTGATGGCTATTTGGGGTATACTCGATTATGGTGAAAGAAGAGGATTAGTTCAAGACAACCTTTACAACCAAATGGGGAACTTATGCATATAGAAAAATGCCATTTGGGTTGTCCAACATTAGAGCTACTTTCCAAAGGGCAATGGACATGGTGTTCAAGGATTTGATTAACAACATGGTGCTGATATATCTTGATGATATCACTTTTTTTTCAAAAAATGCAGCAGACCATCTCTTTCATTTGAGGCAAGTGTTCCAAAGGTGCAGAAGATTTGGAGTATCCCTGAATCCTAAAAAGTGTATTTTTCTAGCTCATGAGGGAAAGCTCCTTGGCCACATTGTCTCCAAAGAAGGATTAGCAATTGATCTAGAAAGAGTTGAAGCCATAAGAGCACTACCATTGCCAAGCCACAAGAAGGCCCTCCAAAGTTTCTTGGGAAGAGTAAATTTTGTTCGGAGGTTTGTCCCAAATTTTGCAGCCCTAGTCAAGCCTGTCACCAAGATGTTAAAGAAGAGCATGGCTTTCAAATGGATAGCAGAAGGAAAAGAAAGTTTTGAAGTAATCAAAGAGGCCATCTCTCAAGCCCCAACTCTTATTAACCCGGATTTCTCCAAGGATTTCATCCTCTATGCATTTGGGGGTGATGATACTATTTCTGCAATTTTAGTATAGCAGAACAAAGACAATGAGGAGCAGCCAATTACTTTCTTCAGCCAAAGCCTAGAGGACTATGAGGTGAGGTATTCCTTCATTGAGAAGCATGTTCTTGCAGTAATCGGGGAGCTTGAAGAAGTTCAAGCATCTAGTTTCAAATAACAAGGTTCAATTGCTGGTTTCTCATGTGGGATTCAAAGACTTACTCCTCAAAAAATACCCAAATGAAAAAAAGGGTAGGTTGGATTACTCATGGCATGGAGTATGACATTGAGATCAAAGTCACCAAGTTGCTTTGAGAGGAAAAGCATTGTGTGAGCAGCTGGTTTTGAGCAAACAAAAGGAAGCATGCAATGAGAAGGAGGCTATTTTGGCGTTGTAGGAAAGCCATGAGCAAGGAAGAACTCAAAAGGAAAATGATGGTATCCTCACTCCTTGCTGGAACCAAGACATAATGCACTTCCTAAGCACAGGTCTATGCCCTCCAGAGATGAACAAGACAAAAAGAAGACACTTCAGATTGTAGGCTGTCCCATATGCCCTTGTTGATGGTGTTTTGTTCAAAAAGGACGTGAATGGAGTGCTATTGAGATGCATTGGTACAAATCAGATTCACAAGGTGTTGGAAGAGTTCCATGGTGGATCAGTTGGTGGTCATTTTACACCTAGAGTGATAGCTCTAAAGATCATGAGGGATGGCTATTATTGGCCCAAGATTTTCAGTGATTGTTATGCATGGATCAAGAGGTGCAAGAATTGTGCCTTCTTCACAGGTAAAGAGAGGCTAGCTTCCCTTCCATTGCATCCAATTTTAGTTGACCAGCCATTCATGCAATGGGGTTTGGACTTCATTGGATTCATTAATCCCAATTCGAGCCAAGGGCACAAATGGATTTTAACAACAACAAATTACTTCACCAAGTTGACTGAAGTAGTAGCACTCAAGGAAGCAAATGAATCTAGCATCCTAGATTTGTATGAGGGAATAACAACCAAATTTGGCACAATAATATCGAGTTAATGCATTGGCATTCATTGGGTCCAAGGTAACTGAATGGGCTGTCAAGAATGGGATCTACCTAAGCACTTCATCAAATTATTACCCTCAGGGTAATGGCCAGGCTGAATCTACAAACAAGAACTTGTTGAGGATCATTAGGAGGAATCTTGATGAAAATCAAAGGTCTTGGCATACTAAGTTAAAATCAGCCTTATGGGCTGATAGGATAACTCCTAAAAGATCTATAGGTAACTCCCCATTCAAGCTTGTTTATGGAAGAGAGGCAATTTTTCCCATGTCACTTGAGTTGCCAACATTGGAACTCATGAAATAGTTGGAGTTGTTGGATTTTGAGCCCATGGAGGTCAGATATGCAGAATTGATGGGGCTCCAAGAAATCAGAAATCAGGCATCCCAAGAAATGGAGAAGGATCAAGCTTTGATAAAGAAGACCTTTGATAGGAAGGACAAAGATAGATCTTTCCAAGTTGGAGATCTAGTGTTAAAATGGGATGTAGACAGAGCGAAACTGGGAAGGCATTCAAAATTTTATGCCATTTGGAGTGGCCCATACATGGTCACAAAGTGCAAGTACAGCAATGCTTTCCAATTGTCTTCATTGGATGGTGAAGAATTACAGATTCCAGTCAATGGAATCCATCTAAAGCATTCATACTAAAGGGAATTCTCCACCTTGTACATATTAGCTAGGTTTTCATTCCTCTAGGTGCTTGTGCACATTATTTTGTTGTAGATTAGTTTTATTTTCCCTAAGTGCTTTGGCACAAGCTTGCTGTCCTCGGAAATGTGTCTTATAGGCCTTGCTCCAATCAAATGATGTTCCACCCTCCACCCTCCTCCTTGTAGTGTTCTAGTCAGTTGGGGTACCAAGCAGAGAATTTGATGACTCCATGCCTAATGGATTGCTTCAGAAACTGGTAACTTCATCCAGCTAGGTAGATGACCCCTCTGAGTCACCAAAATTGTTATCCAAAATGTGCCCCTTGCTCATTTTGTGGCTAACTCCTTTCATTCTTCCCTCTCTTGTGCCTCAGTCATAATTTTTTATTTTTAGGCACTCAAAACTTTCTAGAAATGGCACCATTGGATAGAGCTCTTTCTCAACTTTCCAGAAAGGTAAAGTTTTCCTCCTAACTCCATGTATTTTTGAAGTTATGGCCCGACGGAGTTTTTGTGGGAAATTTTCCCTAAAAGGCCCGCAGCCAATGAAATGGCACCACGTGTCCAACAAAGTGGTGGGGCTTAGAGGAAAACTTGGTTTTTACCAAGTGTTTGGAAAAGTTTTCAAAAGGGATATTTTTCCCAGGCCCACCGGTGAATCAGATTATGCCATGTGTCTAGGGGGAAAAATTGAAAAATCAACTAAGTGTTAGCCTACATGAAAATTTCAAAGGAAGGCCCGCCACCAATCATGTTATGACATGACTCCTATGGCATCGGACCTTCGAGGGGTAGAGGAAAGATTGGATTTTTGGTGAAGTTTTGGTAAAAGGAATGGAGAAGTTTTGGCCCGCTACCCCCACTGACCAATCATATTATGCCACGTGTCCATGGACACGCGAGGTAGCGGAGCATGGTGGGAGATTGGGATTTTTTCCCAAAAGCTAAAATTAAAAGGAAAAATGTTTTCCTGTGGCCCAAAACAAATGAGGTTTTTCCACGTGTTCTAGTCAAGAAATAGGATAAAACAGTGATGGAAAATTTAGGAGGAAAGGCCCATGCCCAGTCCAAGACATGCCATGTGTCCTCGAGATCGACCGACATGATGGGAATTTTTGGAAAATTTTCCAAGGGGAAAAATGATGGAAAATGAAGCATTAAAGGCCCGTGCCCAATCAAAACATGCCATGTGGCACCCATAATGGTGGAGTGTGGGGAATTTTTTGAAAATTTTCCAAATGACCAAAAAGTGGAAAATTTAAAAAAATTTGCCCACTAATTTGATTTGGCCCTGTTTTGCCCTAAAATTTCAAATGGCCATATCTTTCGATCCAGAGCTTGGTTTTTCACATCCGTTATATCAATGGAAATCTGGTGAAATTATCTACAATATTACGGGGTAATTTTTGCATTTTGATGGATTTTGGAGAGATAAAATTGAAAAACACCTCTGGCACGTGGTCATGGGCATAAATGACATTTCAACCACCATTTTTAATGAAGAATGGATCGCATTCTCTCCCAACATGGCGAAAAATGTCAGGGGATGGGCCTGTAAGGATGCTCATGTTGTTTTACTAAATTTTGGTTAGTGGTTGAAGCTCTCCCATGTTTTCCCGTGTTTCTCTCTCCTAGGGTCATGGCTTGCACTGTAAAAGCCAGAATGGGTTCATTTTTGAAAGAGGAGACACTTTTTCAGCTCTGTAACTTCCCTTTTCTTCCTTTTTGGTAGAATTTGTGGAAATTTTTACCTTTCCATGTAATATAGCACCCTTTTTTTCCTCTTGATCACTATAATGCATTGTATTGGATCTGGAATGTTAATATATGCTCTGTGATTAAAATCCCTCAATCCTTTCATATATCTACCATTGTTTTCCTGATCTTTCATTACATTTTGAGCAATTTGTGCATGCTTTGTGCTGTGTTTTCTTGTGGATTGTGTATGTATTACAGTATTAGGTGTCTACAACTCCTTTGGTGCATCACCTCATTAGCATTAGCTTCATTTTCTTGCATTCCTTATCTTTGTCCCCTTGGAATTTAGAGTAGGAACTAGGAATTTAAACCTCTGCAACTTGTAAGTGATATATCTGATCAGAGGAGTTGAGGAACCAACCTCTAATCTAGATATTCCTCTCCCATTTTTACAAGTCCCACACTTGGGGAGAGGATTCAATGTTGTGCAATCACACTGGATGTCCAAGATGTCAAACTAGAAGTCTGATCAACATCCAGGGGTGTTGCTGATTTGCAACAACAAGTTTATTTTACTTCAGCTTAAATTACTTGGTCACCATAGATGTCATGCAAGTCAACTTACATGCTTGATGAGAACTCACTTTATCTTGAATGATCTCGTATGATCTACATGTCACTATCAAACACTTTCCAGCTTTGGTGTTGTTGTTTAAATGGATGGTCTGATCACCATATTAATGTGTTGAATGTTTCCTTTAAAAAAATTTCAGCAAGAGAGAATTGCAAACCAAGTGCGACCATTTGATCAACTTCTTTTTTCATTTTGTGGAGCACCACATTTAGATTTAAAGTATCGAAGCTCTCAAGGAGGTCCCAAACTCTATGTTTATAAGCTTTGAGAAGCTTATTATTTTCCTGGCACTTGTTAGTAACCTAGTGGATAACCAATTTTGTATCCTGAATATATGTAGTACCTTAATCTTCTTCTTTTCAGCAATAAGAAGACCATACATCAATGCCTCATACTCCCCCAAATTAGTAGAGCATGTGAACTGCAACCTATGAGATAAGAAGAACTTCTCACCCTTAGGAGAAATGAGAACAACTTTTGCCCCCACGCCGTTTATACTTCTCGATACATCAAAGTATAAATTCCATAGGCCAAGTTCAACTTGGTCTTTCTTGAGTACGGTGTGGCAACATAATGTCTTCTTCAAGAATGCAATAAGTACCAATCCTAGTTTCACGAGGCTTCCATTTCTTTAGCATATGGGTCAAATTTATGGTTCCTCTATGCTTCATCATCAAGTACTAAATCAATGATAGAAGGTGGAAGACAATGCTCTTTAGGAATTGAAGTTGATTCTTGGATTAAATAGTTGGCTTGGAGAGGGGATGGGACACATGACTCTACATGATAGGAAATTATTGGCTTAGATTATATGATGAACCATGTACCATAACTTGTCTTGAGTAACATATGAGACAAATTAGAAGACAAGTAACCACCCAATTTTGTAGTAAATTCTCTTGATAGAAATAGGAAAACAATGGAGGTAAGTCAATGATAGATACATATTGAGTTATTGTTATATTTAGAAATACACAGAGGGTTAACTCAAGATCCTAGATGGTTCCTAGGGTGGTGAAAGTTGATCCATCAAGTTGTAATATTCCTTTAGTCAAGGGGCTATACTCAAGACTTAGGACATAACCTATCTTCTTGGGCATAACAGAATTAATAGCACTGAATCAATCATACAGTTATGGACAAGATGTTTACCTATGATCAAGGTCATATAGGAGGGTAATTTTTTAACAAATTTACTTACTTTCTTCTCCTCTTCTTGGCATATGTTGATAGAAGTGTGTGGCTGCCGCATAGGCTGGATCGAGCATGGGAGTTGTGATATAGCTTCATGCAATAGGTCGTCTTTGGGATGGAATGGTCAGGGCATCCCACATTGTGAAATTTATATTTTCTTCTTCATTTGGTCCATAATGCTAAATGAAAGACCCATTGATTTATGCATTTGGGGCATAGGAACATCCTTTCTTGACTATCTAGGAATGCAAGAAGGGGATTTAGCCAAAGCTGAGGCTTGACCTACCAAAGGAGGGGCGCACACCACTTTTAAAGGAGATTTTCACTAGGGCTCTTGTGTAGGGACTTGAGAATTTTCACTACTAGATGCCTTGGTTGCAGATTTATACTTTTGAGGGTCTATTTATGTTGCTGGAATTATGACTTACACGCCAGACTCAAACATTATCTTCTTGTATCTTGTGTTGTCTGTAACTTGGGTGCATGGTCTTCTTACATCTTCTACAGCTTGGTTGATTGCACATAAGTCCTCAGCACCAAAGAACATCAAATTTTCCTTTGGAGGAGCTTCTATCCTTTCTTAGTTATCTGCTTCTGGGAACTTGTTGAAGGCTCACAAGTGGAAGCATTCTGGATCATATAGACTTGTGCGTGAGTAGTATTGACACAATGATATTGAGTATGAGACATGTTGCAAGGGAAGAACCATTTTGAATCTTGTGCCAATTTTTTTGAATTAGAACAAGGACTTGACTTTCATAGGGTGTTGGAAGAGAGGGTGTCGGAGGAAAAACTTGTAAGGGAATATGTACATTAACATGCCATCTATCATTCTTACCGGTTGGGGGCGTATATGTGGTTTCCATATTGATTATACCAAGGTGATCGCTTTGGATATGTGTCTAATTTTCACTTCCTTTGTAGGCTTGTGCTTGTTGTTTCTCTAATGATATGACTTTGTTTGACAAATTTCTAATCAAGGCCTTCAATTCTTCATCTTATTTTTGTTGTATTGGAGAGTAGGATGTTGATGCAACATGTTTCACACTTTTCTCAGGAATAAGAATAGGGGCCAAAGAAGGTTGGGGTGCTTGTGACATTTATGGGAACAAGGGAATATGTGGTCTAGGAGCTATCTTTCCTATCTGAATAAGACTATTTTTTTCCCTTACTTGCAATATTATAAGTAGTTGGTAAAGTCCTACCTCCCATGGATTGAATCATGACTGAGATATCATTATTCAACACCTTTAGATAATATAGAAAAGCATGTTGGGTTGTAGGCCTTACCACAAGAGGGATTCTATCCCAAGTCTTCTAAAATATGATGTTGAAATTAGTCATCTACTCATTGGGCACCCTTCTTGTTGTTGTCAGTTACTCCACCAAAGACAAGTGATCTGACTTATCTTCAAAATAATTACAAAGAGTTGTTCCCACTTCATCCCAGGTGGCAATAGATCCAATCCTTAATCCTCGGTACCATTGAAGAAATTTTCCTTTGAAATAGGTTGTAAGTAGCTTAACTACTACATCATCATGTGTGATCAAATAGAGTGAACATATGTTTACTACATCCTAGATATGCTCTTGAGGGGTGACTTGATTCTCACCAGTAAAGTATGGAATACTTTTGAGTGTGCCATTTGGCATATCATGTTGCAGATCTAGAACCAGGGGACTTCTTTAGCAAAGTTCCTTAGTGGAGGAGGTGGCTAATGCATAATTACTAGGTGTTGTGGTTGTCTGTTGTGAGGAGTTGAATGGGCATGACGCTACTGGAGATGGAGATGTGCGTGCAAGATTTTGGAATGAAATATTCTCGGGGATAGTTGGAGGTACTTGAAAGAATATTTAGCTATTGCACTTCTCCTTGTATGCACTCTTCTCATGAAATACACTCAAGGATACTAAAATAGAGATTTTTAATTGTTGGGAGTCATAAAATGGGCTAAAATAAGCCTCCAAAGGTTGAAATACTAAGTCCACACACCAGAACTTAGCAATATGAAATTTAAGCTTTCATTGCTTGTCCCACCGGGCATGCCAAAAATTGTTGGTCATTCAAACGTGCACCCATGTCTCGATTTGAAAGAAGCTGTGTCATTTGTGACAATAATGGAACCATCCCCAAGTTGTGGGACCTTGCGTACTTGGAATGGATCTCCAGAAAAGGTTGGTTCCTCTATCTAATTATACTGCTACTGATTCTCCTAGTGCTAAAAGGGAAAGATAAGCTAACAATGCCAAGGGACTAGGGATAGAAGGATAACAGAAAGGAAATATACACTAAAAGGTGATAGACCCAAAAGAGGGACGAACACTATTTGTTCTGAGTGAAAATGAAGGGAAATGCATGAAAGAAGGCTAGGCACATGTAGCATAACTTAAAATGTATTTACCATATTAGTTTCATGGAACACAACTAAATAAGGAGCTGCAAGGGACGTAGAATAGCACAAAAGCACACAATGCAAAAGAAAAGGCATGAAGAAGGAATGTAAACATGTTATGATAGAGAATAGTCACAAAACAATGCTTCTATTACTTCCAAAAATGCACAAAGTTGTTATAATGGTGAAAGAGGCCGATATCCACATGCAAGAGCCAAATCTAGAGGTCTGTAACTCAAAATACATAAAATATGAAGTCCTTATCAAAGTGTGTAAGGATCCAAAGTGTCCAACATTAATAATGAGCCCAACTCTTACATTTATATATGAATCCATGGACGAAAAAGAAAATGAAGGAAAAAAACTAAATTTAAAATGCAACCACCGACAAAAAGCATTGAATGCCTACAAATCTTCCTGTAAATTTGTCAAATGCACTTCCTAAGTCTTTTTGGAGTGTTAGAGAAGGAAGGAGGGAAGATCATATCAAATCAGGTGGTTGAAGCAATCATATCTACTCATTAATGCCCATAAAGACATTTTTCCATTTCTCACCTACCAAATCTGCCAAAAATTTGAATTTGAATGTTTATCACTATAGCCCATGTTGGTAGATATTGATTTATCCTAGGTGCATGCTGATTGGAGCTCTGTAGAAAAATACATGGCTATCGGAAGATGTTAGACCCAATATCCAACTGTAAGACACGTGGTGTGTGTGGATTGGTTGAAAGAATGACCAAATGTGCAAATGGATTGTCATTTCTCGCCACATTTCACTCACTGATTTGTTGCAAGGATATGGTACCCTAATGGTGTTCTTTGACTATTATTTTATGGCACACTCAAGAATGTCATAATAATGTGGTACAAAATGGCACAGATGAGGGTGCAAAGGTATGCACACGGAAGAATGAGACACGTGAGAAATACATAAGGGAGTCGTGTGTAATGTGCATGAGGAAAAAGGGAAAACAGATTGAGTGGAGAAGGCATGGTCAATTCAAAAATATTATAAAGTAATGTGTGGGGCACGCACTAGGGCCGAGGGACTTATCTAATTGAAGCAAGTGCAAGGTGCACACGTAAGATGAAATAAGCTGCAAGAAGGGAGTGAATGCATAGAGGATGTATGTAAGGGAGGAGTGGAACAAAGAGGAAAATAAAAATAAAGAGGAGGGAAGGGGAAGAACACAAGGGCATGTGAGGAAAATAAGGGAGGTACGTGAAGAATTTGTAGCCAAGGAATTATGCCAAGTGAACTTGAGTGTGCATAACCTTGCAATGAAGAGCTCAAAGCCAAAATATGTATACAAGTTGTCCAAATAACTCGGAGAGTTATTTGGATAATAGGTTCTACCCTAGGTTGATTCACAGTCACATTCCTAGTTGTGAAGGTCATTTAGGTTCAGATCTTCTAGTTTCACCATTTCATAGTTTTAAATCTCTCCAAAAGTCATCTAAAATCAGCTAAGTGCCTCCAGACATATATTTTGAGCTTTTAATTGTATGCTAGGTTGATTGGTGTATGATAATTATTTCTATCTCAATATAAGTTCCAAATATGTGCTCATATTTCTATTGTAACATATTTATAATATCTATAATCAATTCTAATATAATCTAAACCTAATAAAATTGACCCAAAATTTTGATTAATGGTTGAACAAGAAGTTGGCTAAAATTTAAATAAGGAAGCTTCTTCATCTCAAGTATGGATACCCAAGAATGCTTATGGTTACTATTTCTATTGGGAATATTAGCATACCTAGTGTTCTTGTATACCTATGAGCTAGTATCAATGTCATGGATACGATATCCTCTCAACCTTGTCATTATTCAATATGCAACCAATTATCGTAGTCTTGCAAATGGCTGATCAAACCATTAAAAAGACAAAAGGAATTATAGAAGATGTTGTGGTGACAATAGAAGCTTGGGAATACCCTATAGACTTCTCGATGCTTTGAAGCCCTTAACTCAAAAGAAAGGTTATCCCTTAATTTTAGGAAGACCTTGGCTTGCCACAACTATTACCCTCATAGATTGTTGGTCTAGGGCATGACTATTTTTAACCCTTAGTTAAATTTTATGTCAATTTAAGTAGATTTAGATAATATTTGATTACTAATATTATAAAGATGTTATAACAAAAATAATAACTCAGATTTACAACTCAGATTAGATAGAATATAACATACACCAATCAACCTAACATGTAATTAAAAGATCAAAACGGGTGTATAGATTAACTTAGAAGATTACATATGACTTACGGAGAGATCTGGGGATTGTACACTACTGGAAATAGGATATCTTAACCTTAAGGACCTTTAGAGCGAGAAATATGATTGTGAATCCACCTAGGTTAGGGTCTTACTAAACTGTTAGCATTGTACTATATAGTCTTAAACCTACTTTTAATTAGATCTTGTAACTTTCTATTGTGTTCACCTTCATGGATTTTTCTATCAATGTCAAACCTTAGTTGTTGTACATGGAACACGATTATCCAAACTGAATGGACATCATTTCAAACCCTATCCATTGATGAGGAGTCCTTAAAAATAAAAATTATAATGGTTATGGGAATTCTTGTGTATCGCTTACATTGACACTACTCGAAGAGGAATAAAAATGCACGTCTTTCTCCACGTATCATGTGATATCTAGATAGATCTATAATTTTTGGCATGTACTTTGACTATTCTTGATTTATTTTAGCTCTTTCTAAATAGTTGGAGAGGGGATATTTGATTTCTCATGGATGGGAAATATGAATAATTTGAGCTAGTATTGTAGTTTCATACTTGATGTGGGTGTTACCTAATGACTTCATATGTGATAGTGTAAGATTTAGGGAGATTTAGATGCCTTTTGCAAGTGTATGAAGAGAGTGTTCTAGTACATTGCCTTGGGAGTTCCATGTTAGCAAATGAGGTAGTGTTTTGTATCCAGAGGATCCTCACGAGAGAAACACTAATTTAAGATCTTCTCCAAATAAGTTGCAATCATTTTTAAATCATAGAGAAAAAATTATATGATTCCATCAATATCTCATTTGCAGGAAACAAAGCTAGTATGCAAAAGTTATGGCCTGCTAAAATTTCAAGGCAATTGGCAAATTTTGTGATTTTGTGTAGGTTGGATGTGTGCACGCTCACCAAGTGTTTCAATCATATTGTGACACATGAAAAATTTGTGTAATGGAATAAAATTAGTTTTTGGAACGCCAGTCTTGGACACTCGTTCGTGGACACACTTGATTATGGAGGGGTGTCTTGGCCTCCTCATATTATCAATTATACCAACTTGTGTATATATATGCCTCTAATTGCATTTTTACTATGCATGTAGGACTAATTGATATGCCATTTAAAACTATGCAATTAAATAATGGATACTAATCCCATGCATTTTCCAAATTCCATGCATTACATAAACTATTTTCCAAATTCCACGCTTTTATTTGCTAAACCTATGCCATATTCTAAAATCCCAAGTTATACGTTATTACCAAGTCAAGTAGTAATTAAATATTACTAATTGAGGTGCCAAACTCCTTAAAACAAGGCCAAATATCCTCCATGTGCCAAACATTGGAAATGAAAACCAATAGACATAGCAAAAGTGACTCTAAATCCAATACAAAACCGCCCCCTTTGCATTATTAAATGCCTCCCTTCATTCACGCACCCACAATGTGGGATAAACCTCTTGAAATCCGCATAAGGAGAAGGAAGTGGAGATATGGGGGGGATTTGAACCATGGTCTCCATGGTAAAAGATAAGAGCTTTGACCACCGTGCCACTTCTTGGGAAACATTATATAAGGAGCTTTATTGTATTTGAAGTGGCATTCGGGACTGTGTAAATTATTGAAATGCTCATAACTTGAGCTAGGAGTGGAATTTTGAGGAGAAGTAAAAATAAACCCTATTATTTTTGATAGAGGAAGACTGTGAGAAGGTCATAATTTTTATAATTCTTTGTAAATAATTATTTTCAAGATTTTAATAGATCGGTCCCATTCAACTGACCCGGGGATGTAGGCCTCAAGGGCCGAACATTGTTATCATGCTTTGTGTCAAATTGCTAGTGAATTCTATTCATTTATCTATATTTTTAACATTACTTGTAGTTTTTAATTCTTTTATTAAAAATACAAAAGGATATAATGCTCAATTTTTACATCAAAAATCAATACAAAGCAAAATTGTGTATGTGCACAATTACTAGAGTTAAATTTGATTTATAGATCATTGGTATCGAGCTGGTTTTGATTGATTTTGGTTTAGATTAACTATTTTTAGATTGAAATTTATGTGTTGGATGTTAATAATGTCTCGATCTAAGAAGGTGAAGGAGATTTAGTTGAAGGAGATCCCAAAATTGGTACCAGACGATCTCGAAGTCCTACAATGGTGGATCAAGAGGAAGAAAAATTTCGTCAATCATTCCTACAGATGAAGGAAATGGTGGAATAAATGTACCAAGATAGACAAAGGGAAAAGGGAACTAGAGAAGGTAAGAAATAAGAAAGCTCTAGTTATGATATTCCTAAAGAGACCCTTTAAAATATGATTTTCCTTCATTAAAGTTAGATATAAAGTTTGAATTGCCAATGTATACTGGAGAGCTAAATGCAGAGAAGTTGGATAACTAGGTCAAGCAGATAGAAGTATATTGTAGGGTTCATAAAATTTTTGATGATGAAGCAAAGATTCATCTAGAAAATCTTCAGATGGGTGGCACAACACTCATTTGGTGGGAGAGTAAGCTTTAGGAAGTGGAAGAAACCAAAGGTATAAAAATCACTTCTTGGTCTGAATTTGTTTCAAATCTTAGGCAACAATTTTATCCTCTTGGTTATAAGCAAAAAGCTATGATGGATTGGAAAACATTAAGAAAAACTAAGGGACAAAGTGTTCAAGAATACACACAAGAATTTAGGAAAAGGGCTCTAATTCAGGAATTTCCTAAACACAGAAGAAACACTACTCAAATATATTGGTGGATTGCATAGTTATCTAAGGCATATGATACTTGTTTTAGGTCCTACTAATCTTGATGCAATATGTGTTCAAGCAACTCATTTGGAAGCATGAGGGAAAATTAAAAAGGAGTCCTCTTTCCCTTCTTTTAATCAAAAGAACAAGCAATCTGAAGGAAAATGTTTGAAAGAACAAGGAAAAGGAAAGGGTAAGCATAAAAAAAACACTACTGTTAAGAAGGAAAATGAAAAACCATTTTGTAATCATTGTAAAAAAAACCATGATGAGTCTAAATGTTGGAAATTACATCCTGAAAAGAAGCCTAAATGGATGGTTAAGAAAGGAAAAGAAAAGAAAACAAACACTGTAGTGCATGATCTTGGTTCTGATTCAGGTGATGAAACCAAAATCATAGCTATGAGTTTTCAAGGTAAATCAACTCTTTCAATTTCAAACAATAGTACTACAAATGTTGCATCTTCTTCTAGTAAACAAAATATACATGATGATAATAAAAGAAATGAAATTTTCCACATTAGAGTAATTTCAAAGCATACAAAAATTGATACTCTTTTTGATAGTGGATCCCAAGATAATCTAATTTCTGAGGAGGTTGTTAAGAAACTAGGACTCAAAACTAAACCACATCCTAAGCCTTATCATTTGGGCTGGGTTTGTGATGATGCAAAATTGCAGGTAACTAAAACTTGTACTTTCAGATTTGCCATTACGAGAAAAGTTTATAGATGATGTTGAATTGGATGTATTTCCTTTGGATATTTGTGGGGTGGTGTTGGGAAGTCCTTATTTGTATGATCATAAAGATATATTCTATAGGGAAGAAAATAAATATTTGCTTGTAAAGGATGGAATTGAGTTTATTGTTAGAGCTCACCATGAAAAGAATAATCTATCCTTGGTAACTGTAGGTCAAATGAAAAGGCTTGTAAACTCAAGCAAAATTTTTGTGCTCATGGTAGTTAGAGCCAAAGAGAAAGAACATGAGATGGTAGTCGAGCCAAAGAGAAAGACTTGTGATCTAAAACATAAGGATGAATTGAAAAAAATTGTTTCTCATTTTGATGATGTTTTTCAAGATCCACAAGGTCTACCTCCCAAGAGAGAGGTTCAACATGAGATACAGTTGCTTCAAGATGCACCTCTTCCCAATATCGGAATGTACAGGTTGTCAGTAGTAGAGAATGAGGAAATCAAGAGACAGGTAATGGAACTTTTGGCTCAAGGTATAATTCATCCAAGTACATCCCCATGTGGTTCGTCAATTATATTGGTTACTAAGAAGGATGGCACTTCGTGAATGTGTGTTGATTTCCATGCTTTAAAAAAGATTACTATAAAGAATTGTTACCCTCTTCCTACAATAGATGATTTACTGGATCAATTAAAGAATGCAATTTATTTCACTAAGTTAGACTTAAGAAGTGGTTATCACCAAGTAAGAATTGTAGAAGGTGATGTTTGGAAAACTACTTTTAAAATGAAACGGGGATTGTTTGAATGGTTAGTGACGCCTTTTGGTTTGTGCAATGCACCAACAACATTCATGAGAGTTATGAATGAAACCTTTAGACCATTCATTGATAATTTCGTTATTGTCTACTTAGATGATATTCTTATTTTCAGTAAGTCATGGGATGAACATGTTAAACACTTCCGAAAGTATTAAATGCACTAAGGAAAGAGAAATTGTATTTGAAGATGTCAAAATGTGAATTTGGAAAAACATCTTTAATTTACTTGGGTTATATTGTAGGAAATGGAGAATTGAGAATTGATCCTGCAAAAATAGATGTTATTATGAAATGGCCTAGACCCACTAATGTGATAGAAGTTAGGAGTTTTCTAGGTGCAGTTCAGTATTGGAGAAAATTTATTGCTAACTTTTCATATATTACATCTCCTTTGCATGCTTTGACAAGTATTAAATAGGTCTTTCAATGGGGAGGAAAACAATAGAAAGCCTTTGATACATTGAAAGAGAAGATAAGTACCACTCCGATCTTGGCACTTATAGATTTACAACATTCATTTGAGATTGAGATAGATGCTAGTGACTATGTAATGGGAGAAATTTTGATGCAGAACAATTGACCCATGTGTTACCATTTAGAAACCTTTACAAGTGCGGTAAGAAACTATCCAACTTATGATAAAGAGTTGTATGCTTTGGTTCAAAGTGTTAAAAAGTGGAAGCATTATTTAATGGGAAAAGAAACAATTATACATACTAACCATCAACCACTTCAATACTTACAAACACAAACCAAATTGCAGTAGTCTAGACATTTCAGGTGGATGGGATTTTTGCAACAATTTCATCTTGTAATCAGGTATAAAAAAGGTATTCAAAACAAGGTTGCCGACATGTTATCTAGACCACCAGTGGTAGTAGCATCTATTCTTTTGTAGCATAGTTATTTGGCTCATGTTAGTTACAAGGAACAATATGTAAATGATGTTGATTTTAGAGAAGTGTATGAGGATCTAGTAAGTGGGAAACAAGTAGGAGAAAAATATTATCATTTGCATGAAGGATTGTTATTTCATTATGGTAAAATTTGTATTCTAAAAAATGAACGTGTGCATATGATTAGGGAAGCACATACTTCTCTTATTTTAGGGCATTTTGGTGTTAGTAAGACATTTGCACATTTACAAAAATATTGTTATTGGCCTAGAATACATGAACATGTAAACAGGTATATCAAGGGATGCATTCTTTGTGCCATAAAGCAAGCCAAGTAAAAGGAAATTAGGACATTACACTCCTCTTCCTATTTTGAAAAGGCCTTGGGAAAGTGTTTCCATGGACTTTGTAGGAGTCTTACCCATGACATGGAAGAAACATGATTAATTATATGTGGTAGTGGAAAAATTTAGCAAAATGTGTGTGTTGGTTCCATGTACCAAACAAATAACTAGTGAGGGAACTACACATTTGTTTTTTCAGTTTGTTTGGGTTCATTTTGGATTACCTACTTCAATTATATATGATCGGGGTTCTAGATTTCTTGGGAATTTTGGTCAACATTACGGGGTTAATGGACACAAAACTAAAAAAGAGCATTGATTTTTATCCTCATTGATGGCCAAATTGAGGTTGTAAACCGCACAGTAGTACATTTTCTTAGGGGTTATTGTGGCAAACATCCTAAGTTATGGGATGAAAATTTATATTATGTGTAACATGCTTATAATCGTGCCTTACATTCTTCTACTTTGAAGTCTCCATTTGATACTTGTTATGTATATCTGCCTAATTCTCCATTAGATGTATATTATGGACATGAAACTGTTGTTAATGGTTCAAGTGATTCTGACAAGGCTAAAATATTTGTGCAGAGGATACAACAGGTTCATCAGTATGTATGTGAATAATTGGAGAAAAGTCAAGCTAAGTACAAAGCTAGGCATGATAAACATAGAATTAATCATAAGTTCAAAATTGGTGATTCAGTTTGGCTTCATATCAACAGGGAAATACTGACAAGTGAAGGTAAAAAATTGAAACCTATATGGTATGTGTTGTTGCAGGCTCACAAAGACTTTGGATGTAGATCGGGATTCTAGGTTGATCACTCTAGCATCCAGTGTGATTGCACAACATGAAAACCTCTCTCTAAGCGTGGGACTTGTGAAAATGAGAGAGGAATCTCCAGATTATAGGCTGGTTCCTCAAACTCCTTTGATTTATATCTAATGCTTGCACAACTACAGAGGTTCAGATCCTAATCCTACTCTAACTTGCAAGGAGATAGGGTAGAAGTGCAAGAAATTGAAACTAACTAAAGATGGTGATGCACCAAAAGGAGTGGTAAAAATATTTTTCATGCAAATAGACACAGACCAAAGTTCACAACATAAAACATACACAAACTGATAAGGTATAATTTAGGATCTGAAATGAAACAAATAATACAAATAGAGGATTGAAACCCATTCACAGAGCTTGCATTATCATTTCAGTGTCAAAAACACGCATTACACCCTCAAAGAGGTAAAAGAAAACTGTTACAATCTTTGGAGAGGTCTAATCCTTGCATCAATCACTTGCTAGAGGTGAAAGAAGAAGTCTGCTATGCCAAAAAAATGTTCCCCCTTTAGAAATGAGCCAAATCTGGCTTTTACATTGCATGGGTCGAGCCTAGGAGACAGAAACGTATAAAAATGTGAGAGCCCATTCCTTCTTGACTGCAGGTGCATTAAAATAACATGGGGGACCTTACAAACCCATACCTTATCATTTTGACCGAATTACAGGAGAATGCGACCCATTCTGCATTAAATCTAGTCGCTGAAATGTCACTTCTGGCCATGAACATGCGTCAGAGCTGTTTCTCAATTTTATCTCTCTAGAATACACCAAAATTCAAGATTAACCCCAAAATCACGTAGATAATTTCATAAGCTTTCCGTTGATATAAAGAACGTGCAAATCCAAGCTCTGGATCAAAAGATATGGAGATCTGAAGATTTAGGGCACAAAACAGGTGAAACGGATTTTTAAATTTCTTCCCGCGCTCTGCCACCTAGATGACACGTGGCATGCATTGATTGGTCATCAGGGGCACGGGGAAGACCTTTACTTTTAGCTTTTGGGTGAACTTCTTGCCAAATTCTCTAACTCCTCCCTGAGCTCCGCATTCCTTGCTCCATAGGACATGTGTCCTCTTCTGATTGGCTCAGGCTGACCCTTCAAAACTCGCCCTTTGACTTTTGGAATTTTTCCCTTGTGACACGTGTTGTGATTTGATTGGTTCTCGGGCCTGCCATTTTCACATCCATCGCGTCCATTTGTCTCGGATGTCCCAGTGCTTCCTGGGATAAAACTTCCGATCCACCCGAAATGGGCTTCCCTGTCCCTTTTCTACCGGTGACATGTCGTGATCTGATTGGCTCTTGGCTTTTTCGGCTATCCACGTCTTCCGCATCCCTTTGTCCCACTTTTCCCAAACTGTTTGGGACAAATTCTTCCGATTCACCCGATTCGCGTCCTCAGGGCCCAAATGTCTCGAACTGCTTAGTGTGAAAGTTGTCCGTTTCGGCCGATCTGGGCGATTCGCGTCCTTCGCGTCTTCTTGTCCCAAATGTCCCAGAGCAGTTATTCGATTTTCTTCTCCTTCGGCCGAACTGGCTTTCCACATCCCTCACATCCCGACCGTTGTGAGGACTAGGACTTAGCCATTTTTCATGATTTTTCCTGGCCCAAGCTTGCTTTTGCAACTTTTAAACCTTTTCTCAGAACTTGCTCTTTTCAACCTGGACAGGAGAGTTAAACAAAATCTGAGGGGACCCTAGAAACATGATTTTTTCCCTGAATCAATCAATTTTCCTGGGGCTTGAGAATTCAATGCATGTTATCAAAATTTACTCTGGGGGTGAATTTTGGATAACAATTGGTGACTCAGTGGGGGTACCTGCCTGCTAGGTGAAAAGACCAGTAGCCTGAAGCAGTCCATTGGGCATGGAGTTATCAAACATTCAGTTTAGAATCCCAACTGACTAAGAATGTGTAAGGAGGAAGATGGAATATCACCTGATGAAAGCAAAAGACTGCAAAACATCTCCATGGACAGCAAGCTGTGCCAAAGCACTTAGGGAAAACAAAACTAACCTACAACAAAACAATGTGCACAAGCACTTGGAGGAAAGAAAATCTAATCTAATATTTACAGAGGTAGTGAACTTCCCTCTAGAAGCAACGCTTGAGATAGATTCCATTGACTGGAATCTGTAGTTCTTCACCATCCAATGAGGCCAATTGGAAAGCATTGTTGTTCTTGCACTTTGTGACCATGTATGGGCCACTCCAAATGGCATCAAATTTTGAATGCCTTCCCGGTTTTTCTCTATCCACATCCCATTTCAACACTAGATCTCCAACTTGAAAAGATCTATCTTTGGCCTTCCTATCAAAGGTCTTCTTGATCAAAGCTTGATCCTTTTCCATTACTTGGGATGCCTGGTTTCTGATCTCTTGTAGCTCCATCAACTCTGCATACCTCACCTCCATGGGCTCAAACTCTAGCAACTCCAGCTACTTCATGAGTTCCAACATTGGCAACTCAAGTGACATGGGCAAGATTGCCTCTCTTCCATAGACAAGCCTAAATGGAGAGCTACCTGTGGATCTTTTGGGAGTTATCCTATCAGCCCATAGGGCTGATTTCAGTTTGGTATGCCAAGACCTCTGATTCTCATCAAGAGTCCTCCTAATGATCCTCAACAAGTTCTTGTTTGTAGACTCAGCCTGGCCATTACCCTGAGGGTAATAGTTCGATGAAGTGCTTAGGTAAATACCATTCTTGACAGCCCACTCAGTCACCCTAGATCCAATGAATGCCAATGCATTATCAGAGATTATTGTAGTAGGTACACCGAATCTGGTCGTTATTCCCTCATAAAAGTCTAAGATGCTAGACTCATTTGCCTCTTTGAGTGCTACAGCTTCTGTCCATTTGGTGAAGTAGTCTGTGGCTGTCAAAATCCATTTGTGCCCTTGGCTTGAAATGGGATTAATGACTCCGATGAAGTCCAAACCCCATTGCATGAATGGTTGGTCAACTGAGATTGGATGCAATGGGAGGGCAGCAAGTCTCTCTTTTCCTGTGAAGAATGCACAATTCTTACACCTCTTGATCCATGCATAGCAATCACTGAAGATTTTAGGCCAATAATAACCAGCCTTCATGATTTTTAGAGCTGTCACTCTTGGTGCAAAATGGCCACCACCTAATACCCTTTGTCCACCATGAAACTCTTCCAACACCCTTTGAATCTGATTTGTGCTAATGCATCTCAAGCATAGGCTCCATTCACATCTTTCTTGAACAAAACTCCATCAACAATGGCATCTTGAACTCATCCATATATAGCTGCTCATCATTATCTTTGTTCTGCTGTACTAGAATGGCAGAAATAGTGTCATCACCTCCAAATGCATAGAGGATGAAATCCTTGGAGAAGTCTGGGTTGATGAGAGTTGGTGCTTGAGAGATAGCTTCTTTGATTGCTTCAAAACTCTCCTTGCCTTCTGCTGTCCACTTAAAAGCCATGCTCTTCTTTAACATTTTGGTGATGGGCTTGACAAGGGCTGCAAAATCTGGGACAAACCTGCAGACAAAATTGATCCTTCCCAAGAAGCTTTGAAGAGCCTTCTTGTGACTTGGCAATGGTAGTGCTCTTATGGCTTCAACCCTCTCTGGATCAATTGCCAGTCCCTCTTTCAAGACAATATGGCCAAGGAGATTTCCTTCATGAGCCAGGAATATGCATTTTTTGGGATTCAATGATACCCCAAATCTTCTACACCTCTGAAATACCTACCTCAGATGAAAAAGGTGATCCACTGCATTTTTGGAGAATACAGTGATGTCATCAAGATATATCAAAACTATTTTATTGATCAACCCCTTGAATGCCATATCCATTTCCCTTTGGAAAGTGGCTCCAGAGTTTGATAGACCAAATGGCATCTTCTTATAGGCATATGTTCCCCATTTGGTTGTGAAGGCTGTCTTGAACTGATCTTCCTCCCTCACCATAATTTGATTGTAGCCTGAGTAGCCATCAAGTAGTGAAAACCTTTCTGAACCAGCTACAACCTGCAATATTTGCTCCATGGAAGGGAGTGGATAATGATCCTTGAGAGAGGCTCTATTCAAATCTCTGAAGTCAACACACAACCTGATCTCTCCATTCTTCTTTCTGACTGGGACTAAGTTGGCGACCCAACTTGAGTGTTTGATGGGGAAGATGATACTGGCCTCAATAAGCTTGCTTAACTCTTTTCTCATGAGAGGTTCAATATGGGGATTCACTGGCCTTTGCTTTTGCCTGACAGGCTTGGATTCCTGGATCTAGCTCAATAGTATGTTGTGCCAACTTTGGGTTGAAACCTCTTAGATCTTTGTAAGTCCAAGCAAAGACATCTGGGAACTCTTGACAAAGCTGAACAAAATCAGATTTCTCTTGTGAGGTACTTACTTTGCCAATCTGCAATGTTTTGCCTTCTTCCACTAAAATAGGCTCTGAATCTTCACCCTTTACTTGAATGTTCACTTTCTCCTTCCGGAACTGATCATTCGGGTTGAAGATTGACTCCAAGGTTATGAGGCCTTTTGGTAATTTGTTAGTTCTCAGCTGCACCACTTGGTCACCATACTGCTGATGCAGCTTGTCTTGATTCCTGGCAGAGAACTCAGCTTCTTCTTGTAGGAAATTAACAATTTGCTGATCATTCTCGAAGACTTGCCAACTTGTATTGTTATCCGGAACAGCTGGTCTCACAACCAATTTGATATGAGGCTGAGATTTCTCACTTTTGATACTTTCTACAACATCAAATGTAGCCCCAATTACTACTAGCCTGTCAGCTGCTTCATTCTTTTTCTTGGGATGGAATTGATGCTAAAAGCTTCAAAATCTTCAATAAGATCCCATACCCGATTTTTGTAGTTCTTCAACAGATCATTTTTGGCAGCATTTTTTCCTTTGACTTGGTTTACAATCATCTCACTATCACCAAATAATTTTAAATTCCTGATGCCTTTCTTTATTTCCCAATGCAGTCCATGAATTAAGGCTTCATACTCAGCCATTTTGTTTGAACAGGAAAACTGGAAATGGAAAGGCTGCGTAATACCTTATACCTTGCGATGAAATGAGCATAGCTCCTCCTCCTGCACCTTGTCTACTCCTTGACCCATCAAAGAACAATTTCCATACTTCATTCTTGTCTTTGTGATCCGGCTTGGTGATGCTAGGGAGAGGTTGATTCTCTTCATGTAAACAATAAACTCCTAGCGCAGATTCTTCTACTTCTTGATAGGGATCAAAAGCATGTATTTTGTTTGCCCATTCATCAAGAGTTAGATCCGGGATACTTCCAACCTTGGTGTCAGCCTCATTAGTGCTAGGGTGATCTTCTTGATCAAATGCTGAGTAATTGGCATTAATCTGACTTGGAGTGTAAGGCTCAATATGAAATTTTGCAATAGGTTCAGACCTGATTGTGGCTTTGGTTCCATATCTTGTTCTGAACAACATGTGTGACCAATCCGCTGAAAGATAGCCTCCAATTTTAGCAGTGAAGTATCTTGACAAGCACAATGCAAATATTGGTGGCAGATCTATGACTGACACATCTTGTAACACCATTACATTGGGACATGCGTGCAGTGTGAGGCTCAAACCTTTGATTACTCCAACAGTTGCTATTGCTGTCCCATCTAACTGCACTACTCCTTTAGATGTTATTTCATCTTTGGAGCCCTAGCTGATCAGCTATCTGTTTAGGCATTACTGAGCTACTTGCCCCGGAGTCTATCATGCAATTATGTACTAGCTGATTTCCAATGATTAATGAAACATAGAAAGGAGGGGGCTTCAACATTTTACCTTGTTGCCCTCCATGACTTCCTTCAGGCTGGGCAGCATTTGTAAGCACTTTTTCTTGCATCTGAACCTGCTGATTCGAAGTTGTCCAATCCTTCATGGTAGCTTGTAGCAGATCTCTTTGGCCTGGGATAGATAGGGATTCCCACATTGATATGTTGATGTTTGTCTTCTTCATCTGATCAATGATACTGAATGGTGATGAAGGATCTCTCTGTTGTCCCTTGGTTTGCACATTTACTCCTTGCACGTGGGTAGCAACAGCTGGCATTTGAGTTGGCCTAGGGGCTATTCTTGGCTGCCCTTATGCATTTGAAACTGGAATTTTCTTGCCAATCATTTGTGGAGCCGTGGAAGGTTGTGGATTGGTTGGGGTTAACGGCTGTTCTTCACCCAAGTTTCTCCTCTTTGACCTTGTGTTGGCTGCAACACTTTGAGAAACTGCTTGATTCATGCCACAGAAATCTTTTGCTTTCCAGTTCACTAATGTGGTGTCATTTGGGGCTGATTGCTATTGGAATGTTTCTTGTTGTTGATTGTTTCCTTGACTGCCCTCACCCTCCACACCAGTAGTTGTCACCATTAGTGCTTGATTGAGAGCACCATTGAAACACATGGATTGGTTATGAGGCTCATTACATGGAAAGCACCAATCATATTCTTGAGCAATGTTGTTCTGTGTTGGCACTAATGCCTTAGAGGCAGATATGGCATTTGGATTATAGGGCTGGAATGGTCTATTGGTAGGAGGCCTTGTTTGATTCATATTTACAGCTAGATTAGGTGGTCTTTGTGGTTGGTATGGCTGTCTATTAGGCTGAGCTTGGGGTTGATAAGAAGGTCTGAAACCTTGGGCTTGTTGCCTCTTGAGAGTAACTAGCTCATTGCCTAGGTTTTGCAATTGCTTCATGACCTCTTGAAGCTCATTTGGGGCACTTGGAGATGAAGTGGAAGCTTCATTTGAACTCTGATTTCTAGGAGTGGGAGAAGGAGCCAAATTAGGTGCTTGATGGGTGTTTGGGCTCTCTAAACTTGGAAACAATGGCATGGGAGGTCTAGGGGCAAGTTTGCCAGCTTGGATTAAACAATTTTCAGCCCTAATGGCAATGCTATAAGCCATAGGGATAGTTATGCCTCCCATGGACTGAATCAACATAGAAATATTAGAATTTAAAGCTTTGAGATAGTAGAGAAAAGAACCTTCTGTGTTGCTGGCCGACCCCACTTTGGAATCCTCTCCCAAGTTTTTTGAAATTTAAAGTTGAAATCGGTCAGCTGCTCATTGGGAGCCCTCTTGATGGTTGTTAGCTGCTCCAAAAGAGACAAGTTGTCTCCCTTCTCTCCAAATTGCTCATGAAGTGCAATACACAACTGATTCTAGTTTGTGATAGAACCAGCTCCAAGGCTCCTAAACCATTGTAATGCTTTACCCTTGAAGGAAGATGCCAGTAACTTGACAGCCACTTACATTTCATTGATTTCATGAATTACACAAAGGTTAGCAATATCTTTAACATGATCACTTGGAGTAGTCTAATTTTCTCTAGTGAAGTAGGGAATGTTCTTCAAGGCTGCAATAGGAACTGGATGTTGTGCATTGAGAGCAAGTGGGCTGCTACCTGTGAAGTTGATGTAGGGATTGTTTTGAGCCATTCTAATTGGTCTTAAAACCCTTGTTGACTGAATGAAAGGCCTACCAGGTGGAGGAGTTGAGAGAGTTATGTTTGGTGGAGATGGAGACCTTTGAATCCTTCTTCCTCTTTGCCTTTTTCTTGGAGATAATTTCAGCTATTCAAACAACACTTCTTCTTCTCCAACTCTTGACCTTATGGTGATTCTTCTCATGAGTTTTCAGGCCTGCACTTGGAACCAATCGATTCTTCCCCTTGGAGTCGCCAGATATGCAAATAATAGCTCTTTTTAAGCAAGAAGATTGCAGTAGATGCACATCAACCCTGCTGCAATAAAAATGAGACCTCTCTCACCCACCGGGCATGCCAAAACTGTTGTTGTAGGCTCACAGCACCCCTGGATGTAGATCAGGCTTCTAGGTTGATCACTCTAGCATCCAGTGTGATTGCACAACATGGAAACCTCTCTCCAAGCATGGGACTTGTGAAACTGAGAGAGGAATCTCCAGATTAGAGGCTGGTTCCTCAAACTCCTCTGATTTAGATCTAATGCTTGCACAACTACAGAGGTTCAGATCCTAATCCTACTCTAACTTGCAAGGAGATAGGGGTAGAAGTGCAAGAAATTGAAACTAACTAAAGATGGTGATGCACCAAAAGGAGTGGTGAAACATATTTGTCATGCAAATAGACACAGACCAAAGTTCACAACATAAAACATACACAGACTGATAAGGTATAATTTAGGATCTGAAATGAAACAAATAATACAAATAGAGGATTGAAACCCATTCACAGAGCTTGCATTATCATTTCAGTGTCAAAAAAACGCATTACACCCTCAAAGAGGTAAAAAGAAAACTGTTACAATTTTTGGAGAGGTCTAATCCTTACATCAATCACTTGCTAGAGGTGAAAGAAGAAGTCTGCTATGCCAAAAAAATGTTCCCCCTTTAGAAATGAGCCAAATCTGGCTTTTACATTGCATGGGTCGAGCCCAGGAGACAGAAACATACAAAAATGTGAGAGCCCATTCCTTCTTGAATGTAGGTGCATTAAAACAACATGGGGGACCTTACAAACCCATACCCTATCATTTTGACCGAATTACAGGAGAATGCGACCCATTCTGCATTAAATCTGGTCACTGAAATGTCACTTCTGGCCATGAACACGTGTCAGATCTGTTTCTCAATTTTATCTCTCTAGACTGCACCAAAATTCAAGATTAACCCTAGAATCATGTAGATAATTTCATAAGCTTTCCATTGATATAAAGAACGTGCAAATCCGAGCTCTGGATCAAAAGATATGGAGATCTGAAGATTTAGGGCACAAAACAGGCAAAACGGATTTTTAAATTTCTTCCCGCGCTCTGCCACCTGGATGACACGTGGCATGCATTGATTGGTCATCAGGGGCATGGGGTAGACCTTTACTTTTAGCTTTTGGGTGAACTTCTTGCCAAATTCTCTAACTCCTCCCCGAGCTCCGCATTCCTTGCTCCATAGGACACGTGTCCTCTTCTGATTGGCTCGGGCTGACCCTTCAAAACTCACCCTTTGACTTTTGGACTTTTTCCCTTGTGACACATGTCGTGATTTGATTGGTTCTTGGGCCTACCAGATTTTCACGTCCATTGCATCCATTTGTCTTGGATGTCCCAGTGTTGTCTGGGACAAAAACTTCCGATCCACCCGAAATGGGCTTCCCTGTCCCTTTTCTGCTGGTGACACGTGTCGTGATCTGATTGGCTCTCGACTTTTTCAGCTATCCGCATCTTCCACGTCCCTTTGTCCCACTTGTCCCAGACTGTTTGGGACAAATTCTTTGATTCACCCGATTCGGCCGGTTCGCGTCCTCACGGCCCAAATGTCCCGAACTGCTTAGTGCAAAAGTTCTCCTTTTCGGCCGATCCGGGCGGTTCGCGTCCTTCGCGTCTTCTTGTCCCAAATGTCCCAGAGTAGTTAGTCGATTTTCTTCTCCTTCAGCCGAACCAGCTTTCCGCGTCCTCGCGTCCCGAGCGTTGCGAGAACTAGGACTTAGCCATTTTTCGTGATTTTTTCTGGCCCAAGCTTACTTTTGCAATTTTTAAACCTTTTCTCAGAACTTGCTCTTTTCAACCTAGACAGGAGAGTTAAAAAAAATCTGAGGGGACCCTAGAAACATGATTTTTTGCCCTGAATCAATCAATTTTCCTAGGGCTTGAGAATTCAATGCATGTTATCAAAATTTACTCTGGGGGGTGAATTTTGGATAACAATATGGCTTTATTCCAAATATTGGAAAAAATTGGTAACAATGCTTTCCAGTTGGATTTACCTCCATATATGCAAATCCACTCAATTGTAAATGTTGAGAATTTAAGATTGTATGAACCGTCTATGATTGTTGATCATGATGATGCTAACATAATGCCTTCCATTGATGATTTTGCTCCTGAGTATCTTAATGAGTTGCAGGAAGACATCATTTTGGACAGGAAGGTCAGAACTTTGTGAAGGGGTGATATTAAGTATCTTCATGTTGGGTTCAAAGGAAATCATCCAAACAAGGCTAAATGGATGGAAACTGGAAAGGTGAGGGAGAAATACCCTCACCTATTCACCAATTAAGTTGACTTTTGGGGTCCAAAAGTTTCTCAGTGGGGAGGAATGATCCAGAGGATCCTCACAGAGAAACACCAATCTAAGATCTTCTTAGAATAAGTTGCAATCATTTTTAAAGCATGGAGAAAAATTATACGATTCCATCAATATCTCATTTGTAGGAAACAAAGCTAGTATGCAAAAGTTATGGCTGCTGAAATTTCAGGGCAACTGGCAAATTTTTGGATTTTGTGCAGGTTGGATGTGTGCATGCTCGCCAAGTGTTTCAATCATATTACAACACATGGACAATTTGTGTGACGGAATAAAAGTGGTTTTTGGAACGCCGGTCTTGGACACTCGTTCGTGGACACACTTGATTATGGAGGGGTGTCTTGGCCTCCTTCTCATATTATCAATTATACCAACTTGTGTATATATATGCCTCTAATTGCATTTTTACTATGCATGTGGGACTAATTGATATGCCATTTAAACTATGCAATTAAATAATAGATACTAATCCCACACATTTTCCAAATGCCACACATCATAAACTATTTTCCAAATTCCACGCTTTTATTTGCTAAACCTACGCCATATTCTAAAATCCCAAGTTATATGCTATTACCAAGTCAAGTAGTAATTAAATATTACTAATTGAGGTGCTAAACTCCTCAAAACAAGGCCAAATATCCTCCATGCACCAAACATTGGCAATGCAAACCAATCTACAAAGCAAAAGTGGCTCTAAAGCCAATACAAAACCGCCCCCCTTTGCATTATTAAATGCCTTCCTTCATTCGCGCACCCACAATGTGGGATAAACCTCTTAAAATCCACATAAGGAGAAGGAAGTGGAGATATGGGGGGATTTGAACCTTGATCTCCATGGTAAAATATAAGAGCTTTGACCGCCATGCCACTTCTTGGGAAACATTATATAAGGAGCTTTATTGTATTTGAAGTGGCATTCGGGATTGTGTAAATTATTGAAATGCTCATAACTTGAGCTAGGAGTGGAATTTTGAGGAGAAGTAAAAAGCAACCCCTATTATTTTTGACAGAGGAAGACTGTGAGAAGGTCAGAATTTTTAGAATTCTTTGTAAAGAATTATTTTCAAGATTTTAATAGATTGGTCCCATTCAACCAGGACCCAGAGACGTAGGCCTCAAGCACCGAACTCCGTTATCACGCTTTGTGTCAAATTTCTGGTGAATTCTCTTCATTTCTCTATATTTTTGCATAGTACTTGTAGTTTTAATTATTTTATTAAAAATACAAAAGGATATAATGCTCAATTTTTACATCGAAAATCAATACAAAGAAAAATTGTGTGTGCACAATTGCTAGTTAAATTTGATTTTCAGATCAGTTTTCTTAATTATTTAGGGTTTTGTAGGTGATTTATCTAATAAATGACAACAAAAATGAATTATAATACTAAAAATATTAATTTAAAAGTTCATCAAGACATGTTGGTCTAAGACCATATAGATTAGTCGGGACCGAGATATAAATTCTGAACAAACCGTAAGACCTTGAATTGGAGAAGGAAATATGCTACATGAATTTTAGAGCTGATAAAATGATGTTTTAATATTGATTTTATGCATTTTATTCTAATAATGGGTTGATATTTTAGTGTAAAAGGATAAACAAGCTAAATAGTAGACCTTGGAAAATGCTAAGTGGACATGAAGGTTTTTTAATTACATAACAAGAGTGCATAGTCAAATAAAGAGTTTCTAAAGTGTAAATTACCAAATTTAAGTTTCTACATTCCCCCCCTTTAAGTATAAATTGGAAATTTTATGTTTAAAGGAAAATATATTTAAGTGTGTAAATACACTTTGCATTTTCTTGGATGTTTTTTTATAGTTGTGTTGTTGTACTAGGTGTTGGCATGCTCCACAATGAAACTATAACACAAAGTGTAGTCAATGTTTGTGATAGATAATTGATTGTAACTCAAATAAAACATGTAACATAAAATATTTACATTTACATATATGTGAAGTTAAAATATGTAAAAATGGAAAGAATATACCTGTTTTTTTGTGCTCTATTTTTTCTTGGATATTTGTATTTCTTGAACTTTGTTGAAGGATTGGGGTGATCAATCCCCAATTTTTGCCGAGGAAAAACCATAATATTAGGTACATGAAAACCAACACGAGAATTTTACAAGAGACAAAAATAAGAAAGAGGTATAAATATTCCCTTACAAAAGGAAGAAGACCATGTACCAAATCTATTCAAAAAATCTAGTGTCTTCCCCTTTAAGTGTAATAGGAGAGGAAAGTATGCCCAAAAATCCCTTAGTTGCTTTTCTACCTTCCATAACCCCATATATCACACCATTGTAGATGGATCTAGACTCGATTTTATAAATAAGGAAATACAATACAAAAGAGAATAGGTGCCCTAAACTCTCCCCAGATGCTTTGCACAACTAAGTATAAGATGAATTAATGTTGAACTATGCTAAAAAAATAACAATGTTGAATAAGAAGGATATCTATGCCCCAAGATTCCTAAAATTGATCCTGAAGCTATTTGTTTCTATGAAGAAGAATGAATACCTTTATTCTCTCTTATACTAATATTAAATCAGTATTTTGGATGCAAATATTTGTATAAAACTTGTATACATAGGTGAAAATATGAAAAATATGAAAAACTTGTTGAAATTTCCCCTGGTAAAAATATAAATGGGGTATGGAACGTATTGTATGGTTTTGACCAATGTGTATATTTTTAACCCAACACTGATTTTGCCAACAAATTGTGTGACTATATTTCTTGGTGCATGTACCATGTTTGTACTTGAATGTGCCCCAAAACTATTTGTATCTACTATAAATGTAGAATAAACCTAGATAGATTCCCCCTCTTTTGAGGCATGTGCAAAAACTATGTGAAGCATGTGGATATAAATAAATGGATGTTACACTTACTAAATATTTTTCACCTTAGATGACCTATTTTATACACAAAATTATGCAATTATTAATAATAAATTAAACCTATAATATGTCATTATATGTATGATTCCTAAGTGAGAAGATTATACACTAGTGAAACCTCTCCTAGTCCTTATATTGATTTTGATTATGAAATTGTCTTATGCTTTATTGATTTATGCATTTTGGTTGTGTCACATGGATCCCTTTCTTTGTCTATGGTCTATTTTATGTTTCTATAGAAACCAAATCACACACTTGGGTACATTTCTAGGTCCTAAACACATGATATCATTCATATGATTCCTAAGAAAAAAAAACTAGTAACTAACAACTATATTTGGCCTATTTTATATCTTTCTTATTTTCTATTTGGTCTTACACACCTTACAGGACCATTAAAAACATTACTTTCCTATCTTTTATGAATTCAAACACCAATTCCTAGCCAAGAAACCAACACTCGTGCACCCACATCCCTTCCGACACCCCTAACCTCTTTATACCTTATTATTTTTGGGTTTCTTTTTTCATTTTGGCATCTTATTTTCTTATGGGTTGGACTTCCAGTTGAAAATTATGAAATTAAAAGAAGGGGATCATATAAATACATAGTTATGTGACCAAAATCAAGGACCAATCACTAAGTATATACTATCATCATCTAATCTTACATCCAAAGGAAGTTATATAACTTCAAAGCATCCATCTAGCATCCATTCAAGGGACAAGGGACTGCATTTTACGTATACACATCATAGGAATGGGAAGTTATTTATTCCATCCAGACATTCTATTACATTATTACATCTAACTATAACTTTGATATTAAGTGAACTTATACAAGGGTATCCAAGGGCAAGATTCTTACACACACTCATCATAACTACATGGAGTCTCATATGTATTATAATAATTTGGTCATAAGTTAACTCTTGGAGTGACCACCGAGGTCAATATGAATCCCCATTGTCATATTTATTTTTGGATTTGATGTGGTTTGCAGGATTTTTTTAGGTGATATCTATTTTTTAGGTTATATGTACCATCGGTGATAAAAAATTGACACACATGAGACAAATATAGAGTAATAACAACATACTTGTGACACACCATAGATCATATCCATATATTTTACACATTCAAAGGCACCAAGTAGAGGTCTCTAGCACCCAGAACCCCTGTTCAACCATGGGTGCTTATGTCTGGACATATTCTTGCGATATATAATTTATCCCAAGCATCGATGACACTGCTTGTTCACTTTTGGATTAGGCGTTAATCAACTAAGTTATTATTTCTACACATATTTCTTAGGGTTTGTACTTTACTTGTTTATTTCTTGTGTCATATTATATTAACAATTGTATATCATAGTTTACATTCGGTTACTCTTTCTACAATTCAATTTGCATAAGTCTGGATCAAGTGAAAATCAACTAAGTACATTCCTCTCTCTCTTGAACATAGGCTTTCATCTTTTATTAGCTTATTGATTGTGTCAAATCTGTATTTTATCATTTATTATTATATGTGACTTTGCAATTAGGGTTTTACAAAAAGTTTATTTTTGGTTAAATCAGTTTCTTATCATTGGGATAATAGTGCCTAGTAAGGACACTAGTTCCAGGGCACAAGTATCCCTTCCGACTCTTTGTTCCAATCTTTCTTATATTTCAAATTATCACTTGGTGCTTAAATTTAGGTCTATTATAATTGTTATTTCATGTTTAGTTCCAAAATTTGGTGTCACTAAGTGTGAATGTTTAAACAAAAGAGTCATATATGTACATAACTTAGTAACTACTCTAAGGGGAAATTGAGCTATTACTATTTATCTACAACTTGGGAAAAAGGAACACTTGAGGACTATATCTGGGCTATTATTATTGACTGCATAAGAAGGGAAAATTTCAAATTTCTTCGGACATATTATCCGGGGAGTAAAGTAGTTGTAGTCCACTATATTGGTGTAACTTGCACACAGGAAACCTAGCTACAAGGGAAATTATTATATCAAACATATAAAATAACTACATTGAGTATGATATGTAGTGTAGTGCTTAGTGATAATAAAATTAGGGTGACTACTGAGCCTAGTTTGACTCAATCATATGCGTCTTTTATTTCATATTATGTATACTTGAGTCTTATACATGTAACTAGGGTTTGTTTTATAGGTACATGTATGATAGGTAAACCCTAAAAATAAGTGGATGTGACACATGGAAAGGTGAAGGAAAATTTTCTAGACATTAAAATAAGTAGATATATACTCTTCACTAGGAAACTAGTGCCTAGAATGCAGACACTAGCACCCATGTAATCCTATCCATACCCAAGAGCTATTGTACAACACAATTGTAGATCACCATCTCCCATACAAAACATGTAGAATCCATATTGAGCTCGTTCTAGTATCACTCTATCCCAAATTTAGTCCAAATAGTTAGGAATTAGACACTTGGTGACACCTCTCCTAATCCTGTTGATTTTTATTATGAAATTGTGTTTATAGTCACTAAATCATGCACATCTTAAATTATTTAGTCATTGTATCATAATACTATTCATATGGTTTTTGAGTGAAGAAATTACTAATTAACCCATGTCTTTTGGCCATTTTACTTTGATTTTTGTCGTCACTACTAACCTTCAACACATACTTTCCCAATCTATTTTTATCATTTTGCATCATTTTACCTTTGACTGGGGCGTCTAGTCCAATACTAGGGTGGCCTGTGCCCTGGTCCCATTTGTGGTGCCCTTATCCTTTCTACACTTTCCCACCACTTTTTGGGCACTTTGTAACCGTTTGAGCTTCTCATATTTTTATTGGTTGGCCTTTTCGGGTTACTTACAAAATTATAACAAGAGAACCATATAAATATAAAGTTATGAGAGCATAATGAGGGAGGAAGAAATATTATCATCACCTAAGGTTACATCCATCAAAGGTTCCATTTACATCCATCTAGCTCCATCAAAAGGCACAACGTTGGTTCATCTACATCAAATTTTATAGGAGGCAATTTGATTCTATTCTATCCACCATTCTATTAAATTTTCTACACATAGTTATTACTATCTACTTTCATAAAGTTCAAATGGCGCATGAACATATAGGGCATGATTGCACACACACACATAGAATTACATTAGTTACGAGATGTAGTGCAATACTCAATTAGTAAGTCCACCATTATGGAAGATGAGCTTAGTTTTACCCCTTCATATGCATCTCTCCTTATTAGGGTTTGATGACTATATTGGTATTTTGGTCTTTTCTTCATCACTGATTACAAGCGACATATAGCCGAGTATACAAAATTTAGTGCGACAAGAAGATAAGGTCGAAAAACATCAAGAGACACCTTAGAGGAAGGTTTTAGAATTTTTACATAGACTAGGGCACTCATATCTAAGACCAACTCACCCACATATGCCCCTATACCTATCTAGACATCTCATTCCACTCGATTTCCTAGATTTTCATTTTTCTGGACCTCACCATAGTATTTTCCTCATCATGTTTCTCCACCATCTCTAGGACATAGTCTAGCAAGTTTTTGAATCAACTGAGTTATTTCTAACTCTCTTTGCACTTTAGGGTTTCACATATCTAATTTCTTAGTTGCTTGGGTCATTTTCTTTATACATTCATATGTTATTTATTGTTGTTGTTAATATTAGATTAACTGTATAATTAGTTATTCATTCCACATTTTAGTTAATCATTTTGGTGAACCCGTACTCCATCTTCATGCCTATAGGATCCTCATTCTTTGAGTTTATTCATCATGAATATCTCAATCACTGATTATTTTCTTGCACATCCTGATGTAAGGTATAGAGTCCAACATCTTCTAGCTACTACCCACATTCGTGTTGATATGCACCCTGACTAAATATATAAAAATTTTATAGACACATTTTCTCAACACTTATAATTTAAGCCTAATATTCCATCTAAGTTAAACACTTTTGATAATGACCCACCCTTGCATATTATGATTTGCATTCTCAATATGGGTATTAAGTGCACTTTAATTGATAATGGATCTGAACTTAATCTATGTCCTATGTCATTCCTTAAAAATTTAGGTCTCTCTGCCCGTGATGTTAGTCCATCATCCCTCTCACTTCATGCATATGATGGTTCCGTTCGTCCATGTGTTGGTCACATTACATTACCTATTACTATAGGACCCAAATATGTCAACACAATGTTATTTTTCATTTATTTCCTAGTCTTTTACAACTATTTTCTTGGTCGACCATGGCTTCATGCTATGCGAATGTTTCTTCTATTGTACACCATTGTGTTAAATTCCTCCATGAGGGAATTGAGTATATTGTTCTTCGTGACCGTGACCCATTCCAATACTGTGACCACACTCCTAATACTAGTCTTCCTATTCCATGTATTGATACTACAGATGATCCTCAACCTATGGATGAACAACCTCACTTACCACCACTCGAAGGTGCCATTTGTGTGATAGATGTATTTTATTCTATGCCACCTACTACTTCTACTACTATGATTCCTTATCAGGGGCCTATCCAATCCATGGATATTTTTCTATCACCTACACCTTCACACATACTACCTCTACTAGCATGCTCACCATTTACTTGTGTAGACACCTAAAATCCACTTATGCGGTTTAATGCTAAAGTGGTACTTGTTATCCTTTATCTCTTCATTGTCGCTATAATTAGTGTTTTTACGCTAACTAACTAACTTATCCCCCATTTTGGTCAGATAACTACACTTCATTAATTAACTAATTCCTATCACATTTTTGATGCCAATTAATTTTTTTGTTAGTTAGCGAATCCTCTTCAAATCAACAATTAGCTAATTAAGCCTTTTTAACATGCATTTAATCAATAAACCCTTTTATTGGCTAAATACCACTTTCAAATGCTTCCAATCTCATCAAATTCCTCCTAAATCACCTCCAAATAGCCTAAAAACTTATTCTAACCTATTAATTAATCCTAATTGATTAATTAAAACACTCCAACTCCCATGAGTTGCTAACTCACTAGTTAAATCATCTAATCATGGTTAATTATCCTAGAGTTACTTTATCATTTGTCCCACATTCATTGTGATTCAATCTTTCCCCAAATAGAAAGCTATAAAAAGGACCAAGCTCCTACCTTCACACCTTACACCATACTTTGAATAGTATCTCATATAAAACATATGATCAAGAGCTTTCTCCATGAATTTGGAATCTGCTTTGCATCAATCCTACCATTGTTGAGCAGTAATAGAAGATCCAAGCTTGGCCTTATATCCATTATTTGGTGAGATCTTCTCCCTCTCTTTGGAGAACAACATAATTTGATTTCTCATAGATCTAATTAGGTTCATTTTAATTAGCAATCATTTAAATTAATAAGAATTCTTATAGATTAGATGAGTAATTTCACATAGTTTTCATTATGCATTCTCATAAGCTATAATCTTGATGTTTCATTGATAAATTTGAGCTTAGCTCTAGACTACTAGGTGTTAGTAGTTTTATTTAACTATTACAAAATTTTAGCATGTTCACAACTTGCAAAATTTTCATGAATGATTCATATTGGGAACATATTCCATTTGATCTTACTTATGATGATACCATTTGGTCACACGATGGTCTACCTCAACTCAGTTTCAATTTCAAGGACCTCTATCCTCTTACTCATGCTCCTCATCTATACTATGGCTTCATGAATGTTATTGTTTCTTATGGAATACATGTCTTCCATATCGTAGTTTATCTATCACGCATTCCTTGATCTTCTCCACTCACATTAGGAAAATCATGGCTTGATTACATTGGAGGAACTCTAGATCTTGATCATATAAACATATCTTTTCCCATGCCCTTTGGTCATGTTTTTATTTACAACAGATTCCTTTCATGGCTATAAACAAACTCTCATTCATTGGTATGTGAAAAATTGTCTATTTCCTCCATTCACTGATGAGGAATATGCGATGGGTATGTATAATTTGTGTGTCAATGGTTCAATACATGATCAACCGGACACTATTTCTTATCAAGTCTCTAATTCTTATCCATATGAATTTGACCTTGAAACTGACAATCTCTTAGATGACATTACATGATTGATATTTCATCTTCCACACTTAGGGGGGCATGCCATCAAATACACATTCTCTACCACCACATCTGATATGTAAACCTATAATCATTGGATAATTTAGAGGACCAAAAAGAAAATAATGTTCTACTTTCAAATTTTGAAAATGAAATTTTTTGGAAGTTAGTGAAAATTTCTTTGTGCTTAGAATTATTTACAGTGAAAGGAAAAGGAATTGAAACCAACAAGACACCAGATTTTTATCTTGTAAACCCCCAATTTGAGGGAAAACCATTTGGGAAGGGCAATTGATATTTATTCCCATTTATATGTATTGATAAATTCAATGGATACAATTTATAATAAGATGAAGGAAAGTAAACATTGTAAACACTTCCCCTCTGTACTTTCTTGCTTTGTTCTTACACTCCTTGCTTTTATAATTCAACTCCAACACTGAATTCTTCTTGCTTACTTCTCCCATGAATCAAATGAATAACTCCCACTTTCTCTCTTTCTTAAATAATTTCTTCTCATGTCCTCCCGTGCACTGGAGAATGGGAAGAGGCATCCAAGGAAGAGACACGATTGAAATGTTTGAATTATGTGACCATCATGGAGTTAGTTTTATTATTTTTATGATAAGTGACGGAACTCGGTGTATGTAGAAATGTGGTTATACAACCATGATGGCAGATACAAAACCACCATTCTATGTAGGGGAGGTTACGTATCCTTCGGGTTGGTTATGTAACCACCTCTTTGCATATAGGGGTGGTTATGTAACTTTACTGAGACTTGTTTGCATTTTTTTCTAACTTTTCCTTCTGGTACTAGTTGTTTTGATGAAGTGGATTCTTCTTAGATCCATATGGATCAAAATCTTAGCTTGGACACATCCATGATCTTTGCATTGTCACACATCAGTCTCATAGCATAGGAGCATTCATCTACAAACTTTGTGACCATTACTTGAAGACACACTCTTGTGCTTCGATTAACACTTTGACTGAGGGCTTACTACACATGAACCTCGAATCTTTGCACAATAGTTACTAAAAAAGTTTCTCTATATAAATATTAAAATACATCTCACATTTTGCACACTACATTTTTAGTTTCCTACATCATTTGAATTCGACATTCATACATCATATTATTGATCATCACACATGTGTGACTTTGATATTGTCTACTAGTCTAACATTAAATCCTATTCATCATATATACTACATAGTGCACATTTCACACTATTAGGTTATCTACACAACTTACATTACATTCTATACATTACATGTTTACACACCTTGCACATCACATGGTTGTCTCTTATCATCGAAAATTCTATATCATACCTGTAAGCGTTTCACTCGCTCTAGTCTCATGGTCCATACTAGACTATTGAGTGTATACAACAAAAGTATACCACATCACAATCACACATTCATCACTCGGTCTCCTTTTTCTTATGTGACATTCCTAGGTTTAGTGATATATCCTTTAAGTTATAGGGTCACTTCTCCTAGCATCATCTTGTGATCATTTACATCATCACCTTTTCCTACATTCTTTAGTGGTACATGCTTTAGGCTAATCCACCACACCATCTATTCGTGATATACACTTAGGCTAGAGAGTCATGCACATGTCATTGCTATGTCACATTTCATCACTATGCACTCACCATAATGCACTACACATAACACACTATTATACCATTTACGGATGAAGCACTCTCATTTTCGGTTCATTCTTAATCTGTTGAGGGGGAATACTAAATCAACCTCACTACATATAACTCCATTCATTTAGGGGCACACGAATCCTAGCATCCATCTTGTATTCCATTCCATTTATCCACTAAACATTACATATCTTTGTTGCTTGTACTCTTGCTTAACTTTTCTTGTTCATGTTCACTTATTACACATGCTAGCTATATTTAGTATATATAATTATCATTACTATACACACATGCACGTTCACGTATTTTTCTAGTTGTGATCACGATATACAAGTACCTTACACATGGCATGGATGCTCACCTCCTACCACTCCTACAACGGTCGCTAGGGGCATCCAAATTCACTTCTTACATGTGTTATTATTTCATTTTGTACTTAGCACTTTACATTAATTTCTTATACATGCTTTTAACATATGGGTTATCTTTATAACATGCTAATGGGTGTTTCATGTGCAATATTTGTTTACTGATTATTTACTTCCATGGTTATTTGTTGTTTGTACTTGTTTTGTTTACTATTATATGTGAGCCTTTTAATTTTTTTGGTATGCACACTTTTTTGTTGTATGTCACCATTGTGGAATTGCATTTATTGTGACATTGTGAGTGATGTCCTATGTTTGAAACCCAATTTTGTGGTTTATTGTGTCTTCTTTTATGTTTACTTGAATTCTAGCTTCTACATTATTTGTGTAGCATACACTTATATTTTACATGCATGCTTGTTCATACTAACACTTGTTTCTAGCCACTTGGTTTCATGTGCCTTAGTTTATACCAAGTGCATTACCTTCCCATTGCAAGGAAAAATTTATGTGGTTGTTCCTCTTTTAGGGCCACATTCTCATATCGATTACGTCACATGAACTCCTAAAGAGGGGTTCATCATTTGGGTTTTTACATATTAGACAAAGCTCTTTATCGACACGATTCGAGTTCACTTTTACGTCTTAGATATTGTGGGTTATACAATGACTGGATTAAAACTAGTCTATGAAACCCGTACACAATGGATTTTACAGGACATAGCTGTTTGTAGAATTAGGGGAAAAATTATAGGGTAGATGATACAATGGATTTCCTCTCTACACTACTTTAGCCAGTGGCATCGAATCACCTAAAAAACAAGGCAAGTACAAATATCTCTTCATACAACTTTAGGGAAGTAGTTACAAGTTAGAGAATAATGCATCAATATCCCTACACTTCTTTAGCCAGGGTGGCATGAGATTGCCCAAAAAACTCATAGTACATGATATCCTTCTACACTTTTTCTCTTGACATGGATTAAGTGCACATGTTCCATTTTTCATTTATGTACTTTACATTTACATGCTTTCACATACATATACATGCATTTTTTACATGTGTTTTTACATATACATGTGTATTTGACTACTTGATCATTTTCTCCTTGAAGGTTTGTCAGTATGAGAAACAAGCAATCAACAACAAAAATACAAGAATGGGGGAAACAAAAACAACATTCATCGAAACACACATGATACTAACCATGCAGGTAAAACACACACATTGGAAACTACACATGCTTCCACCTTGGGTTCACTCTCACCACTTTGTGCACTTTTGCATCTTTGGTTTCCACGCTCCACTATTTTCTCATTACACACTTTGTCTAATCCATCGGCACACTTTCTACATCACTTTACATGGACAACATGTATGAATTTATATCTACTTTATGCTACTAAGATTTCCACCCACCAACATAAAGTGGGAGAAAATTTAGTCACAAAATCATGCACTTTAGACATTATTTATTCCTAGTCTCATACTACTATTCATATGGTTTTGAGTAAAGAAAGTACTAATTAACCCATGTCTTTTGGCCATTTTACTTTGATTTTTGTTGTCACTTTGCCAAGCTCTAACACATACTTTCCTAGTTTATTTTTGTGATTTTGCATCATTTTAACTTTAATTGGGGCATCCTACCCAATACTGGGGCTCCCAGTGTCATGGTCCCATTTGGGGTGCCCTTATCCTTTATACACTTTCCCGCCACTTTTTGGGCACTTTTTGACTATTTGAGCTTCTCATATTTTTAATGGTCAACATTTTCATGGTTAATTATGAAAATATAACAAGAGAACCATATAAATATAAAGTTATGAGACCATAATGAGGGAAAAAACACTAAGCACTACTATCATCACCTAAGATTACATCCATAAAAGGCTCCATTTGCATTCATCTAGCTCCATCACAGGGCACAAGGCTAGTTCATCTCCATTACATTGCATATGAGGGAATTTTATTATATTCCATCCACAATTATATTACATTTTCTATAAATTATTATTGCTTTCTAATTTCACAAAGTTTGACTGGCATAAGAGGACCTAGGGCATGATTGCACACACACACACACATAAAACTACATATGGTCTGAGATGTAGTGAAATGCTTAGTTAGTAATTACACCATTGTGGTAGTTGAGGTCAGTCCAACCTCTTCATATGCATATTTTTTAGGGTTTGATGTTTGTCTTGGGGTTTTGCAGGTCTTTTCTTTATCACTAATTACTAGTGACATACAACCGAGTATAAAAAAGCTAGTGTGATAGGAAGCGAAGGAAGGAAAAAATCAAGTGACACCTCTGAGGAAGGTTATAGATAGTTTTCACATACCAAGGAAACCATATCTCGGACCAGGGTGCCAAAAATAACCCATGTACCTATCCAGTGTCCCAGTCCACTCAGATTGCCCAAATCTACACTTTTCTAGACCTTGGCATAGTCGTTCCCTCCTGTTTCTCCATCCATCTCTGCGACACAATCTAGTAAGTGTGTCAAATCAAATGAGTTATTTCTAACTCTCTTTACACTTTAGGGTTAAAAATATCTATTTTATTAGTTTATTAGGTCATTTTGTTTATGCATTCATATTTTATTTACTACCATCGTTAATGTTATATTAACTATAGATTTAGTTTTAATTCCACATTTTAGTTAATCAAAGGTGTTACACTTTATGGATTTAATCATTTTGGTCGTGTCGAGGGATCCTTATATTTATTCATTATCTAGTTTATGTTTCTTATCCTAGGGATAATAACACTTAGTAAGGACACTAGTTCCTAGGCATTAGTGTCCCTTCCTAACACTTTTTCCAATCTTACTTATATTTCAAATTAGCAATCGATTGCCTAATTTTATGCCATTTCTAATTCTATTTTCATGTTTGGGGTTAAGCTTTGGTGTCAATAAGTGTCAAAATTCAAACAAAGGAGTCATATATATACACAATCTACTAAATAATCTAAAGAGAAATTGGGTTACTAATTTATATCTACTATTTGGGAAAAAGGAACACTTGAGGATTGTATTTGGGCTACATTATTTATTATATATGAAGGTAAAATTATGAATTCCATCACACACATTATCTTGGGGATAAATTAGTTTTGTCCCACTATCTTGGTGCAAATTTCACAAGGGAAACCTATCCTCAAGGGACATGATTCTATCAAACACACACCAAAACTAAATTGATTTTGAAATGTAGTGTAGTGCTCAATGAAAATAACATTTTGGAGACTGTCAAGGTAATTTTTACTCAAGCATATGAATCTTGTATTTCATCTAATGTGAACTTGAATTTTGTGTAGGTAGATAGGGTTTGTTTTGTAGGTACACATGTAACATGAAAACCCTACAAAACAGAGATGTAACAAAAATAAAGGTGAAGGAAACATTATTAAAAAAAAAAAAGAACCAGATCTATACTCTTTGATAAGACACTAGTGACTAGATCATACACTAGCACCACAGGTGGTCTTATTTATACTCGGGTGGTATTGTACAACACGTATATAGATTTGTGTCTCCCAGGATGAAGTATACACAATCTATATTGAGCATGTTCCAATCTCACTCTAGCCCAAATTTAATCTAGATAGTCGGGAATCAACTTTGTAATTATTTCCCTCTTGTTACTTCTATTTGTTTTTCATTGCATGTTTATATTTGCATATTTCTTATATATATGATTCATCACTAGTTATTTAATTAAGATTTTATTTTTGTTAAATCATTTATACCTACAAAATGAAATGTGTTTTGTCTATGTTGGTAACCATGGTGTGCAGAAAAATTAAGACTAGAAACAAACCAAAATAGTAGAAACTAGAGAAACCAATAGAACAACACATGAAACAAAAAGAATAAAAACAATGCAAAAATTCTAAATAATGACATACAAAAGGATTATATCCTACAAACACGGGACACCCATGGTGTCTATTATCCATTTTTCCCTTGGTAAAAATGGACAATAGGTGTGATGGGACTCGGGTATTGAACATGACACCTAAGCATGAAATTAAGTTGTAGACAATTTCGAGAGGTTCCAGGAGCAATTTTGGTGATTTTGGTAGTGTTAAAATCAATTGAGGAATTTTTCTTCTTCTTGGTCTTGGAAAAACTTATATTTTCTTAATGATGGAAATCGAGCCCTGATGGGCCCACATCTATCAAAGAAGGGTGTAAAAGGGAAAAAAAATGATAAATGGCTTTTAAGGCATCATAATACCCTCCATCACCTCCCGACTTGCATAAATTTGAAAAAATCCTAAAATTTTCCAGAGAGAGAAAAAATTGTAAAATGGGGCCTCACAAGGCCATCAAGCTAAAAAAATAGCTCATTGAGCTTGTTGAGTTGCATATCATGGGATAGTTCATCGATTATCTTGATGATATACTCGGAAAGCTAAGTTATAAAAGGGATAATGTACCTCGGTGATGCAAATGAGGTGGGTGTGTCAGATTGAAGAGATTCGGGGCCCAGGAACTTGACGACATGGTGTGGCTCATAGTCGAGTTCGTAGTGAATAACAAGGGGCCCATAATGCATAAAGTATCTAGAGCTCAATGGGTTTATATGCAAAGGAGTGGAGATTAAACCTAGAAAAAGGGATCCTTAGTGGAAACGAAGGAGTGGGAAAGTTAGGTGGAAAAGTTGACTCGCCTCGAGAAAAGAAAGAAATTTGTTCGGGAAACTGAATGTGCAAGCTATGGGAAGATGGCTCAGGGGGTAATATTCAAGCTCAGGAATCAAACCTAGTTATTGGTGTCACGCACCATACAAGGCCGAGAAAAAAAAAAGGTCGAGGCCTTAGGCCGAAGTTGAAGATATTATCTCGGTTTAGGGATCTCGTGGAAATGAGTCATGGAATTTGAGAGACTATCGAGGCTGAGGAAAAGGAAGAAGGTTGACAAAAATATTGAATGTAGGTAGCTTGGGGTGAGATATCTATCTAAGTAGAAGATGAGCCACTCGACATGAGAAAAGGGAGAGTGTTGGGCCCTTTTAATGACCAAGTACATGAGGTGAGAAAGGTTATGGTGCATGGAAAAATGGCATGAAGGCACACACAAAAGTGAATTTTGGGGATGCATGAAGGCCTCATGCGTAGGCAAGGTAGATTTGGGACTTAGTCAATTTTGAAGAATTGGTAAAGCCATAATAAAGGAATGGATGAAAAGGTGACCATACTCAGTTATGGATAAAGGTAAAATATGAGAGACTTGTAACTCAAGGAATGGATAATCTAGGGCATCATTATGGTTATCATAATGGAAAAAGGAGTTGAGTTAGTTATGGTTTAGTTGGCACTTGCATGCTGAAGATACTTGAGTAGGGAAATACATGATGACAATTGGCATGTCTTGGATAATGATGAAGTGGTTAGAGGAGATTCCTTCTAGTTCCTTCTTATGGATTGTTTTGCATGACAATTGAGAGAGAGTAGGTATGTGCGAATGAAGAATTCGAGATAAGGGGAGCATGGGTGTAATCTCTGTAATGAAGCTATTGTAGAGAATATATGGGGACTTTGTTGTTGTATTAGCTCCATTAATGGATTCTTTAATGTATTTGGCTACTGTAATGTTGATAAATCAATACAATGGGTTGTTCTAAACATCTAAGTCATGGATTTTGATCTGTATATTTTCTTTTATGCTTGTGGATCCAAACCCTTATGTTCTTGATGATGCTCATGGTTCGATTCATTTTCTTTCTGTGATCACAATGTTTCCCTTCTTATTATGGTGCATCTATATGTGGGTCTAAGTTCCTTTGTATTTATTATACAATGCATGTATCTATGTATGTGAATTACTCATCCATTAATGATATACATTCTTGCAAATATCACATAAAGGAGGGTCTCAATGCTTGCGCACACCTCGGTGAGCACCCAACACTGGGTGATAGGCCGATGCGCTTGGGATTTTAAGGGGTTAGGGGTAAACGAGACTACATTTTGGTTCCATTTCCAGGACCTCTTTTGAATTTGTTACAAGAATGGTGAGGGATGGCAGAATTCTTGACCTTGGACAACATGGAAACTTGGATTAAAAACATGGAGGATGAGTTTTCTCATAGATTCAACACTAGACTGGAGTTTGATGCATGTAAATGGGTAGAGGAGCATCTATATCATGAGCTCTATGAAACCTTATTTTTAATTTTCTGGTGGAATCTGTATGAGTGGTTATCAGCGTATGCATTGAGGAGAAGTTGGTTCTATCAACCTCATGTGTGGACTCAAGAATATTATCAGAGGCTTCATGATGCTTGATCTAGTTTGGACTTGTGTTGTTGATCATTGGTGAAAAGGTGTGTTGACTAGTTACACATTGGAGTATGTAATCTCCACTTATTCTTTCCCAGAGGTTGTTGAGTTTGAGTTCTTACGAGAACCTAGAGGATATTTCTTGCATGTTTTACCTTTAGCCATCAAGATATTGATCGTAACTTTGAGTTTAGAATCATTTCTCATGGCTATCTAAACTTCCACTTGGCATGGGGTGTGGATTTTTGTGTGGTGAGAGATCATGGATCCTATGGTGGTGTAATAAAGAGAAGAGAGGTAGCTCAATTATAATGAAGCTTGGGAAAGGGAGTTGGCAAGACAAGGTGAGGTTTTGGAGTGATGGATTTATGGAGGAAGATGTTACGATAAGTATTTGAGGTTTTCGTGGAGGGTTTGTGACCTGAGTAGTCTGTGTTACCCCATCTTGGCAAGTATAGGAGAGAAAACCCCTCAAATTTTGGTGATATCTCATTTTATGGAGAAAGGGGAAGGGATTTTAGAGCACATCTAGAGTCACCTAAGAACTAGACCCTTGTGCTTAGTTTTCCAAGTTCTGAGAAAGGTATCACTAGTCCAATTGGTGTTGGAGTTGGTAGGAAAGAAGCATTGAGTGGATATCATTATTATTTGAGTTCTATGGCCATGTAGATGTTTCCTATATTTGGTGGTTTCTTTTCCAGGTGTTTCATTTCAGCAAGGTGTCGGCATACGAATGTGGGCATTATGTCTAGGAGTAGTTCCATTTCACAAACAGTTGGATCTCAGTTTAGCTCAATGATGGGAACACAAAGTAGCACCATGTCAGGTCATGTACTTGCTATAGGGGAGGATCTATTGGAAATGAAAGTTTAGGAGTGAGTGGATCTAGTGGATTTGGTGGGGAAACACTAAAGGAAATCAGGGTTTTGGACCTAGTGGACAAGGACCAAAACCCTAACAACATGTGTTCTATGAGATGTCTCTCCATTATCTAGATTATAAGGGTGTTGAGGATGCTACATAACATATTCATAAGTGTGAATTGTTTGGTGTGTGAAGGATAACACTACCCTAGAGTAGAAGGAAAGCTAGTTAGGAACGACATTATAGGGGTGCACATATAGATGGTACCAAAATTATAACCCACATCGAGATAATAGTGGATTACACTGTGTGCTGCGTGATGCCTTCCTTGCATAGTTTCAAATTCCTAAGTTTGAGCGAGAAGAACATTAAATCTTTGAAGGAGATCCAATAAGTTATGGTAGAGAGTGTGCGGTAGTATTACATGCATTTTAAAAATATATTATCCAAGTTGTCCTATGACATCCATCCATAGCAACATGCTCAATGGTTTTTTGGGGGCCTCGATAACACCTTCTAGATGAGAACTTTCACATAATACTTTCACGGATCCACGTGAGGCCTTGGAGGGTGTTTTACATGATAAGGCCATTGGGAGTGTTGACACTGGAGTGAGTTCCTTTTTGGAAGATCAAATTGATTCCATAATTTAGAAACCATAGAAGTTATCTAAAAATTCGGTGCATGAGAATCACAAAGGACTTTGGTATATGGATTGTGAAGTAGAGGGAGATACAAAAGATAGTTTTCCTCAAAAGTTGGTGCACGCTATGATGTTAAATAGTGAGATCTTTCATGAGGATCATGATCCAAGTAGATTCCCATTGTTGTAACACATGCTCTGTAAGAACATGTCTTGTTATTATAAGATCTATACGTCTACCACCCATGATACTAAGGATTATAGATTAATAGACCAGATCCATGATGCCATTGATACTAGTGTGTGACATAGTAATATTACGAGTGGTTCCAAGGAAGAAGGTTGTAACTATGAAGGACACATAGATGGTAGAGGAAGAGAATTTCTCAGAGGATTTAGAGGTCGTAATGGTCGTGATGGAGGAAGAGGGGACTCCCCGGTGGAACTTGTTTTAACTATGGGTCTACAAAACATTATAATCATGAATGCTCGGACTTGTAATTCTCATTAAGTGGGAAGAAGAATAAGTACAAACAGTGCCTAGATTTGTATAGTCACATGCTTCAAAATAAAAAGAAACAAGATAAGGGTGTGGGGATGGTGAGTGTAAAGTGCACTTTGATTCACCGTGCATCCCAAAGGTGATTCCCGATACAGAGTTGGAGCATATTTTAGTAACTACTCTCATTGAGGATGTAAACACGAAGGAAATGCCAAAGCAGAGGCCTACTATTACAAGAGAGGAGGTACTACATGGGAAGTACTGGATCCAACCTACCAGAAAGAGGTGTATCAAGAGACTATGGAGGTGATTAGGAGTCTACAAGGAGATATTCAGTGTTTGAAGGAGCATTCATAAAAGTTAGAGCAAGAAAAGAATGTTGAAGCTCCTCAGAGGGACATAGATGATATCAAGGAGGTGTGTAAGATGTTGTGCTAGGAGAACATCATTCCCATATTAGGAGAATGGTTGAGAGAAAAATTACCACGTGCTGGAGGTGGGCATGAGAGGTAGATCCTACATGCTAACTTACCCCCTCATAGTCTAGACTATGACAAGGAGATCACATTGAATGTGGTAGTGGATGGATGGCTCTTGAGTAATATTCGATTTATACAGGTGCATAAGTTAATGTCCTCACCCTAGATGCATGGAATCAAATGGGGAGACCACCATTGCAGCCATCTTCAAATGTGTTATACATGGAAAATAGAACTAAGGCCACTCCCTTAGAGTTTTTAAGAATGCTTCCATAACTATCCAGGGATTCAAGTTCACTGGGGATTTTGAAGTCTTGGCACTTACCGAGGTAGATAGCTTCCCAAAGTGTTACTTGGGCACCCTTGGTGCTATGCAAACAATGTTGACCTATGTTTCAATAAAGGCTACATCATTTTTGAGAACAAGGAGGAGCACATGATCATTCTGTTGACTAATGGATGGTCTGTACCTTATGTGGAACCATTGGGTGAAGAATACTTAAACAAGATATATGTGTGCACCATTAGGGACCTAGAGTTCATTCAACCATCAAAGGAAGGGGTCATTTAGTGGGATGATGCACAGTCTATGAGTGATACAACCAATGTTTCTTGTGAAAATTGGGTATGTGACACATATGATTTGATTGGGAGAGAGCTATAAGTTAATGTGACCCCAAAGAGTCAAGGCACAACTGATCAGTTAGGTGAATGGGAGGAAGGAAACTACCAAGATATACTAGTGAAGGAAACATTGATACCTTTTTGTGTGTGATGAAGGTAGAGTGGAGGAATATACTTGTTTATACCTTGCATGGGATAGTTGTGCATTGGTGGATGACACATCATGATAATCTTATGGAGTGGCATGAGGTAAGGGTCATGTTCTCCATTAGATTTCTAAGAAGTAATACACCTACTAGGATACATGACTATGATGGGAAGGGGTCTGCCTTGTGCCATGTTCAAGAGTGTGAGAGGACCTAGAGGGAAGGCCTAGAAGCCTTTCCCCCTTCCTTGTGGGTGCAAAAGTTCTATTCCACCTTGTAGGGTTGTGCGTGTGCATGGTATGTTTATTCAGAGTTACGGAGATAAATAGGAAATTGGCAAGAGTTAACAGTGGGTATTATTCAAACCTTTGAGTACTTATCTTCTAAACCATCAGTAAATGAGGCCTTGCAGTGATCATGCTCCTTACATTGGGAGATAGTGCCAAGATAGAGGAATTTGTGTTAGAATTGTTGGAACAAATTGATGTGGGGGTGCACCTTGAAGAAGAAGAACTAGATGAAGTGCAATTTGAGCACGCCTACCTAGAGAAGGAAAAAAGAAAATTGGTATACGTGATTAATGATGAGGAATTGGAGAACTTATATGTTGATCATACGGAAGGTACATGTGAATTATTAGATAGTGCAGATGATAAGACATGGGCCTACCACGAGCCATTAAAAACAAATAAATTTAACATTGGTATAGAGGAGGAACCAAAAGAGGCCATCATTGGGGATTACTTTGAATGGATTAGGAAGTGTCAAATATTATTGAGCTATTGCATGATTTTCATGGACTTGTTTCCATGTGGGTACCATGAGTTAAAGGGGGTTCATCACTCTCTAGGAGAGATGTGGATAAAATTGAAGGAACGTGCACAAAAAATTGGGAAGAGGCCTTATATAATGAACTCCAACCTACATGTGAAGGTGAAGGAATAAATTGACAAGATGTTGGAATCTGGAATTATTGAGGCCATCAAGGAATCTGAGTGGGTTATTTCCATGGTAATTAACATAAAAAAGGATGGGAGAATAAGGATTTATGTTCACTATAAAGACTTAAATGTTGTGTGTGTCATTGATCCCTTCCCTAGCCCATTCACTAAGGAGATCTTGGAAGGGGTAGCTAGGCGCAAGATCTATTAATTTGCAGATGGGTTTTTGGGATATTACCGTGTTTGAATTTTCAAGGAATATCAAGGAAAGAAAAATTTCACCACTGAATGGGGAATTTTGGCATATATAGTCATGCCTATTGGACTCAAGAACATGCATGTTTTTTTTTGCACATTGTGGTTCAGGCATTTCAGGACTTCATTCATAAATTTCTCCAAGTCTACCTAGATGACTAGACGGTTTATGGATTAGTAAAGGATCATTGTGATAACCTGAGGCTGATGTTTGAGAGGTGTAGACAATTAAGAATCTCTCTAAATATTAAGAAATGTATCTTTGCCACTCCTTTTGGCACATTACTTGGTCATATCATCTGCAAGGAGGGTCTATTGGTGGATCCTATGATTTGTTTTTGTAATTTTGGGGTTGGAGGAACCCACCAATCAGAGCACAGTGTGTGATTTCTAGGGCATACAGGATATTATAGGAAGTTCATCAAGGGCTATGCCAAAATTGCCATGCCATTGGAGGATCTGTTAAATCATAAAGGAAAATTCCATTGGGGTGAGGTACAATAGGTGGAATTTGATACACTAAAGGAAAAACTCACTATTGCGCCCATCTTGCACTTTCCCTCTTGGGATATGCCCTTTCATGTACATGTGGATGCATCGAGGATGGCGATTGGAATGGTCTTAGCATAACTTAGAGAAGGGTATGTTGACCATCCTTTGTGTTTTGCTAGCAGGAAGCTAAATCCAAGAGTAGAATAGAATTATACTACCACAGAGCGCGAAGCATTGTTAATGATCTACGCTACTGCACAAATTTAGGTAGTATTTGATTGTAACATATTTTAGTTTATACATAGACCATATGGATTTACAATATTTTGTGAACAAGCCCATCTTGCAAGGGCGCATATGTCATTGGGTATTATTGTTTCAGGAATTTGAATTTACAGTTGTGGTGAAACCAGGGAAAAACAACTTAGGACCTGATCATTTGTCAAGGGTTAATTCAGGTGAGGATATGTAGAGCATTGAAGACACAATGTCAGATGCTTAGTTATTCAGGATGTAACATGCACCCTCCGATATGGAGGAATTTTCCATACTTTTACGAATGGGTGTGGCACCCGAAGGAATGAGGAGCTTAGAGAAGAAAAAAATTTCCATTCGTGTCACCCTACATGTTGATTAGTGGAGACTTGTATAAACTAGGTCATGATGAAAATTTTCACCGTTGTGTGCTTTAAAACGAGAACAAAGCTATTATGGATGAGGCTCATGGTGGTATTGTAGGTGGACACTATGCTTTAGGAAATCTGCCACACGCAAGGTTCGATGGATGGTTTATGGTGGGAAACCTTGTATAAGCATTGTGTGAAGTATGCTAAGGGATATGTCCATTGTCAATGCCTTGGGAAGCCTAGAAATCATGATGAAATGCCATTAAGGCCTATCACCAGTGTAGAGTCATTCGAGAAATGGGAGATTGAATTTGTAGGCCCTATTTCCCCACCACATGAAGGACGGGTTCATGCTACATCATCACTTGCACAGACTATCTTACACGGTGGGAAGAAGTGGTACCTACGAAGGATTGCACTGTAGCCACTACAACTAGGTTCTTGTGGGAGAATATAATCAGCAAGTATGGATGCCCACTAAGTTTAACAAGTGATAGGGGTACTCATTTCCTCAATGAGATAGTTAGAATCTTGTTGGTAGAATTCATGGTGGCCCATCACAAAACTACCCCTTACCACCCACAAGCTAATGGGATAATGGAAGCCTTTAACAAAATTTTGAGTCACACATTGACCAAGATTTGTGATGTTGGGAGACAAGATTGGGATGAAAAAGTCTCTTCACGTGTTATGGTCATATCAAACAACCTACAAAAGGTTGAACAAAGCAACACCCTTTTAGCTAGTGTTTGGCATGAAGGTTGTATTACATGTTGATTTAATGTTAACCTCGTTGTGTATTGTACGTGCAAGAGGTTTAGCTGATGAACAAGTGCTTGAGGAACATATTAACAAGTTTATGCAACTAGATGAGAGACGTTCCATTACACGATGGAGTCACATAATAGAAAATGATAGGAATAAGGTGTGGTAGTATAGACACATCAAAAATAAGAAGCTGGAAGTTGGGCAGATGGTTCTCTTGTATGATTCAAAGTTTCTGCACCATCCTAGGAAGTTTAAAGTACATTGGTTGGGACCCTATACTATCACTTATATACTTGATTTAGGCACTTTCCAGTTACAAGCGCTAGATGGCACAAGGTTTCCTAGTTTCTTTAACAGGAGTAGGTTGAAGCCCTACTATAAATAAGTCTTTGGTGTATATGTAAATAATGTGGTATTGTCAGATTAGCATAGGATTTCGCTTAATGCATTTTATTTTTTTGTTTCCTTTCATCGTCACTTTTCTTTTCCTTTCTATTCTATGTTTTGTATGCATTGGTGTGCTCGTAGCTAAATACATTTGAAGTAATTTCATGTGTAGAGGAATGCACATAATTTTTGTGTGGGGTAGATTAACATCTACATTTGAAAAACATTGGAGAATTTGTAAGGATGAAGAATGATTTTTGCAGAGGAGGTATTAAAATGTGTCCTTGTGTAGTGAATAAGGTGTTGTTGCAAATCAGCAGCACCCTTGGATGCAAATCAAGGTTCTAAGTTGATGTTTAGGGCATCCAGTGTGATTGCACAACATTGAAACCTCTCTCCAAGTGTGGGACTTGCAAGATGAGAGAGGAATCTCTAGATTAGAGGCTGGTTCCTCAAACTCCTCTGATTAGATCTATTATTTGCACAACTGCAGAGGTTCAAATCCTAATTTTATCCTAATTTGCAAGGAGACAAGGATAAGAAATGTAAAAATTGAAACTAAACTGATAAAGGTGATACACCAAAGGAGTGGTGAGAACTTCTTGCTCATGAAAATTGACACAATTCAGAAATTGTAACATAAAACATCATGCACAAGTTGATAACTGTGATCAAGGGTTTGAAATGAAGCAAACAACACATACAAAGGACTGAAAGCATTCATAGAGCCTGCATTGTGATTTTCAACATCAAAATCCTTGTATTCTAACACCAAAGAGGTAGAAAAATCTGTTACAATCCCTGGAAGGTCTGATACTTTCCAAAATCACTTGCTGAAGGTGAAAACAGAAGCTTGCTTGTGCAAAAAGTGTTCAACCTTTGAAAAATGAGCCAAATTTGGCTTTTACAGTGCATGGGTCAAGCCCAGGAGAGAGAAAACATGAAAAAACATGGGAGCCATTCCCCATTGACCAAAATGCATTAAAAATATCATGGAGGTCCTTACAAACCCATGCCCTGACATTTTTGACCATGCTGGAGAAGAATGCGACCCATTTTGCATTAAAATTGGTTATTGAAACGTCAGTTCTGTCCATGGGCGAGTACCAGAAGCATTTTTTGATTTTCTCCCTCCAAACTAAACCAAAATGCAAAAATGACCATGGAATCTTGTAGATAATTTCACCAGATTTCCATTGATATAAAGAACGTGAAAATCTGAGCTCTAGATCGAAAGATATGGCGATTTGAAAATTTAGGGCAAAATAGGGCAAAATCGGATCGGTGGGCAAAAAGTTTGAATTTTTACCCATTTGGTCTTTGGAAAATTTTTCAAATTTTCCCTGCACTCCACCACTCCGGTGCAACGTGGCATGTTCTCGATTTTTCACGGGCCCTTCCTGCTCCATTTTTAGAAAGATTTGAGTGCCTAAAAATAAAAAATGGAGACTGAGGCACAAGAGAGGTAAGAACACGAGGAGTTAGCCACAAAAATGAGTAGGGGAACATTTTGGATAACAATTTTGGTGACTCAAAGGGGTCATCTGCCTGCTAGATGAAGATACCAGTTGTCTGAAGTAGCCCATTGGGCATGGAGTCATAAAATTTTCTGTTCGAACCCCAACTGACTTAGAATGTTGCAAGGAGGAAGATGGAATATCACTCGATGGAAGCAAGGACTGCAAAATAGCTCCAGGGATAGTAAGCTCGTGCCAAAGCACTTAGGGAAAAAAAACAACCTACAACAAAACAATGTACACAAGCACTTGGAGGAATGAAAACCTAAGCTAATATTTACAAGGTGGAGAATTTCCCTTTAGTAGCAATGCTTTAGATATATTCCATTGACTGGAATCTGTAGTTCTTCACCATCCAATGAAGACAATTGGAAGGAATTACTATCCTTGCACTTTGTGACCATGTATGGGCCACTCCAAATGGCATCAAATTTTGAATGCCTTCCCGGTTTTGCTCTATCTGCATCCCATTTTAACACTAGATCTCCAACTTGGAAAGATCTACTCTTGGCCTTCCTATCAAAGGTCTTCTTGATCAAAGCTTGATCCTTCTCCATTGCTTGGGATGTTTGATCTCTGATCTCTTGGAGCTCCATCAACTCTGCATATCTCACCTCCATGGGCCCAAACTCTAGTAACTCTAACTGCTTCATGAGTTCCAATGTTGGCAACTCAAGTGACATGGGCAAGATTGCCTCTCTTCCATAAACAAGCCTAAATGGAGAGTTACCTGTGGATCTCTTGGGAGTTATCCTATCAGCCCATAAGGCTGATTTCAGTTTGGTATGCCAAGACCTCTGATTCTCATCAAGATTCCTCCTAATGATCCTCAACAAGTTCTTGTTTGTAGATTTAGCCTGGCCATTACCATGAGGGTAGTAGTTTGATGAAGTACTTAGGTAGATCCCGTTCTTGACAGCCCACTCAGTCACCTTGGATCGAATGAATGCTAATGCATTATCTGAGATTATTGTAGCAGGTATGCAAAATCTAGTTACTATCCCCTCATAGAAGTCTGAGATGCTAGACTCATTTGCTTCCTTGAGTGCTACTGCTTCATTCCACTTGGTGAAGTAGTCGTATTTCATCAAAATCCACTTATGCGCTTGGCTTGAATTGGGATTAATGACTCAATGAAGTCCAAACCCCATTGCATGAATGGCTGGTCAACTGAAATTGGATGCAATGGAAGGGCAGAAAGCCTCTCTTTACCTGTGAAGAATGCACAATTCTTGCACTTTTGATCCACGCAAAGCAATCACTTTGAAATCTTGGGCCAATAATAACCAGCCCTCATGATTTTTAGAGCTGTCACTCTTGGTGAAAAATGACCACCAGCTGGTCCACCATGGAACTCTTCCAACACCCTATGAATCTGATTTGTCCTAATGTATCTCAGCAGCACTCCATTCACATCTTTCTTGAACAAAACACTGTCTACTATGGCATATGGGACAGCCTGCAATCTAAAGTGTCTTCTTTGGGTCTTGTTCATCTCTGGAGGGTATAGGCCTATGCTTAGGAGGTGCATTATACCTTAGGTCTAGTAAGGAGTGGGGACAGCATTATCCTCTTCTTGAGTGCTACCTTGCACATGGCTGTCTTGAACTGTCAAAACAACCTCTTCTTTATTGCATACTCCTTTTTGCTTTCCCAGAATCAGCTGCTCACACAATCCTTTTCCTCTTACTAGCTTGGTGACCTTGATCTCAATGTCATACTCCATGACACGAGTGATCCAACCTGCCCTTTTCTCATTCAAATCCTTGTTGAGGAGGAAGTCCTTTACTCCCGCATGAGAGACCAACAACTGAACCTTGTTGTTTGAGACTAAATGCTTGAATTTCTTCAAGCTTCTGATTACTGCAAGAACATGCTTCTCAATAAAAGAATACCTCACCTCATAGTCCTCCAGGCTTTGGCTGAAGAAAGCAATTGGCTGCTCATCATTGTGCTTGTTCTGCTGTACCAAAATGGTAGAAATGGTATCATTACCCCCAAATGCATAGAGGATGAAATCCTTGGAGAAGTCCGGGTTGATGAGAGTTGGTGCTTGAGAGATGGCTTCTTTGATTGCTTCAAAACTCTCCTTGCCTTCTGCTGTCCATTTGAAAGCCATGCTTTTCTTCAACATCTTGGTGATAGGTTTGACAAGGGTCAGAAAATGGGACAAACCTCCGAACAAAATTTATTCTCCCCAAGAAACTCTGAAGTTCCTTCTTGTGGCTTGGCAATGGTAGTGCTCTTATGGCTTCAACTCTCTCTGGATCAATTGCTAATCCTTCTTTGGAGACAATATGGCCAAGGAGATTTCCTTCATGTGCTAGGAAGATACACTTCTTAGGATTCAAAGACACTCCAAATCTCCTGCACCTTTGGAAGACTTGTCTCAAATGAGAGAGGTGGTCTATTGCATTCTTTGAAAAAACAGTGATATCATCAAGGTATATCAACACCACATTGTTAATCAAACCTTTGAACACCATGTCCATTGCTCTTTCGAAGGTAGCTCCAACGTTGGACAACCCAAATGGCATTTTCCTATATGCATAAGTTCCCCATTTGGTTGTGAAGGCTGTCTTAAACTGATCTTCTTCCTTCACCATAATTTGATTGTAGCACGAGTAGCCATAAAGTAGTGAAAACCTCTCGAGCCAGCCACAACTTGCAAAATTTGCTCCATAGAAGGGAGTGGGTAATGGTCCTTGAGAGATGCTCTATTCAAGTCTCTGAATTCAACACACAATCTGATCTCTCCACTCTTATTTATGATTGGAACTAAGTTGTCAACCCAACTAGAATGCTTGATTGGGAATATGATTCTTGACTCAATCAACTTGTTCAATTCCTTCCTCATGAGAGGTTCCTGTGGATTGACCGGCCTTTGTTTCTACCGATGGGATTAGTATTTGGGTCCAACTCAATGGTGTGTTGAGCTAACTTGGAATTGAAACCTTTCAAATCTTTGTAGCTCCAAGAAAACACATCAAGGAACTCTTGACACAGCTACATGAACTCATATCTTTCTTGTTCAGTTGTCATCTTTCCAATTTGCAATGGTTTGTTCTCTTCCACCAAGATGGATATTGAATCTTCTCTCTTGACCTGAATGTTTGCTTTCTCTTTCCTAAACTGATCATTGGGATTAAAAATGGACTCCAAAGTGATAAGTCCCTTGGGCAGCTTGTTAGTTCTCAGCTGTACCACTTGGTCACCATACTGTTGTTCTAATTTTTCCTGATTTTTAGCTGAGAACTCAGCCTCTTCTTGCAAGAAATGGATGATTTGCTGATCATTTTCAAACACTTTCCAACTTACATTGTTGTCCGGCACTGAAGGCCTCACAATCACATGGATGTTTGGCTGTACCTTGTCCTTTTGAATGCTCTCCACAACGTCAAAGGCTGCCCCAACTGCTGCAAGCCTATCAGCAGCTTGGTTCTCTTTCCTAGGAATTGATTTGATGCCAAAACCCTCAAAATCTTCAATGAGGTCCCATACCCTATTCTTGTAGCACTTGAGTAGATTATTCTTGACAGCATGCTACCCCTTAACTTGGTTTACAATCAATTCATTGTCACCAAAGACTTGCAAGTTCTTTATTCCTCTCTTTATTGCCCAATGCATCCCTTGCACCAAGGCTTCATATTCAGCAGTGTTATTGGAGCATGCAAACTGAAATCTAAAAGCTGAATAGTACTTTACTCCTTGAGGTGAAACAAGCATAGCTCGATTCTTGCACCTTGTCTACTCCTTGATCCATCAAAAATAACGCCATACACGAGCTACTTTCCCTTGATCCATCACTATTTTTAGGCATCACTGAGCTACTTTCCTAGAATCTATCATGCAATTGTGCACTAACCGATTTCCAATGATTAATGAAACATAGAAAGGAGGGCGCTTCAACATTTTACCTTGCTGTCCTCCATGATTCCCTTCAAGCTGGGAAACATTTGTGAGAACTTTCTCTTACATCTGAGCTTGCTGATTCGAAGTTGGCCAGTCCTTCATGGTAGCTTGTAGAAAATCTCTTTGGCCTGGGATAGATAGGGATTCCCACATTGATATATTTACATTTGTCTTCTTCATCTGATCAATGATACTGAATGGTGATGAAGGATCTCTTTTCTATCCCTTGGTTGGCACATTCACTCCTTGCATGTGGGCAGCAACAACTGGTATTTGAGTTGGTCTAGGAGTTGTTCTTGGCTGCCCTTGTGCATTTGAAATTGGATTTTGCTTGCCAACCATTTGTGGAGCCATGGAAGGTTGTGGATTGGTTGGAGCTAATGGCTGCTCTTCACCCAAATTCCTTCTTTTTGACCTTGTGTTGGCTGCAACACCTTGAGAAACTGCTTGATTCATGCCACAAAAATCCTCTGCCTGCCAGTTCACAAGTGTGGTGTCATTTGGGGCTGATTGCTGTTGGAATGTTTCTTGTTGTTGGTTGTTTCCTTGACTACCCTCACCTTCCACACCAGTAGTTGTCACCATTAATGCTTGATTCAAAGCACCATTGAAGCACATGGATTGGTTGTGAGGTTCATTACATGGAAAACACCAATCATACTCCTAAGCAACGTTGTTTTGTGTTGGCACCAATGCCTTAGAGGCAGATATGGCATTAGGATTATAGGGCTGAAATGGTCTATTGGTAGTAGGCCTTGTTTGATTTATATTTGTAACTGGATTAGGTGGTCTTTGTGGTTGGTATGGCTGCTTGTTAGGATGAGCTTGGGGCTGATAAGAAGGTCTAAAACCTTGGGCTTGTTGCCTCTTGATAGTAACTAGCTCATTGCCTAAATTTTGCAATTGCTTCATGACTTCTTGAAGCTCATTTGGGGCACTTGGAGATGAAGTAGTAGCTTCATTTGAACTCGATTTCTAGGAATGGGAGAAGGAGCAAAATTAGGTGCTTGATCAGTGTTTGGGCTCTCTAAACTTGGAAAAAATGGCATGGGAGGTCTAGGGGCTAGTTTTCCAGCTTGGATCAAACAATTTTTAGCCCTAATGGCAATGCTATAAGCCATAGGGATAGTTATGCCTCCCATGGACTGAATCAACATAGAAATATCAGAATTTAGAGCTTTGAGGTAGTAGAGAAAAGCACCTTCTGCTGTTGGCCTGACTACCACTGGAATTCTCTCCCAAGTCTTTTGAAATCTGAAGTTGAAATCAGTCAGCTGCTCGTTGGGAGCTCTCTTGATGGTTGTCAGCTGCTCCAAAAGAGACAAGTTGTCTCCCTTCTCTCCAAATTGCTCATGAAGTGCTATACATAGTTGGTTCCAATTTTGAATAGAACCTGAGGCAAGACTTCTAAACCATTGCAAAGCCTTCCCCTTGAATGAAGATGCCAGCAATTTGACAACAACTTGCATCTCATTGATTTCATGAATTGCACAAAGGTTGGCAATGTCTTTAACATGATCACCAAGAGTAGTCTGATTCTCTCCAGTGAAGTATGGAATTTTCTTCAAGGCTACAATTGGAATTGGATTTTGTGCATTGAGAGCAAGTGGGTCACTTGCCAAAGGAAATTGACATAGGGGTTGTTTTGTGCCATTCTAATTGGCCTTAGAACCCTTGTTGATTGAATGAAAGGCCTACCAGGTGGAGGAGTTGAGAGAGTTATGTTTGGTGGAGATGGAGACCTTTGGATTCTCCTCCCACTTTGCCTTACTCTTGGAGCTTCTCCAGCTCTTGACCTTGTAGTGAGTCTTCTCATGAGTTTTCAGGTCTGCACTGCTAAAACCAGCTAATTCTTCTTCCTTGGAGTCGCCAGATGTGCAACTTATAGCTCTTTTAAGCAAGAAAATTGCAGCAGATGCACATCAAATTTGCTGCAATAAAAATGAGACCTCTAAGGTCTAACTTTGGCATGCCAAAACTGTTGTTACAAATCAGCAACACCCCTGGATGCAAATCAAGGTTCTAAGTTGATGTTTAGGGCATCCAGTGTGATTGCACAACATTGAAACCTCTCTCCAAGTGTGGGACTTGCAAGATGAGAGAGGAATCTCTAGATTAGAGGCTGGTTCCTCAAACTCCTTTGATTAGATCTATTATTTGCACAACTGCAGAGGTTCAGATCCTAATTTTATCCTAATTTGCAAGGAGACAAGGATAAGAAATGTAAAAATTGAAACTAAACTGATAAAGGTGATACACCAAAGGAGTGGTGAGCACTTCTTGCTCATGAAAATTGACACAATTCAGAAATTGTAACATAAAACATCATGCACAGGTTGATAACTGTGATCAAGGGTTTGAAATGAAGCAAACAACACATACAAAGGACTGAAAGCATTCACAGAGCCTGCATTGTGATTTTCAACATCAAAATCCTTGTATTCCAACACCAAAGAGGTAGAAAAACCTGTTACAATCCCTGGAAGGTTTGATACTTGCCAAAATCACTTGCTGAAGGTGAAAACAGAAGCTTGTTGTGCAAAAAAGTGTTCAACCTTTGAAAAATGAGCCAAATCTGGCTTTTACAGTGCATGGGTCGAGCCCAGGAGAGAGAAAACATGAAAAAACATGGGAGCCATTCCCCATTGACCAAAATGCATTAAAAATAGCATGGATGTCCTTACAAACCCATGCCCTGACATTTTTGACCATGCTAGAGAAGAATGCGACCCATTTTGCATTAAAATTGGTTATTGAAACGTTAGTTCTATCCATGGGCGCGTACCAGAAGAATTTTTTGATTTTCTCCCTCCAAAATAAACTAAAATGCAAAAATGACCATGGAATCTTATATAGAATGTCATCAGCTTTCCATTGATATAAAGAACATGAAAATCGAGCTCTGGATCGAAAGATATGGCGATTTGAAAATTTAGGGCAAAACAGGCCAAAATCGGATTGGTGGGCAAAAGTTTGAATTTTTACCCGTTTGGTCTTTGGAATTTTAAAAAATTTTCCTGTGCTCCACCACTCTAGGTGCCATGTTTTGATTGGTCATGGGCCCTTCCTACTCCATTTTTAGAAAGATTTGAGTGCCTAAAAATAAAAAATGGAGACTGAGGCACAAGAGAGGTAAGAACACAAGGAGTTAGCCACAAAAATGAGCAGAGGCACATTTTGGATAACAGAAGGTATTCAAATTTGTGTCATAATAAAGGTGTCTCGGTGAAAAATTAGAGCTAAGTATAGACCACGTAGAAGAGAATCAACAATTGCATAGTGTAACATGAGGTAGGAAGTGGTATAGGGAACTACTTTGTCGAAAACGTAGAGGTTATGTTCTTCAGCATGATGAGGCATGTGAAGGAGTTCTATGGAAGTGAAGTAGTGTTGGTGTGCCAGAAGGTTATGACTACAGTGCATAAAGGGAAGTTGTAGAAGTTGACTTAAGTTATAAAATCACTTTATTAAAAAGAAACTTTAAAAATGCATGGGTCAAGGACATTGAGGTTATGAAAAAGTATAAATAGAGGGTAAAGGTAGTCATTTTGACTACTTTTCCTTAGAAAATTTTGTGCTCCCGAGCTTGAAGTGCAATGAGGGTTTTGAGAAGAGCAAGGTACTTTTCATGAACTAGTAAAGTTGTGCGAGATGTGGCGTGATATTGCAGTTTAATAAGAGGGAAGAAGACAATAGAGAAGGAAGGGGTTTTGTGAGAGAGAAGCATGGAAGTTGTGAAGTTTGGGTAGATGAAGGAATATTTTGAAGGACCTAGGGCACAAAGGAATGAGAGAGGAAAATAGAGATGGCACCTAAGAAGGGTAGGAATAAGAAACCAATGGTGGAAAAGGAAGAGCCCATTGAAGTTTATTAAAAAATGCAGTGCCCTCTAGGGTTATTAAGGTAGAGAAGTGGAGTTCAAAGTTATATAGATGCAAAATAAATGAGTTCAAGAAAAAAACCATTGACCATGAAAAAATTATGTGGAATGATCTGTATGCAAGGATATCCCGGGCTAGACAAAAAGGAAACCCTAAGGTTAACGATTTGGTGATGAATGATTTTAGAAGAATGGGGTTTCTGACTTTGCGATGCACCATTTTTTTCTAAACCCACACCAATCTTCATATGGTTGATGTCGTGAGTGCATGAAGACTTATTTTACTTTGTAGGGAGAAGGATGAGACTTAGAGGTAATTTAATCCATAGGGTAACGGGACCACGAAACGCTGGTGAAGATATGGCCCTCGATTTGGGTGCCACTGTGAAATCGGAATAATTAAAATAATAATTGAACTATGAGAAGTGGGGAAGGACTCAAGTTATTTTAGATATTCTAGACTTGACATTGAGAGTCACCTCCTAACCCATTAGTTGAAAATTGGGAGCATTAGAGAGATGGACAAACATTAACAAAAGGTTCTTGTACATTTCCTATAGAGTTTCTAAGAGGGCACACTATAATTTTGCACAATTTATTACGGATAGTATCATTGAGGAGGTGTGAGTGCATAATGACTTAGGAGAAAAAATAACTTGGGGTTCCATACTATTATTGATTATATTCTAGGAAATCAGTGTCCTAGATGGACCAAAAGGGAACATGTGGGTTTACCCACTAGCGCACCCATCTCCTATTGTATAGTTCAAGTAATTCACTTGTGATGGGTCCATCTCAAACACCTACAAGGCATAGATGAACAAGTGGTATGAGAGGCTACACGGATATTTTGAAAATGAATGGTGCATCCCACATGAGCTACCACATATTGTTGGGGACTAGGTACAGTTCACTATCATGCAACACTTCTATTTGGCATGGTTCATGATGGCCAAAGGAGAATTAGGGGCGTGGTGAAAACTTCCATTTACATTCACTACTAAATACATGAAGTGTGTCATCAACCGGTTGAAGTACACGCAACAGTTGATATTTGACATAGATAAGGTGGATGCTTTGATGTGCACACCTTGTGCACGACCTATAGATATAACTCGAGGCCAACATACATGGAGACCTTGGAGCCTAACTTTCTAGATCTACACCCACAGGTCAATGTTACCATCAAAGGCTACATCCATCAAGTATTTTTATAGTTGTACCCCAAGATGTAGGGAGGATTTTAAGTGGAGATTAGAGACACCACCTTCCTAAGGCCATGTGAAGCACCAATCCCATAAAAAAGTGGTCTAGGAAGATGAAGAAGTGGTTGTGGAAGAAGAAGAGGGTGAAGGGAAGTTGGACACTTCCTGGAAAAGAAAATACTATATGCACCGAGGTAGCAGTGGGGGCGTAAGTACATCATAGTCGAGAAACGCTGAGGACTCACAAGTAGAGCATGAGGTAGGTGAGTTTCCTAAAGGAGAGGATACAGAGTAGAAGAAACAAAAGGTACATGAGGGTACTAGTTCGACAATGAAACATGTTCGAAGAATATACCATAACCTTGGGAGGAACTTGAGGCTGAGCTCGAGGTAAAAGAGAAGAGAAGGGTGGAGGAAGACACCAAGGTGGTAGTTGATGCGTCACAAAGGAGAAGGTTCAGCCTAAGGAAGAGACTAAGGGATTCCAACATGAAGGTATTCTCCTACACAACCCACCAAACTAGAGGAAGAAAATAAAGGAGACTCCTTTGTCATAAAGGAGGATAAAGGATTCATTCTAGGGTCAAGGAAATAATGAAAAAGTGCAAGGTTGTGAGAAATAAGTGGACACCTATGTCCCCACATATGGACTTTGTGGATGATCCCATGAATGTGTTGCATGTAATATTTTAGGGTACCCTCCCCATGGAGAAGCTACATGCGTGGGATCTTTTGGATCAGAGTGGGGGTGTGACGAGAATAAGGAAGATGATAAGCTGGAACTGCATTGTCATGTAAAGGAAGCCAAGTTTGAGGTCAATGATCACATGATCGAGACCATTCATCTGAAGAAGAAGGAAGGAGATACATATAAGGTGGTAGAACAAAACCACATCACCGATAAGCAGGCATGCAACACGCTGCAAAATATGTCTTCAGAGGTGGTAAGATGCGGCTTGGAAACAGGGGTAAACCATTTAAACTTTGGTTGTGGATAAGAAAGGGAAGGATAAAGAAATAGAGAGACTATGCCAAGGGTTAAAATGAGAGAAGGCATGAACCAAGGAGGTGTATGATTGGGAGGGCACCTTAGACAAGAATATTTTGGGGAAATTTCCACCGCTTTGTAAGCCAGGACATGATAGACTATAGTGATGAAATGGAATATCTGGAGGACTTGTTGGGGATGTTGCTAGTCAACATCAAGGATGGTGTGGGGCCTACCATTGAAGAGCTCATTAAGGAGAAGGGAACTAATAAGGACCTTGTGGAAGCCTAGATCAATTAGTTGGAGGAATTGCTAGCCCAACTCAAAGAGGAAGAGATACTAGCAGATAGGGGTTTCAACATCTTTGGAAGTGTGAGCCTATCATTGACGTGTGGGTAGCAGAAGAGGAGGCAACCCTCAAGGCCTTGCAAGAAAAGGTCCCTACTAACAAGGATGAGCATGATTAACGATAGTGGACACCAAAGTACGAAAGGATAAAATAAAGACCAAGCACGAGAAGTCAGAGTTCCGAGTTAGCAAACTTTGGGACTCCATTACCAAATATATGGATGAGTTCAAGGGTCTTGGTATGGAGTTGGTGGTGGTAATTCAGGATTTGAAGGGGAAGGTGGAATAAATCACACTGGATCAAGTACCCAAAGTATAGCTAGAGAAGTACCGGGGAACACATTAACGAGCTAGAGGCATGGAATAAATTAAAGGGGAAAATAGATGTAGAGTTCCACAAGTTGTTCCAATTTGTTTTGTCGGTGGTGACAACATAAGCTCTTATTACCTTAACTAATTTTGGGCCAGTAAATTTTATTTGAGAGCATGAATAATTGTTGTGGGAGGTGATCAATTTAGTGTAGGGTGATGTTGGGCCCTTGAAGTGACCAAGTACGAGGTATGAAGGTAGGCATGGAAGTGACTTTTGAGGATGTTTGAAGGCTCGCGCCTAGGAAAGGTGGATTTGGGACTTAGTCACTTTTTGAAGAATGGGTAAATCTATGATAAAGGAATAGATGGAAAGGTGACCAAATTCAGTTATGGATAAAGGTAAAATATGAGAGACTTGCAGCTCAAGGAAAGGATATTCCAAGGCATCATTATGGTTATCATAACAGGATAAGGAGTTGAGTTAGTTATGGTTTAGCTAGCACCTGCATGTTGAAGATACTCGAGTAGGGAAAGACATGATGACAATTGGCATGTCTTGGATAATGATGAAGTGGTTAGAGGATATTCCTTCTAATTCCTTCTTATGGATTATTTTTCATGGAAATCAAGAGAGGGTAGGTATGTGTGTATGAAGAGTGAGAGCTGAGAGGAGCATGGGTGTAATCTCTGTAATGAATCTATTGTAGAGAATATATGGGGACTTTTTTGTTGTATTAGCTCCATTCATGGATTATTTAATGTATTTGGCTACTGTAATGTTGATAAATCAATACAATGGGTTGTTATAAACATCTAATTCCGGATATTGATTTGTATATTTTCTTTTATGCTCATAGATCCAAACCCATATGTTCTTGATGATGCTCAGGGTTTGGATTTATTTTCTTTTTGTGATCAAAAGTTTCCCTTATTATTATGGTGTATTTATATGTGAATTTGAGTTCCTTTGTGTCTATTATACAATGCATGTATCAATGTCTATGAATTACTCATCCATTGATGATATAAATTCTTTTAAATCTCACATAAAGGAGGGGCTCGGTGCCTACGCACACCTTGGGTGAGTGCCCAACATTGGATGATAGGAAAACACGCTTAGGATTTTAAGGGGTTAGGTATAAATGAGACTACGGGAAGGATGAAATGTGAAGATCGAAGTCTAAATTTCAGATTTCACACAATCAAAATTTTGGGAAAATGAGCACGATAGGTGAATAGTGTCGGTCCAAATAAGAACAAAAGTTTTAAGTAAAATTCTGATTTGAAAGCCTAAAAATCATTGGTCAACACCATTTTCTGGTCAACGGGGTAGATATTTTAGAGTTTTGGAACAAATTTCTTTAGATTTTTTAAGCTCAGTCTACGGTGAATAGTCTTTGAAACATCCAAAATGGAAAACTCTAAATTTCTGAATTGGAGAAATGTCCAATAGTTAAGGTGGTCTTGAAGGTGGTTAGTGGATAGGTGGGCCAACTCACCACATCGAAGCTTTGGGGGTCGCGAGGGTAAGATTGTCATGTAGAGATGACTTAGAAATAGAGATCTAATGCAAAAAAAATCCTACCAAATGAGCATGTGAAAGAAATTTTGAGGTAGTCATATGGAGTGTGGGGATAATCCTGGGGTGCTAGGGAAAAGTGGAATCCACTTAGTTGATGAGCCAATTCAAATGGGGGAGCTTGGGGATAGGTCTGAGGTGGTGGGTAGAAATCCAAAAACACCATGAATGTAATTATAGAGAGCTCAATATTTATCTTGAAGAGTAGCTCATTGAGCTAACTCACCCACGAAGCCATGCAGAGCCCCATGCAACAAAATAACCCCCTTTCTACAAAAATGGGCATATCTTGAGCCCTGTAGCTCAGATTTTCATAAAATACTAGTCAATGGAAAGAGGAAAAACATAGATTCAAAATGGGACCTCCCAAAATGCAATTTCAAAGTTTTGAACCTCAAAATTGAGGAACAATAAAATATATGGGGTAGGTGAAGGGGTTATTGATGGGGTATGGACACCCAATTTCTCAACATGAATGCCAAGTACCGGGGAATGGGCTACACTAAGGGATGATGTAAGAAGAAATGGTCACCTACAACCCTTAGAATTCAAATTTATCCCTCCTCTCTCAAATTTTATTCTATAAATTGTAAGGAGGATCTCATATCAACGTTGGATACTTTACAATTTCCCCTCCCATATTTATTTTCTATGCAAAATATGTGTAGTTCCAAACCTCCCCATTAAACACTGTAATACAAATTTCATGCCTTTGGCCCCTATTGTAATGTATTATATCAACCTATTGGAGAAATAAAATCAAATTTGTGGATGTTTTCAACCCTCCTTTGTGTTTATTGCATATTATCTAATATTTTATTATAGTTAGATGTTCTTGTGCTTTTTTATTATTGTCATTGTAGGGTCTTAATGGTGTTGTGTTTACTTGAAAAGTGGGTTTGTAGCAAGTGTTTGGATCTATGGTGCTTGATCACCCTCCCCAATTTTTTTTTCATTCTCATATAGTGTAAGTTGTCCAACATTCCTTCTTAGTGCATCACCTTCCCTTAGAGTAGATTTAATTTTCATGCAATCCTTTTATCCTTTTCCCCTTGAAATCATTAGAGTAGGGTTATAATTTCCATTATCTGCAGTTTTGAGTAGTTGGCACTAGGTTAGGAAAGGAATTCATCTTTCTCGGGAGAGATATCACATTTCACAAACTCCCACACTTTAGGATAACTCCATGTTTAACAAATCACATTGACTACCCAATTAATCACTTACAAGCATTCGAGGGTGCTTTTATTTTTCCACAATAGTGTCACAATATAATTAAGGCCTTTATTCGGAAGAAAGAAAAAACAAGGAATATAAAAGTGGCATAGAGTAAGAAACCTAAGACACCCATGATATCAAAAGGAAATCAAGGAAATTAGGTCGTAATAAATGAAGTAAATAACCAATAACACACACAACTATCTAGCACGTATAACAACCAATAATCAAAATGTGATAAAAAACAACAACAATAGAAAACAAGAGATGTCAATGATGAATAAGACATATGTATTAGATATATTATTATGAAAATAATTAAGTATAAAATGTATATGATTGAGTGTAAATGAGGATGATAAAAGGAACTATGATATAACAATAACATCTACAAAATGTGGAAAATTTTTCCCCTACGATGATAATATAAGGAAACATGAATGATCCTATAAGTGTGCATCAATCTATGTGTTCTACATCCAGTTCAATATACCCAATGACCACATGTATGTAAATAAATAAAACATGCTATCTATTAATCCAAAGTGATGAACAACATTGTAATGTAAAGTGCATATGTCATGGATTTTTATTTTTTCCAATATTTGAATGTTTTTGTATTATCTCAACACATAGATATACACAAAATACATAAGAATGATTGGAAATAAATAAATAAAGTGTAATAATATAATAAACACATAATATTCATAGGGTTCTTCACAATATTTCCCTCAAGTTTATCCAAATAATAAACACTAGGACCAAGTTTGTGTGGTTATATATTTCCAGATCATAGCCAATTGGGTTTAAAATTTCCTTTCAATGCTATCTCATTGTTCGTGTTATTTTTATTTTGTATAAGAACCAGATCATCAACTTAAAAATCACATGCATGCACTTTGTTATTGTAAATATTCTTGATGCATACAAAAATGTTCTAACACTTGCACTAGCTTTGAGTCGAGCATTTCTAACTCATGCAAAATATTCTCATAGTATTATTTTTATCTAGTTTTTTCCCTTGGGTAAAATGAAAAATGGGGTAGATTGGACCCAGGAATGGAAATGGATTCGTGATGAAGTATAGGGAATTTTAGGAAAAAACCACATTTAGGGAGCATTTGCATTGTTCTAGGAAGGTGTGAAATCATTCAAAAATAATCCCTTCTTTTGGGTTTTAAAGGACTCACAATTTGCCCAAGGCGAGAAACGAGCTCGGTGGGCCCACATTCGATCAAAATAGGAAAAATTGATAAATTAAAATTTTTAGGGTACCTTACTATGTCTTCATGACTCTTTGGTTATGAGGAAAATCTCAAGAAAATACAAATCAAGGAAAATTTTGAGTGGGGGTCAAGATGGTCTAAAACCCAAAAATAACTCACCGAGATACTCGGTGAGATGTTAGGTGAGTTATAGGGGAGGAGAGATGAATAAATATCGTCAAGATATGTAAGAGGTGGGTCAGATTGTAGGAGAGAAAAAAAAATGGAGGGATAAATCCTAGTGTACTCGGTGAGTCGGGGCTATGCATCAAGTTGGTTAGAGCTAGGAGCTTGGGAGTTGATAGCCAAGTTAGGTTAGAAGTGCATTGGTGAGTTGCGAGGACTAAGAAATGAGAGCTATTGGGAGAGTTACGGGGGTATCTCGGTAGATCAATTTCCTAAGCGTGGTGATATGGGACTCAAGCGTGGTGATATGGGACTCAAGCGTGGTGATATGGTGTCGAGGAACATTATAGGAGCCATGTCGAGAAGGACATTGGTTCAACGGTGCATGGCTCGAAGCCGGGTAATGGAATAACTCACGGTGGAGATCGGGCCGGGGCAAAGTGTTTGGGGTCATAGGTTTTAGAGGAGGTGCTCTTCAGAGTTTGGGGATTTGGGGATTTGAGTATGAATGAGTGGATGAGAGGTCTGATTCACCAAGGTTTCTAGATTCGAAATGTGACAAGTTATATCGGAGTTTGGACTTTTAGAACCTAGGTACACGAAGGAAGGAGTTGGTTTCAAGGTGGTCTTGGAATCAAGTACGATCTCGAATTAGGCGGATCAACATTTGAATCGGGGGTCAATGTCGAATCAACATTCAAAATTTATGGGCATATTGGCATGTCAAAGGTTATTTACATCCCAAAGTCCAAAGAAGAATGGGCTCGCAGCATGACGAACATGTCATGCACTAAGTTGATCGGGAGTCAACGGAGTTGGTGACGAGTCAATCAAACACCCAACTTAGGGAATGAGTTTGTAGGACATGTCGGGGAATAGCTAACACTATTGGTCAAGCTGATAATAAAGGAATTGGTCCTGTGATTGTGGGATCTACATTAAATGTTGTGCCATGCAAGTGAGTGGGTGAAATAAAACTCGGAGAGGTAGCCAACCAATGTAATGCATGCCGCGGGGGGTAGATAAATCTAGATCTCATTGAGGTAATTTTAGGCTCGCTCAACCAAACAAGGTGGGGGTGGTTTATATGTGAGGAGCTTTCCCAAGTGATGCAGCGTATAAGTAGAAGAGCCACTCACCGAAATGGGCATGCAAGTTGCCACCATGACACCCCAAGACCTCCTCCAACACAAAATTAACCCCTGGGTCCCACAAGGGGTAAAATTATGTCATATAAATATTAAATATTATTTTTAATTAAAATGGAGGAGGAAAATTATTTATGATGCATGATGGGGAGTTTCTTGGAGGAAAAGTTATGATGCAAGGTGATATGGGTAGTTGCGAGACCCATAATGTGCCAAAATCATTCCTTGAATTTAGGAATTTTCTCTCCTCTCTCTTTGACCAAGAAATTCTACAAAATATAAAGGGATGTATTATTTAAAGAGTTATAAAATTATGTTGCTCCCTCTTCTTTTATGGGAGGATTTGAGCCCCCTAAGCCTTCATTCTGAGCTATGTAATGAGGAATTCATGCCTCTTCTTGCTTTGTAATGATGTATTGTGCATATTATTGGAGAAATGAAACAATATTTTGTAATTAATTGTCTATCCTTGTATCAATTTATAGTGCTTTCTCTTTCCTCTCTTCATGCTTATAGGTATACTATACAGCTTCCTATATTTTAATTTCATGCTTGGAAATTGTTGTGCTTAATCGAACAAAGAATTGTATTTTTGGCTTGTGATAATTGTCTATCATCCCCATGCCTATCTTTCTCCATTTGTAGGATGGGAATTGTGTAACAATCCCTTTCTTGGTGCTATCACCACCCCTTAGTGTAGGATTTCCCCTTTTTTCATGCACTCTTTCTCTCCTTGTCTCCTTGTAATTTTTAGGATAGGTTTAGTTAGGTGTTTTTATGCAATTAGGAGTAATTGTAGAAGTAGGAGTAGGAAGAAGAAGCCGAAATTATCCGAGAGGTCCATCTCAAGTTTTCAAGTCCCACAACTTGAAAGATGGTACCCATGTTACCCAATCACACCAAATGCCTCGAGACAAAAAGCTATCAATTCAAGGGTGTTGTGATTTGGTGATAACAAATATTTTCCCTTTATTATATCCTTTAGAGATATACAAAGTGGAGGGATATATAATTACAATGGAAAAATAACTTTAGTCCCATAAATGAGGGAAAAATATGTAGCATTGATAGGTATATAAACACTAGTACGGTAATCCCATAAGACATAAAACATCTAATTATGCTAGTTGGAGCCATATTTACCAATGATTTTGTGGAGGATATTAACAATGGTTTTTAGTTTCCTTAGCTTGGCCATTTCCTATGGGTGATTAGGAGTAGAAAAATTATGTTTGATTTAGAATTACACACATTTTTTAGATAGTATGGTTTTTAAAATAAGGTCCATTATCCATAGAAATAGTATAAGGGATACAAAAACATGTGATAATGTGCATCAATAGAAAAAATATATCAATTCTAATAGTATACTTTAGGGGTAGGATCTGTACGCGTTTAGTAAAATATCATATGGTTGTGATGATAAACTTATGCCCCTATGAAAATTCATGGTTAACATTGCAAACTAAATAAAATCCCACTATGGAAAACAACCATAGGGTATAATAGGTTATAATACATGATATGAGACATGATGGAATTTTCTTTGGCATTGATATTGATCACAATTTTTAGCATATTAATTATAATCTTGTGCCATGGTGGGCCAATAGTATCCTTGTTTTAATAATTTTTGAGACATAGACTTGCCACTAAAGTGGTCACCACATTCACTATCATACAATTGGGATAAAGTGAGTTGAGCATCATGGACCTCTAAACAATGAAATAAGTATCCATAGAAATAGAACTTAAATAAAGAACCTACTATAATCATATAGCGAGTGGATTGATAGCATAAAAAATGACATTCATTCGGTGAAATGTTTTCAAGGAGTTATAGATAGAGGTCGTTATATATTTTAGTAAACCATTCAAGATTATTAGTAATGCATGTGGTGACTAAAACATAGAGAACATCAATAATGGTAGGAGAAACAAATGCCTTATGTAGTTGTTGAATAGTAAAGGTGGCACACTCGTCAATAATTTTTAAAGGTACAAGGAAGTAACACTAGTCATAGCATTAGCATGCATATCACATTTTCAGGGTATATGGCTTTGATGAGCTGATTTGTGAGGATTTATCCTTTAATTAATTTTTGATCCACAAATTTGAGGTTGTATTTAGTTAATAACATTAACAAATGTGAAATATGATAAGAAAGGTGTGTGCGAAAAGAAAATAACGTAAAGTGTCCACCTTGGTTTTGACTTGTACTTCAATATTGAACATATAATGGTGTAACTTGGTTGAAGAAAAGACTAAGGAGAGGAACATATTATCCATGGGGGTATAATTTAGCTCATATGGAAGTAGTGTGTGACTAATATAATAGATAACATGCTCAGGATTGGTGTCATCGTATTGTCCTAATATGTCATCGAGGGCATACTCAAGTGGTAAAAATATAGAGTAAGAATGATTTATTATGTATAGGTAGGATGAGCACCGATGGATTGAGTAAATATTGTTTAATGTATTCAAATGCTTACTGAAAATTATAATCCCAAGTAAATGGTGCATTTTCTTTAAAATTTGTGTAAATGGTTGTGTTTTATCACCGATTCAGCCACAAAACACTAAATGACTTGAATTTTTCCTTGGAGGAGCATAATCACTAGATATTTCATGGTGGTGGCATGTCACCAATAGCTTGAATATTTTTAGGTCAAACCTTTATTCCAATACTAGAGATAATGTACCTCGTAAATTACCCGTGGTAACCCCAAAGACACAATTATGTGGGTTTAAGTGAAAATTGTACAACCATAACCGTTTAAATATGAGGCACATATCTTTGGAATTGATTGTAGTGATTGGTATATTTTTCCAATAGGTCATCAACATAATATTTAATAACCTTATGGATGTAATCATGAAATAAGTGATTCATGACTGTGTGCATGTATACTTTGCTTAATGCTAAATCAAATGAAGCAAGAACTACCACCTAAAATAGCTCTACAATTTAGCTAAAACAAAGCATAAACACCATCATGATAAGAATTAAACAAGGGTTAGATGCTAGCATTCATCAATACAAACTTTGAAACTAACAATGCTAAATATCTAAACTCCTCTATTCTCTAACAAAAAATAAATGAATGGACCTAAGTAAGCTCCATGGCTATCAAAATAGTTGTCCTTAATGTTCCAAGAACCTAGGAATGGGGGCTAATCAAAGTTGGGCTACAAGACCCTTTTGACACCTCCCATATGACCCAAGCACTTTAAGAAAGAGGCTTAACTCTTCAAGATGATGAACTCTCAAAAGGGAAAGGTGCAAGATCTTAGTCTCTTTGCTATATGCTTTGCATTTGCTCTCTTAGAAATTTTAGGTATAAGTAAAAAGGTAGGTGGAGGGCTCTTTATATAGCCCAAAGGATAAAGGATTCAACACATTCTCATGAATGTGGAATAAAGGTAAAACATGATTAGGAATGGATAAGGTTGCTTTATTAAAGGTAACCTTACTTTAGAAGGGTTTAATACATGTTTAGCAAGTCATGGGAGTTGGGGTATTTTAATTAATCAAAGGTGATTAATTAATAGGTAAGTGTAAGCTTATAGAAGATAATTAGAGGAATATTAGTGCGATTTAGGCTATTATAAGGGGATTAAATCAATTAAATATTGATTTATTGGTTAAATGGAAGGGAAAGTTAATTAATTAATAATAATTAATTAGTCTAGGTAGAAGGAGTGATTTATTAACAAAAGGTCGTTAATTAGGGTATTTGTTGGATAGGCAACTTAATTAATTAGCTTAGTGTAATTAATTAATGATGATATGAGGGAAAATGAGTGTTTTTGATGATATGTCGTTGATTTGCGAGAAAGGGGATAATTAGCACAATTTAAGTATTTAAATTGCTTGGGCGTAATTATAGGTGTCTACAATTTCCCCTCTTTGGGGTGGCGTAAGTGATGTCACTTCAAAGATAGTAGACAAAAGATATATTGAAGGGATAGAAGAAAAATTAGTAGGAGGGAGAGATGCCCCCTCGAGTGTCGATGGGGTGATGAAAGAAGCCGATCGACGATCGAAAAATATGAGTAGACGAAGAATGGGGACGAGGCGGGATGCCAAGAGGAGAGGGAGAATTAGGGGTGAAACGGAAATCATGTAGAAGAAATATGGATGAGGGGAGAGAAGAGCTTAACCTCTATCTACTTATTTTTTTGGAACAAATTTGATGTCATCATATTCTTTATAGGAACTACGTCATCGGTCCTTATGAAAAATATAAGCATACGACAAAGGTAGAATGACATGAAAAGCCATACTACGAACAATTGTTCATTGCTAAAAGTACCAACTCCATGCAACATACAATAATGAAATACAATACGAGAAGGAAACAAGCTCATATAATAGGGAAAACAAGTATGAACGCACATATCTAACCCAACAACGGTCAAGACAAAGGGTACAAATGTTTTTTATCGGTCTTTGAAGAGATCCACAAGTTTTTGATTGACAACAAGGGTTAAAAATTATGCCCCAAGCAAGGATACATGGAAAGGGAAATGAAAATGGACATGGGGTCTATGAAAAGCATTTGTGCGCAATGAAACAACACCAGGCAACCAAAAGTGCCCCAGAGTACAGATGAAGCAAGTAGCTAGCTTTTGTGAATGGTTGTGAATCCAGTGATCTGCGAGTCGTATTAATCGGGGAAGATGTGAGACAAACCAATAGGATATGGAGAAAATACCATGTGCAAGACACAAGTTTCAACCGTAAGAAGCAAGTTACCATTTTGTAGGGTGTTTTACTTTTTAGGAATTTTTTGAAAAATTTTGCCTTGTTTTTAGATTTTTTAAACAATGTTCTATTGTTTTTGTGTTTTTCTCGAAACAATTTTCTATTGTTTTTGTGTTGTCTGAAACAATTTTCTATTGTTTTTGTGTTTTGTGAAACAATTTTCTATTGTTTTTGTGTTTTCTCAAAACAATGTTCTATTGTTTTTGTGTTTTTCTCAAAACAATGTTCTATTGTTTTTGTGTTTTCTCGAAACAATGTTCTATTGTTTTTGTGTTTTCTCAAACAATTTTCTATTGTTTTTATGTTTTCTCAAAACAATGTTTCTATTGTTTTTGTGTTTTCTCAAAACAATGTTTCTATTATTTTTGTGTTTTCTCAAAACAATGTTCTATTGTTTTTGTGTTTTTAACAGTTTTCCAAAGCTATGTGCAGGTAACCAAGAAAGCATGGATGCCCCCAGCGTTAGGTGGGGAATATACAAGGGCAGAAGCCATGCACTTATGAACAAGAAGGTGAAGTCATTGAGTTGCCCCCAGCGTAAGATGGGAAATAACGAAAGACCACGTACCTTACAGATGAATAGAAGAAGGCAAAGCCGGATCAAGGTTGGACTAGATGGTGTGCACAAGGAAACTCGAAGGTAGAACCAAGTCCAAGACAAAGACAACTACCCTTCTAATACAGAATGCTTGTGAACAATGAATCCTCCCGAGGCACCGGAAACTAGTTTTCACCCAAGGACTTGTCCAAAGTGCCACAATTACGTGGTTTTCACTAGTGGATGACCTGTTTTCTCTTTTTCTTTTCTGATTTTTTTTTTATGTTTTTGTATTTTTTTATTTTTGCGCCATGTTCAAGCATAGAACTTCTTAAGATGCATGGCATTCATTGGCTCTCGGAGCTCATCACCATTGGGGTGAGCCAGTTTGTATGCCCCGGTGCCGTACTTGGCAACTATGACATAGGGTCCTAACCAGTGTGGTTCGAACTTCCCTTTCTTTTCTCGCTCTGCTCTAGTGTTGAACTGGTTCTCCTTCATAACTAAATCACCCACCTCAAACTGGTGAGGGATGATTCTCTTGTTGTAGTTGCGGGAGATTCTGTGGTGATATACCTTCAGGTGATTAAGAGCACGAATGTGCCTCTCATCCAGGAGCTCTAACTTAGCCAATCTTGCCACTCGATAATCTTCATCCTTATCCAAATAGTCCCAAAGAGAAATTCGCAGGGATGGGAGTTCAATCTCTAAAGGGATGATAGATTCTGTCCCGAACACTAGGGAATATGGCGTGGCACCCGTAGGAGTGCAAATTGATGTTTGGTAGGCCCAGAGAGCTGGGTGGATTTGTAGGTGCCAGTTTCGACCGGTTTTGCTAACCATATTCTCCATTATCCTTACCAAAGTCTTGTTTGTTACCTCAGCTTGTCCATTACCCTGAGGGTAATATGGCGTGGACCATTTCAATCTGATTTGGAACCATTGGCAAAGACCTTTCATAGTTTTGTTCTTAAATGACTTCCCATTATCTGTGACAATGGTTGCAGGGATACCATATCGGTAAATAATATGATTCATGATGAATTTAGAAATCTGTGCTCCTGTGACATAGGTTAAAGGGACAGCCTCCACCCATGTTGTAAAATATTCTATAGCTGTGATGATATGTGTATGACCATCGATGAGGTAGGAGTAAGCTTCCTATTAGATCAAGTCCCTACTTGGAGAATGGCCACGGGGTAGTGATTGGTTGTAATGGTTGCGATGGAGCATGGATGAAATTTCCATACTTTTGGAAAAGCACACATTTTCTAACATAATTGCAACAATTAGTTTCCATGGTAGGCCAATAGTAACCTACTCTTAACAATTTCTTAGCCAAGACCATACCATTTGTATGTGCTCTGCATACTCCTTCATGTACTTTAATTTCTGGATTGACTCTGTCACATCCGTAAAATGTGACAGTTCCCATCGTAGCCATGACGATAAAGTGTACCTCCTAAAAGGGTGTAATGGGCTATCTGGAAAATCAGGCTTTGCTTTTCAGAATGGGAGATATTGGGAGGGAAAGTATTGTCCTTAAGATAGGTGAAAATGGGTTCGTACCATGGGGAATAGGGACCAACAACCTCAGAATCCAGGAAAGATTTTGGTACGTCATACGCGGGATGGTGTAGATTTTCTACGAAAAATGGCATATCATTGTTCCCTGGCAGAATACGAAGCATAGATCCCACCATTGCCATAGCATCTACCGATCTGTTATGCACTCTTGGGATCTGCTCAAAGGTAATGCACACAAAATACTCCTTCAGATTTTCCACCAACTTCTTGTAAGGTATGATCTTGTCATCCTTAACTTTATACTCGTCATTAACCTATTTGATGATTAGCTCTGAATCACCTACAACCTTAACATGTTGAATATTCCACTTGATGGCTAGCTTCATCCCTATAATGAGTGCTTCATATTCCGTAATGTTGTTCATGCAAGGGAAGGCTAGGCGGAAAGCTTGTGGTATAGGATCACCCGAAGGAGTAATAAGGACCACTCCTACACCTAAACCATGAAACGTAAAAGATCCATCAAAATGTATCTGCCATACGATAGATTCTTCAATGTAGAGCAAAGATGCATCTGGCAGATCCAGACTCAAAGGTTCTGTGCTTTGCAAAGGTGCTTCCGCTAGCTGGTCGGCAAGTACTTGTCCTTTAATTGATTTTTGATGGACAAATTCTATATCAAACTCACTAAGTAGAATGATCCAATTAGCCATTCTACCTATGAGGGTGGGTTTGGACAACAAATACTTGAGTGGGTCGACCTTGGATATGAGCTTGGTCTTAGTATTTAGTAGGTAATGGCGAAGTTTCTGAAAGGTAAAAACAACGGCCAAGCAAGCCTTTTCAATCTGAGGATAATTACGTTCATAGGTGATGAGGGTGTGACTCAGATAGTACACTGCTTTCTCTTTATGGCTAAGGTCATATTGGGCAAGCAGTGCACCAATAACATATTGCGTAGCAGAAATATAGATCGAAGTGGTTCTCCCAGAGTGGGAGGTATGAGGACAGGTGGATTAGCCAGGTACTGTTTAAGAAAAGAAAAGGCTTGTTGTTGCTCAGGTCCCCAGATGAAAGTGATGTCCTTCTTAAGAAAATGAGTGAATGAGTGACATTTATCTGCAAGCTAGGAGATAAAGCGGTGAATGGCTTGAATTTTCCCTTGTAAGCTATGCAATTGCTTGATATTCTCAGGTGGAGGCATTTCTATGATGGCAGACACTTTAGTAGGGTCTACCTCAATACCTCGTCTTGACACGATGAAGCCTAATAGTTTCCCAGATAGCACACCGAAGACACACTTCTTTGGATTTAGCCTGACTTTGTATTCATGCAGGTGTTCAAAGATACGCCGCAAAATGATAGGATGATCCTCTCTTGTTTTGGACTTTCCCAGGATGTCGTCTACGTAGTCTTCCATGATGTCATGAATCATATCATGAAATATTACTGTCATGGCCCGCTGATAAGTTGCTCCCACATTCTTAAGGCCAAATGGCATCACCTGATAATAGAAGGTGCCCCAAGGAGTTGTGAAAGTTGTTTTGTGTTGGTCTTCCTCATGATCTTAATTTGATTATAACCCGAAAAGCCATCCATAAGTGATAGCATTTCGTACCCTGCAGGTAGAGTGAAAAATCATGTCAATGTTGGGCAACGGAAAGTCATCTTTAGGGAAAGATTTATTGATGTCCCTAAAATCTGTGCAAATTTGGATACCAATAGGTTTCTTCTGGACAGGAACAATGTTTGATATCCATTCATAATAATCAATTGGCCTGATGAATCCTGCTACAAGCAACCTTTCCAATTCTTCTTTAACTAACAAGGCCACTCTTGGGTGCATCTTTTGAAGATTTTGTTTGATAGGCTTAGCATCTGCGTGCACAACCAGGTTATGCATGACCAAAGTTGGATCTAAGCCGGGCATGTCTTTGTAAGACCATGCAAACACATCAATAAACTCTCGTAGTAGCATAGTGAACGTCTTTTTTTCTCTGGCTGAGTGATGCTCCCAATGTTACTATCTTGGGATCTTCTTCGGTACCAATATTGACATCAATGGTTTCTTCAACTAACAATTTTGATAAATCCTCCATACGCGTAGGATCGAGAGGTAGGTTGAGATCTTCATCCAAGGATGTCTCTACGAGATTTTCATCCTTGGCGTGGTCACTTTGTTTGTCCTTTGATTTTCTTATTTGTTTTTCAGCCAATGCCTCAAATAGGTTTTCAATGTGTGACTTGGACTTCAATTTTTATCGAGGCTTTTCTTTAGAAATCTTTCCCTCACTTTTCTTTAAATTTTGCTGACCAGGAAGTTTAGTCTCCTCGCCAAAGTAGGCGCAGGTGTCTAAGTCGATAAAGAAACCCTTCTTGTGATCTCCAATTGGAATTGTATCCCTTATGCCCATGAACTCTGCAATAGCCTCATCGTTCTCGAATAAATCTAGTGGCACGTGACATTGTTGGTCCCATTCAACAAGGGAGGGGTATACAAGGTCAAGGGTTGGTTCAGTGGGGGTGATGGTTAGGACAACGTTATTCATGAAAAGGTTCGTGGAGGCTAGATCCTCATATTGGCTACAACAGGAATCCGTATCGCTGTCTAGATAATCAGAGCTATCCTCATGCTCAGAACAAGTCGCATCTTGATCATTGGGGTGTGCTCCATAAGGGTGAATCTTAATGCCATATCTTTCTGTTTTGAAATGTGGAAGAGGGACTGGTTCTCTTTGTCCTTGTTCATTCCTCCCACATCCTAGGCCTTTGTAGCCCATGGAGTACATCATTCTGCTAGATTTTTCATATTTTGGGGTTTGATAACAAGATGGCTGAGTGTCCTCAGGGACCCAAGTAGTAGGTGGATCAAGTAATTTTTCCTCAGCTAACAAGCCTCTAGGTAGGAATGACCCAATAGTGTGTTCCTCTCTAGGTCTCCTGAAGCGGTAGTTGGGTCGACCTCTAGTCTTGGGTGACAAGGAGAGGTCAGAAACCAAGAGTGCTTGTTGTACATTATACTCCCCACAACCATATTCCAGAATTTTCATCTCCCATGAATTAAATGGAGATGTTGAAGTAGATGCCCCATGAGTGCAAGAACTAAGAGAATTTGAATCTACTCGAGATTCCATGGCCTCAGAATGAAGAGGGATAGCTATATCTGTGGAGGGAAATGCATATGTACCCTTTCGTGCAAAGCTATTGAGAGCTCTACAATGAGCAAAGGGCTTTGAGTCTCCTGGTATTGTTACTGTATGTCCCTCATGCTTCAGCTTGATGCATTGATGAAATGTTGATGGCACTGCTTACATGGCATGGATCCATGGTTGGCCTAGAAGCATATTATATGGAAGTTCCAAGTCTAAGACGTGAAACTTTGTCTGATGGCAAGTGGGGCCCACCTCCATTAACATAATGGTGCCTGCTGACTCTCTTTCCACGTTGTTGTATGCGGTGATAGTGATGATTTGGGACTCAAAATCTTCTTCCGTATGTCCCAATTGTTTTACTAATTTAAGCGTGCAGATGTTCAATCCAGATCCGTTATCCACAAGCACCCGTTTGATTTTCTTGCGGGTAACAACTACCTCAATGTATAAGGGAAGATTATGTGTAGGATTCTCGGTAGGGACCTCCCTATGGTTGAAAGTGAGATGCTCACTTGGTGCAATATTTGCCACCGTGGTTTGAAGGTACACCGGATCGACTTCTAAAGGCACTCCCGACCCCTGAAGAGTTTGATACAGGATGTCCTTATGTACATTGGAAATCTTGAGAAGGTCTAAGATCGAAATCTTAGCAGACATCTTCTCAAGTTGTTCTAAAAGGTTATACTTACCAGTATGCGGGGTCGATGGAGAGGGGTCCGGAATTACGAGGCGGGCGTGCCTTGTTACCGCAGCACAGTCCTTTCCCTTAATCCGGATGGTGTTGACGTGGTCAGCAGGGGAGCGAATACATCCGATAAGTGAATCGTAATGATTGTTATCTCTCTTGGTATACAAGTAATTCGCAGCTTTATAGGTTTGGGATGACTCTCCCCGATCCGGTTTTTCCTTTTCCGACTTATCATGCTTGGGGAATGGTTCCTTATAAATCCCCATCTTCTCGTTAGGTGTTTGCATGTGGCTAGGGTTATCCACCTCTATCTCCCCATTGTCAATGAGGTCTTGAATATAGTGGCGAAGTCACAAACATTTATCTATTTTATGACCTTTAACGTGATGCATTTCGCAGTATTCATGCTCCTTATACCATGAAGGTTTAGGAGCGTTGTCATCAAATGGTTGCATTGTAGGATAGGTCATCATGTGGGCCGCATCCAACTGTTTTAGTATGACGGACAATGGCTCATTGAGGGAGGTGAATGTTCATCGCTTTGGTGGTGGTTGAATTGGGCCCTTGGTCAATTTAAAAGGTTGACTGGTTTGGACTATTTGAACACATTTGGAATCAGTGATTCCGCCTCCCACCATGTTTTTGTTTTTGTTAAAGATCTTCAGCTTATCAGCAGGTTTGACACTTTGGTTTTCTTTAGATTGGGTTTTGAGGGTGCCTTTGGCAATGAGAGCCTTTTCTATTTGAATCCATTTCTTGATAACCTCCTAAAAGGTTTGGAAACAATGCATTTGGAGGTGAAAAGCTATATCTGGGTTGAGATTAGGGACAAAAATACTGACCAGCTGCTTCTCAGGGAAAGCGCAAGGGAAGCGACTAGCTATCCCTCTCCATCGTTGGAGGAAGCTAGCGAAGGTCTCATTTGGGCATTGTTTTGTGCCACACAATTCTACCATGGTGATGTCACTCTCTATGTTATACAAGAAATGACGCACGAATCTTTCCGCCAATTCTGGCCAGGTGAAAATTGATCCTCGTGGTAAGCGTGTAAACCATTCCAATGCTTGACCTTTGAGACTCTTAGGAAAAAGTCTGATGAGGTAATTATCACTATAAGACACCTCTTGACATGCCATGTAGAAATATTTAACATGATCCCTTGGGTCTCCCTTTCCTTTGTATTTTTCAAACTTTGGCATATCAAATTTCTTTGGAAAGGGTTGAAGGGTCATTGTCTTGTCAAAAGGATAGGGGCATAGTTCTTCGTATTGGTATTTCCTAATACTCCCTATATTGCTTTCTTGTATGCTCGCAAGTGTTGCTTTCATAGATTACACTTCTTGTGCAAGCAATTGTTCTTTAGTGGGAGAAGTGGGGATGTGTACACGATGATACCCTGTGTCTTCTTCTCCTTGGTTTTCTCGATGGAGTTCATGGATCCTAAACTTAGGCTTTGACTTTTGAACGTTCTTGTTTGTGTCTTTCTGTACTTGGAAAGTAAGCAAAGCTAGTTGTCAGCTTAGGTTACTAAGTTGTTGTTGGATTGTGACTTGGTTTGTGTCTTCTTCATCTAAAGGTTCTTCCTCTTTGTATTGTGGAGGTTCTTCCCCTGTCTCATGTTCTATCTTGTTTCTTCGTGGCACTTTGATGAGGGGTATTCTATGCCCTACCACTTTATCATTTTCTACGTAAGAAGTGGAAGCATGCCCACCTATTAAAATATCTTCCATATTGATAAGGGGCATTCTTCCTTAGTAGTGTCATTTGTAGGTAATATTGGTTCATTCTCGGTGGGCAATTTGGCCCCTAATTCCATGACCCATGCCAAAACTCTATCTTTATTTCTAAGGAGAAACTCATCTAGTAGAGTGGGGTCAAAATCAAAGTCTGCGTGTGGTGATTCTAATTCATTTCCACTATGGTCAACCATTTCTTCTATTTCCTTTTCTGCAGAAAATAGTGGTCCTAGATCGTGTCCGATAAATGGGTTTGACCCTTGTTTGTTAGAGGTTTCCCAAGCTTGCGCCTGTTGTTCCTCATATGTTTGTTTCTTTAAACCTAGACGCATCTTGGGAGCCATGTTTTTGTGATAAGTTTCACTAAGGTAAGTTGTATATTTGTTCAAAATTCAATGACTACCCCTAAGTGAAACACAAGATGTATGTGTTAAGAGTAAATTAACAGTGAGAATATCAATGTGATAGAATGATAAAGTCACCAATGAAACAATCGTTTGGTACCAAAACTTAATCAAATGAAGTACTTCCTAGACTACGTTTCAAAGTAATTTGTGACGCCAGATGATTAACAAGATGTCTCCACTTATGCCAAGTTCAAAGGAATGAACAAGATGTAAGTAAATACATGAAGTTAAATGTGATCTCCCAATCAAGATATACGATGAGCAAGCTCAAGTCTGATTAAGACCTATATCTCAAAAAGTGCCAATTACGATTTGTGAATGACACAACAATATCACCAAGATATGTTAACCCACTTTGCAAGAAAGTGAAGTATTGATATCGAGGTGTTATTGATATAACATGCACAAATGGTAGTGCCTAGCACCTTTTGAAATCGAGGTAATAATAAAACCGAACAAAAAAATGCTCAAAGTATAGCTAGGAATAGTTAAGAATGTGTGCAACGTAACCGTATAATATAGGTATTTATGTCGAGTTTACAAGAAACAAGATGTAAATATCGAAATTGTAATGATATGAGACAAACAAGCTAACTCCTCTATGGAAGTCCGCAGTGATGAACCATGCCTAACTACAATGACGATCTTGACGTGGGTATCAAGATCACAATGGCTACCAAATGATGTGAAAACGCCTCCACTCACTTTAGATGTTTAACTAACCCAGCCGCAAACATGGATGGGCGTAAACGGACATAAAAGTGAGAGAAACAGTCGAATGGCAACACAAAGGTAATCACACCTATTTTGATCAACAAAGTGTCAAAAGAATATAAAGGAAATAAATCAAGAAAAAATGACAAAAAATGCTAGCCTCACTTCGGTAGAGTTTTGCCTCACCCTAAGGAAAGTAAAAACTAGGCAAAAGTAATACGTCACACATTTCTCAAAAAGAAGGTTCACAACTCAACACTATTTTAAAATGGTCAAAGTGGGCTCCTGGCCAAAGTATATTCTCCTAGGTGGTTCTCTTGCCCTAGGTGTTACAAATTTTCCACGAGCAAGCGTGATTTACCCAAAAAGTCACACTGACTAGTTTGGGAGTATCTCGGCTTTACTTTACCCCCTTCAAGAACAGTAGGAAACTAGTGTGTCTACGTGTACTATCACTGGGGTCGCCACAATGGACAACTTGTAACGCTATCTCACAAAGGAATCACTAGTCAAGTAGGTAGTGCGGAGCACTTCCCGTTTCATCCACAAGGTTCCCTCTTGCGTGGACTACTTTGGGGTTCCTGAACCACCCCCATTGTTGTAGCTTAAGGCATTATGCCAAAGGGGTTATGTTCCAGTTGAGCGGAGAGGGACGTACCCTTTTCCGAAACCTGCAATACAAGTGTTTTGAATATGTTGTTCTTTTTATCTTGTTTAATTAGGTGTGGTTTGATTGAACACCTTTTGGCAACCTGTATAACAACTGTATTAGTAGTTTTTGATTTCATTTTGATTCCTCCTTTCTTTGACAAGCATTTTTAGGTCCTGCACTTAAGCGTTAGTAGTTCTCCAAGAAAATCACATTATTTAAAAAAAAGGATTAAGAGTTTCTTTTGATTCTAAAGATCATCCAAGGATGCAAGAGAAGAGCATACACAACAAATAATCCAACTAAAAAGTAAAGAAAATCTTTTCAATCAATGAACCATACAAAATTCTTGATAAATGTTCATTCCTTTAAACCAAAAGTGAAAGATGAAGTTTCCAATTTACCAAATGTTATAAAATGAATACTAAAGTTGCTTTTGATTCTGAAGATCACCCTAAGGTGCAAGAGAAGAGCATACATAAAAAACTTTATCCCAAATATATAGAAATGGAAAACTTCAAATCAAAGGACCATTGAAAAACACTTTGTAAAAGGTTCATTCCCTTAAGCAAAATGAATAATCAAGTTTCCAAGTTTAATCCCAATGTTAACAAGATGGAGATCAAATTTGTTTTTTATTCTCAAGATTACCAAAATCTGTAAGAGAAGAGCATACACATGCTTTGGTCTAAATCGAGTAAGCATAGAAATACAACATTCATCAAAACATTAGACATGTTATAAAATGACCAGTTTTAAAATAACAGAAAAATCTACAACTTTTGTAAGTATAAATCCCAAATTTATATTTTAACTTCAATACCTTTCCAACTCAAAAAAATGGATTCGCTTCGAGTTCGGAGAAAAATTTATGGCCTTCGGAAGATGGGTTACGCATATGCTCTTATGCTCATGGGTGTGCACTTGACATGCACTCAAAAATGTCAAAAAAAAACGTCCCTTAATCTACAAAATGGGAAAAAATTTCCAATCAAGATTCAATTTTGACAACAACCCATCACATTAATATATGAATAGAAGACTCAACACTATCAAACATTAACATACATGCTCAAGAATTTAAGATTTTCACGAAATTGACAAAACTAGCATGTAGAATGATGAAAAAGTAAGCTCTAAAAATGAAAACATGATGAAATCTTGAAATTTTCTCACCAAGATTTAAATTTTGACAGCAACCTACCACATTAATATGTAAATAGAATACTCAGCACTATCAAACACTAACCTATATGCTCAAGAATTGAAAAATTTCAAGAAATTGACAAAACTAGCATGTAAAATGATGAAAAAGTAAGCTCTAAAAATGAAAACATGATGAAATCTTGAAATTTTCTCACCAAGATTAAATTTGGACAGCAACCCACCACATTAATATGTAAATAGAAGACTCAAGTACTATCAAATACTAACCTACATGCTCAAGAATTGAAAATTTTCAAGAAATTGAAAAAACTAGCATGTAAAATGTTGAAAAAGTAAGCTCTAAAAATGAAAACATGATGAAATCTTGAAATGTTCCCATCAATTCCAATTTTGATAGCACTTCACCTCCTTCATACCTACAAGGAAGACCCAACACATGCAAAATCAACAAAATATGTTAAGAAAAACAAGTTAGATCAACATGTGTAAAAGAGGGTTAGTAACCAAAAATAAAACTTAACTACAAAAACTTGAAATTAAGTGCAAAGGACAATGGAGTATGTCCCACCGGGCATGCCAAATGTGTGCATGTATACTTTGCTTAATGCTAAATCAAATGAAGTAAGAACTACCACCTAAAATAGTTCTACAATTTAGATAAAGCAAAGCATAAACACCATCATGATAAGAATTAAACAAGGGTTAGATGCTAGCATTCATCAATACAAACTTTGAAACTAACAATGCTAAATATCTAAGGATGCATTTTGTTGCACGATTCGTATTAGATCCCGCTAGGAATTGCATAAGCCAAGCTCTGTACTCTTGCGCTATCCCTCTCCTATCCGCGTTCTATTCTATCTACATTCTGAAGGTTGTCCCTTGTTCCAAACACCTATTCCTGTTGATGCAAGCATTACACGCTTTTCTGGATCTACGTGAACACAAAGAACGAAGAGATCATACTGAGGGGACAAGATCACACACACCATCGGATTCGCCACTTAGCGCTCATGGAATCTAGGATTTAAACTTTCAAATTTTTAGTTAGAACCATATCAAACAGAGTAGTTAATCCCTTTATTTCAGCTTAATTTTATTCTCGATATTGCCGTGAAGTCATGGGGATTGATAGTTTACGAGAAACTATGATTCACTCCTCAATTCTGAGGTAGGGTTGAGAATCTTGCTAATAGATTAGTTATTTCATTGTTTAGAATAGATATACAAAATTACACAGACAAATAACCACACTCGGTTATCTTGTTTGTTTTAAGTTATTAGTTAGTTGTCAATTCTAAATATTTTAAATAGCTACTTCCTTATAAATCGTCAGAAAATACAAAAATAAGTTATATATGCTAGAAGTATACTTAGATTTCACTTTATAGTTTGTTTTATTACTACTTTTACATGACAATTACGGGACCTAGGGAGCCCAGGGAATATATCTTCGAGCCAATCGTGCCTCATCCCAATCTCATAGCGGCAATAACGTGATACCGACTTAACCTTAGGATACAAGTCTTCCAAACAACAATAGATTTCCAGTAAGTCGATCTCAGTTAAGAGGATTAAACATAGAAGACGACCAAGCATATACATTTTGGTCAAATCAACCAAACTACAGATTACCTTAGAAAAACATACACATGACTGTAGAAAGGTTTGAAAGAGAACAAACATTTGGGTGTGATCCCTTAGTTCCAAAACTAGATGTAGGAGACACCCACACAGACATAGATACCGGCCTAAGAATCCAGGTTGCAAGAACGCCTGTGAGGTATTCCGAGAAGATCGCACATCTGTTAATTCTAAACATAGAGGCTGAAAAAGTGTATGATTATTAGATACTAAGGGTTAGGACTTGATTCCATGCATGACCATAGCTGGTCCACAACAGCCATGAGTCTACAGTTGTGACCCACAAATCCCACAACCTAACGAATCCATAAGAAAATTAGACATAGACACTGGCCTACACACACTGGTATTCTAGTCTACTCCACTTCCACCTGTTATCATTGAACAACTGTCCTTGCTGGATACAGTGGCTAATGAAGCTAGGGAATTCTCGGATCGGGCTAGAAAATCGTCCATAGAGTCAATTACATTCATCATCCACTATATGACCTTATCGGGAGATATACACGAAACAATCCCAGGTCATTTTCCACGTATTCCGCAACCCATAGATCGAATCACGCCGAGCTCGATATTGATTGGAGCCTTCTGCCAGCTCATCCTTATCGATCGATCTATCACACCGGTCCAGTTAGAAGGGCCTTCTTTGCCTTAGATTCACAAATTCCATTAGTGCGTGTTGAAGACATTAGATTGCCTAACTAGTCTGTCCGTATATACTACCTATATTCTACCCCCACCGGCTATCTCGCACAACCTCTGGGAGGTCGGGTACGTAGAAGAAGAGTTACTTGTTGATTCTCACGCTCACTGTCACTTTTCCGACGTATAGTTCCCCAAACAAGCACTAGCTCTCCATGTGTCTAGGGTTCCACGAAGTCAAAATGAGTAGAACCAGCCATTGAATCAGCTAAGGAGAGGAGAACCAACGAAAATCCCCACATGTCCCTTCGATGCTCTTTCAGGGGGTAAATCTAAAAGTAGGTCCCAAACGTGCACCATCTCTCCACATGTCCAATCGGTGCACCTTCGAAGGTCAAGTCCAAAAGAGTCTCCAAATGAGTGGGAATCCTCCACATGTCTTGGGTTAGATATAAATCCTTTGCTAAACAGAGGAACTTAGTCAAAACACAAAAATATAGAATAGCCCCGCAAAGGGAAACGTGGCCATGTTTCAAGTCAAAGTGGGAAGGCGGTTCGTCAAAGAAATTTTGGAATTTATCTTTTTTTTAAAGTGTAAAAGTATAAAAGTGAAGCGCAATTCTACCGACGCCTATGTGAAGCCACGTGTTGATGCTCCACTGTTGAAAAGTCAAAGCATGAAGGTGGGTTGTAGGAGTAATTTGGGAATATTTTTTAATTTCCAAAAAGAGAGTTAAAATTTATAAAATGATCCACGACTCCACTAGGGTCTTGAGCCTGCATTGAAAATTCAAAGTGGGGAGGTGGGTCGGCAGAGCACTTTGAGTTTTTGAGATTTTGTTGAAAATATTTAAAATTGTAAAAGTGAGTCGCGAATTTGTCCTCGCTCAAGTAAAGCCATGTGTCAAGCCTATATCATAAAAAGTAAAAAAATGTAGAATCTCCACAAAATCATAAAATGCAAAAGGTGCCCCCAGGTCCGCTTCAGCAAATCTCTTCCACTTGGACGGATCAAATTCAAAGTTGTAAAAGCGGGTTAATAGATGTGATATAATGCATCTGGTTTTGCCTCCAGGCATGGAAATGACTGAGGCATTAGAGAAGTTCGAAGTTGGTTTCTTGAATCAGTTTCAACATTTTTGTAACCGAATGTAACCTTTTTTGGAAGCTATTTAGTGGGTTCTCTACGCCATTGTTCGGGGTTGGATCCTAGTACTATGTAGATGTAATATATTCAAAAGTAATCAATACAAAAGTTTTTCCCTTTCTTCCTCTGCTATTCCTCCTTTCCTTGTTCAAGTTTGAAAATTATCCATCTTTGCATGATAAGAAACTTTGTGTTTGTGAAATTATATCTGTTATAAATGTGAATGATTCCATTTTCATCTTCTTTGATCAATACATATAAGGTTATACTGCTAACTATATTTCCTGAAAGTATTGTTATGTTCTTCTTCTCTCACCTCCTTAGTTCTTCTATTATTTCGTATTGATAATATTTTGGGCATAAAAGACTTCAAAATATTAGAAATCCACACTTTCAAAGTTGTACATTTTTATATAATTTTTGTTTCTTGCTTTCAATAAAGGAACCTCTCCCATTAAAGAGGAGGGACTTGTTGTTCCCGACCGTGGTTTTTTAAAGTACCATTTTAAAACCCAATTTTTTTGGCAACTCTACTCGGGTTTCATTTCAAATGGATCCCTTTCTAAAATAACAACTTCAAGATCATTTTTGGTCTTAATACTCTATGGTGTACACATGGGAAGAAAGATATCGGGGTAGAGGATTCCCATTTTCAACTTCTCAAAGAAAAAAATTCTCTTCTTCCAAAGAAGAAGGAATAGAGGAACTCATTCTACAAGCACACCTCTTGTTAAAGAAAGAAATTCCAAGAATAGCATTCCTCAAGAACAACTCAGCATAATCTTCATGCTTTGATACTTGCTAGTGTTTTAGTTCCCCTTCATCAATTTTTCCAAAGATGGAAGCACCTTTTCCTTGGGAAAAATGGGTTAGGCCTCTTGATCTTCCTCATCCATTGCTTGAGTTACCTAGGGGTAATAGGAATTTTTTTCCAAAATTCTAGGGTGATGGGAAGGTTCATCCAGATGAACACATTGCAACCTTCATTGTTGCATGTGGGATTCTTGGGGTGAACATGAAGATGTCTCTATCAAGATTTTTTTGGAGACATTGTAGGACAATGTTTCTGATTGGTTTTATCATCTTCCTATTGGGTCGATCACTAATTGGAATACCATGACAAATTAGTTTGAGCAACGTTTCAAACCTGCTGAAGATGTGCATGCTCTATTAGCTCAAATCTCTCATATAAAGAAGGAACCATTTGAGCCCATGAGATAATTTGTGGCCAAATTCAACAATCTCATTCATAAAATTCCACATAACACTCCTCCAATGGATAGAATCCAAAAATACTTCTTCCTTAATGCTCAGCCACTCGAAGTAAGATATGCACGAAGGAGAGCTAACCTTGTAACTCTGGATGTTGATCAACATTTTGCTATCAATGTTGAGGATGATTTAATCATGTCTGGTAAACTGAAAAGAGAATCCTCCAAGTCTAAAGCATATTCTTCTTCCTCTTCCCCTAGAGCCAATTCTGATCAGTTAGTACAAAAGCTTGCAAATGATCTCATTGTTATCAAGAAACAATTGGCTCAACGCATACTCCTTACCAAGATATTCCAAGGAAGAATTTTCAGCCCAAGAACCGTTTTCCTTCTTCTCATACTAGATTGGCTATTGAAGGCCCACCCATTAAGGTTCCAGTCAATGCAACTTATGAAGTTCAAGAACCTGATGATGAGGAGTTCAATGAACTCTATGAAGAACCAAAAGAAGAGGTTGATGAAGAACTGGAGGAGCTTGGTGGATCTAGAGATTATTTTCTCACCACTAAAGGTATGGATGATGAAGATGAATATGATGAAAGGGTGGTAGATATGAATAGTGAGCCATATGTTGTCATGACTTGGGAGAAAATTAATAGAAAATAAAAAGTGGCACAACCTACTAATAAATCCAAGGAGTTTCCTATAACTATTCTAGTGGTTGCAAGAAGAGGATCTCCTATTCCCACTGTCTCCACACAAAAGGTGAGTAATGCTAATCCTCCTTCTACTTCTGTTTCCAAAACTTCTTATCCTTCAAATCCTAAAACTGATAAATCAAAAGTCTCTCAAGTTCCTAGCAATGATTCCCCATCCACCTTTGGATCTTTTGATATCATTGATCACCTCAAAAAGACCAAAATCCAAATTTTAGAGGAAAAGTTTTACCAAACCCATCCAAAATCCTTTGCTAAAATGGTAACATTTGTCAATTCCAAATCTAAAGCTTCATCCAATACTTCTAAAGGTTTTTTCCCAATCCCTCTTCCTCACCTCAACCAAGCCTTGTGGCTACAATCACTTCCCCTAATGAGAAAATTGAACCATTCTATGTGACTCTCCTCATAGCTGGCAATAAACTCAGTAATTGTTTTATAGAATCAAGAGCATTAGATAATGTAATGTCTACAAAAGTATCTCATGATTTAGGCCTGAATCTAAAACATACCTTTGGTTCTTGCTATTCCATGGAGAGTAGAGAAATGCCTTTGGTTAGAAGAATTAAAGATGCACAAGTAGCCTTTGCTACTTTTCCAGTAAAAAGAGTTAAAGCCACTATTTTGGTTGGAGATATTCCTCCCTCATATGGGATGTTACAGAGTAGGAGGTGAAATTTAGATGGATTGGTTGCATGCTTTGATCCCGATCCAATGGAAAAATGAAGAAGCTCCTACCTGAGAAATAGACTCAATAAATTGTGCAAACGATCGATGATCCAAAAGCACAAATAATATATGAATATATAGGGCATGGTAACTATATGATCATGTCATAGGATGAGGAAAAACTTCCTAAGGGAGTGATTCATGATCTCAATGGCATTTGAGCTTTGGAATTTGATGGAAGTTGTTCTTTAGCTAGTTCTCGAAGCTGGAGTGGTGTTGATCTCTCCGTAAGGGAAGATTCATTCTTTTTCATTCAAGCTTTGTTTTGAAAATACAAACAATACAACTGAATATGAGGCACTCATACTTGGATTGAATATGACAAAATAAATGGGAGTGAAGAATCTTTATGCTTGTGGTGATGTAGAGTTTATTGTGAAACAAATCGAGATCTTTTTCAAGTGAAGAAGAAGATATCGAAACATTATAGAAACCTTGTCAGGGGATTCCATTTAGTTTCTTGATGCTTTTTCTATTGAAGCTGTGCCAAGAGAGAAAGAATACTAGAGATGATTCTCTAGCTGTCTCAGGATCTCTATTAATTCCTCACCTAGATTTCTCTCAAGATAAATTTACCATTGAAATGATTCATAGGCCCAAAGTGTACTATATAATGCAAACAACTCGAAGGTTTTCAATGATGATCAACATTTGCTTTCAATGATAGAGATGATCAAAATGATGTAAAAATTGTTGCACAGCGCTTCATTGCACCGATCATGATAATAACTAATCATTAAAATAAAGTTCTTTCAAATAATTGTTTCATTAAAACAACTCTACTTTTATGAAACAACAAGAGTAAGCAAGAAAATCCTTCATAAGTAATAACAATTATAAAAGAAGCACAATTACTCAATCTGAATTAAATTATAAGAAAATGATCTTAGCATAATCAACAAACTACAACATCATATCAGATAAGTAATATCCCATACAATTACTTATCTATGCCAAATAAAAGTTCCTACCAATTAATTCTTTCATAATTCTATCTGAATTTGAAATTCAGAGTTAACTTCATTACATAAACAAAGAGAGTTAATTTCAGAAGTAAAGACCTTCTATATCTGCTTACCAAGTTTCATGAAAAGACATGTACAACCAAGTTTGTTACAACATCGAAAATAATTTTAGGATGATTCATCTAATATCTTATACAATAAGAGAATCACATTTTAGATGTGGCATCCTAATTCTAGGTCCGATACATTGCCTAGGTTCACAGATAGGCCTCATGTTAACATTAGACAAGTATTCACTCAGTAACAGTGTATCACTTCAATCAACTATAACAATATTTAATTCCTTAAATACAAGATAAGTGGAGAAGTAAGTAGTAACAACTACTACCCATTTACTTTAATAAAAGTAATACATTTGAGTCAATGGAACCTACAACAAGGTTATATAAAGGAAGGAAGAACAATTGAAATAAACCGTCTAAAACTTCCTTTACCTTTTAGTTAACCCACATTCCCTTATTCATCTTAGAAAGAAGAATCAACACCTAACTCCTACAGTTTCCAAAAAGGAAAATGGAGAAACTTACCTCCGAGAGTGACAGAGGAAGGATTTATGCATTAGAAGGGATTTCCAATATTCATTCCAAAATATAAAGGTAGTAAAAGGACCAGTATAGACCATTCACAATACCCACAATTCTTTCAAGAGATAGAAATCAGGTACAAAAGATACAAAACTGAATACATATATAATTGTATCATTCAAGTCAGCCTACAAAGTGATTCACCTTTCAAGAAACAACAGTTATCGAGATGCTTAATTCATTCTAAGAAGGATGCGTGAAACAAGCATAGAATGAACATTTATCAAAACTAACAATCCAAGAGTCGATTATCCATTCAACGAATCTCCATGAAGTTACAACAGTCAGATCATAACATGTTATACTAATAATTTACCAAGTAGTTTCCCATCTCGGGAGTGAGTAGGTTTACATCAACCAACCCAGTTCCTAAAAGTGACAAGGATAGAAAGATTGACCTTAAGAAAGTCGAATAGAGCTAAGAAATATGGTCACAAAATTAACTGTAGAAAATCTGACTTCCAAAGTATTTTCAAACAACATAACTTCAAATATATACCAATAGCTCAACTTCCAAAATCTCATAGGAAGGTTCAAAACAAAAGTGATCAGAAGAGAAGACTTCATCTAATATTGTTTCCACAATAACATTCCAAAACCCAACAACCCATAAATTATTTCATAGAGTTTTAGAAGAGAGAGAGAAAACCATTACCAAATGACAGGGTTTACGTCAAACTTTCCTTCTTGTTTCCTCTCGAGCTCAAACCGTAAACAGTAAGCCCAAACACCATTACCTACTCAGCTTCATTAAGTACAAGGTTCAAAGCAGTGGAGGTTTATACAGTCTGAACAAGAACAAGTTACTCCTTCATGGTTTTATACAAGTTGAGTACAAGAATACAAAAAAATCCATAATTCCTCATTCACCCATTAACCGTTTTAAAAACCAGTTCAAGTTCACACTTGAAATCACAGTATACTAATATAGTCCCAAGAGGGGAGTATTTAACTTTCAACAAAACGAGATACAACATGGAAGGGTATTCTTTTACCTTCAAAGAAGACAATCAAAGGCATCCAGTTTAAACAAAGCATATTTACACAGTATAGTCAAAACACGTTACCCATTCCTTACTTCCATACAAGTTTAAACTTATCCATCACATAGCAAAGAATTTATCACATGAATATGCACAAAAGCTACAATACTTTGTCATAACAGAGAATCAATAGAAAAGGATGAAGTTCTTGTTATCTACCAACCAAAAATAACAACTTCGTGCTACCTTATCAACTTCATAACTATAAACCATTCTGGGAGACAAGCCAAATCACACAAGTTCAACTTGACTCATTCACAAAGAGTTTCATGGCATGATTTACCATTAACCCACTCAGGGAGACAACCCATTAACAATATTTTTAAACAAGATTCACCAATCAAAAATATAGAAAAAGTATTCAAGCAAGAATCCCAATATCCATCACAAACAACTACTCATTTGTACAAGAGTAGAGTTATTTTAATGAGACATTTAGAGAAAAGAAAGCAATCTTAATGGATAGAGCCTATCATGCCTGATAGTGCTTCTATCGGTTTGAAGAAGATTTCCAGCCGAGCCTCCAAAACTTATTCTTCTCCAAATGAGATCAACAACCAAATACCTCTTTCTCAATTGTCTCAAATACTTCCCTTGAATTGAAAATAGACCAAGGGAATCAAAAATAGCCACAAATTGAAAGTAGAACTATTGGTTTGAAGAACCAGATAGCTCCATGCAGAGCAAAAATCGAAGAGCATGAATGACCAAACAACCTCCAACAAATCTGCCCACATGGTTTCCAAGGTGGTTTGCTCGCCAAAAACGAGGTTCATAAATGCCATTAATTCCCAAACTCCTACCTATCTCTCCATGCCACCACCATCCAAAATTGGTGAATCCTAATTCAACTTCTACATGCATTACTAAACTTTAGTGATGACTCCACGTAGACTTCCTCTAATTTACATGCCTCTGCCTAAACTGGTAGTACGTTGTCCCTTTAATTCAAAAATCAAATCAAATTAATAACTTAGGAACCGTCACCAAGCTTCCACTTTGCCATATGACCCTTAGGTCCCTTTTCAATACTTCATTAGTTTAGGATAGGTACCATTAGCTTAGGATATGACCATAGGATAGTTTAGAAGTATTTACCATAGGTTTTCAACATTACAATAGGTAAATTTCCATCCTAGGATAGGTCATACTTCACAACCATTTAGTATTAGGTGTTAGGTTAGAAATAGACCTAGAATCACCTTAGGTTATTCCCCAACTTAGAACATGTAACTTAGGATAGGATGCTATCCTGAATAAAGTAGACATAGATAAAAAATAGGTACCTTTACCTTAGTTAGAATCCCGTTAGGATAGATCTCATAGGTCTAGGACTTAGATTTTTCCTCAATAGTCTTAAAGCAGGTCTCATTCCACTTAACACCATTAAGCGTCCTAAAGAGATCATTCAAAAATATCTCGAGCACATAACATACAATAGAATGTAGGAACGATCTTTCAAGAAGATAAAATAATTTGTAAACATACAAGAGTTTAGTCCATTATGTCCTCCAACCTCTAAATGTCAATTTACCATTTAGATCAAGTAAGAAGATTTAAAACATACCTTAGATCAATGGAATTGATCCAAGGATTTGTTAATAAAAAGAGATAAGTTTGTAAAATTCATTACCAGATTACAACTTATCTATCAGAAGCAAAAATGGATTCTTTGCAAGAAATATCATTTCAACCCAATGATTGCGAGGGGGCAAAAATGAGTCATCCATGGCAAGCATGATTTCCAAAAATCAAAGGAACACTCCTTATCAAGAAAAATCACATGTCAACACTTGCAATGCAAAAGAGGAAAGATAACAGTTTTTCAAAGATGTTACATGCTTCCCTCCTAAACGAATCATCGCCCTGATGATTATCTCCTTAAAAAATTTACATCAACGATAATCATTTTATTAACTTTCTTTTCATATGTTCAAAACATAATAGAATTTTAAAATTCACAAAATAATCATCATTTAATTAGTTGTTTATTTTAAATAATGAAATATCCACCCAAAACTTACGGGTTTATTGTCATAAAAGAATTAAATCACAAATTTTATCAGTCAACATAATCAATTATGTTCAAATAAGTATGGAAAATTAGTTTTCATATCTTCCATATTTTCCTAGGTTACACTTTCTTCATTAAACTGGTCCCATTGGACCTTACATTGACTTATTTCATGATTTCTTAAGTGCAATTGGTGAGTTTCCAACACTCATGCAAGGGTTTAACCATGATTATTCCTGGGTCTTGGACCTACAAGGAATTCCAATTTAACACATGTGATAAATATGAAACATATTTCTTAAGCAAAGAAATATGGAAAACATCATGCATTCGTAATAAAGCAGGAGGTAATGCTAAACGATAAGCTACATGGTTGATTACTTCAACTATTTCAAAAGGTCACACATAACGAGGTGATATCTTGGCATCCTTTCCAAACGTTTTAGAAATATTTTTCAGTTCAACCCGAAGAAAGACCTTCTCACCAAGTTCAAATTTCCTATCAACCTACTTTAAGTTAGCGTAACTCTTTTATCTATCTGCTACTTCCTTCAAGTGTTCATGAATCATTTTAACTTGTTGTTCCATTTCTGTAAGAATTTCAGTCCAATTACCTCTCTATCCTCAATGTTGTCCCAACTAACAGGGGGTTATGCATTTTCTTACGTATAATTCTTTGAAAGGTGCCATCTTAAGAGAGGCATGATATGTGTTATTGTATGTAAAATCAACTAAAGGAAGGTACTCTTCCAATTTATACTGTTGATCCATGCAATACAATTGTAACATATCCTCTAAAAATTGATTAACTCTTTCACTATCCATCCATTTCCAAATGATATGAAGAATTGAAATTTAGCTTAGTTCCTAGAGCTGCGTTAAGTGTTTGCCAAAATCTGGAAGTCATTCTAGGATCTCTATCTCGATATTATTAATTCAGGTACTCCATGTAATCTAAAAATCTCATGTACAAACATTTTTGCTAAAACAGTGAATCTTATTTAAGATTACCAAGAAAAAAAATGTGCCACTTTTTTTAGTTTATCCACAACAACCAAAAAAACATCATGTTTATTTATTGACATAGGCAACCCTTATACAAAATCCATGCTTATTACCTCGTCATTTATACCGTGGTATCTTTGTGAGGATACAATAAAATAGCTAGATGCATATGTTTAGCTTCAACACGTTGAAATTTTAAGCAATGTGTCACAAAATCAATAACATCCTTTTTCATCCATTTCCAGAAATATTGTTGTTTTATATTAGCAAACATCTTTGTAATATTAGGGTGTCTAGAAAAAGGTGAATTGTGAAATTCTGCTAACAATTTCTTTCTTAAATCATTTAGCGAAGGTATGTATACTCTATTTTCAAATTGTAAGATTCCTTTGTTGTCAAAGTGAAAACCTTTATATCTCACATCATTTGGTTCTACAGCAAGTGTTGTTTTTACTTGCTAAAAATAAGAATCAGATTCCATAACACTTTTTACTTCATCCTTAAACTGAGTTCTTAATGTTATAAGAGCAGAAATGTGCTTCCTACGACTTAGAGCATCAACTACCCTATTTTCCTTACCTTTAATGTAACTTATGTCAAAATCATATTGAGACAAAAACTCTAACCATCTTCATTATCTTGCATTCAGATTTGGCTAAGTGAAAATATACTTCAACCCAAGATGATTAGTTTTTAATTCAAAAGGTTTACCAAGAAGATAATGCCTCCAAACTTGAAGTGCATGAATAATGGAAGCAAGCTCTAGATTATGTGGAGCATAATTCAACTCATGTAACTTAAGTTTTCTACTTTCATAAGCTATGACATGATCATTTTGTAACAAAATACCTCTAAGACCTTCCCTGGATGCATCCGTTATAACAATAAAGTCTCCATTAGGGTCAGTACTACTAAAATAGGTGTTGAAATTAACTGATCCTTCAAATTTTTAAATGTAAATTCACATTTCTCATTCCAAACAAATTTCTTATCCTTTTTCTATAATGAAGTTATTGGTGCAACAACTTTAGAAAAATCTTTTACAAATTTCCTATAGTAACCAGCAAGACCCATGAAGCTTCTAACTTCATGTACATTCTTTAGTGTAGGCCACTCAGTTATAAATACTATTTTAGAAGGATATACATCAATTCCATTCTTACTTATAACATGACCCAAATAGTGAACTTATGTATCATAGAAAGAACATTTATATAGCTTACCATATAACTGTCTCTTTCTCTAAATTTCTAAAACTATCTTCAAATGATCATGGTGTTCCTCAATAATTTTAGAATATATGAGAATGTCATCCAAGAATATAAGCACAAATTTTTCCGGTATTCCTAAAAATATATCCTGTTCATTAAATTCATAAAAGCTGCAGTGCATTTTTTAATCTAAAGGGTAAAATTGTGAACTCATAATGTTCATACCTTATTCTAAAAGTTGTTTTATGAATGCCCTCATCCTTAATCTGTAATTGATGATATCTAGATTGAAGATCTATCTTAGAATATACTGATACTCCATGCATCTAATCAAACAGATCATCAATTCTATGGAGTGGATATATGTTCTTAATTGTTGCTTTGTTTAACATTCTGTAATCAATACACAATCTAAGTGTTCCATCTTTCTTTTTCACAAAAATTACCGGTTCTCCCCAAGGTGAAACACTCGGTCTAATCAAACCCTTAGAAAAAATTTCTTACAATTGTTCCTTAAGCTCTACCAATTCAATAGTAGTCATTCGGTATGGTGCCTTAGAAATAGGCTCGGTTCCAGGATTGATTTCAATTGTGAAATCAAATTCTCTTTTGGGTGGAAGACCTGGTAACTCTTCCAGAAACACATCACTATAGTTTCATAATAGTGGATATCATTCCATGAAATCACTATTTTCCTCAATAGATTCTAAATTTTTACTACATATAAGGTACAACCTTTATTTTTGGCCTTTTTAAGTTGCATAGCTGATAGTTTCCTAATTGAAATTTCATGTTTCACACCCTGAATCTCTATTGTTTTCTACAGGTCATCTAAACAACTAATATGTTTTTCAAAACAGTCCACTTTTGCTTTATGCTCAGCTAACCAATTAACACCTATGATTACATCATAAGACCCTAAAGGAGAAACATAAAGATCAAATTTGGTGGAAAAATTAGGTAAGTCAAGGACTACTCGAAAAAGACACATACTAACTATATGAACAACATTGTTTTCATAATGTACATGATCTATTTTTTATCCATTTTTCCATCTTTTCTTTTTAGTTTTGATGCTAATTTACTAGAAATAAAAAATTCTATAGCTCATGTATTAAAAAGAATAGTTACAGGTATGCCAAATAATGTACCTGGAAATTATATGGGTTTTGTTGGTGTGTGTGACTGTCTAGTCATCGTCCACATCACCTAGGTGAGTCATCTCACCTTGCGAGAGTCATAGGTCTTAGGAAGTCAAATGACAAGTGTTAGATTTTGTCATAGAATCTGACATTGTCATTTGCGTCAATGTGTCATAGGAGTTACATTCCTTATTTGGAATTATAACTCCTCTTCTAGTGGCATCATATGCATCAGTGGCATCATTGAGTTTCTTTCCATGTTTAGGCATGGGGGTTACACAACACCCCTATTTGTACTTCCTATTTTTCGATCTATGAGTATGAGCAGACCCATTCTTCTTACTTGCAATCTTCTTTCCATTGATTTGAATCTTGCGTATTGCATTGGCTTGACGTTACCATCGGAGTGCAACTTCGTTGTGGTGCATCATTTTTCAATCTCAGTTCTCGCGAATCCCTCTTTCATGGTATCGGAGTTGGTTTCGGTAAACATGCACTCTTCGTTTCTCAATTGTTTATTACTTCTGGTTTCTTCTCATTTCCTCATGTGTAATTTTTTTTTATTATCATTTTGGGATTATTTCTCACCTCGTATTGAGGTTTCAGTAGTTACAAGTTAAGGTATTTGGTTGGTTTGCATTATCAGCTGAGTTCGTAATTGCATATTTCTAGATCTTTGTGGCTATTTTTTCTGGGTTGTTTGTGTTACTTGCTGGTTGTGTTCAGATTCAGATCCTGCAGGGTAAAAGAAAACTCATTTTTTGCTTGGTTCCTTGCATTGGCTTCATTGGTCTTGGGCATCTCGTGCTGGTTTATTTCTCGTGCCTTGGTTGCAACCTCGACTCACGACCTGTGTCTCCACCTACATTGTTTGGCTCGGTCCTACTCCCTTGTGGTCATTTTTGCCTCAGCAGCACTTTCATCTGACTCGTGCCTTTTACATTCGAACCCTGCCTTTTAAAAAAAAAAAACTAATCTTTGGCTCTACATGGATAGTCTTGCACTTGAATCCGCAGGTTGCTATTTCAACACCCTCACATGGTTGATCTTCTGCTGGTTTTACAGTCTTGTTTAGCTTGTTTTTGGCTTGTTCTAGCTGGTTGATCTATTGCTGTAACCTGGTTTGTGCTCCCAACAACCATTCTCGGGCTCCCTTACTTGCCATTTCTAGCTTCTGCCATCTTCTTTGCCATTTTTGGTGACTGCGCTCCTTGGATTTCTGCTGCATTTGACCGTTGGTCCATTAGTTCTTCTCCCTGGTCTACTCACCATTTTCTTCATTGAAACCAATGGTGGTTCTACGTCAACCTTCATTCTGCACACTCAGCGCTGTCATCCTACAGTGGACAGTTACACTGCATTATCTATTTTTTCTTGTCACTCTACACTTTGACCACTCTTTTGGGCTATCCATGTTTGAGACGTTGGGCTCAGTCTTTTTTGGTTGACCTCTGACTATGCTAGCTGTCTCTTGGGCTCTCCCACTCCTGCTCGGCATTGGACTCGCCACGTGGGATTCCATTCTCAAGCGCTCGGTCAGGTCATATCAGCACCTTTTCAAAATTGATTATTAGTAAATCTATCACCTTTTAAATATTTTAAGGTGCTAAAAACATTTCCTTTTATTGGCATTGTAAAATTTGGTTTTTTGGATTGTTGTATTATTGCCTTCCGTCGAGTGCCAAAGACGAAGGGTGAGGTCTGGGATTGGCAGGTGGCTAATCCCCCCTCGCAATCCAAACAAACCCTATCTCAAATTCCATGTTGTTTCCAACGGGCATACATACGACACCTTTTGCATGCATTTAGGGTACTTTTTTAATCCATTTGCAGGCTTATTGGCTTTTTCTCATCAGTTGCGGGAATTGGTTTTTGCTATAACTTTTGACTTATTGTTTGGTTTTGAGCACTTCTTTAGTCAAAGTTGCATGTTTTTTTGCACTCTAGATGATGGGATCATTAGTTTTGTAAACACACTAATTTTATAAAGTGCCGCATTCTAGGGGGTGTCTTTGTATTGCTTAATTCAGCTCATTTTTTCTTGAGCTTTGTTCTATCCCTTTTTATGGACTTGTGAGCGCGTCTCCTTACGCCTCTTACGACCAAGGGATTATTTCATGTGATGTGAGATGATTTTTATCATAAATACCTCTCTTCCCCCTCTTGTTTCTCTCGTTCTTGTGCTTGCTTGCAGTGTCGATCTATTGCGCCCTACGAACCTTGATTGTTGTCTCCACCATTGCACGTTATTACGCTAATTGCAAGGTGAGTGACAAACTGGTTCTCGGAACATAGTCGCATCTGGTTGTAATCAACGCACTGAATTATAAAGTGCCAAACTCGAGGGGGTGTAATTTTGTTCTAGGGTGGTTGTTTCTTTTCTCTCTCCTTCCTTCTACATTCCTTGGTTCTATCTCTTCATTATGGATATCTCTAAAGTACCAGTGCTCACACCTTTTAATTTCTTCAAATGGAAATCTAAAATTATATTGGTTTTGCGAAGTAAAGGGTTATACCGAGTTACCATGGGGTTAGAGACTGAACCTAATGATGAACCCGAAAAATCTAAATGGTTCAACCGTTGTGATGAAGCCTTAGGTCTTATCTATATGTCCATCTCTCCCGACTTGCTCTTCCACATCAAAACTTCCTCAACACCTGATCAAGCGTGGAAAATGCTCGATGATATGTTTGGGAAGAAATATGACATAAGAGAACATGAGTTGGAGAATGAACTACTAGGGTTAAATCCTAGTGACTTTGAAAACCTATAGGCCTTCTTCTCAAAGTATTTCCGCACTAGAATGCTTCTAAAGGAATGTAAAGTGGATAAGAAAGACTCTCAATTGATCTTGTTGATTCTTTCTAAGTTAGGTCCTGAATACTCTGTTTTCATTTCAACTTTCCACGCCATGAAATCTGCCTTGGGTAGTACTTGGACTATGCCCTCCTTTGACAGTTTTTCGTCCCAACTCATTCAAGAACAGGACAAACTCATTCAAATGGGGACTCTAAAATCCAAGTCACATGCCCTTGTGGTGAATAAGGGCAAGAAAAATGAAAATAAGAAAGAAAATAAGGACCAACCTAAGAAATAAACCAAGACCAACCAACCCCGATTAAGCCCATCACTCATACTTTGACTTCTGAGCCTAAAGCAAAGAAGGAAAAGTATAAATGCTCCTATTGTAAGAATTCTGGCCATGATGAGTAGCATTGTTTTTAGAAACAAATTGATCACTTAACTCATTTACTTGAGAAGAATAAAATAAGTGTTCTTGAATCCGTTAAACAAAATGCTCAGAAAGGTGAGTCTTCTAATGAAAAGGAGACTAAAAATGAAAAGAAGAAAGGTAAGGCCCTCATAGCTAGATCAGCTCCATCATCAACTTGGATTATTGATTCCGGTGCCTCGCACCACATGGCTTCTTCAGAGGTTGAATTCTCTAGCATTGAACCATGTGGCATGTCCCAAATCACGTTGGGTGATGAAACTCATGTGTCGGTTTCTGGTAGTGGATCGGTAGAGATAGAAGGTGGAAAATTTAACCAAGTGTTGAGTGTTCCCAATCTCTCTACCAATCTCTAATCAGTTTACCAAATCACCCACCTTGGTGAAGGAATGCGAGTGGAATTTGGTCCTAAGTCGATGATTATTCATGAGCTTAACTATGACTGCACTGTGGTTGAGGGAAAGGCACATCACCATTCACAGTTGTATACCTTTTCCCACTTCTCTTCTAATTCGATGCCCAATGCCTTGTTCACTCATGTAAATGAGGTTATAAAGTTATGGCATGAGCATTTTGGGCATCTAAATTATCATTACATTGAACAATTGATCCAAAAAAAAATGATCAATGGGCTACCCCGAGTTAAGTTTTCTAAGGGTATTTGTGAGGGTTGTACCCTTGGAAAGCACCTTGAAAAAATCTTTGACAAGGGAAAATCCTGGAGAGCTACTCGTCCCTTGGATCTTGTTCATAGTGACATTTTTGGCCCTTTTCCATCTCCTTCTTTTACTAGAGCTCTATATATACTAACCTTCATTGATGAATTTTCACGTTATACTTGGGTATATTTTCTTAAGCTTAAGTTTGAAGTTTTTGAGCATTTTCAAAACTTTAAGGCTCTTGTTGAGAAACAAGTGGAATGGTCTATCAAGGTTCTTCAAACCGAAAATGGAGGTGAGTATGTGAGCAATAGGTTTGAGGATTTTTGCACTTCTGAGGGGATTGCTTTGCAGCGTATAGTTTCTTACAGCCCTTCCCAAAATGGAGTTGTAGAAAGAAAGAACCGAACTTTAAAGGAGATGGCTACTTGTATGGTTCACTCAAAATCTCTTCCTCCATAGTATTGGGATGAAGCAGTGAATTGTGCTTGTTATATTTAGAACCATGTTCCACACAAGGCAGTAAGAGGGATGACACCCTTTGAAGCCTAGTTTGGACACAAGCCTGATGTCGAGCACTTTTGAGTCTTCAGATCCAAGGCTATGGCTTGGATTCCCAAAAAGAAATGCAAGGCATTGGATCCACAATCCAAACCTTGTATCTTTGTCAGGTATCCTGATGGCATGAAGGGATATCGATTGTTGAACCCTACCACCCATGAGATTTATATTAAGAGGAGTGTGAAGTTTGATGAGTCATCCTTGACTTCAACTTCCACTGAGGTTCTTTTTCCCACTGATTCAGATTCGACTCTTCGATGATGATGTTGTTGAGTGAGTTCTCGCCTCTTCCTACTCCTCTTGATCCTAAAACTTCGAGTTTTTGATTCGATAGTAGTGATGATGAGGAATATGTCCCTTCTCACTCAAGTGAAGAATCTTCCAACTCTGAGCCTGAGCCTTTGGGACCTCTTTGGGCTAGGAAAACTTTACAGAGTGTTGGAGATTTAGTTGGATATCCTTTGGATGAGAGATGTACTCGCTCGAATTCACCGGACCTCACTCCTTCTTTTCCTCTACTTCGATCCACCGTATTTCCGGGAAGCTTCGGGATTCTGAGTGGGATTTTGCCATGGATGAGGATTATTCCTCACTCATAAAGAATGACACTTGGGATCTTACCATTTTTCCAAAAGGAAGAAAAATCGTTCGGTGTAGGTGGGCATATAGAACAAAGCATGGAGCTAATGGAGAATTCGAGAAGTATAAAGCATGACTTGTAGCTAAGGGTTTCTCCTAGGTAGTTGGGGTTGATTACTCAAAAACCTTTACAATTCGAGAAGTATAAAGCATGACTTGTAGCTAATGGAGAATTCGAGAAGTATAAAGCATGACGGATGCTTCATAGGGATAATCTCATAGAATGGAATGAAGTAATAATTTATCTAACAACGTGGTTTATTAGGAGCAATGTGCCTACTCAAATATGTTTATATCATGGTAATCAACCTGTTCAACACCACGTTCAGTAGTGTGAGAGACTCTAGATAGAGAGGCCTGAAATTTTACAACCTTCACTTTGGGTGCATAAACTTTATTCCACTTTGCAAGGTTTCGCATGCGCTTGGTATGTTTATGTCGAACTGCATAAGGATACTAGAAATTTACAAGACTTGATTACAGGAATGGTCCAAACTTTTGACTACTTATCTACTAAAACTCCTATGAGAGATATATTATGGGTTATGTAGTGCTTGACTATGGGAGATAATGTAAAGGCTGAAGAACTCATTTAGGATTTATTTTGTGAGGAAGAACTGGGAGCATGTTTTAATGAAATAGATGAGACATATGTCAAACTATTTAAGTGCACTTTCTTTAAGAAGGAGAAAGGAAAGATGGTCTACATAGTGGATGATGAACAAGAAACATAGATCATTCAAGGTAGGCATGAGGTTTTAGATAGTGTGGATAAACATGCACATGCTTATCATGAACCTATGAAGAATAAGAAAGTGAATATTGACACATATGTTAAACCTAAGGAGGCCATAATTGGGGGTTATTGGTTTGATTCTAAAGTGGTAAATATAATTGAGTTAATAAGTTATTTCCAGGACTTATTTTCTAGGGAATACCATGAGTTAAATGGGGTGCATGAGTCATTAGGTGAGATGAAGATTAAGATAAAATAAGGTGTGTGCCCAACGGGAAGAGACCTTATAGGATGAACCCTAACATGCATGCAAATGTTAAGGAAGAAATTGACAAAATATTGAAATCTAGAATTATTAAGCCCTAGAATAATTAGAGTGGGTTATCCCCATGGTAATCAGTATAAAAAGATGGTCGATTAGGATTTGTGTGGATTATAGGGAGGTGAATGCTGCATGTGTGATTGATCTTTTTACTATGCACTTCACCGAGGAAATATTAGAAGGTGTTGCAGACACAAAATTTACTCTTTTTGGATGGATTCTCTTGGTATCATCAGGTAAGAATGACACATGAGGATCAAGAGAAGAAAAATTTCACCATTAAATGGGGAATCTTTGCATATATGGTTATGCCATTTGATTTTAAGAATGTGCTTGCTATGTTTTCATGCATAATTGTTAAAGAATTTCATGATTTTATTCAAACATTCTTACAGGTTTACTTGGATGATTGGATAGTATATGGGCTTATTAAGGATCATGGTGACAACTTGTGCCTAATTTTTGAAATATGTAGATAGTTAAGAATCTCTTTAAACATCAATAAGTGTGTATTTTCTACACCTTTTGGAACTCTTCTAGGGCATATCATTTGTAAGGAAGGTTTGTTAGTAGATCCAACTAATGTTGCAGTTATTGTAGGCATGGAGGAGCCTACCAGTTAGAGTGAGGTACGTAGATTCTTGGGCCATATAGGGTATTACAGAAAATTTATCAAAGGATATGTGAATATTGCCACACCCCTAGAGGAGTTACTAAAGGGAAAAGGGACATTATATTAAGGAGAACCATAACAATGTGCATTTGAGGCATTGAAGGAGAGACTTACTACAATGTCTATTCTACATTTTCCCTCATGGAACCAACCATTTAATGTACATGTGGATGCCTCTAGCATGGCCATTGGTGTAGTGTTATCTCATCCTAGAGAAGGTATTATAGATCATCCTATCTATTTTTCTAGTAGAAAGTTGACTCTGAAGAATAGAATTATACAACTACAAAGTGTGAGGCCTTGTCGATGATCTACACACTACATAATTTTAGACAATACTTGCTAGCAACACCCTTTGTATTTTATATAGATCACATGGCATTAAAATACTTGGTAAATAAGCCCATTTTACAGGGAACATATTTTGATGGGTTCTCTTATTCTAAGAATTTGAATTTATAGTCATGGTAAAACCAGGTAAAAGTAATTTTGGCCCAGACTACTTATCAAGAATTTAATCAGGAGAGGATGAACAAATAATTAAAGATACAATTCTATATGCAAATTTGTACATGTTACATCACACACCTTCATAATTGAAGGATATTATTGTCTTTTTATGCACATGTATGGCGCCAGAAGGTATGAAATCCCTAGAGAAGAAACAACTTAAAATTCATTTTGCACCCTTCATGTTGATCAGTGGTGACTTATACAAACTAGGTAGAGATGAAGTATTGCACCGATGTGTACTAGAACATGAGCACACATATATTATGGAAGAGGCTCATGACAGTATTGTAGGTGGGAACTATGTAGGTGAGTCCACAACATGCAAGATTCTACTTGCTGGGTTATGGTGGGAGACCATGTACATGTAACATTACCATTTTAAGACTTTAGAAACAAGGGAATTTTTTTACATTCCATAATGTTCTCTGCTCTAAATTAACATAATTTAGAACACAAATTTCAATGAAAAACCATATAATAATAGAAAACCATTTGCAACTATAAATGCTTTAGTAAAACAATGATCTCTCATTTCATGACTTGGTATTAAAACAATCTCTCATGTTAAATAAATAAGGTGTATAATACGTATACTTGGTTATTTTACCCTTTTAGGGGTACCCAAGTGTTCTATCTAAGTGGTCTATCTAAATATCGATTACCGATATTATCTTAAATCCAACTTCTTAAACTAGGCGACATAAGACAATGCAACCAACAACTTGTGATACTTTGGCCAAACTTTTAAAACATGTTTATCATGTTTACATTCGTTGATGGCATACTTCTATATTGGAATATGTAACACCTCGAGCATGACTGTTATCTATGATGACTTCTATTATGGAAGGTTCAAACATTGGTATGTGATTTTATCTTAAGACGATGTACTCTTATGACCTATGAAATCATGTTTGTAGTAGGTAATATGTTATCTTTTGAAATAGGTACATTCTATCATGTTTTTGCTTAATTTAAAATGAAGCAATCCATCTCTTTTTATGTAGAATAATTCACTTCTTGGGATTGATAAATTGAGTTTCATTTTCATAATTCTTGGGGATTCAGAACATCATTACCTTGGATCAATTTCATTGATCCAAGGTATGCTTCTAATTTTCAAACCTTGTTGTCATAATGTCTAATTTGGATAGATGAAAGGCTTCTAGACCTTGAATGTGCAAAGGCCATGAACGATCTGATCTTCTTGGATCTCTGCTTTGTATCTAAATTTGGGTAATAATTTGGTTCATCTTTTCTATTTAGGTAAGATGTAATTTTTAAATAAGGAACTTGGAACCTATTTACACTATGTTCCTTAAATTAGGAACCTTAGCCTAAAAAGAGTAACCTAACCTAAGTTACTAAGTTCATTTGTTATTTTGGATGTTAAATGGACCTAAGACTAAAGACTTATACCTAAGGACCTATGTTGGTTCCTAAAATAATGTTGAGCCTAACCTAATGTGTGGCTTACCTAAAAGGGGCCTATGGAATGACATAGAGAGGGGGAAAATGGTGGCAACAAATCCTAGGAATATGTGATGAAGTTAATGAGTCCTTATCTCTTTTTAACTACCAAATTTGGCAAGGGCATAAGGAAAATTTGGGGAATGAATAGAAATATCCACATAGTTTTGGATGCATATAAATTCAAACTTAGTATTCGCGAAAATAGAGGTGGCAGTGGAGGAAAATTCAGGGGACCGACAGTCCTACTTCACATTTAATATTTTTGAAGTTGGTAAAAACTGCCTAGGAAGAAGAAAGAGGGGTTTGGTTTTGTTTGTTCATTTGGTTTTTGAGCTTGAGCTCTACATGTGATGTTTTTGGTTCTTCGAACCTCCATTTCGATTCTTGAATGAAATTTATCTGTACATGAACTCTCCTATCTTGCATGGCATTGAATGAAGAAGTTGGCACTGAGAAGCTATAAGGAAGAGAAGGAGGAATTTTAGAGGGTTGTTGGAATTTTGAAGGAAGAATTGAATCTCTTCTTAGATATTTTCGGTGAAATAGAGAAGGCGGAGTGTTATCAGGAATGATAGGCCCTATCCATTAAGTTTTATGCTTTTACTTAAATTCTCATAAAAACAACTTTTCTCTTAAGGAATAATTTGGTTTTGTTCTTATGAATAGATTTCTTTTGCTTCTTGATATTGTGTTGTTTTTTAGAAAGCATTATCAATTTTGTTTGAAAAATGGAAAGTGTGTTCTGGGTATGTGGTTTTCATACTTATGTGTAGATATATTTTTCTTTAATCTTCATGTAGATGTTTGAAAACAAAACCGATATCTGTAGGTGATCCTAGTTAAAATTTTCTCTAACCTTGTAGGTAACTTGGTTTTCTTAAATATGAGGATCTTGTTCTAAATGATCTTGTATAATCTCCATCAAAAAACTTCAGATAGGGAAATTGTTTGGATATCTTGACTATTTCTTAAGATCTTGCATGATTATTTTGGGTAGTTAGATTCTATGAATCTTGCTTAACATTTCCTTTTATCGTTGATGGAAGGCTCCAAACTGGATAACTCATCTAGAATCTTATTGTTCTATGAGATTTTGTTTGTCTTGTGGTTGCGAGAATTTCTTTCCTATTTGACATTTTTTTACCATCGTTTTCTTTATGGAGGATTAATTTACTATAGTAATTGCATGTTAAACATTAGTATGGCTATTTAGACTTGCATGCCCTCTTTCTGTTGTTTTTAAAATAACTATGAATGAAATCTTGTGTAAAGCTCATGGAAAAATAATTTGTTGCATGAAATTCTAATTGTTGAGAAATGTATGTGGGAAACATTATTCTATTTCCATTCTTCAGGGACTTAAAGTTATCAAAGAATTAATCACTTTGTGTTAAGTTGGGAAACCCTTTTGGGTATCGGTTAGCTATTTTCTCATTTATTGCAAATGTGCATGCCTTTATATAAGTTTTTGTTGACTTTTTTAAGTTGTCTATTTTCTTGGCATGTTTCCTAAATCCCTTGGGCCTATGAACTTGGTACTAGGTATTTTGGGATAGAGGCAAATGTTTTGTATGGTTGTTGAACACTTGCTCTTATTTGGGTAATGTTGGAATGCTTACTTGTGTTCCTTTTAAGGGTTTTGAGTTTGTTGGAATCTTGTTTCAAACTAACCCTACTGTTATACCTTCCCTTTCTTCTTTGGTATTTTTGGGAAATGGATTACTTGTTTCTCCTCATGGGGATTGAGTCTATCAAACCCATCTCCATTAAATTACAATAGGCTAATGGTTAGATGTTGCTCTACATTCCTTATTTTTTCTCTTGGACTTTTGTTGCTCATAAAATTCGATACATGGGTGATCTTCTGATTGGATTTTGGTATGGGATGTATGTGATCTATCCTTTATCAATACAATTTTCTTGGTTATTTAATGTTTAATTTTATTCTAAAGAGTTAAGAAGACTGCAATCTCCCACATACTCTCTCTTTATTCTTTCAAATAGGATATTGCACTTGGTGAAGTTGTTGTCCCTCCTCTGGTATGTTATGGTTATGTCACTTCTTGACCATGTGATAGGACTGAGTGTAGTAATGTTCTTAGAGCAGCAAAGTTGAAGTTTTGAAAATGCTTAGAAGGAGTATTGAGTCTTGTATAAGTTTTGAACTTAACCAATCTTGCACTTTTAGGTAATTTTAACAATGGTGTATCTTGTTTGGGATTTGAATGTTAGCTTGTTTTCTTGTTAGAAGAAACCTTACATTTTGGATGAGCTCTAATTTCAATTGCCTTTGAATTCTAACTTGAATTGGTTCCTAATTCTGAGCACTTAGTATTAGGATGCTTCAATAAGGTTACATTAATTGTTATGATGATTTGGATTATCCTTACTTATTCTTATGATCTTATTTATGATTGATGACATCTTAGACTTTAGGATGAATTTGTGATAATGAGATGATTAGATGGAAAGTAATGTTTATCAATGTTCAACTATTGAGTTATGCCTGAAAGATAGTTTTAGGTATTTTATCTTCTTTTGTTAAATAGGTTTAGCTAAGTGAAGAAACTTAAATGGATTACATGAAAGTAATAGTAAGGTTCAGATGAAATGATAATTCTTCTTAACTTGTTTAAATTCTTTATGATAAAAGGAATTTATGATGGAAAGATAAGGTTGTTAGATTACATGACCTAACTTTGCTTCTAATTTGGAATATATCTCTTTTTCTATTCCACTTCTATGTGGGATTTTACTCTTTTGGTTGATCCTTTATGATTTTGTTTTCAGGACTATTTCATAACAACAAAATTTCTTTTTATGAAATAGTTAGCTAAAAGCACATCATTTTAATGATTTAGTGCTTATCATGCTCAATTTAATGAACTGACCCATGCTAAAAATTTTGCAGATGGACTTCGTAAAAGATGAAAGGAGAAAGACTTATAGAAAGTTACATTTGTTTTATTAAAGAGACTGAATCTTTATTATGATGAAAAATGGCTTCATTACTGAGATGTACTTGATGGAAAAGAAAGTTGTAATGAGAAATGATTAGGTGTTGTTGTTTTGACATTTTGTGATATCTGAAATGTTTGGACTTAGTGAATGTATAACTCCTCCTTGATGAATAAAAGATGTGTGATTCTGTAATACTTCTTGTAATACTTTCTTGGCATGTATTGGGCTGAAATGATATGTATTACTCTAATAAAGGAGGGTAGTTAACATACTTAAATAATATGGAATGGTTGGGGTAGGAATATGAGTTAGTTAAATTAGTTTCTCTAGGAGAGATGCAACTTATAATGTTGACAATCTTATGATACTCTATCATTACAAAAGGACTGTAATTAAATTACATGGATGTATGTGTATTAAACCATGATTATAATTTTACATTACACAATTTGACTATATATGGAACATATGAATTTTATTTTCATTAATGGGCATTAGCCCATGACATAGGAAAAAGGGGAAATTCCCTTGAGGGCATACATTAATATTTAAGTTATGAACTTTCTTGAATGATAATGAACATAAGGGTGAATGGATGCATGTGTGCTTCCTTATGCAGATTTCCTTAATCTTAAACTAGAAAATTAAATTAGCTCATTCACCTTTATAACTAAAAGTGCCTTTATGTCCCTTTCATTGCAAGTTTTGTATTGGTTAAATGATAAACTAAAGCATGAAAATAAATAGGTTAGGAAGCAGATTTTATCTACATACCTACCACATATGCAGTTATAACTTGTAACCCTTTAGGTTAAAGAACCTAATTGAATTAGTAAATATGTTGTAATTAATCTATAATGAAGTGTTTAATATAAAATTAACTTTCACTCTAAGTTATGTTCATCCAAAAGAGGAAACTCAGTTGGATGTTGACACACACCAGTTGTAATGAAGTGCCTTCATAACTACAAGAGTCGTTACCAGGATACTGTTGAAGCAAAATCACAGCACTCCTAGATGCAAATCAAGGTTCTAAATGATGTCTTAGGCATCCAGTGTGATTGCACAACATGGAAACCTCTCTCCAAGTGTGGGACTTGTGAAACTAAGAGAGGAATCTCCAAATTAGAGGATGGTTCCTCAAAATCCTCTGATTTAGATCTATATTTTGCACAACTACAGAGGTTCTAATCCTAATCCTACTCTAAATTGCAAGGAGACAGGGGTAGAAATGCAAAAAAATTGAAACTAACTAAAGATGGTGATGCACCAAAAGGAGTGGTGAATATATTTGTCATGCAAATAGACACAAACCAAATATTGCAACATAAAACATACACAGGCTGATAAGATATAATTTAGGATCTGAAATGAAGTAAATAATACAAACAAAGGACTGAAACCCATTCACAAAGCTTGCATTATCATTTCCAATGTCAAAACCACTGCATTACAACCTCGAGAGGGTAGAAATCTGTTACAATCTTTGAAGAGGTCTGATTCTTGCAACAATCACGTATTGGAGGTGAAAGAAGAAGTTTTCTATGTCAAAAGTGTTCCCCCTTTTTGAAATGAGCCAAATCTAGCTTTTACATTGCATGGGTCGAGCCCAAGAGAGAGAAAATGTACAAAACATGGGAGCCCATTCCTCATTAACTACAAATGCATTAAATCAGCATGGGGACCTTACAAACCCATACCCTGTCATTTTTGACCGAATTGGAGGAGAATGCGACCCATCCTGCATTAAATTTGGTCGCTGAAATGTCATTTCTGGCCATGGACACGTACTAGAGCCGTTTTTGAATTTTCTCCATCTAAACTGAACCAAAATTAGAAATTGACCATGGAATCCTGTAGAGAATTTCATAATATTTCCAATGATATGAAGAACATGCAAATCCGAGCTCTGGATCAAAAGATATGAAGGTCTGAAGTTTTAGGGCAAAACGGCCCAAAAATGGATGTTGGGCAAAACATTTTAAAATTTGACCTTTTTGCATTTTGGAAATTTTTTTGAAAAATTTCCGCACTCACGGCCGGATGGCACGTGTCAGTCTTTGGTCCGCACGAGCAATTCTCTCTCCTCCACCTTTCCATGGGCTTTCCCTTGAAATTTCGACCTTTTTAACTCTTTGGAAAATTTTCCATTTTTTCCCTGTGCCCCACCACTAGGGACACATGGCACGCTTTGGTTGGTTGACAGGGGCATGGGGAAGACCTTAGCTTTTAGCTTCTTGGCTGAAGAAATTTTGCAAAAACTTCAAAGTTTCCCCGAGCTCCGCACTTCCCTGCTCCATTGGACACGTGTCCAATTCCTATTTGCCGCGGCCCTGGCCTCCATTTTCTCCCCTTTAAAATTTGCATCGAACACTTAGCCAAAATTTTGTTTCACTCCCGTGCCGCGAACTCCCCGGCCCTTAGGACACGTGTCCTATTCCCGATTCGTCTACGGGCCAACCCTTCAAACCTTGCCCTTTGAAACTTTGGACGTTTTCCCTTATGACACGTGGCATTTCCTGATTCGTCCGCGGGCCTGCCACCTTTCACATCCTCGCATCCCTTTGGCCTGGATGTCCCAAACGCACAGGACAAATTCCTCTCGATCTACCCGATTCATGCTTCCCCGTCCCTCTTTGAGGCGAAGACACGTGGCGTGATTTGATTGGCTCTCGCTCTTTTCTGTCTTTCGCGTCCCATGCATCCCTTTGCTCCAACCTGCTCTGCATTTAAAAGTTCTCTATTTCGGCCGATCCAGCGGTTTGCGTCCTTCGCGCCTCTCACGGCCCGAGATGTCCCACCTATTCTACATGCTTGCATTAGTCATTTTTTTCCTCCTTTGGCCGAATCGGCTTTCTGCATCCCACATGTCTCGATGTCCCAACTGTCCCGGGGCTTCGCATGCATCGCCCGGAGGCTTTTCGGCCGATTCGCACCCGACGTCCCAACTATCCCAAAGCTCTTTGCTTGGACTAGGACTTAGCCAATTTTCATGATTTTTCCAGCCCAAGCTTGTTTTTGCAACTTTTTCACCCTTTTTAGAACTTACTCTTTTCTCCTTGGACAAGAGAGTTAGAAAAAAGCTGAGGGGACCTCAGAAACATGATTTTTTTCCTTGAATCAATCTATCTTGCTCGGGACCAAAGAAATTAATGCATGTTATCAAAATTTACCCTGGGGGTGAATTTTGGATAATAAATACTATGTTGCATAGCTTGACATGTCTCAATAACCCTCGGGGTTTGTTCAACTAGACTAACAAAATTTCTTGAATGGATCTCAGTTCTTCACTATACAAGGATAGGGACATAATCTAGTTTCAAATTTGACTCACATTGAATTAGGATAACTAGACACACCCAATCGACGTAAGTCGATTGAGTATGTCTATGTACCCTTAGTCACCACGAGCAGTCCTCCACACTAGGGCATGTTGCTAACCCTATCTAAGGTTATACTTTGAATCTATTGGACAAAAAGAGGTCAGAAAGAAAAACCTATATAATAGATTAAGTGTGGTGAAGGACTTATTCCATTTGACGAGTATGTCATCTAGGAATGCAAACATGATAAACATGTGTAAATCTTTGGCCAAAGTATCACAAGTTGTTGGTTGCATTGTCCTATGTCACCTAGTTTAAGAAGTAAGATTTTAGATGAATATTAGTAATAGATATTCAGATAGGCTCTTAAACAAAACACTTGAGCACCCCTAATAGGGTAAAGGAACTAAGTATACTTCATATACACATTACTAAATAACATGAGAGATTAGTTTTGTGTTGAGTCATGAAATGAGAGATCGGTGTTTCACCGAGTCATTACAATTGCATATGGTTTTTTGTTATGAGATAGTTTTGCATTGGAATGTGTGTTCTAAATTATGATTTAGAACATAGAAAATTATGTAAAATTTTTTTCCTTGTTTCTAAATTCTTAAAATGGGAATGTTACATCTTGGTATCAGAGTTGAAGGTTACAGCTCTTGGACCTATTGAGTCCATAAATATGATAAAAACTTAATTTTTCTTGTAATAAAAATGATTAGAACAAGGGGAGATGCTGTAAACAACCCACCACCAAGTGGAGAGGTAGCTACCACCCAAAAAATTGACAAGATCCTTGCTACCTTGTTAGACACAAGAGACTGTCTGGATGTACTTGAACAACAAGTAATGGGTAATGAGGAGGAAGAAGATGCTTTGTAATAAAAATCAGCCAACTCTTGTGGACAATGTTAATATTGGTAATCTAGGAGTTAATAAAAATGCTACAAATGTTAATGCTAATGTACCCAATCAACCTAAAAATAAAAAGGCAAGGTTAATAGCTGAACTCACAAATGATATAAAATGGATAAGTCCACCTAAGTTTGATGGCACCACATTGGGGGATGGAGTTAAGAACTGGGAAAGAGAAATGGAGAAGTACTTTACACTAAGGAACTTCTCATAGGAAAAAAAAGTAGTATGGGAGCTTATCGCTTTTCCCATGAGACATCTTCCTGGTGGGATAGTCGCAAGGATGAATTAAATATTGACGAATCAAGCATCACATGGGATCAATCTAAAAATATTTTAGGCAACGATGGCTGCCAAAAATTTATTATGATTAGGATATGAAAGAATTTCAAAACTTAACTTAGGGAAAGTTAATCGTAGAGTACTAGGATAGGTTCACTAAAATTTGCAAGTATGTGCTTCATTATCAAACTGACGAGAAGTTCAGGATACAAAAATTCATTATTGGATTAAATACTATCACAAGGGGTGAAGTATATGTTCATATCCCAACCACCATGGAAGGGGTTGTAGAAAAATCTATTAGGAAGGAACATAAATTAAAAGCAATATATGCCCATAAGGAAGAAATCAGAAAGAAAATTCCTAATTCTTCATAATCTCTTACACTCAAATAGGGGGCATAGAAGAATTTTGGTGTACTAATTTTTATTTTTTTATAGTAATAACAAGAAAAAAACAATAAATAAACCAATTGAAAATGTTTGAAATAATTTCATTAAGAACAATAATAATAATGGATAGAATTCCTATGGAGGACAAAGCAACAATTTTAAGGATGGAAATAAATTTGATCCTAAATGAGGACTTGTAGGAGGATACTACAATTGTGGAAAAGATCATTATATAAATGAGTGCCCTCTAAAGAAGGATGAAAATAATCAACAACATATGATACATGCCGCAGAGTGATAAACAAGTCAAAAGTAAGTTACACCTATAGAAGTACTAGGTTAGTTATTTGGTATACTCATGCTACTATGATTTTTGATACTTTGAGCAACCGAATGCTTTATTTCTACTAAATTCGCTTCAAAATTAAAAATAAAATCTTGGGTTGTACATTATGGAAATAATGTTGTCCACACAATTAGTAGGTGTCTTTTTGGAGCAGTCCCAGATTTGCCTAGTTTTTCCACCTAAGTTAATCTTTATGTTTCTCCTTTGGGTTATTATGATGTAATAATAGGTGTTAACTGGATTGTCAAACATATAGAAAAATTGAATTGTTTTGAAAAACATATTAGTTGTCTTGATGATCTGCAGAAAACAACAGACATCTAGGAGATAAAACATGAGATTTCAATTAGAAAATTGTTAGCTATGCAACTTAAAAAGACCAAAAACAAAGGTTTCATCTTGTATGCAATAAAAGCTTAAAAAAGAAATGAAGGGGATAATTATTTCTTGGAAAATATCCATTGTTACGAAATTTCAGTGATGTGTTTTTGGAAGAACTACCCAGTCTTCTGCCCAAAAAGGAGTTTGATTTCACAATTGAGATCAAATCGAACTCGAACCTATTTCAAGGAACCGTATCGAATGACTACCATTGAACCGGTAGAGCTTAAAGCACGCTTACAAGAAATGTTGTCTAAAGGTTTGATAAGATCGAGTGTCTCACCTTGGGGAGCACCGGTAATTTTTGTGAAAAAGAAATATGGAACACTTAGGTTGTGTATTGCATATACCGATGTTAAAAAAGAAACAATAAAAATCAGATATCCACTTCCTAGAATTGATGATCTGTTTGATCGATGCGTGGTGCATCAATATATTCTAAGATATATCTTTGATCTGGGTATCATTAGTTAAGAATCAAAGATGAAGATATTCATAAAATAACCTTTAGGACAAGGTACGGGCATTATGAATTCATAGTTTTACCTTTTAGTTTGACAAATGCACCTGCAAATTTTATGAATTTAATGAATAATATCTTTCAAGAATACCGGAAAAATTGTGCTTGTATTCTTGGACGATATTCTCATATATTCTAAAAGTATTGATGAGCATCATGAGCATTTGAAGATAGTTCTTGAAATCTTAAGAAAAAGAAGATTGTATGGTAAGTTGTCCAAATGTTCTTTCTATGAGACAAAAGTGCACTATCTAGGACATGTCATAAGTAAAGATGGAATAGTTGTTGATCCATCAAAGATTGTTGCCATAACTGATTGGCCTACACCTAAGAATGTACATGAAGTCGAAGCTTCATGGGTCTTGCTTTGGTTATTATAGAAAATTTGTTAAGGAATTTTCAAAGGTTGCTGCACCAATAAATTCATTACAAAAGAAAGATAAGAAATTTGAGTGGAGTGAAAATGTGAATCTGCATTTAAAAATCTTAAGGATCAATTAACATTTGCACCTATTTTGGTTGTACCTGATCCAAATGGAAACTTTATGGTAGTAATAGATGCTTGCTTCTAGGAAGGATTCAGAGATATTTTGTTACAAAATGACCATGTTATAGCATATGAGAGTAGAAAACTCAAGTTACATGAACTGAATTATGCTCCCATGACCTAGATCTTGCTGCCATTATACATGCACTTCAATTATGGAGGCATTATCTTTTAGGGATACCTTTTGAATTAAAAACTGACCATTTTGGGCTGAAGTATATTTTCACTCAGCCAAACTTGAATGTAAGACAATGAAGGTGGTTAGATTTTATCACAATATGATTTTGACATAAGTTACATAAAAGGAAAATAAAATAGAGTGGAAGATGCACTAAGTCATAGGAAACATATTTCTGCACTTATAACTTTGAGAACTTAGTTTAAGGATGAAGTAAAAAGCATTATGGAATCTGATTCATATTTTCAGCAAATAAAAACAACACTTGTTGCAGATCCAAATGACTCAAGATATAAATGTTTTCACTTCGATGACAAAGGAATCTTGAGATATGATAATCAAGTGTATATACCTTTGGGAAATGAGTTAAGAAGGAAGTTAATTGAATTTCATAATTCACCTTATTCAGACATCCCGATATTACGAAAATGCTTGCTAATTTAAAACAATAATATTTTTGGAAAGGGATGAAAAAGTATGTAATTGATTTTGTGACACACTGCTTAGAATTTCAGCATGTTAAGGTTGAACATATGGATCCTACTTGTTTATTGTACCCTCATAGCATACCACAAAGATAAATAGAAGGTAATTAGCATGGATTTTTTCAAAGGTCTACCGATGTCAAGAAATAAGCATGATGTTATTTTAGTTGTTGTTGATAAACTAATAAAGGTAGCACATTTTATTGCTGGTAATCTTAAGGATTATTTCCTTGTTTTAGCAAAAAGAATTTTGCATGAAATTTTCAGATTGCATGGAGTACCTGAATTGATCATATAAGATAGAGACCCTAGAATGACATCTAGATTTTGGAAAACATTTAATGCAGCCTTAGGAACTAAACTGAATTTTAGTTCAACATACCATCCAAAAATTGATGGGAAAACTGAAAGAGTTAATCAGGTCTTGAAGATATGTTACGAATGTACTACATGGATCAACAATACAAATGGGAAGAGTACCTTCCATTGGTTGATTTTTCTTATAATAACACATACCACGCCTCTTTGAAAATGACACCTTTTGAAGCATTATATGGAAGGAAATACAGAACTCCAGTTAGTTGGGATAACATAGAAGACAAAGAGGTAATTGGACCTGAAATCCTTACTAAAATGGAACAACAAGTTAAAATGATTCGTGAACATTTGAAATAAGTAATAGATAGGAAAAACATTATGCAGATCTAAAAAGGGTTGATAAGAAATTTGAACTTGGTGAAAAGGTCTTTTTGTGGGTTAAGCTTCGGAAAAGAGTTCTATAACCTTTTCCAAGGCTGCCAAATTATCATCTTGTTATGTGGGACAATTTGACATTATTGAAGTAATCAATCCTGTAGCTTATCATTTATCTTTACCACTTGCTTTATCATGAATGCATGATGTTTTCCATATTTCTTTACTTAATAAATACGTTTTGATTTATCCCATGTGTTAAATTGAATTCCTTGAAGGTCCAAGACCAGGGAATAATCATGGTTAAACCCATTAGAGTGTTGGAAACTTTCAAATGTACTTCATAAATCATGAAATTAGTCAATGCAAGGTTTAATGGGACTAGTTTAATGAATAAAGTGCAATATGGGAAAACCTCAAGGACAAGAACATTGATTTTTCACATTTATTTGAACCGAATTGATTATGTTTTTATTATTGGCAAATAGTTTTTTGAAAGGGACTATACCCTTGAGAACAAAAGAAGGCCTAAGATCCGGAATAAGAGTGAGAAGCAGAGATAATGGATCAAGATCCGAGTGTTACAATGAAGCTCGAAGTAGCCTAGAAATAGCTACTCAAACGAGACAAAACAACAAAAAAGCGCAAAAAGCAAAGAAAGAGACCGCAAAAAAACAACAAAAAAACAAACAGAAGCAGCAGAAGCAACCAAAACTACTTCTTGGTAGCTTTGTCGATGCTGGTCTTGACTCTCTTCCAGGTACGAAACATACCCAAAGTTTTCATATGGGCAGCATCAGTTTTATCAAGCTCCTCAATGGTTCTTTTGCTCTCTTTTTCGTTGCCCCAAAGTGTAGCCGGGACACCGCTGAGGTTGGAAACACTCTTGGCATGACCCTCAATGAACTCCTCAATTGCCCTAAGAGTGGAAATGATGTAATCATGTCTAGTTTTGGCCATCCCTAAGCGGGAGTCAAAGGAGGTCAGCTTCTTATAAATGTCCTCAATCTGACTGTTATCAATGTTCTCCTCCCCCTCCATGCTTTTCTTGCCTTTCTGTTTAGCCAGCTTCTTGACCTCATCCTTCAACAGTTTCATCTCAGCCTCTAAGGCCTCCAACCTCTTAGAAGAGCTATCCAACTGCACTTCCCGGGGACTGGCACTGCTGATATTCAGAAGATCATGTGCAATCTCAAGTTCGAAAGGCTCCTTCTCCACAGCAAGAGACTCAAGGTTGAGCTTCCTGGAGGCCCTGGTGACCGGTCTTTTAGAGGTAGAGGTGAGGTGGGTGGCTGGAGCAGCAGTGGGGGAATGGATGGAGAAGCTAGAATAGCCGGCTGGGGGGTGACAGCAGCGGTGATAGGGGCAGCAGGAGAAATAGGGCTGACAGCAGCAGAGCCCATCAAAGGTGTAGCCGGGCTAGGAGAGGAAGGAAGCCCAGGGTATTTTAGAAGGAAACATTTATGAATCAACAAAATAAGTCCTTGATGCAAGGGAACTGCCTGGGTGTGCTTCTAAAACTCCAAAATGGAGCGTTCAAGGGAGTTTAGCAGATAATGGGGAAAGCAAACCAATCGATTCCTACGGAAGTGGTTTAGAAAGATAAGATGTTTAACAGGGACAGTGACAAACCTACCTTCCAAGGAGATGAATCGAATCATCATGTGAGTAACCTCATCATTGGGTGGAGGAATTGAGCGAAATCAATCAGCCCATGTGCACCAAATGTGAGCTTCTCAGATCCCTCCACAAATCTTCTTTCTTCAGCATCTCTATCAACCCTTTTGTTGAAGAAGCGGTATCCCTCCAAACCAAGACCGGTTGCTTCTGCAATAAGATCTTCATTGACCAAAATCTTCTGTCCCCCGTAGTCGACATTCCGCTCCTTCCATTCCTTAGCAAAACACACAGAAATGCTTTGGTCATGTCCCTGCACCTTTTCCATGAATTTGGTGAAACCACCTTTGCTGAGAATGTTCCAAAGCTCGATATTTTCCTTCCAGTCGGGGTCCGCGCATGGCTCAATTTGACAGGGAGGTCCTCCCATCTTCTCAGTGAAAGACTGATTACAACAATTTCCCAGATGCCTGTGTGCGTAGAGACCTGTCCGCTTCTTGCTATTGTAGACCGCACAAAACTGGAAACTATAGCCGTTGCTCTTCCCACGAATGGCTGCATGACTACTGAACTGAGCCCGGGAAGTCACGTGTGTGAGTAGCTCTCTCTCTGTCAACAATCACATAACATCTTCCATCGGTTTCGAGGAGCTATGAATCCAGATTTTAACAGCTGTAGTACATCCCGCATGCGCGATTTTCAAATCAACATAACTCCAATTGGAGTTCCCCAAATAATTCTTACTATCATGAATATTTGATATTATTTGCATCATCATATACATTAAAGCAACACGTGTGGAAGTGTTATTGATGCTGATCTTCATCCAAAGATTATGTCTCATCTCTAGGGATTGCTTGCGTATAGAAGTCTACATGAATGCTGTTGTGGAGCTAATTAGGGATGCTGTTATGATCCCAGATGGTGAAATTAACATTTATGCCATAATTGGCCAGCGCATCTGCCAATTTATTGCCCTCTCTGTAAGTATGCCTGATTCTGATGTTATTGAAAGTATGACTGATGCTTATGGATTCAGAGATAAAATCCTTAATACTCCAACTAGGAGATGAGGACTGATTAAGAAGTTTAATGATATTAAGGGAGTCCCCTTCAACAACTAGGTTCTTAATATTCTTAGCCTGGGCAACTCTCAAGCCCCAAAGAGTAGATAATGCTTCAGCAAAATGATTAGTTTGAACTCCCATTTTTCCAGCATAAGCAACAATCAGATTACCATTATGATCCCGTATTGCTCCTCCTCCTGCCGCTATCCCAGGGTTTCCCTTAGAGGCCCCATCAAAGTTCAACTTGTACCAATCAGAATCAGGAGGATGCCATTTGATCGAAGATCTATCAATACTATTCCCGGGATTGCTCCAATTTCCAATCTGCCAATTGGATAAGATGTACTCTTCATTCTCAGGATAACTCTTGTTCTTGGGAGGTTTAAATCTGGCAATATCCTCTTTAATACCATTAGAAATTTTGCCAATACTGAGTTTATAGTTTTGCTTCTTATTTCTGAAAATGATATCATTTCTGTCCTTCCAAATCCTCCAGATTAAATGTGGGAAAACCAATTTCCAGATCCTTTTGATAACACAATGTCTGAAGGGTGGGTTCCATTGATTCCATAGCTGATTAAGATTCTTCGGCATCACCCAGAGAGCTTCAAATTTAGAAAGGACAAAGTTCCAAATTCTTTTGGCATAATCACAATGTATGAACAGGTGGCTGATATCCTCAGAGTCATTTTTACAAAGATGGCACCAATTAGGAATTATAAATCCTCTTCTCATCAAATTGTCAGTGGTAAGAATTCTACCTCTGATGGCCAGCCAGAGGAAAAAATTTATTTTGGGAGTTAATTCAGACACCCAAATCTTGTTCCAATTAAAATCAGATTGATTACTATGGAAGAGATTAATATAACCAGATTTGACTGAATAGTTCCCATCATGGGAATTATTCCAAACCAACTCATCCTTGGTTTCCAGCTGACTTAATGGAATAAGATCTAAATGATCTTGAAGGGAGGAAGTAATTTGTTTCAGATCAATTCGCTCCACAGTAAGTTTTTTCCAATTCTTATTGGTGCCATTTCCTTCAATGTAATCTTTGATTTTAATACCATACTTGCTTATTAGACTATCCTTAGCCATCCCAAATCTGTCCAAGAGATTGCCACTAAACCAATTATCCTCCCAGAAGTTTATCTCCCTGCCATCCCCCACTTTCCATTTGCTGCCCTGCTTGATGAAGTTTCTGCACTTGACCAAATTATTCCAAAAAATGGAACCACAGGGGAGGTACTCATCATGCAGATAGGAGTAAACAACTTGATGATTTAAATATTTTGCTTTAATTAAATCAATCCAGGGTTGTTTCTCAGACAACATTCTCCAGCCCATTTTAGCAATGAGTGCCTCATTCATTTTCTCAATATTTTTATGCCCAGCCCTCCCATAAACTTCGGGGTGCAGACCTTATCCCAGGCCACTAAGTGAAATTTGATTATGTTGATTGATAATACTTAAAGATTTTTTTCTTATTTTATCAATAAATCTTCCAGTTTTGGGAAGGTACTAAATTCATTAGCACAAAAACAACTATTTTAATGCTGAATAATTTATGGAAAATTTGGAATTCTCAAATCTGGTTTTTGTTGTGAACTTATGAATGAAAGAACTATAATTAGGATTATATTTCTTGTTTGAAATTTTGGACTAAGTTAATCATCAAGACGATGATGATTTTTAGGAGGGAGGTATGTAACACCTCTAACATGACTGGTATCTATGATGACTTATGTTATGGAAGGTTCAAATGTTGACAGTGATTTTGTCTTAAGACGGTGTACTCTTATGACCTATGAAATCATGTTTGCAGTAGGTAATATGTTATCTTCTGAAATAGGTACATTATATCATGTTTTTATTAATTTAAAATGAAGCAATCCATATCTTTTTATGTAGAATAATTCACTACTTGGGATTGAGAAATTGAGTTTTAGTTTTCATAATTCATGGGGATTCAGAACAACATTACCTTGGATCAATTTCATTGATCCAAGGTATGCTTCTAATTTTAAAACCTTGTTTTCATAATGTCCAATTTGGATAGATGAAAGGATTCTGGACCTTGAATGTATGATGGCCATGAACAATATGATCTTCTTGGATCTTTTATTTGTATCTAAATTTGGGTAACAATCTAGTTCCTCTTTTCTATTTAGGTAAGATGTAATTTTTAAATAAGGAACTTGGAACCTATTTACACTATGTTCCTTAAATTTGGAACCTTAGCCTAAAAAGAGTAACCTAACCTAAGTTACTAAGTTCATTTGTTATTTTGGATGTTAAATGGACCTAAGACTAAGACTTATACCTAAGGACCTATGTTGGTTCCTAAACTAATGTTGAACCTAACCTAATGTGTGGCTAACCTAAAAGGGGCCTATGGAATGACATAAGAGGGGGAAAATGGTGGTATTAAATCCTAGGAATTTATGATGAAGTTAATGAGTCCTTATCTCTTTTTAACTGCCAAATTTGGCAAGGGCATAAGGAAATTTTGAGGAATGAGCTGGCATCTCTGCCAAGTTTTGGATGCATGTAAATTTGAACTTATTATTCACCAAAAATAGAGGTGGTGGTAAAATTGGGGGACCGGATAGTCTTAATTCACATTTAATATTTTTGAAGTTGGTAAAAACCACCTAGGAAGAAGAAAGAGGGGTTTGGTTTTGTTTGTTCATTTGGTTTTTGAGCTTGAGCTCTGCATGTGATTGTTTTGGTTCTTCGAACCTCCAGTTCGATTCTTGCATGAAAGTTATCTGTGCATGAACTCTCCTACCTTGCATGGCATTGAATGAAGAAGTTGGCATTGAGAAGCTATAAGGAAGAGAAGGAGGAAGTTTAGAGGGTTTTGGCATTTTGAAGGAAGAATTGAATCTCTTCTTGGAGATTTTATGTGAAATAGAGAAGGTGGAGTGTTATCAGGCATGATAGGCCCTATCCATTAAGTTTTATGCTTTTACTTAAATGCTCATAAAAACAACTTTTCTCTTAAGGAATAATTTGGTTTTGTTCTTATGAATAGATTTATTTTTCTTCTTGATATTGTGTTGTTTTTTAGAAAGCATTATCGATTTTGTTTGAAAAATGGAAAGTATGTTTTGGGTATGTGGTTTTCATACTTCGTAGATATATTCTTCTTTAATCTTCATGCGATGTTTGAAAAAATAACCGAGATCTACAGTGATCCTAGTTAAAAGTTTCTCTAACCTTGTAGGTAAATTGGTTTGCTTAAATATGAGGATCTTGTTCTAAATGATCTTGTATAATCTCCATCGGAAAAATTCAGATAGGGAACTTATTTGGATATCTTGACTGTTTCTTAAGATACTTTGCTTGATTATTATGGGTAGTTTGATTATATGAATCTTGCTTAACGTTTCCTTTTATCATTGATGGAAGGCTCCAAACTAGAGAACTCATCTGAAATCTTATTATTGTATGAGATTTTGTTGTTCTGGTGGTTACAATTATTTCTTTCATGTTTCATAATTTTTAACTATCGTTTTTCTTTATGGAGGATTAATTTATTATAGTAATTACATGTTAAACTTTAGTATGGCTATTTTGACTTGCATGCCCTCTTTCATTGTTGTTAAAATAATTACGAAGGAAATCCTGTGTAGAGCTCATGGGAAAAATAATTTGTTGTATGAAAGTCTGATTATTGAGAAATGTATGTGAGAAACATTAATCTATGTCCATTCTTCGAGGACTTAAAGTTATTGAAAAATTAATCACTTTGTGTTAAGTTGGGAAACCCTTTTAGGTATCGGTTAGATATTTTCTTGTTTATTACAGATGCACGGGACTTCATATCAGTTTTTGTCAACTTTTTTATTTTGTTTATTGTCTTGGCATGTTTCCTAAATCCCTTGGGCCTATGAACTCAGTACCATGTCTTTTGGGACAAAGGAAAATGTTTTGTATGGTTGTTGAATGCTTGATTTTATTTGGGTAATGTTTGAATGCTTACTTGTGTTCCTTTTAAGGGTTTTGAGTTTGTTGGAAGTTTGTTTCAGAATAACCCTATTGTTCTACCTTCCCTTTCTTCTCTGGGATTTTTGGGAAATGGATTACTTGTTTATCCTGGTGGGAATCGAGTCTATCATACTGTCTCCATTAAATTACAATAGGGTAATGGTTATATGTTTCTCTATGTTCCTTCTTTTTTCTCCCATAATTTTGGTGCTCATACAATTTGAGACCTGGGTGAATCTTTGATTGGATTTTGGTGTGGGTCATATGTGATCTATCCTTTTTCAATACAATTTTCTTGGTTATTTAATGTTTACTTTTATTCTAAAGAGTTAAGAAGACTGTAATCTCCCACATACTCTCTCTTTATTCTTTCAAAAATGATCTTGCACTTGGGGAAGTTATTTTCGCTCGTCTCGTCTGTTATGGTTATGTCACTTCTTTAACATGTGATAGGAATGAGTGTAGTAATGTTCTTAGGGAAACAAATCTGAATTTTTGAAAATGCTTGGAAGGAGTATTGAGTCTTGTATAAGTTTTGAACTTAACCAATCTGCACTTTTAGGTAATGTTAACAATGGTGTATCTTGTTTGGGATTTTAATGTTAGCTTGTTTTCTTGTTAGAAGCAACCTTACATTTTAGATGAGGTCTTATTTAGATTGTATTTGACTTCTAACTTGAATTGGTTCCTAATTATGAGCCTGAACATTAGGATGCTTCAATCAGGGTTACATTAATTGTTACGATGATATTATCCTTACTTATTCTTATGATCTTATTTATGATTGATGACATATTAGAATTTAGGATGAATTTGTGATAATGAGATGATTAGATGAAAATTAATGTTTATCAATGTTCAACTATTGATTTATTCCTAAAAGATAGTTTTAGGTATTTTATCTTCTTCGTTAAATAGGTTTAGCTGAGTGAGGAAACTTAAATGGATTACATGAAAGTAATAGTAAGGTTCAGATGAAATGATAATTCTTCTTAACTTGTTTTTTAAATTTTTTATGATAAAAGGAATTTATGATGGAAAGATAAGGTTGTTAGATTGCATGACCTAACTTTTCTTTTGATTTGAAATATATCTCTTTTTCTCTCCCTCTTATATGGGATTGTACTCTTTTTGGTTGAGCCTTTTTATTTTGTTTTTAGGACTATTTCATAACAACAAAGTTCTTTTTATGAAACAGTTAGCTAAAAGGACATCAATTTAATGATTTACGGCTTATCATGCCCAGTTTAATGAACTGACTCGTGATAAAAAATTTGTAGATGGACTTCATAAAATATGAAAGGAGAAATATACTGATAGAATGTTACATTTATTTTATTAAAGAGAATGAATCTTTATTATGATGAAAAATGGCTTCATTATTGAGATGTACTTGATGGAAAAGAAAGTTATAATGAGAAATGATTAGGTGTTCCTATTTTGAAATTTTTGACATCTTAAATGTTTGGACCTAGTGAGTGTATAAATCCTCCTTGATGAATAAAAGATGTGTGAATCTGTTAATACTTGTAATACTTTCTTGGCATGTATTGGGCTGAAATGATATGTATTACTCTAATAAAGGAGGGTAGTTAACATACTTAAATAATATGGAATGGTTGGGGTAGGAATCTGAGTTGTTAGTCAAATTATTTTCTCTAGGAGAGATGAAACTTATAATGTTGACAATATTATGATACTCTATCATTACAAAAAGGACTATAATTAAATTACATGGATGTATGTGTATTAAACCATGATTATAATTTTACATTACACAGTTTGACTATAAATATAACATATGAATTTGGTTTTCATTAAAAGGCATTAGCATGTGACATATGAAAAAGGGAAAATTCCCTTGAGGGCATACATTAAGATTTAAGTTATGAACTTGTTTGAATGATAATGAACATAAGGGTGAATGGATGCATGTGTGCTTCCTTATGCAGATTTCCTTAATCTTAAACTAGAAAATTAAATTATCTCATTCACCTTTATAACTAAAAGTTCCTTTATGTCCCTTTCTGTTGCAAGTTGTATCAGTTAAATGATAAACTAAAGCATGAAAATAAATAGGTTAGGAAGCATATTTTATCTACATACCTACCATAGATGCAGTTATAACTTGTAACCCTTTATGTTAAAGAACCTAATTGAATTACTAAGGATTTTGTAATTAATCTTGTAATGAATTTTTAATATAACATTAACTTTCACTCTAAGTTATGTTCATCAAGAAGAGGAAAATCAGTTGGATGTTGACACACACCAACTATAATGAAGTACCTTCGTAACTACAGGAGTCGGTATGAGGATACTATGTTGCAGTTGACATGTCTCAATACCCCTCATAGTATTTTCAACTAGACTAACATAATTCTTGGACTGAATCTTAGTTTTGCACTATGCAGGGATAGGGACATGATCTAGTTTCAGGGTTTACTCACGTTGAATTGGGATAACTAGATGCACCCAATTGACATAAGTCGATTGAGTATGTATATGTACCCTTGGTCACCGTGAGTAGTCCTTCACACTACACCATGTTGCTAAATTTATTTTTATCCAATTTCCATTGCCCGCTAGGATTAGATAACAAGTAGATTCCTACTTAAGCAAAGTTCCCATAGTTTCAAATATCACTAGGAGTCAAGCCTTCGACAATATAGCCAAATTCATGATTAAATCCAAGATTGGAACACGATAAACTAAAAAGGAAGTTGCGATCCCATAAGTAGTGCCAAATGTCAACTTGGCATGAGTTCTAGGAAGTAAAGGAAGGGGAAGCTTGAAGCCCCATGAGGCTTCCACATGGAGTCAACTATGGATGACCCACCCAAAGTAAAATTCTTCACAGTAATATATGACCGGCTCATTTCTTACCCAAATAATAGTGGCCTTATCATGAATAAAGCTAGGTGTCAGCCCCACACACTCCTAGAATCTATAATGAAAGCAAGGACCCTAGAGAATTTTTTGACCTCCATGTGGAATTTTATTTAATCCACTCCAATTTTGAGGTAGATTTGTACAATATTAGTGATAATCCAACATCCGCGTAGGGGGAGTTACGACACCTATTTAAAAGGTTTAAATATTTTAGATCTTTTGAAAATATCAAAGGAAAAGGGTCATTTAGCTGGTCTTTTCAGGGATGAAGTTAATGCGTAGTTCCATGTGAAGAGTGTGAACCTAGGGATACTTAATTTTTTCACCTGCATTCAAAGTGTCATTCTCATAAAAATAACATAGATAGGCACTGCTTGAATCATGAGCTCAGGACCCAATGCATAAGAAATTAAAGATCCAAATATGTAATAATGATTTGGAAGAATAAGTCTGCTCTAAGGGAGTCGGTTGCAAAATAGTTAAAGAGATGCATTAAATAGGCATGGCTCTCACTCTTTAAAGAAAAGATAATGGGAAAGTGTGACAAATATCTCAAAAAATCTATTTTTGTCACTTCACACCATTTATCATAATTAAGAAAGAGTTCAAGAAGGGTCTCTCACACCCTTCTCCTCCTATATATTGAAACTAAAGGCTTCAAAATAAATAGACACTTCTGGAGTTAGTTAGTTTCTTCTTCTGTCTCAGTTCTTCTTCTGTAAAAGGCAGGAGGTTGGAGCTTTGGCCTTCTTTCTGAGCTTGTAATGGAATTTTTCCTCTTATCTATTGTAATATTATGCATGATATTTGGAGTAATATAATATGCCATGTGATGCATTTTGTCCATCCTTTGCATAATCTGTGTTATCTCTAGATAGCCTTTATTTCGATATAGACAATTGTGTGTTTAGGTGTTATTGTTATCTTCAAAAGTTGTGCTTGGATAAGTTTGGAGTAGTTTTTTTGGATCATCTCTGGTCTATGGTGCATCTTATCCACCCTTTTCATTTCCTACCTTTCTCTCTATTTCATCTAGTCACATTACAAGTTAACTCTTTCAATTTTTAGCGCATCACCCCGTCAAGTTTAAAGATTAGTTCATTTTATTAGACCCTCAACTCATACTACAAAGAAGATCCAACTTCTTTAAAATATGGATGTTACCTTAGGGCACACATCCCACTAACCTAAGGTTTCCTATGACTTTGACGGTTCGCCCGCCAAGGATAATCATCAATAGTTTTCCTGGCACACCTAGTGGGACGACTCAGAGTAGTATTTTATCATTACATCAACTCGGTATGTTCCTAGTAAAGTTCAAGATTTAATGGAGATAGTTGTAGAGCACATCTAGTGACTCCACATGGTCTGAAAAAATCATTACAAAATCTCACAGACCTCCCTCTCATCCATTTCCACTCATCTTTCTTTCCATGTCTTCCATTTCTCTTCATCCTATGGAGTTATGCAATCATGAATTCATTACCACCAAGGGATCCACATTTCTAGCGGTATCCTTAGTATCAAATGAGTGGTGTGTCTTCCCCAAACTAGCAGCATTACCAGTTTCAAAGTCACCATGATGACCCAATGAGAAAAGTCAAAACTAGTTTGACTAAGAAATCAATCAAAATATGGGTGCACATTTTATGGCTACGAATAGTTAGAAGAGGCCGGTATGCTTAAAAGATATCACAAATAGAAGAATTCATGGTTCAATATTAGGCCATGGCATAAATGGAGGAATTCAAAACAGGATGTCGAGCTCCTTGTCCATGGGTTGGCCTTGTTCTGAACATTATAGCTCACAGGAGAAGCTTAGTGTTTTAGAAAAATCACTACCTCCACTTCTACAATGGATCGAGGGTATTGAAATATATGGGTGAAACACGAGACAAACTTGTCTATTGGAGATTCAATCATCGGTTCTTAATTCATCTCCCTTCCCACCCCATTTTTCACCATACCATACTAATTCAAATGCCTTATCCCCTTCTCCATCTCCAAGCCATCCATTCCACCCTTCCCCTTTCTTTGAGCAACTATACCCCTTGCACCAACAAGTAATAGCTCCAAATCCAAAATAAGAGGAGCATATGGTGAGAAGTGATACAAACTCAGGAGGTTCGTATCACGAGCTAAGAATTTGAGAAGCTATAGATGTTGACTCCATTCTTCTTCCTCCCCACAAAGTAGATCCCCTGGAAGAGTTTGGGCCAACAGGGATTCATATTGCAAGATGAAGACAAATATGATGGAAGGTTTTGGAATCAAAAGCCATCATAAAAATTGGGAGACTTTAACTAGAGGAGGAAGAAGATAAACTCAAGTTCGTATCAGATTTTGGGAATGCCTCAATGAAGAAGAGACTTTGTAAATAATAACCATTGTCGCTTCATCATCCCCGAAACAAAATTAACCTTATGCTCACAACACCCCAGGACTAGTCCAAGGATGCGGAAAAACTTATCATTGAAATATTTTTGCTTTTAATCAAAGAGCTTGGATTTTCTAGAAAATATGCTAAAACCAAGGAGGGAGGAGATCAGGATGTCACCCTTTAGGGAGACCTATAAGAAAGCCCCATTCCAAAAGATGCAATCCGAGAAAAATAGGTAGAACAAAGAGTTATACTGACTCCCACTAGAGGATGGTCCTAATCAAGATTAAGGAGAATGTCAATACCAGTCATGCTCACTTTATGGCATGAGGATAATTTCCAAGGCCCCACGGGTCATCTGTGATGCCTCCAACTGAAAGATGAACATATCGAGGAGGTATTCATTATGTTTGTTGATACCTCGACGAGAAGAGTGAAAATTATTTTTTCACTCATATTACACGTCATTTCTATAGCTAGATTAATTATATGACCGCGCTTTATAAGGAAGGGAAGTTATTTCTCCCTGTCAATTTCAATTTTTATTAGATTTTTCAAAAAATAGTTAGCTTAGGAGTAGGAGTATGTGGCTTTCTATAAAATAAGTGCATATGCATAATCTGCATGACACATTTGAGTCTTGTATGTTTTGTCTCTTTGTATAGTCCCATGTTTGTATTACTCCATTAAGAGGCATCAAGTTCCTCAAGAAGAATCCAACTCACATGAGGATTCACAGTGGCTTATAGCAGTTATAGTCTTCACTCCAAGAAAATGCAGAGAAAATAAAATCAGTCAGTAGAGTGACATTGTGGATTCTTCAACTTTATACTCTCACAAAAACAAATAACGAGTTTCCCTTATGAGAGTAGGAAGGCACAAGGATCGACTAAATGGATACAGAGGCTCAACAACACTTTAGACACTATGGAATAGGTTTAGATTAGCTTATAACACAGCCCAAACCCAAGGGACAATGGGAGATTATGGGTTCTTTCTATTTAGTAGGCTAATGTTCCCAATGATTTGCTAAACTATTATCCAATTTTTGGTGCTGCTAAGATTAAATAACAAGAAGATTCCTAATTAATCTAAATTCCCACGATTTTGAATCTCACTAGAGTCAAGCCTTCGACAATACAACCAAATCCATGATTAAAGACAAGATTGGGACATGTCAAACTGAAAAGGAATATGTGATCCCATAGGTAGTGCCAAATGTCAACTTTGTGCGAGTTCCAAAAATCAAAGAAAGGGAATATTTGGATCCCCACGACGCTTCCACATGGAGTCAACTATAGATGACCCACCCAAAGTAAAATTATTCACAATAATATATAACCAGCTCATTACTTACCCAAATAATAGCGTCGATCACGAATAAAGCCGGTGTCATCCCCGCGCACCCCTAAAAGCTACAATGAAAGTAGGGACCCTAGAGAAGTACTTGACCTCCAAGTGGAATTTCATTAAATCAGCTCCAAGTTCAAGGTAGATTGTTAAAATATTGGTGATAAGCCAACATCCACGTAGGGGGAGTTATGGCACCTATCTAAAAGGTTTAAATATTTAGATCTTTTGAAAAGATCAAAGGCAAAGGGTCATTCAGCTGGTCTTTTCAGGGATGAAGTTAATGTGTAGTTCCATGTGAAGAGTGTGAACCTAGGGATACTTAATTTGTTCACCTGCATTCAAAGTGTCATTCTCATAAAAATAACATAGATAGGTGCCACTTGAATCATGAGCTCAGGACCCAATGCATAAGCAATTAAAGATCCAAATATGTAATAATGATTTGGAAGAATAAGTCCGCTCTAAGGGAGTCGGTTGCAAAAAAGTTTAAAGAGATGCATTAAATAGGCATGACTCTCACTCTTTAAAGGAAAGATAATGGGAAAGTGTGACAAAGATCTCAAAAAAATTATTTCTATCACTTCGCACCATTTATCATAATTAAGAAAGAGTTCAAGAAGGGTCTCTCACACCCTTCTCCTCCTATATATTGAACTGAAGGCTTCAAAATAAACAAACACTTTTGGAGTTAGTTTCTTCTTCTATCTTAGTTCTTCTTCTGTAAAAGGCAGGAGGCTAGAACTTTGGCCTTCTTTCTGAGCTTGTAATGGCATTTTTCCTCTTATCTATTGTAATACTGTGCATGATATTTGGAGTAATATAATATGCCATGTGATGCATTCTTTCCATCCTTTGCATAATCTATGTTATCTCTGATAGCCTTTATTCTGATATAGACAACTTTACATTTAGGTGCTATTGCTATCTTCAGAAGTTGTGCTTGGATAATTTTGGAGTAGTATTTTTGTGTGGATCATCTCTAGTTTGTGGTGCATCTTGTCCACCCTTTTCATTGCCCACCTTTCTCTCTATTTCATCCAATCATGTTATGAGTTAACTCTTTCACTTTTCAGCACATCACCTCATTAAGTTTAAAGATTAGTTCATTTTCTCAGACCCTCAACTCATACCACAAAGAAGATCCAACTTCTTTAAAATCTGGAGGTCACCTTAGGGCACATGTCCCACTAACCTAAGGTTTCTATGAATTTGATGGTTCATCCACCAAGGATAATTGTCAACACCTATCTAGGGTTATAATTTGAATTGAGTGGACTAAAAAAGGTCATTCAAGACCAATATAGATAACATATGAAGTGTGGTGAAGGAATTATTTTTTTGATGAGTATTCCATCTAGGAATGCAAACATGTGTAAATATTTAAACAAAGTATCACGGACTACTAGTTGCATTGTCCTATGTCACCTAGTTTAAGAAGCAAGATTTCAGATGAATATTGGTAACAGATATTTAGCTAGGCTCTTCAATAGAACACTTGAGCACCCCTAATAGGGTAAAGTAACTAAGTATACTTCATATAAACGTTACTAAATCACATGAGAGATCAATTTTTTTAGTCATTACAACTACATGTGGTTTTCTCATTAAGAGATAGTTTGGCATTGGAATGTGTGTTCTATATTATGATTTAGAACATAGAACATTATGTAAATAAAATTCCTTTTTATAAAGTCTTAAAATGAGAATGTTATAGAATAAGTCTCTCACCACACTTGTTTTGTTATCTAGAGTGGTCTTTACTAACTCATTTCAGTCTAATTTGATTCAACGTTTCATACTAGACAAGGGAAACAACATTCACTAGTGTGGAAGAATAATCATGGTGACTAAGGGTACATAGATATACTCAATCGATGTAAGTTGATTGGGTGTGTCTAGTTATTCTACGACACTAGATCATGTTTCAATCCCTGTATAGGATGGAACCGTGATCCAGTCTTACTTTTATGTCAATCAAGTTAAATAAACTGAGTGGGGTGTTGAGACATATCAATTACATCATAGTATCCTATAATGACCCCTGTCATTATGAAGGTACTACAATGTGGTTGATGTATGCCAACATCCAACTGAGTTTCCTCAACTAGACTAGCATACCTTAGATTATAAGTTTATTAACCCATTACAAATTGTCTTTAAGGTTAATTACAGTAAATCTTAAAGATTCCACTAGATCATTTACCTATAAGGTTACAATTTGAAATTACATGTGAGTTGGAAATGTCAATAAAATATTCTCCCTAACCATTTGATTACATGTTTAAGTTTGTCTTTAAAAGAAACATCACACAATATATCACAACCTGATTGATCTTGAAGTTATGAAAGTGTGTTAACTGATTCCTTACTTATTTAAGCCCTAGCTTAAATAATTACCTTATAAACCTTTATTTTAGACTTCATGGAGATGAATTCTAAATTCCATTTAATTCATTTCTAAGCATTCCAAATTTTGATTAGGGAAATATTCCTAAGGAAGAACACTTTCAATCATTTACTTACAACATTCATAACACTTTAACAAGATATTAAGTTATGTCTCTATGATTCATTTCATGGGAATTATCTTTTTTCCCTATATTATGGACTAATGTCCATTTATGAAATAGATTACATATGTTTAATTATATCAAGATTTAATACACATACATCTATATAATTCAAACATAGTCCTTTTATAATTTTTAAGGATCTACTAATGAGTTTCAACTTATAAGTTGCATCTCTAATGGAGAAAATAAACCAACTAACATTTTAGATTCCCCCCAACCATTCCATAATATTTAAGAATATAAAATACCCTCCTTCATTAGGATAATACTTAATAATACATCCCAATTCATGATAAGAAAGTATTACAATAAAAGTATTATTTAACAATCAACACATCATTTATTCATCAAGGAGTGATACATTCACTGAATCCAGAAGTATCTCAGAGATTACAAAGTTTCATAACAACAATTTAAAAATAGTTTCATTACAAATTTCTTTACCAATAAAGTACATAGGTAATGACGCCACATAATCATCATAATAAAGATACATTTTTCTTAGTAAAACAGATGTAACTTTCTATATGTCTTTCTCCTTTCATATTTTATGAAATCCATCTACAAAATTGTTAGCATGAGTTAGTTCATTTGAACTGAGCATGATAAACACTATAACATTAAAACATTGTGATTTTATCTAACTGTTTCATAAAAAAAACCTGTTGTTTATGAAACAATTCTAAAAACACAACAATAAAATAGAAAGACTTATCCCTAAAAGATTACAACCAGGAAGGAGAGAAAATATTTAAGGTTCTATATGTAAAGTTTATCAATCAACTTAGCAACCCTATATTTTCATCATAAAATCTTTTCAACATACTTGGAAATAGAACTTCAGAGTTAAAGAAGAAGAATTCTCATTTCATGTATCTGAATTAAGTTCCTCCAATCATCCAGATCTAATTTTCAAGAAGTAATACAAGATACATAAAACTATCTCTCAGAATAAATATATTGTTTGTACAACAATGAATATTGCATTCTAGCTAACTATCATACTATCTCAGACTCATCCTATAGCCTAAGATGTACATTAATCCTGAATAAGTCCATACAAACAGGTAAGGATAACTTAATCATTATAATTAATCAAAGTAATTTTCGGCTGAAGCATCCTAAAAGTCCTGAGTTCATTTTTGTATTCAATTCAAGGTAGAAAACAAAGATAACATCATACATACCTTATCAACAATATTTAGATTGCGTCTACCAGTCCAAGAAAACAAGCTATCATTCAAGATCACACACAAGTTTAATCTAATTACTATCATTTCAAAAAAAAGGTATATTAGTTGAAGTTTAGAACTTACACAAGTCTCAATACTTTCTCACAGGCATAAATTCAACTCTAAATCATTGCATTAAGGTCAATAAAACACCAAGAACTATCACAAGGTTAAAAAGTGATATGATTTGAGTAGCCCAGAGACGGAATAACAACGATACCCAAATAAGAAATTTCCCCAACATAAGATTAATGAGGAAATGAGTGAGATTGCATTCACCTCATCTATCCAGACTCAACTAAAGAAGAGTTATCATCTCTTTACGCAAATAAGAATGAAAATATACAGAACATATTTCTGTATGAACAACGCACATCAAGTGCTTAAACAATTAAGGAAATCTCACTTACGATCAACAATATCTTAATAGAGATTCAACATAGTCTAGAATTGGATGAATATTAAAGAACCAGGAAAAGGAATAAAACACAAAACATCCTACCTTTACCTATCATCTTTTCAAGAAAGAAAAATCCTAGAGCATGATTCTATCAATAGATAAATGAATCGTTACAATTCCTAGCAACCCAGAGGAGAATGGAAAAGAGAACAACCAGACCTAATCTAAAACAAACCTCCAAATAACTTAAACCATTTAACAAGAAGGCAGATTAAGAATTCGAGCAACCTCCCAAAATAAGGGTTCCACATCCAACAACAGTTCAGAAAAAATTTCACAAAATGAAAGATCCATTCGAAAACTAAAATCCCAAAGTGGGTTTGTGAAACCTACACAATAAAACTGGAACCCCTAGATAAATTTCCTTATACCCAACTCAAATGGTAATGAAAAATATTCAAGAAAGAACACAAAGTTTACTACCAATTTCCATTTGGGGCATAACCAAACCATAAGTAATCCCAGATCTAAATGATGGTATAACTCTAGTAACCTACACTCTCAAATAAATTTGAAATGGAATAACGAATCCCACTACCATTATCAAACAACCAGACTCAACAAAAACATGTTATATTTCCCAAAATGATGGCATAACGTCTACATAAGAATCCTTCAAAGCTCATTTAATGACAATAGAAAGAGGACATATAAGTTGAAATCTAAGGATTTCTACATAACCATGCTAATGTTTTAATACATACAACTCTTAGCATAAGTTTTTCCTCAATCAAGAACAAAAATGGTCTTCAAAGTTTGTAACAACAAGGAAATCAAACACAAACACTAGATCATCAAATTCCCAGACATAAGTCTTGATATCTAACAAAGTTTCCTATATATAAGTCTTCCAACAATGATAATAAGGAAAAACACTCGAAGAAAGAATCTTTATATTCTATCAAACCAAGACACATACATTGCAAAAATATCTTATAGTCAAAAGATCAATTAACAGAGCATAAAAATATTATCGAAAAGTATAAAAATGATACTCCCATATTTCAATTTCCATCTATAATACCAAAATCAATAATGCATCTAAAGAAACAAAACAAAAACACCATTGAAGTAAAGAATGAGCAATCACATAATTAGAACCAGAAGATTTCCACAAAGAGAAGATTTGTTTTTATGAAGCATTTAAGTAAAAGCAAAGACTTAATGGATAGGGAATATCATGCCCGATAGAGATAAGGATAAACTCTAATAAGGTAAATAAAAGATCTCCTACCTTCACTTCCTCACTGAGAAAAAATCCAAGCAGAACTTCTATAACTTATTCCTTTCCAAAAAATGCCAACAACTCCTCAAAACCTTCTTCTTCTTATTGTAGCTTTCGAGTGCTATTTTCATCTTCTAATGCCATGTAAGTAAAAAAATTCATGCAAGGATTATAAATGTCATTCAAAAGAAAAACACCACATACAGAGGTAAAGATTGAAAAACACCAAAGGACTAAAATAAAACTGAAACCCCTCTTCTTTCCATCTTCCTCCTTCCTAGGCAATTTTCGCCATTTCCAAAAATATTAAATGCCAAACAGACTGACAGTCCTTCCACTTCTCCCCGCCACCATAAACTTGTATGTGGCTATATCTAAATTCAAAAATGCATGCAACTAACACTTTGGCAGAGGTGCCAACTAGACTACCTATCAATTTTTATGCATTTACCAAATTTGGCAACTTCAAAGAGATAAACATGCCTTTAATTCCTCATAAATTCCTAGAGGTTGGTGCCACCGACCTTCCCCCTTGTTCATGTCATCCCATAGGCCCCTTTTAGGTTAGCCAAACATTAGGTTAGGTTCAACATTAGTCTAGGATTTAACTTAGGTCCTTAGGTCTAAGTCTAAGGTTTTAGTCTTAGGTCCTTTAATTATTAACATCACACATTAATAAAAGAACATAGTAACTTAGAATAGGTTACAACTTTAGAATTGGGTTACCAATTTATGGAACATAGTTTAATTAGGTTCCTAGTTTATAGTAAGAATTGCATCCCAAACTTACCAAAGAAGAACCAGATTACCGTCCAAGATCACATATGAAGCAAGAATCAGAAAGATCATTCGTGACTTCAGGATAGACAGTCAAAATTCAAAGATCACATGATTTTTCTAGCTTGGTCAATATGACCACAAAGTCATGAATTAGAAGCATACCTTGGATCAATGAAATTGATCCAAGGTAATTTTGTTCTGTATCCAAAAATTATGAGAACTGAAGAACAAATTCGAGTGCAATCAGAACTATGAATTAGTTTAACTGAATCAATTTCTTATTTCCTAATAAATGAATTATAAGAAGAGATGAATTACTTCATTTTCAATTCAACATAAACATGGCATAATTATACATATTTCAGAAGATAACATATTATCTACAACAAACATGATTTCTTGATTCACAAGAGTACACTATCTTCAACAAGAATCACATGTCACTGTTTGTAACTTCAAAAACAAAAGTCGTCATATATATCACCCATGTTAGAGGTGTTATAGTACAAGGATTGTAAAGAGTATTGTAAGGCATGTGATCACTGTCAATGCCTTGGAAAACCTAGACAAAGAGATAAAATGCCTTTGAGGCCTATTACTAGTGTAGAGCCATTTGAAAAATGGGTAATAGACTTTTTGGGTCCTATTTCCCTAGCTGTACATAGAACCAAATTGTGATACATCATCACTTGTACAAATTATCTTATAGGATGGGCATAAGAAACACAAATAATGGATTATACAATGGCTTAATATCAAGGTTCTTATGGGAAAATATTCTTACTAGGTATGGAAGTCCACCGAGTTTGACAAATGATAGGGGCACACATTTCTTGAATGAGACAATTAGGATATTATTGGGCGAAATTATGGTCATGCACCACAAGACTACACCTTATCACCCTCAAGAAAATGGGACAAATGAGGCCTTAGAAAAGATATTGAGCTTACCTTAACAACAATTTGTGATGTTGGAAGGAAATATTGGAATGTTAAATTTTTTGTTATACTTTGGGCATATAAAACAAACTACAAAAGGTTGAATAAGGCCATACCCTTTCAGTTGTTTTTGGTGCGAAGAAATTATTCCCATGGAATTCATGTTACCTTTTTAGGTATTGCACATGTGGGAGGTCTAGCTAATGAGCAGGCATTAGAAGAAATAGTTTATAAGTTAAAACAACTGGATGAGAGGCACACCATAGCATGTTAGAGTCATAAGTAGGAAAAGTTCAGCAGGCGAAAGCATGACATGATAGACACATTAGGGACAAAAATCTTGAGGTTGGGCAGATGGTACTTCTTTATGATTCCAAGTTTCGTACCATCTAGGAAAAATTAAGGTGCATTCGTTGGGACCGTATATTATCATTCACATACTTGAATCAAGCACTTTTTTAGTTAAAGGCACTTGATGGAACATGGTTACTCAATTACTTAAATGGGAGTAGGATGAAGCCATACTATAAATAAGTTTTTTTGTGTTTTTAATAAGGCAATATTTCTATTTAGTATATATTCCCCTTTCTGTTTTTCTTTTAATGCATTTCCTTCTTCGTCGCTATGCTTTTTTAATTTAGTTTGGTGTTTTGTGTAATAAGTGCATTTACACACTGGAAGCTAATTACAATTTGAAGTATTTTTATGCATATAGGAATGCACATAATATTGGTGTGGGGTGGTTGTTATTAAAAAATGGGTACACATGAGAACATTCTGTTACCAGTGTTATTCAAGTATTGAAAGGAGCTGCTAGAAAGAAGATTGCTCCTAAAGAAGACCATAGCTGGAAATAAATGAATGAACAATATAATGTGAGGTAAGTTGTGGCCATAAAAATACTAGGGAAGGAACAATGGTGAGGTACTTCATCACATCAAAGTATGTAGAAGGAGATCTATATCTAGAAGGTAGGAAGGCATGCTTTAGAAGGTTATAGGCTGTGGCGTGTGGGTGTATCACACAAATATTGGGAAAATGGTCAATTAATGAGAGGATTAGTGGTAGGTAAAGGAGTAATAAATGCAATAACTTTTAGAAAATCTATATAAATACATGGTGCGAGTTCATGTCTACCTTTTTTATCACAAGTATACGAGTGAGCTAGTTATGACCGAACCTATTGAAACGTGTCGAGGTGTGGAGAGCTGTGAAAATAGGCATGGAGAGTAGATTTGTGCACAAGAGTGGCTTGTGTCCCCATTGGAGAAGGGTTTGAGAAAAGAAAAAGCATTGAGAAGGATCTAGGGCACGTGGTTTTGAGCTAGGGCACGCGGTTTTGAGCTAGGGAATGAGAGCTTACTCAATAGAGGAAAAAGGTGAGATTTTTACCATGACACCAAGGAAAGCACCTGGAGCAAGAATGAAGGGGAATAAAAAGGTGGAAATCAAGGTTGAAGATTCTCCCGAGAGTAATTTTTCAGAAATGCGTATCTAAGAGAAGTACTTGTCGGAAGGATTGGGATTCCCATATCCACAGATGTAAGGTAAGTGAATATAAGCACCGCACCACCAATAAGAAGGAGGATTTGGACACATTGTTGAATAGGAAGACCAACAGGCACATGGTGGATGACATGTCGAGTGTATGACAACATTGGGGAGAATTTTATCAAGAAGGTACGGGTGTATTAGTCATATGAACTCCCATATTTTAGAAAAATAGAAAATTGATACCAATGGATTATGAGTAGAGTCCATGAGGACTTCTAATTTGCTGGACAACGAGTAAGGATCACCACACCTTTGATTGCTATGTTGATAGGACTGAAGGGCACATGTAATGAGGTTAGTAGTGATCGACTAATAAGGAAAATGTTATGGTCACCGGTAAGGAGTTTGGATACACCAAGGGTCCGCATGGAATGGACATATACAAATTAAGGAAATACCCCATGGTGCGAAGTCGCACATCTACTCACTAAGATGAATGATCAGGAGAGATGGTCATAAGTAAATACCATGTGGCTACATATTGTGAAGAAAATGTCACAAGGAGAAATATACAATTTATTAGGGTACATAGCTGAAACAATTATTGAGGAAGTGTGCATGGGTGAAAAGATAAGTTTTGGCACTATCCTATTATCTATTGTGTTTGTAGAAATTTGAGTGCCCGATGGGCCAAATAAAAAAATTTGGGAATACCCCATGGAAAGAAGTCCCTCGTAGAGAGGTTTGAGAAGTATTTGTGTGAAGGAACAATGAGTGGCCCGTTCAAACAAATGGTATAACTATGGTATGATCAACTTTGCATGGCCTTTGAGGAGGAATGGCACATTCCAAAGGAGTTACCCTCAGTAGTGGGAAAGGAAGTACAATTCATGGTGTATCAACATTTTTTCATTACATGGTTCATAATGAATGATACGACATGGAGTCCCTAGTGTAAAATTACATACACATTCTCAGCGCATTACTTCTAGGAAGTAGTACACAATTTTACAGATGCACGTCGGTTCAACTACAATGTGAACAAGGTAGACTATGACTACCATACTTTAAGGAATAATTATGTATATCCACGTCGATGCCTACATTAAGAGGCTCATTTTATATTATATAAGTATGAAGTTGGTAAGTTTGGCTATTGGGGACAGTGGATCTGTGCTTATCTATCCTCAACTCAAGCCTAGGATGGAAAATGGAAAGTACGTGGAGAATGAGTTCATGCTCTTAGGACCACCTAAGGGTAAACACATAGTTGAAAATGTGGCAGCTCCAAAGCCCACCTTAACTATAGAAGGAGACAATGAAGAAGAGATTGACAAGGATAGTGGAGGTTTGGACTATAAAGGATAGAGGTAGCCCATAGAAAAATTTGAAAGTGAGCATGCAAATACCCCCTCAAATGTAAGGAGGAGAGGAATACTTTGATGTGGGTATAATCCATGAGGAACACCATTTTAAGAGGGTTTTCAGAATAACCAAGACTCAAGGCATAGGAACATCTAAACCTTTACGAAGGTCACCTTGAATCTCCCCTAAAAAAGAAGCATCTAAGAGAAAGAGAATAATAAATCTTAAGCTTAATGAGGAGGAGGAGGAGTCCAAAGAAAGTGCGCCAGAACCTAGGTCTAGCTTGAAGATGTGGAGGAACCCCAAGATGAAGAAATGAGAGAGGAATAGGAAGGGGTGAATGAAGCATACAAAATTGTGCACGAGCAACCCAACGTTCCCATTAAGACTCAGGTAGGAGAAGGGATAACTCAAAACCTTGGAACCCATGTTCTTAAGGGGACAAGAACAAAAGAGAAAGAACAAGTGAAGAGTATGTCTTCTGCGGTATGGGAAATACTTGGAAAAAGAATTTTTTTTTGCGCCCGGTTCTAGAACACTGTGGGCCTTAAGAAATTAACTCGCTCCATGTAGACTCATATGGACGAACCATATTTTGACATGTGTGAGGAGTCTTGTGTCTCATGAAGAGTGAAGAAGGAACCCCAGAGCATGCACATGACAATAAAACCTACTCTAATGTCTAATGATCAGTTCATCAATGCTATGGTCAAGGTATCTGCTAAGGTGACGTAGAGAAACTTTGATAAGGCCATCACCATTCGAGCATTGTTTGAAGATAACAAGGCTAAAACTATAGAAATAACATGATTAAAAGAAGAAAAGGAATGAGAATGAGAAAAGAATGAGGCTTTTGTTGGCGTGGCTAAGGAAATTAGTGATCACATCCTTAAAACTGAGCATCATGTAGAATCTCGTGGGTCCTGAAAATTTTCCTTCCGCTATGTATTATGTGTGCACTTTGGTCGATTTGGTGTTAGATAATGGACTAATTCGAATGCCCACACCAAAATATTATGAAAAATAAGTAGAGAGGGTAAGGTCCTCTATGATTATAAAAATATCAACTTACAAGGAGTTGTTCCAAACCTTAAAGGATGAGCTAAAGAAAATGACCAAACTCTCAACTTGTATGCGGCACCGAAGCAGTAATAAGGACCACAACTCTAGTTGAAGATAATGAAGTTCTGAAGGTGATGAAAGATGAGACACTTGGGTGCATAGAAATATTGACACTTTGGTGAAACAAAATTATGAGACACTTACTTGCAACATCCCAAGATCCACACAAAGAGATAATTGATGAGATTGGGAAGCTCATAGCAAAAAGAGACAGAGCTCTGGATGGAACGATGTTAGGTATGGCCAATTTTGTCTAAGTTATACGAGAATGAGAAAGAGAATATCACTTAGGATGAATTGGATTCCATAGCCACATATATTCCGAGAAAAACAAGTACCACGCTAAGTGAATGACATACATTGGAGGTTGAAATAAAATTAAGTATCCAAAGTTAATCCTCCCAGTTGAAGAAGAGGGTGTTGCAAATTGAAAATTCATTATTTTGTACAGTGATTCCTTAATTATTTCATTACTTATTCTTTGTTATTGAGGACATCAGAAAGAACTCTCATCATCGGGATGAAAATGTACTTTAGTGTGAGGTAATGTTGAGAAGACACACAAAGGATGCAGGCATAGGAACAAGGTGCATTTGAAGGCACGAGAAGAAATGAAAATTGTGCTAGAACGTTTTTACTCAGGACTTATCCATTTTTATGGATAAGGGCTATTTTTTGGGATAGCATGTGGAGCACACAAAGAGTTGAATAATTTTGTGACAAACAATAGTATTTTGGGAAAAAATGGTTATTAAGCGCCATGCATGGTTTAAGCTAATAATAGGATTGTTTCTTAGAGTTAACTATATGACATCTATTATTAGAATACTTGAATGTATGCATTCTATTGTAAAGGTGCATGGTTATTATCAGCATGTGACCTATTTTGAGAACTGTATGGGTGGTGAAGGGAAAGTCTCCACCTCTATAAATATGTATTGAACTATATAGTTTAGAGGGAGGTGAATTATTGTAGAGTTATGTTGTTGGTTTTAATGTGCACATGAATCATGGAGATACTTTATAGTGTAAGAAGCTTCTGTGTTTTACAATGTTTAATGCAATGGAGTATATTGGCTAGATAATGGTGTTAGACATAACTGAATCTAGTTCTTGTATGGTTAGCCTTATTATAGTTATTATTTAGTTCATGATTCTCTAAGATCTAGATCTAGATTATGCACTATGAAATGTTTATGATTAGTTATGGATCTGAATATGTTTTATCATCATCACACTAACATCCTACATAAGAAAATCTAAAGAGGGGCCTGGTACCTTTGCGTGCTTTGGGTGAGCACTCAGCTCAGGCTAAGTGATGTGCCAACGCACTGGGTTTTTCATAGTAGATTCTAGGTTGCATCAATATGCTCTTCTCCAAATATGGGGTAGCCCCAAATTTGGTAGCAGAGCTAGTTTCAAAATGGACCTCTTTAGTTTTTTCAATCCAATCATGCCTTTGTTTGTCAATCGGAGACGTAGAGAATGGGCAAGTGGATACCAAAACCTCAAAGAGAACCTATTACCTTTATCTATGTTCATATATATGTTATAAATTAAAAATGTTCAAACATTAGATATGTAGAGTGGACCTCGTGCAAACCCCATTGCTGGTTCCTTCACCCTTCTTGCACTTCGTTAGTAGTGTAGCAAATTGGACCTCATGTGAGCAAGTTTGACAGAATCATTCATTTGTATTGTATTTCTCCTTCCATTTTATTCACTCTATGCATTATTTTTCACTCCATTTTGTTCATTGTCTACATTCCAAAATTTTGAAAAAGAAATATAGAGCATGTTTGAATCAAAGTTATTTTATAGAATAAATATTTGGTTTGAAGGATTTTAGGTCCGGATTAAATGATTTTATCTTTACACTCATGAAATCTAAATTGGCTTCAAATATTCAAGTGCAGATCATTACTTGATCACAACTCGTTATTTCAAGGATTTGTTTCATAATTGAGATTCACATATAACACCTTATTTTACAATTTCTTAGATCTGGTTTGAAAATTGATTCAAATTTTTGTATGGCGTATAATATTATTTTGAAGGGTTTGAGCTTTGGTATAAAAAGAACGAACTCATATCTAAATTCCTATTGTATATTTTCTTTCACTTGAAGACAATTAAAGAGGATTTGATATAATTTTTGTGGAGATCTTATCATTAATATTGTTGTATCTACCTAAGTTGTTGAACTCTGTATTGAATTGCTTAGATTTCACTACGGGATCATGTTTATTCCTTCGATCACTCAAATTTCCCATATCCGGTGAATCCTCTTCATTTTAGTTCAATATTCAATCGAGATCCATCTCACCCTACACGTTTTCCAACTTAAGCGACTCCAACATTAAAATTTGGCTCCCTATTATCTGGTTACATCAACTTAGACATGCATTATTTGCATTTAGTGAAAGTAACTCATTTACTTTTTCTCTGCACACCCGATTCAACGTAATTTTTATCTCCTCTCTCCGCCGTGGTAGTTACATTGGTGGAAAATCAAAACATCTCCCCACATTTTGGTATTCGGTACAAAATCTTTGCCGACGGAAGATATAATGCTCTTAGATAAACCCAAGGAAATGATAAACATTCAAAACGCGAACCATAAAACCTAAGTGAAATGTCAATGGATAAATATTTACTACTATTTTGAGTGTCATGCCTTAATTTGACACATATATTTGAAAGGATAAATAGACCAAGCGGTGGAAAAGGATTATTTAAAGTACTTAGGCTTGGAAATAGGTTGAGGGAAAACCAAAAATAGTCTCCTTAAGTATAATATTATAGGGCTATTTTTTTAAACTTTTCATTGGGATTATATTTATCACTTGTAATTGGATGTAATATCGGTAAAAGCTAGTGTCCATGCTGCTTCACATTGTGAGGGAGGAGAAGTAGCACAATGTTCATTTCACGACACTAAATTAAATATATGAGTGAATAACACAAAAAATGGAAACAATGGATCAAACACACGTTACAACTCCTGAGTGTGATATTTCCTCCCATATGCACACTAAGGGGGGAATGTTAAGAATAATTAGTATACACATTAGTTTAGAGCTCTAAATTATATTATTTAGTGCATGTATAAATAATATGGAGAGAATAATACATGTAAGTGATTATTATGTGAGTAATAATCACATAGAAATCATAGGTTGAGAGAATAAAGGGTGAGATAGATTTTAGGGATGGTTAGTGGTTAGGAGATAATCTAGGTGGTTAGAAAAACCATCCTAGATTAGTGTTAGTTGTTAAATTAACTAGCTCTATATATTGGTATCATTTATAATAGATCATTGTTGAAATGATTATTTTAAGCATATGTTCTTCTCTCGAATATGTGGTATCCCCACACTTTGTGCATATCAGACCTCTCCACCTTTGGTAGATGGTATTTATTCCCACCTCATTACTCTATAATGAATTCTCAAGCTACGGTTCACACTTGAATGTTTGAGGTCATAATACATCAATGAACCTTTCATTCCACACTTGCATCTTTGTGCTTTATGACATAACTTTTCTAGCCTCTACTTGCACGTGAAAACCCATTTCCCATGACACAATATTTTTCTATGGTTCATTCTTGAATGCTGAGGGGGAATTTATAAATGATCCTCATTCTCATACTGGGGGAAATTTCTCTTCTTTCCACTCCTTTAGTGAAGTACACACCATTACAAACATTATCTTACATCTTCTCATTACACAACTATCAACACATCATTCGTTTATTCCCTTAACTCATCTACCTCACATTACCATTTCTATTTTATCTACCACATTACATCACATACATACATTTCTATTTACCATATGTTATACTATTCATTATTATTCACATACAATTCCTATTTAGTCCATTACTTAGCAATTCTTTCCATATCATCATAACAAATTTCAAACAATCAACACTACATATACAATCAACCATTCAAAAATGCACATAAAATCTAACAAACTAAACACTCACTACCAAATACAAATCATAATCATCACATCATATTCAATGCAAATTAACAAAAATTACAATGTCAATAACATTTATCTCTATATATCTCATCAAAATCATAGTCACAAAATACAATCACTGGGGGAAAATCCATCATACATCAATACATCACCTATGACCCTCATTATCACTATCTACAATCACAAGAGCTCAAAAAGTTGAAGCTTCACCCATAACTCTATGTCACGATCTCGGCCTTTATATCTCTCTAGCTAGCTCCGTAATATAGATCATCCACCATATGCTCTACATACATGGCCCCAGTAACTCCACATACTATGTAAATATATCCTATGCTAGGCCTCCTCCTCTGCTGCACTCTCTCTCTCACTCTGCCTCTACATGAGCCTCATTTCTATTACTCAACAAAAATATACATGTGGCTTCCGTTGTATCCACTAGCTCAAATAGATGGGCATGCTCACCAATAATCACGTCTAGCCACTCTAGCATCCCTCCTCCCATGAGCACATATAGGGGCACATTCAGTGTCAACATTTGTATAGAAACTTATCTATAATGAATAACCAATAAGCATCACCTGCAATCACACAAAAACATTAGTTATTCCACATATTTACATTTATACATTATATCAATCAAGAACTAATTATAAAATAACAAACAAATAATAGACAATACTTGCGTCCTATTCTCATTGTTGCTACATCATCCATCTTGGGGGAGAGGTCCTGGCCCTTCACTCCTCTAACTCCTGGACCACTAGCCATATCCACAAATATTGGAAATATACATATCCATCAATGTGTTTCCCACCAATGACTATATTCCTACGTGTAACCCACATTTTCTAGTGTTACTTGGGTGCCCCTGGTGCTATAAGAACAATGTTGACTTATGTTTCAATAAGGGGTATATAATTTTTTAGAACAAGGAGGAATGTGTTATCATTCCTTTGACAGATGGGAATTCAACGCCCTATATTGAGCCCTTAGGAGAAGAAGACCTAGACAGAATCTATGTGTGCACTATCAAGGACCCTGAGGTTGTGCAACCAACAAAAGAAGGTGTTATTTAGTAGGAAGATGCTCAATCTATAAGTGATACAACTAGTCTTGAATATAAAAATTGGTCACATAGGACATATGAGTTAGTTGAAAGGAAGTTAAGAGGATTTGTGATAAGAGTAATAAAGGCGCGCTTAGTCAGGCACCTATGAGGAAAATAGTTGGCAAGTTACATTGGGGGAGCCAACCCTGATGTTTTCATGTGAGTAATTAAGACCCAATGGAGATGTGATGTCGAAAGGAGAAGTATTATTATCTATATTTTTCTTGGGACCATAGCATGTTGGTGATAAACCCATCACGATCACCTTCTAGAGTGGCGTGAGGTGAGAATCACGTTCCCTTTTAGGTTTCTTTGAAGAAATGCACCTAATGTTGTACAATATTATCATGGGAAGGAGCCCTCCGGGTTTCATTTCCAGACATGTGAGAAGGCGTAGAAGCATTACCTCAATATTTATGGGTGTATACACTTTAATCCACCTTACAAGGTTGCATGTGTGCATGGTACATTCACCGAAAGTTATGACGTCGAAAGGAAACGAGTAGGAGTTGATGGCTGATCTCCTTCTAGATTTTGAGTATCAGAGTACTAAACCATCGGTTAATGAGGTGCTTCAGGTTTTTAAGTGCCTAACTATGGGATATAGTACCATGGAGGAGGACATAGTACTAGATTTGTTGGGTGAAACTAGCTTGGAAGTGCAATCGTGATGAGGAAGAATAAGAGGAGGAACATCTTTAGCACACATGCATGGAAAAGGAGAAAGGAAAGTTGGTCTACATGATAGATGGTGAAGAGGTGGAAAAACTATATTTTAACCATACCATCGATACGTATGAGGTTATGGATAATGCCGATGAGAAAGTGTGCGCCTACCATGAACCCCGAAAAACCTAGAAGGCTAACATTGGTTCGAGGCGAAACCTAAGGAAGCTAGTATTAGAGATTACTAGATTTAAATGGAGGTTTCAAATATTATTAATCCGCTATGTAAATTTAAGGATTTATTTCCGTGCAAGTACCATGAGCTTACAGGAGTTCACCACTCCTTGGTAGAAATGAAGATCAAGTTGAAGGTGCGCACCCAATTTGGAAGAGACCTTATCGAATGAATTCGAACTCCGTGCATCAAAGTCAAGGAGGAGAATCACAAGATGATTGCATCGGGAATAATTAAGGGTGTTGAGGAATCAAATTGGATAATTTTGATGGCCATCATCATTAAGAAGGATGGGAGGATAAGGATTTGTATTGATTATAGGGATTTGAATGCGGTGTGTGTCATTGATACTTTTCCAACCCCTTCACCAAAGATATCCTGGAAGGAGTAGCCAAGCGCAAGATATATTCTTTCATAGATGGATTCTCAAGATATAATTAGGTTAGAATTGCAAAGGAGGACCAATAAAAAAGCTTCACCACTAAATGGGGAAGTTTTTCCTATATGGTCATGTCTTTTGGGTGAATAATGCACTGTTGTGTTTTTTTGCATTGTGGTTCATGCGTTTCAAGACTTCATCCATAAATTTATACAAGTATACATGGATAACTAGAAAATATATGTATTAGTAGGGGACCATTGTGACAATCTAAGGCTGATGTTTTAGAGATACCGACAGCTTGAGTATATCTCTCAATATTAAGAAATGTGTTTTCGCTACTCCATTTGGCACCCTTTTGGGACATATCATATGTAAAGAAGGATTGTTGGTGGATCCTATCAAATTTTTCATTATCATGGGATTGGGGGAGCCTACCAAATAGATCATGGTGTTTCACTTGATTCTAGAGCGTTTCTTCAAATGTTGATGAAACAAATAAGGGTAATGGGTTAGGAGGAATACCTGTTGAAATGTTGGTTGTAGGTTGTTACGCGCGTATGACTTCTGAATCCATAGCTGATCATGAGAGATTCCTTTTTGCTTGGAGGAACTACCTGAAATGGAACACAAGACCACCAAATAAAAGTTAAACAATATATGCAGTGGACTACCTAGCATGTGCTAGATCTAGGAAGTGTGATACTTCCTAGATGGTTACAATCCACTATTTAAAGAAAATTAATGTGAGAAATAAAGGAAATCCTACTGTAGTTAAAATGATTTAGGTATATCATTTGTATACAATGAAAAATTCATTCACAACAATGTGCTAAGCTATAATTGAATCGAGGTCAAGGTCCTGTCAAGGTACTGATGTTGGTCAAGGTGAGATTCTGGGTGGTTTGGGTATTCAGTGGAAGTTTAAGAGCTCTGTTCTTGGTTTTTGGTAAAAGACACAAAGACCAACATCGATCCGGTATGACCGTATCGGTTTAAGCCGATGGACGATGGTTGTGGGTAACCAACATCGGTATGGTCACTAAGATACAAGAAACTCAATAAAACTTGGCTGGGTGATAGATCCGAGATTAGATGAAGATGAAAGGAAATGGCCGATTCGTATGGATATGAGCTATACATAGAAATTATTAAGGTCCAGGTATGGGAAAGGTAAGGGTGTGGATAAAAATATGGTCAAGTTTTCATGGAGGTAAATGATGGGGGGATGGAAATGAAAGTAGAAACTAGTAACAGATGTAAAAGGATCTACCAAATGATAAATGGATAAGTGTTGGTTAACAAAACTTACTTGTTTGTATGAGCTTGATGCTTGGTTGGTAATGGTGGGTGATCAAATGGAATGAACTTGATGTAGTGTTGGTGCTTCCCGGATGCTCCCATGAAGGCAGATGGCTATGTGATTGCCTCGGTATTGGTATGGATGCTCGATGTATACTAACGTTGGTTCTACTTACATGCAACTATGGTTTTGTCACTTATTCTCAAAAGATGTAATTATCTCTCGAAAGGTGTGCCAACCTCAATATAAGGTTGTTTTTGGGATTAAATGTTAATCAATGATGGTTCTTCCTTAACCGATCGATGGCGGTTAAGGGTGACCGACATCGGTTATGGTGGAATTTCCTAGGTTTACTAAACTAGGTAGATCCCCTTGATTTTATGGGATCTCATTTTGTTTACTCCGCAAATTAGCATGGAATATTCCTTCGACAGTGGGAATGTGGTTATAGGGAATGTAGGCATTGATTTTTAGTTCTTTGGATAGGTCTTAGTGTTTCACTCTGATTCTAGATCGTTTCTTTGAAGTATTGACGCCAAGCAGATAGGGTAACGAGGCATAGGAGGAATACTTGTTCCAATCTTTGGTTGATGGGTTGTTGTGCACGTATGACTTCCGAATCCACAACCCGATTATGAGAGATTCCTTTTGGCTAGGAGGAACTACGTGCAATGCAAAGTAAGACCACCAGAAAGAGTTAAACAATATGTGAAGTGAACTACCTAGCATGTGCTAGATCTGGGAAGTGTGATACTTCCTAGATGGCTGTCAGTCCATTGTTTTAAATAAGTTAATGCGGTAAATAAGGTAAAACCTATTATAATTTGAAATTATTTGGGTATCTCACTTAAAACACAATAAGAAATAGATCTAATCTAACAGGATAGGTTAGAATAGGATCCGAAGGTCAAGTAACTGGTTTTGGGTCTCTGCAGGTCTAATAGAGGTCTTAGGTAGATCACAGGTGAATGAGGGTTAGAGGGAATTAAGTGGATAGGTCATTGTTCTAGGTTGTATGGGAAAATATAGAGACCAATGGCGGTTGGGTGTAACAGTGCTTGGTTATAGTGGAAAACTAGGAATGCCACAGAATGAGATTTAGGCCTCCTTTGTGATTACACAAATGACTTTGGTTGGTCGGGATGAGGTATTGGGTGATTTGGGTAGGATTTGGCAAGGTTTTAATTTGTATATGGAGGGATGAGTGTTAGAGGAGGTCAATGGGTGGCTAGGTGAACAATAGATGATAATATAATGATGAAATGGAATGAAACAAAGAAGTATAACGTTTACTTACTTAGATTATGGTCTTAGACACTGTGAGTGAGGGATGGAAGTGTTGATGAGAGGTTGAAGGCTACAGGTGATCACCAATTGAAGGAAAGCTTCTACATGGGCTGCATGTACATTCCTCTTTGCTTGGTTAGATCAGATCATTGCTGGGATGGTTGTGCAGAAAAAGATACTTGATCTCCTTCCTTGCATGCATGTTCTCGCTGAAATTCACTCTCAGAAGATGTGATATCTCTCTAGAATGTGTTAATGTTCACCAAATTTTTCAATATTTTTCCAACCTTCTGCCAACCTTGAGAATAAGGTTGTTTTGGGGTTAAAAGGGTAACTGACTGTGGTTTTGCCTTAACTGGTGACGGTTATGGGTAATTAGTGTTGGTCAAGGTGGGATTTCCTAGGTTTACTAAACTAAGGAGATCCTCTTGATTTCTTTAGATATCATGTTGTTAACCCACATATTAGACTGGGAGCTTCTTATAAGCATGCAAGAATGTGGTTAGAGAGAATGTAGGCATTGATTTTTAGGGTTTAGGTAAGTCTCAGTTAGTTATGGAAACTTACTAAGAATAGGTCTTAGGTTGGGTGTGCTTGGTGAGGTGTCTAGGTGAAGTGTATGTGTGGATATTATTTAAATTAAGATATTTAAATAATAAATATGGTGAGGATAGGGAACTAATTTAATTAATTAATTAAATTAATATTAGTGGGGTGAAGGGGGCCATGGCTAGGTGAATGTGATGAAGGGTGTTTATTTTTCGAGGGACCAAAGGGGAGTGTGATCTAATTTTAGTGTCTACATTTTTCCCCTTTTTTGGGGGTAGCTTGTACTAGTAAGTGATGCTAACAAAAATAAGATGTGGTTACCCCATGTGTGGGTGAAGGTGATCCCCCTCAAACCAAGAACTGATGAGGTGAAGGTAGAATTGGTGAGTGGTTTGATAAAAGGTGAATGTGAGAAAGGGGAAGGTGGGGAACGGGGGAAAAAGGGTTAAAGGTCTACTTAGGTAATCTAGGTAATGGGTCAAGGTAAAAGGTAGCAATAGTCAAATGCACGCACACGTATAAACTACAACATGCTACTAGGTTGAAGAGTAGGAAAACTCTACATCATCTAAGGTCGATAGGTTTATCCAAACAAGGTTGAAGTGATTCCGGTATCCAAGGTATAGGATATGGTCAGAAACACAACATAGGTTAGGTGTAAGAACATTTAGGTATGTTCTGGTACACCAAAGGTAGGGTCAGGATAAATGGTCATGGCAATAGGCTAGGTAAGGTCATTAGGTCAACAACACAAGTAACAAGGCCGCAAGGTATAGCAAACACATGAGGTCAAAGGTTACTAGCAATGGTCCAGGTCCAAATATCTAGGTCATGGCATGGGTAAGGCCAAGGTAGGGGTAAAATAATGAGTCCCCAAAGGAGGAAAAAGGGAGGTAGTAAATGATGAGGTTAGGAAAGGTGAGGTAAATGGGTAGGGTAAAGGTGGGGTGAGGTAAATGATCAGGGTGAAGGTTGGGTGAGGTAAAAAAGGAAGTAGGGGTAGGGTAAAAGGGTAAAATTTAGGGCAATGTGTAGGTGAGGGTGGTGACTGATGCCAGTCATGGATAACCGATGTCAGTATAGGTCAACCGATGATAGTTAGGTAGGGCACGCGACTAATGTTAGTCAAGGGTAACCAACGTTGGTTAGGTCGGGTTTGTTATAAAAACAAAAAATCTACATTTTTGTTATTCATTTATTATTGTTTGAAGTGAGAAAATGACAAAAAAGAGAGAAAAGAGAGAAAAGTGTCGAGAAAAATGCAACAAAGTGAGCTAACAAAGTGTGATTGATGAGGATTGGTTAGTGAGCAGAGGGGTCCACGAATAATTGCTAGGGATTGGATTGGTGAGAGGGTTTGGGTAGCTATTTGGTGATAGTGGAGGTGGAGAGGGATTGGGAGGGCCACCGATATAGTGGATGACATGCCACCAAGATGGAAACATTGCGACAAGGTAAGCACTCTACTCTACATTGTTGATTTGATAGATTAGAGGATTATTTTAGTGTTGGTTTAGGTTTTGTTTTTTTTTGGTGTGGTGGGTGGTAATGGGGGGGAATATTGGGTAACAGGAGGAATGAGGAGGGTAATAAATGGGATAGGGGTGGTGGGTGGAGGTCCAAGGGTAGTTTAGGTCATTGTAGGTGGGGTAAAAGGGGTAGGGGGGAGGTTTTTTAGAGAGGGGGTTTTGGGAAATCATTGGATTTTCTGCGACAATGACCAGTGTCAGTCAAGGTTGGCCGGTGTCGGTTAGGTGGAACCGATATCGATCACCAAATAGGTGACCGATACTTTGGTTAAGAGGTGACCAGGGTTGGTAAGGGTGAACTAGTATCGGTCACCAAACAGGTGACCGATGCCGGCTAAGGGGTGACTGGGTCGGTTAGGATGAACCAGTACCAGTCGGATTATTGGGCACAAGGGTCCAAAAGTGATGTGGGCTAGGTAGTTGAGATGGGTAGGGTGAAAATAGGGTATAGGAAAATGATAATGGTTGAATATGGATGATACATGTAAATTAATGTTGTGCTTGTATTGGATGCAGGGGAGAGCATAGCTACATATGCGGGATAGGGTTTTGCCTCTACTAGTGACGGTGCACGTGCAAAAAAAACTCGACGGATCTATAACATGTGGAGGTAGTGGGCTTGAGTGGGGTTTTTCACTATAGACACATAGTCGGAATCCCACTTTGATGGTTGTGCTCATCTATAGATGGGACTCTGCGACCAACACGTTCTGCTTGCCGACGGGTGAGATTACTATCACCATGGAGGACGTGTTCCGGATTCTTCGGTTACCCATATTGGGTGCACGAGTTTATTCTGTCTCCTCTAAGGCCTCCAAGAACTGATTGTGAATGTTTTTGGTAAGGGGATGTCCGAGATGACATTCCATAACACCCGATTTGAGCTATGGAGGGATGTACCTAGCCGGTCTAGAGGAGACGAGGCTAGTGGTTGCTGATGGAGGCGGTGCGCTACTATACACTTTATCGGTTGTAGAGGGTGGACACTTTCCTTATCACTAATGGGGGTAATTGATGACATGATGGTGGATGAGACCTGCTTTTCACGGGAACTAGCATTCTTGGTACATCTATACAGAGAGAGTGGGCATACGGGTGGCTGCGATAGATTCAGCTTGTGTTGTACATTTTTACTACACTTGCTTTGGCATACAAGCACATAGTTTTTGTGTGACCTATAGGGATTCCTCAATAAGATACATTCCCAGTTATATTTGTGTAGGTGGGGTATAGGAGATGGTTCTTGGTGATAGGAGAATGGAGATCGAGAGGCCCACAAATGATGTGGCCTATTTCCGGTAGTTACTTAGAGGGGTTGTCCTGAATGGAAATTATATGCGAGCCATATATGGGATTCCCCTCATATAGGAATATGCACGAGGAGCTAGCTGAGCTCCAACTAGAGATATGGATATAGGGTTGCCATGATGGGGAGGACAAGATGATCCCGGTGAGATGAGTCCAAGTGGTAGTTCAGACTAACACAAGACATACCTCTTCCCTTCCCACAATACCGAAGAGATGATGTGGAGAGGCCCTTACCTCTACCACAACCTACAGTGCCCACAGGTCAGGAGGAGCAAGTAGTAGAATGGCGGATAGATGACACCGGGTGCACGAGATAGGTATAGGTAGTGATGGGTGGCTCAATTACGAGCCATACTAACTAGGCCCAGGGTAGCCGGATCTAGCTACTACTATGGCGTAGAGAGATTCCCTACAGGGGCAGGTAGCTACGCTGATTACCTAGTTGGGCATACTACAGACACAGATGGAGGGTTTTGAGGCAGAGGTAGCAGAGCTACGTATGCAGTGGCCACCGATGGCCCGGATGGCTAATGGAGGAGATGGATATGGAGTGGAGGGTGATGGTTAGGTGGTGTCCCTAAAAGCTTAGGTGGTAGGTTTACGGTGCCAATTGGCCTGACAACCTGGACATAGATTGGGGTCTTACGAGCCCCGAGATACGAGCACAAGGGTAGGGGGTACCACCATAGGCACCAGGACCAGGTCCTAGTTTACATGAAGGAGTGAGGTAGGGTCCCGTAGGATAGGTACAGGGGTTGAGACCTATGGGACCACCACAAACTATGCCTGTATCCAGGATATGGGATGCCCTAGGTGAGGCTAGATACTATCAGGACTAGCTGATGGCAGTCGAGTTAGACATCATATCTTATGCCGAGTACCGGGCACAATAGGTGTCTAGTTAGAGGATGAGATCCCACACTCACAGTGTGGAGAGCACATTAGGTCAGTGAGCTCTGAGGATCGATCAGGCAAAGGCTACCAGCGCACGGATACCAGCTCTAGTTGAAGTACCGTAGGGACCCAAGAGGCTGAGGGCTACAAGTGATATAGAGATGGATGACATCCACTAAGATGCCTGATATACCATCACCTGATTTTCATGTATGATAGTTATTTTGTGATTTATACTGGCCTACGTGCTGAGAGATAGTTGTATTTTTTATCACATACCAGTCTGTGTGTTGAAGAATGTGAGGATGTATGAGTGGTTTGTATATTTCAAGTATATACCAGTCTGTGTGCCTATTGATTCATTATTTTATTGTATATATGAGACCGGCCTACGTGCCGATGACATTTTGTATTGTATATCAGCCTATGTGCTAATGATTTTGAGATGATGGACATGATGAGATAGCCATGTATATTTGAGATACACATTTATTTATATGATGAGATACATGCTATGATTTGACTTGTTGATATGTTGATGAGATTTTGATTTTTTATTTTGATATGGATGGAAATTAGGTGAGTTAGGCATGATGGAGTCAGATTGGTATAGGCATGGATCGAGTCAGGTCGGTTTAGGCATGGATCGAGTCAGGTTTGTTAGGCATGGTTGAGTTAGGTTTGTTTAGGTATGGATCGAGTCAGGTTATAGGCATGGATTGAGTCAGGTTTGTTAGGCATGGTTGAGGTAGGTTTGTTTAGGCATGGATTGAGTCAAGCTTGTTTAGGCATGGTTGAGTTAGGTTTTTAAGGTATGGATTGAGTCAATTTATAGGCATATATTGAGTCGATTATAGGCATGGATCAAGTCAGGTTATAGGCATGGATTGAGTCAAAAGTAAGTGAAGTTGTGGTTCATTATTTTATTGTATATATGATGATATGATTCATATGTGAGATGTGGTATAATCTATGCATAGGGATGATAGAGAAATGGTAGGCATGATAAATGTATGTTGTGATAATGTTTAAAATATGAAACAACTTGTTATGTACGTGGTTTAATTTCTAATTTTGGGTATAAAATGGAAACGAAGTTAGGTGTGATGTAATGTGAGGTACATTTAAGATGAATTTTTAGGGTAGAGGATGGCCGAGTTAACCTCCAGGACCCCATGCCCTTGGAGTGCTTTTTGCCTACATAGTCCCGGTGAAAAGAGACCTTAGGCGATGTAGTGCTCCAATGAGCTAGGGAAGGATATAAGGGGGTATGAAAATGAGTTGGTAGGTTTGTGGGAATGTTGTGGTTTTAGGTTTGTTAGGTGTGGATAGATTATAGGTAAAATGATGTAGGTGATGGTGATTGTGGTGAAATAAGTAGATTACCCGAAAAGTAAGTGTCGAGGACCATGTCCTATATAAGGTAATCAAAACGTAAACAAAGATGGTTAAAAGATAAGAGGCGGCAATAAAACCACCTGGTTGGGTAGGATCATACTGAGTAGACCATACCTTGGCAGAGGTGATGAACATAAGACCCTAAAGACATTGCATGATGGACATTCTACGGTGAAAATTAGACGCATGATCACCAAATGTCTAAGTTCCAAGAAGTCCTGTGACGCAATAGGAAATGAGAATGAGAATGGTAAGAAGAGTGAAAGGTAGCTAATTTTTATATGGTATAGGTAGCATGCGTTTGAGCAAGAGAACCTATATCATAATAGGAAAGTCCATGACAAATAGCTTGAGTGTTTTTACTTATAGTTTGAAATAGACTAATTGATGCGGGAAGTCTAATTAAACTCCTTGAGGTTTTCGTGAATTTGATTGATGTGGGAAGCTTTAGTTGCTCTCATATTTTTTAGAGCTTTGTACACATAGTTGTCCTTTTAGGGAGCAGTCTATTTATAGTAGGAATTTGTTTAAGAGGAAGATGTCCTTTTGAGGGAGTCATCATATTTTTAGTAGAAGTTTGACTCAAGGAGTTTGGTACCATGTGAGGTCATGAAGTCATTGACAAGACCAAGGTGGAGAATAAGTCTCTTGTTTAAAAGACAAGGTGAAACGACCATGGGATCTCATCTAAAGGTAGACAAAAAGTTATAGACACCTAAAATTGGTTATCTAGTTTAGTTTCCCCCATGTGCATTTGACTTCTCGGGTAACCTAGGGCATGTCTATATCACCACTTCTCCCTTAGGGTATTAGTTAATATTTGATTTAAACATCTATCCTAAGTTTATTTCACCCCATTATGTTTTACCCATAGATAATTAAATTTTAACTATTTAATTATATTTTCTACATATATCTTAACCACTTATCTACCCCATATCAATTCCTAACCTCCCATATCTATTTTATCCATCTATCCCCCCTATTTCTCCTCCTCCCAAACTAAGCAGCGGGATATTTCCCATATTTGAGGTGGGATCACTTCATCTTTCCAAAATCCATCTCTTTTGGCCGTTTCGAGTCTGTTCCTTGATCGGCGCCAACTCAGTATTTCGACACACCGATTTTTCAAAGCGGTGTCGATTTCATCTCGGTTGGTGCTGATTACAAATACGAGGGCTAGAATTTAGTTCTGGTTAGACAAAAATAATGACAGAGAGTTTATCTATCAAGTGAGAGTGAATCCTGTCCAAATCAATCCCCGAGAGAGAATCATTACTTACTCTGCTCCTACCACATTGACATCGTGAGCCTCCATAAATCTCTTGGTGAATCTTTTCCTGCATCTAGCATAGGTGGATCCTTGTCAGTATCCCTACGACTCTTATAGATCCAGCGGAGATCAATGATCTAGCTTCCATTGTTTGTTTCTCAATCTTCCTCCAATTTTCCTCGAGTTGACACCGACCATACCCAGTCGACGCCGATTCTATCTAGTCGACACCGACCTATCTCAGTCGACATCTTTGAATTGTCTCGATTGACGTTGATTTTCATAATCGACGCCGATCTACCTACGGATAGGTAAAATAATTTAGGGAACACAAATCCATCATTGTTTTCACACTTTCCCATTTTTATTAGTTTCATTTGCTATTTACTTTTAAATGTCTTCATTTTAAATCAAAATATAGACATTTACTTACATATTTTATCATGTATGCTTCTTTCCTTAATTGAAAATGTGGACTGACATCCACCGAGGGAGCTTATCACTTCCCGGACCCACTTTTCGGGCAATCCACCCAAATATCTTATAACGTTGTCTTTTTTTGTCAAGCATCGGTGTCTCGCAGGTTTCTTGGATCTACTTTGCAGGATCGCTCATGTGCACTGTCTTGTCTACATTGGCTTTCTTTTCCATCTACATCTTCAGATCTTGTCTTATCTATCAGGTATCGATTTCATTTGATTTTTTCAAGGTTTTTGTGTTTAGTTTGGTACATTAACTTGGATAGGTAACAAGCATGAAATTATTGATCTACATTCTAGCATGCCCGGTGGGACCCAACCAAAGTCCCCTATTGGTAAGTTCATTTCTTTTCCAGTTTTGAGCTTTTGTTTTGTTTCTTCACTGCTTTTTGTCAGTTCTCCGTAGCATTTCCTTCCTTCATTTTTGGTCTTACTTCTTTCACTTATAATTTGGAAGGTTAAAGTTTCTTCTTTCTTGCAAAACTAAATTCCAATTCCTATTTCGAAGATCAACAAATCTTTCATTTGATTTCAAAATTGCATTCTTGATCCATCTCTTTTTTGCAAAATTGTTATTTTATTGAAAGTTTTCTAGTTCTTTAAATAGAATTTTTTTATTCTACTATCGTCTGGATATATCTTTCTAGATTTGTTGGGTGTTTTCTTAACCTTTTCTTATGGAGCACATTACTTGTTTGTGGGATTGTTCGAGGGGAAGAGCTCAACAACGTGCTTTTTGAAGTCCACACACCTTGGAGAGCTAAATCTACAAGTATTCCTCTTTTACGGTGTTTTCTCCTTTTTAAGAACTTAAAAAGAACTTGTTTGTTTGTTTTCTATCACATTCAAACATTTCGATTTTGGCACTTAAAAATAATTTAATCACATTTGGGAAAGAATTTTTTTGACTTGTCTTCATCGAAATCCAACACTTCGTTCTTAGTGCTTAAAAAGAACTTTTCCTTTTTCATTTACATTTGTATGCTATTCATGTAGTTTTCTAAATAGGCTGGAAAAATTAATCAAAATCGGTAGTGACACTATTTGATTTTTATTTTTCACCCTTGCACACAAAGCCAAAATCACTAGCTATAAAGAATCAAAACAAAAATTCCTCCCCAGGCCTTGCCTACTTAGAAGTGACATCCAAGAGCAAGAACCTCGTGGTACTCGGACCGCGCTATAAATTCACGAAAGTTCTGGTATATATTGGCAAAGCACCTGACTCCCTTATCACAACGGTGTGTGAAGTGCGGGGTAGGCCCCTATATCAAGCCACGTACTAGTCTTTTATTGAAGTGCCTTCAGGACTCCTCACCAAAACATTCCCCAAACCATCCTTAGTTTGGCTATCTGAGTAGTTCCTATTCTAAAAATCCTTCCCTAATATTTTCTTTCTTAAAAGAAGGAAAATTTAAAAGAGATAATCACCTACGCTACTTGAATTATCTATGCATTAGTTAGGTCAATCTTCTTTTTCTATATTTCTGCTTGTTTATGATGGTCATCACTCGGTTACAATCTAGAAGAATGGCTCAACTGGCCCCTTCTTCCTCCGAGATCACCACTAGTGTGGATGTTTCGGCACCCCTCGGTCTTCCTCGGGACCGCTATTAGTTGGTTCCCCATCTTGGTCATATAATCCTTTCTATCAGCCTAAAGCAATCCCATCACGTCCAGCTTCCCCCAGTCCTTCAGAAATATCATCTACTTCTGATATAGAGTATGTTCCTCGTGGGGATCCTGAATTTCAGTGCTCCTTGATCGCAATCCGGTAGCCCTTATGGACTATCTAGTACATAAGTCTATTCAAATATCTGATCAGGGACCACCAATCTAGCAAGTTTACGATTATCCTCGTGAACCATCCCAGGCTTTTGTAGAATAGTTAGCATCCTTTTTCTCACCTTGAACCACGGAAGAGGGTGGCGCACCTGTGCCTCCTTTTTCTCTTCCACCGACCATGTTGACTAGTTCTCAAATAGTCTTACCTATTCCTAGCACCATAGTTACCTCAACTATTCCACAACCTACTTATGAGAAGTCCTCTTCTCTAGCTATAATCAACCAATGCACCCACAATTTTTTGTTAATTCTTATATGCCATCCATTACATCCCGTGTCGAGACTCTCTTTATGAATCAACCCCCTTCTACGAGTAAGTTGGTTCCTGCTTCTCGTCCTCCAATTGGTCTTTCTTCCAATGCTCCAGTGAAAATGAACTTCACCCATCCTCTAGTGTCGGCACCCTTAATAGAAAATCCGGCAGTCAAAAGCCTCATTCAGACCTTGTTCCCCACCATGTCCAATCAAATCAATACCCATGTTCCTCAATCCATTCCAATTCAGTCGACAAGTGTAGGAGCCCACCAATCACAGGCTCCGTATTTCATTCAACCACCTTTTTCTCAACCACTTGTCATCTCACAGCTTGTTTATACATAGGCAGCTTCACAACAAATAACTCACCAGGTGTCACCCAAAATTCCTGGTTATTCCTCTTATCATCCTGTTAATCAACAGATGAATCCCCCATTGACGCCTAAACAAAATCCACCATTCACTTCTTATTTAGGACATACCACTATGCCTCCTCCTCAATATGATGTGGTCAAAATTCTTTTCAAGAAAATCACAGACCTAAAAGCTTCCACCAAAGGGGCTCATCCTTCATACTTTTTTGAAGAAGTGTGTAATGAACCCATTCATCCATTAGTGGCTTTTAAGCCTTATCCTCCCCAATGGGAACTTCCTAAGTTCTCAAAATTTCATAGTCGGGAGGATTCTCAACAGCACTTGCGAGAATTCAAACACGCTTGCTACCTGATAGTCTAGGATCGGGAGCTTATGCTCCGTACTTTCCCTATGTCTCTAACAAGGCCTGATTTAGACTGGTATAATAACATTCCCCAATATTCCTTGTTTTCTTTCTCTCAATTAGCCTAGATGTTTTTTGAAAACTTTTCAATAAACATCACACATAAGATCTCGATTACATATCTTTATAACATTCGTCAATTCGATGATGAGTCTATTATAGACTTTTTCACTCGTTGGAGAGGGATAATAAAAAAATTGTCTTTCTCCCTTCCTCATCTCAAAAGATCGAGTTGTTTACTCGATCTTGTGCTAATCATATTTCCTCCACTTTAAGGATCCAAAATTTTCATACCTTTGAAGAAGCCTTTACGATGGCATGCAAACTTGAGTCCCATGCCATTAAACAAGGAAATTTAAAACTTCGCTCTAAATCTAAGCCATATTTTTCTTGGTTTACAAAAATAGACCCTTCCGCTTCTAACAAAGACAAGAATCAAGGGTCTACCAATGCTATTGTATTAAAAACATGCACGTGCCGATAACACTTCTAATCAAACACCATGGAGAGACTCCTCATCTTCTCAAAAAGGACCCTTGTCATCTAGATCTTTTACTTCATTTGGGGAATCATATCCTTCTATTTTGGAAAATTTTTAGAAGTTCACATGATCGAACTTCCCCCTATTAGAAATTTTGATGAGAACCAAGAACGTCCATTCTGGTATAGGGAAAATGACTTCTGTCATTATCATAGAACCAAAGGCCATGACATTGAACAATGTCAGACCTTCAAAAATCTTGTCCAAAATTCATTGATAAAGGTGAGCTCATTCTAGATAACCCAAATGCTCCCCCAAATCAGGTGCTTGATGTTTTTAAATAATCTTTTCCCAATCATTCCCCTGAACAATGATGCTTCAGAGTCTCAAAATCCAAACACTCATACTATCAGCTTCATTTCTACTGAAGAATCTTCTTCTAAAACTAAGTCATCTACGAACACATCGACTAAATCAGAACCTCCCCGCCACTCCGCTAATCACTGGGATTCCACCATCTTCAGACAACCCATCTTTGAATATTCCCACATTGTTAGAGATGGATTCATCTCCCTCTGCCTCTTTATCTGATCTTCCACCTATGCCCAAGACAGTGTCATCCTCATCTATCTCATCATCAGATATTCTTTCGATGCTCGAGGAAATTACATCCCTTCAAGTTTCCACCACGAATACATCTACTTCTGTTTCTCCCATTTTTGTTGCGACTATGCAATTAGTAAACATTCCTATAGTTGTACCAACTTCAACGGAAGCGTCTTCAATTTTTACCCTTCCCATAGTAGTTAAACCCACAATTCTTGTACTGTAAGTACCTCCCTCACAAGGAACTAATTTTTAATCATCCACTCCTTCCATCACCAATACTATTTTTCCTATTAAGGGAAAATCTAAAGAAATAACACCGGCACCTACACTCTCAATTCTTGGACTTAAACCAAGACAACTAAAGTCTAACATTACATCATCAGCACCTCCTCATCTTCTTCCCCTGAAAAGGCTATAATCACCTTATGTGGTTGAAGTTGTCACCATCCCTGAAAAGGAAAAACCCATATTTTAGACTATTAAGACTCTTGGTGCTTTCCCTCAAAAATCTCTTTCTGCACCTCATAAAAGATTGGATTTATCAACTAGGAAGGCATCTTCTTCTATAATACCATCGGAACCATCATCTTCTTCTTCTACAACACCTTCTTCACTTGGTGCCTTGTAAAGTGAATTCACAGACTAGAGAGGCATCACCTCTTTTATCAGGACCATCATCTTTGTCACCAAAAGCCAAGGCACCCTCTGTTCCTCCAATTAGACCTATTTTGGGAGCTCCTCCCTCATCTAAATCAGCATTATCTAAATCGTCATCTGTTTTGATCAAGCAGCCTTCCCTATCTCTGAAGACCACAACACTTGTCACATCTTCATCTTCTTCAAAATCTATCTTAGGATCTCCTCCACAAATATTAATCATGCCTCATTTTCGCCCATCTCAAGTGTCCAAGGCTTCTCCTCCTGATGTCTGAAAAGTAAAACGATCCCTAAAAAGACCACAAACCGGACATACATACTGAGGTTCTTTTACCTCGGCAGTCCATGGAGGTAAGAGAGGCACCTCCGTCATCTCTTTCCTCATCTTTGTCTACCGGATTCTATACCGAGATTCTTCGCCAACTTATCCAAAGATTCATCTATATCCCTTCCTCTCGATCAAACCCTATAATCCTAAAGGAGTAAAACCTTCCTGGTTTAACTCTGATTTGATTTGTGCTTACCATTGCACTCCAGGACATGACACCGGGATGTAAAGCCCTTCAATCTATCGTTAATAGTCTTTTGGAAGAAAGTGATCTTTTGCTTTGGAAGAAGAGGAGGAACAAGTATCTCCTATCATCTCAACCACATCTAAGCCTTAACGATCTACTCAGGCCTCTAGTTCTATTAATTCCATGTCGGATGGTCTTCCACCTTCTCAAATCGACATGATTCATATCGCCACTAGAACACAACAATATGATAATCTATCATCATCTACATCTTGGCCACAGGTTGTCATTTCTACAGCCCCTAAAGGCATTCCTCCTTCCACATCAGCCTTGAGACCTAGGGTCTCTATTCGTGCTTCACCTCGGCTCAGATTCCTATGTCAGTAGAGGAGAGTGTTATGAAACAACTTACCCATGCTCCGGTCAAAATGTCTCTTTTTGACCTCATTCAATCATCTCCACAACATCGCCAGGCTTTGATTGATAATCTACATCATATTGTAGTAAATTCACATGAGCCCCAACCTTTCGAGATAATTTTTGGATTGAATAAACCGTCAACCGCCATTTCTTTTGAAGATTCGAAATTCCTTCCCTTTTACGAGGATTTGGAGGCTCCCTCTTTATCACAGTTCAAATCAACAACACTATGTTAAAATGCACTATGATTGACAGTGGTGCTGCACTTAACGTCATTTCCTCACACGCATTTGAGCAATATAAGTTACCAAAGAACTTAGTGTCACCCCCACCTTTTTCCCTTCGATCATTTAATGATTAGTTGGTAGTTACTTTAGGAACTATGGTCCTACCCATTCGAGTAGGTAAGAAGCTTCTTCACAAACTCTTTTACATTTTTGAAGGGAAATTCCACTACAATATGATCCTTAGACGCTCCTGGATTCATGCAATGCATTGCGTCCCATCAACCCTCCATCGATGCTTAAAATATCAGTATGAGGGAAAAATCTATACTCATCCAGGAGATCCTTTTCCTTCTACACAATGCAACATGACCACAGGGTCTGCCCCTCTAAAGGAGAATGCTTGTTCTCCTAACAAGGCTTCATCCTCTTCCATACCTGCAACAAAACTACCAGATTTACAAAATCTAGAAGAGACATTGCAACGTTTCTCACTAGGAGAGCTTCCTCTTCTTTCTTTTGACACCCATCTCAAACCTAATGAATATGGTAGACCAGACAAAAAAACCTAAATATCAGCCAGGTCTCGGTCATGTCATCACCATTGGTCTACCCAATCAATAGACTAACTTCATTTATGGTGGTCTTGATACACCTCACTATTGCCCGGATTCTCCTCCTAGGGCCAAACCCTATTCAGCAGGGTTTGATTGTCTACAAAATCCCACATTTGCAAAAACTTATTTATATTGATGTGCGTGGAAGGGTTTTGGCCTGGGAAAGTATGAATAGGGTGTGCATGACCTCGTGTCCATTCCAACTCTCAAACCACATCAAAAGTTTGGTTTAGGATTTAAACCTCTTTCAAAAGCCACCATCACTATTCTCGATGAGCCTCTTCCCATTGAGGAACCATCTTCTCCCACTAGGTCAGAAGCATCATTTGATGTGGATGACACCATTTCCATCCCATCTAACTTTTTTTTAGTCAATACCATTTCCTTAGGGCTCTTTGACCTATAAAAATAATAACAAATCCACTTCCATACCATTAGTCTTCCCTAAAATAGTTGGAGACGACTCTCCTACTATCAACACTATCCACTGTGTGGATGATGATTCTGTCCTCACCTATCTGGGGGTAGAGGATTCCTATCTTCCTAAAACCATTCCTTCTGACACATCTATGCTTCTTAACGAAGCCACTGTCGATCTTAATATAGGGACTTCTAAATACTCTCGCATCATTAAGGTTAGCCAATCTCTTAATCCATAGGAGTTAGGAGACTTTACCACTTTTCTTTCCAACCATCATCAAGCCTTCACTTGGTCATATGAGGATATGCCAGGACTCGATCCCGATATCGTGGTCCACAATATCGTTACTCTTCCAGATGTAAAACCAGTTAAGAAAAATTGCGTAAAATACACCCTCAAGTAGCCCTTCTTGTTAAAGAAGAGTTGCAATGTTTTCTTTACTAACTTCTTCATCCAACCCATTGATTATCCACAATGGGTTTCGAATGTAGTACTAGTAACCAAAGCTCTTTGGGAAGATTCGAATTTATACCGACTTAGGGATCTTAATCTTGCTTGTCCAAAAGATGATTTTCCTCTACCTAATATCGACCAACTCATGGATTTAACAAAGAGGTCACGAGATGCTTTATCTTATGGATGGTTTCTCTAGGTATAATCAAATTCTCATCACACCGGAGGACAAACATAAGACTTCCTTCATAACTCCTTAGGGAATTTTTATTATCATGTCATGCCTTTCGGTCTTAAGAACGTACGAGTAACCTATCGGTGAGTAATGCCCTACATCTTCCATGATCTCTTACACAAAAACCGTGGAAGATTACGTCAATAATATCCTCGGTGAAATCCAAATGCCTTCGAGGATCATCTTTTCAATCTTCCACCTCTCTTTGAAAGGTTCATTCACTTTTACCTTCACCTACATCCATCTAAGTGCGTGTTTGGCGTTCTCACTGGTAAACTATTAGGATTTATCATTTCTATTAGGGGTATTAAAGTGGACCCTGCAAAAATAAAATCTATCCTTGAGATGCCTCCCCCTTCTAACTTAAAGAAACTCCATGGTCTTAAAGGATGCCTTGATCAATCGTCATTTTATCTACGCAATAATCGGACCGTTGTCAACCTTTTCATCATCTCCTCCATAAGAATGTTCATTTTGAATGGGATGAGCGTTTCCAAAAGGCCTTTGATGATCTCAAAGCTTATCTTCTTTCCCCACCTATGCTTACACCTCCACGCGAGGGGGAGCCATTCTATCTTTATATTTCTGTGACCATGCTTTGGGAGCCATGATCTCGCATCGGGATGCTAACGGTAAAGAACAGCCGTCTATTACATCAGTCACACTCTCCATGAGTATGAAACATGTTATTCCGAAGCTGAAAAGCTATGTTGTGCTCTCTTCTTTGCAACTTCTAAGCTTCGTCACTACCTCCTCAATCACAAAACTTACATTTTCACAAGTGTCAATCCACTCAAGACAATGCATGTGAAGCCTTATCACAATGATCATATCACTCGTTGGCTCATGCTCATGACAAAATTTGATCTCGAATTTATTCTCGCAAAAATCTATCAAGGGTCAGGTCATTGTAGATCAATTAGCTGATGCTCCTCTTCCAGACACTCAAGTCCCCCTTGCTCAATTCCCTGATGAATATATCCAACAAATTGATTTCGGTCTTTCTCCATTTAAAGTAAAACTCTTCTTTGATGGATCCAAATGCCAACAAGGGGGAGGTGCAAGTTTCGTTATGATTCCTCCTTGGGGTGCACCTATCCCAGTCGCACACAAACTTAACTTTGAGTGTACCAATAATATGGCTGAATATGAAGCTCTTGTTTTAGGTCTTCAAAATGCCATTAATCTTGGCACCCGCCATATCGACATCTTTGGTGACTCTGAACTCATCGTTAATCAAGTCATGGGTTTCTATCAATGCAAAAATGATATCCTTAAAAATATGGCAATATAATTCTCTTTCAACTTCAATATTTTGATACATTCACTATCCAAGCTATCCCCCACACTGCGAATCAATTCACCGATACAATGGCTTCTTTAGCCTCACTTATTCCACCCTTTACCAAAGACTCGTGACTTTATGTGGCTGTGCAGTGATTAGATCAACCATCTCATCTCAGGAAACTGACTTCAATCAATGTCATCATAACCAATACTCAAGATGAGTGGTATCAACACATTGTTGATTATCTATCTCATTTAGTGCTTCCTCTAGATCTGACTTCCAATGGTAGAAGATCTTTTATCCTACGCACTAAATGCTATACTATTCTAGGTGGAATCCTCTACAAACGTGGTTTTGATGGTATTTTTCTTCGGTGCCTCGAAATCCCTAAATCATTTAAAGCTATCCAGGAATTCCATGATGGTATATGTGGTGGAAATTTTAGTGGCTTGGCCGTAGCTAAACGCATCTTACATTTAGGCTATTATTGGCCTTCTCTTAATCGAGATTGTTGTGAATAAACTAAGAAATGTGTCAAGTGTCAACAACATTCCAATCTCACACATATCCCGATCGGGATTTGCAACTGCAAAGTGGATTTGTGGCCTTTTTTGCAATGGGGTCTTGATCTCATTGGTCTCATCAATCCCCACTCTTCACAAAGATCATCATTCTATCATTACTACCATAGAATACTTTACTAAGTGGGTGGAATCTATTCCTCTTTCATCGACAAAAGCTAAACCCGTAGTTGATTTTGTCTATCAACACATCATTTGTCGCTTTGGTGTTCCACAAAAATCATTACGAAAAATGGTAAATATTTCAAAAACATCGATTTGACGTAACCTCTCGTGATGCTTTCAATATAAAACTCAGCTTTTCTTCTCCATACTATCCCCAAGCTAATGGTCAGGCCGAGGCTTCCAATAAAACTTTGCATAATATCCTTGCAAAGGTAACTAGTCGAGCTGGTAGGGATTGGAATTTACATATCCCTTTTGCTCTCTGGGCTTATCAGACTAGCATTCGTACTCCTACAGGTGCTACTCCCTTCTCTCTAGTCTATGGGTTAGAGGTTGTTCTTCCTTTGGAAGTCCAGATCCCATCTCTTCATGTTTCTCTTAGAGAATTTGTTTCTGATGAAGACTATTGTCAAAATCATCTAGCGTAGCTTGAGTTGCTAGATGAGCAGCATCTCAATGCTCTTGAGCATCATCAAGTCTATCTTGAGCATGTCAAACATGCTTATAACAAGCACTTGCAACACCGTGACTTCAAAGTTGGTGATCTTGTTCTTAAAGAAAACCAAAATGTCACTACACTAGAACAGAGTCAGCGTGGTAAGTTTTCTCCTAACTGGATGGGTCTGTATGTAGTCACTCATAAATATGGGTCTAGGGCTTATCGTCTATCTTCCATGGATGGTGTACCTGAAATGGAACCTCTTAATGCCTTGCATCTAAGGCCCTTCTACTGTTAAAATCTATCTTACACAATTTTAGTCACAAAATAGATCTTTCATCCATCTAACAACCAGTCATATATTTTCATGGTGATTTGGAACTATGTGGTTCTCTACGTTATGTCTTTTCTACCTTAAATATGAGTATCATGGCTCTACTCATGGCATTTTTCTTATGGATATGTTCCTCCTCCTAGTAGGGACACCTTAATCACTTCTTCATCTATCCCAAGTATCTATCTTAATCGAATCTACTCGGGGCATGAGTACATGCTTTTTATATGTTTTCTTCCCCTCTATCTGATCTATCTGGTCTACACTCAGCTTCTTTCAAAAATCTCTAAAAGATCTAAAATCTCAAAAAAAAAAAAAAATGCTATCCTAAAAATTCCCAAAAGATAGACTGATCCCTCGAAGGACAACTATCTATGCATTTTCAAAATGAATCAAAAGATATAGACCATACCCTTGAAGGATGGCTACATTCAAAATATAGACCATGCCCTTGAAGGATGGCTACATTTGAAATACTGATCGTTCCCTTGAAGGATGACTATTTGTTTGTTTCTTAGCATCATTGAAAGACTTCCCGTATCGATCAGTCTTTCTATATCTAGCAAACTTCCCGCATTGATCAGTTTGCTCTTCTGTCAAAACAAAAATCATGAAGCTGAGACATAAGACCTTTTGTCGATCATATGGAGAACCCTATTTTCCCAATGGGAGCATGTATTCTATCCTTTGTAAATTTTGACAAGATAAATACTTACTTCTCCTTTCATTTACCTTCTAGATCTGGTTTGCGACTAGCTAGTGTCAAGTTTATTTTAACCTCATATATGGCCTTGTATGCATGGTCTTTTGGTTTCCTATCAAAGTCTCTATTTATGGTCGGTTAGGGGCCTAGCTTATCATTCTTTTTCTTATCTAGGTGTATTGCCTATCTTTCTAATTAAGGTCATTTCATTACATCTTTTGCTCTCACAGAGAGTATTTCCCATTATTTGTTATTCATCCAATTAAATTGACATTTAACATGTTAATTTAGTCAAAATCTATCATCTATCTTTATTCATCTTATCTACTTTGTCCAAAAAACATATCAAAGCATGTATTGCAAACACATGTGGATCTACCTATCTATTTTCATCAAAATTAAATCAACATCTTAAACATATCAAATCTATCAATCACATCTATCCATCTATCCATCAAATCATCTAAAAACTTGTACATCCAAGTCACACTACATCTATCTATATCTATTTTTCATCAAAATTAAATCCACATATCAATCACATCAAAATCACATCACATCTATCTATCCTCTATGTCTATGTCCATCAAATCACATCTATTTGTCCTCTATCAGCATATGTCTATATCCATCACACTTATGCTACATCTATCCATATCCATTAAAATTAAATGCATGAGTACAATCATATGACACAGAAAATGATGAATCTATATATATACATGAGTGTCTGTACAACAAAGAATGGATGGATTTCAATCAAGCCATCTATATCATACATAAAAATGCCTTCAAATCGAGGCTACATCAGTCTATCGATACAAAAATATAACATATCTATATCATAAAATCTGATAGGTGGAAGACGCTATCTCCTCCACCCTCCTCTGGTCCAGGCTGTCTCTCCTAGCTGCCACCTATCGAGCTAGAGGCACTGCGGCAGGGACCTCGCCGCCACCTTGGTATCTCCTAATGCTCCATCCTCTCGATGCACCACTATCTCAGAATCGTCATTGATCTCCTCCTCGCACCGTAACGAGGCACATCAGGGGCATGTTATGCTAGGGCATCCTCGTAGTATCTCACCTCGGCAAGGAGAGATTGATAAGTACTTAGGCTCACCATACCAGGTGCTCATAATGTCACTACTTGGTGCTTCAGTGACAGCCCTCCTACAGATTGTACCACTGTGTCTCAGACTCTGACATAGTACCTGTCTCACCATATTTGGCCCTGAGGGCCTCTCTATGCCAATGGTAGTGATCCCTCTGTTGGATCAGTGTATCTCACTCCTGACGATATGTATCTCTCTCTAATATTAGGGCATCCCTCTCCTCTGTCAAAGCTCTGATCTCCTCAAGGGCAACCTGGTGTGTCTGCACCAGGGTGGCATGCTCTCCCTCCAGCCTCTCCAGCATTGTGGCTATATCCTCCTCATTAACATCTATGGATGCTGGTAGGTGTCGTGGTAACTCTATCGAATACCATGCCACATAGCCATCATCCACTCCGGCATCATCATCACTGTCTATAGAAGGTGGGGCCTCCCTCAATGGATCTGTCGAGATCGGAATCGTAGATCGCTCTCTGCTATCTCACTGTATGGCTCGTAAGTGGTCGGACTCATCTCGCACTAAGCCAAACTGTCTCAATACCCATATAAACGAGATGCGCTCCCACATATATGGCCTACAGCCCCTAACCACCCTGCTCCGTCTCAACCCCACCAGGTGAGCCTCCTGACCGGCCCATGTCGGATAGACCCGATATGGTCTCCAAATGACCTGCTCTGGTGTCAGCGTCTTGAAACGCTCAGCATACCACTCCGTAGATCTCCCTATATCTCCTAGGGCCATGTCATCCTACCATCACCAGAATCCATAATCAATGGCCCCCACTGCTACTGGCATCCATGGAAGCCTAGATGGCCTGATCACTGTTATGTGCTCATATGCCTAGCAATGGAGCACAAAACTAACATCGATGCCTGTCCTCCTATCGGTGGTGTACATCCATAGCTCATAATATATCTGAGCTATCAGGGCATCAGAAAATGTGAACATTTGTCTCGAACTACGAGGATATCACCAACACAGTCTAGTAATAGCAACGAAAATCTCCCACCTCCCGAGTATGGTAGAGCAAAATAGGAGATCGCCATCCGAATCGATCTATCTCGTCTATTCACCGGAATCTTCCCATGCATCGAGAGGCTATCCTCACTACCTTGGACACTATCTTTGAATCATCCACCCTGTCCCCATATAATCATCCTAGGGCTCTCTGCTGCTACTCTTGTGGAGTAATCTCAATAGGCCCCAGGTAATGGCAGCCTCGGGATCCTATATATATATCCTCATGGGTGATGGTCATCTCACCCGTCCTGAACCAAAAAGTGCAAGTCCGGCTGTCCCATCATCGTACTAGTGCTCACAGCAACTCTACATCTCACGGCACTCATCGGTAGTACCGGAAGCCCCCGAGCCTAGCTAACTCTAGGTGGTGCCAATCTACATCAGTCACATCAGGGAGAATGGTCTCTAGAAGCTCGGGAATAGCATCTTGCATGTGTAACGCCTCTCGTGCCTACATCCACGACGTTAAGAGAAATGTTAGCTTCCCATTTATCCAAATCAGAACATCAAAAAACACATTCTATCATCTTATCAGTGTATTCGGTCCAATTGGTGTCGATTTAGTTAAATCGGCGCTGATTTAATATAATCGGCGTCAATTTTTCCAATCGACACCGATTGGGAGGCGAGTGTCAAAAACACTCTTGCCTCCCACTTATTCCCTTTTTCTAAAATTTGGCATCCTAATATGCTATTTTATGATAAAACTATACAGGAAAATGTGGGTAGATTCACTTACCCCGGTCATGTCCTCTTTCGCTTCTGACTGCTCCCAGAGGCTTCCATGGTGCTCAAATCCAATTTTTGACTCTCTCTAAATCAATCATCATGGTCTAAATAAATCATTCACATTTTCCTTTCACATATTTATATGTGTTTGAGTACGATCGGCACCGATTTTTTTGGTCGGTGCTGATTAATCTGATCGACGCCGATTTAAACCTATTGTTGCCAATTAGTTGCACTTTTTCTTCTTCACCTCCCTTTCTTCCATCTCCTAATCTTCTTTCCATAGTGTTGATGCTTGGCTTATTTATCTAGTCATTATTGTGCCCTAAGTGTTGCCTTTTGGCACATACTTTCGATATTATCATCCATTTTGAGCCTGTTCCCTGTACATGGGGCACTCACATTTTTGGCAGCTTAGAGTTAACGGGTTTGTAGGCACTAACATCGTCTGCTTTGCAGACCGTATGGTTGTCCCTACCAATGTGTCTCTATTTAGGTGTTGACTATTTTACATCCCTCCTTACACTCATGGGTCTGTAGGTACTAACGTCGTCTCATGCGGAGACCGTCTATTCTCGCCCTACCACCGGGTGAGAGTTCCTTAGGTTGCTGCCTTTTTATTTCTTTTTGTGCATCATTAATGATTAGATCTACTCCAAGCATCTAGCTGGGGCATCCTATGTTTTCCTCTACCTTTTTCAAACTTTGGATTAGTTGCTCTTTTGGGGCCCATCCCATCCCTAGTTTGAGGGGGATCATGTCATCACTTTTTCTTCCTTTCTTCCAACTCCTTGTTTTTGTCTCGCAACTTTGCTTATCGCAAGTTACTTGACAAAAAGGGGCAAAATGTAGACACCTAAAATTGGTTATCCAATTTAGTGTCCCCCATGTGCATTTGCCTTCTCGAGTAACCTAGGGCACGTCTATATCACCACTTCTCCCTTAGGGTATTAGTTAATATTTGATTTAAACATCTATCCTAAGTTTATTTCACCCCATTATGTTTTACCCATAGATAATTAAATATTAACTATTTAATTATATTTTCTACATATATCTTAACCACTTATCTACCCCATATCAATTCCTAACCTCCCATATCTATTTTATCCATCTATCCCCCTATTTCTCCTCCTCCCAAACTAAGCAGCGGGATATTTCTTGTATTTGAGGTGGAAGGAGAACTTCATCTTTCCAAAAATCATCCCTTTTGGCCATTCCGGAGTCTCACACTGATCGGTGCTAACCGGTACTTTCGGTTGACGCTGATTTTTCGAGCGGCACCAATTTCATCTCGGTCGGTGCCGATTACAAATACGAGGCAGAATTTAGTTCTGGTTAGACAGAAAGAATGACAGAGAGTTTTGAGCATCAAGTCTGAGCATTATCTATCAAGTGAGAGCGAATCCTATCCAAATCAATCCCTGAGAGGAGTATCGTTACTCTGCTCCTACCACATTGACATCGTGAGCCTCCATCAATCTCTTGGTGACTCTATTCCTGCATCCAACACAGGTGGAGCCTTGTTAGTATCCCTACGGCTCTTGTAGATCCAGCAGAGATCAAAATCTAACTTCCATTGTATATTTCTCAATATTCCTCCATTTTTCCCCGAGTTGATGCCGACTGTACCCGATCGATGCCGGTCTGTCTAGTTGATGCTGACCTATCTTAGTCGATGCCGATTTTCTTAGTTTATGTCGATTTTCCTAATTGACGCCGATCTTCCTGCGGACAGGTAAAATAATTCAGGGAACACAAATCTAGCATTTTTTTCACACTTTCCCATTTTTATTGGTTTCTATTACGTTGTTTACTTTTCTGTCTATCATTTTTAATCAAAATATAGACATTTACTTACATCTTTTATCATGTATGCTTCTTTCCTTAATTGAAAATGTGGACTGACATCCGCCGAGGGAGCTTATCGCTTCCCGGACCCACTTTTCGGGTAGTCCACCCAAATATCTTTTAACATGGTCTTTTTCTGTCAAGCATCTGTGTCTCACAGGTTTCTTGGATCTACTTTACAGGATCACTCGTGTGCGACCGTCTTGTCTACATCAGATTTATTTTTCATCTATATCTTAAGATCTTGTCTTATCTATCAGGTATCGATTTCATTTGAGTTTTTCAGGGTTTTTGTGTTTAGTTTGGTACATTAACTTGGACAGGTAACAAGTGCAAAATTCTTAATCTACAAAAGTATCCATGAGAATCATGCTATGTACAACACCGTGGTACACATATTTAAGAGAAGATAACAAGTGACGAGTACTCACATGATTCTTGTTTAATCATTGGTGAGGTGTATAGAGTGAATAGTGTTCAAGGGACAAGCATGGAAAGAGACAAAAATGAGGTAGGGCTACAAGTCAACAATATAATGGTTGAAGATGCAAGGAATTAAGAGACTCAGTTCGGGTTTACCATCAAGTGAAGATACATGATAAGCACCTGATCCATAGGTATGAGTCACGATGTATGGTCCAAGCCAATTAGGATCAAATTTTCCCGTTTACTTTTTTCTGCTTTGGTTACATGTTGATTTTATTTCAAGACAAGGTAACCAACTTGGAAGGTTCATTCATGAGACACGTTTGTTGTAGGAATGTTTGATACATTTTTGGTAAATTTGAAGGTGATCCAGAGCATTAAGACAATGTTCTTCTAATAACTTAAGTCATGTGCTTAATGGTCCTGATGAAAGTCATCATCATTGAGCATGTCATGAAGAGAAATACGGAGTGAGGGAATCTAGACTTCGAGAGGCAGGAATGCCTCTATACCATAGACTAGAGAAAATGGTGTGGCCGTAGTGGAAGTGTGAATACTAGTGCGGTATACGAGATAGGGTAAAAGGAATGTGCGTATGACAATCCTTCCTAGTATCATTAACCACTTTCATGAGAATCTTGTTGAGGATTTTGTTAGTGGATTCAGATTGGCCATTGGTTTGTGGGTAATAAGATGATGTGAAACTAAGCTAAATGCCAAAAGCATCACAATTTTTTTGTAATGTTTAATTTTTGAGTTGTTTTCCATTGTCAGTGATAAGGCAATGAGGAACACCAAAGTGATAAATGATGTGGTGGTTAATGAACTCACTTATTTTCTAAGCATTCGTTGAGATGAGTGGTATGGATTCCACCCATTTTGTATAGTATTCGGTAGTAGTGATGATCCATTGATGGCACTAGGAAGAATGAGGATTGATTTCTCCGACAAGATCCAAACCCCTTTGAGAGAAGGGCCAAAGGTCTCGAGCAACCTCGTAAGGCATGACCGGGTGTATGATGCGATTAGAATGTTGTTAGCATTTTGCACAATGTTTGGACGTAGTCGCAACATTCATGGTTGAGGTCATCCAAGAATAGCTCAGAAAAAGAATATGCTTAGCAATAGCAAGGCCACTAAAGTGACCTCCACATATGCCATCATGAAATTCCATAATGGTATTGTTATCCAAATTCACCCCCTAGGGTTAATTTGATAACATGCATCAGAATTCTCAAGTCTCAGGAAAATGGATTGATTCAGGGAAAAAATCATGTTTCTAGGGTCCCCTCAGATTTTTTCTAACTCCCCTGGCCGAAGAAGGAAAGAGCAAGCTCTGAGAAAATGTGAAAAAGTTGCAGAAAACAAGCTTGGGCCAGAAAAAATCATGAAAATTGGCTAAGTCCTCGTCCTCACAACGGTCGGGACATGAGGGACATCGGGCGTGAATCGGCCGAAAGGCCGCCAGGCAGTCTGCAGGGCAAAGGAACATCCGGGCCGTCGGGACGCGTGGGACGCGGAAAGCCGGTTCGGCCGAAGGAGAAGAAAATTGACTAACTGCTCTGGGACAAGTGGGACAAGAAGACGCGAAGGACGTGAACCACCCAGGATTGGCCGAAAAGGAGAACTTTCGCACTAAACATTCGGGACATTTGGGCCGTGAGGACGCGAACCGGCCGAATCGGGCGAATCGAAGAATTTGTCCCAGACAGGGACAGTTGGAACAAATGTACGCGAAGGACACGAACCGGCCGGTTCGGCCGAAATGGGGAACTTCAGCACTGGGACAGTTGGGACAAAGGGACACGTGGGATGTGGATAGCCGAAGGAGCCGAAAGCCAATCAAGCAACGCCACGTGTCATCGGCTGAATGAGGAGCAAGGAAGCCCATTTCGGGTGGATCGGAAGTTTTGTCCCACACAAAGACTTTGGACATCCATGACAAATGGATGCGGTGGATGCGAAAGAGCCGGCAGACCCGTGGACCAATCAAATCATGACACGTGTCACAAGGGAAAAGGTCCAAAAGTCAAAGGGCGAGTTTTGAAGGGTCAGCCCGAGCCAATCAGAAGAGGACGTGTGTCCTATGGAGTAAGGAATGTGGAGCAAGGAAGGAGAGAGAATTTCTCAGTGAATCAGAGCCTGCCATGTGTCATCCAAGTGGCAGAGCGCGGGGAAAGTTCAAATATTTTTCCCGCCGACCTGTTTTTTCCCTGTTTTTGCCCTAAATCTTCAGATCATCATATCTTTCGATCTAGAGCTCGATTTGCACGTTCTTTATATCAATGGAAAGCTGGTGAAATTATCTGCATGATTCGGGGTCAATCTAGAATTTTGGTTTAGTTTGGAGAGAGAAAATTGAGAAACTCCTCTGGCACGTAATAATAGATAGAAGTAATGCTTCAACAACCAACTTTAATGTTGCAGGAGCATTTCACCATTTTGCCAGGATCTGCCGCTTCTGCCATAATGAGATGATTTTAAATGTGACCTAGAAGTGGTTGGGGTAGATTCTGGATTTCCTCTCTCTTCCCTCTCTCATTCTTTCTATATATTGTAAAGAGGGGCTTCTTAAAAAAGGTCGAACATTTTCTGTTTTGCTCCTCCCTTCTTCTTCTAATCAGGTGAATTTGTGGAGTTCGAACCTCCCATTTGAAACTGTAATGTGACTCTGCCTCTTGGAATTTTTAGTGTATTGTATCAATCTTTGGAGCAAGTAATGCATGTCTGTGGATGATTCTCAACCCTCTCTGTGTTCATTTGCATCCTCCTAGTCTTTCACTGCAAGTTTTGTTATCTGTGCATGATCTTGCCTCACATTTGAATGGTCTGTGTTTATCAGCAAGACAGGTGTTCTTCATTCCTCGGTGCATCACCTCTATTAGCTTAGGTTTATTTTTATGCATCCCTCTCTCTCTGTCTCCTTGGCAAGTTAGATTAGGTTTTGAGTAAAACCTCTACATTTTTCATGTGCATCTGAATAGAGGAATAGGAACCAGCCTTCTCTAGAGAATCCTTTCTCATCTTTACAAGTCCCACACTTGGAGAAAGGATTCCATGTTGTGCAATCACACTGGATGCCTAAACATCAACCTAGAAACCTGATCTGCATCCAAGGGTGCTTGTGAGCCTACAACAACATGTATAATGGATTTCAAAAATTTTAAGGCATCGTAAGAGAATACCATAAAAATTTCACTTATAGAGGAGGCCCCTAGAATGACGTAATGAGAGACCCTTTTAAGGAAGGTGTGTTGTCCGTTACGGGTGAGATTAGGAGCTAATATGGAGAGAGAGAAATAGTCGGAGTATTTTTATACCAAAGGTCACTCAGTCGGGGTAGCGGTTTTGATCAAGTAAACATCCTAAGGTAAATAAGAAGGTGATTGGATTCATTATACGGTGAAAAATATTGTAGAATTTGTGGGTGAAGCAGGTATTTGGGAAGCTAAGCGAGGCCATGGTATCTGTAAATTTGTTGGTTGAATGTGGGATGTTTTGAAGGGTGTACCAATCAAAGGTTGTCAAAAGTATGTCTACATGATGTTTATACTTTTGAAGTATCTCTTTACGACATTGGTACATACCATTGAATTGGTTGACGACCAATTGAGAATCACCAAAGATGTTGATTGATTTGACATCTAGGGCCTAGGTGGTTTGGAGACCTAGTATGAGTGCTTCGTATTTGGAAATATTGTTGGTACATTCAAAATCTAATTTGAATGACAAAGGCATGGGTTCACCATCAAGAGGAATGAGGATAATACCAGCCCTACCCCTACGCTGACACTTGGAACCATCGAAGAAGAGTGTCATTTGGTAAAGGGATTTATCTAGGAAAGGGTAGTAATTGACTCATGTGGAAAGTCAAAATTAGAGGGTTGATCCCCAGAAATAGGTGCGTTAGCCAATTGGTCAGTGATAGATTGGCCTTTGATGGAGTTTTGATGAATGAATTCAAGGTCAAGATTAGCTAAAAGCATAAGCCATCGTGCGGCACACTAATTTTGAAAAGGTTTGGCATACATGAAGTGTAAGGGATTGGTATTGGTAACAATATAAGTTTTGTGGTTAAGTAGGTAATGACAGAGTTTGGTGGTAATGAAAACTAAGGCTAAGAAAAGTTTTTCAGGATGGGTGTATCAGGTTTCATAGTCCAAAAGAGTATGGCTTATGTAATAAACTGCCTGCTCCCTATGTTGTTCATCGTGATGAGCAAGCATGGCTCCCAAGGAATGATCGGTAGCTGAGATGTATAGGTAAAAATGTTGATCATCTTTAGGTGGGATGAGTACGGGTGGTTGGAGAAGGTATTGTTTTAAGGCCTCAATAGATTTTGGATAGTCATCATCCCATTTAAAGGATAGATACTTTGTGAGTAGATGATGAAATGGTTGACATTGATCGAGATAATTGTGAAATGAAACGGTGAATGGATTGCAACTTACCTTGTAGGCTACGGAGTTGTCTAAGGTTGGTGGGAAGAGGCATTTCCGAATGGACTTGACTTTACTAGGGTCAGCTTTTGTACCATGGAGGGAAACGATAAATCCCGGAGCTTTCCCGAGATAACCATGAAGATGCACTTCTTAGGCTAAAGGCGGACGTAATATTTAATTAGATGGTCGAGAGATGGTTTTGAGGATGGTTAGGTGCTCAGAGCAGTGTTTAAATTCGGCTAAGAGATCATCCACGTAATCTTCCAATATGCAATGCATGATGTCATGGAAGATGTAAGTCATAGCCTGTTGATATGTGGCACCAGTGTTTTTAAGGCCAAAAGGCATGACTTGATAGTAGAAGGTCCCCTAAGGGGTGATGAATGAGGTCTTTTGTTAATCTTCTAGGGCAAGAATTTTTTTTTATAACCCGAGAATCCATCCATGAGTGATAACATCTTGTGAGCAACAGTAAGGTCAACTAGCTGGTCAATACCGGGTAAGGGAAAGTCATCTTTTGGGCATGCTAGGTTGAGGTCATGGAAGTCTATGTAAATGTAGAGTCCCCCTGTCACCTTAGTGACAGGGGACAATGTTATAAATAAAATGAGGATAATCATTTGGTAAGATGAAGGAAACAAAAAGAAGGCACTAAAGTTCTTCTTTGATGAGAAGAGCAATACAAGGGTGCATTTTTCTTAGCTTTTGTTTGATGGGTTTGGCATCGTGGAACCATTACGATATTATGGACCACTATGGTGGGGTTCAATCTGGGAATGTATGCGTAAGATGAAGTGAAAGAGTGGTTATGATATCGAGAAAAGAAGTGATGGCTTCTGTTGGCAGAAGATCTAAAGATTATGCGATCTTTAGGATGAGTGGGTTGTCTGAGTATGAATGTTGATCTCAATAGTCAATTCATTCAACATGGTTTGCATCTCGAAGGTAATGATTGATGAATATATGAATCTTTTGCACCAAGGTAGGTGATTATAACTTCATTATCCTAACATTGAATGATGTTAATTGAAAGTGTATCATTATCGATCATTTATGGATATAGGAAGGGAAGAGTGGAAGGGGCCTCGCCCTCGCGTTGATAAGTTAGAGCCCTAAGGAAATGGTGTTTATGAAAAAAAAGTTAGGAGGGATACATTTAGGATCCATCAACTCCATCGGTGAGGGTGGTGATGAAGCTAGAGCAGGTGAAGAAGGTGGAGAAGAGCTAGTGTCCTTAATGAGTTCAATGCGGGCTTATTTGGTAGGTGGTTCAGAAAGCCAACACCACTACAATCATTATGTTTGCGAGTGGTGCATGGAATAACGGTATGGAGGCCTTGCTCATAAAATACAAAACCAAAACCCTTCTATGCACATCAGTGTGGGAAGGTGTGGGTGAAACAGTGATTGGTAAGTGATTGGAAGTAAGCAGAAAAGGGGCAAGTTTTTGGCGGTGGTTTAGGTGTGTAAGTGGTAGTATCAAGTCCCCCATAGGTGAGACTGGTACGGAGATGAGGACGACCATAAAGGAGGAATTATCCTATGCGGTGATCGTAGTGAGGGTTTTGGTGAAGGCTTCCATACTCTTGTGGAGTAATAAATGTGTTGACACTATATAGGCGGTACTCCCCTAGAGTGAGGCATTGAAAAACACCTTCCAAGGGATCGGTGGTTGGTATGTAGGTAGCTGGAATGGATGATGTGTCGGAGGTCGATGTGGAGGTGGAGTTAATGGATTGGGAAGTTGATGGGCCAGCCATGGAGGTTATGGTATCAATAGGAATGGATGTGATATGTGTGGTAGAAGCGGTGGGTTGTCTTGGTAAGTGGAGGTGTAGGTGAAGAGGTAGCGGTTATGGAGATAGATGGCTTAATAGGTATGAGCACATCATTAGGTCGGTAAAGCATGTTGCATGTTTTGAAAGGTGAGGGGTCACTGGAATGGTACAAGTGTGTCCTTTATGTTCAAACTTTACACAAAAATGCAAAGTGGAAGGAACACAACCCATGACATGAATCCAGTGTTTTGCCAAGCTATAGGTTATATTGGAATTCCCCTTCCAAAAACATAAAAATTTTATGGAATAGTGTGGGGCCCACGTGAATGTGGAGGATGACGGTGCCTAGTGTAGAGGTGATAGCATCATTGAATGAATGCAACATGACCGGGTTTTATGCATGTAATTGTTAGGTATGCGCATTTGAGTGAATATATGCAATGAAATGATGTTAATGCTAGCGCCCCCATCAATCATCACATGGCATACCCATATGTCATCGATGTAGACAGAGATGAAGAGGGTTGGGTTTGGGTCATTGTTTTGGTGTGGCGTGATCTCTTCCTTTGGGAAGCTAAGGGAGGACACTTGGTGAATAGGGTGGGGTGAAGATGAAGGTGGTAATTTGGTGAGAGAGGCTACATTATGGGGTGTGATAATGGAGGCTACGGGTGTAGGGTCATTAGGTAAAACCTCAATAGATTGAAGAACCTCCATGAGAGCTTGATGATGGGATTATGAGGTTTGGATGAGGTCATATAGGGACATTTTGAGGGGAGATTGGTGTAATTGTTTGAACATGGTGCGATGCGTGACGCCATTAGAAATGGGGTACATGGGGCCATATATAGTGATTTTAGGTATGATTGTAGATGGTATGTTGGGTATAGGATTGCTTGGTGGGTCAGTTGCCTTTTATTTTCCCTTATCCTTCTGAGTACGTGTAGTGACGTGTATCATGTTGATCGAGGGGAGATGGAAAATAGAGAAGGTGTAGGGTGAGTGGTATAATGACACAACGGGTAAAAAACTACCGAGAGGAGAAAAACCCATGAGGTGAGTTGGCCGCAATGAAATTTGGGTGGTGGCGTGACATGTTATTTGATGTGAACCATGTTAATTTCAAATCTTGGAGGTGGCTCTAGGAGCTATGAGGATGGAGGGTGTGGTTGTTGAGTGGGTAGTGTGGGAAGGGGTTTCAATGAAGTAGGGTCCTCATAGAGAAGGTTGTCATCATAAAAGTTGGCTTCCAAAGGACATAACTGGATAAGGATGGTTTTCAAGGCCTTACAGTTCTCCACATCATGCACTGACACATGATGGTATTCACAAATTTTAGTATCATCAAACCCTTTTGGCTTGGGTTTGAGGGGTCATAAGGTCTGAGTGGCGGTAATGTGATGATAGAAGTCTCAAGGAGGTTGGTTAAAATTTTGGCATAGGACCTTGCTAGTGGATCGCAATGGGAAGTGAATGTGGGTTTGGGTGTAGGTGTGGCTGATTGTTGAGGAACAGTATTTGGAAGAGGAGGAATGGATCAAGCTATGATTTTAGTTGTTGGCATGGTTTTGGGTGTCGGTCATGTTGGTTTAGGTAGGGGTATAGTAGGTGAATGGGTAGGAGGGTGTGTGGTTGTTTTGACTACCTTATTATGGGGTAGTTGAGTTTTGTTTTTGGATTGCACCTTCTTGGGTAAAGGTGATATGGGTGTACAAGGTATAGAAGGAAAAGTAGATGGGGGAAGAGGGCAAGTTACCCATGGGGATAACGGGGGTGTTGTGAAGGTAGATGATGTGAGTCATACTTGGGGTGTGAGAGACAACGATCGAAGTGTAGTGGGTAGTGAAGTAATAGGCCGAGGGTATTAGAGGTATGGGTGGGAAATATGCTACAAGTGTGGGTGTAAGTCATGTTGGGTGTCCGGATAAGTTAGAGGTTTGTGAGGAAGGAATGGGTTGTTATGTTTTTGGTTTATCGATGAGTGGAGGTTTCTTAACCATGGGGAAGATGAGATCCTAAGACAGACGGGACAGGTGTAGGTGTGATTGGTGTAGTTGGGGTATGAGTTCTATGGGTTTGGTTCTTTTATTTGGGTTTTGGAGTAGGTGTGGTGTTATCTTTGGAGGATGTAACTAAATCTAGTTTGATAGGTGGATGAGTAAGGCTGGTAGTCGGGGTGACCCCTAAAGTGGTAATAGGTTTAGTCGAGGATGATGTCATAGGTGTGGGTTTGGGTTTAGATATAGATTGGGCTATGGGTAAGGATTTATTTTGAGCTATGATAGGTGTTGTAAAAGGAGTTATGATAGAGGTGGTTGTGTTTGGTTTGATTGGTCAAAATATTTTTGGGTAGATAGTGGAAGTATCAGCAAGTGACCTCTACATCTACGTTGAGATAGGAAGAAAAAGGTGTCCCCATAGTAAGGCTCTATCCACATAATCTAAGTGATTAGACAAATGTGAGAATGACACGTTTGTAGGTGGATTTGATGAGGACCTAATGGAAATTCCCATAAAATGTGTCTTAGAGACAGGAAATTGGCTAGCTTCAGCTTCCGTGGGTAAGAGAGCCGAAAGTAGGTCTGCAGGATTTTGGGTAGCGGATGGAGAATGCTCACCAAGAGGAAAAGGTATCTCAACTGGGTCTATGGTAGGTGTAGAAGGTGATGGAAGCTCCTCTGCAAGTGGAGGAATGGATAGGTGCTCCTTTGTGGGTGGAGGAGGTACTGTGGGTAAAAGTTCTCTAAGTGGAGAAGCTAGGGGTGAGATGGTCTCAATGTTAGCGAAGACTCCTCTGTAGGTGATGAAGGAGATGAAAGATGATCCTTTGTGGGTAGAGGAGTAAGTGCTGTGGGTTTTAATGTGTAAGGATTATTTTAGGCTAGGATTTCCTCTATGGAAGGAATGTGAGGTAATTAGGAGGTGATGGGTATGTCATTAAAGATAGCGTGGACCTCGTAGGTATGGGTATCATGAGTTGAGTTCTCACCGGTTTGATCAGATGAAGGGGCATGGTTGGGAAATGGTTTCTTGAAGATGTGCAGGATTTGGTTGGCAGGTGCATTAGGATTATCCATGGTTAACTCACCTTTCTCGAGAATTTCTTGGACAATATTTTTGAAAGTGATACAATTTCCGTCACTATGACCCTTTACTTGATGATCGTTACAGAAGTCATGTTATTTATACCATGCAGGCATGGGGCGAGTAGGGTCAAAGTAGTGTGTGGTTTTATTGGTGGAAGAGTGATGGATTCAGCTTTGATAATATTTTGTAAGATAGAAGAGTAAGGTTCCCCAATTGGGGTGTATTTCCACCGCTCTTGTATGAATTAAAAAGTTTGGATGGGTGAGAGATTAGATGAGGGTAGCCTTTGATTTAATGGATGAGATGGGTCGGCCTTGAGTACCACTTTGCATTAGCGGTGCCCTTAGCCTTCAAATAATTATTCTATGGTTTAGAAGAAGAAGATGTATCATTCGACTTGAATGCGGAATTCTTATTACGTAATTAGATTTTCTTCTCTTTGATGGCCCGAATCTCTAACTTTCGGGCCATAGTGAATGCTTCATCGAATTTCCGAAGGTTTGGAATTAGAAGGTTGGTGAGATATTTCTAGCACAATCCTATGTGAAGAGCTTGATGAGTTCCGTTTGTGGTAGTTGGAAGGTGAGATGGTTGATTAAGCTACGCCAACGAGCAAAAAAATCTGTGATAGATTTGTCCTCATATTGATGCATGGAGTATAAGTCAGTGATGGTAAAATTCTTGATGATATTGATAGAGAAATGATCCAAGAAGGCTTGGGATACCTGATTGAATGAGAATATGGAGTGTCTAGGTAACCCACTATACCAATCTAATGCAGGTCCAGTCAGAGACATGGGAAAGGTTCTCAAGAGCAAGGCATCATCGTGAGCAATCAGATAACACCCATGTTTGAACAACCGCAAATGTTGTTGTGGGTATTCTTTTCTATTGAAACGATTGAATTTAGGAATTTCCCAATGCATGGGGTATGGGCGAGATAGGAATGGATGGGTGGATGGGCTCGTTGCAAATCTCATCATAGGTGAGAGTGTTGCGGGAGCGAAAACTAATGCCTCTAATGTCTGCATCTTGTCCAACATCAATTTGATTAGGTCGTTGGTAGGTTGCGATGATTGGGTGCCTCCTATAGCGTGAGAGGGTTGGTTTTGGGCATATAATGGGGGTGGCACTCTAGTGTATGGTATTGCCATGTAGGTTGATTGGGAAGAAGGTAGTGAAACAGAGGTACGTATCCGGAGGGAATAATAGATGAAACAAAAGGCTGCTGATAGTATTTATATGGAGGTGGAAGGGTCGTGGTGGCCCTAGTGGAAATGGGGGGTAATGATTGTGGAATGGAAAAGACCACATTTTGAAAAGGGGTAGGGGTTACCGACACCAGAGGTGGTAGTGTAGCTACGGGTATGTGTGAGACATTAGGGGTGGATGAGGTTACATTTTGGGTAGTCTTCGAAGGTATGGTGGATGTCACGGGTGCCATAGAGGTGGCAGACCACGGCATCATAAGCAGTATAGGACCCAACCGTGAAATGACCGGGAGTAAGGTAGATGTGGGCAACACAAAGTGCTAGATAGGGCTGATGCGGGAGTGGGAGTGAGAGTCAAGGGGATTGATACAAGCATGTTGTATATCAAATTACCCAAGGAATCTCGGGTGGACGAGTGGGAAAGGTAAAACCGTAAGGCGATAGGGTTTTGGTCAAGGAGTCATGTGAACTCCTCATATTTGGTAGCAATAGTGATAGGTTGGATGGGATCCATGGCTGGTGATAAAATGGAAGGTGGTGAAGGAATAGGTGGGAGTTGTTGACAATTGGCATGAAATACGAGTGCACTTGCTTATTTTTGGTCAGCACTATGTGAACTGGTCGATCGTAGGGTGCTTCTCTATAAATGACAGAGAAAATAGTAGGAACAGGTGAATTTGGTGACAAAAAGTGGATTCGATACCAAATGTTGGTTGGAAAGTGAATTAGGCTAACTAATGCCGCTTAAGGAAAACCAATGCCGATCGGGGGTAACTACCGCCAATCACTATAGAAAATGAACAAGTGAGTGAAAAACCAGGTAGAAGGTCAAATCTGATAGGTATGCCAAATTTGATGGTGTTTTACAATGTCAATGGGAATGATGGCAGTGACAGGGACTATGAAAAGTGGAAGAAAATTAATAAAATGTCCTTTTGGTTAGGTTAACAAAAGGACTCGAACTGATGTCGGTCGTATAATCGACAATGGTCGAGGGTAACCGATGACGGTTACTGTAAAATTGAAATAGTGATGAAATAAAAGTGGTTGTGAATTAAAATTTGATGTGGAATCAGACCCATAATTATGAGAATGATGATAATATGGTATAATACACTCAGATGAAGACAAAATACACTAATTGTGATGAGGAGTGTGCAAGGATGAACAAGAAAAATGAAGAACGTGATCTCTCACCTCAAAACGCAAGCCATGCAGAAACACTAAGAAAAATGTGATCCTAGGAGTGCCTTTTATATTATGTTTGTTTAGCTTGTGCTATTTAAGGAATGACACATGAACTATGAAATAATTTTTTTTGGTGAGGATGGCTTCCTATAAAGAAGGAGATCTAAAAGGTGAGGTTTCAGGTATGTTATGGTGGGGGTGGGCTTCACTTTGAAGTATGACTCGATAAAGTAGTGAGCTAGGGAGTACCTGTCAATCCTTAGATCAGTGCAATCATTAACAGGCATTCCCAGGAAAAATGTTGTTTAAGAATATGTGTTTGTTTTAAATTTTAACAATTTGGTAAGACTCAAAGAGAGAGAGAGAGAGATGTGCTTTCTACGATTAGTTTGTGAACCATTAGCTGATCATGACTTCCATCGTATAGGTTGCCCTCAATTAATTTGAGCTAATGCAATTAATCATAATGCAATGTTCTTATTTTTAAGCACAAATCAAATTGTGAAGTTGAATGACACAATAAGTTGAAGAGGAAGAGGTATGCTCTTTCACTACAATGTAGAAAACATGAAGAAATGGTTCTTTTTAATTACACCAAAAGAAAAGTTTCCTTTAGAGAAAATAGAAAGAAAAGGTGGGTTACCAAGGAAGAAAATTAATGTGTATGCTTTTCAGAAGGGAAACAAACACACAACCTTTCCTAGGAATGAATGAATATGCAAGGAACCCCGGATGGGTCCCATCGGGCATGCCAAAATGTTTCACCTGATTCTAGATCGTTTCTTTGAAGTATTGACGAAATAGATAGGGTAACGGGCGTAGGAGGAATACCTATTCAAATGCTAGTTGATGGGTTGTTGCGCGTGTATGACTTTTCGAATTCATAGCTGATTGTGACACTTCCTTTTAGCTAGGAGGAATTACATGTAATGCACGGAAGACCACTAGAAGGAGTTAAACAATATGTGTAGTGAACTGCCTAGTGTGTGCTAGATCCAAGAAGTGTGATACTTCCTAGATGGTTGTCAGTCCACTGTTTTAAACAATTTAATGTGGTAAATAAGGTAAAACCTATTATAATTTGAAATGATTTGGATATCTCACCTAAAAAAAAAAAAATAGATCTAATCTAGCGGATAGGTTAGAATAGGATCTAAAGGTCAGGTAACTAGATTTGGGTCTCTACGGGTTTGAAAAATGTCTTAGGTAGATCACGGTGAATGAGGGTGAGAGGGAATTAAGTGGATAGGTCACTATTCTGGGTTGTATGGGAAAATAAAGAAACTGATATCAATTAAGGGTGACCGACAATGGTTGGGTGTAATCTGTGTCTTTGGCTAGTGTGGAAAATTGGGAATGCCATAGAACGAGATTTAGGCCTCCTTTATAATTGCACAAAGTAATTTGGTTGTTTGGGATGAGGTATTGGGTGATTTGGGTAGGATTTGGCGAGGTTTTAATGGGTATATGGAGGGATGAGTGTTTGAGGAGGTCAATGGGTGGCTAGGTAAACAATAGATGATAATATGATGATGAAATAGAATGAACCAGAGAAGTATAACGTTTACTTACTTGGATTCTAGTCTTGGATGCTTGTGAGTGAGGGATGGAGGTGCTGATAAGAGGTTGAAGGCTGTAGGTGATCACCAACTGAAGGAAATCTTCTACATGGGTTGCATGTACATTCCTCTTTGCTTGGTTAGATCAGATCATTGTTGGGATGGATGTACAGAAAAAGATGCTTGATCTCCTTCCTTGCATGCATGTTCTCACTAAAATTCACTCTCAGAAGATGCGATATCTCTCTGGAATGTGTTAATGTTCACCAACTTTTTCAATCTTTTTCCAATCTTCTCGCCAACTTTGAGAATAAGGTTTTTTTGGTCGAGTTAAAGGGTAACCAACGGCGGTTCCACCTTAACCGGTGAAGGTTAGGGGTAACCGCGCGATCAAGGTGGGATTTACTAGGTTTAATAAACTAGGGAGATCCTCTTTATTTCCTCGAGATCTTGTGCCATTAACCCGCAGATTAGATTGGGAGCTTCTTGTAAGCATGCGAGAATGTGGTTAGAGAGAATGTAGGCATTGATTTTTAGGGTTTAGGTAAGTTTCGATTAGTTATGGAAACTTACTAAGAATAGTCTTAGGTTGAGTTGGCTTGGTGAGGTGTCTAGGTGAAGTGCATGTGTGGATATTATTTAAATTAAGATATTTATATAATAAATATGGTGAGGATAATGAAAAATTTAATTAAATTAATTAAATTAATATTAGTAAAGTGAAGGGGCCATGGCTAGATGAATGTGATGAAGGGTGTTTATTTGTCGAGGGACCAAAGGGGAGCGTGGCCTAGTTTTAGTGTCTACACTTAGTTAGTTATGGCAACTTACTAAGAATAGGTCTTAGGGTGAGGTGGATATGTGGGCATTATCCTAATTAGGATATTTAAATAATAAATATGGTGAGGATAATGAATTAATTTAATTAAATTAATTAAATTAATATTATAGTGGGGTGAAGGGGGCCATGGATAGGTGGATGTGTTCAAGGTGTTTATTTGATGGGGGACCAAAGGGAGTGTGACCTAATTTTAGTGTCTACATTTTGCCCCTTTTTTTCATGTAGCTTGTATTGGTAAGTGATGCTGAGAAAAATAAGATGTGGTTGCCCCAAGTGTTGGTGAAGGTGATCCCCCTCAAACTAGGAACCGACGAGGCATAAGGTAGAATTGTTGAGTGGTTTGGGAAAAGGTGAAGGTGATGAAGAAGAAGGTGGGGTAATGGGTAAAAATGGAAAAAGGTCCACTCAGTAATCCAAGTAATGGGTTAGGGTCATTTGTCCACTCAAAATTCCCCTGCTCTTAAGGAAGTGAAAATTTTAAAAATTTGAGTTTGGGTGTCTTCTCTGTTGTACTCCATGTTAAAAGTCAAGAATTTGGGAAAAATCTACATTTTTTGGGTCATTCTGTGTGTTTTTCGGGCCTGTCGGACATTTTTGTCCCGCGTGTCCCAAGTTCAAACGGGCGCTCTGTTCCCCGATCGGCCGGTTTCCCCGAAGTTTGTCTTTTTCGGGCCCGTCGTGCTTTCACGTCCCAAATGTCCCAAGTCCAATCGGGCAAGTTGTTCCATTTTCGGCCGAATCGCCCGAACCGCATACTTCGCGCTTTCACATCCCAAATGTCCCAAGTTCAATTTGACAAGTTGTTCCATTTTCGCCCGATCCGGCTGAGTCGCGTGTTTCGCGCACTTTTGTCCCACACGTTCCAAAAGGCATTTGTGCATCTTTTCCCCACTTCACCCAAATCGCCCGAGCCGTGTGTTTCACACATTCATGTTTCACATGTCCCAAATGAACCAAGTGCCATTTGTGCTTATTTTTTCCCGCTCTACCCGAATATCTTGCTTATTCAAATTGGTAAATGTGCATTCATTATCTTTCTCTCTCCTAAACGGCTATATTATGAGTGAACCCCCTATGCATTTTTCACGCTGTAATTCCTTCCCGAGTTTAGTGTGTGGCTCTACCCTCCGAATTACTATCAATTTGAAGATCAAATGTCAGGGACAGTGAAGCTCATCATCTTGACTTTGGTGACTTTTTGGTCGAGGATGGCTGATGCAAACCCTACACCAACGGCGCAGATGATTCTACCATACTCATGTCGAGTCTGATAAGGAAATGGAGAAGTGCCCCGATTTTGGGCTCAGTCTACAGCCAACACGTCAGTCCCTCGTGGCAGAGACATAACCGAGGCATTGAAGAGATTCAGGCAGTGAATTTTGAAGTCAGTGGGTCCCTCCCATTCATAACCACCTGTCTTCTTCTCCTTATTCTTCTCTTCTTTTCTAATTCTTTTTCTCGGATTCATTGTAATTAGTTGAGGTATTGCGGTTGGCAATCCTTAACTAATCTTTAGTTAAAAGAAGTAGTTACAAAGAATAACTGATTTGTAAGCTATATAATGGCCTCTCCACGCCATTTTGGGAGGAGGAAGAACTTGGCTTATTTTCTGAAAGTGTAAATAGATCATAAAGAAATCAATATAGAAGGGCTTTCCATTCTTTATCTATCTGATCTCTTTTATCCCCAAGCTTTCATTTAATTTTTGTGAGGATCATTTGTCTGTGTTATGTTAAGAAACTTTGTGTTCTGGCAGATGTTATTTACAGAACTTTGTGTCTTTAAATTCCATCTTATTTATATGATACAAATGATCTTGTTTCAATTCACTGTAACTTCGCATACATAAAGAATTACTCTGTTATATATAATTTTGAGTGTTTCCTTTCTGCTCATTCCCGTACTCTCATTCCTTAGTCCTTTTGTAATTGATGATCTTTATAGAAAACACTTTCGTAATATCCAAGTTCAACCAGAAAATCATGTTTTGTATATTTGTAAATAGGTTCGTTTATGAATAAGGGAACCTATCCCATTAAAGAGGAGGGACTTCTTGTCCCCTCGATTGTTGCTCTTCGTAAATTCCTATTCGACGACCAATAGGGTCAAAGGTAGTAATATTCAAACACATGCACATGTATAAATTGTAGCACGACGTACCGAGGGCTAAAGAGTAGGAAAACTCTACATTGTCTAAGGTCGATAGGTTTATCCAAACAAGTTTGAGGTGATTATAGTATCGAAGGTATAGGATATGGTTAGGAAACATGACGCAGGTTAGGTGCATGAACATTTAGGTATGTTTCGATACACCAAGGGTTGGGTTAGGATAAACGGTCACGACAAGAGGCAAGGTAAGGTCATTATGTCAATCAACACATGTAACAGTGCCACAAGGTATAACAAACACATGAGGTCAAAGGTCACTAGCGATGTTCCAGGTCCAAGTATCTAGGTCACGGCATGGGTAGGGCTGAGGTATGGGTAAAATAATGAGTCCCAAAAGAGGCCAAGGCTAGGTAGTAAATGATGAGGTCCGGAGGGTGAGGTGAATGGTTAGGGTAAGCGTTGGGTGAGGGAAAAAAATAGTGATGGGAAGGGTAATAGGGTGAAAGTGTGGGCAATGTGGAAGAGAGGGTGACCGATGCTAGTCAAGGGTAACCGATGCCGGTATAGGGTAACCAACCATGGTAAGGTAGGGCATGTGACCAATGTCGGTGAAGGTAAAACCAACGTTGGTTAGGTCGGGGATGTTATAAAAAAGATAAATTATGTGTTTTTCAGAATCATTTGTCCGTGTGAAATAGAGGAAAATGACATGAGAGAGAGGGAAAATTGGAAAGTGTCCAGACGGAATGGAAAGATGAGTTGGTGAGCCGAACGATGGGTGATTGGTAGCAAAGAGCCAAGTCCATGAGATTAGACTGATTGATTTTATTGGTTAGAGGTGAGGTGACAAATTGGTGATGGAAGAGGCCGAGAGAGGGATCGGGTGGGCCACCGGTGTGCAGCCAAACATGCCACCATGACGATGGCAACATGATGAGGTAAGGGTCAAACCCTTTATGTGTTTTTTGAGATAGATTGGGTGAGAAGTTGGGTGGTGAAAAATTGGGTTCTTTTGGGGGGGAAAATGAAATTTGAAATGTGGGAGGGTGAATTTTGTAGAATAGGAGCAGGGAAAGAGGTGTGTGGGTGAATAGGGGGTGGGATGAGGTTAAGGGGAAGTGTAGGTGAGAATGGGTGGGTAGAAGGGTTAGGAGAGGGAGTTTTTTTAGATGGGAGGGTTTAGGGGTCACGGTTTTCACCGCAATGGTGACCAAATCGATTGAGGGTTAGCCAACATCGGTAGTTTCAAACTGGTATCAATCACAAAACAAGTGACCGATGCCGGTTTAGGGGTGACCGGGGTTGGTTAGAGATAACCGACACCAGTCGGTTTTGAGAAAAAGGGGCCGAAATGGCCCTAGGTCGAGTGGGTGAGATAGGGAAGGATAGAATAGGGTGTGTTGGTGAAAAACCTAGTATAGACGGGGGTAAAATGGGTATGGGGAAGTGATAGTGGGTGGGGAGGAGAGAAAAAATGTGATAGGAAGGTAGGTTGGGAAGAAAAAAAGAGGTGAGACAATGTGTATAGGTATGGTGTTATAGGTGAGGATGGGTATGATGAAGGTAGATTAATTTGAAGCTTGTATTGGATGTAGGGGAGAGATCAGCTGAGGATGAGAGACAGGGTGTCACCCCTACTCTTGAGAGTGCGAGGCACAATGACAGTTGAGGAGTGGTGGTACGTGGAGGAAGTTGGCTTGATTAGGTTTGATGTTATCAGCATGCAATCTAGCAACTGAGTCTGATGGTTGCTCTCATCGATAGATGGGATTCAGCGACAAACACGTTCCACCTAACAACGGATGAGATGATAGTCACCTTGGAGAACGTGTTTAGGATCATGCGGCTACTAATAGTAGGGACGCAGGTGTACTCGATCTCCTCTAAGGCCTTGGAGGAGTGGATGCTGACATTGTTTGGGAGGGACTGGTAGACATGACATTTTATAGTGTCAGCTTGAGTTACGGGGGATGTACCTAGCCCATCCAGAGGAGACAAGGCTAGTTGTTTTATTGATGGAGGTAGTGTGTTGTTTTGCACTACTAGATGTAGAGGAGGGAGATTCCCCCACTCATTGATGGGGGTACTACATGACATGTTGATGGATTGGTACTATTTTTCCGGGTGCTAGCATTCCTGGTGTAATTATACAGAGAGCTATGGGTGTATGGGCATCTGCATAGGTTTAGCCTATGTTGCACCTTTTTACTACACTGTTGGGCCTATGAGCACATAGTTTGTGTGCACCCAGTGGGTATGCCCTGAGCAGATGCATTTCCATCAAGATTGGTGTGGGTGGGGTATAAGTGATGGGTACCCGTGATTGGAGAGTGGTGATCAGACAAGGCTACACATGATGTAGCATACTACAAGTGGCTATTGGAGGGATTGTCTAGAGTGGACATCATATGGAGATGTATGTGGGTTATCCCTCATACAGGTGGATGCATGATGAGCTAGATGGCCTTCAGACTACTGAGATGGATAGAGGGGCATCATGTTGGGGAGCATGAGATGATCCCAGTTGACAGGATTAAACGGTAGTTTTGGCTACTATAGGACATACCTCCATCCTTCCCAAAGATCAGAGAGATGATGTGGAGAGGCCATTTCCTCTACCATAGCCGACAGTGCCCACAAGGCATGAGGAGCAGGTGGTAGACCGACGGATCGATGATGCCGAAGTGACAGATAGATATAGATAGTGGTGGGTGGCTCATTTACAAGCAATACCACCCGGCCTAAGGCAGGCTGGATTTAGTCACTATCACAAGATGCAGAGAGAGACACCCTACGGGGCGGTGGTGACCCTACTTACCCAGTGGGTATGGTGTAGGACATTTAGCTAGTCTAGAGGTGGAGGTGGCTGAGTTACATGTATAGGTGGCCATTCTTTATGCCCAGATGTCCCACGGTGGGGATGAAGATGGAGATGGTGATGATGGTCGAGTGGCCACCCTACAGGCACAAGTGATAGGGTTATAGGGCTATTTAGCCACGACACAGGAACAAATTGGGGCCTTACAGTCCCAGATATAGGCACAGGAGTAGAGGGATGACACCACCATAGGCATTAGGACAAGGTCCCAGTTTATAGGTAGGGGTGGGAAAGGGTCCCACAGGGACAATTATAGCATCGAGGGCTGATGGGGCTACCACAAGTACCTATATTCGGAGTTACAAGAGGTGAGAGATGAGGCCCAATATTATCAGGACCAGTTGATAGCGGTAGGGATAGATTTTCTATCATATGTCGAGTACAAGGCACAATAGGCCTCTAATGAGAGGACCAGATCATGTACCCATAGCGTGGAGAGCACATGGGGCCATCGAGCCCCGAGACATGGTCAGGGTGAGGCCACCAATTCATGGAGGCCAGTTCTAGTTGATGTACCAACAAGGACCTAACCACCACCTATGATGGGTGGGGAGATGTTAGCAGGTCACCAGACAGGGGCCGAGGAGGTAGAGGGGACATGTGAGACAAATATGGAGGATGTCCACCATGATGATGTCTAATATATGGCCCTCAATTTTGATGTAGTTTTGATTTTTGATATATACCAGCCTATGTGCCGAGAGTTGTTATACTTTTGATCATATATTGGCATGCGTGCCAAAGATGGTGAGGTTATACGAGAGTTTTGTATTTTTGAGCATATACCAGCCTATGTGCTGAAGATGGTGAGGATGTATATAAGAGTTTTGAGAGACTATATTATATACACTTGGCCTACATGTCGAAGACATTTGACAGTTATGTATATGGATATTGTATTTATATAGATGATGATGATTATGGGCATTATGTGTTTTTGTTGAGAAAATTTTATTATTATGCATAGATGGACTTATGGTAGGTGTGTTAGGCATGGATTGAGTCAGGTCATGGATTTGGGCATGATGGAGTCAGGTCGTGCTTTTAGGCATGATGGGGTCAGGTCATGGTTTTAGGCATGGTTGAGTCAGGTTTTGTTTTAGGCATGGATGAAGTTAGGTTTTAGGCATGGTTGAGTTAGGTTTTGGTTTAGGCATGATGGAGTCAGGTTTTGTTTTAGGCATGGATGAAGTTAGGTTTTAGGAATGGTTGAGGTAGGTTTTGGTTTAGGCATGATGGATTCAAGTCGTGGTTTTAGGCATGGATTGAGTTAGATTTTGGTTTAGGAATGGATTGAGTTAGGTTTTGGTTGTAATTCATTAATATTTGCAATGAATGATGATATGGGTCTTTTTAAGATGTTTTATAATACATGCATGATGTTGGTAAAGAAATGATAATCAAAATAAATGTATGTTTTGATGATGGTAAAAATGTGAAGCAATTTGTCGTTTGTTTGGTATAACTTCCAATTTTTGATATATAAAAAGGAAACAAAGTAGGGTAGAATGTGATTTAGGAAAATAAAAGATGAATTGGTGTAGACACCTATAATTACGCCTAAGCAATTTAAATACTTAAATTGTGCTAATTATCTCCTTTCCCACAAATTGATGACATATTGTCAATGATGCTCATCTTCTTTTCCATTATCATCAATTGATTACGTTAAGCTAATTAATTAAGTTGTCTATCCAACACATACCTAATTAACGACCTTTCATTAATCAACACCTTCTATCTAGTCTAATTAATTATTAAATCAGTAAATCTCTATTTAATTGGTTTAATCCCCTCCTAATGGTCTAAATCACACTAAAATCCATCTAAAAGCTTATAAAATCTTGCACATGTATTTATTAATCATATTGATTAATTAAGGCACCCCCTTTATCCACATGAGCCACTTGAGGACAAACTAAACCATCCTAAAGCTAACGCAACCTCATCTAAACCCCCTTATCCATAACTAACTCTACATCTCCATTTATCCCACATTCATGAGGATGTGTTGAATCATTTATCCTTTGGGCTATAAAAGAGCCCTCCTCCTACCTTTATACACACACCTAAATCTCTCAAGAGACAAAAGTAAGCACATAGTTTCATACTAATAGCCTTTTTTCATTCTTCAGCTCCCCATCCTTCATTCTTGAAGAGCTAAGCCTCATACCCAAGCATCCATTGAAGGATCAAAGCAAGAAATTATAATTTGATTTCCATTGGACTACTTAGGTCCATTTTAATGTTAAATTAGGAAACTAAGGGGAATAGAGTTCATGCATTTATATTGTGTTTTGATTAGATTCAAAGTTATTAATGTTTAAAGGGTAGGAATTTCTCACTTCTTCATCATGATGGTGCACATTTCCCATTTTTAACTAGGTTAGGAAGCTATTTTTAGGTGGTAGCTTTCTTGCTTTAAGTTTGGTTAAATTTGTAGAAACCCTTGCACACATTTGGCACGCCCAATGGGACACTTAGTCCCATGGCATTTTATTTTAAGTTTCTTTGTTTTGGCTAACTTTTGATATGCACATATAGTAATTAATGTCAATTTTCTTGGAATTTTTCGCATTTGATATGTGTAAATTCATGTTCATAGCCATAATTTTAATGGGTTATTTCCATTTTTAAGCTAACTTATCAAAAATTGAGATATTGTGAGTTTTTTTGTGTTTGCTATCATATTTTTGTTGTAGGTCTAGCATAGGCACAATTTTAGGAGCGCAAGCATGATTTTCATGGAATAGGTGTTGTTTTTAGGGCACACATGTCTCTCTAGTGGTGCAGGTGTCCTGTTAAAATATGTCATTCTATCTCTCTTGACCCTCGTGCATGCACACTAACCACAGTGCACATACCTAAAACAGGGGCATAGGTGCACTAACTTTGGTGCACTCGTATTTTCTTACTATACCTTCACTACATACTCAAACCTATCAGATCGGCACATGCACCCTAACTAGGGCACACATGCGGTTTTAGTGGCATAGGTATATTTTTTTGGTAATGCGGTTATTCTATCTGTTTTTCTTAGAGTAGTGCATATGTTGTTTTTGTGGCGCACACACCTCTCTGGTGGTGTAGGTGTTTAATAGATCTAAAAATTCCACAGAGTGGTAGAAGTATTATTTTAGGGGCACAAGAACTATTTTCATAGCGCATACATCTCTCGGGTGGCACAAGTACACTGTGTACCAAAAATAGCCTTTGGTGACACATACGTCCTAACCCGCACGCACGCGCTGAAAAAGGGGTGTAGGTTTCCTTTTGAATTTTTGTGAAATTAACATGTTGATGTGCTAACATTCTTACATGTTTATCTAATCATATATTTGTCTTTGCAGGATGTTTTTACATGTTTGTATTTGATTAGGTAGTACTTTGCATTGTTTACTTATAAAATTAAGATCACATATGATCTTCCTTGCAAATCCCTTAGGCGATCTTGGGAATCAGAAATGATTCTTAAGTCCTTTTGATGCTTTGAGATTGTTAAGGGTATTTGATTTGGAATTGGTTAATTTGGCATAGTTGAATTAAAGTGTTTTTCCATTTGATATCTTTTTGGATTTTGGAAGACAATCACATATGCTCTTCTCTTGCGTCCTTGGAAAATATGGAGAATAAAAAATGATGCCTTCTCTTTTGATGGAAAACTACTAAACATCATCATACAGGACCAAAACGCTTGTCAAAGAACAGAGGAATCGAATTTTTTTCAAAACTACTAATACAATTGTTATATAGGTTGCCAAATGGTATTCAAGCAAACCAAATCTAATTAAAAAAGATAAAAAGAACAATATATTCAAAACACTATATTGCAGGTTTCGGAAAAGGGTACATCCCTCTCTGCTCAACTGGAACATAACCCCTTTGGCATAACACCTTAAGCTATAACAACGGGGGTAGTTCCAGGAACCCCAAAGTAGTCCACACAAGAGGGAACCTTGTGGATGAAATGGGAAGTGCTCCGCACTACCTATCTGACTAGTAAATCCTTTGTGAGATAGAGTTACAAGTTGTCCCTATGTGACCCTTTTAAGTACACATTTGGATGCATTTATTGCCCACTGTGCTTGAAGGGGGCAAAGTCAAGATACTCCCAAACTAGTCATTATGACTTTTTGGGTAAAACGTCCCGCTCGTGGATAATCTTTGTAGCACCTAGGATAAGAGAACCACCTAGGAAGATATAATTTGGCTAGGAGCCCACTTTAACCATTCTAAAATAGTGTTGAGTTGTGAACCATATTTTCATTGAGAAACATGTGACGCGTTACTTTTGCCTAGTTTCCACTTGTCTTAAGGCAAGGCAAAACTTTGCTAAAGTGAAGCCAACATTTTTCATCCTTTTTTGATTTTCTTCCTTCATATTTTTTAGACACTTTGTTGATCAGAAGAAGTGTGATTACCTTTGTGTTACCAATTAGCTGTTTTTATCACTTTTATGTTTGTTTACACCCATCCATGTTTGCAGTAATGGTAAGTTAAATGTCTAAAGTGTGTAGAGGCATATTCACATCATTAGTAGCCATTGTGATCTTGATAACCATGTCAAGATCATCATTGTAGTTAGGCATGGTTTATCATCATGAAATTCCTTAGAATATTTAGCTTGTTTATATCGTATCACTACAATTTTGATATTTATGTCTTGTTTCTTGTAAAATCGACATAAATACCTATATTATAAGGTTACGCTGCACACATTTTTAACTATTCCTAGCTATAATTTGAGATTTTTAGTTCGGTTCTATTATTACCTCGATTTTAAAGAGTGCTAGGTGTTACCATTTGTGCGTGTTATATCAATAACACTTTGATATCAATACTTCACTTTTTGGCAAAGTGGGTTAACATATCTTGGTGATATTGTTGTGTCATTCATGAATTGTAATTGGAACTTTTTGAGATATAGGTATTAATCAAGTTTGAGCTCACTCATCATATATATTGATTGGGAGATTGCATTAAATTCTTGTATTTACTTACGTTTTATTCATTTCCTTGAACTTGGCATAAGTGAAAACATCTTGTTAATCATTTTACGCCGTGAACTACTTTTTGAAATGTAGTCTAGGAGGTGCTTCATTTTAACAAGTTTCAATACCAAATACTTATGTCACTAGTGATTTATCACTCTATCAAATTGGTATTCTCACATTGTTAACTTATTCATACTCTTAACAAATACATTGGCATTTCACTTAGGGGTGATCACTAATTTTTAAGCACATTTACAACTTACCCAAGTGAAACTATCATGAAAACATGGCTCCTAAAACGTTTCTAGGTTTAAAGAAACAAACATATGAGGAAAAACAAGCGCAAGCTTGGGAAACCTCTAATAGACAAGGGTCAAACCCCTTCATTGGACATGACCTAGGACCACTATTTTCTACGTAGAAAAGGAAATAGAAGAGATGGTCGATCATAGTGGAAATGAATTAGAATCACCACACATAGAATTTGATTTTGACCCCACTCTACTAGACAAGTTTCTTCTCAGAAACAAAGATAGAGTGTTGGCACGGGTCATGGAATTAGGGGCCAAATTTCCCACCGAGAATGAACCAATAATACCTGCAAATGACGCTACTAAGGAAGAATGTCCCCTTATCAATATGGAAGATATTTTAATAGGCAGACATGCTTCCACTTCTTACGTAGGAAATGATAAAGTGGTAGGGCATAGAATACCCTTTATCAAAGTGCCACAAAGAAACAAGATAGAACATGAAATAGGTGAAGAACCTCCACAATACGAGGAGGAGGAACCTTTAGAAGAAGAAGCCACAATCCAACAAAAAATCAGTAACCTAAGCTGAAAACTAGCTTTGCTTACTTCCCATGTATAGAAAGACACAAACAAGAACGTTCAAAAGTTGAGGCCTAAGGTTAAGATCAATGAACTCCATCGGAAAACCAAGGAGAAGAAGACACAGGGTATCATCACATATAAATCCCTGCTTCTCCCACTAAAGAACAATTGCTCGCAAAGGAAGTGCAATATATGAAAGTGACACTTACAAGCTTACAAGAGAGAAATATAGGGAGCATTAGGAAATATCAATACGAAGAATTATGCCCCTATCCTTTTGAAAAGACAATGACCCTTCAACCCTTTCCAAATAAATTTGATATGCCAAAATTTGACAAATACAAAGGAAAAGGAGACCCAAGGGATCATGTTAAATATTTCTACATGGCATGTCAAGAGGTGTCTTATAGTGACAATTACCTCATCTGAATTTTTCCCAAGAGTCTCGGAGGTCAAGCATTTGAATGGTTTACACACTTACCATGAGGATCAATTTTCACTGGCGGCCGAGTGGAAGAAATATTCATGTGTCACTTCTCATATAACATAAAGAGTGACATAACCATGAAAAACTTGTGTGGGGCAAAGTAATGCCCAAATGAGACCTTCTCTAGCTTCCTCCAATGGTGGAGAGGGATAGCTAGTCACTTCCCTTGTGCTTTTCCTAAAAAGCAGTTGGTCCGTATTTTTGTTCCCAATGTGAACCCAGATATAGCTTTCCACCTCCAAATGCATTGTGTCTGTACTTTTGAGGAGGTTATTGAGAAAGGGATTCAGATAGAAAAGGCTCTCATTGCCAAAGGCACCCTCAAAACCCAATCTAAAGACAACCAAAGTGTCAAACCCGCGGAAAAGCTGAAGATCTTTAACAAAAACAAAAATGTGCTGGGAGACAGAATCACTGATTCTAAACATGTTCAAATGGTCCAAATTGGTCAACTTTTAAACTGACCAAGGGCCCAATTCAACCACCACCAAAGTGAAATTTTTTTACCTCTATTAATGAACCATTGTCGGTCATACTAAAATAGTTGGATGCGGCCTACATGATGACCTATCCTACCACGCAACCATTTGACGACAATGCTCCAAAACCTTCATGGTATAAGGACCATGAATATTGTGAAATGCATCACGTTAAAGGACATAAGACAGAAAAATGTTTGTGGCTTTGCCACTATATTCGAGGACCTCATTGACAATGGCGAGATAGAGGTGGATAACCCTAGAAAAACACAAACACCTATCAAGAAAATGGGGATTTATAAAGAACCATTCCTCAAGTATGATATGCTGGAATGGAAAAATGCGGATCGGGAGAGCCATCCCAAACTTATAAATCGTGAATTATTTGTATACCAAAAGAGATAATAACCATTATGATTCACTTACGGATGTATTCACTTTGTGGTGTGACGTGTGTCAATACCATCCGAATCAAGGGAGAGGACTACATTGTGGTAACAAGGCGTGCCCACCTCGTGATTCCGAAACCATCTCCATTGAACCCACAAACCTATAAATATAACGTTTTAGAACAACTTGAGAAGATGTCTGCTAAGATTTTGATCTTAGATCTTCTCAAGATATCCAATGTGCATAAGGACATTCTGTATCAAACTCTTCAAGGGTTGGGAGTGCCTTTAAAAGTTGATCTTGCACACCTTCAAGACATGGTGGCAAACATTGCACCAAGTGAGCATCTCACTTTCAACCATAGGGAGATCCCTACCGAGAATCCTACACACAATCTTCCCTTATACATTGAGGTAGTTGTCACCCGCATGAAAATCAAATGGGTTCTTGTGGATAATGGTTCGAGGGTTGAACATCTGCACTCTTAAGTTGGTAAAACAATTGGGACATACGAGAAGAATATATTAAGTCCCATATTATCACTATCACTGCATACAACAATGTGGAAAGAGATTCGAGACACCATTACATTGCCCATGGAGGTGGGCCCCACTTATCATCGACAAAGTTTCATGTCCTCAACTTGGAACTTCCATATAACATGCTTCTAGGCTGACCATGGATTCATGCCATACGGGCCTTATCATCAACGTTTCATCAATGTATAAAGTTGAAGCATGAGGGAAACATGGTTACAATACCAGGAGATTCGAGATCCTTTTTCTCATTGTAGAGCTCTCAATAGATTTGCACGAAAGGGTACATACATATGTCCCTCCACATATATAGTTGTCCCTCTCTAGTTTGAGACCATGGAATCCTAGGTGGATTCAGATTCTCTTAGTTCTTGTGCTCATGGGGCATCTACTTCATCATCTCCATTTGATTCATGGGAGATGAAAATCTGGAATATGGCTATGGGGAGTATAATGTACAACAAGTGCTCTTGGTTTCAGACCGTCTCATTGTCACCCAAGACTAGAGGTCGACCCAACTACCACTTCAGGAGACCTAGAGAGGAACACACTATTGGGTCATTCCTACTTGGAGGCTTGTTAGCTAAGGAAAAATTACTTGATCCACCTATAACTTGGGTCCCTAAGGACACTCAGCCATCCTATTATCAAACCCTGGAATATGAAAAATCTAGCAGAATGATGTACTCCATGGACTCTGAGGCCTAGGATGTGGGAGGAACGAACAAGGACAAAGAGAACCAGTCCCTCTTCCACATTTCAAAATAAAAGATATGGCATTAGGATTTTCCCTTATGGAGCACACCCCAATGATGAAGATGTAATTTGTTCTAAGCGTGAGGATAGTTCGATTATCTAGACAGGATACAAATTCCCATTGTAGCCAATATGAGGATCTAGCCTCCACAAAAATTTTCATGAAAATGTTGTCCTAACCTTAACCCCCACAAAACCAACCATTGACCTTGTATACCCTTCCCTTATTGAGTGGGACCAAAAACATCATGTGTCACTAGATTTATTCGAGAATGAAAAGGATATTGTAGAGTTCATAGGCATAAGGGATACAATCCCCATTATAGATCACAAGAAAGGTTTCTTTATCGACTTAGACACTGCGCCTACTTTGGCGGAGGATGAACTTTGTGGTCAACAAAATTTAAAGAAAAGTGAGGGAAAAAGTTCTAAAGAAAAGCCTCAGCAAAAATCAAAGTCCAAGTCACACAGTGAAAACCTCTTTGAGGCACTGGCTGACAAACAAATAAGAAAATCAAAGGACAAACAAAGTGACCATGCCAAGGAAGAAAATATCATGGAGACATCCATGGATGAAAATCTCAACCTACCTCCCGATCCTATGCATATGGAGGATTTGTCAAAATTGTTAATCAAAGAAACCATTGATATCAATATTGGTACCAAAGAAGATCCCAAGATAGTAAAATTGGGAGCATCACTCTCGGCTAGAGAACAAAAGATGTTCACTATGCTGCTAGGAGAGTTTATTGATGTGTTTGCATGGTCTTACAAAGACATGCCCAGCTTAGATCCAACTTTGGTCATGCACAACTCTGTGGTGCACGCAGATGCTACCCCTATCAAACAGAAGCTTTTAAAGATGCACCCAAGAGTGGCCCTTTTGGTTAAAGAGGATTCGGAAAGGTTATTTGCAGCAAGATTCATCAGACCAGTTGTTTATTTTGAATGGATATTGAACATTGTTCCTTTCTAGAAGAAACCTATCGATATAAAAAATTGCATGTATTTTAGGGACATCAATAAAGCTTTCCCTAAAGATGATTTTCCATTTCCCAACATTGACATGATTGTTGAATCAACGGCATGGTATGAAATGCTATCACTCATGGATGGATTTTCAGGTTATAATCAAATTAAGATCGCTGAGGAGGACCAACACAAAACAACTTTTACGACTCCTTGGGGCACCTTCTGCTATCAGGTGATGCCATTTGGCCTTAAGAATGCAGGAGCAACTTATCAGTGGGCCATGACAGTGATTTTTCATGATATGATTCATGACATCATGGAAGACTACGTAGATGACATCCTAGGAAAGTCCAAAACAAGAGAGGATCATCCAGTTATTTTGTGGCGTATCTTTGAATGCCTACGTGAATACAAAGTTAGGTTGAATCCAAAGAAGTGTGTCTTTGGTGTGCTATCTGGGAAACTATTGGGCTTCATTGTGTCAAGATGAGGTATTGAGGTAGACCCTACTAAAGTGTCTGCTATTACTAAAATGCCTCCACTTGAGAATATCAAGCAACTACGTAGCCTACAGGGGAAAATTCAAGTCGTTCGTCACTTCATCTCCTAGCTTGCAGATAAATGTCAATAATTCACCCATTTACTTAAAAGGGATGTCACTTTATTCTGGGGACTGAGCAACAACAAGACTTTTCTTTGCTTAAATAGTACTGCTAATCCACCTATCCTCATGCCTCCCACTCTAGGAGAACCACTTTTTCTCTATATTTCTACTACACAATTCACTATTGGTGTGCTACTCACCTAATACGAGCTTTGCCATAAGGAGAAAGTGGTGTACTATGTGAGTCGCACCCTCATCGCCTATGAACTCAATTATCCTTAAGTTGAAAAGGCTTTCTTGGTCGTTGTTTTTACCTTTCAAAATCTTCACCATTACCTGCTGAATACTAAGACCAAGATCATATCCAAGGTTGACCCACTCAAGTATTTGGTGTCCAAACCCAATCTCATAGGAAGAATGGCTAATTGGATCATTGTACTTAGTGAGTTTGACATAGAATTTTTCCATCAAAAATCGGTTAAAGGACAAGTACTTGTAAACTAGCTAGTGGAAGCACCTTTGCAAAGCATGAAACCTTTGAGTCTTGATCTACCAGATGCCTCCTTGCTCTACATTGAAGAATCTATTGTATGGCAGATACATTTGATGGATCATTTACGTTTCATGGTTTAGGTGCAGGAGTGGTCCTTATTACTCCTTTGGGTGATCCTATACCACAAGCTTTTTGCTTGGGCTTCCCTTGCACAAACAACATTGCAGAATATGAGGCACTCATTGTGGGGATGAAACTAGCCATCAAGTGGAATGTTCATCTGTTTATGTCATAGGTGATTCATAGTTAATCATCAAATAGGTTAATGATGAATATAAGGTTAAGGATGACAAGCTCATACCTTACAAAAAGTTAGTGGAAACTCTAAAGGAGTATTTTGTGCGCATTATCTTTGAGAAAATCCCGGGATCGTAGAATAGATTGGCGGATGCCATGGAAATGGTGGAATCTATGCTTCATATTCCACCAGGGAATAATAATATGCAATTCTTTGTAGAAAATCTATGCTAGCCCATGTATGACGTGCCATAATCTTGCTCGGCTTGTGAGGTTGTTGGTCCCCATTCCTGTGGTACAAATCCATTTTTACCTATCTTAAGGATAGAACATTCCCTCCCGATATCTCCCATTCTAAAAAGAAAAGCCTAATTTTCCGATAGCATATTACACCCTTTTAGGAGGTACACTTTATCGTCATGGCTACGATGGGAATCTATTACATTGTCTGGATGTGACGGAGTCAATCTAGGCAATCAAAGAAGTGCACGAAGGGGTATGTGGAGCACATACAAACAGAATGGTCTTGGCTAAGAAACTATTGAGAGTAGGTTACTATTGACCTACCATGGAAACTGATTATTGTAATTATGTTATAAAATGTGTGCTTTTCCAAAAGTATGGAAATTTCATCCATGCTCCATCGCAACCATTGCAACCTATCACTACCCCATGGCCATTCTCCAAGTGGGGACTTGATTTAATAGGAAAACTTACTCCTACCTCATCTGATGGTCATACACATATCATCACAACCACATAATATTTTACAAAATGGGTGGAGGTTGTCCCTTTAACCTATGTCATAGGAGCACAAATTTCTAAATTCATCATGAATCACATTATTTTCCGATATGGTATTCCTACAACCATTATTATAGATAATGGGAAGTCATTTAAGAACAAAATTGTGAAAGGTATTTTCCAATGGTTCCAAATCAGATTAAAATTGTCCAAGCCATAATACCCTCAGGGTAATGGAAAAGCTGAGGCAAAAAACAAGACTTTGGTAAGAATAATGGAGAAGATGGTTAGCAAAACAGGTTGAAACTGGAACCTATAAATCCATCCATCCCTTTGGGCTTACCGAACATCCATTCACACTCCTACGGGTGTAACACCATATTCCCTAATGTTCGTGACAAAATATATCATCACTTTAGATATCAAACTTCCATCCCCGAGAATTTCTCTTGAGGATTATCTAGATAAGGATGAAGATTATTGAGTGGCAAGACTAGCTGAGTTAGAGCTCTGGATGAGAGGCGTATTCGTGCTCTTAAACACCAAAGTGTATCAACACGAGTCTCCAAAATTACAACAAGAGAATCATCCCTCATCGGTTTGAGGTTAGTGATTTAGTCATGAAGGAGAACCAATTCAACACAAGAGCAGAGCGAGAAAAGAAAGGGAAGTTCGAATAACATCGAGGACCCTATGTCATAACATGCAAGTACAACACAGGGGCTTATAAACCGGATCACCCCAATGGTGATGAGCTCGATCCCATGAATTCCATGTATCTTAAGTGGTTCTATGCACAAAAAATCAAAAATAAAAAATAAATCAGAAAAGAACGAAGTACAACACAAGTGGGGCTTAAGTGATGAGCTCTGCAGGATCCCATGAATTCCATGTATCTTAAGTGGTTCTATGCTTGAACATGGCGCAAGGAAGTTAAAAATCAAAAATCAAAAATAAAAAAATAAATCAGAAAAAGAAAAGAGAAAACAAGTCATCCTCTTGTGAAAACCATGCAATTTTGGCTCTTTGGAAAAGTTCTTGGGTGAAAACTAGTTTTCAACACCTCGGGAGGATTTGTTGTTCACAAGCATTCTGTATTAGGAGGGTAGTTGTCTTTGGCCTAGACCCAATTCTACCTGTAGACACCAAATTTGGGTCTTACGACGCCCTATACCTCATATGTCGTCCTGCAACCTAACCCTACCTCACCACCTAAACCTTACACAATTAATTATTTATTAATTACCTTATAATTAATAAATCCACATCTCCAACCCTGCCACCTCACCTCACCACCTCAATATGACCTAGCCCTAACCCTAAACTAACCTAATTAAGAACTATGACTTGGTCGAGACCCACACCCATGACTCATCACCCCTCACCCGCATCAAAATGAACCTAATAATCACTTGACCAAGCCCACAACTGATCCTCGGGAGAAAAGGAGGGAAAGTTGGCTATTTTACTAAAAATAACCAACTTTGACCTAAAGTACATCGGTCCTCTACTCGACCGGGCGGTTACGCAAATCGCCATCAGCCTCAAATGACCTCCCCCAACCAAAATGACGCGATCTGGAATTCATTGGCAAGGAGAGACAAGTGAAGGAGAGAGAAGAGTTTGTAAAGAGGAGTATCGAGCCCAAGACTATAACTAAGAAACTAGAGCATTGTCACACTCATCTAAACATTCGGAGAGTCGGAGGATAGCTTCATCAAATCACTTCTTATTTGGATCATCCTAACTGAGCCTTGCCTTCGCCACTGCATTCATTGGACCTACATCCACATCAGAAACTATTAATTAGTCTCTTTTATCACCTTGTATGCTTCTAGACACTACTTTGTGAACTTTTAATTCATAGGGATTATAAGCTCACTCTTGGATCTACTACCCGGCAACAACCTGCACCTAACCTTCGGTCATCCATCTCTATATTGCCCCAAAGACAACTCTCTCACTCTCTGAGTCTTCTCTATCACCCTACTACTCCCCTCAACCATCTACCAACCTTCCAAACCTCATAACCACCTTACACCAACCTCCATTTAAAAATCCCTAAATCACTGCCCCTACCGATATCGGTTATTCCCTACCACATCGGTTTTATAACCATGATCGGTTATCCAGTGACTGGCATCGGTCACTGTGACTTATACCAAAACCAACCTTTCACGTATTCACCTCAAAAAATATCATGTCCAGCCTGGTCTATCCCTGTAACTTGATATGAACATATCAATAACCAGTGACCAAACAAATAGCATGACATTCTATTATTGGTAGTTTAGTCTCTATTACTTTTAGTAACGAGATAGCTAAATCGTAAGTTCGCAATAGCTTCTTTATTATCATTTGCATCAATTTGTATCAAAAGGAACTGGACACCTTTGAAAGGAAGTCTAATATTTCCTGGGCCCAAGGCAGTTCCCTCACTTATTGTTTAATTAAAATCTGGTGGTCTTGCATTCTTATTTACAGGTAGTCATTCCCAGATAAAAAGGAGCTCTTCACAATCAGTCTGATCTCTCTACGGTATGTGCACACCTTCCCAAAACTCAACATGTATTCCTCCTAATCCTAACCCCTATCTGTTTCTTAAGAGAATGAAAGGATATAATTAACTCTATTCTGGAACAAAATTTTGTGCGAAACATTTTGGCACGCCCGTGGGACCCTTCTCGGGTTTCTTTCTTTCTTACTTGTTTTCATATTGGGAGCATACTTGCTGTTTTTTTCTTCTAAATATTCACAAAATATTTTGTCATTTTGGTAAAATAATTTGTATTTCTTTCGTATCTTTGCATTAGTGAAAGTCATGTTCTTAATCTCTTCTCTTTCTTTGCTTCATCGAATAGCATTTTCGATTTGGGTTTAAAACACGTGCATCACATTCTTTCTTGATGTTTTTAATTCTAGTGAACGTAGATTAAGTAATAGGTCGTACACATGGGGGTGATATCCACGGTATTGACAAGAAATTAATCTTACTCTCACTACACAACACATACCAAATCACATCATAATCTACACAACATCTCAAACATCCCCCCTTCCCGCGGTATTCCTTCGCCCGATTGAGGTAGCCTTACAAGCCAAAACAAACTTGACATCTCCCTTAGGTATTTTTTGTTAGGATTGACATCATCTTGCGTCTAAGGCATAAGCCCAAAGTGATTAAAACTAATCCTAGGGTTAGTCTCTTGAGTTGCTTGTGTATCTTGCTTGTTTTGTTTTCTTTCAGTTCTATTTCTCGGTTATACCTGTCTCAGTGATCACTTCAGACAGTTTGGTGGGTATACTAAGCCTTGTTATCCCTCAAACTAGCAGCCTCTTACATTCTCTCTTTTCCTTCACAGTGACCAACACCAGTCATCTTCTACCAACATCGGTCACCTAACCAACGCTCGGATACAATCTGACCGACATCGGTTACTATGTTTCACATTTCCTAGAAACCAACAACCTACCAATTCCAACATTTTGTTGTTGTTTCTGTTCCTGATTGACTAATTCCTGCTATATCTTCTTGTCCATGGTTTTTATCACCTAGCAACAAGCCGCAGCCATGGTTTCACATGCGTGTTTCGTGTCTTTTCCTGAGTCACCCCCTTCACATCCTATGGGGAATCCTACGGACACCAGTTCTTTTCCCAAGATCCTTGTAGGAGATAAGGACTTGGCCAAATTTTTGGATGATAATCCTAGCACCGTACAGTATTATTTTTCTCATACCCCTGACTATATACCCAACGGTCAGCTCCTCTTTGGTATGCCTATTAGTATAGCCACTCACTTAGCCCCTTCTCCACCTAATAACTCCGCCTCACCATCTTCATCCTTAGCCCCGTCTCCCAGCTCAGTGGCTTCGATGGTCCATACTACACCAATTGGCTTTCCTTTGGTTAATCGGGGGGCCCACATATCACTACCATCCACCGCCCCTACCTCATCCCGCTTGCAGATTGCCTGTTTCATAACTTGTTCTCTACCACCTATCGACACGAGCTTTCCCTCTCAGGCTCCGCCCACCTTTTCATTTACACAAACGCATCCGGTGGCCTCAACATCTTATATAGAACACCCTTATTTGGCCACCCCAACACATCCATCATTGATACCTTATCAACATTTATCCCCACCATTGTCTAGTAGCGGATCTTGGACCAATCCTCCTCCGTTTACGATGACAAAGACCATCATCTAACCCAACCAATGATTTAATCAAATAGATGATGGACAAGATGTAAAATCTTGAGACTTCGCTTTGAATCCGTAACACCCTCGACATACGAGCAAGTTTTTCAGAGTCTATTCATCCTTCTCGTCCCCCTTCATACATATCCTCCTCAATCGTTTAGACACGCTTTCTATTTGATTTCTCATGATGATTCCTTACTACTCTGTACCTTCCCCATGTCCTTATTAGGACCTACATTGGAGTGGTACAGAGCTTTATCCCAGCACTCAATCTTCTCCTTTAACTAGTTAGCCCAATCTTTCTTGGAGCATTTCTCCATCAATATTGCCAAGAAAGTATCCATTACCGATCTCTATGCCATCCGACAATTTGAAGATGAATCTATCATAGATTTTGTTGGACGATGGTGGGACCTCATCAACCAACTTCCTTATGCCTTACCTCAGGCCGAGCTCATCAAACTCTTTACGTGGGCCTGCGCTAAACACATTTCTCACACCCTCCAAATTCAAACTTTCTGCACCTTTGATGAGGCCTTTACTATGGCTCGGAAACTAAAGATTTGAGCCTTAGAGGAGAGAAATTTAAGTTACACAACAAAAACTCAAATGTCCGAACCCAAGACTCCACCAACAAACCCAACACCACCAACTCTCACGCATCGTCTACTTCAAATCAAGAGGAGTTGTACACGCGGTGACGGTCAAATCTCAAGCACCATCTAATACCCAGCCAAAATTCACCTATAAGTATAAAGCCAAGCCCATCAAATACACTCCCTTGGGAGAAACTTATGATGTGATCTTGGACAAATTGCTTAAAGTAGGAGCTATCACCTTGCCTCCTGTTAAACCTCACTCCGGGTTTGATTCCACCCGCACTATACCTTCTTGGTATAAATAAAATGACTTATGTAACTTCCATCGCGTGAAGGGACACAACCACGAAAAATGAAAGATGCTAAAAAACATAGTGCAGGAAATGGTTGATGCAGGGGATATAACCCTCGATAATCCTAATGCCCCTACTAATTGAAATTTAAAAATATTCAACAAACCATTTCCAAACCATTCCTCTAATAGTAACACAAACCAAGAAACCTTAGCCGAGGAGAACAGTGTGCATGAGATCCATGTGGTTTTCAACTCCCAACCAAGGGCTTCCATCGAGGAAATTTTGAATCAAGCCTCTTCAACGATGCAGGAGTCCTTACCCCCTTCTCCTTCATCAGACAAGAGGATAGCCCTCTGCTATTATAGTACCCATAAAGGAATCAACCGCCTGAGTTCTCTTCTCACAGAAGAGCCTTATTACACCACATCCCTACAAGACTGTGAGCGAATGTTATCCAACTTATCTATTTCCCAAACATCTCCTTCCACCACACTTGCTGCAAAAGAAGAAGATCACCACTTTTTATGTCATCCTTAGAAGAGAAACCCTCGATCCTACACCACCAAATTCCTTAACCATGATGGATCCTCTGAACATTCCCTCCTCGTATCGAGTTCTTCATGACCTAAATCTTTCCAGCGACCGGTCGACCTCTTAATACCCATTGATACAACACCTTATTCGCCCCATATCACACCCCTAGTGGACTAGAATCACAACCCACTTCTCTTTCATACCAAAATTCCCGTCCATATGTGAAGATTGTCATCCCCCAGAAGATAGACGACTCTTATGGGAACATTTGAGTACACCATGCTCTACTCAAATGCAAATGACTAATCCAGACACCTCTACCATATACCCAAAGTTTTTACAAAAGTTCAAAATGCCTATGTCCTCACCTCCACCCCCCTCATCTCTACCAAATACCTCATCCACCTCTATCAACCTAGCCAAACCTTCCCCTACGCTTGGGACTTCACCAATACCCAACCTGACACACCCACCTAAACGGTTAGACTTATCCAAAATAAAGTTGTTAATCCACCTAGGAGATAGACCCAATCTCCTCAAGTCCAATCTATGCCTCCGCCACAACTAAAACCCTCACCCCCGATCACACCACTACAACAGGCACACGACTTCAACCCTCACCGTCACACCTACCTTCTATATTGGGGCCTCACCCCTCCACCTTGCCTCAATACACCATGCCTCCCATGTCTTCTTTAACACGACCAACACCTTCTGCACCCATACAAAAATCCACAGGCATCTCAACACTGTCACCCCAAGTATCTTTCCTACCTACCAACCCTAAGCAAACTCGATCATCGAAGGAATTGTTTGTTGCCGCTCCTCTTTCCCGTGGTTGTTTCCTGCCACCACGTCATCTATGGCCTCATCATCTAACCAACTAAACATGACTTCTGCATAGAAGAAGCCACACCTAGTTAAACCCAATCATCAAAATCCCTTGCCTAAACCACCACCCGTATGAACCACTCGTACCCAACCATTACCAAAACAATCAATAATCTCACCCACTCAATCAATAGCCTCATCTTCATTTGACCCACTCAAAGGATCTTATGCCAAGATCCTTAATATGCTGGTAGGGGATGCGACCATTTCCATACCCCCACTCAGAACCTATGATCCATCTAAACCTTAACCTATAGGTTATGATGAATCTAAAATCTATGCCTACCACTGCTCACCAGGACACAATGTAGAAGGATGCAACGCTTTGAAAGCCATCCTTTGCCAGTTGCCTATCTCGGATAGAAAATCTCAGAAGGACAACTTACGGAGGGAAAAGATCTTAGCTTTGATCCCTTCACCTATACCACCTGTCCCCACCTCACCAAAATATATCATCATTTCCACCCCACCTCTCAAGAACAATGACTTATCCCTATCATCTTCCTCATCTCGCATTCATGAGATCAACATGATTAGCATTGCTACTCGAGGTCAGAAAAACAATGGAAAAGCTAAAGAAAGCACACTTGCGGCCTCTCTTTCTTCTTCCGCCATCCCAATCGCACCACCACCTAAAGTGGTTATTCGTGGACCTACCTATCTAGTCTCTGATGGAGTTGCCCATCGCACTATGATCAAACAACTTCACCAATCTTCTGTAAAAATGACACTCTATGATCTCATTCAAACATCTGAATCGCATCGACAAGATCTAATTGAGATCCTTCAAGGGATAGAGGTACTACCTAAGGAAACCTTACCCGTCGCCTCCATATTAACACCCAACCACGTCGCTTCTCTCACCAAACAACCTACCTCCATAACCACTTCGTCCTCGTACAAAATGCAAGCCGCCAACTGCTTTGTCAAGCTTTTTCAAGAAGAAATTGTCATCTTTGGTGCGTAAGATCCCGACCCCACTCTTTTCATCTCAACTTACGTCTAAGACATCTAAGTACATCATGTTTTGATTGATTTAGGGTGCTAGCCTAAACATCGTTTCTTCCAAAGCCTTCCAACAGATGAATATCCCTCCTAGCTGCATGTGTGCCAACCCCACCATGTTGCGTTCATTCAATGATGCTATTACTTCTACCCTAGGCACCGTGATCCTTAACATTCATGTAGGGCCATGTACATATTCTATGTCCTTGAGGGAGAATTCTAATACAACATGTTGTTAGGCTGCCCTTGGATCTAGGCTATGGGATGCGTTCCCTCCACCTTACATAGATGCATAAAATTTGAGTATGAGGGGAAGTCATACACCGTCATAGCTGACGCTTCCCCCTTCAAAACCTGTAATATATTATACCACCCTAATGATGTGCTTGTACTAGTCAAGACACCCATTGATCCAACCCAACCATCTACTTCAACCACGCCTCAACCATCCACCTTAGCCGCACCCACACCTTCGACCAATGAAACCACCGACACGAATACCACTTCCTTCCCCGTGGATAACATCCCAACCTCAAATCCCTTGGTAGATATTTTTCAACACCTTACGTTGGGGGAGTACCACCTATACAACGTTAGCACCTTCCATACCCCACAGGAGTACGGACAGTTACATGCGCATCCTACCTATGACCGTCGTGTGGGGGAGGTGATCTCCTACAGACCACCTAATTGCCACACCAACCTAACGTATGGGGGTGTTGACGCATCCTCTGTCACCCCCGAACCTCCCCTTGGTGTGGTTCCCTTCCAATCAGATTTTCAATATCTAACCAACTGTCGTTTCACCCTCACCTTCCTAACACGTTATGCTTGGAAAGGTTTTGGTTTCGGTCTTTATGAACAAGGACAACATACGATTATTCCCATGACTACATGCAAACACAAAGATCGTAGTGGTCTTGGATTTTCTGAACCACCTACACTGAAGAAACCTCATGTCAATTGTATCCAGGAAGATGACGAAGTCACCCCTTCTAAACCATCATCACCCATTTTTCCATCTTCACCCACGGAGTCGATAGACCTGGAATCTATCCCTCCTAACTTTTTTTTTTTCATGAATGCTATCTTCCTAGGTCCTCTCACTTATCAATGCGATGGTGAAGACCCATCTTCTCTCCCCCTTTTGTATCCAGACATGATCAAAGAAGACTCACCTTTGATTAATGTTGTGGAGTGCCAGGATGATGACTCCATCCTCACCTACCTTGGTGCGGATGACTCTTATATTCAATGCACCTTACCATCTAAAACCCAAACCATGTTGAATGAGTTGACTATAGAAATCAACATCCACACAGAGGACGATCCTCACATTGTAAAGATCAGACAATCTCTTGACACATCAGAACAAGCCGCCTTCACTACCTTCCTCCGTGCCCACAATCAAGCTTTCACTTGGTCCTATGCCGACATGCCAGGAATCGATCCTGACATTATTGTCCATAACATCACTCTGAAACCAGACTCCAAACCAGTTAAACAGAAACTGAGAAAAATGCATCCATGCATTTCCCTCTTGGTTAAAGAAGAGCTTCAACAACTCCTTTCTGTTTCTTTCATCTTACCTATTGACTATCCGCAATGGATTTCTAATGTCGTACCTGTCACTAAAGTGATGGGGGGACTTTGGATATGTATGGATTTCGGGATCTTAACCTTGCTTGCTTAAAGGATGACTTCCCCTACCTAGCATTGACCAACTTGTTGACCTCACTGCGGGCCATGAGATGCTTTCTCTCATGGATGGTTTCTCGGGATACAATCAAATTTTAGTAGCCCCGACCGATCAACATAAAACCACCTTCATTACCCCCAGGGGACCTTCTGCTATCGTGTCATGCCATTTGGCCTTAATAATGCTGGTGTGACTTATCAACGGGCTATGACTTACATTTTTCATGACATTATGCACACTATCCTCGAAGATTATGTCGATGATCTTCTTGGAAAATCCAAACATCGCAGTGAACATCTCAATGTTTTAACCATTATTTTCGATCACCTGTTACAATACTGTGTTCATCTTCAACCAAAGAAATGTGTCTTTGGTGTCCTTTCGGAAAAATCCTTGGCTTTATCATCTCTTTGTATGGCATTGAGGTCGACCCCACTAAAGTCAAAGCTATCTTAGAAATTCCCCCACCCACTAATGTAAAGCAATTGCATAGTTTGCAGGGAAAACTCCAATCTATCTGGCATTTCATCTCACAACTCTTGGATCGATGTCAACCTTTCCATCATCTCCTTAAAAAGGAAATTGTCTTTTAATGGAGCGAGGAGTGCCACCAAGCCTTTGAGGCTCTTAAAGCTTATCTCTTGCAGACAACCGTGATTATCCCACCTCAGGACGATCGCCCTTTCTACCTTTACCTTTCTACCACCAACCATGTTGTAGGAGCCATGCTTGCACATCGTGACTTCGAGCATCAAGAAAAAGCAGTTTATTACATAATCCGTACTCTTGTGGATTACAAAACTAGGTATACACATGTCGAAAAGTTGTGCCTAGCCTTATCATTCGTGGCCACCAAACTCCGACATTACCTCCTCTAAATCATAAAACTTTTGTCATCACCAATGCTGACCCCATACATTATATGTACGCCAAACCTCATCTAAACCAATGCATCGCTCGATGGCTTATGCTCCTCGCCGACCTCGACCTTGAGTTCGTACACTAGAAATCAGTCAAAGGACAAACTATCGCAGACCAACTTGGAAGCCCCTTTACCTGGGGAACAATTTACCAATTTTACTTTCCCTGATGAACTCATCGCAAATCTTTCACTCAGTGATGCGTCTTATCCAATGACCCTCTTCTTCGATGGATCTAAATGCCAGTGCGATGGAGGGGCGGGCGTTGTCCTCATTCCTCTTAAAGGTGAACCTATGCCTCTTTCATTCAGGCTCGATTTCTCCTACACTAACAATACAACAGTAATACGAGGCCCTTGTTTTGGGTCTCCACGCTTGCTACACTTAGATGTGAAGTCTATTAACATTTTCGGTGACTCTCAATTGGTAGTAAATCAAGTTACTGGCATCTACCAATGTAAAAATGAGGAACTTCAAAAGTACAAACATTATGTAGATTCACTTTTGACCTTATTTACCCATATACTATCCAAACTGCTCCATGCTCAACTAATAAATTTACGTATACTATGGCTTGCTTGGCCTTACAAATTCCTACATCACCAACTGACTCTAACATATTTTTCTTGGTCCAACAACTCTTTGCCCAATCTTACTTAGTCCTGGATGTTTGTATGGCAAATAATGTATCTCACGACTGCAAGATACCCGGTATCACCAATTTCACGACTACCTTACCACCTCTCGTCTCCCACCTAACCTTAGTAGTAATGAAAAACACACTTTTATTAAAGGTGTTTCTCATTATGTCATCATGGGGGGACTCCTCTATAAATGTGGATTCGATGGTATCCTCCTTCGATGTCTAACCGTGCTTTGAAGTCACTCATACCATCCAACAAGTCCATGATGGAATTTGTGGTGGGCACTTTAGTGGCTTTGCCATGGCCAAGCGGATCCTTCGCCTAGGATATTATTGGCCTACTCTTAATAAAGACTACTGTGAATATGTTAAGCATTGTGTTATGTGTCAATAGCATGCCAACCTTCAACATACTCCCAGCCACCCGCTACAGGTCACACGAGATCTTTGGCCTTTCTCACAATGGGGTTTGGACCTTATTGGTGAGATTCATCCGCCTTCTTCGCAACGTCACCATTGGATCATCACGGAAATTGAATATTACACTAAATGGGTGGAGGCTGTTCCACTCATTTCAACCAAAAAGGATAAAATTGTTGAATTCATCAATCATCACATTATTTTTCGTTTGTTGTTCCTCATCACTGATAACGATAATGGAAAATCTTTCAAAAAAAAGTCATTCACGAGCCCTTTGTGACAACTTTGGTATCAAACTTAGCTTCTCGTCACCCTACTATCCACAAGTAAATGGTCAAGCTGAATCTTCTAACAAAACCTTAACCAAAATTCTCATGAAAGTCATTAACGATTCTGGAAAAATTGGCATGATCACATCCCCTTTGCCCTTTTTGGGATTATTGTACCAGCATTCATACTTCCACTAATGCCACACCATTCTCGTCTCGGTGTATGGTACCGAGGCAATGTCTTGCCTCTTGAAATATCTCTCCAGATATTCTCACCAATGATGACTTCCGCCAAGAGCATAGTTTAGCCCAATTGGAGCTTCTTGATGAGTGTCATCTTACCACTCTTGACCACCTTTAAATTTATCAAAAGCGCATCAAGCGTGCTTATGATAAGCGAATTCATGAGTGTACCTTTAAAATTGGTGATCTTGTCCTCAAAGAGAATCAACATGTAACCAAAATAGAAAAGAGCAAACGTGGAAAAATTGCTCCTAATTGGAATGCGCCTTACATTATCACTCACACTTACAGATCAGGTACTTATTATTTAGCTTCACTTAATGGTAAACCTTAGCCTGAACCCCTTAATTCCTTGCATCTCTGACCATTCTACTATTGAATTTAGTGTTACATCACTTCTTATCTACCTTGCGCTCATCCCTTGAGCTCATTTACCACCTCATACACCTTTTTTGTGCATCTCAAAGTAAAATCAAACCCACGTGGTTTGATCATCACCTCCTCTTAAAGATGCCTTCTCCTTTTTAGTCTGGTCCATGACTTAAAAGTATCAAAATAACAAGTTCTCAATTATACAATTCTAGGATATTCTTGAGTCAAACTTCCTGCAAAACTAGATGCTTCATGCCAAACAGACATCTAGACCTCTAAGCTATAAACTAGACTACTCCCTCGAAGGACAGCTATGTGCAACGCCACATCTGCTACTATAAGTAGACTGCTCCCTCGAAGGACAGCTATACAAAGTCAGCCTCTATCAGAAGCTTCTCGCATTGATCAGCTTCGTGAAGACCTCAAGAACAACAAAATGCATATCCCATATAGACTTCCCACATCGATCAGTCTATATCCGAAAAATAAAAACAGTATTCAAAAGTAATTTTGAGTCATGGACTTGTCTATTTTGGTTTGGTTCTCTTCATCGTAATAATCACCTTATAACAAGTTCTCTACGCCCCAACTATACCATCCACCTCACCTCACCATTCTTCAAAATAACAAAACTCAAGGGACGTGCGTATATCTAATATATTGTGATTATACAACTCTTTTCACCTATCGACTTCTCGCCTATGCAAGGTACCTAGGGATTCAAGCTCATCCTACGATAATACATGGTTTGTTTAGCTCTTTCCAACTATGGGACACTTTTGCCTCTTTTACCCGAATCTAGGATTGTGTGTTGACCTTAATTAGGACATGATTTCCTATGCTTGGGTAAGCTAACCCTCACTTCACCTATACCCACACCAACACCAACAACATTACTCTACCAACATCAAACTTTTACCAACCAACAAATTGCCTAACCATAACCAAATTTCCTGAGTTCACCTCTCCCTGGTCCTAAGGAGAACTACATCATCCGAGGCCCCTCCTTGTTTTGTACAATGGGCTATGTATGTAACACTTAGGAGACATGGGGCCTCCCAAGGTTAGCTCAACCATCCCCTACCATAACCTATCATGTGTTGTGTTTTCTTCAAATAAAAAAATAAAAATAAATAAAAATAAATAAATAAATATTTTCACGTATTTTTATTGATAACACTCACCTTGATCCTTTATCAATCCAAAGATTCAAAAAAACAATTTCTTATAATTATCACAAACTCAAATCGACATACATATTCCATTTTATTTAGATGTTAAACAAATACATCTTCTCTATCATCAACGCGTCGGTCGGAATCCTTATTTATTCTTCTACCCATATGTATGAAACTCACTTAGACCCCGCGCCTCGTCCCGAACCAGGTAGTGATGGTGATCATCAACACCGTTCACCTGGCCTCTCCATACTCAAAGGTACCACTGCTATTGGTTCCTCCCACTGATCCACCAATCTCTCCTGTAACATATGAATATGCCCTCTCGTGTGGAGGACTCTTACCTCTAGTCTCTCCACTCGAGACTATGATGCCTCTAATAATCCCATGGTCTCGTTCACCTGTGTTTGAAGCTAGTGAACTAAACCCTGCAGTAGTCTCTCTCCGTGGTAATCATAGCTATGTCGGGATGATCGGCCCTCTCATGTGTACTTCGCAGCTCTACTGCCCACCATAATCTATAAGACTCTGTCACTCCTACATCCATTACCCTGCGATTGGCTGCTATCTCTTCTGGTCCTTCTGGAAGAGTTGGCCATGGAGGTGAGAATGGTGCCTCGGTGTCGATCCTTCTATATGGTCTATGATCCATGGGTATATCCTAAACAAATCCAAATTGTCATCACACATGATCTAGAGGAATCCTCTCGTACTCCCCTGGCCTGTGTCCTGCGATCCACCTCACTCGCTCTACACCCCTCAAATCCTCGGCTATGTTCACCGTCACCATGTAGTTCCCATAAGGCCTCCAATAGATATTTGCAATCATCATCATCTCTAACTTCTACCTATAATACTCGGCGTTATCTATCATGGTCTCGGCTCTTGCCTCTTGCTCTATCTAGACCCATCACCTAAATCCCAACCTCTGCACTCCTGTCTCTCCTACCTGGATTGGTCAGCCTATTGGTCGCACACACACAATGTGCTCATAGGCCCAACAATGTAATAAGTATGCACAATCCAGTGTAGTCCTGTGATTTCACCTGCATGCCCATAAACCCCTATATAGCTCCGCCAGATATGCAGGTGCCCATGCGAAAGTAACGCTACCTTCTATCATCTCACAAATAATACACATCAATGATTTTAGAAATCTTCCCCGTCCGCTCTAGGTAATGCATAATACCCCACCACTATCATTAATACCACGGCCAACCTTGTTGCCTCAGGGTGTGCCACAAACATTATACCATAAGTAAATGTCACACCTCGTTGTGTCAAATCTCATGTAGCTAGACCAAATACTTCCATTATCACTGCCCGCACTATGTTAGGCCCTGCCTGATACACTGGTCTTCCTGTAATTGGAAGTCTCAAAATTCGAAACACATCTTCTAACGTCACTGTCATTTCCCCTGTTGGCAGATGGAAGGTATTCTTTTCTGGATTCCATCTCTCAATCAGCGCCTGCAACATAGCATGATTACATGTGATTCGTGAATAATAGCGGATTCCGCTTAACCCCACACGGTTTATTAATGCCCACTCCACTAGTGTTACATCTGCGCTCGACCCGTGACAACAAAACTAGTACCCTATCATTCATCATCAACCTTGCCTCTGCCTGCACACATCAAACCAACGAACAACAAACAACAAATGAATCCCCAAGTGTTTTTTATCGAATCTACAACTTTACATAAGAACCGATATTGGTCACTATCAATACTATCCATCCTGCTCAAAAACACCACCTATGATAACTTATTTGCTGGTTTACCCCTCTCTGTACTTACAAACATATCTAAAACACCTGATTACCTACCCTATAACACTCACCCCATCCCAAACCCTTGCCTATCACCTTTCTACCCACTTACCTTACCACATCCTATTTATAAGCATGCAAAATCTCATTCCAACCAAAACTTATACCTCTTGGGATGTAGCAGCTTGAGGTGGAACCTATCTTCTCTCTCCTCTCTGCCCACTGGATGCTTCTCCTTGTTCAGCCATGTTCACCAGACTCTTCACTATAACTTGCCTTTACACCTTCTTAATCCAAGCCCACGATCACTTTACCTGTCTCTTTCCTCCTTATCACTCAATTCTCCCATGCAACTACCCTGTATGGATGTCAACAACCTCGCATCCTCATATTTAACATGTTGCATGACTCTAAAAATAAGAATTTAAGTTGCCTCCCAAGCTTTTCTATTTTTAGAAAAGCTCGTTTTAACATAACCGATGTCGGTTACCTAACCGGTATCGGTCAGATAGCGACCGACATCGGTTAGCTAACCGATATCGGTCAACCTATCTCCTTTTGCTTATACCTAGGCCTTTTCTTTGTTTTTTGCAAATTTTTGGCGGCGCCCGCCTCTTTTCCCTGCATAACGACATCATTATCAACATCCATCATCATAATACCATCAACATTTCAACACATATGCATATCATCAAAACATCATCAACGTCATCTATATACATCAAATTCTAATACCATCGACAAAACACATGAAACATTATAATATATGCATCAAATCAACAATTATACACACCATATGGATCAAACTCATCATCTATATATCATCAAATCAATGTCAAAATATACAAATTACCCTACATGGGGCCTCTGTGATCCCAAATACAAAGTTGGCACGCAGGCCGCTGTCTCTGTCAAACTCTCGACTCGGCTCGCAGGCCGGTCTCTCATGTCAAAAATATACTCAGCTCGCAGGCCGGTATCAACTATACAAAATGTACTCGGCTCGCAGGCCGGTATATACAACAAAAATGAATACATAAATCCTATGTGGGCACGCAGGCCTCTATATGCACACTCGGTTCGCAGACCGGTGTCTCTATCAAAAAATCAACTATCCAACTCAACCAAAAACATCTCCACTCCTAGGGTGACTTAGCTCTCTCCCCCTCCCTCGGCTCATCCCTCAGCTGGCCCTTGTGCCGATCTCACCTCCTACCCATCACTGACCCACCGGCTGTGGCTGTGGCCCCCTGTGACCTGTGACTCTAGGAAGTTTTGGCTCTATGAGCCGCATATGGCTGATAATCTGCACTGGTACCATCTAGTACATCCTGATAGTAACAGGCCTCCACTCTCGCCTCTATGTACTGGGCCCGTGCCACCATGGCTGGTGGGGCTGGTCCCCTGGCTCCTAATAGAAGTGGGCTCTACCCTACCTGTACACCCTGACCTTGAACTAGTACCTATGGTGGTGGTGGAGCTACCATCGGAGCCTGAACAGGGACTCGAGGCCGTGCTCGTGCTCGTGCTCGGCTAACTACCCTTGTAACACCCCAATCTGTGCTTGTGTAGCAAAAAACGCCCTTTGTAGTAATCGCACTCTAACCCAAGAGACGGTCCCTCTCCACTGTCACAAATGCACACCAAATATGGTGTGTCTTTGGCCGTGTCTCTCATGGCCACCCTCTGCCCTGCCCACCAAACCAAAAATGAGCCTGTAACCCTGGTGTCATCCACTGTGTCATCTGCCGGTCTCTCTGCTACCCAGACTGGGTCAAATGGCTGTGGTACAGGTAGTGGTGCCTCTACATCCTCCCTCCGATACTGTGGGAAGGGAGGTGGCTCATCCTGCTGTAGTCCCAGCTATCGTCATACCCTCTCTAGAGGAATCCTCTCGTACTCCCCGGGTCTCTGTCCAGCTATCCAGAAGATGTACTGGATCCATCGCAGCTATGCTCGGGCTCCTCCACGGGGCTGATGGCCTCTGTATGGCCTCCATATAATATCTAATGTAGTCAGGCCCTCTAACATATGCCTGTAATAAGTGACATCCCACCCTACGATAACTGCTTGTGGCTGGCCCATGACCCCCAACCACCTCTGAAACCCATATCTATAGACTTCCTGTGGCCCTGGCTGCTGGGGCAACCCTACTGGTCGTATACACATGATATGCTCATAGGCCCAACGAGTGTAACAAGAATGTCAAACATATACCGAATTGCCTTATATGGCGATAGCCCCAGAGCTCTTTATATAGCTACACCAGATACACTGGTTCCCATGCGTAGTAAGTGTGCTCCTCTACCATCTCATGTAACACTCCCATCAGAGCCTGTGGGAAGTGGCCTCCCTTTGAGTCAGGAAGGGAAAATAAGGTGATACTAATCATCATTAGCACGGCAAGCTGTGTCTCCCGTCAATGAGCACGATACATATCACAGTAGCAGATGCTCACACTATGATACATAATCAATGGGGTTACATCCCCAAATACCTACAGGATGCTATCCATCGCTGTCTCAGCATCCACCTAGAACACCTGCTCACCTATGATCAGTAATCTCAGGATGCGATACACATCCTCTAGGGTGACTGTCATCTCTCTAGTAGGGAGATGAAAGGAATTGGTTTCCGGATCCCATCTCTCGATGAGGGAAACCATTAGGCTATGGTCCCTATCCACAACCCTATACCTCCCACATAACTCCTTTCACCGCACCATGCGGTCACATGTGGCCACATCCACTCCAGTAGAGGTGGCATCCAATCTCGCATGGTCAATCGGCCGCGTGCCTACAAAACAACCCACTCCATCAGGCCTACCCTTCACAAAACAACTACCTTAACCCTTTATACTCACTCACCCACCCAATCACAACCCAACTCTATAAACACATCTACACCCACCTATCTTACCCTATACATCTATAAATCTTTTTCCCCCTTCTTCCCTATATATCTATAAATCCTTCTCCCCCTCAACCCTATAATCTATCCTACCCGCCCAAAACAACACCTAAAAAAATAATTTTACAACCCTACCTCCTACCCATGGTGACCAGTATCAGTCACCCTCGACCGCCATCAGTCCCCCACCCGTAGTCTATGTCCCAAATTTTATGAACCAACGTCGGTCGACACATGACCGACGCCGGTCTCTCTATACCTGCTAATCTACACAATTACACTGTGACCGATGTCGGTCGACTAGTGACCGACATCGGTCACTGTGGGATTTTGGGGCCGAACCAAAAATGGCCCCCAAACCCCCTTTTTTCCTATTTTTCCAATTTACCTGACACAATTGCCTAAAAACTTACCCACCCTGACATTTTGGCCTACCTAACATATCTACCCAATCCATTTTACTGTTTACCTTCATTTCTTCATTATTTTATCAAATTTTGGATTCCTACCCCAATACCCAAATCCCAGCTAAATTCATAAAATTGACAGATATAGGGATTCAGAGCCTACCGGTATGACTACACGTCATCATGGTGGGATAGGTGGTGGTGGTCCAGCTCCTCCAGCACCTCCTACTCCTCCAGCCTGGGCCATCACTCCAAATCTCCTCAGCAGAGTCCTCAACCAATCAAATTCTGCCTCCCGATCTCTGGGGCCTACCAATAACTCACTCACCCACTCAACTAGCGCCAACTCGGCCTACACACTCGACACAATCAATTCAAAATTCAACAAGAACAATTTTGGCGCTCAAATTCACAATGTGAAAATGACATGCCACTTTTTTCTTTTTATAGGTTTTTGACCTCTAACCGATATCGGTTAGGGCGCGCCCTAGATAACCGATATCGGTCTTCTAACCGATATCGGTCACCCCTAACCGATATCGGTTACCTGTCTTATCCACCAATCTCCATTTTTCACCACCTCACTTACCCCGGCTTGGCTAAATAGCCTTATTTTGAATTCATCAGCCCGACCCAAGGCCGCAACCAACCAACTGGCCCGACCCAAGGCCGCAACCAACCAACTGCCCGACCCAAGGCCATAACCAACCAACTGGCCCGACCTAAGGCCACACCCAACCAATCGGCCCGACCCAAGGCCGCAACCAACCAATCGGCCCGACCCAAGGCCGTAATCAATCAATCAGCCTGACCCAAGGCCACAACCAACCCATTGGCCCGACCTAAGGCCGCACCCAACCAATCGGCCCAACCCAAGGCCGCAACCAACCAATCAGACCGACCTAAGGCCATAACCAACCCAATCAGCCTGACCCAAGGCTGCACCAATTAAATACCTCAATCGAGGCTCGCAAATTATGATTCTATCCACCCATCCTATAGCTGTTTGTTCAATCGAGCTCACCCGTTCGTGTTTTAGCATGACTAGGATACTTGAATTGATCAGCCAACCAGCTTTGCTTAGACCGAGACCGTGACGTTTATCTCAACCAAACCAACCATTTGGTACTACCGAACATGCCTAAACGTTCCGATACCTTACCCATTATATCCCTTGGAGCTACTTCCTATGCCTTGGATACCAGGATTATATCAACCTTGTTTGGATAAACTATTGACCTTTGCCTATGAATTTCTTGTTTGCTCTTCAAATCGTGTACCTTGGTCGCACTACTACATTTCAACATGCGTCGGCTTCCTTGAACTTACCCCACCATCTTACCATCATCTCATCATCATTCACCCTTTATCAACCCTATCCCTGATTTCATGTCGCCTCAATCTATGATAGATTTGAGGGGGATTACTTATACCCTTAACTGGGGCAACCACTTCTTATTATTGTCAGTGCAGCTTTACAAGACAAGCTACATGACAACAAGGGGCAAATGTAGACACCAAATTTGGGTCTTACGACACCTGTACCCTGTATCTCATCCTGCAACCTAACCCTACCTCACCACCTAAACCTTACACACTTAATTATTTATTAATTACCTTATAATTAATAAATCCACATCTCCAACCCTGCCACCTCACCTCGCCACCTCACTATGACCTAGCCCTAACCCTAAACTAACCTAATTAAGACCTATGACTTGGTCTAGACCCACACCCATGACTCATCACCCCTCACCCGCATCAAAACAAACCTAATAATGACTTGACCAAGCCCACAACTGATCCCTCGGGAGAAAAGGAGGGAAAGTTGGCTATTTTACTAAAAATAGCCAACTTTGACCTAACCGACATCGGTCCCTACTCAACCGGCATCGGTTACGTAACCACCATCGGTTCCCTGTAAATGACCTCCCAACCAAAATGACGGGATCCAAAATTCATTGGCAAGGGAGAGACAAGTGAAGGAGAGAGAAGAGTTTGCAAAGAGGAGTATCGAGCCCAAGACTGTAACTGAGCAACTAGAGCATTGTCACACTCATCCAAACATTGGGAGAGTCGAGGATAGCTTCATCAGATCACTTCCGATTGCTAGATCATCCCAACTGAGCCTTACCTTCGCCACTACATTCTTTGGACCTGCATCCACATCAGAAACTAGTAAGTAGTCTCTTTTATCACCTTGTATGCTTCTAGACACTACTTTGTGAACTTTTAATTCATAGGGATTATAAGCTCACTCTTGGATCTACTACCCCAAACAACCTGCACCTAACCTTCGGTCATCCATCTCTATATTGCCCCAAAGATAGCTCTCTCACTCTCTGAGTCTTCTCTATCACCCTACTACTCCCCTCAACCATCTACCAACCTTCCAAACCTCATAACCACCTTACACCAACCTCCATTTAAAAATCCCTAAATCACTACCCCTACCGATATTGGTTATTCCCTACCGGTACCAGTTTTATAACTCGCAATCAGTTATCTAGTGACCGACATCGGTCACTGTGACTTATACCAAAACCAACCTTTCACCTATTCACCTCAAAACAATCTCATGTCCAGCCTGGTCTATCCCTGTAACTTGATCTGAACATATCAATAACCAGTGACCAAACAAACAACATGACATTCTATTATTGGTAGTTTAGTCTCTATTGCTTTTAGTAACGAGATACCTAAATCGTGAGTTTGCAATAGCTTATTTATTATCATTTGCATCAATTTGTATTAAAAGGGAACTGACCACCTTTGAAAGGAAGTCTAATATTTCCTGGGCCCAAGGCAGTTCCCTCACTTATTGTCTAACTAAAATCTGGTGGTCTTGCATTCTTATTTACAGGTAGTCCTTCCTAGACAAAAAGGATCTCTTCATAATCGGTCTGATCTCTCTATGGTACGTGCACACCTTCCCAACACTCAACAGGTATTCCTCCTAACCCTAACCCCTATCTATTTCTCAAGAGAATGAAAGGATATAATTAACTCTATTCTGGAACAAAATTCTATGTGAAACACTACCTTTGAGATTCCTTGTACACACCATCCTATCTAGCCTTGATTCGGCTTTGCCTTCTTCTATTTGTCTATGAGGGGCATGGTATTTCATTATTTTCCATCTTACGCTGGGGAAACTCAATGACTCCACCTTCCTGTTCATAAACACGTGGCTTCGCCTTGTATATTCCCCATCTAATGCTCGGGGCATCCACGCTTTCTTTTTCCTACACATAGCTTTGGAAAACTATTTGAAAACACAAAAACAATAAAACATTGTTTCACAAAATAAAATAAAAATAGAAAATTGTTTCACAAAAACACTAAACAATAGAAATTTAATGCATAAAAACATATCTTACAAAAACATTTACTTGCATTGTTTTGTTTCCTTGCTTTTCTTGTTACTTTTGTAGTGTTTTGCATGCTTGCTTTTGAGTTTTTTGTTGCTTGGGTGTACTTTGTCAGGATTTATCTTTTCTTTCTTAGATTAGATTTATTCTTTCTTGTGCATATTACGGTGTATTTTTGCATGCTAGTAAATCTTGGGAGATCATGATGTAATGTGTTAATTTGTTATGTTCTTTCTTAAGCATTTGGTTGTGTTTGTTACTTGTTCATAAAGCATGGTGAAATATGGTATATTGCATTAATTCTTGGTGTTATTTGTTAGCATTTGGTTGTGTTTCTTGCATGTGCTTTGTTTTGTTATCATTCATATCACATTACCATCATTATCATCACATCTAACATCATATATACATCATTATATAAACAAAAATGCTAATTTTTACATCATGCATGTATGTTAAGCTAATCATCACGTATTGTATCATCAATGGGGGCAAGAGGGGTTGTGCATAATCAAAAATCTATCCCCCACACCAATATCATCATATCATCCTGTCTATTAGGCATCAACAAAACATCACATGAGTAATACATTTGATATCATCTATGGATATATCATCTAACATTCTAAACAAGCACATGTATATACATCAAACATTAGGATAACGTACATGCAAAATGTAGAATCTGATAACATCATAAGACCATCCATAAGTGTTGAATCAAGAAAATAACATGCATCAAATCGAATGTAGGTAGCGTGCCCGCTCAAGATACTAAATATGATTCATTTCCCATTGTCAATTAGTTCCCCATGAGTTTAAAGACAAAGAAAAGACCATCTATATGCATGTATCAAAAACAATAAAATACATCATCTCATAACCATGTGTATCTAAGCCAAAACAAAGTAATCCTCATGTATATACATGTGTGTGAAATATACTATAATGCCCCATTCATCGTTGCTCCTTTGCTTCGCGATGACCGTGCTTCTAAGAGTTAAACATTGTTGCGTTTCCTTGGAAACGTTAGTGTTTTCACCTTGTCGAGCTTGCATGTTGATCACTAGTAATATTATTAATAATTTTATGTTTTTAATAAAAGTCATACAAAAAAATTATCTTGTATTTTACTGTGTTGTTTGTGTGTGAAATTTTGGGTTGTTACATGTAATTAAGCTGAGAATAATGTTAATGGAAAGAGACTCGTGAAATAATAAATAAGAGGGAACTGCCAATCTTCACAGAACCTTAAAAGTTAAATTTCTGTCAAATGTTCCTAAGGCTACCTTGTGGCCGTGCTTTAATCAACTAAAATTTTAACCTTGGGGTGTGCTTTCTTCTTTATTTGTTCCTTGTTGCGTACCATTTCTCTTCCTCTGTGTAATGTCGCATTGAGGATGATGCTTTCTTAAGGGGAGGAGAATGTAATGCCCCATTCATCATTGCTCCTTTGCTTCTGCGACGACCGTGCTTCTAAGAGTTGAACGTTGTTGCGTTTCCTTTGAAACGTTAGTGTTTTCACCTTGTCGAGCTTGCTGTTGGTTGCTAGTAATATGATTAATAATTTTATGTTTTTAATAAAAGTCATGCAAAAAAATCATAAAAATAATGATAAAAATAATATTTTAAATTATTTTGTCGATTGGCGATTATTTATGTTAGTGTCATTTCTTTTAGCAATATTGTATTAATTACTTGCAAGCTATTTAACCATAGTATTGATCTCTCTTGTGCCCGACCCCTCGATCAAATTATTTTGTTTTGTCACTATCGTGTTAGTTCCTAAACGATTATTCGAACCCCGTTTAGGTGTCACGACGTTTTAAAGCGTAATAAGAATAGATAATAAAGGAATCAGTATCAATTATACTTTAATTGTGTAAATAAATAATAAAATTTTATGTGGAATAAATTAAGCCTTTTCAGGCCATGTTTTTTTATCCACCGACTTGTAAGATTGTTTGGTCTTTTTCTTCTCGACTACTTGGCGTGGAGATATGAATATCTTTATATATATATATATATATATATATATATATATATATATATATATATATATATATATATATATAGACATAAGAATCTACATAATAAATTGCTTTATTTGAATTTACTAAGCCTTTTCGGGCATCCACGCATACCTTATTTCATAATATGGAAGTGTGCCTTCACCCACCGACTGCCTTTATGGTTCTTATTCCTTCTGTTTGGCGTGGGGTTGAGGGTTTCCTTATTTTATTTGTTTTCTGGCAAGTGGGGTGCGTGGAAGAGTGTATGGCCTCCTGCCATATTTTTTTAATTTCTTTTGGTGCCTTGTTTGGCATACGGTTGGTGAGAATTAATGAAACTATGTTTATTACCCACCCACCGTGTATTTTCCTCCATGCTGGCCGCTTACCTTTCAAAATGGGATTTTATTATTAATCTTCCATGTGTTTTTCTTTTACCTGCTCTTGCTCTATTGCTGGCCGCGTGGGATTGCAGATGGAGGTCTTTTTTTTGATGGGTTTTCTGTTGTCTTTCGTGGTCTGCCTACTATATTCTGCCCTAGCCGCGTGAGTTTGTGTGGTGAAGGAATATTTTTTTTGTGTGGTCACATGGACTGGTTTTTTTTATCAGGGCTCTTACAGACTGGTTCCTTGTTGAGGAGGGGCGTGGAAACTTGCTGGAGATACGTGGTTGGAATTCTATGTTGTTCTGCCAAAAAGAATAGTGTATTGTCCTTGATGAGTGTGAACGTTTCTGTGCTGCCCTTGTGGTCATCCTCGTAGCAAGTGGTTCCCAGAGTTAGTTGTAACCTTGGTAACGACATGTTGTGTCGTGTTATGTGTTAACCAAGTCAAAAAAATAATTTATCATGTGTTTTCCTATGTAGTCTTGTGTGTTGTTATTGTGGGCATTACATATACATCTATATCAAAATAGATCCAAATCTTTGCTCTATATCAAAAATACCTTAGCCGAGGCGTACAAAGGTGATACATCAAAAATGTTTATGTACATACATACAATGTCCTGATAGGTAATCAATATAATACATCATTGATACATAATACCATAAAAAGGGGCATGTATATGAAAGAATCAAGCCTTCATCATGAGGCATCATTAACAATACATGCATAACATAACTGTACATCATAATTGACCTTCATAAGAGGCATACATATCAAATAATCTGTACAATAAAAATGTGGCTCTCAACCACAACTCTCACCCTCGTCGGGGCTCCCAGATCTATCCTCTAGATGAAAAAAACTATAGGATGGGAGGGCACTAGTCTCGTTGGCTGCTCTGCACAGTGCAGTTTTAACGATCTCGGTCAAATGGCTAGATCTCCATGATCGAGAGCCTAATGCACTCGACCCTGATAGTTGTGGCAGTGCCACTCGCTGCTCTGGTGGAACCACTCTGTAATATGCAGTCCTGTAGAAGAGGGCCTCACCACCAAGTCTGGTGGCATCATGTATCAGGTCCACATCTCCGAAGGTGAGTGCTGCCTAGAGGGTAGTATCTCACTCATCTCAGTAACTCCGGCCAGTGTCTACCATCTGTCTAGTGGTAAAGCAAACTCTCGATATCTCTCTGTGGTCATCACTGTAGCTTAGCACGGGCTCGGTCCTCTCGTGCTAATAAGTCCTATGATCAAGCATACACATGATCTCTTTATGCAATGACCATGTACACCTGTGACTAGGATTGATGTAGAAGGATCAATATCTAAGCCCCCTACATTGTTGTCTCTCAGATTTGGCTCTGCCATGCACCTCTATCATCTCTTACACTAGGTGGGCCCAAGCCTCGATCTCGCTCTCGAAAGGAAAGTCACAACATGAGCTCAGGCCTCATCGCACTCTACTACAGCTTGTCACGCACTAGCCTCGAGCCTCGTCTCTCTCCACTCTAGCCGTGTCTCTCTCAGCTATGAGCTGATGTACTGCACTGCTCTATGGCTATTTATGCCATTGGCTGGGAGGTTGTGTGTACCACAGGGGCTGGTCCCTGAGGTTCTCTAGAAGACTGTCCCTACTCAAAAATCCTGCCTCTGGGTGGCTACATGGCTACCTGTACTAGGCCCTATGGCCTCGGTCCCTGTGCCTATGGGGCACCCTATCCATCATGTGGGATACCATCAAAGGGATCCTCTGGGTCTGGCCCCAATGCCACTACTCTAGCCCTGCGCTCTGCCCCATGCCATACATTTATAAGCGGATGAATACTTGCTACCCAAGCTACCTCTGGAATAGTGAGATGTTGAGGTAATACTATCATGTACCATGCCATATAATCAGCTGTGGTCCCCGGGTCTCTCACTTGTCATAATAAGTCCCATACCCGAGACTACCTATGTGAAACTAACCTTGGCTTGGGCCACTAGTATACGAGGCCCCATGGTCTGCCTCTTTAAGTCTCTATGTGCATGCTAGATATCTGGCTGGGGACCCCTTGTAATCTGCCAAGCTACCGATGGCACCTATCTACCCGATACACTCCATGATATAGCTATGGCTGCCAATAAGAAAGTGCTCCCCTAAGCACACACTAAGCTCTGTGGCATCCTCTAGCCACTGGAAGTGCCTGTATGGATGCCAAATGACATCTATCGCTACTAGATCATCAAAATCCCACCTATATCTGAATAGGCTACCAAGATGGCCCCGTACATCTCTCGCCACCGCTACCTAATCCATGTATGATGGATCCTCGGGATCTCAAACTCGAAAGGGCCCATGGGGCATCCAATCACAATATTATCCCACGACCATAACTACAATAACGAGGCTAGCCCCACGGTCTTCTGCCCATGGTATGTAATCAGGTGTAAATCCTAGTATAAATGGGCTAGTATACACTACCCTAGTAATATCTCTCACCACTGTAAATACCATGAACCAATGGCAGTAGTCCTCTTGGGAATGAATTCCCTATCTTATCAGTGAGTAGGAACCCACTGATAAGCACCATGATATAGAGAGGTCCCCGATGCAATGTCGGGTCAAAGATGCACTCATGTAAAGCTATGGTCATCTCGTCATGCAGGGATGTCGTCGACACCAAATAGAGAACTATAAGCTAATCTAATCACCCCTACATCCAAACTATACTTGATCAATGTAACCATCACGGGCATGCGTAGAATCCACCAAACATCCTCAATAGTCACTGTCATCTCCCTGTGGCCATCTGAAACACTGAATCTCACTATGCCATCGCTCGGCTAGTGAAGTCAGGAGGCCGTGATCTAGTACAATAGATGGCATCTGAGCCACGGGGCCCAGTCCCACTGCCTCCAGTAATATCACCATAGCTCGGTAGTCACACTAGTGCATACTACCCTCTAACTCAACAATCTAGGAGTGACGCTCCCACATCTATAAAACTGGTAGTCGTCTCTGCAAAATAACACACCACTCATTAGTTTCTAGCATTTCCTCTAAAAATCTATCTCATCCTTTAGGGTTGACCCAAAAATCCTACAAATTCTTCTAAGTGTCATGTTTTTGACACTTTCCTATCTCTTTTTCACCTATCTAGGGCAATCGCTGTGTGCACTTTTTAGCATGTGCGCCATGTTTTTGGTGCTGTGCTAGTGCACATGTGTCTTCGGGCACGTGCACTTTCTTTCGGTGCTCGCGCACCGTTTTGGCATGTGCGTAACCAATTTGGTGCCTACACTTGGGCACGTGCACTTCTGTGTGTGTGCACCCACTTCTCCATGCCTACACTATGTTTTTTGTGTGTGCGGCCCATTTCCAACGTGTGTGCATGCGTGCACATGTGCTTATGTGTGCATGTGCACATGTGTGTGTGTGATTTGTGTTCACGCGTGTGTGTGTGTGTGTTTGACTTGGCATGTGCACCCTCAAAAGGATGCATGCCCCCAAAATGGCACCTGCGCGCTCTATCCCCTACACGTTTTCTACTCCTAAAGACCTAATTTAAGGCATTAATGACAAAAATTAATGAGCAATTTTTATACTCACAAAGGGGCCGTCGTCCGTGTGCCGCTGGTACCCCCGGACTACATCCATGCACCTCAAATGGTCTCGTGCAATCACTATGGTTCTCCTGAGTGTCAAAGCCTCACAGGAAAATTTTCTTAGCTACTCAGTTAAAATGAATTGTTCGTGATGTTTTTACCCCCCTTGGGGTATATTAACCTATTTTTCACCATTCGAAAGGCCGGGAGACCCGTTTTGATCGCCATTTTCTCCTCTGTTCACTTTGTGGAATAATTTATTTTATTAAATAATTATTTTTCTCTTATTTTCACCGTATTGGGGCATTTTGTTATCCGATACCCCTTTCTTCTCCCTACGGCAATTTTATTACTCCCTGAAAATTTTTATTCTTCTACACACCCTCGTAAATAATTTTTTTTTTAAATATATTTTTTTCCTTAATTTTTCCATTAAACAAGGACATCATTTGTCATTTTTTCTCTTTTCTTCCACCTAGGGCACTTTTTGTTGCCCCTAGGCCCTTTACTTTCTTCTTCTACTTTATTCTACTGTTCACCATGGTTTGGAAAGAAAACACAATAAAAATATATATATATATCACAAAATCCAAAAACAGGGCAAATTTTTTCCAAAAATCCTACAAAGTAAAAAACCCTACAAAAATGGTAACTTGCTTATTTCAAATGAAACTTGTGTCTTGCGCATGGTATTTTCTCCATATCTTGTTGGTTTGTCTCACATCTTCCCTGATTAATACGACTCATGGATCACCGGATTCACAACCATTCACAAAGCTAGTTGCTTGCTTCATCTGTACTCTGGGGAACTTTTGTTGCTTGGTGTTGTTTCATTACGCACAAATGCTTTTCATGGACCCCATGTCCATTTTCATTTCCCCTTGCATGTATCCTTGCTCGGGGAATCATTTTTAACCCTTGTCATCAATCATGAACTTTTGGATCTCTTCAACACTGATAACAAAACATTTGTACAACTGTCTTGACCGTTGTTGGGTTGGATATGTGCATTTGTACTTGTTTTCCCTATTACATGAGCTTGTTTCCTTCTCGTATTACATTGCATTATTGTATGTTGCATGGAGTTGGTACTTTTAGTAATGGACAATTGTTTGTAGTATGGCTTTTCATGTCATTCTACCTTTGTCGTATGCTTATATTTTTCATAAGGACCGATGATGTAGTTCCTATGGCAATATGATGACATCAAATTGGTTCCAAATAAATAACAGCTAGAGGCTAAGCTCTTCTCTCCCCTCTTCCATATTTATTCTACATCACTTCCCTTTCACCCCTAATTTTCTCTCTCGTTGGGGCATCCTACCTCATCCCCACTGCTTCTTCCTATCTCTAACCTTTTTTATCTTCAATCAACTTCTTCCATCACCCCATCAACACCGGAGGGGCATCTCTCCCTATACTAATTTTTCTTCTATCCCATAAATTTTTTTCCATCTACTATCTTTGAAGTGGCGTCACTTATGCCACCCCAAAGAGGGGAAAATGTAGACACCTATAATTACACCTAAGCAATTTAAATACTTAAATTGTGCTAATTATCTCCTTTCCCACAAATTGACGACATATTGTCAATGGCACTCATCTTCTCTTCCATTGTCATTAATTGATTACATTAAGCTAATTAATTAAGTCACCTATCCAACACATACCCTAATTAATGACCTTTTGTTAATCAACACCTTCTATCTAGTCTAATTAATTATTATTAATTAATTAGCCTCCCTTCTCATTAAATTAGTAAATCTCTATTTAATTTGTTTAATCCCCTCCTAATGGTCTAAATCACACTAAAATCCATCTAAAAGCTTATAAAACCTTGCACATGTATTTATTAATCATCTTGATTAATTAATTCACCCCCTTTATCCACATGAGCCACTTGAGGACAAACTAAACCATCCTAAAGCTAACTCAACCTCATCTAAACCCCCCTTATCAATAACTAACTCTACATCTCCATTTATCCCACATTCATGAGGATGTGTTGAATCCTTTATCCTTTGGGCTATATAAAGATCCCTCCTCCTACCTTTATACACACACTTAAATCTCTCAAGAGACAAAAGTAAGCACATAGTTTCATACTAATAGCATTTTTTCATTCTTGAGCTCCCCATCCTCCATTCTTGAAGAGCTAAGCCTCACACCCAAGCATCCATTGAAGGATCAAAGCAAGCAATTATAATTTGATTGCCATTGGACTACTTAGGTCCATTTTAATGGTAAATTAGGCAATTAAGGGGAATAGAGTTCATGCATTTACATTGTGTTTTGATTAGATTCAAAGTTATTAATGTTTAAAGGGTAGGACTTGCTCACTTCTTCATCATGATGGTGCACATTTCCCATTTTTAACTAGGTTAGGAAGCTATTTTAAGGTGGTAGATTTCTTGCTTTAATTTTGGTTAAATTTGTAGAAACACTTGCACACAATTGGTTAGGGTAGAGAGTGGTCGAGATAACCTCCAAGGGCCTTATGCCCTCGAGTGCTGCCTACATATTCCCGATGAAAAGGGACCTCGGTGATGTAGTTCTCCCATAAGCTAGGGAAGAATATGAGGAGTTATGAGAATGAGTTGGTAGGTTTTAGGCATGATTTGGGTTTATGTCTATTAGGTGTGGGTGAGTTGTGGGAAAATTGGTATGTGATTTCGATGGTGATAAAAGAAGAATTTTACCCCAAAGGTAAGTGTCGAGGACCAAGTCCCGTATAAGGTAATCAATATGCAACAAAGAAGGTTAAAAGATAAGAGGGGGAAAGAAATCCACCTGATTAGCGAGGATCATACTTGAGTAGGTCATACCTTGGAGGAGGTGATGGACGTAAGACCCTAAAATACATTACATGATTGATTGTTCTAAGGGTGAAAAGTAGTCACATGATCACCAAATGTCATGGTTTCCAAGAGGTCCCTTGAGGTGGTAGGAAATGGGAGTGTGAATGGTGAGAGGGGTGAAAGGTGGTTAATTTTTATATGGTATGAGGTAGCATGCTCTTTGGGCAAGAGATCCAAGGTCACAATGGGAAAGTCCATGAATAAAAGGCTTTTTGTGTTGACTGATATTTGAGATAGACTGATTGATGCGAGAATTCTATATGGGATGAGGAAATTAACTCCTTGAGGTCTTCATGAAGCTGATCAATGCGGGAAGCTTCAGATTCTCTCACTTCTTATTTTTAATTTTGAAAGAGCTTTATATACCTATCCTTCAAGGGATCGGTCTTTGTATAGTAGTAATTTGTTCGATAGGAAGATGTCTTTTTGAGGGAGTCATCACCTTTTTAGTAGAATTTTGACTCAAGGAGTTTGGTCCCATGTGAGGTCTTGAAGTCATGGATAAGACGAAGGTGGAGAATAAGACTCTTGTTCAAAAGGCAAGGTGAAACGACCATGAGATCTCATCTAAAAGAAGATGAAAAGTATCCATAAGAATCATGCTATATGTAACACTTTGTCATACACATATTCAAGAGAAAATAACAAGTGATGGGTACACACATGATTATTTTTTAATCATTGGTGAGGTGTAAGAAGTGGATAGCACTCAAAGGACAAGCATGGAAAGAGGAAAAAGGTGAGGTAGGACTAAAAGTAAACATTAGAATCGTCGAAGATGCAAGGAATTAAGGGACTCGTGTTCGGGTTTACCATCGAGAGAAGATAAACGATAAGCACCTGATCCGTAATTATGGGTCATGATGTATGGTCCTAGCCAATTAGAAGAAATTTTTCCCCATTTAGTTTTTTCTTCTTTAGGTACATGTTGATTTTCTTTCGGACAAGGTCATTGACTCAAAAGGTTCATTCATGGACACGTTTATCATAGGAATGTTTGATACGTTTTTGGTAAACTTGAAGATGATCAAGAGCATTAAGATGGTGTTCGTCTAATAACTTAAGTTGTGCTAAATGGTCCTGATAAAATTCATCATCACTAAGCATGTCATGAAGAGAAATGCAGAGTGAGGGTATCTTGACTTCAAGGGGTAGAACAACCTCTATATCATATACCGAGAAAAAGGTGTAGCAGCAGTGGAAGTGCAAATACTAGTGTGGTATGCTCATAGGGAAAAAGGAATGTGTGTATGCCAGTCCTTCCCAGTATCGTTAACCACTTTCATGAGAATTTTTTCAAGGTTTTGTTAGTGGATTCAGCTTGGCCATTGGTTTGTGGGTAATAAGGTGATGAGAAACTTAGCTAAATGTTGAAGGCATCGCAAATTTTTGCAATGTTTTATTTTTGAATTGTTTTCCATTATCAGTGATGAGGCGATGAGGAACACTAAAGTGAAAAATGATGTGATGATTGATGAACTCACATATTTTCTCACTTTCGTAGAGATGCGTGGTATGGCCTTAGCCCATTTTGTGTAGTATTCGGTAGTGGTGATGATCCATTGATGTTGCTTAGGAAGAATGGGGATTTATCTCCCGACAAGATCCAAATCCCATTGAGAAAATGGCCAAGGTCACGGGTGACCTATAAGGCATGATTAGGTGTATGATGAAGGTTGGCATGTTGTTGACATTTTACACAATGCTTAACGTAATCACAACAATCATGATTAAGGGTTGGCCATTAATAGCCTAGGTGAAGAATACACTTAGCAACAATAAGGCCACTGAAGTGACCTCCACATATGCCATCATGAACTTCCTTAATGGTATAAGGAATTTTAGAACTCATGAGGCATCGCAAGAGAATACCATCAAATCCGCACTTATAGAGGGGGCCCCTATGATGACATAATGATAGACCTTTTTAAGGAAGATGCGTTGTCTATTATGGGTGAGGTCGGGAGGTAAGATGGAGAGAGAAATATAGTTGGAGTACTTTTTATACCAAAGGTCACTTGGGTTCGTGGTGATGGTTCTAATGGAGTAAATTTTGCGAGGTAAATAATAGGGTGATTGGAGTCATTATATGGTGACAAATATTTTAGAATAGGCATGTAAAGCGGTATTTGAAAAGCCAAGCGAGCCATGGTATCTCAAATTTGTTGGTTGAACGGGGATGGTTTGAAGGGCATAATGGTCAAAGGTGGTCAAAAGTATGTCTACATGATGTTTATACTTTTGAATTATCTCATTACGACATTGGTATATACCATTGACATGGTTTATGACCAATTGAGAATCACCAAGATGTTGATTGATTTGACATCTAGGGCGTAGGTGGCTTGGAGACCTAATATGAGTGCTTCGTATTCAACATTATTGTTTGTACAATCAAAATAGAGTTTGAAAGACAAAGGCATGGGTTCACCATCAAGTGGAATGAGGATGACACCATCCCCACCCCCATGCTGACACTTGGAACCGTCAAAGAAGAGTGTCATTTGGTAAGCAGGTTCATCCAGGGAAACGGTACCAATTGACTCATCTAGAAAGTCAAAATTAGAGGGTTGATCCCTGGAAATATGTGTGTCAGCCAATTGGTCAGTGATATCTTGGCCCTTGATGGACTTAATGTACTTTTGATGAATGAATTTGAGGTCGAGGCTAGCCAAAAGCATAAGAAAGTATGTGGCACACTAATTTTGATAAGGTTTGGCATATATGAAGTGTAAAGGGTCAGTGTTGGTCACAACATAGGTTTTGTGGTTGAGTAGGTAATGGTAGAGTTTTGTGGCGACAAAAAATAAGGCTAAGAAAAAAAATTCAGGATGGTTATATCAAGTTTCGTAGTCCAAAAGAGTACAACTTATGTAATAAACTACCTACTCCCTATGTTGTTCATCATGATGAGAGAGAATGGCCCCTAAAGAGTGATTGGTAGCTGAGATGTATAAGTAGAAAGGTTTATCCTCTTTAGGTGGAATGAGTACAGGGGGTTGAAGAAGGTATTTTTTTAAGGCCTCAAAAGCTTTTTGGAAATCATCATCCCATTTAAAGGAGACATCCTTCTTAAGAAGGTGATGAAATGGTTGACACTGATCAGACAATTGTGAAATGAAACGGCAAATAGAATGCAACTTACCTTGCAAGCTATGGAGTTTCCTAAGGTTATTGGGTGGAGGCATTTCCAGAATGACCTTGACTTTATTAGGCTCAACTTCTATACAACATAGGGAAATGATAAATCCCAAGAGTTTTCCTGAGAGGACTGCGAAGACACACTTCTTGGGCTGAAGGAAAATGCAATATTTAATGAGGCAGTCAAAGATGGTTTTTAGGATGGTGAGTTTCTTAGAGAAACATTTATATTTGGCTAGGAGATCATCCACATAATATTTTAATATACGATGCATGATGTCATGGAAGATATAATTCATAGCCCGTTGATATGTGGCACCAAAATTTTTAAAGCCAAAAGGCATGACTCGATAGTAGAAGGTACCCCAAGGGGCGATGAATGTGGTTTTGTGTTGATCTTCTGAGGAAAGCAAGATTTGGTTATAACCTAAGAAACCATCCATGAGTGATAGCATCTCATGACCAGTGGTAAGGTCAACTAGTGGTCAATGCCAAGTAGAGGGAATTCATCTTTTGGGCGAAGCTAGGTTGAGCTCACGGAAATTTGTGCAAATACGAAGTCCCCTATCACCTTAGTGATAGGGACAATGTTAGAAATCCAAAGAGGATAATTAATGGGTAATATGAAGGAAACAGAAAAGAAGGCACCGAATTTATTCTTTGACAAGAAGGGAAATGCGAGGTGCATTTTTCTCAAATTTTGTTTGATGAAATTGGCATCAAGAATGGTTACAATATTATGGACCACTATCGTGGGGTCACTACCAATCATGTCTGTGTAAGACCAAGAAAAAGCATGGTTATGGTTTTTGAGAAAAGAGGTGATGGCTTCTGTTCAAGGTGAGCATCTAAAGATTGACTGATCTTTAGGATGTGCGGAGTCATCCCGAGTATGAATGTTGATCTCAATAGTCAATTCATTTAACATGGTTTACCTCTCAGAAGGTAACGACCAATGAATATATGAGTCTTCTGCACCAAGGTAGGTGATTATAGATTCATCATCTTGATATTAAATGACGTTAATCGAAGGTGTATCGTCATTGACCATTTCAGGGTACAGGAAGGAAAGAGAGGAAGGAGCCTTGCCCTGGCGTTGATAAGTCAAAGGCCCCAAAGAGATGGTGTTTATGAAGAAAAAAAAATTTAGGAGGAATGGATTTTGGATCCATCGACTCCATCGGTAAAGGGTTGTGATGGTGGTGAAGAAGGTGGAGAAGGGATGATGTCCCTGATGAGTTCAATGTGGGCATGCTTGGTAGGTGGTTCAGCAAAGCTGATAACACTCTTGTCATTATATTTGTGGGTAGTACATGGAGTAACAATATGGAAACCTTGCTCATAAAATCCAAAACCAAAACCTTTCTAAGCACATCGGTGTATGAAGGTGTGGGCGAAATGGTGATTAGTGAGTGACTGGAAGTCAACAGAAAATGGGTGGGTTTTTGATGGTGGTTCGGTGTGTAAGTGGTAGTATCAAGTCCCCCATATGTGAGACTAGTACAAAGGTGAGGAGTACCATAAAGGAGGCATTGGTGTTGGCGATCATAGCAAGGGTGTTGGTGAAGACTTTAATACTCTTACGGAGTAAGAAATGTGTTAACACTATATAAGCGATACTTCCCTAGAGTGAGGCATTGAAAAATTCCTTCCAAGGGATCAGGTGGTTGGTATGCAGTAGCTGGAATAGACGATGTGTTGGAGGTTGACGTGGAGGTGGAGCTAATAGGCAGGGAGGCTAATGGGTCGATCATGGAGGTTGTCATAGCAGTAGGAATGGAGGAGGTATGTGCGGTTGAGGTAGCACTACTATACTGTAAGTGGAGGTGTAGGTTAAGCGGTAGTGGTCGTGGAGGTAGATGCCAATGGGTATAAACATGTCATTGGGTCGGTAAAGAATGTTGCATGTTTTAAAAGGTGATGGATCAACTAGAATAGTAATGGCATATCCTTCATGCTCAAACTTTACATAGTGATGTAAAGTGGAAGGAACACAACCCATGACAAGAATCCGAGGTCCAGTAAAGTAACACGTTATATTGGAATTCCCCCTCCAAGACATAAAATTATTCTAGAATAGTGCGGGGCCCACATGAATGTGGAGGATGACAGTGCCTAGTGTAGTGGTGATAGCGTCATTGAATAAATGTAACATGTCGGGATGTTTATGCATGTAATTATCATTATGCACATTTGAGAAAATGCATGGGATGAAATAATATCAATGCTTGTGCCCCCATCGATCATTAAATGTCATACTGATTTATCATTGATGTGGATAGAGATGAAGAGAGCTAGGTCCGGGTCATCAATTTGATGCGGTGTGATTTATTCCTCTGAGAAGCTAAGAGAGGCTACTTGGTGAGTAGGTTGAGGTGTGGATAAAGTTGGTAATTTGGTGATAGAGGTTATGTGATGAGGTGTGATGACTAAGGCTATGGGTGTAGGGTCATTGGGTAAAACCTCAATAGATTATAGGAATTCCATGAGAGCTTAACGATGGGATTATGAGGTTTGGATGAGTTCATATAAGGAAATTTTGAGGGGGATTTGTGTAGTTGTTTAAGCATTGCATGGTGTGTGACCCCATTAGAAATAGGATATATGGGGTCATGGATAGTGATTATAGGTGTGGGTGTAGATGATATGTTGGGTATAGGATTGGCTGGTGAGTCAGTTTCCTTTTCCTTACCTTTGTCCTTCTGAGCACGAGTAGCAACGTGGATCATGTTGATCTGAGGTGGGGAGGTAGGTGAGGTAGGTGAGCCATGAAAGGTATAGTGACATGAAGGGAAAAATCCCAGTGGCGGGAAGGAACTTTATGGGATGAGCTAGGCACATCAACATTTGGGTGGAGGTTTGACAAGATCGTTGATAAAAACTGTGTTAATTTCAAATCTCGAAGATGGTTCTAGGAGCTGTGAAGGTAAATGCCTAGGTCATTGAGTAGGTAGTGAGGGAAGAGTTGTGGGAATGGGTGTTGGTGAAATGGGGTCCTCATCAAGAAGGTCATCATCGTTAAAGTTTTCTTCAGGAGGACATAACTTGATAAGGATGGTTTTCAAAGCCTTGCAGTTCTCCACATTGTGTCCTAGCACATGATGCGAGGCACAAATTTTTGTGTCATCAAACCCTTTTGGATTGGTTTTGAGAGGGTCATAAGGTCTAAGTGGTGGTAATGTGATGACAGAAGTCTCGGGAGGCTGGTTAAGATTTTGGCATAGGACCTCGCTAGTGGGTCGCATGGGAAGTGAAAGTGGGTTTGGGAATAGGTGTGGCTGATTGTTGATGAACGGTCTTTGCAAGAGGGGGAGTGGGTCGAGCTATGCTTTTAGGTGCTAGCGTGTTCTTGGGTGTTGGTCATATTTTCTTGGGTAGGGGTATGGTAGATGAACTTACAAGAGGGTGTATGGTTGTTTTGACTACCTTATTGGAGGGTAGCGGATTTTTGTCTTTGGGTTGCACCTTCTTTGGTAGAGGTGATATGGGTGTATGATATCTAGAGGGAAAAGTATATGGGGAAGAGGGCGAGTTACCCATGGGGATAAAAAAGGTGATGTGAAGGTAGATGACGTGGGTCATGTAGGGGGTGTGAGGGAAAGAGACTGAAATGTCATGGGTAGTGAAGAAGTAACCAATGGTATTGGAGGAATGGGTGGTAAAGATGCTGCAGTGTGGGTGTAAGTCATGTTAGGCACTTGGGTATGTTAGAGGTTTGTGAGGAAGGAATGGGATGTTGTGTTTTTGGTTTACTGACGGTGGAGGTTTCTTAACCGTGTTAGAAGGATGAGGTCCTAAGATAGACAAAGAGGGTGAAGGTGATGAAGGTGTGATTGGCGCAGCTAGGGTATGAGTTCTATGGGCTTGGTTCTTCTGTTTGGGTGCTAGAGTAGGTTTGGTGTTGACTTTGGAGGATGTAGCTAAATCTAGTTTGAAATTGGATGAATAAGGCTGGTAGTTGGGGTGACCCCTAAGGTAGTAATAGGTTTATTCGAGGAAGATGATGTAGGTGTGGGTTTAGATTTAGGTGTATGTTGGGTTATGGGTAAGGGTGTGTGTTGAGCTATGATGGGTGTCGTGGAAGAAGTTGTGATAGAGGAGGTTGTGTTTGGTTCAATTGGCTGAAATATCTTTGGGTAGATAGTGGAAGTGTCAGCAAGTTACATCTGCATTTGCATTGAGACAGGAAGTAGAAGGCACACCCAAAGTAAGGCTCTATCCACATAATCTAGGTGATCAACTAAGCATGAGAATGGCATGTCTCAGAAGTGAGGTTGATGAGGACCTAATGGAAATTCCCATAAAAATTTCCTTGAGACAGTGAATTTGCTAGCTTCAGCTTCTGTGGGTAAGAGAGCCAAAAATAAGTCTATAGGATCTTGGGTAACTGATGGAGAATGGTCATCTAAAGATAAAGGCATTTCTACTGGATCTTTGATGGGTGGAGGAGCTGATGGGTGCTCTTCTATAGGTGGGGGAGATGATGGGTGCTCCTTTGTGGGTGGAGGAGATAAACAAGTATCCTCCATGGGCTGAAGAAGTACTATGGGTGATAGTTCTCTAGGTGGAGAAACCAAAGGTGAGATAGTCTTGATATTAACGGAAGGCTCCTCCATGGGTGATGAAGGAGGTGGAAGGTGTTCCTCTATGGGTGGAGGAATAGGTGAGGTGGGTTCAAGTGCAAAAGGAGGGATTTAGGCTATAATTTCCTCTATTGAAGGAATATGAGGTAATTGGGTAGCAACGGGTGTATCACTAAAAATAACATGAACCTCACAGTTTTGGCTATCACGAGTCAAAGTTTCTCTAGTTTGATCAGAGGAAGGGGCATGATTAGGAAAATGTTTCTTGAAGATATGTAGGTTTTGATTGGCAGGTGCATTAGGATTATCCAAGGTTAGCTCACCTTTCTTGATCATTTCTTGGAAAATGTTTTGAAGTTGATGAAATTGTCGTCATGACCCTTTATGTGGGTGTGGGGTGAGTAGGGTCAAAACTAGTGTGTGGTTTCATGGGAGGAAGGGTGATGGCCCCAAATTTGATGAGATTTTCTAAGATAGAAGAATAAGGTTCCCTAATTGGGGTATATTTCATTGTTCCCATCTAAATTGAAAAGTTTGAACGGTGAGAGATTAGATGAGGGGCTAGCCTGATTTGATGGATGAGCTGGGCCAACTTTGAGTACCACTATGTTAGCGGTCCCCTTGGCCTTTGAATAATTGTTCTATGGTTTTGAAGAAGAAGAGGTATCATTTGACTTGAATTCCAAGTTCTTATTGCGTAATTGAATTTTCTTTTCTTCAATGGCCCAAATCTCTAGCTTTTGTGCCATGGTGAATGCTTCGTCGAAGGTTTAGAAATTTTGGACCTGCAGGGTTAGTGAGATATGCCTAGCACAAGCCTATGTGAAGAGTTTAATGAGTTCAGTTTGTGGTAGTTGGAATGTGAGTTGATTGATCAAGCTTTGCCAATGAGAAACAAAATATGTGATAGATTCATCGTCATACTTGACACGTAGAGTATAGGTCAGTCATGGTAACCTTCTTAATGATATTAATGGAGAAGTGATCCAAGAAGGCTTGGGATACCTGATTAAATGAGAATATAGAGTGTCTAGGCAACCCACTATACCAATCTAACGCAGTCCAAATGAGACATGGGAAAGGTCCTTAGGAGCAAAGCATCATCATGGGCGATCAGATAACACCCGTGTTTGAAAGACCACAAATGTTGTTGTGGGTCTTCTTTGCTATTGAAATGGTTGAATTTAGGCATTTCCCAATGCATGGGATATGGATGGATAGGAATGGATGGATGTATAGGCTCATTACAAATCTCATTGTAGGTGAGAGTGTTGTGGGAGCCAAAATCCGTTGCCTCTAATTTCAGATCTCCATCACTAACTTAATTAGGTCATTGGTAGGTTGTGATGGATGGGTGACTCATGTAGTGTAAGAGGGTTGGTGTTGGGCATATAACGGGGTGGAATTCTAGTATATGGTGCTACTATATAGGTAGATTGAGAAGAAGGCAGTGAAATAGGGGTACAAACCTAGAGTGAATAATAGATGAAACAGAGGATTCTAATAGTACGTATATAGAGGTGGAAGGGTCGTGGTGACCCTAGTGGAAATGGGGGTTAAAGATTATGGAATAAAGGATGATGTTTTGAAAAGGGGTAGGGGTCACCAACACCGGGGGTGGTAGTGTAGCTATAGGTATATGCGAGATAATAGGGGTGGATGAGGTTGTGTTATGGATGGTTGGTGAAGGTATAGTGGATGTGGTGGGTGTAACAGATGTGGCGATGTGGTGGTCATAAGCGGTGGTATAGGTCCTAGCTACAAAAGGATAGGTGAAAAAGTAGGTGAGGGTAGAGTGGAGCTAGATGGGGATGATGTAGGAGTGGGAATGAGAGTCGGGATGATAGATACGAGAATGTCGTATCTCAACAAAACCGAGGCATCTCGAGTGGACAAGTGGGAAAGGTAAAACTACAAGGCGGTAGTATTTTGGTTAAGGATTCATGTGATTTCCTCATCTCCCGTGGAAATGGTGATAGGTTGGGTAGGATCCATGGGATATAAAATAGAAGGTGGTGAAGGACTAGGGGAGTGGTTGACAACTAGCATGGAATACGAGGGTGCTTGCTTACGACACGCCGCACCATGTGAACAAGTACTAATGCGGTAAGACTACTTTCTGTAAATGACATAGAAATACAACACAGGTAGGATAAATAGGTGGTGGTAGGTGAATTGGGGTTAAAATGTCAGCTGGAAAATGACACAGGCTAACCGATGCCGGTTAGGTTAAATCGACGCCAGTCACAAGTAACCACTGCCGGTCATTATGGAAAGTGGACAGTTGGTCAAAAACAAGGTATAAGGCCAAATTTTCCAGGTATGCCAAATACTGATGAGACTTACCAGGTCAATGGATATGATAAGAGTGACAAAGACTCTAAACAACTAACGAAGGGGAATAGGTGTCCTTTTTGGTTGGTTAACAAAAAGAATAGTGAACCGACATTGGTTGGGTAAAACTGATGATGGTCAGAGGGTAACCGATGATGGTCACTGGACCGACACTGGTTACTATGAAATTGAAATAATGATGAAGAAAAATGTGGTTGTGAGTTAAAATTAATGTGGAATCAAACCCAGAATCCTGAGAATGATGATAATATGGTCCAAGCACACTCAGATGAAGCTGGAATACACCAACTGTGATGAGGAGCGTGCAAGGAGAAATAAGAAAAATGAAGAGCATGACCTCTCACCTCAAAATGCAAGCCAAACAGAAACACTAAGAAAAATACAATCCTAAGAGTACATTTTCTATTATGTTTGTTTAGCTTATGTTATTTTAAGGAATGACTCATGAACAATAAAATAGATTTTTTGGTGATGATATCTTCCTACAAAGAAGGAGATCTACAAGGAGAGGTTTCAGGTATGTTATGGTAGGGCTGGGCCGTCCTCTAATGGGGTACTGGATAGAGATAACCAGCGGGGTGCCCACTGTGTTGTGATCGTGTGATCACCTACAAATTCTTCTAGGTGAGATGTTGTTTAAGAATGTTTATATATTTTTTATTTTGTGCTGTTTGGATAAGACTCAAAGAGAGAGAAAGAGAAAGAAAGTGCTTTCTATGATTCATTTTTCAACCATCAGCTGGGAATGACTTCCAGTGTATAGGTTTCCCTCAATTAATGTGAGCTAATGTAGAAAAGAAGAATGAAATGCAATGATTTTAAAACCCAAATCAAAATGTAGAATTTGATGCCACAAATAGATGAATAGGAGAAGGGATTCTCTTTCACTAATGTGATACTAATGAAAGGGAAGAAATGTTCATTTTAAGCACCAAAATATGATTACTTTTAGACAATAGAAGAGAAGAAGATTCCAAGGGAGAAAGTTTAATGTAAGAACTTTTTACAAAAGAAAAAAACATACAATGTTTTCACCTAGAAATGAAAGAATGAAAAGAACCCTGAATGGGTCCCACTGGGTGTCAAAATGTTTCACCTGATTCTAGAGAATTTCTTTGAATGTTGACAAAACAAATAAGGGTAATGGGTTAGGAGGAATACATGTTGAAATGCTGGTTGTAGGTTGTTACATGCGTATGACTTCTGAATCCATAGTTGATTGTGAGAGCTTCCTTTTTTCTTGGAGGAACTACCTCGAAATGAAACAAAAACTACCAAATAAAAGTTAAACAATATATGCAGTGGATTTCCTAGTGTGTGCTAGATTCGGGAAGTGTGATACTTCCTAGATGGTTGTCAATCCACTATTTAAAGAAAATTAATGCGAGAAATAAAGGAAATCCTACTATAGTTAAAATGATTTAGGTATCTCATTCATCTATAATAATAAAATTCATTCACAACAAGCTAAGCGATGATTGAATCTAAAGGTCAAGGTCACTCTCAAGGTATAAATGCTAGTTGGGGTAAGATTCTGGGTGGTTTTCGGTATTTGGTGGAAGTTTAGGAGCTCTATTTTTGGTTTATGGTGAAAGACAAAAAGACTGACGTCGGTCTGGTATGACCAATATTAGTTTAGGATAACTGGTGATGGTTTTGGGTAACCGGCGTCGGTATGGTCAGGGTATAGGAAACTCAATAAAACTTGGTTAGGTGATAGATCTGAGATTAGATGAATATGAAAGGGCAATGGCCACTTCATATGGATCTAAGGTATACACAAGAATGATTAAGGTCCAGGTATGGGAAATGTAATGGTGTGGATAAAAAGATGGTCAAGTTTTCATGGAGGTAAATGATGGGGGATGGAAATGAGAACAAAACTAGTAACAGATGTAAAAGGATCTACCAAATGATAAATGGATAAGTGTTGGTTAACAAAACTTACTATTTGTATGAGCTTGATGCCTAGTTAGTAATGGTGGGTGATCAAATGGAATGAACTTGATGTAGTGCTAGCACTTCCCGCATTCTCTCGTGAAGGCAGATGGTTGTGTGATTACTTTAGGTACTGGCTATGGATGCTCTGATGTGTATACTAACACTGGTTCTGCTTGCATGTAGCTCTAGTTTTGTCACTTGTTCTCAAAATATGTGATTATCTCTCAAAAGGTGTGCTAACCTTGAAATAAGGTTGTTTTTGGGATTAAATGGTAACTGATTTACGCTTATGACTTAACCAGTGGTGGTTAAGGGTAACCAATGTCAGTTATGGAAGGATTTCCTAGGTTTACTAAACTAGGCAGATCCCCTTGATTTTTAGGGATCTCGTTTTGTTTACTCCATGGATTATCATGGAAGCTTCCTTATAACAGTGGGAATGTGGTTAGAGGGAATGTAGGCATTGATTTCTAGGGTTTGGGTAGGTCTTAGTTAGTTATGGCAACTTACTAAGAATAGGTCTTAGGGTGAGGTGGTTGATGAGGTGTTTAGGTGAGGTGGATATGTAGGCATTATCGCAATTAGGATATTTAAATAATACCAATGGTGAGGATAATGAATTAATTTAATTAAATTAATTAAATTAATATTATAGTTGGGTGAATGGGGCCATGGCTAGGTGGATGTGCTCACGGTGTTTATTTGATGGGGGACCAAAGGGAGTGTGACCTAATTTTAGTGTCAACTCACGGTGTGTCAATTCCTTGGGTATACAGGGTATTACCAAAAATTTATTAAGGGGTATGCCAAGATCACCACACCATTGGAGGAGTTATTGAAGCACAAAAGTAAATTTTATTGGGGAGAGGTGCAACAGATGGCATTTGACACTTTGAATAATAGGCTTATCACTGTGCCCATATTAAACTTTCCCTCTTGGGATAAACCATTCTATGTACATGTTGATGCTTTAAGGATGGAATTTTGAGCAATCTTAGAAGAAACTAGAGAGGGATTTGTTGACCATCCCTTGTGATTTTCTAGTAGGAAACTAAGCTCACTAGAACAAAATTATAAAACCATGGAGTGCGAGGCATTATCGATGATCTATGTGCTACAAAAATTCAGGAAGTATTCACTAGTGACACCTTTCATCTCTTACATGGACCACATGGGATTAAAGTACTTGGTGAATAAGTCTTTCTTACAAGGGATCATATGCATGTGTATCCTTTTATTCTAGGAGCTTGAGATTATAGTTGTTGTAAAACTAGGTAATAGTAATTTGGGGCCTAACCATTTATCAAGGATTGACTCGAAGAGGACACACAAAGCATTGAGGAAACAATGCTAGATGCACCACCGTGCTCGATTTCCATGCATGCCCTATGACTTGGAAGATATTTCTATGTTTCTCAAAATGGGTGTGGTGTCGGAGGAATAAAGACTTTGGAAAGGAAATAGTTAGCTATACACGTCGTGTCGTACATGTTAACTAGTTGAGACTTATACAAGCTAGACCAAAATGAGGTTATACGTCACAGTGCATGCATGATCATGAGTGCACTACAATCATGGAAGAGGATCATTATATAATTATAGGGGAAACTATATGGGTAATGTGACTGTGTGCAAGATCATTCTAGTATAATTTTTGTGGGAAATAGTTTACAAATTTTGTATCGAGTATTGCAAGGCTTGTGACCACTACCAACACCTTCGTAAACTATTGAAAAGAGATTAAATGCCATTAAGAGTAATTTTTAGTGCGATCCATTCAAGAAATGGGCAATTGACTTCGTAGGTCCTATTTTTTCATCTATGTGAAGGGACGTTTTGTGCTATATCATTACATGCATATATTAACTCACAATGTGGGAAAAAGTGGTGCATACAAGGGATTACATAGTAGAAACAATAGATAGGTTCTTATGGGAAAATATAATCAATAGGTATGGATGTCTGCTAAGATTAACAACCGATAGGGGTACTCTTTTATTAAATGACATAGTTATAACTTTATTAGTAGTATCCAAGGTGGCCAATCATAATAATACACCTTATCACCCACAAGCTAATGGGACTGTTGAGACATTTAATGAAATTTTGAATCACTCATTGACCAAGATTTGTGATGTGGGAAGAAAGGATTAGGAGGATTTCTTTTGTTGTGTTATGGTCATATCGGACTACTTATAAGAGACTGGACAAGGCCTCATGTTTTCAATTGGTTTTTAGAGTAAAAGTTGTGTTTCTTGTTGAATTCATGTTACCATCGTTGTGTATAACATATGCAAAAGGTTTAGATGATGAACAAGTACTTAAGGAGATGATTGACAAGTTAATGAAGTTAGATGAGAGGTAGGCTATTATTCGCTGGATTTAGAAAATAGAAAAATCCATGTACAAGGCATGACATGATAGACACATCAAGAACAAATAGTTTGAGGTTAGGTAGATGGTTCTCTTATATGATTCCAAGTTACTACACTATCATAGGAAATTCAAATTCCATTGGTTGGGCCCGGTATATTATATCCTATATACTTAATTTAGGCACTTTCTAGTTACAACGCTAGATGCAACATGGTTGCTAGGAAATTTAAATGGGATTAGGTTGAAGCCCTACTATAAATAAGGCTTCTTTGTGTTTGTAAATAAGGCAACATTTCTAGTTAGCCTAGGATTTTCTCAGAATGCAGCTTTCCTTTTTTATGTTTCCTTTATTTTTGTTTTGTTTTATGCATGTTTGTGCAAATCGTAGGCACTTATTTATTTCAAAAGTTTTCTTTATGTAGAGGACCATGCAACTATTTTTGTGTGGCTTGTTATGATGTGACAAGAGCTGGAAGCTATGGTTGTTGATGGCCCAGGTTGAAAAATCAAAAACACGTGGATTGGAAGATCGTGCATAGAAGAGGTGAACATAAGGGAAAGATGGTGTCAAAATACTTTATAGAAACCATGTATAATAATTAAAAGTGTAGAAACAACATGAGGTAGGTAAAGTCACGAACCAGATTATGACACAAAGGAAGAATTCCTTTAGTGTTGTAAGCGCGTGCGTAAGGATCTGTGGTCAGTAAGGGTTTTTGTGGACCTAAAGTTTGATGAGGTATTTAGCGTAGGATTGAGTGCGAGAGGAATATCCACCTTTATTGCGAAAGTAAGTTGGTAGGTGACATGGCATTTATTGAAGAGAAAATAAAAAATTATAAATATAAAATTAGGGGTGCATTATTTTTACCTTGCATTTTAAGTTATCAAAGATATCTCATGAACTAGAGCATCCTTAGAAAGAAGGTTTGAGAAGATTGGTGAATATTTATGTGCATATCTAGTTTGATCATCAAAATAGAGTGGAAAGGAGTACATGGGCATAAGCAAAGAAGGTTTTGTAGAAGGATCCCGCGCATGTTACATCATCTTGTGGAAAAAGTGTTTTCCATGTTAGGGTTACATAGCTAGAGCATGGGATTTCGAGGAACTTTCGCAAAGGAGTGCAATTGCAGAGTTGAGAAGAGCCGGGAAAATTGAGTAGATATAGGACCAGGAGAGAGGAAGAAGTTTTAAAGACCCGACGAAGGAATGGCACCAAGGAAAGAAGTAATTTTTTTCACCAAAGAAGGGCAAGGGAAAAGGAAAACAAGCCATTTCTACCAGTTTCAATGAAGAATGGTACATAGAAATGCAATATCTAGATGGCATATTACTCAAGAAGGGATGGGTATCTCATGTCAGAAAGATGGTTGTAAGTGATTACAACCATCGAATGAGCAGCATAGAAAATGAGATGACACTAGAATTGGTTTTCCCTATAGAGAAGATGAAACTTGATGGAATTCATAAATATGACAATGAAGTGAAGTTTAAAATGGATAAGGATGGGTTGTTGCAACTCTATGAGTTGCCCTATTTTGGAAATCCTGAGTGACTATACCGATGGTTTCGTAACACATACATGAAGACCACTTCTATTTTGCAAGTCAGAGGATGCACATAACACCCAAGCTGGTTTGTAAGTTCATTGGCATTATCTACAAATGAGAATCAATGGACGATAATTTTAGAGACAAAGAAGCCATTAAGAAGACCATTGAAGCTTATGACTACAAGAAGGGTTCCAACTACTTTGGAATTTCTACAATCACCAACCCTATGATGAGGATGGCCATGCACTTGGTCACAGAGATGAATGGGAAAGAGAGATGGACATAGATCAACAAGGCCTTGTTGAATGTATGTAACAATATCTCGGAGGGTACTCTATATAACCTCTAATCTTTTATTACAGAGGAGATCAAAACACCGCATATGATGGAGAGAAGATCATGTTTGGTAATGTCCTCCTCACCATTGTCTTTTTAGAGATTGGAGTGCCCGATGGACTGGATTTTTTTTTGGGAATACCCATATGAGAACCCCTCCCCCTTCAAGAGATTTGAACAATATAATTGTGACACCTTGATGGCCAATCATAAGGCACACCTGAAAATTAGTATAAGTGGATGCGTGATGCATTCGAGGTTGAATGGAGAATACCCGAGAAGTTTCCTTCATTAATACAAGGAGAGGTTGAGTTAGCCATATACCATCATGTTTGTATTAGAAGATTTAATTTGATAGATGGCACCAAGATTGCATAGTGTAAGTTGCTTTTCTTGTTCACGAGTAGTACTTCTAGGCCATGGTAAATCAATTTAAAGAGGAAAAGAAAATTAGGTTTGATCTATGTGTAGTACATCAAGATTACCAGACCTACATAGGAAGTTAATATACCCTAAGAAGTGCCTATGTGGATGAGTATGTCTCCCATGACATGCACATGTTGAAACCAGTAACATTCCTGTTGCAGGGAAGGACAACAACAAGGGTGTATTTGTGACTAAGGCCTAATTATGACAAAAACACTGATGTTGAAGATTATGTCTCCATTCTTGAGAACCCCACCATGAGGAAAAAGATTGTGCCAAGGAAAAGAGAAAGAGGGGAGGATCCTGAGAAAAAGGCATCAAGTGCAGAGATAGTATAAACAATAGGGGCACAAGAGTCAGGCATGAGAATAAGTACTTACGTCCACTAGAAGATGTATCCTATTAGAAAAGAGTCACCACAGAAGGAATAGTCCCTGGTAAGGGAAGATTCACCCGAGAGAGAAGAAAAATATAAGGCCCCTAAATTGGAGTCACCAGTAAGGAAGAAGAAAAGGGTGACAAAAGGGTAATACTCAGGAGAAACATAAAGTATGGAGGCCGACAAGGTAGATGAAGACAATGAAGAGTGTGGTGAGGCTCAAAATCATCCTATGTATGATGTACATGAGTCAGGTGAAAAATGAAATGAAGAGAGGGATGAGAATGAGGAAGGAGCTCATGAAAAAGGGGCGAGTGAGGAAGTAAACATAAAATATTAGAATACTCATGACTCGAAAGAGGAGAAAATGGATAACACTATAGAGAGGGAGGTTTTAGGTATTATCCAATAGTTGGTGGAGCACAAAGTACATCAAATAAGTGAAGAAGTGGTGAATGAAACTAAGGAGAGTGTAAGTGTAAGAAAGTGGTATGGGAGCATGGGTGGAGATCCCATCTTAGCAGTAAGCTTCCCAACGAAAGCACGCATAGGTGGAAAGGGCACATTAGCAGCGCAAGAACACAATATGACTTATATTAATGATCCGAAAAGGTACTACCCACATGCTACCAAAGTACCATATCCACCAACTAACTCCTCTCTTGGTTTTCTTCTCGATAAATAGGGTGCATACCCACACATGAGGAAAATGTCATCCTAGGATTTCGAGTCCCACATTTATGAACCTAAGTTTAAGGTAAATCATGATGCATTAATGAAGATAATAGATGCCAAGGAGAAAACCCTCTTACAAATGCCCAAAACTATTAGATGATAAATTTTGCAACTCACAAAAAATTATCGGTGCGGTTGGAAGCAATGCTCTTTGGAAGAAATGATAGAATAATGGTTTTGGAGGAATATCTTGAGAAAAATAATGAGGAAATCATTAAGCGGGACAAGGAGATAAAAAAAAGGAATTGATCAATGCGCTTAAGGTGTGAACTAAGGGATGAAAAGGTGGAGGTCCACAAATTCCATAAGAATATAGAGTCCATTTCGATGCCATTATCTTCAAACACCTAGACATGGCCCTACCTGAGAAGAAATATGATTAAACCATTCAATTATTAGAATAATTGACTTGTATCCTCACCTTGGAAAGGCAACTACTCACATTAGAATTCGCAAAAGAGGTGATGTCACACAAGAAGGAGGAATAAAAGCTAAAGATTGGGGAGACAATGTCTCATAACTCCAAGCTCCTTTCAACAATAAAAACCACCACACATATGGGAGAAGTCATGTATGACAATTGTGTTGACAGAGACAGGGTAGAAAACATATTGGTTACTATACATGAGGTGGATCTGAAATAATTTTAGGAAAAAAAAAAGGTAATAGGGCGGAGGGCGATAATATCCTAGCTGAGGTTGATAAGAAGTTATAAGAAATCAAAACCTTGTGGGGTTCAATTAAGAATAGGCTAAAGGAACTATACCCCCAAGTCACTCATAGGATGGATGCGCTAGGTGATCTTAGCAAGTAATTGGGAAGCATTGTAGATATGTTGAAAGCTAAGAGTGATGAACTAAGTTTTGATGAAGTAAGTGCATTAGTGGGTGACCTACTTCAGCAGGTGCAAGGAGAAGTAGATGCTTGGGAGAAGATTGAGGCATCCATGAAGAAGGAGTTCCCACTCCTCATGTAGTAGTAGCATATTCTTCCATTCTTTATTTATATTATTTCAATTCCACTATTCTTTATTCTTTGAAGGAGCATAATGTTTCTAAGGATGGAGAACACACATAGTGTGGGGTGATGTTGGACCCTAAATATTGGATAAGTACTAAGAGGTGTGTGCACACATGATCAATAAATAGAAGGGAGTGCATGGAAAAGCACTTAGGAAGAGGTTTTAAGAAGGGTTTAAGTGAAATCGGGGCATGTGTGGGAGGAAAAATAAGGGTTTAAAGGAATTATCCATATTTGGCATCATGGAGTCATTTGAGGAAAAACCAGAGGACTTGACTAAGCATGATAAGTGGATAAGGTGCCACTGAACCTTGGAGGAAAAGAAAAAGATATTCCATGTAGGGAATATTTCTAGAGGCATCATTACAATTATTGTAAGGTTTTGCAAAGAGGATAAGCATTAGCAAATGGAGGACCACATTAACACTTGGCACGTGATCAATGCATGAGAAAATTTATGGCAAAGTGGAAGCTGGTCCTATTTCAAGAAGCATTAGAAAAAAAAATGAGGGGGAGAAGGTAGTGCAAAGGTTCTAGAAGGTTTAAGAGTGCTAAGAGAAGGAGGGTAACGAGGTGCTACAAAATTGTTAGTAAATGCTAAGGGCTAAAAGCTCATGATGCTAGGGTTTAGAGTTATTGGTGCTAGAGGGTTATAAGGGATATAATTAAGGATTTGTATGGGTAATTGGGTTTGTAACAAGGGTTATAATGGGAAATCATAGTTAGGATCTCTGATAAGATGATTTTTCAAGGGTGGACCTCTGTCATTTGATGTGTATAGTCTTAGATGACCCTTTTATGTAGTGTGGCTACTAGAAACTCTTTTAAATCAATATACTTGGATCTATTCTATACATCTTTTTTATGGGTGTAAACTCTCATGTTATTTGGCTTGTCATGACTCACATATGGTTCCTTGTGCTTCATAAAATGTTTATTTACCTTTTGTGATGCATTGATGTGTAGATTTGTTACTTATATCTTTTACCTTTTAAGTAGATGCATGTACTTATTATTCTGCAAATAATCCTCCATTAATGGCATAAATCTCTTGCAAAGCTCACATAAAAGAGGGCCTTGGTGCTCATGTGTTCCTTAGGTGAGTGCCTAGCATATGTTGGGTGATAGGATGGTACGTTTGGGGTTAGAAATAGGTATTGAAGGTAAAATAATGACTACAAACGGTGGCTTTGTGGGCTATGTTTATAGAGAAGTGTTCTAAGAAAAATTGTGTGAGGTTAGTGAAAGATAAAAGGGAATATTCTAGGATACTATTGTACCAATCTAGAGCAGGGGACGATGAGTGACATTGGAAAGGTTCACAATATAAGGTCTTGATCATGGGATATTGAATAAAAAACATGAGGAAACACACGAATATGTTGTTAGGGATCTTCTTTGCTATAAAACTTAATGAACTTTAGAATCTCCTAGTGAGGATGGTATGCTTTGTATAAGATTGATAAGGGAATGGGTTGATTATATATTTGGTCATAAGAGAAAAAAATTAGGTGTAGATGAGTTATCTTGTATACTTGATATCCAATTTATAAGATCTTGAAGAGGATCAGTTGGTGCAGATTGTTGTGAAGATAGACTAGGTTAAAATTCAAACTAACCAAAATGTGAGTATATCTGGTATTGTTGAGAGATGTTTTGTTGATAGAGGATGTTTTGTTATGGAATATACTATTGGGAAGGAATTTTTTTCTGGTTATGTTCTATTGTGGGATGTATTGTTGAGGAATATTCTATTGGGAAGGAATCCTTTCTGGTGAGAAAGATTTTTGTGGAATGTATTGTTAAGAGGGGATACTTTTTTGTTGATGTGGGAGAGTTTGTTATGGAATATATTGTTGAGATGGGATGCTCTTTTTTTGCGGAAGAGTTTGTTGAGGGATGTACTATTAAGAGGGGATTCTTTGTTGTTATTGTGGGAGAGTATGTTATGGAATATATTGTTGAGATGGAATGTTCTGTTGTTGCGGAAGAATTTGTTGAGGGATGTATTATTGAGATGAAAAAGGTTGTGAAGATTGTATATACTGATAAGGAAAGGGTTTTGAATATGGAGGTGGTTGTTGAAAGAACATAGCAGAGACCATAAAATAGGGTGCTTGTTGTGGAATATTTTGTGTAGGAGTAGATTGTGGTATAAAGCTTAACGGTAATGATTGTTGCGGTATATATTGCGAGAGACATGATGAATGGTAGAAATTACACTAGTATTTGTTAGGCCCCAAAAATGTAGTCATATTTAATACCCTTAGAGTAATAGTCTAATCCCATGCACACTAGCTTGTCACCCAACAGGCATTGGGCACTCACCTGAGGCACACATGGGTGTCGAGTCTCTCCTTTATGTGAGTTTTGTGAGAATGCATCATCTTAGGACAGATAATCAAATGTAGGACAAAAAGAACTATACCACATTCTTAAGAACTTAGAATGAGTTGTCATCTCATTGTATGTAGAAAAGAGAAATAACAAGCGACATATGAAAATGGCTCATACAGAAAGGAAATGCACAAGTATTATACTCTTAGACACGATGGTTTATAACAGATCATTATATTCATACCAACAGAGTTAATAACCCTCATTACATCCCTTAAGGTCATGAAAGATCCTCATATAACTATGTAGAGCCAAGTCATGCATCAGAGCTATATTATTCTCATCATATTACAGAAAATAATAAAAACTCATCCCCCTAAAAGTTCCATCACTCATAGAGCTATCCTAATCCCTAACCCATAACATCCTCCATTCTATTTCTACAGGGCTTCACCTCTTTTCTCTCTTTCCCCTCATATCTCTTTCTTCTACCGGGAGCTTGTATTTATAACCTTAACACCCACCGCCATACCTTCTAGAATTTACAAATCGGTTGCCAAATGTTGAAGTGGTTCTCCATGGGAGCATGCCTTCACAGATATGAGCTCTCCACTTTATACGATGATGCTCTTCTAGAAGCTGCATTGTATACCTTGAATATTCCCTTCTTTATCCCACACTCACCAAGTTGGCACCTTATCCACAAGGATCCTACTTTTCTCATGTGCTTCCTGGGATGCAAAATATGGCTAAGTACAAAATATGTTTTTCCTTACGTGTGCATGTGATTTGTTCTACAAAACCCTATCAGAACCCTTCCCTACACACATTCAACCCGCATGTGCCTTCTTGTACTTAGATAATATTTTGGGGCCCAATTTCACCCCAAACTATGCATGTTCTCCATCCTTAATAACACTCTTCAATAAATAAATAAAGAATGGTGGATCCTTATAAATGGTTGGGATGAAAGACTAAGGAATGCAGAAATGGGGAAAATAATGAAATAATCAAGAAAATTTTTACTTTTGGAGGACGAGAGAGAAATCCTTTCTTAAATAAGCTTCTAATTTTCCTCAAGTACCAACCTCACTCTGAGCCTTCTGATAGAGGTCCCCCACCAAGGCACTCACTTCTTCAAAACTTAGCCCCTCTCCCTTAGCACTCATTGTCTCTATGATCTCCTCTAGTTGTTTTCCCAAATCCTTGAGCACGTCCATCCTCCGAGTGATCTAAGGGTACAATTCCTTTAGCCAGTTCTTGATTGAGCCTCGTAAGGTCTCAATGGCATCCAATTTATTTTCCAATTTATTGAGGATATTGTCTCGCTAATCCCTATTCCCTTGTTCTTTTCCCCGAGCTCCTTTTGTTCCGCTTCATGGGTGGAAACCAAGATACTTTCCACTCTATCCCTGTCTACATAGTTATCATAGGTAGCCTCAACAACTTTTATGGTGGCTTTGAAATTGGTGAGGATCCTTTTGTACTAAGCAAAAATCTCCACAACCTTCATCTTATTTTCTTTCTCTTGGTGCACCAACATCTCTTCTGTTGATTCGAGGTAAAGTGGTTACCTCTCCATAGCTAGTATGTGGGTTAAGTCCTCTAGGCATTGTAAGGATGATCCATACTTTTACATGGGTGGTGTTAAGTCTGGATGCTTTAAGATAATGGCATCCATGATCATCTCTATCTTCTTATATGCCTCACACACTCTTTCCTTCTCGTCCTTTAACTCCCACCTTAACTGAGCACTGATTAGTTCTTTATGCTTTAGGTCCTTACTTTTCTCCAGGATCTCTTCCTCCCTTTTCTCAAACTTTGCCTCTAGGAACTTCACCCTTTAATTTCTCCTGAAGATCTTGGCTTCAACCTCAACTGAGGATTTATTGAGCACGTTGCATATTTTCTTATCTGATAAATGTTGAACATTCACCAAGGGGTTTATCCATTTTGTTTTTGGTACTTTCATCAATGCTCCTTGGCTTACCTCAAACTTGGGTTCATCAATGTGGGACTCAAATGCCCATGATAACATTTTCATTTTCTAAGGGTATGCACCTTCCTCATCAAATGAAGCCATGGCTAAAAGTTATTCCATTGGAACAATGATCTAGAAACATGCACACAACACCTTGTTCGGATCATTGATGTAGCCCATTCCTTGAACTTGCATTGCTTCTATGCTCTTTCTCCCTGTGTGTGTGGCCCTTGGAAATCTTACAGCCAAATTAGGATCTCCCCCATGCTGCCATATTCTTTTCCTACACTCTCCTCCTCAGCTTCCTTCATTACCAAATCCACATTGTGTTCAAATTCTTGTTCTACTAGGTCCTTGATGATATTTTCCACTTCTTTCTCCACACAACCTCATCTATATGTTCCTTTGTGAGGCTTGTGGTCCTTTGATCCTTCATATTTTCTTCTCTGATTACCCCCTTTCCTTGAGTCTCAACCTCTTCTTCATCCTTCTTCTTCTCATCTCCTTCGTTGTACTCCTCATATATTTCTTCCTCATAATCATGTATCTCATAGACTTGATGGTCTTCACCTCCCTCTAGATCATCATCATCGTCATCCTTGTTTCGATGAAGGAATATAGACTCTCTATCTCTTCTGAATCAACCTCATCCAACACCTTCTGTTTATTCCTTTATAGGGAATTCGGTATAATAGATTCTCCTTTTATTTCCCCTTGATAGGTGATCTCTTACTCGGTGATTTCTCATGGGTGGTGGGTTCTTCATGATCTAATGCCTTTTATTCTAGATTATTTTCCTTGACATGAGACTTCTTTATCCACACATAAGTACTAGGCTTAGCGCTTGTCTCCGGTGTGCTCACCATTTGTGTGGTTTGAAAACTTAGTGCCTTTTGAACCTCTTCTCTTTATCTATTTCTAGGCACAACCTTCTTCTTTCTGTAGGGTCTTCAAGGATGGAGACATTATTATCTAAGTAAGCAACTTTTTCAAAAAAATTCCTTATGCGTAGATACACCCTTGTTGTGGTCCTTCATGTAATTGGTGCCTTTACAGGATTCATCATCTATATCTCATGGGAGACATATCTTTCCATATATATGTGCTTCTTTGGGTAGAGAATCTTCCAACACACTCGTGGTGGTCTACATCTACCTCACTAAGGTTGAACCTCATTCTCTTGGCCTCCATAAACTGATTAACTCTAGCTTGGAAGTATAGTGTGGTGAAGGAGAAGGGTAGCTTGCACCATGGACTCATATTCTCATTTATCAACATAAATCTGCCAATGTAGAAGTGTTGGTACACTGAAAATTCTTCCTCTCCACTCACGAGTGTGGGAAAAGGCTTTGGGATCCTCCACTCAGCCTTGAATGCATCATGTATTTTCTTAGACCACTTCTCTAGGTGTGCCTTATGAGCCGTCGTCATGGTTTCAAAAGTATATTTCACAAGCCTCATTGTGTTTGAGGGATCCTCTTCTAGATACTCCCAAACAAATGGTTTTGGCCCATCAGGCACTCCAATCTCTAAAAACATGATGGTGAGGAGGAAATTACCAAATAGTATCTTCTCTCCCTCTTGTTTACTACTTATAATTTCATACGCGATGAAGGTGAACAAGTTGTAGATGGCTCCTTCTGATATCTTTCGGCATAAATTCAGCCATGCCTTGTTCACTTGTGTCCATTGTTCCTAGTCATTGAGCTTGGTGACCAAGCACGCAACCATCCTCATCACTAGGTCTGGTATCTTAGTGATGTCAAAGTATCACAACCCCTTTTTGTAGTCATATGTGGATACAGTCTCCTTGATAGCTTCTTTTTCATTTAAATCATCATCAATGTTATCTCCTTCATAATTGAGGCATGTGAACTTGGATATCAGTTGTGGTGTGATGCACATCTTGTGCCCCATGAAATAAAAATGATCCTCATGCACACGCAACATCATCCAATGATAAATGCACTCAAAGGCTTGCCAAAGTAGGGAAACTCATACAATTGTAATAATCTAGACTTTTCTAATTTGACCTTCACCTCATCATTGTAAATGGGCATTCCATCTGACATCCTATTGTTAGTTGGTCGGACCAACTCCAACACCATTTCCTTCTCTGTTATGCTCATGTGATGGTTATAATCGCTTATGGCCATCTTTCGTAAGTGTGAATCCCATTCTTTTCCTAGAAATACCCCATCTAGGTACTGCATTTCCACATACCATTCTTCATTGGTAATTGTGACAACAACGACTTAGTTTCCCTTGCCCTTGCCATTTGTTTTCTTCAATGAAATGGTTGGTTTCCTCGGTGTCACTCTTTTGGTCAGGTTGAACTTAAAAATCCTTCATCTTTCTCATCTCTCGCTACTCTTCTCAATCCCAAATCTCACTCTAAAGCTTCAACTCCTAAAATGAATCTTTCTTCCTCCGTTCCCTAGATGCCAAAACCTAACCAAGAAATCCTTCTACAAGACAACACTCTTCACACAACCTTCCTCACACCCATGTACTCCTTCCTTCTAGTTCGCAGATCTACTCTAGATGCACATTCAAATTCCTCGAGTTCTACTTTCTTTGCACAAATTTTTCTCTGGATTCCCTAGTTCACAAGAGCTTCTTTTACTTTGTAATCGCAAGGTAAAAAATGACTTGTTAGACCTTGTATTTATAGTTTTTTCTTCTTTCTAGCATTAAATGCTATACCACCTACAAATGTAATTTAACATTAAATGTGTATTTTTCCACTAAGCCATCTTTAAGTGCCTTTACCCATATGCTACATCCTGGGTAAAAACTATGTACAACCTTCTAGAGTGCAAAAATACAATCCAACCAAAGACTCTTAGGCACACATCCACAATGCAAAAGGAACTTCTTCTGTCCTTTACCTAATTTTTTCCCTCTTCTACCTCATGTGGTTTATGCACTCTTCATCCTTTCTATACATGGTTTCTGTAAATATTTTTTAACACAAACCATTCTTTTCCACTTTCTCTTCTACATGCTTCTTAACCTTACGCACTTTTATCCTTCAAATGGGATATTTACCGTAACTTCTACTTCCAGTTTAAACTTGTATTATGGGCCTATAATTTGCATCACTCCACCCCACACTAAAATAGATGTGTGGTCCTCTGAGGCATACACAACCTTGGAAAAATAATGTGGTTATTGGCACACAATGTGTAAAATAAAACAAAAAAGAGGAAAAAGAAATGAGAAAGGGAAACATAAGATAATAATATGAATAAGGGGAAGTTCTAGACCATTTGGCAACAATGCCTTATTTACAAACACTAAGAAGACTTATTTATAGTAGGGCTTCAACCTACTCCCATTGAAGTGACCTAGTAACCTCATCCCATCCAATGCACTTATAACTAGAAAGTACCGAATCAAGAATGTATGAGATGATGTAAGGTCCCAACCAATGGAATTTCAACTTCCCAGGATGGCACAGATACTTGGAATCATACAACAATACCATCTGCCCAACTTCAAACTTCTTGTTCTTGATATGACGATCATGCCATGATTTTTATCTTAATTTTTTTGTCTTCTGAATCCATCTAGCAAGTGATCACCTTTCGTCTAACTGCATTAACTTATCAATTATTTCTTCCAGTGCTTGTTCATCAGCTAACCCTCCTGTGTGTGCTATACGTAGTGATGGTAACATGAATTCCACTGGTAAAATAGCCTTTGCACCAAACACCAATTGAAATGGTGTGGCCTTGTTCAACCTTTTATAGGTTGTCATGTATTCCCATAGAACGGTTGATACCTTATCATCCCAATCTTGTCTTCCAACGTCATAGATCTTAGTTAATGTGTGACTTAGTATCTTGTTAAATGCATCAGTAGTTCCATTTGCTTGAGGTTGATATGGGGTAGTCTTATGATGGGCCACCATAAATTATGCTAATAGAATCCTGACTATTTTATTGAGAAAGTGTGTACCCCTATCACTTGTTAAAATTAAAGGACAACCATATCTACTGATTATGTTCTCCCATAAAAATATAGCAGATTGTCATTACGGTGCAATCCTTTGTAGGTGTTGCCTCTACCCACTATGTCAAGTAATCAGTGCAAGTGATGATATACCATGAACCAGTCCTTCACGCAGCTTACACAATTGGACCTACAAAGTCAATTACCTATTTTTCAAATAGTTCAACGTTGACTATTGGTCACAAAAAGAATTTCATCTCTCTTTCTAGGTTTTCCAAGGCACTGAAATGGTCACAAGCCTTGCAAAACTCAATGCAATCCTTGTAGATGGTTTCCCACCAAATCCTTGCTAATAAAATATTCTTTACGGTAGCATTTCCTACATAGTGTCTATACGTACCCAAAATTGTAGGTACTATACTACCGGAAAGAGGTTACAAAAACCCCAATGATGATTCAGATCTCTTTGCAAGGTGTTCGAAATCCAAAAATCATGTTGAGTATACATTTACATCCCAAAATGCCATATCTAGCCTCCACATGCTTTTTTCTAACCTCGTTCCACTCTTTTCTTGCATTTTGGTCTTTAGTTTCAGACCGCCACCACGCTGGGCAAGGTGGTCCCCGACTACTACCCAGAAAGGGCAGCGGTCCTGTAACCACTACCTTACGTAGGGCGGTGCTCCTGTACGTGTTTTCTAGAAATTTCTAACACTTTTTCCAACATAAAAAATTCAAGTGGCACTCGCATTCTTCAACCACTCTTGCTTGCATTTATGTTTTAGCCGCCTGGTAAATAGTGATTTCTCTTTATTTATGATAAAAGAGTTCAATTCAAACTTACCCTCTAGTAAATCCAAATGCTATAAATACCAAGCTTGTTTACAAGAAAATGGCCCCTCTCCCTCTATGAATTATTATTTAGTGTGTTTTAAAGTTCTTCCATAAGTTTCAATAGGTTTAGATTTTGTATGAATTCTCAGCCTCTCAGTTCAAGGCTCCTTTCTTCCTTTCTAATTTAGAAATCATCGATCTTCACACTTTCATTTTGCTCCATTACTATCCTCAACATAGTCAGCTTAGCATAAGATAGTTTCAATTCTAGATTAAAGTTCATTTGATAATCTTAGAGTTGTAGGTTGTTGTTTTGTCAAAAGAAATAGATCCTAGAATTCTTGGTATATTTACGTTGTATCCTTGTAATAAATCCTACTAGGAATCACATAGTCAAGCTTTGTTCACTTGCACTATCCCTCTCTTACTTGCATTCTCTTCATTTTACATCCAAGCTACCACTTTGTGAGTATATAATTCTATTTCCACTATCACATTCCCACTTTTCTAGATTCATGAGAACACGAAGGAAAGAAGAGATCAAAATGAGGGGATAAGTCATGACAAAAACCGGATTTACCATTATTCTATAAAATTCCAGGTTTGAATCACAAAGTTATTGTTACAATATATCAAATAGAGTAACAAATCATTTTATTTTAGTTAAGATTGCTTTCGGTGCTACTAAAGGAAGCTATGGGGAATCATAGCTTCGAGAAGTTGTGATTTATTCCTCACTTTTGAGGTAAGATCAAAGGTTTTTCAATTAAATTAGTTAGTTATTCAAATATTTAGGATAAATTTACAAGTACACAAGCAAATAGCTACATCAAGCTAACTTGCTTGTTTTAATTTTGTTATTAGATTAATTGTTCATTATCTGAATATATTAGAATAGTTGCTCTTTAAATTTCATTCAAATACGCATCATTGAAAATACAAAAATAAAAGGAATATAAGCATAGTGTAGATATATATTTCATAGTTAGTTTACTTGTTTCAGTTAAAGTTTGATTATCTCTTGCATGACAATTATGGGACCTAGAGAGCCTAGGGATTATGTATTCAAACTAGTAGTACCTCAGCCAAATATCTTCACAACATTAACAGATATAGATCAAGGGCTTAGGATTTAGGTCTTTCAAATGACAATAAACCCACAAGTAGTTAGTGAACAATTGAGACAATTGAATATTGAAGATGACAAAGCATACACATTTTGGTCGAGTCAACCCAACTATAGATTACCTTGATAGGATATCCACATGACCATACAAGAACCCGAAAGAGAACAAATATTTGGTTGTGATCCATTAGTTCCGTAGCCAAACATAGGAGACCTTCTCATCAACATAGACACAAGCTTACATATACAAGTTACCAGAACACCCATAAGGTATTCTGAGAAGATTGCACAACTCCTGATATTAAACATAGAAGCTAAAAAGGCTTATGACTATTGGATAGTCAGAAGAAGAGATTGATTCTTCACATGACCATAACAGGTCCACAACAACCACAAACTCATGGTTATGATCCCCAGGTCCCACAACCCAATGGGCCTGTTAGTTAGTTAAGTATTAACACCAGTTTACGCATCTGGTATTTAGATTCTCACCACTCCCGCCGATATCATAATGAAATTTTCCACATTAAACATAGAAGGAAATCAAGCTAATATTTTCTCGGGATAGACCGAAAACCACCCATAGTTTCTTATAAATCCACTACAACTCTCACTACCATTTTCCATGACCTTGTCTGGAAATATACACGAAGCACTTATAGGTCACTTTCCACATATCCAACAGCCAATAGATAGGATCTCAGCAGAGCTCAACATTGATTGGAGCCTCCGAGAAGATATTATATCTGAATGATCCATTACAACAATTCAGGTTAGGAGAGATTTCTTTTCCTTAGACTAGAAAATCCCATTATTATGTGTTGAGGATATAATATTTCCCAACTAGTTTGTTTATATCCACATATATTTCATTTCCACTCGCTATCTTGGAATGACCTCGGGAGGTCGGGTACGAAGAAGGGCTACTTGTAGATTCTCATGCTCGCATGTCACTTTTCTATCGTACAAAATTGGTGAACCCGACGTGAAACAAACAACTGTTCCCATTTTATTTTCATTTATTTCATCCATATTTGCTCTTTCCCATTATTCTGTGGGTATTTATATACCCCCCGAATATGTCGAGATACGATGCATATGAATAACCTCTCTCGGGTCTCGAAGCATATTATAGTAAAAAAATAGATAACCATCACCCTTACTTTCTGCATGGGCTGGAAACTATTCAAGCAACTACTTGTCATCACAAACTCCTCCTCAAAGAATTAGCTCTAGTTATTCATTTTGGGCGAGGATTTGGATCAAATCACACAAACACGACAACTAGATCCCTCAGGCTCTAACAATATGACATTTACTAGAGAATCTATTTCATCTCCTTAATTTTTATTCAGACCATAATTCAGTAGGTAGTTAGATCCACTCCCATTATTAGATGAGGAGTACTTAGCATGGTATGCTAGAAGTGAAAAACACTTCCAAAACATGTACCCACCTATAAGAAGTTTGCAAACACAACCTAATACCCTACTCCAAGAAAACACCCCCATTCCTCTTGTTGGTACCCGGATTTAATCTCCTTCACAACTTGAGAAACATCATGGATTTTACAAGACACTCAGAGGCAGATAGATGATTTTATATGTCATTTTTAGCCGGGAGTAATCTATCTGACTTGTTGGCACTCAAGATCTGAAGGAGTGGGTAGCACCTCGAAAGGATTTTGATCTAACCCTCACTATTTTAGGTTGTGCCTTTCAACCAAGGTAAGAGAACCTATACTGCAGCCTCTGTTTTATGAAGGAGGTGGAGATATCCTTATAATGTGCATATTGTATGGAGATGGCCTTGGGAAAACATGATCAATATTCCATTATTCATACTCAACAGATCTATCACTACTAAATGATGGAAATGCTTTCAAGACAAGATCGAGGTCTGCTTTAGAGACATGGTATGATCCCGATTTTCTTTGTAAATTTTTTTAAATGGATTGTATTCTTTTGTTGACACACAACGCAGATGCAGGGTAGTATGGGTAGGATGGGTTGTTTAGAATGATTTTTGGTGGGGTATTGATCGAAAAAGCCCAGGATATATCGGATCTTTGACAACCTCTATAATACTTGAAACAACTATCAAATAAAATGCTCCAAATAATCAAGACATTATTTCAACTAGAAGAGGCATAAATGGAATCCCAAGTAGCACTCTTCACAAAATATTTGAGAACTCACCACAAAATATTGAAGTAAAGAACTAAATTAAACACAAAAATCCTTGATCAAACTATGTCTAAGGTTCCCCAAAGGCTTACAAGCAATCTCTATAGTCAAGGAAGGTAAAGTGATTTTAAATTTGTTTATCTCCTTATCGGATGAAGGCTCTTCGATATGAGATTGCAAATGCCACTAAAATTTCAACTATAAATGGATATCCTATGTGATTTCTAAAGACTTTCAATGCAAGATTGCATAAAGAACAATGAAAACTATTTCCGGCATTTAAAAATGATACTGAGACACCATATTTCCCAAAAAACATAGATTAACTCAAAAGCTTGTTAGATTCATCAACGGGAGTGTTTCATGAACAATATCGAGCTGTGTGATGGCTATACACTTATAACCAAATCATATACATGAAGATCCAACATAGAATAAATTAACTTAGTTCTTTGGTGGGTTTCTCAAAGATGAGCTTTCTCTCAGAATTTGCTTGTGATTTTTCAATTTTTCTGACCCTTGCATGTCTCAAAACATGCATCATATATCTCTTGCCACCTTGGAGCCTTCTTTCCCAAGAAAATAATATGCCAAGGGATCAATTCTGTTACAACCATTTTTCATGATTCACTGAAAATGACATTTAACAAATTTGCAATGAGAGTTGCCAGGTGTTTCTAAAATGGTGAATCATTACAAATATTTGGATCATTATCCTTCTTGGAGGCACATTTTTCATCATCAAGGCATGCATATGCCTTTCCTCTCATCATTTCTCCCTTTTACTTGTTTAAAATTACCTTGCAACTTTTAATTTGGCATTTTACATGTTTTCTTGGGCTGAGGAAAAAATTACTTCAAAAACATCTCAAATCTATAAATTGAGTCATGAGACTGATTCCAATGATCCTAGAAGGCCAAAACGACATGGAATTTCAAAAGAATTGATGTAAAATTCATGATTCCAAGATTCTTGGAGAAAAAATGGTGGCCAAAAATGAAAATTCATAGTTTCCCTTGATCTACTATTTCTCCCTCAATCTGGGCCCTCTATGTGTCAAACTATGATTGAGAACAAATTCGGGCTTATTTTTGACTTTTCAAATTTTTTGAAAAATGGAAAAATTTGAATTTTTCCCCCCCCTCCACCTTTGAATTTTGGAGCTGACATGTGGCACATGGTGGGTCCCATTGGGATTGCACTTCAATTCTATGCATTTTGACCTTTTTGAATTTTTGGAAAATTTTCACTTTTTGCCCTGCGGGCCTGCACCTCTGATTTCTCCCTCACCACATGTCTCCTTGTGATTCTTCATGGGCCAATGCTCTAATTTTTATTCTGAGTCCTTTTTGCAAAAGGGAAAAAATTCCCTCCTACCTTCGTCGGCCCGCCGACCCGCCTTGTCCGCTCTGCCCACCATGTGTCGCTCATTAATTTGCTTATGGGCCTGTGTCTTAAATTTTTGCCTTAACTCCTTTTTCCAAAAAGGGGAAAAAATCCCCATTTCCCTCCATAGACCACACTTCCCTCTGACCCTTCATGGACATGTGTCCACCTGTGATTCGTTTGCATGGGGCACGCTAAAAATTTTCATTTTGAACTCTTTTGTGAAAAAGGAAAAAATCCCCTTTACCTCCACGGCCCGCACTTCTTTCTACATCTACCACGTGTCAAATTGTGGCTCCTTTGCGGACCCATGGGCCTTCCCTCACCTTTTTTCCCCTTTTCCAAAAGGCCAAAATTTTATGAGTTCCCTACCAGCCCACTCCTTCACCTTTGAATTTTAAGAACATGACATGTGTCCCCTCGCGCAGATTCAAGGGGAATTTTGAAATTTTTCCCAAAGATAAAAATGGCTAAGTTTTTCAAAGAAATCCACCGATCCATGTCCAACCAGAAGCAGCCATGTAGGAGACATTGTTTGAGCTTAATTTTGATGGTCAAATGACAACCGTATGACCGTAAAAAATGTAGAATTTACCAGAGATGCCCGAATTCGATTTTTTCTTTGTGGGTGATGGTTTTTCTCAAAAAACAAGGGGAAGTTGATTTTATGCAAGTTTCAACCATGGGAAGGGATTTTTGAAGGCATATTGGTATAAATGACCAATTTTGATTTTGTGACGATCGGAAAAAGAGGGAACATGACATAGCCCACAAATTTGGAAGAATTAGGGCACAAACAAGGCATGCGTGGGTGCTTCTTCATGAATGAGGCATGGAAAATGATTTTCAAATGGATTAAGGCATGGAAATAGAGGTATCAACTTCATTTCACCCATTAAAACTTTAGAAAATGTTTCAGGAGATGCAGAGTGAAAGGAAAATTAGGGCAAAATAATAGAGGATCAAAATGGACACCAACACCTCCACCTATGGAAAATACTCTCGGTGAAGCTTGGCGGGGTAATGATCAATTCATAGTAGGGTACCATATGCCTCTACAACCTTATGGTATACAACAACCTCCATTAAGTCAAAACAATATGTCTTCACTAATTGAGGTTCTCTCAGCCTTAGTTGAGAAGGTTAGAGGACTATAATTTGCTCAAGCAAATCAAAATTCACATTTTAGGCAAGTAGGAACTTCCAACCCTCCACATCATCCCAGCCAAGTTGACCTCCTCACAAGAATAGGCATGTTAGGCATGCCTCCTCAACATTTGTATAACTATCCATAACAAACACCAACTAAAACTAAGTTTTCAAACGTTGCTCCAGTTGAAAGTATGATACCTCCTATTTTAGTACCAAATAACCCATATTAGAGCAATTCTCCTCCCTACTTAAAAATTTATTCAAAATCACCATAGGGAGACATGTTCTCCTCTCCCGGGATGTTCACTCAACCATAGGGATTTCCTTATGTCCCTACAAATACATATGTTATGCCATATCAATAACCCATTCCACCTCCACCCCCTTAGCAGGCACCATCAATGGTCAAAACCTATGTGGTAGGGACTTACTAAGAATATTTAAAAGAACCTCTGGATTTCACCATGTGAAGTGTCATGATTCTAAGACCTCTTCTGATTTTCCTAAATATAAGGGGGAGGGAGATCCAAATACACATATCAAGGCCTATGCCACAACCATTCAAGAATTTCTCCCTTGGGATGCAGTTGTTGCTAAGATATTCACTAAAATCTTAGAGGGTATTTCCCTTGATTGGTATTACAGAATACCTGAAGCCTTGATACACTCATTCAAACAACTTATGTCAGAATTTATCAAAGCTTTTGACATGAACAAATTGTTAACAACAAGAATTAGAGAATTCTTACATATTAAACAAGAGCACAATGAATCCACTACCCATTTTATTCAAAGATGGCATATAGTCCTCTACTCATCAGCAAGTTCTCTAAACATGGATCAAATGGAACTATGTGACTTATTCCTTCATTCTCTTAATAGAGAGATAAAGGAAGAAGTCCAGAATTTCCCACTAAGGACTTATGATGAAGTACTCAAGAGTGCTCTCCGAATCAATCAAGCCACAATAGATAGTGGTTGTAAGACATATGGAACAAACGGGAAGTTAATCACTCCCAATCAAAACACTACGACCTATCCTAATGTCGGAATACCAATCAAGGACCTAAAATCCTTAACAAAAACCACGGGGTTACAATAGATGGAGTCACAGACTAGGTTAAAAGGGAAAATGTCGTGAACATTTCACCACCCGTTAACAATCAACAAAATAACAACATTACTCTAACAGTCAACGTGATGGATTTTAATCATCCATCACAATGAAAACAACAACAAAAAAAAAAATAGAAAATCTAGACACAAGGTCTAATTTGAAACCCAACTAGATATCAGAATCAAAACCAAAGGCAACAACCTCAAAATTTTAACTCTAACAACCAGCAACCTAATTAGAGTTTTGGACCACAACAGGTTTCAAACCAACAACCTCGAAACTATAATCCCAACTTGTATTGTGGTTTCCAAAAGATTCAAGGCCATGATACTAGGACTTGTCGTGACTATGATAAATTCATGCAAAGTTTTCCAGAAGACTAAAGACAACTATTTATAGATATGTTTTTATAAAATTCTGCACTACCCACGCCAAACACTTACACGGGAGTAGTCTCCCTCAAGATTTTTAACGATCCACTCTAGAGTCACTTTAACAATAACAAGTTAGATCCAAATGGGATGAACAAATGTGTTATGATAGGAAATAACGATCATGAAGTCTCAACTTCATTAAATCCACCAATCACACCCAAATTAGGAACTCAACCACAAACCAAGATAGTTGGTCTGGTAGAGTTAGATACTAAGCTACACGTTGAAACCATAACAATAACATGAGATTATTCTTCTTAACCAGTTCCAAAATATCCATTAGAACCGCATAACATTCAAAAACATTGGTAAAACCCATAGGCACTTACAATCTAATTAATGACCTAACAAAGACCTTCTCTCACATTTCCTTCTTAGATTTATTGAAGAACTATCCCGCCCATAGGGCTGATCTCTTAGAAGCATTGGGTATTGGCCATCTAATTAACATCACTCCTCTTCCTTAAACATAAGTAAACCATGTGGACTTTGATGTCTACCCTCCAGGGCAGCCAGATAGGGATACTGAGTTTATATTTGATATAAGCAAAATGCCAACAGATGCTGAAATTACACGTAGAGGTGACCCAACCTTGTATTTACAGGTATGGGTTTATAATAATTATGTTAAGCATGTAATGATTGATGATGGGGTAGCAGTTAACATAGTCCCCTTCACTTTTCTTCAAAAACTAGGATATGGAGAAACAAATTGTTCCACAACACGAAATATGCTAAGAGGTTATGATAGCCTCAAGGCCACTTCAATTGGGACTATAGTTTTACCAGTCACCTTAGGACCCAAGATAGTCCTCACCAAATTTTATATTATAGATCGAGAAACCAACTATAATATGATTCTTGGTCGACCATGGATACATTGCATGAAGGCAATCCCTTCCACGTTATTCCAGGAAATAAGATTTTTGCACCTAGGGAAAATATTTGTGGCGCAAGGTTACCCAAAACCATTTGATATACACCTAACATATTTTAAGAAGAGACCAGGAGTTCACTCTGAGTTTGAACTCCCAATGAAGTAACTTAACAAACCAATCAATTCAAAACCAGAAGAAAAATTGATACCTATAACAAAATTAGAAATTACAAATCTAGTCGAAGGCATTCCAACACTCAAAAATGAGACTAACGTCATAGAAATGGTATCATTAGGGACTACCACAAAAATTTTAAGTTACTAGAAAAGGATTTACCTATTCTCCTACCATTTGATTCTATGGGTATAGGATGTACCCTAGGAATTGGCTCCCTTCTAGCAGATGAAGTTTGTATGGTAGAAGTAACCGAGGTAGAAGAAACAGACACAAAGAATGTCCCAACATCCATTTTTCCAAGAAAATATTGGACTCTCCACTTCGATGGAGCTAGATGTCATTTGGAGCTAGGGTAGGTGTGATCTTTACTTCTCCTAAGGGAAATATCCTACCTTTTTCCTTTAAGTTAAACTTTGAATGTACAAACAATGGGGCTGAGTATGAAGCCCTCCTCCTTGGCCTCATCATAGCCAAAAGGATGGGTGTTGATAACATTAGAGTGCTAGGAGACTCACAACTAGTCGCAAACCAAGTCTCTGAGGTATATGAGACTAGAGATGAACACTTACAACTCTATAAAATGATGGTATTAGATCTAACCAAAGGATTTAACTTCATATCAATCAAGTAATCCCATAAGAACATAACCTTCTCGTGGATTCAATAGAAACCTCAGCTTCCCATTTCACTCTAAGTAGTGAGTTGGAAAATACAAGCTTCATGGTATCACTTCATACTGAACCATTGGTAATTAAAATTATAAGAAACCTGATCATGGCATGTATAAAAGATGAGAATGAGTTTTCTATCCTGGATCACTTTGATAGTGATAAAGTCACTCTTGTATATCTAAACGCCTACGCAAAACTACATCTTGCTCATCACATAGTGGATTTTTCCCTAATCCCACATTCCTCTTCCTATTTTGGAAATCCCATGATAGAATCTCCCCACAAAATAATCTCGATATCTATGAGGTAGAGAATGGAGAAATTTTGGAACTACCTCCGGCCCCGCCTAAATTTGAAGAAGGAAACACTTCCTTAATCGAAGAAACAATTGACATAAATATTGGAATGGAGGAAGAACCAAATATTTTGAAGTTAGGATCCTCGTTAACTCCAGAGGAGATAGAAATACATACCTAGATCCTCAAGGAACATCAAAAGGATTTCACATTTAATTACAAAGAAATGACAGAATTGTGCCACATATCGCGGTACACAATCTTGTCACCAAACTAGATGCAAAGCCAATTAAACAAAAGTCAAGACCAATGAAACAAAAAGTGTCTCTCATGGTGAAAGAAGAAGTATTGAAACTTCTCTAGGTGGGATTCATCAAACCAGTCGAATATTCATAATGGGTATCTAATATCATCCCCATTCTCAAAAATAATGGGAAGATACGCATTTGCATAGACTTTCAGGACATTAACAAAGCTTGTCCCAAAGATTACTTCCCATTACCATCCACTTGACATTATTGTTGATGCAATATCTAGATTTGAGCTGTTTTCCCTCATGGATGGGTTCTCGGGGTATAATCAGTTAAAATATTTGAGGAAGATCAAGCCAAGGAAATTTTATAACTCCTTGGGGAACTTATTGTTATGTTGTTATGTCATTAGGTCTTTAGAATGTTGGTGCTACATACCAATGGGTAATGACATACATATTTCACGACCTTATTCCTAATATTGTGGAGTCCTTCATAGATGACTTGTCGGCCAAAGTCAAGAAGCACCGTGATCACCTAGAAGTACTCCGTATCACTCTCTCATGATTGAGCTAGTATGGCGTCACATTGAACTCAGAAAAATGTGTATTTGGTGTGATAGGAGGCAAGCTTCTAGGTTACATTATATCCTCATGAGGGATTGATGTTTATCCAGCCAAAATTTAGGTTTTTCTTAAAATGATTCCACCATCAGATGAGTCTGGTATCAGATCATTTCTTGGGAAACTTGGTGTAATTAGAAAGTTCATTATGGACTTAAGTTTTGTTGTTCATCCAATCAACAATTTATTAAAGAAGGATTATAGCATTGATTAGATAGAAGAATGTAACGAGGCCTTCGAAGTAGTTAAATGCTTCTTATTGTCTCCTCCCATGTTAATGCCTCCTAGACAAAATTATCCTGTGATCCTGTATTCACGAGCTACTAATGTCTTGCTAGCCTATATGTTGGCTTAGGAAGATAATGAGAAACGATAACGTGTAGTCTATTTCATTAGCCTGGATGTTTCTTGATTATGAAACACGTTATACATAGGTAGAAAGATAATTCCTTGCCATAGTCTTTGTAACAAAACATTTGAGAAATTACATATTAAATCAAGAAACAAGGGTCATTTTAAAGACATCATTTACGGACATTCCTCACGCAAAGTATTTATCTAAAAAATTTGGACATTTCATAACCTTAATGGGTAAGTTTGAACTAACATTTGTAAACTAGAAATTTGTTAAGGGAAAAATCATTGAAGATTGGTTAGTTGACAATCCGTTAGATGGAGGTGATCTAGGTGGATCTAGACTTTCCTGATGAGTGCATATATTTTGTCAAAACCATGCCCCCCATATCTATATGTTCTTGGTACATTGACATTGTCAATTTTATCATGGACCATACATACCCAAAAGGAGCCACATAAAAAAAAATAAGGAGGATACACATTATTGTTACTAAATATGTTATTTTAGAACAAGTGCTCTATCGTAAAGCCTTCGATGGAATGCTTTTAAGATGCATTGACACTGAAGAATCCAAAAAATATTCTTTATGAATTCTATAGTGGGATATGTGGAGGTCACTACGGTGGCCATGCCAATGCTCACAAAATACATCGAATGGGCTATTTCTGGCCTACTTTGGAATATGACACAGTAAAATTTGTGGACAAGTGTCATAAATGCCAAGAATTCTCTCATGAGATTCACATGCCAACACAAAATTTGCAACCAATCACAACCCCATGGCCCTTTTCCACGTGGGGCCTAGATTTGATAGGGAAATTCTCTCCCTCATCAACATATGGCCATAACTTTATAATTATGGCCACAAAATATTTTACCAAATGGGTAGAGGCTATGCCTTTTACCATTGTACTAGGTTCTGTAATCGCTAAGTTCATTTTGAATCAAATCATTTGTAGGTACGATGTCCCGCAAGTCATTATCCTAGATAATGGAAAATCCTTTAAGAATGATGAGGTCTATGAATTATGCAGCAAATTCAAGATAAACCATCATACTGCCTCTCTTTATTACCCTCAAGCCAACGAACAAGATGAAGCCACAAACAAAACATTAAAATCTATTCTCCTCAAAATAGTTAAGGAGAACAAATGGGATTGGCATTTAAAATTATACCCAGCCTTATGGGCCCATCGAACCTCAATAAGAACACCAATAGGGGCAACCCCTTTCTCATTAGTATTCAAGGCAGAAGCAGTTCTCTCGCTTGAGGTCGAAATACCTAGTCTTCACATCTCATTACAAGGGATTTTGGGAGAAGAATCCTATAGAGAGGCATGCCTCTCTCAACTAGAAAGCCTTGATGAGGCCAGGATAAATGCCAAACAAATTTAAAAATCCTATGCTGATCGGATGTGCTAGAAATATAACAAAAATTTCTACGAACAATAAATATACGAGGAGATCTAGTTATAATACTAGATAACCGATTGATAATAAAACCAACAAAGGAAGGAAATTCTCGCCCAAGTGGTTAGGCCCATACCTAGTAATGAAATACTATGGAAACAGGTGCATATCTCTTATGTACACTAGAAGGTGAGGAATTCAATGAAACTATCAATTCCTTGCATTTTGAATGGTTTTATGTATAGGTCATCAACGTCACCATTTGCATATTATATCTACCTACATTGCATTAGTCAGGTTATTTCATTTTGTTCACTCATTTCATAAATTTTGTGGTCAAGGAACTTATTCTTAAGAAATTTATTATAGGCTTCTGAAAACATTGGCAAAAGCATTCAAATCATATCTCTTCAATCTTCATAATATCATCAAATGGTTCCAAAATCATTTCATCAATTCGACAGACAAAGTCTTGAAAAAAACCATACCAAGGCCTGCATACTTGGTCATACTCATTATTTTCTACTAGGTTAAGTTGTTCTTACCTACGGTCTATTATAGAAGCTTCTTGGTGTCACATCTATCCTTCTTACATCTCTTTGAAACAAGGATACTCCAAAATCACAAATTAGAAATGTCAAATTAAAACAAAATACTAAACAAAATAGAATATTTTATTTTTACACACTTATTTTCCCAACCAACCTTCGGTGATGAGCCCGCATCTCTTACTAGTGATGCAAGGTTGAGAAAGGAAAGAAGTGCCCTTACTCGCCTATGTCCTACCTTTGGTGATGAGCCCATGCTTCCTACTAGTAGCATGAGATAGGGTGTAGGGGGTCCATTCACGCAAATCAATGAATCTTAGCATTTTAAAAAAGAAAATAAAATGTGTTAAGTGAAATTAAATATCCAAATTCCAAAGAGATCAAATCCTTAAAACCAGATTTTTTCAACCAAGTTGCCATCCATGGATCTAAGTCTAGATAAATTGGAAAATAAGTTGTATTCTGAACTATGTAGTTTCGAGTAAGAGTAATTACGGAGGTCTAAATTTGATTTCTATCAAAACCTTGTCTTTCTCTTATCATTTTCATTCATTCAAACTCATACAATTTGCACCCTTCCTAACTCTTGGTGTTGAGCCCTCGCATCTTACTATTTGTGTGGAGTTATGAGTGGGGAAGTTCATCTCATTATCACTACATGTTCATCGCATTTTGCCAAAATAAGAAGAAGAAACAAACATTTCCCAAAGAATCCAAAATTTTAGTACTACAGGATGTTTGCATCATCACATATCAACATTACAAAAAAAAAAAAAGAGAAACATTTTGTTCAACATTTTTTATCATTTGTCATCCATTGCATACATTCTGAAAAGCATTAAAAAACAAAGATTCTAAAAAACATCTAGTGTAGGCATGGGAAATGAATCACAAAAATCTAGATACAAAGAAGATCTAGATCCAAAAAGATATATATAGGAATCATGTTCTACATATAATGCCATCATGCACTAGGCATGGTCAAAACACTTAATGAGTCCGAAAAACACAAAAAAACCATATAAACATCTAGCAGAATCACTACAAAAAGACCAAATGGCATGTCAATCCTGTGGGATCCCTCGAGGGTGCACAATTACACTTAGGACTCCTACTACGATGATGCTATGAATGAACTGAGTGCTCATGATCATGACCACTAGCTATGGTGTCACTATGAGAATGATTTTTACTCATCGAAGATCAGCGATCCTATATCTAGCTACCTCAGCACGAAGGGAGGTCACTAAATTTTTTTCCTTCCGCAGACAGGGAAAACACATCAAGATGTGTCGGCTAGCTACCGAGGTATCTCCAACATCCTCGGTAAAGCTTGTCCCGAGTACTCTCCAAGGGGAGAAATAGGGTGTCCACACAAACTCAATGAATCAAGTCTCACCATCCCTCAGTAGTCGCTACAAATAAAAAAGAGAAATAACAAGTTAGAAAATTGCTAAGAACAAGGTCAAAAACAAATGAAACAAAAAAATGGAAATATCAACTAATATTTCTAACTAACAAGGTCAAGAAAAGAGTAGTAACTCACTTGGATCTCCAGGCATCTAGGTAGGGTCCCTAGGATCTATACCTACTACGACACTACTGCAGACTATGTGACCTCCCCCAAATCTGGAAAGAAATGACGTCCTGCCATAACTCATCATCTCCCCTAAGTCCTAAGAAGGTAACTCCTCTAAGATCGAGTCACCTTCTCTGCACTCACCTCCTCCCTCTCAGCCCTCAAGATATCTTGAGTGTCATGCCACTCAAAATCACTCTCATCCTCCTCGGTCATCCCACTGGTCTCACCTCCCATCATCCCCTCCTTCATCTCCTCCTCTATCTCCCCTCCTGTGAACTCCTCAGAGTCTGAGTCCACATCAACAGGCTCATCCTCCCCCACTAAAAGAAAGAGTGGCTCCGATCTGAAGTAAAGGTGCTTGAGGAGCACCGGCTTCCCCTCGGGCCCAAACCACTTGTCTAACCACTATAGGAACTCCAAGAGTAACCATGGTCCAACCTCGATCTCCTCTAGGGCCTCCTTGGGCCTCACGAATAGTCCTGTATACTACCCCTGCTAGAGGAAGCATATCAACATAGGGGAGACCAAACTATTGAGGGACTCGGTCAAATGGGTGGACCTCCACCCTCTCTATCCTGTCTACTAACTGACCTGTAGTAGAGCAGGTGATCAATGTAAGTGTCTCCTCTCCCCATACTCCCACCATGGCCTAATAAGGAGTGGCCTCCATATCTATGGTAGTCAATGAATCCACTGGATGATGTGGCATCCTGAGCACTGTCATCCCCATCCACCTCGCTGCTCTAACAACCCTTGGATCCTCTACTAGTACACCCCTTCCATAGGGGATGATGCGCTCATACACCCAACTCATAACTAGAGTGGGGTGACTCAAGGACTACCCCTATAACCTGACCACCTTGTATAAGTCATGGTATGTGGTCCCAAGAATATCTTCTCCCCAAGCGTAAGTATGGCCATGGGCCTCAATTTGTGTAATAATGGGAGCCTAGTAGTATAAGAGAGTATCCCCTCCCTTATCCCCAATCAACCACGAGGCCAAGATACCCATAATAGCCTTGTAGATCATAGGGATAGGAGAAGCAGCAATGGATCAGACCTTCACCCCCTTCTTTGAGCCAAGGGAGACAACAACATCTCCCATATAGGTGGCCCACTGAACCATCTGAGATCTGGATCCTGCTGTCTTAAGAGATAACCACCTCCCAAGAATCGAATCCCCAGTATGCAATAGACATCCTCCAGGGTGATAGTCCACTCACCCCTAACACCTAGAAATTAGAAAGTGTTTTGATCCACATCCCAATATGAGAACAAGTCACACAATATGTGACTAGCAGGAGCAACATGAGGGACCGAAGAGATCCTCAAAATATTGGCCCTCTACAAAGTGTCTCTCTCTACCTGGGTCAATGTATCCAACACTGCCGGGAGCCAATCACACTCCCTCTCTGCTCCATCTAATATACTCCTCCTTCTGCATCCACCCAAAACACAGAAAAAGAGCAAGTTAGCAACATAATCCAATAGATAAACTCATCAAAAACATAGGAAAATATCAAAAATGCAAAAACATTTGACTAAGGCATCTATTTTTGCCTTCTTTCTGAACCGACACCTGTGCGAGTGGTAGTTCCATGACCGTCGCCATCTAAAGCTAGTGGTCTCTATAACCGCCACCTGTTTGGGTGGTGGTGCCATGATTGACACTCTGTGTAGGGTGAAGGTATTATGTCGATTCGGCGTGCGCCCATTAACCCTAAAAATGCCTAAAAACAAGCAAAATACACCATTTTAACTGAAATAAAAACCTACCCTATGGGTGCCCCCCTAGAGACTCATTTAACACTAAGATTTTTGAAAATACCCCCAAGACAAAGATTTCAACATTTCTATATTTTAGGTTTAAAAGCAATGAATTGAGAAAAACTAACTTGAGACTTTGTAGGTCGATGTCTTGCTCTTGGAGGCATGATCATGATCTCACAATGAACTTTTTGACTGTACTCTCGTCGAAAACATTCTGTGGGTCCTAGAGCTCAAAATTGCTGAATAAACATGCGCGCATAAATAGGAAAATGAGCGCATTTTATATATACATATAATATTATAACTTGTTTTGAATGTTCTTTCATAGAATTGGAGTGCTGACAGAGGTAAGTTCTCATCCTCGTGTAAATGGTAAGTCCTCATTTCATTTTAATTTAGTGTTTATTTTTCGATTTCTTTATCTACCTGCACTTGATTCCTATTTTCATTTTACAGATAGCACGAATCTAGATGGTGACATTGTGACACATGGGTATGACAGGTATAGGTTCTAACTCCACATTTTAGGACTGCCATACTTAGACCCACTGTTTTATGCCCCTTCATGGCTAAAATGCTTCTCCGAGGGGGAAGTATGTACGTACTCAAAAATTGTAGGTATTGTAGATTACTGTAAAACAGTCACAAAAACCCCAATGATGATTCGATCTCTTCGTAAGGTGTTTGGAATCTAGAAAATTTGTTGAGTATACATTTACATCCCAAAATTCCATATCCAGCCTCCGCATACTTTTTTCTGACCCTGTTCTGCTCTTTTCTTGCATTTTGGTCTTTAGTTTGACCGCAGCCTCTTGCTTGGTGGCAGTCCTGATCGCACCCATAATAGGGCGGTGGTTCTGTAACCACCGCCCGGCAAGGTAGCAGCCTATGCATGTTTTCCATAACTTTTTGACGCTTTCGTTAATGTAAAAAATTCAAGTGGCACTCGCATTCTTCAACCACTCTTGCTTGCATTTATGCTTTAGCCTCCTAGTAAATAGTGGTTTCTCTTTATCTATGATAAAAGAGTTCAATTCAAACTTACCCTCTAGTAAATCTAAATGTTATATATACCCAGCTTTTTTATAAGAAAATGGCCCTCTCCTCTATGAATTATTATTCAAGTGTGTTTTAAAGTTCCTCCATAAGTTTCAATAGGTTTAGATTTTACATGAATTATTAGCCTCTCGGTTTAAGGATCCTTTCTTCCTTTCTTCGATTTAAAAATCATCGATCTTCACAGCTTTCATTTTGCTCCATTACCATCCTCAACATAGTAAGATTAGCATAAGATAGTTTCAGCTTATAGATTAAAGTTCATTCGATAATCTTAGAGTTATAGGTTATTTTTTTCTCACAAGAAATAGATCCTAGAATTCTCGGTATATTTGTGTTGTATCCCTATAATAAATCCTACTAGGAATCACATAGTCAAGCTCTATTCACTTGCACTATCCCTCTCTTACTTGCATTCTATTCAGTTTACATCCAAGCTGCCACTGTTCAAGTATCTCCTTCTGCTGCCACTATCACATTCCCATTTTTTGGATTCATGAGAACATGAAGGAACAAAGAGATCACACTGAGGGGACAAGTCACAACACAACTGGATTTACCACTATTGTTCTATAAAACTCCAGGTTTGAACTATCAAATTTGTAGTTACAATATATCAAATAGAGTAGCAAATCATTTTATTTCAGTTAAGCTTGCTTTCAGTGTTACCAGGGAAGCTATGGGGAATGATAGCTTCTGAGAAGCTGTGATTTATTCCTCACTTCTAAGGTAAGATTGAAGGTCTTTCGATTAAATTAGTTAGTTATTTAAATATTTAGGATAAATTCACAAGTGCACAGGAAAATAGCTACATCAGGCTAACTTTCTTGTTTTAATTCTATTATTAGATTAATTGTTCATTATCTGAATATATTAGAATAGCTTCTCTTTAAATTTCATTCAAATACGCATCATTGAAAATAAAAAAATAAAAGGAATATAAGCATAGTGTAGATATATCTTTCATAGTTAGTTTACTTGTTTCAGTTAAAGTTTGATTATCTCTTGTATGACAATTATGGGACCTAGAGATCCTGTGGATTACATATTTGAACCAAAGAGTACCTCAACCAAATATCTTTGCAACATTAATGGATATAGATCAAGGGCTTAGGATTCAGGTCTTTCAAATGAAAATAAACCCACAAGTAGTTAGTGAACAATTGAGACAATTGAATATTGAAGACGACAAAGCATACACATTTTGGTTGAGTCAACCCAACTATAGATTGCCTTGATAGGATATCTCGCATGACCATACAAGAACTGAAAGATAATAAATATTTGGTCGTGATCCATTAGTTTCACAACCAAATGCGGGATATTCGGAAGAAATAGGCTTATGTATACAAGTTGCCAGAACACCCGTAAGGTATTCTGAGAAGATCGCACAACTCTTGATATTAAACATAGAAGCTGAAAAGGCTTATGAATATTGGATATTCGGAAGAAGAGATTGATTCTTCACATGACCATAACAGGTCCATAACGACCACAAACTCATGGTTGTGATCCCCATGTCCCACAACCCAATGGGCCTGCTAGCCAGTTAAGTATTGACACTAGTTTACGCATGCTGGTATTTAGATCCTCACCACTCCCATCGATATCATAACTCAATTTTCTGCATTAAACATAAAAGCCAATCAAGCTAATATTTTCTGGGCTAGACCAGAAAACCACCCATAGTTTTTTATAAATCCACTACACCTCTCACTATAATTTTCCATGACCTTGTTTGGAAATATACACGAAGCACCTACAGGTCACTTTCCATGTATCCAATAGCCAATAGATAGGATCTTGGTAGAGCTTGACATTGATTAGAGCCTCCAAGCAACTATTATATCTGAATGATCCATTACACCAATTCAAGTTAGGAGAGCTTTCTTTTCCTTAGATTCATAGATCCCATTATTGTGTGTTGAGGATATAAGATTGCCCAATTAGTTTTTCTATATCCACATATATTTCATTTCCACCGGCTGTCTTGGCACGACCTCGGGAGGTTGGGTACAAAGAAGGGCTACTTGTAGATTTTCATGCTCACATGTCACTTATCTATCATACAATGTCCTACAATCCCACCATGCACTTTTTCCATAATGGCTATGCACTCATGTTCTAATACGCATCAATGAATAACCTCATTATGACATAACTTATAAAGGTATCCACTAATCAACATGCAGGGTGCAACGCATATTTCTAACTACTTTATCTCCTCGAGCGTTCATCCCTTCCGGTGCCACACCTATTATTATGAATGCTACAATATATTCTAAGTCCGAGGCACGTGCCACAAGATAAACAATTACATGTCCGACATGGTATCCTCGATGCTTTGTACGTCCTCTCTCGAGTTAATCCTTGATACGTGGTCGCCCTGGATTGCTCTTTCCTTGCTTTACGACCATTTCAAATTAAAACTCCTGAAATATAAGGACCCAACAACATATGTGTCCTTAGAGAATGGGGTTTTTGACTAATTATTTTAGTGCCATACGGTCCTTATAGAATATAAATGGTGTTGCCAATAGATACTACCTAAAATTATACCGCACGTAGATCATATATGATTCTTTGCACTCAATAGTTGTGTAATTCTTCTTTGTTGGTGTAAACTTTCTACTTGAAAAGAACAAGGGATGATCAACACTTCCCTCACCAATTTTTTCTAGCACTGCTCCCATAGTTGTCCCTGAGGCATTGAAATGCATATGGAAAGGATTTTCTGAAGAAGGAAAATGTAATATGGGCATTGTGACAAGCCTATCCTTCAAAGTGTCAAATACCTTCTATTGTGCCTCTCCTAATGAAAGGAACTTTTGTTTCAACAATTCCTCTAAGGGAGTGGAGACCTTGGCACACCCTTGATGAACTTCCTGCAATACCTCGTGTGTCCTAGGAATCCACACACTGCGCTTTAAATAGTAGGATCCCTAACCCTATAATAACTGCAGCTTTGGTGGGATCCACTGGTAAGCCATATTTACATATAATGTGTCCTAACAGGGTTCCAAATGGAGTAGCAAAGACACATTTCTTAATGTTGAGGGATATCCTTAATTTCTAACATCTCTCAAACATCAACCTTAAGTTGTCACAATTGTCTTTCACCAATCCATACATAGTCCAGTCATCTAGGTAAAATTGAAGAAACTTATGGATGAAGTCCTGAAATACTTGTACCACAATGCACAAGAACACAACAGTGCATTATTTAATCCAAAAGGCATAATTGTGTAGGAAAAACTTCCCCATTTAGTGGTAAAAGTTGTCTTTCTCTGGTCTTCCTTTGCAATCCTAACTTGGTGGTACCCTGAGAACCCATTTGTGAAAAATTAGACTTCATGTCTAGCTACTCCCTCAAGAATTTCATCAATAAATGGGGTTGGGAAAGGATGGATAACACACTACATTCAGATCCTTGTATTCTATTCAAATTCTTATCCTACCATCCTTCTTAATACTGATAACCATTGGGCTTATCCATTTTGATTCTTCCACTACCTCAATGATACCAGATGCTATCATTTTTTCTATTTCTTCCTTAACCCGTACACACAAATTTTGATTCATCCGATAAGGCCTCTTCCAAATCGAGCATGCACCTTCCTTCATCTCCCCAAAGTAATGATGGATGCCTTTGACTTCATGGTACCCACGAGGGAACAAATATTTGAACTTGTGTAATAGATCAATGATCTTTAAAAATTATTTTTCCGACCAATAGTCAACGATGATAGATTCCATAAGTTCTTCCTTCATCCCAATGTTAACCTTTTTTTTTCATGGGCTCATGATAGGAATGTGATCGCTCATTAGCATTGTCTACGACTTCACACGTACCCTCCATATGGTTAACATCCAAAGCCTCCATCTCTTCTCTATCTATTATATAGAGAATTTTTCCTTTTTTCTTTTTCCATACATTCAAGCTCAAGTTATACTTCCTCTTATTCTTCTTCATTGAGGTGCATCTCCAAATAAGGCTCACCTAGCAATTCTAGTAGCCTATCCTCTACCATAACACTATCTCCCATTGTAAGGTGTTTGATCATTTGCAACGCCTTATCCACTAATGATTTGGTACTCCTATACTCAAAATCTTAAATGAGATTAGCTTTTACCTCTGCCAACTACCCATCGACGACACATCTCCAAATGATTATACCAAGTGTGCGCATAACCTTGTAAGGTGGCAATGCTTCTACACTTCCCATCTAGGTCTCCTTACACATTTGGATATGAAATGAAGTGGTCTCTTTGCTATGGTATTCTTGTATGACCATGGGTGCATTGCTCTGGAAAACCTTAAAAATTGTGATCATCACCTCATTCCACTCCATGAGGTTCTCTTGATGTGTATCCCACCATCGTGTTGTAGTCCCGACTAGGTTATAGCTGAGCATTCCTCTTTCTTTCATCCTCATTTTTCTATTGAACTTCCATTTCCCAGTAAGAAAATTTTAGGCTATGCCCCTCTAGAGTAACTTGATAACTTCTTTTCTCCTATGTGCCTAATCGAGCAAATTTTTTTCACCCTTATTACCTATTCTCTTAACTATTTCCAAATTAACTCATAAGTCCTATGAACCTAATTATCAAATGCCACACTAGCGGTATCACTCAAAGATTAGGCATCTTTAAATTGGATAACTCCCTCCGTGGGGTGAATTATATCGGGATATCTTATGGAGCACACATAGATTATATCAAGGACTTATTCTCCCAATGGCTCCATATAGGCGTTGATTTCCCATCCATTAAGGGGTGATCACCCTTTCTTCCCTTTTATCGAAGTTGATATAACATTTTTTAAACCACAAGTCGGTATTGTTCTTGTAACACCATGGGTGACCAAGCACCGCTAGAAATTTCTCTACCTCAGAGAGCACCAAGACTTAGAAGTATACAGTGAACTTGGACCCTTGAATGGTGATAAATGCATCCTTCAGGACTCCAATGGGCATTTCCTTAGTATTTTTGTCATATACAACACATTTGAATATGGCTACAATGGGGGCATCCCATCTGGTGTTAGGCATCTAAGGTAAGAAAATTCACCTCTGATCCCATGTCAATGAGGATATTTCTCAAAAGCCATCCATAAGCAACTGCATTTAAAGTAATCTCCTTGTTATATTCAAGAATGTGAGGAGGAAGGTTTGCATGAAAAACCTATCTTTCTCACTCTACCTTGGTGTGTGGTACCTTCTCTCTCATCCATTCTCCCAACAAGGGAATAATATTATCTTGCCTTAACATTTTACATACTTCCTTGACCTCATTTAAGTCACTCCATGGAACCTAACTATCCTTCCATTGCTCCACCTTCCTCGATTGCTCCTTCGGACATTGGATCTCCCTTGTAATCTTTGAATCATGTAAATAGTCTCATGGTACACTTATTTCGATGGGAAGGGTCCAGATACTTTCCATATACTAATTACTCTATTGAAACTAGTATCCTTTTTCTTGGCATCTCTCTGGCGTGTGTGGCCTCTTCTCACATCCTCACCATTACAGTTCTATCTCTAACTCACGTGCCACTCTTGGTATCCATTGTGAGTCATACTTCTTGATGCTCACCATCTCAGTGGCCTTGTCTTTTTGGCATTGTTGGTTTATATGCTCATAATTTTTTGGACACTATTTGTATTTGTGTTTCTTTCGATCTATGAGAATTATAACAGATCAAGACACTCATGTTTGTAACTCTCTGTAGATCCACAATTATAACATGTTCCTCATGAGAACTCATTTTTTCCTCCACCACGATTACTGCAGCCACAAAATCCTCAACAAAATCCTCTTCCATTCACCCCTCTATTTGTATGCCCTTCATAATGATGGTCATCATCCTTTGAACTACTTGCAAGGCTAGTCTGGCACACACCCAGATCAATAGCATCATGGATTTCATCAATTAGTCTACAATCCTTGGTGTCATGGGTTTTAGAAGTACGATCTTACAATAGAACAAAAATTCTTACAGATTGCGTTCGGAGTAGAGGGCATCTACTTACATCATGATCCCCATGGAAGATCTCATAATCTACCTCCATAGTTTGCACCATCTTCCGAGGGAAACTATCCTTTGCATGCCCCTCCACTTCACATTTTGTACACCAAATCCCATTATGAACCTCATACGCTGAGTTTGCAGATAGATTCTCTAACTACTTGTCCATTGGAGTAATATGGGTCTCCAAAAAAGTACTAACACTAGTATTAATGCTCTTGATAGCTTCGGCATGAAAGGAATCTTCCAATGCCACACACGTGTTGGTGAAAGTTTTGTGTGATAGAGACCTTCTAAATGGTTTTATCAATCCTCTAACAAACCATTGATCATGTTGAGAGGGATGGATGTCATAAGATAGTTTTTACAAGATAGTCTTCAAACACACATCATAGTCCTACACACTTTCTTCCATTCCCTATTGGATCTCCTTTAGAGCATTGATTCTCTTCTGCTCAAACTCTAGGATATGGAACTCTATGAGGAAGGTGTTATTCAATGTTGTGTAGTCTACCACCGTATGATTGGGGTCATACTTCCTATACAAACTATGTGTGCACCCTTGCAAAGTTATTACAAACTGACTTGCCTTCTTCTCTGTGGTAGTGATCACCTTCACGCACCATAGTAACTCACACTTTTTCACATGCTTTGTAGCATCTTCAATACCCATATAGTCTGGTAAGTGAAAAGACATCTTGAAAAACACTTGGGGAGGTGACTGGGTTCTTTTCCTCCTGATCCAGAGCCCTGGTTCCCTCTTGTGTTTCTTCCTCCACTGTGATCCACTAGATCCACAAGTTCTTGTTCCTCCCGACCCACCAAATCCACCTCCTACAAAGTCGAAAAAAGAGCCTTAAGTGGTAACACAAAGGGTTCCCAACATCCCAATGAGCTATTTTTTGATGGTCCGTGATATTGTCCCACCACCATTTATATGTCACGTGCCACTCCCGCACATGATACCATAAGCTTGTGTACTTCCACCTTGTCCAAATATTCCTCCAATTATATAAATGGATTGTGTATTCATGGATTTTCCAAATTATTAATTATATCCCTTAGGCACAGATCGATTACTCCCACCGATACCACTTTAGGTCAATACTTTTCCCTTGATAAGGAAAACCAAGATGCCATGGGTTGGTCGCTAGGTGGGTTCGATGCAAGATGATGAATCTTCTTTCTCCATGCAACGAACTCTCATCAAAATCTAAAGAGTATTATCTCCCACACTTTCTAAGATGGGTTAGTAAAAACTTATTAGGTTTCACGTCCTCTCGCATGAACCTCAAATCATTCCCACAACGTCTCGCCTCCATAGATATATAACACTTGCAACCTTGTGTTGTCTAGTCATCTCCCTTTCACAAGCTTTGTTATACTTGAGTCATCTCTCCTCCCTTTATTTTTCAGCAACAATTTCCACCATCTTTCCCCACCCTAGCTTCCTCTCCCGGTGCTTAGAGATGCTTAATGGCCATAGGGAATGCTTCTAAACTCAAAGTAATGATCAAGATATTCATAGCCAAAGGAATAACACACAAAAATGATCCTCTAGGCTCCTTAAAAACTCAAAATCACCAAATTATGGAAAATAATACATCTAAATGGCATGTTCTAAAGTATAATTAGTCAACACCCTCTTCCACTAGTGATCAATAGCACATGTCTAAGTTAGATCTCGCATCCCGTAACCTCCGATAGTAATCTTGGGTTGACATGCATGATCTATAGTACCAACTTTATCTAGATGTGTATGTTGAAAGAAAATCAACTCATACAACTCATCTAATGGTATAGGTAATGGTATTCTTATCTAGCAAAGCAGAAAAATGTCTCATACAAATCATGGTATAGGTTCTCTTCTACACATCTACACACATTGAACTCAAGACAAGTGTTGAATATTTGAGAAAATTTGTCCTCCGTGCTATTGAACCATGTTTCAAATTTTTTAAGGTCAAGTGCTTTGTCATCACACATCACAAGGAAAAAGATGCATTCCATTTATCACAACTTGTAAAAGAGGTCCCGAAAATGGAACCAAAATGTAGTCATATTTTATACCCTTAAACTAATATTCTAAACCCATGCATGTTGGCCTATCACCTAATGGGCGCCGGTGCTCACTCGAGGTACACGTAGAAACCGAGTATCTCCTTTATGTGAGTTTTGTGAGAATGCATTATCTTTAGTATAGATAATAAAATGTGTGATACCCATTAAAACAACCCACTTGAGACCCAAGAAACAACTACAGGGTGGGTTAGAAAATTATGGAATAATTTTCTTTTTATTAGAAGTGTCCACAACAAATTTGCAAGACAATAGTTGATCCTATTAGGTTCAGGAACAAATATAAATTACTAGAACATATTCTTCCTTCATTAACAATTTTAAAATTCCACGGTTCAAATTTTAGGGTTAGAAGTTTCATTAGGTTCGGGAAAAATTTACCACCACACCCACTCTCTAACAAGATCAGAGTTTAAACATGATTTTTCTCATAATTGACACTTCCAAAAATTTTGTAAATCATTTCAATTAGATAGAAAATTTTCTCACCTTTCCGATGATATAAATAATTCCTCCTAACTCCTTCGAAACTCAAGATATGGCCAGTGGGAGTTTAGGGGTAAAATTTTCCCCAAGGGGACACATGTCAAGAGGAGAGGAAAACCTCTTTAGCAAGATGGTGGGTCACAGGGTGGCATTTGGAAATTTTCCTTACGTAGGAGGAATTTACTATTTTCCCCGCACCTCCACGGGCCCTCCAAGGACACGTCATGGCCACCGAGACATCACCAAGGAAAAAGGGAAAAGGCAGAGTGACGGAAGAATTTGGGGCATTTCACCCAAGGAGAAAAAAAAAGCCAAACAACACCCACGTGCCTACGGGTCTATCTAGGGGACACGTGGTACTCTATAAATTCCATGGGAAGAAGGGAGAGGGAGAGGTGTGGAGTGGTGGGGTGATCTCGGTGAATTTTGTAAAAAGGGAAAAGAAGATGGAAGGCGCTCACAGTCCGCGCATCTGCGGAGGAGAAAAACCCAAAAGTGAGGGCGGGGATGCGGGGCCATGGGGAAATTTTTCAAAAATTTCCAAAGGAAAAACTAAAAGAAATAAAGGGTCTACCCCCTCCGCTAGCACCCAAATATGCCACGTGGCATCCTATGATTGGCCGCGGGCCGGCAAGGGCTAAAAGGAAAAATTTTCAAAATTTTTCAAAAAGGTCAAAGGGCAAAAAGATGTCGCCCCTGTTGCTACCCGTGAGGAAATGTGGTAGCCTCTAATTGGCCATGGGAAAGAGGAGGAAAAGATGAAATTTTTCCCAAGCCAAAATTTTTCTAAGGGCAATTTGATAGGAAATATTTGGGTTGCAGTAGGGCGCTTAGGAAAATTTTCCCAAATTTTCCCACCAAGGCACAAAAACATCAAAATTTCATAACTTGAGCTAGGAAGCTCGGTTTTGGGAAAACAAAGAATTTTTGGAAATATCTTGATGCCCTCTTCGCACATAAAACATAAATTTTACATTTTGATAAATTTTAAAGGGTCAATTTTACAAGAATGATCTACACGCTTGCAATTAGCAAACCGGTAATTTCTAACTTCTAAATTTGGTTAAATTGGATCTCCTTATTCACTCAACATGTCAAACATACATGTAGAATTGATCTAGGAAGGATTTAAAGTGTTTTAGGGAATTAATTTTTTCAATTTATTTCAAATTATATTTTTCCAACAATTGATAGAAAAACGACTGATGAAGGGACTTGGCTTGAATTTGTAATGTTCAAATTATTTTCTTAAGTCTTTCTTTGTCAAAATAAGTTCCTTAATATCTTAGCATCCTAAAATATATCATTTTCAAGTTGATTAATGTGTGCATGTCTGAACTGTGCATTATATTTAAATTTACTAGTTTTAAAAAATTGCAGTAGAGATTCATTTCAAGGAAAACTCTATGTATCCATTTTATCATTTAAGTGTGATACTTCATTCCTAAACTAATCCAATACAATCAGTTGTTTCTAAACAAATCATTTCCAAGTTAAATTGTAAAATCTGATTTCCAATTTAATGTATTTTAAAAGAGACAATGCAATATAATTCTTAACCACGTATATGTTTTTTCTAAACAAAGATTCCAATCTCAATTTGATATTTCCAATTCAACACAATAATGTAAACGAGAGATGAACTTGCAACTATTTATTGATTTCAACAGAATATACATCTTTCAAAGTTTGACTGTAACAAAAAAATCCATTTCTTACCTTCCAATATCAAGACAAAGTATAAATGTCTTTCACAATTAAATTATATAACTTCATAATCAAACTCCATACATCTTTCTTCACAAAATACATATTACAATTTGATCCACAACAAGTGGGAAAGGATTAAAAATAAATGTATTTTCACAAGGGATTGTTAAATTATACTTTTCTTTTGCTGCAAGATAGCAACATGCACATTTTCTCTTTTCTCTAGGTGATCACAACAAAAGAGGGGGAAAGGCAACGCTCTCCACCCAACCAAGACATCCAATGAAAGGATAATCCTTCCTTCATCATTAGCCCCCGAGCCCCAACCAAAATACAATCAAAGGTGTAATTCAACCATGACATCAACAAGCTTCCACAACATAGCTTTCTTTCACATACACATTTCCTTTAAAAAAAACACAATTCAACACAAAAACAATAGTTCAAAACTGCATTTAAAATCATTTGAAAATAGAACTCAGGCTTGATCATGCAAGCCAAAGGAGCAAGGTCTATGGGGGAAGCTAATTATGCCTCCTAATTTGAATTTGGGCATTCACCAATAACAAACCACCAAAAATAATTCATCAGAGGCATTTACTTATGGGGGAAGCTAATTATGCCTTCCAATTTGAATTTGGGCATCCACCAATAACATACCAAAAAAATAATTCATCACACGCATTTCCTTACCCCCCACAAATCCCTCCTTATGCCCGCCACATTTCCTTATGCCCCCATAGAGTAAGAAATGCAAGCTATTTCTTTTCCATGGTGGATCCCAAACCCAAACTCCTCCACAAAATTCTGATGCCAATGGCATTCCCTTATGCCCCCTCACATGGATTCCCATAGCCTTATCATACACCATCCCTATGGAAGTATACCCAACCAGCCAACAAATAAAACAAGGCATGCACTATCCACACAACACAACAAGAAAATGACAGTATATAAAAAGAGAGTTAAATTCCTACCTCTCCATGGTTACTTTTATCTCCAAATAGAAAGCTTCAAATGCCAAAACACAGTCCAAAACAACAAAATCCAAGCATGAGAAGATTTCTCCAACTTCCTCCAAATGCAAGAGCTCCACACAAGAAAAATGTGCCCCAAGGAAGTTGTAAAATGATTCAACAACCAAAATACAAGGTAAGAGTTTAAAATAAATAGAAGAGGGAGAGAAGAGGATGATGTGGATCCATGTAGGATGCCACATCACACATCCTTCAATTCAACACAAAATACAAACTCCATTCTCCCAAGCACAATAAAGAGGTGGGTGAAAAATATGACAAGTTACTTGCACACTCTAAAAGCCCACACCTCAAGGGACAAAAATTAATTAAAATGTAATAAAGTGCAATTAAAAATTACAACAAGACTATTAAAATTCATTATAAAAGTCACAAATCACATCTACATACATAAGTATGGTTGGTAGATTAAATTTAGAGGCATGGAACAAGTAAAATTTGTCCCACAAGCCTCCAAAAACTACCCCCAAGGAAAAATTTGAATTTTTCATGGAGGTGGAGTATTTCTTACTCCAAAATCTGACTAACACATTCTCTTACACAACCTTACATATCACTTACAATATTAAGTGGAAATAGTCAACAATTTTCATGATTACTTTCCCATATCCCAATTGATTTATTTAAATTTTAATCATATGATTCTCACATTAATCTATCACAATTTTAATTAATTAAAACAAAGGAGCACATTACTAATAAAATACATACAACAATAATAAAAGAACACATCAATAAAATACATAATACCCATGGTCACATGTAAAGATAATCCCCCATGGGAATCCTTAACAAAAATACAACACAATAAAATGAGTTGCCATGGTGACCTTGTTGAATTCACCTAGAATTTTATTTTGGTTGGTCTTCGATCCCCTGATGTTTTGTTGTGATATTTTTAACCTACAAAATACAATACCTCCTTCGGCCTCATGGCCATATCAAAACATCCAATATGTTGCAACTAAAATCACAAAATCATCTAAGTAAGTGAATCACAACAATATCGAAGTAACAACTACATCATTTGCATTTTTAATCAACAACTATATCATCATCAAAATAATATCCAAATCACATGTCTGAACAACATCCATAAAACATCCATGTCAATATTATATCATCATCCACATATAAGGTGTCTCTAATAATCATCATGCATCAAAATCAAATCAAGATCAACAATAATCCATGATCAATGTCTAACATCATACTAAATCAAAACATAATAATGTCTATAATGTAATCAATAGTATTAGCATAAGCATCAAAAGGTGTCAAAGGAAAGTGGGCACTACATCCCCTCCACTTAGACCTAACTCTCCTCAAAGTAAATGAAACAAATGTGGAAATTGAACTCGTAATGAAGTAGCATGCTCCCATGTAGTTGTAGTCTCGTCATATCTATCCCACTTTGCACCCGAACCTCGATCTCTCTACCTCGAAGGCCCAAGGTCCAACGATCTAAGATGTGAATGGGATCCACCATCACCTGCCCCTAATCTAATCCTAGACCTGTAATGATGTCTAATCTAACACATGAGATGGATCTGTGCAATATATCTCCAGAGAACTGAAACATGAAAAACATCATGTCTGTGAGACAAGCCGGGGGCAAAGCTAGACGGTAGGCCAAAGGGCCGATACACTCCAAGATCTCAATAGGTCCCACAAAAATAGGAGCTAACATAGAACCTTTTCCATAATAGATAGGGATCTTGTGTGGCTTGACACGAAGGAACACCTTCATGCCCACATCAAAACTATGGTCAATCCTATACTAATCCACATACTTCTTCCTCATCCTGTGCCTCCTGCAATCTCTTCTTAATCAAAACCACCTACTACTCCATGTCTTGTAGAAGAGTTATTCCGAGAGATGCTATGTCTTCTAACTCGTCCTAGCTAAGAGGTGGCATGTACTCTCTAGCATACAAAGCTTGAAAAGGAGCCATGCCTATGGAACTCTGAAAACTATTATTGTAGGCAAACTCCACTATGTACATGTACTCCTCCTACTTAGACTATTGATCCATCACATACATCCTGAGCATGTCCTCTAAAATATGATTCACCACTCGTCTGTCCCATCTGTCTCGGGGTGATATGTTGTGCTTAAGTTGATCCTTGTCCCGAGGACATACTTTGCATCATAATATAGAAATGTGAAGTGTATAAGGGATCGTGGTCAGAAATGATCTTCCATAGAATCCTATGCAACCTAACAATCTCATCCAAATATACTCATGCCACTAATCTAGTTGTGTAAGTGGTCTTCACCGGAGAAAAGTGAGCCACTGTTGTTAATTTATCAACTGTGACCATAATGGCATTGTGGAGATATCTCGACATCGGTAGCCCAACAATGAAATCCATGGAAATGGTGTCCCACTTCTATTCCACTATAGCATGAGGATAAATAAGGCTGCTTTGGATCTTTGGTGCTCACCTTAACCCTATGGAATTCCAAACACTTTGTGACACAAACTAAGCCACTACTTGATGAATTACTCTTCATTTATAAAACTATCTCAAAGTGGTGTGGATCTTCTTCACCCTAGGATGGGCTAAATAGGGTGCATGATGTGCCTCTACCAAGATTTCCTACCTTAAGCCTCCATTTTTGGGAACATATATCTATCCTCGGTTCCGAGAAGACCATCGACTCTAAGGAAAAACCATCAAAATTCCCTTGAAGGGGTCTCGATCAAACTACAATGTAGAAACTGTCAAGAGGAAGTTGCTGAAGAATCTTTCTCTGTAAATTTGTGCTCACTGAGGTGGCCATAGCCACATGTCTCCATCTGCTGAGAGTGTCTACTGCCACATTCTCCTTCCCCTTCACATGCTCTATCTCCATGTCATATTCACAAAGTAACTCTATCTAACACCACTGACAAGTGTTGAGATTGGGCTACGTGAAGAGGTGGTGAAGACTCAAGTGATCTGTTCTAAGTGTGAATCTCCTACCAAGAAGAAAATTTCTCCATCTAACCAAAGCATGTACAACTACCGCAAGGTCAAGATTATGGGTCGGATAATTAAGCTCATGATATTTGAGTTTGCGAGACTCAAAATACTACTCTGCCCTCCTGCATCAACACACCTTTAAGGCCTGCCAACGATGCATCTGTGTAAACAAAAACTCACCCTATGGATCTCGACACTATAAGAATAAGTGTTATGGTGAGGCATTCCTTCAATATCTGAAGGCCTTCTCACATCTATTTGACCAAAAAAATTCTTCCCTTTCCTCTGAAGGGAAGTGATAGGGTGTGCAATCTGAGAGAAGTCCTGAACAAATCTCTGGTAGTATCCTGCTAATCCCATGAAGTTGTGCACCTCAATCATTGTAGTGGGTACTTGGAAAATACATAATAGATCCAATCTTGGAAGGATCGATGGTGATACCTTCCCTAGAAATGATATGACCCAAATACTACACCTTTGTCTGAAAGAAAGCACACTTCTCCAAGTTCCTGTAAAGCTACTACTCATGAAGACACTGAAGAACTTGTCGAAGGTGCCCCTCATGCTCCTCACGTGTACATGAGTATATCAAAATGTCATCTAGGAAGATGAGCATGAAACAATCTAAGAAGGTCCTGAATACCCCATTCATCAAACTCATGAACACTACGGGGCATTAGTCAAACCAAAAGGCACCACTGTGAACTCATAGTGCCCATATCTCGTGTGGAAGGTGGTCTTATGAATGTCCACCTCCAAAATCCTTAGCTGATGGTACCCTAACTTGAGATCAATCTTAGAGAAAACTATGGCTCCCTGCATCTAATCAATCAAGTCATCAATACAAGGAAGAGGATAACAATTCTTGATCGTTACCTTGTTCAATTGATGGTAATCAATACACAAATGCAAGGATCCATCCTTCTTCTTCACAAAGATCACTAGTTCACCCCAAGGATACACTAGGATGGATAAGGCATTTATCCAAAAGGTCCTGAAGTCTGTAACTTGAGCTCACAAAGCTCTAGGGTGGTCATCCGATAAGGTTCCCGTGAGATAGGCTCTACTCCATGTACTAGATCTATATGAAAATCACTCTCATGTGGGGGTCGTAACCCTATAGATCCCTTGGAAAGACATCATAAAACTCTATCAAAATGGGATGATCATCTAGTGATGGTCCACTAGACCCATCCTCTGATTTGTCACTAACTATAACAGCATACATCTGATAACCTTGTCACACACACCGCTTAAGCTGCATAGCTAAGATGGTGCAAATAGAAATGGGTCTCCTGACCCCTAAAATCACCGACTCCACTCCCAAATCATCTACACAAGATATAGTCTTGTGACAACAATCCATCTTGGCCCTATGTGCAGACAACCAATCCATACCCAAAATGAATCCATACGAGCCCAAAGGAAGGATACGGATATCTGAGGTAGTGGTGAAAGGTCCCAAATCCACTACACACTCCTTAACTAAGGAGTCTACAAAGATCTTGGCTCCGAAAGCCATAACAACATCCCAACTAAGACCCCTAATAACTGCCACCAGCCTGCATTGTTCTACTAAAGATGGTCTAATGAAAGAATTAGAAGAACCAGAATCAAATAATATAGAGGTAGAAATACCAACAATGCTACCTGTGGTCTCAATGAATGTGCTCGGTGCTTTGCTGGCAGTTCTCAACTACTACATAAATATTGTGGTTACGTCCCATGTCACCAATAGTTAGCTCTAAAATCTATTCCTTACAGTTGTTGTTAGGGTTATGTGGGAAATCTCTCTAAAAGTTTCTAGTAACTCCACATCCAAAACATCCTCTTGATCCTCCCCAATGAGTAGCACCTCTAGGAGGTGCCCTAGAAGCCTGTGGTATGGATCCTGATGATCAAGCTATGGTCTACTTGAGGTCTCGATGGGAAGATCCTACTAACTAAGCTCGAGGTCCACCTTATGTCCTGATGGGACCCCTAGGAGGAGGCCCCATACTTCAACCTCTCTGTGCATTAGATCTCTATGGAGGTTTATGAGGTGGGCGGGACTGGATCGGTACTATTATTACTACTGTTTTGGCCTAAAGGATTACCTGTGTTGTGCCTTGGCCACCACAAGGAAGGGGTAGTGACCCCCTCAATCTACCATCATGGATTTGTTGTATGCATCTCCCGACTCGATCTTTAGCCGGTTGGGTCTTCCCCGAGTCTCCTCTATAATATAGGCCTTTTTTTACGGCCTCTACTAATGTTTATGGGCAAAGTGGATCCACACAACACCTCCAATATATAAATTCAAGCCCCGGATGAACCTATGAATCCACACCTACTCATCCTGAATATACTCAACATACCGAGTAGATATAAAAATCTACTCTCATACACTTGCTATGGAAAGAGATGCCTATCGAAGGTCATGGAACTCATCAATCCTCTCTGGATAAACCTTTGTGATAAATACATGCTCTTGAATCTCTCCTCAAATAGCTCCCGTGTCACCGTCTCGAATCCACATGGATCTTCTACTCCTCTATCATCCACCATACTCTGTTCCATCCCTCAATAGATGGATCACAACACGAGCTTTTGTGTTGCTAGAACAAGGACAAAGCTTGAAACAACTACTCAAGCTCACTAGCCAGGACTCTTCCTAAAATCCACCAATGTCATTTGAGTAATGCGATGGATGAAGCTTCAAGATCTCCCTGATGTCATCCGCTGTTGTGGTCTGATGGCCTCTAGGTCTCTCTACATGCTCATCCCTAAGCCTAGGGCTCGAGACCTCTCTCTACACTTTGGAACTATGTCATCATGTCTCCTAGGTGGTGACTTTGCTCTAGCTAAATCCGCATGGGATTTCTCTCCTCTATGCTCCTCGTTGGGTCAAGAAGATACCTGACCCTTGATAGAAGGGGCTCTATCATGACTAGCTACATGTCCTCCTTTTAATCCTCCACATAGAGTGACATTAACATCCTAAAGGGTCTATAATCTTAGGTAGGATAGTTCTTTACCCCGATCTAGTGGTGGTGGTGGTGGAGGTGAGTCGAGTGTCTGTGAAGGTTCCTCTCGCTCTGTTTGATCCTCCTATATAGACCAAAGTGAGAGTTAGTTTATTTTGCTAAGTTTTACACAACCTGTCATGCTTACTAAAATATATAATTTCTAACTAAGTTGTTTTCTAGGTTTAAAAGTGTGCTAGGTTTAAGTTTATGTCTCAAATTTTCTAGTGTGCCCAATGGTCTAAGCTTTTGGATCACTTCTCTGATACCAATGTGATGCCCATTAAAACAACCCACTTGAGACCCAAGAAATAACCTAGGGTTAGTTAGAAAATTATGGAATAATTTTTTTTTATTAGAAGTGTCCACAACCAAGTTGCAAGACAAAAATTGACCCTATTAGGTTTTGAATAAAATATAAATTACTAGAACATATTCTTCCTTCATTAACAATTTTCAAGTTCACATGGTTCAAATTTTAGGGTTAGAAGTTTCAGTTAGGTTCAGGGAGTAATTTACCCCCATACCCACTCTCTAACAGGATCAAAGTTTCAACTTGATTTTTCTCATACTTAACACTTCCAAAATTTTCCTAAATCATTCCCATTGGATAGGAAATTTTCTCACCTTTCCGATGATATAAATAATTCCTCCTAACTCCTTAAAAACTCAAGATATGGTCAGGCAGAGTTTAGGGGTCAAAGTTTCCCCAAGGGGACACGTGTCAAGAGGAGAGGAAAACCTCTTTGGGGGTTGGTGGGTTGCGGGGCAACGCTTTGGAAATTTTCCTTATGTGGGAGAAATTTCCTATTTGCACCCACACCTCCCCGGGTCCTACAGGACACATGGCGGTCGTTAGTGAGACATCACCGGGAAAAAGGGGAAAGGCGGAGCAGTGGAAGAATTTGGGGCATTTCGCCTAATGAGAAAAAAAGCCAAAGAGTGCCCACGCACCCACGGGTCCATTCGGGGGACACGTGGCACTCTAAAAATTGTGTGAGAAGAAGGGAGAGAGAGGTGTGGAGCAGCGGGTCGATTTGGAAAATTTCACCAAAAAGGGAAAAGAAGGTGGAAGGCACTCGTGGGTCTAAGCATCCACGGAGGAGAAAAACGCAAAAGCAAGGGCGGGGATGCGGGGCCATGGGGAATTTTTTCAAAACTTTCCAAAGGAAAAAGCTAAAAGAAAAAAAGGGTTTTCCCCCTCCACTAGCACCTAAAGCTGCCACGTGGCATCCTGTGATTGGTCGCGGGCCGGTGGGGCTAAAAGGAAAATTTTTCAAAAAAATTCAAAAAGGTCAAAGGGCAAAAAGATGTCGCACCTCCGTTGCAGCCCCATGAGGACACGTGGAAGCCTCTGATTGGCTGTGGGCCGGAGGAGGAAATGATGAAATTTTTCTTGAGCCAAGAATTTTCAAAAAAATTCTAAGGGCAATTCGATGGGAAATTTTTGGGTTGCGGGCCCGCTATGGAAAATTTTCCCAAATTTTCCCGCATAGGCACAAAAAATTCAAAGTGTCATAACTTGAGCTACGAAGCTTAGTTTTGGGAAAACAAGGACTTTTTGGAAATCTCTCTATGCCCTATTTGTACAGAAACATAAATTTTACATTTTCATAAAGATTAAAGGGTAAATTTTACAAAAATGATTTGCATGCTTGTAATTAGCAAACTGGTAATTTTTAACTTCTAAATTTGGTTAAATTGGATCTCCTTCTTCACTCAACATGTCAAAAATACATGTAGAATTGATCTAGGAATTATTTAAAGTGATTTAGGGAAGTAAATTTGTTCAATTTATTTCAAATTGTATTTTTCCAACAATTGACAAAAAAAGACTGAGGAAGGGATTTGGCTCGAATTTGCAATGTTCAAATTATTTTCTTAAGTATTTCTTTGTCAAAATGAGTTCCTTAATATCTTATCATCATAAAATATATCATTTTCAAGTTGATTAATGTTTGCAGGTGTCCAACTGTGCATTATATTTAAATTTACCAATTTTATAAAAATTGGAGCAGAGATTCATTTCAAGGAAAACTCTATGTATCCATTTTATCATCTAAGTGTTATAATTCATTCCTAAACTAATAAAATACAATCAGTTGTTTCTTAACAAATCATTTCCAAGTTAAATTGTAAAATCTTATTTCCAATTTAATGTATTTCAAAAGAGACAATGCAATATAATTCTTACACACGTATTTCTTTCTTTTTTTCTAAACAAAGATTCTAATCCCAATTTGATATTTCCAATTCAACACAACAACGCAAATGAGAGATGAACTTGCAATTATTTATTGATTTCAACAGAATATACATCTTTCACAGTTTGACTGTAACAAAGAAAATTCCATTTCTTTCCTTCCAATAACAAGACAAAGTATAAATGTCTTTCACAATTCAATTATATAACTTCATAATCAAACTACATACATATTTCTTCACAAAATACATATTACAATTTCATCCACAACAAGTGGGAAAGGATTACAAATAAATTTGTTTTCACAAGGGACTGTCAAACTGCACTTTTCTTTTGCTCTAGGACAACAACATGCACATTTTCTCTTTTCTCCAGTTGATCACAACAAAAGAGGGGGAAATGCAATGCTCTCCACCCAACCAAGACATCCAATGAAAGGAGAATCCTTCCTTCATCATTAGTCCCCGAGCCCCAACCAAAATACAATCAAAGGTGTAATTCAACCATGACAGAAACTGGCTTCCACAACACAACATTCTTTTACATACACATTTCCTTTTTAAAAAAAAACGCAATTCAACACAAAAACCATAGTTCACAACTACATTTAAAAAGATTTCAAAATAGAACTCAGGATTGATCATGCAAGCCAAAGGAGAAAGGTCTATGGGGAAGATAGTTATGCCTCCCAATTAGAATTTTTGCATCCACCAATAACAAACCACCAAAATAATTCATCACACACATTTCCTTATACCCCCATAAATCCCTCTTTATTCCCCCATAGATTTCCTTATGCCCCCACAAAGAAAGAAATGCAAGCTATTTATTTTCCATGGTGGATCACAAACCCAAACTCCCTCAACAAAATTCTGATCCCAATGGCATTCCCTTATGCCCCCACCACATGGATTCCCCATAGCCTTCTCCTACACCATTCCTATGGCAGTCTACCCAACCAGCCAACAAATAAAATAAAGCATGCACTATCCACACAACACAACAAGAAAATGACATCATATTAAAAGAGAGTTAAATTCCTACCTCTCCATGGTTACTTTTTTCTCCAAAAACAAGCTTGAAATTCCAAAACATATTCCAAAACAAATAAAATCCAAGCATGCAAATCTTTCTCCAACTTCCTCCAAAAACAAGAGCTCCACATAAGAAAAATGTGCCCCCAAGGAAGTTGCAAAATGATTCAACAACCCAAAAAAAAGGCAAGAGTTTGAATTAAATAGAAGAGGGAGAGAAGAGGATGATGTGAATCCATGTAGGATGCTACATCACAATTCCTTCAATTCAACACAAAAGACAAACGCATTCTCTGCTAAGCACAATAAAGAGGTGGGTGAAAAATATGACAAGTTACTTACACACTCTAAAAGCCCACACCTCAAGGGACATAAAATTATTTAAAACGTAAGAAAGTGCAATTAAAAACATGCAACAAGACTATTAAAATTCATTATAAAAGTCACAAATCACATCTCCATCTATAAGTATGGTTGGTAGATTAAATTTAGAGGCATGTGACAAGTTTTACTTGTCCCAAAAGCCTCCAAAATAGCCCCAAGGACAAATTCGAATTTTTCATGGAGGTGGAGTATTTCTTACTCCAAAATCTGACTTACACAAGCTCTTACACAACCTTACATATCACTTACATAATTAAATGCAAACAGCCAACAATTTTCATGATTACTTTCCCATATCCCAATTGATTTATTTAAATTTTAATCATATGATTCTCACATTAATCTATCAAATTTTTAATTAATTAAAAGAAAGGAACACATTACTAATAAAATACATACAACAATAATAAAAGAACACATCAATAAAATACATAATACCCATGGTCACATGTAAAGATAATCCCCCCATGGGAATCCTTAACAAAACACAACACAATAAAATGAGTTGCCATGGTGACCTTGTTGAATTCACCTAGAATTCCATTTTGGTTGGTCTCTGATCCCCGATGTTTTGTTGTGATATTTTTAACCTACAAAATACAATACCTCCTTCGGCCTCGTGGCCATATCAGAACATCTAATATGTTGCAAGTAAAATCACAAAATCATCTAAGTAAGTGAATCACAACAATATCGAAGTAACAACTACATCATTTACATTTTTATTCAACAACTATATCATCATCAAAATAATATTCATTTTCTAGATCAACTCATAATATCCAAATCACATGTCTGAACAACATCCATAAAACATCCATGTCAATATTATATCATCATCCACATATAAGGTGTCTCTAATAATCATCATGCATCAAAATCAAATCAAGATCAATAATAATCCATGATCAATGTCTAACATCATACTAAATCAAAACATAATAATGTCTATAATGTAATCAATAGTATCAACATAAGCATCAAAAGGTGTCAAAGGGAAGTGGGCTCTACAAAATGCAGGATCAAAAATAACTATACAACATTCTTAAGAACTTAGAATGAGTTGTCATCTCATTGTATGCAGAAAAGAGAAATAACAAGCAACATATGGAGATGGTTCATACAGAAAGGAAATGCATAAGTATTATACTCCTGAACACATAGATGATTTATAACAGAGCATTATATTCATACTAACAGAGTTAATAACCCACATTACATCCCTTGAGGTCATAACAGATCCTCATATAACTATGCAGAGCCAAGTCATGCATCAGAGCTATATTATGCTCATCATATTACAAAGAAGAATGAAAACCCATCCCCCTAAATGTGTCATCACTCACAGAGCTCTCCTAATCCCTAACCCATAACATCTTCCCTTCATTTTTACAGGTCTTCACCTCTTTTCTCTCTTTCCCCTCCTATCTCTTTCTTCTACCGGGTGCTTATATTTATAACCTTAGCACCCACCACCATGCCTTCCAAAAGTTACAAATTGGTTGCTAAGTGTCGAAGTGGTCCTCCATGGGAGCATGCCTTCATAGATCTGAGCTCTCCACTCTGTATGATGATGCTCTTCTATAACCCTTCATTGCATGCTTGGAATATTCCCTTCTTGATCCCAAAGTCTCCAGGTTAGCACCTTATCCACAAGGGTCATGCTTTTCTCGTGTGCTTCCTAGGGTGCCAAATATGGCTAAGTAAAAACATGCGTTTCCTTATGTGCACACGCCATTTGTTCTCGAAAACCCCTATCGAACCTTTCCTGCACAACTTCAATCCGTGTGCCTTTCTTCGACTAGGTACCATGTGCCCCCATGCCTTCTTATACTTAGTTTATATTTATGGGCCCAACAAGTATTGATTAAAGGGATTAATGCCAAAATAGACATAGTAATATTATGAATGCTGCTAGCTTAACCGAGATAAAAACATAGAAGAAATAATGGAACTTCTTGGAAGTATTTAAGTAACTAAGGATGCTTTGGAGGGTAGTCAACGAAGTACTAATGTTGCTTTATGCAGGTGTTGAACCAATAGAAATGTTATATGATGATGTATGTTGTTGGGAAGTTGTGTCTGAGAAGAAACCATATGAAGACTAAAAATAGGATCAAAGGGACACAACTTCTAACAATTCAGGTTTGACCCGAGGTGGATATGTATGTATTTGTTTAATGACCGGTCCCTGATTTGAAAAAGTATTGCCATGGTAGAGGAAGGATCATATGAAGATGGTGGATGGGATAGGAATTTTTGATCGATAGTATGTGTATAATTGACACACTAGAACATGGTTTGAATTCAATTTGTTGTGAGGAACTAGGAAAGGGTTTGTGAATGTTTATAGATGGTTCTGGTGTAGATGAATGAAGCTAAACACCCCTAGCTACCAAATAGGTATTAAGGGAAATTGGATTTGAATCTAACATTTCTTTGAAAATAGGGTCTCTTCTTTCAAATAAATTAGTTTTGGAAGATTATGATTATGATATGGGGGAGTATGTTCGTTCAGTGTTTTCAGTTTTTTCTTGTTCAGATGTATTGAAATCCTGACTGCAAAATTGATGTAAAAACTTTAAAATTTGTTGGCTCATTTCTTCATTTTATTTTTACTCTATTTCATTCTAAGTTGTTTGAGTATCACTCAAAGGGGTCAGTGCAATTGGTTGATGGAATGGGTTTTGCTGTTGTAATGGTGTAGTAAAGGTTGTTGTCAATACAGTAGTAAATGAAGGTGTCGGTAATGGTGTAGATAATGGAGTGGATAAGGAAATTTGTTGTTACAAAGGTGTGGATATTGGTTGAGACATACTTTCACTATTTTTATTGTGAGTTTTTGTTTCATTTGTACCATTGTAAGAAAACAAACATGCAAAAATTCTCCAAAAACATGTACTAAAATGGTTTTCTTATAAGCAATAAAAAAAAGTAGACAAGATAGATTGTTAAGTTTTCTTGATTTAATTATAAGGTGAAATGTGTAAAATGGTTAACATGGGTCCTAGGAAAAGGGAGTTTAGGGCTGGTTTGAGGTATGTTAAAGAGAAGATTCCTTGATATACCCAAAGGTACATGAGAACCAATGATGGGTGTCATTATTCCCTTCATTTAATCAACTCTTTGTTGATGTCATATTCAAACCAGGGGTGTGTATAAAGTTATATGCAACAAGAAGAATCTTAGTGATATAGTAATTGATTATAGGTATTTTTTATTTTCTGGGAGATCTCTTGAATGTCTTAAGAACTTATTGGTTAAAACCTTATTGGAATAAAACTATGAAAACCTATTGGAAGTAAACACACTTTGCCTTGGAAGTAAACACACTTTACAAAAAGGAATTTTTGAAATAAACACACTTTACAAGTGCTATAAAATTATGGAAAGAAAATAATAATCTAATCTAGACACCTGTAGGAATGAGTATACAACAAATTTTAACTTGAAGAATTAAAAGTGATACAGAATTAACAGATCTAAAATATTTTCTCTAAAAATATAAATACCAAAAAAAACAAAGATCCTGGTTCTTGGAGGAGTGGGCCCTTACTCCACCTCAAAAAAATATTGGACAACTTAATTTTCTCTCAAAATAGAAATGGTTATTTTATTGATAATATGTTCTGCATTACAAAAATGTATTAGATTTGTGTATATCAATCTATATCTATTTCTTGTTCTATATCTATGTTGCTATCTATAATCTATCCGTAGAGTCTCAGTATGTATATACTTCTTTTAGGGGCATTTATGGCCATAACTATTTCACTAATATGATGGAATTAAATCGTGTCTAGAATAGATGTTGAATTGGAACATGGCTGGATGTACAACTATGTGATAATTATCTTGGATCTACAAGTATGGAGAGTTAAAAGTCTTCTAATCTGATCCTGATTGATAGGATCATTGATTTGACAAATCATCGGTTGTATGGAATTGAATATTATCAGTTTTGAAACTTTAGAAGAGTTCTGGAACTAAAGGAAATCATTCCAGGTATAACCAAGAGAGTTCCGGAGCTATCTGCAGGAGTTTTGAAACTAATTATAATAATTCTAGAACTAAGTACTAGAGTTCCAAAACTAAGTATGAAAGTTCCGGAACTATGTGACAAAGCTTGTGACTATGTAATGGAGTTCCGGAACTAGCTTGGAAGTTCCAGAACTAAGCTGTATTGAAAAAATGCTTTCAAAAACATGTTGAATGCTTCATACTTCATTCTTCCACCTGATTACAATAGGCTTTATTACAAAATTGAATTTCCAAAACACTTTGTTAGGAATTACAAAGCTTTTAAACATTAGAATCATAATCAACAAAAGATGAAAAATTACATCCTAACTTATATCAGATCAAACAAAAGTCACAAAATGCAGTCAAACTTAATAAAAAGGAGAGTAAGATGAGATCATTTATTGTACATTTAATGGGCATATTCTGGCCTCATCACCCAAATCTGTACCACTATCGATACGGGTGTGGTATTGGGGCCTAACTCTCACTTCATGGTCCCTAAGAAATAAGGGTGTTGGGTGCTTAACCGATATATACCGACAGGACAAATGATTATCTTTGGGCCATAACATCGACTCGCCTTCTCCTATTGTTAATGAAATCCAAGTAGGTTTCCACCTAGGTGGGAGATGTATGAGTGAAAATTATGTTTGATTGTGATTTGGTTGTGTGTGGGGGAAGAATAAGTGGATGCATCCAATTTACCTTCCTAATTAAATTTATGTGATCAAGAAGGATGTGTTTATTTGTTCTAAGCCCAAAATAATGTGTTCTCTTTGATGAGAGAAGTAAATCAAAATGCGGTATGGAAATAAAAAGAGGGAGTAGGATTTACCAAGAAATCACTCCTTTTTTAGATTTTAGCAATTTTTGAGGTAAGACATTTCAGCAATCTAGCAAATGAGTTCTCTAGAAACAACACCCCATAAGTAGATTAGGACAAATAAAGAACATAAGGTAGAAAAAAAAAAATCAAAAGTTTAGGTTTTGAAGAACACAAAGGAAATTAGATTTGATTTTCCCAATTGCAAGAAATTTTCCAAATAGGAGGCAATTTTTACACAAACATTTAGACAAAATAAAACTACTATTTCAATGCTAAAATAAATTTAAGTTAAGTTAATAAACAATAAAAATAAACTATCAAACCTCAAGATGAAGGGGTTCACCAATAACCATGAATGTGTATGAATGGTATTGATGTTGTGACGTACATTCAAAATAATTTATCTCATATCCTACAGATGATGTTGCAATCAGAGACACTATACCAAATTTTTAATTATTAATAATAAGTGGGCTTCCTGAAATAGTTCAGTCCCCAAAAGTCAAAGAAATTCCTTACGAAGATGTCAACCCACTATTGATGCAATCAAGCAATATAGATAGGAAATCATTATATTTGGATGGATGAAAATTATAATCATTCTGACAGTTTCAAATTTTATTATAAATATGTAATGAAAAACTAAGATATATAAGCTATAATCTAGAGATCCAAATCAAATTCGGTGTTAGAATATTTGGATGAGGTTGGGTTCTTGAAAGTGAGCTTAGGATAATATACCTCGAATTCTTCAAAGAATTCATTGTCATAATCATCAATATACTCATTTCTAAATAATTCAGATATGAATTCAAGATCCTCATTCTCTAAATTGTATTCATAATTAGATGTTGTGTTAGAATATGGATATCCCAGATGTTCATGGGTTCAGCTTGATTTTTGATTCATCATCCGAGTTCCCAAATCTCTAGTCCACCTCATAACAATATTTGAACTAGGCTAAGTGAGCTCGAATGCATATAATTTTGAAGTATGCCTCCTAGAACTCGTCTATGGCCTGACAAATCCTTTGATTTATCTCGAAGATGTTTTGTAGCTGGTGTGAAGGGATTGAATGTATTGCACAAAGTTCTAAATCAAGTAATATATCATATTGCTCCTAATGCAATGGGTGACAAATAATTGGAAGAGAATTGACATTGGTTATCTCATGTGCCTAGCCACCTATAGCCATCTATAGAGACCCATCCTTGATCATATGTTAGAAAAAATAGAGAAATAGATGTAATGGATAGATGATAATCTGATAAAGACTGTAAATTTCAAAAATGACAAGAAATGTAGGAGTTTCACTAAAATGTTGGTGATTCTAAGTTAGATTAAACAATATAAAATATGATATATTTTCTAACAATCTGATTAACTTTTTGACAAATTAACCAGTTTGAGTTTGATTATAATGGAAAACAGAAGGCTCGAAAACTATGGATATTTTGAATAAGTGAATAAAAGATGAAAATATACAATCTTACCTTGATTTGGATGAAGATTGAGACTACCCGAACCTGCAGATTGGTGAAGACCAATCGACTCCTTAACAAGATTCTAACCTATTCAAAAATGGGAAGTATATGTGCTAGATGAAAAAGGATATGGTGATAGAGACAACTTGCACAAATAGGAGCTTGAATGAATCGACAAATGAAGGAGGATGTGCAGCTAGAAACTCGTAGATATAAGACAGGCTATAGGAATGTCTTCCGATTAGGAAAAAATATATCAAAAAAATGATATGGAGTCTATCCTATTGTGAAAATAAACTAAAATAAGGCTGAAAAACGTTTACAATTGAAGATATGGAAGGAAGACAAAGAATGAGCTTGGTAATGCAAGAAAGGTGGTCATGGAATAAGATTGAAATTGGGTTTAAATAATCATTGGTGTTTTACCGAAACGTCGGTGATTTCGGGTTATTCGAATTTACTTAGCTTATAGTTGGAACAATTTCCTAATTTAAGCCTATTTGTTATGGATTTCGAGGGATAATTCATAGGTTTGTTTAGGAATGTAATGTTCTATCGGGTGAGGTGTCTTATTTGATCGGATTATATTCTTATTTTGGCCTAGGTTTGTTTAGGATTTATTTTGGTTAGTTTTGTTAGATATATTAGTGCATGTCTTAGGATATTATGATAATAATATATTATATTAGGATATTATTTAATAAAATTAGATTTCATAGATATATAAAATAGTCTATGGTAGATATGAGGAAATAACAAATTTATGAATTATATTTAAATAGATATTAACATAATAAATTGTAAGTGTGAACGGGACAAATTATTGACGATGGGGAGTGTAGAATTTCGGTCTCTATAATTTGTTAATTACTACAAAATGCTTGTAATTTTGTACTAATAATATGTAATCTTGTTTGAATGAAAAATAATTAAACATGTTTCTAAAATAGTAGTACTACAATGCTTAAGTATAACACCTAACATATCCATTATTGGACAAAATATATTCATTTTCAAAACATATTTTGTCTTGCAAAGGATTTCTGGAGGAAAATTTTGACTAAGGATTTACTACCCAAGGTTAACAACTTGAAGGATGCATGTCTTAACTGGAATTGAATTGTAAAGATTGGAGGATGAAAATTGTATTTATTTGAAATATTTGTTACTACAAAATACCTTTTATGTTGTACTTATAATATTTCATTTTTGATTGAAAAAAATGGAACATGTTTCTAAAATAATTTGATGTCTTTTAAATGTCCTAGGTCAATTGTTTTCAAATAAATGTTTTTTCTACATACGTTTATGGAGATAAATGAAATTAATGCTCAAGTATAACACCTAACATATATCAGTTCTTGGACCAAAAATATTCAGTGTCTGAGGATATGTTGTCTTGAAAAGGATTTGTAAATGAAAATTTTGATTAAGGATTTACTCACCAATGCCAACATGTTTTTCTGGTTAGGTGTAAAAAACAATATTTTAACACTTGAAAATGTGAGAAAGGATACAATTAAAAATTGGACCATAAGTAATATCCTTAAAGATATTACCCTTGCGCCCTCATGCCTTGCCCTACCCTTATGGTGTCTACGCGTGCCCTTTCTCTCGCTACACGCAAGCCTGTGAACCCTGTTGATCCACGAGTACAGTCTGGAGCTCTTCAGCCAGACGGTGGAGGCTCAAATCTGGCTTCAGGGGTTCCTTGGTCATGGATCGACCTCGCCTTTACCAATGCTGCGACTGTTCACTTGGACGGTCCTGCAAACCCTAGCCTTATTCAATCACCATCTGGGGGTGTTCCTGGGAAAGGCGAGGATCGTGGTGAGCTGGAACAGGGAGATCTACCTGTTCTTCCATTGCTGGGTGATGAGTTTAGGCACGGATCTCTTGAAACTTCCTTCAAAGACGTCTTAAAAAGCAAGGAATCCTCCATGAAACCTGCAGACATTACCCCATGTATTACATTTGGGGATGAGGTCATTTCATCTGAGATCTACTACAAAGAGCATGCTCTGATTTGTAGATTCGGGGGTTTATGGCCCAGCCTTCCTGTTCTTCACGCGTGGATCTCCAAGCATTGGACTCCATCTTTAACTGGTAAGATAGAATTATATCCATGTGCTAAAGGCATTTTCATTATGGTTTTCTCTTCAATTGCTGATAAAGACATCATTGCTTCCAAGCTCTGGACCTGCGAGTCAAAATATCTAATCATGAAACCTTGGTTCCCATCCTTTAACCCGCACACAGAGTCATTCTCATGGAAACCTATTTGGATCAGACTACCCCATTTACCTCTCCAATTCTGGAGTCATGAATGTCTGACAACCATTGGCAATACCTTGGGTACTACACTCCACATTGATTCTCAAACAACTAATTACACCCACACTACCTATGCCCGGATCCTGGTGGAACTTGACACTGATAAAAATCTTCCTGCTACCATAGACCTTCGAGTGCAAAATAGAACTTGGTCACAAACTCTTGATTATGAAGGTCTACCTTTCCGATGTAGAAGGTGTTTTGGATTAGGACACACCTCTACTTGCTTGTGGGATGGAAAAATGTCAACATGAGAAGCGCAACTGGTGGAAAGACGCACTCCCAGAGCACCTGATTTTTGTGGATAGAAAGGATCTTGAATCTAAAGAAGTAGATGAATCAGTGTCAACGAAAACCCCTTTATCCGAAACTCAGATTGTTAGCAACATGAAAAATACACAAGTTGTTGAGGGCAGCATGGAAAATGATAAATATCTCTCTCAGAATAACAACATGGCTGTTATAAATGGGACAAATGTGACTAAGGAAAATACTCCTCCTTTGTCTTCTTCTCCAACCGCGAAGGCTCCATCAGGGTGGGTTACGGTCAACAAAAAGAAAAAATCTACCACTCTGAAGGGTAACTCTTCCCCTGGATGATTCTCATTTCTGCTATTGGCTGGCTGGGTTTCATCGGTCTCATTTTTCTTAGCCGGATAGCAGTTTGCTTCCAATGGTGTTGATATGCCATTGCTGTTTATTTGTTGTACTTCTGTTGTTTTTTTTGCTTTGCTTTGTCGGTTGTTGGTTTTTACTTTGCAGTATGTTTTCTGCTGTCGGGCTTAATTGTTCTATCTGGATTTTGATCCATCTCTTGTGCTTTAACTTTCAATTCTGGCTTCTGAGCCTTGGTGTACAAGGGTATAGTCCCTTTCAAAAAACTATTTTCCAATAATAAAAAAAAATCCTTAAAGATATTAAAGAAAATTTTGTAAAAGAGTTTGATAAACATAATTAGTCATACTCCTAGAAAGGGTAATACATATGTGGATTATCTTACCAAATTGGGGGCTAAAGGTAATGATTTTAAAATGTGTGAGAGGGGATATGATATCTCTAATGTTATTAATCGCAGTAAGAACATTAAGTAATGATGTTCTAGTGGTTGTTTTACCTTGTTGGGATTCCATTCTTGTACTTATGTTTAGTAGGACCCTTTTAACGTGTAGGATATATGGCAGGATTTGTATTAATTTTACTCTTGCGATTCATTTTGGCCATTGTTTCTTCCATTTTAAATCTCAGTCAACTAAAATCATGGGAGGTGGTTGTTCAAGAATTGAGCCCATGAGATATGGTTCCTTGAAGGATAACCCCTCTTTGTGGCACATTCTAAAAATTGGGGGGTTTATGAATTTCATCTCAAAAATCATGAGGTCTAATACTTATCTTGTGTTGGAGTTTGATTGGGCATGGAACAATGGAAACATGGTGATGCACGGCATGGATATTCATGTTTTAGAGGATTCAATAGCATAAGTGACTAGAATTGAGACAAAGGGCTTAAATATATTCAAATCTTTTGCACTGACGTAAACATAAAATTGATACTTTCTTTTGTGGTAAAGAAATGGTTTACTCCGCTTGGTAAAAATATAGCTAGATTCTACATCCCAAATATTTGGAATATGGTCTTCCTTCACCTTATGAGGTACATTACTCTTGAGGAAAATTATAGAAAGATATTTATTCACCATATTACTATGCTTAATATGTTTAGGCATAAGACTGCTATGAGCCTTCCCTTTTTATTATTTATGTCACTCTCCGCATTGGTGCATGATTTTCAACATGGAAATATTGATACCCTAATACACCATGGACTAATTATTTTTATTTTTAAAAATAGTAAACCGATGGTGGAAAAGGAATTATATCTTGAATCTGGGGATTCATATGAAAATGGTACTCTTTCAGACTAAATGAACAAACTAAGGATAAATAAGAGTAAGGAACCTTATCGGAATGGAAATCTTGGTATTGGGGATGTATGTTCTCTAATTCATACAAAAGGGGAGTAATATAAAGGGAAAGAGAGAGTAGATCTTGGATGGAATGTGGATTTTGATAAAATTTCTCTCAGGGTGAGTTAGTTGGAAATGGATATGGAGGCCTTAGGAAAAGTTGGAACGGATATGGAAAAAAATGTCATGCATTGCATCAAAACCTCTATGAAAATATTCATCACCCAAAACTCTATCATTGTCGATATTGTAGAGATCAAAATTTTGGTTTTGTAGTTGTAGGGGCATGTGGTGAAGTTGGAGTAAGGACACAAAGTTTGCAAGTATAATCTCCACCTCAGTAGTTCTCATAAGGAAGAGAAAGTTAAAGATGACATCCCTATCGTGAGTGAGCATGATGATAATATGAAATGTTTGAAGACTAACTATTCCATTGGATCTTGGAAATTTTGTTTGAATATTTTTAGAATATATCATTTGGGATGTTTTCCCCTCCATGTTTTGAAATTCATCCTTGTATTGATCTGTTGGACTGTAGTTTGGGATAAGTTATTTTACCCCTTTTTGTCTTGTTTCTTTTTTGTTCAATCTTGGTGATGCTCATGATGCATTCTGTTGTAAGGTAAGGATGCCTTAATCCTTGTATAAACTAGCCAATTGTTATGTTCACGTATATTTAATAAACCTTATTAATAGTAATTTTGTTTACGAAATTTTAAATTAAAAAAGATAGAGGAGCAAGTTCATGCCTCATAGATGGGAGATGTGCTAGTTGTGTGATTATTTTCATAGAATTATGATTTTTATTAAATATATAAATCAATTTTGTAACACGACCTCATATTTTTCAAATAAATACTAAGTATCAATTAAAGAAAGTAATAAATAAGTTTTGTAGTTTACAAAGTTATTTAAATAAATTACAAATACTAGAAAGTTGAAAAGATGTTTTTAGATTAGCACCCGCTAAGGTAACCTAATACTTCCATAATATAAAATTTTGAGCTTATGGATCACTAACATTTAATAAGATAAATAATATAATTTTTATCTTAGTGTCCGTAGCTTATACGACACCATAGTAATTGGATATTATTGATCAATAGGAATTAAAAAATTAAAGTAAGATATTTACATCATAGAGTATTCTAAGTTATGCCACAATAACATATTCGATGTATAAAAAATATGTCCATTTTTTCGTATAAGGGTTAATATGGATGTTTTGAAAGGACCCGCATCCTTTTACAAAAACGTCCTTAAGGAAGAATATGATATTGAATCATAGAAGAGAGAAATCTTATAGGAAGCAAAAGACAAAAGGCCACATATCCATGACACAAAGAGAGAAAATTTTAATTTTGGGAAAATTTTTAAGGAGAGTTGATGCTTCCATAGTAGCAACATCTTAGAGTTTCCTTATTCCTTGAATTCTCCTTTCACAAATTTGTATTGGTTCTTTTGTTCTCCAAAATCTGTTTCGTTCTCCTACTTTTGCATTACCATATTTTTTCACAAATAGGTCACTATAATCCAACACCAAAACATTCAATGGAAACTCATTCTTAACATGAATATCTTATAAAATATTGTCATTGACAATGTGAATGATGTCGTAGCCATTGAATTTTGCTAAGTATGTGCAGAAGAGGACTATTTGCGAGACAAAAATAAGGTCAAAAAAATAATATCAATTTTATAAAATACATCTACTCTTCTATTCCCGCACACTATCATGTCCATAAATTTATTCTAATATTCACTTTTTTATTGTGTAATATGATCTCGCCATCCATACCACCAGGCTTCTTTTTCAAGACTTAACAAAACAAGTTCTTGGCAGGTGTTTTGGGTTTTTAAAATTCTACAAATCTTCCTCTCATGTTATTATGTATTAAGTTACGTCATTTCTCTATCAATATGTGCTCCATTCCATCCTCTTTCACTGCTCTAACAAATGTTTACTATATTACGAAATTATTTATTTGATAAACAAAACTACCTTCTACAAAATATTGAATAAAAAACTTGCTTCTGTTTGTTTATCTATAAAATCCCTACATGGATATAAGCCCTAATCAGCTATGGAAAATTTTACATTAACAATTTTTGTAATTTTGGAGGGATTAAAGGTGAGAATGCATACCAATTTTTGGAACTAAGAGGTAATTAAAACATTTCCTAAACTCAAGCACATAATTTTTAGGCTTGTCTTTCTTGAGATTTTTCTATTGATGAATAAGCTTACGCAATGATGAAGAGAATAGAAATAAAAATGTTTAAAATGTGAACTCAATAATTGTCTACTTCTAGTGATATGTATACTAAACCAACCACCAATTTCATTGGCACATGAATTTAAGAGATAACAAGTATGATTTTACATTACTTTTCATTAAATGGTGATTAATGGCTGATAATAGTTACATGCTCCAAAAGACGTAGACATTTCAAATGGTGCATGTCCTTTTAAATGGAAAAGTTTACATAGATGGAATTAATGGCTAATTAATTTTGAGGCAAATGCAACATTATTTATAATTTTTCCTTACAAAATGGTTATCATTAATATTGCAAATACTTACAAATCTTTGTAATAAAATACTTGCAAATCTTCATAATAAAATACTTGTAAATCTTTGTAATAAATGTCACATGCTAATTGCATATTTAATATTTTTAATTAATGGTAAATAATATTTAAGGGACTATAACATGTTACAAAATAAGGCTCAAAATCTAGATAATGCATTCAATACAACTATTTTGGATCAAAATCTAGATAGTACATGATAAACCAACTATAGTTTTCAATAAAACTATACAAAAATGAAAAAATAGGAGCGATCTTTGACAAAATAGTAAGAAAAAAACATCGAACAACAACAAAAAAGTTAGTCGAAGAAAAAAATAACCTTCACGGGTCTTCTCTGTCAATCTTTGACTTAACTTTCTACAGAGTAGTGAAGAGAGCCAAAGTCTGTGATGTGGGAGGGATTATTTTTTTCCAAATGGGAAAGAACAAGGTCACGTGTTGGTCCCCCCTCCCAAATGGCCACTAGAATATCACCGAGAATGTAAAAAAAAATCACATGCTGCTCCATAAATTTTTAGATAGCATTGATAGTAGATATGGTATATTCATGTCTGCCTTTAGCATTACCCAACTTATTATCCAGAGAATTAAGTTTCTTGTAAATTTCTAGAATCTGACCTATATCATGACCAGGTTCTTCTTCCAGTTTCATTTTTCCTTCCCTCTTATGAACCTGTTTGAGCTTTTTTCTTAATGCAACTATCTCCTTCTCCAATTTTTCAATCCTCTTAGTTAAATCCTTCTTCTTCGTAGTAGTATAGGCACTTTTAGGGTTATTGATAAGTAGGAGATTCTTCACGATTCAATGTCTTTGTTTCTATGTTATTTCTTTGAGAGGGAAAAGGGTGATTAAGAGGATACAAAGGGTTTTTGGATCTGATATTTCTTTGGCCCAAGGGAATGGTGGGGATAGTGGAAGGGCTAGGGTTAGGGTAGGAAGAGCCGGTGGGAACGGGAGGGTGTTGAGAGAGAAAGTTACAAAGGTGGAAGAAAGATGAGGCCTTGATGGAGGGGGCATGAGTATGGTTTTGGACCTCAAGAATGGAACATTCCAAAGAGTTAAGAATGTAGTGGGGAAGAAAATGTGTAGGTTTCTCCTCAAATTGTTCAAAAAAACAAGATGTTTGAGAGGAGCCATTGTATACCTACCTTATAATGTCACATATCTAACAATAATCCTTACAATCTTAGCAAATTGTGCTAGAAAGGAAGTAACTTTGATTTCAACAAGAAAAAAACAATGTCTTTGCCCTTGTCTAGGAAATTCTTAGCTTCTCGTGTTTTTATCAATCCTCTTTGAAGAACCTTGTGCCCTCTAAGCTCAAACTCGTGACTTCACGTAGTAAGATCCTTAGTGATCTTCATGGTAAGCACTCCATATTCAACCATCCTCTTCTTCCACCTCTGCAAATTGAAGTGAAATATTTTGATCATGTCCCTACATTTTTAAAATGAAGTTAGAAACCCAACACATTTGAAAATAATTCCGAGAGAACCTCATTTTCCTTCTAGACATGGTCGAATATTTAATATTTAACCGTCAAAAATTAATATAGATTTATATATAAATTATAAAAAAATATAAAATTTTGCATCAATATATATTAAAAATAATGAAATTTTTATAGAATAATTGGTATAAATAAACATTGTTTTGTATTTTTAAAGGGAAGTGTTGACAAATTACCATTACCCAAAAATTATTTGACATGTGATTTATTGCACTCACTCACTTTCACTAAGCGTAAGTTTTTATTAATGTAATATTCCACCATTCCCGAAATGATAAAGATAGAAATAAAAAATCGAATCACACCATCTCTATAATAGGTGAATGCTTCTTTTTCCCTGAAGCCATTGGGATTATTTGCAATAAGATATCCGCTACAATTATGAAGGTCTTATCGATAAAATTTTCATTTCTCTAAGATCTAGGCATATTCAATTAGAAATTTAGTTGTGTGAATCAAGACTCGCACTTAGCGGTGTGAATCAAGACTTAGACCTAGAAGTGCAAGTCAATACCGGAACTTACAAGCATGAGTTGAGACTGGAACTTAGAAGTATGAGTCGATACTCACACTTTGAAGTTCCATTTCATACTTGCGCTTAAATTGTGAGTCAAGAGATGTGCGAATCGAGGCTCACACTCAAATGTGAGACCAATCACACTTGTAAGTGCGATCACTCACACTTATACACTACTTACAAAATTTATAAATGACAATTCCATATTTTTTAACTATGATTAATATATACGAATAAATTATTTATATAAATGTATATAAATATTGATGTTCACATTTTAAACATGTGAGTCACATGTGCTAGTTTTATAAAATATTTGAAAGTATGTTACATCTAAAATCATGAAAAATATCTAAACAACCATCAAATTTAACACCATTCAAGGAAGTTCAGGGAAGGGATTTTCAATGTCAACGTTTACTAATTTAAGTAAGGTATGCATGAATAGTCATATATGTATGATGATTTTAAGATTAATATGTGGTATCAATGACAACAATCACTTACACACTATATTGAAGTTAGCGGCCGCTTGAAATGGTTGGGTTATGTAAGTTAGCAACCATTTGGGTTATATAAGACAACAACCACTAGGCTTATGTAAGTGGGTGACCATCAAGATTATGTGGCGAAAGTGGAATCCAATAATAATGTTATTGGAATCCAGTAATAGTGAAATTGGAGTCCAATAATAGGGAAATTGGAATCCAATATTAGTGAAATTGGAATCCAATAATAGAGAAATTGGAACTTGAATAAGTTTGATAATGACAATATTGGAATCTGATATTGCTACTAATGGAATCCAATATTGTTACTAATGGAATCCAATATAGCCAAAAATGGAATCCAATATACACAAAAATAGAGATGGATTTCTTCCAATACTTGAAATACTGGAGTCTCAATTATTGGATTATGTTCCAATTTAATGAAATAAGCATTTTATGTAGATGAGATTGGAATGTTATTGGAATTTAATGCACCTTTTAACGTATTCACAAGAAACTCTTATTTCACTAAATTGGGACTCATTCCAGGTCCCAATAGCTAAAAAATATATCTAATATCGAATCTAATATTTCTATTTTTGAATTCCAAAATGTCAAATATTGGAATTATCAAGCACTCAAAATTACACATATATGATTCCAAAATTACACATATTGGATTCCAATATCACATATCTTGGAATCCAAAATCACATATATTGAAATCCAAAATCTCCTATATTGGAATTATATGTACTCAAAAGTACCATATATCAGAATCCAAACAATCAAATATGGGATAACATCCATTGGGCATTATTTATGCTATGTTATAAGGTTCGATGTCTACATTAGGCATTATTTATGTTATGTTATAAGGGCTAGCATCCATTGGGAATTATTTATGTTATGTTATAAGGGATAGTTTCATTGGATATTATTTATGCTATTTTATAAGGACTAGCATCCACTAAGCATTATTTATGCTAATTTATAAGGGCTAGCAACAACAACCCATTATTTATGTTATGTTATTTATGTTATGCTATATGTTCTAGCTCATGCTAGACATTATTTATGACATTTTATGAATTAACATGTTTCCTATTTATATGGGATAATGAAAATATTCTCTTTTCCTTCAATGGTTGCAACAAAGCACATAACATAGTGTTAAATTTGATGTCAATTTGGACATAATTTATCATTTTTATATAGGATAGCAGCCACTAGACTAATGAATTTAAAGAGATGTGAGACACTTCTAGGTTAATTTACTATGATGTGATTGAACCTCACCGTAACTAGAGAATGATTGAAGATATTCTAAAGAAACTAGCAGAGGAGTCAATCCAAACTATGAGAATATAATTAAATGTTTATATCCATAGCATATTTTGGTATGAATTAATTTTATAGTGCATCTATGTATCTATGTATCTACTTCATATTTCATTATGACTTAATTTTATCTGCTACATATTTTGGTAGAATTTAATTTGAGAATCCGGTTCTTTTATTATGGCATCATTATTGTTGGCGAGAACCATAATAGAACTAATAGATTAGGTAAATATATTTTCACATCACAGTCCTTTAAGAATCATATATCTAAAACTGACATTGTTCACCATAGAAAGAAAATATAATAATAATTGACTTTACAAAGACTTGCTTTGCTTTCACACGATTTGATAAGAAGCATATTAGAGCCAAAGAGATTTTGGTCTAAATTGAATAAATATTGAACTAAATGTGAGATAAAATATTTGTGTTAAGTGGAAATAAGTAAAAGACTCAATAAAAAGAAGGAAAGATGCCTACTTTTAAGTCTTCTTTGCTTCAATTTAAAAATAGATAAAATTTTTGCCTTAGAGTGGAGTGGACCATTCCAATCGAGAGTAAGGCTATTTTTTTTTTTGACATCATGTAAATAAGGGTTAAGGGGACCATATCCCATAAATAACAAAGATCCCAAATAGAGCATATATTCAATACCAAACCATAAAAAATATAATCTGATCCAAAAGAATCAAAACTAACAGCCAATAAAGTAAACTAACAACAATAAAAACATAGAACTAACAACACTAAACAACAACCTAACATCAACCACTACTTTTTCATTTTCTCCAAGTTGACTAGTAAAGTAGCCCATTCCTTAGACAATGATTCAATGTTAGTTCCCAGACTGTTTACATCATCTTGAGATAGTTCCATTTTCCTCTTCTTCGGTGTCCCCTGCTCTTCAAATTTTATGTAGGCATTAGCTAGTTATCTGAGAGTTTGAAGGTGCTTTGTAAAGTGCACTTGATAGTGAAAATACTCCACTCAATGAAGTTATAAAGCATGGCCTTAAGCTGATCCACATCACTCTTTAAATTCTTACACTTTTCTTGCAAAACCTCCATACTTCCACCCTTCATGACTTCATCCACATCCTAAACTTTCATCTAAATTGCATGTCAGTCATTGAGGATAAATTAGATAGTGATTTTAGTAAGATGAGTGTCTAATTTCACGTTTTCAAGGTCTACAACACATTTAGCAAGATTAACTCCCTCTTCCACACCATCTTTTCCAAGCACTTCCATTTGGGTCTTTTCCCCTTATTCAACCTTCTTAATAGCCACCACCTTCACATCACCTTGTTTTAGGTCTTCGAGGCCTTATAATTCTTCAACTTCAACCAGATTTTGATCACCCCCTTCATGCGACTCGAGGTATTCACTAGACTACTCATTCTTAGAATTAGTTTAATCTTGAACATAAAATCTTTAAGGGATGTTGATAGGACACTATCCCCATTAACCATTTTATCAATATCCAAGATTGATATTTTCACAATGGCCATAATAAAAACTTGATGCATGTGGATAGTAATTTTTCCTTTTTTGTAGTGGTCTAGGGTAACACATAGAGAATGAAGTATATAATATGGAAAACTAAAACTATGCCCATGTCTAAGGAAATTAAGCATGGGAAGATAGTAAGAATAGATAATTTTTGGCATCCCTCAAGAGGGAAAAAATGGATTAGGTTAAGGGCCACTTCATTGAATGGGGAGGTAAGGAATTCCTAAGAAATCCCACAAAATGAGGGGTGAGGTTTTCCTTACCTCATAGAAATAGCTTCATTCCATCTACTGGATCCCTTTTGGGTTTATAGACTTCATATCCTTCCATGGGCATGCCTATAACACAAGCCACTGTATTGATTGATAATTTAATATTTACTCCCCACAACACCACATTTACCCTCGTCCATTTGTTAGTTGGATTTCATGCTTGATAAAAATCCTTACTTGAGCTTGCTCATTGCACCCCTCAAAATCTATAAGAAAGGGGAAAATCCCATTCAGTCGAACACCTCCATAGCATCAAATTTGACATCATTGAGATCCCAATGCTCAGTGTGAACCAAATCTTCCCCCATATTCCTATTAATAATCAGCCTATCATGAACAAAAACACATTTTTCAATGGTACACAGACCAAACTAAAAAATTGCAATACCAATACACCAAGTAACAACATAAATTCAATATTCCTAGAGAGGAGTAAATGCACATTAACATCTCCTTGGCCTTAATAGAGGAATAAACCCAAATTACAAGAGAGGAATAAAATTGGATTATAAGAACATTAACACCCCTTAATAAATAACGCATACCAAACTACACTTGTAAATAATTCCAAGAGAACAATAAACCCCGACGGTGCTCACATTACAAGAACACTAACCTCCCCTTGATAAATATAAACCCTAACGGTGCTTGTTTAAAATAACATTAACATCCCCTTAATAGTTATAAATCCGTATTCCAATAGAGGAATAAACCCAAATTACAAGAACATTAACATACCCTTAATAGTTATAAATGTCCAACATCATTCATCACTAACACCTGTTTCACCTTACGCCATCCTTCCATACCTCTAAACAAGGGACATGAAATCATTGCGGGCATTTTCCTTCCACACTTACATTTTAAATGACAATTAAAATTATCCTACTCCCTTGTCGCAAAGATATATTTTCGTAATTAAATAGACATATGAAATAAATTAAAACTCCTTTTCTAAAGGTAGAATTATGATAAATCATTTTAAGAAGAATTGGAATTTTGTTGTAATACTATTCATCATGTTGGAATCCAAAATTCAAAGAATAATTCATTGCAAATTAAAATTATTTTCATGATATCTATGAACACACTGATTGTTGAAGTGCCTGATAATTTTTAATTCTATATATACCTTAAACTGATGTGAATTTTTTTAAGTAGATAGTTTGATGTCGAGAGGATAATGTAACCTTAAAAAATCTAAGTAAGAGAGTTTATACTTAACACTCGCTAGGTAATGCCAAAGTGTAGCTTATTGAGGTAAATTAACATTAATTAAATAAGAATTAACCAAAAATAAAAATGTTATGTATAATTGTTTTATATATTAAGATATCTATTATCATTTAAATCCTTTACTATATTATAAATTTCCTAAATATAATCACACATATTATACATATAAAAATTATTAAGATAGTCACGCACATTATATAGAAACTTCTTGTCAAATAATTTTTGGGAAAACTTATATACAAGTATCCCACATTTTGATTGATGAAAGGATACATACAAAAACTAAAAAATGAGTACAAAAGATAACAAGGCCAATATATAACTTGAATAATTAGGATTGTAAAAACATAGAGTCATGAATATAAAAATAAGAGTGGGACTGATAGAGAAACCATAGGGTTTTGCCCACCAAAAAAGCAATAATCTTAAGAAAGGAAAAAGACATTCCAACAACAAACTTCAAGTACTCCACACGATCAAGAAAGGGTGGGATAGGTTTTGCAAGCGTGACTAGGTCTAGGGATGACATGCTAGAGAGAGATGCCCCATCGAGATCGACGGATGCTTTAAACAAAGTCGAAAATTGAAGTAGGACCAGAATTTTAAATTCTAGGGCATCAAAAATTTGTTGTCAACCCAAAAATGTGACAAAATAGGATTCAACTTTACAAATAGATAAGGAAGGCATACTTCTATTAGAGCTTTGACCAAATCCACACAATGTCCTAGGTAAATGAAATGGGATGCGAATGCTATGACCACTTATTTATCTACACACAACACTAGGCAATTGAACATAAAGACACCTATAATCTCAAATTTTACATGAGCTTTGTTAGTGCTCTAGAGATAATCCACACCACTGGAAGTTTACAATTGCAGTCATAACATCTTCAAATTCTATGCAGAATACATTGCAAAGATGACTATTGACGCAATAGATATGAAAGTCATTTCCCACTTGTTACTGTGTAAGAGGATGAAAGGAACATATGTAGATTCCATGAGAGGGAAGGGGAAAATAACATAAAAATGTGATAAAATGAGTGAGAATAGGTGAAATAACAACCCAATTAAATATTCCCTCGTATGGTGTGAGGAAGGTCAATGCAATAAACAATGGATGGCATCATCAACATTTTCCCATGCATTGGCTAGATTATTTGATGAAAATGATCTTATATTATATTAAATGTAACATGATACAATATTCTCTTAACAAAATAAGTGGGAAGTATGAGAGAAATCCCCAAATCCACAAGTACCCTAGGGCAAGCCTAGAAAAAAACAAAGCAATAACTATAAGAGGGTATGAGGAATACCAAAAAAAAAGGTAAGATTATGCATAAAGGCTAACCCCGATTGATAAACACACATTATAAAAATCCACATGACTAGAGACAATCACACACATTATACAAAAAGGTGTTATCAATTAAATCTACCACACCACCCTTAGATCTAGCTAGGATGGACAACACATCTCCACAAGATTTTGAATCACAAGCATTGGATCCCGATGGGTAGGGGTGCTCCAGTAGGATTTCTTTGAAGGATATGCTTGTAAAGTTTATTGAGGGTTCTTGGTTGGTAGTAGCACTGAAATTATGCCCCTTGTGGTGCTATAGATCAAAAATTTTAAGGTGCACTTTGGCCACTTTGTAGATGTACGTGGTAGTGGTGTGAACCACCTTCTGGTCATGCTCATTGAACTTGTATTCCATGATCTTCTTCATGTTGTTTTTATCTGGATCAAAGATATTAGGTGGTGGCTAATGAAAATCCGGTATTTTTAATCCTCCTCTTTAAGCTCCATCCATAAAAATCATCGAGATGCCATCATTTTTTATTTTTATCTTGGCTAGCAAGACTAAGCTTTAGTTTTTACTTTGGAAAAATGTTTTTAACTATTTTAAAATGTCATTAGAATTATGTTTTAAAATGTATAACCCATTCCTATAAAGAGTGCAATATTTAACGCTTTTCCAATTCTCCTTAATAATAATCCAACATGTGTCAGGGCATGTGTGTGTTTTGCTCTATTCAAGATCCCCACATCTCACTCTATCAAATGCAATCACTATCGTCCCTAGCTTCAGAAAAGGGCAACATAGTCAAATCCTCACAGGGCCGAAGCAAATTTATCAATGGTTTGTAGACACTCAAATAACTAGTTATCACAGTAAAATCCTACAAATAAAAATAAGAATACTTATGCTCATGTAAACTTCTTGTCAAGGGAGGACAACACATCTCCAAAAGATTTAAGCTTAATGTTTTTTTCCAATAAAAAATAAATGTATTTTAATTTAGTTTAATCCCCACAAAATTTTAAAATCACCAAGTACCAAACAACATATAATAACACTTGATAGAAAAAGACATTCTCTTATGAGAACAAGTTTATTAGAAGAACACAACAACCGAATCAAATCATTTGTATCATCATTTACATTAAAGTCGGTGGAATACATCAAATAGTATAAAACTTCAAAATCTTGCATCGTCTTTTGGGGTAACAAAATCAGAATATAAATCATCTAGAAAGTAAACATCCACCCTAAACATGCAAAGTAAACATAAACCATAAATTACTATTACTACCATAAGGGTGCAATGGAAACATTAATAAGGGAGGATATGAGGGACGAGACACATAGTGGGAGGGAAATTAAAGGAAGAGGACATATGTAAAGGAAGAAATCGGGTAATGTCATGCTCGTTGAAATTTTATTCCACGATCTTCTTCACGTCATTTTCATCTAGCCCAATGATCTTCAATGGTGTCGATGAAATTTCAGGCTTTTCTATCCTCCTATTTAAGCTCCCCCATCACACTCTATTGTACACCATCACTATTTCTATTTTATACTAGATAACATCTGCTAGGAATAAAAAAATGTTTTTAATTTGGTTTATTCCCCACATATCTATTAAATCATCAAGTACCGAACAAAATAGAATAACACTTGATAGCCCAAGACACTCTCTTACGAGAACATGTTTCTTAGAACAACAAATAAACCAACTCAAATCCATGGACACATAGACATGTGTGATGTTTCCAAACTTTCATTAAGATTAACATATGAAGATTTGGTAAAAAATCATTTTATGATTTCAAGGAAGCCTCCATGGATCTACAATTCAATAAGCATAACATGTTTCTATTTTATACTATCTAGCGGCCATTAGGATTATTTATTGCTTGCGAATAAGGTTCATATCAATTTAAAAATGTATTTAAGATTAAACCATGTATAACTGGAGAAAATTTGTTTTTTTATGAGAATCCAACATTGATGTGTGAAACAAAAGTTTAATAACCTTGAGGTAGTTACTTTATTCCATAAAAATTCACAATACACTATTGGATTTGGAAGCAAAATATATATTTAAAATGCCAATTGTGTGTTTGAATGTTTTTATGCTCTCCTATAAGTTTCAACCATGTACATAATTTAGTATAGATTTTCAAATCAGTATTATAGTTTCCATCAAATCTCTATTATGTTGGGGTTTTGAGAGTAATTTATTCTTTGACCTCGTGTGATAAGAATCTCTCTTCATCGATCAAAAGTACATTGTTTTCACCATAGACATTACCATAAATGTCTAGTATATTCTGGCTTGTTTTTTATTTGATATTACATTCTTGGCATCCCTAAATGAACCTAAAGTTGGTTTCTTGTAGCCAACTAAATATTTTAATGAACATATATTTCACCTTTTTTGAATCCATAAATGAATACCATAAGGAAATGTCAAAATATATTGATGCGGTACTTACCAGTCAACACTAAAATATCGTTCAAAGTATTAAGTATTCCCAAATCTAAAATTTGGAACCATATTATGAGGTATTTTGTTGCCAATACTAGAAATTCCAAGCAACAAACCTTCAACTCCAAAAACTAGTAATTTCGAGGATTAACAATAGGATCTATAAAAACAACTCGAATCAATGTAAGCTTCCAAAAGTGATTTAAAAAATGCATCAAAGTATTTAATCACAACTCAAAAACAACTTCTAAAACAAGTTATAAAACTATAATATCATCTCAATCACAAGGTGAAGATATAGTTATTGCCTACTTATAAATTTATAATCTCAACAGGTAAAATAAAGAGTGACCATATGATCATGCATAAATCGAATATCATTGTAAAAAACATTTTCAAATAATTAATAGTTATATATTTCATGTTTGCTACAAATTTTGAATGCCCTCCATGACACTCAAACCATAACACAATATATGTGATATGTTAATGTAAAAATTGTTCATCAACCACATATCTTTAAAATAATTTTCTTCATTGGATTTCTTCCCCACCATAAAAGATTTCGGTGGGTTTCCCTTTAGGCCCATTGTAATACAAAAAGTGTTTCTAAGGCTGAAAACAATACCATCTCTACTCCAAAACCTTTGGAGATATTTTTCTGAAATTTCATCTTCTACACAAAAATGTTATTTACATAAAATAATAAATGGTTTAAATTCAAATGCTATTTTTTAATCAAATCCTTAATCAACTTCATCATAAGAGAGATAGCTGGACCGAAATTCCACTTAACATTTTGTTGTTAGTATCTTTAAAAATTCCTTGATCCCACCTCTCAAGTTGAGAGGCTCCTTACAATACTTTATTTTAAACTCTTTGTAGGACTGGTTTTTCTCATAGAGAAAACCTTCCAAATCTAAAATAATTAAATAATCCATTTAGCCAACCGCATAGAAGTAAAATTTTCTCAATTGTATGCAATTTGATATTAACCAATTCAAATAATAAAAATTTCATAATGTTAACACTTACTGATTGAGACTCTATCTTGGATTCCCTCGCACTCCCCCTCTATAGGTTCTTGTGATGCTCATTCTATTTAAAAAATTGGAATCAATTCAAAATAAATTTTAAGTCGATGTAAAAAAATGTGAAACAACTCACTTTTATATAATATTGCATAAATATAGTTGTATATTAGTGATCAGTAGGCATAAGCCAACTATAAAAAAATAATTTTTTTTTTTTTATAATTAAATATTAACCAATAAACCAAAAATTTACTTAATTCATAATAAATATAATTAAAATATGCATGTTAATGACCACTAGGGTAATAAATATTACAAATAAACTAGTTCGTTATAGGTTCCTTCAATTATGAGGGTCTTATAAATGGTTTTATTTATAATTGTATATGACTATCATACCATTTTTTTGTGAGTTCATGCATGACGTGCCAACAACCTCCCCATTTGGCATCAAATCTGAAAAAATGATTTTTTTTATTAAAAATATGTAAACAATGACAATCAAAAACATCTTGTAGCGATAAATTTATAAAATGAGTATTTCCCACTCACCTTTTATAGATTCATTGGATGGATGGTCAACGACATATAGGGAAACAAGTTCAATTGGTTCTGACATACTAAGATCAACATCATCTCCTCTGTTTGTATGTGGAGAGGAAGAGACGGTGTCTTCCTCTATTATTTGGTTGTCTGCATAAATATTGTATGTATCAGTTCAAATGCATTAAACTAATAGAATTGTTTAAAGTGATCTTAATCAATGTACCTTTTTTCAAATGAAAATAGTAATGTTGTAAAAATATTTCTTGATCATGTGATTGAATAATAAAAAACCACATATAGACCTTAGTGAACCAAATCTTACAACGCAACACTATCTTTGTACAATATTATAATTGAAGAATTATTGAAATGAGTTGAGTGAACATATGAGACTAAAACCCATAAGATCTCCCATAAATAAAATGACATGTCTTTCCTCATAGACCAATTTCACTTGCATTAACAATTTTCAGAAGAAGATGATTGTAGTCATTATTTTACCCTCAATACCTCTTTCTAGCCCCAAGCACATTGGATTATCACCCAATTTTTTTGGGTGCTCACTCGAGGTGCATGTGGGTTCTGAGCCCCTCCTTTATGTGATCTTTACAAGATATTTCTGCCATTAATAGAGTATTATTAGTAGAAACAGTACATGCATCTAGTTAAAATCCAGAGGATATAACTAATAGATCGACACATCAATGCATCAAAAAGGTAAATAAAAATTGTATGAAGAACAAGGAACCAAATTTGAGTCATGACAAGCCAAATAATAGGAGGGTTTACACCCATAAACAAGATGTACAGAATAGATCCATGTATATTAATTTAAAATATTTTCTAGTAGCCATACTACATTCAAAAGGGTCATCTCAGACCATATACATCAAATGAAAGAGGTTCAACCCCTATAAACTCATATGATTATAGATTATAACTATTCTTTCCCCATTATAACCATTGTTACAAACCTCCTTACCCATACATATGCTTAATGATATCTCTTACAACACTCTAGCACCAAGAACTCTAAACCCTAGCATAATGAGCTCAAAAGCCTTAGCATTTCCTAACGTTTATGCAACACCTCATTACCCTCCTCTCAGCACTCATGTACCTTCTAGCAACTTCACACTACCTTCTCCCTTTCTACCCATTTTCTTCTTTTTTTATGTCTTTAGTTCTTTAAATAGGATCAACCTCCACCGCCACAACTTCTCTCATAAGCGGTTGATGTGTGTCAAGTGTCAATGTGGTCCTATATTTGTGAATTCTTATCCTTTTTGCAAAACCTTCCACTAATGGGAATAATGCCTGGGAATATTCATTGCATGGAATATCCTTTTATTGGCCTCCAGGTTCCAGGATGGCACCATATCCACTTATCACGCCTAGTTAGGTCCTTATGTTTTTCCTTAAGTGACTCCATGATGCCAAATATGGCTAAGTCCTTTAAAACCTTTTTTTCCTCCCGTGTGTGCCCTAGTTTCGGTTAAACCCTCTTCCTACATGCTTTACCCTAAGCATCATTCTATTTACTTGATCTGTGCGAGATGCCTCTTAGTACTTAGGCAATATTTAGGGTTCAAAATTATCCATCCAATCCATTGTAATTTTTGTTATATCCCCATCGTGAACATCACAATTGTGTACATTATTTAATGTGTACATAAGAAAAAAGCACTTAATTTTTCTACTACTGTCATAAAATCTATAACGGCCTTCCACTACTCATTCCCCCTTGTTTTTGACTTTTTCCATGTATTTTTAATGTCTCTCTTAACATTTTTGAAGAAGCAACAAATATGAGGACAATAATTACACAATTTAGCATACTAGATTTGATTGTAAGCGGTCCATTATTGTATCGAAATTGAGTACACTAGACAAATTGTAAAAATATGTGATCACACATTCTACATTGAATAGATTTGATGATGAAATAGAACATATTGCTGATTAGAGTTGGAAGGAATATGCACATCAACAGGTAAAGTCTTTAGTGTCTTCCATCCTTTCTGAAATATTTTCTTCCATTGCACTCACGTAGTAGTCTATAATTGTTTAAGTTTACTTTGGGAAATCCTCTACCATTTTATCATCAAATTTTATTTTTGTCAATTTTTCACTTCCTCTAGAATCAAATTTTTTTTTCTGTAGGATCTTCTCCCAAGAGTACACACAACTTGAGGTAGTGATAATTATGCACACCATATTTTTCCACAATATTTTTTTCCATGCATTCTTCCCATACATGATTACCTAGATATTTACTTTTAACATATTTTAGAAAATTTTCTCTCATATTTCTACAATCTTTTACTCATTTGTAGTAAGTATCTAAAGTCTCTGCTAAGATGTCTACTTTAATAGAGAAAGTTATAAATACTCTCCTGCTTGCACTTCATCTAGTAAAATTGATATCTACTCATTTTTCATTCATCTGGTAGGTCTAAAGTAATTTTCCATGAACCTTGCCAATGAATAGTTGAAATTTAGAATGGTTATCCTTAAAAGGAGAACAAGCTAGCCCACCAGATTTAAATAACTCGATTTTTGTTGTTAATTTTGTCCATATGTCCTCAGGTAAATGTAGAAATGTAATTTTTTCATGAAGGGTATTTTTCTCGAAACTTTGTAAATAGCAAGACATTGCATCTCAAAACACTGCATTAAAAGAGGAAATAGTGTATTTACTTTCTACATATTAAAAAATTAAATTTTAAGAACAAATGTGTTACAATTAAGTTTCTTTACCTTAAAATCATTTGACTTTGAGTTTCCCATCCTAAGCCTCTCGAGGACATCCTAGGGATCTAAAAATATTTGAGCCTTACAAAGTACATTAATAAAATTGGTATCAATCCAATTTTTGTTTACATCATTTTCTTTGGAAAATGTTAGGAATGAATTCGTAAGGAGCATGTGAAGACATAATGTGAGCCTTTATAAACTACATAATAGTATGTAATGACTTGCATTTTCTTTCAGCTAATAAACATTTTAGGCACAAATGGTATGTTGACCTTCGAGAATGTAGAACTGCATGTCATCCCTTTTCGTGTCATCTAGATCCTCGAGTTGCAGAAGTTCCTTTATAGAATATAAAAAGGGAAGAAGAATTCCATTCCTCGAGTGTATGAATAAGATTATTCAACATTGAAAATACAATAAGGTCAACATTATCATCATCATGCAAAACATGTAATTTATATTTTGTAGGTGTCAAACGGCACCTAGAAACTTCAATTGGAAAAGCATCACCATTGAACATTTTTTTTGTAATTGCCCAACATTTAAAGTTTTTGTTTTCTCAAATATACTTTGGTCACAATCTTCAACATGAAAGCTGAATTTTTATTCTTCTTCATCCCTTGCAAATTTTACTTAGATGGATCTATCTCTAATTTAGACAAATAAGATCTCCTCAAAGAAGGTAAATAGCTTTGAATGTTTCGGTAAAGAAAGGAAAAAATTTCTATTTAAATAATGACAAACAAAAAAAGGTATCCTCAGTTTTATACAATTTATTAAATACTAAATTCATGTTGTTATGAAATTCAAGGGCATTTCCACAACTTATTTTGTTTGATTGCATGAAATTCTCTAAATTCAGACGATATTTAAGACAAGAGTATGCCTTATTTTCTCTAGAAGCCTTCATTTACAGTTTCTTGAACAATGAAACTTCCAACTCCATGTAAAGAATAAGGCACTTATTCATTTAGATGTCAATGAATTTAACCTAAATACACAATGTTTTCTCATCAATAAATTTTGAATTTAGTACCATACCGACTTCACTGATAAGCGTCCTCATCAACAAAAAATAACCATAGATCACCGTGGTAATTTTCTGGGAATGTATTTCTAAAAACTAGTCATCATCTCTCTTTTTCTTATCCTCTTCTCCTTCGGTCAAAGGAATTTACATGAACAAAGTGCGGAAAATGGAAGACATATTACTGAAAAAAGGAATTAAACAACATAATTTTTAGTAAGTAATTGGAAAGGAAAAATATTGTATCTCAATAGTGCAATAGCAATGAGATGTATATCTTAATGTCATTATTTTCATAGAGTAAAATTCAATAGAAATAAATATTTATAACATAACCGTATCTAGGAATACTTCAACCCTCCTTTAGTTATAAAACACAAGAAATAATTAATAAATAAAAATTATGCGTTGCTAAAGTAATTTAAATAATGAGTCGCTATTAAATTTGGTTTCTTTCAAGTAGTGATTATTTTGCTAAAAGTGTAGATTAGCGGCTGCTAGCATCTATATATTCCCATCACTATAAAAACATATTTGAATTACACTACATCATTGTGAAAACCTGGAAACCAACATGGGTGATAAGGGTCGAGAATTGAATATTTAATAATAATAAATCTTACATTTCGTGATGTGTTTGGGTGTTGTAATTAGGTTCCTTTTATAGTTTTCATAAGATATATCATGTATATCACATAATTGAAATTGACTAGTATATAGGAAAATGTATAACAACCACTAGGTTCAATTAGTAATCAAAAGTTATGGTTTCTTGCTCCTTAATTGTTTCTTATTTTAGAATTAGTGATCGAATAACAAAAATCATGGAAAACCTAGAGTCCGCTAGGATACATGCGATGGCTAATCTAACTAATGGGCGCTAGGCTTAATATTACATGTTTGACTATTTGTTTTTATTATCTTAAATCTATGTGTGTATTGTATTCTCTTGAATATTCTTGTGTTAATTACTTGTATTCAGAAAAGTGGTAAATATTTTTAATTACATGTATTCAAGAAAGTGTTAAATATATATCTTGTCTTTGAATATTAGGTGTCTTCTCTTGTCTTGGAACATCAAAGATAAGAAAATTCTTGGCAAACACTAAGGTATTAATGAAAATTTTCAGCAACCATTAACTATTTAATCAATGAAAAATTCATTGTCTACATTATAGACACATATTAGTGTTGGAGCATAATAATAGAAGTACATATTTTAAACTTGAAGATGTATCCTATTCATCTTGACCTGCGCATATTTTCATAAGTTACCCGTTAAACAAACTAGTTCATAACAATTTACTAAACATCAAATACAAAGATGCACATGAACCTTGCACAGAATAAAGGATCGAGAGGCCATGAAGAGCAATGTTTGTTTTAATTTTTCCAATTATTTTTTGATGAGAAGGATAGTGGCCAATAACCTCTACAATATTGGGGAATCCATTTTAACGATGCAAAAACAATCTCAACAAATTTTTTTGTCATTGTTTGTAATTATTTTATATTAGTTGGACTATCCCTAGCAGAGCCAAGTCCTTGAATACATACCTTCAAGAAGGCTGACGCCTTATGTAGTTCTCATTTGATATTTTGTGTATAAAATGTAATCCATATATTTTTATATAAAAAAATTCTTTACAACTAGTAAGTGCCTTTGTTTAATGAAAGGTAAGCGTCGTTAGTTAAGGCTAGTAATAAAGATAAATACATAGGCAAATTTAGATCATAGTAGAGGAAATGAGCCATTATCATGAATCCTAATTTAAGAGGTTTCTAGAGCCACTTAATAATCATAAAAAATATAAACAAAATACCCTTTAGGGGAGGGGGATAATAGTGGTACACCTAAGTTAGAGGTCCACAAAATCAATTGTTTATCATATAGGATTGTGATTTTTTCGCTAATATGAAGTTCAGATTTGTGTTAGCTTATATTTTTTATTGGAATGTTTAATTGGAGGAAATCCATATTTTGAATTGATTTAAAATAATAAATTTGAGTTACATTGTAACAATTATGGAAACGAATACTTGAATATGGGTGAAAATTCTTGAAAATTGAATTATTTCTACTTCTACATGAGTGAGAGGTTTTACATGTCATGATGTAATTGGCTACTCTACATAATTATTATTGCAAAAGTAAATAACTGCTACATAGTACTATGAGAACTATTTGATATTGTATGATCAATAGTCACGTCAACTATTGGACCATGTTCACCTATTAGCCTCTCTCCCCTAATAGTTCATGATTTTTCAAATATGTAGATTTTCTTTTACACATTTAAATTATATGGAGAACATTTTTTTAAGGGATTTAAAATAAGCACTTTTGAATACAAAGGAATTTAAGGAAAACCATTACTTGAGAATAAAATCACCTTTGATGGGTTTTCTATGTGTCACAATTTCATTAGATCATTTATTGATGAGACTTGATGTGACTTACTTTATTGGCTACTTTTTATATAATTTGTAACTTCAATTTAAACAACTAATGGTACTTTATTTCACATAACCACTAATGATCATTGGCTCCTTTTCCCTAGCACAAGTAGATCATAATAGAAGAATTCATTTTTTCCTGGCTAATGACTGAAATACTAATGAATTAATTATTAGAGGCAACTCCCATATTATTGTTAACACCATTGTTTAAAATAAGATCTTGTCGGGGATAATCAATATTGTGTCATTAAAATTCCCTTTGTATGTTCTCATTAACTTTAGACCAGACCTTAAATCTTATGTATTAAGATAACTACTAAATAGGTAGGTTTTGTGAAAAATCAAGGGACTCGCCGACCATTTTGTGCTAAATTTGTAATAAATATGTTGATTGGCGGAATCATCACCTTTTCCAAGAAAGGTTAATATTAAAGCCAATGGAAAGCTTGTCTTAATTTCAATCATGTGATGGCATACTCACTCCATATATTTATCTAAACACTCCCCCTTATTTCAACACCTTTTGGGTTTTTTTCACAAGATTTCATTTATTATGTCATGGTTGTACCAATGTTTCCTTTCATGAAATTTTTCATGGATGTGGGTGAAATATGATTTTATAAAAAAATATCACTTCACCATTTGAAATCCATTTTTTTGTTTGAATCTAAGAAATACCTTGTTGTAATTGAGGAGTTCTTAGAGATGATTATATTTCTCTAGAGGGACATCTTAGGGTAAATGTAGAATTTTCTTTGATGTTCATTTGTCATCTTCTTATCCTTCATTTGGTAAAGGATTGGTATTTGGAGATGGGTCATCACTAGATCAAGCTAGTGTATAGGCTTGGCATGGAAGCGGAAATGGAAAAAACCTTGAGTGATTCACGGTTTGTACTTTTTGATTCTTGCTATAAACAAGAAGGTTTGGTGCATGCAGATGTTTTTATAGATTTTATTTACCAAATTGACATCCTAAATCATTTCTTATTTGAACTAGAAAAAGGTGGCGAGAACTCATCGATGGGAAGTAGGTCTCTCCATTCTCCCGACTTGGATGTTATGTTTGCGCCACTACAATAGGAACTAACATGTTGGGATTTTTTTCACAAGTAAGTTCATGAAGCATATGATTGGTTAAAGAACCATGATCTTTGGAGGAAAAGAGAAAAAATTTACTGGAACCACCGTGAAACCATTTTCATGCCTATTAAATTCAAGGTTACGGAGATGTCATCTTATTCGATAAATAAGTGTATCTAAAATCCATCACACCGTATACTTTTTTGGTTGTTATATAGCATTGTCATTTCCATTGTTATTTATTCATACTATTTGGTTTACTGGTCTGGGGCTTTTTGTATTCCCAACCACTTGTGTTTTTTGGTATATTCCCTTGTATTTTTACCAAGTGATTGCCTCTCATTGTATCTATAATTTAAAGGGAAAGGGATCCTTAAACCCTCCTTTAACTATAATATATATTAAATCATTAGTAGAAGTGTATGTTGTGCACTGGAGTAAGTAATTTAAACAATTACTTCCTATTAAATTTGGTTTGTTTCAAGTTTTCAATTTGTTGGTAGAAGTGAAGACTAATGACCGCTAACATCTATATATTCTAGGATATATTTCTGTTAATGTAAAAAATAATCTATATAGCTTTAGGTTTGAGGGGCCTTAATGCAAGTGATTAATTATCCTAGCAGTTGATAATCTCAAGACTGTGTTATGTTACACAAATGCCACGAAATAATATACAACCCTATCTTCAATATCTTGGTGTTGGATCTTAATTCATATTTAAGTTTTAATTTGAGTCGATAATCAATGTCTTGAATTCAAGACAAGATTTATCTTATCAACCACTAATTTTTAAGTCTTTATTATGTTACACCAATGCAGTGGAATAATCTACAACCTTAGTGGCTTCTAAGCTTTGAATATCATGTGATAGAATTCCAATAACATATTGAACTTAATGACCACAATGCAAAACAATTAATTTTGGAATATGTGTATTCTGTATAACCATTTAAATTAATCTTGTATTGGAATATTTTTGTCTTGGAACATCAAACAAAGAAACTAAACTTCCTCCGTAGTAGGGTTGCTAGTATTATAAGGTAGTATAGTAACATCTAAATATAATAAAGGAGAATAGTTATTTTTTAGTCAGGTCATTATATATTTTCCTTTATGCAAGGAAATAAATATCCTAGTGGCCGTTAATCTCAAGAATTTTTTATGTTGCACCAATGCTATTTAATAATCTTTGACATTAGTGGTTTCTAGGATTTGAATATCATGGTAAGATTATGATAAATTAATATGGAAATATAAATATATTGGTAGGAACACATTATCTAAGTGGGACATAGAGGTGGCCATGGGTCCTTAATTTCCAACAAGAGATCCACATTCAAAGTGCTCCGCTATGTTCTGCTTGGTCCATATGGAAATTTTTGACCCTTACCTCAAGGTGTCCCCATGGCCACTTATTGAAAGAATCCAATGAACTCAATGGGAATGGAAACTAGGTTGATGATTACAAATTACTTGTAAATTTTGTATGGAAAATGCTTTTATTATACAAGAGCTATGAATTGGAGATGTGGAGGAGCATTTTCTCTTAGTGGGACATAGAGGTGGGATTGGGTGTTTAATTTCTTCCGAGTGATCTACGTTCAAAGCACCCCGCTATGTTTTGCTTGGTCCATATGGAGAAGTTAGAACCCTACCTCAAGATGTCCCCATGGCCACTTATTGAAAACATCCAATGAACTCAATGAGAATGGAACTTGGGTTGATAATTACAAACTATTTGTAACTCATAAATATCCCAAGACCTTAAGTTCATCATGTCTTCAAATATTTGTTGTATAGTCATGTATTTGGGTAACATGTTGAACCCGGTGGATGCTTAGGCTTAAATTTCTATTTAGAATCACCAGTATTCCAAAAAGAAATGTAGTGAGCAACCACCATAGCGGCCACCATTCGTTGAAAATAATATTTTAAAATTTAAATATAATAACTTGGAGCATAGTTAGATTTTCAATCGAGTGGTTATAAAATGTCATGATGGAAAGAAGAAAGTATCCTAATGGCCACTGACCTTAAGTGTTTTTTATTTTCCTTGAGTGTTATGTAATTATATTCAACTATAGTAGTAGACACTAGGAATATCATGCAATAAAATTTGAATAGCATTTTGTACTCAAAGGCCGCCTAGCTAAACTATTGGTGTTGGAGTTTAGTTTAGTATTGAGTTTTTAGTGGGTTCATTAATCAATATCTTGAATGTAAGACAAGAATTATCCTAGCGATCGTTAATATTAAGTATTTATTATGTTACACCAACACAATGGAATAATATATGACCTTAGTAGCCACTAGGATTCGAATATCATGTGATATACTTCAAATAACCTAGGTAAATTTGGGATGGGGTGTATTATGAGAAATGAGGTCGAGGAAATAATTATGGTGGGCTCCTTAATATTACAAAATTGCACTTGCAACCTCGTTGAAGCCCAAACCATTATAGAGGGTATCAAGCTAGCATTTTCCAAAGGTTGTGATAGTATCCAAGTAGAAGGAGATCTATAATTCATTTTCCATGCAATTTCTAAGGGTTCTGCCATATCTTGGAAATTGAATTTATTCATCTCCAACATTCTATTTTGGCTTTGCAAATAGAAAACTTGGAGTATAAATCATGTCTTTTAGTAAGCTAATAGCACTGCTGAACTTCTTACTGATGCAGCTATCGATGGTTTGAACATTGCATTGATATTGAATCATTATGAAGATTAGGTCGGTCTAGTAGATATCATTTCACATGAAGGAAGGTGTAGATTAAGCTCTCGAATTAATGAAAATGACAGCGTCTTCCCAATTTTTAGATGGACGTTGGATTTTTTTCCCTCATTCTCTCCCTTTCATCTTCCATGCTAGAGAATCATTGGTTTCCTTTTCTTCCCCTTCATCTCTCTATGTGGAAAAAGGTAGGAAATGGCATACTCCTTAACCATTTCTTGGAGGCACATCTAAGAAGTATTATAATATACCTCTGTTTGCAAGGCCAAAGTTAATGAATGTGTTTTAGGAGAATATTTTCCATTGGAATCTCCTAGGTACAGGATAATTCTGATATAACAATGACCTTTGTTTCAAATTGTCTTCTGCTTCATCTAGTTTTGGCGAAGTCGAAAGCCATAGTAATTTTTTTTTATTTATCCGGTTCACCCTATTAGTTTACATGAGGAATTAGATGGTTTTTGGATTCTCAACCCCCGCTTTGGGTTGAAGAAATCTATGAGTAGGAAATTGGAGTTATGCACATTAGTCTTTCAATGGGTGAGAAATATAGGGAACTGCTTCTTCATGTAGAGAATGTGCATGCTTCCTTCTAGAACAATAGCCCATCCCAACATATTTTATACCTTGAATATCCCCAAAGCTCGGTTTCCTATTGATTTAGCAATTGATCAGCTCAATTCACTTATGGATCATGAAAAAGGAGCCTTCTTCTTTCATCTTAGAAAGGTCCCATCATGGGTCGGTGGCGCTGCTGCAATCATTGGTGGTCGGGTCGGGAGGTAGATCGGGAGAAATGGAGGAGGATGAGCTTTGAGTGGTGGATGGCCCCTCTCATGGGATTTAGTAACGGATTATGTGTTTTTAGGAACTGTTTGAGCCTTCCTTTTGGCTCACTTTTGGCTCTCTGTCTAGTTCTTTTCTAGCTTCTTTCTTTGGAGAATTTTTGTTATGGGATTTGGGTGCTTCGGTCTTGTTTGGTTTTAGTTTGGTTCTGTTTGTATGGTTGGGGTCCCATAACCCTCAGGTTCAAAGCTCTGGTCAAAAGTGTTTAAAAATTAAAAAAACTATATTAAACTCAAATAACGCAATGAAGAAAAGTTTGTTTTAGAATATGTGTATTCTAGAAAACCATTTAAATTAATCTTATCTTTAAATATTTTTGGCTTGAAAAATCAAAGAAATAAAGTAAACATTTATTATTGTGGTCACTAGTCTTAGAAGGTAGTATTGTAACATCTAAATATAATAAAATAGCTTACTTAGTTTTTCACTTGGGTCATTATAATTGTCATGTATACAAGGAAAGAAATATCTTAGCGGTCGCTAATATCAATTATTTGTTATGTTGTAATAATCCTTTTTAATAAAATTTGACATTAGCGTTTGTTAGGCGTTGAATATCATTGTAGGATTCCGATAAATTGATACGAAAATCTAAATATAATGGTAGGAGACCTTTCTCTAAGTGGGACATGGAGGTGGGCTTGGGTCATTAATGTGCTCTAAGTGATCCTCATTCAAGCACCCCATTATGTTCCACTTGGTCCATATGGAGAAGTTTGACCCCTACCTTAAGGTGTCCCCATGAACACTTATTGAAATTATCCAATGAAATCAATGGGAATGGAACTTGGGTTGATGATTACAAACTACTTGTAACTAACCAATAGCCTAAGTACTTAAGTTCATCTTGTCTTCAAATATTTGTTGTCTAGTCATGTATTTGAGTAACATGTTGAGCCCGGTGGACGAGGCTTAAATTTTAGTTTGGAATTCATGTGATAGACTTTGAATATACTATTGAGCTCGGCATTTGTTAGGCTTAAATTTCTATTTAGAATCACTAGTATTCAGGAAAGAAATGTAGTGAGTCACCACCCTATTTATCACCATTCATTAAAAATAGTATTTTAAAATTTAAATATAATAATGGGGAGCATAATTATATTTTTAATCTATTGGTTACAAATTATCCTAAATTTAAGCAACATGTATCCTAGAGGCCACTAACTGAAATTGTTTGTGATTTTCTTAGAGCGCTATGTAATTCTCTTTGACTATACCAGATGCTAAGAATATCATGCAATAAAATTTGAATAGCATTTTATACTCAGAGGCTTCCCGGATAAACTATTGGTGTTGGAGTTTATTTTAGTATTCGAGTTTTTATTCGGTCATTAATATATATCTTTAATTCAAGACAAGAATTATCCTAGTGGATGTTAATCATTATTCTTTATTATGTTACACCAATGCATTGGAATAATCAATGACCTTAGCAGCCACTAGGCTTCGAATATAATGTGATAGAATTTGGATAGCATATTGAACTCAGTGAGTCGTAATGCAAAAAAAATCATTTTGGAATATGTGTATTCGGAAAATCATTTAAATTAATCTTATCTTTGAATATTTGTTGTCTTCAAACATCAAAGAAAGAAAGTAAACATCCACCTTAGCGAGTCACTAGTCTTAGAAGGTAGTATTATAACATCCAAATATAATAAAGGATCTTAGTTAGTTTTTCAGTTGGGTCATTACTAATTGTCATGAATGCAAGGTAACATATATCTTAGTGGCCGCTAATCTCAACTCTTTGTTATGTTGCACCAATTCTATTTAATATTATTCGATATTAGTTGTCGCTAAGCTTAGAATATCATGGTAGGATTATGATACATTAATATGAAAATATAAATATAATAATGGTTCTTAGCTTGGTTTTTAGGTGAGCCACCCTAGTTGTATCTTATGTGATTCAAGTATAATCTTAACATCTGCTAGTCTCCCTTGTAATTTGAAAAGTGTATTCAAGAAACTCTTTAGTAAAAAGAGTTTTTGGGAAAACTCTGAAATGGCTGCGGTGGACTCTCAGGTAGCCTCTAGAGGTCTGGATACTCTTTGGGATAAAATATATTGTACTAGTATGGTTCTTAATGCTAACACTAATCATCTTGCTATTAAATTTCGTGCTATTGAGAATAATGTTCAATGGATCGTTTCTAATATCTATGCCCCTAATATGGTTAGTGGGAGATGTAAACTATGGATTGATCTTAAGATATTTAGAAACCAACATAGTAAAGCTAACTGGCTTATCATGGGTGACTTTAATTCTCCTCTAAACCCAGGTGAAAAATATGGAGGAATCTCTAGCTTTTCCATAGGTATGGAGGAATTTTCTGATTTTATTGCTGAACTTAATCTCTTAGATGTGGATCTCCATGGGAATAAATACACTTGGAACAATAGAAGGTTGGGAAAAGATCTTATCCAAGTTAGACTGGATAGAGCCCTGATTTTTGCTAGCTGGATTCTCAGTCAAGACTTCCACCTCTCTTCCCTGCCCAGAATTGGATCGGACCACAATCCGATTGCTTTAAATCTTCTCAATTGGACTAAGCCCATCAGAAGCTCATTCAAATTTGAAAAGATGTGGATGGAGCATGATGACATCTATGAAAAAATTAAAGAGTGGTGGGTTTGGAATGGTGAAGGCACTACTCAATTTAGATTGATTCAAAAGCTCAAAAATGTTAAAAAACAAGTTAAAATCTGGAATAAAAGAGTTTTTGGCAATGTGTTTGAAAAAAGAAGTTAAAACAAAAGCTCCAAGATCTAGAAATCAAAATGAATACAATGGGGAGATCTGTTGAAGACCAAACTGATGAAAAGAATATTCTCTCAGAGCTGCATACGATTTACAACAGAGAAGAATCCTTATGGAGACTAAAATCTAGGGCTATCTGGCTAAATGAAGGAGATAGGAATACAAAGTTTTTCCATATGACCAATTTGAAGCACAAAGCTTGTAATAGGATCATGGAAGTGGCTAAAAGTAATGGAAATGTTATAAAATATCCCAACAACATCAAAGAAGAAGCTCTAAATTTCTATAAAAAACTTCTTAATGAGAGGAATATAATTAATGATGAGGCAATTTCTTTCATGCTGGAGGCTATTCCCCAAGACAAAATTGAGGAGCAGAGATATAAATATATCACTAAAGCTATCACACTTGAAGAAATGCAAAAAGCTGTGTTTACTTTAGAAGGTGACAAGGCTCTGGCCCGATGGTTTTTCCATTAACTTTTTCTAGAAATTTTGGGAAATATGTTCGGATGATCTTCTCAGAGCGGTGAATGAATTCTATAGAACTGGGGATCTTTTGAAAGAGCTGAATAACACCCACATTGTGCTTGCTCCAAAAAAATGGATGCTAAAGACTTCAAAGACTTCAGACCCATCAGCCTTGTGAATGTTATCTATAGAATTTTTACCAAAATCATTGCTACCAGGCTTCAATTCATTATGAATGATTTAATCTCAAGGCAGCAGAGTGGATTCATTAAAGGCAGGATTATCCAAGATGGAGTGATTATGGTTCATGAGACCATACACTCTATGGAGAATAATAAAAAAGAAAATATGGTCCTTAAGCTTGAATAAAGCCTTTGACAAGGTCTCTTGGGTTTTTCTTGACAAAGTCTTAATTAAATTTGGTTTTCCAGCCAAATTTAGAAAAATTATTAAGGCTTGCATCTCTACGGTCAGATTCTCAGTGGTGGTTAATGGTGAGCCAGTGGGATTTTTCACAAGCAGCAGAGGACTAAGGCAAGGGGACCCCATCTCCCCCTTCTCTTCATTCTTATGGCAGACAGTCTTAGTAGAACAATTGGTAAAGCAGTCATTGACGGTCTTTTGAAAGGCTCAAAGCCCACTTCCATCAGCCAAGCAACTTCTCATCAGCAATTTGCGGATGATACAATCCTCCTTTTATTGGCTTCCATCATTGAAGCTAAGGCCACCAAGGCTATTCTACAACTTTACAAATCTTCTTCTGGGCAAGAGATCAATTATGATAAAATCTCCATTTTCTTCTTCAACACTCTTGAGGAAAGACAGCTTAAAATTGCTAAAATTCTGGGCTATAAAATAAGTGCACTTCCAGCCACTTACTTAGGACTCCCTCTCGGCACTAAAAAAATTTCTAACAAGGTGTGGGATGATCTATTGGTGATATTTTAAAAAATGGCTGGATGGAAAGGAGCCATTCTATCTAGTGCTGGTAAGTGCCTACTCATAAAAGAACACTTCAAAATCTACCTATCTATATCATGTCTCTTTATAAGATCCCTTCTACCTTCAGAGAAAGAATTGAGAGGATTCAGAAAAACTTCTTATGGCAGGGCATGGAGGAGAAGTTTAAATATCACTTAGTTGCTTGGGATAAGGTTTGTACTCCAAAATCTATAGGAGGACTGGGCATAAAAGACATCAAGAAAATGAATGAGGCTCTCATTGTAAAAATGGGCTGGAGAATGCTTTCTGAGAAGCAACCATGGATAGAATTAATTAAGGCTAAATACCTTAATCAACAAGCAGTATTTTCTTTTCTTCAAGATGAGCACCTTCCCTATGGTTCCATTTTTTGGAATAATTTAGTGAAGAGCAGAAATTTCATTAAACAAGGTAGTAAATGGAAAGTGGGAGATGGCTGTGATATAAAATTCTAGGATGATAACTGTACCTTATGGACACATTTGGTGTGGTCAAAGACAATCTTGAAAACAAGTATGGCACTAGAATCAAGGATTATATTGAAAGAAATGGCAACAAAAAGAAATGGAAAAAACTTTCTATGGATAGAGATGATCTGATCCAAAATATTTCCTCCCTGCAAGATCAGTTAGACCTTATCCCCTTAAGTCAGCTAGATGTTAAGGATGAATTGGTCTAGAGCAATTCTATTGATGGGGACTACTCTGTCAAAACTAGTTATAATACTTTCTTCGACAATAGTCAAACTGAGTTTAAATGGAGTAGAATTTGGATGATTGAGCTAACACCTAAAATTAAATTTTTCTTTTGGTTGGCTCTCAGAGGCAGAATTCTTACAACTGACAACCTGATAAGAAAAGGTTTCATAATGCCTAATAGATTTCATCTTTGTAAAAAAGACTATGAGGATATCAGTCATTTGTTTATCCATTGTGATTATGCTACTAGAATATGGAGTTCAGCCCTCTCTAATTTTAAAGCTTTACGGGGGTTCCGAAGGATTTCAGTCAGCTCTGGACCCAATGGAGCCCACCCTATAAACATTGTGTTGTTAGAAGGCTCTAGAATTTGGTAATACCTCATGTTATTTGGAGGATATGGAAAGATAGAAATGATATTATCTTTAGAAATAATAAACAAAATTTTAAGCTCAGTATTGGGAAAATTTCTAATGCTATTAAAGAAAATATTGCTAGATTTAAACCCCCCAAGAACAAGAGTTATCCAGAAAATGAAGAGCATATCTTGTCCCAATGGCAGATTGGAGCTGACAATATCCGAAATAATTCCGGTAATAGTATTGATAGATCTTTGATACATTGGCATCCTCCTGATCTTAACTGGTATAAGTTGAACTTTGATGGGGCCTCTAAGGGTAACCCTAGAATTGCAGTGGGGGGAGGAGTGATCCGGGATCATAAAGGCAGTTTGATTGCTACGTATGCTGGAAAAATGGGAATTCAAACTAATCATTTTGCTGAAGCATTATCCGCTTTATGGGGCCTTAGAATTGCTCAGACTCATAATATCCAAAACCTCATTCTAGAAGGGGACTCGCTTAATATCATTAATCATCTTAATCAGTGTTCACCTCCAAGTTGGAACATCAAGGACTTCATCTTGGAATCCATAAGTATTTTCCAAACCTTCAATAACATTCAGATCAAGCATACTTACCGGGAGGGTAACAAGGTGGCAGATGCATTGGCTAATTATGGCATAAATGTTAATCACATTATTTGGGATAATAAAGATCACATTCCTGAACAACTTCAAAGTAGCATACAAGTGGATACTTATGAGCATGCAAATTTGGGGTAAGAGAAATGAGCATTTGGAGTGGGACTTCAAAAATAAGACTCCCACACGTGCTGATATTAAAATAGCACTCAAGCAAATCTTGATGGGAAATCAAGGTTGTGGAAAGTATAATGAGAACTTAAAGTGGATATATATGAAGATTAAAGCCACACATGCGGGAAATATTGTGCTTTCAACAACTTTTAAACAGGGCTTTATGGATTCTCAAGTCAGTAATAAGGATGATGATGATCTGGAGTGGGTTTCTAAGGGGACTGAAGTTCACACATGTGGGTTTTCCCAGGTACATAGCAGCAGTCACTCAGGCATTCGTGGGAATAGCAATGGCTACCCTAGTCATCATTCACATCACGTGGAAAATAACAGAGAAAGGCGGACTAGTAACTGTGGCTGCTATAGAACTCCTCATAGGGATTTTGAAAATTTTATTTGCAAACACTTAAGCATGGTGATAATGGGAGGTGCCCCTTGTCAAATAGAACCCAGTGTGGACCCGGAATGGAAAAATAATGAAGAGATTTGGAATCTTCTCAGCCAGGGAGGCATCACTAATTTTATGGAGAAGATTCAGGGTCATGACCAAAGTATTTCTGTGCATTTTGTGAAGGATTGGAAGGATCACATAGTGGATTATGGAGGAAGAAGATTTTGATCAATGAAGAGTTAATAGTGAAGCAATAGGCCTTGACATGGATGGGTACCATTTTTTTAATAAAAGGATTGACAGAGGTGCTGAGGAGAGGAAATTTGTTGAGGGTAATGAGAAATTGATCTTTGTCATGGTGGGTCTGCAGGTCAGCTCTATCCCTCCGCCTTTTGATGAGGTCACCCGTATGATGGTGCGTTACATCTCTTTGGAGGGGAGATTCGTCACTTTGTGCCCTCAAAGCATCTTGTGTTCCTCAATCACTTCCGTAGGAGTTTCATGGTATGCTTCCCTCATTATCTACTTAATTCTCTTGAGTGCTCCATTTTGGAGTTTCAAAAGCATGCACATGTGGTCCCTCTACATCAGGGTCTCATCTTCTTGTTGCATAAGCTTTGTCTTCTTAGGTCTCCCGACATCCCATCCTCCCCCATCTCTATTCCTCCTCTGCCCAGCACCGCTGCCGCTACCCCCATCTCTTCTCCTTTTGTCCCCATCACCACTGCTATCACCCCTCTACCCTCCTTCTCGGCTCCCTCAATCATCCCCCCACCTCTGCTCCCACCCACTTCGCTTCCACTTCAACCAGACCTATTACTAGGTCTTCTAAAAGACTGAACCTTGATACCCCTTTGTTTCAGGGAATGTTCCTCAGGACTTGGAAATTTCTCATAACCTCCTGCATATTAGAAGTATTGGTTCACAGGAGGCACACATTGAGAACTCCACAAAAAGGTTGGAAGCCTTAGAAGCTGACATGTTGCTATTGAAAGAAGAGGTTAAAAACTTGGCAAAGCAAAAAGGTAAGAGGAAGAAGGAAGAGGAGATTGATATTGATAATAAATAGGTTGAAGACATCTACAAAAATGAACTCCTTGGACAACCGTCTAGGGAAATCCAAGACTCGCCATGACCATAATATGGCTATTTTTAGTGCAATTGAAGAATTTATTGAGCAACATGTCCGCAGCGTCTCTAATCTCAGTGGAATTCCAGCAACTCTTTGGGGCATGGAAAAGGAAAGCAAATAGACCATTGAACAACTGGATGTTACTGACTCTACTCATATGACAACTTTGGCTATGTTCACCTCTTGGCAGAATATCAAATCTAGAATCGACAAAGCTGCCAAGAAGTAATTGTGGATGCTCTTGCTGTACTCCTTCGTAATTTTTGTTGTTTGTTTGTTGTTTTTTGGCTGCTCTTCTGCAGTGTTTGAACTGGTTTGTTGTTTTGGGGTAACTACTCTTTGGTTACATTGGGTTTCTATGTCTCATATGGATCTTGATCCTTTTTGTAATGCTTCTCATTCCTATTCTAGCTTCTAGGCCCTCTTTTTTTTACAAGGGTATAGTCCCTTTCAAAAAACTATTTACCAATAATTTTTAAAAAAATTGTCTTGTCTTGGAATATTTTTGCCTTGTGTTGTTTTGTAATACCGAGGAAATGTTGTAAACATCGAGCTTAGTGGCCTCTAGTCTTGAGATATTCTATTTTAAAATTGTTACTTTAGATTGGCTCATTTATCAAGTAATTTGTTACTAATTGTAAATAAACCGATTAACATTTATATAATATCTACGAGTACATTTTATGTGTTTACCATGTACTAAACATAAATAAAATGTAAATATAATACATTTAATTATTTTTACATGAGAAAACAAATATAAAAATTATGTATATCAACACCGCAATCAAGTGAGAATCGAATATTGAAGAATTAGTCATGACTATTTCATTCATATTAAAAAATCATTAAAGGAAGTAAAAATTATTACCTATACTATAAAAAATCAAACCATTATGATTTATTAAAAAATAATATGCAAATATTTTTGGCTATTAGAGATAGATGACAACGCTTACAGGAAAAAATAGACGCGAAGAAGAGAAAAAAATAAAGAACAGATAGAATGGATGAAAAGGCAATCCATTTAATGACAAGAATAATTGAGTGATAACCGAATATAAAAAATGGGTTATTTGAAGGATTAAATATTTTAAAATGGATTACAAAATATTCAGTCATAGGTAGACAATAATGTGGTATTGACAAGAAGATGGAACGAAACTACAAAGGCGCTAAAGGGAAAGGCAGGGATGGATTGTGGTGTAAAACACAAGAACTGGGTGAATACAAAGTGGCTGCAAGTGCCCACCATCAACTACAATACACATACAATAACATAGATGATTTTGATAAATACATGTTTTAGTTGTATCTAATATTTTGGTGTGCTTGATAATGTCTGTTTTAGCTTCATATTCTCTCTAAAACACAGTATCAACAAGTTTCTATCTACAACTTGTTTTACTCATCTCTTGTGATTCCATCCTTTGTGGTCTTCTTAATCTGTCTGCCGAACCCATTATCTATCCACAATCATTGCTTTCTGTCTTGTTTGTGTGCCCCCAAACTTTATTATGATCACTGCCACACCTTACCGTTCAAAAACACCTCTAGGAATTGAGCACTCGAACTAGTAAATTAGTACCTATGCATGTTGTATTCTGATTTACAAAGCTCCTTTTCTACGCTTAAAAAATAAAAATAAACCCTAATATATATTTCTTTTATTTTTTTAATTTTTCCAAATGCATTCAACAAAACAAATTAAGAAATCTAAAAAAATGGGAATAGGAAATCTCAAAATTTGAATTTCCACTTCTTAAAGTGAAATTTTGTGATTTTGATATTTCAAATATTGGCATTTAATGTGGGGGTTTTCACATACTATACTTTTAATTAACTCATCATTAATGCTTGCATTTAATTTGAGGCATATTGTTGGATATGGGAAATCAAATTCATTAATTTTACCTACTTTAGAAATAAATGAGACAATGAAAATTCTTTCTTTTGTGAACACTCGCGAAAACCAAAAATATTAATTTAAGCATAATAAGAAACCATTCACAATATAGAAGTGAACATTAGGAAACAATTTTTTTAAATTTTAATAGAGTTATATATGCCTAGTTAATTATTAATGTTTATCAAGTGTGACTTCGATAATTTTCAAATATATTGCATGGAATTCATGGGATAGCATGGGATTTGGGAAATCAAATTTATTAAATACTACCTACTTTAGAAGCAAGTGGGACATCAACAAAATTTTCTTTGTGGATTCGTGGAAAAATGACAATTGTTAATTTTTGACATAATAAAAAACCATTTAGAAAGAAGAATTAAACATTAGGAAACAAAAAATTTAAATTTTTAAGGAGTGATATATGCCTCGTTAATTATTAATTTTTATCTAGTGTGAATTCGGTATTTTATAAATATAATTCACGTTAATCTGGGAATAGCATGGGATACGGGGAATTAAAATTTATTAATACTACCTACTTTAGAAACTGGTGGGACGACATCAAAAGTTTCTTTGTGAACTCACGGGAAAATGAAAAATATTAATTTAAGCATAATAAAAAACAATTTAGAAAATATAAGTGAACGTTACGAAACAAAAATAAATAAATTTTAAGAGAGTGATATATGCCTCGTTTATTATTAATTTTTATCGAGTGCGATTTCGTTATATTTTAGCTATCGTCTACGTTAATTCAAAAAAATCCAATAAAATGTGGCATATTTAAAGTTTGAACCAGTTAAATAAACAAATATATAATTGATACATTTATTAAGAAAATTTTAATTAGCAATAGAATTAACAAATATTTTTAACCTATACAAATCCACATCATTAAGGTGTAATCGTAATCCATTAAAATGTTTCTAGGTGGCATGAAATTTCTAATATATCTCTTAATCGTCGATATTTTGGAGTTATTTACGCATTACTCTAGAAAATTTAAAACATAATTTTACCCTTCACCCAAATTTGAGATTACCTTATAGATAAGAAAGAAAATAGAAAATGTTATGCTCCATTAGAATAATTTATATACAACACCAAATTTAAACTAATAAATACTTATATTTTATAGGGGATCATGGTATTCTCTTCAGCACTTGTTAATGAACAACTCTACATGTTGTATGTTTTCCTTCTATTTGATGATCAAAATCCTAGCAGTCCTACTAGCCTCTATAACTCCTACGTTTCATTTTCAACAACGTAAATAAATATCTTTATAGTTTTTGGTCACCGGTATTTTCACCAATTGTAATCTTGTCTTATTGATCGACTATACATTCCTCCCACAATGTTGAGTGTGACACTACATACCATATAAATATTTCTCAACTCCTATATTACTCATAAGTTCTTGTGTCTAACACATAATTTATATTGGTTTGTATCAGTAAAATACTTAGTGATTTTAAGATCCATTACTTTAACAAGATCAATCAATTAATGGTTGTGAAATAAAATACTTAGTGACCACTAAGCTTCAAAACTCACCGAAGGAATGATTATGTGGAAATTAGGCTAATCAATTTCTTGATAAAATTGATGTTTTATGAACAAATCACAATAATAGATATTAGCGGTCACTTAGGAATTTTCCACAATATATTTTGATGGCGAGATAGGTGAGATATGGACAATTTTTATTCTTGAAATCTATGGAGGTATTTACATAGTCGGGAAGAAAGATTAACTAATAAAAATGTTTTCAGGGTGCTCATATAACACCATAGGGATTTCTAGGCACACACCTTTACATATTTTCCTTTTTTACACATCGGTGTGCATCAATGAAAATGATTAACAATCGCTAATCTTAGCTACTTTTCAAGAGGAGTAGATTAGTGAACACTAGGCTCAATTTATTTATTTTAATATAGAGATCAAACAACAATTTTTATTAAAGCAAATTCTTAGCTATCGCTAAACTCGATTACTTATAGAAAGGAATGATTTGCCAGAATCTAGGCTAAACAATGTCTTATTTCGAACATAGTACTCTAATAATAGATCATAGTAATAGATATTATTGGGTGCTAGGTATTTTTTTGTGAAATTTTTAGATGCGAAATTTGTGAGATATAAAAATTGTTTACTTTCTAAATGTAGGAAGGTCTTTTGAGAAAGTAATAGATTAGCGGCCTCAAGGATAAACTGTTTATTAATTTAAAAATAGAAATAAAAAACAATTCATATAAAATAAATTTCTAGTGACCACTAAGCTCGAATGCTTATAGAACATAACACTCTACAATTATTGTTTATTGATAAATGAGAAAGGAATAAATTAGTGGCCTCTAGCCTAAATTGTTTCTTAATTAAGAAAATAAAACTTAAAAAAAAAATTGTATTACAAAAAAAGGTTAGCGACCACTAAGCTATGATACTTATAGAACATAGCGCACAGATAACAGATCATATGAATGGATGAAATGGCATTGTAAGGCATTTTTTATGTCAGTTCGTATCAAATAAAATGCATAGCGACCACTAAGCTACATTACTTACTTGAAAGGAGTGGCTTGACACTCACTTGGCTATATTGTTTCTATTTTTAAAAATATCAACCTAATAAAAATTATTGTTTGTCTTTGCGACAAAGATAAGAGTTAGAGAATAATAATAGAAGTACATATTATAAACATGAAGGCATATCCTGATCATCTTGGCCCTGTATATTTCCAAAAAATAACTCATTAAACAAAAGATTCATAAATTTTTACTAAAAATGGAGGAAAAGATGAACACAAATATTTCTCAAGAATGAATGATCCGAGACCGTGAAGAACAAATTGTGTTTTATGATTGCCAATTATTCATTGATGACAAAGCTATCGGTCTTTATCCTCTATATTGTCGATTTAATCTATTTTAACAAATGAAAAAGAACAATATCAACAGCTTAATGCCATTATTTGAAATTATATTATATTCAATGAACTATCCTTAGCATATCCAAGTCCTTGAATAAAAACCTTCAAGAAGGATGACTAACTAATAGAATTTTTGTAACCGATAAGCATCGTTAGTTAGTATGGTTATGCGAGATATGTAGTAAATTTCTAGAATTAGATTCTTGTGTTATTAAAGAGAATGCTAAAGAGGGTATTGAGAAAATAATGTTAGTGGAAATCATGTTGTGTATAATTTGTGTAGAAGGAATTGTCTTTAACCAACCCTGTCGATACAATATTGTATCAATAATTTTTTCCAAATATAGTGGTTTGTATTGCATAGCTATATGATTTGTATCATGAAACAAGATGAAGTATGGAAGTTTTAGATTATTTTCATTAAATTTTAAGTAATGATATTTTTTTTGTTCAAGACCACATCGATATTTTTTATTTCAAAGGAAAGCAACAGAAGGGAGTTGTCTATCCTCAAGACTTGTCTGGCTCTTGATGGGATTATCAAGATTTGTGCACTACTTGTCAGTAATTCATAGTTGAGGCTTAAATGCTTTTCTTCTCTATCTTGTTATGTTTTGTAATCGGATTTACTCTTAGTATTTTTTTGTTCGAGTTTGAACTCATGGCTTTGAGGCATGCTTCCATACCATTGAATTTTTTGGTGAATATTCTTATATAATTTTACTTGTTAATATAATATAAGATACTATTCATAAATAAAACACACCATCAATCCAAAATTAGTAAATTAAAAGTATATGTAAAAATTATTGAGATTACTTTAAGGACTAAATATAGATTTTTTTTAATGATTATTAATAATTTGAAGATTAAATTTTGCATTATTTTGATATTGATTACAAAGGTTATCCCCTAATATAGATTACGGACCTTGATCCCACCCAATGTAAATTAATAAATGTATGAATCAATAAATTAAAGTGTTGGAACATTGGTGATCTGTTGCTATTGAATTGAATAGTAATGAATTAATTATTGGAGGTGACTCTCATATTATTGCTAATGTCACCATAAAAAAACTTGTGTGAATAAAAATCCTTTTATACTATTTCATTAATTACAAATTGGACCTTACATGTTATATGGGGAGGCTACTAAAAATTCATATTTTACAGAAAATCACGTGATAAGACTAGAAATAAATATGTTGATCATCCAGACTCATCATATTTTCCAATAAAGGTTGATATTAAATCCCCTAGAAAGCTTGTATTAATTACAAACATGTGATGGTATTATCACTCCACATATTTACTAATCCTATCCTCCTTATTTTCACACATTGTGTCTTTATTTCATTGGCTTTAATTTTTTCTCATGGCCTTTCTAATGTTTCCTTTCATGCAATTTTCCACGTCAATGTGTGAAATGGAATTTTATACCAAAATTTTTGTCGCCGTTTGAAATCCTTTTTTTTTATTGAAACATAGAAAGACCAGTTACAATTAAGGGAGTTCTTAGAGGTTATTATCTTTCTCTAGAGGGACATATGAGGGTAAATGCATAAGTTTCTTTGACATTTATTTGTTATCTTATTATTATACTCCCGATGAAGGATTGGAATTTTAAGATGGGTCATCACCGGATCAAGCAAACGTAAAGGGTTGGCATGAAAGTAGAAATGGAAAAAACCATAAGTACATCGTGGACCTTACTAGCGAGGCTCATTATAAATAGGAAGGTTTTCTAGACGTGGCCATTTTTTTAGATTTGTACAAATAATTTGACATCCTAATGTGATTTGTGTCTGGTGTGTCCAAATGGGGTGAGACACCGAGGGTGGGAGATAGTTCACTCCCTTTTCTGACCTAGATGATATGTTTGATCCACTATAAGAGGAACCAACATGTTGGGATATTATTTGCCAGAATTTCATAAGTCATAAAATTAGTTAAAGAGTCGGATATCTGCTGGAGAAGATCATCATTTTCTAGAAATACGTACGAAAATCATTTTCATCCCCATTTAAGTGGAGGTTACGGAGGTGTCATATGATTCAAAAAAATAAGTTCTTATAAAATAATTCATGTTGTAATTTTTTTGGTTGTTATATAGCCTTGTCGATTGCTTTGTTATGATATCATCATGTCTATCTTATTGTCCGGTTTTTTTGTATTCCTAATCACATGTTTTTTTGGCATAGGCCCTTAAGCATTTTTTCACAAAAGTATTGTTGGATTGTTTGGGTTTTTTAGACTGATCCTCTCATGGTATTTGTGATGTAAAAGGAAAGGGACCCTTCACCCTCCTTCACTTATATAAATTAAGAAATCATTAATAGAATTTTTGTTATATGCGTTGTACTATGTAATTTAAACAATTAATCTCTATTAAATTTGGATTTTTTAAAGATGTCAATTTGTTGCTAGAAGTGAAGACTAGTGGCCACTAGCATCAATATATTATAGAATATCTTTTTGTCAATGTAAAAAAAAATTATCTGATTTAGGATAGAGGAGCTAATAGTAGATTGATGGCTATTTTCCCATCACCGAGTTACACTACATCGTTGTGGAAACCTTGAGGTATTCACTTTCAAAATCTATGGAGGTCTTTAAGAAAGGAATAAATTTAATTATCTTTCCCTAATAATAGAAGATAATGTAAATGGATCTATTTATTTTATAGAAACCTCTCCTACAACAATCTATCTGGGGAAATTCCTTTCATTAAAAACTTTTCATGTTTTCCTACATACAATTGTAGATATAAACACAAATTTACTCTGTGTACCAAATAATTTTTGTTTCTTATGGTTTTTGGATATCACCAATTAATTTATACATGAAATAGTAGTTTTCTTTTAAATAGATTGGGTTCTAGAGACATTCTTTTATTGTTATAAAAAATTTGGCAAACTTGGATAGGTTGGATGTTGTCTAAATTTTTTTGGCCCAATGCAATGAACCACATCCATCTAGAAACTAGAAATTGTTTGCATATATTAGGGTTCAATACTACTATTATGCATATGTATAGCTCTATACCATTAAAATCATCCAAAGGTATTTACAAAAGTCTCTACAAACAAAATAGAGCCAAAGTGTTAAAAATAACATGGAAAGAAATGATTTCATATTATATAGATTATCAAATGACAAATCAAAAAGCAATATCATATTAATATTTCTTTGTTGAAACATCTATTTGTTACATTTAGATTCTCCAAGGTTGGTCATAGTACACATGAAACTAGCTCTTTACATGAGTGACGACATAATGACAAACAAAACAAATCTTAAAGAAAAATATGTAATTGGCTATGGTGTTACAAGCACTCTTTATAAATGTGATCTATAGAATTATAAGCCAATTGATATAAAGAGAATGTACAATCATTACCCACTAAGATCACTTTCATTTGAAACTCGATGCGGTAACAAATTGAAAGCATCAAACATCGAATCTTGAGTGTCTATATGGATGTTCACTTTCTCCACTTGGAAACTTGATGTTTCATGAGTACATGGTAAACAAAATTCTATGAGACATCCTACATGGTGAGTAAAATGATTATGTTATGAAGAAAAATGAGTCTGTATATTGTAGATTCAATTTTTGAAATAGAAGTTTCCAATCAACCTCTAAGCTTCCTAGTAAAATGAATATTTGGAAAATATAAAAGGTTTTTTTAATTGATTTTTATTTTCATATAGGATCATCAAATAAGATTAATATAGAATGTAATGATCGGTTAAATATTTCTCATGGTTCTAAAGAAGGATAGCCATATATTCATTATGACAAGAATCTGCGCATTGTTTACGAGGATGTGAAGACTTCTAGTAAATTCTTTTGGATTTTAATTTCAACACAATTTTTCCAAACTTTGGCATTTCCAATTGCATTTGTTTAGAAAAACAACACATCTCTACCTATGTTATGGGTACCATTTGTTACATTGACCCAGAATATTCAAGAACATCAAAGATGAATAAGAAATCTATAGTACACTCTTATGTTGATGAATGCTCATAAATACTAGTCTCTACTTTGATAACATCTCCACTTGCTACTTTACTCAACACAACTTGTATCCAAACCGAAAGTCCCATTCTAGAGGTAGAAAATGTATTCATGTTTTGTGTAGCTAACATTTTCCTCAAAAGCTGATGACTCATATAATATTTAAAATCGTATATGTATGAATTTGTAACAAATTTAAAATGTACGAGATAGAACCTTTCAATGTAAATATGATGACATGTTATTTTTGTTATTTCTTGATTAAAAAAATACAATTATGGAACAATGAGTGTTTTGATTAATGTAAACAATAAAATAATGGTTCACTATATCTTTGAGGGCGCAAGACAATGTTTCTCACAAAAATTTTACTTACACTTGTCAAGGATTATTTCATTTTATTTCTCACGGAAGTGACTCATTGTTTATACGAAGAATGGAACAATTTACAAGCATAAATTCTACTATCTTTCAGAGTAATAGAATTTGTGATATACATAAACTCCTAACTTTGTTGTTTGATTTTAACGATTACTCATAGGTATAGTTTATAATAATAAACACTAGTGAACTTGTACAATCTAAAAAACAATACTTGAGTTGTTACAAGGTATATTTCAAGGTGAGAACATAATTTTATTGTGAGTTCCACCAAAAGTCAAAATAACACCACTACCATTTAAGGCCAGTCTCAAATTTAAAGATATGTGTATACTAAACATTGAAAGTCTCAGTGCCTCATAATTTTAAAGTTTAAAGGTGCAAATCTCAAAATTTGAAAGTACATGGCTCACACTTTCGGAGGGTAAGGCTCACCCTTTCAGAGTATGAGGCTCAGATTCTTCAAAGTGTGGGGATATCACTTAGAAAGTGTGAGGATCATAAATTTCATAGTGTGGGGCTCACACTTACAACTTGGTGGGGCTCTCGAACTTTCAAGATCATGGGGCTAGTAATTTGAAACTGTAAGGCTCTCAAAATTTAAAATTTTGAGCCCCACTTTCGAGTGAAAGCCCTGCACTTTGAGAGTGTGAGTTTCACACTTTCAGAGTGTGGTGCTTGCACTTTAATATTATGGGGCTTACAATTCTAGAGTGTGGGGCTTACAATTAAATAAAACAAGATCATGACTTATAATAGTTACCAAAATCTAACCTTACATTGAGGATTTTTCACTTTCATTTAATACAACAGGCTCATGAATTATATGAGTTATTCGATGCTCACCTTGGATCCATGCTCATACTTATAAGAATTAGCAACCACTCACCTTACATTGAGGCTCATGGCTTATAAGGTTTAGTGGCCACTCACCTTACATCGAGGATCATGACTTATAATAGTTAGTGACTTCTCACCTTACATCGATGCTCATGACTTATAAGAGTTAACAACCACTCACTTTACATTGAGGCTCATGACTTATAAGAGTTAGCGACCACTCACCTTAATACAACGGGCTCAGAAAATAATAGTTAGCAGATTACTAGTCTTATATACTCTCAACATTGCAAATCTAAAAAATGGCAAAATTAGAATCCACTAATAGTGATATTGGAATCCATAATAGTGATATTGGAATCCAATAATAGTGAAATTAGAACTAGAATTATTCTAATAATGATAATATTGGAATCTAATATTGTTATTAATGGATTCCGATAATAGTCATAATGGAATCCAATATAAAAATAGAGATGGATTTCTTCCAACACTTAAAATACTGGAGTCTCAATTCACTGGAATATGTCCCAATTTAGTGAAATAAGTGGTGTAGTATTGATTGAGGTTTGGCCAATAGTAACCTATTCAAAAAAATCTATGTGATGGCCAAACCACTAAAGTGTCCACCAAAAATGACATCATGGACTTCTTGAATAAAAAAAAGATTCATTAGATTTAAGGCATCATAGTAAAATAACATAAAACCTACATTTGTGATGGATTCTGCCAAGGATGGCATACCAAATAGAGAATTGAATAAAATACCTCCTACCATTTTGGATCAGCCGGAGGGAATTCTAGATTGAGATAAATAGTCTAAGATCCGAGTGTACCATATGTCGATGGATTGGAGTCAATAATATTGACATGAGGGAGTTTAATACCATGAGATGGTTTATCAATGTGATGTGTAGACAACTAAATTCCACTTTTGCAATCTTATTACAAAAACACACACAAATCACTCTTATTCTTCCCAATTCCATTATAATTAGTAATATTTACTAATTAACTAACGTTTCTTACCACTTTGGTCAATTAACAAGCACTTCGTTGATCACTAAATCCGCTTTGCATTTAGAATGCCACTTTACGGTGAATCGTAAGTCAAAATCCTCTTCAAAACAAACAATTAGCATTTATTAGCTAATTAAGCCTATTTTTCCCTTGTTTTGGTCAATATACCCTAGTATTGACTCAAACCCCTCTTCCAACCACTCAAAATTATCCCATTCACCTCCAAAATGTCTTAAAGAAGCTTCAAAAGCTTATTCTAGCCTTAATTCACTAATTGTGATTAGCAAGGCCTAATCGGGATTAGCAATTATAATCTAATTTGGCGATTTTAGTCCCACATGCACCAAAATAAAACTTTCTCCCACAAGGAAAACTATAACAATGGTGCACCTCATTCCTTTATATTACATACTATTCTTTGATTTGCATCTCATATAATAAATATGATATATCACCAAGTTCAATCGTTGATTAAATCCTTCAATGGGGTTAGTAGATGGATATCCAAAATGACCAAGTAGTCATTGGTAGAGGCCATTTCATCTTGTTTAGAGTAAAGCAACCATAACCATTTGATTTCCCTCTTAGGTATATCTATATCCATGTTAGTTAATTCAAGCATATTAGTAGGCATGTTTAGTTAGATTTTATATTGTTTTCATACTAGTTAAGCATTCTTGTAAGCTTCTATAATAATGTTACATTTCTAGACTTAGAACCTTGGCTAGATGGATGGAAATAGTGTTAAATCTCCTTGTTTAGTCATGAAATTTGATTTCTAAATTTTAGGGTGTCATCATTTGGCACACTCGTTTGGAGCATAGCCCATTGCATTCAATTATTTTAAGATTTTTAACTTAGTTTCAAAGTTTTTCATTTGAATTTTATAGATTAGTTTCAGTGTTTCCTAGATTAATTTCAAGTTTTCTAGTTTACTTTAAAGATTAATAGAGTAATTCCAATATTTTTAGATTAGTTTCTGTTATCACCGAATCACAACACCCCTCTATTTATACAAGTGCATATACTTGAACTCACGGCGTGATTGGATAACATGGGTACTATCTCCAAGTTGTGGGAATTGCTACTTGAGATAGAGCTCCGAGAAAGATGGTTCTTGCTCCTAAACTACCCGCCACAATCTACTCTAATGCGGGGAAACTAACTATTCTAACCTAAATTTCCAAGGGACCAAGAAGAGAGAATGCATAAGATGAAATCCTACACTACAAATGGTGATACACCGTAAAAGGAGGGTGTGAGAGTAGTCTTCAAATGCATGAGATACGAAGCAAAGTGCACACTAGAAGGGGTGATGACACTTCTCCACAATCTAGCAAAATGCATTCACAAAAATATTTCAAACATACACAACGATAATGGATCCCTATGCAATAGCATAATAATAGGCAAAAATATTCTTGTAATCAAGGTTTAAGGGGCAAGAAGAATGCAAGAAAACATAGCACGGGAAGATGCATCCACAAACTTATATTTTATTACTTTCGATACACACAGCTTCAATCGATTATAAGAAAAGGGCCTGATCACCATGCAAGGAGTCCACAACAAGGGCTTGCAACACATTATCTTCACAAAGCAATTTTGGCAGAGCTTTGCTACAAAACTACCCCCTTATAATGAGCCCAACACTCCAATTTTAAAAAAAAATGAGAAGAGAGAGAAAAGGGAAAAATGGAAATCCTAAAATCTATCCTTCAACCACCTATAAGAGGCATTAAATGGAGTAAAATGATTGTATATTACTTGTAAAAGGATCCCCATACTATCCCAAGTGTTGCAGCAGAGAAAGAATGATGACCATGCCTCTTAATTGCACTCCTAACCACCAAATACAACACTATTATGAACCCAGCCACGTTTTATTAAAAAATTTCAATCAATCTCTCATCAAATCTAGAATTTCTTGATTTTTGTGCATAAATCTCAGAGCCACGATTCCAATGGTACCAATTTTGTGCGATTTCATTGAGAAATACAAAATTTATTGCCTTCTGAGTGCGGGCAGGTATTTTGGGTTTGGCAGGTGTTTTCTGTCATTTTACGGGAATGAGCATTAATTGACTAGATCCGAATATGTTTTTGTGGCATAGAGGACATCGTGCTCATTCCAGAAAGTCCAATTTTGTGAAAATCGGAGCTCGGAGTCAAAAGTTATGGCCGTTTGAAGTTTCACGGGTCAAACGTTGACTTTTCTTCTTTGTTGCAGCTATTTCAGAAAATCAGCCGATTCGCGTCCCACACGTACTCCTGTCCTAGCTGTCTCGGACGAATATCTCCCACATCAGCTGATTTGGGATTCCTTGTCCCTTTTGTGGCCTTTTCACCTTTTCACGTCCCGCGTCCCTCGCGTACTTTTGTCCCGGCTGTCCCGACAAAAATCTCCGAACTGCCCGAAATGGACCATCTTGCGGCAAATCAGCCGATTCACATCCCACACATACTTTTGTCCCGGCTGTCCCAAAACCACGTGAAAAAAAAACTTGACGATTTTCCCTGCTCTCGGCCATTTCAGCTTTTCGCGTCCCTCGCGTCCCGACGTCCCAACTGTCCCGCTGGACCGCCTGGGACAAAAATGTCCGACTTAGCTGATTTTCTTTGTTTTTCGGCCCCAAGCTTGGTACGACGAACCTCGGTATGACCCGAACTGGTATGACCCAAACCCTTCAGACCTGAAATGCTTCAAAATAGTCCTGCAACCTTATTTTTACATTTTTTCCATTTTTCCCAACTCGTTGGGATTTCTTCTTGGATGGGAGAGTTAGAGAGAAGCCGAGGGGGCCCAAAAACATGATTCCGGCCTTGAATCAATCTACTTGCTCAGAATGAATAATTGATGCATGTTATCAAAATTTACCTTGAGGGTGAATTTTGGATAACATTTCTCAACATATTTATATTAATTTCAAAGTTTTAGAGTAAGTTTAAAAAAAAATCATTTCAATTTTGTAGATTAGTTTCAAGTTTCCTAGATTAATTTAAAGTTTTCTAGTTTACTTTCAATCTTTCTAAAGTACTTTCAAGATTTTTAGATTCGTTTCTCAAGCTTTTTAGATTAATTTCAATGTTTTAGAGTAATTTAAAAAGTTTTATAGATTAATTTCCATTTTTGAAATTTGTTTCAACTAGATTAGTGGTAGAAGTTGTGTTTTCTTGATTTTTTCAGGATTCAAGGAGGTGAAGCCTTATAAAAATTGGCAAAAAAAAAAACCAAAGATTTGAACTTTTTGAAGAAATTTTTGTCAAAACTCAAATTTTGGCCACTTCCTATGAAGGGGCGCATAGGCATTGAACCTGGAGCACTAAATTTGAACCGGGAGGGTAGGTGTTGAGGCGGGAGGACACATGTCAGCTTGTATTTTTCAACTGTCTATCATTTTTACAAAGGGGAGTGCACACATCGACAAGGGAGCACAAGCATAAAAATAGGAGCGCACCCACTTGTCTCGAATCACACATGTTGGCTCATATTTTTCAACTATCAATCATTTTTACAAAGGGGAGTGCATGTTGTTGCAAATCAGCAGCACCCCTGGATGCAAATCAAGGTTCTAAATGATGTTTAGAGCATCTAGTGTGATTGCACAACATGGAAACCTCTCTCCAAGTGTGGGACTTGTGAAAATGAGATAGAAATCTCCATAATAGAGGTCGGTTCCTCAAACTCCTCTAATTTAGATCTATATTTTATACAACTACAAAGGTTCTAATCCTAATTCTACCCTAGATTGCGAGGAGATAGGGATAAAAATGCAAAAATGAAACTAAACTAAGATGGTGATGCACCAAAAGGAGTGGTGAAACATTTTTTTCCATGTAAATAGACACAAATTCATGAAATGCAACAAGGAGAGAACATACACAAGCTGATAGATGTAATTAGAGGTCTTAAAATGAAGTAAAACAATACAAACATAGGACTCAAAGCATTCACGAGTTTGCATTTATCAATTCCATGTAAAAATCTCTTTCATTTAACCATCAAAGAGGTATAAACCTGTTACAAACTATGAAAAAGGTCTAATTCTTACAACTATCACTTCTTTGGAGGTGAAAGAAGAAGTTTGCAATGCCAAAAAGTGTTCAACCATGAAGAAATGAGCCAAATCGGCTTTTACAAAGGTGCATGGGTCGAGCCCGGGAGAGAGAAAACGTAAAAACATGGGAGCCCATTCCTCATTGATGGAAAATGCATTAAAACAGCATGGAGGACCTTACAAACCCATAACTGTCATTTTTGACCATATTGGAGAAGAATGTGACCCATTTTGTATTAAATTTGGTTGTTGAAATGTCATTTTTGGCCATGGACACATACCGAACTATTTTTGAATTTTCTCTCTCAAACTAAACCAAAATTAGAAATTGACCATGGAATCATATAGATAATTTTAAAATCTTTCCAATGTTATAAAGAACATGAAAATATGAGCTCTGGATCAAAAGATATGATCGTTTGAAGATTTAGGGCAAAAACGCCCAAAAACGGATTAAGGGAAATTTTTCAAATTTTACCTCTTTTTGTCTTTGGAAATTTTTTCAAAATTCCCTACACTCCACTGGTTAGATGCCACATGGAAAGCTCTTATTCATCACGTAATTCTCTCTCCTTTCTTCTCCGTGGGTTTTTCTTTAAAAATTTGACCTTTTTATACTTTGGGAAAATTTCCCATTTTCTCCCCGCGCCCTTTGATCCACGAAGACATGTGGCTCACTGCCATTGGACGCGGGCTATGCAGGCTGGTTTTGGCCTTTGAAAATTTTACAAAAACTTAGCAAAAATTTCCAATTTTCCTCCGACCCCCGAACTCCTCTGCCACGTGGCAGCTTCCTATTGGTTGTGGGCCTCAAATGGGAAAATTTTCCACAAAAACTCCGCCAAGCCATAACTTGAAAAATATAAGGAGTTAGGAGGAAAACTTTACCTTTCTGGAAAGCTGAGAGAGAGCTCTATCTAATGGTGCCATTTCTAGAAATCCTTGAGTTCCTTAAAATCAAAAAATGTGGACTGAGGCACAAGAGAGGCAAGAACACAAGGAGTTAGCCACAAAAAATGAGCTAGGGCACATTTTGGATAACAATTTTGGCGACTCAGAGGGGTCATCTACCTGCTAGATGAAAGTACCAGTAGCCTGAAGTAGTCCATTGGGCATGGAGCCATCAAATATTCTATTTAGAACCCCAACTGACTTAGAATGTGCAAGGAGGAAGATGGAATATCACATGATGGAAGCAAGGACTGCAAAACATCTCCAGGGACAGCAAGCTGTGCCAAAGCACTTAGGGAAAGCAAAACTAACCTACAACAAAACAATGTGCAAAGCACTTGGAGGAATGAAAATCTAATCTAATATTTACAAGGTGGTAAATTTCCCTCTAGAAGCAATGCTTGAGATAGATTCCATTGACTGGAATCTGCAGTTCTTCACCATCCAATGAGGCCAATTGGAAAGCATTGTTGTTCTTGCACTTCGTGACCATGTATGGGCCACTCCAAATGGCATCAAATTTTGAATGCCTTCCCGGTTTTTCTCTATCCACATCCCATTTCAACACTAGATCTCCAACCTGAAAAGATCTATCCTTGGCCTTCCTATCAAAGGTATTTTTGATCAAAGCTTGATCCTTTTCCATTGCTTGGGATGCCTAATTTCTGACCTCCTGCAACTCCATCAACTCTACATATCTCACCTCCATGGGCTCAAACTCTAGCAACTCTAATTGCTTCATGAGTTCTAATGTTGGAAACTCAAGTGACATGGGAAAGATTTCCTCTCTTCCATAGACAAGTTTGAATGGAGAGTTACCTATGGATCTCTTGGGAGTTATCCTATCAGCCCATAAGGCTGATTTCAGTTTGGTATGCCAAGACCTCTGATTCTCATCAAGAGTCCTCCTAATGATCCTCAACAAGTTCTTGTTTGTAGACTTGGCCTGGCCATTACCTTGAGGGTAATAGTTTGATGAAGTGCTTAGGTAGATCCCATTCTTGACAGCCCACTCAGTCACCTTGGATCCAATGAATGCCAATGCATTATCTGAGATTATTGTAGCAGGTATACCAAATCTGGTTGCTATCCCCTCATAAAAGTCTAAGATGCTGGACTCATTTTCCTCTTTGAGTGCTACTGCTTCAGTCCACTTGGTGAAGTAGTCCATGGCTGTCAAAATCCATTTGTGCCCTTGACTTGAATTGGGATTAATGACTCCAATGAAGTCCAAACCCCATTGCATGAATGGCTGGTCAACTGAGATTGGATGCAATGGAAGGGCAGCAAGTCTCTCTTTTCCTGTGAAGAATGCACAATTCTTACACCTCTTGATCCATGCATAGCAATCACTAAAAATTTTAGGCCAATAATAACCAGCCTTCATGATTTTTAGAGCTGTCACTCTTGGTGCAAAATGACCACCAGCTGGTCCACCATGGAACTCTTCCAACACCCTATGAATCTGATTTGTGCTAATGCATCTCAGTAGCACTCCATTCACATCTTTCTTGAACAAAACTCCATCAACAATGGCATATGGGACAGCCTGCAATCTGAAGTGTCTTCTTTGGGTCTTGTTCATCTCCGGGGCATAGGCCTGTGCTTAGGAAGTGTATAATACCTTGGGTCCAGCAAGGAGTGGGGGCAGCATTGTCTTCTTCTTGATTGCCACTTGGCTCATGGCTGTCCTGGACTGTCAAAACAGCCTCTTCTTCATTACATACTTCTTTTTTCTTCCCCAAAACCAGCTGCTCACACAATCCTTTCCCTCTTACTAGCTTGGTGATCTTGATCTCAATGTCATACTCCATGACATGGGTGATCCAACCTGCCCTTTTCTCGTTCAAATCTTTGTTGAGGAGGAAGTCCTTAACCCCAGCATGTGAGACCAGCAACTGGACCTTGTTGTTCGAGACTAAATGCTTGAATTTCTTCAAGCTTCGATTCTTGCCAAAGACATGCTTCTCAATAAAAGAGTACTTCACCTCATAGTCATCTAGGCTCTGGCTGAAGAAGGTAATTGGCTGCTCATCATTATCCTTGTTCTGCTGTACCAAAATGGCAGAAATAGTGTCATTACCTCCAAATGCATAGAGGATGAAATCCTTGGAGAAGTCCGGGTTGATGAGAGTTGGTGCTTGAGAAATGGCTTCTTTGATTGCTTCAAAACTCTGCTTTCCTTTTGCTGTCCACTTGAAAGCCATGCTCTTCTTTAACATTTTGGTGATGGGCTTGACAAGGGCTGCAAAATCTAGGAAAAACCTCCGAACAAATTTTATCCTCCCCAAGAAACTCTGAAGGGCTTTCTTGTGGCTTGGCAATGGTAGTGCTCTTATGGCTTCAACCCTCTCTGGATCAATTGCTAATCCTTCTTTGGAGACAATATGGCCAAGGAGCTTTCCTTCATGTGCAAGAAAGATACACTTTCTAGGATTTAAAGACACTCTAAATCTCCTGCACCTCGTGAAAACTTGTCTCAAATGAGAGAGGTGGTCTGCTGCATTTTTGGAAAAAACAGTGATATCATCAAGGTAAATCAACATCACGTTGTTAATCAAACCTTTGAACGCCATGTCCATTGCTCTTTGGAAGGTAGCATCGGTGTTGGACATCCTAAATGGCATCTTCCGTATGCAAAAGTCCCCCATTTGGTTGTAAAGGATGTCTTGAACTCGTCTTCTTCCTTCACCATAATCTAATTGTAGCCGGAGTATCCATCAAGTAGTGAAAACTTCTCGAGCCAGCCACAACTTGCAATATTTGCTCCATGGAAGGGAGTGGGTAATGGTCCTTGAGAGATGCTCTATTTAAGTCTCTGAAATCAACACACAATCTGATCTCTCCACTCTTCTTTCTGACTGGAACCAAGTTGGCAACCCAACTAGAATGCTTGATTGGGAATATGATTCTTGACTCAATCAGCTTGTCCAATTCTTTCCTCATGAGAGGCTCCATGTTTGGATTGACTGGTCTTTGTTTCTGCCTGACAAGCTTAGTATTTGGATCCAATTCAATGGTATGCTGAGCTAATTTGGGATTGAAACCTTTCAAATATTCATAGCTCCAAGAAAACACGTTAGGGAACTCTTGACACAACTGTATGAACTCATACCTTTCTTGCTCAGTTGTCATCTTTCCAATTTACAATGGTTTGTTCTCTTCCACCAAGATGGATACTGAATCTTCTCTCTTGACCCGAATGTTTTCTTTCTCTTTCCTAAACTGGTCATTGGGATTAAAAATGGACTCTTAAGTGATAAGTCCCTTGGGAAGCTTGTTAGTTCTCAACTGTACCACTTGGTCACCATACTGCTGTTCCAGTTTTTCTTGATTCTTAGCTGAGAACTCAGCTTCTTCTTGCAAGAAATGGATGATTTGCTGGTCATTCTCAAATACTTGCCAACTGACATTGTTATCCAGCACTGAAGGCCTCACAATCACATGGATGTTTGGTTGTACCTTGTCTTGTTGAATGCTTTCCAAAATGTCAAAGGTTGCCCCTACTACTGCAAGCTGTCAGCAGCTTGATTCTCTTTCCTAGGAATGGATTTGATGCCAAAACCCTCAAAATCTTCCATGAGGTCCCACACTCTGTTCTTGTAGCACTTAAGTAGATCATTCTTGGCAACATGTTGTCCCTTGACTTGATTTACAATCAATTCACTGTCACCAAATACTTGCAAGTTCTTTATTCCTCTCTTTATTGCCCAATGCATCCCTTGCACCAAGGCTTCATATTCAGCAGTGTTATTAGAGCATGTAAACTGAAATCTAAAATTTGAATAGTACTTTACTCCTTGAGGTGAAATAAACATGGCTCCACCTCCCGCACCTTGTCTACTCCTTGATCCATCAAAAACAGCTGCCATACCTCATTTTCATCGTTGTGGTTTGGCTTGGTGATGCTAGGAATGGGCTGATATTCTTGATGTATGCAATAGACCCTAGCTCAGATTCTTCTACTTCTTGATAAGGATCAAAAGCATGCACCTTGTTTGCCCATTCATCAAGAGTTAGATCCGGGATGCTTCCAACCTTGGTGTCAGCTTCATCAGTGCTTGGGTGATCTTCTTGATCAAATGCCGAACAGTTGGCATTGATTTGACTTGGAGTGTAGGGCTCAATGTGGAAGTTTACAATAGGTTCAGACCTGATTGTAGCCTTAGTTCCATACCTCATTCTAAACAGCATGTGTGACCAATCAGCAGACAAATATCCTCCAATCTTGGCTATGAAGTCCCTTGACAAGCATAGGGAAAAGAGTGGTGGAAGGTCTATGACTGATACATCTTGTAAAACAACAACATTTGGACATGCATGCAAGGTAAGACTCAAGTTTTTAATCACTCCAATTGTTGCTACTGCTATCCCATCTAGCTGCACTACCCCTTTGGATATTGTTTCATACTGGAGCCCTAGCTGATCAACTATTTGTTTAGGCATCACTGAGCTACTTTCCCCAGAGTCTATCATGCAATTGTGCACTAGCTGATTTCCAATGATTAATGAAACATAGAAAGGAGGGGCTTCAACATTTTACCTTGCTGTCCTCCATGATTCCCCTCAGGCTGGGAAGCATTTTTGAGCACTTTCTCTTGCATCTGAACTTGCTGATTTGAAGTTAACCAGTCCTTTATGGCAGCTTGTAACAAGTCTCTTTGGCTTGGGATAGATAGGGATTCCCACACTGATATATTAACATTTGTCTTCTTCATTTGATCAATGATACTGAATGGTGATGAAGGATCTCTTTGCTGTCCCTTTACTTGTATATTCACTCCTTGCACGTGGGCAGCAATAACTGGTATTTGAGTTGGTCTAGGAGCTGTTCTTGGCTGCCCTTGTGCATTTGAAATTGGATTTTTCTTGCCAACCATTTGTGGAGCCATGGAAGGTTGTGTATTGGTTGGAGCTAATGGTTTTTCTTCACCCAAATTCCTTCTTTTTGACCTTGTGTTGGCTGCAACACCTTGAGAAACTACTTGATTCATGCCACAGAAATCTTTTGCTTGCTAGTTTACCAATGTGGTGTCATTTGGGGCTGATTGTTGTTGGAATGTTTCTTGTTGTTGGTTGTTTCCTTGACTACCTTCACCCTCCACACCAGTAGTTTTCACCATTAATGCTTGATTCAAAGCACCATTGAAGCACATAGATTGGTTATGAGGTTCATTGCATGGAAAACACCAATCATACTCTTGAGCAACGTTGTTTTGTGTTGGCACCAATGCCTTAGAGGCAGATATGGCATTAGGATTATAGGGCTGAAATGGTCTATTGGCAGGAGGCCTTGTTTGATTTACATTTGCAGCTGGATTAGGAGGTCTTTGTGGTTGGTATGGCTACCTGTTAGGCTGAGCTTGGGGCTGGTAAGAAGGTCTAAAACCTTGGGCTTGTTGCCTTTTGAGAGTAACCAGCTCATTGCCTAGGTTTTGCAATTGCTTCATGACTTCTTGAAGCTCATTTGGGGCACTTGGAGATGAAGTAGAAGCTTCATTTGAACTCTGATTTCTAGGAGTGGGAGAAGGAGCCAAATTAGGTGCTTGATTGGTATTTGGACTCTCTAAACTTGGAAACAATGGCATGGGAGGTCTAGGGGCTAGTTTTCCAGCTTGGATCAAACAATTTTCAGCCCTAATGGCAATGCTATAAGCCATAGGGATAGTTATGCCTCCCATGGACTGAATCAACATAGAAATATCAGAATTTAGAGCTTTGAGATAATAGAGAAAAGCACCTTCTATTGTTGGCCTAACTGCCACTGGAATTCTCTCCCAAGTCTTTTGAAATCTGAAGTTGAAATCGGTCACACTGTTCATTGGGAGCTCTCTTGATGGTTGTCACTTTCTCAAAAAAGAAACAAGTTGTCTCCCTTCTCTCCAAATTGCTCATGAAGTGCTATACACATCTGATTCCAATTTGTGATAGAACCAACTCCAAGGCTTCTAAACCGTTGCAATGCTTTCCCCTTGAATGAAGATGTCAAGAACTTGATGACCACTTGTATCTCATTGATTTCATGAATTACACAAAGGTTAGCAATATCCTTAACATGATCACCTGGAGTAGTCTGATTTTCTCCAGTGAAGTATGGAATGTTCTTTTAGGCTGCAATAGGAATTGGATGTTGTGCATTAAGGGCAAGTGGGCTGCTTTGCTCGTGAAGTTGACATAGGGGTTGTTTTGCGCCATTCTAATTGGTCTTAAAACCCTTGTTGACTGAATGAAAGGCATACCAGTGGAGGAGTTGAGAGAGTTCTATTTGGTGGAGATGGAGACCTTTAAATCCTTCTTCCACTTTTCCTTACTCTTGGAGATAACGCATATATTCAAACAACACCTCTTCTTCTCCAAATCTTGACCTTGTAGTGATTCTTCTCATGAGTTTTTAGGCCTGCACTACTGAAACCAGTTGATTCTTCCCCTTTGGAGTCGCCAGATATGCAAATTATAGCTCTTTTCAAGCAAGAAAATTGTAGTAGATGCACATCAACTTTTCTGTAATAAAAATGAGACCTCTAAGGTCCCACCGGGCATGCCAAAACTATTGTTGCAAATCAGCAGCACCCCTGGATGCAAATCAAGGTTCTAAATGATGTTTAGAGCATCCAGTGTGATTGCACAACATGGAAACCTCTCTCCAAGTGTGGGACTTGTGAAAATGAGAGAGGAATCTCTAGAATAGAGGCTGGTTCCTCAAACTCCTCTGATTTAGATCTATATTTTGCACAACTACAGAGGTTCTAATCCTAATTCTACCCTAGATTGCAAGGAGACAGGGATAAAAATGCAAAAATGAAACTAAACTAAAGATGGTGATGCACCAAAAGGAGTGGTGAAACATTTTTGCCATGTAAATAGACACAAATTCATGAAATGTAACAAGGGAAAACATACACAAGTTGATAGATGTAATTAGAGGTCTTAAAATGAAGTAAAACAATACAAACAGAGGACTGAAAGCATTCACAGAGTTTACACTGTCAATTCCATGTAAAAATCTCTTGCATTCCACCATCAAAGAGGTATAAACCTGTTACAAACTATGAAAAAGGTCTGATTCTTACAACTATCACTTGCTGGAGGTGAAAGAAGAAGTTTGCAATGCCAAAAAGTGTTCAACCATGAAGAAATGAGCCAAATCTAGCTTTTACAGTGCATGGGTCGAGCCCAGGAGAGAGAAAACATAAAAACATGGGAGCCCATTCCTCATTGATGGAAAATGCATTAAAACAGCATGGAGGACCTTACAAACCCATACCCTATCATTTTTGACCATATTGGAGAAGAATGTGACCCATTATGTATTAAATTTGGTTGTTGAAATGTCATTTCTGGCCATGGACACGTACCAGAACCATTTTTGAATTTTATCTCTCCAAACTGAACCAAAACTAGAAATTGACCATGGAGTCATTTAGATAATTTTAATAGCTTTTCAATGATATAAAGAACATGAAAATCCAAGCTCTGGATCAAAAGATATGATCGTTTGAAGATTTAGGGAAAAACGCCCAAAAACGGATCGGTGGGAAAAAATTTCAAATTTTACCTCTTTTTGTCTTTGAATTTTTTTTAAAATTCCCTATGCTCTACAGGTCGATGCCATGTGGCAAGCTCGATTCGTCATGCAATTCTCTCTCCTTTCTTCTCTGCAGGTTTTTCTTTGAAAATTTGACCTTTTTATACTTTGGGAAAATTTTCCATTTTCTCCTCTAGCGCCCCTTTGATCCACGAAGACACGTGGCTCACTGTCATTGGACGCGGGCTATACGGGCTGGTTTTGGTCTTTGAAAATTTTACAAAAACTTATCAAAAATTTCCAATTTTCCTCCGACCCCCAAACTCCTTTGCCACGTGGCAGCTTCCTATTGGTCATGGGCTCAAATGGGAAAATTTTCCACAAAAACTCCACCGAGAGCCATAACTTGAAAAGTATAAGGAGTTAGGAGGAAAATTTACCTTTCTCGGAAATCTGAGAGAGATCTCTATCTCGATGGTTCCATTTTCAGAAAGCCTTGAGTTCCTTAAAATCAAAAATGTGGACTGAGGCACAAGAGAGGCAAGAACACAACAGTTAGCCACAAAAATGAGTCAGGGCACATTTTGGATAACAAAGGTACACGCGTTGATAAGGGAATGCAGTGTTGGACCCTTGGAATATTGGCCAAGTATGAAGGTGTATAGGTGCACAGGTCCCGCTTATGAAAAGGTGTGCAAGGAAAAAGCATGTGAGAGAACACCCACGGTAGAAAGGAGGCTCACGAGATGAAAAAGCGTGCAAGGTTTAAGGAAGCAAATAGCACATGCGACGTGTGAAAGGAGGCTCATGACTTATTCAATTTGATCACCCATGGTAGAATACATGAAAAGTGTGATCGATTGTGTGTGGATAAGATGCTAGCCTTGGTGATAGGATGGCCCAGAAGGAACATTCCTTAGATGTAATCTTCTAGAAGAACATGATGAGATAAAGTGGAAATCTCAGGCTTGGGTAAGCATGCTCGCATGGACCACATTCGAAACTTGGCACTATATCTAAGGAGATTAGAAGGTGAGTTGGCAGTGTAGGAGAATTATAAATACAAGTGTTTGTGGAGTAAAATATATAGAAGGTTGAGATACAATGGGTTAGAGAGTGGGAATTGGAATATAGATATAGAGAGTGAGCGGAGCTCTATAGAGATGCTGCGAGCTCTCTATTAATGGAAAATTTCTTCCAGGAGAGAATGTCTTGGGCATGGAGTTGTAATTTTTCTTTTGATAACTTAGCTACACAATTCTAGTGATATACATGACTGCAAAGATGCTCTCGTGACACTCTGTAATGCATCAATGAATGTAATGAGGTTACCGATATAATATATATGTAAAATCAATGGTTCTAATGCATATTTTTTCTCTTATAAGTTCTCTTTCCTTTCATGCTATGAATGAATTCTTTTATAATTATTTTTTCATAATGCATGTTCTCGAATTCTATTAAAACACTTAGTTTGAACTAGCTGCTAGGATCTAGAGGCCGTTCTGAGCCCTATGGTTCTTGTATGTCTTAAACTCTTACACTAATCATAGATGATGTTTCCCACTAAACTAAAATAAAAAAGAGACTCGGTACTCATGCGTGCCTTAGGTGAGTGCTCATCTTTCATTGGGTGATAGGCTAATGTACATGGGGTTCCTTCCTTTTGTGATGAGAGTAAAAATGACTACATCTTGGTTCCATTGCACGGACCTCTTTCAAGTTGTAGTGGGATATAGCATAAATCATGATCTAAGTAGTGAGTAATGACAGAGCGATCAACATTAGAAAATGTTGAATCATGGTTCAAAGGCACAGAGGATGAATTTTCTCAGAGATTCAACACTAGAAATGAGTTTAATGCATGTAGATGGGTAGAAGAGAACCTCTACCATGATCTGTATGAGAACTTCTTCTACTACTTCCTAGTAGAACTATATGAATGGCTTTCAACCTATGCGTCTAGATCAAGTTGGAATTATGGATCACATGTGTGGACCAAAGAAGACTACCAAAGGTTGCATGATACAGATCTGATGTGGACCTGTGCTATAGATCATTGGTAGAGAAGAGTCTTGGCTAGCTACACTTTGGAGTACAACATTTCTACGTATTCTTATCTAGAGGTTGCTGAGTTTGAATTTCTATAAGAACCTAGAGGAACATTTTTATGTGTTATTCCTCTAGCTATAAATATATTACTAGTTACCATGAGTTTAGAGGCACTCCCAATGGTTGGCTAAACAATTCCGAGTGCTAGGTAAGGGATCTTTGGTAGAGGAAGATGGTAGATATCATGATAGAAAAGGAGAGGGAAGAGATATGGCTCAAGTATAGTGAAGCATGTGAAAGGGAAATTGCTAGATGATGTGAGGTCTGCTAGTGTGATGGATCTATGGAGAAAGACGTTATAGGAAGGAGTTGAGGTTCACGTGGAGGACGTGGACCCTGAGAAGTCTATCCTACCCCATCTTGGAAAGTATGTGAGGGAGACCCCTTCGGCTTCGGTAAGAGTTCATCTCACGGAGAAAGGAGAGTCATTGGTGCATATTCAACCCACCCGGTGGATCGAGCCACAGGTGCTTAGTTTTACCAAACCAAGAAGAAGTGTTATTGACCCAGTTGATATCAATGGAAGAGACAGATCCACACCTAGGAGGTAAAAATTTTTAGTTCCTTCTTCTATGGCTGCACATATTCTAGTATTCAGAGGAGTCTTTGGACAAGGCACAAGTATATGAGCTTTCAGTCTCACATTAGGGAGTGGCGCGGGACAAAGTAGTGGTAGTGGGGCACTATCATAGACCATCAGTGCATAGTTTAGTGGGACCATTGGGGCACTTGGCACAGTTCCTACAAGCCCTATTGGACCCAGTGATTCTGGTGGATCTGGTGGCTCTAGAGGCACGTGGCCGGTAGACTCTGTGGATCGGTGGTGGAGGAAACACTGGAGGGAACCAAGGCTCTGGCTCAAGAGAACAGGGACCCCATCCACCACCTCAAGTATTCTTTGAAATGTCTCTACATTTTCCAAATTACATGGGCATTCAGGATGTTGCAAAACATGTTCACAAGTGTGAAATGCTATGGCACGAAGGGTATCACAACCCCAGAATGGAAGGCTAGTCATTTTGCAACCATGTTGCAAGGGTGCACACATAGCTAGTATAAGAAGTATGACCCTCATCAAATGGTGGTGGACTATACTACCTTAAAGAATGCATTCTTGGCAGAGTTCCACATTCCTAAGTTTGAGTAGAAGAGCATCAGCACTTTGAAGGAGATTCAACAAGGAATGGCAGAGAGTGTGTGGGAGTATGATGTGTGCTTTAAAACTCTCTTGTCTAAATTATCATATGATATTCATCCTTCTCAGCATGCACAATGGTTTGTTGGAGGATTAATCACCCCTTTTAGAAGGGCCTTGTCTCATAAAACTTTTACAGACCCGCGTGAAGCATTGGAAGCTTCCTTACATGCCAAGGCTATTGGTAGTATTGATACTAGCGTTAGCCCATTATTAGAGGCTCAGATTGCTGCTATGGCCAAATAGTTGGAAAAATTATCTGTGATCACATCCCATGCAACTCACGGTGGTTTGTGGTGTACAAATTATGAAATAGAGGGATACATTAAGGATAATTTCCCAAGAGGATGGTACACACTTTGACAATGGATTGTGAAATTTATCATGGGGACCATGATGCAAGTAGATGTCCCTTGCTACAACACATGATCAGAAGAATGTATCTTGTTATTGCAAAATTTTCACCTCTACAACCCATGATACTAAGGACTATAGGCTCATTAATCAGATCCATGAGGCCATTGATCATGGGGTGCACCAAACCAGTGTTGCCAATGGTTCCAAGGATAATGATTTCCATTACGAGGAGCATGCAGAAGGAGGCACACATGGAAGAGGTTTTTGAGGAGGATTTCATGGTCAAGGTAACCGCAGAGGAGGAAGGAGTGAGTTCTCGTGTGGAACATGTTTCAACTGTGGATCTACAAAACATTACAAGCATGATTTCCCAGACCTGTTACAGTGCTCATGGTCTGGAAAGAAGCATAAGTATGAGGAGTTCCCAGAATTATTTGAGCATATGAATCATTAGCATTGGAAGGATAAGGGTGCTTTAATAGTCAGCATCAAGAAGGAAGACATATAGTGGATGCCTTGGGTAACACAAGATGAAGGTTTAGATCCTGTCTTGCAACAAGGGTAGAAGCCGCGAGTGTGAGAGAGGTGCTAAGATAGAAGACCCTAGTTATGAGGGAGGAGGTTGTTCATTTAAAATATCCATACCCCACACATCAAAAGGAGATATCTCAGGACACCATGGATGTTATTCAAATCTTAAAAGGGGAGATCCCATGTCTAAAGGAGAAATCTAGGAGGGAGGAACAAGGAAGGAGAGTTGAGGTGCAAAAGGATGACCTAGATGAGGTCAAGGAGGTGTGTAAAATGTTAAGGCAGGAGAATATCATTCCCTTTCTAGGATCCTGGTTGAGAGAGAAGGTACCACATGCTAGAGAAGAACATGAGAGATAGGTCTTACACGTGAACCTTCCCCCTCACCTCAACTATGACAATGAGATTACATTAAATGCAATTGTAGATGGATGGCTACTCAGCAATATCCTCATTGACACAGGTGTGGAGGTTAATGTTTTGACTTTGGATGCATGGAATCAGATGGGAAGACCTGCGTTATAGCCATCTTCAAATGTGTTATATATGGAAAACAAAACTAAGGCAATTTCCATAGGTGTCTTTAAGGATGCAGTTATTACTATCTAGGGAGCCAAGTTTACTGGGGACTTCAAAGTATTGGTGCTCGTCAAGGAAGACAATTTCCCAAAACTACTTGGGTGCCCTTGGTGTTATAAGAACAATGCAGACCTTTAGTTTAACAAAGGGTACATCAGCTTCAAGAATGAGGAATGGGTCATTATACCTGGTTGATGGGAGCTTGACACCCTATATTGAACCATTGGGAGAAGAAGTTCTGGACAAGATTTATGTGTGCTCAATCAGAGACCCTAGAGATGATACACCCTACTAATGGGGTTATCTAGTTTGAAGATGCTTAGTCAGTGAGTGATACCACCAGTCTAGAATGTTAAAAATGGGGGCATGGAAGTTACAAATTAATGGGCTAGAAGTTGAGAGAGTCGGTTACCAAGGTAATAAAGGTGAACACGATTACGTGCCTTAGAGGAAAAGAACTACCCAAGTATTCAGGAGGAGCCTTCCCTGAGATCTTTATGCAGGAGGTAGAAGCTCAGTGGAAGGATGAGAAGGAATGGAGGGAGATGTTAAGTTATGTATTTCTTGGCACAACATCTCGGTGGTGGGACACACATTAGGTGAGCCTTTTAGAATGGCATGAGGTAAGAATTTCTCTCTCTGTCGATTTTCTAGGAGTAATGTACCCACCGTCATCAAGGACTACCATGGGAGGGAGCCTACCTCTTTCCATATACAAGAGTGTGAATGGGTCTAGAGAGAAGTTGCGAAATCTTTACCACCTTCCCCTCCGGGTGTATAATTTTTTTCTACAACTGCAGCGTTATGTGCGCACATGGTACATTCATTCGAGAGACATACCACTAGACAAGGAATTGGCAAGAGCTAGCAATTAACCTTATTCAAAACTTTGAATATCGTAGTACCAAGCCATCGGTTGATAAGGCCTTGCAGGTATCAAGCACCTTAACTTGGGGATAGTGTCGAATGGAAGATAGGCTATTGGAATTACTAGGTGAACCAGGATTGGAGGCACATTTTGAATAAGAAGAGGAAGTAGAAGAGTTATAGCTTGAGCACGTGTGTTTGGAAAAAGAGAATGGAAAGTTAGTATATGTGATTTATGGAGAGGAATTAGAAAACTTGGATATTAGCCATTCTGTAGGGACGCACAAGGTAGTGGAAAGTGCAGATGCTCACACACGTGCCTACCATGAGCCTTTAAAAATGAAGAAGGTTAACATCAGTTCAGGAGAATAACCTAAGGAAGCTATTATTAGAGATTAATGGATAGAGAAGGAAGTATCGAAGATCATTGATCTGCTACACAAATTTGAGGATTTATTCCCATGCAGTATCATGAGCTCAAATGCATGCACCATTCCTTAGGAGAGATGAAGATAAAACTGAAGGATGGTGCACACTCAGTTAGCAAAATTCCCTACCAGATGAATCCCAACTTCCACGTGAAGGTAAAGGAGGAGATAGACAATATGATAGCTTCTGGGATCATTAAGGTAGTGGAAGAATTAGATTGGATAATTCCAATGGTAATAAACATCAAGAAGAATGGGTGGATTAGGATATGTTTGGATTATAGGGGATTGAACATAGTTTGTGTCATTGATCCATTTTCGACCCCCTTCACTAAAGAAATTTTGGAAGGAGTCGCTGGGCGTGAAATCTATTCCTTTACGGATGGATTTTTAGGGTACCACCAAGTCCAGACATACAAAGGAAGACCAGGAGAAGACAACTTTTGCCACCAAGTGGGGAATGTTTCTATATAAGGTCATGCCCTTTGGATTGAAGAATGCATTTGCCATCTTTTCATGGATAGTGGTGCAAGCATTCCAAGACTTCATCCATAAATTTATTTAGGTCTATCTAGATGATTGGACAGTATATGGTCTAGTTAAGGACCATTGTGACAATTTGAGGTTAATGTTTAAGAGGTGTAGGTAGTTGAGGATATCCCTCAACATTAAGAAGAGTGGTGTTTACTACACCCTTTGGGTATTTATTGGGGCATATCATATGTAAGGAGGGCTTCTTGTTAGATCCTGCTTTGAGGTTGCGCTTATTGTGGGGTTAAGGGAGCCTACTAGCCAGAGCGCAGTGTGCAGATTCCTTGGGCATATGGGCTATTACAGAAAATTCATTAAGGGATATGCCAAGATCACCATGCCTTTAGAGGAGATACTTAGACATAAAAGTGCCTTCCATTGGGGAGAGGCACAGTAGAGGGCATTCGATACATTAAAAGCTTGGATTATCACAACACCTATTTTACATTTTCCCTCTTGGGACCACCATTGGAGCAGTGCTTACATAGCAAGGTGAAGGGATTATTGATCATCCTCTCTGTTTTGCAAGTAGGAAGTTGACACTAGTAGAGTAGAATTATACCACAACCAAGCATGAGGAATTGTCAATGATCTACGTGCTCTTCAAGTTTAGACAGTATCTATTGGCAACACCCTTTGTGTTTTACACCAACCACATGGCATTGAAGTATTTAGTGAACAAGCCTGATCTAAAAGGATGCATATATCGATGGGTGTTGTTGTTTCAAGAGTTTAAATTCACCATTCTAGTGAAGCCCATAAAAAGCAACTATGGGCCTATTCATCTATCAAGAATTGATTAAGGGGAGAACGTGCAAAGTATTGAGGAATCAATTCTAGACATGCATCTGTTTAGGTTGCGAAGCATTCCATTAGATTTGGAAGAGATTGCAATATTTTTAAAGGAAGGTGTGGTGTTGGATGGAATGAAGACATTGGAAAAGAAGTAGTTGGCGATACGTGCCACTCCCTATATGTTAATAAGTGGAGACTTATAAAACCGAGATGTCATGAAGTGTGGGTGGGCATTATGTAAGTGATGCCACCATGCATAAGATATTAATGGTAGGTTTGTAGTGGGAAACCTTGTATAAAGATTGTAGATATTATTATAAAGCATGTGACCATATTCAGTTTTTTTGAAAACTAGGGAGGAGAGATGAAATTCCTTTGTGCCCTATTCCTATCATGGAGCCTTTTGAAAAGTGGGCGATAGACTTTGTAAGACCTATTGCACCTTTGGAAGTGCGTAGGACTAGGTCACATTATGTCATCACTTTCATAGATTATCTCACAAGGTGGGTATAGGCAGCCCTAACTAAATATTGCATAGCTACAACAACAATGCGAGGTTCTTGTGGGAAAATCTTATCACAAGGTATGGATTCCCTTTGAGTTTGATCAAGTGATAGGGGTACGCATTTCTTGAATGAGACTATACGGATCTTGTTATTAGATTTCATGGTGGCTCATCACAAGACTATGACCTATCACCCACAAGAAAATGAAACCACAGAAGCATTCAACAAGATACTAAGTCATACCTTGACAAAAAATTTTGATGTCGGAAGACAAGATTGGGATGACAAAGTATCGGTAGTATTATGGGCTTACAGGACAATGTATAAAAGGATAAATAAAGCCACACCATTTCAATTGAATATATATTTCCTTCTCTGCGAATAACATGTGCGGGAGGGTTAGCCAATGAAACAAGCGCTAGAAGAAAGGATTGATGAGTTAATGAAACTAGATGAGAAACAATCACTCACCCAATAGAGCCAAACAACAGAGAAAGTAAAGCGTAAGGCTTGGCATGATTGCCACATTAGAAATAAGAAGTTTGAGGTTGGAAAAATGGTATTACTATATGATTCCAAGTTTCTACACCATCCAAGGAAGTTGAAACTCCATTGGTTGGGCCCTTACACAATATTGTACATCATTGATTTGGGTGCATGCCAATTACAAGCGCTGGATGGGAAAAATTTTCCTGGACACTTCAATGGGAGTAGGCTGAAGCCCTACTATAAATAAGTCTTCTGGATGTTTCTAAATAAGGCCATTTTTCGAGTTAGTTTAGAAGTTTTCTTTATGCATTTTCCCTTTCTTGTGTTTCCCTTTCACATTGTTGTTTTGTTTTGCGCCTTGGGCACTTTGGTAACTTTATTGCTATTTTTGAGAATTTGTAAGTGCACGAGGGACCATGCATCACCTTAATTATGGGGGATAAAAGTGAAGAAGCATGTGATTAAAGTACCAAGGAAGTTGTGTTGAAAAGCCTTGTTGAGTATTGGGGTTGAAAGAAGTATTTAAAGAGAAAATATAAAATAATGGTTGGTCCTGGGTGGTAAAACTACTTGTAGATCCCACGTACTAAGGAGGAGAAAGTGAATTTAAAAGCAACATGAGGTAGGTGAGAGAAAGGATCAAGATAGAAGAAATGCCTTCGACACATGTTATGTGTGTGCAAGAGTCTCTGTCGGTTTGGATTGGTTACGCACCAAAAGGTTGGAGGAGTTTTTGTGCATGTTGGGCATGTAAGAAAAGGCCCCAAGAGGAGATTTGTTTGAAAAAGCCACATTAAATGAACAAATTATGGTGGTAGGTGAAGTAGCATTTAATGTTTAGAAAATAGAAAACTATAAGTAAAGGGTCAGGGAACTCTCATTTTTACTTTGCAAAATAAAGGAGTTCAAGTTATAAGCGAGTTCCATAAACAAGGGTTTTCAAATTCAATCGAGTGAAGGAAGATCTATGAGATTGAAGTAGCCAATTTGAGTTTGTGAACTAGAAGGGGTTACATGGGTGTGGAAAGAGTGAAGAGGTGTTGTCTTGTGAATATTTTCATTCCAGTTAGGGTTCAACAAACTAGGGCACAGGTTCAGAAGGGTTGTATCATGGATTTAAGATTAGAGTATTGGAAGAAGTAAGATAGAGTAACAAGGAGGAAATAAGAGTGATAAAAATACCTCGACCATGGCACCCAAGAAAGGAAAGGGAAAAGCCAAGGCTAAACAACCAAAACCCAAGGTAGACACAAATGAAGAATGGTATACAAAGATGCAATACACGATGGGGTGATGATGGGGAAGGAATGGGAATCCCACCTAAGAAGTGTACCTATTAGTGACTATAATCACCGCACGCACACAATAGAAAAGGAAATGACATTAGAATTAGTATGCCTCACCAAAAAACAAACACCTGAGGGTTTTCCTATATACGATGATGATGTTAAGGTTAAAATGGAGAAGGCAGGGCTGTTGCAACTTTATGAGTTGCCTTATTTTGGAAAGCCAAAGTTCTTGTACTAGTGGTTAATGTCACAGGTGCATGAAGATTACTTCCACTTTGTAGGGCTCAGAATGCATGTGACTCCCCAACTGATCTCACAATTTACAGGCCTCATATGTGAGGGAGATAGCTTGGAAGATGACCTTGGTGACAAGGAGGCTATTCAAGAGATCATCACCAAGTATGCCTACAAGAAGGGGTCACGGTACTATGACATTTCGACATTAAGGACCCCATATTGAAAATGGCTACTAATTTGGTGACGAAGTTGAATGGTTAGGATAGGTGGACATAGGTAAACAAACCTTGGCTACATGTCTACGAGGATGATTCCAGAGGGAACCATATACAACCTATCTACGTACATCACAGAGGAAATTTTCAGTTGCGCAAAGGAAGGGGACAAGATCCTCTTCGGCAACGTCTTTCTCACCATTGTATTCATAGAGATTGGGGTGCTCTGATGCATCAATTTTTTTTTATGTAAGTACCCCACCGAGGATCCTTCACCCATGAAGAGGTTTAAAAAATATGCCTACGATATAATGACAACACCCCACAAGGTGAGGCTAGAGAAATGGTACACGTGCCTAAGAAATGCATTCGGGGCAGAGTGGAGAATCCCTGAACAACTCCCAGCAGCCACCAAGGGGGAAGCCAAATTCATGGTTTATCAACACTACTACCTAGGTAGATTCAAGTTGATAGACGAATCATGGAGCCCTTGGTGCAAGCTTCCCTTCGCGTTCACTGCTCAGTACTTCCAAGTGGGGGTGAATAGATTTAAGGAGTCAAAGAAGCTAAGGCTAGAGCTAGGTAGTCTAGACCGGGAACATAGGGAGATGAGGAAGAAGCTGAATTACCCCAGCAAAAAGTGCGCATACGTGGAAAAGTATGTGTCGCATGAGATTCAAATGACAAGGCCGATGACACTACCCATCGCTGGAGGATCCACGATGTGCATGTACTGTGTATAAGGTCAATGTTAGAGAAGGGTGTGTATCTAGAGAATGAAGTCTCCATACTTGAGGATCCCATGGAGAGAAATAAGCCCATGCCCAAGAAGAGGGGAAGAGAGGAGAAAGCACCAAGTGTGTAGACAGCTTAGACAGTGAGGATTCCATCCACAAGCACTAAGAAAAGCACTTATATACGGAGAAAGAAGTCTCTGGTGAAGGAAAAGATGCCAGAGGTAGAGGTGCCTAGGAAACCCATCACCAAGGAAGAATCACCTAAGGAAGAAGATAAGGCCGAATCCCCTGATCAGGAGCCACCTCTCAGGAAAAAGTAGAGGGTGGATAAGGAAGCTGACTCAGAGGTGACCGACAACTTGGAAAAATACTTGGGAGAAAGAGAAGATGAGAGTGAGGAAGATGACGGCAAGAAAGAAGAGGTAGAGAAAGACCAGGAGCCACATGTCTTCAGTGTCTATAACTTGGAAGAGGAGACTGGAGATGAGAAGCAGGAGTTCATATTCATGTGGTGTAAGGGAACATAGGATGAGGAAGAAATTGAAGACATGAAGGAGGATGAGGAGGTTTCTAGGGAGAAACAAGGAGCCATAAGTTTTACAAATGAGAAGATCACCGAGGTGGTAGAAAGATAAGAACAGAGAATGCTCAAGGTTCTAGTAGACCTAGAGTTGGAGTACAATGCAAACACAAGTGTTGAAGGAGGGGAAGGAGGAGAACATCGAAAAGAGCATGACATCCGGGAGGCACTTTGCTCTAATAGTAATATTCCCTAAAGATGCGTGCTTAGGAAGAAGAACTCTTGATGCGAAACAGAGACAAGTAATGGGCTATGTTTATGACACAAAGAAGGTGTTATGAGCATGATTCAAAAGCATTGTACCCATGGAAAGGATCCTATCCATGGGATATTTTGAGAAAGATGACGCATACCCCAAAACCAAGAATATTATCTCTTGGGCATTCGAGTCCCACACTGATGAGCTAGACTTCAAATTCTTCCAAGGAGCACTCATCACATTACCGGGATCTAAGGGGGTCAATCCCTTAGTGAATTCTTAGGAGCTCTCAGATGATCAAGTCTACAATGCACTAAACAAGGTCGCGATCGAGATTGAGGCTAGATTATTTGCATGCAATGATAGGATCAGAGTGTTGTAGGGTGAAGTTAGGAAAGAAGGAAGAAGAACTGGTGGAGAAGGCCAAGAGCTTGAAATAGGAAGAACTGATCAGCACATAGTTAAGGTGTGAGTTAAAGGAAGAGAAAGTAAAGGTGCAGGAGGTTTACAAGAAAAATATAATCTATCAAAGGTGCCATCCTTCAAGAAGCACCCAGACTTAGTGTCACTTGCACATAAGTACTCGTCCCTCTTGGAGTGTATAGAAGATCTAATGCGCATCCTCACTATGGAGAGATGACCCTTGGCCTTGGAATATATAGAAGAAGTGGCCATGCACTTGAAAGAGGAGGATAGGTTGAAGGTGGTAGCACTCGTTGCCGAGTATAGCCAAGTACTCGTGGAGGTTAAGATAACTGCCAAATCTGTGGAGGCTGTATATGATACATGCGTAGATAGAGATAAGGTGGTGAGCTCCTTGGTCACCACACTTGAAGCAGAACTAAAATAATTCCAAGAAAAGAACAAGGGGAATAGGGCGGAGAGGGACAAGGTTCTGGCTGAAGTAGAGAAGAAATCAAAGGCAATTGAGGCTTTAAGGAGCTCAATTAAGGCCCAGATAAAGGAACTATACCCCCAGATTACTAGAAGGATGGATAAAATTGAGGACTTGGGAAAAGAGATGGAGCAGATTGTGGACATTTTGGGCACCTAGGGAGTTGGCCTGAGTTTTGATGAAGTGAGCACCCTGGTGGGCAACCTCTGCCAGAAGGCACAGGGCGAGGTCAAAGTATGGAATAAGCTAGAGGTAGACCTTCAAAAAGATTTTCCTAGCTTGTTGAATTGATGTCCCCCATTCTTCATTATTTCCCTGATTCTTTCATTCCTTATTCTTTTTGTAAAGTGTAAGACTATTCATTGGTTCCCTAGATAGTAGGCATCTTGGTCAAGTAAAATGTTTCTGAGGATGGAGAACAGGCGTAGTGTGGGGTGATGTTGGACCCCTAGAATATTGGCCAAGTATTTCAAAAGAGACAATGCAATATAATTCTTACACATTTATTTCTTCTTCTTCTTTTCTAAAAAAAGATTCCAATCCCAATTTGATATTTCCGATTCAACACAACAATGCAAATGAGAGATGAACTTGCAATTCTTTATTGATTTCAGTAGAATATACATCTTTCACAATTTGACTTTAACAAACAAATTCCATTTCTTTCCTTCCAATATCAATGCAAAGTATAAATGTATTTCACAATTCAATTATATAACTTCATAATAAAACTAAATATATCTTTCTTCACAAAATACATATTACAATTTCATCTACAACAAGTGGGAAAGGATTACAAATAAATGTGTTTTCACAAGGGACTATCAAACTGCACTTTTCTTTTTCTCTAGGACAGCAACATGAACATTTTCTCTTTTCTCCAGTTGATCACAACAAAAGAGGGGGAAAGGCAATGATCTCCACCCTACCAAGACATCCAATGAAAGGAGAATCATTCCTTCATCATTGGCCCTTGAGCCCCAACCAAAATACAATCAAAGGTGTAATTCAACCATGGCAGCAATTGGCCTCCACAACACAACATTCTTTCACATACACATTTCCCTTTTTATAAAAACACAATTCAACACAAGAACAATAGTTCACAACTCGCATTTAAAATCATTTCAAAATAGAAATCAGGATTTATCATGCAAGCCAAAGGATAAAGGTCTATGGGGAAGCTACTTATGCCTCCTAATTAGAATTTGGGCATCCACCAATAACAAACTACCAAAATAATTCATCACACACATTTCCTTATGCCCCCATAAATCCCTCCTTATGCGCCCCAAAAATTTCCTTATGACCACCACAAAAGTAAGAAATGCAAGCTATTTCTTTTCCATGGTGGATCCCAAACCCAAACTCCCTCCACAAAATTTTGATGCCAATGGAATTCCCTTATGGCCCCCACATGGATTCCCCATAGTCGTCTCCTACACCATCCTTATGGCAGTCTACCCAACCAACCAATAAATAAAACAAAGCATGCACTATCCACACAACACAACAAGAAAATTATAGTATATTAAAAGAGAGTTAAATTCCTACCTCTCCATGGTTACTTTTGTCTCCAAATAGTAAGCTTCAAATGCCAAAACACAGTTCTAAATAGCAAATCCAAGCATGCAAAGCTTTCTCCAACTTCCTCCAAAAATAAGAGCTCCACACAAGAAAAATGTGCCCCCAAGGAAGTTACAAAATGATTCAACAACCCAAAAACAAGGTAAGAGTTTGAATTAAATAGAAGAGGGAGAGAAGAGGATGATGTGGATCCATGTAGGATGCCACATCACACATCCTCCAATTCAACACAAAATACAAAATCCATTCTCCCAAGCATAATAAAGAGGTGGGTGAAAATATGACAAGTTACTTACACACTCTAAAAAGCCCACACCTCAAGGGACAAAAAATTAATTAAAATTTAAGAAAGTGCAATTAAAAACATGCAACAAGACTATTAAAATTCATTATAAAAGTCACAAATCACATATCCATCTATAAGTATGGTTGGTAGATTAAATTTGGAGGCATGGGACAAGTTTTACTTGTCCCACAAGCCTCAAAAATAGCCCCCAAGGACAAATTCGAATTTTTCATAGAGGTGGAGTATTTCTTACTCCAAAATCTGACTCACACAAGCTCTTACACAACCTTACAATACACAAAAGAATAAAATGAGTTGCCATGGTGACCTTGTTGATTTCACCTAGAATTCCATTTTGGTTGGTCTCCGATCCCCGATGTTTTGTTGTGATATTTTTAACCTACAAAATACAATACCTCCTTTAGCCTCATGGCCATATTAGAACATCCAATATGTTGCAACTAAAATCACAAAATCATCTAAGTAAGTGAATCACAACAATATCGAAGTAACAACTACATCATTTGCATTTTTAATCAACAACTATATCATCATCAAAATAATATCCATTTTCTAGATCAAATCATAATATCCAAATCACATGTCTGAACAACATCCATAAAACATATATGTCAATACTATATCATCATCCACATATAAGGTGTCTCTAATAATCATCATGCATCAAAATCAAATCAAGATCAACAATAATCCATGATCAATGTCTAACATCATACTAAATCAAAACATAATAATGTCTATAATGTAATCAATAGTATCATGATAAGCATCAAAAGGTGTCAAAGGGAGTGGGCACTACAAAATGCAAGATCAAAAATAACTATACCACATTCTTAAGAACTTAGAACGTGTTGTCATCTCATTATATATAGAAAAGAGAAATAACAACCAACATATGGAGATGGTTCATATAGAAAGGAAATGCATAAGTATTATACTCCTGAACACATAGATGATTTATAACAGAGCATTATATTCATACTAATAGAGTTAATAACCCACATTACATCCCTTGAGGTCATAACAGATCCTCATATAACTATGCAGAGTAAATTCATGCATCAGAGCTATATTATGCTCATCATATTATAAAAAAGAATGAAAAATCATCCCCGTAAAATTTTCATCGCTCACAGATCTCTCCTAATCCCTAACCCATAACATCCTCCCTTCTTTTTCTGTAGGTCTTCACCTCTTTTCTCTCTTTCCCCTCCTATCTCTTTCTTCTACCAGTGCTTGTATTTATAACCTCAGCACCCCCTGCCATGCCTTCCAGAAGTTATAGATTGGTCACCAAGTGTCAAAGTGGTCCTCCATGGGAGCATGCCTTCATAGATCCGAGCTCTCCACTCGTATGATGATGCTCTTCTAAAACCCTTCATTGCATGCTTGGAATATTCCCTTCTTGATCCCAAAGTCTCCAGGCTAGCACCTTATCCTCAAGAATCATGCTTTTCTCGTGTGCTTCCTAGGGTGCCAAATATGGATAAGTACAAAACATGTTTTGCCTTACGCGCACATGCCATCTATTCTAAAAAACTGTCAAAACCCTTCCTTGTAAACCTTCAACTCGTGCGCCTTTCTTCAAATAGGTCCCACGTGCCCCATGCCCTTCTTATAATTAGTTGATATTTTAAGGCCCAATATTATTGATTAAAGGGATTGATGCCAAAATAGACATAGTAATATTATGAATGCTACTAGCCAACCGAGATAAAAACATAGAAAAAATAATGGAACTTCTTGGAAGTATTTAAGTAACTAAGGATGCTAGAGGGGTAGTCAATGAAGTACTAATGTTGCTTTGTGGAGGTGTTGAACCAATAGAAATTTTAGATGATGATGTATGTTGTTGGGCAATTGTGTCCTGAGAAGAAACCATATGAAGACTAAAAATAGGAACAAAGGGACACAACTTCTAATGATTTAGTTTGATCTAGAGGTGGATATGTATGTATTTTTTTGATGACTGGTATTTGATTTGAAAAGGTCTTTCCATGGTAGAGCAAGGATCATATGAAGATGGTGGTTGGGATATAAATTGTTGATCGATAGTATGTGTAGAATCAGAAACACTAGAAAATGGTTCAAATTCAATTTGTTGTGAGAAACTAGGAAAGGGTTCATGAATGTTTGTAGATGGTTCTAGTGTAGATGAATGAAGTTGAACACCCCTAGATACCAAATAGGCATTACAAGAAATGGGATTTCAATCTAATATTTCTTTGAAAATAGGGTCTCCTCTTTTAGAGAAAGAAGTTTCAGAAGATTCGATTATCAGCTAGGGAATATGTTTTTAGTATTTTCAGTTTTTTCTTATTCAGATGTATTAGAATCCTGACTGTGAAATTGACGTAAAAAATTTAAAATTTGTTGTCTCATTTCTTCATTTTATTTTTACTCTATTTCATTCCAAGTTGTTTAAGCATCACTCAAAGGGGTTAATGCAATTGGTTAATGTAATGGGTTTTGTTTTTGTAATGGTGTAGTAAAGGTTGTTGTCAATACGATAGTAAATGAAGTCATCGGCAATGGTGTCGATAATGGAGTGGATAAGGGAATTTGTTCCTGCAAAGTTGTGGATATTGGTTGAGACATAATTTCACTATTTTTATTTTTATTTTGTTATTTCATTTGTACCATTGTAAGAAAACAAACATGCAAAAATTCTCCAAAAACATGTACTAAAATGGGTTGCTTATAAGCAATAAAAAAAAAAGTAGACAAGATAAATTGTTAAGTTTTCTTGATTTAATTATAAGGTGAAATGTGTAAAATGGTTAACACGGGTCCTAGGAAAAGGGAGTTTAGGGCTGGTTTGAGGTATGTTGAAGAGAATATTCCTTAATATACCCAAAGTTACGTGAGGTGAAATGATGAGTGTCATTATTCCTTCATATAATCAACTCTTTGTTGATGTCATATTCAAACCAAGGGTGTGTATAAAGCTATATGCAACAACAATAATCTTAGTGATCTAGTAATTGATTGTAAGTATTTTATATTTTTTGGGGGATCTTTTCAATGTCTTAAGGACTTCTTAGTTAAAAACCTTATTGGAATAAAACTATGAAAACCTATTGGAAGTAAACACACTTTACAAAAATGAATTGCTAGAAATAAACACACTTTGCCTTAGAAGTAAACACACTTTACAGAAAGGAATTGCTAGAAATAAACACACTATTGAAAGTGCTAGAAAATGATGGAAAGAAAATAAGAATCTAATCTAGACACCTGCAGGAATGAGTATACAAAAAATTTTAACTTGAAGAATTAAAAGTGATACAAAATTAACAGATCTAAACTATTTTCTTTAAAAATATAAATACCAACAAAAAAAGGATCCTGGTTCTTGGAGGAGTGGGCCCTTGCTCTGCCTCAAAAAATATTGGACAACTTAATTTTCTCTCAAAAAGAAATGGTTATTTTATTGATAAAATGTTTTGCATTACAAAAACATATTGGATCTGTGTATATCAATCTATATCTGTTCTTGTTCTATATCTATATTCCTATCTCTAATCTATCTACAGGTCTGTATGTATATACTTCTTCTAGGGGTGCATTTATGGCCATAACTATTCCACTAATATGATGGAACTGAATCATGCCCATAATAGATGCTAAATTAGAACATGGTTGGACGTACAGTTATGTGATAATTATCTTGGATATGTAACTATAGAGAGTCGAAAGTCTTCTAATATGCTCTGATTGACAGGATCATTGATTTGAAAAATCACCAGCCATTTGGAATTGAATCTTATCGGTTTGAGAACTTTAAAATAGTTCGGAACTAAAGGAAATCATTCGAGTCTAGTCTAACCGATTGGAGCTATCTTCGGGAGTTCCAAAACTAATTATGATAATAAAATACTTGTAAATATTTGTAATAAAATACTTGGTAAATATTTGCACTAAATTTCACATGCTAATTACATATTTAACATTTTTTTATTAATTGTACATAATTTTTAAGGGACTATAACTTGTTACAAAAGAAGGCTCAAAATCTAGATAATGCATTCAATACAATTATTTTGGATCAAAATCCGGATAATACATGATATCCAAACTATAGTTTTTAATAAAGCTATACAAAAATGACAAAACATGAATGATAGTACGGTAAAAAAGTAAGAAAAGAACATCGAATGACAAAAAAAAGTTAGTCGAAGCAAAAATAACCTTCACGGGTCTCCTCTCACAATCTTTGACCTAAATTTCTGCAGAGTAGTGAAGAGAGACAAAGTCAGTAATGTGGGAGGGATCATTTTTTCCAGATGGGAAAGAACAAGATCACGTGTTGGACCCCCTCCCAAATGGCCACTAGAATATCAATAAGAATGTAAAAAAATTTCACATGCTTTGCTCCATAAAATTTTAGATAGTGTTGATAGTAAATATGGTATAGTCATGTCTTCCTTTAGCATTACCCAACTTGTTATTTAGAGAATTAAGTTTCTTGTAAATTTCTAGAATCTGACCTATATCATGACTAGGTTCTTCTTCAAATTTCTTTTTCCTTCCCTCTTATGAATATGTTTGAGCTCTTTTCTTAATGCAACTATCTCCTTCTCCGATTTTTCAATCCTCTTAGTTAAATCCTTCTTCTTCATAGTAGTAGAGGCACTTTAAGGGTTATTGATATGTATGAGATTCTTCACAAATTCAATGTATTTGTTTCTGCAGTTATTTCTTTGAGAGGGAAATGGGTGATTAAGAGGATACAAAGGGCTTTTGGACCTAATATTTCTTTGGTCCAAGGGAAAGGTGGTGATAGTGGAAGGTTTAGGGTTAGGGTAGGAAGAGACAGGTGGGAATGGGTGGGTGTTGAGAGAGAAAGTTATGGTGGAGAAGAAAGATGAGGCCTTGATGGAGGGGGGACATGAGTATGGTTCTGGACCTCAAGAATGGAACATTCCAAAGATTTAAGAATGTAGTGGGGGAAGAAAATTTGTAGGTTTCTCCTCAAATTGTTCAAAAAAAAAAAAGCGAGATGTTTGAGAGGAGCCAGTGTATACCTACCTTCTATTGTCACATACCTAACAATCATCATTGTAATCTCAAGAATGGTACTAGAAACGAAGTAACTTTGATGTCAATAGTAAAAAACTCAATATCTTTGCCCTCGTCTAGGAAATTCATAGCTTCTATGTTTTTATCAATCCTCTTCTTTGAAGAACCTAGTTCCCTCTAAGCTCAAACTTGTGACTTCACATACTAAGATCCTTAGTGATCTTCATGGTAAGAACTCCATATTCAACCATCCTCTTCTTCCACCTATCACAAATTGAAGTGAAATATTTTGGTCATGTCCCCGCATTTTTAAATGAAGTTAGAAACCCAACACATTTGGAAATAATTCCGAGAGAACCTCATTTTCCTTCTAGACATGGTCACATATTTAATATTGAACCGTCAATTATTAATATAGATTTATATATAAGTTGTAAAAATTATAAAATTTTGCATCAATATATATTAAAAATAATGAAATTGTTATAGAATAATTAGTATAAATAAACATTGTTTTGTATTTTTAAAGGGAAGTGTTGACAAATTACCATTACCTAAAAATATTTGACATGTGAGTTATCACACTCACTCACTTTCACTAAGAATAAGTTTTGATTAACGTAATATTCCACCATTCCCTAAAATGATAAAGATAGAAATAAAAAAATCAAATCACACCATCTCTATAATAGGTGAATGCCTCTTTTTCCCCTTAAGCCATTGGGATTATTTTAAACAAGATATCCGCTACAATTATGAAGGTCTTATCGATAAAATTTTCATTTCTCTAAGATCTAGGCATATTCAATTACAAATTTGGTTGTGTGAATCAAGACTCGCACTTAGCAATGTGAATGAAGACTCAGACCTAGAAGTGTGAGTCAATACCGGAACTTAGAAGTATGAGTAAAGACTGGAACTTAGAAGTATGAGTCGATACTCACACTTTGAAATTACATTCGATATTTGCACTTAAATTGTGAGTCGAGAGATGTGTGATTCGAGGCTCACACTTAAATGTGTGACCAATCGCACTTGTAAGTGTGATCACTCGCACTTATACACTACTTACAAAATTTATAAATGATAATTCCATATTTTTTAACTATGATTAATATATATGAATAAATTATTTATATAAATGTATATAAATATTTATGGTCACCTTTTAAACATGTGAGTCACATGTGCTAGTTTTATAAAATATTTGAAAGTATGTTACATCTAAAATCACAAAAACATCTAAACAACCGTCAAATTTAACACCATTCAAGGAATTTTAGGGAAGGGATTTTCAACATCAACATTTATTCATTTGAATAAGGTATGCATGAATAGTCATATATGCATGATGATATTAAGATTAATATGTGGCATAAATGACAACAATCACTTACGCACTATCTTGAACTTAGCGGTGCTTGAAATGGTTGGGTTACATAAGTTAGCAACTATTTGGGTAATATAAGATAGCAACCACTAGGCTTATGTACGTGGGTGACCGTCGGGATTATGTGGCAAAAGAGGAATCTAATAATAGTATTATTGGAATCCACTAATAGTGAATTTGGAGTCCAATAATAGAGAAATTGGAATATAATATTAGCGAAATTGGAATCCAATAATAGAGAAATTGGAACTTGAATAAGTTCAATAATGACAATATTGGAATCTTATATTGCTACTAATGGAATCCAATATTGTTACTAATGGAATCCAAGATAGCCAAAAATGATATACAATAAAAACAAAAATGGAGATGGATTTCTTCCAATACTTGAAATATTGGAGTCTCAATTATTGGATTATGTCCCAATTTAATGAAATAAGCATTTTATGTAGATGAGATTGGAATGTTGTTGGAATTTAATGCACCTTTTAATGTATTCATAGTAAAACTCTTATTTCACTAAATTGGGACTTGTTCCAATCCCAATAGCTAAAAAAATATACCCAATATCGAATCTAATATTTCTATTTTTGAATTCCAAAATGTCAAATATTGGAATTATTAGCACTCGAAATTGCACATATAGGATTCCAAAATTACACATATTGGATTCCAATATCACATATATTGGAATCCAAAATCACATATAATGAAATCCAAAATCACCTATATTGGAATTATATGTACTCTAAAGTCCCATATATCGAATCCAAACAATAAAATATTGGAATCTAGAAAATCGAATATTGGAATCCATTATATGGGATAGCATCCGTTGGGCATTATTTATGCTATGTTATAAGCTTTAGTGTCCGATAGGCATTATTTATGTTATGTTATAAGGGCTAGCATCCATTGGGCATTATTTATGCTATGTTATAAGGGATAGTGTCATGTGGGCATCATTTATGCTCTTTGTTATAAGAACTAGCATCTGCTAATCATTATTTATGCTATGTTATAAGGGCTAGCAACCACCAACCATTATTTATGTTATGTTATTTATGTTATGCTATATGGTCTAGCTGACGCTAGGCATTATTTATGACATGTTATGTACATAACATGTTTCTGATTTATATGGGATAATGAACATATTCTCTTTTCCTTCAATGGTTACAACAAAGGCCACAACATAGTGTTAAATTTGACATCTATTTAGACATCTTTTATCATTTTTATACACGATAGCAGCCACTAGATTAATGATTTTAAAGATATGTGAGACACTTCCGGTTAGTTTACTATTATGTGATTGAACCTCACCGTAACTAGATAATGATTGAAGATATTCTAAAGAAACTAGAAGAGGGCATCGATCCAAACTATGAGAATATAATTAAATGTTTATATCCACCGAATATTTTGGTAGGACTTAATTTTATATTGCATCTATGTATCTATGTATTTGCTTTATACTTTGGTATGACTTAATTTTATCTACTACATATTTCAAGACAATTTAATTTTAAAAGCTAGTTCTTTTATTATGGCATCATTATTGTTCGGGAACCATAATAGAACTAATAGATTAGGTAAATATTTTTCACATCACACTCCTTTAAGAATCATATATCTAATAATCGACACTATTCACCATAGAGAGAAAATATAATAATAATTGACTTTACAAAGACTTGTTGCTTTCACACGATTTGATAAGAAGAATATTAGAGCCAAAGTGAGTTTGGTCTAAATTGAAGAATTATTGAACTAAATGTGAGAAAAATCTTTATGTTAAGTGGAAATAAGTAAAAGAATCGATAGAAAAAGAAGGAAAGATGCCTACTTTTAAGTCTTCTTTGCTTCAATTTACAAAATAAATAAATTCTTTGCCTTAGAGTGGAGTGGACCATTCCACTCGGAGAGTAAGGCTATTTTTTTACATCATGTAAACACGGGTTTAGGGGACCGTATCCCGTACATAAAAAATCTCCCAAATACAGCATATATTCAATGCCAAACCATAAAACAATATAGTTTGATCCAAAAATAATCAAAACTAATAGCCAATAAAGTAAACTAATAGTAATAAAAACATAGAACTAACAACACTAAACAATAACCTAACTTTAACCAATACTTTTTCATTTTCTCCAAGTTGACCAATAAAGTAGCCCATTTCTTAGACAATGATTCAATGTTAGTTCCTAGATTTTTACATCAGCTTCAAATAGTTCCATTTTCCTCTTCTTCGGTGTCCCCTGCTCTTCAAATTTTATGTAGGCATTAGCTAGTTATCTAAGAGTTTGAAGGTGCTGTAAAGTGCACTTGATAGTGAGAATACTCCACTCAATGAAGGTATAAAGCATAGCCTTAAGCTGATCCACATCACTCTTTAAATTCTTACACTTTTCTTGCAAAACCTCCACACTTCCACCCTTCATGACTTCATCCACATCCTAAACTTTCATCTTAATTACATGTTAGTCATTGAGGATAAGTTGGATAGTGATTTTAGTAAGATGAGTTTCTAATTTTACATTTTCAAGGTCTGCGACCAATTTAGCAAGATTAACTCCCTCTTCCACACCATCTTTTCCAAGAACTTCCATTTGGGTTTTTTCATGGGTTTCAAATGAAACTTTCCTCCTCTGTTGACTCGGTTCCCCTTTTTCAGCCTTCTTAATAGCCACCACCTTCACATCACCTTGTTTTAGGTCTTGGATTCCTTATAATGCTTTAACTTCAATCACATTTTGATCATCCCCTTCACTCGACTTAGGTATTCACTAGACTACTCATTCTCGAATTAGTTTAATCTTCCACATAAAATCTTTAAGGGATCTTTGACAGGACACTATCCCCATTAACCATTTTATAAATATCCAAGATTTATCTTTTCACAATGGCCATAATAAAAACCTGATGCATGGGGATACTAATTTTTCCTTTTTTGTACTGGTCCAGGGTAACACATAGAGAATGAAGTATATAATATGGAAAATTAAAACTATGCCCATGTCCGAGGAAATTATGCATGGGAAGATTGTAAGAATAGATAATTTTTTACATCCCTCAAGAGGGAAAAAATGGATTAGGTTAAGGGCCAATTCATTGAATGGGGAGGTAAGAAATTCCTAAGAAATCTGACAAAATGAGGGGTGAGGTTTTCCTTACCTTGCAAAAATAGATTCATTCCATCTTGTAACGCCTTGAATTTTTGTAAGCTAGCATAGTAATCATTTTTCATGATGTTGTAACTGCAGAAATGAAGATAAATATGTTAAGAGACATCTTTTGATCTTAAAGGAATGTGTTGCTAATCTGGACCCTTGTTTGCTGTAATTTGTTTACTTGGGACAAAAGTTATTATTGCTTGTGTGATTGCTAATGAGACAACAGACTTGTCGTATGCTTGATGAACTCTTTTCACTGATTGACAACACACCTTGAATCAATTTCATTGATCCAAGGTATGTTGTGGCCTTCTTGTGATCACCTTGTCAATTTACTTCTAAACCAGAATGAAGTCTGAAACCAGACTGAAGGTTGATATAAAGGTTATAGCACCTGATTACAGGTATGAATATCTGGCACATAGATGCCAATGAAAAAGGTTTGATTCTCGAACCACACACATCGTTATGTAACGCTAGACAGTGTAAGATGATAAGGGCCTGGATGCAAGTGGCACATGTATGTGGAACATGGGACGAAACGTCCTGCATAGTGTTGAATATGACTGTCAGGCGGAAAGACTTGATTGGAAACTAATTAATTAAATATTAGGGGATTAAACCCTAACCTACCCCTAAGTTTTATCCTATACCCTAAACTACTATCCTATATGGATTTTAAATTTTATAAGGATGAAAATAGATGTAAATTCTACTAACCTATGAACTAGGCGAATGACCTAGATATGGACTATTAAAAATCCTAAACTATTCCTAACCTATGGAAGGGGACGTATGGACCCATGTGGATGGAAAGGATAAGGAGGGAAGGTTGGAAATTTATTAGGACAATGAATGACGTCCTTACAGGTTGCAGCGCCAAATTTGGCGGGAACATGGAAAAGTTGGAGGCATCCAACTAGCTATGAAGCTAAACTATGATTACATGCAAAAATTTGAAATTGGAGACTCACCAACCTGAGTCGGCGGTGGCATGAGGAATGAGGAAAGGGAATGCATTCAATGCATTCAATTACCTTGGTCTTAGCGACCAGCTCGCCTTGGAAAGAGGATAGAGGAAAAAAGGAAATTTGTTTGTTATTGTGTGTAATCAGATTTTAGTTGCTCTGCATTTTGTTCTTCCATGGTTCTATCAAACTGTTGTATTTTGGTTATTGTTCTGTGCTTTGGATAAACAAAGGGCTATTCTTGAGCCTGTGGAAGTTAGTGACTATTTGGAAAGCCTGGTTGAAGATGTCGTGGAGAGAAACAACTCCAAGGGACATGGTTTTCTTCGAGCCACAAGAAAAATTAACAGCATGTTAAGCCCTTCTCCTTAAACCACTTGCTTTTGCTTAATCGTCTCATTAAAACAACCCTGCTCTTATGGTGGGGTTTTGGTTATTTGATTTGGCTATTATGCTGAGATGATTTTGAGATTGAGTCGTTTTCTTTTGTTGTATGTGGCTTGAGCATTCTTTGCATAATGATTGAGTCGAATATACTTTCCTTGCTGTGTGGTTCGTTTCGACAGTGTTGGGTATTCATTTTATTACCATTATGGGTTTGTGCTAATAAATACATTAGCTAAGTGAATATCAATTCTGAGTTCTGAGCATTCTTGTGAAAATGAAAGGATGAGATAATTTTGTATGTCTGGTTGAACTGTCATTATAAGGATGAACACGACTTGGGTATTCTTGGATGTTTGAAGAAAATGATTGTTCTTCTTATTGAGATTATTAATGAATTATGTTTTCTCTTTGCTGTTTTGAACTCTGAAGGTAATGGAAAGTGGATTTTATTGTGCATTATGGATGTGGTTTGATCTTCTAGTTTGAGTCATTATGAAAATGAACATGGCTTAGTATTTCTTGCAAACGAATGAAACGAATGAGGTTGGGCTTGCTGTATGAGTTTTTTTTGGTTGGATTTAGCACCCGCTTCTATTACCCTACATGGGTTTGAGTCATTGCATGTGATATAGATGCGAGTATTGTCTTCTGAGTTCAGTAAGAGGAAAAGATTGGGGAAAAACAAGTTCTGGATAATGTGGAGGAACTGTTGTGTGAATTAAATTCTCCTGATTGTTTTCATTGCATTGAATTCGATTTTTCCATGGACAGGGAATTCCTTTCATCGTTTTTCCTTCTTTGCTGGTCAAAACGTTTTAATATTTTTTTGGAAATAAAGACCGTGACTGGTTTTCCTTCCTTCTTTTGGAGAAAATATGATGTTATGAACTGATCTTGAATGGATTCTTGTCTAAAAAAAAAGGGGGTTTCTCACTCATTACAGTGAAATGATGATAATATGTTTGCTGAACTTTTACCCATTCCAGACTAAGTTGGGTATGACTTTTTTTATATAAATACGTTTGTTTTAATTATATATATATACTCCATTCGCAGCCTGAACTCTTGTTGTTTCGTTAGAACTGAATCGAAGCGGAATTCTTACTTTGAAAGTTCAAAATAAAATGACTCTTTTTACTATTATGATATGAATCATGATTTCGTAGCTAGCTGTACATTCTTATTGTTCAGGTCTAGCTGAAATGCTTGTTTTGACGCAAAGCATTGTTTATAGACTAGTTGTATACTCTTGCTTGTTTATATCTGGACAAGAAAGTCCGTTGAGTGAAATATAATAATCAGAATGAATCATACTATTGGATTGTGTCTGTTCTAAATAGCGGATATTTGGTTAGACAGTGAGAAGAGGTAATATGATCCTTCTTCCTTGTATTCGATTATTGATTTCATTTATTTCACTCTGAACTGTTATCATTGATTGGTATCACGTCTGGATTAAATTCTCAGTACAGCTATGAGGAAAGGAAAGAGAGTGTGGATGGATAATTTGAATTAATGTTCATTTCTTCTCTCTTACAGTTGGAAATCTATAATTATTATGGATTAAATTTTGTACTGCTTTGGTTTAAGCATCTGCATTAATTGTTGTTTACTTTTCTCTTCTGCATTTGATTGTTTGAATTCCGATGAGTTGTATGAAAGCAAAGGAAAGTAGTTCGGTTGAATCTTCAGTTATACTCTATCTTTTGAAATTATAACTATTATAAGGAATGGAAATTATAGCATTTATGCTAGAACAGCAGTTTGCAAAATTGTGTTTGTAGTTCTTATAGATGTTGTAATCTGGAACTGTTTGATGGAAATTACTCCTTGTAATAATTATTTGGGAAAGAGGGCAGTAATCCTTTGTCTGATTGGGATGGTAATTAGATGATTGATTTGTTATGTTGTTCATCCTTTTCAGTACTTAATTATTGAATGATGTTCATATTAATGTTTCATAAAAGCAGGGTTCTTTTATTGAGACAGATTAATTAAAAGCACCTCAATTTAATGACAAGTGCTTAATATGCTCAGTTGATTCGAACTCGACCAAAGTCTGAAGTAATTTTGCAGATGGAACTTGAGTATAAACAAAGACATGGTTGTTTTCTCGATACTTCTTTTGATTAACTAAAGATGGATTGTATTGATAGCTATTACTCCTCTACCAGAAATGAGAAAGGAATAAATTACATTCTTCTATCTTTATGAGTTGTAATGTTGTTTGATATAAACAAAGTCCAGTCATTTGGACTGGCAAATGTATAGATTGTAAAATTGATGGATGAATACAAGGAAAAGTGTGATATTTTTAATGACTGTATCAGTTTGATATTGTTGAATAAGTTTGAGAATATAACATTATTCCTTGATTTGGAATTATTCAAATGTTAATGGATGGATTTAAAAGGAAATAACATCTATTCTTTTCCTGAATGCAACTTTTACGTTGAAATGTGCAATTAGTTCATACTTGGGTTAAGATGAATTTTAAATTGACATTAAAAAGGATTTAGGTAAACATGATCTCTTAATTGAAAGCTATTCGGGATTAGCTTGAAAGCTAAGGAATATCAAATAACTTAGGAGCAGCCGAACCTTATATTCGGACTCAGTTAATAGCCTTGAATGTTTAAATTCAGAAAGTATAGATATGGGAAAACATATCTATTGTTAACAAACCTTAACTGAAGTAAGGTTAAGGAGAATAAATGAATAGGTTCATTTAGAATTAGACCTCATTTAAATGATGTCTAATAAGATGGAATTCTTAATTTGTTTACAGTTGTGGAAAAACTCGAGTTAAGTTTAATAGGTTAAACTTATTAAGTTTATCGATAATGGACTGATTAGTCCGAAGATTAAAGAAAGGAACCAAGAAGAGAATATGCAATCCTTCGGTATGAAGAAGGAGATGTATATTAATCTAGAAGACAAATTAAGTCTCTCTTAGCTACATACAACCGTAATAAGAACAAGGATAAAGGATCAGCATGGTTCTTTGAAAGTTGATCTTAAATATTAAGATTACAACCAAATCACACTTGAGTGGATGTGTACTCTTGATGAGAGGATTTCGTAGGATATTGACATATACCCAAGCTCTGATAATATGGTGTCTTCATGAAGGTGGGACCTTCATGACGACACACCTGTATATAAGCCGACATATTACAATGCCCTCATGAATTAAATCATCAAGTTTACATAAGTTGGATACTAAGTTCTTAGACGGGGAAAGGAATGTGATCACGCATATGAAGTGAATCGGAGGACTAAAGGTAACTAGACACACAGAGTCATCTAGGGACAACATCATATGTCTGCGTATCTTCAGTTACCATGAGTAACTTCCTATGCTCGTTCATATTGCTAATTGGGGTTAGAGCTTGACCTTAAACGAAAGGACTGGCAGAGACCAGGAAAGACCATTCTAGATAACAGACGAAGTGAGGTGAAGGACGTATTCCAATGATGTGTATCACATCTAGGAATATGATCATGCAAAGCATGTGAAAATCTTTGGCCAAAGTATCGCAAGTGCTGGTTGCATTGTCCTAATCACCTAGTTTAAGATGCAGGATGTCAGATGAATATCAGTAACAGATATTCAGATAGGCTTCTTAAATGGAACACTTCGATAACCGGAAATGGTAAAAGAACCTCAGTATATTTATTATACATTGCATGGATTAACATGAAGGATCGGTAAGTCGCCGAGTCATGAAATGAGAGATCGCTGAAACTCCGAGCCATAAAATGGGAGATCGGTAGTTCTTCGAGTCATTTACAGCAGCATATGGTATCTATTATATGATTGAATGGCACTGAATGTGTGTTCCATATTGCAAAATATGCGAACAGAGAACATTGGTTTTAAAAAGAAATTGTGTGATCCAAATTGCATTAATTGGACAGAGAACAATTATTAAAACTTGAACGTGTGTTTGAATTGTATAATTCAATACAGAGAACGTTGCATATAAAAAAATTCCCTTGTTCTAGTGTCTTAAAATGGGGATGTTACACATCTACTAGATCCTTTTTGGGTTTATAGACTTCACGTCCTTCCACGAGCATGCCCATAACATAAGCCACTATATTGATTGATAATTCAATCTTTACTCCCCACAACACCACATTTACCCCCATCCATTTCTTGGTTGGATTCCATGCGATCAAAAATCCTTCTTGAGTTGGTCATTTTACCCTAAAAATCTATAAGAAAGGGAAAAATCCCATTCATTCGAACACCTCCATAGCATCAGATTTAACATCATTGAGATCCCAATGCTCAGGTGTGAACCAAATCTTCCACCATATCCCTATTAATAACCAGCCTATCATGAACAAAAATTCATTGTTCAATGCTACCTGAGACCAAACCAGAAAATTGTAATACCAATACACCAAGTAACAACATAAATTCCATATTCCTACAGAGGAGTAAATTCACATTAACCTCCCCATAGCCTTAATAGAGGAATAAACCCAAATTACAAGAGAGGAATAAAATCAGATGATAAGAACATTAACACCCCTTAATAAACTACGCATACCAAACTGCACTTGTAAATAATTCCAAGAGAAGAATAAACCCCGATGGTGCTCACATTACAAGAATATTAACCTCCCCTTGATAAATATAAACCCTAATGGTGCTTGTATTACAAGAACATTAACATCCCCTTAATAGTTATAAGCCCAGATTCCAATAGAGGAATAAACCCAAAATACAAGAACATTTACATCCCCTTAATAGTTATAAATGTCCAACGTCATTCATCACTAACCCCCTACGTCACCTTATGTCATCCTTCCATACCTCTAAACAAGGGACATGAAATCATTGCATGAATTTTCCTCCCACACTTACATTTTAAATGACAATTAAAATTATCCTACTCCCCTTGTCGGGAGGATATATTTTCGTAATTAAATAGACATATGAAATAAATTAAAAGTCCTTTTCTAAAGGTAGAATTATGGTAAATCATTGTAATAAGAATTGGAATTTTGTTGTAATACTATTCATCACGTTGGAATCCAAAATTCAAAGAATAATTCATTACAAATTAAAATTATTTCACGATATCTATGAACACACTGATTATTGAAGTGCACGATAATTTTTAATTCTATATATACCTTAAACCGATGTGAACAAATTTTTAAGTAGATAGTTTGAAGTCAAGAGGATAATGTGACCTTAAAAAATTAAAGTAAGAGAGTTTATAATTAACACTCGCTAGGTAATGCCAGTAGCTTATTGAGGTAAATTAACATTAATCAAATAAGTATTAACCAAAAAAAAAAATGTTATGTACAAGTTTTTATATATTCAGATATCTATTATCATTTAAATCCTTTACTATATAATAAATTTCATAAAGATAATGACACATATTATAATATAAGAATTATTAAGATAGTCGGGCACATTATACAGAAACTTTTTGTCAAATAAATTTTGGGAAAAATTACATACAAGTATCCCACATTTTGATCGATGAAAGGATACATACAAAAACTAAAAATGAGTACAAAAGATAACAAGGCCAATATGTAACATGAATAATTAGGCTTGAAAAAACATAGAGTCATGAATATAAAAATAAGAGTGGGACCGATAGAGAAACCATAGCGTGTTGCCCACCAAAAGTTACAATAATCTTGAGAAAGGAAAAATACATACCAACAAAAACTTCAAGTATTCCACGTGATCGGGAAAGGGTGGGATAGGTTTTGCAAGCGTGACTAGGTCGAGGGATGACATGCTATAGATAGATTCCCCATCGGATTAACGAGATGCTTTAAACAAAGTCGAAAATTGAAGTAGGACCTAAATTTTCGATTCTAGGGCATCAAAAATCTTGTTGTCAACTCAAAAAGGTGACAAACAAGGATTCAACTTTACAAAGAGATAAGGAAGGCATACTTCTATCAAATGTTTGACTAAATACACACAATGTCCAGGTACATGAAATGCGATGCGACTACTATGATCACTTATTTATCTGCACACAACATTAGGCAATTGAACATAAAGAAACCTATAATCTCAAAGTTTACATGAGCTTTGTCGGTGCTTTGGAGATAATCCACACCTTGGAAGTTTACAATTGTAGTCATAACATCTTCAAAGTCTATGCGAGAAGACATTGTAAAGATGACTATTGACGCATAGAGATGAAATTCGTTTCCCACTTGTTACTATGCAAGAGGATGAAAGGAACATATGTAGATTCCATGAGAGGGAAGGGGAAAATAATAGAAAAACGTGATAAAATGAGTGACAATAGGTGAAATAACAACCCAATTAAATATTCCCTCGTATTATGTGAGGAAGGTCAATGCGATAAACAATGGATGGCATCATCAACATTTTCCCATGCATTGACTAGATTATTTGATGAAAAGGTTCTTATATTATATTAAATGTAACATGATACAAAATTCTCTTAACAAAATAAGTGGGTAGTATGAGAGAAATCCCCAAATCCACAAGCACACTAGGCCAAGCCTAGAAAAAAAATAAAGCAATAACTATAAGGGGGTATGAGGAATACCAAAAACAAAGGTAAGATTATGCATAAAGGCTAACCCCGATTGATAAACACACATTATAAAAATCCACATGACTAGAGACAATCACACACATTATACAAAAAGTTGTTATCAATTAAATCTACCACACCACCCTCAGAGCCAACTAGGATGGACAGCACATCTCCACCAAATTTTGAATCATCAGCATTGGATCCCGGTGGGTGGGGGCGTTCCAATAGGATTTCTTCTAAGGATATGCCTGTAAAGTTTATTGATGGTTCTTGGTTGGTAGTAGCACTGAAATTGTGCCCTTGTGGTGCTTATAGATCAAAAATTTTAAGGTGCACTTTGGCCACTTTGCAGATGCATGTGTTACAGGTGAACCACCTTCAGTAATTCTAGTTGAACTTGTATTCCATGATCTTATTCACGTTGTTTTCATATAGATCAAAGATATGAGGTGGTGGCTGATGAAAATCCGGGTATTTTTATCCTCCTCTTTAAGCTCCATCCATAAAACTTTGTCGATGCCATCATTTTTATTTTTATACTAGCTAGCGACCACTAGGCTTTAGTTTTTCTTTGGAAAATTGTTTTTAACTATTTTTAAATGTCATTAACATTATGTTTTAAAATTTATAACCCATTCCTGTAAAGAGTGAAATATACAATGCTTGTCCAATTCTTCTTCATAATAATCCAACATGTGTGTGGGACATGTGTGTGTATCATTTTCTCCTATTCAAGATCAAGATCCCACATCTCACTCTATCAAATGAAATTACTATTGTCCCTAGCTTGAGAAAAGGGAAACATAGTCAAATCCTCATGTGCCCGAAGCAAATTTATCAACTGGTTTACTGACACACTCAAATAACTAGTTATCACAAGTAAAATCCTACAAATAAAAATAAGAATACTTGTGCTCATGTAAACTCCTTGTCAAGGAGGAAAATGCATCTCCACCAGATGTAAGCTTAAGGTTTTTTTCCAAGCAAAAATAAATGTATTTTAATTTAGTTTAATCCCCACAAATTTTCCAAATCATCAAGTACCAAACAAGATAGAATAAAACTTGATATAAAAAGACATTCTCTTATGAGAACAAGTTTATTAGAAGAAAACAACAACCCAATCAAATCATTTGTATCATCATTTATATTAAATTCGGTGGAATACATCAAATAGTATAAAACTTCAAAATCTTGCATCATCTTAAGGGGTAACAAAATCAGAATATAAATCATCTAGAAAGTAAACATCCACCGTAAACATCCATTGTAAACATAAACCATAAATTACTATTACTACCATAAGGGTGTAAAGGAAAACGTTACTAAGGAGGATATGAGGGAGGAGATACACAAAGGGGAGGGAAATTAAAGGAAGAGGACATATGTAAAAGAAGAAATCGGGGTAATGTCATGCTTGTTGAACTATTATTCCACGATCTTCTTCTCGTCATTTTCATCTAGCCCAATGATCTTCAACGGTGTCTAATGAAATTTCAGGTCTTTTTAATCCTCCTATTTAAGCTTCCTCCATCACACTCTATCGTACACCATCACTATTTCTATTTTATACTTTGGATAACCGCTCCTAGGAATAAAAAAAATGTTTTTTTTAATTTGGTTTATTCCCCACATATCTCATTAAATCATCAAGTACTGAACAACATAGAATAACACTTGACAAAGACAAGACACTCTCTTATGAGAACATGTTTCTTAGAACAAAAAATAAACCAACTCAAATACTTTATATCATAATTTAGATTAAAGTTGGTAGAAGACATAAAACAGTATAGAACTTCAACATCTTGCATTTTCTTAAGGGGTAAGAAAATCAGAATACTAATCATCTAGGAAAATACCACAAGAGTGGCCCATTCGACTTATCGAATAAGATTATCATAACCATAACCATTGATCTTATTGATATTTCTTTGTCGTCCTCCTGTTGATGAAATTAAAAACAAAAACCCCCACTAACCCCCATATTTTGATCCATGGATACATAGACATGTGTGATATGTCTAAACTGTCATTAAGATTAACATATGAAGATTTGTTAAAAATCATTTTATGATTTCAAGGAAGGCTCCATGGATCTAAAATTCAATAAGCATAACATGTTTCTATTTTATACCTGTCTAGTGGCCATTAGGATTATTTATTACTGGCGAATATGGTTTTTATCAATTTCAAAATGTTTTTAAGATTAAACCATGCATAACTGGAGAATTTTTTTATTTTATTTTTCAGAGAATCTAACATCGATGTGAGAAACAAAAGTTTAATAACCTTGAGGTAGTTACTTTATTCCATAAAATTCACAATACACTATTGGATTTGGAAACAAAATATATATTTCAAATGCCAATTGTGTGTTTGAATGTTTTTAACGATCTACACATGTTTTTATGCTCTCCTACAAGTTTCAACCATGTACATAATTTAGTATAGATTTTCGAATTAGTGTTATAATTTCCATCAAATCTCCATTATGTTGGGGTTTTGAGAGTAATTTATTCTTTGACCTAGTGTGATAAGAATCTCCTGTCATCAATCAAACATATATTGTTTGCACCATAGACATTACCATAAATGTCTAGTATATTCTGCTTGTTTTTATTTGAGATTACATTCTTGGCATCCCTAAATGAACCTAAAGTTGGTTTCTTGTAGCCAACTAAATATTTTAATGAACATATATTTCACCTTTTTGAATCCATAAATGAATACCATAAGGAAATGTCAAAATATATTGATGCATTACCTTTCAAGTCAACACTAAAATATCATTCAAAGTATTAAGTATTCCCGAATCTAAAAATTGGAACCATATTACGAGGTATTTTGTCGCCAATACTATAAATTCCAAGCAACAAACCTTCAACTCAAAAAACTAGTAATTTCGAGGATTAACATTAGGATCTATAAAAACAACTCAGAATCAATGTAAGCTTCCAAAAGTGATTAAAAAATGCATCAAAGTATTTAATCACAACTCAAAAACAACTTTTAAAATAACCTATAAAACTAAAATATCATCTCAATCACGGTGAAGATATAATTATTGCCTACTTATAAATTTATAATCTCAACAGTAAAATAAAGAGTGACCATATGACTATGCAAATGAATATCATTGTAAAAATCATTTTCAAATAATTAATAGTTATATATTTTATGTTTCTTTATAAATTTTGAATGCCCTCCACGAAACTCAAACCATAACACAATATATGTGATATGTTAATGTAAAAATTATTCATCAACCACATATCTTTAAAACAATTTTCTTCATTGGATTTCTTCCTCACCATAAATTTTTTTGGAGGGTTTCCCTTTGGGCCCATTGTAACACACAAAGTGTTTCTAAGGCTGAAAATAATACCATCTCTACTCCAAATGTTTTGGAGATATTTTTCTCGAAATTTTATCTTCTATGCAAAAATGTTATTTACATTAAATAATAAATGGTTTGAATTCAAATGATATTTTTTTTTATCAAATCCTTAACTTTTTCATAAGAGAGATAGCTGGACCAAAATTCCACTTCACATTTTTTTGTTAGTATCTTTAAAAATTCCTTGATCCCACCTCTCAAGTTGAGAGGCTCCTTACCAAACTTGATTTTCAAATCTTTGTAGGACTGGTTTTTCTCATAAAGAAAACCATCCAAATCTAAAATAATTAAATAATCCATTTAGCCAACCGCACATAAGTAAAATTTTCTCAATTGTATGCAATTTGATATTAACCAATTCAAATAATAAAAATTCATAATGTTAACACTTACTGATTGAAACCCTATCTTGGATTCCCTCACACTCCCCCTCTATAGGTTCTTGTGATGCTCATTCTATTTAAAAAATTAAAATCAATTCAAAATAAATTCTAAGTTGATGTAAAAAAATATGTGAAACAACTTGATTTTATATAATATTGCATAAATGTAGTTGTATATTAGTGACCAGTAGGCGTAAGCCAACTATAACAAAGTAATTTATTTTTTATTTTGTACATTTAAATATTAACCAATAAACCAAAAATTTACTTAATTCATAATAAATCTAATTAAAATATGCATGTTAATGACCGCTAGGTAATAAATATTACAAATAAACTAGTTTGTTATAGGTTCCCTCAATTATGAGGATCTTATAAATGTTTTTATTTATAATTGTATAGGACTACCATACCATTTTTCATTTGTGAGTTCATTCATGACGTGACAACAACCTCCCCATTTGGCATCAAATCTGAAAAAATGATTTTTTTAATTAAAAATATGTAAACAATGATAATCAAAAACATCTTGTAGCAATAAATTTATAAAATGAGTATTTCCCACTCACCTTTTATATATTCATTGGATGGATGGTCAGCGACATATAGGGAAACAAGTTCAATTGGTTCTGACATACTAAGATCAATATCATCTCCTCTGTTTGTATGTGGAGAGGAAGAGATAGTGTCTTCTTCTATTGTTTTGTTGTCTACATAAATATTGTATGTATCAGTTCAAATGCATTAAACTAATAGAATTGTTTAAAGTGATCTTAATCAATGTACATTTTTTCAAATGAAAATTGTAATGTTGTAAAAATAGTTCTTGATCATGTGATTGAACAATAAAAAACCACAGATAGACCTGAGTCAACCAAAGATTACACTGTAACACTACCATCGTACAATACTATAATTGGAGAATTCTCAGAAGCGAGTTGAGTGAACATATGAGACCAAAACCCATAAGATCTCTCATAAATAAAATGACGTGTCTTTCCTTGTAGACCAATTTTGCTTGTAGTAAAAATTTCAGCGGAAGATGATTGTCGTAATTATTTTACCTCAATACCTCTTTCTAGCCCCAAGTGCACCGACTTATCACCCAACATTTTTGGGTTCTCACTCGAGGTGAATGCGGATTCTGAGCCCCTCCTTTATGTGATCTTTACAAGAGATTTCTGCCATTAATGGAGTATTATTATGCGAAACATAAGTACATGCATCTACTTAAAAGGTAAAAGATATAACTAACAGATCTACACATCAATGCATCACAAAAGGTAAATAAAAATTGTATGAAGCAAAAGGAACCAAATCGAGTCATGACAAGACAAATAATAGGAGGTTTTACACCCCTAAACAAGATGTACATAATAGATCCATTTATGTTAATTTAAAATTTTTCTAGTAGCCATACTACATTGAAAAGGGTCATCTCGGACCATATAAATCAAATGACATAAGTTCAACCTGTAAACTCATATGGTTATAGATCATAACTATGATTTCCCCATTATAACCCTTGTTAAAAACCCCATTACCCATACATATGCTTAATGATACCCCTTACAACACTCTAGCACTAAGAACTATAAACCTTAGCATAATGAGCTCAAAAGCCTTAGCATTTCCTAACATTTATGTAACATCTCATTACCCTCCTCTCAAGCACTCATGTACCTTCTAGCAACTTCACACTACCTTCTCCCTTTCTACCCCTTTTCTTCTATTTTTATGTCCTAACTTTAATTCTTTAAATAGGATCAACCTCCACCACCACAACTTCTCTCATGAGCAAATTGTGTGTCAAGTGTCAATGTGGTCCTATATTTCTGAATTCTTATCCTCTTTGCAAAACCTTCCACTAACTGTCATTTAATGCCTTTGGGAATATTCACTACATGGAATATCCTTTTATTGGCCTCCAAGGTTCCAGGGTAGCACCATATCCACTTATCATGCCTAGTTAGGTCCTTATGTTTTTCCTTAAGTGACTCCATGATGCCAAATATGGATAAGTCCTTTAAACCCTTGTTTTTCCTCTCATGTGTGCCCTGGTTTCACTTAAACCATCTTTCGCACGCTTTCCCCTAAGCTTCATTCTATTTACTGATCTTGTGTGTATGCCTCTTGGTACTTAGCCAATATTTAGGGTTCAAAAATTATCCATCCAATCCATTGTAATTTATGTTATATCCCCATCGTGAACATCACAATTATGCACAATAGTTATTGTGTACATAAGAAAAAAGAACTTAAATTTTCTAATGTTGTCATAAAATCTATAATGGCCTTCCACTACTCATTCCCCCTTTTTTGACTTTTTCCATGTATTTTTTAATGTCTCTCTTAATAGTTTTGAAGAAGCAACAAATATGAGGACAATAATTACACAATTTAGTATACTAGATATGACAAATGTAAGCAGGTCCATTATTGTATCAAAAGTGAGTACACTAGACAAATTGTAAAAGTATGTGATCACACATTCTACATTGAATAGATTTGATGATGAAATAAAACATATTGCTGACTAGAGCTAGAAGGAATATGCACATTAATAGGTAAAGTCTTTGGTGTCTTCCATCCTTGCTGAAATATTTTCTTCCATTGCACTCACGTAGTCATCTATAATTGTTTAAGTTTCTGTGAGAAAAACTTTACCATTTTATCATCAAATTTTCTTTTTGTCGATTTTTCACTTCCTCTAGAATCAACTTTTTTTTCCTTTAGGATCTTCTCCCAAGAGTACACACAACTGGTGGTAGTGAGAATTATGCACACCATATTTTTCAACAATATTTTTTTCCATGCATTCTTCCAATACATGATTACCTAGATATTTACTTTTAACATATTTTAGAAATTTTTCTCTCATATTTCTATAATCTTGTAATCTTTTGTAGTAAGTATCAAAAGTCCGCTATGATGTTTACTTGAATACAAATGAGTTAGAAATACTCTCCCTACTTACACTTCATCTAGTAGAGTTGATACCTGCTCATTTTTCATTCTTCTTGCTTGCAGGTCTAAAGTAATTTTCCATGAACCTTGCCAATGAATTTAGTTGAAATTTAGGATGGCTATCCTTAAAAGGAGAACAAGCCTTCCCACCAGATTTAAATAACTCAATTGTTGTTATTAATTTTGTCCATATGTCCTCTGATAAATATAGAAATGTATTTTTTCATGAAGGGCATGTCTCTAAAAATATGATAATAGCAAGACATTACATCTCGAAACACTACATTAAAAGAGGAAATAGTGTATTTACTTTCTACATATTAAGAAATTAAATTTTAAGAACAAATATGTTATAATTAAGTTTCGTTACCTTAAAATCATTTGACTTTAAGTTTCCCACCCCAAGCCTCTGAGGACATCCTAGGGATCTACAAATTATTTGAGCCTTACAGAGTACATTAATAAAATTGGTATCAATCCAATTTTTGTTTACATCATTTTTTTGCTGGAAAATGTTAGGAATGAATTCGCAAGGAGCATGTGAAGACATAATGTGAGCCTTTCTAAACTACATAATAGTATGTAATGACTTGCATTTTCTTTCAGCTAATAAACATTTTAAACACAAATGGTATGTTGACCTTCGAGAATGTAGAACTACACGTCATCCCTTTTCAAGTCATCTAGATCCTCAAGTTGTAGAAGTTCCTTTATAAAATATAAAAAGGGAAGAAGAAGTTCATTCCTCAGTGTATGAATAATATTAATCAACATTGAAAATACAATAAGGTGAACATTATCATCATGCAAAAATGTAATTTATATTTTGTAGGTGCCAAACGGCACCTAGAAACTTCAATTGGAAAAGCATCACCATTGAACATGTTTTTTGTAATTGTTCAACATTTAAAGTTTATGTTTTCTCAAATATACTGGTCACAATCTTCAACATCAAAGCTGATTTTTATTCTTCTTCATCCCTTGAAAGTTTTACTTAGATGGATCTATCTCTAACTTAGAAAAATAAGATCTCCTCAGCAAGGTAAATAGCTTTGATGTTTCGGTAAAAAATGAAAAAAATTCTATTCAAATAATGACAAACAAAAAAGTTATCCTCGTTTTTATACAATTTATTAAATAACTAAATTCATTTTGTTATGAAATTCAATGACATTTCCACAACTTATTTTGTTTGATTGCATGAAATTATCTAAATTCCAATGATATTTAAGATAAGAGCATGCCTTATTTTCTTACAATGAAACTTCTAACTCAATGTAAATAATAAGGCACTTATTCATTTAGATGTCAATGCGTTTAACTTGAATATGCAATGTTTTCTCATCAATAACTTTTGAATTTAGTACCATACCGACTTCACTAACAATGTCCTCATCAACAAAAAATAACCACAGATCACCGTGGTAATTTTCTAGGGAATGAATTTCTACAAACTAGTCATCGTCTCTCTTTTTCTTATCCTCTGCTCCTTCGGTCAAAGGAATTTACATGAAAAAAGTATGGAAAATGGAAGACATATTACCTGAAAAAGAAATTAAACAAAATAATTTATCATAAGTAATTAGAAAGGAAAATAATTGTTTCTCAATAGTGCAATAGCAATGAGATGTCGTATCTTAATGTCATTATTTTCATAGAGTAAAATTCAATAGGAATAAATATTTATAGCATAGCAATCTCTAGGAATACTTCAACCCTCCTTTAGTTATAAAAAACAAGAAAGAATTAATAAAAAAAAATTATGCATTGCACTAAGCAATTTAAACAATGAGTCACTATTAAATATGGTTTGTTTCAAGTAGTGATTTTTGGCTAGAAGTGTAGACTAGCATCTGCTAGCATCTATATATTCCCATCACTATAAAAAACATATTTCAATTACACTACACCATTGTGAAAACCTGGAAACCAACATGGGTGATAAGGGTCGAGAATTGAATATTTAATAATAAAAAATATTACATGTCGTGATGTGTTTGGGTGTTGTAATTAGGTGCCTTTTATAGTTATCATAAGCTATATCATGTATATCACATAATTGAAATTGGCTAGTATATAGGAAAATGTATAACAACCACTAGGTTCAATTAGTAATCAAAATTTATGGTTTCTTACTCCTTAATAGTTTCTTATTTTAGAATTAGTGATCGAATAACAAAAAATCATGGTAGAACCTAGCATTCGCTAGGATACTTGCAATGGATAATCTACCTAATAGGTGCTAGGCTTAAGATTACAAGTTTTACTATTTTTTTTTATTCTCTTAAATCTACGTGTGTATTGTATTCTCTTGAATATTCTTGTGTTAATTACTTGTATTCAAAAAATTGGTAAATATTTTTAATTATGTGTATTCGTGAAAGTGTTAAATATATATCTGTTCTTTAAATATTAGTTGTCTTCTCTTGTCTTGGAACATCAAAGAAATGAAAATTCTTGGAAAACACTAAGGTATTAATGAAATTTTTTAGTGACGTTAACTATTTAATCAATAAAAATTCACTATCTACATTATAGACACATATTAGTGTTGAAGCATAATAATAGAAGTACATATTTTAAACCTAAAGATGTATCCTATTCATCTTGGCCCTACATATTTTTAGAAATTACCCGTTAAACAAAATAGTCCGTAACAATTTACTAAACATTGAATACAAAGATGCACATGAACCTTCCACAGAATAAAGGATCGGAGGTGAAGATCAATGTTTGTTTTAATTTTTCCAATTATTCGTTGATAAGAAGGATAATGGCCAATAGCCTCTACAATATCGGGAATCCATTTTAATGATGCAAAAAACAATCTCAACAACTTTTTTGTCATTGTTTGTAATTATTTTATATTAGTTGGACTATCCCTAATATAGCCAAGTCCTTGAGTACATACCTTCGAGAAGATGACACCTCATGTAGTTCTAATTTTATATTTTGTGTATAAAATGTAACCCATATATTTTTATATAAACAAAAATTCTTTACAAGCAATAAGCACCTTTGTTTAATGAAAGGTAAGTGTCGTTAGTTAAGGCTGGTAATAAAGATAGACACATAGTTAGGCAAGTTTAGATCATAGTAGAGGAAATGAGCCAGTTATCATGAATCCTAATGTAAGAGGTTACTAGAGCCACTTAATAATCATAAAAATATAAACAAAATACCCTTTAAGGGAGGGGATAATATTGGTACACCCTAAGTTAGGAGGTCCACAAAATCAATTGTTTATCATATAAGATTGTGATTTTTTCACTAATATGAAGTTCAGATTTGTGTTAGCTTATATTTTTATTTGGAATGTTTAATTGGAGGGAAATTCATATTTTGGATTGATTTAAAATAATAAATTTTAGTTACATTGTAACAATGGTGAAACCAATACTTGAATATGGGTGAAAATTCTTGAAAATTGAATTTTTATACTTGTACATGGGTGAGAGGTTTTACATGTCATGATGTAATTAGCTACTCTACATAATTATTATTACAAAATAAATAAATAATCTGCTACATAGTACTATGAGAACTATTTGATATTGTATGATCAATAGTCATGTCAACTATTGGACCATGTTCACCTATTGGCCCATCTCCCCTAATAGTTCTTGATTTTTCGAATATGTAGATTTTCTTTTACAAATTTTAAATTATATGGAGAACATTTTTTAAGGGATTTAAAATAAGCATTTTTTAATACAAAGGAATTTAAGGCAAACCATTACTTGAGAATAAAATCACCTTTGATGGGTTTTCTATGTGTCACCCTTTCATTGGATAATTTATTGATGAGACTTGATGTGACTTACTTTATTGGCTACTTTTTATATAATTTTTAACTTCAATTTAAACAACTAATGGTACTTTATTTCACATACCCACTAACGGTCATTGGCTCCTTTTCCCTAGAACAAGTAGATCATAATAGAAGAAGTTATTTTTCCCTAGCTAATGACTCAAATACTAATGAATTAATTATTAGAGGTGACTCCCATATTATTTTTAACACCATCGTTTAAAAGAAGACCTTGTCAGGGATAATCAATATTGTGTGATTAAAATTCCGTTTGTATGTTCTCATTAACTTTAGACCAGACCTTAAATCTTATCTATTAAGATAACTACTAAATAGGTAGGTTTTGTGAAAATCATGGGACTCACCAACCATTTTGTGATAAGATTTGCAATAAATATGTTGATTCACTAGAATCATCACCTTTTCCAATAAAGGTTAACATTAAGGCCAATGGAAAGCTTGTCTTAATTTCAATCATTTGATGACACACTCACTCCATATATTTATCTAAAGACTCCCCCTTGTTTCCACACCTTTTGGGTTTTTTTTCACAAGATTTCATTTATTATGTCATGGTCGTACCAATGTTTCCTTTCATGAAATTTTCCATGGATGTGGGTGAAATATGATTTTATAACAAAATATCACTTTGCCATTTTAAATCCATTTTTTGGTTTGAATCTAAGAAAGACCTGGTTGTAATTGAGGGAGTTCTTAGAGATCATTATATTTCTCTAGAGGGACATCTTAGGGTAAATGCAAAAGTTTCTTTGATGTTCATTTGTCATCTTCTTATCATTCATCTAGCAAAGGATTGAGATTTGGAGATGGGTCGTCACTTTGGATCAAGCCGAGTGTATAGGCTTGGCATGCAAGTAGAAATGGAAAAAACCTCGAGTGATTCATGGTCTATACTTTCGATTCTTGCTATAAACAAAATTTTTTGGTGCATGCGAGATGTTTTGACAGATTTTTTCAACCGACTTGACATCCTAAATCATTTCTTATTTGAACTAGAAAAAGGTGGTGAGAATTCATCGATGGGAAGTAGGTCTCTCCACTCTCCCCGACTTGGATGTTATGTTTGCACCACTACAACAGAACCGACACATTGGGATTTTTTCACAAGTAAGGTCGTGAAGCATATGATTGGTTAAATAGCCATGATCTTGGTGAAAAGAGAAAAAAATTTGAACCACCAATGGAAAGCATTTTCATGCCTATTATATTCAAGGTTACGGAGATGTCATCTGATTCAGATAAATAAGTGTTTCTAAAATCCATCACGTTGTATATTTTTTTGTTTGTTATATAGTGTTGTCATTTCCATTGTTATTTATTCATACTATCTGGTTTACTGGTCTAGGGTTTTTGTATTCCCAACCACTTGTGTTTTTTGGCATATTCCATTGCATTTTTTACCAAGTTATTACATCTCATTATATCTATAATGTAAAGGGAAAGGGATCCTTAAACCCTACTTTAACTATAAAATATAATAAATCATTAGTAGAAGTTTATGTTGTGTACTATAGTAAGCAATTTAAACAATTACTTGCTATTAAATTTGGTTTGTTTCAAGTTTTCAATTTCTTGGTAGAAGTGAAGACTAACGACCTCTAGCATCTATATATTCTAGGATATCTTTCCGTTAATGTAAAAAAATAATCTATATAGCTTTAGCTTTGAGTGGAATTAATGCAAGTGATTAATTATCCTAGCAGTTGATAATCTCAAGACTGTGTTATGTTACACAAATGCCACAAAATAATCTACAACCCTATGTTCAATATCTTGGTGTTGGATCTTAATACATATTTAAGTTTTTAGTTGAGTCAATATTCAATATCTTGAATGCAAAAAAATATTTATCTTATCAACCATTAATTTTAAGTTTTTATTATGTTACACCAATGCAGTGGAATAATCTACGACCTTAGTGGTTGCTAAGATTTGAATATAATGTGATAGAATTCCAATAACATATTGAATTCAAAGTGGCCACAATGTAGAATAATTCATTTTGGAATATGTGTATTCTGCATAACCATTTAAATTAATCTTGTATTGGAATATTTTTGTCTTGGAACATCAAACAAAGAAAGTAAACATCCACCCTAGCGGTCGCTAGTCTTATAAGGTAGTATTATAACATATAAATATAATAAAGGAGAATAGTTATTTTTAGTCGGGTCATTATAAATTTTCCTTTATGCAAGGAAACAAATATCCCAAAGTGGCCGTTAATCTCAAGAATTTTTTATGTTGCACCAATGCTATTTAATAATCTTCGACATTAGTGGTTTCTAGGATTCGAATATCATGGTAAGATTATGATAAATTAATATGGACATATAAATATATTGGTAGGAACACATTATCTAAGCAGGACATAGAGGTGGACATGGGTCCTTAATGTCCACCAAGAGATCCACATTCAAAGCACTCCACTATGTTCCGCTTAGTCCATATGGAAATTTTTGACCCTTACCTCAAGGTGTCCCCATGGCCACTTATTGAAAGAATCCAATGAACTCAATGGGAATGGAAATTGGGTTGATGATTACAAATTACTTGTAAAGTTTGGATGGAAAATGCTTTTATTATACAAGAGCTATGAATTGGAGAGGTGGAGGAGAATTTTCTCTTAGCGGGACATAGAGGTGGGATTGGTTGATTAATGTCTTCTCGAGTGATCTACATTCGAATCACCCTACTATGTTTTCTTGGTCCATATGGAGAAGTTAGACCCCTACACCAAGATGTCCCCATGGCCACTTATTGAAAGCATCCAATGAACTCAATGGGAATGGAACTTGGGTTGATAATTACAAACTATTTGTAACTCATAAATAGCCCAAGACCTTAAGCTCATCATGTCTTCGAATATTTGTTGTCTAGCCATGTATTTGGGTAACATGTTGAACCCAGTGGCATAGGCTTAAATTTATATTTACAATCACCAGTATTGAGGAAAGAAATGTAGTGAGAAACCACCTTAGCGGTCACCATTCATTAAAAATAATATTTCAAAATTTAAATATAATAACTGGGAGCATAGTTAGATTTTCAATCGAGTGGTTATAAATTTTCATGATGGCAAGAAAAAAGTATCCTAACGCATTGACCTTAAGTGTTTTTATTTTCCTCGAGTGATATGTAATTATATTCAACCGTAGTAGATAGTAGGAATATCATGCAATAAAATTTGAATAGCATTTTGTACTTAGAGGCTTCCTAGCTACACTATTGGTGTTGGAGTTTAATTTAGTATTGAGTTTTCAGTGGGTTCATTAGTCATTATCTTGAATGCAAGACAAGAATTATGCTAGCAATCACTAATATTAAGTATTTATTATGTTACACCAGCACAAAGGATTTGAATATCGTGATATTCTTTGAATAACCCATGTAAATCTAGAGTGGGGTGTATTATGAGAAATGAGGTCAAGGAAAAAATTATGATGGGCTCCTTTATATTGTAAAATGGCACTTGCAACCTCATTGAAGCCCAAACCCTCATAGAGGGTATCAAGCTAGCATTTTCCAAAGGTTGTGATAGTCTCCAGGTAGAAGGAGATCCATAATTCATTTTCCATGTAATTTCTAAGGGTTATACCATATCTTAGTAATTGAATTTGTTCATTTCAACATTATTTTTGGCTTTGCAAATAGAAAACTTGGAGTATAAATCATGTCTTTTAGGAAGCTAATAGTGCCGCTGAAATTATTACCAATGTAGCTATCGATGGTCTCAACATTGCATTGATATTGAATCATTCTTAAGATTAGGTCGGTCTAATAGATATCATTTCACATGAAGGAGGGTGCAGATTAAGCTCTCGGAATTAATGAAAATGGCGAGCGTCTTCCCATTTTTAGATGGACGTTGGATTCTTTTCCCTCATTCTCTCCCTTTCATCTTCCATGTTGGTGAATCATGGGTTTCCTTGGCTTCCCCTTCATCTCTCTATGTGGCGAGAGGCAGGAAATGGCATACTCCTCGGCCATTTCTTAGAGGTGCATCGAGAAGTATTATAATATACCTTTGTTTGCAAGGCCAAAGTTATCGAATGTGTGTTAGGAGAATATTTTCTACTGGAATCTCCTAGGGCATAGGATAATTTTTATATAACAACAACCTTTGTTTTAAATTATCTTCTACTTCATCCAGTTTTGGCAGAATTCAAAGTTGTAGCAAAGTATTTTATTTACCCGATTCATCGTTTTATTTTACATGAGGAATTGGATGGTTTTCATATTCCTAACCCCCTACTTTGGGTGGAAGAAATCTACGAGTAGGAAATTGGAGTTGTGCACATTAGTCATTAGATGGGTGAGAAACATAGGGAACTACTTCTTCATGCAGAGAATGTTCATGCTTCCTTCTAGTACAACAACTTGCATCCCAACATATTGTATCCCTTGAAGATACTCGAAGCTCGGTTTTCTATATATTTAGCAATTGATCATCTCAATTCACTTACGGATCATGAAAAAGGAGCCTTCTTATTTCTTCTTAGAAATGTCTCGTCATGGGTCGGTGGCGCTACAATCATTGGTGTTTGGGTCGGGAGGTAGATCGAGGTAGTGATGGAGGAGGATGAGCTTCGAGTGGTGGATGGCCCCTCTCGTGGGATTTAGTAATGGATTATGTTTTTAGGAACTGATTGAGCCTTCCTTTTGGCTCACTATTGGCTAGGTTCTATGTTTTTAGAGTACGTTTTGGCTCTCCGACTAGTTCTTGTCTGGCTTCTTTCTTTGGAGAATTTTTTGTTGTGGGATTTGGGATCTTCGGTCTTGTTTGGTTTTAGTTTGGTTCTATTTGTATGGTTGGGGTCCCATAACCCTCTAGTTCAAAGCTCTGGTCAAAAGCGTTTAAATTTAAAAAAAAACATATTAAACTCAAGTGGGCCTTGAATGTTGAAAATTTTGTTTTAGAATATGTGTATTCTAGAAAACCATTTAAATTAATCATATCTTTAAATATTTGTTGTCTTGAAACATCAAATAAATAAATTAAACATTTATTATAGTGGTCGCTAGTCTTAGAAGGTAGTATTGTAACATCTAAATATAATAAAATAACTTATTTTTCACTTAGGTCATTATAATTGTCATGTATACAAGGCAAGAATATCCTAGTGGTCGCTAATATAATTTATTTGTTATGTTGTACTAATGCTTTTAATAAAATTTGACATTAGCGGCTATTAGGCTTGAATATCATTATAGGATTCTCGATAAATTAATACGAAAATCTAAATATAATGGTAGGAGACCTTTCTCTAAGTGGGACATGGAGGTGGGCTTGGGTCATTAATGTGTGCGAGCGATCCACATTGAAGCACCCATTATGTTCCACTTGGTCCATATGGAGAAGTTTGACCCCTACCTCAAAGTGTCCCCATGGCCACTTATTGAAATTATCCAATGAAATCAAAGGGAATAGAACTTGGGTTGATGATTACAAACTACTTGTAACTCGCCAATAGCCTAAGAACTTAAGTTCATCTCGTCTTCTAATATTTGTTGTCTAGTCATGTATTTGAGTAACATGTTGAGCCCAATAGATGGTAGACTTAAATTTTAGTTTGGAATTCATATGATAGAATTTGAATATACAATTGAGCTCAATAGCTATTAGGCTTAAATTTTCATTTAGAATCACCAATATTAAGGAAAGAAATGTAGTGAGTCACCACCCTAGCTGTCACCATTCATTGAAAATAGTATTTTAAAGTTTAAATATAATAATGGGGAGCATAATTATATTTTTAATCAATTGGTTACAAATTATCCTAAATGCAAGCAACATGTATCCTAGAGGCTGCTAACCTAAAGTGTTTGTGATTTTCTTATAGCGCTATGTAATTCTCTTTGATAGTGTGACGCTAAGAATATCATGTAATAAAATTTGAATAGCATTTTATACTCAAAGGCTTCCTAGATAAACTATTAGTGTTGGATTTTAGTTTAGTATTGAGTTTTTATTCGGGTCATTAATCTATATCCTTAATTCAAGACAAGAATTATCCTAGTGGATGTTAATCATAATTCTTTATTATGTTACACCAACGCATTGGAATAATCAATTACCTTAAAAATGCGGCATCTAGGCTTCAAATATCATGTGATAGACTTTGGATAACATATTGAACTCAACAGCCGCAATGCAAAAATTCATTTTAGAATATGTGTATTCTGGAAAATCATTTAAATTAATCTTATCTTTGAATATTTTTTGTCTTCAAACATCAAAGAAAGAAATTAAACATCCACCTTAGCAATCACTAGTCTTAGAAGGTAGTATTGTAACATCCAAATATAATAAAGGATCTTAGTTATTTTTTCAGTTGGGTCGTTACTAATTGTCATGTATGCAAGGAAACAAATATCCTAGTGGCCGCTAATCTCAAGTATTTGTTATGTTTCACCAATTCTATTTAATAATATTTGACATTAGCGGTCACTAGGCTTCAATATCATGGTAGGATTATGATAAATTAATATGAAAATATAAATATAATAATGGTGCTTAGCTCGGTTTTCAGGTGATCCATCCGAGTTTTAGCTTATGTGATTCAAGTAGAATATTAATAGCCGCTAGTCTCCTTGTAATTTGAAAAGCGTATTTAGGAAAATCTTTGATATTTGTCTTGTCTTGGAATATTTTTTTCCTTGTGTTGTTTTGTAATAACTAGGAAATGTTGTAAACATTGAGCTTAGTGGCCTCTAGTCTTGAGATATTCTATTTTAAAATTTTAAAATTGTTACTTTAGATTGGCTCATTTATCAAGTAATTCGTTAATAATCAGTAAATAGAATTTATGTTTGTAAATAGAATGATTAACATTTATATAATATTTAAGAGTACATTTTATGTGTTTACCATTTACTAAACATAAAAATGTAAATACAATGCATTTAATTATTTTTACATGGGAAAAAAATATAAAAATTATCTATATAAACACATGAATCAAGTGAGAATCGAATATTGAAGTCTTATTCATGACTATTTCATTCATATTAAAAAATCATTAAAGAAAGTAAAAATTATTACCTATACTTGTAAAAAAATAAAACCATTACGATTTATAAAAAAGAATATGCAACTCTTTTTTTTGTTTAGAGATATATGACAATGCTTACGGAAAAAATAGATGAAAAAGAACAAAAAAACAAAGAACAGATAGAAGGGATGAAAAGGAAATCCATTTAACAAACAAGAATACTTGATTGATAACTGAACATAAAAAAGCAGGTTATTTGAAGCATTAAATATTTTAAAAGGGATTACAAAATCTTCGGTAATAGGTAGACAATAATGTGGTTTTGATAAGAATATGGAATGAAACTACAAAGGTGCCAAAGTTAAAGGTAAGGATGGATTGTGGTGAAAAACACAAGAAATAGGTGAATACAAAGTGGCTGCAAGTTCCCAACATCAACTACAATACACATACAATAACATAGATGATTTTGATAAATACCTATTTTAGTTGTATCTAATATTTTTGTGTGCTTGATAATATCTATTGTAACTTCGTATTCTCTCTAAAACACGATGTCAATGATATTCTATCTACAACTTGTTTTACTCATCTCTTTTGATTCCATCCTTTGTGGGCTTCTTGATTTGCGCTATGACCCGTGATCTATCCACAATCATTATTTTCTGTCTTGTTTTTGTGCCCCCAAACTTTATTATGATCATTGCCACAACTTACCGTTCAAAAAAACCTCTAGGAATTGAGCACTCGAACAGGTAAATTTGTGCTACGCGTGTTGTATTCTAATTTATAAAGCTCCTTTTCTATGCTTAAAAAATAAAAAATAAACCCTAATATATATTTCTCCGGTTTATTTAGTTTTTTCCAAATGCATTCAATGAAATAAATTAAGAAAATTGAAAAAAGTGGGAATAGGAAATCTCAAAATTTGAATTTCCACTTCTTAAAGCAAAAGTGTGTGATTTTGATATTTCAAATATTGGCATTTAATGTGGGGGATTTTTCATATGATACTTTTAATTAACCCGTCATTAATGTTTGCATTTAATTTGAGGCATATTGTTGGATACGGGCAAATCAAATTCATTAATTTTACCTACTTTAGAAATAAGTGGGACAACGAAATTTTTTTCTTTTGTGAACACTCGTGAAAACCACAAATATTAATTTAAGCATAATAATAAACCATTCACAAAATAGAAGTGAACATTAGGAAACAATTTTTTTTAATTTTAATAGAGTGATATATGCCTAGTTAATTATTAATGTTTATTGAGTGCGACTTCGATAATTTTCAAATATATTGCATGTAATTCAGGGGATAGCATGGGATTTGAGGAAATCAAATTTATTAATACTACCTACTTTAGAAGCAAGTGGGACATAAACAAAAGTTTCTTTGTGGATTTGTGTAAAAATGACAATTGTTAATTTTGACATAGTAAAAACTATTTAAAAAGAAGAATTAAACATTAGGAAACAAAAAAATTAAATTTTTAAGGAGCGATATATGCCTTGTTAATTATTAATTTTTATCTAGTGTGAATTTGGTATTTTATAAATATAATTCACGTTAATTTGGGGAATAGTGTGGGATACAGGGAATTAAAATTTATTAATACTACCTACTTTAGAAACTGGTGGGACGACATCAAAAGTTTCTTTGTTTTTTTAATATTGGCAAATAGTTTTTTGAAAGGGACTATACCCTTGAATACAAAATAAGGCCTATAAGCCGGAATAAGAGAGAGGAGCAGAGTAGCTGTAGCACAGTTCAAGAGTTACAACAAAATCAACGTAGCCCAGAAACAGCTACACAGACAAGACTTAACAGCAAAACAACGGCAAAAAAACAGCAAGACGACAGCCAAGAAACAGTAATATTAACAATAAAGAGCAGTAGAAGTATCCAGGACTACTTCTTGGCCGCTTGATCAATACTGATCTTGACTTTTTTCCAAGCTTGAAACATGCCTAACGCGGTCATTTGAGCAGCATCCATCTTATCGAGCTCCTCAATGGTTCTCTTGCTCTCTTTATCATTGCCCCAAAGCGCTGCCGGGACACCGCTTAGATTTGAAACACTCTTGGCATGACCCACGATAAACTCCTCGATGGCCCTAAAGGCTGCAATATTGTAGTCATGTCTGGTCTTAGCCTTCCCAAGGCGGGAGTCTAAGGAGGTCAGCTTTTTGTATATGTCATCAATCTGACTATTGTCAATGCTCCCTTCCCCCTCCATGCTTTTTTTGCCTTTTTGCTTAGCAAGGTTTTTGACCTCAACCTTCAGCAATTTAATCTCTGCCTCTAAGGCCTCCAATTTCTTAGAAGGGTTATCCATCTGTGCCTCCCGGGGACTGGCACTTCTAATGTTCAGCAGATCACGAGCAATGTCAAGCTCAAGAGGTTCATCCCCCACAGCAGCAGTCTCAAGGTTGAGTCTCCTAGAAGCCCTAGTGACTCGTTTAGAGGTAGAGGCAAGGTGGGTGGCAGGGGCAGCAGCAGGAGGAATAGAAGGAGAAGCATGAGCAGCCGGCATGGGGGTAGCAGCACCTAAGGCGGGGGCAGCAGCAGGGGCAGCAGGGGAGACAGGACTGGCGGCAGCAGAGCCCATCAAAGGGGGAGCCGGGCTGGGAGAGGAAGGGAGACCGGGGTACTTAAGAAGGCAGAGTTTGTGGATAAGCAGAATAAGCCCTTGGTGCAAGGGAACCACCCGGGTATGTTTCTGGAACTCCAAAATGGAGCGCTCAAGAGAGTTTAACAAATAGTGCGGGAAGCAAACCAACCTATTCCTACGGAAGTGGTTCAAAAAGACAAGGTGCTTAGCAGGGACAGTAACAAACCTGCCTTCCAAGGAGATGAATCGAATCATCATGCGGGTGACTTCATCGTACGGAGATGGAATTGAGCTTACAAGCAGACCCGCAGTGCTGAAAATAAGCTTCTCATCCTCCTCCACAAATCTTCTTTCTTCAACCTCTTTGATAACCCTCTTGTTGAAGAAGCGGTACCCTTCCAGGCTGAGGCCAGTCGCTTCAGCTATGAGCTCTTCATTGATAAGAATTTTCTGCCCCCCATAGTCGACTGTCCTCCCATTCCATTCCTTGGCAAAGTGAACAGAGATGCTTTGATCATGCCCTTGCATCCTTTCAACAAAGCTGGTGAAGCCGCCAATGCTAAGAATGTTCCAAAGCTCCGTGTTTTCTTTCCAGTCAGGGTCCGCGCACGGCTCAATTTGACAGGGAGGCCCTCCCATCTTCACTGTGATGTGTTGGTTACAGCAATTTCCAGGATACCTTTGAGCGTGAAGAGTATTTCGTTTCTTGCTGTTGAAGGTCACATAAAAATAGGAACTATAGCCGTTGGTCTTCTCACGAACGGCTGTGTGATTGCTGATCTGAGCCTGCGGGAAGTCGCGCGTGAAAACCCTTTCCCTGTCAGCTTTCACCTTGTAGTTATCATCGGTTTTCATGGAGCTTAGCATCCGGATATCAACAGCTATTGTACCTCCCGCGTGCGTGATTTTTAAATCCAGATATCTCCACTTGAAGTTCCTTAAAAAAATCTTGCTATTATTTGAATTAGATATCATTTGCCACGCCATATACTTTAAAGCAGCACATGTGGAAGAATTTATGGATTTGATTTTCCTCCAAAGATTAAGGCATATCTCTAGAGATTGTTTGCATGTGAAGGTCCGCATGGATGCTGTTGTGGAGCTGATTAGGGATACTATCCTTATCCCATGTAGTGAAATTTATGTTAATGCCATAATTGGCCAGTGCATCCGCCAGCTTGTTGCCCTCCCTGTAAGTATGTACGATTCTGATACTGTTGAAGGTATGACTGATGCTTATGGACTCAGAGATAAAATCTTTAATATTCCAGCTGGGAGATGAGGACTGATTCAGAAGTTTAATAATATTAAGGGAGTCCCCTTCAACAATAAGGTTCTGGATATTTTGGGCCCGTGCAACTCTTAAACCCCAGAGAGCAGATAAAGCTTCGGCAAAATGATTGGTTTGAATTCCCATTTTTCCAGCATATGCAGCAATCAGATTGCCTTTGTGGTCCCGTATTGCCCCTCCTCCTGCTGCTGTTCCAGGGTTACCCTTAGAGGCGCCATCAAAGTTCAGCTTGAACCAATTGGAGTCAGGAGGATGCCATTTAATCAAAGATCTATCCACACTATTCCCGGGGTTGCTCCAATTACCAAACTGCCAATTAGATAAGATGTGCTCTTCATTCTCAGGATAACAATTGTTTTTGGGAGGTTTAAATCTGGCCATGTCCTCTTTGATGCCTTGGGAAATTTTGCCAATACTGAAATTATAATTCTGTTTCCTATTTCTGAAAATGATATTATTTCTATCCTTCCAGATCCTCCAAATTAAATGAGGGATGGCTAATTTCCAGATTCTTTTGATAGCACAATGTCTGAATGGTGGGTTCCATTGATTCCATAGCTGATTAAGATCCTCCGGCAACACCCAAAGAGCTTCGAATTTGGAAAGGACAAAGTTCCAAATTTTATTGGCATAATCACAATGAATGAACAGATGACTAATGTCTTCATAATCATTCCTACAAAGGTGACACCAATTGGGAATGATGAATCCTCTTCTCATCAAATTGTCAGTGGTGAGAATTTTACCTCTGATGGCCAGCCAAAGAAAAAATTTTATCTTGGGGGTTAACTCAGGCATCCAGATCAAGTTCCAGTTAAAATCAGATTGGTTACTATGTGAAAAGATTGGTATACCCAGATTTGACTGAGTATTTTCCATCTTGTGAATTACTCCAGACCAGCTCATCCTTGGAATCCAACTGACACAAAGGGAAGAGATCTAGAAGGTCTTGAAGGGAGGAAATAATTTGTTTCAGTTCAATACGCTCCATAGAAAGTCTTTTCCAAGTCTTGTTGGTGCCATTTCCTTCAATGTAGTCCTTGACTTTAGTTCCATACTTGCTTGTAAGGCTGTCCTTAGCCATCCCAAATCTCTCCAAGAGATTATCACTGGACCAGTTATCCTCCCAGAAGTTTATGTCACTGCCATCCCCCACTTTCCATTTGCTGCCCTGCTTTATGAAGTTTCTACTCTTAATCAGATTATTCCAAAAAATGGAACCATTGGGGAGTTGCTCATCATGCAGATAGGAGTAAACAGCTTGTTGATTCAAGTATTTTGCTTTAATAACATCAATCCAGGGTTGTTTCTCAGATAGCAATCTCCAGCCCATCTTAGCGATGAGTGCCTCATTCATTTTTTCAATATTTTTTATACCCAGCCCTCCCATAGTCTTTGGGGTGCAGACTTTATCCCAGGCCACTAGGTGAAATCTGAATTTCTCTTCCATGCCTTGCCATAAATTTTTTTTCTGAATCCTTTCAATTTTCTCTCTGAAGGAAGAAGGAATTTTGAAAAGTGACATGATATAGATGGGCAGACTTTGGAGTGTGCTTTTAATGAGAAGGCACTTACCAGCACTGGAGAGAATGGCCCCTTTCCAACCGGCCATTTTTTTCTGAAATCTCGTCAATAAATCATCCCACACCGTGTGAGAGACTTTCTTAGTGCCAAGAGGGAGGCCTAAGTACGTTGCTGGAAGAGCTCCAATTTTACAGCCCAGAATTTTAGCAATCTTGAGCTGTCTTTCCCCAGGGGTGTTAAAGAAAAAAATGATGCTTTTGTCATAGTTAATCTCTTGCCCAGAAGCAGATTCATAGAGCTGTAGTAGAGCCTTAATAGCTTTAGCTTCTACAACTGAGGCCAGAAGAAGAAGGATAGTGTCGTCCGCAAACTGTTGATGAGAGACAGCTTGGCTGAATGAAGTGGGTTTAGAACCATTTAAAAGGCCGTCTTCCACCGCTTTGCTAATTGTTCTACTAAGGCTGTCAGCTAAAAGGATGAAGAGCAAGGGGGAGATGGGGTCTCCTTGCCTTAGACCTCTGCTGCTGGTGAAAAATCCCACAGGCTCTCCATTAACAACCACAGAGAACCTGGCTGTAGATATACAAGACTTGATAATTTTTCTAAACTTTTCCGTGAACCCAAATTTGGATAAAATCCTGTCAAGGAAGACCCAAGAAACTTTGTCAAAAGCTTTATTCATATCAAGTTTAAGGATCATGTTTGCCTTTTTATTATTTTCCATGGAATGTATAGTTTCATGCACCATAATCACACCGTCTTGTATTATCCTGCCTTTAATAAAGCCACTCTGCTGCCTTGAGATGAGATCATTCATTATGAGCTGCAGCCTAGATGTAATGATTTTGGTGAAAATTCTAAAGATAGCATTAACAAGACTGATGGGTCTGAAGTCCTTGAAATCTTTTGCATCCATTTTTTTAGGTGCCAACACAATGTGCGTGTTATTGAGCTCTTTTAGAAGATTTCCCGTTCTATAAAATTCATTAACCGCTTTGAGTAGATCCTCCGAGCATATTTCCCAGAACTTCTGAAAAAAATTAATAGAGAATCCATCCGGCCCAGGAGCCTTATCTCCCTCAAGGGAAAAAACAGCCTTTTTCAGCTCTTCAAGCGTGACAGCTTTAGTAATATCTCTGAATTTCTGGTCCTCAATATTATTCTGAGGGATGGCCTCCAGCATGAAGGAAATAGCTTCCGGATTGCTGACATTTCTCTCTCTAAGAAGATTTTGGTAGAATTCAAGTGCTTGTTTCTTGATGTTGTTTGGATCTTTAGTGATACTTCCGTTGCTTTTAGAAACCTCTAAGATCCTATTACTGGCTCTGTGCTTTAGAGTGGTCATGTGGAAGAACTTTGTGTTCCTGTCACCCTCTTTAAGCCAAGATAGCCCTAGATTTAAGGCGCCAAAAGGACTCTTCTCTACTGCAGATCGTATGCAACTCAGAAAGAATTTTCTTTTCATTAACTTCATCTTCAACCGATCTCCCCATAGTATCCATTTTTAACTCAAGATCCTGAAGCTTCTGTTTTAACTCTTTCTTTTTTTCGAAGATATTCCCAAAAACATTTTTGTTCCAGAGTTTGACTTGTTTTTTGACATTTTTGAGTTTTTGAACCAATCTGAACTGAGCAGTGCCTTCCCCATTCCATTCCCACCATTCTTTTATTCTGTCATAGATATCATCATGCTCCATCCACATTTTTTCAAATTTGAACGAGCTTCTTGCAGGTTTGGTCCAATTGAGAAAGCTTAAAGCAATCGGATTATGATCCGATCCAATTCTGGGCAGAGAAGAGAGGTAAAAGTCTTGGCTAAGAATCCAGTTTGCTGAGATTAGTGCCCTGTCCAGTCTCACCTGAATGAACTCCTTTCCCAACCTTCTATTATTCCAAGTATACTTATTACCATGCAGATCCACATCAATGAGGTTATGTTCAGCGATAAAATCAGCAAAATCCTCCATTCCATTAGAGAAGGTGGGGGTTCCCCCAAACTTCTCACCTGGGTTTAGAGGGGAGTTGAAGTCTCCCATGATAAGCCAGTTAGCAGAGCTGTGCTGGTTTCTAAAGATTTTAAGATCAGCCCATAGTTTTCTTCTACCACTAGCAGAGTTAGGGGCATAAATATTAGACAAGATCCATTCACACTTTTTCTCAATAGTGACAAATTTAATTGCAAGATGATTAATATTATCACTAAGAATCATACCAGTACAGTGCCTTCTATCCCAAAGAGTAGCCAGCCCTCCGGAAGCACCCTGAGAATCAACAGCCGCCATTTCAGAGCTATCCCAAAAAAAAAAATTTTTAATATTATCCATGGTCATTGCTTTCATTTTAGTTTCTTGAAGAATCAAAATGCTGGGGTTACTGGAGTCTCGTAACTCCTTGATGCTTCTTTGCTTAGAGTAACCGTTAAGGCCTCTAATATTCCAAGATATGATCTTCATATGGAATGGTTGGTAGTTGGAATTGCTTGCTGGTTCAGTTGACGCTGAACACCATCTGCAATATCCCTCTCTGTTTTCTTAGCTCTGAGAGTCTTTTTAGAGGGTCTTCCTCTTTTTGAGCTTCCTCCAAAATCAGCTATTCGTCTAACTGAAGATCTGGTTGTTCTGGAAGTAGAGGTGTCCCAATTGTCAATTTCCTTTTTTTTTCACTATATAGTGATTCTGGATCCTTTCAAAACCTTCCATTCTTTTTTTTTTCTTTTTTGAGATGACCAATGTGAATCCAGAGTCTGGATCTTCCTTTTCCTTGGTAGGCGTAATCTCCCCTTCCTCTTGTTCCTTATGGATACTGTCATGAGTGTGATCAGAAGCTGTTTTGGTGCTGCAACAGACCTGCGCAGACGCTGTTGTAATGCTGAGGTATGGCAGCGGATCCGCATTTCCTTTCTCTCCAGTAGAGAGAATCTCCAGGGGCTCAATCACACTCATATCCTCCTTGTTACAAGCTTCCTCTCTAATGAATGACAGGATTTCTTTCTCTTCTGAACCAGAAGGGATTAAATTGGCCTTCTTTTCCTTAATCTCCCCTTCCTCTTGTTCCTTTTGGATACTGTCAGGAGTATGATCAGAAGCTGTTATGGTGCTGCAACAGACCTGCGCAGTCGCTGTTGTAATGCTGAGGTATGGCAGCGGATCCGCATTTCCTTTCTCTCCAGTAGAGAGAATCTCCAGGGGTTCAATCACACTCATATCCTCCTTGTTACAAGCTTCCTCTGTAATGAATGACAGGATTTCTTTCTCTTCTGAACCAGAAGGGATTAAAATGGCCTTCACTGAACCATCTTGTTCGTTTACTTCCAAGGATACCTTAACAAGGTCTTCATTCACAGAAGTTTCAAAAGGCTTGCCCGGAGATGCCTTCACAGTTTTGTCCACTACTTCTTTGTTGGGGGCTTCAGGCAAAGCTATTGTTGCAGCTTTGGGACGCCAGACAAGATGCTTCTTAATATGAGTTCTAAAACCCCCTTTTTCTTTTTTTTTTCCCTACTATTTAGTTGCACATTCCTCTGGCTGGGACCTTTATCATCAGTTTTCCTTTCCTTGCTTGGATCCCTGCTAACTTTGTTCAGATCTGAGTCTATCCCAGGCTGATCAGAAACCAAAAGAGGGGTCTTCTTCTTGTTGCAGTTTTTGTCAGAGTGACCAATGCTATGGCACAGCTTACATCTTAAGGTCTCAACTTCAATTTTTTGAGTCCAGGATCCAAATCTAGTTTTCAAGATTATGTGCTCCGGAAACTCCTGATCAATGGCTGAGACAATGCAGAACCGAGCAAAAGCAAGCCTGGATCTGTTTCTTGTGGGTCCATCTATTCCAATAGGTGCGCCTAGGGATTTTGCAATATTTAGCAGTATTTCATCATCCCATAGATGCAATGGCAGTCCTGGTAGCCTACACCAGATTGGAATGGTGTTTATATTTTCTGTATTTGGATCAAAACCCGGATACCATTTTTTTAAAAAAAGACCCATATTTCCCAGCCACCAGGGGCCTCCCAGTAACACCGAATCTAAATCCTCTTGTTGGTTAAATTTAGCCAAGAAAAAACCTTTTGGCATAATGGTAATGCTTAGGGCTCCCTTAGGTTTCCATTTTCTCATAGCCCATTTTCTAATGAAATCTATATTAGGTCTAGAGCCAAGAAACTTACCAACAAGGGAGAGGTTTGTTTTGTTTAAAGCTCTATCAACAAAACCATCTGGGACCCTTAGACAGGTGGCACCCTCTTTGTCCATTTCCCATGTAAACTGTTCAGTGCTTTTCGGACCCACCTTGAGGTTAGGGCTTTGAAAAAGCTTATTCCAGGCCAAAGGTGTGGATCTCAGTATTTCCTCATTTTCTCTGCTAGCCGTCTGATTGCAGTCTGAGATCTGCTTTTCCTCAGTAAGTTTTGTCATATTGCGCAGACTTTCCGCGGCCAGAACTGCAGAGACCGCACTGGCTGTACCTCCCGCTTTTGCGTCGTTCGTACCCGTATCAACAAACGTCCGGCTATGGCTATAGATCAGCCTTTCCTCAGCATTTTTAACCGTGGTTCGCAGACATTCTGCAGCCAAAATAGAAACCATATCCCCGTAGTTCTCTCCATCGAAACCGTAGGAAAATGAAAAATATTAAATTAAGCATAATAAAAAAACTTTAGAAAATAGAAGTGAACGTTACGAAACAAAAATAAATAAATTTTAAGAGATTGATATACATCTCATTTATTATTAATTTTTATCGAGTGCGAATTTGATATTTTTTAGCTATCGTCTGCGTTAATTCAAAAAAATCCAATAAAATGTGGCATCTTTAAATTTTGAACCAGTTAAATACACAAATATATAATTGATACATTTATTAAGAAAATTTTAATTAGTGATAGAATTAAAAAATATTTTTAACCTATAAAAATCCGCATCATTAAGGTGTAACTTTAATCCATTAAAAAGTTTCCAGGTGACATGAAATTTCTAATATATCTCTTGATCATCGATATTTTGGAGTTATTTATGCATTACTCTAGAAAATTTAAAACATAATTTTACCCTACACCCGAATTTGAGAATACCTTATAGATAGGAAAGAAAATAGTAAACGTTATGCTCCATTAGAATAATTTATTTGCAACACCGAATTTAAAATAATAAATACTTATATTTTATAGGGGATCATGGTATTCTCTTCAGCACTTGCTAATGAACAACTCTACATGTAGTATGTTTTCTTTCTATTTGATGATCATAAGCCTAGAGTCACTAGCCTCTACAACTCCTAGGTTTCATTTTCAATAATGTAAAAAATATCCTTACAGATTTTGATCACTAGTATTTTCATCAATTGTAATCTTATCTTATTAACTATACATGCCTCCCACAATGTTGATTGTGACACTACATACCATATAAATATTTCTCAACTCCTATATTACTCATAAGTTCTTTTGTGTCTAACACATAATTAATATCGGTTTGTATCAAGTAAAATACTTAGTGACCACTAAGCTCCATTACTTGAACAAGATCAATCAAGCAATGGTTGTGAAATAAAATGCTTAGTGAACAATAAGCTTCAAAACTCACCAAAAGGAATGATTATGTAGAAATTAGGCTAACCAATTTCTTGATAAAATAGATGTTTTATGAACAAATCACAATAATAGATATTAGCGGTCACTAGGAATTTTCCACAATATATTTTGATGGTAGATAGGTGAGATATGGAAAAATTTTATTCTCGAAATCTATGGAGGTCTTTACATAGTCGGAAGAAATATTATTAATAAACATGTTTTCAGGTTGTTCATATAACACCATACGGAATGCTAGGCACACACCTTTGCATATTTTCCTTTTCTACACATCGGTGTGCATCAATGAAAATGATTAGCAATCACTAATCTTAGCTACTTTTCAAGAGGAGTAGATTAGTGAACACTAGGCTCAATTGATTTTTTTAATATAGAGATCAAATAAATTTTTTATTAAAGCAAATTCTTAGCTACCACTAAACTCGATTACTTACAAAAAGGAATGATTTGCAGGAATCTAGGCTAAACAATATCTTATTTCTAACATAGTCCTCTAATAATATATCATAGTAATAGATATTATTGGGTGCTATGTATTTTTGTGAAATTTTTAGATGCATAATTTGTGAGGTATAAAAATTGTTTACTTTCGAAATGTAGGAGGTCTTTTGAGAAAGTAATAGATTAATAACCTCAAGGATAAATTGTTTATTACTTTCAAAAATAAAAATAAAAAACAATTTGTATAAAAGAAATTCCTAGCGATCACTAAGATCTAATGCTTATAGATCATAACGCTCTACAAATATTGTTAATTGATAAATGAGAAAGGAATAAATTAGTGGCCTCTAACCTAAACTGTTTCTTAACTAAGAAAATAGTACTAAAAAAATCTTAGTGACCACTAAGCTACAATACTTACAGAACATAACACATAGATAACATATCATATGAATGGATGAAATGACATTGTAAGGAATTTTTCATGTCGATTCTTATCAAAGAAAATGCATAGCGACCACTAAGCTACATTACTTACTTGAAAGGATTGGTTTGACGCTCACTTGGCTATGTTGTTTCGGTTTTTAAAAATATCGACCTAATAAAATTATTGTTTGTCTTTGCGAAAAGATAAGAGTTAGAGAATAATAATAAAGTACATATTTTAAACATGAAGGAATATCCCGATCATCTTGGCCTTGTATATTTCCAAAAATAACTCGTTAAACAAAATAATTCTAAATGTTTTACTAAAAATGCAGGAAAAGATGAACACAAATCTTTCTCAAGAATGAAGGATCTTCGAGACCATGAAGAAAAAAGTGTGTTTTATGATTGCCAATTATTCATTGATGACAAGGCTATCGGTTCGTTATCCTCTATATTTTCGAACATATCCAATCTATTTTAACAAATGAAAAAGAACAATCTCAAAATGTTTAATGTCATTATTTCAAATTATATTATATTCAATGAACTATCCTTAGCATATCCAAGTCCTTGAATACAAAACTTCATGAAGGATGACTAACCAATAGAATTTTTGCAACCGATAAGTGTCGTTAGTTAGTATGGTTATGTAGATATGTAGTAAATTTCTAGAATTCGATTTGCAAATGTGGAAGGTGTTATTACAGAGAATGCTAAAGAGGGTATTGAGAAAATAATGTTAGTGGAAAGCATGTTGTGTATAATTTGTGTAGAAGGAATTGTCTTTAACCAACCCTATCGATACAATATTGTATCGATAAATTTTTCCCAAATATAGTGGTTTGTATTGCCTAGCTATATGATTTGTATCATGAAACAAGATGAAGTATGGAAGTTTTAGATTATTTTCATTAAATTTTAAGTAATGATTTTTTTTGTTCAAGACCACAGTGATATTTTTTATTTCAAAGGAAAGCAATAGAAGGGATTTGTCTATCCTCGAGACTTGTATGGCTCTTGATGGGATTATCAAGATTTGTGCACTACTTTTAAGTAATTCATAGTTGAGGCTTAAATTTTTTTCTTCTCTATCTTGTTATGTTTTGTGTCGAATTTACTCTTAGTATTTATTTTGTTCGAATTTGAACTTGTGGCTTTGGGGCATGCTTCCATACCACCCAATTTTTTGGTGAATATTCTTATATAATTTTACTTGTTAATATAATATAAGATACTATTCATAAATAAAACACACCATCAATCCCAAATTAGTAAATTAAAAGTATATGTAAAAATTATTGAGATTACTTGAAAGACCAAATATAGATTTTTTTTAATGATCATTAATAATTTGAAGATTAAATTTTACAGATATCTTGATATTGATTACAAAGGTTATCACGAATATAGATTACGGACCACAGTCCCACTCAATGTAAATTAATAAATGTATGAATCAATAAATTAAAGTGTTGGAACATTGGTATTTCGTTGATATTGGATTGAATAGTAATGAATTAATTATTGTAGGTGACTCTCATATTATTGCTAACATCACCATAAAAAAACTTGTGTGAATAAAGATCCTTTTGTACTCTTTCATTAATTACAAATTGAACCTTACATGTTATATGGGAGGCTACTAAAAATTCATATTTTACAGAAAATCACGTGATAAGATTGGAAATAAATATGTTGATCATCTAGATGCATCATCTTTTCCAATAAAGGTTGATATTAAATCCCCTAGAAACCTTATATTAATTATAAACATGTGATGGTATTGTCACTCCACATATTTACTGATCCTATCCTATGAATTTTGACACATTCCATCTTTATTTCATTGGATTTCATTTTTATTATCATGGATTTTCTAATGTTTCCTTTCATGTAATTTTCCACGCTCAATGTGTGAAATGGAATTTTATACCAAAATTTTGTGTCACCGTTTGAAATCCTTTTTTAATTGAAACATAGAAAGACCTGTTACAATTGAGGAGTTCTTGGAGATTATTATCTTTCTCTAGAGGGACATATGAGGGTAAATGCATAAGTTTCTTTGATGTTTATTTGTCATCTTATTATTATACTCCCGATAAAGGATTGGAATTTTAAGATGAGTCATCACTAGATCAAGCGAGCGAATAGGTTTGGCATGGAAGTAGAAATGGAAAAAACCACAAGTGCATCATGGACCTTGCTAGCTGAGGCTCATTATAAATAGGAATCTTTTCTATATGTGGGCATTTTTAAGATATGTACAAAAATTTGACGTCCTAAAGTGATTTGTGTCTGGCATGTCCAAATGGGGTAAGACACCGAGAGTGGGAGATAGTTCACTCCCTTTTCCTGACCTAGATGATATGTTTGATCTACTGTAAGAGGAACCAACATGTTAGGATATTCTTCGCCAGGAAGTTCATGTGTCATACAATTAGTTAAAGAGTCAGGATATCTTTGCTGGAGAAGATCATCGTTTTTCTAGAAATACTGCGGAAATCATTTTCATCCTTGTTTAAGTGGAGGTTACAGAGGTGTCATCTGATTCAAATAAATAAGTTCTTATAAAATAATTCATGTTGTAATTTTGTTTGTGTTGCTATATATCCTTTTTAGTTTCATTGTTATGATATCATCATGTCTGTCTTACTAGTCTGGGGTTTTTTTGTATTCCTAATCACTTGTTTTTTTGGCATAGGCCCTTACGCATTTTTTCACAAAAGTATTGTTGGATTGTTTGGGTTTTTTAGACTGATCCTATCATTGTATCTGTGAAGTAAAGGGAAAGGGACCCTTCAACCCTCCTTCACTAATATAAATCAAGAAATCATTAATAGAATTTTTGTTATGCGTTGCGATATGTAATTTAAACAATTAATCCTATTAAATTTGGTTTTTTTGAAGATGTCAATTCATTGCTAGAAGTGAAGACTAGCGGCCACTAGCATCAATATATTATAGAATATCTTTCTGTCAATGTAAAAAACAATTTGTACAACTTTAGGATAGAGGAGCTAATAGTGGATTGATGGCTATCTTCCCATCACTTAAAAAAATTGAGTTACACTACATCATTGTGGAAACCTGGAGGTATTCACTTTCAAAATCTATGGAGGTCTTTGAGAAAGGAATAAATTTAATTCTATTTCCCTAATAATAGAAGATAATGTAAATGGATTTATTTATTTTATAGAAACCTCTCCTACAACAATGTATTTGGGGAAATTACTATCATTAAAAAATTATCATGTTTTCCTGCATACATTTGTAGATATAAACAAAAATTTACTCTGTGTACCAAAACATTTTTGTTTCTTATGGTTTTTTTATATCACCAATGAATTGATAGGTTGGATGTTGTCTAACAAAATTTTGGCCCAATGCAATGAACCACATCCATCTAGAAACTAAAAATTGTTTGCATATATTAGGGTTCAATACTACTATTATGTATAAGTATAGCTCTATACCATTAAAATCATCCAAAGGTATTTACTGAAGTCTCTACAAAAAAATAGAGCTAGGTGTTAAAAATAGCATGGAAAGAAATGATTTCATATTATGTAGATTATCGATGACAAATCGAAAGCAATATCATACTACAATTTCTTTATTGAAACATCTATTTGTTACATTTAGTTTCTCCAAGGTTGGTCATCTTTACACATGAAACTAGCTCTTTACATGAATGACTACATAATGAAAAACAAAAAAAAACTTAAAGAAAAATATGTAATTGGCTATGGTGTTAAAATCACTCTTTATAAATGTGATCTATAGAATTCTAAGCCAATTGATATAAAGAGAATGTACAGTCACTACCCACTAAGATTGCTTTCATTTGAAACGATGTGGTAACTGATTGGAAGCATCAAACATTGGAATCTTGAGTGCCTATATGGATGTTCACTTTCTCCACTTGGAAACCTGATGTTTTATGAGTACATGGTAAACAAAATTCTATGAGACATCCTACATGGTGAGTAAAATGACTATGTTATGAAGAAAAATGAGTCTCAGTATATTGTAGATTCAATTTTTGAAATAGAAGTTTCTAATCAACCTCTAAGCTTCCTAGTAAAATGAATATTTGGAAAATCTATAAGGTTTTTTTATTAAGTTTTATTTTCATATAGGATCATCAAAGAAGATTAATATAGAATGTAATGATCGGTTAAAGATTTCTCATGGTTCTAAAGAAGGATAGCCATATATTCATTATGACATAACCCGTGCATTGTTTACGGGATGTGAAGACTTCTAGTTCATTCTTTTGGATTATAATTTCAACAGAATTTTTTCAAACTTTGGCATTACCAATTGCATTTATTTAGCCGGACACCACACCTCTAACTATGTTATGGGCACCATTTGTTACATTGACCCAAAATATGTAAGAAAATCAAAGATGAATAAGAAATCTATAGTAGACTCTTATGTTGATGACTGGTCGTAAATACTAGTCTCTACTTTGATAACATCTCCACTACTACTTTACTCAACACAACTTGTATCCAAACCTAAAGTCCCATTCTAGAGGCGAAAAATGTATTCATGTTTTGTGTAGCTAACATTTTCCACAAATGTCGATAACTCCTCAAATAATATTTAAAACTTTATATGTATGAATTTGTAAAAATTTAAAATATACATATAGAACCTTTCAATGTAAAGATGACGACATGTTAGTTTTGTTATTTCTTGATTAAAAATACAATTATGTAACAATGAGTGTTTTGATTGATGTAAACTATAAAATAATGGTTCACTATATCTATGAGGGTGCGAAGACAATGTTTCTCAAAAAAATTTACTTACATTGTGTCAAGGATTATTTAATTTTATTATGGAAGTGACTCATTGTTTATACAGAGAATGGAACAATTTACAAGCATAAATTATACTATCTTTCAGAGTAATGCAATTTTTGATATACATAAACTCCCAACTTTGTTGTTTGATTTTAATGATTACTCACATGTATAGTTTATAATAATAAATGCTAGTGAACTTTTACAATCTAAAAAACAATACTTGAGTTATTACAAGGTATATTTCAGGGTGAGAACATAGTTTTATTGTGAGTTCCACCAAAAGTCAAAATAACACCACTATCATTTAAGGCCAGTCTCAAATTTAAAGATATGTGTATACTAAACATTGAAAGTATGTGCCTCGTAATTTCAAAGTTTAAAGGTGTGAATCTCAAAATTTGAAAGTATGTAGGTCACGCTTTCGAGGGCAAGGCTTGCCCTTTCAGAGTGCAAGGCTCAGATTATTCAAAGTGTGGGGATATCACTTAGAAAGTGTGAGGATCATAATTTTCATAGTGTGGGGCTCGCACATACAAATCGGTGGGGCTCTCAAACTTTCAAGATCATGGGGCTCATAATTTGAAACTGCAAGGCTCTCAAACTTTAAAATTTTGAGCCCCACTTTCAGAGTGCAAGCCCTTCACTTTGAGAGTGTGATTTTCACACTTTCAGAGTGTGGGGCTTGCACTTTAATATTGTGGGGCTCACAATTTTAGAGTGCGAGACTCACACTTAAATACAACAAGATCATGACTTATAATAGTTACCGGAAGCTAACCTTATATCGAGGCTTTTTCACTTTCATTTAATATAACAAGCTCATGACTTATATGATTTATCGGATGCTCACATTGGATCCATGCTCATGACTTATAACAATTAGCAACCACTCACCTTACATTGAGGCTCATGACTTATAAGGTTTAGTGGCCACTCACCTTACATCCAGGATCATGACTTATAACAGATTAGTGACTCGCTCACCTTACATCGATGCTCATGACTTATAAGAGTTAGCAATTGCTCACCTTACATTGAGGCTCATGACTTATAAGAGTCGGCGACCACTCACCTTAATACAACAGGTCATAAAATAATAGTTAGCGATTCTTTAGCCTTATCTACTCTCAACATTACAAATCTAAAAATGACAAAATTAGAATCCACTAATATCCAAATTGGAATCCAATAATAGTGATATTGGAATCCAATAATAGTGATATTGGAATTCAATAATAGTGAAATTGGAACTAGAATTATTCTAATAATGATAATATTGGAATCCAATATTACTATTAATGGATTCTCGATAATAGTAATAATGGAATCAATATAGATAAAAATGGAATCCAATATTAAAAAACAAAGATGGATTTCTTCCAACACTTAAAATGTGGGAGTCTCAATTCACTAGAATATGTCCCAATATAGAGAAATAAGTGGTGTAGTCTTTATTGAGGTTGGTCCAATAGTAGTAACCTATTCGAAAAACATGATATGTGATGGCCAAACCACTAAAGTGTCCACCACAAATGACATCATGGACTTCTTGAATAAAAAAATAGATTCATTATATTTAAGGCATCATATTAAAATAACATAAAACCCATGTTTGTAATGGATTCCGCCAAGGATGGTATACCAAATAGAGAATTGAATAAAATAATTCCTACCATTTTTGGATCATGGGAATTTTAGATTAAGATAAATAGTCTAAGATCCGATGTGCACTGGATGTCAATGGATTGGAGTCAATAATATTGACATGAGGGAGTTTACTACCATGAGATGGTTTATCAATGTGATGTGTAGACAACTAAATTCCACTTTTGCAATCTTATTACAAAGACACACACAAATCACTCTTATTATTCCCAACTCCATTATAATTAGTAATATTTACTAATTAACTAATTTTTCTTACCACTTTGGTCAATTAAAAAGCACTTTGTTGATCAATAAACCCCTTTCACATTTAGGATGCCACTTTATAGCAAATCGTAATTCAAAATCCTCTTCAAAACAAACAATCATCATTTATTAGCTAATTAAGCCTATTTTGCCCTTGTTTTGGTCAATATACCCTAGTATTGACTCAAACCTCTCTTCCAACACTCAAAATTATCCCATTCACCTCCAAAATGTCTCAACAAGCTTCAAAAACTTATCCTAGCCTCCTAGTTGACCCTAAGTAGTTGATTAAGGCTTCACACCTCTTAATCACTTGGTAATTCACTAATTGTGATTAGCAAGCCCTAATCATGATTAGAAATTCTAAAATAATTTGGGGATTTTAGTCCCACATGCACCAAAATAAAATTTTCTCCCAAAAGGAAAACTATAACAATGGTGCACCTCATTCCTTTATATTACACACTATGCTTTTATTTGCATCTCATATAATAAATATGATATATAGCCAAGTTCAATTCTTGATTAAAGCCTTCAATGGGGTTAGTAGATGGATATCCAAAATGACCAAGTAATCATTGGTAGAGGCCATTTCACCTTGTTTAGAGTAGCAACCATAACCATTTGATTTCCCTCTTAGGTATATTTATACCCATGTTAGGTAATTCAAGCATATTAGTAGGCATGCTTAGTTAGATTTTATATTGTTTTCATAATAGTTAAGCATTCTTTTAAGCTTCTATATTAATTTTACATTCCTAGACTTAGAACCTTGGCTAGATGGTCGAAATGGTGTTAAATCTCCTTGTTTAATCATGAAATTTGATTTGTAAATTCTAAAGTACTTTCAAGATTTTGAGATTAGTTTCTCAAGCTTTTTAGATTAATTTCAATGTTTTAGAGTAATTTTCAAAGTTTTATAGATTAATTTCCATTTTTGAAATTTGTTTCAAATAGATTAGTGGTAGAAGTTGTGTTTATTGATTTTTTTAGATTCAAGGAGGTGAAGCCCTATAAAAATTACCAAAAAAAAACCAAAGATTTGAACTTTGTGAAGAAATTCTTGTCAAAACTCAAATTTTGGCCACTTCCTGTAAAGGGCGCATAGGCACTAAATCGGGAGCACGACGTTGAACTCGGGAGGGTAGGTGTTGAGGTAGGGGACACATGTTAGATTGTATTTTTCAATTTTGTCATTTTTACAAAGGAGAGTGCACACATCGAAAAGGGAGCACAAGCGTAAAAATAGGAGCACACCAACTTGTCTCAAAGTGCACATGTTGGCTCATATTTTTCAGTTGTCAATCATTTTTACAAAGGGAGTGCACATGTTGATAGGAGAGCACGGTGTTGGACCCCTAGAATATTGGCAAAGTATGAAGGTGCATAGGTGTACGGGGTCCCAATTATGAAAATGCACACAAGGCAAAAGTGTGTGAGAGAAATGTTTAAGGAAGCACATAACATGCATGACATGTAAAAGGAGGCTCGAGACTTAGTCAATTTGAGCACCCAGGGTAGAACACGTGAAAAGTGTGATCGGTTGCACGTGGATAAGATGCCACCGGTGACAGGTGGTTTAGTTTAGGAGCATGCCTTGGATGGAATCTTCTAGAAGAACATCATGAGATAAAGTGGAAAGCTCAAGCCTAGAGAAGCATGCTCGCATGGACCACATTCAACACTTGGCACTAGATCTGAGGGTGCTGGAAGGTGAGTTGGTAGTGTAGGAGAATTATAAATACAAGTTCCTACAGAGTAAAAGATATAGAAGGTTGAGATACAGTGGGTTAGAGAGAGCGGGAATTGGAATATAGATATAGAGAGTGAGCGGAGCTCTGCAGAGATGTTATGAGCTCTCTGTTAATGGAAAATTTCTTCCAGGAGAGAATGTCTTCGGCATGGAGTTGTAATTTTTCTTTTGATAGCTTAGTTACAAAATTCCAGTGATATGCATGACTGCAGTCTACTCTTTGTGACATTCTATAATGAATCAATGAATGTAATGAGGTTACCGATATAATATATATGTGAAATCAATGGTTCTAATGCATATTTTCTCTCTTATAAGTTCTCTTTCCTTTCATGCTATGAATGAATGCTTGTATAATTCTTTCTGTCATAATGCATGTTCTAGATTCTGTTAAAACACTCAATCAAGTAATGCTGCAAGGATCTAGAGGCACATTACAAGCCCTATGATTTTTGTATGTCTTAAACTCTTACAATAATCATAGATTATGTTTCCCACGAAACTCACATAAAATAGAGACTCGCACTGCCGCGCCTTCCTCGGTGAGTGCTCAATTTTCACCGGGTGATATGCCAATGTGCATGGGGTTCCTTCCTTTTGTGAAGAGAGTGAAAATGACTACATCTTGGTTCCATTGTCAGGACCTCTTTTTGAAGTTGTAGTGGGATATAACATACATCATGATCTGTATAGTGAGTAATGATAGAGTGGTTAACATTGGAAAATGTTGAATCATGGTTCAAAGGTGCGGAGGATGAATTTACTCAGAGATTCAGCACTAGAACTAAGTTTGATGCACATAGATGGGTAGAAGAGAACCTCTACCATGATCTGTATGAAACCTTCTTCTGCTGCTTCCCAGTAAAACTATATGAATGGCTTTCAGCCTATGTTTCTAGATCAAGTTGGCATTATGGATCACATGTGTGGACCAAAGAATACTACTAAAGGTTGTAGGATGAAGATCTGATGTGGAACCATGCTATAGATCATTGGTGGAGAAGAGTAATAGCTAGCTACACTCTGGAGTACACAATTTCTACGTATTATTGTCAGGAGGTTACTAAGTTTTAATTTTTGCGAGAACCTAGAGGAACATTTTTATGTGCTATTCCTCTAGCTATAAAGATATTAATGGTTACCATGAGTTTAGAGGTGCTCCCAATGGCTGGCTAAACCATTTTGAGCACTTTGGGTAATGGAGCTTGGGTGGAGGAAGATTACGAGATATCACGATAGAAAAGGAGAGGGAAGAGAGACGGCTCAAATACGGTGAAGTAAGTGAAAGGGAAATTTCTAGATGATGTGAGGCTACTAGTGTGATGGATCTATGGAGACAAATGTTACGGGAAGGAGTTGAGGTTCACGTAGAGGACGTGGAACCTGAGTAGTCTATACTACCCCATCTTGGAAAGTGCGTGAGGAGATCCCTTTAGCTTACGGTGAGATTTTGTTACACGAGAGAAAGGAGAGTCATTGGTGCATATCTCGAACTGGGCACCCAATGACCAAACCCTGACGCTTAGTTTTCCCAAACTAGGAAGAAGTGTTATTGACCTAGTTGATATCGAGAGAAGAGATAGATCTGTGCCTAAGAGGTACAACTTTTCATTTCCTTCTTCTATGGCTGTAAATATTCTAGTATTCGGAGGAGTCTTTGGACAAGGTGTAAGTGTATGAGATTTTGGTCTCACATCGGGGAGTGGCAGGGACAAATTAATGGTAGTGGGGTGCTATCATAGACCATTGGTGCACAGTTCAATGGGACCATGGGGGTGTTTTACATAGTTCCTATAGGCCCTATTAGACCCAATGGATCTGGTGGCTCGGAGGCACGGACTTGGTGGATCAAGCGGTGGAGGAAACATCGAGAGGGAACCAAGGCTCAGGATCGGGAGGATAGGGACCCCACCACCACCTCAAGTATTTTTGAAATGTCTCTACATTTGCAAGATTACAGGGGCATTAAGGATGTTGTGGAACATTTTCACAAGTGTGAACTACTATGGCACGTGAAGGGTATCACAACCCCAAAACGGAAGGATAGTTAGTTTGTAACCACGTTGCAAGGGCACGTGCATAGTTGGTATAGGAAGTATGACCCTCATAAAATGGTGGTGGAATATACTTCCTTAAAGAATTCATTCTTGGTAGAGTTCCACATTCCTGAGATCAAGTAGAAGAGCATCAGTGCTTTAAAGGAGATTCAACAAGGAATGGTAGAGAGTGTGCGGGAGTATGATGTGTTCTTTACAACTCTCTTTTCTAAATTATCATATGATATTCATCCTTCTCAACATGAACAATGGTTTGTTGGAGGATTAATAACCCCTTTTAGAAGGGCCTTGTCTCATAAAACTTTTTACGAGACACACGCGAAGCATTGGAAGTTGCCTTGTGTGCCGAGGTTGTTGGTAGTATTGATTCTAGAGTGACATGTTAAGGATAATTATCTACGAACACAGCCCATGAGACTCACAAAGTGGTTTGTGGTGCCTGATTGTGAAATAGAGGGACACGTTAAGAATAATTTCCCCCGGAGGATGGTATGCACTTGTGATAGTTGATTGTGAAATTTTTCATGGGGACCATGATGTAAGTAGATGTGCCTTGTTACAAGCATGTGATCAGGAAGAATGTATCTTGTTATTACAAAATTTTCACCTCTACAACCCATGATACTAAGGACTATAGGCTCATTGATAAGATCCATGAGGCCATTCATCATGGGGTGTGCCAAACTAGCATTGTAAGTGGTTCCAAGGATAATGATTGAGATTATGAAGGAGGCGCGCGTGGAAGAGGTTTTTGAGGAGGATTCCATGGTTGAGGTAACCGTGGAGGAGGAAGGAGTGAGTTCCTCTGCGGAACCTGTTTCAACTATAGATCTATAGAACCGTAGTGCCCACTCTCCTTTAAAACTGTTTGAATACTTTGATCCTCGACACTATTGATCATATTTTGGACATAATTATGTTTTGATGTAGTATGATGTGTATATGCTAGATCATGGATTCCTATGGACATTATTATGTTTTGTTTAGTATGATGGTTAGATGTTAGACTATGGATTAATATTGATTTGGATTCAGTTATTATGCTTGAGGATCATTGAGACATTATTATTATTATGTGGATGATGATATACTAGTTGACATGGACAGGTTATTGATGTTGATTTTAGACATGTGACATTGATATTATGAATAGCTCTAGTATAGAAATCTATTGGATGATGATATAGTTGCAAATTGAATTTAAATGATAAATGTTAAATTCTTGATAATGTTGTGATTTGGATTTAATAATTGTATGTTGCTTATATCATTTGGATGTTCTGATATGGCCATGAGGCCGAAGGGGTATATTACATTTTGTAGGTTAAAAATCACAACAATGTTGGGGGACTGGAGACTAACCATATTGGAATTCAGTGTGAAATCAACAAGGTCACCATGGCAACTATGTTTGAGTTGTATGTTGTGTTTTGTTAGGATTTCCCATGGGGGGATTTCCATTATTGTGACCATGGGGGCATATGTGTGTTTTATTTGTATGTTCCCTTTTCAGTATTGTTGTGTGTATTTTTATTTGTATGGTGTTCCTTCTTTTAATAAATTTTTAATGTGAGAGTCTTATAGTTAAAATTTAATTAAATTAATTAGGATGTGGAATATAAATTAATGTTATTGTCTTGGTTGAAAATGAAAATTGACTTATATATATTATAACCATGTGGTAAATAAATAAATCTTTATAAAAGATTGTAATAAATAAATGTCATAAATATAAATGCATGTGTAAGAAATTATAAGAGGATGTAAGAGTTGTGTAAGTGAAATGATAGATTGTGTAAGGAAGATTTTGGAGTGTAGAATACTCCATCCTTTTTGAAACTCGGATTTTGTCTTGAAAGCCTAAATTGGAGGGGACAAGTTAAACTTGTCCCACACCTCTCAAAATCCTCCACCAACCATGATTATTGATTTGGATTCAAAATCAATCTATTTTATTGTATTTTGACATAAATTTGCGTATGGATTGCACTTTTCGTACAAATTTTAAATGCATTCCTTTTGGGGTATGGGCTACATGTGTATATAAGTAATTTTGTCATGCTTCATTTATGCTGATTTATTTGTTTGACGTTAAGTGCATTTTGGGATGAGGAAAAATGATGTGGTATCCCACTTGGAATCCACATCATCCTCTTCCACCTTCTCCCTTAAAATTTGAACTCCTCATTTTGAGGTTGTTGAAAGTTGGAGATTTTACTTTTGGGTCAAATTTCTCTTGCATTTTTGGAGCTTGCTTGGTGGAAGAAGTGGATTTTCTTGTGCATACATTTACCTTACTAATTCGGGACTGGTTTTTGGTGAAATAAAGACTGTTGTTTTGGAAACAAGTCTCCATTATGGAGAGATAGGCTCTCACTCTTTTAAATTTTCTGTTTTTTCCTCTTTTAGCATGAATTTTGAATGTGTTTCTGTTTGCAATTCTTAGAGGGATGGGTAGAATGCTTAGGGCATGGTGTGGAGAGAAGACTATGAGGTTTATCAGAGGAGGGATAAGGGATTTGCCATTGTTATTTGTTCTTGGGAGGGAATGTTGGTTTGGGATCCACCTAGGAAAGGAAATTGCTTGCATTTCCTACTTTGGGGGAGGTATAAGGGATAAATTTGGAGGAGGGATAAGGAGGGGTTGAGGAGGGATAAGGTTTATGGGATTGCTATGATTTTTGGCGGTTTACTTTTGGTGGATGCCCAAAATTCAACTTGGGAGGCACAAGGAGACCTCCGTAGTTCTTGATCTTGCTTGGGTTGCTTGCTTGGAGAAGGAACCTTTGTTTTATTTGAAATTTATTGTTGTAGTTGAGAACTACATCTTCTTACTTTGTGTTTGTTTGTGATTGTGAAATATGCTTATATGTGAAGAAGCCATGTTGCCATGTGTTGTATCATCATGATCTATTTCAATATGGTTGGGGCTCAGGGGCCAATGGGGAAAGATGGCTTCTCTTTTCCCATTGGGTATCTTGGTTGGGTGGAGAGCATTGCCTTTCCCCCTTCCTTGTTGTGATCAAAAGATGAAAGATGAAGAAATCAACATGCTGCTATTTGGAGAGTTGTCATAGTTGGACAGTCATCCTTTTGTAAATTTCAAATGTAATCCTTCCCACTTCAAGTGGATGATTGTAATTGATATTGAAATGTAAAGATGAAACATTCTATTCTCTGTATTGGAAAAGACTGTCATACAGTTGTAGATTTAACATTGAAATTCAAATGTAGAAATGAATTGTATCCTTCTATTTAGCTTGAAAAGAAAATGTGAAGAACATTTCATACTTGTATTTGAAATTTGAAATCAGATCAAATTGGAAAAGAGATTAGTTGTAATTTTATTTTATTTTCAATAAAATAATGTCATTGGTTCTTGCAAAATTGTATTGTTGTCAAAGGATAAATTTCCATTTTGAAAAGAATAAGAATCTTTTTTTTGTGTTGAGAAGATGCATATGAAATGAAATTAAAATGTTATTCCTTCTTGCAAAATTGTATATTGAAGTGAAAATTCAGAGATGCATTTTTGTTAGAGTTGAATGTTTGATTGAGGAAGTAATGTAATGGGTTAAGTCAGAATCTTATTGCTCATCCAAAAGACAAATCACCAAATCAATTTTAAAGGCACAACTCACTGTACAAAATTCAAATCTGGTAATGTATATTTTTTAATTAAAAGAACAGTCCACTTTTATACTTCCCAATAAATTTAAAATACTATGAATTAACATGCTAAGACTATTTTGAACCCAGCTTGACAAGGAAAGTTCGAGAAAACAATTCAATTAATCCAATTTTGAATCAATCCCCTTCCTAGGTCATTTTTCTGTCCCTTGTTGGATAAAAACACAACTTGAAAAAATTGATCAAATTGACACCTTTAAAACATTATAATTCTTCCCTCAGTTGATCCTCCATGTCTGTTTGAATGTTGAGTGGAAGAAGAGTTCAAATTTTATCAAATTTGCAAGTTTGAAAATTGCCGCTTTAAAATTATAAACCCTGCAGATCAATTTCTTAAAATTGATACTCTAAACTTCACCAAATTCCAAAATTGGTGATTTCTATGCAAATAGGACTCGAGAGATTTCTGGAAATTCCTTTTTTGCCTAAAATTGAGCTTCCTATTAAAGTTATGGCCATTTGAAGTTTTACTTCAAAATGGCCATCCCAAACCAAAAATGAAATAATTCGACCTTAGAAAAAAATAAATTTTAAACTTTAGAAAAATTACTAAAAAAGTTCCAGCCCCACGATGTTCTCATCCTATAAAAATTTATCATGTGGCACCTTGGAGGGGTGGACCCTTAATAAAACTTAACATTTTGAAAAAAATTTCCTTGGGAAAATTTTCCCAATTTTCCCCAACCCCTGGGCCCACAACCAATCACGCGCTGACACATGGCGGGAGGGGCGGGGTGCATGGATCAAAATGGAAAAATTAACCACTTTTTTTTTTTTCTTTGGAAAATTTTCACTTTTCTCCCCATGACCCCATGCCCCGCACCAATCACATGCTAACACGTGGCAGGGAGGGCCCACGGATTTAGAATTGAAAACTTAACTTTTTACACTTTTGGAAAAAATTCACTTTTTCCTCCTCCGACCCGCATCCATGCAGCCAATGGGGTGTTGAAATGTGTCTCCATGGGTGTGTGGGTTTGCAAAATTCTTTTAACCTTTAAACCCCTTTGGCAAAAATCACAAAGCGCCACGTGGCCATTTGGGCAAGTGCGGAGGCACGGAGGAAAATTTTCCTTTGGAAAATTGAAAACTTGGTTTTGGGAAAAATTTCACTTTTTCCCACACAACCCACTAGCTCAGACCAATCTTGTGATGACACATGGCATCCGGGGTGTCAAAGGTACGAAGGCATTTTCTCCCTAACCCCGTGGACTTCTAAGGGAAAATTTTCCCCTAAAACTCCGCCCGGCCATAACTTGAGTTTTACAAGGAGTTAGGAGGACTTCTTTATATGGTTGGAAAGGTAAGGAAATTTTCTATCTAATGAGCCTAGTTTAGGAAAGTTTTGATAAATAAAGTGTGTGAAAAATATAGTTGAAGTTCAGGGCTTGTTAGAGAGCAAGCCTTGGGATAAATTTCTCCCTGAACCTTAGTAAAAATTGTAACCTCCAAATTGGAACCTTGTAAACTTGTTATAAGATAAAAAAGGAAATATTGTGTTTGGTTAATCAAAATCTATTCCAAAACCTATTCATTTTCAAACTAGTATCTTGCTACTTATTTGTAGACCCTTCTTATCAAAAAAAAATTATTCCATAATTTTCCTAGTTTGTTTCTTGGTCTCAAGTGGTAGTTGAAGCGGGCATTACACTTGGTATCAGAGTGATGGTTCAAAATATTGGACCATTGGGCACACTAGAAACATTGAGACTTGAAACCTAAAACTAGTAAATTGATAATCTAGAAAACAAAACTGTTTGAAAATTGTTCATGTTAGTAAACTTAGAAAACTGAAGGAAACTCAAGGTAATGAACTAACTCCCACTCTAGTCTGTGCAGGGAGCTCAGACGGAGTAGGAGGAACATTCACAGAGACTTAGAGTCACCACCACCACCACCTCCACCACCACCACCACCACCACCACTAGACCAGGGTTTAGCAGCTATCCTACCACAAATTTTATAGACCCTCCAGGATGTTAATGCCACCTTACGTAGAGGATCAGTAGGAGGGCACTCAGGAAGATAGGACAGAGATACTTCCATTGAGGGACATGCACCTCCTCCACATGGTGAGGAGGATGGAGGAGAGAATTTTCATGGAGAGTTAGCTAGAGCAGAGTCTCCTTTGAGGGGACATGGTGACCATATTTCAGGATAGAGAGAGAGGTCTCGGAGCCCTAGGCTCAGGGACAGGTAGGTAGAGAGGCCCAGAGGCCGTCAGACCATAGCTGCGGATCACATCAGGGAGATCCTAAAGCTTAGGCCTCACATTTTTAGGTGACACAGGGGGATTCCAGGAAGAGGCCTGGCTGGTTAGCTTGAGTGGTTGTTTCAAGATTTTCCCTTGTTCTAGCAACACGAAAGCTCATGTTGTGATCCATCTACTGAAGGATGGAGCTGGAGTTTGGTGGAGGATAGAGGAGTAGAAGCTCCATATAGATTTAGAGACAGTCACTTGGGAGCTATTTGAGGAGAGATTCAGGAGCAGATACTTGCCATGGAGATTCATATAGCAGAGGATTGATGAGTTCCATGATCTTCGATAGGCTTCCCTTACAGTGGCCAAGCATGAGAGTAGGTTCTTGGACCTGCTTCAGTACGTTGATTACATGTAAGATGAGTAGGTGCGGATCCACAGGTTTATCCGGGGCCTTAATTTAGACATTGGAGGTGCAGTATGGATCCACTACCCATAGACATTAGTAGAGGCCATTGAGAAGGCCTACATTGTAAAGGAGACTCGGGGTAAAACCTAGCAGGCTAGAGACCGTCAGGAGCCGTATTTAGCAGTTACAGGATAGTAGATCGAGGGGGTCATCTCCTCCTCCTTGTGGTGGTCAGCATTCTTTGTAGTCATCTTTCAGGCCACAATAGCAGCAGCAGTCCCACCCACCTTTTAGGCCTCCTCAGAGAGCTGATGCACAGAGAGGTTAGAGCATGGGGCCTCCTAGGGGTCCCACCAGGACATAGGGTGGAGCTAGAGCTCAGTCAGTAGGAGCTTGACCATAGAGGCCACAACAGACTATGGCTAGATCATCAGGGTCCACAGCACCTACCTCTAGGGAACCTTCTAGCGGTGTTGCAGTTTGGAGGACTTCAGGTGGTTGCTTGGGTGTGGAGTAGCGGGACACTTTTGGAGAGACTGCCCCCTTAACCCTAATAAGATTAAGTCACCCATCTCGAGCCTACATTTGGAGACATGGGATAGAGTCATAGGATCTATGCAGTGGTTGAGAACCACCAGGTAGAGCACCAGAGCATGGTTATTGAGACCACTAGGTAGTATTTGAGGTGTTCCTACTTCTATATTGTTTGATTCCAGTTCATCTGATTCATTTATTGCACCATCCTTAGTAGAGTGATACACGCTAGTGGCTGTTAGACAGGGTCAGTGTTGGGATGTTGAGATGGCTTTGGGAGCCAAGGTCTCTGTATAATCCTTAGTAAAGGAGTGTGTTGTTAACTTAGGACCTTTCAACACCACTTCAGATCTCCGCATACTTCCTTTGGGCTTGTATGGAGTCATTTTAGGCATGGATTGGTTTTCTTCACATAGGGCTAGGATGAATTACTATCATAAGACTATATCTTGTATAGATGATCTTGGAGTTGAGTCGGTGACTTCTAGGGTCAGGAGACCCATTTCTATTCACATTATCTCCACTGCTATGTAGCTCAAGCGGTGTGTGTGACGGGGTTGTCAGATGTATGTAGTCACATTTAGTGACCGAGCAGAGGATGGGTCTAGTGGGCCATCGCTAGATGACCATCCCATTTTGAGAGAGTATGCAGATTTTTTTCTAGGGAGCTACCAGGAATGCCACCCCTACGTGAGATTGATTTCCATATTGATCTGGTTCCAGGAGCAGAGCCTATCTCACGAGCTTCTTATCGGATGACCACCCCAGAGCTCTATGAGCTCAAGTTGCAGCTGGAGGGCCTTCTAGAGAAAGGCCTTATCTATCCTAGTGTATCCCCTTGGGGTGCACTGGTTATATTTGTTAAGAAGAAGGATGGATCCTTGTGGTTATGCATAGAATACCACTAGCTAAATAAGGTAACAATCAAGAATCATTATCCCCTGCCTTGAATTAATGACTTGTTTGATCAAATGAAGGGAGCCACGGTGTTCTCTAAGATTGATCTCAAGTCATGGTACCATTAGTTGAGGATTACAGAGGTAGACATTCATAAGACTTATTTTCGTATGAGGTATGGACACCTTTGTGAGTTCACAAAGGTACCATTTGGTTTGATGAATGCCCCCAGTATTCATGAGTTTGATGAATGGGGTATTCAGGACCTTTCTGGATCACTTCGTGCTCATCTTTCTTGATGACATTCTGATTTACTCATGTATGCGTGAGGAGCATGAGAGGCACCTTCGTCAGGTTCTTCAGTGTCTTTGTGAGCAACAATTTTATGGGAACTTGGGAAGTGTGATTTCTTTCATCGTAGATTCAATACTTGGATCATATCATCTCAGGTGAAGGTATCGCAGTTGATCCTTCCAATATTAGAGCCATTATGGATTGGTTAGCACCCACTACAGTGACAGAGGTGTGCAACTTCATGGGGTTAGTAGCTTACTATAGGAGATTTGTTCAGGATTTTCTCGGATAGCACACCCCATCACCTCCCTTCAAGAAAGGGAAGAAGTTTGTTTGGACGGATAGATGTGAGTAGGACTTTAGGAAACTGAAGGAGTTCCTCACTACAACACCCATTCTTGCAGTGCAAGATCCATAGGGTGAGTTCTTTATTTGCACAGATGCTTTTTATCGGGGCTTGGAAGTTTGTTGATGCAGGATGGCAGGGTTGTAGCTTTTGAGTCTCACAAACTCAAGGATCACGTGCTTAATTATCCTACCCATGATCTTGAGCTTGCGGAAGTTGTGCATACTTTGGTTAGATGGAGACATTTTCTTCTTGGGTGGAGACTCACACTCGGGACGAGACCATTTGAGTCTTTGCCACCTCTTCACACACCCAATCTAAACGCTCTTGAGAGGCATTAGATGGAGTTGCTTTGTGAGTACAACATGGAGATAGATCATGTGAAGGGAAGGATAATGTGGTTATAAACGCTCTCAGTGAGATAGAGGCATTTGAGCATGGTTACTTTAGTGAGCACATATTTACGGAGTAGGATTCTTCAACACTTCCACTTGACAGCTTTTACATTGCAGCTCGAGTAGAGATTGATTCCCGAGCCCCATTGAAGGGAAATTTGATGGTTTCTCTCTAGAGTCGATGGTCTTCTTAGGTATAGAGGTTGGACATATGTTCCTAGAGATGGAGGCTTTAGATAGGACATATTGACAGAGGGCACATCGTGCACCCTATTCAACCCATCCCGGGGTGAAGAAGATGTGCACCACTTTGAGATAGCTATATCACTGGAGAGGTCTTTGCAGGGGAGGTGGATCGGTTTGTGTCATGCTTTGTTTAGAGTTCCGAGAAGGTAAGGTCAAGCATCAAAGCATCCAGCTAGCCTTCTCTATCCTCATGCTTTATCCGGAGTGGAAATGGGACACCATTTCCATGGATTTCATTATTGGGTTACCGATGTCGAGATATCACCACGACACCATCATGGTCATGGTTGATAAATTGACAAAATTAGCTCACTTTTCTCTGGTAAAGACCACCTATAAAGCTAGTGTGGTGGCACATGTTTACTTGGATGATATTTTCGGTTTCATGGGATTCCGTGGAAGATCATTTGTAACCATGATCATTTGTACACTTCCCATTTTTGATTACCATGCAAAGTATGTTCTCGGGAAAAGATTAACTTCAGCACATATTATCACCCTGAGATAGATGGACAGACTGAGAGGGTGAATCATATTTTGGAGGACATGCTCAGGATGTACGTGATGGATCACTAGGTGAGATGGGAGGAGTATCTGTATCTTGTGGATTTTTCCTACAATAATAGTTTCCAGAGTTCTATATGCATGGCTCCTTTTTAGGCCTTGTATGGTAGGGAGTGTAGGACACCCCTTAGTTGGGATAGGTTGGAGGATAGAGTATCTCTCAGACCAGCTCTTTTGCAGAACATGGAGCAGTAGGTAGTATTGATCAGGAAGAGATTGCAGGAGACATAGGATAGGAAGAAAAAGTATGCTGATCAACATAGAACCGAGCGTAATTTTAATGTGAGCATGAATTTTTTCCTTCGTGTTAGGCCACATAAGAGCCCCATCCATTATGGAAAAGGTTCTAAGTTAGCTCCTTGGTTCGTTGGACCTTTTGAGATCCTGGAGCGTATCAGCCCATTGGCTTACCGTCTAGCATTGCCACCCAGCTTGTCTCGCGTACATGATGTGTTTCATGTTTCTATTCTTAGGAGATACATCATAGATCCTTCTCATGTGTTGGATTGGACATCATTGCAGGTACAGGATCAGGGGCAGGTGATGGTGGAGCCCATCTATATCATCGATCATAGGACCCTAGGCCTTCGAGGTAGAGAGATTGATCAGGTACGGGTGCAGTGGGACAGATATGATGAGACTGCAGCCACTTGGGAGGATGCTACTATTTTACGAGTACAATTTCCACATTTGTTCCAGTGACTTCCAAGAGGAAGTCAAGTCTAAGGGGAGGGGATGTAGTGCCCACTCTCCTTTGACACTGTTTAGATACTGATCTTGACACTATTGATCATATTTTGGACATAATTATGTTTTGATGTAGTATGATGTGTATATGCTAGATCATGGATTCCTATGGACATTATTATGTTTTGCTTAGTATGATGGTTAGATGTTAGACTATGGATTAATATTGATCTGGATTCAATTATTATGCTTAAGGATCATTGAGACATTATTATTATTATGTGGATGATGATATACTAGTTGACACGAACAAGTTATTGATGTTGATTTTAGACATGTGGCATTGATTTTATGAATAGCTCTAGTATAGAAATCTATTGGATGATGATATAGTTACAAATTGAATTTAAATGATAAATGTTAAATTCTTGATAATGTTGTGATTTGGATTTAATAATTGTATGTTGTTTATATCATTTGGATGTTTTGATATGGCCACAAGGCCGAAGGGGTATATTACATTTTGTAGGTTAAAAATCACAACAATGTCGGGGGACTGGAGACTAACCATATTGGAATTCAATGTGAAATCAACAAGGTCACCATGACAACTGTGTTTGAGTTGTATGTTGTGTTTTGTTAGGATTTCCCATGGGGGATTCCCTTATTGTGACCATGTGGGCATATGTGTGCTTTATTTGTATGTTCTTGTTGATGTTGAATCGCAGCACCCACAGAATGTCTGCAACTCGATGGGTTGAGAATCTCAGTGTGATTGCATAACATGGAGCTTTTCCCAAGTGTGGGACCTCGCGAAATTGGAAAAGCTCTTCGATGAAGGCCGGTTCCTATTCCTCTATTCGGATGCACACGTAAAAATGTAGAGGTTTTACTAAAAACCTAAACTAACTTTCCAAGGAGACAGTGGTAACGAGATGCATAAAATAAACCTAAGCTAACGAGAGGTGATGCACCGAGGAATGAAGAACATCTGTCTTGCCAATAAACACAAACCATTAAAATGTAATTCAAGATCATGTACGAGAATGTGATTTGTAATGAAAGATCGAGAGGATGCAAATGAACACAAAGAGGGTTGAGAATCATCCACAGACATATATTATTTGCTCCAAATATTGATATAATACACTACAAAATGCCAAAGGAAAAGTTGCATTACAGTTTTAGATGGGAGGTTTGAACTCCACAAATTCACTTGCCAAAGAGAAGAAGGGAGGGGCAAAACAAGAATGTCCAACCTTAAGAAAGAAGCCCCTCCTTAAAATTTATAGGAAGAATGAGAGAGAAAAGAGAGAGGAATTCCAAACCTACCCCAACCACCTCCAGATTGCATTTAATTCATCTCATTATGGTGGTAGGTGAGAACCCTAGCAAACCCAAAAAGTGGCGAACTGTATTTTGCCTTTTTAAGAATTTGTTCTCACCCAATTAAATATATCTAGTTGTAGTTGGATAGAGGACCTCGTAAGCTTTCCAAAAATTCCAACCTTGCGTGAATCCGAGCTCCCAGTCAAAAGTTATGGCCATCTGAATATCTGCGCTAGGGTCTGCTTCCTGTCAGCACTCAGAATGTTGCGCCTCCTGAAGGTGCGCCATAGGCGCATCCATATTTGTGTCGACATCCTCTTACATGCACCAAGGTGCAAATTTTACCATGTCGACACTCTGTGTCATGCGCCATTTACGTGCGCCAAGGCGCAACTTTTACCATGTCGACACTCTGTGTCATGCGCCATTTACGTGCACCTTGGCGCATCCTTTTGCATGTCGACATTCCTTGTTGAGCACCTCTTACCTGTGCCTTGGCACATCCTTTTGCATGTCGACATTCCTTGTTGAGCACCTCTTACCTGCGCCTTGGCACATTAAACATCAGGCTTTGAGTTTCTTTGATTTCCATTTCCTTCTGCTTGTCTATATCTACCCGGGGGGAAGATATTTACAACAGTTCCCTTTTCATTATTGTTGTGTGTATTTTTATTTGTATGGTGTTCCTTCTTTTAATAAATTTTTAATGTGATAGTATAATGTGAGAGTCTTATAGTTAAATTTTAATTAAATTAATTAGGATGTGGAATATAAATTAATGTTATTGTCTTGGTTGAAAATGAAAATTGACTTATATATATTATAACCATGTGGTAAATAAATAAATCTTTATAAAAGATTGTAATAAATAAATGTCAAGAATATAAATACATGTGTAAGAAATTGTAAGAGGATGTAAGAGTTGTGTAAGTGAAATGATAGATTGTGTAAGGCAGATTTTGGAGTGTAGAACACTCCATCCTCTTTGAAACTCAGATTTGGTCTTGGGAGCCTAAATTGGAGGCTTGTGGGACAAGTTAAATTTGTTGCACACCTCTCAAAATCCTCCACCAACCATGATTATTGATTTGGAGTCAAAATCAATCTATTTTATTATATTTTGACATAAATTTGTGTAAGTATGGATTGCACTTGTCTTACAAATTTTAAATGCATTCCTTTTGGGGTATGGGCTACATTGTGTATATAAGTAATTTTTTCATATTTCATTTATGGTGATTTATTTGTTTGATGTTGAGTGCATTTTGGGATGAGGAAAAATGATGTGGCATCCCACTTGGAATCCACATCATCCTCTTCCACCTTCTCCCTTAAAATTTGAATTCCTCCTTCTTTTGAGGTTGTTGAAAGTTGGAGATTTCACTCTTGGGTCAAATTTCTCTTTCATTTTTGGAGCTTGCTTGATGGAAGAAGTGGATTTTCTTGTGCATACATTTACCTTTCTAATTCAGGACTGGTTTTTGGTGAAATAAAGATTGTTGTTTTGGAAACAAGTCTCCATTATGGAGAGGTAGGCTCTCACTCTTTTAAAATTGCTGTTTTTCCCTCTTTTAGCATGAATTTTGAATGTTTTTCTGTTTTCAATTCTTAGAGGGATGGGTAGAATGCTTAGGGCATGGTGTGGAGAGAAGACTATGAGGTTTATCAGAGAAGGGATAAGGTATTTTCTATTTTTATTTGTTCTTGGGAGGGAATGTTGGTTTGGGATCCACCTAAGAAAGGAAATTGCTTGCATTTCCTACTTTTGGGGAGGTATAAGGGATAAATTTGGAAGAGGGATAAGGAGGGGTTAATGAGCGATAAGGTGTATGGGATTGCTATAATTTTTGGTGGTTTGCTTTTGGTGGATTCCCAAAATTCAACTTAGGAGGCACAAGGAGACCTCCATAGTTCTTGCTCTTAATTGGCTTGCTTTCTTGGAGAAGGAGCCTTTGTTTTGTTTGAAATTGATTGTTGTAGTTGAGAACTACATCTTCTTGCTTTGTGTTTCTTTTTTATTGTTAAATATGCTTGTATATGAAGAATCCATGTTGCCATGTGTTGTATCATCATGCTCCACTTTAATATGGTTGCGGCTTGGGGGCCAATGCGAAAGATGACTTCTCTGTTCCCATTGGTTATCTTTGTTGGGTGGAGATCATTTCCTTTCTTCCTTCCTTGTTGTGATCAAAAGATGAAACATGAATAAATCAGCATGTTGTTGTTTGGAGAGTGTCACAACCGAACAACCATCCTTTTGTAAATTCTAAATGTAATCCTTCCCACTTCAAGTGGATGATTGTAATTGATATTGAAATGTAAAGATGAAATATTCTATTCTCTATATTGGAAAAGACTGTCATATAGTTGTAGATTTAACATTGAAATGCAAATGTAGAAATGAATTGTATCCTACATTTTAGCTTGAAAATAAAATGTGAAGAACATTTCATACTTGTATTTGAAATTTGAAATCAGATCAAATTGGAAAAAATATCAGTTGTAATGTTATTTCATTTTCAATAAAAGAATGTCATTGGTTCTTGCAAAATTGTATTCTTTGTCAAAGGATAAATTTCCATTTTGAAAAGAACAAGAGTCTTTTTTTTTGTGTTGAGAAGATGCATATGAAATGAAATTAAAATGTTATTCCTTCTTGCAAAATTATATATTGAAGTGAAAATTCAGAGATGCATTTTCGTTAGAGTTGAATGTTTTATTGAGGAAGTAATGTAATGGGTTAAGTCAAAATCTTATTGCTCATCCAAAAGAAAAATCACCAAATCAATTTTAAAGGCACAACTCACTTTGTCACGTTAATTCAAATCTAGTAATGTATTATTTTTTAATTAAAAGAAACAGTCAATTTTATACTTCCAATCAATTTAAAATATTATGAATTAACATGCTAATACTATTTTGAACCCAGCTTGACAAGGAAAGTTTGAAAAAACAATTCAATTAATCCAATTTTGAATCAATCCCCTTCCTAGGTCATTTTTCTGTCCCTTGTTGGATAAAAACACAACTTGAAAAAATTGATCAAATTGACACCTTTAAAACATTCTAATTCTTCCCTAAGTTGATCCTCCATGTCTGTTTGACATGTTGAGTGGAAGAAGAGTTCAAATTTTATCAAATTTGCAAGTTTGAAAATTGCCAGTTTTAAAATTATAAACCCTGCAGATCGATTTCTTAAAATTGACCCTCTAAAATTCACCAAATTCCAAAATTGATGATTTCTATGCAAATAGGACTCTGAGAGATTTCGAAAAGTCCTCGTTTTCCTAAAATGGAGCTTCCTATCAAAAGTTATGGCCATTTGAAGTTTTACTTCAAAATGGCCATCCCAAACCAAAAATGAAATAATTCGACCTTAGAAAAATTAAATTTTGAACTTTAAAAAAATTACTCCAAAATTTTTGCATCCCCGCCTCCCTCTCATCCTATTATATGCTGCCATGTGGCACCTTGGAGGGGTGGACCCTTAATAAAACTTAACATTTTGAAAAAAATTCCTTGGGAAAATTTTCCCAATTTTCCCATGACCTCGCGGCCCCAACCAATCACGTCTTTGACACATGGCGGGGAGGAGGAGGGTGCACGAGATCAAAATAGAAAACTTAACCATTTTTTTTGCCTTTGGAAAAATTTCACTTTTATCCCTGCAAGCCCGCTCCCGGCACCAATCACGTGTCGACACGTGGCGTGGAGGGCCTGCATGATTTAGAATTGAAAACTTAACTTTTTACACTTTTGGAAAAATTTCACTTTTTCCTCCACCAACCCACATCCCCACAGCCAATGGGGTGTTGACACATGTCCCCATGGGTGTGTGGGTCTGTGCAAATTCTTTTAACCTTTTAACCCCTTGGGAAAAAAATCAAAATTTTCTCTGCTGGCCCGCGGCCAATCACAAAGTGCCACGTGGCCATTTGGGCAAGCGCGAGGCACGGAGGAAAATTTTCCTTTGGAAAATTGAAAACTTGGTTTTGGGAAAAATTTCATGTTTTCCCTTACCCCACTAGCCCAAAGCAATCACCGATGACACATGGCATCTAGGCACCGGCGGGGAGCGAAGGCATTTTCTCCTAACCTTGTGGACTTCTAAGGAAAATTTTCCCCTAAAACTCCGCTCAGCCATAACTTGAGTTTTACAAGGAGTTAGGAGGACTTCTTTATATGTTTTCAAAGGTGAGAAAATTTCCTATCCAATGAGCCTAGTTTAGGAAAGTTTTGATAAATCTAAATATGTGAAAAATCTAGTTGAAGTTCAGGGCTTGTTAGAGAGCAGGCCTTGGGATAAATTTCTCCCTGAACCTTAGTAAAACTTGTAACCTCCAAATTGGAACCTTGTAAACTTGTTATAAGATAAAAAAATGAAATCTTGTTTTTGGTTAATTAGAATCTATTCGGAACCTATTTAGTTTCAAACTAGTATCTTGCTACTTGTTTGTAGACCCTTCTTATCAAAAAAAAATTATTCCATAATTTTCCTAGTTTGTTTCTTGGTCTCAAGTGGTAGTTGAAGCAGGGTATTACAAAAAAATTACAAGCATGAGTGCTTAGACTTGTTGCAGTACTCATGGTGTGGAATGAAGCATAAGTATGAGAGTGCTAAGAATTATTTGAGCCTATGAATCAGCTGCACTAGAAGGACAAGGTCGCTTGATGGTCAACATCAAGAAGGAAGACATATAGTGGATGCCTTAGGTAACACGGGATGAAGGTTTGGAACCTATCTTGGTAACAAAAAGGGCAGAAGCTAGACATGTGAGAGAGGTACCAAGATAGAAGACCCTAGTTACGAGGGAGGAGGTCATTCATGGAAAATATCTAGACCCCACGCATCAAAAGGAGATATATCAAGACACCATGGATGTTATTCAAAGCTTACAAGGGGAGATCCAGTGTCTAAAGGAGCAATCCAGAGGGAGGAATAAGGAAGGAGAGTCAAGGCACAAAAGGATGACCTGGATGAGGTCAAGGAGGTGTGTAAAATGTTAAGGTAGGAGAATATCATTCCCTTGCTAGGATCCTGGTTGAGAGAGAAGGTACCACATGCCAGAGAAGAGCATGAGAGATAGGTCTTACATGCGAACCTTCCCCCTCACAACCTCAAATATGACAAGGAGATTACGTTGAATGCAGTTGTAGATGGATGGCTCCTCAACAATATCCTCATTAACACATGTGTGGAGGTTAATGTTTTGACTTTGGATGCATGGAATCAGATGGGAAGACCTACATTACAACCATCTTTGAATGTTCTATATATAGCAAACAAAACTAAAGTAATGCCCATCGGTGTCTTGAAGGATGCAAATATTACTATCCAGGGGAGCCAAGTTTCTTGGGGACTTCAAAGTCTTGGTGCTCGCCAAGGTGGAAAATTTTCGAGCACTACTTGGGCACTCTTGGTGTTACAAGAACAATTTGGACCTTGATTTAACAAAGGGTACATCAGCTTCGAGAACAAGGACGAATGGGTCATTATACCCCTGTTTGATGGGAGGTCGACACATTAAATTGAACCATTGGGAGAAGAAGTTTTGGACAAGATTTATGTGCTCTCAATTAGAGACCCTGAGATGATACACCCTACTAATGAGGTTATCTAGTTTGAATATGCTTAGTCATTGAGTGATACCACCAGTCTAGCATGTGAAAATTGGGTGCATGGAACTTATGAATTAATGAGCCGGTAGTTGAGAGGGTTAGTGACCAAGGTAAAAAAGGTACACATGGTTACCCACCTTGGAGGAAAATAACTACCCAAGTATTTAGGAGGAGCCTTCCCTGAGATCTTTCTGCAGGAGGTTGAAGCTTAGTAGAAGGATGAGAAGGAACAGAGGGAGATGTTAAGTTATGTCTTTCTTAGCAACAACTTAGTGGTGGGACACACATCGGAGAGCCTTTAAGAATGGCATGAGGTAAGAATCACTCTCTCTATCATATTTTCTAGGAGCAATGTACCCACCATCATCAAGGAGTACCATGGGAAGGAGCTGGCCTCTTTCCATATCCAAGAGTGTGAACAGTCTCTAGAGAGAAGACGTGGAAGCTTTGCCACCATCCCTCTAGGTGCATAATTTGTATTCTACACTGCGAGGTTATATGCACACATGGTACATTCATTCGAGACATGCCACCAGACAAGGAATTGACAAGATCTCGCGTTCGACCTCATTCAAACCTTTGAATATTAGAGTACCAAGCCATCGGTCGATAATGCCTTGTAGGGTATCAAGCACCTTACCTTGGGGATAGTGCCATAATGGAAGATAGGTTTTTGGAATTACTAGGTGAACCAGGATCGAGAGGCACATTTTGAAGAAGAGGAATCATAAGAGTTACAACTTGAGCACAAGTGTTTGGAAAAACACAAGGGAAAGTTGGTATATGTGTCGATGGAGAGGAATCGAAAAACTTAGCTATTAGACATTCCAGGGGATGTGTGAGGTAGTGGATAGTGTAGATGCTCACATGCATGCCTACCATGAGCCTTTAAATATGAAGAAGGTTAACATCGGTTCAAGAGAAGAACATAAGGAAGCAATTATTGAATATTAATGGACAAAGAAGGAAGTATCGAAGATCATTTATCTCATTGCGTGAATTTGAGGATTTATTCCCATGTGGGTATCATGAGCTCAAAGGTGTTCACAATTCGTTAGGGGAGATGAAGATAAAATTGAATGATGGTGTGCACCCGATTAGGAAAAGGCCCTAATGGATGAATCCCAACTTGCGCATGAAGGTCAAGGAGGAGATAGATAAAATGATATCTTTTGGGATCATTGAGGCAGTGGAAGAATCGATTGGATAAGTCTAATGGTAATCAACATCAAGAAGGATGGGCAGATTAGGATCTGCATGGATTATAGGGAATTGAATGTTTTTTGTGTCATTGATCCATTTTGACCCCCTTCATTGAAGAAATTTTGGAAGGAGTTGCTGGGCGCGAAATCTATTCCTTTACGGATGGATTTTAGGGTACCACCAATTCGATTACAAAGAAAGACCAGAGAACACAAATTTTACCATTGAGTGGGAAAGTTTACATATACGGTTATGCCCTTTTGATTGAAGAATGCACCTGCCATCTTTTCGTGGATGGTGGTGCAAGCATTCCAAGACTTCATCGATAAATTTCTTCAGATCTATATGGATGATTGGATAGTATATGGTCAGTTAAGGACCATTGTGACAATTTGAGGTTAATGTTTGAGAGGTTTAGGCACTTAAGGATATCCCTCAACATTAAGAAGTGTGTGTTTACTACACCCTTTTGCAATTTATTGGGGCATATCATATGTAAGGAGGGATTTTTGGTAGATCTTGTTAAGCTTGTAGTTATTATGGGGTTAAGGGAGCCTACTAGCCAGAGTGCAGTGCGCGGATTCCTTGGGCATATGGGCTATTACAGAAAATTCATTAAGGGATATGCCAAGATTTCCATGCCTTTAGAGGAGCTACTTAGACATAAAAGTGCCTTCCATTGGGGAGAGGTGTAGCAGAGGGCATTTGATACATTAAAAGATAGTCTTATCACCACGCATATTTTATGTTTTCCCTCTTGGGACAAGCCCTTCCATGTCCATGTTAATGTCTCAGGGACTACCGTTGTAGTAGTGCTTACATAGCCAGGTGAAGGGATTATTGATCATCCTTTGTGTTTTGAAAGCATGAAGCTGACACCAAAGAGAGCATAATTATACCACAACCGAGCACGAGGCATTGTCAATTATCTATGCACTCTTCAAGTTTAGATAGTATCTATTGGAAACACCCTTTGTGTTTTACACCAACCATATGGCATTGAAATATTTAGTGAACAAGCCTATTATACAAAGACGCATATGTCAATGGGTGTTGTTGTTTCAAGAGTTTGAATTCACCGTTGTAGTGAAGCTTGGAAAAAGCAACTATGGGCCTGATCATCTGTCAAGAATTGATTCAGGGGAGGATGCACAAAGTATTGAGGAAGCAATGCTAGACATGAACTGTTTAGGTTACGGTGGCTCACCATTGGATTTGGAAAAGATTGCAATACTTTTAAAGGAAGGTGTGGAACCAGATGGAATGAAGACATTAGAAAATAAGTAGGTGGCCATATGCGCCGTGCCCTACATGTTAATTAGTGGAGACTTATAAAAATTGGGATGTGATGAAGTTTTGCACGATGTGCCTTAGAGCATGAGCACTGACCATCATGGAGGAAGCACACGGAGGAAGTGTGGGTGGGAATTATATAGGTGATGCCACCATGTGCAAGATATTAATGGTAGGTTTGTGGTGGGAAACCTTGTACAAATATTGTATAGATTATTGTAAAGTGTGTGACCATTGTCAGCACATTGGAAAACTAAGGAGGAGAGATGAAATGCCTTTGTGCCCTATTCCTAGTGCGGGGCCTTTTGAAAAGTGGGCGATAGAATTTGTAGGATCTATTACATCGTAGTACATAGGATCGGTCACATTATATCATCACTTGCATAGATTATCTCACAAGGTAGGCAGAGGCAACCCCAACTAAAGATTACACATTAGCAACAATAGTGAGGTTCTTGTGGGAAAACATTATCATGAGGTATGGATGCCCTTTGAGTTTGACCAGCGATAGGGGTACACATTTCTTGAATGAGACCATAAGGATCCTATTATCGAGTTCATGGTGGCTCATCATAAGACTATGCCCTATCACCCACAAGAAAATGGAACCACAGAAGCATTCAACAAGATATCTTGAGACATACCAGTTAACAAAAATTTGTGATGACGAAAGAAAAGATTGGGATGAAAAAGTATCGGCAGTATTATGGGCTTACAAGACAACGTATTAAAGGCTAAATAAAGCCACACCATTTCAATTAGTGTTTGGTGTGGAAGCTATTTTTTTGGTTTAATTTATGTTGCCTTCTCTACAAATACCACGCGCATGAGAGTTAGGCGATGAACAAGTCTTTGGAAGAAATGATTGATGAGTTAATGAAATTGGATGAGATACGATCACTCACCTAATGGAGACAAACAATGAAGAAATTAAATCAAAAATCTTGACATGATCACCACATTAGAAACAAGAAGTTTGAGGTTGGGCGGATGGTGTTACTATATGATTCCAAGTTTCTATGTCATCCAGGAAGTTGAAAGTTCATTGGTTGGGCCCTTACACAATCTCGTACATCCTTGATTTGGGTGCATGCCAATTACATGCGCTAGATGGGAGGAAATTTCTTGGACACTTCATAGGGTAGGTTTGAAGCCATAATATAAATAAGTCTTCTAGATGTTTGTAAATAAGGTAGTTTTTCTAGTTAGTTTAGAAGATTTCTTTATGCATTTTCCCTTTCTTATGTTTCCCTTTTGCATTTTTTTTTTTTTGCACCTTTGGTGCTAGTAAATTATTGCTATTTTTGAGAATTTGTAAGTTCACTGAGATGACCGTGCATTGCCTTAAGTGTGGGGTGGAGAAAAGTGAAGAAGCATGTGATTAAAGTACTAAGGAAGTTGTGTTGAAAATCCTTGTTGAGTAGCCAGGTTGAAAGAGGTATATAAAGAGAAAAGATAAAAGAATGGTTGGTGCCAGGGTAAAGATACTTGTAGATCCCATGTACTAAGGAGGAGAAAGCGCATTTGAAAGCAACACAAGGTAGGCAAGAGCAAGGATCGGGACGAGAAGAATTTCCTTCGACGTGGGTTATATGCATGCAATAGTCTCCTATTAGGTTGGATTGGTTGTGCACCAGAAGGTTGGAGGAGTTTTTGCATAGGTTAGGCGTGTAAGAAAAGGCACTGAAGACGGATTTGTTTGAAAAATCTGCATTAAATGAACAAAGTATGGTGGTAGGTGAAGTAGCATTTAATGTTCGAAAAAAGAAAAACTATAAGTAAAGGGTCGGGACACTCTCATTTTTACTTTGCGAAATAGAGGAGTTTGAGTTATAAGCGAGTTCCATAAACAAGTGTTTTTAGATTCGATCGAGTGAAGGAAGATCTATGAGATTGAAGCAGCCAGTTTGAGTTTGTGAACCAAAAGGGGTTACACGGGCATGGAAAGAGTGAAGAGGCATTGTCTTGTGAATATTTTCATCCTAGTTAGGGTTCAACAAACTAGGGCACATGTTTAGAAGGGTTGTATCATGGATTTAAGATCGGAGGATTGGAAGAAGTAAGATGGAGTTACAAGGAGAAAATAGGAGTGATAAAAGTACCTCGACCATGGCACTCAAGAAAGGAAAGGGCAAAGCCAAGGTTAAACAACCAAAACCCAAGGTAGATACAAATGAAGAATGGTATGCAGAGATGCAATACCCATATGGGGTGATGATGGGAAAGGAATGGGAATCCCACCTAAGAAGTGTACATGTTAGTGACTATAATCACCACATGCACAAAATAGAAAAGGAAATGGTGTTGGAATTAGTACACACCACCAAAAAATGAACACCTGAGGTTTTACCTATATACGATGATGACGTTAAGGTTAAAATGGAGAAGGCAGGGTTGTTACAACTCTACGAGTTTCCTTATTTTGGAAATCCAGAGCACCTGTACTAGTGGTTGATGTCACGGGTGTAGAAAGATTAATTCCACTTTGTAGGGCATAAGATGCGTGTGACTCCCCAACTGATCTCACAATTTACAGGCCTCATATGTGAGGGAGATAGCTTGGAAGATGACCTTGGCGACAAGGAGGCTATTCAAGAGACCATCACCGAGTATGCCTACAAGAAGGGGTCATGGTACTATGACATTTTAGACATCAAGGACCCCATAATGAAAATGGCCACGCATTTGGTGACTAAGCTGAATGGCCAGGAGAGGTGGACGCAGGTCAACAAACCTTGGCTACATGTCTATAGGAAGATTGCAGAGGGAACCATATACAACCTATCCGTGTACATCACGGAGGAAATTGTCAGTTGCGCAAAGGAAGGGGACAAGATCCTCTTCAGCAATGTCTTTCTCACCATTGTATTCATAGAGATTGGGGTTCCTGACACACTGGAAAATTTTTATGGGAGTACCCCACCGAGGATCCTTCACTGCGAAGAGGTTTGAAAAATATTCTTGTGATATAATGACAGCACCCCACAAGGCGAGGCTAGAGAAATGGTACGGTTCTGAGAAATTCATTTAGGGCGAGTGGAGATTACACCGAACAACTCCTAGCAGCCACCAAGGGGGAAGCCAAATTTTCAGTTTATCAACACTATTGCTTGGGAAGATTCAAGTTGATAAACAAATCATAGAGCCCTTGGTGCAAGCTTCCCTTCACATTCACTACTCATTACTTCCAAGTGGGGGTGAACAAGTTTAAGGAGTCAAAGAAGCTAAGGTTGGAACTGGGTAGTTTGGACCAGGAACATAGGGAGATGAGGAAGAAACTAAATTATGCCAGTGGCAAGCATGCATATGTGGAAAATTATGTGTCACACAAGATTCAAATGACAAGGTTGATGACGCTACCCATCACTGGATGATCCACAACACACATGTACTTACGTATAAGGCCAAAGTTTGAGAAGGGCGTGTATCTAGAGAATGAAGTCTCCATACCTAAGGATCCCATGGAGAGAAAGAAGCCTATGCCCAAGAAGAGGGAAAGAGAGGAGAAAGAACCAAGTGTGCAGACTGCTTAGAAAGTGAGCATGCCATCCACGAGTGCTAAGCCAAACACTTACATACGAGAAAGAAGTCTCCAGTGAAGGAAAATATGCCAGAGGTAGAGGTGCCTAGAAACCCATCACCAAGGAAGAAGATAAGGCCGAATCCCCTAATTAGGAGCCACCTCTCAGGAAAAAGTAGAGGGTGGATAAGGAAGCTGACTCGGAGGTGACCGATAGCTTGGAAAAATACTTGGGAGAAAGAGAAGATGAGAGTGAGGGAGATGACGGCAAGGAAGAAGAGGCAAAGAAAGACTAGGAGCCACATGTCTTTAGCATCTACGACTCAGAAGAGGAGAGTGGAGATGAGAAGCAATAGTTCATATTCATGCGGCGCAAGGGTGCACAGGATGAGGAAGACATCGAAGACATGAAGGAGGATGAGGAGGTTGCCAGGGAGAAATAGGGAGCCATAATTTTTACAAAGGATCAGATCACTCAGGTGGCGGAAAGATAAGAACAGAGAATGCTCAAGGTTATGGTAGACCCGAGTTGGAGCATAGTGTAGACACGATGCTAAAGGAGGGGAAGGAGGAGAACATCGAAAAAGAGCATGACAGCCTAGGAGGCCCTACTCTAACAATAAGCTTCCCCAAAGGTGCGCACTCGGGAAGAAGAACTCTTGATGTAGAACAGAGACAAGTAATGGGCTATGTTGATGACACAAAGAAGGTGTTATGAGCATGATTCCAAAGCACTGTACCCATGGAAAGTCTCTTGGCCATGGGGTCTTTTGAGAAAGACAGCGACGCGTACCACAAAAACAAGAAGATTATCTCTTGGGCGTTCGATTCCCACATTGATGAGCTAGACTTCAAAGTCTACCAAGGAGCACTCATCACATTATCGGGATCTAACAGGGTCAATCCCTTAATGAATGCTTAGGATCTCTCAGATGAGAAAGTATACAATGCACTTGAACAAGGTCGCGGTTGAGACCGAGGATAGATTATTCACACATAACAATAGGATCGAGTCTTTGGAGGTGAAGTTAGGAAAGAAGGAAGAAGAAGCTGGTGGAGAAGTTCAAGAGCTTGAAATAGGAAGAAGCGATTAGCACACAGCTTAATGTGTGAGTTAAAGGAAGAGTTAAAGGAAGAGAAGGTAAAGGTGCCGGAAGTTTACAAGAAAATAGAGTCTATCAACCATCCTTCTCAAGCACCCAGGACTTAGTGCCACCCACATAGAAGTACTCATCCCTCCTAGAGTGTATAAAAGATCTAACACACATCCTCACTATGGAGAGATGACCCTTGGCCCTAGAATCTGTAGAAGAAGTGGCCACACACTTGAAAGAGGAGGATAGGTTGAAGGTGGTAGCGCTCGTTGCCAAGTATAGCCAAGTACTCATAGAGGTTAAGATCACTGCCCAATCTGTGGAGGCCACATATGATACATGTGTAGACAGAGATAAGGTGGTGAGCTCCTTAGTCACCACACTTGAAGAAGAATTAAAAGAATTCCAAGAAAATAACAAGGGAATAGGGCGAGAGAGGGAAAAGGTTACGGCTGAAGTAGAGAAGAAATCAGAGACAATTGAGGCTTTAAGGATCTCAATTAAGGCCCGGCTAAAGGAACTATACCCTAATATTACTAGAAGGATGGATAAACTCAAGGATCTATGAAAAGAGATGGAGTAGATTGTGGAAATTTTGGCACCCAGGGAGTTTTCTTGAGTTTTGATGAAGTGAGCACCTTGGTGGGTGACCTCTGCCAGAAGGCACAAGATGAGGTCGAAGTATGGAATAAGCTAGAGGTAAACCTTGGGAAATATTTTTCTCGCTTGTTGAATTGATGTCCCCCATTCTTCATTATTTCCCCATTTCTTTCATTCCTTATTCGTTTGTAAAGTGTAAGACTATTCATTGGTTCCCTAGACAACATGCATCTTGGTCAAGTAAAATGTTTCTGAGGAAAGAGAACAGGCGTAGTGTGGGGTGATGTTGGACCCCTGGAATATTGACCAAGTATGAAGGTGCATAGGCATGCAGGGTCCCAGTTATGAAAAGGTGCACAAGGAAAAAGCATGTGATAGAAAGGTTTAAGGAAGCATATAGCACATGTGATGTGTGAAAGGATGCTCGGGATTTAGTCAATTTGAGTGCCCATGGTAGAACACGTGAAAAGTGTGATTAGTTGCACATGGATAAGATGCCAACCTGGTGATAGGCTGGCCCAGGAAGGAGCATGCCTTGGATGGAATCTTCTAGAAGAACATCATGAGATAAAGTGGAAATATCAAACCTAGAGAAGCATGCTCGAGATGGACCACATTCAACACACGGCACCAGATCCGAGGACACCGGAAGGTGAGTTGATAGTGTAGGATAATTATAAATACAAGTGCCTGCGGAGTAAAAGATATACAAGGTTGAGATACAACAGGTTAGAGAGAGCGGGAATTGGAATATAGATACAGAGAGTGAGCAGAGCTCTGCAGAGATGCTGTGAGGTCTTTGTTAATGGACAATTGCTTCTAGGAGAGAATGTCTTGGGCATGGAGTTGTAATTTTTCTTTTGATAGCTTAGTTACACAATTCCAGTGATATGCATGACTGCAGTCTACTCTCTGTGACACTTTGTAATGAATCAATGAATGTAATGAGGTTACCGATATAATATATACATAAAATCAATGGTTCTAATGCATATTTTCTCTCTTATAAGTTCTCTTTCCTTTCATGCTATGAATGAATGCTTGTATAATTATTTCTATCATAATGCATGTTTAGGATTCTATTAAAACACTTAGTCTGAAGTAACTACAAGGATCTAGAAGCCGTTATGAGCCCTATGGTTCTTGTATGTCTTAAACTCTTACACTAATCATAGATGATGTTTCCCACTAAACTCACATAAAAGAGAGACTCGGTACCTGCGTGTGCCTCAGGTGAGTGCTTAGTTTTCACTGGGTGATAGGCTGACACGCATGGGGCTCCTTCCTTTTGTGATGAGGGTTAAAATGACTAGGCATCGAAAAAGAGTGCACCTCTTGTTTTTGAAGTGCACACGTTAGCTCGATTTTTCAACTATCAATATTTTTACAAATGGGAGTACACATGTCAATAGGGGATCGAAATCATTGAAATAGGTGTGCATATGTTGATCGGGGTGCATAGGTGTGTCAGTATACTTTTTTCCTGTAAACTCAATGTTTTCATTTTTGACTTTTAGGATTTACATTACTTTTAATAGGTTTTTAGATGTCAATTTTGTTAATTTCATAGATTTAGAGTAATTTTTCTCATAAAATCACTTAGGGTTTGAAAGAATTAATCTTGTTTCGTACTTTGTATGATTTTGGGTTAAGGTGAGTATGCTCTTCTCTTGCACTTTTTGTGATCTAGAGAATCAAAAGCACTCTTAAAACTTTTTGTCTATCATTAGAGTAAGTAGGAAACTTTGTTAATCAACTTTTAGTCTAAATGATTTTTCACTTGCTAAACAACCAAGGCTATAATTTGTGTATTCTCTTCCCTTGCATCTACTGTGATCTTGGGAATCAAAATAAATTTATTATTTTTATTAAAAATCACTTGGATGAATTGGGAATAAACCTTGTTTTTGCAAAATTTGATGGTAGTTATTTGATTTACTGAGGCATTTTTCATGGTTATTTTCTTATAATATTGTGAATCTATTTTGAAACTACTAACCATTTTGTGAAGGACCTAATGCTAGTCAAAGAAAGGAGGACTTAAACAATTTTTCTAACTACCTATGTGATTGTAGGTTTCCAAAAGGAGTATGAAAAAAACCACATTAAGTCTAAAATATAAAAAATACACCACAATCATCACATTGTATTTGCAGGTTTTGGTTAAGAGCTATGAATCATTCACTTAAATAGGACATAAACCCTTTAGCATAATCCTTAAGATATAAAAATGGGGGTGGTCCTAGGAACCCTAAAGTAGTTCACATAAGAGGGAACCTTGTGAATGAAACAAGAAAGTTCTCCACACTAGCGACTTGTTTAGTACACCTTGGTGAGATTAGTATTAAAGATATTTGTATCGTGACCCCAATGAAAGTATAACTGAATGTACTTCGAGTGCTCATTATACTGAAGGGGTAAATTAAATCCAAGATACTCCAAAATTATTAAGTGTAATTTTTTTGGCAGATCGAGCTCGCTCATAGATATCTTGTCACACCTAGAGAAAGAACCACCTAGAAATATTTCCGGCTTGGAGCCATTATTTTTGTCTTACATAGTATACTTGAGATCTCTCACAAAGTGAAAACTTTTTTATATTCAAACTCTTGTTTTTGAACAAGGAAATAATCTCTTAAATTTGAAACCACATGACATTTCATCACGAAATATAATTAGTGTCATTTTTTCCTAATAATTCACTTGAATTATGACAAGGCGGAAACTCTTCAAAAATAACACCAATTTTATTTCAACACCACTTGTCTACACCCTTGTTTTCCTATTGCAAATTTTGGACAAAACAAAACAACATATACAAATAGAGCTAGATATCATGTGTCCACCACTTCTAAATTTTACTTGCGTGACTAGGTTACAATGCTAGAGCACAAGTGTTGAAAGTTGACATGCTACGTACTCATGATCTAGTAGGCCCCATGTCTCAAACACCCATATTTAATACTTATTATCATCATAGTTAAGTGATTTCATCCTTTTCTTCTTTTGAGTTTTTATGCTACCCACATTGTAGCCATACAATTGAAATATTTACATCTTGTTTACATTGTGAAATTAAGCCTAAATATCTATATATTAGAGTTACGCTATTCACACGCATAGAAATTTATTGTTATACTTAGACATACTTTTTACATTATAACTTTGTCTTGAGTTTTTGAGTGTTAGAAATACAATTTTAGCATCACGATAACATCATTTTGACACTAGAAATCTTGCTTTCCTGAAATCTTGGTTCACATGTCCAAAGAGTGTCGTTCGCTGCTCACATTGTTATCATCTATTTTAAAAGAATTAGACTTTGTTAGTGTTTAGAAACTAGTTTTTAGTATATCTTGTAAGAAGATCACATCAACATTCTCTTATCATTTAGGACTTGTTTGTTGCAAAAAAATCGCGTAATCTGGTGATGTTGTGTTCTCACTATTTGGTTGCAAACCTATCTAGATGAAATCTTAGAGAATACACTATTTGGTGTAAAATAAATTTTTAGTGTTGTGCTTCATTGTATTATTTGAAGGGAAACTTGTGTCATATATTACCTTTCTAGGGAATCTTGTTCATTATTATTTGGTTTGTACGTTCATTTTGACCTATCACTTTTGTGGTTATTCTATAATCACCTTGTTTTAACAACTTAGGTTCGTTACACTACAAAAATTTGACTAGGGTCCCTTGTTAATAAACCTTAGTGGAAATTATTTTTGTTGTACCTTCTAATCAAAGAAATTCCCACTATGAGAATGGGATCATGAAAGTCGACATCCAATATATTTTGAGGTGACAACCCTCTTTTGGAGGACAATATCATGGTTTACCATAGTGGTGGAGAGGAGGAGTCTCCTCATGCGGATGTATAGTTTCATTCTACCCATTTTGATGACTACATTTTCATAAAAAACATGAATTTCTTATGCGGTTGGGAGCGAGGAGCCAAATTACCCTCCATAGTAGACCCTTCTCTTATCGTAGTCATGGTTTGGTGAGAAGAAGAAGTAGACCTCCCTCTTCGCACTCTTAATAAAATTTTAAATCCAAGTCATTCCTCTACTCCTCCATGGAAGAATAATGAGGAGATACCATTTGAAAATCTTGGAGACTATCATTTACATCCTATTAAAATCCATTGTGAAGACCATGAAGAATGTGTTCATAATGCACAACCTCCTACCAATGAAGATCATCATGAAATACCTATTAAAGAGGTTACGTTAGAAAAATATGTCCAAGCACTCACTCATCAATTGGCCGTTTTTTCTTCACATATACAAAAAGAACAACCAAAATTTGTGAAACAACCTATACTAAAGGCCAAATATAAAGCTTGTTTTATGAATTCCTAGTAAACAATCCTCAATGGGAGGCACAAAGAGATCCTTATGAATAAATTATTGCAAAAAAATAGGGTGGGCATACACCTAGGAATAACCCTTTGTATAGACCTATGCCGCCACCCATGTAAGATCCACTTTTTAATCAAGAGTGATCAATATTGAAGAACACCCTTCAAGCGTTGCAAGAGGGCCAAACCGGTAGCAATAATAATAAGTATTGGTTTGATGAGTTATTTCCTTACCCATTTGACAAAGTCATGTTGTAGGTACCTTTCCCAAGACAATTTGAGTTTCCAATATTTGATAAATATAAGAGAAAAGTTGACCCTCATGATCATATAAAGGACTTATATAAGGCATATCAAGAGGTAGCATTCTATGACAATTACCTTATGTGCTTAGATCCACGAAGTTGAGGAGAAATGGTGCTAGAATGGACTGTTCACATCCCTAAGGGATCCACATCAACATGGCTAGAACTAGAAAAAAAAATTGTATGACACTTCTCTTTTAATATATAGAATCTTTGTCACGATGTTGGATCTCTCGTAATGCTAAAAAAATAAATAATGAAAAATTTGCTGCATTTTTACAATGATGGAGAAGATTAGCTAGCCTCTTTCCTTGCTCCATACCTAAAAATTAGCTGATAGGTATATTTTTTCCCAAAATCCATCTAGAAATTACATTCCACTTGTAAATGCATTGTGGTAAAATGTTCAAAGAGGTAATAGAAAAGGGAGTCAAATAAAAAAGGAATTGATAGATATGGGGAATCTAAAACAATTCCCCTATGAACACAATGGTTCTAAATCTAATGATAATTTTTTTTTTGTTCCTAATAGAAAAAAATGTCATTAGTGGTGGGATATTAGACTCTTAACAGGTGCAAGCCATGCAGAACTGCACACCTTTGAAAACTACAAAGGGTAATCCACCTACCAAGTGTAAATGCCACACTTTTAATCCTCTATCTGAATCCATATCATCTATACTAAAACAATTAGAGGCCATTAATATGGTTAGATATCCTAAAAATATGCCTTATGAGGATGAAACACCTAAAATATCATGGTTTAGAGATAATGAATATTGCCAACTCCACTGTGTTAAAGGTCACAAAATAGATAAGTGTTTGAAGTTACATCACTACATCCAAGACTTAATCGAAAGTGGAAATGTGGAGATAGATTCATCCATTCCTAATAAATCCCCCAATATGAAGACACTTCCTAAACATAATTAGGACAAGAATTTTAATTGTGTTTCTAATGAGGAGAATCATTTTGATGCTCTCATTGGTTGTGCAGATACACCTGTTGAACATGTCAACACAATAACCCCTGTGATATCCCTTGGACTATCTATGTCTAGGCATGTGCCAAAAAAGACTAATTATCACAGAGTTCCACATACTTATGACAATAAGGAACCTATTATTCAACATTATCATCAAAGGATGCCTATCACAACTAGACCTCATCTGATTCTTTGCGCTAGAGAGGCCATTCGGGTATCCTTTTCCCCACCTTCATCTCATAGTCGGTGGTATGGTTTGGACACTTCTGATCCAAATTATTATTTTGGTTCCTCCCACTCTTCTTCTAACTCTAATCCAAACTATTATTTTGATTCTTTAGATTCACCTAGATCTTCTGAAAATTCTAATTTGCTTCTTGAGTTGCAGTCCTCCCTTGCTTTGCAGCACCTCCCTTATTTACCGCCTCAACAAACTCTTCCTCCATTGAAGATCTGGGTGAATCCAAATTCATCTCTTGAGTCATCATCTTCTCAATATTCCACACTATTTGGACTCATTTCTTCTAATCAACCTCCTATGGTAAAATAAAAAATAACCCTACCGATCTATTCACCTCAAGATGAGGAGACGATCATAAAATTCCTAGGGTCACATGATGGCATTCCCATACAGGATTACAATCAAGGATTTAATCTTGACTTCAATATGCTTGCGTATTAGGAATAAGAAATTGATTCCTTTTTTCGAATACTAACGAATATCCTAAGACTATTAAGGAATATTATATATTTTCTTCACATCATTATTTATCTATCGGGATTCCTCCATCGCAATATTATTGTTCTCCAAAAAAACTTACATGCACATTCTGGCCCCAGGTTATTCATTGAAGAATTATGCATGCTCAAAATCACTTGGCACATTCCTTTAGTCATAGTTCACCTGCGCCCTTGTTTCCTTTCTCCTTCCACTTTCCTATTCTACTCACCTTCCACATGTTCACTTATTCTTCTAAATCGTTTCTTCCACCCCACGCGCCTAAGTCCTTGACCCTTCACGCATCGCACCCATTACCTTATAATAGTTACACCTTAACCATACATTCTCTACTCACCATCTTGATTCATCTCCCCACACGTATCACACACGGCCCCTCCACACCTTCCTTTATTCTATCTCCATGCCCCTTCGATGTGCCATATCATCTTTTGACATGCTTAATTGTGCAGCGCACAACAACCCAATGAGCACCAATAGGGCATTGAATCCTTGTAATAAATGAATGATTGACACATGTAGAAGAAATAATAAATAGTTGTACATTTGGCCACCATCTCAACCAATCAGGCGCGGCCACATGTTTTTGCATACGTTGACTCGACATCTTCTTGAAACCATATCATCAGCTATAGAGCTCAGATCGGTGTGCACCTAGACTTGTCAGAAAGCTGCTGACATCAGCTATAGTGCCAGAAATTCAAATTTCAAATTCTGGTAGATCTAGTAGGTGAGAATTGGAAAACATCTCTCTGAACATTGATGAGTAGATCTAATTGCTCCAACCACCCAATTTGGTATGATCCACCCTCTTTTGTCTTTAACACATCAAACAGGCATGGGGAAGCATATTTCATAGATTTCCAAGTGGATTTACAGACATTGAATGCTTCTTGTTGGTGGTTGTGTTTCAAATTTGGGTTTTCCCTCCTTTTCCCTTCTTCCTCCATGGATTCATCTATAAATGTAAAAGCAAGGCTCATTTGTTATGTTGGACACTCTAGGATCCTTACGTATCTTGCTAAGGACTCCACCTTTTTGTATTTTGAGTTACAGACCTCCATGTTTGGCTCTTGCATGTGGATATTGGCCTCCTTATCATTGTAACAATTACTGTGCATTTTGGAAGTAATAGAAGCATCATTTTGTGACTATTCTCTATCCTAACATGTTTTTGTTCCTTCTTCTTTCCTCTTCTCTTGCATTGTGTATTGTTGTGCTATTTTAGGTCCCCTGCAGTTCCATATTTGGTTGTGTTCCATGAGAATGATTTGGTGAATGCTGTTTTTTGTCTACTCATGCCTAGCCTCCTTTCACACATTCCCTATCATTCTTTCTCGAAAAATAGTGTTCATCCCTCTTTTCTAGTGCTATCACCTTTTAGTGTAGTTTACTTCATGTTATCCTTCTTTCCCTGGTCCCTTGGCATTCTTAGTTTAGTTTCCCCTTTCAGCACTAGGAGTAGCAGTAGTAGTAGAAATAGATAGAGGAACCGGCCTTCTCTAGAGATCCATCCCAAGTTCGCAAGGTCCCACAACTTGGGGATGGTTCCATTGTGGTCTCAAACACCTCTCATCCCTTTTTAGAGATCCAAGATGTGGGTGCACGTTTGAGAAACCAACAGTTTTTGCACACCTAGTGGGACCAACATTGAAAGCTCAAATTTCATATCTCTAAGTTTTGGTGTGTGAACTTAGTGTTTCAGCCTTTGGAGGCTCATTTCAAACACATTTGGTGACTCCCAATATTTTAAGATCTCTATTTCAAATAGTCTTGAGTGCATTTCATGAGAAAAGTGCACACAAGAAGAAGTGTAGTAGCTAAAGATTCTTTTGAATACCTCCAGCTATCCCCAAGAAGAGTTTGTTCTAGAAATCCTATGTGCACATCTCTATCTCTAGCACATCACACCCACTCAACTCCTCCTGAAAGTAGACAACCTATGTTCCCTATAATGGCACATCAGCCACCTCCTCCATTAAGAAGCTTTGCAAAATTTGATGGAGGGAGTCCCTTACTCTTGGCCATGCAACATGATATGCCAAATGGTGCACTTAAAAGTATTATTCCTTACTTTACTGGTGAGAATCAAGTCACCCCTCAGGAGCATATCTAGGATGTAGTAAAATGTGTGTTCACTCTATCTGATCACACATAATGATGTAGTAGTTAGGTTGTTTACAACCTCTTTCAAAGGTAAAGCACTTCAATGGTACCAGAGGCTTAAGACTTGGATCTATTAGCACCAGGATGAGCTGGGAATAGCTCTATGTAGTTATTTTGAAGACAAGTCAGATCACCTATCTTTGGTGGAGCAACTGACAACAACAAGGAGGGCACCCAATGAGCAGATGACTGATTTCAACATCAGATTTTAGAAGACTTGGGACATAATTCCTCTTGTGGTAAGACCTACAACCCAACATGCTTTCCTTTATTATCTGAAGGTGCTCAACAATGATATTTCAGTTATGATCCAATCTATGGGAGGTAGGACTTTACCAACTACTTATAACATTGTAGTAAGGGCAGAAAATAGTCTCATTTAGGTGGGAAAGTTGGCTCCTAGACCACCCATGCCCTTGTTCCCGAGATGTCACAAGCTCCCCCCTTCTTTTGTGGCCTCTATTCCTACTCCTGAGCAAAGCACGCAACCGGTTGCCTCAACATCCTATTCTCCATCACAACAAAAGGAGGATGAAGAATTGAAGGCCTTGATCATAAATTTATCAAACAAGGTAATATCATTAGAAAAGTAGCAAGCACAAGCATATATAAGGCATTTCTAATCAGGCGCATGGCCAAGGCAATCAGTCTTGGTGGAATCAATATAAAATCAAAGATACATACCCAACCAGCAAAATGATAGGTGGCAGCCTAATGCACATCTTCCCTTGCAAGTTTCCCTCCCACCTTCTCTCCCAGCACCCAATGTGAGCCGAGTGCTCATTTCTAGTTTAGAACAACTTGGCACAAGAGTTAAAATGGTGCTTCCCTTGCAAAATGCCTCATAGTCAGTACCATTGTGCTAATGCCATGCATGCCCCAAGCCTTCATGATCTAGAATGCTTCATCTGTGAGCCCTCAACAAGTGCCCATGAAGCAGATAATCCAGAAGAACAAGAAGTTCCTCTGAAAACCAATTTGATGTTCTTTGGTGTGGAGGAATTCTGTGCAATCAACCAAGCTGCAGAAGATACAAATAGACACGCCCAAGTTGCGGAAAACACAAGATATAAGAAAAGAATATTAGAGTCAGGCATGTAGGTCATAGTCCCTAAGAAATATAAGAAGATCTTTAGAAGAAAAAAATTAGACAAGACCTCTTGTAGCAAAAGCATTCAAATCCCTATGTAGGAGGTCCCACGTAAAGCTCCTTCTAAAGCAACACGCCCATCCTTTGGTAGGCCAAGCCTCTGCTCCAGCTAAAATTTAGGCTTCCATGCCTAAACAGTCAAGAAGGGATGTTGTTCCCCAAATTCACAAGGTGGGGGGGCTTCCATTTAGCATTGTTGACTAGATGAAGAAAACAAACATAAATGTCACAATGTGGGATGCCCTACCATTCCATCTCAGCGAGATCTACTACATGAAGCTTTGGTGTAACTTCCACGTGTTGACCTAGTTATGCAGAAGCCACACACTTCTGTCAAAATCTGCCAAGAAGAGGAGAAACAAGTAAGAAAATTTTCTAAAACCCCACCCTTCTATATGTCCTTGATTATAGGTAAACACCTAGTGCATAACTGCTTAGTTGACTCAAGTGCTAGTACTTCTATTATGCCTAAGAAGATAGTTGATGTCTTAGGTCTAAAATATAGCCCTTTGTCTAAAGGAGTCCTAAAACTTGATGGCTCAATTGTAACCACCTTAGGAGTCATCAAGGATCTTGAGTTAACCCTCCATGCATGTCCAAGCCTGACAATTACTCAAGATGTGTCAATTATTGACCTGCCTCCTTTGTTTTCCCTATGTCTATCAAGAGAATTTATTGCTAAAGTGGGTGGTTACTTGTCTTCTGATTGGTCTCATATGTTACTCAAGACAAGGTATGGTACCTAGTTTACCATACAAGTGAGCCTATATTTTCTTATCATGTAGAGCCATATGTCCCATCCCCTCTCCAAGCTAATTGTCTTATCCAAGAAGAACAAGTTTTAGTTCCTGAAGAGCAGTCTCTTCCACCCTTTGTTCTAGACCTAGTACTTGATGAATGGGTGGAAAGGCATCACAAATTTGATCCCTATGCTGAAGAAATAGAAGCCTATGAAACTAGGGCTTGGTACTTATTGCATTCTAGAAGAAGATGCTACGCTTCCATGCATGCTCATAGGAGACAAAGTTCAAACTGTCTATGGAAGTTATACTTTGATGGATCCAAAAGCAAAAATGGCACAGAGTAAGAGTGGTTCTCATTTCCCTAAGGATGAGAAATTATTCTTCACGCATAGGCTACAAGTTTGCATGTTCTAACAATGTGGCAAAATATGAAGCGCTTGGTGCATGGCTTGCTTATTGCTGAAAAGAAGAAAATTAAAGCATTGCAGATCTTTGGGGACATAGAATTGATCATCCACTAGGTCACCAAAAATTCTAGACAAATAATAAGCTTCTTAAAGCTTATAAACATAGATTTTGGGACCTACTTGAGAGCTTTGATGCCCTTAATCTGTAGGTAGTCCCACAGAATGAACAAAGAAGCTAACCAAATGGCCACACTCGGTTCACAATTTTCTCCTATTGAGGAATTTTCAAAGGAAACACTCAACACATTAAGATGGTAATCAGACCATCCATTCTAGATAAATAACACCAGTTGGAAAGTGTTTGATAGTGATGCGCAGATCATCTAGTTTATCTAGAATGAAGCTGAATTTTCATCAAGTATGCAAGCTGACTTGCATGATAGCTATGGTGACCAAGTAATACAGCTAAAGACAAATAAGTTTCCTAAAGGGCTGGTCACCTTAGAAAAATGTTCATCCCTAATGATGAGTTCAAGGGTGAAGAAAGATACATGTGCACCATGCAAGAGGATTGCTCCTCCATTACTATTACATGCGGAAAGGAGTTGCTCAGCAGGACTTGTGCAGCATGAAGAAAAAATAGGCCTTCATCTCTCTCTGTCAAAAATACAGTGACATTTTCTCATGGGAGTATGAAGACCTCAAAGGTTTTGATCCAAGTGTTTCTCAACACTCCATTGACCTTGATCTTGGTATAAATCCCATCAGATAAAGCAAATAGCGACCAGTCAATCCAAAATAGAGCCCCTCATGAGAAAGGAGTTATCCAAACTCATTGAGGAAAAATTATCTTTCCTATCAAATATTCTACCTGGGTCACAAATCTAGTTCTAGTGCATAAGAAAATGGTGAAATCAGACTTTGTGTTGATTTCAAAGATTTGAATAAGGCATCTCTAAAGGATCATTATCCTTTGCCTTCAATGGAGTAGATTCTGTAGACTGTGGTTGGCAGTGTAAAGGTTCTCCATGCTAGATGGATATTTGGGTTTCAACCAGATCCTAGTTAAGGAAGAGGATCAATTCAAAAAACATTTACAACCAAGTGGGGAACATATGCATATCCATAAAATTCCCTTTGGTCTATCAAATGTGGGCACAACATTTCAGCATGCACCATGGATATTGCCTTCAAAGGTTACATCAATGAGTTCATCTTGGTTTACCTTGATGATATAATTATCTTCTCAAAGCAGAGTGTGGATCACATGGCACACCTAGAAAAGGTCTTTGAGAGATGCAGAGAATTTGGGGTATCTCTTAACCCCAAGAAGTGCAATTTTGTGGTGGCTCAGGGAAGGCTCTTGGGCCATGTGGTTTCAAAGGATGGCATCATGATTGATCTGAGCATGCATTTCAGCCATCCTAGCCCTTTCCCTACTAGCACACAAAAAAGGCCTTACAATCCTTCCTTGGAAAGATTAACTTTTTGTTAGGCATTTTATCCCTAACTTTGTAGGACTGGTTCGGCCCATCACCCTTATGCTCAAGAAGGACATAGCCTTTAGATGGACAACAAGAAGGAAGAGAAAGCTTCAACAAGATCAAGAAAGAGATTGCTTGTGCACCAACACTCATCATCTAGATTACTCAAAGGATTTCATCCTTTATGCTTATGGTGTTGATGCAAGCATTGTTGTTGTCTTAACACAGAAAATGAACAAGGGCTGGAATAACCTAGTGGCCTTATTCAGCCAGACATTTGAAGGATTATGAATTGAAATACAGTCACATGGAGAAGAAGGTCTTTGCCATCATGTGCACTCAAGAAATTCAAAAGTATGCTTGCCAAAAATCATATCAAGGTGTTAGTATCCCACTCATCTGTTAGATACTTCATCATGGGAGCATAAATTAGTGAGAAGAGAGCATGATGGGTGACAAAAATCATGGAATATGATGTGACTATTAAGGCCACAAAGCTGGTAAGAGGTAGTGCACTCTGCAGAGATTGCTTTGAGGATGTGTAGAGTGAACTTAGGATTCATTATTTTTGGATGAAGACCTCCCAGTGTGTAGAACATGAACAAAATATAGACCCTAGTGAGCATGACTAGATGAAGGACATGATCACATTCCTTTCGAGGGTGCGTACCCTCCCGATTTGAAAAAAAGCAAAGAGAAGGCATCTGAGGTTGTAATCTATTCCTTATGTTTTGATTGATGGACTTCTCTTCAAAATAAATCTAGATGGCATGTTGTTAAGATGTATCAATGGTGTGCAAACTGAAAAAGTGTTAGCAGAAATTTCATGATGGATTCTCTAGTGGACACTTCTCTTCAAGACTACAACAATGAAGATCATAATGATAGGTATCTTTTGGCCTACCCTATTTGTAGATGCACATAGGTGGGTCACAAAATGCAAGGAATGCACTTTCTTTACAGGAAAGAAAATATTGGCAGCACTTCCCTCCACCAATCCAAGTGGATCAACCTTTTGTGTAATGGGGTCTCACTTCATAGGCATGATCAATCCACCTTCAAGCTGGACATAAATGGGTGCTAATAGCTACAGATTACTTCACCAGATGGACAAAAGTTTTCACGCTTAAGGAATCAACTGAGGCAATCATCCTTGACTTTCTCAAAGGTTTAGTCACAAGGTTTGGCATTCCTCAAACCATTATCTCTGATAATGCAAAGGCCTTCCTTGGTGCTAAAATCACTGATTGGGCTCTAAGTCTTGGGCATTTACTTGAAAACCTCTTCCAACTATTACCCTCGGGAAATGGTCAGTAGAATCAACAAACAAGAACTTGATCAGAATCATGAAGTGCACAATGAACATCAACCAAAGATAGTGGCATACAAAGGTCTTGCACGTGCTCTGGGATAGATAGAATCACAGTAAAAAAGCAATAGGAACTTCACCTTACAAGCTTGTCTATGGAAAGGAGGCTTCCCTTCCTTTGACACTAGAACTAAATTCATTAGCACTTTCCTAAAGAACTGAATTTGAGGGCATGGATCAAAGAGAAATTAGGATGGAAGATCTGGTTCATCTTGAAGAGCTAAAACTCTACCATGATCAAGCTAGAACAACATCAATAAGCAAAAAAGAAATGGTTTGACAGAAAGGCTAGGCCTCAAGCTTTCAAAGTTGGGGACTTGGTTCTAAAATGGGATGCTTGATAGAGCTAAACTAGGGCACCATTCAAAGTTTGATGCACTTTGGAGTGGCCCATACATCATCAAGTCTTGTAAAGAAGCTAACTCTTTCGAGTTAACTCATCCGGATGGAAGTGCACAAAATCCTAGTAAATGGATCTATCTCAAACCCTTCCATTAGGTTTGCTGCATCATATTGTATATATTAGAATAGTTTCATTCCTCCAAGTGTGCTTCATGCACATTGTTTGTTTGTACATAGTTCTTTCCTCTCACGTGCTTCCTGCATGTGCTCTTTTTTTACTTCCAGTGTGTAGAGCTTCTCTCAGCAGTTGTGAGATTCAGAAAAAGTGTAGAAATGATGGCTCATCAAAGTGAATAATAGGGACATTTTCATGATTGAACAAGAAGACTCCATGCCCAATGGATGCTTCAAGGCTATTGGTCTCTTGCATCTAGTAGGTAGATGGCCCCAAAAGTCACCAAATATTTATCCAAATAGCTCTCCTAGCAATTTGGAAAAATTACATGCACATTTTGGCCCTAGGTTATTCATTGAAGAATTACACGCACTCAAAATCACTTAGGCACATTCCTTTGGTCCTAGTTCACCTATACCCTTGTTTCCTTTCTCCTTCCACTTTCCTCTTCCACTCACCTTCCACGCATTCACCTTCTTCCAAATCAGTTTATTTCCACCCCATGTGCCTAAGTCCTTGACCCTTCATGCACTGCACCCATTACTTTGTAATAGTTATGCCTTAACCATATGTTCTCTGCTCACTAGTTTGATTCATCTCCCATGCATGCATCGCACACACCCCCCCTGCCTTCCTTTGTTTTCTCCATGCACCCCATTTTGCCCATATCATCTTTTGACATGCCTAAGTGTGCAACATGACATGCAACCGGTTAGGCATGACAATAGCACCCCAAATCCTTACAACAAATGAATGATTGACACGTGGCAAAAATAAAAATAGTTATACATTTGGCCACCATCTCAGCTAATCGGTGCATGCCACATGTCTTACATGCACTGATGACATTGAAACCTTCTTATATATCTAAATCATCAGCTATAGAGCTCAGGTCGGTGTGTGCCTGGACTTGTCAGAAAGTTGTTGACATCAGCTACAGTTCTAGAAATTCAAATTTCAAATTCTAGCGGATCTAGGTAGGTGAGAATTGGAAAACGTCTCTCTGAACATTGATGAGAAGATTTGATTGCTCCAACCACCCAATTTGGTATGATCTGCCCTCTTTTGTCTTCAACACATCAAATAGGCATGGGGAAACATATTTCATAGATTTCCAAGTGGATTTTTACAGACATTGAATGCTTCTTGTTGGTGGTTGTGTTTCAAATTTAGGTTTTCCCTCTTTTTTCCTTCTTCCTCCATGGATTCATCTATAAATGTAAGAGCAAGGCTCATTTGTTATGTTGGACACTCTGGATCCTTACACATGTTTCTAAGGACTCCATATTTTATGTATTTTGAGTTACAAACCTCCATGTTTGGCTCTTGCATGTGGATATCGACCTCCTTCATCATTATAATAGTTCTATGCATTTTTGGAAGTAATAGAAGCATCATTTTGTGACTATTCTCTATCCTAACGTGTTTTTGTTCCTTCTTTCTTTCTCTTCTTGTTTATTATTGTGCTATTTTAGGTCTCCTGTAGTTTCATATTTTGTTATGTTCCATGAGAATGATTTAGTGAATGTGTGTTTTTCTATACTACTCATGCCTAGTTCCATCCCTTATCATTCTTTCTCGGTTGTGTTCCCCTGAGTGTTATCATTTTAGTGAATTCATGTTATTTCTCTCCCGGCCTCTTGGTATTCTTAGTTTAGTTCCCCTTTCAACACTAGGAGTAGCTATTAATAGAAATTGATAGAGGAACCATCCTTTCACATTCCAACCCAAGTTTGCAAGGTCCCATTGGTTCCAATGTGGTCTCGAATAGATAGTGTTCATCCCTAGCTCATTTCTATGTGGGCTATCACCTCCTTTAGTGACTAGTTTACTTCATGTTTTAGGGGTACATCCTTGTAGTCCTTTATCTTCGATATATGGGCCACCTCTTGAGAACCCATCCTCTTAAATTTTCATCTTTAATCTTAGGACATCCTTGTACCTTTATCTTCGTGTCCATCACATTTTCCTTCTATTAATGAGAGTGGCAAGCCAACTTTCATTCCTCAAATCAATTTTATTTGTCCACTTTCTTCTCCTAGTTCTCGGGATCAAAAAGTTACATAGTACCTTATAGGAAACCAAAACGGTTCCTTCATCGAGCTCGAGATCAATAATTCGAAAAGCCCCAAATCTCACAATAATTTAAAAATAAAATAAAATTTAGAATCAAACACGCTTAAAAATGCACATCAATGTACCCATAAAGTATGGCGTAAAGTACGAAACCTCTTAATAGGGACCTCAAGATCCCACACATAACATCCATGTTTCATGATAAAACAAAATCATCTATTGAATATGATCTCACCGACATCATTGAGATCGGGGATAATATGACTCTTAATAAGAAAACATGCCTAGTCTTCCTTATCAAGGAAATTTCTAACATTGTTGTAGGATCTTATCATGTCGAGTGACCTTGTCGGTCCTAACTTTCAAAAAAGAAAAAATACAAAAAAATGAGAAAATTTTTCAAAACATCAAATGTAAACAACACACATTACAATAACTTATTGCATACAAATGGATTTTCTTTCTTCCCTTCCTTGCTATTATTTTGCAAGTCTTCCTACCATTTTCATCCGTTCGGTGATATTTTGGTTAGCCAATTCACACACATATTGTGAAATTTATTTCTATGGTATCCATTTGACCTTGATATTTTATCACCTTGGTAAATTAAAGAACGAATGACCTCTTATAGATCCTATCACAATCAACATCTAAACAACTTGTTGCGAAGAAATTTTGGATATATTTTTTGACACTAGCTAATGTCGTCATCATAATCACTTCCGCCTCCTTCCATCAAGCCATCAATTCTTCTTAACCCCTTGTAAAAATAATAGCTGAAATAAGTTTTCAGAAAGAAAAAGAATCAATCAAATCAAAAAGCAAAACGTAAAATTAAAATTAAATTGATATATAACTCTCTCTTGGGGTATTTCCAATAATCTCTACCAAGGCTATGGACACCTAACTGGAAGTAAATAAATGTTGTGATTACAATAAAATGCATCTCCATTAGGACTATGGACTCTTAGCTTGTAGCAAAGCAATGTATGGCTCACCTTCCATAATACATTCATAAAAAATCAACTTTGGAAAATAAATCATTCCTACACATTGGCTAGGGTGTCTTCACTTATTGTCTATCAAATATTCCCTCCAAGAGGTAATAAATTTAAACATGCACACACTAGATATCAATGAAAAAATAACATTAATATGTTATTAAGTGTCTTTTTTTGGACCTTGTTCAGACTCTTACTGTATTCTATATCTTGTCTCATGATTTGTACCTTTGTCTAACCACTTCTTCATCACAAGGTTTCTAAACTACATTCACAACATTCACATTGTTCTTATCCTTCATTCATAACATCCATGTGTATAAGATTTCCTTTTTTCCATGTTTGTGGGCAACTTTGTCCCATTTCTCATAACAATCTTCCACTTCTTTCTATCATGTGCTTCTTGGCCAGCTTACACTTAGGTCATCCTTGGTCCTCCCTAGCATGTCATTGGGTTACGTTCATCATTGTGTTAAACCTATCCATATTGGACTTGATCCATATTTTACATGTGAAGACTTTTCCTTTGTATATTCCCAGCTAATGTTGGGGGCATTTTTAGGTCTTCACTTTCTTGTCCATGCACATGGCATCCTACCCTTGTACATCCCATTTGTTGTTGGGTGCATCCATATTTCTTTGTTTCCTGTACATAGCTTCAATAAAATTCTATAAAATAAAAAAAAATCAAATATGTTTAAAAAACAATAATGGTAAAATTATTAAAAATCTAAAACAAATTGGTAAGACAATGAAAAACCCAAAATGATATTGTATTTCCCTCAAACATTGAAATTGGTCCTAAAAAACCATCTTTCTAATGTTCTTTCTTGTTCTTTTCTTAAATGACATGTTAATCATCTTTTAGTTTAAATGATTTTTCACTTACTAAACAATCAAGGCTAGAATTTGTGTATTCTCTTCCCTTACATCTAGTGTGATCTTGGGAATCAAAAGAAATTTAGTCTTTTTATTAAAAACCACTTAGATGAATTGGGAATAAACCTTGTTTTTGCAAAATTTGATGGTAGTTAGTTGATTTACATGAAAGAATTTTTCATGGTTATTTTCTTATGATATTGTGAATCTATTTTGAAACTACTAACCATTTTGTGAAGGACATAATGCTTGTCAAAGAAAGGAGGACCTTAAAAAATTATAACTACATGTGTGATTATAGGTTTCCAAAGGAGTATGAAAAAAACCACATTAAGTCTAAATGATAAAAAATACACCAAAATCATCACATTGTATTTACGGGTTTTGATTAAGAGCTACGAATCATCCACTTAAATAGGACAAAGCCCCTTTGGCATAAGCCTTAAGATACAAAAATGGGGGTGGTCCTTAGAACCCTAAAATAGTTCATGTAAGAGGGAACCTTGTGAACAAAACAAGAAAGTGCTACACACTAGCAACTTGTCTAGTACGCCTTGGTGAGATTAGTGTCAAAGATACCTATATCACGACCCCAAAGAAAGTATAATTGAATGTACTTTGGTTCTCATTATACTTGAAGGGGTAAAGTAAAGTTGATATACTCCAAAATTATTAAGTGTAATTTTCTGGGTAAATCGAGATTTCTCATAGATATCTTGTGATGCCTAGAGAAAGAACCACCTAGAAATATTTCCGGCTTGGAGCCATTGTTTCTTTCTTACATAGTATACTTGAGATATCTCACAAAGTGATAACTTTTTTAGATTCAAACTCTTGTTTTTAAACAAGGGAATGAATCTCTTAAATTTGAAACCACGTGACATTTCATCACAAAATATAGTTAGTGTCATTTTTTCCTAATAATTCAATTGAGTTAAGACAAGGTGAAACTCTTCAAAAATAACAACAAGTTTATTTCAACACCACTTGGTCCACACCCTTGTTTTCTTATTTCCAATTTTTGGAAAAAATGAAACAACATATACGGATACCGCTAGATATCATGTGTCCATCACTTTTAAATTTTACTTGCACGACTAGGTTTCAATGCCGAGTGCAAGTGTTGAAAGTGTGCATGATACGCACTCATGATCTAGTAGGCCCCCATGTCTCAAAAATCCATATTTAAGACTTATTATCATCATAGTTAGGTGATTTCATCCTTTTCTTCTTTTGATTTTTTATGTTACCCACATTATAGCCATACAATTGAGATATTTACATCTTGTTTCCATTGTGAAATTAGGCCTAAATATCTATATTGTAGAGTTATGCTATTTACACGGATAGTAATTTATTGTTATACTTAGACATAGTTTTTACATTAAAAATTTGTCTTGAGTTTTTTTGAGTGTTAAGGATACAATGTTAGCATCACGATAACATCATTTTGACACTAAAAATATTGCTTTCTTGAAATTTTGGTTCACGTGTCCAAATAGTTTTGTTATGTTGTTGACATTGTTATCATCCATTTTACAAGACTTGGAATTTGTTAGTGTTTAGAAACTGGTTTTTAGTATATCTTCTAAGAAGATCACATCAACATTATCTTATCATTTAGGCCTTGTTTGTTGTAAAAAATCGACTTAACTAGTGATGTTGTGTTGTCACTATTTAGTTGCAAACCTATCTAGATGAAATCTTAAAGAATACACTATTTGGTGTAAACTAAATTTTGAGTGTTTTGCAACATTGTATTATTATAAGGGAAACCTTTGTCATAGATTACCTTTCTTGGGCATCTTGTTCATTATTCTTTGGTTTATATGTTCATTTTGACCTATCAATTTTGTGGTTATTCTATAGTCACATTTTTTAACAACTTAGGTTCAATTCTGTTGTAACAATTTGACTAGGGTCCTTTGTTAATAAACCTTAGTAGAAATTATTAGTGTTGTACCTTCTATTCTAATAAATTCCCACTACAAGAATGGGATCATGAAAGTCGACACCAATATATTTTGAGTTGATAACACTATTTTGGAGGACAATATCATGGTTGACCATAGTGGTGGAGAGGAGTCTCCTCACATAGATGCAGAGATTCATTCCACCCATTTTGATGACTACATTTTTCAAAAAAACATGAAGTTATTATGCGGGTTGTCAAATGAGGAGCCAAATTACCTTCCATAGTAGACCATTCTATTATCGTAGGCGTGGTTTGGGGAGAATAATAAGTAGACCTCCCTCTTCATACTCTTAACAAAATTTTAAATCCAAGTCATGCATCTACTTCTCCATGGAAGAATAATGAGGAGCTAACATTTGAAAATCTTGGAGACTATCATTTGCATCCTTCTAAAATTGTTGCGAAGACCATGAAGAACATGTTCATCATGCACAACCTCCTCCCAATGAATATCATCATGAAATACCTATTAAAGAGGTTACGTTAGAAAAATACGTCCAAGCCCTCACTCATCAATTGGCGGTTTGGCTTCACACATATAAAAAGAATAACCAAAAATTATGAAACAAACTATACCAAAGGCAAAATCTAGAGCTTTATTTTACGAATTCCCAATAAACACTCCTCGATGGGAGGCACAGAGAGATCCTTATGAATAGATTCTTGCAAAAATAGGGTGGGCATACACCTAGGCCTAACCCTTTGTATAGACCTACGCCACCACCACCCAAGATCCACTTTTAATCAAGAGTTGTTAATAATAAAGAACGCCTTTCAAGCGTAACAAGAGCGCCAAACCAGTAGCAATAACAAGTATCGCTTTATGAGTTATTTCCTCACCGATTTGACAAATCCATCTTGTAGGTGCATTTCCTAAGACATTTTGATTTTCCAAAATTTAATAAATATAGGGGAAAAGATGACCCTCGTGATCATATAAAGCACTTCTATATGGCATGTCAAGAGGTGACATTCTATGAAAATTACCTTATGCACTTGTTTCTACAAAGTTTAGGAGCAATGGTGCTAGAATGGACTATTCACATCCCTAAGGGATCCACATCAACATGGCTAGAACCAGTTAAAATTTTCATATGAAACTTCTCTTTTAATATAAAGAATGATGTCACCATGTTGGATCTCTACAATGCTAAACAAAGAAACAATGAAAACTTCGCTACATTTTTACAACGATGGAGAGGATTTACTAGCCATTTTCCTTGCTCCATACCTTAAAAGTAGTTGATAGGTATATTTTTCCAACCTTCATCTAGACATTACATTCGAATCGTAAATGTATTGTGGTAACACGTTCAAGATGTAATAGAAAAGGGACTCAAATCAAAAAGGAATTGATAGCTAGGGGAATCTAAAACATTTCTCCTGCAAACACAATGATTCTAAATCTAATGATAAAACAAAATTTGTTCCTAATAGAAACAAAAATGTTGTTAGTGGTGGGATATTAGACTCTAAATGGGTGAAAGTTATGTAGAACCGCATGCCTTTGAAACTTGCAAAGGGTAATTCACCTATCGAGTATAAACACCACACTTTTACTCCTCTATCTGAATCCATATCATCTATACTAAAACAATTAGAGGCCATTAATATGGTTAGATATCTTGAAACTATGCCTTAAGAGGATGAAACACCTAAACTATCATGGTTTAGAGATAATGAATATTGTTAATTCCACTGCGTTAAAGTTCAAAAATAGATAAATGTTTGAAGTTACATCACTACATCCAAGACTTAATAAAAGTGGTGATGTGGAGATGGATTCATCCACTCCTAACAAGTCCCCCAATATGAGGAAACTTCTTAAACATAATCGGGACAAGAATGCTAATTGGGTTTCTAATGAGGAGAATCATTTTGATGCTCTCATTGGTTGTGTAGATACACATGTTTAACATGTCAACATAATAACCCCTGTGATATCACCTAAAAATATATGTCTAGGCATGTGCCAAAAATACTAATTATCACATAGTTCCACATATTTATGATAGTAAGGAACCTATGTTTCAACATTCCCATCGAGAGGATACCTATCACAACTAGACCTCATTTGATTCTTTGCACTAGTGAGACCATTTAGGTACCCTGTTCCCCACCTTCATCTCATATTAGATGGTATGGTTTGGACACTTCTGATCCAAATTATTATTTCAGTTCCTCCCACTCTTCTTATGACTCCAATCCAAACTGTTATTTTGATTCTTTAGATTCACCTAGATCTTCTCAAAGTTCTAATTTGGTTCTTGAGCTGCAGTCCTCCCTTGCTTTGAAGCACCTCACTTATTTACCACCTCGATAAACTCTTCCCCGCATTGGATATCTGGGTGAATCAAAATTCATCTCTTAAGTCATCATCTTATCAATATTCCACGCCATTTGGACTCATTTCTTCTAATCAACTTCCTATGGTAAAAGAAAAAATAACCCTACCAATCGATTCATCTCAAGATGAGGATATGATCATAAAATTCCTAGGGTCACATGATGGAATTCCCATAGAAGATTACAATCAAGGATTTAATCTTGACTTCAATACACTTGCGTATTGGGAAGAATAAATTGATTCCTTTTGTCAGAATACTAACAAGGATCCTAAGACCATTGATGAATATCGTATCTTTTCTTCACATCATTCTTTATCTATTATGATTCCTCCATTGCAATATTACCTTGGGTCACCACCTGGTAGCCCATCATCTTGTTTTATAAGTGGGTTACCTTCAATTAGCCCCACATCCTCTATATATGACTCACGTCATGGCACCCCATCTCCATCTATACTAGTGGCACAACCTCTAGGGAGTCCTTCATCTTCAATATTAGGGCCACATCCTTGTATTCCTTTATCTTCAATCTATGTGCCACCTCCCAAGAGTCCATCCTCTTAAATTCTTGGACCATACCACTCGCATCCATCATATTTTCCTTTTATTAATAATTTTGGCAAGTCCACTTTCATTCCTCACATCAATTATATTTGTCCACTTTCTTCTCCCAGTTCTCAGGATTAGAAAATTCACATAGTACCTTATAGGAAACCAAAATGGTTCCTTCATCAGGATTAGATGAATAATTCCAATATCCCCAAAGCTCAAAAAAATGTAAAAATCTTAAAGTTCGAAGCAAACGTGCTTCAAAAAGCACATCAATGTACCCATAAAGTATGGTGTAAAGTATAGAAATATATGGATAGGGACCTCAAGATCCCACACATAACATCCATATTTCATGATAAAACACAATCATCTATTGAATATGAGCTCACCACCATCACTAAGAGTGGGGATAATATGACTCTTGATAAGAAAACATGCCTAGTCTTCCTTATCAAGAAATTTCTCACATTTTTTTGTATCTTATCATGTCAAGTGACCTTGTTGGTCCCACCTTTCAAATAATACAAAATACAAAAACAAATGAGAAAAAATTTCAAAAAATCAAATGTAAAAACACACATTGCAATCAGTTATTATATACGAATTTATTTTCTTTATTCCCTTCCTTTTATCCTTCTACAAGTCTTCCTACCATTTTCTTCCCTTCGGTGATATGTTGGTTAGCCAATTCACATGCATATTGCGACATTTATTTCTATGTTATCCATTTGACCTTGATATTTTATCACCTTGGTAAATTAAAGAACAAATGACATCTTATAGATCCTAATCACAATTAACATCTAAAAAATTTGTAGCAAAGAAATTTCAGATATATTTTCGACACTAAACAATGTCATCATCATAATCACTTCCACCTCATTCCATTAAGCCATCAGTTCTTCTTAACCCCTTGTCAAAAACAATAGCTGAAATAAGATTTCAGAAAGAAAAATAATCAATCAAATCAAAATCCAAAGGTAAAAGCAAAATCAAATTGATATATAACTCTCTCTTAGGGTATTTCCAATAATCTCTACCGAGGCTATGGACGCCTAACTGGTAGTAGAGAAATGTTGCGATTAGAATCAAATGCATCTCCATCGGGACTTTGGATGCTTGGATGGTAGCGGAACAATGTATGGCTCACCTTCCACAATACATTAATAAAAATTTAACTTTGAAAATAAATCATTCCTACACATTGGCTAGGGTGTCTTCACTTATTGTCTATCAAATATTCCCTCCAAGAGGTAATCAATTTCCACATGCACACACAAGATATCAACTAAAAAATAGGATTAATATGTTATCAAGTGTCTTTTTTTGGAACTTGTTCTTATCCTTCGTTGAGAACATCCATGTGTATAAGATTTCCTTTTTCCATGTTTGTGGGCACCTTTGTCTCATTTCTCAAAACAATCGTCTACTTCTTTCTATCATGTGATTCTTGGCCATCTTACTCTTGGGGCATCCTTGCTCCTTCCTAGCACATCATTGGGTTACATTCATCATCATGTTAAATCTATCCGTATTGGACTTAATCCATCTTTTACACATGAAGATTTTTCCTTTGTATCTTCCCATTAATGTTGGGGGATTTTCACATCTTCAATTTCTTGTGCATGCACATGGAATTTTTCCCTTATACATCCCATCTGTCATTGGGGACATCCATGTTTCTTTATTTCCTATATGTAGCTTTAGAAAATTTCTATAAAATAAAAAACATTAGAATATGTTTTTAAAAAATGATGTTAAATGTAGTTCCTATTTAAACAAACCACTTGAGACCAAAGAAACAACGTAGGGCTAGCTAGAAAATTATGGGATGATAATTTTTTTGATTTGAAGTGTTTACAATCAGGTTGCAAGACAACAAATGACCCTACTAGGTTTTGGAACAATTTAATTTTACTAGGACACATTTTTCCTTCATTAACAAAATCAACTTCACAAGGTTCAAATTTGAGGGTTAGATGTTTTAGTTAGGTTTAGGGAGTGATTTACCCCATGCCCGCTCTATAACAGGCTCATAGTTTCAACTATATTTTTCTCCTCTTTAATGCTTCAAAATTTCCCTAAATCATTCCTAATGGATAGGAAATTTTCTCACATTTTTGGTGATATAAGGAAGTCCTGCTAACTCCCTGTAGATCTCTAGATATGGCCGAGCGAGTTCTAGGGTAAAATTTTCCCTTATGGGGACACATGTCAAGAGGAGGAGAAAGTTCCTTAAACAGGTTGGCAGGTCACGGGGTGGCTTAGGCAAATTTTACCCAATGCGTGGGCACAAGGAAAACATTCCTTTGTGCCCCCTGTAGGTCCCTAGAGGACACATGTCAGTGTTGGCGCAAAGCGGAGAAGGGGTGAGGGGTTGGCGAGTGATGGGGATCCTTGGTGAATTATTCCACTAGGAGACAACAAGGAAAAAGGGGACATGTGATTTCGTGTGCCCGTGGGAGAAAGAGAAGGTTGAGGGGAAAGCAGAGTTGCGGGCCACGAGGAGAATCTTCAAAAATTTTCCAAGGGCCAAAACCAAAATAACAAGAGGTTCCACCCTACCCACTACCACCCCAAGGTGCCACATGGCACCTTATCATTGGTTGTGGGGTGCGGGACCAAAATGGAAAATTTTCCCAAAATTTCTAAAAGGTTAAGTTCAAAAACAGAACCGCGCCCATGCCGTAGCCCCTAGAGGACAAGTGGCACCCTCTGATTGGCTACGGGCTGATGGAGGAAAAAGTAAAATTTTTCCCAAGTAATTTTTTTTTCAAAAAGGAATAAGTTTATATTTGAAAAGGATCTACCCTTCCACCATGCCATGTGGTAGCTTGTGATTGACTTCGGGCCGGCGGGGTTACGGGGTAAAATGGGAAATTTTTCCCAAGGCAAAATTTTCAAACGAAAAGTTAAAAACTTTGGTCAGCCCCTTCGAGGTGCCACGTGGTAGATCTTGATTGGTTAAGGGATGGTAGGGTGGTGGGATTTTAAAAGGAAATTTTCCAAAGTTGAAAACTTAGATTTTTTAACAGTTAGATTAACTTTTATTACTTTTTGAATGCCAAATTGAATTAAAACTTCAAATGGCCATAACTTGAGCTAGAGAGCTCGGTTTTGGGAAAACGAGGACTTTTCGAAAGCTCTCGATGCCCTATTTACACAAGAGTCATAAATTTGGGAATTTGGTGAAGTTTAAGTGGTAAATTTTATAAAATTGATCTGCAAGATTTTAATTTACAAACTGACAATTTTCAACTTTTTGATTTGATCAAATTTGGTTTACTCCTTCACTCAACATGTCAAAAAGACATGGAGTATTGATCTAGGGAGTGTTTAGAGTGTTTATAGAGAGTTGATTTTTCCAATTGATTCAAGTTTGAATTTTTCCAACAGTAGACAGAAAAATGACCCAGGAAGGGATTTGATTCAATTTTGCAAAGGTTATATTGTTTTCTTGAGTTTTATTTGTCAAGTTGGGTTCAATAATGTCTTAGCATGTTAACTTATAAAATTTTTAAATTGATTACTAAGGGCAAGTATGAACTATTCATTTTATTTAAAAGTGAATTTCCAAATTGATGTTTATGACTGTGAACTATTCATTTTGAGTTTGTCTATTAATTTTATCATTTGAATGTGTATATGGATTCCTAAACTAGTCAATAACATTTAATTGAATTCAATCAACCATTCAATAGTAATTATAAAAATCCTTATTTCTAAATTCAACTCATTCCAAGAGAAAAATACATTGTCTTTTATTTCATACGCATGCTTCTTTTTCAAACAACAACTTCCAAACTTTAACAGCAAATCCAAATCCAATACACCATACAAATTTGAGTAGAAAATGCAATATTTTATTGATCAACAATTACATCTTTACAAATTTTCCTTTCCATTTTGTTTTAAAGATACAAATACAATGCATGTAACATCATTTACATTTCTTTTCCAAAACAGAGAACGAATATAAATCTCCCTTACATTTCACGGTCCAATTTCAATCTTCCATTATCAATACAAATGATTTCACATTGCAAATATCATACAATTCAACCAATCAAAGTGGGAAGGATCACAATAAATTTTCTCAAAGCATGGGACTGTCAAACTCAATAATATTCTTGCTCCAAAATAGTAGCATGCTAGTTTCTCCATCTTTTCATCTTTGATCACAATAAGGAAGGTGGAAAGACAACACTCTCCACCCAACCAAGAAATCCAATGAGAATGGAGAAGCCATCCTTCCTCATTTTCCCCCGAGCCCCAAACATATTGAAATAGAGAATGAGAATCAACTCATGGCAATAATAGTTTCCACAACAAACAAGAAACATTATTTCACATGCATAAATCAAAAAGTTACATAGTCTAAGAAAAGGCAACAGTTTACAAATGCAATTGGAAACCATTCACACAAAACATAGGCTTGATCAAGCAAGCCAACAAGAGAAAAGGAACTATGAGAAACTACTTATTCCTCCCTATTTAGAATTGGGCATCCACCTACAGTCATACCTCCAATATAACATTTCAAACCCATAAACCATATGCCTCTCAACCCATCCTTATGCCCCCAAAATTTTCTCCCATATGCCCTTCCCCCAAAAGTAAGAAAAGCAAGCGCTTTCTTTTCCAAGGTGGATCCCAATCCAAAACTCCTCTAAAATAAAACCATGCCATTGGCAATTCCTTATTCCCCCATTAGAAATCCCCATAGCCTTCTCCTACACCATGTCCTAACAAATCTACCCAACCAGCTAAGAACACAAAACATATTCACTATTTAAACATGCATGCAAGAGAAAGAAAACATTTAAAAACAAGCTCAAGATCCTACCTCTCCATAATGGAGTTTGTTCCAAGATCCACAAGATTTCCAAATGCCCAAAAATAGTTCAAAACCAGCAATGCTCAAGCATGTAAATGACTCCAACTTCTTCCACAACAAGCTCCCAAAATAACAAGCAAAAATGCACCCCCAAGAGGAATGAACAAAGTTTCAACAACCACAAATAAGCAAGGATTTTTGAATTTAAAGGAGAGGGAAGAGAAGAGGATGATGTGGATCCATGTGGGATGCCACATCATTCTTCCTCAACCCCAAGAGTAAATTCAACATCATGCACCTAAACATAATAAATAAAAATGACAATTTAACTTACACACTCCAAAACAACCCATACTCCAAAAGGACTGAATTTAAAACATGTAAGAGAAGTGCAATTAAAACTTACATTTAGTCATTTCAAAATGCATTAAAAGGGCCTAAATTTAACCTCCAAAATATAGGTATGGTTGGTGAATAATTTGAAGAGGTGTGGGACAATCTTAACTTGTCCCACAAGCCTCCAAAATAGCCTCTAAGAACAAATTCGAATTCCTGAGAGGATGAAGTGTTTAACACTCCAAACATATACCTTACATTCTATTACATATACCTTACACCTTCTTACACATTTCTTACACACTTACAACATTATAATTTAAAATCAACAACTTCATTAATTACATTCTATATCCCAATTTAATTTAATTAAGGTTTAACTATATGATCTCTCACATTAATCTACCACATTACAATTAATTACAAGAAGGAACACATTACTAATAAAATGCATACAACAATAATAAAAAAAAGGATCACATTAATAATAAAATACATATCCCATGGTAACATATAATGGAAATCTCCCCATGGGAATCCCTAACAATACACACACAAAAATAGTTGCCATGATGACCTTGTTGATTTCACCCAATTCTAATATGGTTAGTCTCCAATCCTCGACATTGTTGTGATTTTTAACTGAAAAATTCAAATACCTCCTTCATCCTAGTGGCCATATCGAACATCCAAAATGATATAAACAACATTTCAAGATCATCTAAAGACATGAATCACAAGAATATCAAGAATTCAACATTATCATTTTTAATTCGTAAATCAAATATATCATAATCTATACTATTCCATACTAGGTCTACTCAAAATATCAAATGTCACAAGTCCAAATCAACATCTATAATATGTCCATGTCAACATTCTATCATCATCCACATATAAAAATGTCTCGAGTAACCATCATGCATACTAACTAAATCAAGATCAATAATAATCCATGATCTAACATCTAACCATCATACTAAAACAAAACATAATAGTGTCCATAATATGATCAATAGTATCAAAATAAATATATAAAAGATTCTAAGGGAAGTGGTAACTACATCCCCCTCCCCTTAGACTCGACTTCCTCCTAGAAGTCACTGGAAAAAATGTGGAAACTACACTCGTAATACTGTGGCATCCTCCCAAGTGGCTGCAGTCTCATCATATCTATCCCACTACACCTGTACCTAATCAATCTCTCTGCCTCAAAGGCCTAGGGTCCTACAACCTATGATACAAATGGTCTCCACTATCACCTACCCCTTATCTTGCACTGTAGAGATGTCCATTCCAACACATGAGAAGTATCTACAATGTACCTCCTAAGGACAGAAACATGAAACACATCATGTATGTGAGACAAGTTGGGTGGAAATGCTAGATGGTAGGCCAAAGGGATGATACACTCCAAGATCTCAAAAGGACCAATGAATCTAGAAGCTAACTTGGAACCTTTTCCATAATGGATAGGGATCTTTTGTGGCCTAACACGAAGGAACACCTTCATTCCCACATCAAAACTACGATCAATCTTATGTTGATCTACATACTTCTTCTATCTGTCTTGTGCCTCCTACAATATCTTCCTGATCAACACTACCTGCTGCTCCATGTCTTGCAAAAGAGCTGGTCCAAGAGATACCCTATCCTCTAACATGTCCTAGCTAAGGGGTGTCCTACACTCACTACCATACAAAGCCTGAAAAGGCCATGCCTATAGAACTATGAAAACTGTTATTGTAGGCAAACTCCACTAAGTACAGTGCTCCTCCGACTTAGGCTGTTGATCCATCACGTACATCCTAAGCATATCCTCCAAAATCTGATTCACTTTCTTGGTCTATCCATCTGTCTCGGGGTGATATGTTGTGATGAAGTTGATCCTCGTCTCAAGGACGTCTTTGCATGGTAATTTAGAAATGTGAAGTGTACAAAGGATCACGGTCAAAAATGATCTTCCATGGAATCTCACATAACGTGACAGCCTCATCCAAATAAACTCATGCCACCGCTCTATCTATATATAGCGGTCTTCACCGAGAGAAAAGTGAGCCAATTTTGTCAATTTATAAACCGTGATCATGATAGTGTCATGCTGATATCTCGACATTGGTATCCCAATAATGAAATCCATGGAAATGGTGTCCCACTTCCATTCCGATATGGCATGAGGATAAAGAAGACTGTTGGATGATGATGCTCACCTTAACCCTATGGAACTCTAAACACCATGACACAAACTAATCCACATCTCGACGAAGTCCTCTCCAATGGTACAACTGTCGTAAGGTAGTGTGCATCTTCTTCACCCTAGGATGGACTGAATAGGGTGCATGATGTTCCTCTACTAAGATTTGCTACCTCAATCCTCCCTCTCTAGGAACATATATCCTACCTCGTGTCTCCGAAGACTATCTCGCCTCTAAGGAGAAACCATCAAACTTCCCCTTGAGGGGTCTCTATGACTCGATCTCTGCTCATACTACAATGTAGAAGCTGTCAAGTGGAAGTTGCTAAAGAATCCTACTCCGCAAATATGTGCTCACTAAGGTGGCCATAGCCTCATGTCTCCATCTACTAAGAGCATCTCGCTACCATTTTCTCTTTCCCCTTCACATGCTCTATCTCTATGTCATACTCATAAAGCAACTCCATCCGATGCCACCGACGAGCATTTAGATTAGGCTACGTGAAGAGGTGGCGAAGACTCAAGTGATCTGTCCTGAGTTTTAATCTCCGTCCAAGAAGGAAATGTCTCCATTAACTAAAGAATGCACAACTACCAAAAGCTCAAGATCATGGGTGGGATAATTAAGCTTGTGATCCTTGAGTTGACGAGACTCAAAATCCACTACTCTGCCATCTTGCATCAACATACCTCTAAGCCCTACTAAAGAAGCATCTCGTGTAAACAAAGAACTCACCTTGTGGATCCAAAGACCTGCAAGAATGGTTGCTTTGTAGTGAGGCACTCTTTACGTGTCCTGAAGGCTGCTCACATCTATCGACCAAACATACTTTTTCCCTTTCCTCTGAAGGTAAGTGATAGGGTGCGCAATCTAAGAGAAGTCCTGAACAAATCTCTAGTAGTATCCTACTAATCCCATGAAGCCGCACACCTTGGTCACTATAGTGGGTGTTGACCAATCTATAATCACTCTAATCTTGGAAGAATCGATTGCGACACCTTACCTAGAAATGATAAGACCCAAATACTATACCTCTAGGAAGATGATCACAAAATGATCTAAAAAGGTCCCGAATACCCCATTCATCAAACTCATAAACAATGCGGGGGCATTCGTCAAACCAAAAGGCACCAATTTGAACTCATAGTGCCCATATCTCGTGCAAAAGGTGGTTTTATGAATGTCTTCCTTCAAAATCCTTAGCTGATGGTACCCTAACTTGAGATCAATCTTAGAGAACATCATGGCTACCTTCATCGATCAAATAAGTCATCAATGTGAGGAAGAGGATAATGACTCTTGATCGTTACCTTGTTTAACTAGTGGTAATCAATACACAACCATAAGGATCCATCATTCTTCTTCATGAAAATCACTCGATGCACCCCAAGGGGATACACTAGGAAGGATAAGTCCCTTCTTCAAAAGGCCCTCAAGCTCTAACTTGAGCTCACAGATCTTTGGGGTGGTCATCCGATAAGGTTCCCATGAGATAGGCTCTACTCTTGGAACTAGTTCTATATGAAAATCAATCTCACATGGAGGTGGTAACCTCGATAGCTCCCCTAGAAAAAAATCAAAAAATCTCTCAAAATGGGATGATCATTAAGCAATGGTCTACTAGATACATCCTCTAAGTTGTCCTTGATCGTAACAACATACGTCCGACAACCTCATCGCACACACCACTTAAGCTGCATAGCGGAGATGGTGTGAATAGAAATGGGTCTCCCGATCCTCGAGATCACCGAATCAACTCCTAAATCATCTACACAAGCTATAGTCTTGTGATAACAATCCATCCTATCCCCTGTGTGTAGATAACCAATCCGTACCCAAAATGACTCCATACGAGCCCAAAGGAAGAATATAGAGATCTAAGGTCTTGGTGAAAGGTCCCAAATCCACAAAAGACTCCTTAGCTAAGGATTCCATAGAGATATTGGCTCCGAAGCCATATCAACATCCCAACTAAGACCCTAACTAATTGCCACCAAGTGTGCATCGCTCTACTAAATATGGTGCAATGAAATAATCGAAGATCTAGAATCAAACAATACAGAGGTAGGAATACCACCAATACTACTTGTGGTCTCAATGACTGTGCTTTGGTGCTCTACCTGGCAGTTCTCAACCACTGCATAAATCTTGTGACTACATCCCATGTCACCAAATTTCAGGTCTGAAACTTGTGCCTTACCCTTATTAGGGTTATAAGGATAATCTCTCCAAAATTTCTAGCTACTCCACATCCAAAGCAACCACCGATCCTCTCCAGGAGTAGCACCTATAGCAATTTCCCTAGAAGCCTATGGTGTGGATCCTGATTATCTGGCTATGGTTTGATGTGGCCTCTACTGGCGAGCTCCCACTGACTAAGCTCTAGGTCCACCCTGTGTCCTATTGGGACCCCTAGGAGGAGGCCCCATACTCCGACCTCTCTATACATCAGGTCTCTGTGGAGGTCTATAAGGTGGATGGGACTGCTTCTGCTTTCATATCGCTTATTAGGATCTAAAGGATGACTGTGTTGTACCTTGGCCACCATGAGGAAGATGTATTGAACCTCTCAATCTTCCATCTTACATCTTTGTGACTCTTGACTCGGTCTCTAGCCTGCTTTGGTTTTACCCTAAGTCTCCTCTACAATATAGGCCTTCTCCATAGCCCCCGCTAAAGTCTGTGGGACAATGAATCCACACTTCAGCTCTAATACCCAAATTCAGGCCTCGAGATGAACCCGTGAGTCCGCACTGCTCATCCTGCATACACTTTACATACTAGAGTAGATCCAAAATATACTCTCATACTCTACTACCAAAAGAGAAGCCTTTCAAGGTCATAGAACTCATAAATCATCTTTGTATGAACCTCTGTGATAGATACTTTTTCCCGAATCTCTCCTCAAATAGCTCCCAATTCACTATCTCTCGAATCTACATGAGCTTCTACTCCTTTGTCCTCCACCATACTCCTACTCCATCCCTCAGTAGATGGATCGAAACATGAACTTTTGTGTTGCTGGAATAAGGAAAAATCTTGAAGTAATCACTCAAGCTGAATAGCTAGGCCTCTGCCTAAAATCCACCTATATCACCCAAGTAATGTGAGGGCCAAAGCTTCAGGATCACCCTTATGTGATCTACTTCTATGGTTTGTCAACCTATAAGTCTCTCGATGCTCATCCCTAACCCTAGGGCTTCGAGACCTCTCTTTATGCTCGGAACTTTCTCACCTTGTCTCCTAGGTGGTGACTCTACTATGACTAACTTTGCATGAGAGTTATCTCCTCTATGCTCCTCACTAATTCAAGGAGATACCTCGAACCTTGATAGAAGGATCTCTATCATGACTAGCTTCCTATCCTCCACCTAATCCTCTACGTAGAGTGGCATTAAAATCCTGAAGGGTCCGTAGAATCTGAGATAAAATGGTTATTACACCTTGATCCGATGGTGGTGGTGGTGGTGGTGAGTCTCGAGTCTTTGTTAAAGTTCCTCTCGCTCCTTCGATCCTCATGCACAAACCAAAGTGAGAGTTAGTTCATTTTTTTAAGTTTATAATACTTCCATGTTTACTAAAATATATAATTTCTTACTAAGTTATTTTCTAAATTTACAAGTGTACTAGGTTTAAGTTTTCATGTCTCAAGTTTTCTAGTGTGCCCAACGGTCCAAGCCTTTGAACCACTTCTCCGATAACAAATTGTAGTGCCCATTTAAACAAACCACTTGAGACCCAAGAAACAACCTAGGGTTAGCTAGAACTTTATGGGATAATAAATTTTTTTTGAAGTGTTTACAATCAGGTTGCAAGGCAATATTTGACCCTAATAGGTTCTAGAACAATTCAATTTTACTAGGACACATTTTTCCTTCATTAACAAAATCAAGTTCACAAGGTTCAAATTTTAGGGTTAGATGTTTTAGTTATGTTCAGGGACTGATTTACCCCCATGCCTACTTTCTAATAGGATCAGTGTTTCAACTAGATTTTTCTCCTACTTAGCACTTCTAAAATTTCCCTAAACCATTCCCAATGGATAGGAAATTTTCTCACCTTTCTCGTGATATAAATAATTCCTCCTAACTCCTGTAGAATGCTAGATATGGCGAGGTGGATTTATAGGGTCAAATTTTCCCTTAGGGTGACATGTGTCAAGAGGACAAGAAAGCACCTTAAACGGATTGGCAGGTCATAGGGCAGCTTGGGGAATTTTTCCCCAATGTGCGGGCACAAGGGAAAACATTCCTTTGCACCTCCACAGTCCCCTCGGAGGATATGTGTTAGTGTTGGCACAAAGCGGAGAAGGGTGAGGGGTTGGCGGAGTGGCGGGGATCCTTGGTGAATTATGTCACTACGAGACAACAAGGAAAAAGGGGATGCGCAAGTCTACGCACCCATGGGATAAAGAGAATGCTGAGGGGAAAGCGAGTTATGGGCCGCAGGAGAATCTTCAAAATTTTCCCAAGGGTCAAAAATAAAATAACAAGGGGTTCCACCCTACCCACTACCACCCCAAGGTGCCACATGGCACCTTCTCATTGCTATGGGCCACGGGGCCAAAATGGAAAAATTTCCCCAAAATTTCGAAAAGGTTAAGTTCAAAACAAGAACCGCATCCATGTTGTAGCCCCTAGAGGACACGTGATGCCCTCGATTGACCTGGGTGGCGGAGGAGAAAGGAAATTTTTTTCCAAGTAATTTTTTTTTTTCAAAAGGAATAAGTTTATATTTGAAAAGGATCCACCCTTCCACTTTGTGCCACATGGGAGCTTGTGATTGGGCGTGTGGGCCGGGCGGGGTTGCATGGGTAAAATAGGAAAAATTTCCCAGGCAAAATTTTCAAACGACAAGTTAAAAAACTTAGGTCCGCCCCTCTGAAGTGCCACATGGCAGATCCTGAGTGGATGAGGGATGGCAGGGTGGTGGACTTTCTAATGAAATTTTTCCAAAGTTGAAAACTTAAATTTTTTAACAGTTAGATTAACTTTTATTACTCTTTGAATGCCAAATTGAAGTAAAACTTCAAATGGCCATAACTTGAGCTAGAGAGCTCGGTTTGGGGAAAACAAGGACTTTTTAGAAATATATCGATGCCCTCTTTACACAGAAGTCATTAATTTGGGAATTTTGTGAAATTTAAGTTGTCAATTTTGTGAAATATATCTGCAAGATTTTAATTTACAAACTGAAAATTTTCAACTTTTCAATTTGATCAAATTCGGTTTCCTCCTTCACTCAACATGTCAAATAGACATGGAGTATTGATATAGGGAGGGTTTAGAGTGTTTCTAGAGAGTTTATTTGTCCAATTGATTCAATTTTGAATTTTACCAATAATAAACAGAAAAATGACCCAGAAGGGATTTGATTCAATTTTGCAATGGTTATATTGTTTTCTTGAGTTTTCTTTGTCAAGTTGGGTTCAATAATGTCTTAGCATGTTAACTTATAACATTTTTAAGTTGATTACTAAGTGCAAGTATGAACTGTTCATTTTATTTAAAAGTGAATTTCTAGATTGATGTTTATGACTGTGAACTATTCCTTTTGAGTTTGTCTATTAATTTTATCATTTGAATGTGCATATGGATTCCTAAACTAGTCAAAAAAATTTAATTGAATTCAATCAACCATTCAATAGTAATTATGCAAAGCCTTATTTCTAAATTCAACTCATTCCAAGAGAACAATACACTGTCTTTTATTTCATACGCATGCTTCTTTTTCAAACAACAACTTCCAAACTTTAACAACAAATCCAAATCCAATACACCATACAAATTTGAGTAGAAAAAGAAATCTTTTATTGATCAACAATTACATCTTTACAACTTTTCCTTTCCATTTGGTTTCAAAGATACAAATACAATGCATGTAACATCATTTACATTTCTTTTCCAAAATAGAGAACAAATATAAATCTCCTTTACATTTCTCAGTCCAATTTCAATCTTCCATTATCAATACAAATGGTTTCACATTACAAATATTATACAACTCAACCACTCAAAGTGGGAAGGATCACAATAAACTTTCTCAAAGGATGGGACTATCAAACTATATAATCTTCTTGCTCCAAAACAAGTAGCATGCTAGTTTCTCCATCTTTTCATCTTTGATCACAACAAGGAAGGGGGAAAGACAATGCTCTCCACCTAACCAAGACATCCAATGAGAAGGGAGAATCCATCCTTCCTCATTAGCCCCCAAGCCCCAACCATATTGAAATAGAGAATGAGAATCAACTCATGGTAACAATGGCTTCCACAACAAACAAGCAACATTCTTTCACATGCATAAATCAACAAGATACATAGTCTAAGAAAAGACAATAGTTCACAACTACAATTGGAAACCATTCACACAAAACATAGGCTTGATCAAGCAAGCCAACAAGAGAAAGGAACTATTAGGAACTACTCATGCCTCCCTATTTGGAATTGGGCATCCACCTACAGTCATACCACCAATATCACATATCAAGCCTATATAACTTATGCCTGCCAACCCATCCTTATGCCCCCCCCAAAGTTTCTCTCTTATGCCCCCCAAGAGTAAGAAATGCAAGTAGTTTCTTTTCCAAGGTGGATCCCAATCCAAAACTCCCTCCAAAATAAAATTGGTGCCATTGGAAATCCCGTATGCCCCCCATTGAAATCCCCATAGCCTTCTCCTACACCATATCCTAAGCAGCTACCCAACCAGCCAAGAACACAAAACACATTCATCATTTAAAAATGCACGGAAGAGGAAGAAAATATTTTAAAAAACAAGGTCAAGATCCTACCTCTCCATAATGGAGTTTGTTCCAAGATCCACAATCTTTTAAAGTGCCCAAAAATTTTCAAAACCAGAAATTCTCAAGCATGTAAATGACTCCAACTTCTTCCACAACAAGCTCCCAAAACAGCAAGCAAAAATGTGCCCCCAAGAGGAATGAAAAAAGTTTCAACAACCACAAATAAACAAGGAGTTTTGAATTTATAGGAGAGGGAAGAGAAGAGGATGATGTGGATCCATGTGGTATACCACAGCATTCTTCCTCAACCCCAAGATGAAATTCAACATCATGCACATAAACACAATAAATAAAAATGACAATTTAACTTAGACACTCCAAAACAACCCATACTCCAAAAGGACTGAATTTAAAACATGTAAGAGAAGTGCAATAAAAACTTACATTTAATCCTTTCAAAATGCATTAAAAGGGCCTAAATTTTACCTCCAAACAATAGGTATGGCTGGTGAATAATTTTAAGACGAGTGGGACAAGCTTAACTTTTCCCACTAGCCTCAAAAATAGCCTCTAAGAACAAATTCGAATTCCTAAGAGGATGAAGTGTTTAATACTCCAAAAATCTACCTTACATTCTCTTAAATATCCCTTACACCTTCTTACACATTTCTTACACAATATTATAACATTAACATTTAAAATCAAAAAAATCATTAATTACATTCCATATCCCAATTTAATTTAATTAATATTTAACTATATGATCTCTCACATTAATCTACCACATTATAATTAATTACAAGAAGGAACACATTACTAATAAAATACATACAACAATAATAGCAAAAGGAACACATTACTAAGAAAATACATATCCCATGGTCACATATAATGGAAATCCCCCCCATGGGAATCCCTAACAAATACACACACACAAAACAGTTTCCATGGTGACCTTGTTGATTTCACTCAGAATTCTCATATGGTTAGTCTCTAGTCCCCCGACATTGTTGTGATTTTTAACCTAAAAAATGTAAATACCTCCTTCACCTCACAGCCATATTAGAACATCAAAAATGATATAAAAACATTTCAAGATCATCTAAACACATGAATCACAACAATATCAAGAATTTAACATTATCATTTTTAATTCATAAATCAACTATATGATCATCTATACTATTCCATACTAGGTCTACTCAAAATATCAAATGTCACAAGTCCAAGTCAACATCTATAATATGTCCATGTCAATAGTCTATCATCATCCACATATCAAAATGTCTCTAGTAACCATCATGCATACTAACTGAATCCAGATCAATAATAATCCATGATCTAACATCTAACCATCATACTAAAACAAAATATAATAGTGTCCATAATATGATCAATAGTATCAAAATCAATATCTAAAAGTGTCTAAGGAAAGTGGGCACTAAATTAAAATTATTAAAAATCTAAAACAAATTGGTAAAACAATGAAAACCCCAAAAATTGGTAAACAACATATACACAAATAAAGCATGTGTCAATTGTATTGCCCTTAAACATTGAAATTGTTTCTAAAAACCATCTTTTTACATTCTTTCTTGTTCTTGTCTCAAATGAAATGTGGATCACCGTGATCTACCTTCATTAATAAATTTGGGTCTATTTATTATGTTGGTACTCCCGTGCAATAGTGAGTTGTTAGGTACTTATGTCATAATGGATGAATGCTTTCCATGGGACTACTTGTATCCTTCGCTTTTCCCACGCATGTATTATTGCTTGGGGCATCATTTTTAACCCTTTGTCGTTACAACACAAACATTTGGGAACTACAACTTGATAACAAAAACATTAGTCCAATGCGTTATTTTTTTAAGTACATGTGATTGTACTAGTTTCGTTGTTAGGTTAGCTAGTTTACTTTCTTGTATTATATTACATAATGTATGTTGCATAGAGTTACATTTTTTTTTCTGTAAACAATTGTTATTAACTTAGATTTTCATGTTATCTTACACTTTTATTTATTTTAAATAAAGGCCAATGATGTAGACCTATGGGAAAAATGTTATAAACAGTTACTTATTGAAAGGTTGGATGCAAATATTGGGCTTGTCCTATATTCTCCATTAATCATTTATTCTCCATTATCATTTATTACCACTACTATTTTTCTTCCAAATAACCTGGGCAATAAACAATCATGTTTATCCCTATCGTTATTCATTCTCAATACTTAAGGGTTTCATGCTCCTTATGACTCATTTTCTTCTTTCCATTTCAAATCATATTTTCAATTATCAATTGAGTTCTTCTATCACCCCATTGACACTAGAGGGGGCATCCTTCATCCCGATAATTTTTCTTCACAAATTTACTTATTTTATGCTTGTCTACTATATTTGAGGTGAAGTTACTAACTTCACCTCAAATAGGGGCAAATGTAGACACCTAAATTCCACTTTTGTTATCTTATTGCTAAAATGCACACAAATCACTCTTATTTTTTCCAATTTTGTTATATTTAGTAATCTTTACTAATTAACTAACGTTTCTTACCACTTTGGTTGGTTAACAAGCACTTCATTGATCAAAAACCCATTTCACATTTAGGATTCCACTTTATGGTGAATCTTAAGTCAAAATCCTCTTCAAAATAGATAATTAGCATTTATTAGCTAATTAAGCCTATTTTCCCCTTGTTTTGGTCAATATACCCTAATATTGACTCAAACCCCTCTTCTAACCACTCAAAATCACCCCACTCACCTCCAAAACGCCTCGTAAAGCTATAAAATATTATCCTAGCCTCCTAGTTGACCCTAGATGGTTGATTAAGGCTTCACGCGTCTTAATCACCTCGGTAATTCACTAATTGTGATTAGCAAGGCCTAATCATGATTAGAAATTCTAATCTAATTTGGAGATTTTAGTCCCACATGCACCAAAATATAAGTTTCTCCCAAAAGTAAAACTATAAAAATGGTGCACCTCATTCCTTTTTATTACACACCATGCTTTGATTTTCATCTCATATAATAAATATGATATATAGCCAAGTTCAATCCTTGATTATAGCCTTCAAAGGGAGTTAGTAGTTGGATATCTAAAATAAGTAAGTAGTAATTGGGAGAGGCTATTTCACCTTGTTTGGAGTAGAAATCATAACCATTTTATTTCCCTCTTAGGTATTTTTAGGCCCATGTTAGGTGATTCAAGCATATTAGTAGGCATGTTTAGTTATATTTTGTATTGTTTTCATACTAGTTAAGTAATATTTTAAGCTTGTATCTTAATTTTAAATCCCTAGAATTAGAACCTTGGCTAGATGGATGGAAATGGTATTAGATCTCCTTTTTAGTCATGAAATTTTCTTTGTAAAGTTTAGGGTGTCATCACGATGAAAAAAATGAAGATTTTGGATTCTTCAATTGTAATGAGGCCCTTTAATTACTATTTTTGTCTCGTCTATTGTGTATATTGTATACCATGTACTTGTTATCTCTATGATCATGCCGCATACAATTCTAGTTGAACCTAAAAATTATGGCACTTATACATTAATTTATATAATTATTACTAAGTTACTTTTATCGTGGATTTTGAATGTGTATTTTAATCTCTTTAAAGCAATGAATGATTATTAGTGATTTATCTAAATTTAATACTTACTACAAGGAGTTGTTATGTATTGCCACTAACATGAGGCCAAAGAAACTCTATCATAAAGAAAGGAGGAATCTTCCATAGAACATGCATGCAAAAATTGGGACTCATCCATAGTAAGGCATCTACAACTAAAGGAAAACATACACATATACAAATCCATGATTATTAGAAACATGATCAACAAGGATACTTCATCTCGCATTCACACCTACTAGTAAATAATTAGTTATGACAACAAGAGTCTATCTCATGCCAATGCCTAATTATTTTCTACAACTAAAACGTGGGACTAATTGAATTAATTCTACAACTGGTTGTTTGAATGCACAATTAGTTATGTTGATGTATTAGAAAAAAAAATAGTTTTGATTGCATGCATAAGAATCTATAGATTTCTTTGGAGTGATCCGGTACTTAATCAAAATGTGGGTACTATTTGAAAGAGTTTCTTCACATCTTTTCTGAATATAAAGAGAATGATAAGACTGTAGAAGATATCGATCCATAGTAAGGAAATTCTTGTAATTTATATTTTTTAATCTTCAAGCTGGTGAATAAAAATATAGAGTCTATCATTTTTGTAAACACAAGCCTTAGAAAGGGATAACACACAAGGTAAGGCCCACTTGTGGTTTTCAGACCCCTTTCGTTTTTATTTTTTGTTTTAAGTTTTATGTATGAGTACATTAGAGTAGTAGAAAATCATTTCTTTACTTATGAGTCATTTTTACATGTTTTATTCATTAAGTTTAGTATTTAATTTCATCTACAACATTGTTTTATCTCTTTAGAATTATGTTTCTCATTTTTGACAATATAATTTAGGTATACCTTGTAATCACATGTAAATATGTATTCAACACTCGACAGAGTTGAAATTTTATGTCCCTAGGTATGAAGATGACTGTGGATTAGTGAACAACATACTAATTGTTGCTAATTAATTTTCACCACCAATTTTTCCACCGTTTCCGTGACACTTTGTCAAGTAACTAGGTTTTTATGAAGGTTACTCATTCTTCGAAGTGGTCTAGGTTATAGGAATTTACCTCAGATTAAACCCCCAACTAATTACCATTGATGAGTTTAGTATTGGATGCAAGCACCATTTAAGGGATGCCCATGGTATGTTTTTTTACCTAATCCACAAGTAGCAAAAATATCTTCATTTACCTCTAAATATTCTAAATATTCTGAGGAAGAAACCTCTACACTCGGTTTTCTTTTTGAAGACAATCCTCTAAGTGATAGTTTTATAGCTTCTCCTAAACAACTAGGGATGGTAGAAGAAGTAGATCAGAATTCTTGAAATGGGGCAACCACTTTATTTTTTCCCATCACTGAAAATAATGTAGCTACTGGGATGAATAATATTTCTCCATCATCCTTGCCAAATCTCCATAGAGCTATGTTGGAAGATCCGTAAACCTTTCTCTCTAACTTTGATCTTTTGAGAAAAATATATGATTATACCATTGATGCACATAAGTTGAAATTATTTCCTATTACACTCAAAGATGATGCTTTAAGGTGGTTAATAGGAATGGGAAGGAATTTTGTTACTACATGGGCACTTATGAAGGATAAATTCCTTAATAAGTATCAAGAATATTGCGGACCAAATAACAGAGGAGGAGATGAAATCTACATAATGCAACAAAAGAGGATGAACCATTAGAGGATTATTTCAAATGGTTCATTTTTCTATTTTTAGAAGTAAAAATATACCACTGATATACCGCCTGAATCACTCAAATTTATCTTTTAAAGGGGCTCAGTGATGAAGACATGGATGTTATGGACCTAATAGGAGCAGGAGACATTTCAAAGGCTAGTTTTGGAGATATTTGTGATGCCTGTAAGAACTATTCAAGATCTACCATGAAGAGAGTAAGGAATGTAAGATCAAGAGGTGGAGTATCTACCAAAACAATGGGGACATCTCTAAGTCTGAGATTGTTAGCATGTTCAAAAATATGAAGAAAGATATTGTTAATGACATGGCTAATCAATTGGATGCTCTACATGCCAAAAATAATAAAGAATACACAGAAGCAACACTCATAGATTATTTTCATGCATTTAGAAGGAAGAAATTAGACTACGATGTAGAGAATTAGCCAACATTGCTCAAGAAAGAGAGGCTTCACCTGATTTCAAAATGTTAGAGAAAAATATGGGAAATTTTTCTATGTTTCTCAAAGGAAACCATGGCCACCAAGGCAAGGAGGTATAACACAATACCCTATGCATTCTTTTCGAAAGTATTCTAATAATTCATATATGCAGCCCCCACCTTGGGATAAACCTCAAGTTTGGGCCCCATATCCTAACCAATACCAACAACAATGGTAACCTCCATACCAAGGCCAACCATAAAAACAATGGAAATAACCTCCCCAATCATGGAAACAACCATGGAGGGGACATCAATGGAATAACCCACCTCCTAACTACCAATAAAATTATTAAAAGACTCCTTATCAAGCAACAAGAGAAAGATCTTATGCCTAGTCCCAAATTAGGATCTCAACCAAAATCTACACAACTAATTACTCAACCAATGCCTAATACTAACAATAAATATGCTAATCCATCCTACTCCACCGAACTATCTCAATACCCTAATTATTCTTTTGATATCAAAAATATCTATCTTTGATAAGGAAGAACACTTACTTCACCAAATGGACCAACCAATACTTGAAATTACAGAGGAACCACGGTTGTTCCATAATGACCCGCAATAACAATAGAAGACACTTTGCGCAGGTTGATCCGTAGTAACCTATACATAACTCTAGTAAGCATAAAACATAGGATAATGAGTCACTATTTCCTAAAATATTACAAGATAAAAATACTGACCTCATATCATAATCTGATTCTAAATTTGTCAATCACCTTAAGGACATTTCTATCAAGATATCATTGATTCAAGATATCAAGGATGTTCCTATATACAATAACCTAGTTAAGGACCTATGCATTGTAGTCATTTTTCTACCCACCTAATAACTTATAACCCTATGTGCACCAGCCTATCACCCATCAGGTGCTAAGTGCTCACCCAAAGGATACACGAGCACCGAGCCCCTCCTTTATGTGAGAATTGTGAGAAGATCTTTCCATTATTAGAGGATTAGTTGCAGAGAAGTGAATATTCATGTAAAAGCACAACATGAGATATCATATCCTTATACCCAATCATTTAATAACAAGAGAAACATCATGGCATGAAATACAAAGAACAAATCTATCATAAAATATAAGGAAATAACATTAGGGTTTGCACCCCTAAACTAGATATTCAGAACAGAACCATATATTTATATTGATCATAATCTCAACAACCACATTACATTCAAAAGGGTCATATCAGACAAAATGTATCAAGATAGGGATCTAACCCATATATCATAAGTCCTAGCTATGCTTTCTTTATTACAAAAATTTCAAAACCCATCCCTTAGACATGATAACATTCCTACAATCCTCTAATGAGAACCCCAACTCCTAGGGCCTCCTAATATTTTCTACAGAGCTTCACTTTCTTCATACTATATTTCTTTCATCTATGTCTTCCTTGGTGTGTATCTCTCAAAGTGTCGGTTCTTTTACTCCGAGGATCTCTCTTTATAGCACCAATACCCATTGCCATGCCTTTTCTCAGGAGTAGATTGGATGCCAAGTGTCCATGTGGTCCTTCAATGGTGCATGCTTATTCTGTTCTAAGCTCTCCACTTTCTGTAATGATGTCTTCCTAGGAATATTCCATATATGGAATATTATTTCCTTGACCACCAAGTCTCCAGACTGGCACCTTATCCACTCGGCATGTCTAGTTACGTCACATTTTTGTCATAACGACGAATATGGATAAGTCTTTAGACCCTATGTATTGCCTTATATGTGTGCCCTGGTTTCTCCTAAACCCTTCTTAAACCCTTATCCTACATGCTTCTCCCCGTGCACCCTTATTCTTATTGGTCCCGCATGCTCACATGCCCTTTGGTACTTAGCCAATATTTCAAGGCCAACCGTCACCCCCGAGAATAATCTTGTTCTACATCCTCGGAAACATACTTATCCTTCAAAGAATAATGAATGGTGGGATCTGGAAAATTTGAATGAAGATTTAAATAATGGAAGAATGAAGAATAGAAGAAATGAAAGAATCAAAGATCTTGCTACTGCTGCAATAGGAGTGGGAACTCCTTCCTTATTATCACCTCGATCTTTTCCCAGGTGTCCACTTCACCCTGTGCCTACTAAAGTAGGTCACCCACTAGAGTGCTTACCTCCTCAAAACTTAGTTCACTACCCTTAGCATTTAATGTATCTAAAATCCCTTCGAGTTGCTTGCTAAGGTCATCCAAATTAGTCCATTCTACAGTGATCTGGGGATACAACTCCTTAATTCATTTCTTGATCGAACCTCGCAAGGTTTTGATTGCCTCCATCTTCTTTTCAACCTTGGCTAGGATCTTATCCCACTCTTCCCTATTCCCCTTATTCTTCTCTTGGTATTCCTTCAGACCCGCCTCATGTGTAGCAACTAGTATGCTTTCTACCTTGTCTTTGTTAGTGTAGTTATCATATAATTCCTCATCCGTACACATGGCGCGTCTGCATACATGCAAGGAGCTTGGAATATCATGTTACTAGTTCCTCAATATTCTTCTTCTATTCCTTGTTCTCGCACACCAATGCCTCTTCTGTTGAATTTAGAGTGAATCATCACCTATCCATGGTAAGGATGCAGGTTAAGTCTTCCAAGCACTACAAGGTCAAATCGTATTTCTTCTTAGGAGGTGCTAGGTATGTGTGTTTCAATTTGATGGTGTTCGTGATCATTTCAGTCTTATTTTATACCTTTCACACCTTCACCTTCTCCTCCCTTAGTTCATGCCTTAACCGTGTGTTGATCATATCTTCCTAGTTCAGATCCTTTCTCTTTTGCATGAGATCCTCCTTCTCCTTCATTTCTTCCTCTAGGAACCTTACCCTATCATTCCTTCCAAAGAGTCTCGCCTCAATCTCAACCGATGCCTTGTTGAGGGCGTTGCAAAATTTCTCATCGGATAAATGTTAAGCATTTACCAGGGGGTTCACTCCCTTGTTCTCTAGTAACTATTAGGCATATTTTAGTGTTAACATTATTTGTAATTAATATTCGTAGTTTATTATTATATTATGAGTTGTTTAGAAACAACTCATAATTATAATAATCATTATTTGATTGTAAGTGAATTTGTTAAAACAAATTCATGTATTTAGTGAGTTGTTATAGGAGGTTTCCTATTTTATAGGAAACTCTCCTTCTATATATTTGCCTTTGTATCTCAGCATGGAAAGAGATTAACGTGAGATTATTATGTGAAACTCCTACTCGATTTCATTTGGTTTCGAGTAGGTCTCCATATGAGAGTCTTGTGTGAGCACAATAGCCATGTTTGAAGGCAATTTGTTACTTTTAAGGTAGCTTGAAAAATTTAAGGTTTCGTTTTATTCATCTGCATGAGCCCTTGTCGAATCTTTCATGGTTGACAAGATTCTTGGATCGAATTTATAGATGCACCATTGTGCATTGCATTAAATATTTTTATTCACGTATCAAAGGCATCTCCTGATTTTTTGGCTATTATCACCCTCTCGTGTATCTATAGACTTGCTCGTGTATGAATCATTTATCAAATCACCAAGATATGGAACCCGCATGCATGCATTGAGAATTATAGTCATTATGCCCTTTTTTGAATTGCAAGTTCAAATCATGTGATCGTATGCCTATCAAAACTATTGTGGTTGACATGGATTCACAGTAAAATCTGAATATATCTGAGGATACCTTGGTATATGGTATGATCTACTCTCTTTGAAATTATCATTCACATGTTATAATGTAAATTGGGATCGAGTTTGGATTTGGTAGATTGAGCACCACATAGTTGTTGTGAATAAAAACCTTGCATAGCAATTGGAGTCTTCACCTACGAACTTCGTAGATCTATGAAAATTCAAAATCCCCATCAATATTACAAAGGCACGAACAACTAAAGTTTGAGCAGAATTATCATAGGAGGTGGCTATAAGAAAAACAAGTCTGCCACGAGTTGGATCCATAACCTGCCACATGTCTTTGAAGGTCGAATGTTTTATTATATATCCTTCATAATATAATTTATGTGCATTATACGCCTTTTGGTTGTAAGATCAAATGCCTTTGCGGGATACATCCTTCATTCAAATTCTTTCAGTTTTATTAATTTTTTATAAGATTGAATTTAGAGGTTCAATTAGTGGCCCACACCAAAATCACTATTAAAAGCAAATTTTTCTTGTACAGGACACATTCTCGGGGTTACTGACGTCATTTTTTTCATAAAAAAGTTCTCTTGGGTTACCTTTATTTATTTGATCTTGCAAAATGGATAAGTTAAGTCTTATTGAGAATTTTGAAGGATGATATTTTCATACATGGAGAATCCATATGTAGTTGAATTTGATTGAGAAGGATCTGTGGGATGTTGTTAAACCTAACACTACAATACCAAAAATTCAATTGATCTTGAAAAGTGGACTGTTAAGGATCAAAAGGCCTTGGGAACCATTGGTATTGGTCTATCTAAATCTTACTTGCACCATGTGGACTTCAAAAAGTCTATAAAGGATATTTGGGAGATATTAAACAAGCTTTTTGGATATGAAGCAGAAAGTGCCAAAATGAATTTGAAAGAAAAAAATGGATTAAAGATGGAAGAAGGTGTAAAGATGGTAGATCAAATAAGAAAATTCTGCTCTCTTCTTAATCAACTTGCAGAATTAATGAAATGGTAAATGATGATGATGCCAAAGTAATTCTTTTGAATAGTTTTCCTAAAAAATGTCTCATATGATTTTTACTCTGAGAAAGCTTAACATTGGTTTAGAAGGAGTAATTTCTACTCTTCTTGATCATAATGAACCTTTTGAGCCAGAAGAGGAGGTTTTATATGTGTACAATAAAGCTAGTACATCATCAAAAAAGGAAAGTATACTTCAAAGCACCCTCCATCACGAGGAAAGGTTAAATATTTTTATTGCAAAGAATTAGGACATGTAATTTTGAATTGTAAAAAAAGGGAAAAAGATATACTTGATGAAAAAATAGATCAAAAAGATTTTTTGGTTGAAGAAGAAATGGATTGGGATGGATATTATAAAGATGAAGAACTTTCTTGTCCCAAAGTGATGAGGAATACTCAGATAACTAATTCACCTACTAGAGGTAGGAGGCATCAGAGGATGGAGGGCGATCAACACATCTTATCACTCACCAATGACAAGGTTGCATTCAAATTTGGTGGTAGTATTTTATATTATTTCAGTTGTGTGGTGTGTGCAGAATAAAGTGGTGTGTGGTTTCCTTCCTTTTTTATTCAAACGAGGAAGATGTGCATTTTGGATGCTGAGAATAGTTTTATAGGAGGGCAGCTGAATTGAAGTGATCCTCTAACTGCAGATATCCTTCGACTATCATATTTCATACATGGCCTTAGCCATCCACGTGGTGGTCTCAGTATTGCAAAAAGGACCTCGAATATCATGTTAGTATTTCCTCAATCTTCTACTTCTCTTCCTCCTTCTGGCGCACCAATGCCTCTTATGTTGATTCTAGACGGTGAGCGGTTACCTCTCCATGGTAAGGATGCGGGTTAAGTATTCCGAGCATTGTAAGTTTGACTCATATTTATACTTAGGAAGTTATAGGTCTAGGTGTTTCAAATTGATGGTTTCCGTGATCATTTTAGTTTTCTTGTACACCTTGCACACCTTCACCTTTTCCTCCTTAATTTATTCCTTAACTATTAACCGATTATCTCTTCCTACTTGTGATCCTTGCTCTTTTCACCGAGCTCCTTCTTCTTCTTCTCCAGTTCTTCCTCTAGGAACCTTACCCTATCATTCCTTCTGAAGAGTCTCACCTCAATCTCAACCGATACCTTATTGAGGGCATTGTAGAATTTCTCATCAGATAACTATTGAGAATTTATCAGAGGGTTCACTCCCTTGTTCTCTGGTACCTTCATCAGCACTCCTTGGCTGACCTTAAACTCAGGCTCATCAACATGGGTCTCAAAATACCAAGATAACATCTTCCTTTTCCTCCAATTCTTCATCCAAAAGATCTCCTTCATAGAAAAGGCCGGTAAAATTAGATATTATTTGATGGGTTATGCACATCCTTTGGCCTATGAAGTAGAAGTGGTCCTCGTGCATGCACGACATCAACCACTGGTAGAGTCGCTCAAGTTTTCCAAAGTAGGGAAACTTATAAAGTTGTAGCAACCCAACCTTCTCCAATTTTACCTTCACTTCATCATCATATATTGACATCCCTTTGGTGTTCTTTTTTTCTATTAGGAGAACTAGTTCTAATGCCATCTCCTTCTATGTGGTGCTTGTACAATGGTTTTAATCACTCACTGTCATCTTCCTTACATGGGATACCAATTATTTTCTGAGCAACATGTCATATGGGTATTGTATATCCATATACCACTCCTTTTGAAGTCTGTTGGTGGCAGTTTTTTTCCCTTTCCCTTTTCTTTCTTTGGTGAGATAGTTTCCTTCTTTGGTGCCATCTCCTTTTTAGGTTACTAAAACTCCTCCTTTCTTCTCTTCCTTACTCTACTCAAATCTATGGCTTAGCTTCACAAAAATCCCTTCACTCCCATGCCCTAGCTATAGAACCCTATCCTTGGAAAAATCCTTCCTTTCGTGAGATGACGTACTTTATCAAGGGGTTTCAAAATTTCCAAAAACCCTCTCCTCTACACTTGTGTACCTATTTTTCCAACTGGTTTGCAAATCACACTAGTCATGCACTCAAATCTTTATAATCTCATTTCACACAACTTATCAAGGATTTCCTAGTTTGGAAGAGATCTTCTTTATCACAAATACAAGATGAACTACTTATAGCTTTTCGCTCATCTCCCACAATAAGTGCTATGTCACCTACCAATGTACTTCAGCAACAAAGGCAAAAATTTTCACTAAAGCCCACCCTTAAGTGCTCCTACCCATGCACCCAATCTTGTGTGAAAACAATCTATAACCTTATGGTGTGTAAAAATTGTTATTGACCAAATAGCTTCACGCGTGTTCTTACAAATACCGAAGGCACTTCTTCTATCCTTAACCTAATTTTTCCCTCGCCTACCTCATGTTGTTCCTACACTTCTCATCCTTTGTACGTGGTCTTTGTAAAGCTATCTTGACACCAAAATTCCTTATGTCCACCTTTTCTATGCATGCTCTTCCACACTACATGCTTTTCATCCTTCAATCTGGGCCATATCCTTCAATTTGGGCCATCGAAACACAACTTCTACTACTAGCTTCCATTTTTCTTTGCATTACTCTACCCCACACAAAAATAGATGTGCAGTCCTCTATGCATACACAACCTTTTGAAAATAAAAAGTGGTTACCGGTGCACAAGGCACACAAAAAAAAAACACAAAGAAAGGAACAAGCAATAAGAAAGGGAAACATAAGGAAAATAAATGCATAAAAGGAAATCCTAGACTAAATGGAAATATTGCCTTATTTACAAACATAAGGAAGAATTATTTATAGCATGGCTTTAGCATACTCCCATTGAAATTTCCCGTAATTGTGTTCCTTCAAACGCTTCTAATTGGAACGTGCATAAATCAAGGATGTACAAGATGATATATGGCCCTAACCAATGGAATTTCAGTTTCCTAGGATGACACAAAAACTTGGAATCATATAACAAAACCATCTTCCCAACCTTGAATTATTTTTTTTTAATATGGTGATCATGCCATGCTTTCTATCGTGCCTTTTCAGTCTTCTGACTCCATCTAGCAAGTGATCACATTTCATCCAACTGTATTAATTTCTCCATACACTCTTGAATTTCTTGTTCATCAGCTAACCCTCCTACACGTGCAATACACAACGATGGTAGCATAAATTCAACCAATAAAATATCCTCTCTCTCGCTAAACACTAAGTCAACCAAAGTGTCCTTATTCAATCTCTTATAGGTTATCATGTATGCCCATAGAATGGATGATACCTTGTCATCCCAATATTTTCTTCCCACATCACAATTTTTTTCAACGTGTGACTCAAAATTTTGTTAAATGCCTCAGCAGTTCCATTAGCTTGTGGGTGATATGGGGTAGTCTTATGATGGGCCACCATGAACTCTACCAACAAAATCCTGACTATTTCATTCAAAAAATGTGTACCCTTATCACTAGTCAAGATTAAGGGACATATATACCTTCTTATTATGTTCTCACATAATAATATAGAAGTTGTTGCAGTTGTAGAATCCCTTGTAGGCACTACCTCCACCCACCTTGATAAGTAATTAGTGTAAGTGATGATATAGCGTGAACTGGTCCCGCACGTGGAAAGTGAAATTGGTCATTAAAAAAGATTGCACATTTTTCAAATGGTTCTTCACCGACTATCAGCCTTAAGGGCATTTCATCCCTTCTTCGTGGCTTGCCAAGGTGTTGGCAATGGTAATAGTGCCTTGAAAAAATCAATGTAATCTGGTATATATTTTCCCACCAAAGCCATGTTATGAGGATCTTTTGCACTATGGTATTCCCTACATAGTGCCCTCTGAAATCCCACCATGTGCTTCCTCCATGATTACAATGTGTTCATGTTCTAACAAACATCGGCGTATAATGTCTTCATGACCTAACTTATATAAGTACCCACTAATTAGCATGTAGGGCACAACGTGTATAGCTAAATGTTTCCTTTCCAAATTTTTCATTCCTTCTAGCATCACACCCTTTTTAAGAAACAAAAATATCTTCTAATTTAGAGGGCATGTGCCACAACCTAAACAATTGTGTTTCTAGCATAGCATCCTCAATGCTCTACATGTTCTCCCCTTATTCAATTATCGACAAATGGTCAGACCCTAAGTTACTCTTTCCTAGTTTCAAAAAAAAGCAGTAAACTCAAACTTTTGAAACAACAAAACCCATCGACATATACACCCTTGCAAAATGGGATTATTCACAAAGTACTTCAAATAGAATATAAAAGGTTTTATGAGTAGATACTTCTGAACTTATGCAACACGTAGATAATCGATAGTTCTTTTCTTAGTAGTGGTATAGTTCTTATTTTTTGGTGTCAACTTCCTACTTGCAAAACAAAGGGGGTGATAAAAAATCCCCGATCAGGTTGTACTAGCACTACTTCAATGGAATTCCTCGAGGCATCAACATACACATGGAAAGGTTTATCCCAAGAAGGGAATCTTAGTATGGGCATAGTGATAAGTTTATTCTTCAAAATGTCAAATGTCATTTATTGTGCCTCTCCCCATGAAATGCACTCTTGGTTTTTAGTAACTTATCTAAGGTCATGACGATCTTGGGATGCCCCTTGATAAAATTTCAGTAGTATCCTTTATACCCAAGGAATCCATGTACTCTATTTTGACCGGTAGACTCCCCAACCCTACAATAACAACAAATTTGGTAAGATCCACTTGAAAACCTTCCTTGCATATGATATGCCCCAATAGGGTCCCAAATGGAGTAGCAAAAACACACTTCTTAATGTTGAGGGATATCCTCAACTACCGAAATATTTCAAACATCATCCTCGATTATCTCAATGGTCTTTCACTAGTTTGCACATCATCTAGTCATCAAGGTAGACCTAAAGGAACTTATGGATAAAATCCTAAAATTCTGACAACTATGCGTGAAAACAAATCGAGACACATTCTTCATCCAAAAGCCATGATCAGTATAGGAAAAAATTCCCCATTTAGTGGAAAAAGTTATCTTCTCTTGGTCTTCTTTAACAATTCTAACCTAATGGTATCTTGAGATTCCACCCATGAAGGAATATATTTCATGGCTAGTTACTCCTTCCTAGATTTCTTCAAGAAAGGGGGTTAGTAAAGGGTCAATGACACACACTACATTTAGGTACTTGTAGTCAAAAATATCCTTATCCTTCCATCCTTTTTAATGTTGATGACCATGGGGCTTACCCATTTTGATTCCTCCACAACTTTAATGATATATGAAGCGATCATTTTTTCTATCTACTCCTTGAATTTGACATGAAGATTAAGATTCATTTGATAAGGCCTTTTCCGAGTTAGGTGCACACATTCATTCAACTTTATCTTCATTTCCCCTAAGGAGTGGTGAATGCCTTTAAGTTTATTTTACCCACGTGGAAATAAATCCTAAATATTGCGTAATATATCAATGATCTTCGAGACCTCCTTCTCGACCAATAGTCCCAAATAGTATCCTCCTTAGGTTCAACCTCCGAACCAATTTTAACCTTATTTTTTCGGGGTTCATTGTATGTGTGCACTTTCTCATCAACACTATTAATAACTTCACATGTATCTTTATTATGGTTAACATACAAACTCTCCATCTCTTCAACATCTATAACATAGACCATATTTCCCTTCTCTTTCTCCATGCACACACAGTTAAGTTGTATATCTTCGACTCCTCCTCATCAAAGTGTGCTTCCAAGTTAGGTTAATCCAATAACTCCATTATTCTATCTTCTTCCATGGAACTATCTCAAATCGTTAGGCACTTAATAACCTGCAACATTCTATCCACTAATGGTTTAGTACTCTTATATTCACAAGCTTGAAAGAGTTCATCACCAATTCTTTCCAATTACCTATTTGACGACGCATTTCAAAGTGAATATACAATGCATGCGTACGCAACCTTATAAGGTAGAATATAACTTATGCATCCATAAATAAGGTGATAAGACCTTTGCACCTTTTATCCATACTTCCTCACATCCCTAAATGTGAGACAAGGTGTGTTTCTTCCCATAGTACTATTATATTGTAGTGGGTGCATTGCTTTGGCAAAACCTAACAAAGAACAAAATTCTTACCTTGCACTACTCTAGAAAGCTATCATGGTGTATTGCCCACCAATGTGCTCGGTCGGAAGAAATTTATAGCTAAGCATCCCTCTTCTTTCTATCTCATTTTTCCTTTAATCCTCCATTTTCATAAGAAATCCTCAAGGTTGGACCTGCGCAGAGTAACTCGGTAACTTCTTCCCTCCGGGCACTTGACTAGGCATGCCTTTGTTACCCTTGTCACAGATCCTCTTAACTGGTACCCAATTAACCCATATGTCTTGTGATCCCAATTTTCACATACCACACTAGTTATATCACTCATGTAATGAGCATCTTCAAACTGAATAACTCCTTTATAGGGTGAATCACCTCAGGGTCCTTAATAGAGCACACATAGATCCTGTCAAGAAATTATTCTCCCAAGGGCTCAATATAGGGTGATGATTTTCCATTGATTAAGGCGATGATCAGTCGCCCCTCCTTATTTTCAAAACTTATGTACCCCTTATTGAACCTTAGGTTAAAATTATTCTTGTAACACCGGGGTGCCCAAGTAATGTTGGAAAGTTATCTACCTTGGCTAGTGCCAAGAATTTGAAATCCCTAGTGAACTTTACCCCTTGGATAGTGATAATAACATCCTTCAAAACACCAATGGGAATTTTTTTTGTCTTTTTGCCATATATAACACATTTGAAGATGGTTATAATGGGGTCCTTCCCATTTTATGTCATTCATATAGAGTGAGAAAATTGACCTCCATGCCCATGTTGATAAAAATATTGCTTAGAAGCCACCCATTTACAACAACATTCAAGGTAATCTCCTTGTCATAATCAAGGATATGGGGAGGAAGGTTGCAATATAGAAACTACCTCTTGTGCCCTCCTTCAACATGTGGTACCTTCTCCTGTAACCATTATCCTAGTAAGGGAATGATATTTTGTTTCCTCAACATTTTTCATACTTCTCTAACCTCATCTAGATCCTTCTGTGGAGCCTCAACATTCTTCCTTTTCTCTAACTGTCTTGACTTCTCTTTCAGGCATTAGATCTCTCCTTGAAGGATTCGAATCACATCCATGGTTTCTCAATACACCTCTTTCGATAAGTAGGGTATGAATGCTTTCCATGCATCACCTCTTCTCTAATAACCAGTGGTTTTTGTGTTGGTATCTCCCTTGTGTGTTCAACCTCATCTCACATCATACCTAGTATAAGATCTAGTTCTAACTCACACGCCACCCATGGTATCCATTATGAATCATCCCTATTTATGTTTAACATCCCAGTGAATTTTTCCTTTTGGTGTTGTTGGCTTCTATTTTGAAATAGATCTGGGCACTCCTCATACTTATGCTTCTTCCCACACTAAGAGCATTCTCACAGATGAATGCCTTCACACTTATAGTGCTCCTTGGATCCACAATTGTAACACGTCCCACATGGGAACTTACCTCTCCCTCCTCCACAGTTACCATGACCATGAAATCCACCTTGGAAAATCATTCCATGTGTCCCTCCATCTACACACCCTTCATAGTGACAACAATCATCCTTTGAACCATTTTTGAGGCTGGTCTGGTGCACACCAATATCAATGGCATCATGTATCTGGTCAATCAATCTATAATCCTTGGTGTCATGGGTACTAGAGGTGTAGATATTGTAATAGAAAGACACATTCTTATGGATCATGTGCTACAACAATGGGTATCTACTTACATCATGATCTTCGTTAAAAATTTCATAGTCCACTGTCATGGCGCATACCAATCTATTAGGGAAACTATCCTTTATATGCCCCTCTACCTCACAATCCATGCACCATAGACCACTATGAGTCTCATGCAACAAGTTTGTAGATAACTTTTCCATCTACTTCTCCATTACAACAATATGAGCCTCAAGGAAGGGACTAACACTAGTATTAATTCTTCCAATAGCATCAATGCACATGGCATCTTCTAAGGTGTCACGTGGGTGCGTGAAAGTGCTCTCCTAAACGATGTTATCAATCCCCTAACAAACCACTGAGCATGCTAAGAGGGGTGAATATCATAGGATAGCTTTGATAAGAGAGTTTTAAAATGTATGTCATATTCCCACACACTCTTTTTCATTCCTTATTTTATTTCCTTCAGTGTGTTGATGTTATTCTATTAAAACTTAGGGATATGAAATTCATCCAAGAAATCATTCTGCAACATTGTGTAATCTACCATTTTCTAATGGGGGTCATAATTCTGGTACCAACTATGTGCGTGTCCTTGCAACGCTGTTGTAAACTAACTTGCCTTCTACTCTAAGGAAGTGATCCCCTTTGCACACCATAGTAGTTCACACTTGTGTACATGCTCTATAACATCCTCAACACCTTTATAGTCTAGTAGGTGCAAAGACATTTCAAAAAATACTTGCTAAGGTGGTTGAGGCCCTTTTCCACCTAACCTAAAACCTTGATTCCCTCTAGTGTTTCCTCCACCACTAGATCCAATATATCCACTAGCTCCCATTCCTCCTAATCCACCGATCCTCCGGATCCGTTAGGTCTACTAGGTCCTCCTACTCTTATACCACTAGATCCACCTCCTGTAGCCAATAATGGGCACAAGTGGTCGTGTCTAGCATAAATAATGTTCCAATGAACTATGAACCACTAATTTATGATATTGCATTTGCTACCAAATGTGTGTCCCCTGCCACTCACCGATGTGATACCAAAGCTTTGTGTACTCACACTTTTCCCAAACGTCTTTCTAGACAATATCCCTCCAAACACAAGAAATGATTTTGCAGCCATAGATGTACCAAATGAGAAATTATATCTCCTAGGTGCAGATCAGTCACTCCCACTAATACCAACTATGTTAGCAATACTTATCTCTTGATTTTGAAAAATAAGCACCGTGGGGTTTGTCACGGGAAGATTTACATACTACGACGGATCTACTTTCTCCAAGTGACGAAATCTCATCAAAATATGAAGGGGTATATCTTCTACACTTTCCAAGATGGGATAGCATAGATGCATACGATCCATGTCTTACATGTGAACCTCGATTCCTCTTCATAATGTCTACCTCCAAAATCCATAACTTCTACAACCTTGTGTTATCTAGGAAACTCTCTTTCATGTGCTTCGCTTCACTTGAGTCATCTCTCCTCTCTTTATTTATTAGCCGCAATGTCTACGATCTTCCTCCACCCTAGATTCCTCACCCAACACCAAAAATAAGCTTATCCAACCATAGGAAATTATTCCAAACTCAGTCTAATGATCAAGATCTTCATAGCTAAAGGGACAACATGCAAAAATGATCCTATAGGCTCCCTTAAGAATTCAAACTCGGTGACCTCGGACAATAATACATATAAATAACGTATTCTAGGGTATAACCGGCTAGAAATCTCTTTCACCAATGATCAACAACACATGCCCAAGTTAGATCAACATCATACAACCTCTAATATTCCTCTCGGTTCCAAACACAAGATCTATAGTACCATTTTGATCTAGATGCATACGTGGAAAGCCATTCATACAACTCTACTGGAAAGCAAAAAAATAAGGTCTCATATAGCTCATGATACATGTTTTCTTCTACCCATCTGCGTGCATCAAACTTAGGTCCAGTACTAAATATCTGAGAAAACTCATCCTTCGTGCTCTTAAACCATGCCTCGAAACTTTGTCCAAGGTCAAGTTCTTTGTCATCATACATCATTCTCACAACAACTTCAAAAAGAGGTCCCAACAACATAACCAAGATGTAGTCATTTTTCTACCCACCTACTAACTTCTAACCCCATGCACATGGCCTATCACCTAGTGGGCACTAGGTACTCACCCGAGGCATGCACGGGCCGAGCCCCTCCTTTATGTGAGCATTGTGAGAATATATTTCCATTGTTAGAGGATTAGTTACAAAGAAGTGAATATTCATGTAAAATCACAACATGAGCTATCATATCCTTATACCCAAGCATTTAATAACAAGAGAAACATCATGGCATGAAATAAAAAGAATATATCTATCATAAAATATAAGGAAATAACACTAGGGTTTGCACCCCTGAACCAAATATTTAGAAAAATCCATATATTTATATTGATCATAATCTCAGCAACCACATTACATTCAAAAGGGTTGTATCAAACCAAATGTATCAAGACAAGGATCTAACCCATATATCAGAGGTCCTAGCTATGCTTTCTTTATTACAAAAATTTTACAGACCCATCCCTTAGACATGATAACATTCCTACAGTCCTCTAATGAGAACCCCAACTCCTAGGGCCTCCTAGTATTTTCTGTAGAGATTCACTCTCTTCATACTATATGTCCTCCATCTATGTCTTCCTCAGTGTGTATCTCTTAGTGTTTGTTCTTCTACCCAAGAATCTCTCTTTATAGCACCAACACCCACCACCATGCCTTTTCTCAGGAGTAGATTGGATGCCAAGTGTCCATGTGGTCCTTCAATGGTGCATGCTTATTCTGTTCCGATCTCTCCACTTTCTATAATGATGTCTTCCTAGGAATATTCCATGCATGGAATATTATTTTCTTGACCACCAAGTCTCTAGGATGGAACCTTATCCACTTGGCATGCCTAGTCGGTCACATTTTTCCTCAAGTGCCTTCAAAATGTTGAATATGGCTAAGTCTTTAGACCATGTGTATTTCCTTATATGCTCACTCTGGTTTATCCTAAACCATTCTTAAACCCATGTCCTACGCACTTCTCCCCACTCACACTTCTACTTATTGGTCTTGGGATCTCAAGCACCATTTTGCATTTAGCCAATATTTTGAGGCCTAACATGAATTAAGAATCCAGGAAGGAAAAGGAAAGACCCATCTACTATATAGGTCATTAGGAAATTAGTTGATATTATTCTTGGGAACTCATTTCTTCCCAAGTATATTGATCCAGGAAACCCTTTAGTGAATGTCACAATCAATTGTATAGTGATAAAAACATGCTAATTTATCTAGGAACAACAATAAAAATAATTACAAAACAAATCATGGGTGATTTGAAATTAAAAGGATCAAGATCGATAACCATAGTCTTGTAGCTTGTAGACAGATCCGTAATAAATCCTAAAATATTTTTAGAGGATGTGGTATTAGTGGTAGACTCTAGAGTACCCTATTGACTTCATTGTTTTACAACCAAAAGCAATCTTAGTAGGATATCCTATTATCCTTGGAAGACCATGGTTAGCAACTATTGATGCATTCATTGGATGTAGATATGGAAATATGATCATCTCTAATGGAAGTGGTACTAAAAATCTTATGCTCTACCCCCTACACAACCATTTAATGAAGAAGACTATGTTTTTGGGTGGAGGAGTAGAAGAAAACCGAGTTCATTCAATAGCTCATAATTTTGTAAACTTCATGTATATTAGAAGGTCAAGAGGATGATTTTCTTATTTCAAACATTCTACATTATAACTATGGAAAGAGTGAAGAATAATATGGAAAGTTACAATGCATAAGTTTCCCTAAAAATCAAATCTTGCCTCAACAAAACACTAAGAATGTTCCATGTAAGAACTATATCTTACACCAGCTTATCCCACATGATTTTATCTTGAATTATGTAAGTAGTAGCTTATGCTCTATTACTTGTCATTCCAAGAAAGTGGAAATTAGACCTGGTAAGCCAATCAATGTGAACAAAACATTAAGCATGTAGCATGAGTAGCTATTAGTTGCACTTCTCAAAAATCACATGACAAAATTTGCATGGGATTATGGAGACATGCATGGAATCCATCCTAAACTCTGTACTCATAAGATATACATCAAGGATAGCTGCAAGCCAATAAGGCAACCACAAAGGAGAATGAACCCAATAGTAAGGGACATAGTGAAGGAGGAATTAAAGAAATTATTGGATGTTGGATTCATATATCCAATTTCAGACAGTCAATGGGTGTCACCCCTCATTATTGTACCAAAAAAGAATGGAAAATGGAGGATTTACATGGATTATAGGGAGCTGAATGCAACAATGAAAAAGGATCATTTTCTCGCTTCCCTTCATTGATCAGGTACTTAACACTCTTGCTAGAAAAAGTATTTCTCTTTTCTAGATGGCTATAATGGCTATAATAAAATACAGATTGCTCTAGAGGATCAGGAAAAAACCACGTTCACATGTCCATGGGGAACATTTTCTTACTCTGTTCTTCCATTTGGATTGTGTAACACACATGCAATGTTTCAAATGGAAGTTATGAGTGTTTTCTCATATCTCACTAATGATTGTATGGAGGTATACATGGATGAATTCATAATCCATGACATCACTTATGACGAAGCAATGAAGAACTTAGACAAATTTCTTAAAAGATTCAAGGAGCATAATCTTTCCTTAAGAAATGAAAAATGTTATATGATGATGTCTTAAGGTATATTCTTAGGTCATTATATGTCATCTCGCTATGATCTAGGTAGATCTAGAAAACATAATAATAATTATAAATTTTCGAACACCTAAAAAGAAGAAGGATGTAAGGAGCTTTTTGGGCCATCTGGGTATTACAAAAGATTCATCCAAAATTTAGGAAAATTGCAACAATTTTTTTGGTTTATTAGGGAAGGATGTTGCATTCGTATGGATAGAAAAATGTGAAGTTTTGTTCCAAGAATTATAAAAAATGTTGAACTCTACACAAGTTTTGAGACGGCAAGACTAGAGTTTTCTATTTCATATATATACAGTTACTTCAGATCATGAAATTGGATCTGTTCTAGGATAGAAAGATGGGATAATCAATTATTGCATCTATTATGTGAGTAAGAACCTATAGCATGTTGAGATTAACTACACGGTCACTAAGAAGGAATTCTTATCCATTTTATATGCCATCAACAATTTCATTCACTATATCATGGAATATCTAGTTTTTATCCATACAAATCATGTTTCCTTTAAATATCTGATCAACAAACCAGTTGTAAGTAGCAAGATAATTAGATGGTTTTTTCTCTTACAATAATTTTATGTAACAATTGTTGATAATCTTGGGAAAGACAATGTTGTAGAAAATTTTCTCTCAAGAATGGAAAACAATAATGAGGAAGTAGTAGTGGATGACTCTTTCCTAGATGAGAACTTGTTTTCCATTTCCACCAAGACACTCTGGTATCTTTGATATAGCCAACTATTTGGTTTCAAGTAAGACACCTCCACACTATCTATATTCTAAAAAGAAATATATTGTAGATAAAAGTGTGAATTTCTCTTGATATATTGTTTCCTATTCCACACAGAAAGGATAATGTTATGAGAAGATGTATTGATGATGAGGAAATTTATGATGTCCTCAAAGCCTGCCATAGTGAGCCATGTGGAGGAAACTTCACTGTAAAAAGAATACCACAAAAGGTATTAACAACATGGTATTATTGGCCTACATTACACAAGGATGTACTATTTTAAGAAAAAGATGTGATAAGTGCTAAAAAATGGGAAGGCCTACCAAATCAGATGAAATTCCATTGCAGCCTCATATAGTATTGCAACCATTTGATAAATGGGGATTGGAATTTATTGGTCCCATTGATCCTAAGTCTCAACAAAAATAATACATCCTGGTATGCACAGACTACCTCACCAAATGGACAAAAGTAAAGGAATTACCAAATCAAAAGAGTGAAAGAGTTGCAAAATTCCTATATGACCATATCTTTACAAGATATAGAGTGCAAAGAGATTGTCACATATCAAGCTACCCACTTCACTACTGAATTTATTGTTTATTTAGCTAGAGGATATGAAATCTGACATAGTAATTCTACACATTATCACCCACAATATAATGGCCAAGATAAGTAACAAATAGATAAATTAAGGCCATATTGATAACTAATATTGTGTTTGCATAGAAAATATTGGTCCAAGATACTTTTAGAGGAAGTTTGGGAATTCAATACCACATAGAAGACAACAAATGGGTTCACATATTTTAAGCTATTGTAAGCTAATACTATTTTCCTCCCTATTGAATTTAAGCATAAGATATTAAGAACTACATTGGAATTAGGCATATATATTTTTGAATCACAAAGGCAAAGGATTATTCAACTCAATGAGTTGGATGAAATGAGGAGGTAAGTTTTTCATAATAAAGAGGTGGTACAAAAACAAGGGATCAAGTGGTATGACAGGTTCATCAAAACAAGACAATTCCAAGAAAGTGATTGGACAGCTTTTCTTTGACACCAAATACAAGGACCACATGGGATAATGTAGGACAAGGTGGATAGGTCCATATGAAATTGAGAAGATATTTTCCAATGGAGCTATGAAACTCACCACCATTGATCATGTGAGATTCAAACTATTGGTAAATGTTCGTTTATTGAGGTTGTACAAACATCTAACTGATAGGAATACCTTCATCCAACAAATTGATTCGGAGAGGTCAAAGAAAATGGAAATGAGAACATCATAATTGAGGACAAAAGTTGAACCTGTATTCATCTTCTCTCGAAACTCTTAAAGAATGAGATATTTAGTGGCCTTGGTTTATCTATCTTGCTAGATATCTTAGGGAGAAATGAAAGTGATTTGATCATCCTTCATGGTGATAAAAAACACTCACTAACATGTTTTATTTTATTAGCATTTATGTTTTATGGGATTTAGATTATTTATAGTAAGGAGTGCATAATCTCTGATGAAAAGATGTTTGCTAAGACTAGAACATCCACTTGTAGCATCATGTAGCCAAATCCCTATTTTTATTTCTTTTTATAGAACTTGATTATATGAAGATTCAATAATCTAGTGGATGAACACAAATTATACAAAGATAATCAGCAATGGAATAATTCAATCATCCCTCTTTGGGAATTAATTAGATTAATTATGGAGCTCATTCTATACAACATCACATGTAGCAACACTACCTGTAGCAACACTACTTACACCCACACAATACCTCAGCATGTAGCCTCATGCATGCATCCAAGGGCATGAACTCCAAACATAGTGTAGACACCTATACTTTAGCTCCAATAATTTAAATACTTCAATTGTGATAATTATACCCTTTCCCGCAAATTGACGACATATTGTCAATATAGCACATTTTCTCTTCTATTGTCATTAATTAACTATATTACGCTAGTTAATTGGCCCTTCTATCCAGAAATCTGAAAATTAATGACCTTCCATTAATTAAACCCATTTTACCAGAATTAATTAATTATTCTTAATGTAATGAAAGTACTTGTATAATTCAGATCATGAGCAGAAATATAACACCAAATAACACAATATTCCGAACAATGATCTCAATATGCAATTAGAATAGCTTCTCCACTTCAAGGGGAAACCTCCAAACCATACAATAATATACTCAAATGCTCCAATGATGATAAAATACTACCTACTAACCTCTATATATACTATTCCTATGTTATGGCCAACACCAAGGCCAACCCACTAATGAAAATATAACATATATGAAAGAGATACATAATGATAAGAAGCTATGATAGCCACAAGTTGGCTATATACATCAAATATAAGATATATGATTAAGGGCGTAGCATGACCCTCCCCTTTGACACAAAATTTTCCCCAATGTTGAGAAGATGTGGATGCTTTTTACTACAAGAAATTTTCCTCCTCCCAAGTTGCATCTTCATTGTCTAGATTTTTCCACTTGATCAAATACTCGGTGATGACCCTTGTCCTCAACCACTTAGTGCATGTTTGAAGGATGCATTCTGGTTCCAGGATGATTCTGCCCTCTTCATCAAGCTCGGGTAACACTGTCTGGGTTGATATTGTCTATCCAATTACCTTCTTTAGGAAAGATACATGGAAGAATAGATGAATTTGAGTAGTGGAGGAAGTTCCAGTTTGTATGCTACATTGCGAATCTTTTGTAAAACTTGATAAGGACCATAATACCTAGGTGAAAGCTTGTTATAATTTTTGTGTTGTTGTAAGGACATTTGCTTATATGGTTGTAAACGCATAAAAACATAATCATTGACTTCAAAATGTCTTTCACTATGATGTTGGTCTGGATGCTACTTCATGCAGTTTTGTGACATGGCCAAATTCTCCTTGAGACTAGAAAGCACCTCTTGTTGGTGTTGAATATGTTCTTCAACTGCTCGAATCTTTAGCTGGATTCTCAAAGATGAAGTGATAGATGGTGGATGGTACCCATATAATGCCAAGAAAGGAGACATTTTAGATGAAGTATGAAAGGAGGTGTTATACCACCATTCTGCCAGTGGTAACCATTGGACCCATCTCGCTTGCTTATCTGATGTAAAAAAACAAAGATATCCCTCCAAGATCTTTTTACCACCTCTATTTTCCCATTAGACTGGGGATGATAAGAGGAACTATGAGCTATTTGTGTGCCCAAGCATGAGAACAAGTTAGTCCAAAAATTACTAGTAAAGATAGGGTCTCGATCACTTACTATAATCTTTGGTGTCCCATGTAGCTTTTGAATTGTATCCCTAAAGGCCGTTGCTACTGTACTCACAACAAATGGATGTGATAAAGAAAAAAATGGGCATATTTGGTGAGTCTATCCACCACCACCATGATTAAATTTTTACCTTCTGATTTATGCAATCCTGTGATGAAGTCCATAGACACCTCTTCCCACCTCTATCTAGGAATAGATAGAGGTTGTAAAAGACCTAGGGAATTAATTGTTTCGCCTTATTTTACTTGATGAGACCATGCATTCTGCCAAAAAATTTGGACATCTCATTTTAGCCCTTCCCAGAAAAAATCATGCTTGATTCGATGATAAGTCTTTAAGAAGCCAGAATGCCCCCCTACTGGAGAATCATGGAGCTTAGATAGAACCCTATTTTTAAGGATTGAATTCTTACATAGATATAATCTATCTTTATACCACAAAACATCTCCTTTGCATAAAAATTTTTCTGGCATGTTTGGATCTTATTGGAGATTCTGAATGATATTTTGTTTACCTAGGTAATTTTTCCATTCAGAGCTTGCATCCTCTATCCAATCCTCATGTAATATAGATATGGCACACAACAATTCCTACGTAGATTCATCCTTCCAAGATAAAGCATCAACAACTACATTCTCTTTCCCTTTCTTGTATATTATCTCAAAATCATACCCCAACATTTTTGAGACCCATTTATGTTGTTCTTCTGATGATAAATGTTTCTCTAAGAAGTATTTCAAACTATCATGATCTGTCTTTACTTTGAAATGTCGTCCCATTAGATATGGTCTCCATTGTTTCACTGCATGAAGTATTGCTAACATTTCTTTCTCATAAACTAGTTTAGAGATATTCTTACCTTTGAATTGGTGGCTCTCAAAGGCAATGGGTCACCCTTCTTGCATGAGTATTTCCCCATACCATACCCTAAAGCATCACATTCAACAATGAATGTTTTTGAAAAATCTGGGGTGGCTAGAATTGGAGTGGTGCACATGGCCTCCTTCAACTTCTCAAAGGCCATAGTAGCTTTCTCATTCCAATGGAAAGAGTCCTTCAATAAATTTGTGAGTGGTGCTATGATGCTGCCATAATTCCTTACAAATCTACGATAATAACCTGTAAGCCCCAAAAAAACTCATAGATTTTTTAGGGTTTTGGGAACCTTCCATTAAAGCATGGATTTTATCTTGTTAGGATCCACTTTAACACCTTCATAAGAGACGATATGACCCAGATATTCAACCTCCTTGACACCAAAAGAACACTTAGAAGGCTTTGCATAAAGTTGATGTTGTTCAAGAGTTTCCAACACCTTATTTGCATGATGCGGTGTTTCCTCCCATGTTTTACTATAGATTAATACATCATCAAAGAACACTAAAATGAACTTTTGAAGAAATGGCTTAAAGATGGGATTCATCAAGATTTGAAATGTAGAGGGTGCATTTGTTAGTCTAAAAGGCATTACCAAGAACTCATAGTGTCCTTCATGTGTCCTCAAGGTGTTTTATGAATATCTTCATCCTTGATTCTAATCGATGATATCCGAGAATGAAGATCAAGTTTTGTAAATTAAGCGAGACCATGTAACTCATCTAGCAAATCATTTATTACGGGAATAGGAAACTTATCTTTAATTGTGTACTTATTGAGTTCCCTGTAATCTAGACACATGCGCTAATTGTCATATTTCTTCCATACCATCACTACAGAGAAGAGTAAGCACTTTGAATATAACGAATAAGTCCTGCTTCTAACATCTCTTGAACTATCTTCTCAATCTCACTTTTTGCATATAGGGGTTCCTATAAGGTCCGATGTTGGGTGGTTGACTCCTGGTACTAATTTGGATGGCATGGTCATGGTCTATTTTCGAGAGGAAAACCCTTGGGAATTTCTCCTAAAACCCCGAGTTCTCATCTATAATCGCTTGCATATATGCGGGTATAAATGTATTGGAATGATGTGCTTCCAATGAAAATAGTTTTGCTACAAACCCTTCTCGCACCCTTTCTAAGCAATTTTTGCATCGATGAGAAATTACCATCTATGGGGACTTTTCTCTTAGTACTTTTAGTTTAAAATTCCTCCCTTCTAACTAAAATTGCATGAAAAACTCTTGGAAATTCATTTCAGTGGTTCCAAAGGTGGTAAGCGACTAAACTCCCAACACAATGTCTGCTCCTCCCATGGAAATGGCATACATATTGCTAGTTAGCAAGTAATATCCCATGGCGAGATTAATGTTATGGCATTTTCCTGAAAAACTAACAGTTGTCCCATTAGCGATCATGACTTGACATTCTGGAGATGGATAAACAAATCGGTTCAAGATACCGCTAACTTATGATTGATGAAATTGTGAGTACTTCCTGAATCAATCAACATGGTTACCCTCTATTTTTTAAGAATCCAACTACTTCGAAAGTTTGGGGAGTGCTAATACTAGAAATTTCATGGCATGATATTGTTGGTTGGGGATCTCCTAATTCCTCCTCTCGGCTCTACTTCTTCATCTTCTTCATTTTCTTCTTCTTGATGGGTCCTTCAATGTAGAAAACTTCTTTTCACACACTTATGTCCTAGTCCAAATTTGTTATCACAATTGAAACATAACCCTTTGGCTTTCTTTTCTTCAATTTGTTGAAGTTTCAATCTCAATGGCTGAGGAATGATGGTGGAAGGGTGCTACGATCTCGATAAGATCTTGACAGTTTGTTTCCGACTTGAAGAAATTTTCCTCTCCTTTTATCGTGCCATGGTCATAGAGTTTGTAACCTTATGAAGATTAAACATAGGCACCTCGGTCTCAATTTTTCCTTTAAGACCCCAAGAAATAATTCATTCAAATTATCTTCGTGAATATTTTCCACCCACAAGGAAAGGTTTTGGAATTGATGGATGTAATCTTTGACTGTTCCTGTTTGTCTCAGCTTTGTTAATTGGCTGAAATAATTCTTTGACACACTAGAACTATAGAGAAATTTTAACTCTTCAGTGAATATTGTCCATGTAACATTGAGGCCACTATTTTTCCTTTGAGCACATAACCATCGATACCAAATGAATTGGTCAGGTTCAAGATACAATGATGCTATGGTAATCTTTTTGTCCCTACGGAATCGATAAAGATCAAAGAAATTATCCATCTAGTTAATCCAATTGAGTGGATCCTTTCCATCAAACTTACGCATTTCCACTTTTGGAAGCATGTTATGGGCTTGTAGAGTGTTTGTATTTGGATTGGTCATGTTTGCAGATCCACCCTGGCTAGTTTATTTATTACTTTGACCTAAAGATCCACCATGGTTAATATGAGTATGATTGAGTTGTGGCTCATTAGGAATGATATGATGACCCATGATATTGTAGCTAAATTGTTTAATGAAATCCTCCAATTTTTTTCCAATCTTTTCTACATCTTCTTTGTTGGCCACTCTACCTTCAAGGTTTCGCAACTCTAACTCAAGATAGCCCGACCTTATGGTCAATTGAGTAAACCCTAACCTTGAGGACTCTGTAGTTACCCCTTATAACTCTAACTCCTCAACTATTATCTCATCCTTATCAGGGGTTTTACCTGGAGTGATGGGATTCTTTTTGCCTCTTGTCGAAGGCCCGGCCATGATGCCCCAAAATGGTAAGATTTAAGGATCAAGGTCAAAATTTAGGGTTTCGGATTTCAATAGGAATTTAGCCAAATTTTATAAAACTCAAAAAACAAACTCAAAATAATTTTTGATCTTATTTCTAGAAATGTAAATAACTTTGAAAAATTCCACAAATTGCACCCTATGTAGCTGAATTATGAAAAACATAAAACCGCTATAACTTTTGCAAAACAAGTCAAAAATTATTAAAATTTTGAGGGAAGCTTACTTGACTGATTTCACCACACCACAAAAATATTTGTAGAAAAATTCACTACCGATGTTGAGATATGGATGAACCTTGAAAATTAGGCTTTGACGCAATGTTGGCTGAGTTCAAGCTCTGATACCACTTGTAATGAAATTACTTGTATAATTCAGATCATGAGCAGAAATATAACACCAAATAAAAAAATATTCCAGAATAATGATCTCAATATGAAATTAGAATAGCTTCGCCACTTTGAGGGGGCAACCTCCAAACCATACAATAATACTCAAATGCTCCAATGATGATAAACTACTACCTACTAACCTCTATATATACTATTCCTATGCTATGGCCAACACCAAGGTCGACCCACTAATGAAAATATAACATAAATGAAAGAGATACATAATGATAAGAAGTTATGATAACCACAAATAGGCTATATACATCAAATATAAGATATATGATTAAGGGTGTAGCACTTAATTAATTAATTTTCTCTTTTATTAGATTAATAAATTGTCATTTATTTGATTAAAACCTTGTTATCCCCAAATCATACTAATTATTCTTCTAAAAAATCTTCTATAAGCTTTTTCACCTATTAATTAATCACTTTGATTAATATATAAATCCCCTAAACCCCATGAGTCACTAAAGGACAACCTAAACTCTCCTAAAGTTGACTCAACCCTTTTCAACCATATTCATCCCCAATTAACTCAACCTTGCTATTATCCCACATGTAAAGGGATGTAGAGATTATTTTATGCATTGGGATATATAAGGAGCCCTCCTCTTACCATTATACTTACACCTAAATGACCATAGAGCCTATACTATATCCATTTCATCATCCATTTGCATTCAATCATCTAAGCTATTTTTGATGATGAATGGAATTAATCAAGAAAGGCCTTACTCTCAATACTTGATGAACCTCCATCCTCAATCCTCTTGGATCAATAAACAACTATCATCCCTTTGATAGCTAAAGGATCTACCTGGTTCATTTCATTGATCTAGATTTCTAAAGAGTAGAGCAATAAATGTTAGCATGTTAGCTTGAGGTTTATTTTCAACATTATAATGCTTAATGTTGATGTTTATTACTTGTTTAGCTCTTAGCATGATAGTATATTGATCTAGTTAGCATTTTAGTTAAGCTATTAGGTGTTATCTTTGATTTCCTTTGCATTGTTAAATAATTCATTTACACACATTGCACATATCATAATCATTCGGCGCGTACATCTCGAGTTAAGTGCACTCAATTTCCTTTAATTGAGTATCACTAGAATAATTATATTTAATTAATATATGTGCCAAGGTTGTCAAATAAACTTTATTTTCCATAATGTTTCACCACCTTTTTCTACATGACCTATCTCCCATGTCATCCCATGACCATCACTTCACACGTATATACTTTAATTCAAATTAATACTACCTTTTAAGCTGTGTGCAAAGGTTGGTCAATTTTATGAAAATCAACATTGTACGTCTTCAAGCTCATTCAAAATTTTGTATAATAATTTCTATTTGAAGTACTTCTTACCTCATAGAATTTGTAAAATTTTCAGAATTGAACAATAGGTGGAGACTTGATAAGAAATGAGCCAACGAACCATTTGTAGTTGTGGAACCAACAACAAATTCTTCATTATTTTCATGATAATGGCTGGATGGATTACAAAACAAGTTATAAGGGTTGAAAAATTTAATTATCATAGAGTTTTCCACTACCTTCAACAACGTACATGCAACAATCAATGGTTTTCAAGTTAAGGTTGATGATGAAATACTAGTCGATCCTTTCGGTTTTCTATAAGAAGGTGAAATGTATCCTATGAAAGCCAATCCTAAAGAAGCTCGAGCATAATTTGCAGATGAAGATGAAAACTTCATGGTAGATAGAAAAGGTACACTATGTACTTCTTTAAAACCTTTCTAGGTAGATGTTTCTAATTATATCATCAAAAATATTTCACCTATGAGGGTAGATATTCCCAATTGAACACCGCCTTTTAAACTGTTAAATCATTTGAAGAAAGGAAGACATGTGAATGTACCAAATTTCTTACATGAAAGTTTAAATAAGATGAGTAGAGAGTCACAGAGGGGAAGGTCTTCCCTTTCTCATCATTATCTTGTCATGATAATTATAAAGCATACATTGGTGGTCGAGCATATTGCATTCAATCGGGGATATTTAACAAGAGAATATAATATTAATGATCTATTTGTGAAGGGTAAGAACAAGATAAAAAGTTTATCTAGTTCCTCTATGCCTCCACTAGAACCCTTAGTTTTAGAAAACCCTACTCCTACAAAAACCCCAATTCTTACTAAATCTTCCATATCTTCCGAGTAGTTATGAAGGAACAACCCAAGGGAATTGAAATGGTGGAAGAAGATAAATTAGGTGCACAACCTACTCAACATAGCCCTAATGAATCCATCGAGATTTAAACAGAGGTCATTCATGTCGGGAAACACATACATAGCATGAAGAATAAGTTACACTAAAGAAATTCAAGTTTAAAACTAATTATCGTAGTATCCCCGAGGAAGAAAGACTATTCATGCACAACATGAAGAATATTTAGTAACTAAGGAAATTAAGGAAATGACAATTTTAGTTGTAAATGATGAAGAAAAACCTAAGGAAATGTCATCAAAACTAGTACTTGTAGCTCAACCTAGTTTTATGGATACTAAATCCAGGTTTACCAATTGATATAGAGGATATAATTGAAAACATTGTCTAGAACCTTGAGCCAAATATTTCTCAAGAATATTGTGCACCAATGCACATAGATACCCCCAAATTGGTCATATATGTTTAGAACCTGTGTCTCAACCCTCCAACCTACAACCATAGGTTATCATACAAGAAGTCTTTAGAGAGCCTCCTAGGCCAACCTATAACAATATGGAAACACAAACCAGTTTAGAATATTGGGTGTAGAAGTTTGAGAACTATTGTAATAAACTACAGAGAAGATGGGAAAGAGAAAAGGAAGAATTACTCTTCTAGCACCAATAATATTTGGAAGAAAAGGATAGGAAGCTAAGGGAAAAATACAATGAGATTACACAGTTGAAAAAGAAACAAGAAGATACAATACAAGTAACCAATGAAATTTTCAAGTGTAGACCACCATCAAGCATTTATTTTGTATTTCTAAAGGAACAAATGTTGCAATTAAAATACACTTGTATCAACAATGATATACCCTTTGATATCAGTGGAGCTAGGTCATTTTTCAAAATATATCTAAAAATGCCCCATGAAATACAATTACTTCTTTGTGAATTGTATATGTTCAATTATGCTTTGGAATATGATAGATATTGGATCCCTATTCTATAAATTAGGGATGTGCAAGTTTCAAAACTGTTCTTATTTAAATAATGAGATATATAGAGAAAAAAATGGTGGAATATAGGTAGTTGTGAAAAGAACAACCATTAATGATTAGGGTAGAGGAAAACAATACAAAGGCTATGATTGAAGAGTATGGAAAGTTCATGAAAGAATAGAAAATCAAGCAAAGGGTATACAAGATGTGAGAAAAACTCCATGATTAGGCAAAAATTACATTAAGTACAACAAAGTAGAGATAGTATAGGCATGCAGAAGGAGATGGGAGGAGATGTCACCAAAGCTAAAGAGGAAAGAAATGCATTCCTATCCAAACATTATCCCAACTCTCCAGAAATCAATCCATATATTGAGGTAGCAAAGGGATGTGGAAAAACTTGGTTCCCTATTAGATACTATCCACCTATTTTCCACTATCCAATACCTCATTGGTCTAGGGATAGAGAACTCAACGAGGAAGTGAAAGAAAGGATAATGGAGCACTACATGAGGAATGCAAGGTATTTATTTACTAAACCAGAGGGAACATCCATGCCAACTGAATTCAAGTAACTATGCAACATCATCCAGGAGGACCCCAAGAAAGAAAAGGATAAAGAAGTAAAATATTAAATGAGTTCATTTAAGAAAATAAGTCCTAGGGTGTGATGAGACCCTTTTATTACTATTTTTGTCTCATCTATTGTGTATCTTGTATACCCCATACTTGTTATCTCTATGATCATGTCAGACATTTCTAGTTTAAAACTTATGGCACTTATATATTAATTAGTATAATTATTACTAAGTTACTTTATTTCATGGATTTTGAATGTGCATTTTAATCTCTTTGATGCAATGAATGATTATTAGTTCTTTATTTGAATGTTATACTTGTTACAAGGAGTTGTTATGTATTTTCACTAACATGCAGCTAAAGAAACTCTATCACAAAGCAAGGAGGAATCATCTCGCAACAACTAGCATATAACAATTGGGACTCATCTGCACAGCAAGAAACCTATAGATAAAATAAAACATGTACATACACAAATCCTTGTTTATGGGAAATGTGATCAACAAGGATGCTTCACCTAAGTTTTCACATGTTAGTAAAGAAGTATTTTGAAAAAAGAGTGGATCTCACACCAATGCAAAATTATTCTCTGCTAGTTGATTTAGTTTTACAACTGGTTGTTTGAATGTAGTTAGTAATGTGTATGTATTAGAACACATTTCTTCAATATTGATTGCATGCATAAGAATCTATAGATTTCTTGGGAGTGATCTAGTACTTAATCTCATAGTAATTGCTACTAATTAATTTACACCACTAGGTTGTACATGGGCGGAGGGATGTGAGAGATGCCATAGTTTCGTGAAGTGACTAGATGAGATAGGTATGGTTTGAATGGTGTATTGATCAAAGGCCTCAAGAAGAAATTTTACGATGTTCTTATATTTTAAAGGACTTCATTTTTGCATTGATAGATTTCCTTAGTTTGATTGATGATGAGTTAAAAATTACCATAGATATTGAGGATTTATCGAACATGATAGAATTTTGAAACCTTAAGATGAGGGATTCATACTCAGGCATGTTGTTAGTTGAATCAAAATTAAGCTTATAGGAAACAAGAATAGGATTTTCCCAAGGAGGAATAACAATGATGTAAGTGAATCCCCCTTCACGAAAATTACATACATCAAAGAAATTTTTCATCCCGAGGGGAGAATATTCATGTTCAATGGTGGTGATAGATTCATTAAGAAATTTTTCATGACGAAGTTGATTGTTAGGAAGGGGGCCTTGGAAAGATTATCGGTGATAGCATGACCCTTGATTACTTTTTGAGAGATAAACTATAGGTCAAACTCGGTCATGAGCATGAGCCATCATGTCATGTGATCATTATGGTAAGGGTTAGAATGCATGGTTTTGAAAGGATTGAATCTAGTGATGATAAAGGTTTTAGAATTAAGAAGATAGTGGCGTAGTTTGTAAGTGGCGAAGAAAGATCGCAACAAGATTTTTTAGCTTCGATGTAGCAAGTTTCATAATCGTGAAGAGTGTAGCTAATATAATAGATGGCTTTCTCCCTTCCATGGTCATCATGGTGTGCCAACATGACACATAAAGCATGGTTAGTTATATAGATGTAAATATAGAAAGGATCCCCCTTGCGTGGAGGTGTGAGTACTAGTGGTGATAGAAGATAATTATTAATATAGTCAAAGGTATTTTGGTAATTGTAATCACACTTGAAGTGATTTTATTTGTAGAGAAGATGATGAAAATATTTGAAATGGTCTAAAAGTTGTGAGATGAAATGGTGAGATGATTGGAGTCATCCTTGAAGACTGTGAATATGATTTAGATTCAAAGGAGGAGGCATCTCAACGATGGCTTTGTTCTTGGTGGGGTCAACTTCAATACCCCTGATAGAAATGATGAACCCAAGGAGTTTCCTAGTTAAAACTCTAATAACATACTTGATGGGATTAAAATGAAGGAATAAATAGATGAGACATGTATAGAGGATTTCAAGGATGGAAAGATGAGCTTGCTAACACTTGGATTTACCTAAGAGTTTGTCAACATTATCCTCTATAGTTTTATGGACGAGGTCATCAAAGATGTAGGTCATGTCGCTAATAGGTGGCCCCTATGTTTTCAAACCAAAGGGCATGACATGATTGAAAAATGTTCCCCAAGGGGTTATGAAATATTTCTTATGTTTTTATTCTAGTGTGTTAAGGATTATATTGTATCTAGAGAAATCTTCCATAAGAAAAAGCATCTCATGGACAGAAATGAGTTAAATGAGCTAATCGATGTTGGAAAGAGGAAATACATCCTTAGAAAGGTAAGATAAGTTTCAAAGTAAGTGAAGATGTGGAGATTTATAAAGGATTTGGAAATTGGTACAATGTTAGAAACCCCTTGTGGATGGTCGATAGATATGATGAATTCATCAAAAATATTTGTTGTTGTTTCTCTTTAACAAGGAAGGCAATGTGAGGATGCATGTAGTGTAGCTTGTTCTTAACAAAATTTGTATCATGAATGGTGATGATTTTATGAATGATGATGTTGGGATAGAGGCATGGTATGTCGGTGTATGACCATGAAAATGCTTGACTATGCTTATAAATAAAGGTGCTAAAAGAGTCTAACTCTTGTGGATCAAGAGATTGATCGACTTTGAGGATGTGGGGCTCTTACATATTTCTTATATTGATGTTGATAGTGAATTCATTGAGGATTTTGGATGGTTCGGAGAGGTTAAAACTTATGAATATGAGAATCTTCTTCCCCTATTTAGGAAATAATGGATTTATTGTCTCTGCATTAAAGAATGTTAATTATAGGGGAATATTCTACGACCATTTCAAGAAATTGGAGAGGAAGGGACCTTTTTTACCTTCAACCTAATAGGTAACTAGTCCCAAATTTATGGTGGAGATTAAAAAAATCTAGAAGAAAGGGAAACTATGTCATCCATGTCCATGGGGTCATTGGATGGAGAATAATTGGGTGATGGATTGATGTGTATTGGTGATGTAGAAGAAATATATGTGAGTTATTTATTGGGATTTTCTTTGGAACCCAATCTAAACTTCTTGTGAGGTTTGCGGGATTGGTTAATGATAAGTTCATGTATTCCTTGTTTGTAACATCGAGGACTAAATACCTTACACACACACCGGTGAAGGTAGATATAAGTGAAGTATTTGTTATAGAGGAAGTCAAAACCATTATTGTATGGTTTAGTGTGAGGTTTATTTTTTTATATTAGAAGAAGGGTGATTAATGCCATCGTAGATGATATCATTTTTGAGATGAGGTGGACCAAAAAAAATGATATCTCTGATGTTAGGTTCATACATATGAGATTTTTCAGGTCTAATGATTCAATTAGGTGTAGGAATATAATTGAGGGTGATGGTTTGATACTATCCTAGTGAAAGAAGTTTCATCACGGTGTCAAGAGATTCATCATTAGGTATCTTTGATGTAGGTACAAATGATCTAATTAATGCTTTAGAGGATGAATTTGGTTTAGGAATAATCACATCATTTGGTTGGTAGGTTAGGTGACATGTTTTAAATGGAGGTACATCTGTGGGGAGTGTATGGATTTTCCCCTCATGCTCATACTTAATGCAGCGATGGAGACTAGATGGGACATAACACATGGTATGGATCCATGACCTCCAAGTAAGATGTTATATTGGAACTCCCCCTCAACAATGTAAAAGAGTTCATTGAGTGACAATGGAGTTGGGAGGATTGAGTTGATGAAATTTATGGTATGAAATGATATTAATGCTAGCACCATTTTCAATCAATTATTGTCGAATAAATGTGTCATTGATGTGGACAGTGATGAAGAGGAAAATATCATGATCCTAAGGTAAGATGTCAGAAATTTCCAAAATAGATGGAGGAAGAAGCTTTGAGAGATTCAACGAGGTACCTGAAAGGTTGAGTCTCATTACTTGTGATTCGGATATAATGTAAGGATTCAATATGAGATTGTTAATGATTTAGGAGCTTTGGATGAGCTTGTAGAGAGACATTTTACAAGGATACTGATAGAGTTACTTTGCAATACTTTTCTCAATGGAAGTAGCATTTTTTTATATGGTGCGAGATAGGATGGAAAAATTGACCTTGGATGAAGATGAATATGGAGTGGGCTTATTTGAAGGAGTGGTGATAACAGCTTTAGGTTTATATTGGGTATATGGTTGAGGATCATGAGGTTGAGAGTTAGTAGTGATATGAATGACATCGATGAAAAGAGGAGGACCTTCTTTGGAAGTGGAAAAGTTAGGTGGAGGGATTACAATGAAGGATTTGGATGAAGAAGGATATTTAGAGGCCTTAGGAGGTGTAGATTTGATTGGAGGATTGTGTTTGGATGTGGATGAACTAGTAGATGGAAGAGGGTGATATTCTTCAATGAGAAGGTCATCCTCTTCTATAATATTATCGAGGGGGTTTTGGAGGTCCCTATAATGTTCGGTTTCATTTCCGAGGGTAAGATGGTAATCGTAGATGATATGATAATCAAACCATGTTGGTTTTTTCCCAAGTGAATCAAATTATTATATGGGAGAAGGATGATTACAGATTCTTGGATGAGATATTGAAGGATTTCTATATAAGAATCGATGGGGGTTTTTGAAGAAGGGGTTTTATAGATTGTGGATGGATTGGATTTAGGAGTGGTAGATGAAGGAAAGAGAGGTTTTTTACTCTTATGAGGCAATTTGGGAGCCTTATATTCTAGTTTTTATTTGGGAAGAGGGAAGGATGGTTTCTTTTTAGATTTATTTGTGATGGAGGATTTGGAAGAAACACCTTGTCCAAAAATATATGGTCAAGGTCTTAATATAGATGATGAGGTGTTGGATGGCTTGGATTGATTGGGATTCGAAGGGGAAGCTTCAACTTTATATGTAGATGAATGAGATACTTTTTGGTAGGGATTCCAATGTTCTTATATTTTTGCTGCAAAGATTTACCCTTGGTGGGGACGATAATAATTTTGACAAGGGGATTATCCTTGGGGGTAGAATTAGATTATTTGGATGCATTTTTTTGGTATATGTGGGGTTTAAAGATGAAGGTGGTTGTTGGATATCACGAGTGGTGTGATGAGAAGGGGTTGTAGATTGTGTGGATTTTGGTTTAGAAGTGTTTTTACTTGTTGAGGATGTATATGAGGTAGGGATATCACTTGTAATTTCATTAAGAGAGGATGTCTGATTGGTATAATATTTAAGGGATTATATGGATGTGGTCATGGATTTAGATGTTGATATGGGTGTGGATAAAGTCTTAGATGTTTAAAAAGGAGTGGATGTAGAAGGAGGAATGGATGTAAAGATAGATGCTGGGGTATATGTGGGAATGGATGTAGTTATGGATGTGGTTTTGGATAAGGGTATGGAAGTATATGTTTATATATGGATAGGTGTTGAGATATATGTGGATGTGTTGGATTTAGATGTAATAGATATGGACATGGGTATTATAACTATGTATATGGGTACGAATGTAGCTATGATTGTAGAGGTAATAGTAGATGTCGAGGTAGACGTGGATGTAATAGATGTAGGTAGAATGGATGATAGAATAATAAATATCAATGGTGATGTTACATCATGGCATAAAGTATTGATTATATGGGAGTTCGGTGCTTGAGATGGGATATTAGCTTAATTTTTGGAAAATGAACAGGGAACGTTTGTTTGAATACATCTAAAGGTTGGTTAGGGGTGTGTTAGGATTTTCCAATTCAAGGTCCCCATGATCGATGAGCTATTGCGACATATATTTAAAGGTATGGAAATTTTCAATGTCATGACCACAAAATTTGTGTTATTTACAATAGTGGTCTTCATGGTACCATGTGGGTTTTGGTCATGAAGCATCAACAGATGATAGGGGGAAATCAAATGAGGCACACAACAATAAGTTTGTCAAAGATGGAACTATAAGATTCTCTAACGGGAGTGTAGTTAAGATTTGGCCTAGATTCCCTTTGTGGAGGCTCATAATTAGAAGTAGATGTGAAAGAGGATTTGAATATAATGGAATTAGCTGAATTTTTTATATTTTCATTATGGGTAGATGAGTTGGTGAATTCATATTTTGGTTTATTGGAGTAAATCTTGACATGAAATTTCTCAAGGGCACAAATTTCTTGTTTATGAGCCATGGTGAAAGATTCCTGAAATATTTGAAAATATTTGATTTGGAGAGTGAATGAGATATGTTTCATACATGATCTAAAGAATTTTTTTATTAGTTTGGTTTGGGGAAATGAAAAATATAGTTGATTGATGATGTCATGCCACCTAGTGACAAAATCCATGATGGATTCCTCAACAAATTATTTGATGGCATAGAGGGCGGTAATGGTGATTTTGTGTGAAATATGAATACATAAGTTCTCTAAGAAGAGTTACATAATTTATGTGAAAGAAAAAAGGAAATGTTGGGAATGCCATTGTACCAAATCAATGCGGGTCCAGCCAATGGCATGGGGAAAGTTCAAAGCATGAGGTATTGGTCGTGGGCGATAAGATAACATGCATGCCTAAAGGCATGAAATTGTTATTGATGGTCCTCATTAGTGTTGAATTTATAAAATTTGGTGAGTTCCCAGTGTGGAGGATAAGGTTTTATGGGAGATAATGGTTTCATAGGATCATTGCAAATTTCTTGTGAGTGAAAGTGCTCTTAGGACCCGGACTAACAAATTTGAGATTGTCCATTCTACTTAGAAAATCTTATATGAGGTCATTGGATGTGTGAGGATGAGGAAGTGATTGATGGGATTATAGATTATAATATTTTAATGGGTTGGGTTGTGGATGAGATTGATATTGTTGAGGATAAGTAGGAGTTTGTGGAGGTGGTTGATAAGGAGGAAGATAGTTGAATGCTTGTGATTGGATAGGTTGGGAGATAGGATGTTGTGGATGGATATAATTAGACATATAGGATTGTAAGGGTTGGTGTTGATATATGAGAGGATTATATTGGGAATGTGCTGGGTGAGATTTGATATGCATATAGGGTTGTTAATATGTTTGGATGAGTTGATTGGGGAACATGTGTCAAAATGCACTCAAGAAGAAGAGGTTGATGATATTGAGTTGAATCCAAAGGGTGGTACTATGAGGTAACAACATTTTCATGGATGTGATATGTGAAAAAGGGAACTAAGATGTGAACATGTTGATCAGGTGGTGGAATAAGTAAATGGGATTCTTGATGGGTTTGAATCAGGGCACTAATGACCAAAATAAATGAAGAAGTGATGGGGATAGAAGATGGAGGGATGATATTGATGCAAGGAAAATTAGATGTAATAGGGACCACTAATTGATTAGATTGATGAGATTGAGGGATCATTTTGGAAGAAGTGGTGGGGGCCATGTTCATGTTGAGACATTCTTAATTCATTCATGGCCCTTGGAAAGAAATCAACAAGTTGGGAAGTAAAGACGTCGATGGATTCATAATGTGGAGGATAAGCATAGATCTGTTGAAGGGGAGGTCCATTAATGGGGATATGGGTGGATTTATGAGAAACGTAATATTGGAGAGAAAATATATTGGCATTAAGAAGTTCTTGAAACTCTATGCACACATGAGGGATGGTGGTATGTCAAAAATATCCTAAGGATGTGGTAAATGGGGTATAACTGGTCTAGAGGGACTAAATTGTTGATAGAGAAAAGGGTTGTTTTCAAGATGGGGATTATTTTGGATGACATGGGTCTTGTGAGAAGTAACCATTGAAGAAATATGTTGGGAAACCAAAGGTATAGTGATCACAGGTGTAGAGGAAAGAATAGAGTGGAAAATTTTGTTAGGAAAGATTGTTGGAAGTGGGGATGTTGTTGGAAGAGGTTGGCTATTCCATTTTTTATCTTGAGAATAGGTAATAATGGGAATGAAACAACAAATAATGTATGATATTTTATAATATGAAAAAAAAATCAATTAGAAAAGTATTAATCATCTTGTTTATTAGAAAAGGTGTGCGAAAGGAAAAGAGAGACTCGAGAACCTAAGAAGTGGAAAATTTAAGGAAGGTTTTGGTTTGTTTTAGATGGCATCCTTAATATACCTGAAGATATGTAAGACTCAAATTGGTGATTATTACTAGTATGTGGCTTGGTGTCGGGTATTTATCCAATATACCGATAATAAAAAATTGTAGTGCCCACATTTTACGCACCCAAATACAACAGAAAAATACCAGGATTTTTTTTTGACTTACATTTCTCACGACACACAACACAATAAGGGCTCCAAGTACAAAACTCGACACACATGCGACAATCCTATAAGTCATCGACTCACATAAACACATGCAGGTGACATCGACATGTCGATACCACACTCTTCCCAATGAATGAATACTAGGAAAGACTCAACCACAAGAAACGTGTCTAAAGGAACGGTGAACCCACGACATATCATTACTTTAGCTATATTTTTGGTTAAAGTTAACATTCCAAGGACATTTCGAGCAATGATAAATTTCCTCATTTGTCCACCTGAATTTTCTTAAGTTTGTTTCATGCGTTAAAAACAACCAATTCCACCTTCTCAAGTTGGCTTCTTATACTTTATATAAATTTCCATAATCGACATACATATTTGGCATAAATCAAATTACATACAAAGTACTTAATTATCCTATTATTAGGAAAAATATTCTTCTCCAACGTTTATTTAATGCCTACGCTTTTACCCTTACAACTCAAACGAAAGTGACTTGATGCCCAAAACGCAATCAAAGGATTAGATGGAGATATTAGATACAGGCAACCTTGCACCAAAACGATTCACGATTCACACTTAATTTATTTCTCTACCATTGTTATTATAATTTGAAAAGTATTGAATTCCAACAAGATTTATATATATCTATATATACATATCTTTTGTTTTATCATAGTTTGGTAGCACCAAGGTGACTCATATTATTTGAAACATTTGATTACATTTAATTAAGTTTTAAGGACTTCATGAGTGACCTCCATCCTAATCTTAAATCTCGTTCTCATCTTAGGATATGCTTATACATCGCACTATGGTCTCGTTCATAGCATTGTTGTGAAATCAAGAGTTACAGAAGTATTTGACTACCATCTTGAAGAGGTATAAGGTCGGAAGGATTGTAACCATACACGAACCACAAGTGACACCTCCTAATCAGCTGAGGTTTGGTTTCTTCCATTATGCACTCAATGATCTACGCCTCATCTATATATAGAGTTTAAGGTAGGTGGACAAAAAAATATACTAAACCACATTCAAGGACATATCGAGGGGTTATTTTGATAGAATCCAGGGTTGCACTGCATAGTCATTCCTTCGAACAAGGACTCATAAGGTGACTCCTAAGGTGGTCTTCAACACTCAGCCTGGTATCGGACCTGAAGAGAGTACATTCTTCTTGCGAATGCCAAATCTAGAAGGAAACCGCATACTCTGGATAAGGTTGGACCATGTTATTCCTAAAATATGGGTTCACGACAATGTCACTTAACCTAATGACTATGACTGTATACTCCAACGAGGGGTTTTATTTACCTAACCTATGAGGTCTCATCAAGTGCAAAGTTTAAGGTCATTCTTCGAGTTTTAATTTTCTTATTTGGTAGAACGGGATCACACATACAAGCAAGTTATGCATGAATATTTTATTAGGGTTGAGTGTTCCCGTTAAAACTCTTTAATGTGTCTGCAATATAAGAAGGTAACCCAATAATTAATTTAATCATTTATTGAATACTGAGAAGGTACCACAATATCCTAACTTCAATTTCAAAATTGCTTTATATAAATCAAACCTCTTTTTTTTATACACAACTAAAATCAAATTGAACTAGTGATTAGAGGCACATTTCCTAAGTATCCCTAAAACTGGCATATCATACATATTAACAATTTCATTTATAAATTTTCAGTAACAAGAGACTACGATACACAGTCATTCATTTTACAATGACCTATAAAAATTACAATAATAATAATTAAATTACACATCGCCCTTTGCGTCGTCATTCATCCATCCTGCAAAACCCACGTGAGCATGATATCAGCGATAAATCAATGGCATGGAATCCACCCTAAAACAATCATAATTATCATCTTTTCAATTCCCATTTACATCTGACAATAACTACAATATGCAATCAAAATAAAAATAAAACCTAGAAACATGTAATCATTGCATTTCATTTTTTTTTCATTTTATAAACTCATAAGAGAGAGAGAGAGAGAAAGGAAGAGAGAGAAAATATCATTTTTTCTAAAGTTCTAATACACCCAACGAGTTTCATTCTAGTGTTTTAAATAGTTATTTACGTGTGATGAAAGTTTCCAAAGGGGATTTGGCAACCCTACGAGGGTCCGCAACTTTCTACTTTTACATTTTCTCACTAATTACAAAAACATTCACAACAGGCTCGGAGGCTAAGAAACTACTTCCAAAAGTTACCTTCTAATGAGAATTCCCTCCCCGATCAACTTGCTACGTGTTCCCGGATATACCAAGAGTTCATAGCAACTGACGGAATTGGAAAAGAGCGCACGGTTTGCGTTTGGCAGCTAGTTTTCCGGGACCTCTGGTCATAGTTCACCCAGTTGTAAAGAGACAAAAGCTAGCTCGAATGGCCCGAAACCATGTCCCAAACGACGTTCGATGGATGTGCACACAACGAGACTCTTCCTAATAGTTCCCCTATATAAGGAGAATTCATCGAGTCAACGGAAAGGAGAACTAGAAAACCAAGTTCAAATGGCGACAAGCTTTCTACGGAGCGACAAGACAAAAATCGACCAGGTTTGACCTTGTCAAACCGTGATCGAGGCTCATAAAATGGCTTCGCCAAACTATCCTGAAAAGTTCTCTTTCCTATACTAAATTTCCCATGCATTTATCTAGTATAATCACTAGAGGTTTTGAAGATGGGAAGTGATTTCTATTTCCAGTTTTCAAATGGCGATCCAAAACGAAAGCCAACTTTCTAGTTTTAACAACTTTTTATTGTTGTAAACCGGTGTTGCAGGGGCTCCTATAAGGGCGTCAAAAGGATGTCACATGATCGTTTCGGGACAAACCAAAAATCAAGGTGACTCCTCGTATACCAAGGTACTCAAATGAAACTTCACATCTCGTTTCCAGAGTTGTGAAGGGTACTTAGTGAGTCTCTCAAAATAGCAAAATTTAACTATTTTAAGTACGAAGAAGGCCATCTTAATCAATGGAGATTCAAATTTTTCTGGTCGATAAAACGATATTGAATAGGTCAAAAGAGTAAGATTTTTCTAGGTCATCTCGAAGTGAGGGTGATAGTTCGTGGTTTAAAGCAGGCGAGTTATAATGGCTTCGAGAGTTGCGACACGACACTTTATTGTTTTTAAAGAGTTGAAGAGACATTTAACTGTATTTAAAAATCCTAATAATTTAAATTTCTATCTAGTTGCAAAAGAGAACTAAAACACGAGAATTATGAGAGGTAAGGGAAGAAGGACCATGCCTGGAGAACGAAGTCGGTCGAAGCCACATGCTTGGGTTCAGTCTCTTGCTTGACACTTCGTCAACTAGACCACGAGCGTCCCCAGCTCCACCATTTAACATACATGTCTTCTGGATTCGACCCACCACTTGCTGAGCATGATCAAAGGGTTTCTTATTGTTGTTGTTTGGATAGGAAAAGATCTTCCTCCTTTTGTGTGTAGCCTCAAATCTTGCAACCATTAGACCAAGATTTTTTTATTTTTTATTTTAAGGTGTTTAGACAAACACTTCACAAGCCTTAAGCATGCCTCCACATTTTGCACGTTCTCATGTGCTCATCAAAACCAACAACATAATGATTAATTTTTGGCCTGATTCTACAAGAGGCACTCATGCCAAGGCACTCATGCCAACGAAGTATTTACAACCCTCATGCACTGAACATGCATGGCTGAAAGCCAGTTAAACAAAATGAAGCTTACATGGTCAGGGTATGTTCCATAAGACCACGCCTCTTGAGGCATTTTGTCAAACAACCCAACCGCCTTTTAAACAAATCCATTTTGTGCATACACTGCCATCATGGCATTCCATGAAATAACATTTCTTTGAGGCATTCTAAAAGACAGGTCAGCGCCTTTTTTAATAACAGACCCATTTTTTGCATATCCCATTGTCATTGTAGTCCCTGGATTGCATTTCTTCCCTACATCTAGTCAAACAGGTTCACATGTTTCCACATTTTGGCATAAGTAGCTGCTAGGGCGCATGCAACTAACACATCTGACAAAAAAAATGATCTTCCATGAGCTGAAAGAAGTCATGCCGGTCTTACAGGCGCATGTTGGAAGACTTACGGCGCATGTAAAAGAAACAGACCCAAAAATTCCTTCATTTTTGGACTATTTTCCACGTGGTGAGAGAGGCGCACTGGGAGGAAGCTGGGAATGGATGTGGAGTCTTACTGTGCAAATCAATGTATTTTCATGCAAGTTTCCAAGGCCGTTTCAACAAAAATCTTTTTTTTGTGTGTGTGTAGGTCCTGTGCCCCCCCCAAGCACATGCGACTCCAAAGACTGTCAAAACCCTCTCTCCAATGTGGCAGCGCTTGGCTTTACTCAGCCAGAGACAAAACAACAAAAAAAACAAAATGAACCCCCTCCTTTTTCCCTAGCCGCCCCCAAGAAATTCACGGGCTTTTTTAATTTATTTATTTAATTTTTTTAAAGAAAGGCGGAGGCATTACATTCTCCTCCCCTTAAGAAAGCATCGTCCTCGATGCGACATACAATAAAGAAGGAGAAATGGTAAACAACAAGGAATGAATAAGGCGAAGGTACGCGCTAAGGTTAAGATTTTAGACACAAAGGCATGGCCACGGGGTGGCCCTAGGAACAATTGGTTGAAATTTCAACTTTCAAGGTTCTGTGAAGATTGACTGTTCTCTCTTATTCGTTATTTCATTAATCCCTTTTTGTTAACATTATTCTTAATTCAAGTTCTTTTAAAATTTCATTTTTGTAGAATTTTCGTTTATCCATTCCTGTGGGTTCCCATCATGAACTACAATCACAACACCCTACCCGGGTCATACACAACACTGAAATTTCACAAGCATACATTTACATACTTTCACAACCGTACCACATCACAAGGGTTCCACCAAACCATGGGATGACAACAAGTAGTTCACATAGCTATTAATTTCTAACAATTACACCCTAGACATAGACCTAGTACATACATATGACTAATAAACAAAACCAACACGTTGATACATATACAATGGGTATCACAAGCCCCCAAAATCCATGACTATAACAACATAGTTCCAATCCAATATCCAACCGTCCATACCAACCAAGGGAAGAGTCATGCCACCAATCATAACAAGTCTAACCAAAACTCACAAGAGGACACATACTCACTATACCAACTCCACACATAATAAGACATCACGAAAAAAACCCCAGATATCTCCAAAAGTACTAGGTAAAACTCCATATATCTCCTGAAGTATCATAAAGCAACTCCATATACTCCTCGAAAATGCACCAAAAACAAATCTCCGATACCTCCCAAAGAGAAAGAAACATAGTGTCAAAACCAAGTCGGGTCACTCAACCATAGAGCCCCATCCAGAATAATAGGTCACTCAACCATAGAGTGCCATAAGAAATAATATCGGTCTCTCAATCATAGAGGCCAATCTCCTTTCTCCTTTTAATGAGGCCAGTCACCCTATTGCCACGGGCACACATAGAGCCCCGTCACCCCTAACCTAAGTGACATAATAACTCGTGGTTCAACAACCCACTAGTTATTTGTAACTCCTTGGGGCATACCCCCATACAACGAAGTGGGTCCATAGGTTCAACCACTCCATGGTTAACCCCATGACCCTATTCCAACACATTACGACATTAGAACCAGCATAACAATCCATTCAAATGCCAAGTGGCAAAACCAAAAGCCTTGGGCTAGGCTACAAAACTTTCAGATATGGAAAGAAAGTTTTAAAACCAAGAAGAACAAGTGGCTAATTAGCCATGGTTAGTGTAAAATCCAACTGTTAGTGCAACAATCAAATAAATGCCCAAAATATAAGAACATGTCAATCAAGAAAAGGCTGGTTCTACCTAAAAGAGAAAGCTTAATTTACGAATAAAATATGTAATGAGAAAATAGCACATCACAATCACTATGTGGCCTCATATCGCCACCAAAGGGGTACTCATCGAGTTGCTGGCACTCGACATCAAGCCTCAACTCATGAAAATATACATGTAACCAGAATGAGTATATCAAATAATGTATCTGTCATCATCTCTGCCTGAATCATGCTCCAAACTCCCACAAGGATCAACATAGTCAAAATCACATAGGATTACTCAACGAACAATCCAATAGGAAAGAACGGGGACGCAAGGTTGCATAAATTGAGCCTAAGGTGGTGCGCACCCACAATATACTGAGCAAGCTCAAGTATACTAAATAGATAGAAGTGGATTTTCAGTCTATATAAGACTCCACTTCCTCACTTGTACTCACTCAAGATTATGAACACTGGTCCACGCCTCCTCTCTCCACACATACACTCTTGACGAGTTTATCCCCTTGTAAATTTTCACAACATACACATAACTACATCACTAAGACAATGGTAATTCACACACGACAACCATAACGTATTACGCATGGTTATATATATACAGGGTATAACACAATCACTACTTTCACGGGTTACGATACATCACATTACCACATCCTACACCCAAAGTGAAATCACTGTACAATAGGGTCCATAGCCTCACTGTATGCCCCTATATCACAACATGAATCATTACATATTACACAAATCATACATACAATGGACATAGTAACATCACAACATAACATTCATTTGCTACATACAAAGTGATACACACATTTCTTCAAAACATGGTAAAACATCATGATACAATTCAATTCACTTTACACCAATTTTTTTGACACAATACATCAATACATCATCACATCACATAAGGTAGAAATGTTCCAACCCTCTGCAGTTCACAATACAATTCCATTCACACAAAACATGGCGGTACATCACACACAGATTCCTCATTGGATCCATGAAAAGGAGAGTCAATACTCTCATCACAAGCAGTAATTCACTAGTGAATTCTTCATAGAATCCACACGAAGGAGAGAGAGTACTCCCATCCCCAGCACATCAACATGATAACAAAGTGCACTAAGTGATAACCACCTCATGTGCGTTCACCCTATCACAACTACAACAATGATCACATCACTCTTAAAACACATTACTCTTCCAATATTTATCACCATCATGAAACACCATCACCATCATGCAACCCATCATGTAACACCATCACTATCATGCAAAATCATCACAACTCCAATCCATCCCAGAGGTTCGAGAGCATGAACCTCCATCCTAATATTAAATCTCGTTCTCATCTTAGGATATGCTTATACATCGCACTATGGTCTCGTTTATAGCATTGTTGTGAAATCAAGAGTTACTGAAGTATTTGACTACCATCTTGAAGAGGTATAAGGTCGGAAGGATTGTAAACCATACACGAACCACAAGTGACACCTCCTAATCAGCTGAGGTTTGGTTTCTTCCATTATGCACTCAATGATCTACGCCTCATCTATATATAGAGTTTAAGGTAGGTGGACAAAAAAATATGCTAAACCACATTCAAGGACATATCAAGGGGTTATTTTGATAGAATCCAGGGTTGCACTGCTTAGTCGTTCCTTCGAACAAGGACTCATAAGGTGACTCCTAAGGTGGTCTTCAACACTCAGCCTAGTATTGGACCTGAAGAGAGTACATTCTTCTCACGAATGCCAAATCTAGAAGGAAACCGCATATTCGGATAAGGTTGGACCATGTTATTCCTAAAATATGGGTTCATGACAATGTCACTTAACCTAATGATCATGTTTGTATACTCCAACGAGGGTTTTATTTACCTAACCTATGAGGTCTCATCAAGTGCAAAGTTTAGGGTCATTCTTTGGTTTTAATTTTCTTATTTGGTAGAAACAGATCACACATACAAGCAAGTTATGCATGAATATTTTATTAGGGTTGAGTGTTCCCGTTAAAACTCTTTAATGTGTCTGCAATGTAAGAAGGTAACCCAATAATTAATTTAATCATTTATTGAATACTGAGAAGGTACCACAATATCCTAACTTCAATTTCAAAATTGCTTTATATAAATCAAACCTCTTTTTTTTATACACAACTAAAATCAAATTGAACTGGTGATTAGAGGCACATTTCCTAAGTATCCCTAAAACTGGCATGTCATACATATTAACAAATTTCATTTATAACTTTTCAATAACAAGAGACTACGATACACAATCATTCATTTTACAATGACCTATAAAAATTACAATAATAATAATTAAATTACACATCACCCTTTGCGTCGTCATTCATCCATCCTGCAAAACCCACGTGAGCATGATATCAGTGATAAATCGCTGGCATGGCATCCACCCTAAAACAATCATAATTAAAAAAATTTCAGTTCCCATTTACATCCTGACAATAACTACAATATGCAATTGAAATAAAAATAAAACCTAGAAACATGTAATCATTGTATTTCATTTTTTTTTCATTTTATAAACTCGGAGAGAGAGAGAGAGAAAGGAAGAGAGAGAAAATATCATTTTGTCTAAAGTTATAATACACCCAACAAGTTTCATTCTAGTGTTTTAAACGAGTTATTTACGTGTGATGAAAGTTTCCAAAGGGGATTTGCAACCCTATGAGGGTCCGCAACTTTCTACTTTTACATTTTCTCACTAATTACAAAAATGTTCACAATGGGCTCAGAGGCTAAGAAACTACTTCCAAAAGTTACCTTCCAATGAGAACGCCCTCCCGATCAACTTGCTACGTGTTCCCGAATATACCAAGAGTTCATAGCAACTGACGGAATTGAAAAAGAGCGCACGGTTTGCGTTTGGCGGCTAGTTTTCCGGGACCTCTGGTCATAGTTCACCCATTGTAAAGAGACAAAAGCTAGCTCGAATGGCCCGAAACCATGTCCCAAATGACATTCGACGGATGTGCACACAATGAGACTCTTCCTAGTAGTTCCCTTATATAAGGAGAATTTGTCGAGTCGACGGAAAGGAGAACTAGAAAACCAAGTTCAAACGGTGACAAGCTTTCTAAGCGACAAGACAAAAATGGACCAGTTTGACCTCATCAAACTGCTATCGAGGCCTACAAAATGGCTTCGCCAAACTATCCCGAAAAGTTCTCTTTCCTATCTTGAATGTCCCATGCATTTATCTAGTATAATCACTAGAGGTTTGTGAAGACAGAAGTGATTTCTCTTTCAAGTTTTCAAATTGCGATCCAAATCGAAAGCCAACTTTCTAGTTTTAACGACTTTTACTATTGTAAACCAAAGTGTTGCAGGGCTCCTATAAGGGCGTCAAAAGAATTTCACATGATCGTTTGGGACAAACCAAAATCAAGGTGAATCCTCATATACCAAGGTACTCGAATGAAACTTCACATCTCATTTCCAGAGTTACGAAGGGTACTTAGTGAGTCTCTGAAAATAGCAAAATTTAACTATTTTAAGTAGGAAGAAGGCCATCTTAATCAATGGAGAGTCAAATTTGTGCCTCGATAAAACGATATTGAATAGGTCAAAAGAGTAAGAGTTTTCTAGGTCATCTCGAAGCGAGGGTGATAGTTCATGGTTTAAAGCAAAGTAGTTATAATGGCTTCGAGAGTTGTGACACGACACTTTATTGTTTTAAAAGAGTTGAAGAGACATTTAACTATATTTAAAAATCCTAATAATTTAAATTTCTATCTAGTTGCAAAAGAGAACTAAAACACAAGAATTATGAGAGGTAAGGGAAGAAGGACCATGCCTGGAGAATGAAGTCGGTCGAAGCCACATGCTTAGGTTCAGTCTCTTACTTGACACTTTGTCAAACTAGACCATGAGCATCCCCACCTCCACCATGAGCATCAAAACCAGCAACATAATGATTAATTTTTGGCCTTGATTCTACAAGAGGCACTCATGCCGAGGCACTCATGCCAACGAAGTATTTACAACCCTCATGCACCGAACATGCATGGCTGAAAGTCAGTTAAACAAAATGAAGCTTACATGGTCAGGGTATGTTCCATAAGACCATGCCTCTTGAGGCATTTTGTCAAAGAACCCAACCGCCTTTTAAACAAATCCATTTTGTGCATACACTTCCATCATGGCATCCATGAAATAAAATTTCTTTGAGGCATTCTAAAAGACAAGTCAGCACCCTTTTTTTAATAACAGACCCGTTTTTTGCATATCCCGCTGTCATTGCAGTCCCTAGACTACATTTCTTCCCTGCATCTAGTCAAGTAGTTCGCATGTTTCCACATTTTGGCATTAAGTAGCTGCTAGGGCACATGCAACTAACACATCTGACAAAAAAATGATCTTCCATGAGCTGAAAGAAGTCATGCGCAGTGGTCAGGCGCGTGCAAAAGAATGCACCCAAAACGCCTTCGTTTTTGGACTATTTTCCATGTGGTGAGAGAGGCGCGGCACTGGGAGGAAGGCTGGGAATGGATGTGGAGTCTGGCCTATGCAAATCACCGTATTTGCATGCAAGTTTCAAAGGCCGTTTCAACAAAACTCTTTTTTTTTTTTTTTTGCAGTCCCGTGCCCCCAAGCACATGCGACTCCAAAGACTGTCAAAACCCTCTCTCTAATGTGGCAGCGATTGGCTTTACTCATCTAGAGACAAAGCAACAAAAAAACAAAATGAACCCCCTCCTTTTTCCCTAACCGCCCCAAGAAATTCACGGGCTTTTTTAATTTATTTATTTAATTTTTTAAAGAAAGGTGGAGGCATTACAAAAATATTCTTACACACTCAAACAATGTAGTGGCTTCCTTATTGGGTGATGAAATCCCAATAATTCCACTTGGTAGAAGATGTTTTAGATGTGTTAATTGATTTGTGAGTTTGGTTATGTGTGGAAGAAGTGTGAATGCAAGGATTACCTCCTACTTAGACTATGTGAACAAGAAAGCATAAATGTTTTTCTTTAATACCAAAATGAAATGTTATATTTGATGAGATCATGTAGACAAAGGAGGGATAGAGATGCAAAAAGAGAAAATAAGGAAAAAATGAAGAATACTTGGATAACATTATTTTCCTTTTATCTCAATTTAATCACATGCATTGTTGATCCATGAATTAATACACCATGCACACAAGAAAACAACTCCAACATAAAAGGTTAGTAGAAAGAAATAAATGGAATATAAAATGAAATAAGGAAAGAGCTAACCAAAATAAAGGGTGGTCCCATTGGGTGTGCCAAAATGTTGATAAAATTTTCCCACTCCTATTTCAAGTTAATGGAATGGTGGAAAGAAAATAGGAAACTCCAAATTATGAGAGGGTTTAAGGATACCTCTTGATATGTGATGATGATGAAGATACAAGCATAAAATATTCTCGGTCTGATTACTAAATAACATACACAACAAAGAGAAAATGAAAATGAAAAAGGATTAGTATATAAGATGGTGGGTTTTCTCAAAATGTCATTGCGAGAAGTGATCATTTCTTAGAGATGGATGTAAACCCACTTTGATAAATATATAGATAAATGATCATGGATAAGTGATAGGATGTAACAAATAACTAAATTGAAATAGAAATCAAATATGTGTTAGATACACTAGATGTGTTAAGATAAATATCTTATAATGTAAATGATGTCAAACTTGATCAGTCGATGGAGACCTAAATGCGATAGTACACTCGACAGAGACTACAATAGAGTAAGCCAAAAGATATGCATGAAGGAAGACTTGGATCTGATGTAGGGATGTTACAAAGGAATTTTATATGAAGTTTGGAGGATGGAGAAAAAAGGATGTAATCAAATTGATAAGAAAATCATAAATGCAGATGGGTCGATAATAAATGGGTTGGATCGATGGAAAATGGGGAAAAAAGGAAATCCATAAGCTCCTGAACATGTGGATTAAATAAACAGAGGAATCTAAACACCGAAGGAACTATCGGAAAATGAAATATGTAATAAGAGATAGAAAATAGGGGTGATGTAGACCGGATCACCGGTGTCTAGGCTAGATCAATGATGAAGGGTGATAATAAAGATGAGAATATAAGTTCCAAGTGTGCATAATAGAAAGATAAGGATGTATGGGATGGTGTAGGGGCCAAAAATACGTAACATAAATGGTGAAAGGAAGAAAACAAGGAAGATGCAAATCATCTCAAAGCGGTGACTAGGAAGAGTCGACGGTGACTTAGGATATATCTAGGGTTTGGGAGAATCAAATGGATGAGAAAATGATTATGGGAAAGTATCAATGAAGGAGGATTAATGGAAAAGCTCCAAGGTAACTAGAAAACTTGCAAGATTGATGTAAAAGGGTGATGAAAAAAGGTGAGGTATCGAAGAAAGTAATAGACTTCAAATTTATGAAGATAATTTTTGTCCAAAATTACTCCCCTAGTTATTTTAACAACTTACATCCCTATTCTCGCTCTAATATTCAACATTGCAAGTTGCGTGCTCTTTTACTACTTCTTTGGTATAGTCTTCTTGGCTACATCTCCTTGTGTGCCCTTCGCACTTTCCATTTTTTTGCATGTTAAATATTCCCTTCTTTTCCTCTATATACCCCATCTTTCCTTAGACCACTTCTCAACACATTTAAATTTCTCCCAATGCCAGTTCATGCACCCTTCGCATGCACTTTAGACTTACTTCCAAAAATTAGCTAATTCTATGGCATTATTGCATACCCTCTTCCTTGATTTCGTGCATTACCTTGTAATGATTGTGCATCTTCCATACATACCTCTTGAAATTATTCCTTGTATTCCTACCACGTGTGTTACTTTTGTGTGCCTCCTTTTTCTTTCTTCTTGAACTTCTTTCCTTCACACAAAGTGTTGTTCCTTCCTCTATGTCAATTCATGTGCCACATGTGATGTCTGAAATTGAGTGAACCACACATAACCTACCAAATCACTCTAATAAGGTGTTGAATCCTTACAACCAACTAAGGTGTGACACATGATAGAAAATGAAAAAATAGCTGATGATGTGGGTTACACTCCAGATCACTCAAGTTTAAATTTCGACGGGATTGGGTAGGTAAGAAGCTAGAAAATGTCTCTCATGCCATTAATGTAGGATCTGATTGCTCCAACCACCCGATTTGATTCATATCTCACCCCTTTCCTTCTCTTACATGCCAAATAGACATGGAGAAGTATATTTGACATATTGTAGGTAGATTTAAAAACATTTATTCCAAGTTACTTGGTGGTTTAGTTTTTAAATCAGATTTTCCATTCTCCTCTTCTTCACTCATTCATTCATTTATAAATGTAAGAGATTTTCTCATGGAAAAGGGTTAGAATATTTTAGTTTGTATATTCAATTCCTTGCATTTTGAGTTGCAAACCTTTGAATCTGGTCTTTACATGTGGATATCACCTCGGACACCATTGAATCGACTATGCATTTTTGGAAGGAATAGAAGCATTGATTTTTGGTGATCATCTTCCTTATATTGTTTTTATTCCTCTTTATTGTCTCTCTCTTACATTGTGTGATTGATGTGCTATCTCACGTCCCTTGCATCTCCTTTTCTTATTGTGCTTCATAAAAACGGTTGTTCACTACATTCTAGTTTTTGTTACGCATGTCAATCCTTCCATTGCATAGCTTCCCTCATTTTCACTCAAAGATTATTGTGTACATCCCCCTTATTTCAGGTGTTATCACCTTACTTAGTTTTAGTTTCCCATTTTCACATATCCTTCTATCCCTAGTCCATTGGCATATTTTATCTTAGGATTTCCATTTCGACATTAGGAGTACTAGTAGTAGAAATAGGTAGAGGAAATGACGTTATTCAGTGGTCTGTCTCAAGAAAAAAATTCCAATAACTTGGAGATAGTCCCATTTTTTCCTCAATGAATCAATTCAACCTGATTTGAGATGGGTGTAAGTTTGAGCTCCAAAATTTTTTGGCATGCCTAGTGGGACCAACTTTGAAAGCTTAAATTTCATCATTACTAATTTCTAGTGTGTGACTTAGTGGTTTCTAGCCTTTGGAGGTTTGTTTCAACACATATGATTCCCCCAATACTCAAATATATTTTCTTTAGTAGTCCAAGAATTTTTCATAAGAAGAAAACATACCAGATAGAGTGAAATATTTGAAGAATCATTTGGGTACCTCAAGTTATCTCTAAGAAGTACACGTAACAAAGCTACCACATGTTCATCTTTATCTCCAACACACCACACACATTCCACTTCTCCTCATAGCAGACATGTGCACCCTACCATGACAATACAACCACCTCCCCCTCTAAGTAAATTTTCCAACTTGATTGGCACAAGTATTCTTATTCGAATGCGCAACATGATATGCTAATAGCCACAATCAAGAGTATTCCATATTGTATGAGTGAGAATAAATTCACCCCTATTGAACACATCCAGGATGTAGAAAAAAATTTCTCTGTCTATTTGATCACGGATGATGATGTGGTAGTTAGGCCGCTTACATTCTCATTCAAAGGTAAAGCACTCAAGTGGTACAAAATATTGAGACCTGCATCTATTTCCATATGGGGTGATCTTGGAATGGATCTCTGCAAATACTTTGAAGATAAATCAGATAACCTATCTTTAGTATATTAGTTTACAATAACAAAGAGGGAACCTAATGAGAAGATGACTTATTTTAACATCAAATTACATAAGACTTGGGGTAGAATTCCTCTAGTGGTAAGGCATATAGTGTAACACACTTTCCTATATTATCTAAGGGCTTTGAATAGTGACATATCATTCATGATTCACTTCATGGGAGGTAGAACCTTAACTAATTATTAAAATATTACAATAAGGGCCTAAAATAGTCTCATTGAAGAAGGAAAGTTAGCTCCTAGGCCATCTGCACCCTTATTCCTAGAAATGCCTCATGTTTCCCAACGTTTTGTTTCCCCCATTCCTAAGAAGAGAGATCAACCTACCACATCAACTTCTTATTATCTCACACAATAGAAGGAAGATGAAGAAATGAAGGCCTCAATTAGGATTTTTTCAATAAAATTATATCTTTAGAAAAACACTAGGTGCAAGCCTTCAATATAAGTTCTAATCATGGGTGTAATCAAAGCAATCATATCTGGAGAAATAAATATACAAATAAGATACATGGGTAGAAACAATAAAATGACAGATGACATGCTAATGCACATATCCCATTACAAGTGGTTCCTCCTACACATCCTCTTCCAGACCCAAAGGTCTGAAGCCATGCTCTAGTTGCAGTTAAAAACAATATGACATAAGAGTTTGAATAGTGCTTCCCATGTAATATGCCTCATACTCAGTATCACTGCACCAATATTGCCCACATGCAGGCCTACATCATTCATACTGCTTCTAACTGTAAACCTTCCACAAGTGCAAATGATCCCGAGAATAAATAAAATCTAGAAGCTCCTCTTGAGGCCAACCTTATGTTATTTGGTGTTGAAGAATTCTATGTAATTAATCAAGCTGTAGATGACATAAATAGATCATGCACCCAAGTTGCTGACAACACAAGGTATAAGAAAAGAATGCTTGAATATGGCATGCAACCTTCGGTTCCCACAATAGTGGTCGATCCTAAAAATATAGGAGATGTATCTTAGACATCCAAAAAAAGTGTCACACAAGTTACTATGTAATGCTTCAACACAAGTAGATTACACCCCTCCTTTGGTAGGTCAAGCCTCTGCACAGGCTAAGGCCCCTTCCTCTACACCTAAACAATCAAGAAAAGATGTTTTTATGCCCATAATGCACAAGTTAATGGGCATCCCATTCAATATTGGGAATCAGATAAAGAAAAAAAATATGAATGTCACAAAGTGAGATTCCCTAGCTTTTCCATCTTCGTTTACCTATCACATGAAGCTCTGGTCAACTCCCGCACGCCGCCGGTTTTTCAAAACCACATGCTACTTTCATTATTAATCAAGCAGAGGAAAAACAAGTAAGGTTTTCAAAACCCCACCTTTTTACATGTTTCTAATCATAGTAAAACACCTTGTCAAAATTTATATGATTGAATGAGGCACTAGTACTACTTTTATGCCCAAGAAAATTGTTGATGTCTTAGGCCTTAAGTAAAACCCTTTATCTAAAGGATTATTGTAACTTGATATCTCAACTTTTACCACTTTAGGAGTCATTAAGGTTATTTATTTAACCCTCCCTATATGTCCAAGCCTCATAATAACTCAAAATGTTTCAATTATTGGCCTACCCCCTCGTTTGTCTTATGTCTATCAAGATATTTTACTACTAAAGTGGGTTGTTACTTGTCTTCTAATTGGTTCCATATTTTACTCTAAACAAGGTATGGTACCTGGTTTACCATACAAGTTGAGCCAATATTTTCCTATCATGTTGATTCATATGACCCATCCCCTCTCCAAGCTAATTTCCTAAACTAAGAATTCCAAGAACAAGTTTCGAAAGAGTGACCTATTCCTCCTCCTTTACCGGATTTAGTACTAGATGAGTGGGCGGAAAGGCACCAAAAAATTTATCCATATGCTAAGGAGCTTGAATATTTTGAGACTAGCATTTGCACTTATTTCATACTTGAAGAAGAAGCTATCTTGTCACACACGTTAAAAAAATCAAGAAGATTATGGTCTGTGGAAACTATACTTTGATGGATCCATAAGTAGAAATGTCATGGGTGCAGTGTTGTTTGTATTTATCCCAAGGATGAGAAGTTATTCTTTGTGCATAGATTATAATTTTCATACACAAATAATGTGGTAGAGTATGAAGCATTAGTGCATGGTATTCTCATTATAGAGTATGAGGCATTAGTGCATGGTCTTCTCATTGTAGAGAAGAGACAAATTAAGGTGTTGTAGATCTTTGGGGACACATAATTGGTTGTTGACCACGTCAACAATAAGTGCACTACAAAGAATAATATTCTTAAATCTTATAAGCATAGATTTTGAGACCTCCTTGAAATAATCTATTCTCTAAATATGCAGTTGGTTCTAAGAAAGATGAACAAAGAAGCATATCAAATGGACGTGTTTGGTTTGCGGTTCTCTCTTGCTGAGGATTTTATCAAAGGAAATGCATAGAATGTCAAAATGGTGATCAAGCCATCTTTCCTAGCTAACAAAACCATCTAGAAAGTGTTTGATAGTGACGCATAAATAATCCAATTCATTAAAAATTAATATGAGTTCCCATCAATCATGTAAGTTGATTTACATGAAAGCTATGGTGACCAAGTGATTCAACTCAAGAAAAATAAGTTACCTAAGGGGTTGGTCACCTTAGAGAAAATGTCTAGCCTTGATGTTGAGTTCAAGGGTGAATAAAAATATTTCACGTGGCATAATAATACTATTCTCCAGTCACTATTATGCACTGAAAAGAGTTTCTACTCAAGAAAGCTTGTGCACATGATGAAAAGTAGGCCTTCATATTATCTTCCATAAATATAGTGATATATTTTTATGGGAGTATGGATATCTAAAATGATTTAATCCAAGTTTTTCTTAACACTCCATTAAACTTGATCCTAGTATCAATCCCATCAGACAAAAGAAGAGGCTAGTTAATCCAAGGATAGATCCCTTCATGAGGAAATAATTGTCTAAAATGATTAAGGAAAAGATAATATTCTTGATCAAGTACTCTACTCAGTCACGAATCTGGTTCCAGTCTTGCAAGAAGAATGGTGAAATCAAAATTTGTGTAAATTTTAGAGATTTGAACAAGGAATATTTGAAGCATCATCATCCTTTACCTTCTATGGAGTAGATTTTGTAGACTATGGCTAGTGCACAAATATTTTATATGATGGATGGTTATTCTAGCTTCAATAAGATCCTAGTCAAGGAAGAGGATAAATTCAAAGCGTTGTCTATAACCAAATAGGGAACATATGTATATCGGAATATTCCCTTCAGTTTTTTAACGTAGTCATAATATTTCATCATGTTATGGATATTGCCTTCAAAGGATATATTAATGAGTTCATCCTTGGGTACCTCGATGACACAATTGTCTTCTCAAAGTAGGGTGTGGATCACATGGCACACCTGGAGAAAGTATTTGAGAGATGTAAAAAATTTGGGCTATCTCTTAACCCTAAGAAGTACAATTTAACTTGTATGGAAAAATTTGAGGCCATGTTATCTCAAGGGATGGCATCATTATTGATCCTAAGAAAATTTCAACCATCCTGGATCTTTCTCTGCTAACACACAAGAAATCCTTACATTACTTCATCAGAAAAATCAATTCATACTATCACCCTCATGCTCATGAAAGATATATCCTTCAAGTAGCTAACAAAAGGAAAAGAGAGATTCAAAAAGATCAAAAAAGAAACTACTTGTGTGCCAACACTCATCAATCTATATTATTCCAAGAAATTCATTCTTTATTCTTACAGAGATGATGTGAGTGTTGATGTTCTCTTTACACAAGACAATGAAAAATGATTTTAGTAACCATTGGCTTTCTTCATAAAACAATGAAGGATTATGAATTAAATTACAGTCACATGGAAAAGAAAGGCTACGAAATCATGTGCACACTTAAGAAATTCAAGATTATGCTTGCCAAAAATCATATAAAGGTGTTAGTTTCACACCTAAGTGTTTGAGAATTCATCATGGGAGTTAAAATTAGTGAGAAGAAAGCATGATGGGTGACAAAGATAATGGATTATGATGTGACTATAAAATCCACAAAGCTAGTAAGAGGTAGCGTGTTGTGTAAAAAAATATCTAAGGATGTGTAAAATTAACTTGAGACTTCATTATTCCTATATGAAGATCTCACATGCATTGAATCTGAGCTAAATGAACACCCTAGCGAACGGAGTTGGTCATAAGTGATGGTGACATTCCTTTCTTCTAGCATGTATCCTCCTAGTTTGAACAAAACAAAGAGAAGACATCTGAGGCCATAGTCTATTCCATATGTTTTGATTGATGGTATTCTCTTTAAAATAAATCTTGATGACATGTTGTTGAGATGTATTGATGGCGAATAAATTGAAAAGGTGCCAAAGATAATTTCATGATGGATTCTTTGGTGGAAATTTCTCTACCAAGAATATACCATTGAAAATTATAAAGGCATGATACTTTTGGCTTACCCTATTCATGAACATGCACAAGTGGGTCATGAAATCCAAATAATGTGATTTCATTACAGAAATAAAAGATTGGAAGTTCTTCCCCTCGACCAATCCAAAGGGATTAGCCTTTTGCGTAATGGGGTATTGAATTTAAAGCCATGATCAATCCTCCCCAAGACTGGGCACAAATGGGTACTAATAAATAAAAATTACTTCACCAGATGGAAAAAGTTGTTCTGCTCAAATAATCAACCGATTTAGTCATCCTTAACATTCTTAAAGGTATTGTAATAATTTTTGGCATTCCTCAAACCATTATCTCGATAAATAAAAATCCTTCCTTGGTGATAAAATTTCCGATAGGGCTCTTAGCCTAGAAATCTACCTAAATACCTCTTCCAACTACTACCCACAAGGAAATGGCTTAGCGAGTAAAAAGGAACCCGATCAATCATGAAGTGAAAAATGAATATCAACCGATAAAGTGGCATACATAGGTCTCACATGCTATAATTTGAGGGCACAGAGACTAGAGAGAAAAAAAATGGCATAGCTAGTTAAAATTAAAGAGTTAAGGAACTATGTCATGATCAAGCTAGAATAACATCAACAATCAATAAATAAGTGGTTTTACAAAAAGTTCGGGCCCCAAGCTTTAAAATTTGGTGACTTAGTCTTGAAATTGGATGCTGAAAGAGTCAAACCAGGGCACCATTCAAAATTTGATGCACTTTGGAGTGGCCCATTCATCATTAGTTCATGTAGGACAGCTAACTCTTTAGAGTTATCTCACCTTGATGGAGGTGCACTATTAATCTCGATTAATGGGATTTATCCAAAACCTTCCACTAAGTATTTTGTATCATTCTATATATTAGATTAATTTCAATTCCTCCAAGTGAGATGCATTCACATTGTTTCTTTTGTACATAGTTATTTATTCTTGCGTGTTCTTTGAACAAACTCTTCTTTTCTTCAAGATCTCAAGTAATCTTTCAGCAGCCTCAATACTTGCAAGATTCAATATAGAGTTTAGAAAAGTTTTTAAGTTGTTATAAGGGGGAAAACTTCATATTTTTAGGTTGAATCCATGCCCAATGGATGCTTCAAGATCTTGATATCCTTCACCTAAGCAAGAAGATGGCCTCGAAAGAAAATAGTTTTCCAATATGAACCCCTAGTTATATTGAAAACCTACATCCCGTTCTAGGTCTAAGATTCAACATTACAAGTTTCATGCTCTCTTACTACTTCCTTAGCATAGTCTTCTTGGATATATCTCCTTGCGTGCCTTTTCATGCTCTCCATTTTCTTCACGCCTTCCATCTTCCCTTCTTTTCCTCTATTTGTCTCATATTTCTAATAGAATTTGAGGATTCTATTAACTACATATTTAATCAATTAAATTATCCAACTTTAATAAACTATGCAATATTAAATCAATAAACACCACACTATATTGCATAATAAATAAATAAATAATTACAGAAAGTAAATAACAAATGACACATGATTTATAGTGGAAAACCCAAAGGTAAAAAACCATTGTGAAAAGTAACCTTTATTGTAGATAACCATTTTTCATCAAGTAAATTATCTCATCCTTCGAAACCATAATCACAAGGGTAAAAACGCCTTTGATATATATTTTCCAACAACAAATAAATGGTTTGACAGAAAGTTGAGGCCCCAAGCTTTAAAATTTGGTGACATAGTCTTGAAATTGAATGCTTGACAGAGTCAAACCAGGGCACCATTCAAAATTTTATGCACTTTGGAGTGGCCCATTCATCATTAGTTCATGTAGGAACGCTAATTCTTTAGTGTTATCTCACCTTGATGGAGGTACACTATTAATCTCGACCAATGGGATTTATCGAAAAAACCTTCCACTAAGTATTTTGTATCATTCTATATATTAGATTAATTTCAATTCCTTCAAGTGATATGCATTCACATTGTTTTTTTTTACATAGTTATTTATTCTCTCGTGCTCTTTGAACAAACTCTTCTTTTTCTTCGAAGATCTCAGTAATCTTTGATTCAACAGTCTTGCAAGATTCAATATAGAGTTTAGAAAAGTTTTTAAGTTGTTATAAGAGGGGAAAACTTCATATTTTTAGGTTGAATCCATGCCCAATGGATGCTTCAGATACTAATATCCTTCACCTAGCAGAAGATGCCCTCGAAAGAAAATTGTTTTCCAAAATGACCACCTAGTTATTTTGAAAACCTACATCTGTTTCTAGCTCTAAGATTCAACATTACAAGTTTCATGCTCTCTTACTACTTCCTTAGCATAGTCTTCTTGGATATATCTCCTTGCGTGCCTTTTCATGCTCTCCATTTTCTTCACGCCTTCCATCTTCCCTTATTTTCCTCTATTTGTCTCATATTTCTAATAGAATTTGAGGATTCTATTAACTACATATTTAATCAATTAAATTATCCAACATTAATAAACTATGTAATATTAAATCAATAAACACCACACTATATTGCATAATAAATAAATAAATACTTACATAAAGTAAATAACAAATGACACATGATTTATAGTGGAAAACCTGAAGGTAAAAAACCACTGTGAAAAGTAACCTTTATTGTAGAGAACCCTTTTACATCTAGTAAATTATCTCATCCTTCAGAAACCCTAATCACAAGGGTAAAAACACCTTTGATATATATTTTCCAACAACAAATAAATGGTTTGACAGAAAGTTGAGGCCCCAAGCTTTAAAATTTGGTGACATAGTCTTGAAATTGGATCTTGAGAGTCAAACCAGGGCACCATTCAAATTTTTATGCAATTTGGAGTGGCCCATTCATCATTAGTTCATATAGGAAGGCTAATTCTTTAGTGTTATCTAACCTTGATGGAGGTGCGCTATTAATCTCACCAATGGGATTTATCGAAAACCTTCCACTAAGTATTTTGTATCATTCTATATATTAGATTAATTTCAATTCCTCCAAGTGAGATGCATTCACATTGTTTTTTTTTGTACATAGTTATTTATTCTCGTGTGCTCTTTGAACAAAATCTTCTTTATCTTCGAAGATCTCAGTAATCTTTCAGCAGTTTCAACAGTCTTGCAAGATTCAATATAGAGGTTAGAAATTTTTTTTAAGTTGTTATACGGGGGAAAAATTCATATTTTTAGGTTGAATCCATGCCCAATGGATGCTTCAGATACTTGATATCCTTCACCTAAGCAGGAAGATGGCCACGAAAGAAAATTGTTTTCCAAAATGATCCCTAGTTATTTTGAAAACCTACATCCGGTTCTAGCTCTAAGATTCAACATTACAAGTTTCATGCTCTCTTACTACTTCCTTAGCATAGTCTTCTTGGATATTTCTACTTGCATGCCTTTTCATGCTCTCTATTTTCTTCACGCCTTCCATATTCCCTTCTTTTCCTCTATTTGTCTCATATTTCTAATAGAATTTGAGGATTCTATTAACTACATATTTAATCAATTAAATTATGCAACATTAATAAACTATGCAATATTAAATCAATAAACACCACACTATATTGCATAATAAATAAATAAATAATTACAGAAAGTAAATAACAAATGACACATGATTTATAGTGGAAAACCCAAAGGTAAAAAACCATTGTGAAAAGTAACCTTTATTGTAGATAACCCTTTTTCATGAAGTAAATTATCTCCTCCTTCAGAAACCATAATCACAAGGGTAAAAACGCCTTTGATATATATTTTCCAACAACAAATAAGTGGTTTGATAGAAAGTTGAGCCCCAAGCTTTAAAATTTGGTGTCTTAGTCTTGAAATTGGATCTTGAGTCAAACCTGCACTGTTCAAATTTTTATGCACTTTGGAGTGGCCCTTTCATCATTAGTTCATGTAGGAACACTAACTCTTTAGTGTTATCTCACCTTGATGGAGGTACACTATTAATCTCACTCAATGGGATTTATCGGAAAACCTTCCACTAAGTATTTTGTATCATTCTATATATTAGATTAATTTCAATTCCTCCAAGTGATATGCATTCACATTGTTTTTTTTTACATAGTTATTTATTCTCACGTGCTCTTTGAACAAACTCTTCTTTTTCTTCGAAGATCTCAGTAATCTTTCAAAGATTCAACAATCTTGCAAGATTCAATATAGAATTTAGAAAATTTTTTTAGTTGTTATACGAGGGGAAAACTTCATATTTTTAGGTTGAATCCATGCCCAATGGATGCTTCAGATACTGATATCATTCACCTAGCAGAAGATTCCCTCGAAAGAAAATTGTTTTCCAAAATGACCCCCTAGTTATTTTGAAAACCTACATCTGTTCTAGCTCTAAGATTCAACATTACAAGTTTCATGCTCTCTTACTACTTCCTTAGCATAGTCTTCTTGGATATATCTCCTTGCGTGCCTTTTCATGCTCTCCATTTTCTTCACGCCTTCCATCTTCCCTTCTTTTCCTCTATTTGTCTCATATTTCTAATAGAATTTGAGGATTCTATTAACTACATATTTAATCAATTAAGTTATGCAACATTAATAAACTATGCAATATTAAATCAATAAACACCACACTATATTGCATAATAAATAAATAAATAATTACGAAAGTAAATAACAAATGACACATGATTTATAGTGGAAAACCCAAAGGTAAAAACCATTGTGAAAAGTAACCTTTATTGTAGATAACCCTTTTTCATCAAGTAAATTATCTCCTCCTTCGAAACCCATAATCACAAGGGTAAAAACGCCTTTGATATATATTTTCCAACAACAAATAAGTGGTTTGATAGAAAGTTGAGGCCCCAAGCTTTAAAATTTGGTGTCTTAGTCTTGAAATCGGATCTTGTGAGTCAAACCCAGTGCACCTTTATTCAAATTTTTATGCACTTTGGAGTGGCCCTTTCATCATTAGTTCATGTAGGAACACTAACTCTTTAGTGTTATCTCACCTTGATGGAGGTACACTATTAATCTCACGATGGGATTTATCGGAAAACCTTCCACTAAGTATTTTGTATCATTCTATATATTAGATTAATTTCAATTCCTCCAAGTGATATGCATTCACATTGTTTTTTTACATAGTTATTTATTCTCACGTGCTCTTTGAACAAACTCTTCTTTTTCTTCAAGATCTCGGTAATCTTTCAGCAGATTCAACATCTTGCAAGATTCAATATAGAATTTAGAAAAGTTTTTAAGTTGTTATACGAGGGGAAAACTTCATATTTTTAGGTTTAATCCATGCCCAATGGATGCTTCAGGATACTGATATCATTCACCTAGCAGAAGATTCCTCGAAAGAAAATTGTTTTCCAAAATGACCCCCTAGTTATTTTGAAAACCTACATCCTGTTCTAGCTCTAAGATTCAACATTACAAGTTTCATGCTCTCTTACTACTTCCTTAGCATAGTCTTCTTGGATATTTCTACTTGCATGCCTTTTCATGCTCTCTATTTTCTTCACGCCTTCCATATTCCCTTCTTTTCCTCTATTTGTCTCATATTTCTAATAGAATTTGAGGATTCTATTAACTACATATTTAATCAATTAAGTTATGCAACATTAATAAACTATGCAATATTAAATCAATAAACACCACACTATATTGCATAATAAATAAATAAATAATTAAAGTAAATAACAAATGACACATGATTTATAGTGGAAAACCCAAAGGTAAAAACCATTGTGAAAAGTAACCTTTATTGTAGATAACCCTTTTTCATGAAGTAAATTATCTCCTCCTTCAAAACCATAATCACAAGGGTAAAAACGCCTTTGATATATATTTTCCAACAACAAATAAGTGGTTTGATAGAAAGTTGAGGCCCCAAGCTTTAAAATTTGGTGTCTTAGTCTTGAAATTGATCTTGTGACAGAGTCAAACCGCCTGCAATGCTTCAAATTTTTATGCACTTTGGAGTGGCCCTTTCATCATTAGTTCATGTAGGAACACTAACTCTTTAGTGTTATCTCACCTTGATGGAGGTACACTATTAATCTCGATCAATGGGATTTATCGGAAAACCTTCCACTAAGTATTTTGTATCATTCTATATATTAGATTAATTTCAATTCCTCCAAGTGATATGCATTCACATTGTTTTTTTACATAGTTATTTATTCTCACGTGCTCTTTGAACAAACTCTTCTTTTTCTTGAAGATCTCATAATCTTTCAATGATTCAACAGATCTTGCAAGATTCAATATAGAATTTAGAAAAGTTTTTAAGTTGTTATACGAGGGAAAACTTCATATTTTTAGGTTTAATCCATGCCCAATGGATGCTTCAGGGATACTGATATCATTCACCTAGCAGAAGATTCCTCGAAAGAAAATTGTTTTCCAAAATGACCCCCTAGTTATTTTGAAAACCTACATCCTTTCTAGCTCTAAGATTCAACATTACAAGTTTCATGCTCTCTTACTACTTCCTTAGCATAGTCTTCTTGGATATATCTCCTTGCATGCCTTTTCATGCTCTCCATTTTCTTCACGCCTTCCATCTTCCTTCTTTTCCTCTATTTGTCTCATATTTCTAATAGAATTTGAGGATTCTATTAACTACAGATTTAATCAATTAAATTATACAACATTAATAAACTATGCAATATTAAATCAATAAACATCACACTATATTGCATAATAAATAAATAAATACTTACAGAAAGTAAATAACAAATGACACATGATTTATAGTGGAAAACCCAAATGTAAAAAACCATTGTGAAAAGTAACCTTTATTGTAGATAGCCCTTTTTCATCAAGTAAATTATCTTCTCCTTCAGAAACCATAATCACAAGGGTAAAAACACCTTTGATATATGTTTTCCAACAACAAATAAGTGGTTTGATAGAAAATTGAGGCCCCAAGCTTTAAAATTTGGTGACATAGTCTTGAAATTGGATGCTGACAGAGTCAAACCAAGGCACCGTTCAAATTTTTATGCACTTTGGAGTGGCCCATTCATCATTAGTTCATGTAGGAAGGCTAACTCTTTAGTGTTATCTAACCTTGATGGAGGTGCGCTATTAATCTCGATCCAATGGGATTTATCGAGAAAACCTTCCACTAAGTATTTTGTATCATTCTATATATTAGATTAATTTCAATTCCTCCAAGTAAGATGCATTCACATTGTTTTTTTGTACATAGTTATTTATTCTCGTGTGCTCTTTGAACAAAATCTTCTTTATCTTCGAAGATCTCGGTAATCTTTAAAGGCCAGCTTTAATCTTGCAAGATTCAATATAGAGGTTAGAATTTTTTTAAGTTGTTATACGGGGGAAAACTTCATATTTTTAGGTTGAATCCATGCCCAATGGATGCTTCAGATACTGATATCCTTCACCTAGCGGAAGATGGCCACGAAGAAAATTGTTTTCCAAAATGATCCCCTAGTTATTTTGAAAACCTACATCCTGTTCTAGCTCTAAGATTCAACATTACAAGTTGCATGCTCTATTACTACTTCCTTAGCATAGTCTTCTTGGATATATCTCCTTGTGTGCCTTTTCATGCTCTCAATTTCCTTCATGCCTTCCATCTTCTCTTCTTTTCCTCTATTTGTCTCATATTTCTAATAGAATTTGAGGATTCTATTAACTACATATTTAATCAATTAAATTATGCAATATTAAATCAATAAACACCACACTATATTGCATAGTAAATAAATAAATAATTACAGAAAGTAAATAACAAATGACACATGATTTATAGTGGAAAACCCAAAGGTAAAAAACCATTGTGAAAAGTAACCTTTATTGTAGATAACCATTTTTCATCAAGTAAATTATCTCCTCCTTCGAAACCAAAAGTCTTTTTATATGAGGTGATCAGGTATGTGGACTGACCCACCTTTTCAACCTAAATTTTGAACAAACTCTTCTTTTTCTTCGAAGATCTCGGTAATCTTTAAATTTATTTCAACAATCTTGCAATATTAAATATAGAGTTTAGAAAAGTTTTCAAGTTGTTATACGGGAGAAAACTTCATATTTTTAGGTTCAATCCATGCCCAATGGATGCTTCAGATACTTGATATCCTTCACCTAGAAGGAAGATGGCCTCGAAAGAAAATTGTTTTCTAAAATGACCCCTAGTTATTTTGAAAACCTACATCATGTTCTAGCTCTAAGATTCAACATTACAAGTTGCATGCTCTCTTACTACTTCCTTAGCATAGTCTTCTTGGATATATCTCCTTGCATGCCTTTTCATGCTCTCCATTTTCTTCACGCCTTCCATCTTCCCTTATTTTCCTCTATTTGTCTCATATTTCTAATAGAATTTAAGGATTCTATTAACTACATATTTAATCAATTAAATTATGTAACATTAATAAACTATGCAATATTAAATCAATAAACACCACACTATATTGCATAATAAATAAATAAATAATTACATAAAGTAAGATAACAAATGACACATGATTTATAGTGGAAAACCCAAAGGTAAAAAACCATTGTGAAAAGTAACCTTTATTGTAGATAACCCTTTTTCATCAAGTAAATTATCTCCTCCTTCGTAAACCATAATCACAAGGGTAAAAAGCCTTTGATATATATTTTCCAACAAAAAATAAGTTATTTGAGAGAAAGTTGAGGCCCCAAGGTTTAAAATTTGGTGACTTAGTCTTGAAATTGGATCTTGACAGAGTCAAACCAGGGCACCGTTCAAATTTTGATGCACTTTGGAGTGGCCCATTCATCATTAGTTCATGTAGGAAGGCTAACTCTTTAGTGTTATCTCACCTTAATGGAGGTGCACTATTAATCTCGAGTCAATGGGATTTATCTGAAAACCTTCCACTAAGTATTTTGTATCATTCTATATATTAGATTAATTTCAATTCCTCCAAGTGAGATGCATTCACATTGTTTTTTTTTTGTACATAGTTATTTATTCTCGCGTGATCTTTGAACAAACTCTTCTTTTTCTTCGAAGATCTTAGTAATCTTTCAAATAGATTTCAACAGTCTTGCAAGATTCAATATAGAGTTTAGAAAAGTTTTTAAGTTATTAAACGGGAGAAAACTTCAAATTTTTAGGTTTAATCCATGCCCAATGGATACTTCATGATCTTGAAATCCTTCACCTAGCAAGAAGATGGCCTCGAAAGAAAATTATTTTCCAAAATGACCCCTAGTTATTTTGAAAACCTACATCATGTTCTAGCTCTAAGATTCAACATTACAAGTTGCATGCTCTCTTACTACTTCCTTAGCATAGTCTTCTGGATATATCTCCTTGCGTGCCTTTTCATGCTCTCCATTTTCTTCAGGGCCTTCCATCTTCCCTTCTTTTCCTCTATTTGTCTCATATTTCTAATAGAATTTGAGGATTCTATTAACTACATATTTAATCAATTAAATTATGCAACATTAATAAACTATCCAATATTAAATCAATAAACACCACACTATAGTGCATAATAAATAAATAAATAATTACAGAAAGTAAATAACAAATGACACATGATTTATAGTGGAAAACCCGAGAGATAAAAAACCATTGTGAAAAGTAACCTTATTGTAGATAACCCTTTTTCATCAAGTAAATTATCTCCTCCTTCGAAAACCATAATCACAAGGGTAAAAACACCTTTGATATATATTTTCCAATATGTTAAATGAGGACCAAAAGTCCTTTTTATATGAGGTGATCAAGTATGTGTATTGACCCACCTTTTCAACCTAAATTTTTGACACATATACCAAGGTTTATAATATTTAATAATAGAAATATAATTATTTCTTATTATTAAATATTTAACCTAAAGTATATCCCTAGGTTTGAATATTTAATAATAGAAATATAAATATTTCTTATTATTAAATATTTAACCTATAGTGTAATGTTGGACCCATATTTAATTAAAGGGTGGCCAACCCACTTAATCATTATGTTTCAGCACCCCCCGTTAATGTTAATTATGATAACATATGCCAATAGATTACATGCAAATGGTACACTACATGATTTACAATCCTTAAACCATAAAGGTTTTAGGCTAGCATATAGGTTGAATGAATTGTAAAACCTTCATCATACTCAAGTTACCTTTTGGTACAAAAGGATTTGAAATCCCAAAGATCATCCCATGATCAGTGGCTAAGTATGATTTGTGAGTTTTACATGTTCTCACAAGTTCTCATAAAATGTTACTTGAAACCAAACATATATGAGCCTTTTATAACCAAGGTCCTCCTTAACAATATGCTTACACTAAATGTTTACCAGTAAACTCAATAACTTGATAAAGAATTTCTTGAACATCGCCTTTAAGGTCTTTCTATGCTTCTTTTTTAAAAATAATCGAGGAGGTATACACATGCACTGAAGGTTTTTATTACAATTAATTTTTCATTTTACAAATACCAATTTCCATTAAAAGGTAAAATTTTCATGCATACTCCCCCTCATGGAAGTTTTTCGAAAAGTGAAAAAACATTGCAGCACCCAAGGGCTTTGTGAAGATGTTAGAAACATCCTCTTCACTCGACATGATCTTAAGAGCTATCTCACCACTTCAAACCTTTTCACAGATGAAGTGTATATGTATCTAAATTTTCTTCATCCTCTGATGTTGTAATGGATTATGTGGAAGAGTTATGGTGCTCTAGTTTTCACAAAACAAAGGAATACAACCTTGATCCATCATATTTATCTTGGAAAAAAACCTCTTTAGCTATAGTGACTATTTTGTAGCTTCCATTACACTTATATACTCAACTTCAGTTTAATAGATAGAAACAATTATCTAATATTTATTGCACCAAGTAATGACACATGTAACAAAATTGAACACATAACCAAAACTAGATTTTCTATCTAATTCATCACCAACATTATCGAATCAAAATATCCATATAAGTTAGTAGTTTCATCCTTAGTATAATGCAACCCATAATTGATTGTACCTTTAATATATATATGAATTCTTTTGGAAAGATTCCAATGATCTCTATAAGGTTCCTACATAAACCTAGAAGAAATTCCTATTACATAAGAAATATCTGGTCTAGTTATAGTTAGATAAATCAAACTACCAACTAACTACCTATATAAAGTAGGATCAACTTTTTCACATGCAAGTTTAGGATCAAGTTTTATTCCAACTTCTATAGGTGTAGAAATTGGTTTACAATCAATCATATTAAACTTTTGTAGTACATTGGTTGCATATTATGTTTGAGAAAAAAAAATAGAATATTTATCTTGACATAGAGCCATGCCAAAAATTGATGTAAGAGAGCTAAATCAATCATTTCAAAGTATTGTTTCAATTTTTATTTAATCCTATGAATTAAAGCAGGACTATCACTAGTCATAAGAAGATTCTCCAATTATAGACATGCAATGATAATTTGAGAACCTTCATGATTAATGAATAGATCATTTTCAGAATAATAATTAAGAAAACCTAATTGTTTAAAGAAAACATTAATTTTCACATACCAACTTCTGGGCTTGATTTAAATTATACAAACATTTTTTTAACTTCCAAACCTAGTTTTCTTTACTAGTTTCTTCAAAACCTTTAGGTTGAGACATGTAAATTTATTCTTTTAAATCACCATTCAAAAAATCATTTTTCACATCCATTTAGTGGAATTCCAACTCAAACTGAGAAACAATAGCAAATAATGTCCTAACGGTGCTCATTTTAGCTATAGGAGAAAAGGTATCAACATAGTCTATCTCAGGTTTCTAAGTGAAACCTTTAGTAAAAAGTATAGCTTTATATTTCTCAATATTACCATCAACATTATATTTTACTTTATATAACCATCTAGATGCTATAACACTTATTTTCTCAGGAGGTTAAACCAACTACCAATTGTGATTTTGAATTAGGGAATTATATTCAACCTATATTGTATTAATCCACTTATCATCCTGAGAAGCTTCTTCAAAAATTTGAGGCTCAGATTCATACAAGGTTATTAATGCATGGTACGTATGATGGAATCTAGTCATTTTCCTAAGGTCAATAGGATTAGAAAATTATAACAAATTTTGATCCCATTTTGGTTTTTAGCTAGGGAGATAGGAGCTTCAGAAACATCCATAACATTAACACAAGAAAAATCATCATGGTATTTTACCATATTTTCATTATCAAAACCAGAACCATCATAAGCAATATTGACAGGATTAAGAATATCATTACTATTTGAATATGAACAGAAACATTTTTCTAAAACAATAACATTGCGATTTTCAGTTACTTCCCTTTTTATAGGTTCATAAATCCTTAAACATGCAAAGTGTTAATACCATATCCAATGAGATATAAGAAAAATAAATTCATCTCAAGTTTTTTTTTCTTTTTAGGGATATATAAGGAGGCAAGACTACCAAAGACTTTTAAATATGATACATCAAATTTTTTATTTGACCATTTCTCTAAGGGGTTTGAAAGGTGAATAGATTTAGTAGGGACTATATTTAGAATCTAGACTGTTGTGTTCATTCTTCTACACACAAAAAATTGGGAAAGACTGGAAGAATGAAGCATAGAGCAAGTCATATCTAGAATAGTCCTATTTTTCTGTTTTACAACACCATTACACTAAGGAGAATGGAGAGAAGTTAATTCTCTCTTATTAACTAAATCAATATAGAATTTTTCAAATGTTTTGCTAACATATTCACCCCCATTATCTGTTCTAAGCCTCTTAATTTTATAATTTGATGAATTTTCAACGGAAGCTTTAAACTCCTTAAATTTTCCAAATACATTGGATTTATTCTTAAAAAATATGTCAAAATCATCCTAGTGGATTCATCAATAAATTTCACGTCATACAAAGAACCATTTAATGAAACAACTTTAATAGGTCGTCTAACATCATATTGTCATGTAAATGTGTAACATGGAAATTGACAATTTTCAAGCATGACAACGATACCCCTATAGCAAAAATTTTGTGCTCAGAGGGACCTCGGGTCTACCCAATCAGTTTAGTAACCTCCTAATTGGTGTTAATTCATCCATCTAGGTGAAGTAGTAAATTCAATTTAATCCCCTAGGTGATTTTAGGAGTTCTTGAAAAATGTTATCTCTGGGTAGTGTTGGGAAGGGCTATCATTGGCCTTCCCAAGACTAGAGTGGAATGGAGGAGAAAAATCCAAAATGGAGGTGAATTTAAGGCCTAGAAACATCATGGAAGTAATTTTGGAAGATTTAGGGAATATTTTGGGAGTTTGCAGTAGTTTGATCAAAATTAGGTTTTACAAGCCTAGGTAGTGCATAGGCTAAAAGCGTTGTTGAGCTTAAAAAGCTGATTTCGGGAGCTCTGGGTAGAGTTATGATAAAAAAACATCATCAAAAATGTAATTCCAAGATCTACAAGATGGTGAAATTATTATTTTTCACAAAACTTTGGTGCAATGGTTTTGTAAGAAATTGTTCTAATGCACAGGTGGAATACCAGATCAAAATCCTATTTTCCATGGATCAAATGGATGAATAAAGACCTAATACCCCCACCATTTATAGTCAAGATAATATATAATTTCAACAAAAATGTCCATCGGGATCTTAATATATTCTGTCACAAGTTGTCCTCAAGGTTCAATTGTTAGTCAAATTTTCAGCTCTAGGAGCTAGGTGGAATTTTATGTCCCTGACATCCCTCAAGGTTAGGGACATCAAGGTTAGGAAAATTTTCCCAAACCCCTTGAATCCCTATAAACCTACATATGACTTACGGGATCACCATTTCAGCCCCAGTGCTTGTGGGAGCTTATAACCTTCACCGTCGATCTTCGCCATGTGTCACTCACCGCACATCATGTAATTTGATGTTCCACATATACCTTTTAGCTGAGGGAAATGAAACATGGAAATTTTTTCCCATTCTCTAAGGATACTCTTGGTCACTCATGTGACCTCTTTAAGATCAAATTTCCAGCCCCCAAGTGTTTGTCAAGCCTTCATTCCTTACCGTTGGATCTCCACAACGTGTCATCACCTTGATCACCTTGAAAATTGATGTACCTCACGTCTCTTTTAGGTGAGTGATGTCGGGGACATAAAAATTTCCCCATCCCCTTTTGTTCTATTTTTGAATAATTTGAATTTTGTACTTAACCATTATTTCCCCATTTCTTCGTCATAGTTCACCCTGCCATTGCTTTGTAACTTGTCCACCATTGCTTCTCACCACAACTCCACCATTGCCAAAGATCAAACCAGGTATACCACAAAAAAAAAACACTCAAATCCATAAAAATACATAGGTCTTAGGGAAGGATTGATCAAAAGTGTTGAAGAAACAATGAAGGAGGAGAAAATGAAGATTGTTTTCCAAAAACTATGAATTCACTCAATCAAAATTCTTCATATCTTGTAAGATACAAGCTAGATTGAGGTGCTATCTTTTGCAAAATTGCACATTTTTCAATACAATCAAGATGAAATAAATGGGAGGTCAAATGGTTTGTTGAAACATTTGTTCTAACAAAATCCCCATTTCATGCACCGACTCACATTTGTCTAATTTCCCATCAATATGGCAATGGAAATAAGATAAAAACTTGCACACAAACTCCAAATGAAAAACCTATCGTAACAGATTTTTTTCATCATGAACGGAGATAAAAATGGACCTAAAATTTTGAGATCCATTAATGGCCATCATGGCAACTTCATGCCCGAAGCCACTTGCAGGTGAAAATTTTAAATTTTATTTCCAGGCATTCTAGTGGGTAAAATTATGTGAAATTCGGAGGATGTGATCACGATGATGAGACGAGTCCAAAAAAATATGTTCCATCGCAAATCGAGTAATGGAAATCCACTTTCTAAAAATAGTAATTTTTCCTATACATACTTGCTATGTTTGGAAAGTCATCATTAGAAGAAGTGTGTACTGAAGGTCACTAGGAAGTCAGAATGAGTGTTCAAAGAAGAAAACAGTGAAAATGACCACTTACTAAAAATAATAAGTTCCCTATATGGTTACTTACTAAACATTTTAAGTCAACCCAAGAAGAAGTTGAGGTAAAGGTAGTGTGCATAGGATTGGATGAAGAATTTCACCACATCAATAAGGTCAAGAAGAAGCAAGAATCACCTCTTACTATAAATAGTAAGTCTCCCATGTGGGTACTTGCTATTAATGGTAACTCATACTCAACGGGCTATTTTGGAACAATGGGACATAGAGGGATTATCAATCAGGTCAACACCATCATTCAAGATCATCCATGGGAATTTATCAAATGGAATTTGAGACTTATCTTAGACAATTCAATAGTGTATCTTGATACTCACTTCATGGTTCAGGTCACATGTATATCATACGCAGGGTTTGAATTATGGTCATCTACAAAATAGTTCATTCAACTCCACAAGTGTCTGTGAGCCAAGATTGAGTGATTTCACAGGGCATAAAGAGTTTGTAGATGCAAATTTTACTACAGTGGAACACCTTATCAAGTCATCTATAAGGAGATATGGAATTCATTGAAGGCACATTATTCCTCATCAATGTTTCTTCCCCCATATTCTTCCTTCTCTCTCTCCTCTCTTCTCTCTCAACTTTCTCTCTCTTCTCAATGTTCTAATTTTGCATTGGGCTTGCACTTTTTCATTTCTTAATGTTTTTAATGTAATAAGTCACCTTTATGTTATAAAAAGGGACTTAAAAGTTTCTTAGGAAGTTGAAAAGTTTTAGGTTATGTGAGTACATATGAAAAGGCATTGGAGGTAGATGATGAGTCACCTCTCATTCTATTAATTATAAATCCATTCCCATTTTAAAGGGTTGGTGATTGATTTTTGAACTCAAGAGTGTATTTTACTTTAAGAGAACAAAGGAGATAACCATTTTTTCCATTTTACCCCTCAATAGTTTTCCTCCATTCCTACACAATGTAAAATTTTTGTTTAAGTAGTCAATATAAGTATTTTCTAGCTTTCTTTGACTAAGGAGTTTCTTGATACTTTATGATCAATAAATTCTATTTGGTCTTGTTTCTATATATAGATTTGTTTCTTCTCATAAATGCATCTGTTGAAATTTATAACTAGTGTTTATAGGAATCTGATTTTCTACCTTCAACGTTAGTTCTCCCATATCATTTCTCACTCCTATTTCCTTCTCTTTCAACAAATTATTCCCTAGTAAAATATTGCTAGCTTTACTACAGGGTATATGGATTTCCCCTATTAGATCCCTAGTCATAATGCCACCTGGAGAAAACTCACTTTCACTTGCGCATACATATACGGTAGATGCATCGGTTAAGTAGAGGTACTTAGACTCCTAGAGCATTGGCAAGATAGCCACAAATTTTTTCCTGAAAAAATTTCTTGCCAAAAGTTTTGGCACCCACCATGGGGTAGATTTAGTAGCATCTGCACCCAAAATATGACCTCAAGGTCCAAAATTCAAAAAAATCAAATATTGAAAAAGAAATAAAAATATTTCACGGAAATCCATTTAAAAAGATATAGTGTTAAATTTCAGCATGTGACCTTTCATATTCCACAATGTCCTTTCATGTTCCCACTACAAGAGTTTCCAAAATTTGGTTGAAGGAAGATACATCAGGTTGAGTAGATCAAAAGGTGTTATTGATTCCAATTTCTAGGCTTTACAAAATCAGCAAGAACTAATTAGAGATAATACATACTTCTTCTATCAAGTTTCCTCCCCATCCGGTCTTCAAGTAGTTCACCCGGAAATCCTATCCAAACTTCATTGATAATCTCTCTTCAAATTCTTAAAATTTTCAACCACCATTAACCATTGAGTCCCTAGAAGTAGAAGAGTTTGAAGAAGAATTTTTAGAAGAAAGAACTTAAGAAGAAGCGAAAAACACTAGTGAATGAAGAAGAAAGACCTCAACGCATTATTCCATGGGAAGAAATACAAGGTTTTTTTCTCTTAAACCACTGTTCATGATCTACCAAAAGTTCCCGCAAGAACTTTCCAAAGTTCAAAGGTGATAGCACACAATTCCTTGAAGAGCACATATCGGCCTTCACCACATCATGTGGGATTCTTGGTTTCCAACATGAAGATGTCGGTGTAATATTGTTCATGGAGTCTCTCCAAGAAAAAGTAGAATAATGGTTCTACCTCATGCCTACCCGATACATCGCTGGTTGGAACAATATCAAGATTTCCTTTGAAGAAATATTTAAATCAATCAAGACCTGTCAAGATCTCTTTGTGTAGTTGGCTCAAATGAATAAAGGATAAGGTGGAACTATGAGAGAATTCATAGCTCATTTCAAACAGGTTGATTCATAGTATACCTAAGAGGATTTACCATCTGAAAATAATGTCAAGATATTCTTCATCAATGCTCAATCACCAAAGGTAGGATTTATCCTATGAATATTTCAACCAAGGAACATTGTAGAAGAAAAAAGGATGTCCATTAAACTTGATGACGATCTCATCTTGTCTAGAAATATAAAGAATCCCTCAAAGGGTAAAGCTCAACATCCTATAGATGAAAGAACTGATCCGTTTTGCGAGAAAAATGGCAAATGAAATGACGTTGTTGAGGAGGGAAATATTTGAATGAGTTTCTTCTCAAATAAGAAACATAAATCAGATTGTAGTATCACCACGAAGTTTTTCCTTTGAGGCCCCACCTGTCAATGCAAGTTGCAAGAGTAAGGAAAATGAAGAGGAGATTGAACAAGAAAGTGAAGGTGGTGATCTCCTAGAAGTTGATGAACTTGAAAATGATACACAAATCAGATTCTATGAGTATTTTGGAGGTGATGAAGATGATGAAGAAGATGCACCTAGTTTCTCATGTGTGGTATTCACTCATTCTCAGTTTAAGAAAGGAATACCTCCCTCCACTTTGCTTCAAAGAAAAAGAAGGCTAATGATTCTCCTGTGGTGACTCCACAAAATAAATAATCATTCAAGGATATCTGCTCCCATCCTCCATAGAGTCTATATTGTTGGAACATGATCTTGTAGTAAGTAAGAAGGCTCCCATAATTCCAAGTAAGTCTTTTGATGCCTCTTCCAATTCTAAATCTAAATATGCTCCTGTAAAATCTAGTACTTTAAAATATCCTAGTGTACCCTTATAAATACCCTCCATTCCCCAAGTATCAAACCCCGCTTCCAAAACTACCCCAACTCCAAAATACGTCCCTTCATTTCACTTTTCTACATATGTTCCCTTTGACTTCATAGAATACATAAATAAATCCAAATTGTAAATTACTAAAACCGAATATTTGTGGACTCACCTAAACAATTTGAAATATTTGTTCAATATATCAGAATGGAATTTTGACACCCAATGTTATAACACCCAATTATAAATAAGTACTACCAAATCCACATGTGCCTCCCTCACGAACATGTTTTCCTTGAGTGTATCCAAGATTGACATGGTCGAGCCTTTCTACATCTCCCTTCTTGTGGAGAATATGTATCAAGAATTACATAATATATTCTCATGCCTTACACAACGTGATGCCTTTGAAGGTTTCCAAGGCTCTCAAAATCACCATGACTCCAATCAAAATGCTCTTGTTACTCCCTAGAGTAAAAATAGGTCCGACTTATAGGGAAGGTCAAATATGCATAGGTTTCTCTCACCGATTTCCGGATAAAGAAATTTTAGTGATGATCTTGGTAGCAGAGACATTCGACTTCATTTGGAATGTTACTAAGTCAAATATTTAGCTGAGGCTTGGGAGGGAAAATTCAAATGAAATTTTCATCCACAACCATACCAGTGAAGGGAGACATGGAGAAATTTCTTCCAAACAAGAAGATGAGGTACATGGTGTGAAATTATGGAAGCCCAGAAGCCAACATCTTGTATCAAGATAGAACGTAGATGAATTAATTTGTGACAACTAAGGAGGAAGAGGATATTATCATCTTGATAGGTCCATACATGTCTTCCTAGAGAGGCATGGACCTTGAAGAAGAATTGAGTAAATTTGAGTTATAAGAGGGCGATTACGAATTTCCAGAGAATGCAAACCATGAAGAAGAGGAAATAGTTCTTGATGATTTTCAAACAAAAAAATTAGCTTATGTGTTTATCCATGATGAAGAGATATTCTCATTCCCATTTGAAGATGAGTAATCCCTTGATCACATCACCCAAGAAGAGACAAGACCAACTTTTGATGAGCCCACAAAAGGTTTGAAATAAATGTTTATATAATAACTGCTAAGATCTGCGGAAGAAAAAAAGACCCCAAGCTCAGTCTTAAACTCCTGACACAAGCCTTGAATCTACAAGACAAGTGTTAATCTAACTTGGAAGCTTCAACAAGGGTGAAGATGGGATATGTTGAAATAAAGCAAGAGGAGAAATATGTTGCACCTCCTGAGCCAATGGTTGATGGGTGCAATGATGAAATCAAGGTATTTTCTTTCCCATTTGAAGAGGAAGAATCTTTCCATGATGAAGAAATTGAAGCAAGCATTTTTAGGCCTTTGAATCTGAAGCTTCGTGGACAAAGGAGTGATAAAATTTAGTGATTCCCAAGATGATGAATTAATCCCTTGAGATAGTTTCCTTGAGCTATAAAATAAAGATCCTTCGAAGGCATACAAAGATGATCTTTAGGAAGTAACAATGGAGATCTTCGTGTAACAAATATTGGATGCAGTAGAAGTTTTGAAAGACCCCAAGATGATTCTTGATCTCTTAAATCATACCATGGCCATAAAAGACATGTATGTGTTTTATTTTGATGCTTCCTCCAATACTCAAATGCCTTACTATGGAATAGAGATAAAGGGTGATCTAAGGTTTCTCATGGAGAAGATATCAATGAGCATAAAGCTGGGAAAAAAAGTAACTTAGAATATTCAAGAAATTTGAATGAAAATCAGCTTCAGGGAAGTGATGAGATGCTCAATGAAGATTCAGCTATGTTGATAAACATGGAAGACAATTGGCACTATGAAATTGATTTAAAAGAAAATGAAGTGAAATTTCCAAGCAAAGACCTAAGCATCAAGAAGCTCATGTGGAATCACTCCAAAACAAGATAGATGGTCATGAAAGAACCCAAATTTTATAAATTATTAAGGAGAGGAGGCTACCTTCTAGAACCATTAAATGGCTTTGTAAAACAACATCATTCAAGTTTGCCAGTTAGGGGTAAATTTTGAAGAATGAAAAGTGATTTAGTGAAAGTGGGTGCTCCTCCACCTTATACGATAGATGATTTCTAGGTGTGTTTCCCTTTTTTTTGTGTGTCATTTCCTTTCCATGTGTGTTTTTTTTTCCATTCATTTTTTCATGGTGTTTGTGTGTTTCTTTCTTCACTCTCTATCTCTCTTGTTGTAAGTTGTACATGACTCTGCATGACCCAATGGATAAGGCACTTGTCAATGGATCATATGGTCTAAAATTTAGATTTTGATTCCCCATTTCATGTCTTCACTATGTTCATTCCATGTCATGTCCCCAAGCTAGAGCTAATTGTTTTCGTGCAAATGTGCAACAGGGAAATTGACAATTTTCAAGCATGACAATGATACCCTTGTAGAAAAAAATTTCATGTTCCAAGGCACCTTGGGTCTACCCAGATCAATCTAGTAACCTCTCGATTGGTATTAATTTATCCCCCTAAGTGAATAAGGAAAGTCAAGTCAACCCTCTAGGTGATTTTAGGAGTTCTTGAAAAATGATATCTCTTGGTAGTGTTGGGAAGGGCTATGGTGGCCATCCCAAGACTGGAGTGGAATGAAGGGGCCAAATCCAACATGGAGGAGAATTGAAGGCCTATAAACATCATGTAAGTGATTATGGAATATATTAGGGAATATTTTGGGATTTTGGAGTAGTTTGATCAGAATTAGGGTCTATAAGCCTATACGCAATGCACAAGATAAAAATGTTGTTAAGCCTCGAAGGTGATTTTGGGAGCTCCATGTAGACTTATGAGAAAAAAAAAAAAAAAACAACGTCACAAATTTAATTCAAATCTCTACAATATGGTGAAATTATTTTTATCACAAAACTTTGGAGAAATGGTTTTCCAAGTAGTTTTTCTCATGTATATGTGGAGTACAAGATAAAAATATGCTATTTCTTAGAGAAAATTGATGAATAAATACCTTATAACCCCACCTATGGATTTAAAATTCCATTTCCAATCCATATTATATAAAATTTCATCAAACAAATCCATCGGGAGCTCAAGAAATTTCTGTCACAAGTTGTCCTCAAGGTTCGGTTGTTAGTCAAATTTTTAGTGCCAAGTGGTTGGCAGGATTTTGTGTCCCTAATATCCCTCAAGGTCAGTGACATCAAGGTTGGGAAAATGTGTGCAATACCCTTAAATCCTTCTAAACCCACATATGACATCCATAATCACTAGTTCAACCATGGATACTTGTGGGAGCTTAAAACCTTCACCGTCAGATCTCCGCCATGTGTCCTCACCTAGAGCACCATGGAATTTGATGTCCCTCATGTCCCTTTCAGGTAAGGGATATTAAAAATGAAAAAATGAACCCTTCTCCTAAGCGGACTCCTGGTCACTCATGTGACCTATTCAAGAGTGAATTTCTAGCCCCCAGGTGCTTTCCAAGCCTTCATTCCTGTCGTTAGATCTCTGCCACATGTCATCACCTTGATCACTATGGAAATTGATTTCCCTCATGTACCTTTAAGGTGAGGGACATTAGGGACATAACAATTCACCCAGCCCCTTCTATGTATTTTTTTAATAATTTATATCTTTCACTTAGCCGTTATTTCCCTATTTCTTCTTCATAGTTATCCATGTCATTGCTACGTAACTTGTCCACCATTCCTTATCACCACAACTCCACCATTAAAAAAGCTAAAACAATCTCTACCAAAAATAGTAAACACTCAAGTATATGAAAATAAAAAGGTCTTAGGGGAATGATTGATCAAAAGTGTTGAAGAAATGAAGAACGAGGAGAAAATGAAGATTTTTTGTCCAGATAACCATGAAGTCACCCAATCAAAAAATATTCATATCTTACAAGATACAATCCGGATTGAGGTGTCATATTTTATAGACTTCCAAAATTTTCAAGAAGATCAATATGTAACAAACGGGTCGAATGGTCCCTCAAACATTTTTTCCAAAAAATCCCCATTTCGTGCACCAACTCACATTTACTAGATTTCCCATCAATCTGACAATGGAAAAAAGCTAAAAAATTACACATAGAATCCAAATGAAAAACCTATCACAATGGATTTGTTTTCATCATGAACGGAAACAATAAATAAACCTACAAGTTTCTAGCTCCATTAATGGCTTCCATGGTAGTTACGTGTTTGAAGCCACTTGCTGGTGAAAATTTTAAATTTTATTTCCGGGTATTATAGTGGGCAAAATTATGTGAAATTTGGAGGATGTAATCGCGAAGACAAGAAAATTCCAAAAAAATATGTTCGATGCAAACCAAGCACTATAATTCCACTTTCTAATAATAGTAAGTTTTCCTATATAGACTTATTATGTTTGGAAAGTAGCCATCAAAAGTAGTTGTGGAAAAATTAGTGTGTACTAAAGGTCACTTTAGGAAGTCGAATGAGTGTTCGAGTAGAAAAATAGTGAAAATTACCACTTACTAAAAATAGTAATTTCCATATATGGATGCTTACTAAAAATAGTAAGTCAACCCAAGAAGCGGTTGAGGCAAAGGTAGTGTGCACAGGATTGAATAAATAATTTCACCACATCAAGATGGTCAAGAAGAAGCAAGAATCACCTCTTACTATAAATAGTAAGTCTCCCATGTGAGTACTCACTATTAATGGTAATTCATACTTAAGGGATAGTTCTATAATAATGGGACATAGAGGATCATCATTGGTCAACACCATCATTCGAGATCATCCATAGGCATTGCTCAAAGGGAATTTGAGAATCATCTCAAAGAACTCAATAGTGTCTCCCGATACTCACTTTATGGTTCAGGTCACTGGTTTATCATACGTAGGGTTGGAATTATGGTCATCATAGGAACAATTCATTTAACTCCACCAGTTTCTGTGAGCCATGATGAAGGAATTTATCAGGGTATAAAGAGTTTGGAGATGCAGAGTTCACTATAGTGGAACACCTCATCAGCTCATCTAGAAGGAGCTATGGACTTCATCGAAGGAAGATTATTCATCATCAGTGTTTCTTCCCCATTTTTTTCCTTTTCTCTCTACTTTCTTCTCCCCCAAATTTATCTCTCTTCTCAAATTTTCTAATTTTGCATTGGGGTTGCAATTTTTCATATGTCTTAATGTTTATAATGTAATAAGTCACCTTTATGTTATAAAAAGGGACTTAAAAGTTTCCTAGGAAGTTGAAAAGTTTTAATTTGTGTGAGGACATATGAAAAATCATTTGGGCTAGATGATGAGTCACCTCTCATTCTATAAATTGTAAATCCATTCCTATTTCAAAGGGTTGGTGATTGATTTTGTGAACTCAAGAGTGTATTCTACTTTGAGAGAAAAAAGGAGATAGCCATTTTCTTCCATTTGCCCCCTCACTAGTTGTCCTCCATTCCCACACTATGTACAAATGTTTTTTAAGAAGTCAATACAAGAAAAAGGAGTTTCTAACTTTATTTGACTAAGGGGTTTCTTAATACTTTTTATTAATAAATTATATTTGGTCTTGTTCTTATTTGCAGAGTTGTTTATTTTCATAAATTCATGTGTTGAAATTTCTATCTAGTGTGTGTAGGAATCTTATTTTCTACCTACAATGTTAGCTCTCCCATATCATTTCTCACTCCTCTTTCCCGCTCTTAAGAAAAATTCTTCCCTAGCAAGAGATTTCTAGATTTTCCATAGGGTCGATGGAGTGTCCATGTTGGAATCCTAGCCATAAGGCCACCCGGAGAAAAATCAATTTCACTCACGCATGCATTTATGAAACTTGCACCAGTTAAGTAGAGGACTCAAACTCCTAGAGCATTAGCGGGATAAGCACCAATTTGTACACTTTGAAAAATTTTCTCACCGACACATCACTATGAACTACTTATAGTGGTGAAGAGGAAATATTCTCAAGATGTAAGTGAAAAGGTTTAGCACTTTGTTTCGAGCATTAAAACCCTTCACAAGCATCGTGAGATAAGGAAAAAATAGGCAAACCTTTAACTAGAATATATCTAGACATTTCATACAAGCTTTGATTTTTGACATGTCCTAAACTTTCATGCCATAGTTTTGAATTATTTAAATTTGGAGATGTTATTGCCCGATTTAATCTCCTTCACAACTTGAGCAACATCATGGATTTTACAAGACACTCAGAGGTAGATAAATGATTTATATGTCATTTTGTAGCTAGGGAAGTAATTTATCTAACTTGTTAGCACTCAGGATTTGAAGAAGTGGGTAGCACCTTGAAAGGATTTTTATCTAATCCTCACTATTTTAGGTTGTGCCTTTCAACCAAGGTAAGAGAACCTATATTGCAGCCTTTATTTTTTGAAGTAGGTGGAGATATCCTTATACTGTGCATATTGTATGGAGATGGCCTTGGGAAAACATGATCAATTTTACAATATTCAAACTCAACAGAGTTGTCACTACTAAATAATGGAAATGCTTTCAAGACAAGGCTGAGGCTGCTAGAGACATGGTATGATCCTGATTTGCTTTGTGCATTTTTATAAATGGATTGTGTTCTTTTGTTGACACAAAATGAAATGTAGGGGTAGTATGGGGTAGGATTAGTTATCCTAAATGAAATTTTTGGTGGGTTATTTTAGACAAGACTAACCATAAATTTCTAGATTCTTTGAGGACATTTGTAAGAAATTTGTAACACCTAAACAACGAGAATGCTTCAAAGGGGTTAAGGTAATCCTTGACCGAGGATATGTGCACCAAATGGAGGCCCAGATCTACACTCTTCCACACAATATTTGAAAATTTTCCACAAAATATTAAAGCGAGATGAACTAAAAAAGTATCCAAAAATATCTATTTTATCATGACCTAAGGTGCACCCAAAGGTTTACAAACAATCTCAAAATTCAAGAAAGGTAAATTGATTTTAAATCTGTTTATATCTTTATCAAATGAAAGCTCTTCTGAATGTGAGACTGCATATTCCACTAAAGTATCAACAAGAAATGAGACCATGTATGATCAAGAAAGATTTTAAACACAAGACTACAACAAGAGCAAGAAACACAAATTGAAAACATTCAGAAACATAAGTGCATGAAAATTTTTCCAAGAGATAAAAAAAAAAATCCGAATGACCAAATTTATCGGCATAGGGAATGTCATAAGAACAATCTCAGAGCTTGTTGATGACTTTACAACTGAAACCAACTCAACATGATACAAATCTGATGCAAAAAGGAATTAGAAATCATTTAACAAATTTAACAAATTTGCAACAAAAGTTACCAGATGTTTCTAAAATGGTGAATCATTACAAATCCTTTATCATTATCCATATTCGAGGCACATTTTTCATTCTCCAAGTATACGACCCCTTTCATTTCTCATTTCATCCTTATCATTCGAAAATTTGATTCTAACTTTATAATTTGATATTTCACATTTTAAGCGGGCACGAGTAAAAAAATATTTCAAAAACACCTCAAATCTACAAATTAATCCCTAAAACCACTTGCATTGGTCTTTGTAGGCACAAAAAACATGAATTCACCAAAGATTTGATGAAAAATGATGCAAAATTCACATTTCCACACTTCCTAGAGTAACAATGGTAGCCAAAAATGAAAATATACATTTACCATTGATTTGCCCCTTTTCCTTAAATATGGGCCCTCCATGTGTCAAAATATGATTGGGAATGAATTTGGGCTCACTTTTTGACTTTTTAACATTTTTAGTAAAATGGAAAAAATGACTTTTTCCTCCACCCCTCCGCCCTTGAAATTTGGTGATGACACGTGGCATATGGTGGGTCCCATTGAAATCGCACTTCAATTCTACCCATTTCCACCCTTTTTTGGAATTTGGAAATTTTTCACTTTTTCCCCATGGGCCCGCACCTCCGCCTCTATCCTTGACATGTGTCATCCTCTCTATCACTAATAATCTGCATGCTTATTTCATGTTTTAACCCCTTTTTCGCTATGATGAAATTTTTTTCAATTTTTCCTCCACGGGCCCGTGCGTCCAGTTCCTTCCTTGCCACGTGTCGGTCGGGTTCATCATTGATCCACACCTAAAATTTTCATTCTAATTATGTTTACAAAAAGGGAAAAAAATTCTTTTACCTCTGTGAGCACATCGACCCGCTCTACCCACCACATGTATCCCCGTGGTTCATTTGGACCCACTTGATTAATGTTTTGTTCTAAGTCGTTTTACAAAAAAGGAATAATTTCCCCTTTTCCCCCGCCAACCCGCTGACCCACACCTTCCTCTACAACTACCACGTGTCCACCCCTTGCTCCATTGTGAACCCATGGGATTTTCCACACCCTTTTTCCCCCTTAGCAAAAATAAAAAAATTTCCTAAGTTCCCCACTCGCCTTCCATCCCGCCTTGGCATAAGAACATGATATGTGTCCTCCTACGGAGTTGCGGGGGTAATTTTCAATTTTTTCCCAAAGCCAAAAATGCTACGTTTTTCAAAGAAACCTTGCCAATCCTTTTCCAACTAGAAGCGGCCACGTAGGAGACGTCACTTGAGCTTAATTTTGATAGTCAAATGACACCCGTACGATTGTCAAAAAACATAGAAATTGCTAAGGATGCCCTAATTTAATTTTTTCTTCGTGGGTGAAGGATTTTTTGGTCAAAAAACATATGGGAAGTGGTTTCAAGCAATTTTCAACCATGGGGAAGGATTTTTTAGGGAAAATGAGTACAAAATGAGCAAATTCAAGCTCCACGAGCCATAAAATGGAAAAAGCTGGCGAGAGGCTTGTGAATTTGGAAATCTAGGACATAAAATAGAGCATGCATGTATTTTTCTTTCAAGTTGGGGAAAAATATTATGTTTATGAGCCATTTAAAGCATTCAATCTAGATGGGGAAACTTGCAAACCACCAAAATCAAAGAAAAACATTTTTTGAGCATGTAGAACAAAGGGGAAAGATGGGAAAATAACAGAGGATCAAAATGGACACCAACATTGGCTCCTACTCGGGGATGGGCACTCCCAGTGAGTGCCATAAGAACAATAAGTAGACCAAGTGCCAAAATAATCCATTGGGAAAAGGATTCATGAGCCAAAATCACCAAAAACTAGTTGAGAACCTGACAAAAATGGCTGCCACACACCAAGGAAAACCACAAACTGACAAAACACCAAAAACAGAGTGAAAAACCAAACACTATACATTGTACAAGTGGTGCATACCTCAAATTTGGGGATTAATCCAAGAAATGCTTCAGATGCCTACCATTAACAGGTAGTTCAAGCAATTCCCCATCTAAATCTTTGAGAAAAAAGGTATTCTCACCAATTCTAATATCAATGGAGTAAGGGCCCATCCATAATGCATCAAATTTTCCATGTTTGCCCTTATCTTGATTTCTTCGTCCTATAACAAAACTAGATCTCCAATATTGAAGAACCTAGGAGTGACCTTCTTATCAAACAATATTTTCAACTTCTCTCTAAATCTGACATGCCTCTGGTGGGATGCTCTTCTCACTTCATCTAGCTCCATAAAATGATTAATCCTTGCTTCATATGGACTGACCTCTTGATCCTCAAGTTGTTGAACAAAATGAAATGAAGATAATTATAGATGTAAGGGCAATAGGGCTTGAGTTCCATACACTAAATCAAATGGGCTCTTACCAGTAGCTCTCTTGGCAGTGATTCTATCAACCCAAACTACAAATTTCAGTTGTTCACCCCATTTTCTCTTGTTCAAATCCAAGGTCCTCCTAATGATCTTCAATAAGTTCTTATTGTTGGACTCAGCTTGTCCATTCCCTTGGGGGTTATAGTTTGAAGCATAAGTCAAATTGGTTCCATACTCCTTGTACATTGCCATCAAAGGCTTAGCTATGAAACACATGGCATTATCAACAAAAATCTTGACTAGAACACCAAATCTGCATATGATATTATTCATCAAGAATTCCATTACAATTTGGTGTGTTGCTTTCTTGGTGGGGATTGCCTCTACCCACTTGGTAAAGTAATCTGTGGCTATAAGGATCCATTTATGTCCACCACTATAAGGGTCTGAAATATCACCAATTAAGTCCATCCCTCACTATTTGAAAGGGGCTTCAATTGACACGAGGATCTGAAGGAACAGAGCTCAAGCTTTCATTCTTCTAGAGAAACACTTGAAAAATTTTACATTTTTGAATTAGCATGGTTACATCTTTGAAAATAGTAGGCCACTAATAACTATCTCTCAAAAAATTGTGTGTTGTAACCCTTCCAGCAAAGTGTCCTCCACAAACTCCCCCATGGAAATCAGTAATTACTTTGGGAGCTTCATCTTCAGTTATACATTTCAAGAGGACACCTTCAGGGTTCTTCCAAGCTAGCCCAAAGTCAGTGATGATGTATTTTTGAGAAGCCAGCTTGAGGGATCTTTTCTAATTTTTATTTAAATGATTAAGATAGCATAGGTGTTTGAGGTAAAATATTATATCCTTGTACCACTCAAAACTTACCAATTTCCCAAGAACATCTACCCTTTCTTCCTCTACCTCATTCACTTCCACAGTCTTCAAGTTTCTTTTAGCCATGAGCTTATCAAGACCCAAACCTCTTACCAACTTTGTGGTTTGGATTTACATATCATACTCTTGCAGTTTGTTCACCCATCTACATATTTTAGTTGAGATCTCCATCTCTGATAAGATGTCTTTTACCATGGTGTGGGGAACATAAGCAACAACTTTTGAGCTTAAAATATAAGGCATGAAAACCTTTGTTACTTTCACCAAGGAAAATGCTTGTTTTTCCATGATTGTATATTTTAACTCACCAACTTGTAAAGCTTGGCTAAAGAAGGAAATAGGCCTCTAAGCCCCATCTTCATCCTTTTGGATAAAAATAGATGCAATAGTAATTTCATAAGCAAAGGAGAAGATTTGGAAAGGATTTTTGTAATTCGAGCTATCAAGACAGTGCATGTTTAAGTGCTTCCTTGATTCCTTCAAAATCTGAATTGCAACCTCCTCCCATTTGATAACTTGATCTTTCTTTAACATGCATGTGATAGGAAGAGTCAACTCAAAAAAATGGACACAAACCTCCTAATGAAATTGATCTGCCAAAAGAAAGATTGGATGCCCTTCTTCATTCTTAGAAATGGCACCTTTTATTGTTTTTATTCTCTCAGGATCAATCATGACACCAGCCTTTGAAACAATATGACCAAGTAGCTTGGCCTTTTTCACCTCAAAGTGACAATTCTTTGGATTAAGAGAGATTCCTGATTATCTACATCTGATCAACATTCTTTCCAAATGTTGCAAGTGATCTTTATGCTCCTTAAAAATACGGTCACATCATCCCGATAAATTGTAATGAAGTCATTTATATAACTAGTAAAAGCAAAATCCATTGCTCTTTAGAAGGTAGCTACAACATTCATGAGACCAAAATGAATTCTCACATAAACATATGTTCCCCAAGGAGTGGTAAAGGTAGTTTTAAATCTTTCTGACTCCTTGACAACAACCTAATTATAGCTAGAGAAACCATCCAAGGTGGACAAAAATTTAGATCCAGTCACTAACTACAACATGTTCTCCATGTTTGGAAAAGGATAATTGTCTTTTAATGAAGCTCTATTCAGATTTCTAAAGTCTACACAAAGTCTGATATCTCCATTATTCCTTCTAACTCTGCTGAGGTTTGCAACCCAAGATGAATACCTTGTGGGTTAAATGATTCCTCCCTTCTTCATTTTCTTTAATTTGTCTTGCATTTTCATGGAGAGGAGTGGATTAATTGGCCTCTTCTTCTGTGTAAATGGTTTGGAATTTGTTTCAAGAGGGATCTCATGCTGAAACAAGTCCTCTCTATATGATTTCAACTCTGAATATGACCAGGCAAGGTAGTCTTGATATTGTTTCAACAATTGAAGATAGGACTATTTTTCTTACTTGCTTAAAATACTTCCCAAAAAAATTTCTTGGTTTTCCTTTGTTCCTAAGTCAATCTCTTCCACATCCCTTGAGGCAGACATGTTTCTATTGATGATGCAATCAGCATTGTTGAAATTTGACTCAAGAGCAATAAGACCTCTAGGAATGGTGTTAGTTTTCAATTGGATAATATCTTTTCCAAAAAAGTCTCTCTCCCTTCAGATCACAGACACCATTGGTTCCCAATCAATATTTTGATCCACAAACTCACCTTGATTTTGTAAGAACCTTTTCACTTGAGCATCATCATCAAACACTTGCCAATGCTTGATCTTGTTAGGGACAGCTGGCCTAGTTAACACTTCAACATTATACTCACAATAAGGTGAAATGGTGTAATCTTCAAATATTGACCCCAACACTACTAAATTATCAACAATAGCATTCAAACTTTTATCATGGTGTAAAATATTGAAGGAATCAAACATCTCAATTAGATCCCAAACTACATGGTTATACTGTTTCATCTGTTGATTTTTTGTAGCATACAATTTTCTTATTTGTTTGACAACTAGCTCTGAATCTCCCTTTGTAATGATGTCCTTGACACCATACTTCCATGAAATTATCAGACCCAATAACAAGGATTCATACTCAGCAATGTTGTTAGTACATTCAAAATTAAGCTTGAAGGAAAAAAGAAACTCTTCCAAGCTAGGAGAAATCAGAATTATACCAGCACCATTTCCAAATTTTGGAGCAAGATCCATCAAATAGCAAGGTCCAAGGATAAATCACCTGTTCAAGGAACTTTTCCTTATCCATCTTGTGTTCTTTACCATCAGCAAAACCAATAAAATTATCAACATCAACATCAACAAATAATACTTCATAAGAAGCATTATTTGGGTCCTCAATTAGATGCAACATTTTCTTTTCTCTATGGAGATTGACAAGGTTTACTTAAATGGGAATGGTGGTAAAAGACATATCCATTTGTACACTCCCTCCAACACTTGAAGCCCACTTTCTTGACAATACCATACCCCATTTTGCAGGGCATTCAACAATCACAACATCAAATTTTAAATTCCTCCTAGGATAAGAAGCAAGTTGCACTACCAAACGCTTCACACAACCAACAACTGAAACTTCTCTTGATTCCATGGCAGTACATTTTCCATAGGTTGTTGTCACTTTGATATCAAACACATTCATGAATTCTAGAGGCATGACATTACATGATGCACTGAAATCAAACATACAATTGTGAAGTAGCTTATTCTTTATGATAAAAGTTGTGAAGAATGGATCAACATTAAATTGGGAATCAACCAAGGATGTCCCCAAATATACCTCAGGTGTCTCTCCAAGATCCTCTACTGCTGGTGGTGTTTCAAGGTCTACATGATTTGAGGAGTTTCATAATATTTATATTTCTGCTCGAGTAGTCTTCTCCTCCTTTAATCCCAAGTACTTAAATGCTCTCTTATTATGCTCGGGGATCCTAAGAAACTCAATGATTGGAACACTCACTTTGATTTGGCTCAATACTTGGGCTATTTCATAGGGAAAACTCTTTGGAAAAAGAGTATTGGAAGGGAGACAAGAAGATTCATCAAATGGCATGGGATTCTTGGCAGCTTGGGCATGAGGAGGACTGCAATTTTTTCTTGGGAAAATAGAGCTTTTAGCAAGTTCTTCTCTTCGAGGAGATTCTTTAGGAATAATTGTGAGAAAGGTTGTTTTAGGTTTGACTTGAGGCCCAACTCCTGAACAAATTTTCTTCTAGTGTTATAATCTTTCTCTTGAGCTACAACAGTATTCATCAACAATTGTCTATCTTCCTCTGAAGGAATACCACCATCATACTTATTAATTATCAAAGATCTTAAATATTCAAATTCATTGTTAGGAATTTCAAAATCCTATACTAAATCAACTTCAAGAGCATTAGGGGAAGGAAAACTTGTACCCATTTGATGCAATCCCAAAAGGTTGCAGCTGTCCTTGCACTTATCACTTCAGTAGATGTTTCTCCTCCTTGTGAGATTGAAGAATAGCCCACCATGCAAATATCATCATCAGTACCATCATCATTATTAGCTTCACCTTCTTGCTGGTCCACTTCATATGGAGGATGGGGTAGAAAACACCTATCACACCAATCAATATCAATAACTTCTTGATAGCAAAGTAACCCTAGCATTTAGGGGATCGGGTAACACTCTTACTTCATGTTCTTGAGGATGTCTATTTACAGACCCCATGGGTTCTTTCCCTTTATCATCTACCCTTTGATCACCTCTAGGATGATTGGAAAAATTTTCATGGTTTTGTGCTCTTGGTTGACCTTGTGAAGTTTTCCCAATTCCTTTCTCGGCTCTTGCCAACTTATATGAGATTTCTTTGACCCGTGCAAAAGTTTTCACAACCTCCTCTAAATCAGCACCCTTGCTAACTTGAGGTTTTCGGGGTTTATCAACTTTACAACATCTCTCATGAGAGGTTTCCCAATTTCTTTGATACCGTTTTCAATTTGAAGTGCCGTGGTGAAAGCTTGTCTTAGATTGGTAGGGTTCTTGTCTCTTAGGTAATAATCTACCTTTTTATCAAATGCATTTGCATATTTTATTAAACAAGGCTGATCACAAGTCCTTAGACTAACGGGAAGCCTTCTCAAAGTTTTGTTAAACCTTGTGTTAAAGTCATGGACTGATTCATTGGGGTTCTTCTTGATATTCTCAAACTTAGACAAGAGAAATCTAGGATCAGTCTTGTCACCATATTACAACCTAAATGCATTCTTCATCTCAATCCAAGAATCAATTGAATTATTAGGTAGAGCCTTGTACCAATCCCTAGCATCCTCTTCTAGTGTATGAATGAACAACTTAATATACACATCTTCAAACTCTATTTCAAACTCTTCCATCATATTAACAAAAAGTTTGAGATGTTGATCACCAGTTATAGCATTATTACCTTGGAATTTTGGCAATCTATTTCTGACATCTTGTGGGACAACATTTGGGTAACCATCCATTCATCTAAAGTCTATAGGACCAAAGGTGTTAACAAAAAATGGAGGTCTAGGCTAAGCCATATTGTTTGGTGGAGGTGATCTTAGGGGTGACACAAGCTGATGAGGAGTGCAAGGTCTTTGGGGCTCAAGAATGTGATTCACAAGACTGGTATTCTCTAAGTGCTGATTTTATTGGAAAGTTTTATTTGAATTGAAACACAAAGGTGCAGATTGGAGAAGGAACTTACCAGGTACAATAGAAGGACCTTCACTAGTTGAAAAAAACAAGTTTATGAAATGATTGCTTGAATCAGAATCACTTGAAGAAGAGTGATAATCCTCTACCAAAGGCTGATCTCTCTCACCAATGGATATATCTTTTCCTGATGTTTGGCCTTAAATAACCTTCCAAACTCTTTTCCCTTCCAACTATGAGTTTCTTGAATCTATAAACAAATTCTTAGCAGAGTCTCTAATGAAGAGAGATATTCTTCCTTCTAGTTTTGCAGAGATTAGCAACATGAAAGTAAATTACAGAAAGGTTAAGACACTGGTACTTATCAAGATCAGAACAACATGGAGTTGCTACTAAGGAATTTCACCCTAGTTGTGCAAATGCACTAAAATACTCTGTCAAATATCTATCAAAGACCTTGAAAATATTTCTAAACTTTATAGATCGAGACCTTCCTTTATTTGAATTTATCAAGCACAAATGAAGATGAAGTGCCCTCTTGTTGGAAACTGATAAAATTTATAGGTAGAACTTATATCTTCACTCAATCCTTACAAATCTGATTAGAAAATGATACTCAAATTTGAATTTGCACATAAATCATAGAAGAATTAGTACCAGGGATCTGAATTACTGAAATACTGAATAATGTCCACGATAATGGCTTTCGGTGTTGTTGATGGGATAAATAGACATGGACTGGAAAATGAATCAATAAATCAATATTAGCAATGCAAATTATTTCCCAGGAAATTCAAAATAAGTCCTTGCGTAGTTCCATTAAGGTGTTGGTGCTTAGATTTAATATCCTTCACAACTTGAGCAACATCATGGATATTACAAGACATTCAAAGGAAGATAAATGATATATATGTCATTTTGTATACGGGAAAGAAATTTATCGACTTTGTTAGCACTCAGGCTTTGAATAAGTGGGTAGCACCTTGAAAGGATTTTGATCTAATCCTCACTATTTTAGGTTGTGCCTTTCAACCAAGGTAAGAGAACCTATATTGCAGCCTCTGTTTTGTGAAGGAGGTGGAGATATCCTTATACTGTGCATATTGTATGGAGATGGCCTTGGGAAAACATGATAAATTTTCCATTATTCAAACTCAACAGAGCTGTCACTACTAAATGAAGGAAATGCTTTCAAGACAAGGCTGAGGCTGCTAGAAACATGGTGTGATCCTGATTTGCTTTGTGCATTTTTATAAATGGATTGTGTTCTTTTGTTGACACACAATGAAATGTAGGGTAAGTATGGGGTAGGATTAGTTATCCTAAATGAAATTTGTGGTGGGAGATTTTAGAAAAGACTAACCAAAATTTTCCAGATTCTTTGAGGACCTTTGTAAGAAATTTGTAACACCTAAACAATAGAATGCTTCAAAGGGGTTAAGGTACTCCTTTAACCAGGATATGTGCACCAAATGGAGGCATAGATCTACACTTTTCCACAAAATATTTGACAATTTACCACAAAATATTGAAGCGGATGAACCAAAAAGTATCCAAAAATATCTATTTTATCATGACCTAAGGTGCACCCAAAGGTTTACAAACAATCTTAGAATTCAAGGAAGGTAAATTGATTTTAAATTTGTTTATCTCTTTATCAAATGAAATATCTTCTAAATGTGAGACTGCATATGCCACTAAACTATCAACAAGAAATGAGACCATGTATGATCAAGAAATATTTTAATCACAAGACTATGCAAAAAGAGGAAGAAACACAAATTGAAAACATTCGAAACATAAGTGCATGAAAATTTTGCCAAGAGACAACACAAACTAATCCAGAATGACAAAATTTACCAGTAGGGGAATGTCACAAGAAAAATATCAAAGCTTATTGATGGATTTACAACTGAAACCAACTCAACATGATACAAATCGATGCAAAAGGAATTAGAAATGGTTCTCGGGTGGTTTCTTAGAGAATGGGCTTCTTCTAGATTTTCTCATAAATTTATAAGTTTCTCCAAGCTTTTACATGTCTCAAAACATGCATTATATAACTTTAAATTACATTCAATCCTTATTTCCAAAGAAATAATATGCCCACATCAATTTTGTTACAAAATTCCAACATGATTCGAGATAGGGACATTTAAAAAAATTACAACAAAAGTTGCTAGTTGTTTCTAAAATGGTGAATCATTAGAAATCCTTCATCATTATCCATTGTAGAGGAGCGATTTTTATTCTCCAAGCATTGGACCCCTTTCATTTCATCATTTCATCCTTATCATTCCAAAATTTGATTATGTAACTTTATAATTTGATATTTCACGTTTTGCATAGGCCTGAGTAAAATTTATTTCAAAAACACCTCAAATCTGTAAATTAATCCCTAAAACCACTTGCATTGGTCTTTGCAGGCACAAACAACATGAATTCACCAAAGATTCGATGAAAAATGATGCAAAATTTGCATTTCCACACTTCTGGAGCAAAAATGGCGACCCAAAATGAAAATGTACGATTACCATTGATTTGACCATTTTCCTTCAATTTGGGCCCCTCCATGTGTAAAAATATGATTGGGAATGAATTCGGGCTCACTTTTTGACTTTTTAACATTTTTAGAAAAATGGAAAATTTGACTTTTTCTCCACCCCTCCACCCTTGAAATTTGGTGATGACACGTGGCATATGGTGGGTCCCATTGAAATTGCACTTCAATTCTACCCATTTCCACCCTTTTTGGAATTTGGAATATTTTCACTTTTTTCCTATGGGCCCGCACCTCTGCCTCTATCCTTGACACATGTCATCCTCTCTATCGCTAAAAATCCATGAGGCTTATTTCATGTTTTAACCCCTTTTTTCGCTGAGAGAAAATTTTCAATTTTGCCTCTGTAGGCCCATGCCTCCGGTTCCTTCCTTGCCACGTGTCGGTTGTTGGTTCCTCGTGAGCCACACCTCAAATTTTCATTATAAATATTTTTTTGCAAAAAGGAAAAAATTCCCTTTTACCTCCGTTGGCCCATCGACCCGCTCTACCTGCCACGTGTCTCCCTATGGCTCATTCGGACCCAGCTGGCTTAATTTTTTTGTTCTAAGTCCTTTTGCAAAAAGGGAATAATTTCCCTTTTGCCTCCACGGACCCGTCGACCCACACCTTCCTCTACACCTACCACATTTCCACCCCTTGCTCCATTGTGGACCCACATGATTTTCCACACCCTTTTTCCCCCTTCGCAAAAAAGGAAAAATTTGCCTAAGTTCCCCGCCTGCCTTCCATCCCACCTTGGCATAAGAACATGACACGTGTCCTCCTACAGAGTTACAGGGGTAATTTTGAATTTTATCCCAAATCCAAAAACACTAAGTTTTGCAAAGAAACCTCACCGATCCTTGTCCAACCGTAGAAGTGGCCATGCGGGAGATGTCAATTGAGCTTAATTTTGGCAGGTCGAAATGATACCCGTCGTCAAAAAACACATAAATCACTAAGGATGTCTGAATTCCATTTTTTTCTTCGTGGTGAAGGATTTTTGTCAAAAAACATATGGGAATTGGTTTGAAAAATTTTCAACCATGTGGAAGGATTTTTTAGGGAAAATGAGTACAAAATGAGAAAATTCAAGCTCCATAGGCCGGAAAAATGGAAAAAATGACAGAGACCTATGGATTTGTAAATCTAGGGCATAAAACAGAGCCTACATGTATTTTTCTTTCAAGTTGGGGAAAAATAATAAGTTTATGAGCCATTTAAAGCATTCAATCTGGATGGGGAAACTTGCAGACCACCAAACTCAAAGAAAAACATTTTTTGAGTATGTAGAACAAAGGGGAAAGATGGGAAAATAACAAAGGATCAAAATGGACACCAACAGGGGGATATAAAGAAGATGGAGAATATAAATCACCAAAAATATATGGACCATTTATTTGAATTCGTTCATTAATTGTATTATCATTACTATCTTTGATGTACTAAGTATCCTTCAAAATTTTAATAGGCGACCATCATGAGTTAGTTGTGAACATGACAAAAGATTCTTTTTAAGCTTAGTGAAAAATACAATTTGTAAATTTTAGTTTTCCTTTCTCTATTGCTTCTAAAGATGAGTTATCACCAAGATACACACGTTCATTGATTTTTGTAACATCAAATAAAGAATTGGAAATACCAAGTCATATGATTTGAAGCACTTGAATCTAGAATCCATTCATAATTAGAGGAAGTATAAAAGAAACATATAATGCAATAGTTTTAGGAGCATCATTAGAACTATCCTTTTTCCTTAAATTATATTTAGATGAGACAATCTATTTATGATTTTTATGGATAGGTTTCTTAGATTTAAACTCTTCCTTTTTATGCCCAAATTTTCCACATTTGTGACATTTACCATTAAATATTACATAAAAATGTTTAGAAGTAAAACTTTTCTTATCAACAAATGAAGATTTAGATCTAAAATTTTGATCAAATAAGGGATTATGTGGTTTGAACTTCAAATTCTGAGCAAGAATTTCCTAAGAGGCATTATCCTTAGAGTCGAAGTTCATCATCACTTGTTCTTCCTATATCAGAAGAGAAATCAAAGTATTTAAATTAGGTAATTCATCTTCATTATGATATTTAGAGTTTAGGATATAAATAAAATTCCTAAATCTTTCATGTATATTCAACTAAACAATAAAGTAGATTATTTTTTCACCAATTAAGTCACAATTGCATCCATCTAATTGTGCTTTGATATTTTTAATTTTGGCTAAGAAATTAACTACTTTTTCATATCCTTTCATAGGAGACATAATTAATTCTAAAAAGGTTAAATAATCTTAGATAAGTTTGTACCTTTGTGCATGGATTCTAATCATATCCATACCTCTCTAGGATGTTCGATATTACCAATGTGTAGAAGATATTCATCGTTCACATTGTGCAGGATCATGGAAAGGGCCTCCTGCATATGTTGTGAGAATGCATTCATATTTTTGCATTCTCTTGATGACCAGTGGGCACAAGCTCAGTTCCTAAAACAATCATCCAGAGTTTCCTCACCATAAGTTTTGATTTGACCCTGATCTTCCAAATATTGTAATTTTCTCCATTTAGGATCTGGGATTTATCAAGGTAAAAGAAACTAGATGCCATTGTCTTTCAAATTTCCTAAAACACATACCCCATTATGATATAATGCGCCACTAAGTTAGAAACATATTAATCGAAAAAATGACAATACCCATATTTTATGATAAAAAAACTTGTATTATTTCATTAAAAAATCAAGTATTATATATATATATATATATATATATATATATATATATATATATAAAAGAAATAACTATTTTTTAAAAAATACAATCATAAAAATATTAATAGAACCAGATATAAATTTATAGATCTAAAGAAACTATTTGACCATAACTAATTATGTCATTAAAATGCATACTAATTAACTTTCCATAATCAAATAATAACCCGCATTATAAAGGGATCGGCATTATACCCAGACCTATCATAAAAAAAAATTTATGACCATATAGAAGTGAAGATGAAACCCCTAAGAATGCACAACTTCAAATTTTTTAAAAGTGTTAATGAAGATAAAGATTTGGCCAACTTAAATTTGACGTCTAAATGACTGTCATTCTACCTTATTTTTGGTCTTTCGTGATGGTCATTTGACCGTCAAATTTAACACAATGAAAATTACCTGTGTATTTCCAGAATATGAAATTTCATAATTTCTTCTTTTGTATAGTTTTAGATAGATTATGTTTATAAATTATAATAAGATATAAAAACTATAAAATATATATTTTAAAAATAGTTTATATAATATAAACTATAATGATCTTTATTCTATAGTAAATTTTTATTTAAAGAATATAGTTATAAAAACTATAAACTTATATTTTTAAATCAATCCCTATTAGAGGGGGGTCCAAAGGACACGGGCATATTATTTTGAAAAAATAAGGTAAAAATAATAAGAGAATTTTTACCAGGTGCAAGGAGATTTTGAATCACATGAGAGTACAAATTAACTTGGAGATTTACAAAGGGGACAAGTAATTTCACCCGACCAATGAAATAATTTGAAATCCCTATTTTCATGAAACTTGTCTCCTCCCTTCATTTACTCTTGAATTTTTCCTTTTAAAACAATTACATTCCATATAATTAAACCAATAGAGAAATAGATATATTTCATATATTAATTTACCCTTACACCGTATGTGATTTATCACATGCATGTAAACCCTTTACACCTATGTGCAATCACATTAATTCCTCAAAAAACATTCAAAAAATTGGGGAGAAGGGGCTCAATGATTTTTAAATACCCTTCCGGGTTGGTTGAAAAAACCCATACAAAATTAAATAAATTAAATACAAAAACATTTGATCTAATCTATTTAATTTACCTCACTCTGTTACCATGATAGAATTTGAGGATTCTATTAACGTAGATTTAATCAATTAAATTATACAACATTAATAAACTATGAAATATTAAATCAATAAACATCACACTATATTGCATAACAAATAAAGAAATACTTACAGAAATTAAATAACAAATGACATAGGATTTATAGTGGAAAACCCGAAGGTAAAAAACCACTGTGAAAAGTAACCTTTATTATAGAGAACCCTTTTACATCTAGTAAATTACCTCCTCCTTTAGAAACCCTAATCACAAGGGTAAAAAAACCTTTGATATATATTTTTCAATATATGAGGTGATTTGGTATGTCTCTCGACCCACCTTTTCAACCTAAATGGTTGACACATATACAAGGGTTTAAAATATTTAATAATAGAAATATAACTATTTTTTATTATTAAATGTTTAATCTAAAGTATATTCCTAGGTTTGAATATTTAATAATAGAAATCTAAATATTTCTTATTATTAAATATTTAACCTATAGTATAATGTTGGACCCATATTTAATCAAGGGGTGGCCATCCCACTTAATCACTAAGTTTAAAAACTTTCCTCGTGCACACTCTCGGTGCATTTGCATTCCTCCCAGTAGTTGTTAGACCCTAAAATATTGGCTAAGTACTAAGAGGTGTACGTGCATAGGGTTAGTAGATAGAAGGACACTCGAGGAAAATATTGCGGGAAAAAGGGGTTTAAGAAGGGTTTAAGTGAAACCAGGGCATGCATGAGAGGTAGAACAAGGGTTTAAAGGACTTAGCCATATTTGGCATCATGGAGTCACTTGAGGAAAAATTTGAGAACTTGACTAGGCATGATAAGTGGATAAGGTTCCACTGGAACCTTGGAGGTCAAGAAAAGTATATTCCACATAGGGAATATTCCCAGAGGCATCATTATAGTTAGTGGAAAGTTTTCAAAGAGGATAAGAATTCACCAATAGAGGACCACATCGACATTTGGCACATGATCTTATTAGGAGAAAGGTCATGGAGGTGTTCAATGATCTTATTTAAAGAGGTTCTTGGGATAGGAACATATATAGAGTGTAAAGGAGAGCGAGAGAAAGAGAAGGAGAGGAACAGAGTTTGCAGAAATGGTAAGAAATGCTAAGGTTTTGGAGTTCATATCGCTAGAGTTTAGAGTACTTAGTGCTAGAGGGTTGTAAGGGATACCATTAAGTATATGTGTGGGTATTGGGATGTGTAATAAGGGATATAATGAGGAAAATCATAGTTAGGATGTCTAACAATATAGGTTTGTCAGGGTTGAGTCTCTATCGTTTGATGTATATGGTCTGAGATGACTCGTTTGAATATAATATGGCTGCCATAACTCTATTAAATCAATATACATGGATCTATTATGTACAACTTTCTTATGGGTGTAAACCCTCATGTTATTTGGCTTATCATGACTCAGATTTGGTTTCTTGTGCTTCTTACAATGTTTATTTAGCTTTTTTGATGCATTGATGTGTAGATCTGTTAGTTATATCTTCTACCTTTTTGAGTAGATGCATGTACTTATGTTTTTACAAATAATCCTCCATTAATGGTCGAACTCTCTTGTGAACCTAACATAAAAAGAGGGTCTTGGCATCCGTGCATGCCTCAAGTGAGTGCCTAGTGTATGTTAGATGATAGGCCAGCACGTTTGGGGTTAGAAAGAAGTATTTAGGGTAAAATAATGACTACATCTTAGTTCCATTTCTAGGACCTATTTTGAAGCTATCGTGAGTAGTTGACCTCTAATAATAGTGTCGAAACGTAGCTCAAAAAAATGGAGGATGAGTTTTCTTAGAGGTTCAGTATTGGATCTAAGTTTTATGCATGAAAATGGGTGGAGGAGAACTTGTATCATGAAATCTATGAGACATTATTCTGTTGTTTCCCAATAGAGTTGTATGAATGGATACCAACATATGCATAAAGGATAATTTGGTAATATAGATCTCATGTTTGGAACTAGGAGGAATATCAATAGTTACATGATGTCAATCTAACATGGACCCTTGATTTTGATCACTTGGAGGAGTAGAGTGTTGACTAGCTATACCCTCGAATATGCTATTTCTATGTATTATTTCCCAAATATTACTGAGTTTCAGTTCTCGAGGGACCCTAGAGGATGGTTCTTACATGCTATCTCACTAGTTATCAAGATCCTGTTCATTACTTTGAGTTTGGAAGCCTTTGCCATGGTGGCTAAATTCCCATTAGGCACGAGTACGGAAGGCTGGCATGTTAGAGGATGGTGGACCTTGTAGAAGAAATGGAGATAGAGGAGAGGCACCTTGAGTATAATGAAGCTCAAGATATGGATTTGGAAAGACAATGCGAAGCTGAAAAAGTGATGGATTTATAGAGGTAGGCTTTACAGGAAGGATTTGATGTTCACGCGGAGGACGTGGAACATGAGCAATTTGAGCTACCCCATCTTGAAAAACATGGAAGAGAAACCCCCTCAGCTTCTTGAAAGATCTCTTCATATGAAGAAATGAGAAGATTTGTAGGCATACATCTTGACTGAAATGGATACCAGACACTAGCATTTATTTTTCTAGTTCCTAAGATAAGTTTTGATAATCAAGTTGGTATTAGTATTCGTAGTCGAGTGAAACCTAAGAGGTATAATTTTTAATTTAGTACATCTATGGGTGCATAGTTATTTCATTTTTTGGAAGTATTTCATCGGCACAAAATTTGGGCAATTTTAGGATCATAAGGTTTGAGTATCGTGCACAGGAGTGGCACGAAACACATCTAGGAGTGGCTCGGTATCAAATATTGTTAGCGTGTAGTTTAGCATGACGGTGGGTTCGCGAGGTTACAACTACATTCGGCCCCTTGCCTACGATAGGAGGAGAATCTAGTGGAGTGCATGTAGGAATTCACATTAGTGGATCTAGTGGATCTGGTGGTGGAGGTAACATCGAGAGATAATCAAAAACTTGGATCTAGTGGACAAGGTCCATAACACCATCAATATGTGTTTTATGAGATGTCACTCAACTTACCTAATTAAAAGGTATTGAGGATGTCGCAGAACATATACACAAGTGCAAGTTACTATGGAACGCATGAAGGAGATCACTTCCTTTGAATGGAAGGATAGTAATTTTACAACCACATTATAAGGACACGCACATAGTTGGTATAGGAAGTATGATCCTCGAAGAAGGCGATGATGGAATACATTGCCTTTGCATAATTTTTTTGAAATAGTTCAAAATACCTAAGTTTGAATAGAACATCGTCAACGCATTGAAGGAAATTCATCAAGGAATGATGAAGAGTGTTCAAGAGTATGAATCACATTTCAAGACTCTCCTATCCAAGTTATCTTATGAAATTCATCCTTCGGCAGCATGCTCAATGTTTTTCACGGGTCTTATCACACCATTCAAGAGGAACTTTCACATAATACTTTAACATATTTTTGTGAGGCCTTGAAGGCTACCTTACATTCTAAGACAATAGGAAGTATTGATATAAGAGTTAGTCCGTTCCTAGAAGTTGAAATTGATGTAATGGAAAAGTAGCTACATAAATTATCTATGAACTCAGATCATGAGACTTAGAATGGGTTATGGTGTAGGGATTTTGAGGTAGAAGGGAATACAAAGGAAAATTGTCCTCAAAGATTGGTATGCGTAATGATGGTGGACTATGAGATTTTCCACGGAGATCATGATGCAAGTAGGTTCCTACTTTACTACATCGTGCAATCCATAAGAATGTGTCTTTCTATTGAAATATTTTCACCTCTACTCTCATGACACAAGGGATTATAGATTGATTTAGAAAATACAAGACATTATTGATACTAGTGTGTGCTCGACTAGTATTGCAAATAGTTACGAGGATGAGGTCATCATTATGAATGGCACGTAGATGGAGGAATCGTAGAAGAGGCATTCACGGATGCTTTAGAGGTTGTGACAACTACGGAGGAAGAAGAAGTGAGTTCCCATGTGGAACCTTTTACAAGCTGTGGGTCTAGGGAACACTATAAGCATGAATGTCTTGATCTACTATAGTGTTCTTATTATGTAAAGAAGAACAAGTATGAGGAGTGCCCGAATAATTTAAACACATGAGCCGGAAGAAATAGAAAGATAAGGGTGATGGGATGGAGAGTGTAAAGCATGTTGATCAATATTGGATTCCTAGAATGGCACACGAGTTAGCATTAGAACTTGTACTTGTGATGACATGAGCTGAAGTTACACGTATCGGGAAATACCAAAGTAGAGACCATTGATTACAAGAGAAGAGATGGTATATGGGATGTATCCGGACACTACCCATTAGAAAGAATCCTATCAAGATACCATTGACGTAATTAGAAGCCCTCAATGGGAAATTCAATGTCTAAAAGATCAATCTAGGAAGTAGGAGTAGAAGAAAAGTGTTGAGTTCCCTCGATCGGATATAGATGATGCCAAAAGGTGTGTAAGATGTTGCACCACGAGAATATCATTCTTCTATTAGGATAATGGTCGAGAGGTAAAGTACCAAGCACTAGAGGAGAGTGAAAGAGGAAGGTTTGCATGCTAACCTTCATCATAGCCTTGAATATGATAAGGAGATTACCTTGAATGCATTAATTTATGGATGGCTCTGAGTAATATTCTAATTGACACGAGCACAAAATTTAATGTTCTCACCCTAAATGCATGGTATCAAATGGGAAGGCCCCATTACATCCATATTCAAATGTGTTGTATACTGCTAATAAGACAAAGGAAATTCCCATTGGTGTTCTAAAGAGTGATTATATCAATATCCAAGGAAAAATTCACTAGAGACTTAAAATTCTTAGCACTTGGTGAGGAGAATAATGTTCCAATGTTACTTGGTCACCCACGGTGTTATAAGAACAATGCTAACTTACATTTAAATAATGGGTATATAAGTTTTGAGAATAAGGAGGAATGTGTTATCATTCCTTTAATGGATGGGAATTCAATGCCCTATAGTGAGCCCTTTGGAGAAGAAGACCTAGAAAGAATCTATGTGTGCACTATCAAGGACCCTGAAGTTGTGAAACCAACAAAATAAGGAATTATTCAGTGGGAAGATACTCAATTTGTAAGTGATATAACTACTGTGGCATGTGAAAATTTTGTGCATGGGACATATGAGTTAGTCGGAAGGTATTTAAGAGGTTCTTTGATGAGAGTAACAAAGGAACACTCAGTCAGGAACTTGGGAGGAAAGAATTTTCCAGGTTACATTGGGGGATTCAACCATGATGTTTTCCTACAAGAAATGGAGACCCAGTGGAGATGTGATATCAAAAGGAGAAGGATGCTTAACTATAAATTTCTTAGGATGGAAACACATTGGTGGACGAATCATCACAATAACCTTTTAGAGTGGTGCAAGGTGAGAATTGCATTCTCTATTAGTTTTATTTAAATTAATGCATGTATTGTTATACAAGATTATCATGGGAAGTAACCTTCCTCATTTAACTTATAGGCATGTGAGAAGGCTGGATGGAAGGTACGAAAGCATTACCTCCATATTTATGGTTGCATAAGATTTAATCCACCTTACAAGGCTACATGTGTGCATGGTACATTCACTCGAGATATGCATCATTAGAAAGTAAAGCTGGTAGGAATTGAAGGCTGATCTTCTTCAATATTTTGAATATTAGAGTACTAAGCCATTGGTGAATGAGGCACTACAGGTTGTTAAGTACCTAAATATGGGAGATAGTGCCATGGCAGAGGATAGAATACTATAATTATTGGGTAAACCTGGCTTAGTAGTGCACTTTTATGAGGAAGAATCGGAGGAGATAAAACTTGATCATCATGCATGCATGGAAAAGAGAAAGAAAAGTTGGTCTATGTGATCGATGGTGAAAAGAAGAAAAATTATATGTTAACAATATTATTGGTATGCACGAGGTTATCGATAGTGCTAATGAGAAACCACACACCTACCATGAACCCCTAAAAACCAAGAAGGTAAACATTGGTTTGGAGGCGGAACCTAAGGAGGCTACTATTGGAGATTACTAGAAAGAAAATGAGGTTTTGAAGATCATTGATCTATTGCATGAATTTTAGGATTTTTTCCACATGAGTACCATGAGATTAAAGGAGTTCACCACTCCTTGGGCCAAATAATGATCAAATTAAAGGAAGATGCATGCCCAATTTGGAAGATACCTTATCTAATGAATTTGAATATTCAAGTCAAAGTTAAGGAGGAGATTGACAAGATGATCACATCAGGCATCATTGAAGTTGTTGAAGAATCATAATGGATAAGTCCAATGGTCATCAACATTAAGAAGGATGGAAGGATAAGTATTTGTGTTGATTATAGAGATTTGAATTCGTTATGTGTCTTTGACCATTTTCTAACAACATTCACCGAGGAGATCCTAGGAGTAATTGAGCGTGAAATGTATTCTTTCATGTATGGCTTCTTAGGATATCATCAACTTAGAATTGTAAATGAGGACAAAGAAAATACAACTTTCACCACTAAATGGGGAATTTTTACCTACAAAGTCATGTCTTTTGGACTAATAAACGTGCATGTTGTGTTTTCATGCATTATGGTTTAGGCATTTCGAGACTTCATCTACAAGTTTCTACAAGTCTACCTGGATGACTCGAAAATATATGGATTAGTGAGGGACCATTGTGACAATATAAATATGATGTTTGAGAGATTTTGGTAGTTGAGTATATCCCTTAACATTAAGAAATGTGTTTTCACTTCTCGAGTTAGTACCCTATTGGGGCATATCATATGTAAGGAAGGCTTCCTAGTGGATCTTGCCAAACTTGTCTTTATTGTGGGATTGGGGGAACCTACCAAAAAGAGTGTGGTATATGGATTCCTTGGGCATATGAGGTATTACCATAAATTTATCAAGGGGTATGCTAATATCACCATGCCATTGAAAAAGTTCTTTGAAGAATAAAAGTACATTTCATTGGGGAGAGGCGCAACAAATGGCGTTTGCTAGATTGAAGAATAGGCTTATCACTGGGCCCATATTACACTTTCCTTCTTAGGATAAGCCATTCCATATACATGTTGATGCTTCAGGGATGATGATTGGAGAAATCTTATCACAACCTGGAGAGGGAATTGCTGACCACCCCTTGTCTTTACTAGTAGGAAGCTAAACCCAGAGAATAGAACTATACTACTACTTTTGAGCACGAGGCATTGTCAATGATCTACGTGTTGTTAAAATTTAGGTAGTATCTATTATCAACACCCTTTATATTATACATGAACCACATGGCATTGAAGTACTTGGTAAACAAGAATGTTCTACAAGGAAAATATGTCAGTGGGTCCTACTATTTTAAGAGTTTAAGTTTAAGGTTGTTACAAAATTGGGTAATATTTATTTTGGTCCCGACCATTTATCAAGGATTGACTTAGGAGAGGACACACAGAGCAATAAGGATATAATTACAGATGCACAACTATTCAAATTGTAGTGCATGTCATCCGACTTGGAAGATTTTTTTTTCAAAATGACTCTCTTTGCGCTAGAGAGAATGAAGACTTTGGAAAGGAAACATTTATCCATACATGTCATGCCCTATATGCTAATTAGTGGATACTTATACAAGCTAGGCCATGATGAGTTTTTTTCACCAAGCTTCTTAGAGCATGAGCGCATTACAATCATGGAGAAAGCATATGGTGGAATTGTAAGAGGACACTATGTAGGGAATGTAACCGCATGAAAGATCCTTCTAGCAAGAGTTTTATGGGAAACGGTTTAAAAATATTTTATTGAGTATTGTAAGTCTGTGACCATTCAAAATGCCTTGGTAAACAAGGGAAAAGAGATGAAATTCCATTAAGAATGATTTCCAGTGAAGAACCATTCAAGAAATGGACAATTTACTACATAGGCCCTATTTCTTTAGTCGCATGAAGGATAGGTTCACACTATATCATTGCATGCACATATTAGCCTTATAAGGTGGGAAAATATAATCGGTGGTGACAATAGCTAGGTTCTTGTGGGAAAATATAATCAACAGATATGGATGCCCATTAAGCTTAACAAGTGATAGGGGTACTCATTTCTTAAATGAGACAATTAGAATCTTATTGGAAAAATTCATGGTAGCCCATCACAAGACTACCCCTTATCACCCACAAGCTAATGGGACTACTGAGGCATTTAAAAAAATTATGAATCACATGTTAACCAAGATTTGTGATGTGGGAAGAAAGGATTGGGATGAAAAAGTTTCTGTTGTGTTATGGTCATATTGGACTACTTATAAGAGACTAAACAAGGCCACACCTTTTCAATTGGTGTTTGGTATGGAAGTTTTGTTACATGTTGAATTCATGTTACCATCGATGCATATATCTTGTACAGGAGGGTTAGATGATGAAAAAAAACTTGAGGAGAGGATTTATAAGTTGACATAGTTAGATAAGAGGCAGGCTATTACTCACTGGAGTTAGAAAACAAAAAAATCCATACAGAAAGCATGACATGATAGACACATCAAGAATAATTAGATTGAGGTTGGGAAGATGGTTCTATTATATGATTCCAATTTTCTGTACCATCCTGAGAAATTTAAAGTCCATTGGATGGGCCCATACATTGTATCCTATATACTTGATTCAGGCACTTGCCAATTATAAGCGCTTGGATGGATCATATTTTCTAGGCTATTTTAATGGAAGTAGGTTAAACCCCTACTGTAAATAATTCTCCTTTTTGTTTGTAAATAAGGCAGTATTTTTAGTTATCCTAGGTTTTTCTTTGATGTAGTTTCCTTTCTTTGTGTTTCCCTTTCTTGTTGCTTTTTTGTGCATGTTTGTGTGTTGGTAGCCACTTATTATTTTCAAAAAAAAATTGCGTAGAGGACCACACATCCATTTTTGTGTGGGGTGGAGTGATGTGACAAGTGTTGGAAGCTATGGTTGTGGATGGCCCGGGTTGAAAAATAAAAAACATGTGGATTGGAAGATTGCATGTGGAAAAGGTGAACATAAGGGAAGGATGGTGTCAAAAGGCTTTGAGAAACCATGTATAAGGGTAAAAATGTAGGAGAAACATGAGGTAGGTAGCAGAAATAACTTGGTCTAAGACATAGAGGAAGAATTGACTTCGGCATAGGAGAAAGTGCAAAGAACTCTATGGTTGAGATAGTTACGTGCCAGAAGGTTGTGAAAGTGTTTGCATAGGATTGAGCGTGATGTAAAATCACTTTGAAGGTTGGCGTTGGAAAAAACCACCTTTATTGCAAAAGTATGTTTGTAGGTAGCATGGAATTTATTACGGGCACAAAATTTATAAATAGAAGATAGGGGGTGAGTTATTTTCTACATTTTATTTTAATTTATCAAAAGAGCTCTCACAAACTAGGGAATCCTTGTAATTTTTTTTTGAGAAGAGTTTAGAATATTTGTGTGCATAGCTAGTTTGATCAGCAAACTATAAGTGGAAAGGAGTAAATGGTCGTAAGAGGAGAAGGTGGTGTGGAAGAATCCCACGGGTGTTACGCCATCTTGCGGAAAAAGGGTTTTCAAGTTTAGGTTGTATAGCTAAGGCACGAGGTTTAAAGGAATTTTTCAAAGGTGTGGAGACATGAAGATGGGAAGAGCTATGACTAGGAGAGAGGAATAAGTTTCAAGGACACGAAAAAGGAATGAAACCAAGGAAAGTAGAAAATGTTTCACCGAAGAAGGGAAATGGAAAGGGAAAAAAATTTGTTTATATTAGTTTCAATGAAGAATGGTACATGGAAATGTAGTACCCTGATGGCATATTACTTGGTAAATAATGTGTGTCTCATGCCAAGAAGATGGTCGATAGTGATTACAAACATCGAATGAGAACCACATAAAATGAAATGACACTAGAACCGGTTCTCCCTACAGAGAAGAGGACACCAAATGGAATGCCCATATATAACAACGAGGTAAAGGTGAAAATGGAGAAGTCTGGGTTGTTATAACTCTACTAGTTACCCTATTTTAGCAAGCTTTGAGTGACTCTACCGAGGTTTATGTCACATGTGCATGAATACCACTTATATTTCATAGGTTAGATTATAGGCATAACCCTACAACTATTTTCTAAGTTCACCCTTTATCTTTGAAGGAGATTCATTGAACAGTGATTTGGAAGACAAGGAATCCATTAAGAAGACCGTTGAGGCTTATGACTATAAGAAGGTTTTATGCTACTTCGACATTTCTGTAATTATTGACCCGGTGATGAGGATGGCCACGTACTTGGTTATAAAGTTTAATGGGAAAGAGAGATGGACACAAATCAACAGGGCGAGGTTGAATATGTGTCACAAGATCTTAAAGGGGACCATTTATAACCTCTCATATTTTATTACATAGGATATCATAAACACCACGTGTGATGGGGAGAAGATCATGTTTGGTAATGATATCCTCATCATTTTATTTTATGAGGCCGGAGTTCCTGATGGGTGGGATAATTTTGTTAGGGAATACCTAGATGAGAACCCCTCCCCCACCAAGATATTTAAATAGTATACCTGTGACACCATGATGACCGCTCATAAGGTGCACTTGGAAAAGTGGTATAAGTGGATGCATGACACATTAGGGGATAAATGGAGACTACCTGAATAGTTTCCTTCACTAGTACAAGGAGAGGTTGAGTTCACTATATACCAGCATTTTTACATTGACATATTTACTTTGGTAGATGGCACCAAGAGTCCTTAGTGTAAATTTCCTTTCTCCTTCACAACGTAGTACTTCTAGGCTGGGGTTAATCAATTCAAAGAGGTGAAGAAACTCAGATTTTATCTAAGTGTAGTAGATCAATACTACCACGAGTTGTATAGGAAACTAATATACCCCAAGAATCACACCTATGTGGAGAAGTATGTCTCCCATGATGTACACATGTTAAAACTAGTAACATTACCTATTGTAGGGAGGATAACAATGAGGGTTTATTTGTGTATAAGGCCTAAGTATGAAAATGGAACTTATATTGAAGATTATGTCTCCATTCCTAAGGACCTCACTATATGGAAAAATATTGTGCTAAGGAAAAGAGATAGAGATTTTTCTCTGAGAAAAGATGTTGAACACACAGACATTGCAAATAGTAGGGGCATAGGAGTCATGCACGAGACACAAGTACTTACGTCCATCGGAAGATATCTCATGTGAGAAAAGAGTATCTTTGTAAAAGGAGGAATCACCAAAAAGGAAGAGTCAACGGTAAGGAGAGAGTATCCCAAGAAATAGGTAAAAGAGAAGTACCTTGAATTGTAATCACTAGAAAGGAGGAAGGAGAGGGTGAAAAAGGGTTAGACTCGGGAAAAACAAAAATCATGGAACTCATAAAGGGAAATCAAAATGATGAAGAGTGTGATGAGGCTCATAATTATCTTGTTTACAATTTACATGAGTTTGAGGAAGAAGGAAATGAAGAGAAGGCTTAAAACGAGGGAGGCTCTCACAACAAAGGGGGGAGTGAGGAAGTAAACATGAAGGATTAGAATACCCTGACCCCGAATAAGGAGTAGATGGATAATACTATAGAGATGGAATTGGAAGGAATTATCCAAAAATTGGTGGAGCACAAATTTGAGCAAAGTTCCAAGGAAGACTGAAGGAAATAGAGGAATGTGTGAGTGTGGGAAATGAGTATGGAATCATGGGAGGAGACCCTAGCTTGGTAGTAATATTCCCAAAGGAAGTGTGCACATGTGGAAAGGGCATAGTTATAGCACGAAAACAAGAAATGACGTATATTAATGATCTAAACAAGGAACTATGTACATGCTTCCAAAGCGTTGTGCCCATAAACCAAATCCTTTCTTGGTCTTCTTTTAATGAAGAAGGTGCATACCCACACAAAAGGAAAATGATATTTTGGGCTTATGAGACCCACGTTGATGAACCCTAGTTTGAGGTAACTCGAGATGCATTGATGAAGATACCGGATGGAAAGGGAGTAAAACATTTGATAAATTCCCAACAACTCTCCGATGAGAAATTTGACAATGCACTTAGCAAAGCATCGGTGGTGGTGGAGTCAACAAGAATTTCCAAAACAAGGGGCACGGAGGAAGATCTTGAGAAAAATAATGAGGAGATCATTTAGTGGGATAAAGAGATAAAACAAAAGGAATTGATCAGTGTGTAGTTAAGGCGCAAGCTAAGGGATGAAAAGGAAAAGGTGTGTGAAGTCCATAAGAATATAGAGGCCATTTTAGATTCCATTATCTTGAAGCACCTAGACCTATCCCCACTTGAGAAGAAATACGAGTCAACCATGTAATTCTTAGAAGACTTGACCCACATCCTCACCATGGAAAGGTGACCACTCATGTTAGAGTCAACATAGGAGGTGATTGAACACCAAAAGGTTGAGGAAAATTTAAATATTGGGGGAGATAGTGACTTATTACTTTGAGCTCCTTGCCACAAAGTAAAGACACCGTAGTCATTGTTATGTACCTTTAGTAAAACTTTCTAACCCCATGTGTGCCATCCTATCACCCGGTACCGGGAACTCACTCGAGGTATGTGTGGGCGCCAATCCCTCCTTTATGTGAGCATTGTGAGAAGCTTCTACCATTGATGGAGGATTGTTTGCGAGAATGTGAATATATTTACTTAATTAAAAGAATGGTGGAAGGGAAGCTTACGAGATCCACATATTAACATATTAAATGAAATAAACATCATTTGTAATAAGCATGATGAATCATATCTGATTCATGATAGTCAGTCACGCAACAATAGGGTTTACACCCTTAAACATGATATACAAAACAAACTCTTAGATGTATATTCATTTAGAGTGATTTTAGTAGCCACATTACTATCAAAACAGTCATCACGGACCATACATATCAAAATACTAAGACTCATCGCTTACAGATATTCCCCGGCATGATATTATAACTATGCCTTCCCAGTTCATCCCTTATTACAGACTCTAATGCCATATAGAGGATTACTACATCCTGTAGAACCCTTAGCACTAAGTGCTCTAAACCCTAGCACTACTTTGCAACATTCGGCTAGGCAAAATATTACTTTCTATGCATCCTTTATTATACTCACATCTATCACTTGATCTCCTCATCTCTCTTTCTACTTTTGAGAATATCTCTTTATAGCATAAGTAACCACCACCATGTCTTCTTTCTGAATAGATTGTATGCCAAGTGTCAATGTTGTCCTCTAATGGTGAATGTTTATCCCCTTGTGAAATCTCCAATTTTCTATAATGATGTCTTTTGTTAATATCCCTTGCATGTAATTTTATTTTCTTGACCTCCAAGGTTCTAGGTTGGCACCTTATCCACTCGGTGCACCTAGTCTGGTCACATTTTTCCTCAAGTGCCTCTAGAATGGTGAATATGGCTAGGTCCTATGTATCCAAATTTCTACCTTCTCAGTGTGCACCTTGGTTTCTCCAAAACCCTTCTTAAACATCTAACCTATGCTATTCTCCTCGCGCCCTTCTTTTGACTAGTCCCTCTCACACATGTGCCATTTGGTACTTAGCCAATATTCAAGGCCCAACATCACCCCACACTAAGCTTGTTTTCCATCCTTGGAAACATCCTACTTCTTCAAATAATAATGAATGGTGGAACCCAAAAAAATTTAATGAATATTTAAAGAATGGAATGATGAAGAATGGAAGAAAAAATAATGGAATAATTTGTTACTGCTGCAAGAGGAGTGGGAACTCCTTCCTCACTATCACCTTAATCTTCTCCTAGGCATCTACTTCACCATGCTCTTACTGAAGTAGGTCACCCACTAGAGTGCTCACCTCCTCAAAAATTAATTCATCACCCTTAGCATTCAGCATATCTAAAATTCCTTCTAGATTCTTTCTAAGGTTGTCCAATGCATCCATCATATGGATGATGCGGGGATACAACTTCTTAAGTTGGTTCTTGATCAAACCTCGTAAGGCTTCGATTACTTCCATCTTCTTCTCAACCTTAGAAAGGATTTTATCCCACTCTACCCTATTTCCCTTATTCTTCTCCTGGAATTCTTTCAGATCCACCTCATGTGTAGAAACTAGTATGTTGGCTACTCTATCTTTGTTAGCATAGTTATCATACACAAAGTCAACCATTTGTGCGGTGGTCTACATAATGGTAAGGAGATCAGAATATTGAGTGACTATCTCCTCAATCTTCTATTTATCTTCCTCCTTTTGGCATTCCAATACCTCTTTTCACTGAATCTAATGTGACCATCCACCTCTCCATGGTAAGAATGCGGGTCAAGTATTCCAAGCATTACAAGGTTGAATCATATTTCTACTTAGGAAAGGTCGGGTATAGGTTTTTCAAGACTATATCGTCTTCAATCATCTCTATCTTCTTATACACCTCATGCACCTTCACCTTCTCCTCCCTCAATTCACACCTTTTTGTGAGCTAATCATATCCTCCTCCTTTAGATCCTTTCTCTTCTCAATTATTTATTCATTCTTCTTCTCTAGTTCCTCCTCTAAAACCCTTACTCTGTCATTCCTTCCAAAGAGCTTCACCTCAACCTCTACTTACACTGGTTGAGTGTGTTACAAAATTTCTCATCGATAATTGTTGAGCATTCATCGAGGATTTAATCCTTGCACTCTGGTATTTTCTTCAATGCCCCTTGGTTGACTCGGAATTTTGTCTCATCAACATCGACTCAAAACACCAAGATATAATTTTTCTTATATGAGGGTATGTACCTTTTTCTTCGAATGAAGACCATGTAAGAGTTGGTCTTTAGGCACGATAATTTGGAATAATGTGTGTAGTACCTTAGTTGGATAATTTTATAACCCATCCCTTGCTCCTATGCTACCACCACATTCTTTCCTCCTTTGTGTGCTACCTTAGGAAAGCTTACCACCAGGCTAGGATCTCCACCCATGCTCCCATATTCCTTATCTACACTCTCTCTCTATCTCCTTGAACACTTCATCAACATTGCACTCTAACTCCTATTCTACTAGGTCCTTTATTATGTCCACTACCTCCCTTTCCATGACATCCTCTATCTTCTCGTTGGTGAGGTTTGGGGTCCTTTGATCCTTGGTGTTCACCTCCTCACTCTCCCCCTTTCCTTGAGCACCTTCTTCATCCTCATCCTTCTCCTCATTCCCTTCCCCCTCTAACTCATGTACATTGTACACAGGATCATCTTGAGCCTCTTCACACTCATCATCGATTATTTCACCCATGTAAGCCTCTAGGATCTCTATTTCTTTTGAGTCTGCATTATCTTCTACCTTCTCCTTCTTTCTAACTAGTGATTCTAGTATAGGATATTTTATTTCTCTTCTTCTGTAGGTGACTCCTTGCTTTCTAGAGATTCTTCTTTCATAGGGGGAACCTCTTGCTCTATCACCTCTTCTTCATGTGTCTTCTCCTTTTCTTTTGTAGGGGACTTCTTTCTCCGTGTATATGTGCTTGACCTCGGGCACCGACTCTAGCGTGCCTATAGATTACGTTGTTTGTACACTTGGTGCCTTTTTCTCAGGTGAATCCTCTCTCTCCCCCTTCCTTTGTGTGGCCTTCTTGATTTTTGTAGCATCCTCAGGGATAGAGACATCATTTTCCATAGAGGCATGTGCTTCTCATATTTTGTCCTTATGCACGATACTCTTATTGCAGTTCTTCCAAAGAATAGGAAAAGTTAATGGTTTTATCATATGCAAGTCATGGGAGACATAAATCTCCACATAGGCATGCTTCTTTGGGTATATTAGAGTCCTCTAAAACTTGTGGTAATCTTGGTCCATGAATGTGAGATAAAATCTCAACCTCTTTTTCTCCTTGAATTGGTTAACCCTAGCTTGGAAGTATTGTGCAGTGAAGGAGAATGGTAATTTGTACCATGGGCTCTTTGGGTTGTCTACTTTGAAGTGAACTTGTCAATAATACGAAATGTTGGTACACTAAAAATTTACTTCTCCTTGCACTAGAGATGGTAATTTCTCGGGTATTCTCCACTCGACCCTAAATGCTTCATGCATTCACTCGTACCACATCTCTAGGAATGCCTTGTGGGTAGCCGTCATGGTGTCACAATTATATTTCTCAAATATCTTGGATAGGGAGGGGTTCTCATCTGGGTACTCCCATACAAATATGTTTAGCCCATCGGGTAATCCAATTTCTGAAAACACTATGGTAAGGATGACATTAGCAAACATGATCTTCCCCTATCATGCATGACACTAATGATCTCCTCTAGTATGAATGTTGAGAGGTTGTAGATGGTTCCTTCTGATATTTTCTGGAAAATGTTTAACCAAGACTTGTTGATTTGTGTCCACCTCTCCTGTCCATTCAGCTTGGTCACTAAGTGCATGACCATCCTCATCATAGGGTCATAAATAAGAGAAATGTCAAAGTATCGTGACCTCTTATTATAGTCATAGGCCTCCATAGTTTTCTTTATGGATTGCTTGTCCTCCAGTCATCATTAATTGTATCTCCTTGCAGGTATAACCATTAAATTTAGAGATCATTTGGGGAGTTATCCTCATCCTTCACCCCATGAAGTAAAAATGGTCTTCATGTATGCATGACATCATCCATTGGTATAACTACTCGGGTTTACCAAAATAGGGTAACTCATATAGTTGCAATAATCTAGCCTTCTCCATTTTCACCTTGACTTCATCGTCATAGATGGGCATTCTATCAAGTGTCATCTTGTTTGTAGTTCTAACCATTTATAACACCATCTCTTTCTCTATGGTGCTTGTTCAATGGTTATAGTCACTTAAAACCATTTTTATCAAGTGATACACCCACTCTTTTCCCAACAATACACCATTTAGGTATTGCATTTATGTGTACCATTCCTCATTGAAGCTAGTGGAAACAACTTGTTTCCCTTTACCCTTTCCCTTCTTCGGTGAAACGGTGGTTACTTTCCTTGGTGCCATATATTTTTTCAGGTTATTAAAAATCCTTTCTTCCTTTTGATCTTGATTCTTCTCAACTCTATGGCTTTACCCTTACGTAAAATCCTTTCAATTATGTGCCCTAGCTTTGGAACTCTAACTTGGAAAAACCTTTCCTTCCACAAGATGACATATTCACTTCCTAATTTTCTAAAACTCCAACAACCCTCTCCTTTCATGCCCGTGTACTTTTTTTCCACACCGGTTCACTTCTCAAACTGGCTATGCACTTGGATCTTCACAACGTCCTTTCACATAATTTTTCTCAAGGATGCCCTTGTTCGTAAGATATCTTCAATATCACAAATGCAAGGTAATAACGATGTATCCTGAACTTATACTTATAGCCTTTTCTTATTTTCCCACGATAAATACAATGCCACCTACCATCGTACCTTTACAATAAAGGCATATTTTTCTACTAAATCCAACCTTAAGTGCTTTTACCCCCACACCCAACCTTGCATGAAAAACCCTTACAACCTTCTAGTGTGCCAAAATCCTTAACTCGATCAAGATCCTCATGTACACACATACAACACTAAAGGAACTTCTTCCATCCTTACCCTTACTTTTTCCCTTGTCATGTTGTTCCTATGCTTCTCATCCTTGTATGTGGTCTTTGTAAAGCTCTCCTGACACAAAACTCCTTATGTCCACCTTTTCCATGCGCGCTCTTCCAAACTTTGGGATTTTCATTCTTAAATCTAGGCCATCAAAACATAGCTTCCACTACTATTTTATATTATTCGTAACACTACTCCACCCCATACTAAAATGGATGCACGGTTCTCTTCACATAGAAAACTCTTGAAAATAATAAGTGGATGCCAGTGTTAAATGCACACACAACAAAAAGAAATGGAACACTCAACAAGAAGGGGAAATACACGAAAGGAAAATGCATTAAAGGAGACCCTAGGATAAATGGCAATATTGCCTTATTTATGATTACACATAAGCCTTATTTATAGTAGGGCTTGACCTACTCCCATTGAAATGGCACAGTAATCTCATCACGTCCAGTTCTTGTAACTAGAATGTGCCTAAATAAAAGATGTATGAGATGAGATATGGCCCTAAACAATGGAATTTCTATTTCTCATGATGGCATAAAAATTTGGAGTCATAAAGAAAGACCATCTTCCTAACCTCGAATTTTCTTTTTTAATATAGTGATCATTCCATGCTTTTTATCGCACCTTTTCAAACTTCTAACTCCACCTAGCAAGTGATCACCTTTTTTCCAACTACATTAATTTCTCTATGTGCTCCTTTAGTTCTTATTCATCAGTTAATCCTCTTGTGCACGCAATACATAGGGATGGTAGCATGAATACTACCGGAAATACATCTTCCACACTAAACACCAATTATAATGGTGTGACCTTGTTCAATTTATTATAGGTAGTTCTATACTTCCATAATACATCTAAATATTCATCATCCTTATCCTATCTTCCCATATCACAAATTTTTGTCAACACATGACTCCAAATTTTATCAAAAACCTCAATGATTCCATTAGCTTATGGCTGATATGGGGTATTCTTATGGTGGGATACCATGAATTACCAACAAGAACCTAACTGTCTCGGTTAATAAATGAGTACCCCTATCACTCATTAAGCTTAATGGAGATCCATATCTCCTAATTATATTTTTCCACAAGAACCTAGTTGTTGTAGTTGTTGTGTAGTCCCTTATAGGTGTTGCCTCTTCCCATCTTGTTAAGTATTTAATGCAAGTGATGATATAGCATGAACTAGTCCTTTGTGCGGTAGGTGAAATTGGTCCTACAAAATCAATGGACCACTTTTCAAATGGTTATACGCTAGTTATTGGCCTCAAGGGCATCTGATCCCTTATTCATGGCTTGCCAAGGTGCTGGAAATGGTCACAAGCCTTACAAAACTTAATATAATCCTAGTAGATGCTTTCCCACCAAATCCTTGCCGGTAGGATTTTTGCGCAATGGAATTCCACCTGTAAAGTGTCCTCTTACAATCCCACCGTGTGCTTCCTCAATAATTATAATGCACTCATGCTCCAACACACACTTGACGCAAAACCTCATCTCGACATAGTTTTTATAAGTCTCCAATGCTTAGCATGTAGGGTGTGGCACTTATGGATAACTATTTTCTTTCCAGAGTCTTCATTCCTTTCAGTGCCACACCCATTTTGAGAAACACAACAATATCTTCTAAGTTAGAGGGCACACGCCATAACCTAAACAAATATGCATCTAGTATATCATCCTAAATGTTATGCACATCCTCCCCGAGTCAATCCTTAACAAATGGTTGGGCCCTGAGTTAATCTTTCTTGGTTTCACAAAAACGTAAACTCAAACTCTTGAAATAACAAGACCCACCAGCATATTCACACTTGTAAAATGGGATTATTCACCAAGTACTTCAATGTCATGTGGTCTGTGTAGAATATGAATGATGTTGCCAAAATATATTTCCTAAATTTTAACAATGTGTATATCAATGATAGTTCTTTGCGCTCGGTAGTAGTGTAGTTCTAGTATGCTAGTGTTAACTTCATACTAGTAAAACACAATTGGTGGTTGGCAATTCCTTCTCTAGGCTATGCTAAGACTACCCCAATTGTCATCCCTAAAGCATCAACATGTACATGGAATTTCTTATCACAAGAGGGAAAATGTAATATGGGCGCAAAGTGATAAGCCTATTCTTTAATGTATCAAACATTTTTTGTTGCGCCTCTCCCTGGTGAAATCCACTTTTGTGTTTTAGTAACTTCTCCAATGGCATGGTGATCTTGGCATACCCTAAATTTTTTTTCTATTTATACCTCGTATGCCCAAGGAATCCATGAACTGCACTCTGGGCTGGTAGGCTACCGTAATCCCACAATAATGACAACTTTGGCGGGATCCACCAAAAATCCTTCCTTATATATAATATGCCCTAGTAGGGTCCTAAATGGAGTAGCAAAAACACATTTCTTAATGTTGAGGGATATCCACCAGCCGTAAATTGTCACAAAGGTCTTTCACTATTCCATATACCATCCAATCATCAAGGTAGACCTAAATGAACTTATGGATAAAATCCTGAAATGCCTGGACCACTATTTACAAAAACACAATAGGAATGTTCTTTAGTCCAAAAGACATGACCATAGAGGAAAAAATTCCCCATTCAGTGGAGAAAGTTGTCTTTTATTAGTCTTCTTTTGTAATTCTAACTTGATGATACCTTGAGAATCCATCTGTGAAGGAATAGATTTTGTGCCTAGCCACTCCTTCCAGGATCTCCTTGGTAAAATGGGTTTAAAAGGATCAATTACACATACTACATTTAAGTCCCTGTAGTCAAGACATATCCTTATCCTTCCATCCTTTTTAATGTTGATGACCATAAGGCTTACCCATTCTGATTCCTCCATAGCTTCAATGATTCCTAAAGCAATTATTTTGTCTATATCCTCCTTAAATTTTACATGAAGATTCAGAGTCATTTGATAAGGTCTCTTTTGAATTGGGCACACACCTTCCCTTAACTTGATATTTATTTCTCCCAAGGAGTGGTGAACACCTTTAATCTCATGGTACCCACATGGAAATAATTCATGAAACTCGTGCAATAGATCAGTGATCTTCGAAACCTCCTTCTCTGACTGATAGTCTCTAATAGTATCCTACTTAGGTTCCATCTACGAACCAATGTTAACCTTATTTGTTTTGAGGGGTTCATGGTAGGTGTATTCTTGATCATCATCACTATCCCTAACTTCACACATACCTTCATTATGGTTAGCATCCAAACTCTCCATTTCTTTTCCATCTATCACATAGACCATCTTTCCCTTCTCTTTCTCCATGCATGCACACTCAAGATGTACCTCTTCTAACTCTTCCTCATCAAAGTTTTGTTTTAAACCAGCTTCACTCAATAACTCCAATATTCTATCTTTTTCCATAACACTATCTCCCATCGTTAGGAGCTTAACAACCTGTAACACCTTATCCAATGATGGTTTAGTACTCGTATATTCAAAATCTTGAAAGAGGTCAGCCATCAAATCCTATGAATTTCCTATCCGATGCATCTCAAAGTGAATATACCATGTGTACACACAACCTTGTAAAGTGGAGTAAAAATTATGTACCCATAAAGAAGGTGGTAAGGATTCCATGGATTCCATTCAAGCTTTCTCACATGCTTGGATGTGGAACGAGGCGGTTCCTTCCCATGATAGTCTTGTATGATAGTGGGTGCATTGCTTTGGTAAAACCTAACATAGAACATGATTCTCACTTTGCGCCGATCTAGGAGGCTATCATGATGGGTCAGCCACAAATGTTTTATATTCTGAGTAATTTATAGTTGAGCATCCTTCTTCTCTTAATCTCACTTTTCCACTGGGTCTCCATCTCTTGTAAGAAAACATCAGGGTTGGCCCCTCCAGAGTAACTTGGTAACTTATTTCCTCCTAGGTTCTTGATGGAGCACATCTTTGTAATTCTCATAACAGATCCTCTTAATTGTTTTCCAACTAACCCATAAGTCCTATGTGTGTAATTTTCACATGCCACACTAGTTGTATCTCTCATGGACTGAGCATCTTTAAACTAGATAACTCCTATAGGGTGAATCACCTCATGGTCCCTAATAGAGAGAACATAGATCCTATAAAAAAACTCTTATTCCAAGGGATAAATATAGGGTTCTAACTTCCCATACGTCAAGGGGATGATTATCTATTCTTATTTGTTCTCAAAAATTATGTAGCCTTTATTGAACCATAGGTCAGCATTGTTCTTATATCACTAGGGGTGCCCAAGTAATGTTGGAAATTTTTCCACCTCAACTTGCACTAGAACTTTCAAATCCCTAGTGAACTTTTCCCCTTGGATAGTGATAACAACGTCCTTCAAGACACCAATGGGCATTGCATTTATCTTGTTGATCATAAACAACACATTTGAGGATGGATGTAATGGGGGCCTTCCCATTTGATTCCATGCATCTAGATTGAGTACATTGACCTTCACATCCATGTCAATCAAAATATTTCTCATAAGCCACCCATCCACAAAACATTCAAGGTAATCTCCTTATCATAGTCAAGGTTGTGGGGAGGAAGGTTAGACTACAGAACCTTCCTTTCATGCTCTACTTCGGTGCTTGGTAACTTTTCCCATAACCATTCCCCTAACAAAGGAATGATATTCTCTTTCCTTAACATCTTACATACTTCCTTGACCTCATCCAAATCCTTCTGTGGAGCCTCATCACTCTTCCTTTTCTATTTCTATAACTACCTTGATTGTTCCTTTAGGCACTGGATCTCTCCTTGTAGGATTTGAATTACATCCATGGTCTCCTGATACACCTATTTCTAATGAGTAGGGTCTGAATATTAGTGGTTTCTACCTTGATGTTTCCCTTACATGTGTAACTTAATCTTGTGTCGTCACCAATACATGTACAATCTTTGACTCGCATGGCACCCTTGACATCCATTGCGAGTCGGCATTTTTATGCTTACCATTCCGGATCCTTTTTCCTTTTGGTTTTGGTGGCTTATATGTTTAAATAACTCGATCGCTCCTCATACTTGTGCTTCTTTCCATACCAAGAGCATTGTAACAGATCTGAGAATTCATGCTTATAGTTCTCCTTAGACCCTAAATTGTAACAAGTTCCATGTGGGAACTCACTTCCTCCTCCTCTACGGTTACAATGATGAAAAAATATTGCTCTGGAACCTTTTCCACACACCCATCCATCTACACACCCTTAAAATTTATAACCATCATCCTTAGAATTATTTTCAAGGATTTTCTAACGCACACCAATATCAATGCCATCATGTATTCAATCAATATTTTTCAATCCTTGGTGTCATGAGTAGTATAAGTGTAAATCATGCAATAACAAGACACATTTTTATAGATCATGCAATGCGAGTAGTGGGCACCTACTTGCATCATGATATTTGTGGTAAATCTCATAGTCCACTATTATAGCATGTACGGATCTCTGGGACATCCTTTATATTCCCCACTACCTCAAAATCTATACACCATAGACCACTTTGTGAGTCTCATGCACCGATTTTGTAGATAGATTCTCCATTGCTTGGTCATTACAACAATATGACCTTGAAGAACGAGAGTTAACATCGGTATCTATGCTTCCAATAGCCTCGGTGCATAGGAAAATTTCTAAGGCCTCGTGTGGGTCCATGAAAGTCTTATGTGAAAGAACTCTCATAAAGGTGTTATCAACCCTCAAAATAATCATTGAGCATGTTGAGAAGGGTAAATATCATAAGATAGTTTTGATAAGAGGGTCTTAAAACATGCATCATATTCCCACACACTCTCTTCCATACCTTGTTAGATCTCCTTCAGTGTGCTAATGCTCTTTTGTTCAAACTCAAGGATATGAAATTCAGCTAAGAAGGCATTACACAATGTAGTGTAATCTACCACTATTTTATGGGGGTCATACTTCCAGTACCAACTATGTACACACCCTTACAATGTTTTTACAAACTGACTTGTGTTTCATTGTGGGGTAGTGATCCCCTTTGCATGTCATAACAACTCACACTTGTGTACATGCTCTATAACATCCTCAACACCTTTATAGTCTAGTAGATGTAAAGACATTTTGAAAAACACTTGCTGAGGTGGTTAAGGCCCTTTCCCACCTGATCCAAAACCTTAATTTCCTCCGTTGTTACCTCCACCACCGATGCACTAGATCCACCAGCCTTCTGTCCCTCCCCGTCCCTCCCCGATCCACTAGGTCCACCAGTCCTTAGATTCACCTCCTATAGCTAGTAATGGGCTTGAAGTGGTTACACCTAGTATCCCTAATGTCCACTTCTAGATGCGATACCAAAATTTACATACCCTTAATTTTCCTAAATGTCATTCTAGACTATATTACTCCAAACACCAAGAATTATTGTGCAACCATAAATGTACCAAATGAGAATTTATATCTCCTAGGTGCAGATCAGTCACTCCTACCAATACCAACTGGGTTAACAATACTTATCTCTTGATTTAGAAGACTAAGTGCCATAGGTTGGTCACTAGGTGGATTCAGATGTACGTCAATGGCTATCCTTTCTCCAAGTGACAAAATATCATCAGAATATGAAGGAATCTCTCCTGCACTTTCTAAAATGGGGTAGCACAGACTGCTCAGGCTCCATGTCCTCTATGTGAACCTCAATTCCTTCCCACAATGTCTACCTCCATAAATCCATCACTCCCGCAACCTCACATTTTCTAGCCAACTCCCTTTCACAAGCTTCACTATACTTGAGTCATCTCTCCTCCCTCTTATTTTCAGCCATAAGGTCTACCATCTTCCTCTACCCTAGCTTCCTCACCTATCATTTAGAAGAAGCTTAGCTAGCCATAGGAAATGCTTCCAAACTCAGGGTAATGATTAGGATCTTTATAGATAAGGGGATAACATGCAAAAATGATCCTCTAGGATTCCTTAGTAATTCAAACTCGAAACCTAAGGACAATAATACATAGAAATAAAATATTCTAGGGTATAATTGTTCAACATTCATCTCCATCAATGATCAACAACATGCATCTAAGTTATATCAACATCTCAAAGCCTTTGATACTCATCTTGGGTCAACACATGAGGTCTATAGTACTAGATTAATATATATGTATACACCAAAATCCATTCATACAAATCCACTAGAAAAAGAAAAAAAAGATCTTATACAACTCATGATACGGATGTTCTTCTACCCATCTATTAGCATCAAACTTAGGTTCAATACTAAATATCTAAGCAAACTCATCCTTCATGTTGTTAAACCATGATTAGAAATTATCTAAGGTCAAGCACTCTATCATCACTCATCATTCTCGAACAAATTTGAAAAGTGGTCCTTGAAATAGAACCAAGATGTATTAATTTTTATCTACCCTTAGTACAACTTTCTAACCCCATGCACATCGAACTATCACCCAAAGTGGGTGCTATACGCTCAGCTGAGGCATGAGTGGACATCAAGCTCCTCCTTTATGTGAGCATTGTGAGAAGGTTCTACCATTAATGGAGGATGGTTTGCGAGAATGATAATATGTTTAGTTAGTTAAAAGAAAATTGGACGGAAACTTACGAGATCCACATATTAACATATTAAATGAACTAAGAATCATTTTTAATAAGTGTAATGAATAAGATATGATTCCTAAAAATCATACAAAAAGAGGGTTTACACCCTTAAATATGATATACATAATAAACCCTTAGATATATATTCATTTACGGTGATTTTGGTAGCCATATTACTATCAAAACAGGTCATCATAGACCATACATATCAAAAGACTAAGACTCATTTCTTACAGATCCTCCCCTGGTATTATATTATAACTATGCCTTCCAATTTATTACCTTATTACAGACGGTAATGACATATAGAGGCTTATTACATCCTTCGAACCCTTAGCACTAAGTTCTCTAAACCTTAGCACTACTACAACATTTAACTACTCAACATATTACATTTTATGCATCCTTTGTTATGCTCTCGCATCTATCACTTGATCTCCTCATCTCTCTTTCTTCTTTTGAGAATTTATAATTATAGCATAAACACCCAATCCATTCCTTATTTCCTAAATATATCACATGCCATGTGTCAATGTGGTCAACCAATGGTGAATTTTTATCCCCTTGCAAACTCTCCAATTTTTGTAATGATGTCTTTCGAGAATAGCCCTTATGTGGAATATTATTTTTTTAACCTCCAAGGTTCCAGGTTAGCACCTTATCCACTTAGCATGCCTATTCGGGTCATTTTTCCCTCAAGTTCCTCTAGAATTCCAAATATGGATAAGTCCTATGGACCTAAATTTCTTCCTTCCATGCACACATTAGTTTCTCTAAAACCCTTCTTAAACCTTTGTCCTACGTCCTTCTCCCCACAGACCCTTCTCCTTACTAGTCTCGTGTGTGCATGTGCCCTTTGGTACTCAGCCAATAGTCAAGTCCTAAAAATACCATCACACAGATGGATGAAGTCATGTATGATAATTGTGCCAATGGAGACAGGGTTACAAGTATATTGGTTACTACACATGAGGCAGGAGAAGCAAAAAAGCAATAGGGCAAAGTGTGAAAATATCTTCAAAAAATTTGTAAGAAATTGAAACCTTGTAGGGTTTGATTAAGAATAAGTGAAAGGAATTTTACCCCTAAGTCACTCGCAGGATGGATGTGCTAGGTGATCTTAGAAAGTAGTTGGAAATCATTGTAAATATGCATAGAACTAAGAGCGATGAACTCTTTTTGATGAAGTAATCACATTAGTGCATGACCTAATTCAATAGGCATAGAGAGAAGTAGATGCTTGGGAGAATATTGAGGCATCCATGAAGAAGGACTTTCCACTCCTCATGCAGCAGTAGCATATTCTTCTATTCTTCTATTCTTCCATTATTTAATTATTTCAATACATCTATTCTTTAAGGAAGAAAAATGTTTCCAAGGACAGATAACACACATAGTGTGGGGTGATGTTAGACCCTAAAATATTGGCTAAGTACCAAGAGGTTTGCATAAACATGATTAGTAGATAAAAGGGTGATAAGGAAAAAGTATGCATGAAAAATGGGTTTAAGAAGGGTTTAAGTGAAACTAGGGTGCACTCGGGAGGTAGAACATGGGTTTAAAAGAATTATCCATATTTGGAATCATGGAGTCACTTGAGGAAAAATATGAGAACCCGAATAGGTGTTATAAGTAGATAAGGTGCCAATCTGGAACCTTGGAGGTCAAGAAAAGGATATTCCATGCAGGGAATATTCCTAGAGACATCATTATAATTAGTGGAAGGTTTACAAAGAGGATAAGAATTCACCAATGGAGGACTACATCGACACTTGGCACACGATCTTCTCGGGAGAAAGGTCATGTTAGTGTTTTATGATCCTATTCAAAGAGGTTTTGGGAAAAGAACAAATATAGAGTGTAAAAGGAGAGTAGAGAAAGAGAAGGAAAGTAACATAGTGCTATAAAAATTGTAGGAAATGATAAGGGTTTATAGTCCATAGTGCTAGGATTTAGATTAATTAGTACTAGAGGGATGTAAGGGATACCATTAATCATATGTATGGGTACTAGGATCTTTAACAAGGGATATAATGGGGAAAATCATAGTTAGGATCTCTGATCATATAGGTTTGTAGGGGTTGAGTCTTTATCATTTGATGTATATGGTCTCAGATGACTCTTTTGAATGTAATATGTATACTAGAACTTTGTTAAATAAATATACATGGATCTATTTTATACAACTTTCTTATGGGTGTAAACCCTCATATTATTTGGCTTATCATGACTAAGATCCATTTTCTTGTACTTCTTACAATGTTTATTTAGCTTCTGTGATGTATTGATGTGTATATATGTTAATAATATATTTTGCATTTTTGAGTAAATGCATGTACTTCTATTTTTACAAATAATACTCCATTAATAGTGTAACTCTCTCATGAATCTCATATAAAGGGGGCTCGGTGCCCGCGCATGCCTCGAGTGAGTGCCTAGTGTATGTTGGATGATAGACCAACAAGCTTGGGGTTAGAAATAAGTATTGAGGGTAAAATAATGACTACAATAGTTCATCCACCCTTCATTCACACTATATACTTAGTTCCCAAAATTAGCTAAGTCTCCGACATTCTTGCGTGCCCACTTCCTTGTTACCATGCATTACCTTGTAATAATTGTACCTTCTTTCCACATGTACCTCATACAAGTATTCCTTTTTTTCCTCCCTCTCACATTACTTTTTTGTACCTCCTTTTGATTTCTTATTTCACCCTTCTTTCCTTCACACGTTATTGTACCTTCCTCTGCATCGCCTTTACCACGTGAACTATCCGATATTAAGTGAACTACACACAACATACTAAATCATGCCAATAGGGTGTTACATCCTTGCAATAAAATAATATGTGGCATGTGGAATAAGATGAAAAAATAGTTGATGATGTGATTCATACTCCGATCACTCAAGTTCAAATTTCATCGGGATAAGGTAGGTAAGAAGGTCGGAAAACATCTCTCATGCCATTAATGCAGGATCTGATTACTCTAACCACATGATTTGATTCATATCTCACTGTTTCCTTATCCTCATGCCAAACAAGCATGGAGAAGTACATTTGATAGATTTGTAGGTAGATTTTTAGGCATTCATTGATGGTTGTTGGTGGTTGAGTTTTCAAATAGGATTTTCCCTCCTTCTCCTCTTCTTCTCTCATTCATTCATCTATAAATATAAGAATATTTCTCATTGAAAAGGGTAGGAATATTTTAGTTTTTATAGGAATTTTCTTTTATTTTGAGTTATAGAACTTTGGATATGGTCTTTGCATGTGGATATCATCCTTAGACACCATTGTAATCGACAAGGCATTTCTCGGAAGTAATAGAAACATTGTTTTGTGGATATTTTCTTCCTTAGCTTATTTTATTCCTTTTTCCAATCCCTCCCTTATGTTTTGTTCTTGTTATGTTACATCACGTCCCTTGGATCTCCTTTTATAATTATGTCTTATGAAAATAATTGTTCAACTACATTCTAGTTTTTTCTACACGTGTTTAGCCTTTCACTTCACATTTTCCCTCATTTTTTCTAAAATTTGATCATGTTCATCTCCCTTCTTTCTGGTTCTATTTCCTTCTTTAGTTTTAGTTTCCCATTTTCACATATCCTTTTATCCTTGGTCCCTTGGCATATTTTAGCTTAGGATTTCCATTTCAACATTACGAGTAGTAGTAGCACTAGAAATAGGTAGAGGAACCAACCTTCTCCAAAGGTCTATCTCAATCATGCAATGTCTCACAACTTGGATATACGTACTTTATTTCCTTAATAACTTAGTTCAACTTTATCTAATGTGGGTACAAGTTTGAGCTCCAAAAATAGTATTCAAGATCTCCTAAATATCTCCAAGTTTATGGTTGGATCTCCAAGTAAGAGAAATAAAAAAACAAAAATTCAAGAATTCCAAAATTCTAAAAATTACATCCCATGGAGAGGGAGGGTTATGGGATTACTTATAAGGTTGATGAATACCCACTAGGGTCACCATCAACTATGGTTAACTGTCGATTTTGGAATTTGAGATGATGATCAACTCGATGCAAAAGGCCTTAAAGTGGTAATTTAGTATTTCAAGATACTTAGGTGGGTTATTGTTGTATAGGGGAGATAATATATGGTTAAAAGGTGAAAATGCATTGAATGAGGGTAAATAGGAACCTAGGGATGATAAATGGAGGGTTTAGGGAAGTTATTAGGATAATGGATGGGTTTAGGGATGATTAAATGTTATTATAGGTATATTAGGGTAGATAAAATAAAGATAGGATTATGATTGGATTAAGATGGGAAAATGGATTTGAATGGGAAGAGAGGTATGTATGTGCAAGATAACAATGAAGGGGGGGGACATAGGATGGGGGACAAGGGTACAAAAAATTGGTTTCTACAATAAGTCTCTATTGAAGAAACTTACTAAGAATAGTAAGTACAAAGTATGAATGGATTAAAGTAACTTAGTTATTCCCAAAGAGAAAAGGTACTTAAAAGTGAGAATTCAACAAAATTTCAAAGACTATTCATTGAGGAAGAACTGAATAAAAATAGTAAGTGTCTAAAAAGGATCAAAATGGTCATGGTTTCTCATCCTCCACATCCCTCACTAAGTCCAATCTTCGTGAATCATAATTTCATGCTTGGAAAAGGGTGGAAAGTGGAATTGCATCTTAGGCATAAGAGGACCTCTCTTTGTCCTCAATTTTGGTCACAAAAGTGTTTTTGGGTCTCAGTGTGTTTCTTTCTTCATCATATGGGTTTATAAAAGGCTTAAATCATGTTCCATAAGATATCTCACCTTCACTCATAACATGATCAGATTGTTCTTCATCTCATCTCATGGATAGATCTGTTTCCCCAAGGCCTTAGATCATCGAGTTGCATCAATAATTGGATAGTTTGGAGGCATTACATTATTCCAAGGATTTAAATTATTTTTTGATTAAGGGAAAATATTTCTCAACATCTTCATTGGTAAAATACTCATCACCTTTCCTTCCAATTATTCCAAAGATGAATCATTGTGGTGAGGTCTTGAAAGGGAAATTTTTCCAAAGGATCAATCTTCATAGGTGGGGCATCATAGTGTTGTAGAGGATCATCAAAGAGAAGGATTCCATATTCATCATCATGATAGTTGATTCTTCATAGGATGACACATCTTCACCAAGTAGTTATTCAACTCATTCTCCTCTCTCCCTCTTTCTTCTCTCCTCATTTCTAATTCTTCATTGTAGGTAGTCATTTTATTTTTTCTTATTCACTTAAGTGAATTGCTAATATTGCATTGTAAAATTATATTCTGATTTATAAAAATGGGTCTTAATCACTCATTTCCTAGGAAGATGGAAATTTAAAATTGTAACAAGAACATGAAAATTCATATGGGAGGGTAGATGAAGAGACAATTCAAAATGCTATAAATTTGAATGGATTCTCTATTATAAGGGATATTGAAAGTTTAATTTTCTATAGAAATTATGGATTTTGGTTTGGATAGTCAAATTTTTATCACCAATACAAGAAATAAAAGTTAGTTTTCTTCCATTTCCCTTTCTCATGTGTTCCTCTACTCTCTCTTACATTTTTCAAGCATAGTGATCAAGAAGGAAATTTTCATTCTTGATTTATGAATCTAAATAATTATGTGTCTTTGTTTGTTAGTCTCACTAATGACATACATTATTTTTTTCCTCTAATTGAATTTTGAACTATCCTGGTTATAATGTGTGAACTTTAATATTTTCTACTCACAACAATAACTCTCTCTTTCATAATTTATCTCCATTTATCCCTCATCGCTGTAATTTCCTCCCTTATACCCCATACAAGCACTTTTCCACTAGTTGATTGAAGTGATCCTATGTGATCCCTGACCTACAATCTACCCCAAAAATTTATGTAGGATTAGGATAGTTTACATTCAATAATAGGAGCCTCCACATACACAATAAGGAGGGGCATAACCCCGTGAGCATTGGTGGAAACCCAAATTTTGTAACATAACAAATTATTTCACCAAAAAAATTGACGACTATGTTGGGAGATATCTTCCCTTGTGCACCCACAACTATCTCTACAAAATACAAAAATAATGTATATTTCAAAAAATAAAAATAAAAATATTCCAAAGCAAAATCATATTTTGATAGAGACTTTGTCAAGATACGAATCTATGTCACATTTGTTTCCTGCAATATAATGAATTTTTTTCAAGATTTGTTTTCAATACTAATGAGTGACAATAACCATGAATAAGGATAATAAGAAGATGAAGACATGGATATGCAAATGTGTCATCATCCATCATTCTTGAACATTTATTTTAAAAGAAAATATGCTATTGCAATGAAGATATCCCTTGCTTCAAACGTAAACACAAAATCAATTGAGGGACATAAGATCCATACCATCTCTACAGTAACCATAAATTTTTTTGTATAATGGAGAAAAATGTTATTTGTAAAGATCCTATCATCAAAACATGGTGGCTCTAATTCAAGCAAACTGCTACTAGAGGAAAGAAAATGGGAATCACACATACGATGATCGAGAATATAAAAATTACATGAAGAAGATTTATAAGAGATATTAAATGTTTTATGAAGGGCATGATGATGAAGAATCTACAGAAGGTAATATTTTCAACTTCACGCAGTTGACCAAGAAACTCAAAGCATTTTTTTCATCTCTCTTCCTTCAGAGGAATTTCTTGCATATGTAGATGAAGAAAAGGAAGTATTGAAAATATAATTTTTGTAAATGATTCTGAGTGTGGAAGAAATAAATTATCATCCCATAACCTACCATGAAATTTGGAAATATGTATTTTCCTTAAAAACGTATGTACATCTTTAAGTACTTCATAATGTTAATGGAGAAGAAACTCATCTTTCAAAAGAAGATATTGATGAATATCCACATTATGAGGTATTGATTCCTAGAAGATTATTTTTCACATCGATTAATTATATGTTCTTGAATCTTTTGATGATAGTTAAATCAGCACCTTGGAGGATGATGAAAAATATGTGATAGTTGAAGCTTCGTTCATCAATTCATTTTGGTGTGAGGCATATCCCATTAGAGAAACAATGGATTCAAGAGAGGAAGATTATTTTTGTATGATGGATGATCTAGTACCTTTCGAGGAGCACATCAACCATGAAGAAGTATGATAAATTCATCCTTCATCTAGGACTTAATATGATGAATTTAGTGTAATCACGGATAATCTCCTTTCTAATTTTGAATCTTCAATTGATGTACAAATGGTGAATGATGAAATGGAGATAGTTGGAGAATCAAAGTCACTTCTCGATTCAATCATGGAGGAACACATGGAAGAGTATATTTTCATTATTAAAACCAAGGTGGATGATAAAATTGAGCATGACCTCCTTGAGGAGCTGATTCCATCATCCTCACCAAATGAGCATAATGTTGATCATCATGGTGAATATGGAATTTTTTTAATTTTCCATGTGAAAAAGGAGATTATGTAAGGAATGATCAATATGGAGTTAAATATTATTCTCATATTTCTACTCTAACATGGTTCTCTCCTTCCTATCATGAGGATTATCTAATGGATCTTGAGCTCAAAGGTGTACCTTTCCTATATAGCATGGATCTCCTCTCTCTATCTGAAAATCATGAAGACCGGGTATTCTCAAGCTTGCAAGAAGGAAACTCATGGAGGGAAAGAAGTGTGTATCATAAGGAGGAGAATATTTACAATTAATTTTTTCCATGTGTAAATCATATTTCTAATCATCTCCCTCTAAGTCAACTTGAAGAATTTTTGAATGAAGGAGAAAGTAAGTACAAGGAAGCTTTGAAGGAGGATTTTGTGTCAAATATCTTGAATATTGTGGAGGAGATTGAATACCCTTTATTGAGTCTTGATCTCTTGACCCATGCCATGGCTATGCAATATAAGTATGAGTTTATTCATGATTCTTATTTTATTACACAAGGACTCAATAATGAGATAAAGCAAACAAATGAGCTTAATGTTCTTTTTGAAGTCTTGGTAGATAATCATGCAAAAGAAGGTGAATATTCCCCTTTATAATTGTTTAAAGTAGATTACATCCCTTATCTACCTCCCATAGATGTATTCCTTCATGATAAAAGTAACTTCACCATGGAAAGTGATATCAGAGGCATTGATGAGACGATAAGCACCAAAGAAAATTAGCTGGAACAAATGAATGAGAATATGCAACAACCTTGTGAATGGAGTAAAAATCATATTCCTTTCATGATTTTTGAAACCTCTTTTGATTTTGAACATGAATTTATGCTAAAAAACTTATTCAAGGATGATGAATGCCCCTACATTAGTAACATACCCTCTATTTCTGAAATCCATTATTTAGAACAACAAAGTGAGAATATGTAGGTAACATACGAGACCCAAATTTATCTCATCACCTCTGTTAGAGTTGGTATTTACCTTAGCTCATGTTCACCTAGGTACTTTAATTACCTTTATTGTATTTATCCTCACCCACTTATGTGTGTGGATATTTCTTTTATCTTATTTAGATATTATGAGATATTATCTAGTTGTTAGGTATAGTTCTTTCCTTGATCTATGGTATTGACTATATCCTTGATGTCTAGTTCTCTCCTAAATCTATGGTCTTAACTAGTTCTTTGATTACTAGTTATTTCCTTGATTTATGGCTTGATCTACGACCTTGACTGCTTCTTAGATTGTTATTCCTTTCCTATTTAAGCAAGGCCCATTCTCAATGTATTGCATTGAGTTCCATAATAATATATGATATTTATGTTCATTTGTTTGCAATGGTTTTATGTAAATCTATTTTAGTGAATTGCTTTCATCTTATTGATCGAGGTGTTTGATTAACATCTGTGTTCTTGGCTTGGTACGATCTAGTTATCATTCCTTTCAACCTTTCCATGCCCCACTAAGTTTTGATATGATCTCATATTATAACCTTCATTCAAGAATTGTGTATTCCTTCATGAAAAAATTAGGAATTTATTTATTTAGATCATGAAAGAATGGTTTCTTGTGGTAATGAAATATCAAGTTGAGACTACAAGAGACACAATCATCAAGCATGATACAAAGTGGTATTTAGATGCAAGAGTTTTTGCATGCAATATTAGTCTCAAGATGTAATATTGGTAGTTATAATTATTCTAAAACTATGAAAATCCATCACAAGAGCATGGTATGATCAGATAATGATCTTCAAGCTCTCCTGAGGTCTAAATTCAGCCCATTGTTCTGTGATGGTACATATTTCTACAAACCCATTTTTGGTTGTGTGTGTACATTATTCTCCCATATTAGTAAATTTTCCTCCCCTTTAACATATTTACCCTTTCAATTATATGGTTTATTCAAATTTTTGTCTGTTTCCCTTTCTGTTGTGTATTTCTTTCATATTGCTTGTGTTTATGGTGAACAAATGTTACTCCAAAATTCCAATGGACAAGGAACTGGTCCACCTAGTGTCTTGAGATTCTAGGATTCCCGATTGTCCTATCCTTACTGTGTTCAATCTTTAAAAAGTCCCAAACTAGATCTAGTTGTAGTCATATAAATTTTTAGCATGAAAAATTCAAAAATAATCGATGATAACCTAAGCCACATTTGAAAATCCTTCTCTAGTCAATGTAAACATGTCCTCTAGCCATCTCAATCACTTTGTTACCCTCATAATGGCCAGGGGAATATTCTAATCTGATTTTAAATTGTGTTTAATTTTTAGGGGATGTGATTCAAGATAAGTTATGAATAAATTTGGATCCATGAGAAGACAAGTACTCTTGAAGGCCAAAAAGGCCTATTTTTAAGATTTTTGCACCTGGTGAGCACCCCGAGAACATACAAGGTAAAGATAAGGCATACATGAAGTGTGTGATAGAGAAAGGAAATCATCATATTTATTTTAGAAAAATTTTATAAGTGAAATCAGGTTTAGGAATAAGTTTTTCAACACCAGGATTTTTGTAGCATGGTGTAAGGAAATGAAAATAGTGAAAAAGCTAGTTAGCTTGTTCCATACATATCAATATCATCGAGATGGATTGGAAAGTAATAAGATAATAATAATAAATATAAGTAATCCGATTAATATTTCAAAAAAAAAAATCATGAGATTCTATGTTGCATATTTTATGATATGGGCCCAAAGAAGGTGTAGATAAAGATCCACGATCCCGGTTGAGATTTATTGGAAGGTTTAGGGATTTATATGAAGATTTGGTACTTAATTAAAAATAAAAATGACATAAGGTAGGTCCTCTTCACATCCAATATGTTCGTTTTCATTTTCATCATCATGAAATTTTGGGGCAACTCCTTTCACCAAATAAGCACAAACTTGAGAAGAATCAAAATCAAGATTAAATTTAAAATTTCATGAATAAATGGCTTTTGAAAAGGGTTGTAATGTTCTCATTATCCCTATTAAAGTAAAAAATATATAATTTTTTCCTATGAACCTCCTAAATAATCCCTCAGGGAAAGAAAATGGGATGAGATGAGTATTTTTACGATTTTACAGTGAATGTAGGCTTCCAAAAGTGGAAAAATAGCACTTGGAGACCCCTTATGTAATTTTTTCCATTTTAAAAATTCAATGGGTATGTGGGAACATTGTAATGTTCCACCATTGTGAGATGATTTTTTTATAATCTTTCCTTGCTTAAAAGTTAACGTGATGGGTTAGAAAAGTGTTATAAACTCACAATTAGTTGTGACCCCTTTCTCATGAAAGCTAGACCCATGGCACATTTTCAAGAGGTTGATGTCACTTTGGTTACCATTTCCTTAAGGTAAATTTGGTACATAAAGTTTTTCACCACATGGAAGAAGACTTTTTCTCTTAAAACACAACCTCATATGTTAGAAACAAGTCTTCAACTCGTAGCTTGAACCCGGCCCCTTGCCCATGAGAATATCACCCCTTGGAACATTTTTCAACCCATTTTGTCCCTTTTTCCAATTTTGTCTTAATAAACTTTGTAAGCGACATGATGGGTTCTCCAACCCATTAATCAATTTTTCCTACCATGGGGAGAGATAACTTTTGTCACATTAAATTTATAACCTTCTCACTAAGCTTCGAACCTCAACTTCATAACTTGCATTTTTGACCCGCTCTCATGATGCCTTAACCCATGTAACATTTTTCACCCTCTAGTGTCTAGTTTTACCTTACTAATAGTGGTAAGGGGCATTGAGATAGTCAATACCCATTTAGTAACTTTTAACTCATGTTCTCATGTTAGTTAACCCGGGTTAAACAAGGTGAGTTAAGGAGTAAGTTGGCTTGGTTAGTGAGGAGAGGTGAGTATAAATAAAATAATTACTCATTTTTAATTCCTTATTAAAACAAAATTTCCCTACATTGTTTTTATTGCGTCCCTAAAAAAATATACATCCACCATGACCAATCACCTTTTTTCTCATTGCTTGCAAACTTCACCTCCAATGGCCCTAAAACTTTGCATGAAGCTTCCATATGTGAGCACCTTTGGAATGATTTGTTACATGGCCTATTTGATGACCTCAACTTATTTTTATATTCCTCTTAAGTTTCCATACATGTAAAATTTCTCATCATATCTAGGGAGTTCCAACGATTCAAATTGCCTCAAAATCAAAGTAAGTAACCTCCCAAAAATTAGTTTTCCAATGAGAACTCTATTGACCCATGAAAATGAGTATACCTGGAATATGTGAATGACTGTTGTTTTTACATTATTACTTGTTAATTTATTAAAACACATATCTATTAATTCAATTTTCATTTTTACAATGATCCAAATGAAAGAAACCCCAAAAAACTAGAACAAAGCATCCCAAAGTGTGAGGTAGAATTTTTTTGAAAGAATTTTCACCCCGATCCGACACTCCATGACCAATGCATATTTTTATTAAGTATATATTAAAGAAACTTAATAATAATATTAATTCATAATTATGAATGGATTCAAGTTACTCGATTCATTACCAATGATATAAAATTTCTCAAAAGTGATAATTCGATAAAATTGCAAAAATAGGTCACCCAAGAAGAACTTACTAAAAATAATAAGTGTTTGGAAAGGCTTAAAATGGTCATGGTTTCTCATCATACAAATACCTCATTAATTACAAATTTCACAGAGGAAAATATCATGTTTGTAAAGGGGTGGACATTGGCATTGTATCTCAAGAAAAAAAGGAGCGCTCTCGGTCCTCAATTTTGGTCACAATAGTGTATTTGGGTTTTAGTGTGATTCTCACTTTTTTGGATGGGTTGATGAAAGGTTTGAAGCATGTTCCATAAAATATATAACCTTAACTCATTGCATGATTGAATTTTTCTTTACCTTATCTCATTGATGGTTCCATTTCCCAAGGCCTTAGATTATCGGGTTGAATTGTACAAGCGGTGGTCTTAAATTACATTAAGAACTAGATAGTATTTTAATTCTTGTTTAAGTAAGGGAAAAATTTCAACATCATCTTTAGTGGTAAAATTCACATTACCTTTCCTTCTAATGAGTCTAAGGATGCATCATTTTTGTGAATTATTGAAATCGAAAAGTTTCTAAAATATCAATCTTCATCGGTAGAGCATCACATTATTACAAAGGATCATCAAAGATTAGTATTCTAGCTTCATCATCATGAGAGTTGATTCTTCATCAGATGATACTTCTTCACCAATATTTTAGTAACTCCTCTCTCCCTTTTTCTTGTCTCTTCATTTATAATTATTCATTGTAGGAAATCATTGTAGTTTCTCTTATTCACTTAAGTGAATTCCTAATGTTACATTCTAAAAGTACCATTTGATTTATAAAAAGGGTACTTATTCACTCACTTTATAATAATAATATGGAAATTCAAAAGTGTAAAAAGAAGATGAAAATTCATGTGGGGGTAGATGAGGAAAAAATTCACAATGTTGAAAATTGGAATGACTTCTCCATTTTAAGGGATCCTCAAAGTTTAATTTTTGTAGCAATTGTGGATTTTGGTTTGGATGTTGATATTTGTATCACCAACACAAGAAATAAAATCTACATTTATTCCCTTTTCATTTCTTGTGTGTTCTTCTACTCTCTCTCTCTTTCCTGCTCTTTGGAAGAATAGTATTCAAGAAGAAACTTTGCATCCTTGATTGGTAAATCTATAGAACTATGTGTCTCTAGTTTATTAGTCTCGTTAATGGTCTACATTTTTATTTCCTTTAATTAAATATTAAACTACCCCAATTATTATGTGTGAAATCTATTATTTCCTACTAACAACAATAACCCTCTCTTTCCTAATTTCTCTCCTTTATCCCTCATAGTTGTAATTTCCTCCCTTGTACCCCATACAAGTGCTTTTTCTATAGGTTTAATTAAGTGTTCCTATGTGTTCCTCATCCAACTAGGAACCTCCACAACATTTATATAGGCTTGGGATAGTTTACATTAAATAATGGGATCCTCCCCACAAAAATGAGGAGGGGTGTATCCCCATGAGCGTGGGTGGAAACACATAATTTGTAACACGAAAAATTATTTTACCAACACACATTTAGGTTTTGATCAAGGAATGAACTTGGATACTATAATATTGACTATGAATTTGGATGAAGGATGAAGCTCTAAGATGGAAGGAAAGGGTTTTTATTTTTCATGAGGTTGTTTGACAACTTTGTGATATAGTTTATATTTTTTAGATAAGTGGTTTGTGGGTTGTATAGTAGATTTATTGAGATTCTACATGTGATGTTGGGTGACATGATCATTGAAATAGATTTTTTTATTTCTATGACAAGATTCTTTTCTAATACTTTCAAAGAGGTCATGGTAAGATTTGAAGCATATGTGATAGGTGTTGAAAGGGCTATGGTATTGTCAAGGACAAGACTAGAGGAATCGATGATTCATTGGTTCTTCTATAGCATAAACACTATATGTTGGGGTGTAGGTCGAGGTCTTTAATAGTGGTGATGGTGTGATGAGATTTGATGACATTGGATTAGGGTTAACTAGTAGATGGGGCATGATTTGTAAAGGGTTGTTTAAATATTTCCAAGTTATGATTCGAGTTGCATTTAAATTGTCAAGTTATAGGTCACCTCGATCAATAAAATCTTGGAGGAAATTTCTACACGAATAAAAAAATCAATTTCATGGCCTCGGACACTGATGGCATTCACAATAGTTATTTTCTTGATACCATGAAGGTTTATAAATAGATGTGTCGATAAGATGGATATGAGGAATTTTTATCATACGAGAAGCTACGAGCCTTTCTAAGATGACACTATAGGATTCTATAATGGGTGTGTAATTATGTTGGGGTCGGTGTGTTTGGAATCCTAATGGCCTTTAAATGTAACTTTTAAACCGACAACATTCATGAGCCTTAAGACTTATTATTACTAAAATAAGGTTTGAATGGAGACTAGGGTTTAGATTTCTTTGATCTAAGTTTGACTTGAATATCCTCAAGGGAAAGAATTTCTAATTTTTGGGCCATGGTTAAGGATTAATAAAATGTTTAGAAACAATGTATCTGAATTATTAATGATATGTGTTTATCATATAATTGAGAAAACAACTTGATCAAATCAGTTTATGGGAGGGATAAGGATAGTTGATTGATGATCCTGCACTAGTGGGTGATGAATTCTATAAAAAAATTGTCTTTGAATTATATGATAGCATAGAGATATGTAATGGAGATCTTATAGGCTATGTTTATGGGAAACTGTTCTAATAATAATTGTGTGAGTTGTGAAGAGGAAAAGACAGAATAATGTGAGATACTATTATGCCATTTAAGTGTGGGCCCTATTATGGACATAGGAAATTTCCTCATCATAAGTTCTTGATCATTTACAATAAGATATTATGCATGACGTAAATATGGGATGTGTTCTTGAGGGTTCTCATTACTATAGAACTTGAATTTTTTTGGGAGTTCCCATTGTGGCCGATAGGCTTTGAAAGTTACTGATGAATGAATAGGTTCATTACATATTTTTTATATGACAGGTGCTTTTAGTACCCATGGTGACAAATTCGAGACTTGAAATCCTATTCATTAATGCTTGTAAATGATCATTTTGTGATGATTGTTGGGGGTTAAATGATGATGAGATAGGTTGATTATGGACATGTGGATTTCATTATTGATATAGACGATAGGATAATTAGAAATTTTTCTAAAGAGGAACACTCATGGGAATCTTATGGGGGTGTTGAAAGAGTAAGGGTTTTGAGGTTTAGATGTATTGATAAGGTATGGGAATAGATATTTTAGGATGGTATGGAAGTGTTGATAAAAGTATTGGATTGCTAAGGTATATGCTAAGAGTGGGTTTTTGATAAAGGGGTAGTCAATGCGAGTTGTGAAGAGGGGTGAGTACTAGTAATGGAATCAATATTGATAAGTGGTATGAATGTGTAGATGGACATGTAAAAATTCTGGATAGCGAACGTGGGTTTTTGAAGGGATAAGTGGGCTTGTATTAGAAATAGAAATTGAGATTAAAATAGGTGGACGAGAAGCACTAGAGGCTATGAGGCAAGATGTGGAAGAAGATGTGTTAGTATTTTTTTATGAAGATCACAAGTTTGGAAAAGGATATGATGATAAGGATGGTTTTTGATTAGGTGTGTCTTGTTATGAGATATCATTAAGATTGAAACTAATGACAGGGGACTCACGAAGTGGAACTGATGCTTCTAATCCACTAATAATGGAGTAGGGATGAATTTTTTAGATGATTGGCTCATTATTAGGGCCAACAAGCTAGGAAGTGTTAAAGGTGATAGTAGTGATGGGATTTCATTGTTCAAGTGTTGGTTTTTAGAGAAAGACACCTTGAGAAGAAAGGTATGTGTTAAGGGCCATTGGGTTAGAATCTATAATTTCTATAAAAATTGGATCACCACTATTGAATAATTGGGGATTATGTGGATTTTAGATTTATGATGTGGTTGATTGGGAACTAGGAGAATGTGGAGGTTTTTATTGGCCACTAAAAGTGATATAAATCATTCAATTATGCTTGGATATTTTGAATACGGGTCTCAATATATTCCATGGCTTATTGACGAGGGTTTGACATATTATCGGTGTTTTGTAAATGGGGTTGTTTTCTAGTTAAAATCATGAACTAAACAAATAATCAATAAAGGAAAAGAAAAGTGGTTTGATTAGAATAATTGGAAAAAGTCACGTAGATATTTTTTTATTATCTTAATTAAATTAAGAAAAGTGTGAAATGTGAAAAATGGATAAACATGTACTAAGAGAAGGTTTTCTAAGGTTGGTTTTAGGTAAGTTTAAGGATAGAGTCCTTGATATACCTGAAGGTACATGAGGCCAAGATCTATGTTGGTGTTGGTATGAGGCATGGTATTGGGGCCTACCCCCTCACTTCATAGTCCCGTGGTGATTAGGGTGTCAGGTGCTTAGCCAATATACTTCCCAAAATATTTTTATACTCAGCCAAAACACCGAGTTGGCTTATCCTCTTGGTGATGAAATCTAAGCAGGTTGACGTGGGAAGGAAAGGTTTAAATGAAAATAATTTTTGATGTGTTTAAGTTTTGAGTGAAGGCATTTTTGTGGATGTAATTCTTTTAACTCCTAATTAAGATATGTGAGAATACATATATGAGTGTTACTTTTGATATCCAAAGTAAATATTTTAATTCGATGATAAAAAGACACACAAAATGCAATGCTAAAAGAAATTAAGAAAGAAACAAAATGTACCTGTAATCGCTTTTCCTTTTTAATTTTGATTTTAATTTTTAGCGCACTTTGGAAATAATAATCAAAGTAGCACTCCAACTTGAAAATTTAAATGATATTGACAATAAAAGAAATAAATAGATATGGAATATAAATAAAAAAGGACTAAATTGTCCCACCAGAATGCTAAAAATTTTATGTTGTTGTTTGGTTAGGTGCTATAAATGTTGAAAGTACCAAAAACTCAAATAATAAAAGGTTTACCGATACATGCACCAAAAAAATGAAATGTCGGATGATCGAACAAACACATTGTGAAAATATCCTCCTTTTGCTAAGTCAAAATAGATGTACATAAATACAACTAAATAAATAAATATTGGATAAAAATAATAATGAGTTGCATGATGAATGTCGATCCCAGAATCCAAAGGAATTCCTTGAAGGGTGTCAACTCATTTGATATAATTAATTGATTTGATAATGATAAGATAAATGATAAAAATGATTTAGAACTCAAGGGGATGGAAAGAACATGTTTAGAGTTGTAAGTTTCCTAGATAGGGTAGTGACAAGCTTAAAATCTAGGAAATAGTCAAACTAGGCTTGTTTGGTTGTGTCTTGTATCTCTCATATGATTTTTTAATAATTTTCAATGCCTTTGACTTCAGGTGTGAGTATAATGCCACATAGACTAAGCTCATGTGATATGTTAAATTGTTCCCACACAAAATTTTTCTATACCATAAGTAGATTGTATATGTCGGTGATGGAATTTGAAGGACCTTTAACATTCATCCACAAAATATACATCGTGTAAACAACATATTAGATAAAAAAATTGATATCAATGTGATAATGTTAAAATGACTGAAAAGAAAAGGATCGACAATGATCAAGAATCGATGGAGATCGGAGAGAAAATGATAATTTTGATAAAATACTAAGAAAATAGACAGTAATTAATGTAAGATAGAATGTGACGGTGGTAAGGTAGACTATATTGACTCTAGAAGACTTTGGAACCTAGAAAACAAAACTTTAGATATAGTTAGGAGGCTAAAGAGGGGGAAAGAGGTCAAGGAACTAATCAATGATGATCACTATGGAAATTAAAAATATTGTAATGGTTGGAATAAATAACCAAATCGGGAGCCGAGAGTGTGTAATAGGTAATGGTGAAGGTGAAGATGATTGATAATAGACAAAAACCAATGCAAGATAAAACTGAAAAAATGTGAAGAGCGTTGTACTAACCTTGTTGAATGGGTGTAAGGGTGATAGATCTCCAAAATTGTTAGTTGATTATTTTATGAGGTTCTCGAATACTTGGCAAGAGGGTGTTAATGATCTTGAGTGAAATGACATTATTTGCAAGTGCAGCATTTCATTCTTGAAACCAGATTATGACTAACTAGGAAATGGTGGAAGAGGTTGGCTAAATAGAATTGAAAACATCTAAAACGATCACCGATGATCACAAATCTCGAGTTGATTTTTCTAGATAAGTTACAAAACAACAAATGAAAAATGGAAAATGGTTGAAACCACTTGCCATCCAAGGTTTTAGGTTGTTTGATAAATGGTGGGAGGTTAGGGATTCAGGTAGGAAGAGGTTAGGGGGTTAAGATGGGTAGGGTAAATTAGGATAGGTTGGTTTTAAGTGGTTAGGGTAGGGTAAATGAGATTTATGTGGGTAGTTTAGGATTTATGATGGTATTTTATAAGTTACTTAGGATAAGGATAATAATGATAACTATGATAATGTGATTAATGTGTTTCTAGTTGTCTATGGATGAGAAAGAGGTGTCTACATGCATATATACCGACATCATTGCTCGTAGGTGATATTTTTGACCAATGGAAAACCCAAAAATGACACCATCACCCATGGGAAATGGCATCATCCAATAGGAACCCAATGTCAAGTGGGGTGAAAATGTGTCATGGATCAAGGATAAGATAACATAATGGTGTCAATGATGAAGTCAAATGCAAGCAAGTTTTGGGAGTACTAGTGTGTGCAACAAAGGACCTGACGGATGCAAGGGTAACTAAAACTAGGACCATATAGTGGTACATCTCTTTGTGTACTATATCTAACCCATAATGACCATGTGTATAGTCATACCCCATTCCCGGAAGATCCCTTAAGTTACCCGCTTGAGAAATGATGCATCCACAACCATTATTTGCAAAAAGAGTTGTTAGTAACAAATATGAAAAATTAGGTGTATAGAGTATTCTTCTCTTTTGAGAAAAAAACAATATCATATGAATAGACAATAAAATTTCATTAATCATTCCTTTCAAGGTTATTTCTATGGCCTAGTGATGGTCGATATGTCCTCCACTTTAGTTAATTATATTTAATCCATGGTGGTATCCAAGGTTGATTATTATAGGTAATAAAATGAAATATTTTTTCAAGAACCCCATTAATCTAGGTTAGAATTTTTTTTTTTTTTGAATACTTTATAAATGTGGGAATATTGAAATATAGTAACTACAATACATAATTAACTTAAACATAGAACAAATTATAATGAACTTTAGACTAAATTATCTATTTAAATAGTTATACAATTCATTTAAATATAAAATACATGAAATGAAACTAACTAATGAAAATAATATAAAATCATTCCTCATCCTTAGGTAAGAGTAGTCTCTTCGCCTTAGATTTGGAGTACTACTAATCAATAATACTCAACATATATATTCAATAACTCTACTTATTAACTTGATGTGTATTATAAATAGACTATTTGATCTATTGATAGATTGGCTAGATTCTTCCAAGTTTACAATGAAGCATTTATAAGTAACGTACGTTTTAATAATTTAGCCTCTCTTGAATGGAAAAATAACTTCTACATTCACAAAGGTTAACTAAATAAAATTCCTATTGAAACTTAGATAAACATAAAAATCTATTTATTTATAAATGGATGTTATTATAGATATCCTATTTCAAATCAACTCTGAATTATTTAATTTGAAATCTAGATTAGGACTCGCATCTCAAAAGGAGGGAGAGTATCCTTATTTTATTATTTATTTCATATTGTTTCTATGCCACTAGAACACCATGTGTTGCATTGAATAACCCTTCTTCATTATCTGAAAAATGTTTTTTAGTATCCTAATATCTAGGTAGCTTTGACAATTGGGCACCAAAGTAATTCATATGTCGATTTCGGATTTGGAGTTTTAATCCTATAATAAGGATTCTTATTCTTTCTTTAGAAGCCATGCACTTTTGCTAAGGGTCATACACTTTCTTCAGGAGTCTCATTCTTTTCTTATTCCATTTTGGAGTTAAGTAGTCAAGTCTAGAGCTTATGACTTAGTAAAAATTAAGGATTTTGATCAAAGTATTACTTGTTGTAATTCTTATTTTCCTATTTTTACATGAAAAAACATATTTTCTACAAGAATGGTTAGGCATTAGGAAAAAAACAATCTATAATGCTGTGAATGTTAATTCATCATACAAGTATCATACTTAATATATAAAATAAATAAAAATACTTGTAAGCATGATTAAGTATGTTCCAACATTATTCAAAAATTAGGAATTAAACCTTATGAAAATGATATTGTTCAAGTGTCATCACTCCCCCAAACTTAAGATATTGTAGGACCTCCTCCAAGATTCCTATCTTCCCCTATTCACCATTTCAAAAATCATGATAAAGTCATAGTTTTGTGTGTATGTGTTCCATGTCTTATCTCATGGTGTTATATAACCATTATTTGATATAACCCATTTTAATTAGATTTCAAATTCCTTATCATATTTTTGATCTCAAGAGTTCCACGTTGGTGTTGGTGCCTAAAGTAGAGGTGTCTAGTAATACATCCGGATCCATTCATACTAAAGTATCATAATTATAGCAAAAAAATTTGTTCTCTTCTATAGGCCTAGTTTAAATTGTTTGGGAAGACTACCTCCCTTACTCTTAGATATTTTAGCATATCCTACGATCTTTTCTGCATGTTTTTATGTTTTTAGGAAGGCATGATTTTTAATTTTTTTATAGATTATTATATCATTTAAACATAATGTTCCTTGATTTGGGGGTGTGTACTTTATATCTAAAGGTGGTGATAAATGTATAAGTGTTAGAAAGTCATGCCTCATGAGGAGACCTACATTTTCTTTATTTTCTTGAATTCTACATGTTTCTCCATCTAAATTTCATGATTTTTTAGGGTTGATGAAAAATCCTTGAGCTACACTTCCCTTATGAAAAAATTAATAAGGAATTATATATCATGTGGAAGTATAAATTTGTGGACATAGAATTTGTATAAAAAATTTTTTAATTTATTATTACTTTTGGTCATATAGGCCTTCATGATTTTTTTGGGATCTTCAAAATCAAGTCACATATTGTTTTTGAGCCTGAAAAGATTCCACTTGAGAAATTGTTCCATGATGAACATAAAGTAGAAATTGGAAGGCATCATATAGGCCTTCATGATTTTTTTGGGATCTTCAAAATCAAGTCACATATTATTTTTGAGCCCGAAAAGATTCCACTTGAGAAATTGTTCCATGATGAACATAAATTAGAAATTGGAAGGCATCCTATAAGTGTAGACACTCAAATTTTGAAATATATCATTTTCTATTATTGATCTTGACTTTACACATGTGCATGGACAAATGCAATCTCCTCAATCTTTCTTAGCACAACTTTGATAGTACTTAGAGTACTTTTTTATCTTTAAGCACCTCTATATTATCAGTATGTGAAGTTTCACTATATAAAATTCATCTAGAAACATTCATTATTATTCCCATGAAGTTAAATCACACTTCTCTCCTTCCGTCCAAAAATATTGGTTTCGATTGGGATGTATAATTATATCTTGACCTTATTGTAATGTTTTGACGAACATGTTTTAAGTTAATTCTTTCAATTTAATAACATTATTAAGAACAAACATAATCACTTGGTCATAATTTAATGGCATAACAACCTTCATAATCATATATAAGTAAGTAAATCATACCTCGTTTAGGAACCTAGAACTTCAAGAACTCCTCATGCGAAACAAGCACTAAATGCACTCAAATAACCCTAGAATACAAAATAAATCATGTACATCCATTAAGACATCACCCTCTATTGGTATGAATTAACCTTCTATGTCTAGAATTCTCCATATTAATTCTACAATTAGGAAAATTTACCATTCCCAAGTATTTGAACATGTATAAAAATCAAGTGAATTATTTTTAAAGAACAATTGTCAAGTCTGATTGCACTACGATAGATGTCACATGCTAGGAGATAATGTTTGGTTTGATCCCTATTTAGAGTAAATTAAATGTAAATGGTACACAGGGTGCACACAACCCACCTTACAAGGGTTTTAGGGTTTTAGAAGAGTTTACAAATCCATTCTAAAGGTAATCAAATAATACCAATGCATAAAAACCATATTTCAAGGCATGCACATTACTCTGGAAGTTATAGACCTAGATTCTAAGGAGGTTCAAAACCATATAGAAGGTTTAATTAGGAAACACCTTCTACTAGTATGAAGTATTCTTCTAGGTCTAAGAGTCTCCTTCTTCATTCTAGAAGGAAGAAAAGTGACCCTTTCCAAATATTTGAGCATGTATGAAACTCAAGTGAAGCATTGTAAAAGAATGATTGTCAATTTATATTATACTAGAATAGATATCACATACTAGTATATTGATGTGTAGTTTGAGCCATCTTTGGAATAGTGTCGATGTCGGTAGTGCACAGGGGTTCCCACAACCCACCTAACTTTGTTTTATATGAAATCCTTCTTACACTACAAGGGTTTTATGGTTCGAGAAGAATTTATAGATCCATTCTCAAGGTAATAAAATAGGAATAATACACATCAAAACACATATCTAGGTAATCAAAGTTCTCGGAAGTTGTAGACCTAGATTCTAAGAAGGTCCAAAATCATATATAAGGTTTATGACTATACAAACTCTTTAGAATGAGTTATATGATTTTGACCAGAATTAGTTTAAGAAATGAATCATTTCTAATTCCATATCATCTTGTTCCTTCACTCACACCACCTGGACTCTTCTAGATCCACATAAAATAATCTAAGTGTGCTCTCACCCTCTTGTTTTGATAGTTTTTAGATCAACCATCACTTTGAAAAATGTTATTGTTATTTGTGAAATTAATGTTGAAAATTAATCAAATTAGAATATCCACCTATAACATTATTCATAATTTTTGTGTATGTTATTTAAAACATTTTCAAATTAAAAGATGAAATTCACTTCCCGAAAAGTGAAATCATTTAGTAAACTTGACCCTCTATAATCAAACATCATATCCCTTACCCTAATGAACTTAGGGTTTCATTATTTACTCATGGTCTTCAATTTTTCTTATTCATCATGGCCCTTACCAAAAAATTTTAATTATCATTATATAATTTAATTTAATGGAACCCAACATGTAGATTTACTCTCACAAACCTAATGCGCATGATGAAGCTCCTTTATAATATGAAACCTTCATTTTTGAATTCAATTTTGAGTCATATTTAAAATCCTTCCATTATCCAAGATAACACATTCCATAAGGCTATCCTAGAGTATATTAAATCTTTAAACCATTCTTTTCAAGATAAATTTCAAGCTATGAATTCTAAGGTTACATCTCTCAAAGATGAGATAAAACATCTCAAGGATACTTCCTATCCACATATTATTTATCATCATCATGATATTTCAAGGCAAAAGATACATAATATGATACAATTATTATGTCTACTACATGTGCTCATACAAGTGAGGTTAATGTCCTATGTAGACACAACAATTTGTATGTTCCACGAGATCAAACTATGTAGTTTAAAAATAATGATACACAACATGATATCCTATATGAGTTACTAGATAAGATGTTAATTAATTTGTTACCTACTCATTACTACCCTCGGTATTCGATTAAAAACTTAAAGGTCAACCATTTTACAATTGAATTAATGGACATTATAAAATTCTTTACATGGAAAAATACAACTTGAGCATAGGGGATTTATTTCAAGTTGCTACACAAAATTCTACTACAAATTCATCTCAATTTTGAAAATATCAATGGGTTCCTAAATTTGATCCATTTATGTCTAGAAAACATAATGCAATAATGAATGATGTAACTTCTTTAATAATACAATATCAACCTATTCAACAAGAGACTAAGAATGTCATACCTGCTTCATGAGCACAAATATTAATCGAATAATTACATCTCACTATGTGCTTCCAACAATGGAATTATTACTATTCAAGCATGTACAAACCCAATCAAGGGAAAACATGATCTATGAATATCCCTACTCCTTCACACCAACTTGATATAGATTCTAATCCACATAATATTTTTTTTTATTATTGGTAAATAGTTTTGGTGGGACTATATCAAGTTACAAGGAAGGCTCACCATCTAGATATAACAATGAGAAAACAACACCAACAAATCAAAAACTAGAAGTAACAATGTTACCCAAGGTAACCAAAACCGGGAACAACAAGGAACAAAAGAAGGATGTAGCCCACAGCTAGACCACAAAAAAGCAACAACTATACAGCAAAAAGAAGCACAAAAACATCCACAAACCCAAATTCCACTAGCCCAAGACAGATTATTTTTTGGATGCCCTTTCAATTCTAGAATGAATCATTTGCAATGAGGTGAAAAGTGCCAAAGTAGTTGTGTGCATTGAGTCCGAGGCATCCAAATGTAATGGTCATATTCCTCTCTTTTTCATTTCCCCATAGAGTATCAGGGATCCCACTTAACCTTGCAATGCTCGAACCTGTTGTTCCAGAAATCACTAATGGCTTTAAAAATAGCCAAATTATGCTCATGTCTATCCTTTGCTCTTCCCAGCCTAATATCAAGAGAGCTCAACTTCTTGTAAATCTCAGATAACTTTTCCTTATCAGTGTCACTCTCTTCCTCAAATTTTCTCTTTCCTTTTTTCTTGCTCAACTCGCTGAAAGTCCTTCTGCATCTATTTAACCTCAATCTCCAGGGCATCCAACCTACTAGTTTCCAAATGTAGGGTTTGTTCAGTACCAACATTGCTGATATGAAGCAGGTTCTGGGAAACCTCCAAATCCTTGGAGCTTCGGAGGATCCGGCCAGTAGTAGGAATGTCAACTTTCATTGGGTTCTTGGAATTAGACTTGGAAGGGGTGGCAGGCATGGTAAAGGGAACAAAGGAGGTGGAAATGAGTAGCTCACTAGGAGTAATTGGAAAACTAGGGTACTTGGAAATGCAGAGCTTGTGAAGTAAGAGGATAAGACCCTAATGTAAGGGAATAGCTCGGGCATGCTTTTGGAAGTCAAGCACAAAACACTAAAGAGAGTTAAGGAGATAGTGTGGGAAACAGACAGTAAGATCTCTTCAAAGTGATTTAAAAAAACAAGATGCTTTATGGGGACCATTTTATACCTCCCCTCTAATGATATGTATCTAACCATCATGTTGGTCACTTCATCAAATAGAGCAGGGATGGAACTTACCTTTAAACCCGTAGCAACAAAAAAATCCAGCTCTTCTCCCTCATCTATAAACTTCTTGGCCTCAGTTGTCCTGTCCACCCTCTTACTAAAGAACTAAAATCCCTCCAATGCCAGGCCCGTTGCCTCAGATATCAACTCTTTGTTGATAATACTTGACTCTCCTATCCTTCCACTCAGTAGCAAATTGGACCAAGATATTTAGGTCTTGCCCCTGAAATTCATTCAATGAAATTAGAAATGCCTCCTTTGTGCAGTAGATTCCAGAGGATCACATTGTTTTGCAGTCAGTGGGTCACAACTCAGCTCTAACTGACATGGAGCCCCTCCCATATTTTCCTTCTTCCTATAGATTTGAAAAATCCTACTCGAAACCCTCGTAAGGGACTACAATTTTCCTATAACCTGTTCTAAATTTTGAAATTCCTCCCGTCTGTGTGAGGCTTGATTTCTTTATAGTTTCCGTAGAGAGGGGGATAAATCACACAAGTGAGATCTTTCACTTCCATTAAGATCCGCACCCTGCCATAATTGTGATTACGCCACGTATGTATTTCCATTATTATCCTCATTAATACTAATTTGAACCTCCTTAGGGATGTTGTTTGTATTATTCCACATGGTGAAATTAATGTTAATGCCCACATTAGCCAAAGTGTCCGCTGCCCTATTCCCCTCTCTATAGGTGTGTCTTATAATAATATGCTCAATATTATTACAAATATTTATGCCTTCCATAATAAAATCCTTGATGGTCCAGCTAGGAGGAGAAGCTGGTTCGATGATTGATAATATTAAGAGAGTCTCCTTCCAAGATTAAATTCTGGATATCAAGATCTTTTGCAATCCTAAGCCCCCAAAGAGCAGCCAGGGCTTCAACATAGTTGTTCATCTGAATCCCCATTTTTGGCATAAGCAGCAACTAAGTAGCCTTTGTGATCCCTTATAATTCCACCCCCAGCTGTCATACCAGATTACCCTTAGAAGCACCATCAAAATTGAGTTTATACCATTACTCTTAGCGAGATCCAGTGGACCAAAGACCTATCAATATTTGAGGTATTCCTTATCAACCTTCCAACATCTCCAATCTTCCAATTGGATAAAATGTACTCTTTGTCTACAGGATATTTTTTGTTTTTGGGGGGTTTAAATCTCCCGATATCAGCTTTAACAACATGCCCAATCTTAGTGAAGCTGGTCTTGTAATTCTGTTTGTTATTTCTGAAGATGATATCATTCCTATCTTTCCATATTCTCCAGATAATATGGGGCATGGTTAGCTTCCAAAGTCTTCTCACAATGTAGTGTTTAAAGGGGGGGTTCCATTGGGTCTAGAATTGAATGAAGTCCTTAGGGACCATCTAGAGGATATTAAACTTGGAAAGGGCATGGCTCCAAATCATGGTAGCATAATCACAGTGGATAAGCAGGTGTTTAATATCTTCAGAATCTTTTTGCAGAGATGACATCTATTGGGCATGATGAATCCTTTCTTAATCAGGTTATCATTGGTAAGAATTCTACCTCTGAGAACAAGCCAAAAGAAAAATTTTATTTTAGGGGTAAGCTCAGTCATCCATATTTTTCTCCAATCAAATTCATTCTGGGTATTCACAAAGTAGGAATTGTATCCAGCTTTCACCGAATAGACCCCATCTTTAGAATTGTACCAAACAATTTCATCTTTGACATCCAATTGATTCAAAGGAATGAGATCTAGATGTTCCTGAAGAGATGATAGCATAGAGTCCTCATCCATACCATCCACAGAGAGTTGTTTCCATCTCTTAATTTTACCATCAATTTCCATATAGTCAATGACCTTAGTACCATATTTGTTCCAGTTTCTCCTTAACTACACCAAATATTTCATTGAGGCTCCCATTAGACCAATTATCATTCCAAAAACTGATATCCCTGCCATTTCTGACTTTCCATCTACTACCTTGCTTGATAAAATTCCTAGTAAGAATCAGATTGTTCTAGAATATAGAGCCATGAGGAAGAAGTTCAGAATGTAGAAAGGAGGAAGTAGTTTGCTGACCCAAATATTTATTCTTGATGAGATCAACCCAAGGTTGATCTTCTAAGATTAATCTCCACCCCATTTTTGTAATTAAGGCCATATTCATTTTGCTAATGTCTTTTATACCCAAGCCTCCAATCCTTTTAGGAGTACACACTTGATCCCAGAAACCAGGTGGTACTTGAATTTTTCCTCCATTCCCTGCCATAGAAAATGTTTCTGAATCCTGTCAATTTTATCTCTGAATGTAGATGGGATGTTATACATAGACATAATGTATATAGGTAGATTCTGAAGGGTGCTTTTGATAAGCAAACATTTCCCAACACTTGGAGAGAATGGCTCCTTTCCAACCAGCCAATTTCTTTTGGAATCTTTCTAGTAAGTCATTCCAGACTTTATTGGAAAAATTTTTAGTACCCAGAGGGAGACCCAAATATGTAGTGGGAAGCACATTAATTTTACATCCCAATACTTTAGCAATTTTATTTTGCCTCTCCAAAGGAGTATTAAAAAAGTAAATGGAGCTTTTGTCAAAGTTAATCTCTTATCTAGAGGCTGCCTCATAGAATTTTAAAATAGACTTGATTGCCTTAGCTTCCAGAAGGGAAGCCATTAAGAGTAGGATAGTGTCATCTACAAATTGTTGATGAGAAGTCTGCTTGATTCATGGAGGTAGGTTTGATTCCTTTTATCAAAACATCATTAACAACTTTGGATTTTTTTTTTTGCTAAGGTCACAACCATTAGAATAAAGAGAAGAGGGGATATAGGATCCCCCTATCTTAGCCCCCTACTGCTGGTGAAGTATCCCACAGGTTCTGCATTAACCATTATTGAGAATCTAGATAAAGAAATTCAAGCTTTAATTATTCTTCTAAATTTATCCAGAAATCCAAATTTCACCAAAACTTTGTCCAGAAAAGCCCAGGAGACTTTGTCAAAGGCTTTATTCATGTCAAGTTTAAGAACCATGCCAACCTTTTTGTTATTATCCATAGAATGGATAACCTCATGAACCATGATCACCCCATCTTGGATAATCCTCCCTCTGATGAATCCACTTTGCTGTTTTGAGATTAAATCATTCAAAATGGCCTGCAGTCTAGTGGCAATAATCTTAGTGAAAATTCTATAAACAACATTAACCAGACTAATGGGTCTAAAGTCTTTGAAATCTTTAGCATCCATCTTTTTAGGGGCCAGAACTATATGGGTATTGTTAAGTTCTTTCAAAAGATCTCTGGTTATGAGGAATTCATTAGCTACCCTGAGGAGATAATATTGATTGTAATAATAATGCAAATTATTTTACACATGTTATTAGTATGATAACATCTATTACCGATTATCAAAAACAAGTATTTGTGAATTAACCGATGATCTACTTGGATCTCTACATGCATGGGTAAAAATAGGATAGATGTTAATTATGTCTATCAAATATCAACTATATGAATTATTATCCAATAATTGATGGGTATCTTACTTTCCCCCTCTTTCCACATTGTTTTCTTTGGTTTCTCATATAGTCATACAAGATACTACATATGGTTATAATGCTTCCAATCTTCCCATATTACACATACTAGTTGTGGAGATTTTTCTGTATTTCCCTCTTGCTTGAGGTTGATATTTATGAGCCTCCTAGCACAACATATGCTACATATCTCTTGAATCACACATTGATCCTTATGTTATCACTTACTCTTGTCATTATTGTCAACAATCCTAATATCCCACCTATTCTAGTTGTTCCTAATGAACAAACTCTTATTGTTTATGAGATTACACATAACACTTGTGAAATTGGTATGTTGTACTTTATAGGATTCTCCCCTCACTTTATTGACATTGTTTTATGGTAGCTCTTGAGATACCCCCTCATTTATCAATAATGTACTTTTTTATAGGTTCAACTTGACTGTTGAGGGAATGGTTCCCCACCCAAACCTTTCTTTATGCACCAACACACATGTGCACACACACACACACACACACACACACACACACAGAGAGAGAGAGAGAAGGTGTTATACTTGTTTCCCATATTTATTTACATACTCTATATACAAAAAAATCAAATGTTTAAAAAAATACAAAATTAAGAATTGTTTATAGGGAATATATTGTTTGACCTTTACATTATACATGTTTTTTATTCATTTGGTTTGATATCTAGCATTTATTATTTATACACATGTGTTCACATGGTATATTGAGCATGATGTAGGACATACATGGAATTATACACAATGATAGGTGTTGGATTTCCCTTTGCTCAAAATTCCAACCTCTAGGGAATACACTTTCACATATTATATCTAGGAGTTATATTTACATTATATTTCTTATTTTTCATCATTACACTTGATTACATTGATTACATACATACATACATATATATATACATATATATATATATATATATATATATATATATATATATCATTTATTTTTGATATTTTGGACCAACACGTGTCTTGTGCAATGCTTACATTTATTGCTTCACTAGCTATTTGCTATTATATGCTATGTGTTTTTATCACCTTAGGCTACGATTTTTTTTTTTCATACATGCTTACTAGTTCCGTGTGTGTATTATTTTTCTACTCTAATTTTAACCTAAGTTCCTTTTTTATCTTGAGACAATATGGGTATCCCATGTTTGTGTAATTATGCTTTGTTTTTGGTTTTTTCTCTTATTCATATGCTCAAGGTCCTTGATTATCTTACGACACCATGTGTTTCCCATGTTTGTAGGTATTTCACCTTTTATGTGACATTATTTTACATGTTTTCACTTGTTTCTACATTTTATGCACTTGTTTTCTACTAACACATGGTTTTCTATTGTTGTTATTATTGTGTTATTATATTAACAGTTTCATTGTTTTCATGCTTCTTATTTTCATTTCTTGTGATATAATTTCTTCTTGGTGGCCACCACATCATATTCTGAGAGGTTATACATAGGTTATCATATTCTCGAACATGTTTACCAATATTTTATATTGATATGTGTGCTCAAATTCTTCATCACACATACCTTAAAAGAGGGGAAAACATCCAAGGTTTATTCTACATTTCCAATAGGCATGCATTTTTAGGTCACGACATATGTAGAGGTAAACAAAAATACCTCAAAATTTGACTCAAACACAAAAAATTATACATATGTTCAAAAATGTATAACCTAGTTAGGAACATATGGGTGGTTCTGACAATATTATACGATTTTACCAAGGGGCCTTTTCTTCATATATTTCAACATCTCAAGTTTTTCATTAGTAGTACAAAATTTTCATACAATTTTATATTTTTATTGACTTAGACTGGAATAGACTCAAGGGATATGAGGTATATAATTATCTCTTTCTCCATAGTACTTCATTTTTATTTATGAAAATATTGGGGGCATTGGTCTCCTTTCCCCAGCTTATATTTCAATATGCAATCGCTTTCTATTGAGTTAAGCAACACATGGGAAGAGTATGGAGGAAATTATTTATCCTTTCTAGTGTGTGCCCTAATTAAAAAAAAATGGCGTATGTATATTTTTAGTTATATGGTTTGTGGGGTTATGGAAGGTATCAAAGAAACTAATTTCTTCACAAGAAAAAAATTCCTAGCCTCTTGCACTTAAGGGAATATATTAGAGTTGTTGAATGACTCGATACATGGTCTTATTTATTAGTAAGGTGATTTGAGTCACTATATTTTTGTTCTTCTCATCTAAACTCATGTGTTGGATAGGTACATCTAATACATCAGCCTCTCCTTGGCACATTTGGGGAATGATCACCCCGAGTTCTTCATTATATTTCAAGAAATGCATTATCTTCAAAGCATAACAATGGGAGTACATTCCTTCTATAAAACAAATAGGTGTATTCCTTCCATGTTTTTCATCTCTTTTGGAATTTCTTATTGCATATTTATTTGCATTTCTTTCATAACATTTGAATTATATTTCAACCTCCTATCTTGGGCATTGACTACAATTTGTGTTGTAAGTTTCATTTTGGAGCATGCCAACACCAACACAACAAAATACCGCAAGTAAGTTATTACAAGAAAATATAAATTTTTTCTACACACTCAAGTATCTCTTCCTTTAAGCATGTTATTTCATTTCATACTTGAAGGGGAGGTAAATATAGACACTCAAATTTGGTAGTCTATCCTTTAACGTTTTTGATCTTAACATTGCACACTTACATGGAGAAATACACTCTCCTTACTCTTACTTAGCACATATTGATAGCACACTTGAAATTCACTTATCTTTTCACTCCTCTCTATTTTCTAGATTTGAAGTTTAACTACATAAAATACATCTAGAAACATCCATTCTTAGGCCCATGAAGTCAAAATACACTTTTCTCCCTCCTTTCTAAAAACATCGAGTTTCGGTCGGGATGTAGAATTATATCCTAACCCTATTATATGGTTTTAGACCGACATGGTCTGAGTTAATTATTTTGATTCTATAAAATTCTCATAAAAATATAGGCCTTGTTCCATTTTTAATGACATAACAACCCTTGAAAGCATATATAAGCAATTATTTCATACCTCATTTAGAAAATTGGAAATTTAAGAACTTCTCATGCAAAAAAAATCACTAAGGCACTCAAAGCTCCCTAAAATATTAAATAACTCATGCACGTACATTAGGTTAACACACTCTACTAGTTTCCGCTTATAGATCACAAAGGCTGCTTTGTTGCCACTTTTTCTGGTAAGATGGGTAAACAAACAAATCACTACTTGGAAGCTTTGGCAAAGCTGGGAAATAAGGTTGGCTAGAGATTGTAATATTTCCAATATTATAATTGAGGGGGATTCATTGAACATTATTAATTTGCTAAATCAAAAACAATCTCCAAGCTAGTCCATCAAGGACTTCATTAGTGAAGCTATTGAAATATGCAATGGTTTTGCTAACTATAAGATTATACACACATACCGTGAGGGTAATAGAGTGGCCGATTGTTTAGAAAATATTGGGGTCACCAATACAATGCAAACTTGGTTAAGTGGTGACCCCCTTCCTGCCAAAGTACTTGATGACATCACTAAGGATATGCATGATTTTAAACACAATTATTAATAGTTACGGTGCTGATGTGAAGGAGGTGCTTATTAATTGCAAAGTTAAGTTTAATGATGCTCTTAAAACCTTGCACAATTCAGAGGTCCCCAAAAGTAGAGGTGATGCTGAGTTATATGAGTTTCAAAAATTGTATACCATTGTGCAGCGTGGAAAAAATATAGGTAGAATGGGGGACCTCCTTGTAAAACTAAGCCCATGTATGATCCAACCTGGAAAACAGATACTATTCTTTGGAATTATCTACAAATGGGGGTATTTCAAGTTTCATTGAAAAAATAAAGGGTTTTGATCAAGACATTTCGGTGAAGTTTGCTAATGGGTGGAAAAATCATGTGGTTGAGTATGGAGATGTCAAGGTCAAGATCTTCAAGGAGCTCATTGCCCAGGTCACTGGACTGAACATGGAAGGTGCCAAGTTCTTCAACAAATGTGTCATCAGAGATGTGGAGGTGAAAAAATTTCTTGCTGAAGGAGAGAACCTTGAGTTTGTTACAGCTAGCATTAAGGTGGCCTCCATACCTGAACCCTTTACTAAGATTGCATGCATGATGGTTAGGTATGTATCTTTGGAGGGAAGATATGTCACCATTCCCCTGAAACATTTAATTTTCCTCAATCACTTTCATAGGAATATTACAGTAAATTTCCCACATTATTTACTAAACTCCTTGGAGAAGTCTATCCTTGAAGTTTAGAAGCATGCCAGGGCTGTTCCCCTTCACCAAGGCCTGATCCTACTCATTCACCATCATTGCTTCTCTAGCTCTCACCCTTTTCCCACTCCCCCTATGATTAACCCTCTCCCTGCTGGCGATCTTGACATTGCTACCTTGGGTAGAAAGAGGAAAGATAAGAAGGTTAAGGCCGCTCTGCCTTCTTTGCAAAGAGTTTTGTGTAGCCATAAGGATTTGGAGCTTGCGGAGAACTTACTACACATTAGTAATCCTGTGGATAATTCCAAAGAAGCAGACCTTCTTACCAGAGTTAGTAAACTCGAAGAGGAAATCAAAGACCTCAAGAATGATCTGAGGAATATGGAAAAAGAAAAAGGTAAGAGGAAGTTGCATGATCCTGAAGACATGGATACTGTTGCTGAGATTTACAAAAATATTCTTTCACTTGATACTAGACTAGGAAATGCCAAGGGGCATCAGGATTTCACCCTCTCTGCTATGAAAGGAATGTATAATTTTATGGAACAACATGTGAAGAGTGTATGCAGCCTTAGCGACATTCCTGAAAATATTTGGGATTCCAATGAGACCCATGACCTGGCACTTGCTAAGGCAGACATGAGCGATCTTTCTCAGGCCATAGCCATTGCACTCTTCCACTCTCTCCAAAAATTAAGGTCAAGATTGACAAGGTTGTCAAGTGATGCGGTGCCTTGGTGCTACTTTGTTGTTGTGTTGGTGCTACTTTTTGGTGGTTTTGATGTTGATATCTTGCTGGGATGCCCTGTTTTGGATCCCTTTTTGTTGTTTTTTGGCCCTTATGTTCTTCGTCGATCACTATCTAGTTTGATCATTTTTTTCTCCTTCTACTATTGTATCTAGCTTGTTGAGCCTCCAGTTTAAGGTGTTTAGCCTTTCTGGTTTGAGCTTTCTCCTTCTACTATCTAGCTTCTTGAGCCTTTTTATACACAGGGTATAGTCCCTTCAAAACTATTTATCCTTAGTAAAAAAACACACTCTACTAGTTTGAATTCTCCTTCTAGGTACATGATTCTCCATATTCATTATATAGTAAATCAAAGTGGCCATTCCTAATTATTTGAGAAATTATTAAACTCAAGTAAAGCATTACCAAAGCATGATTCTAAATTCTGATTGCACTAAAGTAGATATCACATGTTGGGAGAGAGACGCATGATTTTTGACCTCTTTAGAGAAATGGTTACATCATAAATTCACAAGGGTTCTCACAACCCACCTAATACTATTTTTCAAGAACTTGTTCACCGCTGCGAGGGTTTCGGGTATGAGAAAAGCTAGCAGAGTCATTCAAGGTGAGTGAAGAAGACTGACATGCATCGAAACACATTTCCAAGGAGGTGAAGTACTTAATAATTTGTAAACCTAGGTTCTAATAAGGTCCAAGACCATATAAAAGGGTCAGGACCATATGAATGGTTTAGGGTCTAGACTAAGTTTTTAGTTTTGACCAGTGCTCAATTTCAAGTTAAAATTTCATCAATGAAGCATTTCCAATTCCAAATCATCTTGTTCTTACACTCAAACTACCCATACTTTCTTAGATCCACATATAATCATCTAAGTGAACTATTTACCTCTTTTTTTGATAATCACTAGAAAAATCTTCACTTTAAAATTTATTATTCTAATTTTTGTAATTAATTTTGAAATTTAATTAAATCATAATATCCACTTGTAACAATATTTATCCTTTTTATGTATGTTATTTAAAACATTCTCAAATTAAAAAGGGTTAGATTAAATTCCCAAAAAAGTGAAATCATTAAGTGATAAAATTCTCACCTAGTTGGAAACATAGTTTAGGATTTCCTTCTAGATTGGTCTTACCTTCTATTAGTGCCCGATTTGATCGACCCTTTGTCTAGTTATATACCTTCGATAAATTTCCTCTAACTATTCACACATCTAATAAATGTATGCTTGAAAGATATAATCGTATTTAATGCTAATGAGAACCTCATGTTTATGAAGTGAATCCTCTTTTTTGGTCAAGGAACACAATAGTCATGTTGTCCCTAAAAGTCTCTATAAAAATCAACAATCAATTGGGCCAATGTTTTTAATGATGAGTTGTAAAGAGAAAAATATCTTCTATGCCCACCACTTTTTATCTCCCATCCCCTTTTTCCCTTGGTGTTCTTTGGTATTTTACTGGGACTTAATTTTTCCTAAGTTTGAATCTAGATGTAGAAGCTATCCACATGTCCCTTCAGCGCATTTTGGAGAAGGTATAAAGAATCAAGGGCCTCTAAGAATCAGGAATCATCCACATGGCTAAAACGTGGCAAGGTAGGTTGAGATGGTTGAAAAGTAAAGATAAAGAGGAAGAGCTTGTGAGACTCCATGTGTCATCCAAGCATAGATGTAAAAAGAAAAAGAGAAAGAGAAACCCCGAAGTTGCACGAGGCATCCACGTGTCGTAAAAAAAGTGGCTACCACCATTGAAATACCAAAAAAATAGGTAGAGAGATTTATGGTTGGTGGATTAGAATATTATCTCGGGTCCCAAAGTATAAAATTGAAGACTCGGCTGAAATCATGGTTGAGGTTTTGAATGAAGTCAGGGAGAAGATGAAGACAGAAAACATGCCCGGATAATGAAAGATGGAGATGTAGATACGAAGAATAATAAGAAAATGGCAATTATGTATGGGGCCCACCCATGAAAGATATATACATTCTCAAAAAATTACATAAAAAAGGAAACTAAGAGAAGACATGTATTCAATCATCCCCTACTTCTATTTTTTCTCCTATAAGTGGGGGAATTCTATTTAACAACATGTTCTTCCTCGAATAAAATCCTCTGAGGCATGAGATAATTGAGAAAATACAAATGACCTAGCCAAATTGTGAGACATCCCCATATCCATCAACGATTCAATAGTCATCCTGGGGCCATCCATGATATTACTCAGTTCCATCTTCTTCAGGTAAGATGATACCCAGTCCTAAAGATCCAAACCACTTGTAGGAAATGTTGTTTTCCATTTTTCCTTGTAAGGGGTAGGCGACTCGATCGGGTGTATACTTGAAGGGGAACATACAAAGTGGATGGAAGAAAAGTATTACACCACGGAGATGTGGTAGAATAAGGGATTTTGAACAAGACTCACCCCGGTGCCTCATTGTAAAATGTGGATGCTCTCTTTGTTGAGGAACATGTAGAGGTCCTAACAATTTTTGCTCCATTAAGGGAGCCCGCTACATTGGATGAATAGAAGGTTAGAGAGAAAACTTACCCTTACCTTCCTTATTTGTAGAAGCCGAGGCCTTGGAACGATGAGGAGATGTAGGATCTACTTCTTCCTCATTAAAAATGATAATTGGTGGCTAAGAATGCAATTCCCCTATTTCTTCTTGATGATGATGCTAGTATTGAGGATTTATGAGGTGGCATAGGTATTTCTTCACCTTCTTCCAAGGAAATGAGTCAACGCTCCAAGTCTTTTACCTTGTGCAAAATGGTGGGGAATTTATCAATTGAATTCTTATCATGAAGTATGTAAGACTCCTTGGGAACCTCTTTCGCACAAATTATTCATCACACGAGAAAGGGACATTTGTATTCAAACATGTTGGTTACAACAAGCCTCCTCTCAATCCAAAATTTATTCAATTCTTTAAGAAATTTTTGGTGTTCCCAATGGAGGAGATGATAATACATCAACCGGAAAGATGAGAAAACAGATTTATTTTAATCAATATCAACAGATAGAGAGCCAAACTTTTTAATATTTCAAGGGCCCTTTGTTATGCCCCAAGTCAACCATTTTAAATAGACCCCTCAAAAATTCTTCATCTATGTTAGTTAAATCAATGATTTGATTTAAATATTCCAATGATATTTCCTTAAACCTATATGTTATAGATACTCTCACCATCATACCAATAGAGAGCTTCAAATTAACATTTTAATTCTAAAAATGGAAAAGGGATACATACCAATGAAGGAACAAATTTGAATTTATAGAAGGAATGATGTAGATAGTATAAGCTGTAAAAAATCATTACCATCAAATGAAGAAGGATTTTTTGCTCAACTCACATGAAGGAAAGAAATCTAAAAAATATTGGCATTGTGAAAGAAAAAGATATCTGGATTGATGTGAACAAATTTATGGAAAAGAATTCAACCTAGAAAGACATGAACATGAGTGTGTATTGCTCGAGATTGATCCTCAAAAGGTAAAAGGGAGTTGTGTGTCACATCAAGCCATATGAAGGCACCTAAAAACTATCAAAAGGGATTTATTTTCCCACCAAAAGGGAGAAATGATTAAAAAAATTCAAAAAGGAATGACATAGTAGGAGTAACTCATAATTCCTCTACATGGAAACATAAGATAACATATTAAAATTGTATCTTTGAGAAGAATACTATTCTCTAGATATTCATTATTTTAGGGGAGAATGGAAGGTGAGTGAGTGATTGAAAATGTATAAATGTGATGAGAATACTCTCACATAGGGGGGTAAAATTTTATAAGCTTTAGAGAAAAAAGGAGAGAACTTGTTTGTACTTGTTGAAACCGAACCAACCTTAGAAACTCCGAGCTATTCATTTGTTACAAAAACTTATCACCAAGATGGTTAAAATATAAAGACATTGGAAAATATTTAGGTCATAGTTTTTGTTTCCCCTTATTGAAGAATTGGAGTTCTTTGAATTAATCTTTATGTATTTTCACAAGTTCTTTTACTTCGTTCATGATGAATTGTTTTGAGTTGATTGTCTCATTTACATTTCGCGAATCTTATGTTAATTAATATCTTCAATTACATAAATATTTGGTTTAAAATAGTGACAAATTATTAACTCCAATTACATGATTGATGGATCTTTCCTTCATGATGTGGTAAACTATTTTAAAATCAATTTTTAGTTGTTTGTCTTAAGATATTTGTTAGTTCTGAGTGTATCTGGAGTGTATTTAATTAGATATTGTTAGTATTTTGTTGATAATTCATCATGAGATTTTATGTTTTGAATTCTCAAGTATTGTGTGAAATCTTGTGTTCTTAGGCCTCTAAGAACACAAACCTTCTGTTGAAGGAATGCATTATACTTGTGTGATCCATATTTTACATCACGAGAAATTGTCTCTGTAGTATTTGCAAGTTTCATTTGAGTTCTTTGTATAATCAACTTTATCAAGTTTAAATTCCCAACAATACATTAAAATCACAACCAATAACCATCAGATCCTCTTGAACTACCCCTTCATACACCGTTTATGCATAAATACTATGGGCATTTGTTAAATTTGTCGATTCTTTGTCCAAAGTATGTAAGAGAAAGTTGGAATTGTCTTTAGTTACCTCGAGCCTTTTTAGAGGACATTTTCATTTTCTAGTGTGACAACTTGTGAGAGTTAGATGATGTCTGCATTGACCATGTCTTCTTGAGGTTGCCTTTTCACATCCCTAAGAAAGTGAATTTGAGTATTTTTGTTTTATTCATTCCTTTAACAAATACAAGTTACAAAAATGGATCCTCTCACCCTAGTTGTAGGCGTAACCTAAAGTAGTAGGCTAGGTCATACCCTTAGTGGAGGTGTTATCCAAAATTCCACAAGTCAGAGTGAAAAGAGGCTTCTAGATCCATCCCCAGCTACAAAATGACTCAAATCTTGGTCTTTCTTTCTCTAAGCATCTTGTTTAGCTTGTTGATGTTACTAGTCTTACAAAGAGGGATCAATTTGGGTATCAACACCCTCATGGCTATATTTTTAGGACTATTTGTGTAAATGTAGATAAATATTGACCTCTGGTAACATATTAAATATGTTTAGATGAAAATAAATAGTCTACACATCATCATTTGTTGAGATTTACAAAAATAATCTTGATCAAAAGGTGTTTGCTTGATATTTTCCTAGTTTAAGAAATATTTCCATTAAATTTGCTTGGCTAGGGGTAAATACTAGACAAAGGATGCTAATATTTGTCAAAATTTATTGAATTTGATCATTAGGTTTCAATTTACAAGTCATTTTTAGTGATTTACACATCTAAGGTGCAAGACCTTAGTGGTGAATCCATCATTATTCAGAATTTCTAATAAATACTAGTGCCTCAATCTTCAATATTTGAAATATTTCATTAAGATATATAAAGATATAAGGAATAAGGTCCTTTGTCAAGATAAATCCTACTAGAAAATTATTTTCAGAGATATGAAGGACAAATCCAAGAAAGAAACAAGTATGGAGAGATTTAGGAGATCAAAGGATAGAAGAGAAAGTAGTGCCCATGGTTGAGAATGACCAAACTTTGATAGAGGATTATTATAGTTCCTCATATATTTTTGGATCAAATAGTCCCTGTACAAATTTATACACTCCAACTGGAGAGGGTTCTTCATTTTCAACTGATATATGTATTCCTCATCTCCCTCATTTTTCACTTAGAAGAAATAGAGTTTTCTATGAATCCAAATCATTAAAGTACTAGTACTTTGAGGATCATAGCACATTGCATTAGATGCCTCCTATCCCAAACCACTTTGATCCTCATATTGGGACACCTCCTCACAATAACATGGCTCAACCTCCACCTAGACCTATCTTTTCTTAAAATGTTTTTAGACCTATAGATTTCACAGGCATGGTGAATTATCCCAACGTAGTTCCAAAAGAGGTAAGGAATAGGTTGCTTAAGTTTTAAGGAAACAATGTTATCATTGGTGACCAACACCTTAAAGTTTTTTTAATACCATGGAGGATTTTGAGATTAAACATGAAGATCTTTATATAAAAAATTTCATCCACACCTTAGAAGAGGATGCACGTGACTGGTATAATTCCCTACTAGATAATTCAATTGATTCATGGAACTGAGATTAAAAACAAATTCAGATCACAATATGGGGAAAAAAATGATCCAAGGTTTCTTCTCGTCGAGATTTAAAACATTAATAATAATCCCAATGATCCTGTTCAAGACTTTAGTACTGCATTCAACAAAACGTTAACTATATTTCCTATAATTTTGAGGTCAAGTGATGAGTCTTACATAATAAAATATTATGATGTTTTTGATAAGAAAGATGCATATTATTTTAGGGATAGTAACCGTAGGACCTTGAGGCAATCTTTCTCTATGACACTCGCAAATTGAGAATAATATCAAGGTAGTAGGAAAGCATCCTAAAATAGAGGGTGTCAAACTAATTAATCCTAAAAAGAATAAAAAAGTAAGGGATTTTATCTCGGAGGAAGTAGCTAAAAATTTAGCAGGGGGTAGTGAAAGAAATATCTTATAAAATTGCAAGAGATGAGAAGGGAATAGGATAGATTTATCATGGCCTCGCACCGACCTCGTGGCCAAAACAGATTTAGAAATCATCCTATAGGTGATCACATATAATATGAGAGAGAGAAAAGGGCCCATGGGGTCAGAAATAAACAACAACCATTAAGGGAGAAAAATTAGTCATTGATCCCTTAATGCTAGGGTTTCCATGGTAGACGAGAACCATGTTATTGAATGGTGTGACAAGTGTTTATTTCCACATTCCCATGTGATATAAATGAAGAAAGTGAAGAGGCTGATGATGATGCTAATTTTGGTAATGCATGCATGATGGGATATCCTGACAATCCACAACAAGGTGTTACTTCTACTCGAATTGTTGAGTGCCAGAATGTGGAATGTTTTTAGGACTACATAAACTAGGTATCTCCTTTTCTTTCTACTAGTAATCTTGATGTTGATATGGTCCAGGATTATAATTTTCCCAATCATGATTTTGAATATTTAAAGGCATTGGTGATTAAGAAATATGATGGTGGAATTCCTTTTGAGGAGGATAATCACTTATTTAATGAATGCTTTGGTATCTCAGAGAAAGAATATAATCTAAGAAATAAGACTGTTAAAATGGGAGGGGCACAACCCAAACAAAAGAATCCCCTCCTCACTAATATCCTAAAGGATCCTCCCAAGAAATATGTGCCAACAAAAATTCCAGCTAATGCCAATAAACCTAGTAGCCCTACCCAAGCCATGAAGAACCTTATACCACAAGAAAAGACCATCACCCCACCTCTCAATACAACTTTACCCAAGTATACCCCTATGATATGGCCCAAATTTTGAGCCAAATCAATTTCAATGTACCCATAATTGAGTTACTCAGATCCCTGAGCATAAAAGAAGAGAATTTGAGTACTTGGGATTTAAGGAGGAGGTAGTGACCCCGGGAAAAGATGTTAACAATCTTGATATTCCTCCTATTATTGAAGAATTGTAATTTCCACACACGTTGGAAAATTTGGGGGAATCCCTAAAGTATATCAAGAACCTCCCTTATTAAATCCCAACTTGATGTTGATCCCTTCTATACTACTTTGATTATTAAACATAGACTTGTTCACACTTGTATGTTTTATTCAGAGCTTCATGTAATTTGATTCCCTTGAAGGTATGAATTAGTTGGATATAAAAGTAATCGGTATCAAGAATTTACCCTCAAGGTCAAATATATAACTTACATAATTTATTTAAACTTGAACAGAAGAAATGGTGAAAACAAAAAATTAGATTTTGGAGGCACTGCTTTGCTTTTCTATAACTTCCCTATTCAAGAAAAATATAAGGAGTTAGTGAAAATTTGTTAAAAATTCAGAGAAATGGGGAAAATGCTTATTTTAATGTGTTGTGGGGTAGGGGCTATAGGTGGAATGGTTGCTAAAAGAACTAGGGTTACTTGCCCTCAATTTAGGTCAAAATGACAAAGATAAAATAATTTGTGGGTAAATCGGGTCCCGACACCCTAGGTGGTCTAGGTTCCATTGGGGTCACAAGTTTACTGAAATCTTGATTTACCCAATTTGCAAAGGAATTGAAGTGGATTCAAACTATTATAGATAAGGTGAAAGTTCGGGGCCCGAATGGAACAATTACTATAGAGAAATTGATCCCTCATAGGAGAAATTACTGCATAATAAAGGAGTTAGAGTATATTGTGGATAAGGTGGAAGTTTGGGGCCCGAACGACACAATTTCCATAGAGACATGAGTTCCCCTGTGGAGGTGAAATTACCGCACAACAAAAGAGGTAGATTCTAGCATGGATAAAACTGAATTTAGAGGCCTAAACAACCCTTGTACCCAATTTCCTTATGTCCCCCATAAACCTGCAATACTTGCAATGCAAAGGGAAAATGGTTTAATGTGGATTGTGAGAGCCCACATGGAACACCCTAACCATGATCTTAAAATGGGCATAAATTTTGACCCAAATCTCCAATTTTAACAAAAGTGGGATTTTCATAAAGGTCTCGACATCCTCTATGCCACATCAATAGCCCCTATTTTTAATGAATTTAGGTTGGTGAATAGTGAGAGTGAACATCCACAGCTCTAGAGATTAAATGCACAGTCCCATGGAAGTAACAATTAAACCTGTGAAACTCAAAATGGTTGCGATCACTCAGAAGGTCATAACTTGAGAAATTTTCAACGAATTTTCACAAAATTGGTCTCATTGGAATTATGGCTCCAATAAAAAGGTAAAAAAATCAATAAATATATAGATTTATGAATTTTTAATGGTTATTTTAAAGGAAAACAAGACAAGTTCTATTTGGTTGTTGAAAAGTGGTTGAAAAACAATTAATGAGCATGGGAAATCTTTCTTTCACTGCTGTAAGTTATGGGATACTTTGATATTTCATTTTTATGTCAAAAATTACCAACCACCCTCATCTATCATGACTTTTAATTTGTTGGAAAGTTAATTTCAGAATTTAATCCTCTCTCTCTCCTCTCAAAATTCTATAAATTGGAGTGTTGGGATCATTGTTAAGGGGAATGATTTGAATAGCAAAACTCATGTCGATTTTATTTTGTGAAGTTAATGTGCTTTAGGACTTTCTCGGTGGACTCCTTACATGATGATCTAGTCCTTTCCTTTGTAATATTTTAAATTATGCATATCAATGAAGTAATAGATTCAAGTCTCATGGATGTATGTTCCCTTGTGTTTGTTTTCATTTTTCTTGCCTCTTTGATCTTATTGTAGGTGTATTGTGTCTATCTTATACTCTTGTAGGGATTCATCATTATTGTGTATGCATGGAAATGTGGTTGTGAGTGTTGTTGTTAGACTATGGGGAACTATCATCACCCTCTCTAATCTATCTTTTTCTTCCATTTTCACACATTGGGGATTATTCTCATACCCTTCTTTTGGTGCATCACCTTTATAGTGTAGTTTTCCTTCATTTTCATGTTATTTATCTCTCTCCTAGTTGCTTGGAAATTATAGGATAGAGATATTTAGTAGCTTCATTTCCATAGATTTAGTTTTCACTAGGAGTAGGAAGAAGAGCCAACTTTCTCTAGAGATCTATCTCAATTAACAAGTCCCACAACTTAGAGATAGTACCCATGTTACCCAGTCACACCGTGAGCTCAAGCACAAACACTTGTGCAAATTGGAGGGTGTTTTGACTTGTTGATAATAGTAACAACAACCTTTAGAAAGTGCACTACCATGGACTCAAGAGAAGTTCCAGTCATTAGGTATGTGAAGGTTTTAGTAGTACAATTAGCAGCTTATCCTGGTAAGTTTTTAACCATGAATGTAGTCATTGTTGATTGCCTTGCTAAATGGATTATGTTATTATAAAGAAAGTGGGTTGATAGTGTTGGTGTAAGTGTGTTGATGGATATTTTATATGCTACCAGACAAGTAGAATGGAATTTTTCAAGTTGTATATGAAGAAAAAGATGTTACATCTTGTTGGTACCCAATTTTTTTCTCCTTTTCAGTCTGAGTAGCATCAGAAATATGACATGAAGCTTAAAGGTAGATAGATCTTGATTTATGTCATTTTGTATCTGAGGATGTGATCTAACTAGAACTCAGATTTATGGAGAGATGGATAGCACTTTGAAAGGATTTTTATCTAATCCTCACTATTTTAGGTTGTGCCTTTCAACCAAGGTAAGAGAACATATATTGCAGCCTTTGTTTTTGAAGGAGCTGGAGATATCCTTATACTGTTAATATTGTATGGATATGGCCTTGGGAAAACATGATCAATTTTCTATTATTCAAACTCAATAGAGTTGTCACCACTAAATGATGGAAATGCTCTCAAGACAAGGTTGAGACTGTTGAAGACATTATATGATCCTGATTTACTTTGTGCATTTTTGTAGATGGGTTAGATTCTTTTGTTGACACACAATGCAATGCAGGGGTAGTATGGGTAGGATTAGTTATTCAGATGATTTTTGGGTGGGGTATTGACAATTTTTTTTTGGATATATCAAATATTTGACAACCTCTACAATACTTGAACAACTATCAGATAACATGCTTGAAATAATTAGGATGTTCTTTCAATGAGAAGATGCATAAATGGAAGCCCAGTTTTCACTCTTCACAAAATATTTTAGAACTCACCAAAAAATATTGAAGTAAAGAACTCAATTAAACACAAAAAATTTGATCAAACCATTCCTAAGGTACCCCCAAAGGCTTACAAGCAATCCCAATCAACAAATGAAGGTGGAGTGATTTTAAACTGCTTATTTTCAATGCCAGATGAAATATCTTCTGACAAAAACTACAAGTGCCACTAAACTATCAATAAGGATGAGATTCTATGTGATTTCTAAAGACTTTCAATGCAAGATTGCAACAAGAACAATGAAAACTATTTGTAACAAACACCATATTGCCTAGAAAAACACAGATTAACTCAAAAGCTTGTTAAATTCATCAAGGGAGAGTTTCATGAAAAATCTCATAGTTGTGTGATGGATATACACTTGTAACAATTAACCTGAAGAAATTAACCTGATTCTTTGGTGGGTTTATCAAAAAATGAGCTTTCTCTTAGAATTTACTCGTGATTTTCAACTTCCCGATTATTTGCATTTCTCAAAAATGCATTATATATCTCTTGCCACATTAGATCCTTCTTTCCTAAGAAAAGCATATGATAATGGATTGAAAAGAGTTTGTGAGAATCGAATCAGAAACGAGGCACCACGAAGTATTTGCACTCCAACAGAATCGTGAAAGCTCCAGTAATAGCAAGGAAAAAATGATCAATAATGGAAGAACTTGCTCAACAGAAACAAAGCTTGCATAGAGGAAAGACAACGGAGTGTCTTGGCATGCTCATAAATGAATAGAAAAGGGGTACATATAGGGTGCTGAGTAACCCTAGTGCATGACACACATGAAACCCTAAACCTAACCCATGTGAGATGACCCTCCAACATGAGAGGAGGACACATAGGATAACTCACACTAACACCCCCCCTTCATCAAAGTTGGGGTAGCGACTCAGTGATGAGTTAGACAGAAGATGAAGAAACTCCTAAAAACTAAGAAAGATGTGTTAATGGGGCCCAAACTAAAGGCCTGATAAGGTGCCCATATACAAACACAATCTTCCTAGAAGAAGAAAAGAAGGACTACATAGCCCTAAGAAGATGGGTAGCTGAAGACCTCACCCCAAGAAGAGACCGTAAGTGAAGAAACTTCATCTCAGTGAAGAGCTTGGTGAATAAATCTGTAATCTGATCAGCTGTTTGAATGTACTAAATTTCGATTATGCCATCATGAATAAGCTCTCGTATGAAGTACATATGGATCTAAATGTGCTTTTTCCGCTGATGTTGAACTAGATTTCTACAAATAGAGATTGTGCTTGTGTTATCACAGTAGATAATGGTAGGCCACCGAAAGTGGATGCCAAACTCTATCAAAATACCCTGTAGCTAAATAACTTATGTGGTAGTGTTAAATGCTCCTTTGTATTTTGCCTCTATAGATGATATCATAATTGCATTCTGCTTCTTACTAGACCAACTAATAGGACCCAAACCAAGAGAGAAACTATATCCATAAGTAGATTTCGATGATCTAAGTCACCGCCCAATTAGAATCATGAATCCAATCAAGTCAATATCAACCCTCTATGATAGTGTATGCCATCAACATAAGTGCCACAAACATAATGAAGGATCCATTTAGCTACTTTCCAATGCAGCTCATGTGGCTCCTACATGAATCTAGACACGATCCAAACAACATATGATAAATTTGGTCGAGTGTGAGTCAAGTAGATCAAGCTCCCAACGAATTGTTGGTAAAGAGTACCATCAACCATGGGAGTAGAGCAATATAAAACCAACTCAACCCCGGAAATAAAAGGAGTAGGAGAAGACTTGCAATCGAACATCCGAAACCAAGCTAGTAAATCAAAAGCATACTTAGGTTGTGAAATCAATATTCCCGAGTCGATTGTGAAATCTGGATCCCAAGGAAGTAATGAAGCGGAGACTAAGTTAGTCATGGAGAACTTGTTGGCTAAGGCAATCTTCACATAATCAATAATAGAGGAAGATCTACCCGTGATCAACAAGTCATCAACATATAGAACAAAAATGATTATGGAGTCATATTTCCATAGAATATAAACATTTGGATCAGAGTGACACCTAGTGAACCCTGATGTAAGTAAGAAGGAGTCCATCTTGGCATACCAAGCCCGAGGGGCTTGTTTAAGGCCATAAAGAGACTTCTTTAACTTACAAACGAGGGAGGAATCTTGGGCATAACTCAGAGGTTGTTCCATATAGATCTCTTCCTCTTGGTCACCATGAAGGAAGGCACTCTTAACATCCATTTGATGGACTTTCCATCTGTTTGGTACAACAATGGCTAGGGTCAGTCGAATAGAAGTCATCTTTGCAACCGGAGCAAAGGTTTCTGTATAATCAACCCTAGCTATTTGGGAGAAACTCTTAGCTACTAATCACACTTTAAAATTTTCAACGTCTCCATCTACTCCATACTTTGTTCAGAACACCCACTTACACCGAACGATTTTTCTTCCTTTTGGAAGAGTGGTGAGATCTCAAGTATCATTCTTCATGAGAGAGGAATACTCCTCATCCATGGAAAAATCCCACTCAGGAATACCAGAAGCCTCCCGGAAAGACTGTGGATCAGAAGTAGAGGTGAAGAAAGAGTGGGGTCCAATGAAATCTAAGCGAGTACGTCTCATATCCGAACTATCTCCAACTAAATCTCCAGCAATTTAAAAAAAATTCCTAGCCCAAAGGGGACCAGGAGGATCAGGCTCAGAGTCGGAAGATTCTTCACTTGAGTGAGAAGGGCCATAGTCCTCATCATCAGTACTATCAGAATCAAAAGACTCAAAGGTCTGATGGTCGGGAGGATCCGGAAGAGGAGCACACTTAACAATAGTATCATCATCTAATGAGTCAAAATCTGAATCAGCGAGCTAAAGAACCTCAATAGGTGGAGAAGTAGAAGTCAAAGAAGACTCATCAAACTTAACACTTCTCTCAATATATAACTCATGAGAAGTAGGATTCATCAATCGATATCCCTTCACACCATCAGGATACCCTATAAAGATACAAGGTTTGGATTGTGGTTCTAAAGCCTTGCGTTTCTTCTTGGGAATCTAAAACATAGCCTTGGATTTGAAGACTTGAAAGTGCTCAACATCAGGCTTGTGTCCAAACCAACCTTCAAAGGGTGTCATCCCTCTTACTGCCTTATGTGGAACATAGTTTTGAATGTAATTTTCATAGTTTACTACTTCACCCCAATACCGTGGAGGAAGATACTTGAGTGAATCATACAAGTGGCCATCTCCTTCGAGTATGGTTCTTTCTTTCTCGTGAAGGGATATAAGCAATCGTATGCTACAAAGAGATCCCTTTAGAAGTATAGAAATCCTTGAACCTATTGTTTACATTTTCACCTCCATTGTCGGGTTCAAGAACCTTGATAGACCGTTCCACTGCTTTCTCAAAGAAGAACCTTAAAGTCCTTAAAATGTTCAAAGACTTTAGACTCGAGCTTAAGAAAATATACCCAAGTATATCACGAATAGTCATCAATGAAGGTTAGCACATAAAGAGCTCTAGTAAATGAAGGAGAAGGAAATGGACCAGAAACGTCGTTGTGAACAAGATCCAAGGGACGAGTGGCTCTCCAGGATTTTCCTCTGTCAAAGTTATTTTCAGGATGCTTTCTAAGGGTACAACCCTCACAAAGACCCTTAGAAAACTTGACGCAAGGAAACCCGTTGACCATTTCGTTTTGACTCAATTGTTCAAGGTAGCAATAATTTAGATGTCCAAAATGCTCATGCCATAGCTTACTAACCTCATTTGCATGAGTGAGAAAGGCAGTGGGTGTAGAATCAAAAGTAAAGTGGGAGAAGGTGTACAACCGTGAACGGTGATCTGCCTTTCCCTCAGCCACTGTAGTGTCATTGTTAAGCTCACGAATGATCACCGAGTTAGGACCAAATTCCACTCGCATTCCTTCACCAAGATGAGTAATTTGGTAAATTGATAGGAGATTGGTAGAGAGATCAAGAACACTCAACACTTGGTTAAATGTTCCCCCATCCATCTCTACCGATCCACTACCGGAAACCGACACTATCGTGTCATTACCCATCGTGATTTGGGAAATTCCATAAGGTTCAATGTTGGAAAACTAAACATGTAAAGAACCCATGTGGTGCGAGGCACCAGAATCTATAATCCATGTCGATGAAGGAGAAACTTTGGCTACAAGGGCCTTTCATTTCTTCTTATCATTTTTAGCACCTTTTGCAATGAGAAGACTCAGCCTTTGGAGCACTTTGTTTTATGGATTCAGAACACTTATTTTATTTTTCTCAAGTAAATGAGAGAAGTGATCAATCTATTTCTTAAAAAAATGTTGCTCGTCGTGACTAGTCTTCTTATAATATGAACACGAACTTTCTTTTATGTGCATTAGACTCGGAAGTCAAAGTGTTTGTGTCATTTTTAGGTTTGATCTTGGTTTCTTTCTTAGGTTGATCCTTTGTTTCCTTCTTCTTTTCAAGTATTATTTCCTTTACTAGTACTTGTTATCCAAGTTCACCCCCAGGGTAAATTTTGATAACATGCATAAGAGTTTTTCAGTCCAAGCAAGTAGATTGATTCAGGAGAAAATCGTGAAAATTGGCTAAGTCCTGCTCCAGGCCGCCTTTGGGACAGTTGGGACATCTGGGTGTGAATCAGCCGAAAGACCACTAGGCAGTCTGTAGAGCAAAGGGACAGTTGGAACAAATGTACATGGAGGACGCGAACCGGCCGGTTCGGCCGAAAAGGAGAACTTTTGCAAAGGAACATCCAGACCATCGGGATGCGTGGGACGCGGAAAGCCGGTTCGGCCGAAGGAGAAGAAAATCGACAAGTAGTTGGGACATCTGGGCCATGAGGACGCAAATGACATGAAAAGGCGAAGCGGCCGAGAGCAAAGGAAGCCCATTTCGGGCGGTTCGAAGAATTTGTCCCAGATAGTCCGGGACAGTTGGAACAAATGTACGCGAAGGACGTGAACCGGCCGGTTTGGCCGAAACGGGGAACTTTCAAGACTGGGATAGTTGGGACAAAGGGACACGTGGGACGCAGATAGCAAGGAGCCAAAAGCCAATCAAGCAACGCCACGTGTCATCGGCCGAATGAGGGACAAGGAAGCCCATTTCGGGCGGATCGGGAGTTTTTGTCCCAAACAACACTGGGACATCTGGGACAAATGGACGTGATGGAAATGAAAAGTTGGAAGACCCGATACCAATCAAATCACGACACGTGTCACGAGGGAGAAAGTCCAAAAGTCAAAGGGCGAGGTTTCAAGCACTGACCCGAACTAATGAAATAGTGCCACGTGTCCAAGTTTAAGGGCCCACAAGGAAATTTCAAAGGAAAGCCCGCAAAGGTGGAGGAGAGAGAATTGCTCAGCGAATCAGAGCTTGCCACGTGTCATCCAAGTGGCAGAGCGCGGGGAAAGTTCAAATATTTTCCCGCCGACCTGTTTTTGCCTATTTTTTCCCTAAATCTTCAGATCGTCATATCTTTCGATCCAGAGCTCGGATTTGCACGTTCTTTATATCAACGGAAAGCTGTTGAAATTCTCCACATGATTCCGGGGTCAATCTTACATTTTGGTGCAGTTATGGAGAGAGAAAATTGAGAAAACATCCCTGACGTGTGGTAATGCCAGAAGTGACGCTTCAACAACTAGCTTTAATGCACAGCATAGGCCACGCTTCATTAGATGAAACCCGCCGCTTTTGCAGATCCGCCACTTCTACCATAATGAGATGATTTAAAATATGACCTAGAAGTGGTTGGGGTAGATTCTGAATTTCCTCTCTTTTCCCTCTCTCATTCTTCCTATATATTGTAAAGAGGAGCTTCTTTCAAAAGGTCAAACATTTTCTGTTTTGCTCCTCCCTTCTTCTCCTATCAAGCGAATTTGTGGAGTTCGAACCTCTCATTTGAAACTGTAATACGACTCTACCTCTTGCATTCTCAGTAGTGTATCAGTATCAATCTTTGGAGCAAGTAATACATGTCTCGTGGATGATTCTCAACCCTCTCTCGTGTTCATTTTGCATCCTCCCGGTCTTTCACCGCAAGTTTTGTTATCTCGTGCATGATCTTATATCACATTTGAATGGTCTCGTGTTTACCGGAAAGATAGGTGTTCTTCATTCCTCGCATCACCTCTATTAGCTTAGATTTATTTTTATGCATCTTCTTACCCCGTCTCCTCGGTAGATTAGATTAGGTTTCGAGCAAACCTCTCGCATATTTCATGTGCATCTAAAAAAGAGGAATAGGAACCAACCTTCTCTCGAGAATCCTTTCTCACTTTTCAAGTCCCACACTTGAGAAAGGATTCAATGTTATGCAATCACACCGGATGATAGTATGGTCAACCTAGAAACCCGACTCAAAGATCCAGGGGTGCTATGATTTTGCACTAACAGCTAGCTTTTGGCACGCCTGGTGGGACCTAGAGGTCTCATTTTTATCAGAAGCAGGTTGATGTGCATCTCGCTGCATTTTTCTTGCTTAAAAGAGCTATTATTTACATATCTGGCGACTCCAAGGGGAAAAATCAACTGGTTTCAAAGTGTGCAGGCCTGAAAACTTATGAGAAGAATCACAAGGTCAAGAGTCGAGAAGAAGAAGTGTTGTTTGAATACCTACAATTATCTCCAAGAAGAAGGCAAAGAGGAAGAAGGATTCAGAGGTCTCCATCTCCACCAAACAGAACTCTCTCAACTCCTCCACCTGATAGGCCTTTCATTCAGCATACAAGGGTTTTAAGACCAATTAGAATGGCTCAGAACAATCCCTACGTCAACTTCACAGCAAGAGCCCACTTGCTCTCAATGCACAACATCCAGCCTTCCTATCAGCAGCCTCAAGAACATTCCCTACTTCACCGGAGAAAATCAGACTACTCCAGTGATCATGTTAAAGATATTGCTAACCTTTGTGCAATCCATGAAATCAATGAAATGCAAGTGGGCTTGTCAAGTTACCGCATCTTCATTCAAGGGTAAAGCATTGCAATGGTTTAGGAGCCTTGAGCTGGTTCTATCACAAATTAGAATCAGCCGTGTATAGCACTTCACGAGCAATTTGGAGAGAAGGGAGACAACTTGTCTCTTTGGAGCAGCCGACAACTATCAAGAGAGCTCCCAATGAGCAAATGACCGATTTCAACTTCAGATTTCAAAAGACTTGGGAGAGAATTCCAAAGGGGCGGGCAAAGCCAACAAAGAGAAGGTGCTTTTCTACTATCTCAAAGCTCTAAATTCTGATATTTCTATGTTAATTCAGTCCATGGAGGCACAACAATCCCTATGGCTTATAAAGATTGCCATTAGGGCTGAAAATTGTTTGATTCAAGCTGGCAAACTTGCCCCTAGACCTCCCATGCCATTGTTTCCAAGTTTAGAGAGTCCAAACACTAGTCAAGCACCTAATTTGGCTCCTTCTCCCACTCCTAGAAATCAGAGTTCAAATGAAGCTTCCACTTCATCTCCAAGTGCCCCAAATGAGCTTCAAGAGGTCATGAAGCAATTGCAAAACCTAGGCAATGAGCTAGTTACTCTCAAGAGGCAACAAGCCCAAGGTTTCAGACCTTCTTATCAACCCCAAGCTCAACCTAATAGGCAGCCATACCAACCACAAAGGCCACCTAATCCAGTTGCAAACATGAATCAAACAAGGCCTCCTGCCAATAGACCATTCCAGCCCTATAATCCAAATGCCATATCTACCTCTAAGGCATTAGTGCCAACACATAACAACATTGCTCAGGAATATGATTGGTGCTTTCCATGCAACGAGCCTCATAACCAATCCATGTGTTTCAATGGTGCTCTCAATCAAGCATCGATGGTGACAACTACCGGAGTGGAGGGTGAGGGCAAGTCAAGGAAATAAATCAACAACAAGAAACATTCCAACAAAGAATCAGCCCCAAATGACACCACATTGGTGAACTGAAGCAAGAGAGATTTCGTGGCATGAATCAGTGAGTTTCTCAAGGTGTCAGCAGCCAACACAAGGTCAAAAGGAGAAATTTGGGTGAAGAACATCCATTAGCCCCAACCAATCCACAACCTCCCATGGTTCTCCACAAATGATCGGCAAGCAAAGTCCAATTTCAAATGCACAAGGCAGCCAAGAACAGCCCCTAGGCCAACTCAAATGCCACTGCATGCTGCCCACGTACAAGGAGTAAATGTGCAAACCAAGGGATAACAGAGAGATCCTTCATCACCATTCAAGATCATTGATCGATGATGAAGAAGACAAACGTCAATATATCTATGTGGGAATCCCTATCCATCCTGTGCCAAAGAGATCTGCTGCAAGTTGCCATGAAGGATTGGCCAACTTCAATCAAGCAGTTTCGAGATGCAAGACAAAGTGCTTACAAATGCTGCCTACCATAAAGGAAGTCATGGAGCACAACAAGGTAAAATGTCAAGCCCCCTTTCTATGTTTCATTAATCATTGGAAATCAGCTAGTACATAATTGCATGATAGACTCCGGGCAAGTAGCTCAAGAATGCCTAAACAGATAGCTGATCACCTAGGGCTCCAAAGATGAAATAACATCTAAAGGGGTAGTGCAAATAGATGGGACAGCAATAAAGAATAGTTGGAGTGATTAGAAATTTGAGTCTTACCTTGCATGCATGTCCAAATGTTGTTGTTTTACAAGATGTATCAGTCATAGACCTTCCACCACTCTTTGCATTGTGCTTGTCAAGAGACTTCACTGCTAAAATTGGAGGCTATCTTTCGGCGGATTGGTCTCACATGCTGTTTAGAACAAGGTATGGAACTAAGGCTACAATTAGGTCTGAACCTATTGCAAACTTCCATATTGAGCCTTACACTCCAAGTCAGATTAATGCCAATTGCTCAGCATTTGATCAAGAAGATCACCCTAGCACTGACGAGGCTGACACCAAGGTTGGAAGTATCCCGGATTTGACTCTTGATGAATGGGCAAGCAAGGTGCATGCTTTTGATCCTTATCAAGAAGTAGAAGAATCTGAGCTAGGGGTTTATTGTTTACATGAAGAGGATCAACCTCTCCCCAACATCACCAAGCCAGATCATAAGGACAAGAATGAAGTATGGCAGCTGTTCTTTGATGGATCAAGGAGTAGACAAGGTGCAGGAGGAGGAGCTATGCTCATTTCACCACAAGGTATAAGGTATTACTCAGCCTTCCATTTCCAGTTTTCCTGTTCAAATAACACTGCTGAATATGAAGCCTTGGTGCAAGGGATACATTGGGCAATCAAGAAGAAAATAAAGAACTTGCAAGTCTTTGGTGATAGTGAACTAATCATCAATCAAGTCAGGGACAACATGCTACAAAGAATGAACTGCTAAAGAACTACAAGAACAGGGTATGGGACCTCATTGAGGATTTCGAAGCTTTCAATATCGCGTCCATACCTAGGAAGAAAAATGAAGCCATGATAGGCTCACAGCTGTTGGAGCAATGTTTGATGTGGTTGACAACATCAAAAGGGAAAAAACACAGCCACATGTCCATGTGATTGTGAGGCCAGCAGTTCCAGATAATAACACCACCAATGGCAGTGTTTGAGAACGATCAACCGTATCGTCAATTTCTTACAAGAAGAGGCTGAATTCTCACTAGAATCGACATGATTAGAGCAGCAAGATGGGGATCAAGTAGTGCAGCTGCATGACAAACAAGCTTCCTAGGGGTTTAGTAACATTGAGTCTATCTTCAACCCTAATGACCAGCCCATAAGGAAAAGGCTAACATACAGGTCAAAAGAGAAGATTCAGAGCCAATTCCAGTTGGGGAAAACAAAACACTTCAAATTGGCAAGGTAGCCACTGAACAGAGAAATCAGATTTCATACAACTTTGCCAAGAATTTCCAGATGTCTTCGCTTGGAGCTATGAAGACTTGAAAGGTTTCAATCCCAACCTGGCTCAGCATACCATAGAATTGGATCCAGATGCTAAGCCCATCAGTGCGTAAGGCAGACCACCAACCCTCACATTGAGCCTCTAATGAAGAAAGAGCTAAATAAGCTAATAGAGGCAAGCATTATATTCCCAATCAAGCACTCAAGCTGGGTCGCAAACTTGGTTCCGGGCAAGAAGAAGAGTGGAGAAATCAGGTTGTGTGTAGATTTCTGAGACCTAAACAGGGCATCTCTCAAAGACCATTACCCACTTCCTTCAATGGAACAAATATCAGCAAGTAGATCCGGTTCTGAGAGATTCTCTCCTAGATGGCTACTCAGGTATAATCAGTAATGGTGAAGGAAGATGACCAGCTTCAAGACGGCTTTCACCACCAAATGGGGACCTATGCCTACAAGAAGATGCCATTTGGGCTATCAAATGTCCGGAGCCACTTTCCAAAGGGCAATGGATATGGCATTCAAGGGGTTGATCAATAAAATAGTTTTGATATACCTTGATGACATCACCGTATTCTCCAAAATGCAAAGGATCACCTCTTTCATCTGAGGCAGGTATTTCGAGGTGTAGAAGATTTGGGGTATCATTAATCCCAAAAAATGCATATTCTTGGCTCATGAGGGAAAACTTCTTGGCCATATTGTTTCAAAGGAGGGATTGATGATTGACCCAGAAAAGAGTCAAGCAATTCGAAGCGCCACTATCATTGCAAGTCATAAGAAGGCTCTTCAAAGCTTCTTAGAAGGATCAATTTTGTCCACGCAGTTTGTTCCAAACTTTGCAGCTCTCGTAAAGCCAATAACACTGATGTTGAAGAAGAGCATGGCATTTAAGTGGACATCTGAAGGCAAGGCAAGTTTTGAGGCAATAAAAGAGGCTATATCTCAAGCTCCAACTCTCGTCAATCCAAACTTCTCCAAGGATTTCATGCTATACGCCTTTGGTGGTGGAGATACAATTTCTGCAATCTTGGCACAACAAAACAAAGAAGGATTAGAACAACCAGTTGCTTTCTTCAGTCAAGGCTTGGAGGAATACAAAACTAGGTACTCTTTCATCAAAAGCATGTACTTGCAAAGTGATCAGAGTTTAAAGAAATTCAAGCACCTAGTCTCAAACAACAAGATCCAATTATTGGTCTCTCATGCGGAGTCGTGGACTTCCTTCTAAACAAGGATCTCGAATGAGAAACGTGCAGATGGATAACTCGTGTCATGGAATATGACATCGAGATCAAGGTCACCAAACTAGTACGTGGGAAGGGACTATGTGAACAACTAGCCTTGAGTCAACAAGTCAAGGCGGTAATGAAGAAGATGTTGTCTTGGTACTACAGAGATGGTCAAGAATAGGAAAATGATAATGTGCCCACTCCCGTTGGACTCGTAGAGTATGATACACTTCCTACATGTGCCTATGCCCTCCGTAAATGAGCAAAGCGAAGAGGAGATACTTCAGTGTCGCAGTGCTGTTCCATATGCCATTGTTGATGGAGTTTTGTTCAAGAAAGATGTGAATGGAGTGCTCACTGAGATGCATTAGCACAAATCAGATTCAAAGGGTGTTGGAAGAGTTTCATGGTGGACCAGCTAGTGGTCATTTTGCACCAAGAGTGACAGCTCTAAAAATCATGAAGGCTGGTTATTATTGGCCTAAAATCTTCAGTGATTGCTATGCATGGATCAAGAGGTGTAAGAATTGTGCATTCTTCACAGGAAAAGAAAGACTTGCTGCCCTTCCATTACATCCAATCTCAGTTGACCAGCCATTCATGCAATGGGGTTTGACTTCATCGAGTCATTAATCCCAATTCAAGCCAAGGGCACAAATGGATTTTGACAGCCACGGACTACTTCACCAGATGGACAGAAGCAGTAGCACTCAAAGAGGCAAATGAGTCTAGCATCTTAGACTTTTATGAGGGGATAACTACCAGATTTGGTGTACCTGCTACAATAATCTCTGATAATGCATTGGCATTCATCGATCTAAGGTGACTGAGTGGGCTGTCAAGAACGGATCTACCTAAGCACTTCATCAAACTATTACCCTCAAGGTAATGGCCAGGCCGAGTCTACAAACAAGAACTTGTTGAGGATCATTAGGAGGACTCTTGATGAGAATCAGAGGGCTTGGCATACCAAACTGAAATCAGCCTTATGGGCTGATAGGATAACTCCCAAGAGATCCACAGGTAACTCTCCATTCAGGCTTGTCTATGGAAGAGAAGCAATCTTGCCCATGTCACTTGAGTTGCCAACATTGGAACTCATGAAGCAACTGGAGTTGCTAGAGTTTGGGCCCATGGAGGTAAGGTATGCAGAGTTGATGGAGCTACAAGAGATCAGAAATCAGGCATCCCAAGCAATGGAAAAGGATCAAGCTTTGATCAAAAGGACCTTTGATAGAAGGCCAAGGATAGATCATTTCAGGTCGAGATCTAGTGTTGAAATGGGATGTGGATAGAGAAAAAACCGGGAAGGCATTCAAAATTTGATGCCATTTGGAGTGGCCCATACATGGTCACGAAGTGCAAGAAGCAACAATGCTTTCCAATTGGCCTCATCGATGGTGAAGAACCGCAGATTCCAAAGAATGGAATCTATCTCAAGCATTGCTTCTAGAGGGAAATTTACCACCTTGTAAATATTAATTAGATTTTCATTCCTCCAAGTGCTTTGCACATTGTCTTGTTGTAGTTAGGTTTCGCTTCCCTAAGTGCTTGGGCACAATAGGTTTTGTTGCTCTAGGTTGAGTTTTTATAGTTCATCTGTGCTCTCGTTCCGGGAGTCAGCAGATCGTGCCTCATTTCAGTTATTGCTTATGACTCCATGCCCAATGGATCGCTAAAAGGCCACTGATCTTCTACCTAGCAGGCAGGTGACCCCAAAAATGTCACCAAATTGTTATCCAAAGTTCACCCCCCAGGGTAAATTTCGATAACATGCATCAGAGTTTTTCAGTTCCAAGCAAGTAGATTGATTCAGAGAAAATCATGAAAATTGGCTAAGTCCTACCTGTGCCGCCTTTGGGACAGGTGGAAAAATGACATCTGAACAAATCACCAAACGCTAGGTAGCGAAAGCTGCACGCAAAAAAGGATGGTTGGAACAAATGTATCACGTGGAGGATGCGAACCACCATGCGAGAAATTCGGCCGAAAAGGAGAAGAAAATCACAAAGGAACATCGACATCTGGGCACGCGAGGAAAGCCGAAAAGGCGAAGCTGAAGGAGAGAGAAAATCGGAAGCCCATTTCGGGACATCTAGGCCGTGAAGAATTTGTCCTGATAGGACGTGAAAAGGTGAAGTACGAGAGGGAAGCCCATTTCGGCGGTTCGGCCGAAACGGGAACTTCAAAGATCGGGACAATGGGACAAAGGGACGTGTGGACGCGGATAGCCGAAGGAGCCGAAAGCCAATCAAGCAACGCCACGTGTCATCGGCCGAATGAGGGACAAGGAAGCCCATTTCGGGCGGATCGGGAGTTTCTGTCCCAAACAACACTGGGACATCCGGGACAAATGGACGTGGTGGACGTGAAAAGCCGGTGGCAGACCCGAATACCAATCAAATCACGACACGTGTCACGAGGGAGAAAGTCCAGAAGTCAAAGGGCGAGGTTTCAAGCACTGACCCGAACCAATGAAATAGTGCCACGTGTCCAAGTTTAAGGGCCCACAAGGAAATTTCAAAGGAAAGCCCACGGAAAGGTGGAGGAGAGAGAATTACTCAGTGAATCAGAGCCTGCCACGTGTCATCCAAGTGGCAGAGCACGGGGAAAGTTCAAATATTTTTCCCACCTGTTTTTGCCTTTTTTGCCCTAAATCTTCAGATCGTCATATCTTTCGATCCAGAGCTCGGATTTGCACGTTCTTTATATCAACGAAAGATGTTGAAATTCTCTACATGATTCTAGGGTCAATCTTACATTTTGGTGAGTTTTGGAGAGAGAAAATTGAGAAAACGTCCCTGACGCGTGGTAATGCCAGAAGTGATGCTTCAACAACCAGCTTTAATGCAAGCAGCATGATACCACGCTTCGTTAGATGCCCCACCATTTTTTACCAGATCCGCCACTTCGCCATAATGAGATGATTTAAAATATGACCTAGAAGTGGTTGGGGCAGATTCTGAATTTCCTCTCTTTTCCCTCTCTCATTCTTCCTATATATTGTAAAGAGGAGCTTCTTTCAAAAGGTCAAACATTTTCTATTTTGCTCCTCCCTTCTTCTCCTATCAGGTGAATTTGTGGAGTTCGAACCTCCCATTTGAAACTGTAATACGACTCTGCCTCTTGGCATTCTGTAGTGTATTGTATCAATCTTTGGAGCAAGTAATACATGTCTGTGGATGATTCTCAACCCTCTCTGTGTTCATTTTGCATCCTCCTGGTCTTTCACCGCAAGTTTTTTATCTCAGTGCATGATCTTATATCACATTTGAATGGTCTCGTGTTTACTGGAAGATAGGTGTTCTTCATTCCTGCATCACCTCTATTAGCTTAGATTTATTTTTATGCATCTTCTTACCCTCTGTCTCCTCGGCAAATTAGATTAGGTTTCGAGCAAACCCTCTTTTCGCATATTTCGTGTGCATCTCAATGATAGAGGAATAGAAACCACCTTCTCTGAGAATCCTTTCTCACTTTTCAAGTCCCACTGATCCCATTTGAATGATTTTTCCCCGTTCTCGAATGAGTTGGACAAAAATAGTCGGATCATCATCCAATGTTATGCAAATCATCTTTTGTAGTGTGGAAAGTGACACGAAGATAGAATATTCAGTCAGCTTAGAGAGAATCGACAAGATCGGTTGAGAATCTTTCTTTTCTACTTGACATCCTTTTAACAATAATCTAATGTGGACAAATTTCGAGAAGAAGGCTTGTAGGTTTTCAAAGTCACTAGGATTTAACCTTAGTAGTTCGTTTTCCAACTCATGTGCTCTCATGTCATCTAGTTGTCCAAACATCATATCCAATGTTTTCCACGTAGATGTAGGTGTTTCAGATGCCTCAATGTGGAAGAGCAAGTCAGGAGAAACAGACATGCAAAGAAGACCTAAAGCTTCATCACTACGGTTTAACCACTTAGATTTTTAGGTGCGTATCCGGTTCAATGATCGCTTCCCATGGTGATGCGGAATAACCCTATACCCCTTAGTTTCATTATTATTTTCGATCTCCATTCGAAAATTTGAACGGCATATAGCAAAGGAATTGAAAGTGCATCCATAGTGAGAAAGAGAAAGAAATGTAGAAAACAAACACAACCACCCAGGACAATAACAACCCCCCTACTTTCAACACTTTATATTTTAGTGCATTGATTACAACTAGATGAGATTGTGTTTCGAGAACTAGTTTATCACTCACCTTGCAATTAGCGTAATAACGCGCAATGGTGGAGATAACAATCACGATTCGTAGGGCACAAAGATCGATGCGCAAGGAAGAAATAGGAAGGAGTTGAAAGCTAACCCTAGTGGTGAGAAAAAATGTCTCATGTTGCACGAAAGAATCCCTTTGTCATAAGACTGTGGCGGATGCGCTCACAAGTCCACGAAAAAAGGAATAGAACAAAGCTCAAAAGAATGAGTTGAATTAAGCAATACAAAGACACCCCCTAGAATGTGGCACTTTATAAAATTAGTGCATTTACAAAGCTAATGATCCCATCATCTAGAGTGTGAAAAAACATGCAACTTTGACTAAAGAAGTGCTCAAAACCGAGCAACGAGTCAAAAGTTATAGCAAAAACCAATTCCCACAATTGATGAGAAAAAGCCAATAAGCCTACAAATGGATTAAAAAAGAACCCTAAATGCATGCAAAAGGTGTCGTATGTATGCCCGTTGGAAATGGAATGGAATTTGAGATAGGGTTTGTTTGTATTGTGAGGGGGGATTAGCCACCTACCAATCCGGACCTCACCCTTCGTCTTCGACACTCGACGGAAGGTTAAAAATACAACAAGCCAAAAGACCAAATTTTATAATGCCAAAGAAATAGTGTTTAAATAATGTGAAATTAATAAAAGATAGATTTAATTAAATTAAATCTACTGAATTTTGAAAAAGGATTTAATTAAACAAATCACTGAATAAAGCACTTTTTTGAAGATTTTCTAAAACTTACAAGTGTTAGAAAGAAGGCGTTTAAAAAAAAAATTTTAGATGAAGAGTTTTTAAAAGATTGAATGCTTCTAATTAAAACAAATTTCTAAATTGGTTATAGAAACTTTGATATATATAAAAAAAACTCTAAAGTTAAGAATTTTAAAAACTTACTAAAAAGAAGGATTTGTTTTACCAAACAAAACAAAAACAACTTAGCATGAAAAAAAGCGGCTCGTTTTTGTAAAAGCAGAGTTTTTTTTTTGTTTTGAGTAAGATTAAAAAGAAAGAAATGAATTTAAACTTACCAAACCCAACTGAGAGGGATAGGCCGCGCCCAAAAAAACACAGAAAAACAACAGTTTTCTGTGTAACACACGAAGTAGTGATGAGGGTTTTCAGGCCGTTTTTGGTGTTGGGAGAGCATGGGCACCAAGGGTAGGAGCTTATAGGCCATGCAGAAGAAGGTACAACCCTTTCAAGCAAGAAAAACGTGGCTGAGTTGGGTAAAACGCATGTGAATGAAAAAAATTGCAGGCAGGTCATTGCGCCCAGTGAAAAAAGGATGGGTTGTCTTGTATTATGAATAGTTTGAACAGTCCAAAAATGGTCAGAGGGACAGCAGCTTGTTGATGAACAACCAAGACCCAGAAGAACCCAAAGATCCTATAACCACAAAAAACATGTAAAGACAAATATCCTGCAAAAACTAGAGATCTTAAAAAGATCACTTCCATTTTAATAAATGAAAAGAATCTCTATTTTGGATTTTGATACATCCAACTAAAAACAGAGTTAAAAACCCGATTTCTCAAGGTATTTTGAAAAACCTGCACATGCACAAGAAAAAAAACACAAAAAAAAATTCTCGAGAAAGCTTGTTAGAGATATTAGCAAGATAATTTCTAGAAAATAGTGATCAAAAGACTTGCATGCAAAGTAAAATAACGAAACCAAGTAAGAGTAATAGAAACAAAAACAAATCGAGTGCACATTTACCCGATCTCAGCTCTGATACCATGAAAAGAGTTTGTGAGAATTGAATCAGAAATGAGGCACCACGAAGTAGTTGCACTCCAACAGAATCATGAAAGCTCCAGCGATAGCAAGGAAAAAATGATCAGTAATGGAAGAAATTTCTCAATAGAAACAAAGCTTGCATAGAGGAAAGACAGCGGAGTGTCTTGGCATGCTCATAAATGAATAGAAAAGGGGTACATATAGGGTGCTGAGTAACCCTAGTGCATGACACACATGAAACCCTAAACCTAACCCTAAACCTAACCCATGTGAGATGACCCTCCAACATGAGAGGAGGACACATAGGATAACTCACACTAACAAGGATCAAGTTTATTACAACAATTTCTCATGATTCACTGAAAATGACATTTAACAAATTTGCAATGAGAGTTGCCAGGTGTTTTAAAAAGACTGAATCATTACAAATATTCGGATCATTATCCTTCTTGAGGCACATTTTTCATCATCAAGGCATGTAGATGCCTTTCCTCTCATCATTTCACCTTTTCACCTTTTAAAACTACCTCTGTAACTTTCAATTTTGACATTTCATGTGTTTGGATGGATTAGGGAAAAATTTGTTTCAAAAACACCTCAAATCTGCAAATTAATCCCTAAAACCACTTGCATTGATCTTTGCAGGCACAAAGGACATGAATTCATCAAAAATTTGATTAAAAATGATGCAAAATTCGCATCTCCAAGCTTCTTGGAGCAAAAATGGCAGCCAAAAATGAAAATGTATAGTTTCCCTTGATCTGCTCTTTTTCCTTCAATTTGGGCCCTCCACGTGTCCAAATATGATTGGGAATCAATTCAGCTCACCTTTTGACTTTTTGACATTTTTGAAAAAATGGAAAAAATTGAATTTTTTCTCCGCCCCTCCACCCTTGAATTTTGGTGATGACACGTGGCACATGGTGGGTCCCATTGGGATTGTGCTTCAATTCTACGCATTTTGACCTTTTTGGAAAATTGGAAAATTTTCACCCTTTTTCCCCCGCTTAGCCCGCACACCCGATTTCTCCCTTGCCACGTGTCACTCGATGATTTGTCGTGGGGCCACGCCTCGAATTTTCCATTCCAAGTATTTTTGCAAAAGGGAAAAATTTCCCTTTTCCTCCTCCGCCCCAATGACTAGATGTACCTTCACCACGTGTCTCCCTATTGCTCGTTTACAGGCCCGTGGCTCAATTTTTTACTTTAGCTCCTTTTGCTAAAAAGGGAAAAATTCCCTTTTTCCTCCACGGCCCACACTTCCCTACTCTGCCACCGCGCTGCCACGTGTCCACCTGTGATTGGCCATGGGGCCACACTCCAAAATTTTACCTTAATATTTTCTAGCCTCCAAAGGCAAAAACTTCAAGAACCTCCACCATCTGCATCCCCTCTACCCAAAATTGATGCCATGTGTCCTCCTCTGATTGGAGCAGGGCTGAAACTAATTTTGAAACTTTAGAAAAATAGAGCTAAAAACTCTAAGTCCCCCATCGGCCCGCTCCTCCCTTTTTTATCTTTAGGACACGTGTCCACTCTCGATTGGCTACGGGGTTTTGGGCCAATTTTTGACTTTAGCTTTTTCTGCCAAAAGGGAAAAAAATTATTTCTACCTCTCGACGGCCCGCACTCTCCTCCGCGCCTACCACGTGTCCATCCCTCACTCCATTGCAGACCCATGGGCCCTTCTACAACTTTTTCCCCTCACCAAAAAAGGAAAAATTTTCCTAAGTCTTCCATCGGCCTTCCATTCTACCCTGGCACAAGAACATGACATGTGTCCCTCCTCTGGGACCTGTGGGGTTAGGGGAAAATTGTGAAATTTTCCAAAGGCCAAAAATGTTAAGTTTTATAGAAAACCCACCGATCCTTGTCCAACCAGAAGTGGCCACATAGGAGGAGAATTTTGAGCTTAATTTTGATGGGCAAATGACACCCGTACGACCGTAAAAAAATGTAGAATTTACCAGAGATGCCCGAATTTGATTTTTTCTTCGTGGGTGAGGGATTTTTTTCTCAAAAAACAAGGGGAAATTGATTTTATGCAATTTTTACCATGGGGATAGATATTTGAGGGAAAATATGCATGAAACAAACAAATTCGAGCTCCACATGCTAGAAAAAATGGAAAAAATGACCAAGGCCCATGGATTTGGAAAAATTAGGGCACAAAATATGGAAAACTTGGGTGTTTCTTCACAAATGAGGCATGGAAAATGATTTTCAAATGGACTAAGGCATGGGAACAGAGGAAACAACTTCATTTCACCCATTAAAACTGTAGAAAACATTTCAGAAATGTAGAGTGAAAGGAAAATTAGGGCAAAAATAATAGGGGATAAAAATAGACACCAACATCGGCTCCTACTCGGGGATGGGCACTCCCAGTGAGTGTCAAAAGAACAATAAGTAGACCAAGTGCCAAAATAATCCATTGGGAAAAGGAGTCATGATCCAAAACCACCAAAAACTAGTTGAGAACCCGACAAAAATGGCTACCAAACACCAAGGCAAACCACAAACCGACAAAACAATAGAAAGCAGAGAACAACTTCAAACACTATACACTTTGTACAAGTGGTGCATACCTCAAATTTTGGGGATTAATCTAATAAATGCTTCGGATGCCTGCTATTAATAGGTAGTTCAAGAAATTTCTCATCTAAATCTTTGAGACAAAAGGTATTCTCACTAATTTTGATATGAATGGAGTTAGGGCCCATCCATAATGCATAAAATTTTCCATGTTTTCCCTTATCCTCATTTCTATTGTCCCATAACAAAACCGGATCTCCAATATTGAAGGCCCTAGGAGTGACCTTTGTGTTCAAAGAAAATTTGTAGAGAGCCATGGATTTGGGGTAAGAATTCCTAAAGAATCCCCAAAGGCTTCAAGCAACAAATCAGTGGACCATCCGATAAGAAATGAACAAGATCTTCTAACTAGCATGCATTATGAAGTAAACATTCAAATTTAAGCTAATTAAACTATCTCTATTCTTTGAAAGCTTTAAAATAATGAACCTAATAAGTCCTAAGCAATCAGTTTTAGTGATTAAGAGAAAGAGATCTCCCCATTATAGGCCTTTTGAGCCAATGGTTCTTCTCTTTTACTCTACAAAGTGGATTGACAATGCAAAAGTGAAGTAAATAGCTCAATATCTAAACTAGAAATGAAATCTAGAAATGAAAACTAGAACCTAGATGCAAAATACTATAATCTATGCTTAGGAAGAAGGGAGGAATTCTTGAAAATGAGAGAGGGGGTCTAGCCCTATATATAGTTTTCCATTTGGGAAAAAGGGAAACTTGAGTGCATGTGGGACAAACACTAAATTCCAAAAAACACTTTTAGCAAGTCAAAGCTTACTTTGACTAGGTTTAGGGAGTGACAAACCATGTTTAAGCTTAATTAAACATGTTTAGGAGGTGATTAGGGTTTGGAGAGAGTTTTGAAGGGTCAGATCAATCCAATGGAATGGATTGATAGACCAAGAAGGTGGTAGAAGTGGACTAGAAGAAAGTAAGAAGCTAATGTAGTTAGAACAAAGCTATTATAGCTTGTTTAAATGGTTTATAAGAGGAAAAATGACAAAAGGGATGTCGTAGGAAGAAAGTTAGATAGGTCGAACCGGTGGTGTATCATTGGTTTGCAGGGAGAAGCACAACTAGTGCAATATTAGTCGTAATAGTGCAATATCTAAACTACAGTGTCTACATTTGCCCCTCTTTGAGGTGATGTAAGTTGCATCACTTTGAAGAAAGTAGACAAATATAAAAGAGAAGAAAATTTGAAGGGATAGAAGAAAAATTAATAGGATGAAGGATGCCCCCTCAAGTGTCGATGGGGTGATGAAAGAAGTTGATCGACACTCGAAAAAGGTGAGATATAAGCAGAAGAATGGGGAAGGGGAAGGATGCGAAGAGAATGAGAAACAAGAAAAGAGATATTGAGCTATCCACAAATTAATTGTATCCACTATTTAAATCATCATTTTGCTTAGAGACTTCCTCATCGGTCCTTATTAAAATGTGAGCATACAAAAAAGCATATAGTGACATGAAAAGCCAAGATACAAAGCAACTATCTATTGCTAAAAGGCTGACTCCATGCAACATACAGACATGCAAAGCAATACGAGAAGTAAACAAACTCATGTAACAGGGAAATAAGTACAGTCACACACACTTAAACCAACAACGTTCAAGAAGGTTGCACAAATATTTTTTATCAAGCTGAGTCCCAAATGTTTTGATAAATGACAAGGGTAAGAATGATGCCCCAAGCAATATGCATATGCAAGGGAAATGACGGAGGATGCTTGGGTCTGATGAAAAAGCAACGTGCATGACGAAACAATACCAGGAAACTAATGTGCCCCAGAGTATAGACGAAGTAAGTAGCGGTCTTTTGTAAATGATTGTAGATCAAGGTGATTCGCAAGTCGTAGTTTTAAAACATGTGAAAATACCAATAGGATATTTGATGAGCGCCATGCAAAAGACACAGATTTCAGCCAAAAAATGAGTTGGTTATTGATTTTAGTTCATTTTTCAAAGTTTTATACTATTTTTTATTTTTCTAAATCAATTTAACAAATTTTAAATTTTTTGATCAGTCAAAGAATTCAAAAGATCAAAGATCTTCTAAAAAGTACGCACGAAGGAAAACGGGAAGGCGAGGCCGAAAAAGAGCTAAAAGGGTATCCCCATGGAAAGAAAGACAAGGTGATACTACTTATTTATTTTAAATAATTATTTTTCATGGCGGAGGTAGATAGATCAAAAAGAGGAATCAAAATAGAGGAAAATGCATAATGTTTGTAAATAATGCCAGGGTTAAGAGGAAGTGTCCGCAGGGTAGCACAAAGTGCCCTAACGTGTGAAAATTAATAAAAATAATTATTTTAATAATAAAAATAATTATCACGGTGGGTAGAAGAAGATTAGAATGACCATGGCAGAGAAAACATGCCCTAGGGGCATCGCAAAGTGAGTTTATATACCCACTGGGGAGGGTAAAACAATCATGATCAATTCATTTGTACTAGAGCCCTTGCAAATTTTTACCACGACATGTTAGTGAGAGAGCCTGGAGCACAATGCAGAGGTTACTGATGAGACGGAGGCAAGCAGACCGGATCCGAGAGTACCAGTGAGACCCCATGGATGGACCCTTCGTGAGTAGTCCATCCCTTCTCCTTTAAATTTCACATTTATTGCACTTTTAGGTCGTTTCTAGGGTAGGTTAGGCATAAAAAGATGCATGCGCATGCGCATGTGTCAAAAACACGTGGACGTGCACTGCGTGCGTGTCGAAAAAGTGAATACGTGCAAGCGTATGCATTGAAAAACATATACGCACGCGTGTCCGTCAAAAGGGGGAAAATGGGGACGCGCGCATGCATCAAACTAAGTGCATAGGCACTATGGGAAATAATTGAATTTTTTAGGATTGGATGCGCGCATGCATGCACACTAGAAGGGTCACGTAGGCGTCACACTGGGCGCATTGGCATCCTGTGTGGCATACACACAAAAAGAGGGAAAAGCAGGGGGTGTGTGGTGCATTATTAGGAACGTAGGCAACGAGAAGGGCGCGGGGTGCACATGAAAGAATAAAAACACATTTTAGTAAACAAAATAGCAAAGTGTAGAGGAGAAAATTAGAAGAATTTAGTAGAAAAAGGGAAATTAGTAAGTGTCAAGGACTCTACGGACTATGTTTCCTTAGAAAGATAACTAGAAGTTAGATAAGTGCCTAACACTTGTTTTTTATCTTGCGTAGATTACCCACACTCCAGACGTGGAGAGATACGGCCACCTCGAGACGATAGAGGCATAGTTTGAGGATGGAGATAGGGGGATATTAGATATCCTCCTTTATGTCATAGGGTTAGCCTATGTGGCTGACATGCCTTAGATCACCCTGACCATGGCCTTCTTATGACCATAGTAGAGAGATGGCACAGTGAGAGCTAGTGTTTTTGGTTACCTACAGGGAGATCACCATTACATTGGAGGACATCGGCACATCATGCATGTTCCCATTGTTGGCCAACCTATTCAGTACGTGAGTGACAAAGCAGCATTGGATGGATGCATTGTACAATCTGTTGGAGTCCCGACAATACCTCATCGTCATGGGATGATAGTGAGATTGTCACACTGCATCGATGACCTCTCTCTAGATCGGGTCATGGTTTATATGATGGCCTTTGTCAGTGGAGTTTTACTCCCTGACAAGACTGGCTCCTCATTCCCTCTTGGACTACTTGGAGTCATTCTTGGATTGATACAGGGAGAGACTTATTGTTGGGCCAATGCATTCTGGCACATCTTTATTGGGATCTTCATCTTATTACCTACTACCGTCAGAAGATGGTAGGTCTAGCCAGGCTCCTCATGATATGGGCCTGGGATCACATTGCTATCGGGCACCCCTTAGGTGCTCTGAGAGTTCGGGCTCTAGAGGAGCCATCTACCATGGGTTGGGTCCCAGTCAGGGATGATGTTCAACCTTACAGGGGTGATCCTTATCCCTATCGTCGAGAGCTCAATGACTTACAATAGGTGGCAGTAGTATGGAGGCCATATCGACATTTCCAGTGGCTGGAGGATGCCTGGAGCTATCTATAGCCGAGTTGATCATTTTATCATGGGTAGCCATAGCTATATGTAGGATTTTTATAGAGTGGATAGGTGTCAGCGATAGTTTGGCACCACACAGGATGTTCCAGGGCCTGACATGTGGTACATGTGGAGGGCGCGTGAGTATTTTGATATGGGGCCCTAGATAGCCTATGATAGAGCCTGGGCTAGCTTTACACAGGTGGTACCCATTGCATGGGTACCCTTGAGGCAGGTTCGAGATCCAGGGTGCACAACAAAGTACGCACCCTAGTACCATGGCATGATTCCACATAGGCTGACCATTCCGAGGGCAACATATGAGGTAGGCATGAGGCCTCCCCCAGTGGGGCCTGCCTAGTGATGATGATGGCACTAATGATGATGATTCTGATGATGAGGGTGGCCCGATGCACATCATCAGGTTAGAGGCCATGCTCCACAGCCACAGTGTGTACAGGGCCCTAGGCCTATTCCTAGATAGGTACACCAGGCTCTAGCTAGTTAGTTGCCTCTAGTAGGCATTCCAGTGGGTATTTATGTCCCACTACAACAGGTTTTACCACAGCAGGGTCCACCTCCTCAGGCCCCAGGGGTGGTGATGATGGATGGCTTGTTGCATTATAACGAGTTACAAGCCACTATAGTGATACACTTTAGGTGGCCACCGAGAGAGATCAGGCTAGAGCACAGATTTAGGTTTTGATCGACGAGAGAGAGACTACGCTAGGTCTCAGTCACAGGACAGTGGCAGGGCCATATAGTGAAGTCAGATTACTCAGTTGGTAGCATAGGGTGCTCAGTTAGTGGTGCCTTAGGCTAGGTATAGAGCCAATTACATAGTGTCATGGTCCAACATGACCAGGTGTAGGCCGAGGGATAGGGCTATTTGATAGAGAGAGATTAGTTTCAGTAATTTACTGATGTATTACACTGGAGAGATCGAGAGGCCATCTCTGTTAGGAAAAATGATGTAGATAGAGGTTGATTGATAGGCAAGCGTGATGCCACCCTACAGGAAGCTTTGGCCATAGGAGATGAGGACTTGATACGTGACACCATTAGGGCCATAGGCGAGGCTCTCTATTATAGGACAACCTATTTCCGAGTAGTTCCAGTAGAGGAGTGAGTGACGCCATATGCCCAGCTCGATGTGAGCCACACAGCTCTAGATCACGGAGAGGTCGGCGAGGTCAGTATAGCAAGCCGGCCACCCATCCGAGTACACAGCAGAGGGGCACACAGGGTCCCTCCTCATAGTTGGCAGGTTCTTTAGGGGCAGGCCCATCATGGCCTCCATTATTCCATCCCCAGACATGGTCCCAATAGCCCAGTGAGGGTGAGAGTTATGCCGAGTCTCCTACTCATGCCATTTGTATATGTATGTATTCATTTGTATATGCCTCTTATGAAGGTGGGTTTTGCCCATGTATAGATTCTTTTGATTCTTTTGTGGATGCCTCTAGATGAAGGCTCGATTTTGATCGATGTATGTACTTTTGATGTACCACCATGCCTCTGTATGCAGGCTTAGTATTTGATCCCTGCCCCTTTTATATGGCAGATGGACGAGCATTTTGTATATAGTAGACTTTGACACTGAGATATTGATTATACATGTATCATATGGACACTTTCTTGTATATCTTGTCATGTATTGATATATTGTCATGGTAATTACGTTTCATTGATATTCATGTTGTATCTTTTCCCTTTCATGTATGTGACATACTTTCAGATGTAGAGATGTACATGTTTTTCTTTCATAGCGATGATATACTCGTGTATTTGATATCATGTATTTTAATTTATGAGATGTTTGATTCCACATGGCTAGCATTTTGGGATGATACTAGATGATATTGGTGTGGGGGGATAGATTAGTGATTATGTGCAACCCCTCTTGCCCCCATTGATGATACGATATGTGATGATTAGCTTAGCATACATGCATGATGTAATACTTAGCATTTTATTTATATATGATGTATAGATGATGTTAAATGTGATGAAATGATAGATGATAGATGTGATAACAAAAAATGTGCTAAACAAACACACAAGCAAAAGTTAACAAAACTAAACAAATATACACATGCAACACAATGCAATGCAACTAAAATGAAGATTAATCTAACACTTTAATCTAAGCAAGTAAAAATGAGTTCTAACAAGTGTACATAGCAATCAAAGAAACATACAACAATTAATTACAAGCATAACAGTCCTAACTAATGAACGCAGTGCAACACACAATTAAACCTAACAAGATCTAATATAATGTAAGCAAAGAATCATTCAAATAATGAACAACACAACAAGCTAAGTACATCAAAACTATACAAACCAACAACTAAAAGCAATCTAACTACCACTTTGTTTTTGGGACAATATTGACATATTTTCTAATGTTTTTGAGTTTATCACGAAGGATAAGTTTTTGTAGTTGTGTTCATCATTGTTGTCTAGGTTTCCCTAAGATGACATTGTGAGACGAATGTAGCTTTATCCCTGAAAAGGGAAATTTTCTAGATGTTTAGGATTTTGTGTACCCTTTTTAAATGTTTTTGTATTTTCAAGGTCATGTTTTGAAAGCAATGTACAAGCTTTTAAAGAAACGTGGAATGCCCCCAACGTGATGTGGGAATATACAAAGGGTCAAATGCCATGTGTTAGTGTATAATGAAGTGGAATGTGAATGTGCCCCCAATGTGATGTGGGAATATACAAATAGGCCACATCCATCACATAGACACAATGTAAGAAAACCAGATCACAGGTCCTGTAAGGGAGCTTGAGGTCGATTCCCTAGACCTAGCCAAGGTACTGCAGATTTTAGCAAGTGGCAAGAGTTACCCATCTTGTCATAAGAGTGACTTGTGTATGAGAAACCTTCCTTGAGCACCGAAAACTAGTTTTCACAAAAGGACATGCCCACTGCACCACAATTGTGTGGTTTTCACACGAGGACAACCTGCTTTTTTTTACTTTTTCTCAATTTTTTAATTTTTTGCTTGTTTTTTCTTTGTTTTCTACTTTTTAGTTTCTTATCTCAATATTCTAGCCATACCTAAGCATAGAAATTCTTGAGGTGAATGGCGTTCATGGGCTCTGGAATCTCTTCACCATCTGAATAGGAAAGTCTATATGCCCCTGATCCATATTTAGCGGTCACCACATAGGGACCGAGCCAATTGGCCTCAAATTTACCTTTCTTTTCCCTATCTTTGGTGGTATTCTTCTGATTTTCTTTCAGTACAAGATCACCTACATCAAATTCCCTACGAATGATGTGTTTGTTGTATCCTCTGGATATTCTATTTTGATATACTTTAAGGTGATTAAGCGCTCTGATATGCCATTCATCTAACAGTTCCAACTCTGCCAGCAAGCAACTCTGTAGTCTTCATCTTTGTCAAGGTAGTCCCTAAGAGATATTCTCAGGGAGGGAAGCTCCACTTCCAAAGGTATGATGGCTTCAGTGCCATAGACAAGTGAATATGGGGTCGCACCAATAGAGGGGTGCAGATGGAGGTTCGATAAGCCCAGAGGGTGGGATGGATTTGCAAGTGCCAATTATGACCAGTTTTATTAACCATTTTCTCCATAATGCACATAAGAGTTTTGTTTGTAGCCTCTTCTTTCCCATTACCTTGAGGGTAATAGGGGGTGGACCATTTAAGTTGGATATGAAAGCGTTGACACAAGGTTTTTACCGTCTTGTTTTTGAAAGATTTACCATTATCAGTGATAATGGTGAGGGATACCATAACGGCATATAAGATGGTTCATGATAAACTTGGATATTTGTGCACCGGTGACATAGGTAAGAGGAATAACCTCCACCCATTTAGTGAAATACTCGGTGGCAGTTATGATGTGTGTATGACCATCTGATGAAGAAGGGTGGAGCTTCCCTATGAGATCTAAACCCCACTTTGAAAAAGGCCAAGGCATTGTAATAGGCTGTAAAGCCTGTGCTGGTGCATGTATGAGATTACCATACTTTTGAAAAAGTTCACATTTCTTCATGAAGTTGCAGTAATCAGATTCCATAGTAGGCCAATAGTAGCCTACTCTCAACAGTTTCTTAGCTAGCACCATTCCACTAGTGTGTGCCCCACAGATACCACTATGTACCTCTTTAATTGTGTGAATCGAATCAGTAACATTTAGACAAGTGAAGCAAGTTCCCGTCGTAGCCACGACGATAAAGTGTGCCTCCTAGGAGGGTATAATGGGCTATGCAGTGGATAAGGGATTTTTTCTCTGAATGGGTAATGTCAGGTGGGAAGGTTCCATCTTATAGGTATTGGTAAATAGGGTCATACCATGGGGATAGGGGACCAACAACTTCACATGCTAAATAGGATTCAGGCATATCATATGCCGGCATCTGTAAGTGTTCCACAAAGAAAGGCATCTTACTCTCCTCCACCGGGGATGCGCAAGAGAGAGCCTATGGTAGCCATGGCATCCACGTAGATCTATTATGAGATCTTGGTTTTTGTTCGAATATGACATGTGAAAAATATTCCTTCAGGGTTTTAACCATCCTCTTATAGGGAATAAGTTTTTCATCTTTGACTTTGTACTCATCATTGACCTGATTAATGATAAGATGAGAATCTCCAACAACTCGTAGCTATTTGATGTTCCAAGTGATAGCTAGCTTAAGACCAGCAATGAGTGCCTCATACTTCTACAATGTTATTGTTGTATAGGAAACCCCAACCTAGATGCCCTTGGTATAATATCTCCTATGGGAGTAATAATCACTAATCCTACTCCTGATCCATGAAAAGTAAATGATCCATCAAAATGGATATGCCATTCCACTGATTTTCTGATTTACATCATAGATGCGCCTGGGAGATACAGACACAAAGGATCTGTTCCTAGTAAAGGTGATTCTACCAACTGATTTTCCAATACCTGTCCTTTTAAGGACTTTTGATTTATAAAATCTATCTCAAATTCACTCAAAATAATGATCCAATTAGTCATTCATCTTGTTAAGGTGGCTTTGGATAAGAGGTACTTAAGAGGGTCAACCTTGGAAATAAGTTTAGTTTATTGTTAAGGAGGTAATGGTGGAGTTTTTGAAATGTAAAGATGACTACCAAATAGGCCTTTTCAATATGTGGATAGTTCAATTCATAGGAAATCAATGTATGGCTAAGGTAATAAACAACTCTCTCTTTATGGTTAAGATCGTATTGGGCAAGTAGTGCACCAATAGCGAATTGGGTAGCAGAAATATATAAAAGGAGAGGTTCTCTAGGAGTAGGTGGCATTAGCATAGGTGGATTTACAAGGTATTTCTTGAGTAGAGCAAATTCTTTCTGACATTCAGCCCCCATTTGAAAGCAACATCTTTCTTCAAAAGATGTGTAAATGGATGACATTTATCCGTAAGCTGAGAAATAAAATGGTGAATAGCCTAGATCTTTCCTTGTAGACTTCTAAGTTGTTTAAGAGTGGTGGGTGGAGGCATGTCTATAATATCAGTGAATTTGGTGGGATCCACCTCTATCCCTCTCTGATACTATGAATCCCAAGAGTTTTCTTGATAATACACCGAAGACACACTTCTTAGGGTTAAGATGAACCTTGTAGTCCCTGAGGTGTTGAAAGATACGTCTAAGCACTTCTAGGTGCTCTTGTCTACTCTTTGATTTAGCTAATATGTCATCCACATAGTCCTCCATAATATCATTCATCATATCATGAAAAATGATAGTCATAACATGCTGATAAGTGGCCCTGCATTTTGAGTCCAAACAACATGACTTTGTAACAAAAGGTTCCCCATGGGGTGATGAAGGTAGTTTTGTGTTGATCCTCTTTATCCTTATCTGATTATACCTAAGAAGCCATCCATTAAGGATAGCATCTCGTAGCCAGAAATAGATTCTACAATCATATCTATGTTCGAAAAAGTAAAATCATCTTTAGGACATGATTTATTGATGTCAAGGAAGTTAGTACAAATCCTAATGCCAATGGGTTTCTTTTGTACTAGAACTATATTGGAGATCCAATCTGAGTAATCAATAGGTTTGATAAAATATTTAGCCAAGAGTTTCTCCAATTCTTCTTTGACAAGAAGTGCAACTATAGGATGCATCTTCCACAGTTTTTGTTTAATGGGCTTAGCATCTGGGTGCAAAACAAGGTTATGCACAACTAGTGTTGGATCCAAGACAAGCATGTCTAAATATGTCCATGTAAAAACATCAACATATTCTCTTAAGAGTTCCACAAAGGTTTTCTATTCTTGAGCTGAGAGCGAAGCCCCCAACTTGATCATCCTGGGTAAATCCTCTGAACCAATGTTAACACTGATGGTTTCCTCAATGAGCATTTTAGATGCGTCCTCCATTCTAGTAGGATCAGGAGGGAGGGTGAGATCAACCTCCTGAGGTAACTCTTTATCATCTTCAAATGGATAAGTTATTTTATCCATGTGCTTTGCATTTTGTTCTTCTATAAGTGTTTCAAAGAGTTTTTCACTGTGAGATTTCCGTTTATTCTTTGTACTAGGCTGCTCTGAAGTATTTTTACTTTTATTCACAACATTCTTACCCAAGCAGCCACACATCTCTACCTCTTCTTTGAAGTATGCACATGTGTTTAACTAAATTTGGAATCCTTTCTTGTGGTCCCCAGCAAGAAGAAAATCCCTAGTCCCATGAATTCTACAAAACTCTTCATCATTCTTGAAGATATCAAGTGGTACGTAAAGTTTCTGTCCCAATCAACAAGTTGAGGATAAACTAGGGTGACTTGATAATCGTTTTTTGTCCTTTGAAACATGGATTCACGATAGTGTAAGGATGGTCTTTATACCAAAAGTTTTGGAAGCCAATTTTGTAGAGGCTGCATTGGAACTCTATCCATTTTCCTCATTATACAAAACTTCCTCACACTCATAAAAGGTAGAGTCACCTCAATGTTGAGCATCCGTTTGTAACCCAAGACCATGCTTGTTAGATTTGAAATGGTGAGTAGTGAATAGGTTCTAAAATAGCCCTTGCATTGGCTCCGCATATGTATCCTTTATAACCCATGACCAACATCATGCGGTGTCCTTTAAATAACTTAGGTACTTGATGGCATGAGGCCATGGTTCCTTCTTTGACCTTGAATGGGATCCTCCAAGTGTTCCTTTGTGGATCGGAGGCCATATGGAAAAATTTATTCAATGGTTTTCTCATGGTCCTCATGTACTTTTGAACTAAAATAGGAAGGCTATCTCCGAGTCCTAAATTAATAAATCCAAAATTAATAATGCTTGTTCAAAAGCACAAGGGAAGCTCTCTAGTCCATATTTTGCTAATGTAGCCTCCCAAGATGTAAAAGGTTTTTCTTTGAAGGAAAGTCATTCATCGTAAGACATGTTTTCGATGACTGAAAGAGTCCACACATTCTTCATAGCTTCCATTTTAAGAGGGATGTCAACATTAGGTATGCTACAGAACCACTCATTGCTACAAGAGCTATGCAATGCTACGGGTGAGTGAATGGCTCGTATTATCACTTAGATTATGACTATACACCCTTCATGGCATTTAAAAAATATGACATGATCGTGGGGATCACCTTTTCCTTTGTATTGATCAATAGTGAAATGTTTCGGAAGGGCTGCAATAACATGTCTTTATGAATCCATGGACACCCTTCAAGAGCATACTTATATGGCCTAGATCTAAATCCAAGACATAAAAGGTCGTATCATGAAAAGTTGGACCTACTTCCATGAGCAATATAATAGTACCTACTGATTCTCTTTCCTCATTACCATATGCTTGATGGTGATGGTCTTAGCTCCCAGATCCATTTAAACTTTAAGGCCTACCTTTTCTTTGCTTTACCTGTGCATATGTTTAGACCAGATCCCCCATCCACAAGCACTCTTTTAATATTACGATGGGTAACGACTAACTTCTAAATAGAGCAGAAAATTATTTTTGGGGTTGTTCCTAGCATTGTGACAAAAGTGATATGATCTTTCTGGGCAATCATAGCTTGCATGCATGGGATCTACCTCGGAAAGACTCTTAATTTAGAATGTTTTGTATAATATATCCTTGTGAGCGGTAGAGATTTTAATAAGGTCCAAAATGGATATTTTAAGGGATGTTTTTGATGTTTCTCCTTGGTCTAACGTAAATTATGTTGCTTTAAGTAGATGGTATTGGATCAGGTATGATTAAGCAAACACATCACGATCCAATATCTTCACTCTTTTTGAGAATTTGGATTGTGTTTTTTTTGGGTCATCGGGTGCTCACGGATCTCCTATAAGGGAGTCAAATGGACTGTTATTACTAGGGTAAACATACGCAGCAGTGTGATAGTCATTAGAGGCCTGCTTGTGATCTGGTTTCCTTTTCTTGTTATCCACGTGATCGGGAAAAGGTTCTTTGTATATGCCCATTTTTTCATTAGGACCTTGTCCTGAATCAGGAGGTGATTCTACGGAAATCTTTCCCTCTTCAATGAGGTCTTGTATGAAATGCTTTAGTCATAGACATCTATCTATTTTGTGTCCTTTGACACGATGGAAGTCACAATATTCATGGTATTTATACCAACTAGGTTTTGGAGCATTTTCTAGGAATGGTACTGTGGTGCTTGGATACTCTACCATTTTAGCATCATCTAATTGTTTTAATATGGTAGTCGTTAGGTTTTCTCAATGCTTGAACATATATTTTGTAGAAAAAGCCTTGCGATTAGGTCCTTGCAAAATCTTAAAAATAAGACCTTATCTACAAACTGGACCACTTTTAGATGTAGTGCAATAATTCCATCACCAATGCAAGCGGCTTGATATCTTAAAAGAACTTAGGTGATGATTTTACCTTGTGTTTATTTTTCAAAAACCTAGATTTAAAACTGATCCTTTAGTAATAAGGTCCTTTTCAATTTGACTACATTTCTCTATAACTTCTTTAATAGTTAGATCCATACACATGCCCAAAGATGGAAGGCTATCTTTGTAAATTCCAAATTAGGAACAAAATGCTCACTAATTGTTTTTCGAAAGCACAAGGGAAGTGACTAAGTGCCAAGCTCTCCATCATTAAGTGGATAAACCTGCAAAGGTTTCATTAGGCTTTCTTTGGACATTAAAAGCATTGCAAATTTAGTCTTCCGGTCATTCATCATGAAATTATTTTACTGATATTGAAAGAATAGGATAAAAAAATAATTTCTTACTAATAGTAGGTCTTATAGATCCTTTTATGCTGTGAATGTTTATGTCACGTTTAAGCTCCCAAAATGTGGGGAAAGAGTTGTTTCACTTAGAAAATTGATCATTAGGTGACCTCTCCAAGCCATGTAAATCTTTAACATGATCACAAAATCACCTTTTTGATTTCAATATTTTTGATGAAGTTAGGAATAGTGAAATGTTTATGTTTTCAAGGGCTATAATAAAATGTCTTTATAAAAGGGATAAGGACATATTACTCAAGGGATACTTTCTATTTTGGCCTATATTTCCTTGATGTAAGGTTGTGATCGTGTCTTTCATAAATTTCAATTCATCCCGAATGAGTTGCTCCTTAGTAGGCGATATCGACTTGAGCCCGACTTGCCTTAAAGGTATAATCAGTATGCAGATCAAATTGAAACTCATTAGGTTTACCTTTGTCTTTATCTTTACCTCATGTTTCTTTTTAACCTAGGTTCACTAATTTCTTGTCCAACTTCAAGATCTATTTTTAGAGGGATCTCCTCTTCATTCATAGGAATCTTCTTTTCATCAAATTTTGAGGAGTAGGTATTGCTAATTTTACTTTACAAGTTGATTTATGTTGAGATTTACATGATGTTTCACCCTGACCCTATATTTGTCATTATTTTTACCGAGAGATAGCGGATGATATCCCACATCGAAAATAACGAATTATCCTGTCAAGATGAATTTTCACTCTCCTAAAGTTGGGTCAATGACCTTGCTTTTCTTCTTCACGCTCATGTGGAAGTTTAGCCCCTAATGCAAGACTCATGTGAGTACTTGATCTTTGTTATAATATAAGAGCTCATCGAACTGCTTAGGTCTAACCTTTGTTGTTCTCTGAAGAGTCTCTCTTCTCCACTATGATCGATTAATGTTTCCGTATATTGACTTGAGAGAAGAGCGGTCCTAAATTGTGAAAATAGACTTTTCACTTTGGGAAGGGAAATCATCGAAGGAAGCTCTTTCATTAAGCTCACCGGATTTTTTGTCTAAATTCCATTTTGAAAACTCTTAGGCATTACTTAGCCAATACTCGATCATTACACTATGTTTACTAGTTTTCAAGGATACCGAATCCAGATGAAAAAGTATCATTTCATGTTCCGTTATGTCAAATCTATACTTAAAGACCAAGATGAATGAAATGTTTCCTGTGGGATGAAGTTAGAAATCTAATCAAGGTTGAATATAAGCACAATATTGTCAAATTCCCCTAACAAGTATACCTAACTAACTCAGGAGTATCTTGGCTTTATAACAAGCCAAGTGTAATGACAACAAGGTATACTAGTGCATCTACGTGTACTATCACTGGGGTCACCACACGGACAACCGGTAATGCTATCTCACAAGGTGTACTAGTCAAGTAGGTAAGCGAGGCGCTTCCCATTTCATCCATGAGGTTACTCAGTGGTGGACTACTTTGGGGTTCCTGGAACCACCCCCATTGTTATAGCTTAAGGTGTTATGCCAAAGGGGTTACGTTCCAATTAAGCGAAGAGGGACTTACCCTTTTCCGAAACCTGCAATATAGTGTGTTGAATGTGGTGTGTTTTTTATCTTTTTAATCTTAATGTGGTTTCAAAAGTGGCACACCTTTTGGCAATCTGCAAACACACGTGTATTAGAAGTTTTCGCTTTGTTCTCAACACCTTTCTTTGACCAACGTTAGGTCCTATAGACAACAAGTTGGTTAGTAGTTTTCCCGTTTTGTTGATTGAGGTAAAAGAGAACTCACACTTGCTTTTGATTCCTAAGATCACCCAAAAGCACGAAGGAAGAGCATACGCAAAGTGGAAATCCTAAAAAGCACATAAAAATGTTACTTTATCCTTAAGAAGCAAGTGTTTTTAACATGTAAAATAGATTTTGTGTAAGTGCTTTTGATCTCCAAGATCACTTTGGAAAGCATGAGGAGAGAGCATACGCACGTTTCACAAACCCTAATTTAAGCTAAGGAATGAAAAACACTTAATCATGCAAACCAAAATTTTAAAGAGTTAGTCCTGTTTTAAAACTTGTCAATCTTTTTAGAAACCTACAAAAAAATGTCAGAAAAATAGCTAAAAAGACCGTAATTTTTTTAATTTTGATAGTAACACATGTGCCCCCAAACCGACATGTACGTGCCCCAGCCAATGGGTACACGCCTAAACCAACACCTACGTGGGTATGTTAAAATTTAAATTAGTCAGCAACACCTACGCGCCCTGATCCAATAGGTATGCTAGGGTTTCAATGCGTATGCACTCCTACCGATGGATACGCATGGCCCAAGCAAAAAGAAGTCTGTAAAATTTTACATAGTGATATTAATTACATAGATGTGTCCAGAGAGGTGGAGATGCGGACAAGTCAATAGATGCATCCTTGTGGAAAAAATCCTCAAAGATCACGAGAGAGACACCTTGACGGATACGCAGCCTTTTTGATGGAGAGCACATATATCAACGTGTACGCACTACCCTAAAACACCAACGCATGCCACCTTAAAAACACAGATTTTCAAGATTTCAAAAGCAAACAAGTTTTTGGTTAGTCAAATATTCCTATTTCTATGTTAAACCCACAAATGTGTGTAAATAGAGTTCATTAATCCAAGGTTTAAAACATAAATAAGAAAATAACAAGTGATTTACACTAAAAAAACTTGAAAAATGACTTTGAAGAACTCAAAGGACCTCCATTAATGGAGGATGGACATAAGTGTCCCACCAGGCATGCCAAATGTGTTCAAAGAAAATTTGTAGAGAGCCATGGATTTGGGGTAAGAATTCCTAAATAATCCCCAAAGGCTTCAAGCAACAAATCAGTGGACCATCCGATAAGAAATGAACAAGATCTTCTAACTAGCATGCATTATGAAGTAAACATTCAAATTTAAGCTAATTAAACTATCTCTATTCTTTGAAAGCTTTAAAATAATGAACCTAATAAGCCCTAAGCAATCAGTTTTAGTGATTAAGAGAAAGAGATCTCCCCATTATAGGCTTTTTGAGCCAATGGTTCTTCTCTTTTACCCTATAAATTGGATTAACAATGCAAAAGTGAAGTAAATAGCTCAATATCTAAACTAGAAATGAAATCTAGAAATGAAAACTAGAACCTAGATGCAAAATACTATAATCTATGCTTAGGAAGAAGGGAGGAATTCTTGAAAATGAGAGAGGGGGTCTAGCCCTATATATAGTTTTCCATTTGGGAAAAAGGGAAACTTGAGTGCATGTGGGACAAATTGAATTCCAAAAACACTTTTAGCAAGTCAAAGCTTACTTTGACTAGGTTTAGGAGAGAAAAACATTCTTAAGCTTAATTAAACATGTTTAGCAGGTGATTAGGGGTTGGAGAGAGTTTTGAAGGGTCATATCAATCTAATGGAATGGAATGATAGACTAGGAAGGTGGTAGAAGTGGACTAGATAAAATTAAGAAGATAATGTAGTTAGAATGAAGCTATTATAGCTTGTTTAAATGGTTTATAAGAGGAAAAATGAAAAAAGGGATGTCGTAGGAAGAAAGATAAGTTAAACCAGTGGTGTATCATCGGTTTACAGGGAGAAGCACAACTAGTGCAATATTAATTGTAATAGTGTAATATCTAAACTACAAGTGTCTACAACCTTCTTATCAAACAATCTTTTCAACTTCTCTCTAAATGTAATATTCCTATGGTGGGATGCTCTTCTCTCTTCATCTAATTCCACAATATTATTAATCCTTGCTTCATATGGATTGACCTTTTGATCCCGAAGATGTTGAACAAAATAAAATGAAAATATCTACGAGATGTAAGGAAGAAAAGCTTTAGTTCCATATACTAACTCAAATGGGCTCTTACCGGTAGCTCTCTTGGCAGTGATTCTATCAGCCCAAACTGTAAATTTTAGTTGTTCACCCCATTTTATCTTATTCAAGTGCAAGGTTCTTCTAATGATCTTCAACAAATTCTTTTTGTTTGGACTCGGCTTGTCCATTTCCTTGGGGATTACAGGTTTGAAGAATAAGTCGATTGGTTCCATACTCCTTGCACATTTCCATCAAAGGTTTAGCTCAAACACATGGCATTATCAGTAACAATCTTGACCAGAACACCAAATCTACATATGATATTATTAAACAAGAAGTCCTTAACAACTTGGTGTGTTTCTTTCTTGGTGGGGATTGCCTCTACTCACTTTGTAAAATAATCAATGGCTACAAGAATCCACTTATGGCCAGCACTAGAAGGATCTGAAATCTCACCAATGAAGTCCATTCCCCATAGTTTGAAAGGAGGTTCAATTGATACAAGATCCAAAGGAAGAGAGCCTGAAGCTTTCATTCTTCCAGAGAAACGCTAGTAGCTTTCACATTTTCTAATCAGCATGGTTACATCTTTGAAAAGAGTAGGCCACAAATAACTAGCTCTCAAAACATTGTGTGCTCTAAACCTTCTAGCAAAGTGTCCTTCACAAACTCCCCCATGGAAATCAGCAATCACTTTGGGAGCTTCATCTTCAGTTACACACTTCAAGAGGACACCTTCAGGGTTCTTCCAAGCCAACCCAAATTTAGTGATGATGTATTTTTGAGAAGCCAACTTGAGGGATATTTTCTGATTTTTATTCAAATGATCAAGACAAAAAATGTGTCTGAGGTAAAAGATTATATCCTTGTACCACTCAGAACTTACCAATTTCCCTAGAACATCTGCCCTTTCCTCCTTTACCTCATTCAATTCCACATTCTGCAAGTTTCTCCCAGCCATGAGCTTAGCAAGACCCAAACCTCTTACCAAATTTTTGTTTGGATGTCCATATCATACTCTTGCAGGTTTGTTCACCCATCTACATATTTTACTTGAGATCTCCATCTCGATAAGATTTCTTTTACCATAGTGTGGGGAACATAAGAAACAAATTTTGAACATAAAATATAAGGCCTAAAAACCTTTGTTGCTTTCACCAAGACAAATGCTTTTTTTTCCATGATTGTGTACTTTAACTTAGCAGCAGTAAAGGCTTGCTAAAGAAGGCAATAGGCCTCTCATCCCCATCTTCATCCTTTTGGAGAAAAATAGATTCAATAGTACTTTCATAGGAAAAGGAGAAGATTTGGAAAGGCTTCTTGTAATTCAGAGGTGCCAAGACAGGTGCATGTTTAAGTTCTTCCTTGATCCCCTCAAAATCTTAAATAAAAACCTCCTCCCATTTGATAACTTGATCTTTCTTTAACATGCATGTGATAGGAAGAGTCAACTCAACAAAATTGGACACAAACCTTCTAATGAAATTGATTTTCCCAAAGAAATATTGGATGCCCTTCTTTGTTCTTGGAATTGGCACCCTGTTGATTGCTTCTATTCTCTCAAGATCAATCATGACACCAGCCTTTGAAACAATATGACCAAGCAGCTTGGCCTTTTACACCCCAAAGTGACACTTCTTTGGATTGAGAGAGATTCCAAATTCTCTACATCTGATCAACATTCTTTCTAAATGTTGTAAGTGATCTTTTCTGCTCTTTGAAAATACAATCACATCATCCTGATAAACTACAATGAAGTCATTTATATAACCAACAAAATCAACATCCATTGCTCTTTGAAAGGTAGCTCCAACATTCATGAGACCAAAAGGAATTCTCACGTAAACATATGTTCCCCAAGGAGTGGTAAAGGAATTTTCAAATATTTCGACTCCTTGACAACAACCCTTGATTGTAGCGAGAGAAACCATCCAAGGTGGACAAAAATTTAGATCCAATCACTAAGCGCAGCATATGTTCTCCATGTTTGGAAAAGGTTAATTGTCTTTCAATGAATCTCTATTCAAATTTCAAGTCTACATAAAGTCTGATATCTCCATTCTTCTTTCGACTAGCCTGAGTTTCAACCCAAGATGAATACCTCGTGGGCTGAATGATCCCTCCCTCCTTCGAGTTTCTTCAATTCATCTTGCATTTTCATGGAGAGGAGTGGATTAATTGGCCTTTTCTTCTATTTGAATGGTTTGGCATTTTTATCAAGAGGGATCTCACACTAAAACAAGTCCTCTCTATATGATTTCAGCTCAATATGAACAGGCAAGACAGTCTTGATGTTGTTTCAACAATTGGAGGTAGGACTATTTTTCATCTTTGTTTAAACTACTTGTTATCCAAAATTCACCCCCCCAGGGTAATTTTGATAACATGCATCAGAATATCCAAATCCCAAGAAAATTGATTGATTCAGAGCAAAAATCAGGTTTCTAGGGTCCCTTCAGGAAATTTTCTAACTCCCCAGGCCGAAGAAGGAGGGAGCAAGCTCTGAGAAAATGCGAAAAAGTTACAGAAAGGCAAATAGGTTGATCCAGGAAAAAGTGTAAAAATTGGCTAAGTCCTGCTCAAGGGAGCAACTGGGACATTTGGGACGTCAAGGCACGGATTGGCCGAAAAGCCTCCAGGTGGCCCAAATTGCATTTAGGACAATCGGGCTAGAAGTACGTGGCGGGCACGAAAAGCTGATCCGGCCGAAGGAGGAAGAAAAATTGGCTAAGTGTTGCTCAGGACGTTTGGGCCAAAAAGGCCCGAACCGGCCGAGTCGGCCGAAATGAGCACAGGCAGTCAAAAATGATTGGGACAAGCAGGCCAAAAAGGCGCGAACCGGCCGAACCGGTGAAAAAGGGCCAAGCAGTCCGAAACAAACTGGGACATTTGGGACAAATGGACGCGAACCGGCCGGTTCACCCGAAATCAGCACAAGGAGCACTGTGCCATCTGGGCCAAATAGACGCGAAGGGCGCGAAAGAGCCGGCAGGGCCGAGAACCAATAAAATCACGCCACGTGTCACAAGGAGAAAGGTCAAAAAAGTCAAAGGGCGAGTTTTCGAGCACCGATCCGAACCTATGGGATAGTGCCACGTGTCCCAGCTAGGGCCCACAGAAATTTCAAAGCAAAGCCCGCTGAAAAGTAGAGAAGAGAGAATTATTCAATGAATCAGAGCATGCCATGTGGCGTCCAGTGGTAATGCGCGGGAAAATATTTCAAAATCCGTTTTTACCTGTTCCATGCCCTAAATCTTCAGATCAACATATCTTTCGATCCAGAGCTTGGATTTTCACGTTCTTTATATCAACGGAAAGCTCATGAAATTCTCTACATGATTCTAGGGTTATTCTCAAATTTTGGTGTAGTCTGGAGGGAGAAAATTGAGAAACACCTCTGGCATGAAATAACAAGTAGAAGTAATGCTTCAACAAACAACTTTAATGCAGTAGACAGTTCGCCACTTCTGTTAGGTAGCCCGCCGTTTTGCCAGGATCCGCCACTTCTACCATGATGGACGAATTGAATGCAACCTAGAGATGGTTGGGGTAGATTTGGCTTTCCCTCCTCTCTTTCCTCTCTCATTTTCTTTCTATATATTGTAAAGAGGAGCTTCTTTTCAGGTGTGGAACATTTTTTCTATTTTGCCTCTCCCTTTTTTCCTCAGGTGAATTTGTGGAGTTCGAACCTCTCATTTGAACTGTAATACTATTCTGCCTCTTAGCATTCTGCAGTGTATTGTATCAATCTTTGGAGCAAGTAATACATGTCTGTGGATGATTCTCAACCCTCTCTGTGTTCATTTTGCATCCTCCTGGTCTTTTACTGCAGTTTCTGTCATTTGTGCATGATCTTGTATCACATTCAAGTGGTCTGTGTTTATTGGAAAAATAAGTGTTCTTCATTCCTCGGTGCATCACCTCCATTAGTTTAGATTTATTTTTACGCATTTTCTTACCTTGTCTCCTTGGCAGATTAGATTAGGTTTTAAAAAAGAAAACCCTCTGTATATTTCGTGTGCATCTGAACAGAGGAATAGGAACCAGCCTTCTCTGGAGATTCCTTTCTCACTCTTCAAGTCCCACACTTGGAGAAAGGATTCAATGTTATGCAATCACACTGGATGTTAGTATGATCAACCTAGAAATCTGATCAACATCCAGGGGTGCTGTGATTTTGCACTAACAGTTTTGGCACGCCCGGTGGGACCTAGAGGTCTCATTTTTTATTGTAGCAAAGTTGATATGCATCTGCTACAATTTTCTTGCTTAAAAAGAGCTATTATTTGCATATCTGGCGACTCCAAGGGGAAGAATCAACTGGTTTCAGCAGTACAGGCCTAAAAGCTTATGAGAAGAATCACAAGGTCAAGAGTTGGAGAAGAGGAGGTGCTGTTTGAATACCTGCAATTATCTCCAAGAAGAAGGCAAAGAGGAAGAAGGATTCAAAGGTCTCCATCTCCACCAAACAGAACTCTCTCAACTCCTCCACCTGACAGGCCTTTCTTTCAATATACAAGGGTTTTAAGACCAATCAGAATGGCGCAACCAGTAAACCCCTATGTCAACTTCACAGGCAGCAGCCCACTTGCTCTCAATGCACAAAATCCAATCCCAAATTGCAAAAGATCAAGAACATTCCATACTTTATCGGAGAAAATCGACCACTCCCGTGATCATGTCAAGGACATTTCTAACATTTGTGCAATCCATGAGATTAACGAGATGCAAGTAGCTGTCAAATTACTGGCGTCTTCATTCAAAGGGAAGGCATTGCAATGGTTTAGGAGCCTTGAAGCTGCTTCTATCACGAACTGGAATCAGCTGTGTATTGCACTTCATAATCAATTTGGAGAGAAGGGAGACAACTTGTCTCTTTTGGAGTAGCTGACAACCATCAAGAGAGCTTCCAATGAGCAAATAATCGACTTCAACTTTAGATTTCAAAGATCTTGGGATAGAATTCTAGTAGCAGAAAGCAACAATGTTAAGAGTGCTTTTCTATATTACCTTAAAGCTTTAAATTCTGATATTTCTATGTTGGTTCAATCTATGGGAGGCACAACTATCCCTGTTGCTTATAGTATTGCCATTAGAGCTGAAAATTGTCTGATTCAAGCTGGCAAGCTAGCTCCTAGGCCTCCAATGCCATTATATCCAAGTTTAGAGAGCCCAAGTACTAGTCAGGCACCTGTCTTAGCTCCTTCTCCCACTCCTAGAAATCAGAGTTCAAATGAAGCTTCCACTTCATCTCCAAGTGCCCCAAATGAGCTTCAAGAAGTCATGAAGCAACTGCAAAATTTAGGTAATGAGCTGGTCACACTCAAGAGACAGCAAGCTCAAGGTTTTAGACCTTCGTATCAGCCTCAAGCTCAACCTAATAGGCAGCCATACCAGCCTCAAAGACCACCTAATCCAGCCACAAATATGAATCAAACAAGGCCTCCTGTCAATAGACCTTTCCAGCCCTATAATCCAAATGCCATATCTGCCTCTAAGGCATTAGTACCAGCACAAAACAACATTGCCCAGAGTATGATTGGTGTTTTCCATGTAATGAACCCCATAACCAATCCATGTGCTACAATGGTGCTTTAACTCAAGCTTTAATGGTAACAACTACTGGTGTGGAGGGTGAAAGCAATCAAGAAAACGGCCAACAACAAGAAACATTCCAGCAGCAATCTGCCCCAAATGACACCACATTGGTAAATTGGCAGGCAGAGGATTTCTGTGGTATGAATCAGGCAGTCTCTCAAGGTGTTGCAGCCAACACAAGGTCAAAAAGGAGAAATTTGGGTGAAGAACAGCCATTAGCCCCAGCCAATCCACAACCTTCCACAGCTCCACAAATGATTGGCAAGCAAAACCCAGCTTCAAATGCACAAGGGCAGCCAAGAACAGCCCTAGGCCAACTCAAATGCCAAATATTCACGCCCACATACAAGGAATAAATGTGCAAACCAAAGGACAACAGAGAGATCCTTCATCACCATTCAGTATCATTGATCAGATGAAGAAGACAAACGTCAATATATCTATGTGGGAATCCCTATCCATCCCAGGCCAAAGAGATCTGCTGCAAGCTGCTATGAAGGACTGGCCAACTTCAATCAGCAGGTTCAGAGCAAGACAAAGTGCTTACAAATGCTGCCCAGCCTGAAGGAAATCATGGAGCACAACAAGGTAAAATGTTGAAGCCCCCCCCTTTTTATGTTTCGTTAATCATTGGAAATCAGCTAGTGCATAATTGCATGATAGACTCCGGGGCAAGTAGCTCAGTAATGCCTAAACAGATAGCTGATCAGTTAGGGCTCCAATATGAAATAACATCTAAGGGAGTAGTGCAGCTGGATGGGACAGCAATAGCAACAGTTGGAGTGATTAGAAATTTGAGTCTTACCTTGCATGCATGTCCAAATGTTGTTGTCTTACAAGATGTATCAGTCATAGACCTTCCACCACTCTTTGCCCTATGCTTGTCAAGGGACTTCACAGCCAAGATTGGGGGATATTTGTCCGCTGATTGGTCTCACATGCTATTCAGAACAAGGTATGGAACTAAGGCCACAATTAGATCAGAACCTATTGCAAACTTCCACATTGAGCCCTATACTCCAAGTAAGATTAATGCCAATTGCTCGGCATTTGATCAAGAAGATCACCCTAGCACTGATGAAGCTGACACTAAGGTTGGAAGTATCCCAGATTTGACTCTTGATGAATGGGCAAGCAAGGTGCATGCTTTTGATCCTTATCAAGGAATAGAAGAATCTGAGCTAGGAGTCTATTGTATACACAAATAAAGTCAACCTATTCCTAAGATCACCAAGCCAAACCACAAGGATGACAATGAGGTATGGCAGCTGCTTTTGATGGATCAAGGAGTAGAAAAGGTGCGGGAGGTGGAGCCGTGCTTATTTCACCTCAAGGAGTAAAGTATTATTTAGCTTTTAGGTTTCAATTTGCATGCTCCAATAACACTTGCTGAATATGAAGCCTCAAAGCAGGGGATGCATTGGCAATCAAAAAAATAAAGAACTTGCAAGTTTTTGGGGACAAGAATTGATTGTAAATCAGGTCAAGGGACAAAGATGCTTGCCAAAAATGATCTACTCGATGCTACAAGAACAGGGTGTGGGACCTCATGGAAGATTTTGAGGGTTTCGGCATCAAGGCCATTCCTAGGAAAGAGAATCAAGTCACAGCTTGCATAGCAGAGGGGGCAGCCTTTGACATTGTAGAAAACATTCAACAAGACAAGGTACAGCCAAACATCCACGTGATTGTGAGGCCTTCAGTGCCGGATAACGATGTCAGTTGGCAAGTATTTGAGAATGACCAGCAAATCATCCACTTCTTGCAAGAAGAAGCTGAGTTCTCAGCTAAGAATCAAGAGAAGTTGGAACAGCAATATGGTGACCAGGTGATACAGCTGAGAACTGACAAGCTGCCCAAGGGACTTATCACCTTGGAGTCCATTTTTAACCCCAATGATCAGTTTAGAAAGGAGAAAGCAAACATTCAGGTCAAGAGGGAAGATTCGGTATCCATCTTGGTAGAAGAGAACAAGCCATTGCAAATTGGAAAAATGACAACTGAGCAAGAAAGGTATGAATTCATACAGCTTTGTCAAGAATTCCCTGACGTGTTTGCTTGGAGCTATGAAGACTTGAAAGGTTTCAATCCCAACTTAGCTCAGCATACCATCGAGTTGGATCCAAATACTAAGCCTGTCAGTAAAAACAAAGACCAGTCAATCCACACATGGAGCCTCTCATGAGGAAAGAACTGGACAAGCTGATTGAGTCAGCAATTATATTCCCTATCAAGCACTCAAGCTGGGTTGCGAACTTGGTTCCGGTCAGGAAGAAGAGCGGAGAAATCAGGTTGTGTGTGGACTTCCGAGACCTCAATAGGGCATCTCTTAAGGACCATTATCCACTCCCTTCCATGGAGCAAATATTGCAGGTCGTAGCTGGTTCAGAAAGATTTTCACTACTTGATGGATACTCAGGCTTCAATCAAATTATGGTGAAGGAGGAAGACCAGTTCAAGACAGCCTTCACAACTAAATGGGGCACGTATGCTTACAAGAAGATGCCATTTGGACTGTCGAACGCCGGAGCAACATTCCAGCGAGCTATGGATATGGCATTCAAAGGCTTAATCAATAAGATAGTGCTGATATACCTAGATGATATCACTGTCTTCTCAAAGAATGCTGCAGACCACCTCTTTCACCTCAGGCAAGTGTTTCAGAGGTGTAGAGAGTTTGGAGTGTCTTTGAATCCTAAGAAGTGCATCTTTCTTGCACATGAAGGGAAACTCCTTGGCCATATTGTCTCCAAGGAAGGATTAGCAATTGATCCAGAGAGGGTTGAAGCCATAAGGGCTCTACCATTGCCAAGTCACAAGAAGGCTCTTCAAAGTTTCCTGGGAAGGATAAACTTTGTTCGGAGGTTTGTCCCAAATTTTGCAGCCCTTGTCAAGCCCATCACCAAAATGTTAAGAAAAAGCATGGCTTTCAAATGGATGGCAGAAGGCAAGGAGAGCTTTGAAGCAATCAAAGAATCCATCTCCCGGGCACCCACTCTCATCAACCCAGACTTTTCCAAGGATTTCATCCTCTATGCATTTGGAGGTGATGACACTATTTCTACCATTCTGGTACAACAGAACAAAGATAATGATGAACAGCCGATTGCCTTCTTCAGCCAAAGCCTAAATGACTGCGAGTTGAGGTACTCTTTTATTGAAAAACATGTGATTGCAGTAATCAAGAGCTTGAAGAAATTCAAGCATTTAGTCTCAAACAACAAGGTCCAGCTTGCTTTGGTATCACATGTCAAGGGTTAAGGACTTCCTCCTCAACAAGGATTTGAATGAGAAAAGGGCAGGATGGATCACCCGTGTCATGGAGTATGACATTGAGATCAAAATCACCAAGCTGGTAAGAGGCAAAGGTTTGTGTGAGCAGCTCACTTCCAAACAACCAGACAACCCAGAAGATGAAGAAGACGTTGTCCTGCTATTACAAGATGATCAAAAATAGGAAAATGATGATGTGTCCACTCCCTGTTGGACTCATAATATGATACATTTCCTACAGACGGGCATGTGCCCTCTAGAAATGAGCAAAGCAAAAAGAAGACACTTCAGGTTGCAGGCTATTCCATATACCATCATTGATGGAGTTTTGTTCAAGAAGGACGTGAATGGAGTGCTGCTGAGATGCATTAACACAGGTCAGATCCAAAGGGTATTAAAAGAGTTTCATGATGAACCAGCTGGTGGCCATTTTGCACCAAGAGTGACAGCTCTGAAAATCATAAAGGCTGGTTATTATTGGCCTAAAATATTCAGTGATTGCTATGCATGGATCAAGAGGTGTAAGAATTGTGCATTCTTCACAGGAAAAGAGAGACTTGCAGCCCTCCCATTACATCCAATCTCAGTTGACCAGCCATTCATGCAATGGGGTTTGGACTTCATTGGAGTCATCAATCCCAATTCGAGCCAAGGGCACAAATGGATTTTGACAGCCACAGACTACTTCACCAGATGGACAGAAGCAGTAGCAGTCAAAGAGGTGAATGAGTCTAGCATCTTGGACTTTTACGAGGGAATAACTACCAGATTTGGTGTACCTGCTACAATAGTCTCTGATAATGCATTGGCATTCATTGGATCTAAAGTGACTGAGTGGGCTGTCAAGAACGGGATTTACCTGAGCACTTCATCAAACTATTACCCTCAAGGTAATGGCCAGGCCGAGTCTACAAACAAGAACTTGTTGAAGATCATTAGGAGGACTCTTGATGAGACTCAGAGAGCTTGGCATACCAAACTGAAATCAGCCTTATGGGCTGATAGGATAACTCCCAAAAGATCCACAGGTAACTCTCCATTTAGGCTTGTCTACGGAAGAGAGGCAATCTTGCCCATGTCACTTGAGTTGCCAACGTTGGAACTCATGAAACAGCTGGAGTTGCTAGAGTTTGGGCCCATGGAGGTGAGATATGCAGAATTGATGGAGCTGCAAGAAATCAGAGATCAGGCATTCCAAGCAATGGAAAAGGATCAGGCTTTGATCAAGAAGACCTTTGATAGGAAGGCCAAAGATAGATCTTTTCAAGTAGGAGATCTAGTATTGAAATGGGATGTGGACAGAGCAAAACCAGGAAGGCATTCAAAATTTGATGCCATTTGGAGTGGCCCATACATGGTCACAAAGTGCAAGAACAACAATGCTTTCCAATTGGCTTCATTGGATGGTGAAGAACTGCAGATTCCAGTAAATGGAATCTATCTCAAGCGTTGCTTCTAGAGGGAGGTTCACTACATCTGTAAATACTAGATTAGATTTTCTTTCCTCCAAGTGCTTGTGCACATTGTTTTGCTGTAGGTTAGTTTTGTTTTCCCTAAGTGCCTTGGCACAGCTTGCTGTCCATGGAGATGTTTAGCATGTCTTTGCTTTCATCAGGTCACATTCCATCTTCCTCCTCGCACATTCTGAGTCAGTTTGGATTCTAACAGAATATTTGATGACTCCATGCCCAATGGATTGCTTCAGGCAACTGGTCTTTTCATCTAGCAGGCAGATGATCCCGCTGAGTCGCCAAATTGTTATCCAAAATTCACCCCCCAGGGTAATTTTGATAACATGCATCAGAATATCCAAATCCCAAGAAAATTGATTGATTCAGAGCAAAAATCAGGTTTCTAGGGTCCCTTCAGGAAATTTTCTAACTCCCCAGGCCGAAGAAGGAGGGAGCAAGCTCTGAGAAAATGTGAAAAAGTTGCAGAAAGGCAAATAGGTTGATCCAGGAAAAAGTGTAAAAATTGGCTAAGTCCTGCTCAAGGGAGCAACTGGGACATTTGGGACGTCAAGGCACGGATCGGCCGAAAAGCCTCAAGTGGCCCAAATTACATTTGGGACAATCGGGCCAGAAGTACGCGGCGGGCGCGAAAAGCCGATCCGGCCGAAGGAGGAAGAAAAATTGGCTAAGTGTTGCTCAGGACGTTTGGGCCAAAAAGGCCCGAACCGGCCGAGTCGGCCGAAATGAGCACAGGCAGTCAAAAATGATTGGGACAAGCAGGCCAAAAAGCAAACCCAGCCCAAACCCGGGAGGCAAAAAGGGCCAAGCGATGAAACAAACTGGGACATTTGGGACAAATGGACGCGAACCGGCCGGTTCGCCCGAAATCAGCACAAGGAGCACTGTGCCATCTGGGCCAAATAGACGCGAAGGGCGCGAAAGAGCCGGCAGGGCCGAGAACCAATAAAATCATGCCACGTGTCACAAGGAGAAAGGTCAAAAAAGTCAAAGGGTGAGTTTTCGAGCACCGATCCGAACCTATGGGATAGTGCCACGTGTCCCAGCTAGGGCCCACAGAAATTTCAAAGCAAAGCCCACCGAAAAGTAGAGAAGAGAGAATTATTCAGCGAATCAGAGCATGCCACGTGGCGTCCAGGTGGCAATGCGCGGGAAAATATTTCAAAATCCGTTTTCACCTGTTCCGTGCCCTAAATCTTCAGATCGACATATCTTTCGATCCAGAGCTCGGATTTGCACGTTCTTTATATCAACGGAAAGCTCATGAAATTCTCTACATGATTCTGGGGTTATTCTCGAATTTTGGTGCAGTCTGGAGGGAGAAAATTGAGAAACGCCTCTGGCACGAAATAACAAGCAGAAGTAATGCTTCAACAAACAACTTTAATGCAGCAGACAGTTCGCCGCTTCTGTTAGGCAGCCCGCCGTTTTGCCAGGATCCGCCGCTTCTGCCATGATGGACGAATTGAATGCAACCTAGAGATGGTTGGGGTAGATTTGGCTTTCCCTCCTCTCTTTCCTCTCTCATTTTCTTTCTATATATTGTAAAGAGGAGCTTCTTTTCAGGTGTGGAACATTTTTTTGTTTTGCCTCTCCCTTTTTTCCTCAGGCGAATTTGTGGAGTTCGAACCTCTCATTTGAACTGTAATACTATTCTGCCTCTTAGCATTCTGCAGTGTATTGTATCAATCTTTGGAGCAAGTAATACATGTCTGTGGATGATTCTCAACCCTCTCTGTGTTCATTTTGCATCCTCCTGGTCTTTTACTGCAGTTTCTGTCATTTGTGCATGATCTTGTATCACATTCAAGTGGTCTGTGTTTATTGGCAAAATAAGTGTTCTTCATTCCTCGGTGCATCACCTCCATTAGTTTAGATTTATTTTTATGCATTTTCTTACCTTGTCTCCTTGGCAGATTAGATTAGGTTTTAAAAAAGAAAACCCTCTGTATATTTCGTGTGCATCTGAACAGAGGAATAGGAACCAGCCTTCTCTGGAGATTCCTTTCTCACTCTTCAAGTCCCACACTTGGAGAAAGGATTCAATGTTATGCAATCACACTGGATGTTAGTATGATCAACCTAGAAATCTGATCAACATCCAGGGGTGCTGTGATTTTGCACTAACACTACTACCCAATCAAACTTTTCTTGGTTTTTCCTTTGTTCCCAAGTCATTCTATTCCACATCCCTTAAGGCAGATATGTTTTTATTTATGATGTAATCAACATTGTTAAAATTAGACTCAAGAGTAATAAGGCCTATGGGAATGGTGTTATTTTTCAACTGGATAATATCTTTTCCAAACAAAGTTTCTCTCCCTTGAATCACACACACCATTGATTTACAATAAATATGTTGATCTAAAAACTCACCTTGATTTTTTAAGAACCTTTTCACTTGAGCATCATTATCAAACACTTGCCAATGTTTGATGTTGTCAGAAACAGATGGCCTCGTTAACACTTCAACATTGTAATCACAATAAGGTGAAATGATTCAATATTCAAATATTGACCCCATCACTACCAACTTATCGATAATAGCATTCAAACTTCTATCATGGTGCACAATATTGAAGGAATCAAACATCTCAATTAGATCCCAAACTGCATGCTTATACTACTTCATCCGCTGATTTTTGTAGCATACAGTTTTCTTATTTGTTTGACAACTAGCTTTGAATCTCCTTTTGTAATGATGTCCTTAACACTATACTTCCATGCAATTATTAGACCCAACAACAAGGCTTCATACTCAGCAATGTTGTTAGTACATTCAAAATTAAGCTTGAAGGAAAAAACAAATTCTTCCAAGTTAGGAGAAATCAGAATTACACCAGCACAATTTCCAAATTTGGAGGAAGCTCCATCAAATAGTAAGGTCCAAGGAGAACATACCTGCTCAAGGCACTTTGATTGATCCATTTTGTGTTCTTTTCCATTATCAAAACCAATAAAATTATCAGCATCAACATCAACAAACAACACCTCATAGGAAGCATTGTTTGGATCCTCAATTAGATGCAACATTTTCTTTTCTCCATAGAGCTTGACAAGGCTGCCCTCAATGGGAATGGTGGAAAAAGACATATCCATTTGGACACTCCCTCCAACACTTGCAGCCCACTTTCTTGACAATAACATACCCCATTTGGCAGGGCAATCAACAATCACAACATCCAATTTTAAATTCCTCCTAGGATAAGATGCAAGCTGCACTACCAAACCCTTCACACAACCAACAACCAACACTTCTCTTAAGTCCATGGTAGTACATTTTCCATAGGCTGCTATCACTTTGATATCCAGCTAATTCATGAATTCTAGAGGCATGACATTACATGATGCATCAGAATCAAACATACAATTGTGAAGTAGCCTATTCTTTATGATCAAAGTTGTGAAGAATGGATCAAAATTCAATTGGGAATCAACCAAGGATGTCCCCAAACATACCTCAGGTGTCTCTCCAAGATCTTCTCTTGTTGGTAGTGCTTGAGGTAAGTAATGATTTGAGGATGATTTTCAACAACATTTACATTTCTTCCTGGAGTAGTCTTCTCTTCTTTCAACTCCAAATACTTAAATGCTCTCTTCTTATGCTCAAGAATTCAAAAAAACTCAATGATTAGAACACTCACTTTAATTTGGCTCAATACTTGTGCTATGCCATAGGGAACACTCTTTAGAAAAGCAGCATTATAAGGGAGACAAGAAGATTCATCAGATGGCATGGGATTCTTGGCAGCTTGGGCATGAGGAGGACTGTAATTTTTACTTGGGATAGAAGAGATTTTGGAAAGTATTTCTCTCCTAGGAGCTTCTTTTGAAATGCTTGTGAGAAAGGGTGTTTTAGGTTTGGCTTGAGGCCCAACTCATTTAACAACTTTACTTCTAGTGTTATAATCTTTCTCTTGAGCTACAACAACATTCATCAATAATTTTCTATCTTCCTCCGAAGGAATACCACCATCATACTTCTTAATCATCAAAGTTATTAAGTATTCAAAGTCATTATTAGGAATTTCAAAATCTTGCACTACATCAACTTCAAGAGTATGAGGGGAATAAATACTTGTACCCATTTGATGCAATCCCAAAAATTTACAGTTGTCCTTTCACTTATCACTTCAGTATATGTTTCTCCTCCTTGTGAGCTTGAAGAACAACCCACCATGCAAATATCATCATCAATACCATCATAATTATTAGCTTCACCTTATTGCTGGTCCACTTCACATGGAGGATGGGGTAAAAACACCTATCACACCAATCAATATCAGTAACTTCTTCAACAAAGCAAGCAACCCTAACAGTTAGGGGATCAGGTAACACTCTTCCTTCACGTGCTTGAGGATGTCTATTTGCAGACCCCATGGGTCCTTTTCCTCTATCATGTGCCCTTTGATCACCTCTAGGATGATTGGAAAATATATCATGGTTTTTTCTCTTGGCGACCTTGTGAAGTTTGCCCAATTCCTTTCTCAACTCTTGCCAACTTATTGAGATTTCTTTGTGACCCCTGCCAAACTTTTCACAACCTCCTCTAAATCAACACTCTTGCTAGCTTGAGGATTTTCGGGGTTTATCAACTTTATACCATATCTATTGAGAGGTTTTCCAATTGCTTTGATATTGTTTTCAATTTGAAGTGCCATGGTGAAAGCTTGTCTTAGATTGGTAGGGTCCTCATCTCTTAGGTAATAGGCTACCTTTTTATCAAATGCATCTACATATTTGATTAGACAAGATTCATCACATAGCCTCAGATTAACAGGAAGCCTTCTCAAAGTTTTGTTAAACCTTGTGTTAAAGTCATGGAATGATTCATTGGGGTTCTTCTTGATATTCTCAAACTCAGACAAGAGAAATCTAGGATCAGTCTTGTCACCATATTGCAACCTAAATGCATTCTTCATTTCAGTCCAAGAATCAATTGAATTATCAGGTAGAGCCTTGTACCAATCCCTAGCATCCTCTTCTAGTGTATGAATGAAAAATTTAATATACACATATTCAAACTCTATCTCAAAATCTTCCATCATTTCAACAAAAAGTTTGAGATGTTGATCACCAGTTATTGCATTGTTACCTTGGAATTTTGGTAATCTATTTTTGACATCTTGTGGGACAGCATTTGGGTAACCATCCATTCCTCCAAAGTCTATAGGACCAAAGGTGTTAACAATAAATGGAGGTCTAAGCTGAGCCATATTGTTTGGTGGAGGTAATCTTTGGGGTGGCACAAGATCATGAGGAGTGCAAGGTCTTTGGGGCTCAAGAATGTGATTCACAAGAGTGGTATTTTCTAAGTTCTGATTTTCTTGGAAAGTCTTATTTAAATTGAAACATAGAGGTGTAGATTGAAGAAGGAACTTACTAGGTACAATAGAAGGACCTTCACATACGAGAGGATTGCTTGAATCGAGAATCACTTGAAGAAGAGTGATAATCCTCTACCAAATGTTGATCTCTCTCACTAATGGATATATATTTTCTGATGTCTAACCTTTAACAACCTTCCAAACTCTTCTCCTTCCAACTCGATTTTCTTGAATGTAGTAAACAACTTCTTAGCGAGTCTCTAATGAAGAGATCTTCTTCCTTCTAGTTTTACAGAGATTAGCAACACAAATAAATGACAGAAAAGTCTGAAGACACTTTGGTATTTATCAAGGTCGGGACAACATGGAGTTTCCACTAAGGAATTTCACCTAGTTGTGCAAATGCACTAAAATACTCTGTCAAATATCTATCAAAGCACTAAAAACCTTTCCAAAATTTATAGATCGACCTTCCTTTCTTTGAATTTATCAATAAAAATGCAAATGAAGTGCAACAACTACTGGGAACTGAAAAAATTGCAGGCATAACCTATATCTTCACTCAATCCTTACAAATCTTATTATAAAATGATGCTTCACAATGTGATTGCATGCAAAATTCACATGGGATGTAGTGCCCACACCTTCTATAGCTCAGTAGCTTGTTGTTTATTTGCTCATAGACATGTTTTGACAGTGATTGGTGATATCTTGGACATTATATTTAGATATTGATTATATTAGATATGTGTGACATTCAGGCGTATAGCGCCAATTTAGCCTAATTTCTTCATTGTCGCATTTTCTTATTATGACATGGAAACAAATGAATATGATTTGGTTGGAACCTAATTATAGTGATGTATATTTGTTGCGTGGTGAGACTATATGTCACTTTATCATCTTGTCTAACTTTTGGAATATAATTGTGCACGTTGTCGCGAGCTTGATTTCGATGGGGATGTTAGGTTAGTTTAGCATGCATTGATATCTTACTATGTCATTTAATTATATTGTATTGGACAGGTGCAGTTAATGTGTGCAATGAGTGTGCAGGTGACAGGTTTACAGGAGAACGTGGGATTCAGGCCAGTTACTCAAAACTTGCACAAGCAGCCCACGGGCTGAGTCCTAGCCATGTTCACTGTGTGAAGCCCTAGGATAGATGACTATTAATTTTTGGCACTTTGAGTGACCGCAATGTATGTAAAGCATCTTGCTTTGAATTATTAATTTTGTCTAGGGTTGTTAGTAAGGTTGTAAACTTGCTTTGGGAGTTAATAATCCCACTTTCTTTTAAATTGTTGATTTTTGTTAATTAGTCTCTTAATCACAAGGGTTTAGGGTCACATGTGAGACCCTTGGGTGGTCCCCACACCCTCTACCCTTGTGCCAAAATGCAAAACCCGAAATTAGGGTATTTTGGGCATTTTTGGGGACCCCTTTGTAGCTTGGGAGTCCCCCTATCACAAAAATGAGCCCTTGGACCCTACCCAATGGGTAGGGGGGCTTGTTTTCAAGGCTAGAGGGAGTTTTCCCTCCCTTTCTACCCTTGTTTTGTCACATCCATGTAAGAGATGTGGATTTGTGTGTTTATCAAAAGTTCAACTAGTTTTGTTTTGCTAACATTTAAGGGATTTTGGGAGAAGAGGGCAAAAAGATAATTTTACCCTTTCTCTCTTTTGTTTTGGCATCTTTGACCATGAGGAGGAAGAGGGGTGACACATGTCACCCCCTCATTTGTGAGGATGCTTGCTTGCTCCTCTTCAAATTCTCATTCATGGGAAATGAGAGGGACTTTTTCTTTGGATTTTCTTGCTTGGATGCTTGGGTGATTTGGAGCTTGGGATTTGCTTGGAGCTAAGAGTGGAAAACTTGAAGTTAGGAAGCTTTTTGGAGAGCTTTCCTTGAGGTAGGCTCTTAGATCTTATTGTTGTGTTGCTTTAATTTAGTTGATAGTTGATTTGCTTGAAATTGTTACTTGTTGATTGTAGCTTGTAGTGTTGTTTGTGTGTTTTTACTCCCTCCATCATATGGCATGATGGAGTTTTGGAGTGTGGGGGAAGAGAGAGGGAATTTTCCCTCTCAATCCTCAAGGCTTGATGGCCAAGCCTTGTAGGACCTTATTGTTTTTCCCCTCAATGGTTGAGGTGGGGAAGTTGATTCATTTGGCTTGAATCTCCTTCCCCATCCTTGGTAAGAAACCCCCTTTTGGGGTTTGAAAATCCTTCCAAGGAGGACTAGGAGAAAGGGGGAGGAATAAGGAGGGTCTTGTTTTGAATAAGGAGCAATAAGGAGGTTAAGAAGATGTGTTCAATGTGCAAATAATATTGATGCTTATTTTGGAGAACTTTCTCCTCTCTTCCCCATTTTTGGAGGATGAACATGGGTTTTTCCTCCTTGTAAGTTGGAGTCTTGTGTTGTGAATTTTTATGTTTGTATGCTTGTTTCATTGTTTTATCCTCCACCTTGTGCAAGTTTTGGTAGCTATCCTCTTTCCCATGGGCTTGGGGGAGGCTAGCATGCATCCCAACCTTGGGATAGGCATGTGATGATGCCTATGGTTGGGTGGCAAACAAGCTCCTTCTCCTTGTTGGATTTCTTGCAGGCATGAAGGATGTATCTCAAGCTTGGAATCTCTTGTCATCTTAGAGCACTCTTTTCTCCTTCACCTTGTTGGCATTCCTTTGTTTTTGTAACTCTACTATGGCTATTTGAAGGGTGACCAACCTTTTTGCAAAGTATCTTCTTGGTGGTGTGGAAACCACTTGCAAGAAAATTGTTTTCCTTTATTTGTAATTTAGAGGCCTTACTTCAATCTTGGGTAATAGTTGCTAAGTTGTTTCCCCTTGTGTTATTGCATAGTATGCAAAGAGATGTATTGAAAGTTATGTAAAGAGCAATGGATGAAATATAGTTTGTGATTATATGTAGTCTCCTTTTGAAATGAAAGAAAATATGTATATGTGAAATAATGCCTTCTTGTTGATATGTATGCATTCCATGTTGTAAATCTCTCATGCTAAGAATATGAATTATTCTTTGTTGACATATGAAACTAATTCACTTGTAAAATGCACATATCCAGTTTCTGGATTACCATAGCTTTAGAAATCCTTCTTTTATTTCGTGCAAAGGAAATCTGGTTATTTGTCATTGTGAATAAGCCCATTTTATTTAGTTTTCAAAATAAGTATGATTCCATCTTAGATTTGTTTATCAGATTTGGTTTTAAATTTCAAGCTCAATTATTTTATTCATATGGGAACTTATCAATTGTAAAACTTGGTGCATGTATATATAACTATTATTTTGTATATCCCTCGAAATGTAATAATATATCTACTCAATAATTTGTGTATATGTATATATATATTATATATATATATATATATTATATATACATATAAATAATTTTTTTAAAAAAGTATAATATTAGATAACTTAATATATGTATATAATTTTTTTTTAAAAATTTTTTAATACTAATGGGGAGGGTCGGCCCCTCCCCACAAAACTGATTTAAAATAAATAAATAAATAAATAATAACGAGGGGGCCGAACCCCCCGCACCTTGTGGCCAGTAGGGCGCGCCCCACGGACCCCCTCGCCACCATCTGCCAGCGGCCGCGCTGCCCCCACCACCACCCCGTGCTCTGTCCGCCGCCATCGCCACCTACTCCGCCACCTCCCCACCTGTACATACCTACCCTCCCCTCCTACGCCCGACTCCACTTCCTGCGGCCTCCCCGCCGCCCGTCCACCCCTCCTGTCCCCCTCTGCTGACCTCCATCTTTGCCGCGGCCGCATCGAACTGTCCCTGTCCGATACTTCCGCCACCCCCGTCTGCCCTAATCCGCCCCATCACAAAAACAAAAGGAGATAAGTGAATAACCAACCCAACAATGACATGATTAAAAATATATGAATAATAAAAATAACCAAAATAAATGAGTATAAATATATATATGTATTTCATACAAGGGAAAGTATAACAAGAAGAATATGTATGGAAGAAAGTAAAATGAGAGAATGAGATAAAAAAAAAAAAGAATATAGATATCTAGGGCAAATTTTAGGGCATTTGAGATCTAGGGTTGAGATTAGGCAGATCCTAGGATCCACATGTAATTTTACACACTTTTAGCCATGGGAATATTGATGAAGATGGTAGATGAATATTAAAGGGGGCGTGGATTTATTTATTATTGTTTATTCTTTCTTGTGGGGGCACTAGTAAAATTAAAATATAATTAAATAATTAATTTCGAGTTAGGGTTAGCGAACAAGTTAGATTAAAAAAAAAAAAAAAATATAAATGGTATAAAATTAGTAGTTACCAGGAAAAGTTACAAAAGATGTATTAGTATTTAATTTAAACACTTCAAAAAAAAAAAAATTACCTTAAAATTTTAGCCTGTTTAGTGCGTTTTTCGGTGTCCCCGGATGGGGCATTTCATGGGACTTTACCAAGGTTTGATATGCATTCGAGATATCTCAAATATGTATGTACATGGTTCGAGATAAGAATATATCAAACTTAGAACTCTACTCTTCATTCCAATCTTATAAATCTGATCAGAAGATGATACTCAAATTTTGTAATTACACATAAATCACACAAGAAGTATTACCAAGGATCTAAAATACTGAAATACTAGAATAATGTCCCTAGAAATGGCACCATTTAGTGTTGTTGATGGGCTAAATAGACATGGACTAGAAAATGAATCAGCAAATCAATCTCAACAATGTAAATTATTTCCCAGGAATTCAAAACAAGTCCCTAGAAATGGCACCATTTAGTGTTGGTACCCAAATTTGTTCTCCTTTTCAGTCTGAGCAACATAAAAAATATGACATGAAGCTTGAAGAAAGATAGATCTTGATATATGTCATTTTGTAGCTGAGGATGTGATCTAATTGGCACTCAGATTTGTGGAGAGATGGATAGCACTTTGAAAGTATTTTGATCTAATCCTCACTATTTTAGGTTGTGCCTTTCAACCAAGGTAAGAGAACATATATTGCAGCCTCTTTTTTGTGAAGGAGGTGGAGATATCCTTATCTTGTGAATATTTTATGGAGATGGCTTTGGGAAAACATGATCAATTTTTCATTATTCAAACTCAACAAAGTTGTCACCACTAAATGATGGAAATGCTCTCAAGGAAAGGTGAGAGCTGTTGAAGACATTATATGATCCCCGATTTGCTTTGTGCATTTTTGTAGATGGGTTAGATTTTTTTGACACACAATGTAATGCAGGGGTAGTATGGGTAGGATTAGTTATTCAGATGATTTTTTGGTGGGGTATTGACAAAAAAAAATTGGATATATCAAATCTTTGACAACCTCTACAATACTTTAACAACTACCAGATAAAATGCTTGAAATAATTAGGATGTTCTTTCAACCAGAAGATGCATAAATGAAATCCTAGGTTGCACTATTCACATAATATTTGAGAACTCACCACAAAATATTGAAGTAAAGAACTCAATTAAACACAAAAATCCTTGATCAAACCATGCCTAAGGTACCCCCAAAGGCTTACAAGCAATCCCAATCAACAAATGAAGGTGGAGTGATTTTAAACTACTTATTTTCAATGCCAGATGAAAGATCTTATGACAAAAAAAAATAAAAGTGCCACTAAACTATCAATAAGGATGAGATTCTGTGTGATTTCTAAAGACTTTCAATGTAAGATTGCAACAAGAACAATGAAAACTATTTGTAGGTATTTAAAATGATAACAGACATCATATTGCCCAGAAAAACACATATTAACTCAAAAGCTTGTTAGATTCATTAGTAGGGGAGAGTTTCATGAACAATATCAGAGCTGTGTGATGGCTATACACTTGTAACCAACTCACATACATGAAGATCCAACACAGAAGAAATTAACCTGGTTCTTTGGTGGGTTTCTCAGAAAATGAGCTTTCTCTCAGAAATTTGCTCGTGATTTTCAACTTCCCGACCATTTACATTTCTCAAAAATGCATTATATATCTCTTGCCACATTGGAGCCTTCTTTCCCAAGAAAAGCATATGCCAAGGGATCAAGTTTGTTACAACAATTTCTCATGATTCACTGAAAATGACATTTAACAAATTTGCAACGAGTTTCAGTGTTTTAAAAAGACTGAATCATTACAAATATTTAGATCATTATCCTTCCTGGAGGCACATTTTTCATCATCAAGGCATGCAGATGCCTTTCCTCTCATCATTTCACCTTTTCACCTTTTAAAACTACCTCTGTAACTTTCAATTTTGACATTTCACATGTTTGGACGGATTAGGGAAAAACTTTGTTTCAAAAACACCTCAAATCTACAAATTAATCCCTAAAACCACTTGCATTGATCTTTGTAGGCACAAAGGACATGAATTCATCAAAAATTCAATTAAAAATGATGTAAAATTCACATCTCCAAGCTTCCTAGAGCAAAAATGGTAGCCAAAAATGAAAATGTATAGTTGCCCTTGATCTGCTCTTTTTCCTTCAATATGGGCCCTCCACGTGTCAAAATATGATTAGGAATCAATTTGGGCTCACCTTTTGACTTTTTGACATTTTTGAAAAAATGGAATTTTTCTCCATGCCTCTGCCCTTGAATTTTGGTGATGAAACATGGCACATGGTGGATCCCATTGCAATCACGCTTCAATTCTACGCATTTTGACCTTTTTGGAAAATTGGAAAATTTTCACCCTTTTTCCCCATGGGCCAGCACACCTGATTTCTCCCTTGCCACGTGTCATCCATGGCCCGCACTTCCCCCCTCTTCCACCATGATGCCACATGTCCACCTGTGATTGGCCATGGGGCCATGCTCCAAAATTTTACCTTAATATTTTTCCGCCTCCAAAGGAAAAAACCTTCAAGAACCTTTACCATCCATAGGCCCTCTGCCCAAAATTGATGCCAGGTGTCCTCCTCTAATTGGAGCGGAGTTGAACTAATTTTGAAACTTTATAAATATAGAGATAAAAAACTCTAAGTCCTCCATCAGCCTGCTCCTCCCTTTTTGAGCTTTAGGACACATGTCCACTCTCGATTGGCTACGGGGTTTCGGGCCAATTTCTGACTTTAGCTTTTTCTACCAAAAGGGAAAAAGTTTCTTTCTACCTTCGGTGGCCCACACTCTCCTCCACACCTACCACATGTCCATCCCCCACTCCATTGTGGACCCACGGGCCCTTCTACAACTTTTTTCCCCTCGCCAAAAAAGGAAAAAAATCTCCTAAGTCTTCCGTCGGCCTTCCATTCCGCCCTAACACAAGAACATGACACATGTCCCTCCTCTAGGACTGCGGGGTTGCGGGGAAAATTGTAAAATTTTCCAAAGGCCAAAAAACATTAATTTTTATAGAAAACCCATCGATCCTTGTCCAACCAGAAGCAGCCACGTAGGAGGAGAATTTTGAGCTTAATTTTGATAGGCAAATGACACCCGTACGACCATAAAAAAATGTAGAATTTACTAGAAATGTCTGAATTTGATTTTTATTTGTGGGTGAGGGATTTTTTTCTCAAAAAACAAGGGGAAATTTATTTTATGCAAGTTTCAACCATGGGGATAGATATTTTAGGGAAAATATGCAACAAAGAAATTCAAGCTCTACAGGTTGGAAAAAATGGAAAAAACAACCAAGGCCCATGGATTTGGAAAAATTAGGGCAAAAAAATGGCAAACTTGGGTGTTTCTTCACAAATGAGGCATGGCAAATGATTTTAAAATGGACTAAGGCATGGGAACAGAGGCAAAACTTCATTTCACCCATTAAAATCGTGAAAACATTTCGGAAATGCAAAGTGAAAGGAAAATTAGGGAAAAAATAATAGAGGATCAAAATGGACACCAACACATATGATTGAAGATCCTAATAATGCTACTTATGAAGTTCTATATATAGATGTCGATGTTAATAATTTTGTTGGGTATGCAGATTTTGAAGAACATGCTATTGATAAGAGTAAATTCCTTGAACAAATTGGTGTTCCTTGGACCTTGATGTTAGGAAAAGCTTTCTCTAATATTGGAATGGAGCTAGAGTTGTACTTATATCTCCAAGCCAAGAAACTTTTAATTTCTCCTTCAAATTGAAATTTGAATGCACAAACAACATTACCAAGTATGAGGTGTTACTCTTAGTTTTAAGGATTTCTTGGAAGTATGGTATAAAAGATATAATTGTTAAAGAAGATTAAGAGCTTGTAGTGAAACAAGTAAGGAAGCTATAGGCCATAAGAAATCAAATAATAAAACAATATAAACATGCGGTATAGTATTTCATTTAGATGTTTGACTCCATTAACACATTGTATCATGATACAACTCAAAATGTTGCAGCAAAAAGGTTTGCAGTAATTGGATCCAGTATCAAAAAGGACATTTTTTCTTCTTATTGTGATTACGATATTGAAGTATTATCAAGACCATCTGTCCTTGATAATTAAAAACATTAGAAAGTATTTGATGATGATGCCTAGGTTTAGAGGTTCTTACAGAATGAAGGAGAACTCACCAATCAATGCATGGATTGGGAACCAATGGTTGTATTATGTGATGGGAAGGAGACCTTGTTTGGTAAATACATAATCCAATTGAAAACAAACACAATCCCTAGAGGGTTAGTGGATTTAGAGTCCAACTTTTATAATGCATACAAGGTGGTTCAAAGACACATATCAACTTCAAGGGATGTGGAAGAGCATAATTTGGGAACTATATAAAAACCTTGAAAGGTATGGCTAGGAAGTAATTTGAGTAAAGAGGAAACACAATCTTATGTTGAGCTATTAAAAAGTACCAAGATTTCTTAGCATGATCCTACTCAGAATTGAAATTATATAGGGAGGATCTATTTCAACGTGAGATACCTTTGGAACCTAATGCTAAACCATTTAGGAAAAATAAAAGGGCCATTAATCAACTTCTCTCCCTCGAGATGCAAGAAGAATTAAAAAATTTAAGGGATGGAGGGATAATAAAGCCAACAATATATTCTTCATGGGTGGAAAATTTAGTATCAGTAAGAAATAAGAATGGAGACATAAGGTTATGTGTGGATTTCAGGAACTTGAATAAGGCCTCAATTAAAGATAAATATTTTTTTCCTAACGTGGATAACATGTTACAATTGGTCATTGGGTTTGAGTTACTTTCAACACTAAATGGATTCTCAGGGTATAACCAAGTGGTAGTGAAATAGTAAAAAAGAATTAAAATTTCCTTTACCACCCCATCGGGTACCTATATGTATGTGATAATTCCTTTTGGTCTGATGAATGTTGGGGCTATGTTCCAAAGAGCCATGGATGTTGCATTCTCAGGCTACATAAATGATTTTATTGCATTTTATCAAGATGATGTGACAAGTGTTCTCTAAACAAATAAGTGATCATTTGAGCCATGTCGAAAAGATGATGATAAGATGTAGAGATTATGACATCTCACTAAATCCTAAAAAGTGCCATTTTAATGTTCAAAAGGAATTTTTTGGGGGCACAAAACGCGTCAAAAGAAGGGGTTATGATTAACCCGAGAGAGATAGGAAAGCAATCGGTAAGGTTCATGTCCTTAAAAATAAGAAAGGAATTAATTCCTTTTTGTTTAGATAAATTTCATTAGGAGATTCATTTCATTTTTTCTAAAATGACTGTTTGTACCCATTACAATCATGCTAAAGAAGGACCAAATTATAAATTGAGAGGACGGAGCTCTCCAATATTTCACTAGAATCAAAGAAGCATTAAAAATTCTCTAGTATTGGCAGCCCCTGATTATAAGAAGGCTTTTCAAATATTCTCCTTTGCATCTGAAAACACTATTGCATATGTACTATTGCAAAAGGATGAAGAAGGAAATCAAAGGCCTATTTCCTTTTTCAATAAAGACCTATAGGATGTCAAGTTAAAATATACCATCATGGAGAAGCAAGATTTTTCTTTGGTAAGAGAAACTAAAATTTTCAGGCCTTACATCTTGAGCTCTAAGATTGTAACATATGTTTCTCATACTCTTCTCAAATATATCTTATTAGAGAAGGAAGTTTCTAGCAAGAGATATCATTGGGTGAACAAGCTACAAGAGTATGACATGGATATACAGACCACCAAGATGGTTAGAGGTCTAGGCCTTACAGATTGATGGTAGAGAGTGACCTTTAGGAGATGAAAATTAACAAGATTGAGGAAGGAACTATGGATGTCCTAGAAAAAGTAATCAATTCCACATGGTATAAGGACATAATATTTTACCTTGAGAATTTGGAGTGTCCTGGCCACTTAGACAAAAATTAGAGAAGGAAACTCAAATTAGCTTCCCAGAAATATATCATAATTGATTATGGGTTGGCTTGGAAGAATCTTGAGGGGGTTCTTTTGAGATGTATCATAGAGGAAGAAGCTCCCAAACTGATTGCATAATTTCATGGGGGAGTATGTGGAGGCCACTTTGTTGGAAGAATGACTGCCCACAAGATCTTGAGGGTAGGTTACTAGTGGCCCACACTTTTCAAAGATGCAGCCTTATTGGTCAGGAAATGTGAAATTTTTTAGAGGCTTTCAAGAAGAATGAAAACTTCAGTTGCTCTACCCTTGAAACCAGTGTCAATAGAAGATCCTTTAAAACAACAAGGCATGAAATTTATTGGATAGATCTTAGATCCCTCGAGTAAAAAAAAAAAAAAATGGATCTTTTGGTGGCCACTAATTATTTTACCAAATGGGTTGAAGTTATCCCCACTAAAAAGGCAACTCACCAAATTGTCATGGATTTCATCTTAAATCATATAATTTATAGGTTTGGAGTACCTACAAAAATATTTATTGATAATGCCATGATATTTCAAGCTAATCCATTAGTAGCTATGTGCCAAGAATATGGGATAAGTCTGACATATGCATCTAACTACAATCCTCAGGGGAATGGTCAAGTTGAATCAAAAACAAAAAATTGCTTAAGATAATTAGAAGAACATTGGAGGTTAATAAAAGGAAATGGGGTGAGAAGTTGAAATTTTCTTTATGGGAAGATAGTACCACTACCAAAATATCCACAGGAAACATTACATTTGAATTATTTAATGGATTTTAGGATCTTTTATCCCTACATATGTAGTTATTTCTTATCAGTTCATACAACAACTTGAGGATGAAGAAGTGAATCCTTATGAGGCTAGGATTAATTAGATAGTTGATTTAGATGAAGAAAGAAGGGAGTATCACCAAAGGCACCTTAAGTTCAGGGATAAACTCAAAATATTATTTGATAAAAATATGACTCCTAGAATTTTCAATGCTGAAGATCTTGTTTGTTATAGGACAACATGCACGAGGATAAAGGAAAACATAAGAACCGGTCAAGACACATTTTTATTGAAATACCTGGATGGAGATTTTATTGAACTATCTATTAATGGATGGCATATGAAACACTTTTTGAATTTATTATAAAAAAGGTATGAATCATTGTATAGTGTATAGTGTTTTTTTTTGTTTTTTCGCTTTTGTTTTTGTTTTCCTAGTGTCCAGTGACTACTTGCCTTGGTATCTCAGTATGTTTTTTTATTTTTGATTTGGTTTGGTTTGACCCTTTGCATGCTTTAAATGAATTTTTAACCCAATTTATCTAGGCACTTGGTTTGTTTTATGTCTGATTTGTGTGTTTCTTGTGGCACTGCGTAGGGTCATGCGCATCATCTAGTCGAGACAATGTTCTTTGATTTGATCTCACCCTTTGACTAGCTATATGCCTTCAAAAATTTTTATCTAACTATTCACCTATGTAAGAAATGTGTTCTTGAAATATATAATCGTATTGAATGCAAATTAAAACCTCATGTTTAGGTGTGAATCCCCTATTTCAATCAAGGAACGTAATAGTCATGTTTCCCCTGAAATTCTTTGTAAAAAAATTTCCATGAATTTGGCCAATGTTTATAATGATGAGGTGCAAAGTGAAAAATTATATCTGATTCCCAAAAAAATTTCGTCCCATCCTCTTTTTACCTTAGTGTTATTTGGTATTTTACAGGGACATAATTTTGTCTAAGTCTAAATCTAGATGGAGAAGGTATCCACGTGTCCCTTCAAAGGTGTGTTTTGGAGAAGGCGCAAAGAACTAGGGGCCTCCAAGAAGTGGGAATCAACCACGTGGCTAAAGTGCAACATGGTAGCCTGAGATGGTTAAAAAGTGAAGATAAAGAGGAAGAGCTCACGGGCCTCCATGTGTCATCTAGACGTAAATTCAAAAAATAAAAAGAGAGAGAAACCCCAAATTTGTGTGAGGCTTTCACGTGTCATACAAAATGGGTACCACAATTGAAAATACCAAAAAAAGAGGAAGAGATATCGATGTTTCATGGATTGGAAAGAGATCTTGGGTCCCAAATCATGTAATTTAAGACTCGGTTGAAATCAGGGTTGATGTTTTGAATGAAGTCAAGATGAAGATGAAGTTAAAAAATAATCTGGATAATGAAAAATGAATATGTAGATATGAAGACTGATAAAAAATGGGGATTTTATAGGTGCCCCTACCCATGAAAGATATATACATTCTCAAAAAATTACATCAAAAAATGAAACTAAGAGAAGAGAATCATTTACTCATCCCCTACTTTTTTTCTCCCTACAAGTGGGGGAATTATATTTAACAACCAGTTATTCCTTAGGATAAAATCTTTTGAGCCTTGAGTTGATTGAGAAAATACAACTAACCAAAATTTTGTTAGAAATCCCCATATCCCTCAATAATTCAACATTTTTCTTGAGGCCATCCATGATATTACTCAACTCCATATTCTTCTAGTAAGATGATACCTAGTCTAGAAGATCTAACCCACTGTCAGGAAATTTCATCTTCCTTTTTCCTTATAAGGGTAGGCGATTGGGAGTAAATCTGAAGGGGAACATTTAGAGTAGCTGGAAGAGTTAGTATTACACCCCAAGGACTTGGTGGAACAAGTTATTTTGAACTAGACTCACCGGTGTGCCTCCCTGTAAAATATGGAAGCTCTTTTGGAAGAGGAACATGTAGAGGTCCTGATAATTTTTACTCCATCAATTGAGCTTGCTGCATTAGACAAATTGAAGGTTAGTGAGTAGAATTTATTTTACCTTCCTTGGTAGTAGAAGCTAATGCCTTGGAATGATGAGGAGATGAAGGATTTTCTTATTCCTCATCCAAAATGACAATTGGGGGCTGAGAACTTGATTCCCTCATCTTTATTCTTGTTGATGATGCTGGTATTTTAGATTGATGAGGTGGTACAGTCTTGATTGACCTTCTTCCAGGGAAATTATTCACTACTCCAACTCTTCTACCTTGTGGAAAATAGTGGGGACTATATCAATTGAAGTATTATTATAAAGTATGTAAGACTCCTTGGGAACCTCTTTCAGCAAAAAATTCTTCATTGCACGTAAAGAGACATTTTTATTTAGCCATGTTGGTCACATCAAGCCTCCTCTCAATCCATAATTTCTTCAACTCTTCAGGATATTTTGGTGTTCCCAATGGTAGAGATGATAGTACATCAAATCGGACGATGAGAAAATAGGATTGATTTTAATCAATCTTGAGAGGAGAGAGAGCCTAACTTATCGATATGTCGAGGGCCCTTTTCTCTCCCATGAGAAATAAATTTAAAATAGACCCAAAAATGCTTCATTTGATCCTGTTAAATCAAATATTTGATTTAAATCTTCTCATGATATTCCCTTCAAGATATTTTCTCCATATAATCTCACCATTACACCAATATAGATCTTCGAAGTAACCCTTTAAGTCTAAAAATGCAAAAGGGATATATACCAATGAAGGAACAAAGTTGAATTTATAGAAGGAATGGTGCAAAAAGATAAGCTAAATAAAATCATTGCCATCAAATGAATAAGGAATTTTAACTCAGCTCACACGAAGGAAATAAATTTGAAATAGATTGGCATCATGCAAGCAAAATATATTTGGACTAATGTGACAAAATTTATGGAAAAGAATTCAGCCCATAAATACAAGAACATGAGTGTGTATTGATCGAGATTGATCCTAAAAAGGTTAAAGGGATTTTTGTGTCACATCAAAACATATAGTGGCACCTAAAAACTATCAAAAGGGATTTCTTTTCCCACCAAAAGGGATAAATGATTAAACAAATGCAAAAAGGAATGACATAGTAGAGTAACTCATAATTCCTCCACCTAGCAACATAAGATAACATATTAAAATTGTATATTTGAGAAGAAGAATATTATTTGGATATTCATGATTTTAGGGGGAAAATGAAAGGTGAGTGAGTGATTGAAAATGTATAAATGTGATGAGAATACTCTCGCATAAGGGGGTTAAAAGTTTATGAGATTTTGGAGAAAAAGGAGAGAACCTGTTTGTACTTGCTAAAACTAAACCAACCTTGAGAAACCCAGTTATTCATTTGTTACCAAACCTTCTTACTAAAATTATTGCACTATACATCCATTGAAATTTTTTGAGTTCATAGTTTTTGTCCCCTTATTGAAGAATTGGAGTTATTTGAATTAATTTGTGTGTATTTTCACAAGTGTTGTTACTTGTTCAATATGAATTATTTTGATTTGATTTTCCACATTTCTATTGCAATATTATGCTAATTAATCTCTCTTGATTACAAAAATATTTGGTTTCAAATAGTGACAATTTTGTCACTATAATTACATGATTGATGGAAATTTCCTTCATGATGTGGTAAATGGTTTTAAAATCAATTTTTGGTTGTTTGTCTTAATATCTTTTCAGTTCCTAAGTGTATCTTTGAGTGTATTTGATTAGAGATTATTATTATTATTATTATTATTATGAGAATTTGTCATGAGATTTTGTGTTTTTAATTCTCAAAGTTTGTGTGAAATCCTATGTTCTTGGTCCTCCATGAACACAAACCTTCTAGTTCAAGGAATGCATTAGTTTTGTGATCCATATTTTACATCACAAGTAATTATCTATAATATTAGCAAGGTACGTTTGAGTTCTTTGTATAATCAAATTTATCCTATTTAACTTCCCAACAATACATTAAAATCACAACCAATAACCATCCAGATCCACCCGAACTACCCCTTCTTGCAATTTTTATGCATAAATACTAGGGATATTTGTTAAATTTGTTTATTCTTTGTCCAAAGTATAGAAGAGAAAGTTGGAATTGAAAACTTTCTTTAGTAACTTGAGCCTTTTTAGAAGATATATGCACTCTCTAGTTTGAAAACTCATGAGAGTGAGATGATGTTGTATTGACCATGTCTTCTTGAGGATGCATTTTCACATCCCTAAGAAAGTGAATTTAAATATTGTTATATCCATTCCTTTTACAAATACAGGTTACAAAAATGGGACATCTGACCTTGGTTGTAGAACCTAAAGTGACAGGGTAGGTCATATCCTTAGTGGAGGTGTTATCCAACATTCCCAAGTCGAGTGAAAAAGAGGCTGCGATCCAACCCCACTACAAAATGACTCAAAACTTGGTCTTTCTACTTCTAAGAATCCTACTTAGCTCGTTGATGATGTTTGGCTTACAAAGAGGCTTTAATTTGGGTACCAACAACTTCCTTAAATTCTATCTCTTTTTTCTTGGCCTCAAATAATCTCAATTCATAGCAATGGGACATCGATGTTAGGATTCCCTTAGAGATTAAAATCAGTGAAAATTTTAAGGAACCCATGAAAAAAACTTATATAAAGGGTGGTAAATATTGTTGAAGCAAGGTTCATTAGGATTGTGAATCTTACCAAACTCACTATCGTGACTATGGTGAAAAATGGGAAAAAATCATTAAAAATAGTTGTAGATGTCAAGAAACATCTTACCTAATTTTTCTAATTTTTAATAATATTTTGGCAATTTTCAAATGTTTTGTTTCGGTTATATTTTATTTATCTAATCTATTGGTGGTATGATGTATATTATATGCATTCTTTACTTAACCAACAATAAATATTGAGCCTCAAACTATGGACCCATTTCCCCTATCCTTCCTAGGATTAAACCTTCACCATTGATCCATTGAACACATGTCATCATTTCATTCAATTTTGAGAAAATCCATTATCCCTCAAGCCTTCCTTACAAATCCTACCAAATTATATTCCATATGTTTATATCTTGAAATGTGTCAAAATCCTATGCTATTTTGGTTTTGGAGTAACTTTCCTTAGTATTTCTTTACTTTGAAACTTTTCAACACTTTTCCAAAAGGTGTCCCATGAAGCCTTTCCTTCAATATACTAAGAGAGTATTTTTCTATATATACAAATTTATTTTTCACTCCTTGGGAAATGTGCGATGATTTTCAAATAAAAATTATAAGGGCCTCCATTTTTAAGGCTCCAAGTGACTATTATTTAAACTAATTCTAACTAGGAGGCAAATAGTACATTTTATGGCTTAAATGGTCCCAGGAATTCCTTAATTAAATCATATCACATATAATAGAATCCATATTCTAATTTTAAGCTTAGATAATCCTTTAATTGAATAAATTGTTACTTGAATTGGTGCCTTTAGTATATTTTATCATATCAACACACACACACACACACACACACACACACACACACACACACACACACACACACACACACACACACACCGAGATATATATAGTGACAAATTTATTCAAAATTTAAGTTTTCCCTCTAAAAATTTGGTGATTTTGATCCAAGAGTCCATAGAATTCATGGTGACATAAACATGTTTTAAAATCCTAGCCCATAAATTTAAACTCCATCCATTAAAAATCATATTGATATTAGAATTCATTTGACTATATGAGTGGGAAATATTAACATTTTTTATTTTATTTTATGAATCTTAGGCATGCATATGGTTTCCAAATAGCCAAATGGAAATTTCAAATTTTCCATAAATATCCAAATCACAAATATTAAACACTAAAATTTTCCATGATGAAAATGGAAAAAGGGAAATTATGTTATTTATCTCTTTACGGGATCCAATTTGCCGATAACTTTCCTATGTTCCCTCTTGCTTAATTTTTTTTTTTGAAACATGTAGATGGTAACCTAGAAATTACCGGAGATGGAATTAGGTTTTTTCCATTTTTTCTTCATTTTCTAACGATAACACATGGTTACCTTTATCTTATAACTTGTCATTTTTTCCAATTCTTATTTTAATCATACCATATTACAATCAAAGATTCATAACCTCTCTTTCAAAACTAATTTTGACTCTAAGCTCTAAATTTTCAATTATTTTTCTCTTAATAGTTATTTGAGCTTCTAATATCCTTATATTGTTCTTACAAGACAAACACAACTCTAGATATGGCCATTACCTGATTTATTTGTTCATCTTCTTCACTAGATGAACTTAGACCACCCCGTGCATGCTGATATGATGCTTTTCAAGATTCTTCACTTGATTTCATAGGGCCTTTCCTTTATCCATTGGTTGGGGTTGAGTTTGACATTTTCCTTCTTATGTTGATGGAGTAGTGGTAGAGTTGTATAAATTTGGCCCTCATGTGCTTCATGTGTAAGATGTTGTTCTAGAGTCTCTTAAGTTAAATTCATAGGATACCCTAAATTATGGAGTGTTTGTGACATGAACCTTTCTTCTTCGAAATCCTCATTTCTCGACAATATTATCCTCTTTCTTTTATATCTTCTCAACCCATAATTAGCATCTTGTGAAGGAAGAATTTGTTCTTTTATAACCTCATATTTATTGAGGAAAAGAGTGATAATGATTGGCATATTGACTTCATCCTAAACTATTACCTCTTCCTCTTGTTTATATGTTTTTCTCTTAAGAGAAGGGGATTTAATTGAAATTTTTGTTGGTTTTTCTTTATTGAATTTCTTTACAATTATTTTCTAGGATATTTCTACATTTAGTAGTTGTAGAAAGTTATTTTTGTAGATTTAATTAATTAATCCATGGTTCTTTAATAACACCCCTTTCTATTAAAACTTTCCTCCATATTCAACAAGTAATTACACAAGCACCATGGTAGATTCACACTAAAAAAGGCCATTCTACCCCATGGCGTAAATGGTTCATAATGTGATTTGTAAGACCAATTACGATTTGATATTGGCTGTCACAAGTGAGGTATTTCATAATCTACTTGATACTGACTTTTTGGTTCTTGAAAACTATCTCTCACAATTCCTTTTACTTTACTAGTGTCGTCCCGGTATAACCTAAGGGCATGATCTCCTCTTGCTCTAAAATTTGAAATAATCTCATTGTAGGAAACCCTAGAGCTAATAAGAGCTACCTTAATAGTTGGAATTCCATAAATTTTACTAATGATTTTTATATTTACCTTAATTATTTTTCTACAATTTGGAGTTCCTTCCTGAAATTTTGAACAAATTCTTGAATCATCTCTTAGTTTAAAATTCAACATATAAAGAAATTGTAACCATCCTAGGCATTCTAATACTTATATGATGGCTCATTATGTATGAGCATACCATTATTATTTGGTTTGGACTAATATTTGTTCTACATTTCTCTATATTTTTCTAAATGTGTAGGAATCTATCTATGGTATGTAAGAATTTTTCCAAGGAAAATGGAGATGAACTGGAAAATTTACATATCACATTTAGGAGTTGTGTAATTGAATGCACATGTAATGAACCTTGTGTATGAAGCAAGGTTAATCATTACACACACTTGAGTTTGATTTGATCTAAAATCCTCCACATGCCACTTTATTCTCCATCTAATCGGACAATATTTCATGGATTCCCATAATCACTTTTTAACTTAAAATTTCATATCCATTTAATCATAATCGAGAGTCATCATTGCCTCATGTTTTTATTTAAGTTATGAAAAGTTGAAAAATAATGCTTGAAAAAAACTTTATATTTTAATAAATAATAATTCTTTATACACATACTTGAATTGTCCTCTTATGAACACGTGTCAAATATTTCTTGAAGGGAAAATAATTTTTTTCATCATGTTCCAAAATTTTTATCATCCACCACCATTTTTTTATTTTTTATTTTTTTCTGGAAGTTGTTGCCATGTCTAGTTTTTAGCCCCTTTCTCTCTCTTTTTATATTTTTTCGGGAAGACGGATTCCATTTTTTATTTTAAACCTTCCTAATTTATTCACTCTCTAGGGTTTTAGGATAAATTTATAAACAAATAAGAACCCTCCATGTAACAAAATTATAGATGCATTTTTACTTGATTTTCAAACAAATGCTTTTAAAACTAGTTTCCTACATGGGTGAATCATATGAGCATTAACTAGTTATTTTCTATGTGTATCATCAATGATTTTGAGTTAAAAAGATCCATTACTATGGAATTCTTCAATTTTATAGAGTCCCAACCAACAAATTTTGAGTTTTAATTTGAATTCCTTGTACTTAGAATCAAATAGCAATACCTAATATCTAGCTTGAAATTTTCTCGGTATGATATGGTGGTCAAGCCACACATTCCTTTTCTATTAGATCTGTTATGTATGGTGAAAAAATTCCACTATAAACTCTTTTAATTTGTTGATTTACAAAATTCTCTATTGTTGTGTTAGTGTTAAATTTATCCCTACCTCTGGTACTATTTTAAGAGTCATGAGATCAAATTATATGAGAAAAATTGGCTTTTCATATAGACTAGCTCGTATGGAGATAATTTGGTAGTGGAGTTCCATGTGGTTTTATATGACTAATCTTATTTTGGTAACCTAAGTGACCAAAATTTTCTTTTGAATTTTATTACCTTGATCAATAATTTTTCTAGTTCTCTTTTGGTGACATTAACTTAGCTATTTGACTGGGGGTGATAAGGTGAATATTTTTGTGTCTGATTTGATATAAATCTATAAAAAAATTGATCACATTAGACGTTTTTATCCCTTGATTTGAAAGAATAGATCTTTGTGCCTGAAATTTGAGAAATATTCTTTCATATAAAAAGGTACCACCTTCTCATCCCTTGAAAATTATAAAGCATGAAGCTCTACCCACTTGGTAATATAATTAGTATAGACAAGAATGTATTCCTTCCCTTTAGAGGTTATATCAACAGGGATAATTAAATCCAATCCTAATTTCTCAAAAGGTTCCAAAACCACTCGAGGTTGAAGAGGAATTTCATTGGAGAGAGTATTCCTTCCCATTCTTTGGCATTGGTCACATTTCCAAACATATCTTTTTACAACCTTGTATAGTTTGTATAGAAAAAATACTGAAGGTAAAATAAATAAATCCACATGCAAAGAAAATAGTATTACCCAGTTAACCATATCTATACACCTTGGATCATGATATGGATTCGGATGAGTCTCAAGATGGCTACAATGTAGGTTCTCTAATGTGGTAAATATGTGATGCACAATTTTTCTAACAACTAATATTTAAATTTTTCTCAATGGGTAAGAGATATGATTCAATATAAAATGGGATTATGGTATTATACATAAATTATGAGGGTACTAAATGGAATAAATTTAACATGAAGAACTTAGAGGATAAAGGAGAATAATGGAGGCTATATTAGCCCATGATTATATCTTCTAAAAAGGCTCAGGTTACTAAAGACAGTTGTAAATTCCAACTTGCTCTTGCATACTTTGGACAAAGGATCAACAAATTTAACAAATATCCATAGTATTTATGCATAAATAGTGCAAGCAGGGTAATTCAGTGGATCTGATGGTTATTGGTTGTGATTTTGATGTATTATTGGGAAGTTAAATAGATAAAGTTGATTATACAAAGAACTCAAATGAACCTTGCAAATACTGTAGATAATTGCTCTTGATGTAAAATATGGATCACATAGTCTAATGCATTCCTTCAACTAGAAGGTTTGTGTTCATGGAGGCCCAAGAACACAAGATTTCACACAAACTTTGAGAATTCAAAACACAAAATCTCATGACAAATTCTCAACAAAATACTAACAATCTCTGATCAAATATGTTCCAGATACACTCAAGAATTAACAAAGATCTTAAGACAAAACAACTACAAATTGATTTTAAAACCATTTACCACATCATGAAGGAAAGATCCATCAATCATGTAATTGTAGTTACCAAATTGTCACTATTTTAAACCAAATATTTGTGTAATTTAGAGAGATTAATTAGCATAAGATTGTTAAATAGAAATGTGGACAATTGATTCAAAATAATTCATCTTGAACAAAGTAACAACACTTGTGAAAATACACACATTAATTCAAATAACTCCAATTCTTCAATAAGGGGACACAACAACTATGACCTCAATATTTTCCAATGGTTGTACAATGCAACCATCTTGGCGAGAAGGTTTGGGAACAAATGAATAACTCGGGTTTTCAAGATTGGTTTAGTTTTTAGAAGTACAAACAAAACAGTTCTCTTTTTTCTAAAGCTTAGAAAATTTAACCCCCTTTATGTGAGAGTATTCTCATCACATTTATACAATTTTACTTGCTCACTCATTTCCCATTTTCCCCCCAAAATCATGGATCTCAAAGAGAATATTCTTCTTTATAGCATATAATTTGATTTATTATTATTCTCTTGAAAATATCTCATCTTATGTTTTAGGTGGAAAAGTTATGAGCTAGTCACGTTTTTCACTTCCTCAGATATGACTTGGGATGCCATGTCATCCCCTTTGATAATTGTTTAATGATTTCTCCAATTTGTGAGTAGATGGCCCCTTTTTGATGATTTTTGAGTGCCTCCATATGGTTTTATTTGACATGTAATCACATTTTCCTTTTGAGAATCTATCTTGGAGAACACACATTTCCTTTCATGCCTTTCTGGCTGATTATTCCCACATGGTTTTTTTCATATCAAACCAATCATCATCTTCTACCTAATGCCAACTTATTTCATACTTATTTCTCCCATGTGGATATCACATCTAGATCTTAGAGGCTATCTTACCATGATTACACTCATCTCGACTTTCCTGCCTCAAATTTCTTATAAAGGCATACCATTTTCCTCTACCAATTCACATTTTCTTTTCTAAGTGCAAGAATTTTGGGGAAATTTATCTACAGCATGGAGAGAACACCAGTAGTAGCATCTAGCTTAAAAGACATATCCACCAAGGATTTGCACTCAATTTTTGATCTATCAGGTCCTGATGAGGCATTCATAAGAATGCTATTTGAAATTGTTGATCCTGAAGATTATATTGGGCCTTTATAGCTCAAGTTGTTTTTGGGTTGCATTAGTGAGAAGACTTATCAAGATAAGCCTTTCTTTTTCTTCCTTCCAGATGATGTATTTTCATCTCTTTAGACTGGAGCATCAAAATACTCTAATGAATTGAAGAATTTTGGCTCATAAGTAGGCCTAATGTGTGCAAGGTTTGACCAATTATAAATGCCCATTCATTTGTAATGAGGCATTTTTGAAGGAAATACCCTTAGGGTCCTATGTGCTTGATGGAGAGATCTCACTAGGTACTATGCCTACCCTCTTTCACAGGATGAATGAACTAGAGAAACATGTCTCAATCTTGGAGAACAAACCATCAGGGACCATACCTTCTCAGCCTCTTGAAGCATCACCATTTTTGTGAAGAAATGTAAGGGTGAGTCTAGCTCCAGGCCTCCTACTCCATCTACTAGGATCATTTGTGGTTGCACTTCCAGCTTAGATTCCAAGCCATCCTCCACTTTCAAAGCAATGGGGAAAAGGCCTTCCTAAAGGAGGTCTAGACATGACTGAATGGGTTTCCTCTTATGAGAGGAGATCACAATTTCTTAGTCTGTTGGATGGTCCTATGACAACTATTGATGAACTCAGTCTTTGGGTATGTCTCGCACACTGGCTAGGAGACATTGTGTTTGTTCAAATGGCATTGGGGACAAATGAATTTTTTCATAGGAAAAATAAGCTAGTGAAGAAACTTCCTCTTTGCAGAGAGGATTTTGTGGTGGTGGATGATTAGGTTTCTTTTTCTTGTTTCCCTTTTTTGATACAATTCTCAAAATGTATGTAACTTTTTCTTCATGGGTTGGGGCCCCTATAGAACCCCATTTTTATTTTTTCCACAATATAAAAGGTAACAAACAATTTCATTAGTTTACATGCTTCATGATGGATTTGAAATCTTATCAAAGCAATATAAAAGTCTAATGTATTGTATCAAATTACATATATGTCTAAAATAACAACTTCAAAGTGAATTTCAGTTTTTATGAAACAAGAATAACATTTGAAATAGGATGAAAAGGAAGTTCAAGGAAAACAAGCCTAGGCTTGTTCATCAGTCTTCACGTCTATATCTTTATCTTCTTCATCTCCTTCTTCCTTGGGTTTCCTATCCACATATGCATCATACTTCTGGAATAGCTCTTTTATATCATCCTCATCTAGGCTTGTATGGTGCTGAAATATCAAGGCTTTCCTACTCAAGTGCATCCACACATTGATCCATATTTTGTTTATATTCCCATGGTTTTGATTTTAACTCTACAATTTTGGTTTCTACATAGTCATTAGTGTCTTAATGAATTCATAAGAAAAGTTTTCTCTTTGGATATTTTTCTCAAAAGAACTGATTAAGAAGTCATTTTTAAATCACCATAACTCTTTTTGAATTTATCAAATACCATGTATTCTAACTTTAGATCAATAGTGTCCATACTCTTCTCAACCCATTTCTTCTCTTGTCTCCATTTTTTCTCTGATTCCATTCAAAACCTCAACTCTGAGTTTGGCCAAGTCTTCAATTGCATACTAAGTTCCCATGTGTTCAATTGGCACAATTCCTTCCTTCTCAACTAAGTCTTCATCTAATTGAGTAATACATTCAAGTTTGGGGAGAATTCCCTCAAAATAGAAAATCTCATTATCACATTGTTCAATTAACTCATCAATTTCATTGAGCTTATTCTTAAGCTCTTCATATTTCATCCTAGCTTTCTCAATGGATTTCTTCCCTTTTCCATTAGCTTCTCCACCCAAGTATCAAAAAATTTAACCTTTTTAACAAATTTTTCAATATGTCCCACAACTTTAGGAGTATCAGTAGAGATATCTTCTTGGCATTCACTAGATTGGCCAACTAACTATTGTAGACATGAACTCAATGATCTGACCCATTATTTTAACTACCTTTTTGATATCCTATCTTCATCCACTTTGTGCAAAAATCATGGAATGCTTCTAAAACTCCTTTCTTTAGTGCATCCCTTGAGGGTTTTCCCAAGGAATAAGTTGAACATTATAGTCACTTGCAGTTATATCACTTCTTGATTTTCCCTCATGTGGGATTGCCACCTCAAAAGTTCTAGGATCCATATGGGTCAGTATGAGTTTTAGTAATGACCTAGCCTTTTTTGGAGCCTTTGTGGGTTTTGGGAAAGCCAAAGTTGTAAGATCTATGGATTTCACAGTACAACCTCTTCTTTCTTCTTTTTTTAAATCAACTCTCTATCCAACCTTTTGTAAGAGCAGTTCCCACCTTTGTCTCTTGTAATTCTATGTTGAGGTTTTTCAGGACAACCACCAATTTCTTAGACATTTCTTGAACATATTACACTAATGGATCCTTATGCTACACTTTTTCCACTTCCAATGTTGATTTCTTTGGTTCATCTTGTGTTGGCACTTCCCCACTTGCTTCTTTCCTTGATCCTGAACTTGGGGTTGACCAACTTCCTTTTGAGTCATATCAACATTTGGAACATGTTCTCTATTTGTCTCCTCAACTGATGTAGTCATAACCTCTACATTTTCCTTGGGAACCTCTTGGGCTGGTGTTGTTCCTTTAGGTAATCTTTTTCTTCTATAGTTTCTACTTCCTTTAGAGGTTGTTGTTTGGTGGAGATATCCTCATGAACTAGTATACCAATTTCCTTTTGTTATTTTGATACCTCCTTTTGTGGCATGGTGTGTTGGCTCCCAGTAGTGATCCTTTACCTTTATCAATACCTTGTATACTCTGATTTCATCAATCTTTTCCTTTGTAATGGTTTCTTTTGCAATTTCAATCACCCTTTCTTCAGTAGACTTTTCCCTTTGAGGTGATCCACTACCTTTGGTAACCTTGGTTTCCTTTTGGGGATCCTTTTCACCTAGTGCCCCAATATCCATAATTTCTCCACCAAAAATTCCTTGAAATTTTGAATTTCTCATTTCTGAAGTAGTTTGGCCTTTAGAAGATACTTCTGACATTGGAATTTAACTCAACAATTGGCACATGGGTGGATTCCTTCACTCCTTCACCTGACTGGAGAATACATGTATCTTCTACCACTTGTCTTTCAACTGATACTTCAAATGCCTCAAGTACATGAATCTCCTCATTTGTGTCTATGTCCATTATTTCAATTGGGATTTTTGTTGATTCATGCAATTGATCAAAAAGAGGTATACTCACACCTTCAACTGGGGTTGCATCAAATTTCTTCAACCCTTGTTCTAACATAGAACTATCTAGTAGATTAGATGGGATATTACCTTGGGATACTTGTTCTTGAGTAATATCATCTATTACTCCTCCTAGAGATAAAGCTGAAGCTGGAAACACTTGGTTGTATACTTGGACTTACTTGAACATCTTTTTGTTCTGGTGGTGGAGTTTCTTGATGAACCATGGAAGCATAATTATTCCTTCTTGTTCCTTAGTGAGCATGGGAGGATCAATCACTTCAGGATTCTTATGTTTGTGTTTCTTAGATGCATGATCACCTTCTCTTACCAAGGGTTGTTCAAATACAACTTTGTATCTTTTCTTTTCCTTTCAAACTACTTGATATCTGGTGCCACCCTTTCCTTGACACTCTGTGACTTGGATTGGATGTTAGCACTTGTTATGGCTCCTCTCATCATCTTTTTAGTACCCTAGGATCTTGGTAAAACCTCTGGAGGGGAATTTTGTGTAGCTAAACCTTTTCCCTTTGTTTGGATTGGTACTGCAAAAGTAATAGGAGCATTTTGCATAGACTTTAGAAGCATTTCTTCTATTTTCTACTTCAAAGCAAACATGGAAGTTCTTGTTTCACTAAAAATGGTCCATTCATCAATAATTCTATGTAGTAGGTATTTTTGAAGGTAATTGGGGGATTTCCTCCTAAAGGATCCATCTTATCAGCTCCTTCCCTCAAAGGGGAAGATCTTCCTTCAAAATCTCTAATTCCCTGAACTTATTAAGTACCCTTGTATTTTGAATAGATAAATCTATGTTCTTTTGTTTTAACCAAGTCAAAGTTCTCCTCATCACATGAGAAATCCTACCATACTGATCATCTGATTCTTTTTCATCCCATTTTATGGGGTCATTGGTTTTCCTTCTATCTTTTGATCAATATAAAATTGACTCACAATTTTTAGTCATCCACGATTCCTTGAGGCACCACAACAATTTTAAAATCAATGATCTACCTGAGAGTCATCCTTGAAAAATATCTGAGTCTAAATTCTTCCTCATCTCTACAATTCATCCAATAATCCTCAAAATGAGGTTCATGCTCAAAATAATTTCCCAAAGTGTTGACCACCCATCTAATATCATAGTTAGACCTTAATTCAAATTTCTCCATATCAAACCTCTCCATTTCCTCCTCCATCAACCTAGATTTTATAATAGAGGGGAAATAATACCTTCCAATCCTAATGGGAAATTTGATGTTTGTCTTGTGTCTCCCAATAATCAACTTATGAACAGGTGTTAGTTGTCTTGACAATTCACACAAAGCCATCTTGTCATCTAAATACCTTGGTAATTTGCATGGTTTCCCTCAAATCCACTAGCTCTAATGTATGTGAATCTCCTATATTGGATGAAAAAGCAACCATACTCCATTATTGTATTCTTGGCTTCTTCTGATATTTTGTATTGCTCCCATTCAAGTTTGAATAAGCATATGATAGGTGTAAAGAATGCATCATTCACCAATCTTACATTTCCCTTCCAATTGCTCAATTGTAATTGGGGATAAACCTCATGCACCTTGTTTTGTTTGAAAGGGACATGTGGTACAAGGCCAAGGAAATGTCTATGGCCTGTAATATTGTAAATTAGATATGTCATCATATAAAACTCAAGCTCCCCAGTACCACCCATTTTGATTTTTGTAGCCAATGCTAAAATATGGTCATGAATTGAATCAGCTATGAGGGTTTCCCAAAAAATGCTTCCTTTCCTTTCTAAAACAACCCACATATATGGGCACATCCATTCTTTGAATTCATTTGTTGTTTCCAAGCCAACCATTCTACTTAGAAACACAACTAAATCCTCCACTTCTTCCACAAACTTGTGACCTAACCAATTTTTTTGGAATCCTAGTGGTTACCTTTTTATCTACTAGTAGCCACTTGGTGTTTATAAATTTGGCATAATCTTTCTTCTTGGCTTCAAAGTATTTTAGGGATAATTCAACACTTAGGGTTACCGAGAGTTTTGATCACTAGTAATCTCATCATTATCTTGAAAGCTTTGGGTGTTAAAGTCAATACTACCTCACCACTCCCATCCAAAACCTCCCTATTCTCTGGATTATAATTCATGGTGCAAAGCCTTACCAATTCAAGACAATGCACTTGAAGGAGGGATAACACCAGCTGAAGAAATGTTACTAGCCTCGATTGCTTCCATGAGTTCACTTTTGTCTGGGCTATTTAGTCTTTGCAAAAAGTCATTCAAATCAACATTCATCAAGTCTATGTCCATAATTTTATCCAAGTCACTAGTAACACTAGATGTGACTTGAAAACCTAATGGAAATGACTTCATTTTTATGCCCTAGCTTCTACTTTCAATCTCTTTGCAAATTGTGGAGTAGAACAATGAAAGTATGAAAGTAGTACAATCCTTACCGGTTTTTTATGTAAAATGTCCATGTAATTCTCCTTTTCTTCTTATATTTTCAAGCCTTTAGCTCCCAATCGATGCTCCTTGATTGATTTCACCTCATTCCTTTGAAAATTCTGATAGCAAGGGTATCCAAATCTTCACATGCGATAATAAAAAAGCTCAAAGTGTTTGAATACTTCAAACAATTTTGCCTTGATTTGTGTAAAAATGCATTAATGACGGCAAACCATAAATGCATTGAATCTTATCCATCCATCTTGCCTCCCCTTTTTAAATGTGGGTCATCCACGTGGAGCAATTTTATGTTATGTGGGCTCAGGGGTCTTTTTGTATTTTTTCACTACCTTTTAAAAGCATACGAGTTCACACATTTGACCCGAAGCACCCCACCTTTGAATTTTGTTATGATCATGACACATGTTCAAATCTTGGAGGTAGCGAGCTATGTGGACCTTTTTTTCATATCTATCTATTTTCTTGATTGGGCACAAAACTACCAAGTTGACCCGAGGCCCCTTCTCCACCCTTTTCTTAAAAATATGCCACGTGTCCTTGGTGGGCCTCAGAGATTTTTCTGCACTTTTGCACTTTGTCAACTCAATGTTAGGAAAACATTATTGGCCAATTCCCTCTCCAATTACTCTTTTACACATATACTCTTTTTGGGAGCGGGGTCAATATCTGATCTTGTATCCTTTGACTTTGAATATTCCTAGAATATTCATTGGGCCTCGGGGCCAAGTTTGTATTTTGTGATTATTATGTAATTTTTGTAACTTTGCAAACCAATCCCACAATGCTGCACAACCAATGGGAACCTACCACGTATCTTTGGGTGGTGGAGAAAAATATGAAATTTGCAACAGAGGCCAAGGATGATATACAAGGATATTTTTACAAGATTAAACCCGATTCATGACCAAATTTTTATAGGGATTTTCAAAGGCAACATGACTATTACGTTCCTCAACCAAAAAAATAGGATTCATGCCCTAAACATAGGGTTTTCATTCACATTCAACATGATTACATCTTCAAATATATGTTTTTACATGAGAAAACCAGTCAGAGTAAATTTTTCAAAAGCATACACTAGATAAAGGGTGAGATCAAATCAAGCACTAACACCAGCTCCTACTCGAGGATGGGAATGCCCCCTGTGGTGCCATAAGAACCACACAAACCAAACATATAATAGACCAAGTGCCTAAATCCATTGGGTTATAGTCATTTAAAGCACACACTAGGTCAAACAAAACCAACATACTTCACAAAAACATACCAAGATACCGAGGAAATTGGTCACTATAGAGAAGGAAAAAGGAAAAACAAAAAAAAAAAAAAAACAAAACAAAAATACTATACATTGTACAATGATTCATATGTTTTTTTAATCAATCCAAGAAGTGTTTCAAATGCCTACCATTAATAAGAAATTCAAGAAAATCTCCATCCAGGTCCTTTAGGAAAAAGGTGTACTCACCAATTCTTATGTCAATAGAATAGGGTCCCATCCATAAAGCATCAAATTTACCATGTTTCCCCTTATCCTCATGCCTGCTATCCCATAGTAAGACAAGATCTCCAACATTAAAATTTCTAGGGGTCACCTTTTTTCAAATAACTTCTTAAGCTTCTCTCTAAACCTTAGATGTCTTTGGTGAGACTCCCTTCTTTCTTCATCCAACTCAACTATCTGATTAATCCTAGCCTCATAGGGGTTCACTTCTTCATCCTCAAGTTTTGTATGATAAGAAGATAACTACATATGTAGGGGTAAAATATCCTGGACTCCATAAACTAATTCAAATGGACTCTTTCCAGTGGCTCTTTTAGTAGTGATTCTATCTTCCCATAAAGAAAATTTCAACTGCTCACCCCATTTCTTTTTTAACCTCCAATGTTCTTCTAATTATCTTAAGTAAATTTTTTATTGCTTGATTCAGCTTGACCATTCCCTTGAGGATTGTAGTTAGATGCATATGTCAGATTTATCCCATATTCTTGGCACATAACTACTAATGGCTTAGCTCAAAATCTCATGGCATTATCAACAACTATTTTTGTAGGTACTCCAAACCTACAAATTATATGATTTAAGATGAAATCCATGACAATTTGGTGAGTTTATTTTTTAGTGGGATAGCTTCAACCCATTTGGTAAAATAATCAGTGGCCACCAATATCCATTTGTGCCTACACTTGAGGGATCTGATATCTCTCCAATAAATTCCATGCCCCATTGTTTAAAAGGAGATTCTATTGACATTGGTTGCAAAGGTAGAGCACCTAAAGCTTTCATTCTTCCTGAAAACCTTTGACAACTTTCACATTTCCTACCAATAAGGCTGCATCTTTGAAAAGTGTGGGCCACCAATAACCTTCCCTTAAGATCTTGTGGGTAGTTACTCTTCCAGCAAAGTGACCTCCACATACTCCCCCATGGAATTATGAAATCAATTTGGGAGCCTCTTCCTCTATGATGCATCTCAAAATAACCCCTCAGATTCTTCCAAGCCAACCCATAATCAGTTATGATATATTTTTGGGAGGCTAATTTGAGTTTCCTTCTTTGATTTTTATCTAAATGGCTAGGACACTCCAAATTCCTAAGGTAAAATATTATGTCCTTATACCATGTGGAATTGATTAACTTTTCATGGAAATCCATATTTCTTCCTTAATTTCATTAAGTTCCATCACCTACAAGTTGCTTTCTGCAATTAGCTTTAAGGCCTAGACCTCTAACCAACTTGGTGGTTTATATCCATGTCATACTCTTATAGCTTGTTCACCCATCGACATATCTTTTTAGAAACTTCCATCTTCTGATAAAATATCTTTGACCATAGTATGAGGAACATATGCTACAATCTTGGAACTCAAAATATAAGGCCTAAAAATTTTAGTTGCTCTTACCAAAGAAAATCCTACTTTTCCATGATGGTATATTTTAACTCAACACCCTACAGTGGCTTTACTTAAAAAATGAAATAGGCCTTTCATTTCCTTCTTCATCCTTTTACAATAACACAATGCAATAGTATTTTCATATGCAAAAGAAAAAATATGAAAAGCCTTTTTATAATCGGGGCCAATACTTTGGGCATTTTTAATGCTTCTTTTATTCTAGTGAAAATATGTTGAGAGAGTTCTTCTTCCCATTTGATAATCTGGTCCTTTTTTAGCATGTTTGTAATGGGAATAGTCATTTCAAAAAAATAGAAATGAATCTCCTAATGAAATTTATTTGACCAAAAGAAGGACTAAATTCCTTTCTTTTTTTAGGGATAGGAACCTTACCAATTGCTTCCACTCTCTTAGGATCAATCATAACCCCTTCTTGACACAATGTGCCCCAACAATTTTTCCTTTTGAACTCCAAAATGGAACTTTTAGGATTCAATGAGATGTCATACTCTCTACATCTTATCAACATCTTCTCCACATGGCTTAAGTGGTCACTTCTCTTTCTAGAGAACATTGTCACATCATCTTGATAAACTACAATAAAATCATTGATATAACCTAAGAATGCAACATCCATGGCTCTTTGAAAAGTAGCCCCAACATTCATCAAACCAAATGGAATTCTCACATATACATAGGTACCCCATGGGGTGGTAAAAGTAGTTTTGATTCTCTCTGATTGCTTCACAACCACTAGGTTTATACCCTGAGAATCCATCTAATGTGGACAACAACTCAGATCCAAGTGACCAATTGTAGCATGTTATCCATATTAGGCAATGGATAGTTATCTTTATTGAGGCCTTATTCAAATTTCTAAATCCACACATAGCCTTATGTCTCCATTTTCTTTCTTACTGGGACTAGTTTTCCACCCATGAAGAATATCTTGTTGGCTATATTATCCCTCCATCCCTTAAATTTTTTAGTTATTATTCTTGCATTTTGAGGGAGAGAAGTGGATTAATTGGCCTCTATTTTTTCCTAAATGGTTTAGCATTAGGTTCCAAAGGTATTTCATGTTGAAATAGATCTTCCCTATATGCTTTTAGTTCTGAGTAAGACCATGCTAAACAGTCTTGGTACTTCTTCAACAACTCAAAATAGGAATGCTTTTCCTCCTTACTCAAATTACTTCCTAGCCATAATTTTCTAGGTTTTTCTTTAGTTCCCAAATTATTCTTCAACATCCCTTGAAGAAGAGATGTGTCTATGAACCACCCTATGTTAGCATTATCAAAATTTGATTCTAAAGCAACCAACCCTCTTGGAATGGTATTGGTTTTTAACTAAATAATATCCTTTCCAAATAGGGTTTCTTTACCATCACAAACAAAACCATTGGTTCCCATTCCATACATTGATTGGTAAATTCTCCTTCATTTTGCAAAAACCTCTGAACTTGGGCATCATCTTCAAAAAATTTCCAATGTTTTACATTATCAGGGATAGATGGTCTTGAAAATATTTCAATATCATAATCACAATAAGGAGAAATAATGTAATTTTCAAACCTAGATCCAAGCACTTCCAACCTATCTTTCTGCTACACCATTTTGATTTTTGTCATGATACAATATATTAAAGGAATCAAACATTCAATAAAATCCTAGACTACATGATTATACTATTTCATCCTTTGATTTTTTATAGCATACAATTTTCTAACTTGTTTGACCACCAACTTTGAGTCTCCTTTAACAACTATGTCTTTTATACCATATCTCCATGTAATCCTCAAACCCAAAAGTAATGCCTCATACTCAACAATATTATTTGTGCACTCAAATTTAAGTTTGAAAGAAAAGTTAAAGATATCTTGTTTTGGAGATACAAGGACAACCCCAACGTCATTTCCCAAGTGAGAAAGCTCCATCAAACATAAAATTCCATGGGATACCATCTTGTTCAAGACACTCACTCTTATTAATACCATGTTCCTCAAATCTACATAGCCAACAAAGTTATTAACATCTACATTTGCATATAATACTTCATAAGAAGAATTATTAGGATCTTCAATCGGTGTAACATATTTTTCTCCCATATAACTTAACAAGGTTTCCTTGACTGGTATGATGGCATATGACATATCCATATCATTTCTACAACATGGAAGCCCATTTCCTTGACAATAACACACCCCATTTAGCAGGGAAATCCATAATAACTACATTCATGGTTAAGTACTTACCAGGGTAAGTTTGTAATTACACCACAAAAACTTTGACATATTTAATCACATGAAATTATCTTGAATCCATAGTAGTGCACTTTCTAAAGGTTGTTTTCACCTTGATATCCAACTCATTCATAACTTTAAGGGGCATCACATTACATGAAGCTCCTAAATCAAACATACAATTATGAACAAGTTTGTATTTAATAATCAAAGTAGTGTAAAATGGATCAACATCAAGTTGGGATTCAACAAGGGAAGTTCCTAGATATACTTTAAGGGATTATTTCAAATACTTTAACACCTATGGCACTTCTAATTTTGCAATGAAAAGGGGATTATATACACTATTTAATCCTTACACAGGGGCACTACTTCCTCCTTAAATCCCAAATACTCAAATGTCATTTTCCTATGCTCAGGGATCCTAAGCAATTAAATAATGGGTACAATGAATTTAATCTGACTCAATATCAGAGACATATCACAAGGTGTGATATTTGGGTAGTGTTGTGTTAGGAGAGAGAGTAATTGCCTTTCTTTTGGGATGAAATTATTCATGTCTTGGGAATGGATAGGGGTATATGATGTATTAGGAGAACTGGACCTTTGTTAGGGATAACCTTCTCTGGGAGGATCTTTTGGGGTATTATTGAGAATGGGATTTTTTGGTTTGGGTTGTGGTCCTACCCCTTTTAATAGTTATACTTATGAGATTTTACTCTTTTCTTAAGCCACTACTGCATTCATCAAAAGTTGCATGTCTTCCTTAGAAATAATTCCTCTATCATACTTATTAATCATCAACACTCTTAAGTAATCAAAGTCATGATTAGGAAATTAAAAATAATGAACCATATCAAATTCAACATTACTAGTATAGGGAAGAGATAGATACCTGGTGATTTTAGTCCTAAAACCATTCTATAGTTCTGACACTTATCAACTCAGTAGAAGTGGCTCCTTGTGAATTTTCAGAGCTCTCCATCATACACACATCACCAAAAGTAGCATCATCATCTTCCTCTTTAGTTTCCTCATTTAGATCACAAGGGGAATGTGGAAAGAAACACTTGTCACACCAATCAATAACATGGTTCTCTTCTACCATGGAAACCCTAACAGTTAAGGGATCAACAACTAATTTTTTCTTCCTTGGTTTTTGTTTGTTTATTTCCTGATCCCATGGGACCTTTTCCTCTCTCATCTAATCTATGATAACCTCTAGGATGATTTCCAAAAACATTTTCAGTTTTGAGGTTGGTGTTGGTCATGAGAACTATGTCATATTACCTTCTCACTCTAGAAAATTTATAAGACATTTCTTTCACTTCCCGTGCTAAAGATTTAACTACTTCCTCTAGATCAACTCCCTTACTTGTTTGAGGATTTTTAGGATTAATTAGTTTGACACCCTCCCTTTTAGGAGGTTTTCCTACCTTGCCTTAATATTATTCTCAATTTGCACTACCATAGAGAAATCTTTCCTTAAGGTCCTAGGGTTTTTATCCCTCAAATAATATGTAGCTTTCTTATCAAAAGCATCAAAATATTTTATTAGGCAGGACTCATCACTTGGCCTCAAAATTATAGGCAATCTAGTCAATGTTTTGTTGAATCTGGTATTAAAGTCTTGAATAGACTCATTGGGATTATTTTTAATGTTTTCAAACTCAGAGAGAAGAAACCTTCGATTAGTTTTGTCCCCATATTTTTATTTGAGTGCATTTTTCATCTCATTCCATGAATCAATTAAATTCTCTCGTAGGGACTTATAATAGTCATGTGTATCCTCTTCTAAGGTGTGGATGACAAATTTTATATAAACATATTCATGTTCAATATGAAAATTATCTATAGTATTAACAAAAATTCTTAGGTGCTGGTCACTAGTGATAACATTGTCTCCTTGAAACTTAGGAAAGCTATTCCTTACTTCTTGTGGAAGTACATTATAATATCCCACTATTCCTATGAAATCTATGGGTACAAAAAATTTCTAAAAAAAGACAAGTCTAGGTAGTGGTTGACCCATGTTATTATGAGGAGGTGTTCCAAAAGTAGGATTAAAGTGGTTTGGGATAGGAGTTATTTGAGGAAATGGGGTATGATCCTCAAATTATTCTTCCTTTAATGGTTCGGTTTCATAGAAAACTCTATTACTTCTAAGTGATAAATGAGGGATATGAGGAATACCTATATGAGCTGAAAATGAAGGAACCTCTCCAGTTGGAGTGTATGAATTTGTACAGGACTACTTGATCCATAACTATCTCGAGGAACTAGAATAATCCTCTATTAAAGGCTAATCATTTTCAACCACATGAACTACTTTCTCTTATGACCTTTGATATCCCAAAGCTCTCTCAAACTTTTTCTTACTTTCATTTGTCCTTCCTATCTCTCGAAGAAATTTTCTAGCAAGATCTGTCTTGAAAAAGGACCTTCTTCCTTCTAGATTTATAAATATTAATGAGAAATTTCAAATATTGAAGCTTGAGGCACTTTCGGTATTTATTAGAAATTTTAAATTCTGGTATTTATTTATAGATGGAGTCGCCACTAATGTTTTACAACTTAGATGTGTAAATCACTGAAAATGACTTGTAAATTAAAACCTAATGATAAATTTCAACAAATCTTGAAAATCTCAACATCCTTTGTCAGTATTTACCCCTAGCCAAGAAAATTTAATGGAAATATTGCTTAAACTAGGAAAATATCAAGCAAATAACTTTTGATCAAGATCATTTTTTAAAGATCAACAACGGATGATGTCTACACCATATATTTACATATAAACATGTTTAATATGTTACCATAGGTTGATATTTATCTTTATTTTAACAAATAGTCCTCGGAAATGGTGTCACGAGGGTTTTGTACCTAAATCAGTCATACCTTGTAATTTGAGTAACATCAATAGACTAAACATGATGCTTAGAGAAAGATAAGCCATGATTTTGATTCGTTTTGTAGATGGGGATGGATCCAAAAGTCTTTTTCACTATGAAATGGGAATATTAGATACCACCTCCACTAAGGGTATGACCTACCATTCTACTTCATGTTTTTTCTACAACCAGGTGAGATGACCCATTTTGTAACCTATATTTGTTAAAGCAATGGATAAAGTAGAAATATTTATACTCTCTTTCTTAGGGACATGAAAAGGTAGCCTTAAGAATATATTGTCAATGCAAACATCATCTAACTCTCGTGATTTATCAAAATATAAATGTAGATATCTTCTAAAAAGGCTCAAGTTACTAAAGACATTTGTAAATTCAAACCTTATCTTGCATACTTTAGACAAACATTCAAAAAATTCAACAAATATCCATATTATTTTATGCATAAACAATGAAATCAAGGGAAAATTAGGTGATCTAATGGTTATTTGTTGTGATTTTGATACATTGTTGGAAATTGAAATAGGATAAAGTTGATTATAAAAGAACTCAAATGAACCTTGCAAATACCACATATAATTACTCATGATGTAAAATATGGATCACATAGTATGATGCATTTCTTCAATCAAGGTTTTTGTTCATGGAGGCCCAAGAACACATGATTTTGTAATTTCACAAAATAGGGATAGTAGCCTGTGAATTATATTAATGTCAAATCAACCAAGTTATAATAGATGGACTACAATACTTATAGGTATTGTACAGTCATGTGCAGACAAAAGAGAGGTTACATAGGTACAACCAAAAATACAACAGCTTCCATAATACATCCGGGAAGCAACAATTAAATTAATACAAACAAATGATTAAGTTGTAACTATGCAACAAATAATCCTATAACTATGGAATAAGACAAATATGGTTTAAAAACCATATAACAACATTATTTAATTAATATAATTAATTAAATAATTAATATATACTATGCATAATTAATTAACCTAACATTCCCCCCCTTAATTGTGCATTGTCTCAAGAGATGAGGAGAGGAACTCTCTTAACAACTCGAACTTGTCATGTGCAAGTGACTTTGTCAAGATATACGCTGATTGTTCAACTGTTGGACAATATTGAAGTTGGATGTTGTGCTTCAACACATGTTCATGTATGAAATGAACTTGTACCTCAATTTGATTTGTTATCTCATGAAAAACAAGTTTGTGAAAGAAATTTAGAACACCTTCATTGTCAACATACATGGTGGTTGGTTTTCCTTTGGTATTCCAAGTCCTTCTAGTATGCGATGTAGCCAAATCACTTCACGTAAAACTTCTCCTGTAGAATGATACTCATCTTCTATGGAAGAGAAAGAATGAAAGTGTTGTTTCTTACTTCCCCATGATATTGCTCCGATCCCATAAAGAATACAAATCCAGTGGATTTTCTATCATCAATGTTACATGTATGATCTGGATCTCAATATCTAGTCAAGAAGAAGTTGTCATTCTTCTTGTATTCTGACCAAGATTCACCGATCCTTTGAGATATCTCAAAATTTTCCTTGCTTCTTTCCAATGAAAAAATTTTGGTTCTTGTGTGAACCTAGATAGCTAGCTCTTCACCGCAAAGCTGATATCTGGTCTAGTGTAGGTCGTAAATGAGACTCCTAATCGATGCCGATAGAGAGTGACACTTACCTCAAGAGATGGATCTAAACGAGATAACTGCGTAATTTGTTCTCTATAGGTGTACAATCCATCATCCTAAATTTATCAAGTGTAATCTTGGTATATTTCATCTCGAGAGAAAAAATTTGTTTCTTTTTCTGCCATAATTTCAATCCAAGACAATAGTGTATCAGCCTAAGATTGGTCATGTCAAATGATCGATTAATATCTTTCTTCATTGCATTGATCATCCTCACTAAAATGCCAGTGATGACTAGATCATGGACATAGACAAAAAAAATAACAATCTCCCCCCTTGATTTTTGAGGTAAAGATTGGGATCATATGGATTTCTAACAAATCCATGTTGTATGAGTTGCTCATCAATCTTGATGTATAATGCCCATGGTGCCTGTTTAAGGCCATACATAGATTTCCTAAGTCTACACACCTTTTCTTCTAGACTAGGTACTACATATCCCTCAAAGCTGAGTCATGTAGACATCTTTTTGTAGATCTTCGTTTAGGAAAGCACTTTTACGTCCATCTCGATGGACTTTCCAAAAACTATGTAGATATAGAAAAGATCATTCTGATTATTTTGATCTTAACTATGGGAATAAATGTCTCCTCATAATCTATGCCTTCTTTTTGTGCATACCCCTTTTCTTCTATTCTCGCTTTATTCTTTTCCACTATCCCATCTACTTTATACTTTGTTTTAAATATCCATCTACATCTAATGGGTTTCTTTCCTAGTGGAATTGACAAGTTTCAAGTGGTATTCTTCAACACTGATTGATATTCAACATCCATGGCATATTTCCAAGGTTTTTAATGTAGGGTTTCCTATAATGTAGAGGGCTCATCGATTCAATAACTCTACTCATAAAAGAAAAGTTAACTCCTTCTCTTGCTTTACTGCGAGTCCATGGTCCAGGGTGGATGTATCTAGTGGAGCATCCATTCTTGCATCTTGTAATGTGCTAGTACACCACTTGGGCATATACTAAATTGTTCCCATGGTTCATGGTTCTATCTAGATCAACACCATCATCCCCATCATCACTTTCATCTTCTCGAGGTAACATCAGTTTCAATTTTTACAATTAGAGAAATATATACATTTGGTGAGTTTGGAGAAGGAGTCTCTACTTCCTTCTTCTTTAAAAACTCAACATATTGGCTGGTGTAGACTTTTCTAGTCTTAGGATCCATAAAATCAGTACCTAAGAGTCTCTTCATTTGTACTAATGAAGACAAGTTTTGTGACTTCATGTCTAATTTTCTTTCTATTCTGTTTGGGTATCTGCATGCTTTCTTTGCACTCGAATACTCTAAGGAGTTCAATAGATGGTTTGTGATTTGACCATGCTTCTTGTCGTGTTACTCCATGAAGAGAAACTGTGGGCACTTTGTTCAAAAAATACACTTTTGTCTTTACTTCTTCTTCCTGAATGTCTTTGCAAGTCCAGAGTCATCGATCATGCATCACACCATTTACATGATAGTATGATTTCTTCTCTTAACAAGAACTTTTTTTGTGATGTGTGTGGAGGAGGCATTTTTTGATGAATCCCATGAGTTTTTAGGTAGTCTTTGAAATCATTACTAGTGAATTATCCCCTCGATCCGAGTGGAGAGTTCGATGTGATTACCGCTTCCTTCTCAACTACTACTTTGAAATTCTTGAAAATTTCAAAAGCTTCAATTTTCTTGTGAGGAAAAAAAATCCACATTTTCCTTGAATAGTCATCAAAACATAGCATGAAGTATTAAAACCTAGAATGAATTAGTTACATCAGACCAAAAATATTGGTATGAACCAGGTCAAGTTTTTCATGAGCTCGAAATGTAATCTTCTAATATGAAGCTCTATGTTGTTTTCCTACTAGGCAGTGAGGATCCTTGTCTGTATCCTTCTGAAGAGATGGTAGCCCATGTACTATATTACACCATCAAAGTGTAGCAAGATACTTAAAACTTACATGACCAAGTCTTTGATGCCACAATTGTGCTAAGGTAGAGTTCTTACTCACAAGTGTCTGATCATCTCTGTGGAAAAAATCAAGTTGCAACATGCATCCCACATTAGAAGCTTTCGTAACTATTTTCAAGCCTCATGATTTATCTCGAATCAAACACGTTTTCTTCGTAGAATGACTATCAAATTCAATTTTTAGATTGTGATCAAGGAGTTGATTGACTGAAAGTAGATTCTTTATCAACCCAGGGACATATAAGACATCTGAAAGTCTACAGTTATGTGAACCAAGGGGTAGAGAAATGTTCCCAATCCCCTAAACTGTATATGAAGAATCATCTCCCAAAAAAACATGATTTTTTAATGGCATGTCCCTCATTGAAATAAACCAGTCTCTATGACTAGTCATGTGTCGAGTGGCCCCGAAATCAACATATCAAACATCACTAGATGATGTGGATGGTTAACTTGATCGAGCAATGAACAAGTAATCTTCATTATTTGATTGTTTTTGTTGCTCAACAATATTTCCTTGCTGATCGGGTATTCTTTTCTAGTTCCCTTTTTTTTCCCTTGATTGAAGTTAGAGGGTCCCTTGTGAGATTTTTGTGGAGGTCGAGTTTCTTGATAAACCTTTCTTGTAATTATTGTAACAACAATCTTTGAGGTCATGTCCTCTTTACAAATAGGACATTACTTATTTTGTTGTCTATCCCCTTGATCTGATTTTGATTTTGGGACTTTTGAAGGAATTAGGTTTTCCTTTACCTTTTCCTTCCATTTTTTATGTGAAGAAAGTTCTTGTTCTTCTTCATCATCCTTATTGTGCATTTCTTCCTCTTGTTACAGTAGTAAGTTTACCAATTTTTCAAAAGTAACTCAAATCATTCGACAAGTTTAGTGTTGTTACAAAAATAGATTATGAAGAAAGGAGTTCTCTAAGAATAATGGGAACAAGAGCATCATATGAGACAACTTCTCCTAGGGATAGAAGTTAATACCTTAACTCTGTAACTCTTCTTAAGAAATATTCTATTTTTTCATTCTGCTTGAACTTCAATGTGTGTAACTGTCTCTTCAAATTTAGTATAACATTCTTGTTCTTGGCCTCATATATTGTGCTCAAATTATCCCATTCTTATTTAGATGTTTTGGAATCTCAAATTTGGGGTTGCACATCATCGGAAACTCCAAACAAGATAATGAGTTTGGCCTTCTCGATATGATTTATCAAATTGTCATTGTTGTGTTGTATCGGTAGTGGATCTCGTCGAGTACCATTCACGAGGTCATATTTCTTCAAACTCAAGTCATGTGTCTCCGATTTTTGTCTTCCATGCAACATAGTTATTTCCTCTAAGTATTTGTGAATTCAAAAGAAAATAATTAGGGGCATTGGTGCCCATTTTGTAGAGATCATTGACGAGGTTTGGCTCTTATCACTCCGGGTATAAGGTATCCCAATCTATATATCATCAGGTTTGATATACCGAACCTTTCTATACATGAACCCTTCCAATATACCTAGTGGTACATGAAGAAGCTTTCCCTTTCTATATACCGGTGATACGTGAAAGAGGAGTTAACATACGTGAAAGAATTAAATATGTGGTACCAAGACAAGATCGAAAGGGTTACTGTGTGATTATTGACACCAAATCAAAGAAATATCCTCATACACGCACGTAACTTTGCTATATACTTGGATAATTTATTAGTCCGTTTATGTTGTGTAATCATTCATAAATGGATGGGATGGCTCATAGTGTGTGCACTTTGTGACCTTATTACTCCTTGTCAATTTAAAGGGTCGATGTCAAGACTACGTTGTTACAACTATATTAGGCATTAAGTGTAGTAGTAGTCATGATGACTTTACCTGTAAGCACTTCCTAGAGGAACCATATATACTGAACACTTTGCGAATGAGATCTAGTATCTCATGAGTGTTAAAAAAAAAAATTGTTGTTTTTTATTACAATTCTACCAGTTTTGATTAGTTACAAATTTTGTAGTTGAATTATGGAAACCTACAAATTAGTACAATATATTGCAGCATGTAATTACATTCAAAAATCTAGAAAAAAATTGAATGGCGGGTAATTTATTTTTTGTTTCGTGGCCTTGTGGCCTCTCGGAGCCCAAAATGACCCAAAATGTCGAAACTATTTAAAAAAATGCCTAATATGAAGTTTTTGGATGGTCCTCCTTTGGAAATTGTTGCCTGAAATCAAAAATAGGCTTAATGGAGAAAAAAATTACCCTAAATTAGGGATTTTCTCACTAAAAGTTTAAAGACTTGTTTGGTTGAAGCTATGTTTTTAGCGATGGTTTAATTTGATAGATCTTCCTCCAACTTTGGTGGTTTTTCTAAATTTTCCTCTAAAATCAAATTGGTTTAAAAAACAAGTTGGGGGTGGGGTTTGAACCCCAAACCTCCCACACCCAAAGCTTTCTCTCTAACCGCCTTGGCCGCTTGTACACTTGTGATGTAAATTGAACAAATTTGTATTTAAATAAGGCCAAATTCGACTCACCTTTGTAAAATGTGACCTGAAAAGTGGAGGCTTATGTGGCACAAGATTAGAGGAGAACTATCCTGGGAGAGAGGTCTCATGTGTGGAAGATAACTCGGTTTAGGGATTTCGCATGCACCAAAACCAGATCAAATTCCTTTCTTATGCTGCTTTATAGCTAGTATACACTATTGTATTTGTAATTTTTTTATTATTCTCTGCAGCCGCTTCAATGTTTTGTTGCAGTTGATCTCACCGTGGCCAGGTTGGAGAGCGTAGTGGAGTGGTTCATGGTGTATCTCCTTTAATCCTCTCTTCGCTGAGTGTAATCCTCTCTGCTTGGATTGATAACCACCATATTTTGTTTGTTTGTGCAGGCTCTGCTATATATATATATATATATAATTCATCCACTGTTTCTATAGGTGTGTGGCTTTGATATGTTGTTTGTTAACCATGGTTTCTCCTTCTGTAGGTTGTGGAAGTCATGTGTGGCTTGGTATGTGAGATGTAAGGAAATAATGCACTCCATTTATACAATTATATTCTAAGCCACCATATTATATCATGATACACCTTTTGTGTTAGAGAGGGCTCGGTTTGTAGAGCTTTGAAACAACCCGAATGCTCAATGTAAAAACAATACAGGGATATATGATAGTACAAATAAATTATCTGTAACTAAACAATTTTAAATACAAAAACCCTTGATGGGAAATTAATTTTTTAATTTTTTTGTAAGCGCCAGGAAACAAATTTGCTTGGTGCAGGGCACCAAGTAAAAAAAAATTACTTTTCATGTACTTGGAATTCACATAGGAGGTCGTGGGATTACAGGGAGATGTGGGAAGCTACTGGAGGTAGCACTAGCTCTCTGACAAAGCATTATTTTTCTCCATAAAATCTTCTTGCTCTGCAACCTTTTGCAACATTGCCAAGAGCTTTAATCACTGCTCTGGTACCAAATGTAATTTCACAAAATAGGGATAGTAGCTTGTGAATTATATTAATGTGAAATCAACCAGGTTACAATAGATGGACTACAATACTTATAGGTATTGTACAGTCATGTGCAAACAAAAGAGAGGTTGCACAGGTACAACCAAAAATACAACAACTTCCATAATACATCTGGAAGCAACAATTAAATTAATACAAACAAATGATTAAGTTGCAACTATGCAACAAATAATCCTATAACTATGGAATAAGACAAATATGGTTTAAAAACCATATAACAACATTATTTAATTAATATATACTATGCATAATTAATTAACCTAACAAATTTCACACAAACTTTGATAATTCAAAACAAAAAATCTCATGATAAATTCTCAAGAAAATACTAACAATCTCGGATCAAATATGCTCCGATACACTCAATAATTGACAAAGATTTTAAGAGACACAACTACAAATTGATTTTAAAACCGTTTACCACATCATGAAGGAAAGATCCATCAAACATGTGATTACGGTTAAGAAATTGTCACAATTTTAAACCAAAGATTTGTGTAATTCAAAGATATTAATTAGTATAATATTGCAACAGAATTATGGACAATTGATTCAAAACAATTCATCTTGAACAAATTCACAACACTCACAAAAATACAAACAAATTAATTCAATGAACTCTAATTATTAAATAAGGGGACATAACAACTACGACCACAATATTTTTCAATGGTTGTACAGAGTGTAACCATCTTGGTGAGAAGGTTTGGTAGCGAATAACTCTGGTTTCTCGTGTTGGTTCAATTTCAAAAAGTACAAAAAGGGTCTCTCCTTTTTCTCTAAAGCTTAGAATTCTTTTATTAGGGGTAAATAGTTTTAAAGGGACTATACCCTGTTACAAAAATGCTCACAAGCTAGATAGAGCAAAAAAATTAGTCCATAGTTTTGAAGGGACTATACCCTATTACAAGAAGGCTCAAAAGCTAGATAATGCAGTAAAAGCATCAAAAAAGGATCAAAATCTAGGATATACATGAGGACCAACTATATTTTAAATGAAAAATTATAAATATGAAACCATAAAGTGTCAAATATGCAACAAAGCAACATGAAAACAACATCATTTTAGTATCAAAATAGAAATCTAGAAGCAGGAATAATCCTCTTTAGTTGACTACTTTATCAATATTTTTCTTTATCTTTTGTAGAGAGGTGAATAATTTTAGGGAAGTGACATGGGAGGGATCCTTTTTATCCTATTTTGAGAGAACCAAGTCCCTTTCTTGATCCAACCCCCATATGGCAACAAGAATTTCACCGAATACAAACACTTTTGACATGTTGCTCCATGAATTTGTAAATTTCCTTGAGCATAGAAATGGTAAAATCATGCCTACCTTTTGCATTACCCAGATATTGTCCATAGAATTGAGCTTCTTGTATATTTGTAAAGTCTGCTCATTGTCCTTGTTAGGGTCATTATGCATCTTCCTTTTTCCTTCTCTCTTACAAATCTGCTTGAGCTCTTCTTTCATATCTCCAACTTCCTTTTCCAACTTAATAATTATTTTAAGAATTCATTCCTCCCTTTCCTTAGCTTAGAAAATTTTATCCCCTTTATGCAAGAGTATTCTCATCGCATTTATATAATTTTACTTTCTCACTCGCTTCTGTTTCCCCCAAAATCATGGATCTCAAAGAGAATATTATTCTTTATAGAAAATAAATTTATTTATTATTATTTTCTTGAAAATATCTCATCTTATGTTTCCAGTGGACATTTTTAAGGTAGTCACATTTTTCACTTCCTCGAGATATGAATGGGATGCCATGTCATCCTCTTTGAGAATTGTTTAATGATTTCTCCAATTTGTGAGGAGGTGGCCCCTTTTTGATGATTTCCGAGTGCCTCCATATGGTTTGAATTAACATGTAATCACATATTACTTTTGTGAATCTATCTTAGAGAACACACACTTCATCATATCTATATTTCTGATAATTCCCGCTTGGTTTTTTCATATCGACCAATCATCATCTTATGCTTAATTTTAACTTATTTCATACTTATTTCTCTCATTGGATATCCCATCTGGATCTTAGAGGCTATCTTACCATGATTAGAATCATCTCGACTTACCTTCCTCAAATTTATTATAAAGGAATACCATTTTCCTCTACCAATTCACATTTTCTTTTCTAAGTGCAAGAATTTTGGGTAATTTTATATGCATCATGGCGAGAACACCAAGTAAAATCCAATTTAAAACACATATCAACCGAGGATATACACTCAATTTTTTGATCTATCAGTCCTAATGAGGCATTCATAAGAATTTTATTTGAAATTGTTGATCCTGAATATTATACTTGGGACTTTGACAGTTCAAGTTGTTTGAGTTTCATTAGTGAGAAGATTTATTAGGATAAATCCTACTTTTCTACCTTCCAGATGATGTGTTTTCATCTCTTCAGACTGGAGCATCAAAAGACTCCTAATGAATTGAAAAAGTTTTGGCTCATAAGTAGGCCTAGTGTGAAAGGTTTGAAAATTTATAAATGCCCATTCATTTGTAATGAGTAATTTATTGTGAAGGAAATCCCCTTAGGTTCCTCTGTGCTTGATGGAGAGATCTCACTAGGTATTATGCTTTCCCTCTTTTTTAGGATGAATGAACTGGAGCAACGTGTCTCAATCTTAGAGAACAAACCACCAGGGACCATGCCTTCTCAACCTCTTGAAGCATCACAATTTTTTTGAAGAAATTTAAGGGTGATTCTAGCTCCATGCCTCTTACTCCATCTGATCCAAGATCATTTGTGGTTGTACTTCCATCTCAGGGTTCCAAGCCACCCTCAACTTTCAAAGAAACAGGGAAAATGACCTTCCCTAAAGGAGGTCTTGACTTGACTAAATGTGTTATCTCTTATGAGAGGAGATCACAATTTCTTAGTCTGTTGGATGGTCCTATGACAACTATTGATGAACTCAAGTATTTGGGTATGTCTCGCACACTAGCAGGAGACATTGTGTTTTCTTGAAAGGCATTGGGGACAAATGAGTTTGTTCATAGGAAAAATAAGATAATGAAGAAACTTCCTCTTTGCAGAGAGGATTTTGTGGTGGGGGATGATTAGGTTTCTTTTTCTTGTTTCCTTTTTTGATACAATTCTTGAAAATGTATGTAAATTTTTCTTCTTGGGTTGGGGCCCCTATAGAACCCCATTTTGCTTTTTTCCACAATATTAAAGATAAAAAAATTTGTTTTAGTTTACATGATTTATGATGGATTTTAAATCTTATCAAAGCAATATAAAAGTATAACGTCATCGTATCAAATTACATATATAACTGAAAATAACAACTTCAAAGTGAATTTTATTTTTTTATGAAACAAGAATAACGTTTGAAACAGGATGAAAATAAAGTTCAAGGAAAACAAGCCTAGGCTTGTTCATGAGTATTCATGTCTCAGTATCTTTATCTTATTCATGTCCTTCTTCCTTGGTTTCTTAGCCACATATGCATCATACTTTTGGAATAACTCTTTCATATCATCCTCATCTGGGCTTCTATGGTGCTGAAATATCATGGATTTCCTACTTAGTGCATCCACACATTGATCACCATAACTCTTTTTTAATTTATCAAAGACCATGTTTTCTAAATTTATATTAATAGTGTCCATATTCTTCTCAACCCATTTCTTCTTTGTGTCCATTTTTTCTCTGATTTCATTCAAAACCTCAACTTTGAGTTTTGACAAGTCATCAATTGCATACTAATTTTCCATGTGTTAAATAAGTACAATTCCTTCCTTCTCAACTAATTCTTCATCTAATTGAGTAATACGATTCATCTTGGGATAATTCCCTCAAAATAGAAAAGCTCATTATCACATTGTTCAATTAACTCATCAATTTCATTGAGCTTATTCTTAAGCTTTTCATATTTCATCCTAGATTTCTCAATGGATTTCTTCCCCTTTTTCAAAAATTTCTCTACCCAATAATCAAAAAATTTAACCCTTTTCACAACTTTTTTGATATGACTAATAGCATTTGTAGTAACAAAGAGATATATTCTTGGCCTTCACTAGATTGGCCTACTAGTTGTTTTGGAAAACATAAACTCAAGGATATCACTTATTCTTTTAATACTGCTTATTGATACTTTTTCTTCATCCACATTATGAAGCAATCCATGGATTGATTCAGAAACTCCTTGATTTTTTAATCCCTTGAGGGTTTTCCTAAACAAATAAAGAAACATTGTAGTCACTTGCAATTATATCACTTCTTGATTTTCCGTCATGTGGGATTGTCACCTTCAAATTTCTAGATACATATATAGGTTAGTATGAGTTTTAGTAAGGACCTTAGCCTTTTTTGGAGCATGTTTGGGTTTTGGGAAAGCCAAGGCTGTAAGATCTATGGATTTCATAGGTAAAACCTCTTCTTCTCCTTATTATTTTGAAATCAAACCTCCTATCCTACGGTTTACAAGAGCAGCTCCCACTTTTGTATCTTACAATACATGTTGAGGTTTTTAGGAAAACCACCAATGGCTTAGAATTTATTTAACATAATGCACTAATGGAGCCTTATGCTACACTTTTTCCACTTCCAATGTTGATTTCTTGGGTTCATCTTGTGTTGGCACTTCCCCCACTTGCTTCTTTCCTTTATCCTAAACTTGGGGTTGAATAACTTCCTTTTGAGTCATATCAACATTTGGAACATGTTCTCTATTTTTATCCTGACTGATGCGTCATAACCTATACATTTTCTTTGGGAACCTCATGGGATGTTGTTGTTACTTTAGGTAATTTGTTTTTCTTCTACACTTTATAATTCCTTTAGAGGTTGTTTCTTGGTGAATATATCCTCATGAACTGACATACTAATTTCCTTTTGTTCTTTTGATACCTCCTTTTTGGCACAGTGTCTTTGGCTCCCAATAGTTAATCATTTACCTCTATCAATACTCTCTATACTCCGATTTTCATCAATCTCTTCCTTTGTAATGGTTTCTTTTACAATTTCAATCACCTTTTTAGCATAATTTTCCCTTTGAGGTGATCCTCTACCTTTGTAATCTTAGTTTCCTTTTGGGGATCCTTTTCACTTGGTGCCCCAATATCAATAATTTCTCCATAAAAATTCCTTGAAATTTTGACTTGCTCATTTTTGAATTAGTTTGGATTTCGGAAGATACTTCGACATTGGAATTTCTTACTCAATAATTGGTACATGGGTGGATTTCTTCACCTCTTCACCATACTGGAGAATACATGTATCTTCTACCACTTATCTTTTAAATGGTTCTTCAAATGACTCAAGTAAAGGAATATCCTCATTTTTGTGTATGTCCATTTTTTAATTGGGATTTTTTTATTCATACAATTGATGAAAAGGAGGTATACTCACACCTTCAACTAGGATTGCATAAAATTTATTCAACCCTTTTTCTAACACATAACTATCTAGTAGATTATATGGGATATTACCTTGGGATAGTTTTTCTTGAGTAATATCAGCTATTACACCTCCCGTAGATAAAGTCAAGCCGGACACAATGGTTGTATACTTGGACATACTTGAACATCATTTTATTCTTGTGGTGGAGTTGCTTGATGAATCATGGAAGCTATTATTCCTTCTTGTTCCTTAGTGAGAATGGGAGGATCAATCACTTTAGGATTCTTATGCTTGTGTTTCTTAGATGCATGATCATATTCTTTTACCATGGTTTGTTCAAATATAAATTTTTATCTTTTCTTTTCCCTTTCAAACTACTTGATATCTGGTGCCACCCTTTCCTTGACACTCTTTGACTTGGATTGGATGTTAGCACTTGCTATGGTTCCTCTCATCATCTTTTCAACACCCCGAGATATTAGTAAAACCTATGGATTGGAATTTTTGTAGTTAAACCTTTTCACTTTGTTTGGATTGGTACTGCAAAAGTAATAGGAGCATTTTTCATAGACTTTAGAATAACTTCTTCTAATTTAAGCTTCAAAGAAGACATTAAAGTTCTTGTTTCACTGAAAACAATGGTCCATTCATCAATAATGCCTATAGTAGGTCCTTTTTAAGTTAATTTGGGGGATTATCCTCCTAAAGGATCCATCTTATCAGCTCCTTCCCTCAAAAGGGGAAGATCTTCCTTCAAAATATCTAATTCCCTGAACTTATTAAGTAACCTTGCATTATGAATAGATAAATATATGTTTTCTTATTTTAACCAAGTCAAAGTTATCCTCATAACATGATAAATCATACCATATTGAGCATCCGATTCTTTTTCATCCCATTTATGGGGGTAATTGGTTATCCTTCTATCTTTTGATCAATATAAAATTGACTCACAATTTTCTTTTCATCCACAATTCCTTGAGGCACCAAACAATTTTAAAATAAATTAACAACCCGAGAGTCATCCTTAAAAATATTTGAGTCTAAATTCTTCCTCATCTCTACAGCTTCATCCAATAATCCTCAAAATGAGGTTCATGCTCAAAATAATTTCCCAAAGTGTTGACCACCCATCTAATACCATAGTTAGATCTTAATTAAAATTTCTCAATATCAAACCTCTCCATTTCCTCCTCCATCAACCTAGATTTTATAATAGATGGAAAATAATACCTTCCAATCCTAATGGGAAATTAGATGTTTGTCTTGTTTCTCCCAACAATCAATTTATGAGCATGTATTAGTTGTCTTGATAATTCACACAAAGCTATCTTGTCATCTAAATACCTTTTTAATTTACATGGTTTTCCTCAAATTCACTTGCTCTAATGTATGTGAATATCCTATATTGATAAAAAATCAACCATACTCCATTATTATATTCTGGCTTCTTTTATTATTATGTATTTCTCTCATTCATGTTTGAACAAGCATATAATAGGTGTAAAGAATGCATCATTTAACAATCGTACATTTCTCTTGAAATTTATCAATTGTAATTGGGGATAAACCTCGTGTACCTTATTTTTTTGAAAGGGACATGTGGTAGAAGGTCGGGAAACATCTATGACCTAAAATATTGTAAATCATATATGTCATCATATTAAACTCAAGCTCCCTAGTACCACCGATTTTGATTTTTATAGCCAATGCTAAAAGATGATCATGAATTGAATCAGCTATGAGGGTTTCCCAATGAATGCTTCCTTTGATTTCTAAAACAATCCACATATATGGGCAGAGCCATTATTTGAATTCATTTTTTGTTTCAAAGTCATCCATTCTAGTTAGCAACCCAACTCAATCCTCTAATTCTTCAACAAACAAAGGACCTACCTAATTTGTTTGGAATCCTAGTGCTTACCTTTTTATCTACTAGTAGCCACTTGGTTTTTATAACTTTGAAATAATCTTTATTCTTGGATTCAAATTATTTTAGGGATAATTCAACACTTAGGGTTTCCATATTTTTTATCAGTGGTAATCTCATCATTATCCTAAATCTTTGGATATTAAAGTCAATACTGCCTCACCAACCCCATCTAAAACCTCCCTATTATCTAGATTATAATTCATGGCAAAAACCTTACCAATTTGTGGCAATGCACTCAAGGAGGGATAAGAATAGGTTAAGCAATATTACTATCCTTGATTGCTTCCATGAGTTCACTTTTGTCTATATTATTTAGTCTTTGTAAACAATCGCTCAAATAAGCCTTCATCAAGTTTGTGTCCATAATTTTATCCAAGTGACTGGTAACACCAAATGTGACTTGAAGACCCAATAGAAATGATTTAATTTTTATGCCCTAGCTTCTATTATCAATCTCTTTACAAATTGTGGAGCGAACAATGAAAGTAAAAAAGTAGTACAATCCTTACCGGTTTTATTTTCAAATGCCCATGTAATTCTCCTTTGATTATTATATTTTCAAGCCTTTATCTCAAAATTGATTCTCCTTGATTGATTTCACATCATTCCTGTGAAAATTCTAATAACAAGGGTATCTAAATTTTCACATGTGATAATAAAACCTCAAAGTGTTTGAATACTTTAAACAATTTTACCTTGATTTGTATAAAACACATTAATAGTGGAAACCATAAATGCATTAAATCTTGGCCATCTATCCTACCTCCCCTTTTTAAATGTGGTCCTTCCACATGGATAAATTCTATGTTACGTGGGTTCAAGGGGTATTTTTGAATTTTTGCACTACCTTTTGAAAGCATACAAGTTCACATATTTTACCCAAGCACCCACCTTTTACTTTTTTATGATCATGACACATGTTCAAATCTTGTAGGTGGCGGGAATATGGGACCTTTTGCATATCTTTCTATTTTCGTGATGGGAAAAACACTACCAAATTGACCTGAAGCTTAGCTTTTCCACTCTTTGCTTAAAAATATGCCAAGTGTCCTTGGCAGGCCTCAAAAATGTTTTTACAATTTTTCACTTTTTCAACTCAATATTACAAAAACATTAATGGCCCGATTCCCCACTCCGATTACTCTTTTACACATATACTCTTTCAGAGTGGGATCAATATCTGATCTTGTATCCTTTGACTTTGAATATTCCCATAAATATTCATCCGGCCTTGGGTCCAAGTTGGTATTTTGTGATTATCATGTAATTTTTGTAAATTTTCAAACCAATCCTATAACACCACAACCAATGGGAAATTTTCACATAATCGGCAGAGAAAATATGAAATTTGTAACGAGAGGCCAAAGCATGATATACAAGGATATTTTTAGAATATTAAACCCGATTCATGACAAAATTTTAACATGTATTTTCAATGGCAACATGATTACTACATTCCTCAACTGAAAAATAGGATTCACGACCTAAACACAGGGTTTTCATTTGCATTCAACATGATTACATCTTCAAATATACAAGTTTTACATGAGAAAACTAGTGAGAGGAAATTTTTCAAAAGCATACACTAGATAAAAGGGTAAGATCAAATTGGACACTAACAAGATAGACTTTGAAAATAAGGATTAAATCATAATTTTCAATTCATTATTAGGAGACATGGAAAATTAATAATAATATTTAAATAGATAGTGGGAGACAAGGAAAAAAATCATAATATTTACTTAATTATTAGGAGACATGGAAAAGAAGTAAGAATATTGTTGGTTGGATATTTTTAGAGACAAAATATGAGGTTCAACCACATCATGTAGGAAAAATTGCCTCCTCAAATAAGGAGAGGTACCATGTTTATTTCTAAACTAAGAACAACAAAAGGAATATTCACAATATTCACACTAAAATAATTTGGGGTGGGATCTCACCCCAAAGAGATTTTTTTATTCACTTCAAAATGAAATGTGAAAATGAGGTATAGTTATTTAAGGAGTAATAGGAGAATACTAATACGATGAATACTTGTGTTTTCTACTTGGAAAATGTAGATCCAAATTTACTTACATATGTGGAAAAAAGATAACAAAAAACATAATCCATATTCAGAGAAATGATATGAAATCCAAATGAAATGTAATGTATTGAAAGTAAGAACAACAATATTAACATCAAGAAAAATTCAATATAAATTTCAAAATGTGTCTCTTTATTCCTTTTGATAAGTAAAGATAAAATATAAATATTTCCTTTTTTAATCCAAAATTACTCCTATTCAAAACTAAAAGTCCATCCCTTGAACGTATTTAGCATTTTACATTTATAGAGAAAATGATGAGACACGAAGGGAAGTAGTTACACCTCATATTACTAATATTAAATACATATTAACATTTTTTGACTTGTTCTTGTGAAAAATTACCAAGTCAACATAATAATCCAAATTATGTCAAAACATAAAAAAACTATATGATCGATGTAAAAAGGAAAAAAATTCTTCAATTAGAATTATCCTTATCTTCTTCTTGATAAGTTTCCTTTTCACGACATAGGTGGAACTTCTAAATCATCTCTTATGCTTCTTTCTCATCTCGTCCACATGAATATTGGTTTAATACAACACATGTGCTAAATATTTTGATCAATTTCCTCAAGAGATTCTAAATTAATTTGAGGATTTTTGTCAAATTATTCAAAACATGTTGATATAAAATCAATTGATAAATTGATCAGAAATCAAAATATTTTTCTTCCTTAGAATCTTTTTCTACTGTGTTCTTGAACTTAGTAAAAATATCACTTGTAGGTAACATTTTCATATCCTCATCTAGGACTTGGAAAGATATCTTGGAAATTTTGTCACCAATGTCATTGATGGCATCAATTCCTTCTTCTCTATCCTTCTACAACTTCTCTCTATCCTCTTATAAAATTATAGCTCAAGTCAATGACATTGTAAAACTTAAGATGATTTCCCATCTCTTTGGTTACTCCTTACACTAAGGTATCTCTTAAAACCAATAATAACCAGCCTTCATGATTTTTAGAGCTGTCACTCTTAGTGTAAAATGATCACCACTGGTCCACCATGAAACTCTTCCAACACCCTTTGAATCTGATTTGTGCTAATGCATCTCAGTAGCACTCCATTCACATCTTTCTTGAACAAAAATCCATCAACAATGGCATATGGGACAGTCTGATCTGCAATATGAAGTGTCTCCTTTAGGTCTTGTTCATCTCTAGAGGGCATAGGCCTGTGCCTAGAAGTGCATAATGCCTTGGGTCCAGCAAGGAGTGGGGGCAGTATTTTCTTCTTCTTGATTGCCACTTGGCTCATGGCTATCCCTGACTATCAAAATAGCCTCTTCTTCATTGCATACTTCTTTATACTTCCCAAAACTAGCTGCTCACACAATCCTTTCCCCTTACCAACTTGGTGATCCTGATCTCAATGTCATACTCCATGACATGGGTGATCCAACCTGCCCTTTTCTCATTCAAATCCTTGTTGAGGAGGAAGTCCTTAACCCCAGCATGTGAGACCAGCAACTGGACCTTGTTGTTTGAGATTAAATGCTTGAATTTCTTCAAGCTTCTGATTACTGCAAGTACATGCTTCTCAATAAAAGAGTACCTCACCTCATATTCATCTAGGCTCTGCGGCTGAAGAAGGCAATTGGCTGCTCATCATTATCCTTGTTCTGCTGTACCAAAATGGCAGAAATAGTGTCATTACCTCCAAATGCATAGAGGATGAAATCCTTGGAGAAGTCTGGGTTGATGAGAGTTGGTGCTTGAGAGATGGCTTCTTTGATTGCTTCAAAACTCTCCTTGCCTTCTGTTGTCCACTTGAAAGCCATGCTCTTCTTTAACATTTTGGTGATGGGCTTGACAAGGGCTGTAAAATTTGGGACAAACCTCCGAACAAAGTTTATCCTTCCCAAGAAACTTTGAAGGGATTTCTTGTGACTTGGCAATGGTAGTGCTCTTATGGCTTCAACCCTCTCTAGATCAATTGCTAATCCTTCCTTGGAGACAATATGGCCAAGGAGCTTTCCTTCATGTGCAAGAAAGATGCACTTCTTAGGATTCAAAGACACTCCAAATCTCCTGAACCTCGTGAAGACTTGCCTCAAATGAGAGTGGTGGTCTGCTGCATTTTCGTAAAAAACAGTGATATCATCAAGGTAGATCAGCACCACATTGTTAATCAAACCTTTGAATGCCATGTCCATTTCCCTTTGGAAGGTAGCACCATCGTTGGATAGCCCAAATGGCATTTTCCTATATGCAAAAGTTCCCCATTTGGTTGTGAAAGCTATCTTGAATCGGTCTTATTTCTTCAAGATAATCTGATTGTAGCCTCGAGTAGCCATAAAGCGGTGAAAACCTCTCGAGCCAGCCACAACTTGCAAGATTTTCTCCATGGAAGGGAGTGGGTAATAGTCCTTGAGAGAGGCTCTATTCAAGTCTCTCTCAAGTCAACACACAATCTGATCTCTCCACTCTTCTTTCTCGATCGGAACTAAGCCGGCAACCCAACTAGAATGCTTGATTGGGAATATGATCCTCGACTCTATCAGCTTGTCCAATTCCTTCCTCATGAGAGGTTCCATGTGTGGATTGACTGGTCTTTGTTTCTGCCTTTGACAGGGCTTAGTATTTGGATCCAATTCGATGGTATCTTTGAGCTAAGTTAGGATTGAAACCTTTCAAGTCTTCATAGCTCCAAGCAAACACGTCGTGAACTCTTGACATAGCTATATGAACTCATACCTTTCTTGTTCAAATGTCATCCTTCCAATTTGCAATGGTTTGTTCTCTCTTCTACCAAGATGGATACTTGAATCCTCTCTCTTGACTCCAATGTTTTCTTTCTCCTTTCTAAACTGATCATTAGGGTTAAAAATGGACTCCAAAGTGATAAGTCCTTTGGGTATCTTGTTAGTTCTCACCTGTACCACTTGGTCATCATACTGTTGATCCAATCTTTCTTGATTCTTGATGATAACTCGCTTGTTCTTACAAGAAATGGATGATTTTCTCGGTCATTTTCAAACACTTGCCAACCGACATTGTTATCCTGCACTCAAGGCCTCACAATCACGTGGATGTTTGGTTGTACCTTGTCTTGTTGAATACTTTCCACAATGTCAAAGGTTGCCCCTACTCTGTAATCTGTCACAAGACTTGATTCTCTTTCCTAGGAATGGATTTGATGCCAAAACCCTCAAAATCTTCCATGAGGTCCCACACCCTGTTCTTGTAGCACCTCAGTAGATCATTCTTGGCAGCATGCTGTCCCTTGACTTGATTTACAATCAATTCACTGTCACCAAAGACTTGCAAGTTCTTTATTTTATTCTTTATTGCCCAATGCATCCCTTGCACCAAGGCTTCATATTCAACAATGTTATTGGAGCATGCAAACTGAAATCAAAAATCTGAATAGTACTTTACTCCTTAAGGTGAAACAAGCATGGCTCCACCTCCCGCACCTTGTCTAGTCCTTGATCCATTAAAAACAACTACCATACCTCATTGTCATCTTTGTGGTTTGGCTTGGTGATGCTAGGAATAGGCTGATTTTCTTCATGTATGCAATAGACCCCTAGCTCAGATTCTTCCACTTCTTGATAAGGATCAAATACATGTACCTTGTTTTCCCATTCATCAAGAGTTAGATCCGGGATGCTTCCAACCTTGGTGTCAGACTCATCAGTGCTTAGGTGGTCTTCTTGATCAAATGTTGAGCAATTGGCATTAATTTGACTTGGAGTGTAAGGCTCAATATGGAAGTTTGTAACATGTTTAGACCTGATTGTAGCCTTAGTTCCATACCTCATTCTAAACAGCATGTGTGACCAATCAGCAGACAAATATCCCCCAATCTTGGTTGTGAAGTCCCTTGACAAACATAGGGCAAAGAGTGGTGGAAGGTCTATGACTGATACATCTTGTAAAACAACAACATTTGGACATGCATGCAAGGTAAGACTCAAATTTCTAATTACTCCAACTATTGCTACGATGTCCCATCCACCTGCACTACCCTTTGGATGTTGTTTCGCATCAAGCCCTAGCTGATCAGCTATTTGTTTAGGCATTACCGAGCTACTTGCCCCAGAGTCTATCATGCAATTGTGCACTAGCTGATTTCCAATGATCAATGAAACATAGAAAGGAGGGGGCTTCAACATTTTACCTTGTTGTCCTCCATGATTTCCTTCAGGCGGGCAGCATTTGTAAGCACTTTATCTTGCATCTGAATTTGCTGATTCAAAGTTGGCCAGTCCTTCATGGTAGCTTGCAGCAGATCTCTTTGGCCTGGGATAGATAGAGATTACCACATTGATATATTGACGTTTGTCTTCTTCATCTGATCAATGATACTGAATGGTGATGAAGGATCTCTTTACTATCCCTTGGTTTTCACATTCACTCCTTGCATGTGGGCAGCAACAACTAGTATTTGAGTTGGCCTAGGGGTTGTTCTTGGCTGCCCTTGTGCATTTGAAATTGGATTTTTCTTGTCAATCATTTGTGGAGCCATGGAAGGTTGTGGATTGGTTGGGGATAATGGTTGTTCTTCACCCAAATTCCTCATTTTTGACCTTGTGTTGGCTGCAACACCTTGAGACACTTCCTGGTTCATGCCACAAAAATCCTCTGCTTGCCAATTTACTAATGTGGTGTCATTTGGGGCTGATTGCTGTCGGATTGTTTCTTGTTGTTGGCTGCTTCTCGATCGCCCTCACCCTCCACACCAATAGTTATCGCCATTAGTGCTTGATTCAAAGCACCATTGAAGCACATGGATTGGTTATGAGGCTCATTACATGGAAAACACAAATCATACTCCTGGGCAATGTTGTTTTGTGTTGGCACCAATGCCTTAGAGGCAGATATGGAATTTGGATTATAGGGTTGAAATGGTCTATTGGCAGGAGGCCTTGTTTGATTTATATTTGCAGCTGGATTAGGTGGTCTTTGTGGTTGGTATGGCTGCCTGTTAGGCTGAGCTTGGGGTTGATAAGAAGGTCTAAAACTTTGGGCCTGCTACCTTTTGAGAGTAACCAGCTCGTTGCCTAGGTTTTGCAATTGCTTCATGACTTCTTGAAGCTCATTTGGGGCACTTGGAGATGAAGTGGAAGCTTCATTTGAACTCTATTTCTAGGAGTGGGAGAAGGAGCCAAATTAGGTGCTTGATTGGTGTTTGGACTCTCTAAACTTGGAAACAATGGCATGGGAGGTCTAGGGGCAAGTTTACTAGCTTGGATTAAACAATTTTCAGCCCTAATGGCAATGCTATAAGCCATAGGGATAGTTATGCCTCCCATAGACTGAATCAAAATAGAAATATCAGAATTTAGAGCTTTGAGATAGTAGAGAAAAGCACATTCTATTGTTGGCCTAACTGCCACTGGAATTCTCTCCCAAGTATTTTTAAATCTGAAGTTGAAATCGGTCAGCTGCTCATTGGGAGCTCTCTTGATGGTTGTTAGCTATTCTGAAAGAGACAAGTTGTCTCCCTTTTCTCCAAATTGCTCATGAAGTGCTATACACAGCTAATTCCAATTTGTGATAGAACCAGCTCCAAGGATTCTAAACCATTGTAATGCTTTCCCCTTGAATGAAGATGCCAGTAACTTGACAACCACTTGCATCTCATTGATTTCATGGATTGCACAAAGGTTGGTAATGTCTTTAACATGATCACCTAGAGTAGTCTAATTTTCTCCAGTGAAGTACGGAATGTTCTTCAAGGCTGCAATAGGAATTGGATGTTGTGCATTGAGGGAAAGTGGGCTGCTACCTGTGAAGTTGACATAGGGGTTGTTTTGTGCCATTCTAATTGGTCTTAAAACCCTTGTTGACTGAATGAAAGGACTACTAGGTGGAGGAGTTGAGAGAGTTCTGTTTGGTGGAGATGGAGACCTTTGAATCCTTCTTCCTCTTTGCCTTCTTCTTGGAGATAGTTGCAGGTATTCAAACAACACTTCTTCTTCTCCAACTCTTGACCTTGTGGTGACTCTTCTCATGAGTTTTCAGCCCGGACTACATCGAAACCAGTTGATTCTTCCCCTGGATTCGCTAGTTATGCAAATAATAGCTCTTTTTAAGTAAGAAAATTGTAGCAAATGCACATCAACTTTGCTACAGTAAAAATGAGACCTCTAGTGTCCCACCGGGCATGCCAAAACTGTTAGTGCAAAATCACAACACCCCTGGATGTTGATCAGATTTCTAGTTTGATCATGCTAGCATCTAGTGTGATTGCACAACATGGAAACCTCTCTCCAAGTGTGGGACTTGTGAAACTGAGAGAGGAATCTCCAGATTAGAGGCTAGTTCCTCAAACTCCTCTGATTTAGATCTATATTTGCACAACTACAGAGGTTAAGATCCTAATCCTACTCTAAATTGCAAGGAGACAGGGATAGAAATGCAAAAATTGAAACTAACTAAAGATGGTGATGCACCAAAAGGAGTGGTGAATATTTTTGTCATGCAAATAGACACAAACCAAAGATTGCAACATAAAAACATACACAGATCGATAAGATATAATTTAGGATATTAAATGAAGCAAATAATACAAACAAAGGATCAAAACCCGTTCACAAAGCTTGCATTATCATTTCCAATGTCAAAACCATGCATTACAACCTCGAGAGGTATAAAACTGTTACAATATTTAAAGAGGTTTGATTCTTGCAACAATCACTTCTTTGGAGGTGAAAGAAGAATATTTCTATGCCAAAAAGTGTTGCCCCCTTTTAGAAATGAGCCAAATCTGGCTTTTACATTGCATGGGTTGAGCCCAGGAGAGAGAAAACATACAAAACGTGGGAACCCATTCCTCATTGACTGCAAATGCATTAAATCAGCATGGAGGACCTTACAAACCCATACCCTACCATTTTTGACCAAATTGGAGGAGAATGCGACCCATTCTGTATCAAATTTGGTCGCTGAAATGTCACTTCTGGCCATGAACACGTGTCAGAGCCATTTCTTAACTTTCTCTCTCTAGAATAAACCAAAGTTCAAGATTGACCTCAGAATCATGTAGAGAATTGTATAAGATTTCCAATGATATAAAGAACGTGCAAATCTAAGCTCTGGATTGAAAGATATGGCGATCTCAAGATTTAGGGCACAAAAGCAGTAAAATGGGTTTTGAAATTTTTTCCCGCACTCCGCCACCTAGATGACATGTGTCATGATCTCGGTTTGGAGGACAGGGCACGAGAGGTCATCCTTTACCTTTTAGTTTTTGGCCAAAATTTTTGCCAAATTATCTAATTCCTCCCCAAACTCTGCATTCCCTTCTCCTTAGGACACGTGTCCCCTTTTTATTGGCTCGCCAACGCTTCAAACCTTGTCCTTTGAAATTTTGGACATTTTCCCTTGTGACACGTGGCATTTCCTGATTCATCTATGGGCCTACCAGCTTTTCACATCCTCACGTCCCTTTGGCCCGGATGTCCCAAACTGCTGGGACAAATTTCTTTAATCCGCCCGATTCAGCTTCCCTATCCCTTTTTGAGGTGAAGACATGTGGCGTGATTTGATTGGCTCTCGCTCTTTCGGCTCCCAGTATCCGCCAAGATTTCTCGGCCCGACCGTCCCAAAGGTGAATGTTCTCTGCTTCAGCCAATCCGGGTGGTTCACGCCCTTCGTGTCCTCACGACCTAGATGTCCTAGCACTTGCTCTCGCATAAAGCAGCTTAGTCAATTTTGCTTTTACCTTTGGCCGGTTCGCCCTTTCGCGTCCCACGCGTCCCTATGTCCCAATCAGTCCGAGTCTTTGCAAGCAGACCGCTTGGAGGCTTTTCAGCCAATTCACACCCCGATGTCCCAACTGTCCCAAGGACCGCCGGGACTAGGACTTAGCCAATTTTCATGATTTTTTCTACCCCAAGCTTGTTTTTTACAACTTTTTCACCCTTTTTTAGAACTTGCTCTTTTCTCCTTGGACAGGAGAGTTAGAAAAAATCGAGGGGACCCTAGAAACATATTTTTTTCCTGGATAACACCAATTTTCCTAGGACTTGAGTATTCTCGATGCATGTTATCAAATTTACCTGGGGGTGAATTTTGGATAACATTCACCATTGCAGAAATTTGAGCTTCCAAGAAAGGGCTAACACTAGTATCAACGCTCTCAACCGCCTTAGCATGTAGGGTAGCCTACAAGGTGTCGCGTGGGTCCGTGAAAGTTTTTGTGACAATGATCTTCTAAATGGCATTATCAATCCTCTAATAATTCATTGAGCATGTTGAGAAGGGTGAATTTCATAGGATAATTTTGATAAGGGGGTCTTAAACCATGCATCATACTCCCACACACTTTCGCCATTTCTTGTTGGAATTTTTTTAGAGTGTTGATGCTCTTCTACTCAAATTAAAGGGTATTTAATTCTACTAGGAAGGAATTTTTTTAGTCCAAAGTGTAATCCACCACTGTATAATGGGGGTCATACTTGTAATACTAGCTATACACGTGCCCTTGTAATGTTGTTGTAAATTGACTCACCTTCCGCTCCAGGGTAGAGACCCCCTTCATGCACCATAGTAATTCACATGTGCAAATGCCTTGTAACATCCTACATACCTCTCGTAGTCTAGTAGGTGTAACGACATCTTGAAAAATATCTCATGGAGGTGACCGAGGCCCTTTCTCGCCTAACCTGTAACCTTGGTTTCCTCAAGTGTTTCCTCCACCACCGCACCCACTAGACCCACCGATCCTATTCCTCCCGACACACTAGATCCTCTAGATCTGCTAGGCCTACCAGGTCCTCCAACTCCTACACCACTAGATCCGCTTCTTGTAGTAAGAAAAACACCTAAAGTAGTCACACATAGTGTTCCCAACTTCTCACTACACTACGCGCTAATGGATTTTGATATTTCCCCACTTCCGATGTGTTTCCCACACCACTTATAATACCCAAAATTCATGTATTTACACCTTTCCCAAATATTCCTCCAAACATAAAAATGGTTTATGCAACCATGGATGTCCCAAATGAGAAGTTATATCTCCTAGGTACAGATCGGTTACTTACTCTGATACTAACTGGGTTAGAAATTCTTATCTCTTGATCTAGAAAACTAAATGCTAGGGGTTGGTCACCATGTGGGTTTAGATGCACACCGACAAATCTTATTGATTTATGTGATGAACTCTCATCATAAGATGAAGGGGTCTCTCTCTCGCACAAGCCGAGATGGGGTAGAAAGATCGCTTAGGTTCCACTTCCTCGATGTGAACTACAACTCCTTCCTTTAATGTCTTCCTCCATAAATCCATCACTCCTATAACCTCGTGTTTTCTAACCATTTCCCTTTCATGAGATTCACCATACTTGATTTGTCTCTCTTCCCTCTCCTTTTCAGCCGTAATGTCCGACATATTTCTCCACCCTAGCTTCCTCATCTAGTGCTCAAAGAATCTTAGCCACCATAGGGAGTGCCTCCAAAATTAATATAATGACCAAGATCTTCATAGCCAATGGGATATCACATAAAAACGATCCTCCGGGTTCCTTAGAACTCAAACTTAGCAATCTCTAGAAAATAATACATAGAAATGGCATATTCTAGAGTATAAGTGGTTAGTAATCATCTCCATTAATGATCAACAACATGCGTCCAATCCAGATTTGCATCCTACAACCTCTAGAAATCATCTAGCATTCACATGCCCGATCTACAAGACTAACTCAATCTGGATGGATATGTTGTAAGCCACTCATAAAATTCTATTGGAAAATAGCAAAAGAAGGTTTCATACGGCTCATGATACAGTGTGCTCTTCTACCCATCTACATGCATCAAAGTCAGGTCAAGTACTAAATCTTTGAGCAAACTCATCCTCCATGCTCTTAAACCACACTTGGAAAATTTCTAGGGTCAAGTTCTCTATCATCATGCATTAGATGTAGTCATTTCTCACAACAACTTCAAAATAGGTCTCTGAAATGGAACCAATATGTATCCATTTTTATGCCCTTATAATAATGTTTTAATCCCATATGCATCATCCTTTCACCCAAAGCAGCACCGGGTGCTCACCCGAGGCATGCGCAGTGCACCGAGACCCTCCTTTATGTGATTTTTGTGATAATACATTGCTTAAGGATAGAAACTTAGATGCAAAAGGTAAAGGACCATGTATTTATTCTCGGATGCCTAGGGTGAGTTAAAATATCAATGCATTCATTTAGAATTAAAAGAAACATCATACGGATAATGATCTGATCCATAACATAAATAAATGGTACTAGGGTTTACATCAATGAACATTATATTATTAGAACATAACCATATATTCAGATTCATCATAGTTTAGTAGCCACATTACATTCATCCGGGTCATAACACACCAATGCATCAATGTAGATAAGACTCATGCATCGAAGCCCTAGCTATGATTTCCATATTTAAAAATGCCACAAACCCATCCCCTCGGTATGTTATCACTCCTACATTCCTTTTAATGAGAACCCAATCCCTCTAGAACCTCCCATTATTTCTGCATAGTTTCGTCCTTCATTCCCTCTATGTTGATCCCTCTTCTCTCCCTTGATAGTGTGCCTCTTCTTCTACCCGAGAATCTCTATATATAGCTTTAGCATCCACTATTATGCCTTCCTTCAGAGTAGATCACTTGCCAAGTGTCCATGTGGTCCTCCAATGGAGCATGCTTACTCGATATGAGCTCTCCACTTTCTCGCAATCATGTCTTTCTATATCCCTCCATCTCATGGAATATTCCTTCTTGGTCACCAAGTCATCAAAGCTAACACCTTATCCACTCTGCATGCCCGGTCGGGTCATGCTTTTCTCATGTGATTCTTATAATGCTAAATATGGCTAAGTCATGAGACCATTTGCTTTGTCTTACACACACATTGTGGTTTCTATAAAACCCTTCTAAAACCCTTGTCCTACATGTTTTCCTCACGTGCCATTGCTCATATTGATCCAAAGGTCTGCAAGCACACACCCTTGGGTACTTAGTCAATATTCTAAGGCCCAATAAGAATGGTTATTACTAAATATTTGAAATAGTCTTGCCCCTAGTGTAGATTGTAGGGTTCGATAGAAAAATATCTTACCATGATACCAAGAACTATTTTTCATCGGGGTAATTATATTTTAGGGTATATTTTTTATTTATGTGTGTATATATATTTTTATGTTTCAGTATAGCTTGAGACTAAAATAATTTAAGATGTATGATATTGATTGGTTCTTCAATCTCTATTTCATCTTAGGTGGCTAGTGTGTAGCCTTCAAAACCATTTTGGATATAATAACATAAGTTCTCATCCACTTAGGATCAAAATTTCCTTTTTTCACATGTTCTTGAGTGGTATTCCTCTTATTCTCTTTTAAACTAGGTCACCAATCACAAAATCATGGGGTTTGATATTCTTCTTATAACTATGATGCAAATGGTATTGATATAATTTCGTGATTTAAGGCTTTTTGGATTTTTTCCTAACAAGTATAGTTTTGGAGGTGAGTGACATGGATGGATATACAAAGGAAAGGAATCTTGATCTCAATTAGAATGATGGCTTCAACTCCATAAATAAGGGAATAGGTAGTTTCCCCATAGGTGTACAGATGGAGGTACAATTACCCCAAAGAGTGGGATATATTTATAAATTCCAACATCTAATTGAGATATCCATAATCATTTTTGAGGATACAGATAAGGGTTTTTATCGAAGGCTTCTATTTGGTCATTACCTTGAAGGTAAAAATGGTGGAAAACTTAGTTTTAATATGGAATTGATTAGAGAGGGCCTTGACTTTATTATTTTTAAAGGACTTTCCATTATTAGCTATGAGCTCTTATGGAATCCCATAGTGATATATGATATGGTTAAGGATGAATTTGGAGATTTGTTTTCTATTGACATAGGTAAGGGGCATAACATCTACTTATTTAGTGAAATTATCAATATCGTTAATGATGTGTTTGTGGCCATTAGAGGAAGTGTAGTTGATTCAACCTATGAGATAAAGCCCCATTGAGAGAAGTACCAAGGAGTATTAATGGGTTGTAATGCTTGTGAAGGTATATGAATAAGGTTACTATGTTTTTGAGAGGGGGCATACTTATGGATAAATTGACAAGAGTTAGCTTCCATGGCGAGTGAATAGTAAGCAACACAAAGTGAATTCTTAGAAAGGACTATTATACTAGTATGTACACTGTAGATACCAACGTGTACTTCCTACATAGTGAGGATCACTTATTTTGATTTTAAACATTGTAATAGGGTCCCATCGTATCCCATACAATAGAGGATTTTTCCAAGGATAGTGTAACAAAAAGTGCATTAAATGAAGGATTAGTGTTGGTTATGGGAGAGGTTAGATGGAATGGTATGGTCATGGAGATACATGTAAATTTCTTGGTACTAGGGAGAAGTGAGACCAACAAAACACATCATAGAGGAATAAGGTACATCATAGGCTATAATTTATAGGTGCTCAACCAAGAATTGATACTTTTCATTTTGATCTAGTATGTCCAACAAAGAACCAATGGTTTACATGGCATATGTTGACTTCTTGTGCATATAGATGAAATTCTCAAAGGTGATTGTGATGAATTAGATTTTAATACTATCAATCATTTTATTGTAAGGTATACATTTTTCATCCTTAACATTGTAATCACCATTGGCTGGTTTAATGATAATTTGAGAATCAAGAAATATTCTTAGATGTTGTATATCCCATTATATAGCCAATTTAAGTCCTAATATAAATGCCTCATATGTTGTAATGATTTTTATGCATGGGAATCCAATGTGAAAATATTTGGGGATGAAGTCACCAATTTTTTTGATGAGGAGAATGTTTTCCCCTTATCCATGTGTAGTAAAGGATCCATAAATATAGAGTTTCCATTTGAATGATTTTTTTATTTTCATAATGGATTCATTAGTAAATTTCATACTCAAAGGTTTCATTCCTAGTAATGGTGCTTCATATAACTGGTTTGAAATAACTTTTCCCTTGATGGATTTCTTATTTACATATTCAATGTCAAATTCACTTAACATAACTACCTAGTTATCCATTCTTTATGTGAGGGATGGTTTGGATAGAATATATTTTAGGAGATCAACTTTGAATATGAGATTTATTTTATGATTAAGTAGATAATTCCTAATCTTTTAAAAAGAGAAGGAAATGGCTAAACATTCCTTTTAAATTTTACTATAGTATATGTCATAAAAGATTAATGTGAGATTGAGATAGTAGATATCTCTTTCCTTTCCTTGAGAGTTTTGTTAAGTGAGGATCACTCCAATGGAAACTTGTGTTGCTGAGATATACAAAAGAAGGATCTCCCAGAGTAGGAGGGAACAACACTGGTCTATTTTCCAAATAATTTTCTAGAATATCAAAGACATGTTGAGATTATGCAATCCATTGGAATGTTATGTTCTTCTTGAGAAAATTTGTAAACATATGACACTTATCAGAAAATTGGGATATGAACCTATATATGGATTGATCTTTCCTTGATACTACAAAGTTAAAATATATTTGGAGGAGGCATGTTTTTGATAGTAGTGACCTTATATGGGTCAACATCAATGCCTCATCAAGACATGTTGAAACCCATAAGTTTAGTGGATGTCACGCTAAATACATACTTTTTTGGATTTAGTCACACCTTATATTATCATGGGAATTCAAATATTTTTCATATAACTACAAGGTGACCTTATCTAGTTCATGACTTGCCTAATATTTCATCTACATAGTCTTCGACAATATCATGGAGCATATAGTGAAAAATGACAGTCATATCTTTTTATATGTGGCATCACCATTCTTGAGGCCAAATGGCATGAATAGATAGTAAAATGTTCCCAAGGTGTAATGAAGGTAGTTTTTTACTGATCTTTGAGTGTAATTTTAATTTTATTGTATCCCAAAATCCATTCATAAGATAAAACATTACATTCCCTACAAGTGGAATTAACTATCATGTCAATATTGGACAAGGGAAAGTCATCCTTAGGAAAATCCTTGTTGAGATCTATAAATTTTATAAAAAATTTATGCTTTATTTATTTTTCTGAAAAAGGAAAATGTTGTAAATCCATTCCGGTAGTTAATTTGATGGATGAAGCCAACATCCAATATCTTTTGTAGTTCTTCCTTAACTAGTAGGGCAACTTTGATATGTATTTTACTTAGTTTTTGCTTAACTAGTGTGCCATATTTATGTACAACCAAGTGATGGAGTACTAGGGACATGTCCAACCTAGCCATATCATAATAGGTCCAAGTAAAAACATATGAAAATTTCATGGAGTGTGATAAAAAATTTCGTTCTCGAGCACTAAGAGTACCCCGAGCTAAATGGTTTTAGATTATCTTCTATACCAATATCAACCTCAATAGTATCCTCTATTAAACTTTTTGATCCATATTCCATGTGAGAAGGAGTAGGAGGGAGGTTGATGTCCTCATTTTCTATGTCCACAGATAGAGGTTTTCACCATCATAACTTTATTTTCTCAAATTTTTTGATTTTTTATGTTTGGTAATGACTCGGAGAGGTTTTCATTACAAGATGATAATTTTTAATTTTTTATTATTATTTAATTTATATGACTATATACCATAACCTCTTCTATGAAGTAGGATATAAATTTTAATGCAATCTCAAATATTTTTTTATGATCCCCTAGTAGGAAACCTGCCTAGAGCTCCCATGAAGTCATTGATGGCATCATCATTCTAAAATACATATAATGGTATGTGGTTTCGTTATTCCCATTAAATGAGTGTGGGATGTTACAAGTATAAGATGATGGTGAGGATAGAGGATTCATGGTATAGGTTAGTAGTTACAAAATACTTGTCAAGGAAATAATAAGTTCCTAGTTTGATTTCATAAGAAGAGTCCTCATTTTTACAAGTAACATCATCGATACGAATGGATATACAACCAGATAGTTTGTGTCTTATATCATAGCATGAAGGGTTTTAGAGATGGAGATGGGTTTAAGTAAGCCTTGTTTGGTGGTGCCCTTCCTTTTCCTTTATAACCCATAGATGTCATTATTTTAATACCTTTAGGGTATTCATTTGAGCCGTAATAAGAGGAAAATTCATCGATATATAACCAAGATCCTTGAGAACCATAAAATTTTTCATTCTCCATAAGTACACTCTCGAGGAAATTGAGTCACCAAGCTGATAAGGAACTATATATTTTGGCTTAAATATGGTCGTTCTACCATAGTTATGTGGTGAGAGTGGTAGGTTTTCTCGTATGGAAGTATTTTTACTTTTTTATTCACCGATACTAATATTGATGATTTTAACATGAGTATTTGGTGGGTGATTAGATGTGGAAGGAAGGTCATCCAGGTGAATGTGGTAAGATAATGGAGATAGAAATTCTTGGTCATTTTTCAGAGATGGTACATGATTGTATTTTTGGATATGGGGTGTGTAATATGCTTCAAGATTGAAAGGGGTGAAGATCACCACACCTTGACCTCTTTCCCATCATGTAGGAATTTGATACATTGATAACAGAGAGGGGATGAATTGTATAACATGAATCCATGGGCTACCAAGGAGTAGGTTGCAAGGTAGGACACTATTAATGACATGTAATAGGGTTAAACATGTGATAGGCCCAATTATAATTAATAAGGTGATTTATCATGTTGATCTAAATTATACATTTTTATATGCCTTTATAGTCATAAAGGTGTATGTCATTAATGAATCCTTAGATTTTCCTAAATGATTAATGAGTTGTAGAATACAAATATTAAGACCAAAACTATTGTCTATGAGAAACCTTTTAATTTTTGATTTAATGACAAATACTTTAATGTATAGTGGGAAATTTTCATAGGAACGGGTAGGTGGGATGTTAGTGGGGGTAAAAGTGATGTTATTATTTGAAGATAAGTTTCTATCATGGCTTATAACTATATAGGGTTGGTATTATTTGGAAATTTTGAGCTTTAGAGGACATAATGGAGGATATATTTATATATTATAGAGATTTTAAGAAGGTGCAAATTGGATATTTGTGTGGAATTTTTCTTGTGTGGAATATTGGCCATTGATAGTAGGTGTTGGAGCTATTATGACATTAATAGGGTATAGTCGAGTTATGACAACACAATTAATAGATCTTATTTTTATTGTGGTGACATGGTTATGAGTGGGAAGAATATAACTAATTAGGTTAGATAAATCTAGATGTTTTGTACTAACTGATTGAGATATTTGAACCTTTTTAGGTAGTGGATTAGCTTGATCATGTTTAGGAAAAGGGTTATTGTAGATCCCAAGTTTTTTGTTTGAGGATTTATGAGGGATGTTTCTCAATACCAATATCTCCATGATCAATTAAATCTTAAATAGATATTTTCAATGTTAAACATATATATGTTGAGTGACCCTTGACATGATGGAAAGCATGGTATTTATTTTCTCAATACCAAGTAGGTTTCGCTCAGCTTTTTCAAGTGGTTTCATGATGGAAAATACCATCAAAACTACATATTTGGAGTTAGTAACACCATCTCTGACTACACTCTCTGTTGTTGAGAAATTTCATATTCTCAAAGGGTTTATACTCTTGGTGATGATCATGAGGGTAAAAATTTATTATTCCTTCAACAATATCTACTTTCTTGATATGTGTGCCTTTTTCAATGAATTCCTCAAAGGAGGTAACACAATGCATTTATAAATGAAATTTAATTTCTTCATTCAAGTTAGTGATAGAAAAATGCTAATGATTTTTTTCAAGGAGGGTGCAAGATAATCTTGTAAGACCTTGTCACCTTTGTAAGAATGCAGAAAATATTTTATTTATTTTTCATTTATCATTGCAAAGATCCATTATAGTGACTTTTAAATTGACATTAAAATAAAAATGTTGCATAAACTTCTCACATAGGTCTAGGAAATTAGTGACACATACTTTGGGTAGGTGTAGGAACCATTCCAAATATTTTCCACATAAACCGTGTGGAAAAAGTTTGATTTAGTAGTTTTACTTGTAAGAGACCTCTTGGCCTCACATAGGTCACCTTTTCCCTTATACTTCTTAAATTTGGGTAACTCAAATTATGATGGAATGGTTACTCATAACATATCTAGGTCAATAGGATATGGAAAAATCTCCTCAAAATTGTAACACTTGTGATGGATTCTTAATTTAGTTTGTAAGACTTGAAGGAAATCCTCCATGGCCTACCATTCTTGAGCGAGAAGGGTTGTCATGAATTAAATATAGATGTGGTGGATAAAATTTTGGGTCTATTCAATTTAGGGACCTATTCATAGTCTTTTGGATTGTTTAGTGGGGGTTCGTACATCTCCTAATAAAATTTCAAAGTAAAGGTAACCAACTATAAGTTTAATTGTAGAATTTGATTATGGAGTGTGTGATTTTGATCATGTAATGAGGTTTATGGTAATGTCATGAATTTTTCTTTCTCATTAGCATTTTTTTGTGTTTGGGATTTTCATTAGTCAACTTAGGAGGACGTTGACTTATAGAAGGTGGTAGTTTTGTGTGGCCAATGAGGTTTCCTAATTTTTCATGGTTGAAATCAAAAGTTTCATACCTAGATCTATAAGTTTTCAAGGATCTGATCACAATTTTGATAAATAAAGTGATATATTTTTACATGGTCTAGGCATGTGAACATTTTAGGGTTGTTATAATCACTTTGATCAGCTATGTTACCATAATCATTGTGGTTTTTGATAATTCAAAAATGTGACCAAATTTATCATCAAAAGGGTTTCTCCCTTCCTCATCTTATTTTGAGTAACGCCTAGTCTTGGGTGCCATGATATTTTTGGTTTTTGCTTTGTTTTTTAAATAAATCCTCTATACACACCCATCCACATAATTCTCCACATATCAGACCCCATAAATTCTCCACTATATCCTACTATCTAATTAAATATTCTTATTTATTTTCCATGTATCCCACTATCTAATTAAATATTCTTACTTATTTTCCATGTCTCTCACTATCTAATTAAATATTTTGATTTATTTTCCATGTCTCTCACTATCTTAATAATTATTCTTATTTATTTTCCATTTCTTCCACTATCTAAATAAATATTATTATTTATTTTCCATGTCTCCCACTATTGAATTTAAAATTTTCAATTAATCCTCATTTTCAAAGTTCATCCATTATCCACAAATATTGATTAATTAAGTTACCTTAATTAATAAAATTTTGAGCAACTATAAATAGAACCTTACACCTCCTCCTCATGATCATCATGACCTAAGAGAGCATCCATTACTCTCATTTGTCCTCAAAGTTCTTCATGTTAAAGTTCTAGTATTTAGTACCCTCGTAATGTCCAGTATGAGCCCATAATCTTATTTTTTCTTGAATCATCTCTCTTCCCCATTGAGTAAAATGAAAATATATATTGTTTTATTGATTGTGCATCACATATTTACCAAATTTGAGAACCTACATCATTTCCATATTTTAGATCATCCAAATCCATATCTTGATGTAAGGTGTATAGTGAAGTTTAAGAGGTAATATTATTATGTTTTCACGTGTGTTTATTTGTGTTACTTTTTGTATTTTTATATACACATATATAGAAGGCAAATAGTATCCAACATATAAGACTCTTTGGATAGTTCGAGTGCTAAGTAGTGACCTCTTAAGGGTTCATCATCGAAATATCTCAAAACAACATGAATTTCATCCTCTCTTATGCACTTGCACAAATAAGTAACAACCATATTTGAATGACTTTACTTTTACCCAAATTAACATTGAATTTTCCTTTATGAGGTGCCTTTTATGTTTAGAAGTGCAATAGGATGGAAAATTCCTTGAAGTAATATAATCAGGCATTTTAGTGAACCATGGTGATGTAAAAGATATAGCAAACAAGTGTTCATTTGGGAATTCATCCTCTATTGGTTCATTTTTACCTCTAGTTTTTATTTTTGACAAGAAATGTGTAAAAACATTAGATCTTCCTATTTTATCAATTATTGTCACATTGAATTCTTATAGGAGAAATAACCACCTATTCACTCATCACTTACCAATGACTTGTTCTTCAAATAAATTATATCGAATAGTCTATATATAGAATCACTTTGTAACTAGTAATGTAATGGTGAAATTTTTTTATTGCATATACTATAGCAAGGAATTGTTTCTCATTTTTTTGTATAGTTTCTTCCATAGGTGTTAATTTCTATCTAAATGTAGTAAATAACATGCATGGTTTATCATTATTATTTTTATCCAAGTATAGTTCTTATTGCTTCATTAGATGCATCTATTTGGATGTAGAAAGGAAGATTCCAATTAGATCCCTAAAAAAATTAGTAGAAGTTATTTTTTCTTAAATGGCCTCAAAATATGTTGAGTATCATAAGTTCACAAAAATTTAGAGTCTTCTGTGAGAAAGTAAGATATAGGTGTTGGAATTTGTTTGATCGCATAAATTTTTAGGGTCTACTTTGATTCCTTATTTTGAATTATTTTCTAATTCTACCATAATTAACTAATTTGTATGATTGAGAGATAATTTGTGCTTTTCACTAGTCAACACTTAATATATATTAGTCAATGATTCTTCAACATTTCAACGCATTCATTTGCTAAATCTATAAATATGGCCAACATTGCTCTTTGAAAGGTTTCAAGTCCATTACATGGTCCAAAGGGTAGGAATTTGTACATAAACGTTTCCCAAGGGAAAGTAAAGGTAGATTTATCTTGATCCTCGAGTGCCACTTGTATATAGTTGTATCCTCTAAATCCATCTAAAAAGGAAAAGTATTCCTTCCCTACCAAATTATCCAGAAATTAGTCAATAAAGGATAGAGGAAAGTAATATTTCCATGTGGCTTTGTTCAGTTCCTTGTATTCTATGAAAAATCTCCATTTTCCATTTTTCTTAGGAAAAATAAATAGAGGATACACTCATTGGATATATAAGATAGGGTATATAAAACCTACTTATGATCACTTCTCTATCTCAAAGTGTTGATAATATCATTGAGTGTTAGGTTTATTCTCCTTTGGGGTTGTCTCACTAGTTTTACATTATCCATGTAAATATGGTGAGTACATACATCGGGTAAATCCCTCTCACGTGAGTGTATTCCCAAGAAAATGATTTTAAATGGGAGCTCAAGATTGCAAATATTCTTATCTCATCTATATCCATTAACCAACTATTAATGTTTAATTATTTACCTAGTTAAATTTCAACTTGCTTAGTCCATGAGAAGTTTGAAATTAATAAGCGGTATTAACCCATCAATTAATTTAATGGGCAGATATGGGGTGTAATTTATTAAAAACGGTTATGTCTTCACTAGAATTTTCTTCCTCAAATTCATGGTAAGTGAAAAGAGAGGAGGACACAGTCCAAATTCTTATATCATCTTCCTCCTCATGATATTTTCTCAACTCGTTTGCATGTCTCTCGAACTCGTGATTAATTTTAGGAAAAAATCTTCCCCAAATGTCATTTTCACTAAGATCGTCCACCCATACAAAGTTTTCTCGGACTTGGCATGTGAGTATGAAGACATGTTTTTACATTTAGTCCATTTGAAATTGTAGTAACTCAATCTTGGTAATTTTCACTTTGGAAACTCTTGATTTGACTATGCACTCTTATTATTATAAGTACAACGAATCCATTCCCACTTAGTATTTTTTGAGGTCTGTTGTTTAGACTTTTTATCCTTACAAAATAACATGTTGACACATTTATAGAATAAAATGCAAAAAATCAATAGAAAAACATTAATTTATCAGCTCCTAAATTTATTTGGCATATTTTGTACTTAAACTTAGGGTCATATAGTTTGTTCAAGAATTTATATCCAGTCATGACCCATTTGTACGGTCTTGGATGGATATGTCTTCCAACTACACTTTCAAATTAATATCTTTTTTTAGGTCTTATACTTCATCTATATCATCTTTTATTAGTAATTTATGTATTCATAAAGTCACACACTTACTATTACATTTATACCATCAAGTATGTTATTTTAGAGATGGGTCTCGCATATGAAAAGTATTAACTAATGACCTATCCCCTAGTCTTGTCATCAGTTAGTCATTCATCATCGGCATTTGTCTTTCATAGTCGTCGATTATTTACATACTTCTGGTAGTCTCTTAGGGAGTATCAAATGTCATTATTTGGTCATTTTTCATCTCTAGTCTCTAACTAGGGCACCTAGAAAGGTATCGGGGTTCCCATTAGCACCTAAGTCCTCTTTTAGGTGCCCTTGTCCCTGATGTCACTTTATTCTCAATTAGAGTATTGAGGTTGGTCTTTATGGTTTTTTGTCTTATTCCCCTAGGTGCTAGTCATTATGTCATGTCATTAGTGTCAAAATTTGAACAAGAGATCCCTATATAAACATAACATACTCACTATTTTAAGGGCATACTATCTACTATCAAGATCTAGACATCTATTAAGGCAAAGGACTGCATTTTGGCATAATTTACATATGCATAACATAAGCATAGGGGGAAAGGATTTTATTCATTCTATTCCATCCAAAATTTTCATTTTTACATCTAGTTATTTCCCCCTACTTCTATGTCATTGAAGCTAAGGCACCCTATGCACACAATTACACACACAAGAACATAGAACTACATTGGGTATTGAATGTAGTGAAATACTTAGTTGCAAGCACACCATTGTGGTATCTAAGGTCAATCCGATCCATTCATATGCATATTTTTTTAGGGATTTAACACTTTGTATGGGGTTTTGCAGGTAGATCTTCATATCAAATTTATGATGACATAATAAAACATATTTCGGTAACTATGTGACAAAGATAAATACACTTTGTGAATACCTAGTGACACTATCAAATTCAGATCTTTAGCATTTCTACAAACTAGAGTGCCCAAAGTATAGACCATGGCACCCACAGTGCTCCAATCCTCTCCCGGAGCCTCGGTCTAGTCAAATCTTTAGTTACTGACAATTTCTGGGTAACACCTTTAAATTCTATCATGTCCACAATTTGACTTGTTCAAGTCCAACACACAATGAGGTAATTCATTTTCAAGTTAGTACCTTATCCCTCTTATTTTCATTATTTCATTTCACTTAAATATCAAATAAAATATTTAACATAAGTATTTCAGTTTACATCATTTATTGCATATCTAAACCTAATTAGATTAACTTAAAATATAGATTTTAATTTCAATATTTTAGTTAATCATTTTGGTGAACCTGCATTTTTGAATAGATTTCCCTAGGATCCAATCAAACCCTAATGGCTAAAGATAGCTCATCTTATTTTCCCATCATGTCTCATTTTAGTGTTAACCCTATCTATGATGAGGTTGCCATAGCTGAGCTCAAAGATCTATATAGTACTCATGTTACTACACCCAATCATATCAAACAACAACTTTTAGATTGCCAACAATATGTGCCTACTCATTTTAAGGATTCCCATAGGCATTATAATATTGAGGATCCAATATCCTTTACTCATTGTTATATTACTACTTGTGATCCTCCTGATATTTCATAGGAGACTTTATATGATTCTCTTATTGATTACTTACTTGGTATTGACAATCACTCACATGTGCATAATGATTCCTCTTCTACTCTAACTACTAATATAGTTCCTTCTCATTATTCTACTCTTTCTAGCATTTCTTCTCATGATACATCTACGACTAGTTTACATACTCCTCCACACTATGTTAATGATCCTATTGATAGCATTATTAGTGACATTCTCATCTTTGAGGCTCTATGATGATGATGAGGTGGTTAATAGCCATAGTTCTCCTTCTTTCCACACTACTGAATGTGACTCGCCTTCTCTATTATTGTCTTCTCCTGAGATTGCATCTAGTGATGTTCATGACTCACCACCATCTATCACTCCTACGTCTCCTACTTATTCATCTCCTTTCGGTGCATCATCTACTCATCCTAGTCCATATTCTCTTATAGATGTGTATCCATCCGTCTCCTCATCTATTAAGGATGTTTCTGATGTTAGTCCTATTATTTCTATAGATGTTCCATCTATATCACCTACTATAGCTTCCTCAGCACCTACTACTAGTGTGCCTTTAGCATTAGAATCTCCCTCATCACCTTTGGATATTCCTATGATCACTCACAATGGAAAATTACAACTTCTTAATACATTATTGCCATCTTCCACCATTACTTCACAAGATATCCTATCTCTCATGCATGTTGTAGGTTAGTTATAATCTTAGGTTTAGTCCCTCACTTTAGAAAGTAGGGCTTACTATGATTCCATTGATAATAATTCCTTACATGGTAACCTTGTCCCTAAGAATATTCACAACTTTTCATTCCCTCATGAATTCATTATGCCTACTTTCACATGTTTTAATAGTACTGGTGAACCTCATTCTCATCTTTTACTTTATTGCATGTTTGTGGCCTCCTATTCTTGTGATTTCTTATTTCTTAAGTCATTTCACTACAATATTAAAATGAGGAATTATAATGGTACACTCATCTTCCCTTTGTATCCATTATTACTTTCTATGACATGGAGGATGTTTTCCTTTATCAGTTTATAAATAAATTTTTTCCTAAAGTTAGCTATGACCACTTACTTTACATCAAGGCTCCTCTAAACATATCAAGGTTTATATTTTATGATTTAATGATTGTATGCATCAATTAGTATTCCAACCTATAGATCTTGAGAATAAATTCATATTTTTCATGGTCTAATTCCTCCACTCAAGAAAATATTACAATATGATACATGTGAGTCTTTCATTCTTCTATGTTACAAAGTTATTGACCTAGAACAAGATCTTCTCTCAAGAAAACATCATAAATCCTTCATACACCTCTATGGCTATTGCCTCATCTAGTTCTCCACCATTTCCTCTAGTTGAGAATCCTACACAATCTCCACCTTTTCCTCATAAGAAAAGAAAACAATCTCAACCCACTCCACCACAAAATCATACTCCTTCTCCACCTTCGCAACAAGATACTCCTCCTACCACTCCACCTTGGTCATGTGTGCTTCTACATATATCTCATCACACTTGACCATATGATGTGCATCGTGTTTTACTTATAAGTGATTAATTCACCTTTTGTCTAACTAGTACCATCTACAACACCAATTACAGTGGTAGCATGACAAAAATTATTGTAACTATCATAGAATAAATGGCCATAGGGATATTGATTGTCTTGCCTTTCATTATCGATTACAACAACTAAAGGATAAGGGAATAATATTCTTTGGCTCTCACTCATGTGAGTGATCCATCTCTCATCTACCACAACATAGGGTTTCTACTATAGTTGAGTCACCTCCTACATTCGGTTACTCGGTCTATAGTACATTCACCACGCTTTGTTAATCATGCCCACTATCCACCATGTTCATACATCATTGCATCATTACATCCATTACATCCACTTCATCCATCCCATTCATCAAATTCATGCTATCTCTTGTGTCATGTTGATACTTCACATTGGATTCCATAGCACTCCACTCTTGCATCCCACAAAATCTCCATATGACATTCAGTTTGGTTTGTACACTCATGTTGCTTCCATTCCACATGATTCCACTACTTCATACCACCTTGGTCTTTGGTAAGTGATTACTATCACATTACCTCCCGATGGAGCACTTTCGATCTTACGGTTCTTAAATGGTTGTTGAGGGTTTTCTTTAAGATCTTTTCATCACACACTTTATCATTAATCTAGCACACCCCAATCACTTCCCAATGATGCACTCTTTCTTTTCATGGTTCATTCTTAACTGTTGAGGGATCTTAACTAAATTAACCTAATCATTTATATGTTGGGGGCATCGCTAATTATCCCCCAAAATTCATCTCACTAAAATATTACAATTATGTTACATTATTACCATACACATTCATCACAACATGTTAGTTTGATCATCATATATCATCTCTTTTCACATTCATTATACTATCATCATTATACTATGTGTTACAATATTCCATTTAATAAACATTTCACTTAGCTCATCACTCACTTTACATATGTTAGCTATTACACATTCTATTTTGTCATCATTGCATGAATATTACATCAATAAACACTAAAAATATACAAACACATCACATACATTCCAACAATAATCACCAAGTCATGCACCATTGATCAAAATACAACATCCATACATAGAGAAATAGAATCATCATATAGAAATCCCTCATGTCCATACCTAGGTAGAAAATACAACCATAATTAAGGGGAAACTCCCTACATCATATATAAACATGATAATCAAACCTCATCATCACTATCGCTCTCGGGTACTATGAGAGCCCTAGAACTAGAGACCTCACCACTCACTCTACGTCATTGTTTGCAGTATGATATCTCTCCACTTTCATGCAAAATAAGTTATTCTTTGTCGATTTCTCTACAAACCGATTGAATGATGTAAATAAATAAATTGTATAAATGTATCTTGTGTTAAAGGACCACCACCCAATGCCTCACAGGGCTTGTTGAGTCTCCTCATGTGCCTCGTTCCTCTTAGATAGAAATTTAGTACATGTCATTGTTACTACAGCCACTGGCTCAAATAAATGGGCATGCTCACCCGCGATCTCATCCACTCACTCAAGTATGCCTCCACCAAGAATAAAGGTCGATGCATTCTATGTCAAGGTTTAGATTGATGTGTTGACTATCAAGGACCAATAACCATCACCTACATCACAAATACCACACCATATTAGATAACCATTACTAAAATGTAATCCAAAAAAACATACATAATATAGATATATGTAGATACCTACACTTTTTTATAGTTGTTGTTATAGGGTCGGGAATTTACTTCCCCTTTTCCTCCCCCTCCTCCATGTGGTAACCTTGTTGGACCTGCAAATAATGGAAATAATGATAACCATTGATGTTCCACCCACCATGCGTGTGGTACTCCTTTGTTCTACTGGCATCATTTACATCTACCACCTTTATCACCGCATCTACCTCATCCAGGACTAGGTGGTGTTAGTTTCTCTGTTGTGGACCCTAGTTTGGCACCACCATCCTCAAAGCCCTAATAGCTCTTAATAATATATATGGCTCTAGGGGCACATCCCGATCCATACCAAACTAAATCAATACCCTCTCCACCTATAATAGCTTGACCACACCTAGAAACATATATTCAAACCACATAGTCCTCTAAACACACTACAAATATATAACATCCTTGGCCAACCCTTCGTAATCACGGTATGGTCTCCATGTGACTACCTTAGGACCCATCCTATCTAGTAGTGCCTTATAGGTATTTATATCCATCCTACACCCATGAATATGAATCAATCTCCTTGCATATATCTCGGTCTAGCCCATTCTTATCGTGGGCCTCCAACTAGCCTCAACACCACTATGTGCTCATACACCCACACATGTAATAGCATATTAGATCCTATCTCCCCTCCATGATCATCATGAGTAAATCGGTATAGGTCTCTGTATATGTGGGATAACACACATCGAGCCCACACATATCTAGTGATATCCTCCTCTGTATGTTGGGATATGTCATGGATCTTATATATGATGCCCACACAACCTCCCTCCACCATTATAGATGAAGCAATAACAACCGCTATGACCTTTCACAAGTAAAAAAAAGTAGACCTCGGGATAACATCTAGACTAATATGGGCCTCGGAAAGTACTCGAGTCCCAAAAATATCACCTAGGGGCTCACATCTACTTCTCTATATTCTCCATTGGCATCACTTGTACCCTCTCACAAACAATAGGAAACTATAATATATGATACACATCCTTCAACGTAACATTCATCTCGCCTCGTAGATAACTAGAATGTACATGTATCTATGTACCATCTATCGATCTGCAGGTGAACATAGTCATATCATGGGGCATATACCCCATCTAAGCTATGTTTCATAGGCCTGCATGGTCCATAGCATCCCAATCATCATCTGAAAAACCCAATCCAATCAACATACTCAAATAACACCCACCGTGGAACTCCCTTTAGTGAATATCCCTATGCACACAAAATTATGATGATAAACACAACATTAGAATGATATACAACTCTAAATAACCTCTCTTATCACAATCTTAAATATTAAAAATCTCATATCTTATCATTCTAGGAAAAATGCACACATTCTTGATCAGCGCACCTAGGAGTAGGACACTAGCACCCAGATCTAGGTGCTCCTATCCCAAAGGTCACTAGTGCCCTTATTGCTATTGTTCAAGTCTAAAATTATGAGAAAATTAAAATTCTCAAAATCATATAAAATCACTAAAAATGAATGCTACACCATACACTTTTTGAAAAAAAATATAATTACTAACTCTGCGGTCATGCATGATGCTACGATAGACACCGCCCTCTCAAACAAACTAAGATGCATTGTTCTCACTTATGGTATTTTCACTTGCTTCATGTTCAATATCACAACTTTGCAAACAACAAATGAAGTGACTAAACACTTTTTTACTTCACTACTTCACCCAATTGTGCCATTATTTCACACTTATTCACCCAACTAATACACACCACACCATTTTTATCATACTTTTAGCGTTTACTCTAATTTACATCCCATTTGTGGCATTATTTCTAGAATCATACCTACCACTTTGTATTGAACACATTATGCATATATTATCCCCCTTTCCTTTGTCTTCCATCACAATTTCTACACGTTTTTGCAATTTCTATCACTTTCTATTTACTTTGGGCTTAATTTTGGCTTAGCATTCATTCTCATCACTTCCCCTTCCACTAAACAAAAGGACATATCTTTAGGGTCATCCTATAATTCCCATTATATAATCATGCATTTAGAACAATACCAATGTGACAATTCCAAAACAATTATTAGTTATAAAATATATCATGAAATATCCAAGATATTTTATAATACAACATCATATGGTTAGAATCACAAAATCCATATAAGATAGTATTTTCATTCTTATTATAATGTAACCCATAATTGATTGTTCCTTTCAAATATCTAAAAATTCTTTTTGCAAGATTCGAATGATCTCTAAAAAGGTTCTGCATAAACCTTGAAGTAATTCCTTTTGTATAGGAAATATCTGATCTAGTTATAGTTATATCAAACCATCAACTGACAACATATATAAAATTGAATCAACCATTTTCATATGCGAGATATATGATCAATATTTATTCCAACTTCCATTTAAGTAGAAAATGGTTTATAATCAATCATAAGAAACTTTTTCAATATAATGGTTGCATATCGTGTTTTGAAAAATAACAATAGAACAATATACAATTATACAAATAACATGATGTGAGAGACATAACTCATTCATTTCAAAGTACTACTTCAATTTCTCTTTAATCCTATGAATTAAATCAGAATTGTCACTGAGACATAATCAAATCAACATATATACATTTAATGATAATATGCAAACGTTATTGTTTAATGAATATATCATTGTTAGAAGAACAATTAACAAAACCTAATAGTTTAAAGAAGGAAACAATTTTCGCATACCAAGCTCTAAGAGCTTGTTTTAAACCATACAAGGATTTCTCAACTTACAAACATAGTTTTCTTTACCAGTTTCTTCAAATCCTTTAGGTTGAAACATGTAAAGTTCTTCTTTTAAATCACAATTCAAAAAAATATTTTTCTTATCCATTTGGTGGATTTCCCACCCAAATTGAGCAACAATTACAAATAAGGCCCTAACAATACTCATTTTAGCTATAAGAAATGTCTCAACATAATCAATACCAAGTTTCTGAGTGAAATAAGTCTAGCTTTATGTTTGTTAATACCACCATCACCATTATAATTTACTTTGTATATCCACCTAGACCCTATAATACTTCATGACTCAGGTTCATACAAGGTAATTAATGCATGGTGCATATGATGAGAGTTTTGGTCATTTTCCTAAGGATAATAGGATTTGAGTTTTCTAAGATAGATTGAGCCCAATTTAATTTATTGTCTAAGAAGATAAGAGTTTTAGAAACATCTATAGCATCAAAACATCATCATGACCATTTACTAAATCAAAATCAAAACCATCATTTAGAAACATTTAATGAAGTAACTTCAAGAGAAGAAGACAACATATGTAAACCTTTCACTAGACTATATCTATACATTTCATATAAGCTTTGATAATTAACATGTCCTAACCTTTCATGCCATAGTTTTGAATTATTCAAACTATGAGATATAAAAAGAGATGCAGAAGAGAAATCATCAAAAATATATAGATCATTTCTTTGAATTCCTTTAAATATTATACTCTCATTACTATCCTTGATATACCAAGTATCCTTCATGCATGGATTCTAGTTGTGTCCATACCTCTTTCAAATGTTCGATATTACCAATGTGTAGAAGGTACTCATTGTTCACATTGCATAGAAAGAGCATCTTACATTCATTGTAAGAATGCATTCATATTATCTACAGTTGCTTGACGACCAGTGGGAGCAACCTTAAATCCAGAAATAATCGTCTAGAGTTTCCTCACCATAAATTCTATTTTGACCCAAATGTTGTAGTTGGTTTCATTTAGGATCTAGGTTTTGTCAAGATAGAAATAGTTAGACGTCATTGTTTTCCTAAACCTATAAAACACACCCCATTATAATATACAATATACCACAGAGTTAGATATATATTTATCAATAAAAACAACACTTTTAATAGAATCAGATCTAAATTTTACAGATTTAAAGAAACTATTTAATCATAGCTAATTATGTCATTACAATGCATACTAATTAACCTCCCATGATCAAAATAATAACCTGCATTATAAAGGGCTTTGCATTATACCCCAAATTTATATAAAAATATTTCTGACCATATAGAAGTGAAGAAGAGACCCCTAAGAATGCATAACAACTTTAAATTTTTGAAAAAAATTAATGTAGATAAAAATCTGGCCAGCTTAAATTTGATGTCTAAATGACCATCATAATGGCTTTTTTTGGTCTATCATGATGGTCATTTGACCATCAATTTTAACATAGTTAAAGTTTCCTGGAACCTACGAGCTTAAATTTGACGTCTAAATGACTGTCATATTATCTTATGTTTGGTCTACCATGACGGTCATTTGACCATCAAATTTAATGAAGCCAAAACTTGTGTATTTCCAGAATGTGAAATTCCAGAATTTCTTCTTCTGTATAATATTAGGGAGGTTATATTTTAACACATTATAATAACCAATGTGTTGATTTAAAGTATTGGCTTATGCAAATCATGTCTAATAATCAAGATAGAATGAATCATATGGGGAATTACAAGTGGAGATACACGGTTTTGAAAATCGCGCATGTGGGCTGTATTGTGACTGTTAAAAGGTGGATTCAAACCTCCATGGAAACCGAAGGTGGTGATAAAGTGATTGATGGTAGGGAGCGGGCTATTCTCACACGCGTTTTTCAGCAGGCTCAGATCAGCAGACACGCAGCCGATCGTGGGAATAACAACGGCTCTCATTTCCATTTTTGTGTGGATTACTATAGCAAAAAGTGGACTGGCTTTAGCAATCAGTTAGGAATTAGTTGCAAACAGTTCAGAACAGAGAAGATGGGGGGTCCTCCTTGTCAAATTGAGCCTAGTGTGGACCCAGACTGGAAAGACAATATTGAGCTGTGGAGCATTCTTAGCAAGGGTGGCATAACAAACTTCATGGAAAAAGTTCAGGGGCATGACCAGAGCATATCTGTGCATTTTGCAAAGGATTGGAAGGAGAGGATAGTGGAGTATGGGGGGCAGAAGGTCTTAATCAATGAAGAGCTTATTGCTGAAGCGACCGGCCTTGGCTTGGAGGGCTTCAGATTCTTTAACAAAAGGGTCGATAGAGATGTGGAAGAGAGAAGATTTGTTGAGGGAGAGGAGAAACTAACCCACTTAATAGCGGGCCTGCTTGTTAGCTCGATCCCTCCACCATATGATGAAGTAACCCGCATGATGATACGGTTCATCTCCTTGGAAGGAAGGTTTGTCACTTCATTCTGCGAAACACCTTATTTTTCTTAATCATTTTCGTAGGGATCGTCTGGTTTGTTTCCCCCATTACTTGCTGAACTCTCTTGAACGCTCCATTCTTGAGTTTCAAAAGCATTCCCGGGTGGTTCCTTTACACCAAGGGCTCATTTTTTTGTTACACAAATGTTGTCTACTCAGGTTTCCTGGTCTCCCATCCTCCCCTAGCTCGATTCCCCCTTTGCAAGATCTGCTGCGCCGCTGCCATTTGCTTCTCCTCTCTCCGCCTTTGCCACCACTCTTTGTCACCCCCATGCCGGCCATTCAGGATTCTTCTCCCATTCCCCCTACTGATGCTCCCACCCCCCACTTGGCCTCTACCTCGCGGAGACCGGTTACCAGGGCTTCTAGGAAGCTTAACCTTGAGACCCTTGCTGTGGAGAAGGGTTCTCATGAATTTGAAATTGCTCATGACCTCCTGCATATCAGCAGTGCCAGCCCCCGGGAAGTGAAATTGGAAAGCCCTACAAAAAGGCTGGAAGCCTTAGAGGCTAATATGAAATTGTTAAAGGATGAAGTTAAAAACTTGACAAAATAGAAAGGAAAGAGGAAGGAGGAGGAGGAGGATGTGGACAGCAGCCAAATTGAAGATATATACAAGAAATTGCACTCCTTGACTCTCGCTTAGGGAATGCCAAGACTAGGCATGATTACAACATCTCCATCTTTAGGGTGATTGAGAAATTTATTGAACAACACGTCAAAAGTGTCTCCAACCTAAGCGGAGCGCCGGCAACTCTTTGGGGTACTGATAAAGAAAGCAAGAAGACCTTGGAGCAGCTGGATTCTAATGACGCTGCCCATATGACTACTTTGGGTATGTTTAAATCCTGGAAGAATATCAAAACCATCATAGACAAAGCTACTAGGAAGTAGCTGCAGTTGATTCTGCTGTCCTTGTTTATTTTTTTATATTTTTCATGGATCCTTTACTACTTTTTTCACAGTAATTTTGTTGTTCTCTCGTTTTGGTAGCTTTTTTAGCTACTTTGAACATCATTGTAAAATTTAGATTCTGATCCTTTTCACTAAGGTTCTCTTGATTATCCCGGCTTTTAGGCCTTCTTTTGTAATCAAGGGTATAATCCATTTCAAAAACTATTTGCCAATAATAATAAAAAAAAACACATTATAATAACCTATTATAATTTATAATGTGAAAATATATACACTTTTTATTAAAAAATTTTTATATAATTTATAGAATGAAAATAAAAAAGAAACATATAGTTCATAAAAATTATAAACTATAGTATATTGTAATTATATTAAAAAACACATAATCTTTATTAAAGGGGTTTAAAGGACATCTAGGGTTTAAATAATTTTACAGTACATGTAGATTTATGAGAGTATAGATTAACCTACATATTTTACAGAGGGGACAAGTAATTTCACCCAACCAATGAAATAAATTGAAATCCCTATTTTCATGAACCTTGTCTCCTCCCTTCATTTACTCTTAATTTTAACCAGCACACATTTAAAAGTATTGAAATATTACAAAATCTTTAATATAATTCCTGCAAGCTAAAAACTTTAAAACGTTTATGTGGCTATAACTACCAATATTTTAATAAATATTTACCACACTTCACATGGGCCACCAATAAACTAGCCCTTTTTTTAATTATCCATGTATACTTGAGAGTTCCACATTTATACTTGAGAAATTATCTCAGTTTATTCTCTACTCCTACTCTTATATAAAAGAAAACCTTTAAATAGGTTTATTTATATAGTTTTTATAAATTATAAGATCTAAATGAATGAGGCCGCCTCCTTACATGGATGATATAAATGGTTAGGGAAATGTGTTAGGTTTTATTTAATAAGTATTATAATTTAAAAAGTAATCCCTTCATAGCCAAGAAATAAACATGGCCCCCTTAAAAAAAAAAGTAAGTACTTTTGTTTTTATTTTAAAACATATATAAACCAAATCTAATAAAATTTATATTTTAAACGAGTTTAAAATAACCATATCTATAAAATATGATTCATACTTAGGTTTTTTTTTTTAATTATATATGCCTACATTTATAAGTTAATTTTAAATATGATTTAAACTTAGGCTTAGACTATGGTATGTTGACTCTTCCCTCAATCCCATGTAATTTTAATATGATATTTATATAAATTATTATATAAACCTTATTTTATATTATATATATATTTATTTAAAAATAATAATATAGTTTTAAAACTATATAGGATATAGTTATAGATTAACTATAAACTATAGTTTTTCAAATCAAATCCTTTTAGAGGGGACCAAAGAACACGGGTATGAATTTACCTTCCAAAATATTTAATTTGCAAATATTTGAAATTATAGAAAACATGAAAATTATTTCATATAGTAATAAATCCTTTATTTTTTTGTATGTGACTTTTATGCAGGTAAATATTTGAAGCCCCTTTCACCTGTGCACACATCAATCTCCAAACAAACATTAATTCCATATAATTTACAAAATGTAAATGAAATTAAGAATCATATCATATTACATCTTCCCCCAAAAATAGGGATTTAAAATTGAAAAACCCTAAAAATTTTACCAAGAGTTTAATTACACAAATGTAATGCCAAAATAAATTGGGAAAAAAAAAGGGGACCAGATACTTTTAAATACCCTTTTGGATTGGTTTAAAAAATTTGTACAAATTAAATAAATAAAATAAAAACATTTGATCTTAATTTATTTAATTTACATTGCTCTATTACCATGTTATAATTTAATGATTCTAATAAATACAAATTTAATCAACTTACATATTACATAATGTTACAATAAATATTTAAATAAAGATTACATCATAACATAAGTAAATAAAGAAATACTTATAGGAAATAAATAACATAGGTGACACAATATTTATAGTGGAAAACCCCAATAGGGTAAAAACCACTTTGAAAATAACCTTTTACTTTAGAGAACTTATTTTATATCTAGTAATATCACCTCCTCCTTTGAAACCCTATTTACCAAGGGTAAAACCAAATCACTTGATTTACACACCTTTGATATATTTTCCGAATATATCAAATGAGGACCTAAAGTACTTTTTATATAAGGTGATCGGGTATGTCTCCCAACCCACCTTTTCAACCTAAAATGGTTGACACATACACCTAGGTTTATAATATTTAATATTAGAAATATAATCATTTCATGATATTAAATATTTAACCTAAAGTATATACCTAGGTTAACATATTTAATAATAGAAATATAAATATTTCATATTATTAAATATTAACCTATATATTAGTGATGGACCCATATACATCAAGGGTGGCCGGACCACCTAATCATTATGTTCCAACAATTTCACCATTAATTCCCCTTAATGACCTAATTTGGGGAAAAAAATATACAATTTTTTCTATGTGGCATCACATAAATTCCCCATAATGACCTAACTCAGGGGAAACATGAAACTAAAAATATTTCCATGCGATCATCCACCAATTTTTAACAATTTCCCCCTAATGACCTAATCTGGGGCAACTAGTGTAAAACCTATCCATGAGTAACCAATCAAAATATATAACAATTGAAATCATATCATCACTATAAATTTAACATAATTTGCCTCCCAGATGACCTAACTTGGGAATTATGTGTGACATACTAGATGACATAACTTAGGATATTACATTCATTTCCTTCTCAGATGACCTAACATGGGAAGTTATTTATACATTTCACGTTCACTTCGAAGTGACCTAACTTGGAAGCCATCTCACATTTTTCATTCACTTCCAGATGACCTAACTTACAAGCCATCACATTGCAATGACACCCATGGAGTGGGGGTAAAATTTCATTTCCTATACCACTCCTATATGGTTCAACTATTTGATCAAAATTACCAGGATCAAGAAACCAAAAATATTTGATCCGAGTTTGTCTTTAGCAGCTAGATCTTGAGGATGTACTTAGAGATTGGATAATAACACACTTTTCTCCCTGCACTCTTCCTTTGGCAGGAAAAACCCTAAATCCTCTAGTTTTTATTCATATACACATGTTTGGGTTAAGAAATGATCACTCCATGCCACATCTCATCATCATCATATGTACTCAAAATCTTCATACATCGCAATCATCACTATCATTTAGTGCACTTCATCATACTAGTATTATTTTTATGACATTACATGGATCAACCCACTGATCCATGGTTCAACGTGATTTATGGCTCTTTTGGCACGCTTTTACTACACATCTATGCATTCTATTGCAGCATGGGATTCTTTGACTTCTCTCAGGTATACATATCTATCTACTTTATGTTACCGAGATTTCTACTCACCAACATAAAGTAGGAGAAAATGTAGTCACAAAATCACACACTTACTATTACATTTATACCGCCAAGTATGGTATTTTATAAATGAGTCTCATGTAAGAAAATTCTTCACTAATGACCTATTCCCTATTCATGTCGTTAGTTAGTCGGTAGTCATCTTCATTTTTCTTGCACATTCGTTAGTTATTTACACAGTTTTGGTGATCTTTCATGGAGTACCGGATGTTTTTATTTGGTCATTTTTCATCACTAGTATCTAACTAGGGAACCTACAAAGGTGTTGGGGCACTCGTCGGCACCCTTTTCCTCTTTTATGCACCCTAGTCCTGGTTGCACTTTATTCTCAATTATTGTTTTAAGGTCAATCTTATGGTTTTTTTTCTCATTCCCTAGGTGCTAGTCATCATGTTAGGTCATTAGTGTCAAAATTTTAACAAGATATCCCTACATAAACATAACATACTCACCATTCTAAGGGCAAACTATCTAATATCAATATATAGCTATATACTAAGGTAAAAGGACTACATTTGGGTATCATTTACATATACAACACACAAAAATAGGAGGAAAGGCTTGTATTCATTCTACTCCATCCACCATTTTCATTTTTACATCTAGTTATTGTCCCTACTTCGTGTCATTAACGCGGGCACCCTATGCACACAATTGCACACACAAGCACATAGAACTACAATGCTTAGTCGTAAGTCCACCATTATGGTAGATAAGGCCAGTCTGACCCCTTCATATGCATATTTATTTTTTAGGGATTTGATGCTTTGTATGGGTTTTTGTAAGTAGATTTTCATATCAAACTTACGATGACATAAGAAAAAATATATCAAAAACTATGTGACAAAGATAAAGACACTATGAATACCTAGCGACACTATCATATTCAGATCTTGATATTGTCTACAAACCGAAGCATCTAGATTATAGACTAGGGTGCCCACAAGCACCTCATTCCTCTCCCAAGTGCCCCAGTCTAGTTAAATATTTAGTTGCTGCAATTTATTGGGTAACACCTTCACATTTTTCGTGTCTTCACATCGACTTGTTCAAGTCTAGCACACAACAAAGGTAAGTCATTTTTAGGTTATTACCTTATCCCTCTCATTTTCATTATTTCATTTCATTTAAATATCAAAATAAAATATTTAGCATTAGTATTTCAATTTACATCATTTATTACATTTTTGTACCTACTTAGATTAACTTAGAATATAGACCTTAATTCTATATTTTAGTTATTCAATTTGATATATATATATATATATATAAGGATTTCACAATAACTTTTGTAAATAATGAATATAAAAATGCTAATATAAAGCAATATACAAAGGATAAGTATTAAAATGATGTAGAACTCTTAATAAATTAGAAGGGTAAATGACTTAGTTGATTCTCTATGTGATTTGGAGACGATTGACTATATAGTTGTTGGATCTAACTATAAATGATTCTACGGTGGGCGATCAAAATTTTTAGAGCTTAGGACTATCCAAGATAGTGATACCCATGGGAGGATACAAGTGCCCAGGTGCTATTGTCTACTATGGGAGCTAGTGATCGCATAAATATTCAGGATCTTCCTTTATCTAGGTCCGAGGGTATTCTCTCTAATGTTTGAATTATCGCTTCAACTTCAATATTAGGGTTTTAATTTCACCTCTAACCTACAAAAAATCCTATCTATCTACAAAAGCTCACAAACACATTATATATAAAATAAAAATGTAATGTGTGAAGTCGACGGACCTAGGTAGTCACTTGAAGAGTGAGATTATGATCGAGAATTATACTACATTCCATACTCCATGTAGTTTTGTGTTCTTATGTGTGAAATAGTGTCCTTAGGTTTCCCTCACACCAATGATGCCAAGATAGCAGGCTATAACTAGCTTAGATGCAAATGTGTGATATGAAATTTAGTACTTCCCCTTCCTATGTAGTGTATGCAGCCCAAAAATGTAGTCCCTTGTGATAGTAGTGATAGTATGTAGATGAGATAGTCCCTTAGAATTGTCAGCTAGAATAATAGTGTGTATGTTGTGTATATATATGAATCTCTTATTTAAATTTTGACACTAGTGACACAAAAGGACAACTATGAACACGAGATAAGGATATGAAAGGTGAAATCCCAACCACAAATGTCAAAATGAGAACTATAAATAAACATGACAAGAGCACCCTTGATGGAAAAAATTTCCTAGGTGCTTTCTGCACGTCAAAGTGGGAACTAGTGTCTTGGGATAAATGACAATAAATGTGAGAAGGAAGATAGAAAGGGATCTCTATAACCTAACTAGAAGTAGATAATAAAATGACAAATGTGGAATGGAATTACAATAGAAAATAATACTAGAACACGGATAGACAAGAGATAGTGTCACCATTGAATACTTTTCTTACTTAATATTCATGCATATAATAACATATTGACGACATAGAAAAATAGTAATATTTGTGTGATTTTACATCTCCATTTCCCCCTTTATGATATTTGGATGAAATTCAAGTAGTGTAAAGTAAGGAACATAACTATAAAGAGTCAAAAGAAGCCATATTACAAAGTGCATGTAGAATGTAGATATTTATAGCATGGAAAATCATGGATCAAGATTTTTATCTCTGTGGCATAAGAGGAGGTAGCAACCGTTGTAAGGATAAACTTGGAGAAATGGTTAAAATTTCATTGGATATATTAGATTATTTGAAAAGGGAAATATAGATAGGTAGGGAGTGATCAATTCCGAACCATATTTGTAAATATCTGAAGGATTTTGGTATCTTGCTACCAAAGGAAGAGTGTTGGTGAGAGATGTCTAGTTTTAATCTCCATCCATCACTTCATACCCAAATGGTCCTACCACTACAGATGGATAGAGACCAAATTTAGTTTTGTGTTTTTCTGATTGAATAACCCACATAGGAGAATTATAGGAAAGGAAATGATGTCTCATTGCCTCTAATCCTATAGTAATGGGTGTTTCAATTTGAATAGTGCTTAATGGATTCCAAGTTAGGTCATCTAGAAGTGATAGTAAATGTGATTATTATACCAATTTATTGATTTACTTGAGTGATAGTAATTGGTTGAATAAGATGTGTTTAGAAAATTATGCATGTATAAGTTTTTATTTTCCCCCAAATTAGGTCATTTGGGGGATAGATTCAAATAGTAGCAAGTATTGATTGTTTATATAGAATAATTGTAAGTGTGTCCAGATGATATCAAAGAAAATTATGATAGTAAATTATGTGGAATGTTGATTTATCCTATTGTATATTGAGAGAGTTTATATAATGATATCAATTGTATGACCCCCTTTGAGCGAAAGGGTGAAGGGTGGAGAAATGAACACTAAGCCAAAAGTAATATTATAATAGTAAATGATAAATACTTTAAAAGATATATTAGTATTTATGAAATAATGTGTATGTATCACGGGGTACACATTTCATGCTTGCATATGGGACAATGAAAAGTGTATAGTATGGTGCTAGAGGAAACCATGATCTATATAGCATAAATAGGGAGAAAAATAGAGTAGCGAGGCTCAAGATATGAGTGAAACTATGTGTCTTATATTAGTTGTAAATGGTAACTATAGTGTATCATAAAGTGGAATTTTATAAATAGTAATATGATAAAGTAAATAGTAATTTTATTTTTATAAAGAATGTTTGAAATTCGAGCTCTAAGCTATGAGAATTCCATGTATTAGAGTAGATATTTTTATTAGATTTGAGAGAGTGGCAATATTCGTGGCTTCATAGATGACTAAGGAGTTGGTATGTGTGATTATTTTAACAAAAAAATGTACAAAATGCCTATTTTTAACATTTTTAGTGAAATTTGAAGTTTAGTAATTTTTGGCATTCTTGACTAAGATGGGAGCAGACAAGGCATTTTTTTTACTTCGGCACACTAACACCCAGTTCCTAGTGCTAGTGACATGCTTCTGGGTGTTAGTGTCTAGCTCCTCGAGTGTTAATGTTTAGGGGCATGCATTTTAGTACTATAGCATGAAATGATTGTATTTTTATATATTTAAAGTTGTTATGATTGATTTTTTAGTATGTATGGCATGTTAATAGTGTGATTTTATTTCTTTTTGGTGTTGTGTAGAGAGATATACACTCTAGAGAGTTTCAGAAAGCTATCACCCGAGTAAACTACTTAATTTCTGGGTGTTAGATGTTGAGTGGGACATATTTGACCATATTGGCCTACGGAATATTGCTAGATTTGGGGAGATACCCGATATTATGCCTATGTTGACTGCTTTTTGTGAGTGATGGTGCAAAAATATTTGTACATTTTGGTTACATATGGGTTAGATGATGGTGACATTAGAGGATGTATTCAAGATACAAAGTGGTTGTTAGTAGTGGAAGCGAGAGTACATCTCATTCTTGTATTGGATTCCCATAGTCATATAAGGGTAGCATTATGATATTTCATAGGGTCTCGAGCACATGGCGAGACCCATATTTGTTTGGATATCATTGTGAGATTAGGGGTTCCACGATTGTGTAAATTTATTACAGTGGTATTAGATTTTTTGATGGCCATGGATGGCAGAGGTGTTGTTATTTTGTACTGGACACATTATATTTATCATAGTATAGAGGAGAATGGTACCAGATTTGCATTGACATAGTATGTGTTATCCCACTTATACATGGACTTATACAAATTTACATAGGATGATCATGGTGGTGGAATAGGAGTGACTACTTTATTACATGTATGGGCATATGAGCAAAGCCACTTAGTGGGCCATGTACCAATTGGGCTTGGTCGATATTTTTACAACTATATGGGTAGGAACCTCAAAAGAAGGATGTGTATAATGGTGTATAGATTGATGCTACGGATGGGATCTAGGCCATTGTATGGAGGCCATACAAACATTATGGAAGATGGGTGGAAAAGTGTGTGGATTTGTGTTGCATTCAGCGTACCATGTGGTTAGAGGACAAATTCATAGGGAAAACAAAGTTGTTACGGGGTGATCAAGTATCTAGGAATTTCGACATAGCTATGGATGTGCCACTAGATCCATATATATGGTGTTGATCTACTAGGATTGTGAGGTCTCTAGTGAAATTTTCCCAAGACTTTGAAGTCTCTAGTGAAATTTTCCCCTTGGATAGTGATAGAAACATCCTTTAAAACACCAATGGGAATTTCCTTTGTCTTATTATCCATAAACATCACATTTGAATATGGTTGTAATGGGGGACTTCCCATTTTATTCTAGACATCTAGGGTGAGAACATTAACTTTCACGCCCATACTAATCATAATATTACTTAGGAGCTATCTATCAACAAATACATTAAAGGTAATCTCCTTATCATAGTATAGGTTGTGAGGAGGTATATTAGCATGTAAAAATTTCCTCTTGTTCTCTCCTCCAACACTTGGTACTTTATCTCTCAACCATTATCCTAATAGAGGGATGATATTCTCTTAGCACAACATCTTACACACCTCTATAACATCATCTATATATGTCTGGGGGACCTTAGCACTTTTTTTCTCTCCAACTTCTTGGATTGTTCTTTTAGACACTAAATTTTCCCTTGAAGACTTCTGATTACTTCCATGGTCTCTTGATAGACTTCCTTCTGATGGGTAGGGTCTAGATACTTCCCATGTACCACTTATCTTGTAATCAGTGGTCTCTACTTTGGTATCTCTCCTGCGCATGTAGCCTCATCTCACATCCTCACCAAGGTACACATTCTAACTCTAACTCATACACCACCCTTAGAATCCACTATTGTTCAACACACTTTATGATCACCATTCTAGTGTCCCTATCCTTCTTATGCTTCTAGCTCATGTGTTCAACTAATTTTAGGAATTCCTCATAATTTTTCTTTTCCAACACCAAGAGCACTACAAAAATTAGGACACTTGTGCTTGTAGTGTTCTATAGATCCATAGATATAGAAGATTCCATGAGGTAATTCACTCCTTTTTCCTTGTGATTGACATGACCTCTAAATCCTCCTTGAAATCCTCTACCTTGACCTCTACCATCTGTGTGCCCTTCATAATGGCAACTATCATCCTTGGAGTTGTTTGCAACACTGGTCTGGCACACACCAATATCAATGGAATCATGTATTTTATCAATCAATCTACAATCCTTAGTGTCATGAGTAGTAGAGGTGAAATTTTTCCATAGCAAGACGCATTCTTATGGATCACGTGTTTCAGTAGTGGAAACCTACTTGCATCATGATCTTTGTGGAAAATCTCACAATCGACCGACATCATGCATAACAATCTCTCGAGGACAATTGTCCTTTGTATGTTATTCTACCTCACATTCCATATACCATAACCCATTGTGAGTCTCATGAGCTGATTTCACAGATAATTTCTCCAGCTTCTTTGTCATTGTAGCAATTTGGGCTTCTAGGAATGGAACAACTCTTGTATCAATGATTCATAATGCCTAAGTACACAAGGAAGTTTCAAAGGCCTTGTGCGAGATCTATGAAAGCTCCTCTTGAATGGTGTGATCATTCCTCCAATGAACCACTGAGCATGTTGTAAAGGGTGAATGCCATAAGATAACTTGGATATGAGAGTCTTGAAACATGTATCATACTCCTGCACACTCTCTTCCATTCCTTGTTGAATCTCCTTCAACACGTTGATGCTTTTTTGTTCAAACTCAGGTATGTGGAACTCTACCAAAAGGCATTATGTAGCGCAATGTAATCCACCACTATATTGTATGGGTCATACTTCTGTACTAGCTATGCATGTGGCCTTATAATGTGGTTTCAAACTAACTTTCTTTCCACTCTAGGGAAGTGATTCCCTTCACGCGTAATAGTAAATCAAAATTTTTACATGTTCAACATACTTGATGCCCTTGTAATTAGGTAAGTCAAACGACATTTCATAAAATATTTGTTGATCATGTTATGAACCTTTTTTACTAGATTCAAGACCTTGATTCCCTCTAGTTTTTCCTCCACCACCAAACCCACTAAATCCTCCTCCTATCATAGGTAAGGGGCCTAACGCAGCTGTGCCATGTGATCCCAACATTGTGCTAAAATTTGCACCGATAACTGTAACACCGAACCAATCCCAAATGTGTTTCCCATGCCACTTCTAGATATGATACTTAAACCTTGTGATCCCACACCTTACCCAAATGTTGTGTCAAAAAATACCCCAACACATTGGAAAAGACTGTGTAGCCATAGATGTACCAGATGAAAAATTATACCTCCTAGGTGTTACTTGACTACTAATATCGATACAACCTAGATTATCAAAACTTATCTCAGAACCGGCAAACTAAGTGTGAGGGTGTGGTTTCCATATGGGTCAAGATGCATGCCTATAGCTCTCCTCATTTATTCATATGAAAATATCTCTCCGAAACCAAGGGGTTTCTCTTCTATGCTTTCTAAGATGGGGTAGCTTAGACCAAAAAGGTTCCATGTCCTCCGTGTGAACCTCAAATCTTTCCCGTAATATTTACCTCCATAAATCCATCACTACTGCAGCTTCATGTTATCTAGCTAACTCCCTCTCCCGAGCTTCATTATACTTGAGTCATCTCTCCTCTCTCTCCATTTATGCTGCAAGGTCCTACATCCTACCACGCTAGCTTCCATGCCATTCACCTAGCAAGATTTTAGCCAACCATGCGAAAGGCTTCCAAACTCAAAGAAATGACTAGGATCTTGATAGCCAATGGAATAGCACACAAGAATGATCCTCTAGGCTCCATCAAAAACTCAAACTCAACAATCTCCTGGTAATAATACTTAGAAATAACTTATTCCAAGGTATAACTAGTCAACACTTTACTCCACCAAAGGTGATAAGAAACATGGGTCCATGTCATATTGGAATCAAGAAATCATTTATATTCCTTATAGGTCCAAACATGAGGTCTATACTACCAACTTGACCTTGATGCATATACTAATAGCCATTCATACAACTCTACTAGGAAAAAGTAGAAAAATTTCTCATATAACTCATAATACTTGGTGATCCTCTACCCATTTACATGCATAAAACTCATTTCTAGTGTTAAATATTTGAGAAAACTCATCCTCCACATTTTTGAGCCATGCGTCAATACTATCCAAGGTCAAACATTATGTCATTACACATTTCTCTCACAATAACCTCAAAAGAGGTCCTGGAAATGGTACCAAGATGTAGTCATTATTTTACCCTCAATACCTTTTTCTAACCCCAACTACATCGACCTATCACCCAACATATGATCGGCACTCACTTGAGGCACGCATGGGAACCGAGCCCTCTTTTATGTGAGATTTTCAAGAGAGTTCCGCGATTAATTGAGGATTATTTACAAAAACAGAAGTACATGCATTTACTTAAAAGGTAGAAGATATAACTAACAGATCTACACATCAATGCATCAAAAAGGTAAATAAACATTGTATGAAGCACAAGGAACTAGATCTAAGTCATGAAAAGACAAATAACATGAGGGTTTACACCCATAAACAAGATGTATAGAATAGATCCATGTATATTGATTTAAAAGATTTTCTAGTAGCCACACTACATAAAAGGGTCATCTCAGACTATATACATCAAATGACGGAGGTCTAACCCCTACAAACTCATATGATCGTGAGATCCTAAATATGATTTCCCTAATATAACCCTTGTTATAGACCCCAGTACCCATACATATGCTTAATTATATCCCTAAAAACCCTATAGCACCAAGAAATCCAAACTCTAGTATCATGAGCTCCAAATCCTTAGCATTTCCTAACATTTCTGTAGCACCTCGTTACCATCCTTCTCTTAACACTCTCATACCTTCTAGTTCCTTCACACTACCTTCTCCCCCCTATTTTTTATATCCAAAACTTCTTGAAATATGATCAGCATCAACCACCATGAATTCTCTCATGCACAAATTACGTGCCAAGTGTCAATGTTCTCCTTTATTGGCGAATGCTTATCCTCTTAATTATGCCTCTAGGAATTTTCCCTACGTGGAATATCTTTTTCTTGGCCTCTAAGGTTCCATGATGGCACCTTATCCACTTATCATACCTATTCAGGTCCTCACATTTTTCCTCAAGTGACTCCATGATGTCAAATATGGCTAAGTCCTTTAAACCCTTGTTCGCCTCCCACGCGCACCCCCGGTTTCACTTAAACCCTTCTTAAACCCTCTTCCTACATGTTTTTACTTAAGCACCCTTGTATTTACTAATCTCTTTCATGCACCTCTTGGGTCTTAGCCAATATTTATGGTCCAACGCCATTAATGACCTTTACATAATTAAACAATTTGAGGATGAATCCATTTTCAATTTTTTTCCCATTTGGAAGGGTATAAGCAATCAATAATCCTTTACATTACTGAAAATAGAGTTAATCAAAGTTTTTGTCGATCATGTCCCAAAACATGTTTTTAACATTACAAATTCAATCATTAGAATATGGTTGTGTTAAAATTTATCCTAAGAAACCACGAACCGAGTTTCCTTCTAAGTCATCTTCTAGTCCTAAAAATCTAAATTAGTTATTAACTCCATAGTAGTCAAGTCATCTCCTAAAGAAAATACTACCACTGAACATTCCCATCCACAATGTAACTACACACCAATTGGGGAGACTTATAGTGCAGTCTTTGATAAACTTCTCACCACAAATATGATATCTCTTCCCCCATCCGACCTATCGAAACATCTGTATCTAAACCCTCATGGTATCGGGACAATGACTATTGCAAATACTATAGGGTCAAAGGACATGAAATAGAAAGATGTCAGAATTTCTGTAATGTTCTTCAGGATTTGATTGATAAGGGTGAACTTCATTTGGATAATCTCAATGCACCCCTAAACCAAAACTTGGGCATATTTAAACAACCCTTTCTGAATCATTCTCCATCTACCGATTAACCAACAATCAATGTTGTCCATACTTATCATACCATTAATTCCATTACAAAAGTAACACATGTTCTTGAATCCAAAATAATACCTACTGAATCAACATTCACATCTATTGAAATGAAAAACATGTCTATGGAAGAAACATCTACACCAGTATAATCGACGATGATAATGATGATGTTTGTTCAACTTTGAACTGTATCTACTAAACCCTTGTCTTTTATCTTACCATTACCATCACAAGTAATTATCAATCCAATATCCTTACAAATTCCACTCTCTAGTATATATATCCCCATAACTCCATCCTCATTTGCAAACATAACTATGATACCCCTTGAAACATTCTTAACACAACCATCTCTTCCTAAACCAACTTTGGGCCATACTCACCCTCATCCTATAAAAACAAACAATCCAAGACCGATACAACCCTCAAACCATTTAGATTACATTAACCGCATAATTCAAACTCCTCTTCCTTCATTAACATCAACTTCGATGAATACATATTTCTTGTCCAAAACCTTAAGGGGACCCAATAAACAAGGTTTGGTCTAGTCTTTAAAAATTTCTTATTATGATCAAACATACCATTTCCATGGCCCTCCTTTTTTCCACCTCCTCCTAGAAAGTCCATTTCCACTTTTAATAATCCTCTTTTCATGCCAAGGCCTAGGCCTTCCTACAAGACTTCCATGACAAGACTATATAAACAAGACACCATTCAAGAATTTAATCCCCCTATTATGTTCCTCCAAATCATAACCCCTGCGTGGTCCTAGATCTCTTATACCTAGGAATCACCCCATCATTTCAGGTCCAAAACATGTCTATCAAACTAAAACAAGTATTTCTTGCCCTATTTCCCTAAAATCCCTTTAAAAAATAAAATAAAATAACCCCTGACCAAAACCTTACGTGCATTGGAAGATAAGGTATCTGAGGCTTCATTGTAATTTGCATATGGACTAAAAGGGCATTATGCATCTATTTTGGAAGACTTCCTTCAACAATCACTCATAACATTACCACCACTAAAATTACCTGACCCATAGGGATGGAAACCCGCTTGGTATGACTTCAACACCTCATGCAAATATCATAGAACACAAGGTCATTCTATTGAAAATTGTAAAGCCTTCCACATGATTGCACATAAATTGGCACATTCAGCTTCCTTACCAACATCGACATATTTTCTTCCTTCCAAACCACATGCAACATTAACATCAACATCGTCATCATCCTTATCAAAATCTAAGGAACCTATGTCTGAAATTCCTTCCCATCAAGTTGATGTTGTTCATATTACTACTCATTCATAGAATTATGACATAGATCCATATGAGTCTAAAAAAGGTAAAACCTATGTAGTAATACCTATTCCACCTTAAATATATGCCCCATCACATAAACCCATAAAATATCCATCCCTTTAGCTCCCAAAATATCTAGCTTGAAAATGTAACCTAAGACTAAAGTTTCCATCCTCATTACACCACCTTCAACATCCACTACAATACAAAAGGTTTTCGTTAAACAACTACATCAAGATCCTATCAAAATTTCATTATATGAACTGATACAAACATCACCACTTCACAAAAAAGCAATGATGGAAGCTCTCTCGATCAATAACAATACCTTCGATGATCCATCATCTTTTAAAAAATTTGTAGGAGCCCTCAAAGCATCTACTACCATATCATTCGAACCATCTAAAATACCTTCCCTCAAACCAGAAGGATCATGATTTACCACTCTTCATCATGGCTCAAATTAACGATACCTGCATTAAAAGAGTAATGATTTATAGTGGTGCTACTATTAATATTATCTCCTCCCTTGATTTTGATCAACTTAAACTACCCAATACCATTTTTTCCCAAACACTAGTCTTATTATGATCCTTTAATGATACTATTGCACCCATGTTAGGTACCATCATCTTACATAAAAAATATACCATAAATATTTTACATTATAGAAGGAGAGTTTCAATATAATATGTTATTAGGAGTTTCAATAATATTTTACCTTAGGACCACTTACTTATCAATCTAACCATGATACTAAACAAATACCTCTTCTTTGGCTATAAATGGTTGAGGAAAATTCACCCATCGTAAATATCCTCCAATGTCATGATGACCAAGATATCCTTTCATATATGGGAGCTAAAGATCACTTCCTTTAGAAACCTTACCATCTAAAACATCAACTCTCCTTAATGAATCCACCATCGATGTTAACTTAGGAACCTCTCAAGATCCTTATATAGTTAAATTTGTCCAATCATTGAGTCTATAAGAGCTCAAAAATTCACTTCATTTCTATCCAAATATTATGAAGCCTTCGCTTGGTCATATATTGATATGCTTGGAATTGATCCTAATATTTTGGTACACAATATTGTCACATATCCAAATGTTAATCCAATCAAACAAAAGCTCTGTAAAATGTATCCCCGCATAGCTCTTCTTGTTAAGGAAGAGTTGCAACATCTTTATCCACCAATTTTATCATCCCTATCGATTATCCACAATGGGTTTATAATATCGTTCCTATAACTAAGGCATTAGGAAAGTTACGTATCTACACGATTTTAGGGATCTCAATCTTGCTTGTCCAAAAGATGATTTTCCCCTTCCAAACATAGATCAACTCATTGACCTAACAACTAGCCATGAAATGCTTTCCCTCATGGATGGTTTTTCAGGGTATAACCAAATTCTTATCACTACTGATGATCAACATAAAACCACTTTCATCACCCCTTGGGAACCTTTTATTACCGTGTTATTCCATTTGGCCTAAAAATGTAGGAGCCACCTATCAGTGAACCATGAGCTCATTAAAAAAATAATTGAATATTATGTTGATGAAATTTTAGGAAAGTCCAAATGACACAAAGATCATCTTACTGTCCTTGATTCAATATTCACTCATCTCATCCAATATTGTCTTCGTCTCAATCCCTTGAAATATGTTTCGGTATTCTCACAGGTAAAATTTTAGGGTTTATCATATCTATTCAAGGTATCAAATTTGACCTAGCTAAGGTTAAGGCTATCATTGAAATGCCTCCTCCATCTAATCTCACACAACTACACAACCTTCAAGGAAAGTTACAGTCCATATGATGTTTCATATCATAACTCTCTAATCATTGTCAACCTTTTCATCACCTCCTCCGCAAGGACATAAATTTTCATTGGGATTCTGATTGTTAAAAGGAATTTGGAAAAATTAAACAATATCTCTTATCACCTCCTATTCTTACTCCACCATGTGAAGGAGAGACATTTTACTTATACATATCTTCTTCAGAACATGCTCTTGGAGCCATGCTCACACATCATGATAATCAAGGTCGAGAACAAGCCATGTATTATATCAACCACACACTCCATGAATATGAAACCCGTTACACTGAAATGGAGAATATATGTTGCACTTTATACTTCGCCACTTCTAAGTTGTGTCATTACCTTCTTAATCATAAAATGTATGTTGTCACTAGTTTTAATCCCCTCAAAGCTATACACTCTAAACCATATCATAGTGATCGTATCACTTAATGGATTATGCTTATGACTAAGTTTGATTTAGAATTCATGTCACAAAAATCCATTAAGGGTCAAGCTATTGCAGACTAACTCATCGATGCTCCTTTCCAAATAATAATCCTCCCGATGATTATTTTTTAGATGAATCCATAGTAATGTCGATGAATACAAATTCATCCCTGTCAAGATGACTCTCTTCTTTGATGGCTCTAAATGTCAAGAAAGGGGAGGTGTCAATTTTGTCATTATCCCTTCTTGGGGTATTCCTATTCCATTATCATTTAAACTCAATTTCAAGTGCACTAATAATATGAAAGAATATGAAGCTTTAATCATGGGTCTCACCACTGCTATTCTTCTAGGTGTTCATATCTTAGACATCTATGGATATTCACAACTTATTATCAATCAATTTAAAGGATAATATCAATGAAAAAATGAAATTTTACAAAAATATATAGCTAACGTGGAATTTATATTTAGTACTTTTGATCATTACACCACCCAAGACATCCCAAAATCTTCTAAAATGTTTGCAAATACAATGGCCTCTTTAGGATCCCTCATCCCATAATAAATAAAAAATTCAAAAGACAACACTAAATTATCTGTAATTGTTCAATGATTAGATCATACCTCAAATCAAAATGAACTTCCTTCTATCAATATCATTGATGATAATCCAATTGATTTATGGTATAATCATATTTATGACTATCTCGTTGAATCCAAAATTCCATTTGATTTATCACATAATGTTAAATGGTCATTTCTTCAGTGTGCTACTCGCTTTTTCATTATAGGTAGTATTCTTTACAAACGTAGTTTGATGGTATCTTACTAAGATGCCTTAAGTCACATGAATCAATCAAATCCATTGAATAATTCCATGACGGTGTTTGTGGAGGTCATTTCAGTGGAAATTCTATCACTAAATGTGTTATACAACTAGGGTATTATTGGCCCACTATCACCAAGGATTGTTGTGAGTATATTAAGAAATGTGTGAAATGTCAAATTCATTCAGATTTGATCCATGTTCCTAGTCAAGCATTACAACCTGCTCAGGACCTATGGCCTTTCTCTCAATGGGGGTTAGACCTCATTGGGGCTATCAACCCCAAGTCATCTCAACAACATCATTCCATTATCATAGCCACTAAATATTTCACCAAATGGGTTGAATAAATCCCCTTGACATCAACTAAGTCAGGACTGATTATCAATTTCATATATCAACAAATTATATGTCATTTCGACATCCCACATAAAATTATCACAGATAATGGAAAATATTTTTAAAATAAAGAAGTTAAAAATCTCTATGAAACCTTCAATATTAAACTCATCTTTTCAGCACCACAATATCCTCGGAAAATGGACATGCCAAGCCTCCAATAAAACACTCAACAAGGTCCTTATGAAATTAGTAAACAACACATGAAGAAATTGGCATCTATAAATATCGTTTGCTCTTTGGGCTTATCAAAATAGCATCCACACACCTACGGGAGTAATAACCTATTCAATTTTTGATGGATCCGGCCATTGTATCTCTTAAAATCCAAATCTCATCACTTTGTGTTTCCCTCGAGAATTTATCCCTAACAAATAATATTTATGAGTTCGTTTAGCACAACTTCAACTATTGGATGAAAAATTTATAATGGCCCTTGAACATCATCAAGTTTATCAAGAATGCATTAAAAAGGCATATAAAAACATGTCAGAGAACGTGAATTTAAATTCGGTGATCTTGTGCTTAAAGAAAATAAAAATGTCACTCAATTAGAATAGAGTAAACGTGGAAATTTTGCCCCCAATTGGATTAGTCCATACATCATTACTCATAAGTATGGGTTAGGAGCATATCGCCTCACTTCTCTTGATGGTGAACCTGAAGCAAAACCTTGGAATGCCTTGCACTTGTGACCTTTCTATTATTAAATGTTTGATTTTCATGATAGTAGTTATATCTTATCATTCCATTAAAATCATTCATCATACCACAATAGTGATTTGAGAGCGTGTGGTTATCTGTCATTATCCTAAAACACCTTAAATATGAACACCACACTCTTGTTCATCACATATTTCTCTATGGATAAGTTCCTCTTTAGTAAAAACTCTGAAATCACTACATTCGTTACCCCTATAATAGGAAAAATGGAACATGATAGGGAATATGAATGTGTAGATCATATATGCACCATTTCCCCTCCTCGAAACAATCTATTAGGGATTTTCCCTTAGCTAAAAATATGTGTTAAAAATCATTTGGATGCATTTCTCAAAAGACAAAAATAAACAATAGGCTGATCCCTTGAAGGACATCTATCTATCATAGACTGGTCTCTTGAAGGAAGGATATCTATAAATCAAAACTAATCGTAGACCATACCCTCAAAGGATGGATAACCATAAAATGGGGCTTCCCATAGTGATCAACCCTTTAAAATAAATATATTAATATCAAAATTATCTAGGAAGGTTTCCTGCATTGATCAACCTTCTTCTTATAGCGAACTTCTTGCATTCATCACTTACCTCAAAATCAAAGTAAGGTTAGGGCATCTCTCTTTAGACCTATGGAAAAGGAGATTTTATTTCCCCTCATTGATCCATCCATGTTCAAACCTCTTTTAATGTCCTAATAAAAAAAAATCTCGTTTAATACCACATTTTATTAAGTATTGTGTAACTATCCATTGATGATCATAGTTAACATTTGTAAAAGGTTGTAAGTGCAAGAGCATTCAAAATTTAAAAACCCATCGTGTATGTATTAAATCCATAATGGGATGAAAATTCCATATTTATTCTATTTTTTTTTTTGGCAAATAGTTTTTTGAAAGGGACTATACCCTTGAGAACAAAAGAGGGCCTAGAAGCCAGAATAGGAATGAGAACTAGAACAAAAAGGATCAAGATCCAAATGGGACAAAGAAACCCAAAGTAGCCCAAGAGAAACTACCCAAAAAAAAAAAAATAGTACGAATGCTTTGCAAGAAAGCGGCAAAAGAAAAAGACAACAAAAAAATAACAATAATTACAAAGAAGTGCAGCAAAAGCACCCACAATTACTTCTTGGCGGCTTTGTCGATGTTGGATTTGATATTCTGCCAAGAGGTGAACATAGCCAATGTTGTCATGTGGGTAGAGTCAGTAACATCCAGCTGTTCAATGGTCCTTTTGCTTTCCTTATCTGTGCCCCAAAGGGTTTCGAACTCCGTTGAGATTAGAGACACTGCGGACATGCTATTCAATAAACTCTTCAATTGCATTAAAAATGGCCATATTATAATCATGGTAAGTCTTGGCCTTCCCTAAATGGGTGTCTAAGGAGTTCGATTCTTGTATATATCTTCAACCTGATTATTATCAATAACCACCTCCTCCTTCCTCTTACCTTTTTGCTTTGCCAAGTTTTTAACCTCTTCCTTCAACAGCTTCATGTCAGCTTCTAAGGCTTCTAGCCTTTTTTTGGAGCTCTCAATGTGTGCTTCTTGAGAACTAGCACTACTAATATGTAGGAGGTTATGGGAAATTTCAATCTCTGAGGGACCTTCCCCACAGTAGGGGTATTAAGGTTCAGTCTTCTAGAAGACTTGGTAACAGGTCTGGCCGAAGTGGAAGTGAAGGGGGTGGGAGCAGAGGTGGGGGAATGGAAGATGGAGCCAAGAAGGCTGGTAGAGGGGTGACAACAGTGGTGGTGGGGACAAAAGGTGGAGAGATGGGGCTAGCGGCTACGGTGCTGGGTAGAGGAGGAACAGAGCCAGGGGAGGAAGGGATACTAGGAGACCTAAGAAGACACAGTTTATGTAACAAGAAAATGAGACCCTAGTGCAATGGAACCGCACGTGCATGCTTTTGAAACTCCAAAATGGAGCACTCAAGAGAGTTAAGTAGATAGTGGGGGAAACATATTGTGCGACTCCTATGGAAGTGATTGAGGAACACAAGATGCTTAGAGGGCACAGTGACAAACCTCCCCTCCAAAGAAATGAAACACACCATCATATGGGTAACCTCGTCAAAAGGTGAAGGGATCAAACTAACTTGCAGGCCCACCGTGACAAAGACCAACTTCTCATTACCCTCAACAAATTTCCTCTCCTCAGCATCTTTGTTAACCCTTTTATTAAAAAAGTGGTACCCCTCCATGCTAAGGCCAGTTGCTTCAGCAATTAACTCCTCATTGATCAAAATCTTCTGCCCTCCATAATCTAAAGTTTGATCCTTCCAGTCCTTTGCAAAATGAATCAAAATACTTTGGTCGTGGCCCTGAATCTTCTCAATAAAGTTGGTGATGCCTCCCTGGCTGAGAAGATTCCAAAGTTCCTCATTATTCTTCCATTCCGGATCCACGCTGGGCTCAATCTGGCAAGGGGCTCCTCCCATTATCACCGTGCTTAACTGCTTGCAAATAAAAATTTCAGAATCCTTAAGAGTGCAAATATCAGTCTACCTTTCACTATTATTATCCGCATGGTGAGAGTGATGATTAGAATAGCCGTTGCTTTTCCCATGAATACCTGAGTGACTGCTGTTATGAACCTATGAAAATCCGCATGTGGGAACTACAGTCCTTTTAATAGCCCACTCCAGATCATCATTATCTTTATTTCTGACTTGGGAATCCGTAAAGCCTTGTATACAAGCTGTTGAGAGCTCTATATTTCCCGCATGCATGTCTTTCATCTCCATATAAATCCACTTGAAGTTCCCATTATACTTCATATAACCTTGATTGTCGTCAAGATTTGTATGAGTGTTGTTTTAAAGTCAGCACGTGTGGGAGTTTTATTAATACAAATCCACTCCCAATGCTCATATCCCATATCTTGAATTTGCATGTTCATAAATATCTACTTGAATGCTACTTTGAAGTTCATTAGAATGTTATTATTATTATCCCAAACAATGTGGTTAACATTTATGCCATAATTAGCCAATGCATCTGCCACCTTGTTACCCTCCCGGTAAGTATGCATGATCTGAATGTTATTGAAGGTTTGGAAAATACTTATGGATTCCAAGATGAAATCCTTGATGTTCCAACTTGGAGGTGAGCACTGATTAAGATGATTAATGATATTAAGTGAGTCCCCTTCAAGAATGAGGTTTTGGATATTATGAGTCTGAGAAATTCTCAGGCCCCATAAAGTAGATAATGCTTCGGAAAAATGATTGGTTTGAATTCCCATTTTTCTAGCATACATAGCAATCAGACTGCCTTTATGATCCCGGATCACTCCTCCCCCTACCGCAATCCTAGGGTTACCCTTAGAGGCCCCATCAAAGTTCAACTTATACCAGTTAAAATCAGGAGGATGCCATTGAATCAAAGATCTATCAATACTATTACTGGAATTACTACGGCTATTGTCAGCTCCTATCTGCCAGTGGGATAAGACATGTTCTTCATTTTCTGGATAACTCTTGTTCTTGGGGGGTTTAAATCTAGTAATATTCTCTTTAATATCATTAGAAATTTTACCAATACTGAGCTTATAATTTTGATTTTTATTTCTAAAGATAATATCATTTCTATCTTTCCATATCCTCCAAATAATATGAGGAATAACCAGCTTCCAGATCCTTCTAACAACACAATGTTTATAGGGTGGGCTCCATTGAGTCCATAGCTGATTGAAATCCTTTGGAACCACCCAGAAAGCTTCAAATTTAGAGAGGGAAAAACTCCATATTCTGGTAGCATAATCACAATGGATAAACAAATGACTGATATCCTCAGAGTATTTTTTACATAGATGACATCTATTAGGCATTATGAAACCTTTTCTCATTAGGTTGTCAGTGGTAAGAATCCTGCCTCTGAGAGCCAGCCAAAGGAAGAAATTTATTTTAGGAGTTAACTCAGCCATCCAAATCCTACTCCATTTGAACTCAGTTTGACTATTGTTGAAGAAAGTATTATACCCAATTTTGACAGAGTAGTCCCCATCAATAGAATTATTCCAGACCAATTCATCCTTAATATCCAGCTGACTTAAGGGAATAAGATCTAACTGATCTTGAAGGGAGGAAATATTTTGGATCAGATCATCTCTCTCCACAGAAAGTTTTTTCCATTTCTTTTTGTTGCCATTTCTCTCAATATAATCCTTGATTTTAGTGCCATACTTGTTTACAAGACTGTCTTTGACCATCCCAAATCTATCCATAAGACTGCCATTAAACCAGTTATCATCCCAGAAATTTATATCACAACCATCTCCCACTTTCCATTTACTACCTTGTTTAATGAAATTTCTGCTCTTTACTAGATTGTTCCAAAAAATGGAACCATAGGGAAGGTGCTCATCTTGCAGGAAAGAAAAGATAGTTTGTTGATTTAGGTATTTAGCCTTAATTAAATCTATCCAGGGTTGTTTCTCTGAAAGCATTCTCCAGCCCATTTTCACAATGAGAGCCTCATTCATTTTCTTGATGTCTTTTATACCCAGTCCTCCTATAGACTTGAGTACAAACCTTATCCCAAGTAACTAAGTGAAATTTAAACTTCTCCTCCATGCCCTACCATAAGAATTTTTTCTGAATCCTCTCAAACTTTTCTCTGAAGGAAGAAGGGATCTTGTAAAGCGACATGATATAAATGGGTAGATTTTGAAGAGTACTTTTTATGAGCAGGCACTTACCAGCACTAGATAAAATGGATCCTTTCCATCCAGCCATTTTTTTGAAATCTCTCCAATAAATCATCCCACACCTTGTTAGAGACATTTTTAGTGCTGAGAGGAAGACCCAAGTAAATGGCTGGAAGAACACTTATTTTACAGCTCCAGAATTTTAGTAATTTTAAGTTTTCTTTCTTCAGAGTGTTGAAGAAGAAAATGGAGCTTTTATCATAATTGATCTCTTGCCCAGAAGCAGATTCATAGAGCTGTAAAATAGCCTTGGTAGCCTTAGCTTCAATGATAGAAGCCAATAGAAGGAGGATTGTATCATCCGCAAATTGCTGATGGGAAATAACTTAGCTAATGGAAGTGGGCTTTGAGCCTTTCAAAATACCGTCATTGACTGCTTTACCAATTGTTCTACTAAGACTGTCAGCCATAAGAATGAAGAGTAGGGGAGATGGGGTCCCCTTGCCTTAGTCCTCTACTGCTAGTGAAAAAACCCACTGGCTCACCATTAACCACCACTAAAAATCTGACCGTAGAGATACAAGCCTTAATAATTTTTCTGAATTTTTCCGGAAAACCAAATTTAGTTAAGACTTTGTCAAGAAAAACCCAAGAAACCTTGTCAAAGGATTTATTCATATCAAGCTTAAGCACCATATTTGCTTTTTTATTATTCTCCATAGAATGTATGGTCTCATGAACCATAATCACTCCATCTTGGATAATCCTACCTTTAATGAATCCACTCTGCTGCCTTGAGATTAAATCATTCATAATGAGTTGAAGCCTGGTAGCAATAATTTTGGTAAAAATTCTATAGATAGCATTCACTAGGCTGATGGGTCTAAAGTCTTTGAAGTCTTTAGCATCCATTTTTTTGGGGCCAGCACAATGTGGGTGTTATTCAACTCTTTCAAAATATTTCCAATTCTGTAGAATTCATTCACCGCTCTGAGAAGATCATCTCGAACAAATTTCCCAAAATTTCTGGAAAAAATTAATGGAGAAACCATCCGGGCTTGGAGCCTTGTTGCCTTCTAAAGTAAACACAACTTTTTGCAGCTCTTCAAGCGTGACAACTTTGGTGATATTTTTAAATCTCTGCTCCTCAATTTTATCTTGGGAATAGCCTCTAGTAGAAAATAATTAGCCTCAACATTGATGATATTCCTCTCATTAAGAAGTTTTTTATAGAAATTTAGAGCTTCTTCCTTGATGCTATTGGGATCTTTTATAATATTTCTATTACTTTTAGCCACTTCCATGATCCTATTACAAGCTCTGTGCTTCAAAGTGGTCATATGAAAAAACTTTATATTCCTATCTCCTTCTTTAAGCCAGATAGCTCTAGATTTTAGTCTCCATAAGGATTCTTCTCTGCAAAATCGTATGCAGCTCTGAAAGAATATTCTTTTCATTAGTTTGGTCTTCAATGATCTCCCCATTGTATTCTATTTTATTCGACTACATTTTGATACAATTAAAATCACATGTTAAATTTTTAAGTTTAACTAGGTTTTCCAAACACATATTATCATACATTTATCAAATATTAACACATCTACATTAAAATACATATACCATCAAACACATTAAAATTAACACATCAAAGAAAAAAAAACCTCATCATCATCATCATATATATAGATCAAATCCATATACATTAATATCGGAAAAAATATTTGAAGAGACATGTAAAAAAATTTGGCTTCCATGAGCCATACAACTACATATCAAGAGTCTGTAAACTGAAACTCTTGATGAGGAGTTGTACTACCCTCTCCTCCCTTTACACCTCTCTGACTAGAATATCCTCTAGCTCCCTCTCACCGCCACTTGCGACTCACTCCTATCTCTAAGGTGGGGGACCCACACTCGTTGCACTAGCACTAGGGCATGTCATTTCCTTAGCAGCCACATGATCAACATACAAAATTACATTAGGATCATACTCCATAATAAAATCAACATAATAATCACGCTCTACTCGTATAAAATCATAGTGGGATCTAGGTACTATCCTAGATCCTATAGGTGGCCTTGTCCCATTGGATTTAGATATTTTTCAGCTAGCATGTTCCCTCTCTCTATGGGTCTATGCCATTTCAACTAACTTTGCACTAGAAATAGAAGGCTCGGTAATCCCTAGGGCATTCCTCATCCCATCTCTCGACCCTTGTACTAATCTCTTTCTATTATATGAAGGTATAACTGAGCTCTATATTCCTCTCTATCTACTATCACATTGTCTCTCTCAGTGATCAAGTCATCTTGCTTGTAAATCAATGTATCTAGAATACCTATGAGTTCATCTATCTCCCTCTTGGCCGCATCTCTCTCACCCTCAACTATGGCCTTCTCGGTCGTCACCAAAAATATGGTTGTTTCCAACTCATCATCCCCATCCTTCTCTCTATAACCCTTTAGGCCCTCCACTACCTCATGTATCAACACTCCTCTATCAAATTCCAAGTCACTACACCCTCTCGAATGGCCGAACATGAACAATATGTTCGGTGTGATTGGGACACATGGTATCACCTCTCAAGCTATGGGACTTGGGCTCAAGGTGAACCTCTATAGAAGGAAAACTTCCTCTTCCTAAACTAAGTGTTGTACTATTCCTAGTGCAATAAAATGGTTATCCAGACCTATGCTAACATTTTTATGGGTTTTAGGGAAAGAGATTTGTAAGAAATGAAACTATACTAGGAATGGTGATGAACCAAATTTATGGTGTTTCCAACTCGGGATGGGTTAATTTGAAGAGGGTGTGTGCACCACAAGTCAACTTCACCTACTATAACTTAGAGAGGGTAAAAATACCACATACTAGGAAGCACTCGTTCCCTTTCTTAAAATCAATCAGATGCAGACAAGTTATCAGTCTTTCAGTGAAGAAGGATGAACTTGAGAAGGGTGAATAAGCACCACAACTCAACTGCATGCAATACTCCAAAACTTGATAAGAAAGGAAATCTTAGAACCTACAATAGAAACATGAACTTGCATAGTGTACCTAAAAGCATTAGAAAAGGAACAAAGAAGTATATAAGGATGAAAGGACCAAGATTAATCAAAAACACACACTTGTATTACTTCAACAATGTGCAAAATGCATCATACATTCGAAGAGGAAATGGTTTCCATTAAAGTCTTGAAAATGAAGCTTTGAAGTTCCCTCAACATACAAGCACAACTTACGAAGAGAGAGGAATCTTCAAAACTCTACACTTGTCTCGTAGTATAACCTGGTCCAACCTATCTCGACTTGTTGGAACCTCTTCTAACTTAAATTTATATAAGAAGTCGTAAGAAACGAGAGAATAAGTTGTAAATTACCTTCCTAAATTAAAGGCACATGATGTATTTATTACGGTTGGTGAACCACTTTGAGAAGCTTCCATCATGTGCCATTAATTCCTAGTTTACATGGTCTTCTCAATTAATTAAAAATAATAATATTAAATAATAATAATTATTATTAATAAAATATTTAAAATATGGTGGGTCCCCTAAAAATTAGTTTGCACTGAAGAGGGGAATCATGAGGAAAAGGCCAAAAATAGCACAACTGGATGGTTGGCTTGCGGAGTGAACCCACCGAGTTTGTGTCGAGCTCCCCAAAGTATTCACCGTAATTGAGATTCCTTGCATTGAGCTCCTCTTAACCGGCTTAGTCTTAAAACATGGCTCCTAAACTGCTTCCAATGCTTATCGCCATGTCAAGCTCTCAAAATGATCTCTCCATCAAGCTCTTCCTATTCTTATTGAGCATTATTCCCATCAATATTTGTTTGATCTAGCTCAAATGGTTTATCCTCTTCATATTCCCTATCACCTCGCCACTCCATGAGCTACCTTACTTGTGCATGGATCTGTGAATTTTCCCAATGTAATTTGTCCCACATAGCTCGGTTCTCCTCAAATATTGTAGATTAATTTTGAGTTCCTCCAAACTCATACAACTCAGCCTCAACTCATGCACATATGTATGTTGATCTCAACATTTAACCAAACTTAATCACTTTCCAACCTAGTTGTGTTACTAGACCTGTGTCGAGCCCTTTTCCCATCACTTTCCAAAACCAAGTTGTTATGGCAATAGTTATTTGCATGCATGGCAAGTAACGTCTTCCTCTTAGCTTTGACATGATCGACCTGAGCTCAAAATCCCGCCGAGTCACCTCCTCACCTATGGGCTTGTTCTAGAATGATGACTTTATCTATTTCTATTTATAATGATGAGTCAAACTCATCCAAAAATTCATGAAATTATACCTAGATCATCAAGATATCTCGACATTGATGGGTTTAGAATCATGCAACATCATTTACGATACTTCAAATTAGCTCACCAAATCATCTTTACCAATGCTTGATATTACCGAGACAAACTTCCTATTATTTTTCCACACCAAAGTTTTAAGCTATGTAATTCCTATCCATCATCGAAACTTTTCCATGTTGAGTCCTTCATGACCTCATTCTAGCGAGTTGTCTCCACAATGAGCTCCCCATATTTAAGTCTTTCAACTGAGTTTGTATAATGGATAGAGCTCGCTATGACAATGAATCGTTGAACCACCCTCAAAATTATCTACCAACCTCTTTCGATCATCCTTCAAATGAGGAACTTCCCCAAAACTCACTCCACCAAGTTATACATCCTTCAAATTTCCTCATTTGATCAACCCAAGATGAGTTCAAAATTAAAGCTCGGCATTCCCATTTCCTTTCTTTTCTTTCTCACGAGAAAATTACCAAGTGCCTAATGATACGATTTAGTCACAAACCTACCTCATAATTTCATTTACTTAGTTGAAACTCACAATCAACGAGACATTTGAACGTCTTCTATGTGACTTTCAAACCTTCCTAAATTGTTTGTAACTTATTCTCGAGCCATTTTGAAAATGATTCGAGTTTTCCTCATGATCTTTCCCGATCAAGCTCGGACCTTATTACACCAACACCTATGCAGAAACGACTTGAGTCACATACCCCTAAAGACCGAGCTATCTATTTAATCACTATTTGAGTTGTGCGTGTGAGTTACTAGCTCCCTACTCAAATGACTAAGATATGCATCAAATGTGAAGTCATCCTCCAATTGATTACGAACATCGAGATAAACATGAAATTTCTTATTTAACTTTCTTCGTATCTTAAATTCATCCTTATTCATCAATGAAGTTCATATACACCAAACCGTTTAACTTTGCATGACCTAGAAAATCTTTAAAGTTCAAAGATGTTCAACTAATTCATCATTCCATTGATTGGATCACCATTTATGATTATTTTTATAACACTTTGATGAATCAATAAGAACTCGTTGAATGACTTGGTGCCACCATGAGCTCATGAGCTATGCAAAGATGGGCTCAATTAATGAACTCATTACATTGAGACATGAAGTTACTAAACTAATTCCTCTTCCCTGATGTTGATTTCTTTAGACCTTTTCTTAAACTTAGAGTATAACAAAATCTTAAGAAGACCTTCCAAACTAAATTTATCAATTTTGACAGTTTCAGGCTTATTTTGGGTGAATGTGAACCTACGTAAGCCAATTTCTTATTCCAAGCAAACCAACACCCTATAATATCTAGGAAGCTTCATGAAGAAATTTTTTAGGTCTCAGGGTATAATTGGATCCCTTCGTCCAATTTCATCCCAAGGGGTGAAATTGGATAAAAAAATTTGCGACCTCTTGGGGATGATTTCTTGCTTAACATGATTTCAGTAGAGTTAAGTCATCTATTGGGTATGGAGTGTATATTTGAATCTTAAATATCATCTGACACATCTCGAACTCTCCTCGTTATTATGGATCTTGAACCTCCTTGAAATGTTGGGCATGAAGTATACTATTTGTTCAATGTTTGGCATCTATGGAACACTTTGCATAATTTTGAATTAAGTGGCTTTATGAAACTCTTATGGAAACTTTGAACCTTCCTTCTCCTTGAAAACCTCTAATGATGAAACAATGTACGTAACACCACATGAGCGACAATAAAAACAAAAGACACCGAAACTTAAAACCATACATGCCCAAATTGAAACATGCAGGGGTGTGTAGTGTACTTTTTTAAAAGCAAACCTATTCCTACTCTATGCTAACCATAAGAACATGTGAGTTAAAAAAACCCTGAAACTAGTTGTGCAAACTATCTCCCTTTCCTCATAATGGATTTCCATGAAAATTATTTGACAATGGATATGGCTAAGAATGAGAGTGAAAAACTGAAACAAGCCCAATTCTCCACTTGGTCCACCGAGGCATCAACTAGAAAGAGAAAGAGTTCCTCTTTTAGTTGCTCTGCATTTAACTCGGTAGAGGCATTATGGAATCGATCCTCAAAATTGTGAAAATAATCCTCAAATTTTGGAATGAATGTGACTGGTTCTAGCTTCAATGAAGCCAAATACGTTATGGGACATGGTCTAACCCGTTAAATATTACTTCTACTCCAAAATTCAACTTTAACAAGAAGGTCTAGCTGAAGACATCCTTCAAAATTGTGGTTGTTCATGACATGATTTACCTCTTGTTTCCCATTAAAAATAACTGATCTTCCTTATGAATAAATGGTATGAAAGTGATGTCTTCTTTATTCCTGTTAGCTTCCTTAGTAACAAGGAGTTCTTCCATAACATGCGGCTCCTTTAGATTTTTTACAGTTTACAATATCGAACCTCTGTAAATGTTTAAAATATTTTGCTCATCTAAAAAGTCCTCTTCCTTTGATTGACATACACTATTAATCTCCTCATTCAACATAAAAGCTTCCTTCATCATGGGTTAATCAACTAAGTTATACTCCCTAATTGAGTTAAGGAAATTCTTAATGAAATCATCTATGTCAAATTTTGAATCTGACTTAGTCTTTTCAGTGTGCTTCCCTTTTGCTTCATTCATTGAGCCGTATGGAAGATCCAATTCCTCCACATCTGACAAATGCTTGTTTCTTCATTCTCTGGCTATGGAAAAGATTTAACTTCATCCACCATGGTATTCTCTGGATTGGAATTTTGTTTGTCCTAATTATCCTCATCCTCAAACATGAAATTGGAAAGATCAAATTCATCTAGGAGATCAGATTTTTGTAAGAATGAAGAAAGGGAAGGATTTGAAAGCCTCTACATGGCCTCATCTGCATTAATGACTATTGAATCTTCCTTAGTCTCATGAAACTCCTTGTGGCTGATTGTAACATCTAATGATGACTTTGGAAAGATGCTACCATCCTCCAAAAGTTCTTGACATGCATGGAAATTAGGATCATTGCATTCACTAGAACTACCTTGTACACTTGAGAGTCATTCTTCTTCAACTGACACATGCTCTTATACTTCTAAATTTTCCACTTTTGGTGATCCAAACTCCTCTGATGATATGGAGCCAATATGAATACTACATTTTGAATAGGTAGACTATTGGTCTTCATCCTTCAGCTCTAGATTTTTTCCTGGTACAAAACTAGTTTGTTTCGTCTATTTTTGATTGCCAACTTCTACAAAAATTTTAGTTAGGAATGAAGTTTACTTGATGTTAAAATTTTTATCCCACTCCTTAAAATTATTTACATTCTCTCCTTTTCTAGTCTCCTTGATCATATACTCCTCTATTTTACTCATTTCTTGATGATAATCCTCCCAAAATGGATTTGGAACTATAAGATGAGGGAATATTTAGGATTCAATGACTTCCCTCATTGTTTGAGATAGTGGAAGAGGTGCAACTTCTTGTCTTGGTGGCCTTAGAAAAAAGAAGGAACTTTGGAAGGGTGAGGAAAAAATATTCATGATTGGATGGAAAGATAAGAAATGAAGGAATGGAATTATCAACATGTGTAGATGGTGAAAAAATTAGAATTTGAGGTTTGGATTGAAATGACATTGAGTTAGAAATGGAAATAGAACTCTGAAGTGGTGGTGTAGAACTTTCCCATTGACAAGGATTCCTTACATTGAACTCACAAGCCTATATCTCTTTAATCCAACCTTCAAGTTCAGGTAGTTATTCATTCATGAAACCAATCTTTTCCTACAGGTTGTCAAACTTTGGCATAGGGCCCACCCACGGACAAGGTACCCTAAAGTTGTTCCTGAATGCCTTCATTTGAGTTATGGCTCTAGAATACACCATACCTACCTCCATTATTTGAAACTTGAGCTATAACTCAACATTTTCACATATTTTATGGCATCCAAAATCTGTTTTTCCTTGCTCTTGGAAAGTTGCATAGTTAGTTGAAAAACCATACTAACCATGACTCTGCTCATGGGGATATGCATGTTGCAACTGATTTTCATCATAAAATGGAGTTGGAGGTGGAAAGAACCACCGCTACTACAAGTGGGAATCCCACTATGGAAATGAAGTCATGATGGCACTGCTTCATGAATGGAAAGATGTCAAAGAAAACTAGATGGAAATGGATAAAATCAGAAAGTCAGAAAATAGAGAGTGGGTCACTTTGACCAATGAAGTCTCTAGTTGTGCTTGGGTATACCTCGTAAGGCTTAAATTTCACTAAGAGCACAACAAATTAATGAAATGAAGTAATGTTGCAACGGGTGATGTTGAGATGCCTCTTTTCCTTCTCCTTGAAGGAGACAAGGAAAGTTTGATATGTTGATGATTTCCTTGCTTTGAAGAAACTCTTGTCTAAATTCTTTACATAAGTTAATACATTAAAAATTGAAATCCAAAGAGATTGAGTCACCATGTAATTTGACTTGTGCAAGTGATAATATAGTATAACTATTTGTCCACCAAAGCGTGCAAAAATTATTAGTCTTTGGTAGCACGGTGGCTAAGATATTACAATGGGATAACTATGAAATTTAGAACTTTCACCTATTTTTCCACTCGATGTGTCAAAAAATGTTGACACCAAATCACTTCACCCTCTGAATGGCTAGAATGTGAACAGGACATTCAGTGTGATTAGGACACATGGGATCACCTCTCAAGCTATGGGACTTGGACTCGAGGTGAACCTCTGGAAAAGGCTAGCTTCCTCTTCCTAAACTAAGTGGTGTACTACTCCTAGTGCAATGAAATGGATATCTAGACATATGCTAACATTTTCATGGGTTTTAGGGAAAGAGATTTGCAAGAAATTAAACTATACTAGGGATGGTGATGCACCAAATAAAGGGTGTTTCAGACTCAGGAAGGGTTAATTTGAAGAGGGTGTGTGCACCATAAGTCAACTTCACCTACTACAACTTAGAGAGGGTACATAATACCATAGAATACGAAGCACACATTCCCTTTCTTAAACTTAATAAGAAAAACAAGTTATTAGTATTCCAATGAATGATGAACTTGAGAAGGGTGAATAAGCACCATAACTCAACTACATACAATACTCAACAACTTGATAAGCACAAAACTCCAAGAACCTATAAAAGAAAAGTGAACCTACACAAATGTACCTACAAGCATGAGAAGAGGAACAAGGAATTATAGAAGGATGAAAGGACCAAGATTAGTCATAAAACACACAATTTTATTACTTAAAAAATGTGCACAATGCATCATACATTCAGAAGAGGCAATGGTTTCCATTACAGTCTTGAAAAGGAGGCTTGAAATTTCCCTCAACATACAAGGAAAACTTGTAGAAGAGAGAGAGACTCTTGAAAAACTATAAAATTGTCTCAAGTCTAACTTGTCCAACCTCGTCGACATGTTGCAACCTCTTCCAAATCACATTTTTAGAAGAAGTTGTAAGAGAGGAGAGAATAAGTCATAAATTACCTTCCTAAACTAAAGGCACATGATGTATTTATTATTGTTGGTTGAACCACTTTGAGAACCTTCCATCATGTGCCATTAATGCCCAATTGACCTAGTCTTCTCAATTAATCAAAAGAATATTTAAATAATAATAATAAATATTATTAATAAAATGTTTAAACTATAAATATTAATTTAATTAAAATATGGTGGGTCCCCTAAAATTGGTTTACACCGAATGGGAGAATCATGAGGAAAAGGCCAAAAATATCCCAACTCGATGGTTGGCTTACCGAGCCAACCCACTGAGTTGGTGTCAAGCTCCCCTAGTCTTCACCACAACCGAGCTCCCTTGCATTGAGTGCCTCTTGATCGGCTTGGTCTTACAACATGGCTCCTCAACCACTTCCAATGCTCATCACCATGTCGAGCTCCCAAAATGAGCTCTCCACCAAGCTCTTCCTATTCTTACCGAGCTCCATTCCCACCAAGCTCTGTTTGGCCTGGCTCAAATGGTTTGAGCTCTTCATATTCCTTTTCATCTCACCACTCCATGAGCTACCTTCCTTGTGCATTGATATGTGAATTTTTCTGATGTAATTTGGCCCATATATCCTAGTTCTCCGCAAATCTTGTCGATCGATTTTGAGTTTCTCCAAACTCATGTCATGCGGCCTCAAATTTTACACATATGTACACCGATCTCAACATTTAACCAAGATTAATCACTTTGCAATAGATTTGTGTTACTAGAACTGTGTCAAGCCCTTTTCCCACTTGGTTTCCAAAACCAATTCTTATAGAAATGGTTATTCACATGCATCGAAATTAACGTCTTCCTCTTAGCTTTGACACTATCGACTTGAGCTAAAATTCCCACCGAGTTGCCTCCTCACCTATGAGATCATTCGGAATGAATAATTTCTCTATTTTTATTTATAATGATGAGTTGAGCTCATCCAATAATGAAAAAAATTATACATGGCTCACCGAGATATCCCGACATCGATGGTTTTATAATCCTACAACACCATTTGCGATACTTCAAATTAGCTCACCAAATCATCTTTACCAATTCTTGATCTCATCGAGCCAAAATTCCTAGTCATTTTCCACACCAAATTCTTGAGCTACGTGATTCCTATCCACCATCAAATATTTTCCATGTTAAGTCCTTCGCAAGCTCATTGTGGCGAGTTATCTCTACAATGAGCTCCCTCTATTTAAGTCTGTATTGACTGTTTTTATAATGCATAGAGCTCGCTATGAAAATGAATCATCGAATCACCCTTTGAATTATCTTCCAAAATGTTTCAATTGATGCATCCAAATCATCAACTAAGTTCCGCATGAGCCCACTATAACAATCCTCCAAGCTCTGCACATGAATGATAAAAATCAATAGCCCTCTTTGCTTCCTTTCTTGACTCACGAGCTAGTTGGCTTCAACCTCGGTTTCATGTATGTGAGTTCACCCATGCGAGATCATGCCATTCTATTCAAATCCTTGAGTGGATCATTGAATATGATCATTACCATGATTTTTCATACACATACATGGTTTACTAAACCAATGGAAAGATCATTCCCATTGCACAAGCTCTTCATTTTATCTTGACTTTGAACTCACCACTGCAAATCACTCCATATGAGCTTGTTGTGAGCTATTTTTCCATTTATTGTGACAAGATAATACCACATTTTCCTTCCAATGTCTATGGGCTCATCATTGAGAGCAATCTTGTGTACTCACCACTTTGCCGAGTTACAAGATTCTTGTACATTTTTCCCAAAAATGAGCAACACTGAGTGCCATGCTTCCCTTCAAGCTCCTTGTTTTGCATCAAGTTCCATCGAACGATGATTTCTCACATTTAGCGACTCAAACCTAATCATCACCAAATGTTTTCAATGAGCTCCCAACTCGACCGCAGTGACTTACCTCCACCGAATCATTTATTCTTAACATTTTTCTGATTCATCCTTGCATGAAGCTCTCCCTGCACCTAGTTTCCTAGCTTGCCACATTCTTGATACAAATTCTAGCTCATCCGAGCTAGTGGAGGTGGTGTCATTCTACATGGAGATTAGTTCATTCAATTGATGTTGACGTTTAATGCATGTGTCATCCCTAAAATAATCAATCTTCAACCAAAACTTGACTGGGCTCCTTTCCTTGATGAGCTACCAAAATGAGCTTAACACTGCCATGACCATTATCCCACTCTTCATTGATATCTAACCATTCGCCGAGTCATTAATGGCCAAGTAACTTAGCGTAAAAAATGATAATCATTCACAGGTGAACCAATTCCCATAACTAAAACATGAGATGACAAGCTACCAATTACTCAGTAAAGGACTCAGAATCCTCCCGACTCACTGAGATTCTTGTACATTGCTATACTTCAATACACTAGCCAAATTTTTAGGAATTAACCTCAGTCCCGGGTTAGTATGTCATCATTGTTTTGCCCACTTGGCCATTTGATCATATTTCTCCCACGTTTGGAAGTATCACAATGGTTTTCCAACATCCGAGTCCCCCTTGGAAAATACTCTAGACCCCTCCCACTTGGTAACGTGACCTTAGGAACTTGTGGAGTATCTTTCCATCATGGCATACCAAGCTAACATTCCCACTTGGAAAGAGGGGGATGTTTCTCTACACATGTAATTTCCCAACAACTCACTCCATCGAGTTATACATCCTTTGAAGTTCCTCATTTGATCAACCTAAGATGAGTTCAAAATGATGGCTCATCATTCCCATTTCCTTTCTTTTATTTCTCATGAGAAACTCACTAGGTGCCTAATGATACGATTCAGTCATGAACCTACCTCATAATTTCATTTACTTAGTTCAAGCTCATAGTCAACGGACATTCGAACGTCTTATATGCCACTTCTAAACCTTCCTAAATTGTTTCTAACTTATCTTGATCCATTTTGAAAATGCTTTGAGTTTACCTCATGATCTTTCCTAATCAAGCTCAGCCCTTATTTGATAGTCAACACCTACACAAATCCTTTTGAGTTGCATACCTCTAAAGACCAAGCTACCAAGTTAATCATTATTTGAGATGTGTTTGTGAGTTACTATCTCCCTACTCAAATGATTGATCTATGCATCGAATGCAAAGTCATCCTCTAATTGATTTCAACCATTGAGATAAACATGAACTTTCTTCTTTAACCTTACTGTATCTACAATTCATCCCTATTCATCTCTGAGTTCATATCCACCCAACCATTTAACTTGGCATGACCTGGAAAATCTTCAAAGTTCCAAGCTATTCAACTGAGTCATCATTCCATTGATCAGCTCACCATTTATGACCGAGTTTTATCATACTTTGACGAATCGAGAAGAGCTCGGTGAATGAATCAGGGCCACCATGAGCTCATGAGCTATGCAAATATGGGCTCAATTAATGAACTCATTACACTGAGACATGAACTTACTAAACTAATTCCTCTACCCTAATGATGATTTCCTTAGACGTTTTCTTAAACTCAGAGTATAAAAAAGCTTAAGAAGACCTTCCAAACTAAATTTATCAATTTTGATAGTTCCCGGCTTGTGTTGGGTGAATGTGAACCTGCCTAAGATAATTTCTTATTCTAAGCAAACTAGCACCCTATAATATCTGGGAAGCTTCATGAAGAAATTTTTCAGTCTCAGGGTATAATTGGCTCCGTTATCCGCCACCCCAAGGGTCAAAATTGGATAACAACCGATCAATACACGAGTCCACCATGTTGTATAATAAGGGGTAACCCAGCATCATCAATAAAAACAATATGACCCTCATCATTAGGACCCATGGCCCCACACCGATCCACGATATCCTAAGAATCTATTACAACTACCTGTGGAGTTTCTATATCCCATCCTCTCATTTGTACTATACAGATTCACTAAGACTCCCTATGTCAATCCAAAATGTCTCATAGTATAATAAACAAAGATTAACTCATGATCTCCTAGTCAAGAGCCTACACCCATATAGGCTGTTGTAAACTAACCAACTCATCATCAAACTCGGGACAAATAGGGAAATCTAGGTATGGCCTCCATACCACATCACCAATTTGTAGTCCAAAAAACAGCTCTCTAAAATATCTCGATCTCCTCCTCTTTGGCCTTTTTCAACATCCTCCCTCCATCTCATGAAACTAGGATGCTCATCACCAATCACCCTAGGAAATCCCACTTTGGTCATGTAATAGAAATGCACTTGAAGGCCTAATCCTGTAGTAGAAACCCAATGTCAATGCCATATCTCTTGTGGACCTTCCAAGCCCACAAATATTTGTATATCCGAGAAAGTATGGTAGGAACCCACTCAAAAATGGTCCTCTCCTCCATCATCTAAACCATAACTCCCATCATCATTCAAGGATACTGATCACCTTCTAAACTAGGAAATGTGTTACAAATAATGGTCATCATTGTCATGATCATTCGGGGACATCCTCGCTCTCTTCGCTAAATATGATCTAGCATAAGAAAAACCCCCTAAATTTGGTATGATATCAACTGGTTCAACTCCATATAATCTAGTCATATTATATTCTCGCTCCTCCTCTATGATGAGATACACACCCTCACCATAGATAGGTAATCCTAGAATGCAATGAAAATCATCTACATAATCATAATCTCTCTAGTAGGTAGAAACAAATTCTTGGTGGAAGGATTCCACTACTCTCATGAATCTAATATGAAACCCCGCATTTTTGTAACCATCGATAATATCTCATACCACCAAAACCTACAGCCTTGACATGCTCCCAATCATCCTCAGACATATCAGTCCTGACCTGATCCAAGATCAATGGTATACGATCCCAAATGGTCAATTTTGCATCCACCTACAAAATAGAAATAAATTAACATTAGTATCATCATTAAAAATATGTGAGTGAAAAATTAAAATCATCCACAACATATCAAAAATGAAATATCAACATTAACATCATTTCCTAAAAACATTAATACCAACAACATCTAAAACATTAAATAATAAAGTATTTTGTTATTTAAAGATTTTTAATTTCCATGTTCGAGGGAAAAAATAATAGATTGAATCAAAATTGATATCGCCACAAAGAAAAACTACAAAAAAAAGTCCCACATCCTACATCAATTACATTTCACAACTACAGATAGAACCCTAAACACTATAAATAACTCAAAATATGTTTCTCAAAATTTACAATTGTTACATAGCATGAAAAACACTAGCAATTCACTAAAAAAATTGGTGATTCCTGTGATTTTTCCCTAGGGAATTCACGCCACCCCCAAAATGGAAAAACTACCTAAATTATAAAAAAACCTAAAAAAATACAAAAAAATGACAAAAACAAGGATAGGGCACTCACCTCGACCATCGTGGGCTTCCATTACATGCTAAAACTTTCCATTTTTCTAGAAATCACCTTTTTACTTTTGAAAATACATTTTTACCACACATCTCACACTCTCAAATAATTTTCACCATATGGTGAAATGATCCTGTGACTTGGATTTTATAGCCCCAAATTTTACATTAGGGAAATCATCGGTGATTCCCTTAATCACTACATATTTTCCCTATAAAAAATTACACATCATACCTTATTGGCATATGTGCCCATTTTTCCTTAATCATGGCAACCACAATCTTCCACAAATGAGTCTAATTTTTAATGGACCCTAGTCCTTGAAATATTAAAAATAAATAAACATAATTTATATTAGGATCCATTGTTCATCTATATGTACCCTTTGGAGCCCATCATTTGGCTCTCCCATTATTATAGCCTACAATTATGGATCATTTTTCGATAGGTGTCGAAACCCTTGGTTCCCCTATCATTTGGTCCCTCGGTATTAAATCTTGTTTTAATATCCCCTCGATTGGGAAACTATGAAAAACATGGCATATAGACATAGGTGTTCCCTCTCTATTGCATTACGGTGAGATCACCCATAAATGATTTCATCATTTTTTTTGACACTTTTCTTATAAGTTGTCGACAAAAGGGGGCAAATGTAGACACCAAAATTTGACACTCCCCATCTTAAATAATTTGTCTCATTCACTTACAATTTATCATGTTAATATCTATTTAAATATAATTCATAAATTTGCTATTTCCTCATATCTACCATAGACTATTTTATATATCTATGCAATCTATTTTTTTAAAATAATATCCTAATACATGCGCTAATATATCCTAAAATTAAGAATATAATCGCAAAATAAGACACCTTACATTATAGCACATTACATTCCTAAACAAACCTATGACTTATCCTCGAAATCCATAACAAATAGGCTTAAATTAGGAAATTGTTCCAACTATAAGCTAAGTAAATTTGAATAACCTAAAATCATCAGTGTTTCGGTAAAATGCCAGTGATTATTTAAACCCATTTTGCACTCTTTTTCCAAGACCACCTTTTTTCATTCCCAAGCTCATTCTCTATCATCCTTCCATATATTCAATTACAAATATTTATCAACCTTCGTTTAGTCTAGTTTCACAACATGATAGACTCCATATCATTTTGTTTATATAGTTGTTCCTAGTTGGAAGACATTCCTATAGCCCATCCAAGAGCTCTAAGTTTCTAGCTCCACATCCTCCTTCATTCATTGATTCATTCAAGATCCTTTTTTGCAACTCCTCTTGCACCACATCCTTTTTCATCTAGCACCTATACTTCCCATTTTTGAATATGTTATAAGCTTGTTCAGAGTCGATTGATCTTCACCAATCTACAGGTTTGGCAAGTCTCGGTCTTCATCCAAATCAAGGTAAGATTATATATTTGCATCTTTTATTCACTTATTTGAAATATCCATAGTTTTTGAGCCTTCTGTTTTCCATTATAATCAAACTCAAACTGGTTAATTTGTCAAAAATTCAATCAAATTGTTAAAAATATATAATATTTTATATTGTTTAATCTAACTTAAAATTGTCAACATTTTAGTGAAACGCCAGTCTCCTGTGATATTTTTACATTTACAATCTTCATCAGATTATCATCCATACATTACATTTATTTCTCTATTTTTACTAAGTCATGATTAAGGATGGATCTCTGTAGATGGCTATAGGTGGACAGGCACATGAGATAACCAATGTCAATTCTCTTCTAATTATTCATCACCCATTACATTGGGATAAATTCGACGTATTACTTGATTTATAACTTTGTGAACTACATTCAATTCCTTCATACCAGATACAAAACATCTTTGAAATCACTCAAAGGATTCGTGAGGCCAAGGACAAGTTCTAGGAGGCATACTTCGAAATTTTACACATTCGAGCTGACTTGGCCTAGTTCAAATACTGTTACAAAGCCAGATTAGAGATTTGGAACTCATAAACTGAATTGAAAAATCAAGTTAAACCCACTGAACAACAAAAATATCAATATTGTAACACAACATTTGATTACCAATATGATATAGACAATGATGAGCCTGAATTCATCTCTGAATTCTTTATAAATGAGTATATTAATGATTATGACTACGACTTCTTTGAAGAATCTAAGATAGATTATTCCGAGATAACTTTCGAGAAACCATTATCATCTGAAAATTATAACACTAAATTTGATTTATATCTCTAGATTATAGCTTATATATCTTAGTTTTTCATTACGTATTTGTAATAAAATCTGAAACTGTCATAATGATTATAATTTTTATCCATCCAAATATCATGATTTCCTATATATATTTCTTGATTGCATAAACAGTGGGTTGACATCCTTGTGAGGAAGTCCTTTGACTTCTAGGGATTGAATTCTATTAGGAAGCCCACTTATTATTATTAATAATTAAAAATTTGGTACAATGTCTTTAATTGCAACATCATTTGCAGGATAGGAGATCAATTGTTTTGAACGTATGATGCAACATCAACACCATTCATACACATTTGTAGGTACTGGTAAACCCTTCCATCTTGAGGTTTGATAGTTTAGTTTCTTGTTTATTAACTTAAATTAAAGAGGAAATACTTTTCTAAACATAAATCTTTCAATCCTTCCAATAATGAGAAATTTTAACATCCACGACGCTAGTCCCACTTCATTCGAGTAATAAAAATTTAAAAAAAAGGTTAAATATTTCACTTCCATCCCAAACTACTATACCATTTTTTGTTATATCAATTCAATCCTCCAACCAGTGGAAGTTCATTACGAGATAAACTCGGAGATACTAGTGGAAACTAGACTAAATATGTTTTTCTTTAGCTTGCTAAATGATAGTGACTCTTTAGCTAGAAATATTATATTCTTCAAATACATTTAGCTGCTAAGATAAAACTAGGTTGATTTAATTTGTTAAATCCTAGTGACCACTAAAATTAAAATAATATCTCAATTTCTTTTGTCCAAACCTTGAGACCATGAAGATATAAATATTATGTTGTGTCATAAGCTAAGCGAGCAGCACTACTTTTAAAATATCATTCAAGAACTTGTTAAATGAAAGTGAGCACTACACTCAAAGTAATATAAAAACCAACCGCCGAATGTACTTAAAAAAAAATATTGATTCAAGTTAATATATATACCCACACCAGTCTAAAGTCACACACGAGTTCAATATTAGAAGAAATTTTAACATCCACAAGGCTATTTTTTTATTATTGGTAAATAGTTTTGGTGGGACTATACCCAATTATAAGGAAGGCTCACTAGCCAGATATAACAAAGATAATACAACACCAAAAGAGTAAAAACCAGAAGAAACATCATTACCCAAGGAAACCAAAATCAGGTAATAGTAAGGAACAAAAGAAGGATGTAGCCCATAGCTAGACCGTAAAATAAGTAGTAATTATACAGCAAAAGGAAAGCACAGAAATAATCACAAACCCAAATTCCACTAGCCCAAGACATATTATTTTTTGATGCCCTTTCAATTCTAGAATGAATCGTCTGTAACGAGGTGAAAAGTGCCAAAGTAGTTATGTGCATTGAGTCCAAGGCATCCAGCTATGTAATGGTCATATTCCTCTCTTTTTAATTTCCCCATAGAGTATTAGGGATCCCACTTAACCTCGACATCCACAAGGCTATTTAAAATATGGAAAAAATTTTATTCTTGTCATGTACCTATAATTGTACATGTAATTATGAATGTAGTTATACCTATATGAGAAAAAAATCCAATAATAATATTATTCTTTCCACGTACATGTAATTATATCTACATTTAAATTTATCATTATTTGAACTAAACACGTTGCTCTCTGTTGAAAAAATTAGACCCCGATTGAGAGGACTCACGTAGATGATTTTTTTTCGAGACAACATTGTCCTTGTCTCATTCCATTCAAACAATGTTTTTTGAAATCACCTCACCAAATATCATAAAGAAATTCCCATCACTGGTGTTGTTTGTGCTCCATATAACATCTCTATGCTTACTCACTCCATTTCCATGTGTAGAATGAACAATCTTGGAGAATCTAAATGTAACAAATAGATGTTTCAATAATGAAATTCTAAAAATATATTTCTTTATGATTTGTTGTCGATAATCTATACGATATGAAATCATGTCTAGTAATGTTAGTTATTTCACCTTGCTTTTCTTTTGCAGATTATTCCTTTATAGTATATATTAACTAAATACATTTAATATAACTAACATTCTAACCTTCAATCTCCACTAAATGCAAAATTGCATGAAAATTAACTAATTAATGTTGTGGTTGGCTAAAAATTAACCAACATTACAATAAGAGTTCTTAAGCTATGTTGAGGCAAAACTTATTTTGGTGGCGGAAATACGATACAATATTTTTGGGTTTTTTGGGCATTTATGGAATTCATAGATTGTGTTCGTGTGATGGGGGAGAATTTAATGACTATTACTAATAACATCATATTTCAATTAGAAATCTTGGAGACACATGTTGACGATTGGAATGAAGGTGCTCCACATCTCTATTTAAGAATTTTGTATATCGGGTCTTTGGAAATGACTCGAGAATAGCCCTATTCACTATGGGTGGAAATATCAAATGCATTGATCCTTCTTATTGTGAAGAGTTCAATGACGACACTGATAGTTTGGAATATTTTTCATGAGGGTGGTGTTACGTCATTTATGGAAATACTATCTGGTCACTCTGTCTGAGTGACCAATAGTGTGCTAGCAACCCTGAAGAAAGGAAGAGTCAAAGTGGGAAAAACAATTTTTTTTAAATTTCAAATTTTTTTATTGTGGATATGACGAGGTGACCCATAGAGGGAGACATTTATTTTAAATGCTTGCTTCAAGAGGAGATGGATGATTTACTATATCCTTCTTAAAATTAAACAATGTATCACTTGGGCTATGAACGAGACTCACTTCCATAACCTTGGGACAGGGTTGTTGAGCAATTGAGGAGGTAATTCAGTTTGGAGTGACACTACAAAGTTATATATGGACCTCATATTTTTCTTCTTACGCATCTTCGACATGATCGAAAGGTAAACTTTGCAGATTTTCTATTTCTATCGCTTATGAGGTCCTTTAAAGTGGTTAGAGAAGTTGAAGGTCCATTCCTACACCAGGGACATTTTTATTTTCTCTTTAAAATTAAAGCTTCCCAAAAATAAATCTCATGCTTCCCCTCTAATCCTAGCAAGAAGTGTTATGTTTGCCCTCTTCTTATGCATCTATCTCCCTCCTTTTGTTTCCTTTTCCACCACCCTTGTCTCCCTTCCAACTCCGATTCAGACATCAAGATCATTAGCCATAAATATTTTACTCCCTCATCTTCTCCAAAGTGGCTCTTAACCCTTCATACCCCTTAGAGAACTCTCCTAAGGTCTCTGAACTACTTTCAGACCCAACATCTACTTCCTCTCCACCTCTTGCTGACACCTCTCAATATTCTCCTCTCATCTCCCCAGACATTGTCATGGCTAAACCTGACTCAACCTACCTAATCACGAAACATGTGCATTCCCCCACTCCTTTTTTCATGAACGTTACCATATAATCTGAAAATCATGATGTGTTATGGGATATATCCTCTATTTACCCTCTTTATCCTCTCTCAGAGAAGATGGGATCCCACACTACATATTTTGAACACCATCAGAATTTAGATAATATCTCACCTGACCCACATGAGGCCATTGAAGATTATGTTACACTCAATATCTGATATCAAGGAATGGAAAAGTCACACGGACATGACCTGGATGAAAAGTAACAAATACTTCCTAGAACACATTAAGTTAGTGGACGTGCTAGTTCAAGGAAGCCCTACTCCGATGCCAAGGATGAAGCAACTACTCTCATGAATATCCATAAAATGTAATATGACTTTGTATGGTTTGGGACTTTTTGGTTTTTTTTTGTTACATACGGGATTGTTCTCTTCTTGTTTCACTATAATACCTGGATGTGAGGGATTTTTTGTGCAAGTATGTGGGTCATTTATGAAAACCCTTTTACTCTAATTCCAAATATTTTTATTTCTTAGCATATTATAGTCATAGCTAAGATCCTAATATGTTAATGAGTTTTCTTACATCCTTAAGATCGATATGCTCTAAATTTTATGTATTGGTATAACCTAGCAGCTTCTCAGATCACAATATCCTACTTTATTTTGATAAAACCTGGTGACCACCAAGCTCCAAAAATTTATGGTGTGGCATAGCATATCATTTTGTAATATCAAAATATAATTCTCTTATTAGTTAGGTGCCACAAAAAACTAAAACCTAGAATATTATATTGTGGGTTTACCTCCAGAGAAGTTATGAATATCTACCTCAAATTTGTTAAATGTTGTAAAATATATTAATTATGAATTATTAAACCCTAGAGATGAAATCACCAAATAACATGTTGTGGAAAAGCTCAGCACGTAAAGATCAAAATTATATATTATTTAAGTATCTAACAACCACCAAGCTCAAACTATTTTGATTCAATATTTCTAAATCCCATTAACCATTAAGATCTAAATATTATGTTTTGGTGTAACCCACCAGAAATCCAAACTAATAATATATATTTCTTTTTTAAACCTAGTGAGATCTAAGCACCAAATATTATGTTGTTTCATAATCTAGCAAATGTTAAGCTCAACATATAATTTAGTAACATGTTAAACGATAATAGCAATGACTATGATTGAAATAATATATTATGTAAGTACCTAGTATCCACATAGTTCAAAATATGTTAATTTAATTTGTTTAATCATATCGAATGCAACCTCCATATATTATGTCGGTGTTCAAAATATCTTCCTATAATTTTTCAACTGTTGTACAATATCGTAAGAATGAATTATTGAACCCTAGAAAATTAAATCTCTAAATAATATGTTGTAGTAAAGGCTATTGAGTGCTAAGATCAAAGTATCTGAAACCACCAGTAGTATCCAAATAATATGTGGTATCATAACCTTGTGAGTGTTAAGCTCGAAATATCTTAATTCCAAATCTTAAATGCATACAAAAAATTCAACTAATTTATACTAGTCTTGATTGTTGTAAAGATCTCCAAATTCAATGTCTTTCTCTTGTTTGTTAAATACTATTGTTTTTTTAGCTCAAAATATTTATATTCTTAAGTTCTTACTTTCTTTTGTTGAAACCTAGAGACTACTAAGATCCTAATATTATGTTGTGGCATAACCTAGTGGCCACTATGTTGAAAATATCTTAATTTAATTTATCAAATCCTAACCACCGATAGGATGCAAAGATTGTGTAGTGGTATAAACTAGCAGGTGCTATGCTCAAAATATCTTAATTTAAAATCTTAAAATCATACAATAAATTTAACTAATTTATACAGATCTTGATTGCTATACATTTCTCCAAAGTTAATGTGGTTGATTAACTTAGAGGTCGATAAGCTCAAAAAAACTTACTTTAATTTTTCAAAATGTAGTGAATTATAATATTTTAATAAACATTGTTAGATTATTCTAAGGGTAACCTTTTTTGGTGGTGAAAAGAGGATATGGCATCTGTGACTTTAATGATCATTTATGACATCGATAGATTACATTTTGTAATAAATGAAATCGATTAAGGGTTATACACACGTGACATGTAAGATGGCGTTGGGAATTTAATATTTTTAATGGGAAGCATGATATTTATGATAAGGATATCTAATCGATGATCTTTGGTACTGTCACACTTACCTCCTTTTGTGTGTTGTGCATTGGTGGCTTTATATCTTCAGTTGGCTAGACATTTCACTACCCCTTTCCTCTTTTTGTCTTTGGTTTTTTTTTCTTGTATATATGCGATGGTGAAAAGGGTGTTGGTGGTTTCTTGGGTAGTATCTATTTTGGTCCTAGCAAGAAGAGAGAAGAGAGCCATAAAAATTAAGGACATCGGGGAATCGTTTACTTCTTGGATGGCTGGGAAAATTTACAATGCAGCTATGTGGGCTTGGATCAATAAGCTGCAGTCAGTTGTAGAGAAATTAGAGGAAGAATATGGAAATGATATTTGTCGAGCATGCGCAAGCTAATGCTTGACCAACCAAGATCTGAAAGGGTGGAGGAATTTTTTTAACATGGCACAAGGATTGAGCATGAAAAACATATTATCTAACTCTTCGGGGTAGTTTATCTTTCATAACGAGAATGAGAAGTTGGAAGAGTGTCTATTCAACCTTTAGTATCATGTCCATGCCTTGACGTGGGGATGTAGGTGATTGCGCGTGGTCTAGAGGTAGTTGCGGAAAATCAGGGTATAAAACTCCTTTCTTGTGCTAAAGTGAAAATGTTGGAATGATGTGTCGATTTTTCCTCCTCCTTTGATCAAAGTAAAGGGGATGTGGATGTCGAGATCATCGAAGAGGTGGATCCGAGAGGCCGAACAACCTAATCTTTCCTGGATGCATTTTTCTTTAGTTTTTTATTAAGGGTCGAATGGTTGTCTGTATAGTGAAGTTTATCGATATAGTAAGTATTTGTGGGTGAAGTGAAGCTGATTACAGATCTTCCCCATATTTTGGCATATATTTAGTAAGATAAGTTTCTTGTAATCATCATGGGAGTCCACTGCTAGAATACTTATCATGGACTGGTTCCTCATGTATTATTTCTTAAGACTTATCATCGAAATATCCTAGTTTAATATCTTAAAATCATCTAATGAGTTTAACTAATTTATATATATATCTTCTTTGCATATACATATGATGTTTTTCATACATAATAAAGTGAATTGAATACCCAAATACTATATTATGTGCATAACCTAGCGGCCACTAATCTCTTAATACCTCAATTTAGTTTCTAAATCCTAACTACCACTAGGTTCCAACGATTATGTGGTAGCATAACCTAGCGGGCACTAAGCTCAAAATATATTAATTTAAAATAACATATCATGTTTGTGATACATAACCTAGCGAATTGAATACCTAAATAATATATTGTGGCATATCCTAGCGATCACTAATCTCTTAATACCAGTATTCACTAAGATCATATTATTATGTTTTGGCATAACCTACCCACCACTATGGTTATAATATCTTACTTTATTTTACTCAAAATCTAAATATATCAAGATCCAAATATTATGTTGTGTCATAAGCTAGCAGAGATGCTATGATCAAAATATAATTGGGTAATGGATAAACTATAGAACATACTAAGCTCAAGTATTATAGTGTAATTGTACCTAACATCATCATTATCTCAAAATATATTAATTTAATTTATTTAATCCAACAAACCATAAGGTCTTAATGTTATACAACTCGATATATTTGATGAATCCTAGTAGACGAGTAAGCTATTATTAATCGTAAATAATGTGATTTCTTGACCCAAAAAAGTATGTTTCCTAAAAATAACAAAACATATTTTACACGAGAGAGAAAAAAAGTAATCGCTTGAACCAAAAAAGTGTGTTTCCTATACCAAAATCCACCTATCCTTGAGTCCGCAAAGGTAAACAAATACTTCATCCAAATAAGAATTATAGCCTAGTGGTCGCTAGATTAGCCAACATTTTTCATTTAGATCATATTCAAAAAGGAGTTTATATAAATGGTAAAAATAAATCTAGAATTTATATAATAGTATACATATAGACTTGGACTCATTGTACCCTAGAGGCCACTAAGCTATACTTAAAGGAAAATATATCATGTTCATAATGAAGTTGTGTAAGTTTAGAATCATGTTTTTCATGTGTTACACAACTATACGTCTAGAATTCTATATTTCTTCTAAGATTTTGGTAGAATATTTTTACATTTAGGACAAGAAAAGAAACCTAGACTAATGACCTATAAGTTATACTATAAGTTTATAAATACAACATGAACTACTCGTTGCACCCTAATGGCCACTAAACTATTCCTAGAGTGTATTCATATAGGATAAATCATATTGAAAAGTTATAAATATAAAAAATAAATCTGACATTTATATAATGGATACATAAATATACGTCTAAAATCATATATTTAATATGTTATATAGGTAAAAATATAGTTTTTTCTACTTTTTACAAGATTATGGCAGAATTATATTACTCTTAAGAAAAAATATGGAAACTCGAATTACGTCGAGAATATATTAAATAACTATTTTACAAATGACACAATCTACTCATTGGATCCTAGCAACCACTAACTATTCTTAAAGGTAAATATATCATGTTAAAAATGAAGCTATTTTATAGATCTAAATTGTTAATCTTTGCGAATATAAAATTTTGCAAAGAACAAAAGTGATTTCTAGGACCAAAAATGATGTGTTTCCTATATATAAATAACTAATCCATGAGGTGCCAAGGAAAACGAATGATTTTTTTGAATTAGAATTATAACCTAGCAAATGCTAAGGTGTACAAATTTTCCTATGGGAGAGTTTATTCATAGAAAATAAATCATATTGAAAAGATACAATTGATAACAAATAAATCTGCAATTTATATAATGGATATATAAATACACGTGTAAAATCCTATATGTAATTAAAAATAAAATTGGGGTTTCATTAATAGGTTGTCGAAACAACCAATTATATCATGGTGGCCTCAAATCTATGTTAATATTTTTCATATATTTGTGGGCTCAAAAGGAATAATATATTAATTATAAAATGCATATTGATTAAAATTATATTTAATAATATTTTTTTATTAAGGGCAAATAGTTTTGAAAGGACTATACCCTGTATACAAAAGGGCTCAAAATCCAGATAGTCAAAATGAGAGATACATCCCAGAGAAGGGCAAAATGGCCAACCAAAGAGGGCTCAACAGCCAAGTAAGAAAATACAAGTGAAGAAAGGATCCAAACAAACGATGATCCCAAAAGAAGCCAAAGAGAACAAAAAGCAACAAAAATAGAAGCATCATAAAAAACTCCACCAAAAACAAAGACTGCAACCGCCAGATAACAACAACATCGCAGCCAAAAAGTCAGCCACACAACAACCCGTTACTTTATTGCCCTGTCAATCTTGGTCTTGATGGCCTGCGTCACATGAAGAAGGCAATGGCAGTGGCCTGAGAGGAGTCAGTCACATCAGCCTGGGAAATTGCCATATCTCTTTTCTCTTTAGGTCCCCAGATGTCCTCACTAACCCCACTTAAACTGCAGACACTATGCACATGCTTGCTCAATGAAATTATATATGCTTTTAAGGGTAGATAATATGCAGTCATTGCGGCTTTTAGCATTTCCCATTCTGCCATCCAGGGACTGTAACTTCTTGAAGACCTCAGCAATAACCCCCTCATCATCATCACTTTGAAGAATACCTTTACCCTTAGCTCTTTCCATATTTTTTATAGTCCCTTTTAGCTCTTGTATCTCCTTCTCTAACCTGTCCACTCTGTCCATCAAGCCCTCCTCCTTGGGCTCCTCCATTGGAATACTGATATGCAGGAGGTTCTCAGCAAGTTCCAGGTCTTTATGGCTTCTTAGGACCCGTTGGGAAGGAGGGATTTTATCTTTTATGCTCTTGCTTTTCTTGCTGGAAGCAGCAGTTTCAAGCTTCCTTTTCAGCAGGGGGAGTGGAAGCGGTGTGAGTAGGAGGAGGAATGGAGGAGGAAGGTGGGGTAGGATTCAAGGGGGATAACTAGAACAATGGCGATGAATCAGGAGGATAAGTCCCTGATGCAAAGGGAAAGCCCTAGAGTGGCTCTGAACTTCCCTTATTGATTTCTCCAACGAGTTAATCAAATAGTGAGGAAAGCTAATGGTGATATTTCTACGAAAGTGATTTAGAAATATCAAATGCTTTTGAGGTATTGTCACAAATCTTCCTTCAAGAGTGACATACCTAACCACCATCTTGGCCAGCTTAGCAAAAGGTTCAGGGATCGACGCCACCTTGATGCCAGCAGTCACGAATTCAAGATTCTCACCGTCGTCCAGGAACTTCTTGGTCTCGACCTCCCTGTCCACCTTTTTACTGAAGAATTTGGTGCCCTCCAGGCTGAGGCCCATGACCTGGGTGATGAGCTCTTCTGTGACCTCAATCTCCATGTTATTGTATTTGACAATCTGATTCTTCCATCCCTGGGTGAATCTGATAGAGATGTCTTGGTCAAATCCTTGTACCCTTTCAATTAAATTAGACAGACCCCCGATTTGAAGGTAATTCCACAGCACCGTGTTCTCTTTCCATGCCGGATTGTGGGTCGGTTCAGTTTTGCAAGGTGGACCCCCCATGTTTCCTCTGCTCTTTTTCCTGTTCTCAACGGTAAAAATGCTCTCACTATGCGGGACAGTAGAGCTCTGATGTTGGTTTTTGAATCTTTCCTTTCCGTGAAAGTAGAATTAATTATTATAGCATACATGTAATTATTGCCCCGCTCCTCGGCTTTCCTTCTATGCTTAAAAATGATGACAGTCCATCTCACACATATCGCATCAATCATCCATATATTATGTGATGTCATCATATTGTACTTGAGGATCTACACATTAGCGTCCAAATTACAGCATTAGTGCTGATTTTCATGGCCATGAAGATCATTGATTATGGCTTTATTGATTTGAGTGGGCAGAACATCCCCCCCAAGCCAAGTTTGAAAGGTATTAGTAACACCGAGGTTAGCCAAGCTGTCAGCGACTCTATTTCCTTCCCGATAGGTGTGGGTGATTTTAACATTTTCAAAGCTCTTGCATATATCAATGGCTTCCTCAATGAAATCTCTGATAGACCAGCTGGGGTGTTGCTTTTTGTTTAAAAGATTGATGATATTCAGAGAATCCCCTTCAATTATAATATTCGAATATTACAATCTCTGGTAAGTCTTATACCCCAAAGAGCCACCAGGGCTTCAGAGTAATGATTGGTCTGCCTACCCATTCTCCCAGAAAAAGCAGCAACTAAACAACCTCTTTGATCTCTGATAACTCCCCCTCCTCCAGATTCCCCCGGATTACCTTTTGAGGCCCCATCAAAATTTAACTTGTGCCAATCAGTGGGAGGTTTAATCCATCGGACTGTGTTTCTATCAATACCATTGTTATTCCTATTGCCAGTGTCAATATTCCATTCAGTCAAGATGTATTCTTCCTTCTCAGGGTAGAGCCTATTTTTAGGAGGTTTAAATCTAGCAATATTGTCTTGCATAGCAATGATGATTTCCTTGTAGATTTTGTTACATGCCTTTCTATTGTTTCTGAAAATGTTATCATTACGAGCCTTCCAAACTCTCCACATAGTGTGGGGTAAAACAAGTTGCCACAATATTTTCACCACACAATGCTTAAACGGAGAGTCCCATTGCTCCCAGGCCTGAAGACAGGTAAGGGGAAAAATCCATCTCTGATTAAACTTTACAAAAATCAGCTGCCAAATTTTGGAAGCAAACTCACAATGGAGGAATAAATGCTTTATGTCTTTTGCATCTTTCGACACATGCAACATCTATTCAAAGATGATGAATCCCTTCTTTATGAGGTTGTCATTATTAACGATCTTGCCATTAATGATAAGCCACCAAAAGAAGTTCACTCTAGGGGTTAACTCAGGCATCCACAGTTTGTGCCACTTAATTTCACTTTCCATGGATACAAAGAAAGAATTATATCCTGATTTGACAGAGTATTCCCCGTCAAAAGAATCTTTCCAGATGAGTTCATCCTTAAGATTTTGATTACTTATATGAATTAGAGAAAGTTGACTCTGTAAAGAAGAAACATCAGCCTGTACATTATCATTCTCCACTTTTAGTTGTTTCCATTTTCTTTTGTTTCCATCTCTCTCAATGTACCCCTGGATTTTGTGCCCATACTTTGTGATTAAGCTATCTTTAATGTGATCATAAGTAGAAATCTAGTTGGAATCAGTCCACTTATCTGTCCAGAAGTTTATGTTTTGCCCATCCCCAAGCTTCCAGCTACACCCCTACAAAAGGATGTGTTTGCTGCTAAGAAGGTTGTTCCAGAAAATAGAACCACTCAGAAGAGACTGATCATATATGAAGGAAATCTTGTTTTGGTTTGAAAGATATTTGATCTTAACCAACTCTGTCCAAGGCTTGTGCTCTTTTATAAGCCTCCAACCTAATTTTGCAATAAGGGCAGCACTCATATGTTTGATATCTTTGATGTCTAACCCCCCAAGTCTCTTAGGTTTACATACCTGCTCCCAAGCCACAAGATGATATCTGAATCTGTCCTCAGTACCATGCCATAAAAAGTGCTTTTGAATCTTTTCAATACTATTCATCACTGCTGCAGGTATGTTGAACATTGACATGATGTAAATAGGCAAGTTTTGGAGTGTGCTTTTAACTAATAGGCACTTGCCTGCACTTGAGAGTATAGCTCCTTTCTAGCCAGCCAAATTTCTTTGGAATCTCTTAATAAGGTCATTCCATACCTCCACAGAAATCTTGCCAGTACTTAGAGGTAAACCTAAGTAAGTAGCTGGAAGAGAATTAATAGTGCATCCTAGAATATTAGCAATATTTCTTTGCCTTTCCAAAGGAGTGTTGAAGAAATAAATAGAGCTTTTGTCAAAATTAAATTTTTGTCCCGAGGCTTCCTCATAAAATCTAAGGATAGTTTTGATAGCTTTTTCCTCAATGATTGAGGCCATCAGGAGAAGCAGAGTGTCATCAGCAAACTGTTGGTGTGAGGAGATCTGATTTCCAGAAGTTGGAGGAAAACCTTTTATCATGCCAATGCTGATAGCTTTGGAAATAGATCTACTTAAACTGTCAGCCATAATAATGAATAAAAGAGGGGAAATTGGGTCACCTTGCCGGATACCTCTATTGCTGGAAAAAAAACCCACAGGTTCCCCATTAACAACCACTGAGAATCTAGAGGTGGAGATACAAGAATGAATGATTTTTCTGAATTTGATTTGAAATCCAAACTTGGATAAGACCTCATCCATGAATCTCCAGGAGACTCGGTCAAATGCTTTATGCATGTCAAGCTTGATAGCCATCCCCGCCTTTTTACTTTTATCCATAGAATGTATTGTTTCATGAACCATGATAATTCCATCTTGAATAATTCTTCCCTGGATGAATCCGCTCTGCTGTTGTGAAATTATCTCCATAAGAATAGGTTGCATTCTAGTGGTGAGAATCTTGGTGAAAATCCTATAAATAACATTAACTAAACTGATAGGCCTGAAATCTTTGAAGTCCTTTGCATCCAAATTTTTCGGGGCAAGCACAATGTGTGTATTATTTAGTTCTTTGATGAGATTTCCCATTCTGTAAAACTCATTAACAGCCTTCAAAAGATCTTCAGAGCATATTTCCCAACATCTTTGGAAAAAGTTAGCTGAAAAGCCATCAGGACCTGGCGCCTTATCCCCTTCTAAAGAAAAAACAGCCTTTTTTAATTCCTCAATGGTGACAGTTTTTGAAAGACTTTTAAATCTCTCAGCAGGTATCAGATTATTAGGAATGGAGTCTAAAAGGAAAGAGGCCACTTGCTCATTGTAGGAGTTATTCTCAGTGAGGAGGTTTTTGTAAAAATTGAGTGCTTCGTTTAGATTTAATAATATTATTGCATATATACTGTGTTTAACTTCTAATGTACATACCATAAAAATGATGAAGACATTACATTTGGTTAATTCTATATGGAAACACATATATAATTGGAAATAATAATCATACAATTGAATTCTTAATATAGTTTTATAGTTGTGAATTAATATTTTTAACCTCATATAATTTCCTAAAATATCTAAGCGGTAACCATGTAAAAAATGTAGTATGCATTAATTAACGAGGTTTCTTTGCATCATCTTGTGAACACCATTAAACTATTTTTAGTTCTCCCAACCAAAATAAAATTTAAAATAAGGTGATTATGCCGAAGATATCGTTATCCTAAAAACGATCGTAGGGACGAGCACAAAAATTCAAACCGAAAATAACCAAAGAGAGACATAGAATGGAGGAAATGGGAAAGCATTAAAAAATAGAAATACTAGAGTAGGAAAGTGATTAAAATTTCTTTTGTTAACACAAAAAAATTCATTTTTCAAGAAGAATGAGGAAATTTGGTACAGAGATAAAAATCAATTGGAAAGCAAGGCTTGATTACGGAGCACGATTCAATAAAAAAGTAGTGTTAGGAATTAGAGAGCAAATACACGGAAATAATTCCTCAAACCACAACAAGAGGGAAACTATATAGTAGAATTATACTTGCAGAAATATAACAACATAAATAAATAATGCACAAAAGAAGACAAGACAAGATTTAACACGGTTCACCCAATTTGGGTTACGTCCACCAAGAACTTGTTCATATTTTATTATCAACAAGATTAAAACAACTCTCACAGTCTTCTCTCGGTTATGGACTCATAACAGAGTTCCAAAGATGCTAAACCACATCTAAAACAAAATTGACACCCAATTGCATAACCTTGATCACTCTTAATCAAAACTTGATCATTAAGACTCAAGACCTCTTGAACACTCAAGATATCTTCAAGATACCCTAACACCTCTATTTATAGGATTAAAATCCTCTTAAGAAGTCCTAAAGCTGACCCTCGAAGTTTTAAAGTCGTGATCTTTCACTTTCCCACAATTGGAAAAATAGTCCCGATGTTAATGACCAATTAACAACATGTTAACAAAGCAACGTCACAAAGAATGACACAACAAATACACAACAACGTCACAAGAAATTACTATAGAATGCTCTTGAAGTCTCCAAACTTAACCATTTGAGCTCCAAAGCACTTCAACAAAGTTGATTCAAGAAGACCAAAAATAGGCCCCACACCCCAAAAGTCTCCTAGTTGGAGACTGCTTCCCACTTAGAAAAGTCATTAACCCTTCATTATCAACCATGAAGGACAATCAAAGTTGAAGAAAACTTCAAATTCTCCTTATGACCCTCCTTGGTCATCGTATCCACGGGATTCTAACTGGTATGAATCTTTTCTAGCTTCATCTTATCTTCTTTCAAAGTTGTCCTGATGAAATGATATCTCAATTTGAATGTGCTTCATCCTAGAGTGGAAAGCGGAGTTATTTTCCAAATGAATAGCACTTTGAATATCACTATGTAGTCTCCCAACTTCTTTCTTATGACCCAACTCATCAAGAAACTTCGTAGCCAAATCATCTCCTTGTTTGCCTCTGTGGCAGCAACATACTCAGCCTCTGTGGTTGACAAAGCCATAACCTTTTATAACCATGAAATCCAACTCATTACTATATCACCAACCATAAATACATAACCTATCATGATCCTCCTGCTATCCAAATCTCCTGCCATGTCCGAATCTACATATCCACGTAATGTAGTGTCTGATCCACCGAAACACAATGTTGCTCCCATGGTCCCTCTCAAATACCGAAGGATCCACTTTACTTCCATCAGTGCTCTCTACCTGGATCACTCATAAACCTACTCACTACTCCCACTACATGGGAAATGTCAGGCCTAGTGCATACCATAGCATACATCAAGCTACCAACTGTTGATGAGTACGGTACCCTAGACATCTAGATTCTATCCTCCTCAGTCTTGGGACTCTGCTCCTTTGATAATTTAAAGTGACCTGCCAAAGGAGTACCAACCGGTTTAGCATCCTACATACTAAACCTCTCCAAGACCTTCTTTATGTACTCTTCTTGAGATAATACCAGCTTCCTCTCCTTCCTGTTCCAAGTTATTCTCATACCAAGGATTTGTTGCCCCCAAATCCTTCATAGAAAAGGAGTCACCTAGCTACTTCTTGAGTACCTTTATTTCCTGCATGTTCTTCCCTGCAACAAGCATATCATCTACATATAGGCACAAAATAATATAACTACCATCAAGAAACTTCTTGATGTACACACAATGGTCTGAGTGACACCTAGTAACCCTGCTCTTGCATAAAACTGTCAAACTTCATGTACCACTGCCATGGAGCTTGTTTTAGGCCATATAAGCTCTTCTTCAATTTTCACACTAACCTCTCCTTCCCTTTGACCTCATAACCCTATGCTTGCTACATGTAAAATTCCTCCTCCAACTCACCATGAAGGAATGTAGTCTTCACATCCAACTGTTCTAAGTGTAGGTCTTCTACTGCAACTAAACAAAGAATAATCCAAATCAAAGTCATTTTAACAACCAAAGAAAAATTTCATCAAAGTCTATACCTTTCTTATGTGTAAATCCTTTCACCACCAACCAGGCCTTATATCATTTCATGCCTCCATCTTCCTCTTTGATTCTATACACCCACTTGTTCTATAATGCTCTCTTGCCCTTGGGTAGCTCCACCAAATCCCAAGTCTGGTTTCCCATAAGAGATCTACATTATTCATCCATGGCCTACTCCCACTTCTTCCTGGCATCCACCTGCACTGCTTCCTAAAAGCACTCTAACTCTCCACTATCAATGAGAAATAAATAATTCAAAGATGGAGTAAATCATTCAAGTTCCCTTCTTACCCTAGAATACCTTCTCACCTCAGGAGTTTGGGGTTCCTGATGAGTAGGTACTGAATCGGCATGTCTTGAACCTAAACCGGCCCCTTAGACACCTTTCTATCCACAATGTCCTCTAACACTATGTATTCTTTCTTTGATTCCTCTTTTTGTTCCTGCAACTGATCTTTATACATGAATTTTTCATTAAAGACAATATCTCTAGACCGAAATATTTTCTTGTCTTTAAGACTCCAAACATGGAAACCAAAATCATCTTCACCATATCCAACAAAGGTGCATTTCTCATAATTAGCCTCTAACTTGGTCCTATCATCTTTATCAATGTGAACAAATACCTCACATCCAAATACTCTAATAAATGAGTAATCAATTTTCTTACTAGACCAAGCCTCCTCAGGTATACCTCCATCCAAGGCCATAGAGGGTCCTCTGTTAATCAGATAAATAGTTGTGCTTACTGCTTCCACCCAAAACATGAGTGAAAACCCCGCATGTAACCTCATGCACCTAGCACGCTCCATGATTGTCCTGTTCATTCTCTCTAACACTCCATTTTCCTATGGAGTATTTGGAACCATTCTTTTCATGTGGATCCCATTTACCAAATAGTAATCAAGAAATTTATTGCTGTAATATTCCCCTCATTATCGACCTTGAGACATTTCAACTTGAGACCTATTTCATTCTCAACCAAGGCTTTCCATCTTTTGAAAGTTTCAAACACATCAGATTTCTTTCTAATGCAATATACCCAAACTTTTCTAGTTACATCATCAATGAAAGTGACATAATAACATGAACCACCAATAGAGTTTACCTTAGCTGGCCCCCATACATCTATATGCACTAACTCCAACTTACCCTCCTTCCTGGTAGGTCCAACCTTGAGGAATCTCAGTTGATTATGTTTCCCATAAACATAGTCCTCACAAAAGTCCAAATCTAACTCCTTTAATCTAGGTAACATGTCCTTTATAATCTACATGCCCTTATGACTCATATGACTGAGTCTCTGGTGCCACAAAGTTGCATCTCCATCTGCAACAACTAAATTGTAATAATCAACACCACTAGTTAAATAAAAAGTACCATTTTTTATCTCTTGCAACCACAAGAGCTCCTTGTAACCTTCCAAGAATCTGCAGATAAAATTAACCGTATAACCATCACTACCCATCTGTCCCACTGATATCAAGTTCTACCTCAACTTAGGCACATTCCTAACATCCTTAAGTAGCCATGTGTTCCCATTCTACATTTTCACCTAAACACAACCTTTCCCTACTATGATGCATGGTTCATCATCACCAAGATATACATGTCCAAAATCATCTTGAATAAAATCAGTAAAGTAATGTCTATGTGGGGTGGCATGGAAAGAAGCCCCTGAATCTAACACCCAAGATTCAACAATATTATCTAAAGAAAGAATTAAGGCATCTTGACAAACATCACTTGCTACCAAATTTACCTCTTTAGTTTCCTCCTTGTTCTTCTTATCTCGAAGAGCCCAACAATCTTTCTTAGCATGACCAACCTTCCCACAGTGCCAACATTCTAACTTACTCTTGGACTTTGACCTTCCACGATCATTCGACTTCCCACAGTTACCTTTCCCTCTGTTCTTTTGTCTCCCTCTACTCTCCACCATCAAAGCATTTCCAGAAGTAGAAGAATCTTCAGTGCTCTTCCTTCACATTTCCTTGCTTAGGATCACACCTATTACATCCTCAAACTTTAGCTTTGAATTATTAGAGACTGAATTACTTACAACCATAACCAGGATGTCCCAACTATCTGGCAAGGAGCAAAAAATCAACAAATCCCTGACCTCATCATTAAATTCAATTTTTACCAAGTTTAACATACTCACAACCATATTAAATTCATTCAAATGATCAGCAATAGAACCATTCTCAGACATCTTCATATTAAATGAATTTTTCATCAAAAATATTTTATTATAGGTAGAGGGTTTTTCATATAAATTCCCCAACGCACTCATGAGACCTTCCGTGGTCTTCTCCTGGGATATGTTGAAAGAAACCGAAGATGCAATGCATAAAAAAATTACCCCGAGTGCCTTTCTATCCAACAACTCCCAATACTCATCCAACATGGTTGTACATTTCTTTTCTTTTCTAGCCAAAGGAGCATGGAGGTCCTTCGATATAATTAATCCTCCATTTACATCTTACACAAACCAAAGTTATTCCCATTAAACTTCTCAACCCTCGATCTACCCTCATTTGCCAAAGCTCCCACTCAAGCTTAACTTTCCTATGATTTACAAATTCAACAAAAAGCCACCAAAGCTCGATGCCAATTGTTAGGAATTAGAGAACAAATATGCGGAAATGATTCCTTAAACCACGGTAGTAGGAAACTATATAGCAGAATTATACTTGCAAAAATATAAAAACATAAATAAATAATGCACAAAAGAAGACAAGACAAGATTTAATGTGGTTCAGCCAATATGGGCTATGTCCACCAAGAACTTGCTTAGATTTTATTATCAACAAGAGTAAAACAACTCTCACGGTCTTCTCACAATTATGAACTCACAACAGAGTTCCAAAGATGCTAAACCACATGTAAACCACAATTGACACCCAATTGCATGACCTTGATCGCTCTTTATCACCTCTTGATCATTAATACTCAAGACCTCTTGAACACTCAAGATATCTCCAAGATACCCTAACACCTCAATTTATAGGATTAAAATCATCTTAAGAAGTCTGAAAGTCGACCCTATAAGTTTGAAAGTCGTGATCTTTCAACTTCCCACGGCTAGAAAAACAGTCCCAAAATTAACAGCCAATTAACATGTTAATAGCAACGTCACAACAATGACTCAACAAATGCATAGCAACGCATAGAAAACATTGCGAGAATGCTCCTAAAGTCTCCAAACTTAATTGTTCTAGCTCCAGTACTTCAACATTGATTCAAGAAGACCAAAAACAGGCTCCACACCCCAACAAGTAGGGCTTGTGTGGATCATGATTGATTTATGAATGTAAAACACATGATCTAATCGACTACAAAGAAACTAATAGATCCTGCAATAAAAAAGGTACACATTTGCTATAAATACTTGGTTTAGTAATAGTTGGAATTTTTTCATGCCTTATGTTGTCTGTGAAACCTCCATCTATTATCTCGTTCAAATAATCATTGTGATTCTTTCGTAACCTCTGTTTCTATCCTCCTTTGTGTGCATCCTTTGTGTGCTTATTTCATGTGACTTTATTTATGAACAAGATTATAATCACATGCAAAAAAACTAGATTTTAACACTCAACCCCGCAATCTATAGTCTACGTGTTTTTTTTTAAATTTTGAAGATATGCTTTTTTGATTGGGTGAAAAATTGAAACCCTAGTTAATATTTATCTGAGGTATTTAATAATTTATTTATTACATTCCAGAAAGAAATTAAAAATAAAAATAAAAAGAGCGAGGATGCGAAAATTTTAAATTTTCACTTTCCCCTTTAAAAGCAAAAGGGTGGGCTATTGAAATTTTAAATATCCAAAAATGTGGGGAATTCAAATTTCCCTATTTTTTATTTTTCCATGGTTTAAAAATAAAAAAGTAAACATTTTTCATTGTCTATAGCCTATAATAATATAAACATAATAACAAATATATTATACAACATATAATTGAACCAAGCATAAAAATATATATTAAAAAAATAAAAGAAATAAATCCTAATTCATTGTCTATAGCCTATAATAATATAAACATAATAACAAATATATTATACAACATATAATTGAACCAAGCATAACAAAAATATATATTTATAAAAACAAGAGAAATATATCCTAATTCATTTTCTATAACCTATAATAATATAAACATAATAACAAATATATTATACAAACATTTACATTCCATTCTTTATCAAATTTGATTTCTACATTGTTAGATATAGTGTGCGCTAATTTAAATTAATTATCTAATTAAAATGTACCACGTGGCAAGTTTGAACAAGCTATTTGGGATACATAATAAGGCTAGTGATCCAAGAAGATCGTAAAGATAATGTTACTCTATGCCTATTTCCAAAATAAGAAACATTTGATCCTAGGGTCTGATATGTTATTTATGTCAATAAGTAAAGGAGCATAGTGGGCGATAAGAATTTTGTTTGTTAAGAAATGATGTGAAATATGTCTTGAAAACAATGTATATTATAGAAACTACTTATTACGCCTAGTGATCCAAAACTTTACAGATAGTGTTTAAAATGAGAAGAGGTAAAGGTAGGATCCTAGCAGCCGCTAAGCTAAACCATGATTTATTATTTTATTTCTACTTTCAAAATAAGAAAATTTTGAGCCTAGGGTTTGATATGCCATTTTTTCAATAAGTAAAGGAGCTTAGTGGGTGCTACACATTTTCTTTGATAGGAAATGAAGTGAAGTATGATTTGAAAATAATGTGTCCCATTACAACTACATACCAAGGCCAGGGATCCAAAATTGTAATGATAGTGTTTAAAATGAGAAGAGGTAAAGGTAAGATCCTAGCAGTCACTAAGCTAAACCATGATTTATTATTTTATGTCTACTTTAAAAATAAGAAACTATTGAGCCTATGGTCGGATATGCCATTTACGTAAATAAGTAAAGGATCTTAGAGGGCACTACATGTTTTATTTGATAGGAAATGAAGTGAAGTATGACTTGAAAACCATGTACCTCATTGGAACTACATACTAAGGCTAGGGATCCAAAACTATAATGATAGTTTTTAAAATGAGAATAGGTAAATCTATGAGCTTAGTGGTCATTAAGATAATCCGTGATTTATTATTTTATGTCTACTTTCAAAATAAGAAAATTTTGACCCTAGGGTCTAATATGTCATTGTTGTAAATAAGTAAAGGATTTTAGTGGGTGCTGCATTTCTTTAATAGGAAATGATGTGAAGTATGAGTTGAAAACCATGTATCTCATTAGAACTATATACCAAGGTCGGGGATCCAAAACTATAATGATAATTTTTAAAATTAGAAGAGGTAAAGGTAGTATCCTAGCAGCCGCTTAAACTAAATTTTGAATTCTTATTTTATGTCTACTTTGAAAATAAGAATATTTTGAGCATAGGGTCTAATATGTCATTTCAGTCAATAAGTAAATGAGCTTACTAGGCACTACGCATTTTTTTATTGTAAACAAGATAAAATATGAGTTGAAACCTATGTATCTTATGGGAACTACATATTAATTCTAGCGATCTAAAACTATAAAGATAGTGTTTATATTGATAAGAAGTAAAGGAAGGAGCTTAGAGACCATAAGCTATACCATTCAATTCAATAGGTTATGGAATTTGACTCGATACATATAAAAGATTAGTGGTTGCTAAGAATTTTATCTCATAAAAATATACTTGAATTATATATTCCAAACAATAAGTGTTGTGAGTACTACATAATAGATGAAATCATAGTAGTAACCCAAAGCTATATACGTATGGTATTTATAATGACTTGTAATGATGGTGGGAGCCTAAAAACCGCTAAACTAGAGCATGATCTTTTATTTAATCATTTTTTCATGTTATTAAACTGTTGAACCTAGCACCCACTATGCCCTTACTTTCAATAAGGAAAAAATGATTAGCGTTCACTAATTATTTTCTCCCACAAGATCGATGTGAATTATGTGTTTCAAACAATATACCTTATCGGAACTACGTAAGTATTGATCCCTTATGTATCTTAATCACTCTAAGAAATAACAACATAGGAAAACAAATTACCTACCTTTAATAATATAAGACCCAAAAAATAGGAATTTTTTTCCTACTTTAAATATCGTACCTTAATCATTGGGCGAGCACACGAAGTTGGGGGGCTAAAAAGTGGACAAGAATCCAAAAAAATTCAAAATGAGTACGTGGTTCACTAAAAATGCTCGCGTTTTAATTTGTTTGGCTTGGGAATCATCAAACCATAACGTATACACATTTAAAACAAGTCAAAACACGTACGAGTTTTGTGTAGTATGGACCATGCATATTTGTTTAGGTGGGTTATACTTACAAAAATAAATGTTAAAGTATAATATTTTTTTTTATAATTTCTTATAGTTTTATTATTTCTTATGCTTTAAATTTATTTTAGTAAATATACGAAATTAGGGTGACTTTGCACCTTATGTAAGTGGTCTCGTAGCTCCAACAATTATAATTTAGAAGATTGTTTTTCAAAATCTAATCAGGTCAAGTACTTACTCATTTTCGGGATTTCAGCAAATGACCTAAAACTTTTAGGGCATATTTATTGGAGTTGGTCTTTGTTTTGGGAAAGCATATAGTCAATTTTAGGTTTTTGACCTTCTAAAATGGATTTTGGCCCTACCACTACTTGAATTGGTACTAATTTTAAAAATTGGTCCATAATTCACTTTAGTGACCATGAATTAACGCTATGATGTTTGTCTACTTCTTACTAAAAAGAGATCCTCACTTTGTAGATAGAGGATTGTTCCTGAATGGGATTCCTATCCTATGGCCAAAATGAGGTGATTGTAATGTGTGTCCTTCTTAAGGTGTGATAACACTACTAGGTGTTGAATGAGTTACAGTTAACTAATAGTACTAAGTGAATTACATCAAGTGAACTCAGATGATTGCTCATTCTTAGAAACATGATGCTCCATATAACGATCATCCCCTCGCCTTTCCTAGCTCTAAAATAATCCTTTCGTGGAATCAAATTCATGATTCTCATACATGATTTTAATCATATGTCTCTTATGGAGACAAACAATGCCTTAATACTTCACAAATAATAATCCTTGATAACTCAGTGACATGACTAGCTCATTTTAGCTTGTTCTAAAGGGTGTTCAATTAACTACAAAATGGCCAAAAATGCCTTTTTAGGCCTTCAAAGGAAGTAGTCTCTCATAAAAAATAAATGAGTTGATCAATCACCTTAAACACTATTCCCTAAACACTGAAACACAATTAATGATATTTTTAGGACTTTCATTTGGGTAAGGATTTATGATTTAGGGTTTAGGGTTTAGGGAGTCGGGGTTTATGGTTCGGTGATAAGGGTTTAGGAATTAAGGTTTAGAGTTTAGGGTTTAAGGTTTAGTGTTTAACACTCATAGTTCAGATTTTAGGGTTTAGGGTTTAGGGCTCGGGGCTTAGGGTTATGGTTTAGGGTTTATGGTCTAGGGTTTATAGTTTTAGGTTTATGGTTTAGGGTTTAGGTTTTAGGGCTCAAGGTTCAAGGTTTAGGGTTTAGGGGTCTAGGTTGAGGGTTTAGGGTTTATGGTTCAAGGTTCGAGTTTAGGGTTTAGGGATCGGGGTTTAGGATTTAGGGATCAGGGTTTAGGGTTTAGGGTTGAGAGTTGAGGGTTTAGGGTTTAGGGTTTAGTTTTTAGGGTTTAGGGTTGAGGATTTAGGGTTTAGGGTTTAGGGTTTAGGAGTTAGGGTTTAAGGTTTAGGGTTGAGGATTTAGGGTTTACGATTCAGGGTTTAGGAGTTAGGGTTTAAGGTTTAAAGTTCGGGGTTCGAGTTTAGGGAAAAGGGTTTAGGGTTTAGGGTTTAGGGATTAGGGTTGAGGGTTTAGGGTAGAGAGTTGAGGGTTTAAGGTTTAGGGCTCAGGGTTTAGTTTTTTAGGGTTTATGGTTTAGGGTTTATGTTTAAGGGTTCAAGGTTTAGTGTTTTGGCTTAGGGATTATGGCTTAAGGCCTAGGGTTCAGGGCTTAGGGTTTAGGGCTCAAGGTTTAGGGTTGGGTTAGGGTTTAGGTTTTATGCTTTAGGGTTTAGGGTTTAGTATTTAGGGCTTAGAGTTTAGGGTATAGGGCTTAGGGTTTATGGTATAGGGTTTTAGGGTTTAGATCTCATGGTTTAAGGTTTAGGGTTGAGGGTTTAGGGTTTACAGTTTAGGGTTTATGAGTTAGGGTTTAAGGTTTAAAGGTTAGGGTTTAGCATTTAGGGAAAAGGGTTCAAATTTTAGGGTTTAAGGCTTGAGGTTTAGGTTTTAGGGTTAAGGGTTTAGGATGCGAGTTCAAGGTTTAGGGTTTAGTGTTTAGGGTTTATGGTTAAAGGTTTAGGGCTTATGGCTTATGGTTTAGGGTTTAGGATTTAGTGCTTGGGGTTTAGAGTTTAGGGTTTAGGGGTTATGGTTTAGTTTCTAGGGTTTAGGGTTTATGGACCTTTGGGATTTAAAATTTAGGCCTTAAGGTTTAGGGTTTATGGTTTAAGGCTCAAGGCTCAGGGTTTAGGGTTTAGGGACCTTTGGGATTTAAAATTTAGGCCTTTTAAGGTTTACGACTCATGGTTTGGGGTTCGAGTTACAAGTTTAAGGTTTAAGGATTAGATATGGGTTTAAGTTTTAGGGTTTAGAGACAAGGGTTCTAGATTTAGGGTTCGGGGCTCATGGTTTAAGGTTAAGGGTTTAAGGCTCAAGGATTAGGGTGTAGGGTTCAAGGATTAAGGTTTAGGTATTATGGTTTAGGGTTCACGGTTCATGGTTTTACGGATTAAGGTTTGGGGTTCAGATTTATTGGTTTAATGTTTAGGGGTTAGAGCCCGTGGCTATATGGATTTAGTATTTAGGGTTTAGGGCTTAGGGATTAGGGTTTACGGTATAGGGTAAATGGTTTAGGGTTATGGGTTTAGGGTTTAGGTTTATAGGGTTTATCATTTAGTATTTAGGGTTTTGGATTTATTATTTTGGTTTTAGGGTTTAGGGTTTTTAGTTTAGGATTTATGTCTCATGATTGAGGTTTAAGGGTTTAGGACATAGTGTTCAAGGTTCGTTGAATTTGTAGGTAGAACATTCAAAGAGAGTCATCAAAATTTTATGTTTTTCATCTATTGATATTTTGAAAAAATCCATGGGTTTATCATATAAGTAATTATCAATGAATGGAAGGTCACTAAGTCATAGGCTAGGTAACTCCCATTTAGAACTAAACAAGAAAGATTTACTAGGTGATTGATAACCCCTTAGTGTTCTTAGCCATTCCCCTGTTTCTATGCTTATTTTGAACACTTTAGGAAGTTTTGTCAAATTTACTATCCATTCCAGTAGAACACTTAAACTTTATCTTTCTCTAGAGGAGAGGATACTACAGGAAATTCAATTATGATCCTACACCTTTGCATTGATATATTCTCTATGTTTCTTTTGTTTCCTTTAAGATTAATTTTGTTGTTGTGATGGTTATTGTTTCCAGCTACCAATGGGTCATCTTGGCTTACATAATACCATACATGGAAATATGATAAATTTGAAATTTGTTTCAGAGTGTGAATAAATTTACATTCAAGAGTGCAAGTATATATGGGGAGAAACAAGTTTGGAAGAGATGTGTAATATGCATTACAAGGCATAAGGTAGATGTCATATACATTTAGTTACTTATCCCACCTCTCATAAACAATGTAGTTCTATAGGCATATTAAATGATGGTTCTAGGCATGAGACTAGGAAATATTGATGAAATATGGTTTGGGGTTTAGGGTTTAGGGTTTAGGGCTCATGGTTTAGGGTTTAAGGTTTAGGGTTTCGAGTTCGGTTTCAAGGTTCAGGGTTATGGTTTAGGATTTAGGTTTTAGGTTTAGGGTTTAGGGTTTAGTGTTTATGGTTAGAGTTTACGGATCGAGGTTAAGGATTTAGGGTTTAAGGTTTAGGGTTTAGGGTTTCGGTTAAGGATTTAGTGTTTATGGATAAGGGTTTATGGTTTATGGTTTATGGTTCAAGGTTTAGGGTTTAGGATTTAATGTTTATGGATTAAGGTTTAGGGTTTATGGTTTATGATTTAATGTTTAGGGATTAAGGTTTAGGGTTTATGGTTTAGGGCTTGGGGTTTAGGGTTTAGGTTTTAGGGTTTAGGGTTTAGGGTTTAGGTTTTAGGGCTTAGGGATTAGGGTATATGGTCTAGGGTTTAGGGTTTAGATTTTAGGGCTCATGGATAAGGGTGTAGGATTCAAGGTGTAGGTTTTAGGGTTTAGGATTCATTGTTTAAGGTTTAGGGTTTAGGGGTTAGGGTTTAGGGTTTAGGATTTAGTTTTTAGGGTTTAGGGTTTAGAATTTAGGGCTCATGGTTCATGGTTTAGGGTTTATGCATTATAGCTCACGAGTAAGGGCTGAATGTTTAAGGTTTAGGGTTTAGGGTTTAGGTTTTAGGATCTAGGGATCATGGTTAAACATTTAGGGTTTTGGGTTTAGGGCTCAAGGTTTACGGTTTAGTGTTTAGGTTTATGGCCTATGGTTTAGGGTTTCAATTATAGAAGTTAAACGCTAAAAGATTTAGGCTGAATGCTAAAATCCTGAAAATTTACCTATGTACTGACCAAATTATACTTTAAAAACTATCTCCTAAACCATGACTCATGGAGCTATGAGACTAATTCCATAAGGTGCAGAGTGACCCTAATTTCTTATATTTACATAAATAAATTTAAAGTATAAGAAATAATAAAATAGCAAACAATGTTTTTTTACAAGAAAATGTAAAAATTCCATTTCCTCTATGATAAATCAAAATAAAACAATCAATCCATTTTAAAAAAATTATACCACAACGTAGAGCAAAGTCTCTTCTTTCTAAAAATATAATTTCTCAAATTTTCTGACTAATATAAGGTTTCCATATTATTTATTTTCTAACTATGCCTTTTTATAGCTATTTTTTGAAGTGTAAATATGTCTATCTTTCATGGTGTATCTTTTTTTTGGGTGATAATTTTTTTAAAAAAATTATACTAGCCCAAACTAGGCATAATTCTATACATATTCAAAAATAATAATCTAATTTTTGATTTTTTTGAGGTAGTTAGGGGGCATGGTTGGAGCTCTGATATTTTTCAAAACATAAAATTTTTGTACTAGAAAAATCATAAATAAAAAAATATTCGCTAATTTATTTATTTTTAAATGGAGCCCAAACTAGATTCTCCTAGCTATCTTTCTACCAAAGGGTTTTCAAAAATACTAAATGGTGCTCAAAAAATGGTGGGGGGCACGAAAGTCACTCTATTATGTTTTTTAACAAAAATAGGAGTATCTGTTGGTATTTTAGTTGTTTGACCCACTTAAACTTATCCATTTTCAATAAAATTTAGTATATTAGAAACTAGACTCAAAATTCTACGATTCATATTTCTACAAAATCTTCCAATTTTGAGTGTAACTATTTCAAAAACTCGTACAAGTTGAATTTTTTTTTAGAAAAATGCATCCACTTAAGACCCCCTTTTGGCCCCCCAACTTGGTGTAGTTACGCCACTCTAAGAAATAACAACATATATTACGTAAAAAAATTAAACAAAAGAGAACAACCCTAAGTCCAAGTACAAATAAAGACGTAGGGTTTTCCTAGTCTTCCCTTTTAGCAAGAGACATGTAACATCCTCATTTATAACTTCATAAAATAGGGGATTTTTTTAAAATATAATGTTCACTTTTCTAAATTAACATAATTTAGAACACACATTCATTTGCTAATCCATCACATAACAAAAAACCATATGCAGCTATAATGACTCAGTGTAATACCGATCTCTCATTTCATGACTTAGTATTAAATCGATCTCTCATGTTTAATATGTTCTTGTGTATACTAAGTATACTTTGGTTCCTTTACCCTTTACGAGTCATTCAAGTGTTACTGTCTAAGAAGCCTATCTAAGTATTTGTTATTGATACTCATCTAAAATCTTGCAACCTTAGACTAGGTGACATAAGACAATGCAACCAACAATTTTTGATACTTTGGAAAAATTTTAAGGTCATGTATTCCATGCCTTTATTCCTAGATGACATATTTTTCATAAAGAATATGTCATTCACACCACTCAAAAATTTCATCTAGATTAGACTTTCTTGACTTTTTTCAACCAATTCAGGGTCAATGTTTCACACTAAATAGGGATAGATCACATAAAATAGTGTGGATAGTTCACTTATGGTGACTAAGGATAAGTAGATAAACTCGAATCGACTTACGTCGATTCGGTGTGTTTACTCACCCTAGGTAAACATAAGTTGACGACAATGTTAGGATATGTTCCTATCAAATTTTAGAGTACAACATTGACTTACAATTCCAATTTATGGTAGCTACGTTTAGAATAGCTAAGTGAAATGTCATGCCATAGTGGTTTCTCTCGCAGATCCACCTAATGACCAGGATCATTAAGTGGATGCTGCGTGAAGCAACAACTATACTATGACTTTCCACTTAGTTCCTATAAAAAACCTATCATTATTACAATTTCATTCATTAATTGATCTTTAGTTGGGTAGTTAATTTAATTTAACATTAAGTATTGTACCTAGGGATCAAATATTCTTGAAATATTAATCCCTTGAGAAGGGGATCATAACGAACCTCCTCTAAATATATGGTATGCAGATCAAATATGCATTTATCTCAATCAATTCACTATTCATTTTCTAATAGTTCATCAAGCCTTAATTATAAATCCGTTTTAAATAAGTAAGGTCATCATGTAGTACTCTTTTATTTAGCTCAATCCATGTGCGAAAATCAGATTTGCAAAATTTTGAGTAATATTTATTGACTTCTTTATTCCTTATCTCCACCTTATGCTAACATTAGTGTCTTTATGATGTAACATACATTTGTTTTCCATTTAGATAGGGTCTTATAAGTAATAAATTTTAAAAAATTAATCAACATCATAGGATAAGATTCATTCATTAAGTCCCTTTCAATATATAAGTAAGTTCCCCATTTTTTCATTAAAGGATTAATATCATAATCATATGTTCATAATAACATAAAAGGGTATAACCCTAATAAGAATGAAACATCATTCTTTAAAGCATATTTTTACACTACTTCCACATCCAAATAAGGTTTGACATATCAGAATTATAACTCATAATAATTTAAAGTTATCTTCATAGGTTAAGGGATTTGGACCTATAGTTCCTTATCCAAACAACTCTTAATTCCTTAGATATCTAATAAGTCATGTATAATTATGACATAGGAATAAAAACCAAATCAGAAATGATCATATCGAGATGATAAAATGACGTTTAGATACTAATTTTACAACAAGCCAATATGAAAAATACATAATTCAATTCATTCCAACAACCATAAATATTTTAGTCAACAAATGATATCATTTTTGAAAAAATATAGAGTACAATGGCACTAGGTCTTCATGGTTCTTTAACAAAATAATTTCAAAAAAAAATTAATACTTTCAAGTATCCGAATTAAATGAACATCATCATTAAACAAAATAAAAAATTCCTATAAGTCTTTCTTCTTTCAATTTTCACGAAATCCATATGCAAAATTGTTAACATGTGTCAATTCACGAGAACTAAGCGTGATAAGTACTAAATCATTATAACAACATGCTATTATCTACAAATTTTCATGAAAGGAACACTAATAATTAATGAAATTGTTCTCGTTACCAAAAATATGAACAACTCTTTAAAGTATGCCCAAAATGGAAAATTTTCCAATAAAGAAAAGAAATCAATTTCAGTCACAATTATTAATCAATTAAATATATCCCAACAAATTTTCAGCAATCAATTTAAGTTAAGTACCTTTTGACCCTTAAAATTCAAACATAAATACAAGTGTATTAAAATTTCAAACATATAATTTACATATTATAAGTTTGAAATCCAACATTATTTCCCTCTTTTATTATTTACTTATCTAAGTAAATTATTTCAACTCACAATAGTTCTCAATCAATATGCAAGTCAAATGATTAGATTAAGACTTTACATAGCAGATATAAAATTCTACAATTAACCTTATGATGGAATTTATAACTATAATCAAGTAAAGATAATAAGAATAAAAAATATACCAATATTCATGCATCACTCAAATGTAACTTGATTAAACAAATCAAGTTATTTTCTATTCTAGGTCTTCTAACCCAAATACCTTCAAAATACTATTATAGTTATACTATTATCTAATCACCTAGTTTTATATGAACCGAATGTAACATAATGGGTGTCTAACAAAGAATATAAAATATTTACAACCACATAACATTCAAGATGAAATAAATACAAGGCCGAAAGGAAGACTAATGCACCTAATCAAAATAGGGTATTCAATCTAAATTATTCTTAAATAATTTATTTTCCAAGTCAAACATAGAATTCAAAACTGGACCACAACCGGAAGGATATTATTTAAATTTGATGTTTTAGATCAACATATAAATCATCTCATACATATGATCAAACTAAAATAGTCACACGCAATGAAAAATGGGGATAACTCACATTTCCCAATTGTTACTAAATTATTCATAAAATAAAAGGAAAAATTTAAGCTAATTGCCAAATTTGATGGTTCGACATGATCCAATGTGAAATTTTGACCAAAACCATTTTCCATAATGGTTCGAATTCATATTAGCTAATATTCATTTGAAAAACACAGGGAAAGCCATGATCACCCATCTCAATTGTATTCTAAAACAGGTCACATAATCCCGGAGGGAGTGAACAAATTTAAAAGTATTGTCCCCAAATTAATATCATTTTAGAGTTCATTACGTCAAGGCTCAACAACAACATGCATAATATAAAACCCATAAATAAATTTGAGAACTCAATTCCAATAAAATTGACCAAAAATGGAAAGAGTGATCATCACGGAAAGAAACATCACATAAATACCAAGATTCCATTCCATATCAAAATAATAAAAAGATTTACGCCAACCCCGAAAGGGTGGTATTGAAATAATAAAATAATTACTCTAACAAAGAATAAGGATACTAAAATTCCATACCTAAAAACCAATTACCATTTTCCTTAAAGGAGAGATTGGGAACAACCACGACTAGCTAATACCCAAAATGGGTTTAAGCCTATTTATAAGATTTCAAAATATTAACCCACGATTTATGAACCAAAAGGTTAGAATGATTGGATAATAGCCTGTAATGAATCATCCAAAGACAAAAATAAGGAATCCATTGCTTAATGTTCATCTTAACAAGAAAACAATGCACCAAACCTTGTTTCATATGGGTGTCGACCCTGTAATCCATAGCTCCCACATAATACCAAAAATATTTCATACAATCCATATTAAACAACTAGAACAATATTCTCACAATATTTTCCATATAACAATCACAAGATATCAAGTGATAATATATTTGTTGTAACTGACTTAAACCATCAAATAAAAAATGATATAAAACCATTAATAAATGACCAATAATAAGGATAGTCACAATATATTTTACAAAATATTTCACAAACCCATAACTTCCAAGCATAGTCATTTTAAACTGACTAAAAATAGAAAAGCAAAAATAATAAACAACCACAAAACCCAACTCATAATTTTTTTCAAGAACAAGCAGATTTATTTTCATTAAAAAAATTAAACAGAGCATAATATTGCACCGATTTATAGCCTATCATTCATGGTAGTGCCCTTGAACTCCTTTAAGATTCAAAAATTTCTAGCAAAGCTTCCACAGTAAGATCTCCTCGAAAACTTAAAGAGAAGGATAAGAGAACCCATCATCTTATTTCTCGTCTATTTTAAAGACTCAACAATAAATTTATTTCTTTATTCTTGCCATGCAACGGAAAGTATAAAAATGCAACGAGAATCAAACTACTATTTTGAAAAATAGAAAATCAACATGCAGAGCCATTGAGCTCGAAAAATTAAAATGCAAAGTGAAACCAACTCTTTTCCTTTTCCACCAACCCATATCGCCATTTCCAAGGTGGTATTTTCTCATGGTTCGAGATCAATTAATGCTAGGAATTTTTATAATTTCCTCCTCTCGAATCTTTCAACCGCCATTTGAACTTAGCAATAACTATTAGTTCAAATAAACAATTCCAACTTTTTAGTGATCAATTTTAGTGTGAATGCCAAAATAGATAGGGTCACTACCAAAGATGGTGGTACCTGCCATTAATTACAATATTTAATTCAACAAGTACTCCTTAGAAATGGTGTCACTGTCCTTATCCTAACCCACCATTCTAATAATGCTATCCACAGCTAACCATGGGTGGGGTCTTAGGTTCCTAATTAGGCTTAGGGTTGATTTCCCCCTTGTAAATGAATCAACCATCGCTTATGTAACTTTAATATTGAATTCCTTAGCATAGTTTGGGGATTAGGACCCCTTGAAAAATGCATTAAACCATAGCTTAGGTTGATGATCTATATATCCCTATTAGCTAGAATATTATTAGGTCCTAAATAAATAACCTTCACCTTAGATTAGGTTTTAATAATCCTTTGGAACTATTAAACAAGATCGTCCTTATAAATACTTAATTTAATCAAAATACGATTAATATACAACATGAATGTTCTCACAACGTGTAAAAAAACAACACAATAATCTTATATGCATTTACACCTGAACAATATGGTATGTTAGAAATGTAATGAAGTCAAATTACCTAGCAATAATGATCATAATAACCTAACAATCGTAGGCATGCCTTGGATCACCGAAATTGATCCAAGATATGGCTAATTATAACATAAAACTACAATAGAATAAGGAACAAGTTTAATATCGTGTCTTAAGTAACCTACTTGTATAACCACATAATATTGCATCTAATTCATATCACTTGGATTCACAAATTATCCTTCATAACTTATCATAGTGAGTACATGAAAACAATTCACTTCAATACGACATTATCAAAGAAATATTTCATCAAATTCAAAAGATAAGTTATATCATATACAACAAACATGAACAATCAGTTGAGAAGATTTTATCATCTCGAACATGAATCACATTTCAACATTTGCAAACTTCAGATTACAAAAGCAAGTATTGATATCAATCATTACATACATCCCCTCTAAAAACATCATTGTTCGATGATTAGCTTATTCCACAACATATTTAGGACATAGTCATAACTATAACTTATTTATCATAATATTCTCAAAAAGTTAATAGATTTGCATAATTTCAAGTTTATAAAAACTTATTACAACATCAAAATTGATGTATTAGTCCTTACAAAAACAACAATATTTTCCAAAAATTGGCAAAATTTAAAGATTGTTTTCAGACTTATTGTTCAAATATCACATAAATAATAATTTATTCTATTTAAAAATATGAGGAAAATCATTTTTGTGTCCTCAAGATTCTCTCAAGATGCACTCTCTTCATTAAACTAGTCCTACTGGAACCTTACATTGGCTTATTTCATGATTTTGCAAGTGCAACTAGTGATTTTCCAGCACCATTATGGGTTCAACCATGATTATTTATGGTTCTTGGACCTACAAAGAATTCTACTTTAATACATGTGACAAATTTGAAACATATTTCTTTAGCTAAGAAATATGAAAAACATCATGCATTCATGCCAATGTGGGGGGCAATGCTAAGTGGTAAGCTATAAGACTTATCACTTCTACAATTTACAAAGGACCCACAAAATGAGGTGATAATTTAGTTTTCTTAACAAAAGCAATCAATATCTTTTGAGGCTTGACATGTAAAAATAAATTTTCACCAAGTTCAAATTTTCTATCGACCCTTTTCAGGTCTGTATAGCTTTTCTACCTATTAGCAACTTCTTTTAATCATTTTTAGATTAATTTTACTTGTTGTTCCATTTCAATAAGCATTTTAGGTCATATTACCTGTCTATCTTTGATGTTATCCCAACTAATAGGGGTTCCACACTTTTTTCCATGTAAGGCTTCGAAAGCTGCCATTTCTAGAGAGGAAATTTAGTTATTGTTGTATGCAAATTCAACTAGTGGAAGGTATTCTTCCCATTTTTACTATTGGTCCATACAATACATTCTCAACATATCTTCTATTACCTTATTTACTCTTTCTATTTTCCCATCCGTTTTTGGATGATATGCGAAACTAAAATTTAGTTTTGTTCCTAAGGATACATTTAGCATTTTCCAAAAATGTGGAATCATTCTTAGGTATCTATCGAAATAATAAACTCGTGTACACCATGCAATCTCAAAATTTCATGAACAAATCTTTTTGTAATAATAAGCCAATCATCTTTTAGATTATCAATGAATAAAATGTGTTACCTTAGTTACTTTTTAAACCACAACTAAAATAACATCATTCTTATTTTTAGACATAGGCAACCCCTAAATAAAATACATACTTATAACTCATAATTTATACTACAATATGCTACAAGGTTACAATAAACCAACTGAATGCATATGTTCAGCCTTAACACGCTGACATTCAAGGAAATGAGAAAAAAATCAATTATGTATTTTTTCATCCCCTTCCAAAAATATTGTTGTTTTACATCAACAAGCATTTTTTCACTCCAGGATGTCCCGAGTAAGGTGAATTATGAAATTCCATCATTAACTTCTTCCTTAACTCATTCTTTGATGGTACATATATTGGATTCTCATATCTTAAAATTCCTTCATTATCAAAGATGAAACATTTGTATCTTACATCATTAGAATCTGTAGCAAGTGCTATTTTTACTTGCTAAAAATATGAATCAAAAAACATTGCTTTCTTTACCTCATCTTTAAATTGAGTTCTCAAAGTTACGAGTGTAGAAATATGTTTCTGACGACTCAGTGCATCTACCACTCTATTTTCTTTACCTTTAATGCAACTTATGTCAAAATCATATTGAGACAAAAACTCTAACCATATTTGTTGTCTTGCATTCAGATTTGGTTGTGTGAAAATATATTTCAGCCCAAGGTGGTCAGTTTTTAACTCAAAGGGTCTACCTAAGAGATAATGTCTCCATACTTGAATTGCATGTACTATGGTAGCAAGCTCTAGGTCATAGGGAGCATAGTTAAACTTAGATAACTTGATTTTTCTACTTTCATAAGCTATAACATGATCATTATGAAGTAATATACCCCATAATCCTTCTTTGGAAGCATCTATGACTATTGTAAAGCTTCCGTTTGGATCCAGAATAGTCAAAATAGGTGTTGTAGTTAATAATTATTTTAATGTTTTAAATGTTGCTTTGCATTGATCACTCAAAAATAACTTTCTTTATTTCTTTTATAATGAAGTAATTAGGGAAAAAACTTTAGAAAATTCCTTAATGAAATTTTGGTAATATCTAGAAGCCCCATGAAACTTCTAACTTCATGAACATTATTAGGTGTTGGCATATCAATTTTGGCTGAAATATTTGATGGATCATCTAATATTCCATAATTTCTTATAACATGTCCCAAATAATTTACTTTTATTTCCTAAAAAGAACATTTTGATAGTTTACCATACAATTTTCTCTTTCTTAAAATCTCAAGTACAATCCTTAATTTTTCATTGTGATCCTCTATGCTCTTAGAATAGATAAAAATATTGTTTAAGAATACAAGAAAAAACTTTTCCAAGTATTCTTAAAATATATTATTCATCAAATTCATGAAATTTGTAGGTGTGTTTGTTAAACCAAAAGGTAAAACAATGAATTCATAGTGCCCATACCTTGTTCTAAAAGTTGTTTTATGAATATCCTCATCTTTGATTCTCAACTGATGATATCCAAATCATAGATCTATCTTTGAATAAACTGATGCACCATGCATCTGATCAAATAAATCATCAATCCTAGGAAGAGGATATCTATTTTTTATTGTTTCTTTGTTTAGCATTTGATAATCAATACAAAGTCTAAGTGTTCCGTCTTTATTTTTAACAAAGATTACCGATGCTCCCCAAGGTGAGACACTCAGCTAATTAAACCTTTAGTCAAAATTTATTGTAACTTTTCCTTAAGTTCCACTAATTCAGTGTGTATTTATGTGGTAGGGTGATTTGGAAATTGGTTCAGCCTGGTTTGATTTCTATTATGAATTCAAACTCTTGTTTCGGTGGAATTCTAGGTAGTTCTTCTAGAAACACATCACTATAATCTTGTAGCAGTGGGTATTTTCCCATAAAATTACTACCTTCTTCTATTGTTTCAATTCAACCTTTATTTTTGGTCTTCTTAAGCTGCATAGCAGCAGCTTAGTTTTCTTATTGAAATTTATCTTTTTACCGCTTTTATGTTTTTTATTTTCTCGTAGATCATCAAGGCATCTAATGTTTATTTAAAATAATAAACCTTTTCCTTTGTGATCAAAAATCCAATTTACACCAATTATGGCATCATATGACCATAAAGGTGTAATATACAAGTCTACTTATTATGTAAAACTTGGTAATTATAAAGTTGTGCTAAAAGACTTTTTTTCACAGATGGACAAAATTATTCCCATAATGAATAGTCCATGATTTTTTCATTATTCCATCTTTTCTATTTAATTTTTTACTTTATTTTTTATAAATAAAGAATTCAGTAACACCAATATAAAAAATTATATTTACAGGTATGCCAAATAATTTACCTGGCACTTCTATTGGTGTAGCTTACTTTTTTAGCTTGCTTATCGACTACTGCAGCATGTATTTTGTATTGCTGGTTTCTATCATTTTTATTTAGAGGGAACTAATTTCCGTAATGATCTTTTCCACAGTTATAACAGCCCCAAAATTTCCCCTTTACGTTTCAAACTTGTTTTCATACTTGAAATTACTATTTTGACCTCCATAAGTTTTTTGTCCATTATTATTATTCCTTGCAAAATTATTTATGTTATTTGTAGCAAGTTTATTTGTTGTTGTTTTCTTATTATTATCAGCCCCAAACCTATTTTTAGTGCCAAAAATTTTCCATGCCACCTTTTTGGGTGCAAGTGATGAAGAAGAGTTGGATATTTTCTTTCCATTCTCCTCCTTATGCACAAAAATTTCCTTCAATTTATGTTCTTTCCTTATGTATTTTTCTACAACTCCCTCCATGGTGGTTGGGATGTGTAAAAATACCTCTCAAGCCATGAAAATATTCAATATCATTACGATTTTGTATATGATAAAAATTTCATAAGTTTGGTATCATGGTACATACTTGAGAAGCTTGGTAAACTTCTCTCGATATTCGATTACAATTTTTTTCTTGGACTAAGTTCTGAAACCATGACATCTTTTGATCATAATAGAGTTTTGGTAACCGACGTTACCTAAAATATCCCTTAAATTGATCCCAAGTAATGTTGGCCTTATCAAAAAAAAAAATTAACCTTACGAATGTCCCACCATAATGATTCGTTTATGGGAAAGTTGATAAGCTCCCCATACTACCTTGGTTTCTTCTGAGAAGTTCCTAATTGCAAAGTACTTCTGCATTTTGCTCGGCTGATTCTCACCACATCTCCCAATGTAGTGCCATCAAAATTTGGTGGAATTATCCTTTTTATATCATTAGTAAGTTCAATTGAAAAATCTTGCCTTCTTATTTTTAGGATGATTAGGTGCATTTGCATCATTATTATTGGCATTTGTTGAATTATTTTTGCTATCACCACCTAAATTTTTGGAATTAACATTATTTCTTGGAGGTGGCTGATTTTTATTATCAGCATCATCTTCCTCCTCTTCATTTCCCACTACTTTTTGTTCAAGTACAACAAGACGATCTCTTGTGTCCAACAGGGAAGCAAGGATCTCATCAAGTTTTTTTTTTTTTTTTTTTTACCTCGCCAAATGGAGGTTGGTTATTTGTAGCATGTCCCCTTGTTCTAACCATTTTCTGTTAACAAGAAATTAATTTTTTATCATATATGGACTCAAATAGGTCCAAGAGCTACAACCTTCAGCTCTGATACCACAATGTAACATCCTCATTTATAACTTCAGAAAACAAGGGATTTTTTTAACATAATGTTCACTGTTCTAAATTCACATAATTTAGAACACACATTCCTTTGCTAATCCATCACATAACAGAAAACAATATATAGTTGTAATGAATCGGTGTAATATCGATCTCTCGTTTCATAACTCAAGATTAATCGATCACCGATTTTTATTATGTTCTTGTGTATACTAAGTATAATTTGACTCATTTACCCTTTACAGGGTCATTCAAGTGTTACTGTCTAAGAAGCTTATTTGAGTATTTGTTACTAATACTCATCTAATATTTTGTAACCTTAGACCAGGTGACATAATAGAATGCAACCAACAGTTTGTGATACTTTGGCCAAATTTTAAGGTCATGTATGTCATGCCTTTATTCCTAGATGACATACTCATCATAAAGAATATGTCCTTCACCCCACTCAAAACTGTCATCTAGATTAGACTTTTTTGACTTCTTTCAACCAATTATGGGTCAATGTTTCAAAATAAATAGGGATAGCTCACATAAACTAGTGTGGAAAATCTACTTATGGTGACTAAGGATAAGTAGACATACTCAAATCGAATTACTTTGATTCGGTGTGTTTATTCACCCTAGGTCAACATAAGTTGATGAAAATTCTAGGTTATGTGCTTATCATAGTTTAGAGTACAAAAATGACCTATAATTTAAATTTATGGAATCTCCATTTAGAAGAGATAACTGAAATGTCATGTCATAGTGGCTGCTCTGCAGTATCCACCTAATGATCAAGGTCATTAAGTGAGTAATGTGAAACAACAACTATGTTACGGTAGTCCACTTACTTGTTATAAACAAACCTATCATACTTACAAGTTCATTAATTAATTAATCTTTATCTTGTTATTTTATTTAGTTTAACATTGAGCATCATACCTAAGGATCAATGATGTTTGACCGGTTAATCCCTTGAGAATGGGATCGTAATAAACCTCCTCTAAATTGATGGTATATAGATCAAATCTATATTTATCTCAATCAATTCACTATTCATTTTCTAATATTTCATTAAGCCTTAGTTATTATTCTTTTTAAATAATTAAGGTCCTCATGTAGTCCTCTTTTATTTAGGTCTATCAATGTGCACAAATCAGATTTGTATAATTGTTCATTATGTTTATTGAATTCTTAATTCCTTATCTCCACCTTATCATAACATTAGTGTCTTTCATTGTAACATACATTGGTTTTCCATTTAGATACATCTTATAAGAAATCACTTTTTAAAAAGTAATAAACATCAAAGGATAAGATTCATCCATTAATTCCCTTTCAATATATAAGTCGGTTCCCCATTTTTTCACTAAAGGATTAATATCATAATCATATATTCATAATAACATAAAAGGGTACAACCACATATAAGAATGAAACATCATTTTTATAGAATATTATAACACTACTTCCACATTCAAATAATGTTTGGCATATTGGAAATATAACTCATAATAATTTATGTTATCTTCATAGGTTAAGGGATTTGAACCTTTAGTTCCTTATCTAAGCAACTCATAATTCCTTAGATATCTAATAAGTCATGTATAATTATGGCATAGGAATAATAACCAAATCATAAATGATCATATAAAGAAGATAAGCTTACTTTTAGATACTAATTTTACAACTAGCAAATATGAAAAATCTATAGTTTAATTTATTCCAAAAACTATAAATATTTCATAAATATTTCAATCAACAAATGATATCATTTTTAAACAATTAAAGAGTACAATGGATCTAGGCTTTCATGGTTCTTCAATAGAATCATTTCAAAAAAAATTAATACTTTTAAGTATTCAAATTAAATGAACATCAGTAGTAAAACAAATGCAACTTCCTATAAGTCTTTCTTCTTTCACTTTCCATGAAATCCATCTATGAAATTGTTAGCATGTGTTAGTTCATGAGAATTGTGCATGATAAGTACTAAATCATTATAACTTCATGCTACTATCTAAAAAATTTCATGAAAGGAACACTGGTAATTAATTAAATTGTTCTCGCACCAAAAATACAAACAAATCTTATAAGCATGCCAAAAATGCCACAATGTCCAATAAAGAAAAGAAATGAATTTCAGTCACAACTATGAATCAATTAAATATATATCAAAAACATTTCAGCAATCAAATTACAAGTAAGTACCTTTTGACCCTTAAAATTCAAATAGAAATACGAGTGTATTAAAATTTCAATCATATAATTTACATATTAAAAGTTTGAAATCCAACACTATTTCCTTCTTTTATCATCTACTTATCTAAGTAAATTATTTCCACTCACAATAGTACTCAATCGAGATGCAATTCAAATGATCGGATTAAGACTTTACATAGCAGATATAAAATTCTATAATTAACCTTATGATGACATTTATAACTCGTAATAGAGTAAAGACAATAAGAATAATAAATATAACAATATATATGCATTAGTCAAATGTAAACAGATTAAAAATTCAAGTTATTTTCCGTTCTAGGTCTTCTAACACAAAAACCTTCAAAATACTAATATAGTTATATTATTATCCAATCATTCTGGTTCTATATGAACCAAATGTAAGACATTGGGTGTCAATGGAGAGAATATAAACTATTTCCAACCACATAATAGTAAAGATGAAATCAATACAAGGAAAAAATGAAGATTGATGCACCTAATCAAAATAGGGTGTTCCATATAAATTATTCTTAAATAATTTATTAGCCAAGTCAAACTTAGAATTCAAAACTAGACCACAACCAGAAGGATATTATTTGCGGTTGATCTTTTCTATCAACTTCTAAAATCAACTCATACGAGATGATCAAACTAAAATAGTCACATGAAATGAAAATGGGGAAACTCACAATTCCTAATCATTACTAAATTCTTCATAAATGAAAAGGAAGACTTTAAGCTAGTTACCAAAGTTTTTGGTTCGACAAAATCAAATCCAAAAGTTTGACCTACAACCATTTTCTATAATGGTTCAAATTCAGATTAGCTAAGGTTCATTTGACAAAAAATAAGTAAACCCATGATAACACATCTCAATTTCATTCTAAAAAAATGTGACATAATCCCAAAAGGAGTGAAAAAATTAAAATCATTGTCCCCAAATTAATACCATTTTAGAGTTTGGTACAATCAAGGCTCAACAACAACATGGAGAGAATATAAAACCCATAAATCGATTCGAGAACTCAATTCTAAGAAATTTAACCAAAAATGGCAAGAGTGATCATCACAAAAAGGAGCAACACATAAATACCAAGATTTCAGTCCTTATAAAAATAATCAAGATTTATGCCAACCCCGAAAGGGTGGTTTTGAAACAAGAAAAACAATTACTCTAACAATAATAAGGAGACTGAAATTCCATATCCAAAAACCAATTACCTTTTTCCTTAAAGGAGAGATTGGGAACAACCACAATTAGCTAATACCCAAAATTGATTTAAGCCTATTTATCATATTTAAAAGTATTAACCCACGATTTATGAACCATATGGTCGAATGACTGAATAATAGCCTACACCGAATCATCCAAAGAAAACAATAATAAATATATTGCTTAACGTTTATCCTAATCAGAAAATAGTGCACCAAACCTTATCACATATGGGTATCGACCCATAATCCGAGCTCTCACATAATACAAAAATATTTCATCCAATCCATATTAAATAGCCGAACAATATTCTCTCAATATTTTCCATATAACAATCACATATCCATATGATAACAAAGTCGTTGTTATTGACCTAAACCATCAAAGTAAAAATGATATAAGACCATCAATAAATGACTAGTAATAAGGATAGTCACAATATAGTTTCCAAAATCGTTCACATACCCATCTCTTTCAAGAAGATTCATTTTCAACCGAGTAAAACCGGAAAATAAAAATAATAAACAACCACAAAACCCAATTCAATTTTTTTTTTTCAATAATGAGCAGTGTTATTTTCTTGAAAAAATTTAAGTAGAGAATAATATCAAAATGAGTTAGAGCCTATCATGCCCGTAGTACTCTCGAACACCTCCAACATTCCAAACTTTCTAGCCAAGTTTCCATAGAAAAATCTCCTCAAAAACTTCAACAAAATGCTCATATAACCCATCATCTTTTCTCTTGTCTATTTTAAAGACTCGGCACTAAATTTCTTCCTTTATTCTTTCCATGCAATGTCAAGTTTAAAAATGCAACAGAATCAAAATACCATTTCAAAAATAGAAGATACAGATGTAGAGCCATTGAGTTCGCAAAATTGAAATGCAAATTTTAACAACCTCTTTTCCTTTTCTTTTGACCCATCTCACCATTTCCAAGGCGGTATTTTCTCATGGTTCGAGATAAATTAATTCTAGTATGGTTTTCTTGTCCCTCCTTGGAATCCACCAACCTGTCATATGAAATTAGTAATAAATAAAAATAAAAATTAACAATGCCAACCTTTTAGTGATCAATTTTAGTGTGAATGCTAAAATAGACATGGTTACTGCCAAATATGGTGGTACATGTAATTTATTACAATATTTAATTCAATAAGTACTCCTTAAAAATTGCACCACCACCCTTATCCTAAGACACCATTCCAACAATGCCATTTGTAGTTAATCGTGGGTTGGGTATTAAGTTCCTAATTATACTTAGGGTTCAATTCCCTTTAGAAATGATTCAAAAATATCTTAAGTAACTTTAATATTGAATTGATTAGGATATTTTTGGGATTAAGACCCCCTGAAAAATGAATCAACCATAGCTTACGTTGATGATCTATATATCCCAATTAGCTGGAATATTATAAGTTCCTCAATAATTAACTTTCACATTAGATTAGGTTTCAATAATCCTTTGGAACTATTAAACAAGAGTATCATTATAAATAATTCATTTAATCAAAATATGATTAATATACAACATGAATGTTCTCACAAGGTGTAACAAAACACACAATAATCTTATATGAATTTACGCCTAAACAAGATGGTATGTCGAAATCTAATGAAGTTCAATTTACTTAGCAACAATGATCCTAATAACCTAATGATCATAAGAATGCCTTGGATCACTGAAATTGATCCAAGGTATGACCATTCATAACATAAAACTACAATAGACTAAAGAACAAGTTTAATATTGTAACTTAAGTAACTTACATGTATAGCCACATAAGATTTCATCTACTTCATATCACCTAGATTCAAAGATTATGCTTAAAAACTCATCATAGTGAGTACATGAAAACCTTTCACTTAAATATGATATTGTCAAAGTATGATTTCATCAAATTCGAAGATAAGTTATATCATTTAAAACAAACATGATCAATCAGTTCGGAAGAGTTTGTCGACTCATAACAAGAATCAAATATCAATGTTTGCAAAATTTAGTTACGAAGAAAGTATTCATATCAATAATGGTAGAGGCGTTATATACCTCCCCTCTAAAAGCATCATTGTCCCAATGATTATCTTAGTCTATAACATATTTAAGATGTAGTCATAACTATAACGTATTTATCATAATATTCTCAAATAGTTAACAAATTTGCAAAATTTCAAGTTTATCTAAACTTATTATAGCATCAAAATTATTGTATCGGTCCTTACAAAAACAAAAATATTTTCCCAAAACTGGTAGAATTGAAATATTTTTTAAACTTATTGTTCAAATATAACATAGATTAGAATTTATTTTGTTCAAATAGATGAGGAAAATTAGTTTTCATGCCATCAAGATTCTCCAAAGATGCACTCTCTTCATTAAATTGGTCCCACTTGACATTGCATTAGCATATTTCATGAATTTTCAAGTTCAAATGGTGAGTTTCTTTCACCCTTATGCGTTCAAACATGACTATTCTTGGGTCTTGGACCTGAAAGGATTTCTAATTTAATACATGTGACAAATCTGAAACGTATTTCTTAAGAAAATAAATATGAAAAACATCATTCATTCATGCCAATGTGGGGGTAAATGATAAGTATTAAGCTACAAGACTTATCACTTCTACAATTTCGAAAGGACCCATAAAATGAGGTGATAATTTAGCTACCTTACCAAAAGTAATTGATCTCTTTTTAGGATTGACATGTAAAAAAACATTTGTTTCAAGTTCAAATTTTCTATTGACCCTTTTCAGGTCTGCATAAATTTTCTACCTATCAGCAACTTCCTTTAATTAGTCACTTTGTAAGAGATGGGAATGGTTTAAGGGTTAATGAAGCTCACTATATAAAATTATCGGTTCAAAGTTACATTGTTGCTAGTGTAGTTTCCTTGGTGATTAAATCCCTGAAGGAACCTAAACATGATAGGAAAAAGATGAAAAACATTAAACATACCGAGAACACCCCATTGGATGATGATATTGAAATTGCGAAGGTCATGAAGACCCGACCCATGAAAAAAATATTGCAAGAAATAGGAAGGAGATTTTGGGTACGTGTGTTTCTTTCAGTGCACTTTCGATGGAAAGGATCCCAAGGATTTGCAATCAGAGATCGATGAAGGAGAGATCTATATTCCACAAGATTGATTAGAGGGAAGTGATTTTGTTTTGGGTATGTTTTATTGAGTTTTAGTGTATTGGGTATTTATTGGTTTTTATTGGGGAATAATGGCTTAAATATGTATGGGTATTTCATTAAATAAAAAGGAGCATGCCAAAAATTTTTATAGTGGGTTTTGTTTCTTATTTAATGTTTGTGTATTTTTTTTTAATGTACTTTGTATTTGTAGGCATAATTTACTTATTAAAAATGAGTTATTTTAGTAATGTTAGATCAGTAAATATCAAATGGAAGCATTAAACCAAAATAGAAGTAATGTCTAGTAATATATTTATTGGATAAGGTTTGTAATAATTTATTTTCACTTTACAAGACAAAGATTGTTTCCTATGAATTTGGGGCATGAGGCTTAACTCATTAACAAACATTCTCATAAGTGGTGGTGCAAAGGTTGTAACAAGGTTGGGGTTTGGCAAGTTGGAGAATGGCCCAAATCTGTGATGGTTATGTTTAGGGAAAGGGGGTTCTACTAGAATTTGATGTAGAGGAGTCAACTTGGATTATGTAGTTTTGAGGTTTAAGGCTGATGTAAGACCATATATAATTCCATTCTAGTGAGATTTCACTACAATCAAATGAACTATAAAAACAATATCAATGACGAGTTTTTAGTACCATACCAAGTATGATGGGAGCCTAGCGACCGCTAAACTAGAGCATGATCTTTTATTTTATCGATGTTTTCAAATTATTAAACTGTTGAACCTAGCATCCACTATGCCCTTACTTTTGATAAGGAAAAAATGCTTAGTGTTCGCTAAACATTTTCTCCCACAAGATCCGAAGTGAATTATGTGTTTCAAACAATATACCTTATGGGAACTATGTAAGGATTGATCCCTCATGTACCTTAATCACTCTAATAAATAACAACATATGAAAAATAGCAAAAAAATTACCTACCTTTAATATTGTAGGACCTGAAAAATAGGAAAAAAATTTTTACCTACCTTTAATATTATACCTTAATCACTCTAAGAAATAACAACATATATTACTTAAAAAATAAAACAAAAGAGAACAACCCTAAGTACAAGTACAAATAAAGATGTAGGGTTTTTCCGAGTCTTCCCTTTTAGCAAGAGGCCACAAAGTTATAGAGGATTTTCGGAAGAGGCACAATTCGAAGGATTGAAGAAAAATTCCACCAAATTTGGACCCATCTCAGGGTGTGGAGGTGTTCGTCCATGAGATAGGAGGATAAGTTAGAGCAACCTCTTCATTAGCCCCTAAACTTTTTCCTTTGGGTCTTTCATTGAAGAAAATTGGAGAAGACATTGCAAAGGAGACTGCGATAGATTGGAAGGGTTTAAGGGTTACTTTGTGAAGCTCACTCAGTACAAAATTGTCAAGAAAAACTTATAGTTGTTCCCAGCTCAAACACCTTGGTGATTAAATTCTTGAAGGAACCTGAACATGACAGGAAAAGAGATGAAAATAATTAAACATACTTTGGGGAAAATCTCGTTGGATGATGTTATTGAAATTATGAAGGTCATGAAGCATTGATCCATGACAAAACATCTTGTGAGATCTATGAAGGATATTCTACGTAGGCATTTTTCTATCGGGCACATTGTCGATGGAAAGGATCCCAAGGATTTAGAATTAGAGATCAATGAAGGAGTGGTCGAGAATCTAGAGGATTTATCGAAAGGAAGTGATTTTGTTTTGCGTATGTTTTATTGAGTTTTAGTGTCTTAGGTATTTGTTTATTTTTAAGGTTTGATTGGGGACAATGGCTTAAAGATTTATGGGACTTTCATTAAATAAAAAGGAGTACACCAAATTTGGTTATAGTGGGTTTCGTTTCTTATTTAATGTTTCGTATTTACTTGTTTAATGTAATTTGTATTTGTAGGCCTAATTTCCATAATAAAACTAAGTTATTTTGGTAATATTAGACTATAAATATTAAATGGAAGCATTAAACCAAAATAATAAGCAACGTCTAGTAAGATATTTACAGGCTAAGGTCGTAATAATTTAATTTCACTTTACAAGAGAAATCTAATTTCCTATGAATTTGGGGCATGAGGTTTAACTCATTGACAAACATTCTCATAAGTGGTTGTGTAAAGGCTATAACAAGGTTGGGGTTTGGTAAGTTGGAAAATGGCTTGAATCTGTGATGGTTAATTTGATGGAAAGGGGGTTCTCCTTGAAGTTGATACAGAGGAGTCAACTTGGATTACGTATTTTTGATGTTTAAGGTTGATGTAAGACCATCTACAATTCCATTCCAGTGAGATTTCACTACAATCATATGAACTATAAACAGAATATCAATGACAATTTTTAGTATCGAGAAAGCATGATGAGAGCCTAGCGAGCGCTATACTAGAGCATGATCTTTTATTTTATCGATGTTTTCAAATTATTAAACTATTGAACCTAGCATCCACTATGCCCTTACTTTCAATAAGGAAAAATGTTTAGCATTCACTAGTCACTTTCTCCCATAAGATCTGAATTGAATTATGTGTTTCAAAGAATATACCTTATGGGAACTATGTAAGTATTGATCCCTCTATCTTGTATGCAAAGTGCAACTATTATCTCCGCAGTACATTCCAACCAACATGATATAATTATAATCAATTAAAAACACTAGCAAACCAAAGTCATACGTATAGTGTTTACAATGACCGTAATTATAGGATCCTAGGCGTCACTCAACTATGTCACGATTTATTATTTTATCACAATTTTCAATAAAAGAAACTGTTTAAAGTAGCATCGATATGTTTTTACTTTCTATAAGTAATTAAACTAAGCGTTAGCTAAACAATTTTTCCAATATGAAATGTTGTGAATATGAACATACTTACATTTAAGAGAAGTGTAATCCTTCCCATTTGTTTTTGATAGCTTGTTTTGGAATTACCCACCAAGCGCTACACTTAAAATATCATACTTAGAGTAGTTATAAACATGTATACATAATGAATAAAGTATGTCCAATATACATATATTTCACATTCTCATATATAACAAAAATGATGAGCTATCACTAACTCCGTTAATGTGATTTATTTCTCGAATAATCTCCTCACAATACCAAACATTAGATCTTTCGACCTCTATCCTTTAAACATGTTCACCAGTCTTCTTACGAGGCATCTACTCCTCACTACTACAATATGACTGATATACATATAAAGCACATAGTCTTGTAAAATAAAAAATTCCAAGCTACCACAAACTCTTTTCAAAATACCAATTATTACATCTTAATTTCCTCTATGGTTTATCATTAAAAGGTGTAAATGGATTAAACAAAATAGGTTGTTCTTTTATATGTTGAATAGAAGTCTATCTACCACTAAACTGTGCTTTTTTTAATGTTCCTATCATGCCATCTATATAATGTTATGGCTTGGTGGTTCTTATGTAATAATTTCAAAAGGTGTAAATTATTTCATATCTTTCAATGCATCATAATTCAATTTCAGACTTTTAAAAAAATATGTTATTATTGATTTGATCCAAAAATTATGAATTACTCTAACCAGTTGAATGATACATAATATGTCCTATCAAATCCTAGTGGTCACTAACCATTAAGTTAATTACTCTAGTATGATACATAGTCAAGAACTCTAGAATTTGGTGTCTGCTAGGTACTATTTAAATTCCTTAATAGAACATGTGAGAATAACACTTTAAAATTTGAAAATGACCTAATTATTAATGTATTTTACTGTAAATATAGGTAAAATGTCTTCCATTATTTTCTCTCCATTCAGAACAATTCCATTCATTGCAAGTGGTATTTTTTGGAAGAAAAGAGATGAGGAATGGTTTGTGGAACTTAATTCCCCTAAAAACTACCACATCAACCTATGGTTTTTTGTTATAGATGAAAATCACGAGGAAGTTGGTATTTTTATATCATCAGAAGTTATTGATTTGGGGACATTGCATGTCTAGGTGGAACACTTTGACTTTGAAAACAATACATGTCTTATTATAGATAAGGAGTTAGATGTTTCTTTGTTCATGAAATGGGAAATGCATGCTTCCATAAATGGTGGACCATATTATTGTTCAAAATATGGTTGAAATTTGGGGATTCTAACAAATTATGATAAAACTAGTTGTTCAAATGTAGAATTCATTCAAAATGGTATATTTAAATTATTGAGAAATTTGTAAAGAAATGAGAAAACATTTTATGTTAGTCATTTTTTTCATAGAAAAGGTTTTCTTTCACCTCCAAAACATGCCAAGTTGTTTACTATGTTGAGGTGAACATATTTGACTAAATTGGAGATAAACCCATCTAAATCAAAATTACATGGGTTGAAAAGGAATACTAAATCAACTGGTTCTTTTGAGGCTAGTGTAATAGCAGATACATTTGATTCTTACTACCAAAGAATAAAAGGAGACAAAAAAATGAGAGAAAAATTTCTACATTATTTGAGAAATAAGCATTCGGATAATATTATATTGACATCTTGCAATGAATCCAATGTAATTAAAAATTTAAATTGCATGAATCACACTACCACCAGTTGTTTGTACTATTGGGTGAAGAGAGAAATGGAAAAATAAAATATGATTCCCATATTGGGGAAAAAATGGCAAAATGGAAAAAATATCATGAGGTGGAAGAAGTTCTTCCCATCACAGCTTAGACAATATTAGACAACTATGTGATGTCATTGGAAGGAAATATACCAGTAAGGGTGAAAGTCATAGACAATTTTTCTTGTAAATGTGCATATCCATTCCATTTTCCATCGACTTTATTAGTTATTCCTTCAACTAATCCTTTTAATGCTGAATATGTGATAATTGATTTTTACAATTTGGCCAGCGATATTTCTTTCGATGTCATAATGGAGCTTCTAAAAGTTATCAAAACCATTGTGCTAGATTGTATTATTATTGTTCTAATAGTAACTAGTTATTCATAAATGTTAAGCAATATAGTACAAAGATACGTGGAAAAGGTTAAAGACATTCAAGTATTAATTCTGGATGGATGTTATAGACTCTATGATAGCAACAAGATATTCGAAGTTTTTGTCTTATGTACACAATATCTCATGTGCATAAGCACGACAATAATGATGTTTATAGAGAATAGGTAGATATGGATTGGATGCGTAAACGCCACAAAACTTGGTTACTACAAGCGAAATTGGCCTAAAAGGTAACATCCATCATTTTTTTGTAAAAGATCATATGAGTTCGGGATGAGATGTTCACTCGATTTTGTTCCGTAAATTCTCTAGTGCTAGTGCTTTACAGCTGTAGTTTTACACTCTGTGCTTTAGTGGATTCCAAACTATATACAATTTTTATTGTTGAGACACATAGTCAAGTGATGTTTCTAAAACATTACTATTCTCATATGAATAATGTTTCGTATCTAGAAACAAATTCAACAAGATATTCTATTTAATGGATTTTAACTTAAAGACGATACTTATACAATTATTGTTTATGCTCACAACCACAAATCTATAAAAGTTGACGTAAAATTGTTTCACCATGATGCTACATAAATAATTCAACATGGTGATTTACTTTCAATCATTTTATAAATATGTTTAATTCGATCTATATTCAATTTCCATGGTTATAATTTTTTTTAACAAATTTATGTTTATTACGCTTTAAATGATAGATGTGGAGGATGTGGAAACAACGGCCATGAATATGCCATCGATCCGGTATGTTAATCATGTGAATTTACAAATAAAACCAATAATAAGCCCCATAAATTTATAAGAAAATGAATGATTATGCAGATAACTAATAAGGCCCACATATTTATAGGAAACTATATGATATCCATGTGTCTTTTACAATAAAATTACTTATAAGGCCCACAAATTTATAGGAAATGATAACTAACGATATTAGTTTATATGTTTGGCTTAGGGTCGAAGAATTTTTTTAAGGAAATCCATTTGTAAGATACGATAATAATTTAAAACAAACTATATAGAGCTTAGTGGACTCTATGCATCCACATTTGATACTTGAATTTTTGTCTAAAAACCCTGAAATTCATCGATATCTTGCTGATTTATGATTTGCATACTATCTACAATGTTTCATTGATTTACTACTACATATTGATTACTTACATTGAATTAAAATTGTTTTGGATTCATCATCATCATAAACATAACTACATACAACTTGATTCATCTCATACGTATGTAAAACAACACTTGGCTAGCCAAATTAAATGTTTTCATGCTAAGTGTAGTTCGAAAATGATGACATAACCTAGCGGTCACAAATCCTCATCAATAGTTGAGGATTGTTCTTGGCCAAAGGGTGGTTCAATGAATATAAGCGTATATTAACGACTACTAAATTTAAATTGTAATACAAAGAATAATTGATATTGTACTTACCATATCACCACGAAACCACTATGTTTATCCATTTAAGTTTACCAAAACATGAAATTGATTATGAATCGATTGATGTTTAAATACATTATTCTCACATTTTCAATAAGAATAAATTGATTATGAATTGATGATTATTTATTTGAAATAACTCTTGCATTAACATCGATCCAACAAAGGTGTGTAAAGGTGGTGTAATCCAAGCTGCAATCTCAATCGGTAATTGTTAGTCATAAGATAAAATGTTGTTTATTTCAATTAGTTGTAATTGACATGTGGCCGAGGAAAATTAATTTTTTTACTTCCCTGTAGGAAGAGATAAGAGTTATTTACTTATTTTGGATATGGAGGACCTTCTATATGGGATAAACAAAACATACAATATGAATATGTCATTCAGGTTTAGTATGAAATTTGTCAACCTATGAGGTGGCCTGTCATAATTTATAAAATTACTATCACCATACTGTGAACTAGGATTCTGGTCTTACACTCTCATTTTTTTTATGTTAAAAAATATCAACCGTATGTAATCCAACACTCACTTGGGGAAAGGATCATCGCAATATAGTTGAGTGAATAACAATAAGAGACCTAGACAAGGTTTGGAGTAGAAATGATTTTTCATACAGTTTGAAAAACACTTTGTGTATTATATTAGGTGCAAAGGGAAACCCTCCTGAAAATTTTATGGTAGGTACAAAAAGAAGACGCAAAGATTGTACAAAAGATATATGGTTAATGGCTGATTTATACAAAAAAATATCACAAATAGTGTCTCAGGGATTGAATTTGGTAGAGGGAATCAAATAATTAGAGCAATAAAATGCTAAATAACTATTTATCTTTTCATAATGTTGTTATGATTATACTACTTAACATTTCCAATAATATATACATTCATATGTTATTATGAATGTACTACGTAACTCTATTCTATTATGTTCGATTGTCAAAATATAAGTTGCGAAGATTTAAATTTTTATTGATTATAAAATAAAAATATGATTGAATAAATTATGTGGTGAATTATCGGAAAAAATTTCCCTTGAAAATTTGTAAAATAGTATTTTTAACACTGTTCATAAAATAAATATAAAATTATACTATATATACTTAATTGTTTTTTAAAATAATTAATATATATATATATATATATATATATATATAAAAATTGATGGTCATATATAAAATATGCAAGTCATATGTGATGGTTATTTCAAAGATTTGCAACTATTTTACAAATAAAAATGATAAAAAACGTCTAAATGGGCATCAAATTTAACACCATGTTGTGGCCTTTGTTGCAACCATTGAAGGATAAGAGAAGATGTTCAGGATGATATTTGATCAAAAACCAAATTCGAGGGAACTTATTTTTGGAGCTTCACTAAGACAAAGCATAAATAATGCTTAGTGGTCATTATCCCATTTAAAACATAACCATTTTCTGTATATAACATAACATAAATAATGGCCAATGACCTGCTAGCCCTTATAAAATAGAAGCATGTTCTATACATAACAAATCATAAATAATGTCTAGTAGTTGTTAGCCCGTATAATGGATTCCAATATTTGATTTTCTAGATTCCAATATATGGGACTTTGGAGTACATATAATTCCAATATAGCTGATTTTGGATTCCAATATATGTGATTTTGGATTCCAATATATGCATAGTGGAATCCAATATGTATGATTTTGGAATCGATATATGCTATTTTGGAGTACAGATAATTCCAATATTTAACATTTTGGAATCCAAAAATAGAAATATTGGATTCCGATATTGAGTATATTTTTTAGCTACTGGGACTTGAATAAGTCCTATTTTAGTGAAATAAGTGTTATACGTAGAAAATATTTGCAATCATCTCAAGATATTTTTCCTTTCTCATAATGGGAACTCAAACTCATTATCCTCATCAATCTATGCTCTTCTCATCCTCATTAATTCATTCTAACCATTACTAAATACTTCAGAATCTTTTTGGAATATATTCCACTTGCGTCCACCAAAGCTAACAAAATCATGAAATTCATCTAATAGAACATCGTCAATGCATCACTTGGCATCCCTCATAAAATCATCATGAACAGAAAAATGTTCCTAAAAACAAATATATTAATAAGCTTTGTAAATATTTCAATAGTAATCTTAGGTTCTCATCTCCTTATCATCCTCAAGGTAGCGTTAATCCAAATCCACTAACAATATTCTTCACAACATTATTTCCAACACTTTGTTGAAAAAGTAGGTCAAAATTGGCATCTTCATATCCCCTTCACTCTTTAGGCCTATCGGACTAGCATCTGCACCTCTATGGGTGTTAATCCTTTCTCTCTTATCTATGGCTCATAATTTTTCTTCCTCTCAAAGTTCACATCCCATCCTTGTGTGTTTCTCTTCATGACATCATCTCTAAAAATGAATATCATCAAGAATATATAGCACAACTTGAATTGCTAGAAAAAGGTCACGTAATCTCTCTCCAACATCATCAATTCTATCAAGAGAACATAAAAATGCTTATAACAAACATATAAGAAAACACGACTTTAACATCGATGACCTTTTCCTTAAGGAAAATCTAAACATCACTACTTTATAAAGGAGCCAACATGGAAAGTTTTCTCCAAACTAGATTGGACCATATATTATAACACATAAGTATGGGTATGAATCCTATCACTTATCCTCCCTTAATGGAAAACCAAAAACAAAACCTCTCAATGCCTTACACTTGTGGCCTTTTTACTGTTAACACACCTACCAACCCGATATTATCACATTTTACAATCTCATTTCCATCATTTATCCTTTCCATATTTCATCATAATGATTTATAATCATGTTTTCTTCCATCAATATCCTATATATGACCTTGAATATGGGCACCATAACTCTACTCATAGCATATTCCATATTAAAAGTTCCTCCTTTTAGGTAGGAACCCTAAAATCATTACGTCCATCACCCTATTATCTACCTACTGGAACCATGCTAAGGGTCCACATGTGTCACTTGTACATATTATCTTCCCCTCCCCAAGTGTTCTATTTGGTTATCCTTAACTCTATCCTAAAGTAAAAATCATGGATGTTCCTATCAAAATCCATCTTATCCAAAAATAGACTACTCCCTCAAAGGAAAATTGTTCATACAAAATAAATATTGTCAAAAGTATATATTGATCCCTTCAAGGAAAAAATCATGCATACATTATCCTTCCATTTAAAAATCAAAAATAAAAATACCAAAATTTAGACCACTCCCTCAAAAGATGGGTACTTTCTTATATCATGGCAGAAAAGGCTTCCCACATTGATTAGCCTTCTAAATATCTAAAATAAAAGAAAAAATCACAAGAAAAATCCTAAGAAATATTCTCACATTAATCAACTTTCCCATCCAAATAAAACTTATTGTATTGATTAGTTTGTGTATTGTAAAGAGATGGGGCATAGACCTACAAAACCACTAAAGGAGCAACTAATTAACCCATACAAGCTACATATAAAAACCTTATCATGTCTATAGTAGGTGTATAAGCACACCTTCCATGTTTCCCCTCAATGTTATATGTGACTAAATATCATTAGTTACTTTTTTATGCTGGTTGTAGGCCACAAGTGCATTTATTTATCCATGTCTTTTTCACATTTTACCTTTAATCTAGTCCAAAATAATCTACTATACATATGCCCCTTACTATGACGAAGTATAATTTTCTATGTTTGTGTAACTCTATTAAGATGGAATTTTACCTATCGTATTTTATTCAAGTGCACCATCGTACATCACAATTCAATGCGGTTGACATCTATAACTATCACTTCCATATCTAATCTAAATTATCTCATCATTATTTCTAAATACATCCTATTCATTCTAATCAAGATCAAACCATCACATATCTATCAAATCCATCCTATCATATACATAACATCGCATCATTTACACCATCTACATCCAATGCAACACATCTAATCTACATCATTTATATCTAATTAAAAACCTACATCCCACCCATCGTATCTAAATAATCTCTAATCATATCTAAACAATATCTAATATAATCTTTAATCCATCACATATATCATAATCTCAATCATATCATATGATATCTATCACATATATCACATCATAATCCATTTTCATTCATGCATCATCTTACTCAACATCCATAATCTAATCAAACATAATTTCTACATCTATAATCTAATCAAACATCAATATCCATCAAAATGTATAAATCATCATATTCATCTACTCTACTCATAAAAATATACGCAAGTCATGACAAAATCATCATCATCATCATCATATATATATATATATATATACATATATATATCATCATAGTGTTTATGCATTCGTGATAGGACTCAAACGGGATCTATCTCAAAATTTATACATAAAAACTAATATCAAAATCTACATACAATGTTCAGCCTCTACTCTATGAACACAAGATCAAACACTCGAGCCCCGAGGAATTACCCTATCCTCCTATCATGGGGCCCTAACCACCTCCTTGTCCAATCTAGACCACCATCACATCAAGGGTATGCCACAGGTGGTTGTGCTCCTTATGCCACCTATCATGCCAATCTCCCGATGTCCTACTTCTAGCCAAATATGTAGTATAGTGTGGTACATTAGGTAATATCACAGTAATTATGTGCTCATAATAGTGCTCCTTGTCTCTAAGGGCTTGTACTGATCTAATGACACAAAACTAGATGATTGCATCGGTCCCACCCCTTGTGTAGATCTCTAAGCATCACCCTCATTCACCTTAGATGTAGTGCCCAAATCTTCATATTTTTCTCATAAGGCCTCTTTCTGTCCACCATTTCTATCCCACTATTTTATGGCTAGGTTTCTCTCCATGTGCATCCTATACCAATCCTAGTGTGTAATATCTCACTCTTTGCAAGTAACATCTAACTCTACCTATAGTCGAGCTATCTCTACACCCGCACCTCCATCTCCACTATATCCTCATATAGTTAAATCCCCTCTCCTCCTATAGGAACCACCCCCTCTCCCCTACATATGCTACCTCCTCCATTACTTAGGGTGCCCACTCCTATGTCATCAACTTAAAAAACCCTCCCCAACTCCCACATCATTCTCATCGCATATCTCATGGATCCTCCTCCTCTGCTAATGGGTCTTCTATAATAAGACTAGGAAAATTCCTCTCCATCTCATCTCCTCTATATATAATTGGAACCCCTAGCAATTTCTAAATAACTTCTAAGTATCTCATAACTCATGTAAACCGCACTACCTCTATCATCTCTAGCCTCCATCCCTATACCCACCTAACTCTTCTAATCCACACAACCTATATATATATATGTGCTTGAACATGTAGGGAAGCTTATATATGGACTCCATATCACATTATCCACATCTAGGGCCCCAAGTCTCTCTCGTGTACTAGTCCTCACCCCTCTCGCCCTGTCTCCATGAGCCTAGTTGGATTTCCATCTCAAAAATACTAATTTCAACTCAATATAATCTCTTGTTATCTATGGAAGCCATGATAACCTCATCATGGCTATGTTCTCATACACCCAAAAGTGTAACAAGAATCCCACATCCAAACTATACCTCCTCCTTGATACATACATTTAGATCTCATGGTATACCTCTACTAAAATGGTTACTCTAAAATTTAACATTGTCTTACGCTCAACTATATCCACTACCACCCTTGATAATGCACATGGAAATTAGGCTCCACTTGAATATGGAAATACATAGAAAGAAACCATCATCATGATCAAACATATCATTCGGTTTCCCGGCACTTGCGTAATGATATCATATCTCAATGTGGAATATTGTTGATACAAAGACAATGTGAACTATTGGTGCCCCCGAGTTGGTAATATCAAAATGTGATATAGGTACTTTAACATAATATTCATATATCTAGTCTAGAACCATAAGGTATTGGTCCACGATCTCATCTATCTATCAAGGATATAATCATCCTTATGTCCCTTAGAACCCTCTTATAGTGGAAAAATCCTCTAAATACAAATACCTCTAGATGGTCCTACTTTACATCTGTCACATCTACTCGATAGTCCCCAACATGGTTTGGAACCCGTCTCTTAGGTATAGTGTGTCTCTAGCTTGCAAAATCCATCAACCAGGCACCCATCAACAACCAATAACCAAAAATCACCATTTTCATCTAAAACTATTAATCAAATCTAAATCCTACCTAGTTTATATAGACCCCCTTCGGGCCACGTTGACTTGCCTTCGATTGATGAAAACCCATCCAGCTTCCCTCCAAATGGCCCTTTATGACCATTAAAAATCAGAAAAATCAATAAATTAACTAAAATCACAAACTAAACTAGGTTTTGAGACTTATCGCTCTCCGGACCTCTAGCTCTTAATCCTCCGCTAGCTTCCATCTCGCTCAAATATCAAGTTTTAATCTCTTAGACCTCTCAATCATCAAAATAATTTCATGCAAATAATACTAATTATCCATCTCTATTTCTTATATATGTGTGTTGACGCATTCACCATCAAACCACCCAATTTCACAACCTAAGCCAAATCGACGCCGACCCACCCAATCGTCATCAACCTAACCCTAATTTTCATCTTTTACCCTATCTCATCTATTATCCCTATCAAATTGCATTTTCTTCCACTTCAACATTTTTTGTCACCCATAACACACCCTAGCTTTTCTTGCATAACTTATTTGTTATATTTTTGCTTATCTATTTCTCTCATCATGTATATTTAATCACATTTAGTAACCTACTTTGCGACCATCTTTGTGCTCCCTATCGGGACACCATTTCTCATCTTAAGTTGAATGTTCTGGAAATATTTTATCTTCTTCTCATTAGGACACATATTTTCTCAATTCCTCATATACAAAGGCTATCACATACTCTTTTTCCCTCACACTTTTTCATGCATTTGTCTTGACCATCCTAACTTTTGCTTGCAAATTTTTTTGATGTCTTCCTTTGATCCATTGGTTCCATGGCTTGCGAATCCATCTCGAGTGGATTCCCATTGGATTACCTCCATATCGAAGTGATATTTTTGACTCATGGGTCCATAGGACATTAACGTCATCTTTGTTGATGTTGTGATATGTTCCTACCAATGTGATTCTTGGATAACCGCCATCTTTGTTTTTATTGTTGTTTTTGTTTTGTTTTTATCTTTCTTCCAATGGTCATATCACATTTCACTTGGGGAATATTTCCTCATTTTATTATCCTTCCTACCCTTTCCTTCATTTATTTATTTTATCCTAGTAATAAATTATTTTTCATGTCATAGATCCCAAGTTTTAGGGGGAGAACCTACACCATCATCTTTTATCATTTCTTGTTTTTGTCTCATGGTTTGCTTAACACAAGAAACTTTAAAAAAAAGTTAAAAATATAGACAATTTTTTTGGTACGCTTGTCCCCCATCTTGTGTTTAATCCCATTCATCATTTTCTTGCAAACACATACCTCTCTTCCTATTAGAATATATTTTCCCATCTTAATCCTATATATATTTTATCTTTCGTAATCTACCCCTAATTGTATTTAATCATCCTTAAACCCATCCATTATCCTAAACACATCCCTAAAAGCCCCCATTTATCATCCCTAGGTTCACATTTACCCTCATTCAATGCATTTCCACCCCCAACAACCTTTTATCCCCTATGTAATCCTAACCCGCATAAGTAGATTGAAACACTAACTTACCCCCTTTAAGGCCTTTTGCATCGAGTTGATCATCATATCCACCAAAAATATGATGGTCACTCATAGTTGACGGTGACCCTATCAGTCATCATCGAACCTAAAAATAATCCCATACCCATCCCTCTCAAGAGGATGTAGTTTTGAGAATTCAATCATTCTTATGAGTTTTTATTTTTTTTTCTCTTTGGAGATACAACCATCAACCTGGATCTATTTTGGAGATCTTACATGTTATCTTGGGAGATTTGAAGTCTATTTATTTCTTGGAGCCCTTATCTTTGTTTCATCACCCTTTTACATCAATCTTGTAGGTCTTCTAGTTACCTTGGAGATTTTTCATTAATCAACCTTAATTGATCCTTTCCCATAATCATTTTCCCATCCATTTAATTCCCCAAACCATAGATCTATCCATGGTCACCTCAACTCTACCCACTAGATGTTGAACTGATCTACATATGACTTATACTAATGTTAACCACTTCCATAAACCCTCTATTTATCATCCCTAGGTTCACATTTACCATCATTAAATGCATTTCCACCCTCCAACAACATTTTATCCCATATGTAATCCTAACCCACCTACGTATCTTGAAACACTAACTTACCCCCTTTAGGGAATTTTACATAAAGTTGATCATCATCTTGACTACAAAAATTGACAGTCATTCACAATCAACGGTTACCCTAGAGGGTCATCATCACACCTATAAGTAATTATTATCCAAAAATGAACCCCTTGCTCATTTTTTGGATAACTTCCTTCATTATTTCCTCTCTTGTGCCTCAGTCATACTTTTTTACCTTTCATGCGCTCAAAAACTTCTAGAAATGGCACCAATGGATAGAGCTTTTTCTCTTTCCAAAAAGGTAAATTTTTCTTCCTAACTCCATGTATTTTTGAAGATATGGCTTGGTGGAGCTTGTGTGGGAAATTTTCCCTAAAAAAGCCCGAGCCAATAAGATGAGGCCACATGTCCTCAGAAGGGCAGAGGGAGGTAAACTTGGAATTTGTACCAAGTTTTTGGCAAGGTTTCATAAGGAATTTTTCAGCCCAATGGCCCGCCAAACAATGAGGACAGGCCACGTGTCCCAGGGGCGTCGGAGCATCAGAGTGGTGGGGAGAAGTTGGGAAATTTCCCGTAGGTTAGCGCAAAGGAGAAATGTTTTCCCCCAAGGCCCATAACCAGTAGGACCTCACCACATGTCCCAAGACTAGTAGAATGCAGGGGAAAGTTGGGAATTTTTTCCTAAAGAAAATCAAAGGCAATATTGAAAGGGAGGCCCACCCTTAAAACCCGAGCCAATCAAATCATGCCACGTGTCCACATGGTGGAAAAAAACACAAGGCAAGCCCATAGGGAAAAATGAGCATAAAGGCCCGCATCTAATGGGATCTTGCCACATGTCCCATTCAGGGAAAATGGTTGAAGGCGATGGAGAATTTAGGAGTAGAGGCCCATGATGAACCATATCCTACCACGTGTCCTCGGGTTATCCAACCGACGAGAGAATTTTTGAAAATTTTCCAAAGGCCGAAACGATGGAAAATGAAGTAGGAAGGGCCCACAACCAATCAGAATGTGCCACATGGCACTAGGATGGTGGGGTGCGGAGATTTTGGGGAAATTTTCCCAAATGCAAAAAGTGGGAAAATTTCAAATTTTTAGCCCGCCAACCCATTTTGGCCTTGTTTTGCCCTAAATTTTCAAATGAGCATAACTTTCGATCCAGAGCTCAGTTTTTCATGTTCTTTATATCAATGGAAATTTAGTGAAATTCTCTACATGATTCCAGGGTCAATTTTGTGTTTTGGTGGAGTTTGGAGAGAGAAAATTGGAAAACACCTCTGGCATGTGGAAATCAATAGAAATGACATTTCAACCACCATTTTTAATGAAGAATGGCTCGCATTCTCTCCCAGCATGGTGAAAAATGTTAGGGAATGGACTTTTAATGATTCCCATGTTGTTTTATACCATTTTGGTCAGTGGTTGAAGCTCCTCTTGTGTTTTCCCGTGTTTCTCTCTCCTAAGCTCATTTTTGCATTGTAAAAGCTTTAATGGGCTCATTTTTGAGAGTTAGACATTCTTTTAGCTCAGAACTTCCCTTTTCTTCCTCCTTTGGAAAATTTGTTGAAATTTTTACTTTTCCATGCAAATAGTACATCTCTTTTGCCTCTTGGTCATCAGTGATGCACCGTGTTGGCCCTGGAATGATAATGTTTCCTCTATGATTAAAATTTTCTCAATCCTTTCATTTATTTATCATTGTTTCTTGATCTTTCATTACATTTTGGAAATTTGTGCATGTTTTGTGCTATATTTTCTTATGGATTGTGTATGTTTTGTAGTAGCAGTGTCTACTACTCCTTTGGTGCATCACCTTATTTACACTAGGTTTATTTTTGCATTTTCTCAACCCTGTCTCCCTGGAAAAGTTTGATTAAGTTATAGGTAAACCCTCTACAAAATGCCATGCACACTTGAACAGAGGAGTTGAGGAACCAACCTCTAATCTAGAGATTCTTTTCCCACTTTTTACAAGTCCCACACTTGGGGAAAAGATTCAATGTTGTGCAATCACACTAGATGTCCAAATATCAAACTAGAAATCTGATAGAACATCTAGAGGGTGCTGCTAATTTTCACTAACAGCTTTTGGCATGCTGTAGGACCTATGAGGTCTTTATCTTCATTTCAAAAAAAATTGATGTGCATTCGTTACAATTTTCTTGCTTAAAAGAGCCCTGAATTGCACATCTAACGACTCCAAGAGGAAGAAGAATTAGCTAGTTTTAGCAGTACATGCCTAAAAACTCATGAGAAGAATCAGCACAAGGTCAAGAGTTGGAGAAGAAGAAGTATTGTTTGAGTATCTACAATTATATCCAAGAAGAAGACAAAGAGGGTGAAGAATCCAAAGGTCTCCATCACCAAATAGAACTCTATCAACTCCTCCACTTGGTAGACATTTCATCTAATCAACAAGGGTTCCAAGGCCAATCGTAATGGCAAAACACAACCCATATGTCAATTTCACTTGCAGCAGCCCACTTTCTCTCAATGTAAAAATCCAACCCCAGTTGCAGTAATGAAGAACATTCCATACTTTACTCGGAGAGAATCGCACCACTCCTCGGTGATCATGTCAAGGATATGCTAATATTTGTGCAATCCATGAGATTGATGAGATGCAAGTTGATGTCAATATACCGGAATTTTCATTCAAAGGGAATGCCTTTGCAATGGTTCAGAGTCTTGCTTTAGGTTCTATCCAAAATTGGAACCAAATATGTATAGCCCTCCATGAGTAGTTTGGAGAAAAGGGAGATAACTTGTCCCTTCTAGAACAATTGACAATTACCAAGAGAGCTCCTAATGAGTAGCTGAATGACTTCAAATTTAGATTTCAAAGGACTTGGGAGAGAATTCCAATGGTAGTAGGGCCAACAGTAGAAGGTGCTTTTCTATATTACCTTAAAGATTTGAATTCTGATATTTTTATGTTAATTCAATCCATGGGAGGCACAACTATCCCTGTTGCTTATAACATTGCCATTAGAGCTGAAAATTATCTAATTCAAGCTGGTAAGCTAGCTCCTAGGCCTCCAATGCCAATTGTATCTAAATTTAGAGAGTCCAAGTACTAATCAAGCGCCTAATATAGCTCCTATTCCTACTCCTCGAAATCATAATTCAAGTGAAGCTTCTACTTCATCTTCTAGTGCCTCAAATGAACTTCAAGAAGTGATGAAGAAATTGAAAAATTTAGATAATGAGCTGGTTACACTCAAGAGGAAGCAATCCCAAGGTTTTATACCTTCTTACCAACCTCAAGCTTAGCCTAACAGGCAACCATATAAGCCTCAAACACCACCCAATCCAGCTGTAAATCAAAATCAAGCAAGTCCTCCTGCCAACAAACCATTTCAGCCCTATAATCCCAATGCTACATCTGCCTTTAAAGCACTAGTGCTAGTACAAAACAACATAGCTCAGATTATGATTGGTGTTTCCCATGCCATGAACCTCACAACTAGTATATGTGCTTCAATGGTGCTCTAAATCAAGCATTAATGGTAACAATAACTGGTGTGGAGGGTGAAGGGATTCAAGGAAATAACCAACAACAAGAAACATCCCAAAGAACAATCAGCTCCAAATGATACCACACTTGTAACTTGTAAACCGGGCAGTAAGATTTTTGTGGTATGAATCAAACAATCTCTCAAATTTTTGCAGCCAACACAAGGTCAAAAAGGAGAAATTTGGGTGAAGGACAACCATTGGCTCCAAGTAATCCACAACCTTCTACCACTCCACAAACTGTTGGCAAACAAAATGTAGTTCCAAACATGCAAGGACCACCCAAACCAGCTCCTAAACCAACTCAGATGCCATTTGTTGCTGCCCATGTGCAAGGAATGAATGTGTAGGCTAGAGGATAGTAGAGGGATGCTTCATCCCCATTCAACATCATTGATCAGATGAAGAAGAAAAATGTAAACATATCAATGTGGGAATCACTATCCATCCCAGGCCAAAGAGATTTGCTACAAGCTGCCATGAAATACTGGTCAACTTCAAATCAACAGGCCCAAATGTAAGAGAAGGTACTCAAAAATGCTGGCCAGCCTGAGGGGAATCATGAAGGACAGAAAGGTAAAATGTTGAAGCCCCCTCCATTCTATGTTTCATTGATCATTGGAAACCAATTAGTACACAACTGCATGATTGATTCCGGAGAAAGTAGTTTAGTAATGCCTAAGTAAATAGCTGATCAGTTGGGGCTCCAATATGAAGTCATATCCAAAGGGGTAGTGTAATTAGATGGGACAGTAGTAAAAATAGTAGGATTGATCAAAAACTTGAGTCTTACTTTGCATGCATGCCCCAACATTGTTGTTTTACAAGATGTCTCAAAGTGATAGATCTTCCACAACTCTTTGCCCTATGTTTGTCAAGGGATTTCACAGCTAAGATTGGAGGTTATTTATCTACTGAATGGTCACACATGTTGTTTAGAACAAGATATGGAACTAAAGCCACAATCAGATCTGAGCCTATTGTAAACTTTCACATTGAGCCTCACACTCCAAGTCAAATCAATACCAATTGTTCATCATTTGATCAAGAATATTATCCAAGCTCTAATGAAGCTAACACCAAGGTTGGAAGCATCCCAAATTTGACTCTTGATGAATGGGCAAGCAAGGTGCATGCTTTTAATCCTTATCAAGAAATAGAAGAATCTGAGCTAGGAGTCTATTACATGCATGAAGAAAATCAGCCTATTCCTAGCATCACCAAGCCAGACCACAAGGATGACAATGAGGTATGGCAGTTGTTTTTTGATGGATCAAGAAGTAGACAAGGTGCAGGAGGGGGAGCTATGTTTTTTTCACCTCAAGGAGTTAGGTATTATTCAGCTTTTAGATTTCAGTTTGCATGTTCTAATAACACTGCTGAATATGAAGCTTTGATACAAGGATTACATTGGTCAATCAAGAGAGGAATAAAGAACTTGCAAGTCTTTGGTGACAATGAGCTGATTTTCAACCAAGTTAAGGGGTAGCATGCTGCCAAGAATGATCTTCTCAAGTGCTACAAAAACAGGGTGTGGGACCTCATTGAAGATTTTGAGGTTTTTAGCATCAAATCCATCCCTAGAAAAGAGAACCAAGTTACTGACAGGCTTGCAGCAGTTGGAGCAGCCTTTGATGTTTTTGAAAGCATCAAGAAAGACAAAGTACAGCCAAACATTCATGTGATTATAAGGCCTTCAGTGCCAGACAACAATGTACGTTGGCAAGTGTTTGAAAATGATCAACAAATCATCCATTTCTTACAAGAAGAGGATGAGTTCTCTGCTAAAAATCAGGAAAAGTTAGAACAACAGTATGGTGATCAAGTGGTACAGCTGAGAACCAACAAACTACCAAAGGGACTTGTCACTTTGGATTCCATTTTCAATCCTAATGATCAGTTTAGGAAGGAGAAAGAAAACATCCAAGTCAAGGGAGAAGATTCAATGCCCAACCTGGTGGAAGAAGGAAAATCACTCCAAGTTGGTAAAATAACAACTGAGCAAGAAAGGAATGAATTCATACAACTTTGTCAAGAATTCTGTGATGTGTTTGTTTGGAGCTATGAAGATTTGAAAGGTTTCAATCCCAACTTAGCTCAACACACTATTGAATTAGATGCAAGTGTTAAACCCATCAGAAAAAATAAAGGCCACCAATCCACACATGGAGCCTCTCATGAGAAAATAATTGAATAAGTTGATAGAGTCAAGTATCATATTCCCTATCAAGCATTCTAGTTGGGTAGCCAACTTGGTTCCAGTTAGAAAGAAGAGTGGAGAAATCAGATTGTGTGTTGACTTCAGAGATTTGAATAGAGCATCTCTCAAGGATCATTACCCACTTCCTTCCATGGAGCATATATCACAAGTTATTGTTGGCTCTGAAAGGTTTTCATTGCTTGATGGCTATTCAGGGTACAATCATATTATGGTGAAGGAAGAGGATCAGTTCAAGACAGCCTTCACAACCAAATGGGGGACTTATGCATATAGGAAAATTCCATTTGGGTTGTCCAACGCTGGGGCTACATTCCAAAGGGCAATGGACATGGTGTTCAAGGATTTGATTAACAACATGGTGCTGATATATATTGATGATATCACTATTTTTTCAAAAAAATGCAGTAGACCATCTCTTTCATTTAAGACATGTATTTCAAAGGTGCAGAAGATTTGGAGTATCCTTAAATCCTAAAAAGTGTATTTTTCTAGCTCATGAAGGAAAACTCCTTGGCCATATTGTCTCCAAAGAAGGATTAGCAATTGATCTGGAAATATTTGAAGCCATAAGAGCACTACCATTACCAAGTCATAAGAAATCCCTTCAATGTTTCTTGGGAAGGATAAATTTTGTTCAGAGGTTTGTCCCAAATTTTTCAGCCCTAGTCAAGCCTATCACCAAGATGTTAAAGAAAAGCATAGATTTCAAATGAATAGCAGAAGGCAAGACAAGTTTTGAAGCAATAAAAGAGGCCATCTCACAAGCTCCAACTCTCATTAACCCAAATTTCTCCAAGGATTTCATCCTCTATGCATTTGGAGGTGATGATACTATTTCTACAATTTTGGTACAACAGAACAAAGACAATGATGAGCAGCCAATTGCTTTCTTCAGCCAAATCCTAGAGGACTATGAGGTGAGATATTATTTCATTGAGAAGCATGTTCTTGCAATAATTAGGAGCTTGAAGAAATTTAAGCATCTAGTTTCAAACAACAAGGTTCAACTGCTGGTTTCTCATGTGGGAGTTAAAGACTTCCTCCTCAATAAAGACCTAAATGAAAAGAGAGCAGGGTGGATTACTCATGTCATGGAGTATGACATTGAGATCAAAGTCACCAAGTTGGTTAGAGGAAAAGGATTGTGTGAGTAGCTGGTCTTGAAAAAACAAAAGGAAGCATGTAATGAGAAAGAGGTTGTTTTGGCGTTGCAAGATAGCCATGAGCAAGGAAGCACTCAAGAAGAAAATGATAATGTCCTCACTCCTTGCTAGACCCAAGACATAATGCACTTCCTACACATAGGCCTATGCCCTCTAGAGATGAATAAAACCAAAAGGAGACACTTCATATTGTAGGTTGTCCCATATGCTCTTGTTGGTGGTGTTTTATTCAAAAGGGATGTGAATGGAGTGCTGCTGAGATGCATTGGTACAAATCAGATTCACAGAGTGTTGGAAGAGTTCCATGGTGGATCAGCTGGTGGTCATTTTACACCAAGAGTGATAGCTCTCAAGATCATGAGGGCTGGCTATTATTGGCCCAATATTTTCAGTGATTGTTATGCATGGATCAAGAGGTGTAAGAATTGTGCATTCTTCATAGGTAAGGAGAGACTAGCTGCCCTTCCATTGCATCCAATTTCAATTGACCAGCCATTCATGCAATGGGGTTTGGACTTCATTGGAGTCATTAACCCAAATTCAAGCCAAGGACACAAGTGGATTCTAACAGCAACATATTACTTCACCAAGTGGACTGAAGTAGTAGCACTCAAGGAAGCAAATGAATCTAGCATCCTGGACTTCTATGAAGGGATAGCAACCAAATTTGGCATACTTGCTACAATAATATCAGATAATGCATTGGCATTCATTGGGTCCAAGGTAACTGAATGGGCTATTAAGAATGGGATCTACCTAATAACCTCATCAAATTATTATCCTTAGGGTAATGGCCAAGCTGAGTCCACAAACAAGAACTTGTTAAGGATCATCAAGAGGACTCTTGATGAAAATCAGAGGTCTTGGCATACTAAGTTGAAATCAGCCTTATGGGCTGATAGGATATCCCCCAAGAGATCTACAGGTAATTCTCCATTCAAGCTTATTTATGGAAGAGAGGTAATTTTACCCATGTCACTTGAGTTGCCAACATTGGAACTCATGAAGTAGTTGGAGTTGTTGGAGTTTGGACCCATGGAGGTTAGGTATGCAGAATTGATGGAGCTCCAAGAAATCAGAAATTAGGCATCCCAAGAAATGGAGAAGGATCAAGCTTTGATCAAGAAGACCTTTGATAGAAAGGCAAAGGATAGATCTTTCCAAGTTGGGGATCTAGTGTTAAAATGGGATGCAGACAGAGCAAAACCAGGGAGGCATTCAAAATTTGATGCCATTTGGAGTGGCCCTACATGGTCACAAAGTGTAAGGACAACAATGCCTTCCAATTGTCTTCATTGATGGTGAAGAATTGCAGATTCCAAATCAATGGAATCCATCCAATCATTACTACTAAAGAAATTATCCACCTTGTACATATTAGCTTAGGTTTTCATTCCTCATAGTGCTTATGCACATTGTTTTGTTGTAGATTAGCTTTGCTTTCCATAAGTGCTTTGGCACAAGCTTGTTGTTCTAGGAAATGTGTTTTGCAGGCCTTGCTCCAATCGATGGTGGTGTTCTACCCTCCCCTTCCTCCTTGCATTGTTATAATCAGTTGGGGTACAACTTAAATAATTTTATGACTCCATGCCCAATGGATTGCTTCAGCAACCGGTAACTTCATCCAAAGAGGTGATGACCCTTTGAGTCACCAAAATTGTTATCCAAAAATGAACCCTTGCTTATTTTTTAGCTAACTCCCTTCATTATTTCCTCTCTTGTGCCTCAGTCATAAAATTTTACCTTTTAGGCACTCAAAACCTTCTGGAAATGGCACCATTAGATAGAGCTTTTTCTCAGCTTTCCAGAAAGGTAAAGTTTTCTTCCTAACTCCATGTATTTTTGAAGTTATGGCTCGGCGAAAGCTTTTGTGGGAAATTTTCCCTAGAAAAGCCCGAGCTAATAAGATGAGGCCACGTGTCCTCGGAAGGGTGGAGGCAGAGGTAAACTTGGAATTTTTACCAAGTGTTTGGCAAGGTTTCATAAGGAATTTTTTTCCCGATGGCCTACTATCCAATGAGGACAGGCCACGTGTCCCGGGGATGTCGAGCATCGAGTGGTGGGGAGAAGTGGGAAAATTTACCAAAGGTTATCGTAAAGGAGAATTATTTGCCCCAAGGCCCGTAGCCAAAGTAGGAGCTTGCCACATGTCCCAAGACCAGCAGAGCATGGGGGAAGTTGGGAATTTTTTCCCAAAGTAAAATCAAAGGAAATATTGAAAGGGAGGCCCGCCCCAAAACTGAGCCAATCAAATCATGCCACGTGTCCACGTGGCGGAAAAAAACACAAGGCAAGCCCGTAGGGAAAAATGAGCATAAAGGCCCACGTCTAATGGGATCTCACCACATGTCCTGTTCAGGGAAAATGGTCGGGGGCGGTGGAGAATTTAGGAGTAGAGGCCCATGACGAAGCACATCCTGCCACGTGTCCTCGGGTTATCCAACCGGCGGGGAATTTTTGGAAAATTTTCCAAAGGCCAAACGATGGAAAATGAAGCAGGTGGTTCGCAACCAAACAAAACATGCCACATGGCACCAAGATGGTGGGGAATGGATATTTTTGGGGAAATTTTCCCAAATGCAAAAGGTGGGAAATTTTCAAATTTTCGGCCCACCAACCCATTTTGGCCCTGTTTTGCCCCAAATTTTCAAATGAGCATAAATTTCAATCCACATCTCATTTTTTCACGTTCTTTATATCACTGGAAAGCTGGAAAAATTCTCTACATGATTCTAGGGTTATTTTTATGTTTTGGTGAGTTTGGAGAGATAAAATTGGAAAATGCCTCTAGCACGTGGAAATTAATGTAATGACATTTCAACCACCATTTTTAATGAAGAATGGTTTGCATTCTCTCCCAGCATGGTGAAAAATGTCAGGGAATGGACTTTTAAGGATGCCCATGATTTTTTATACCATTTTGGTTGGTGGTTGAAGCTCCTCTCACGTTTTCTCGTGTTTCTATCCCCGAGCTCATTTTTTGCATTGTAAAAGCCAGAGTGGGCTCATTTTTAAGAGTTAGACATTCTTTTAGCTCTACAACTTCCCTTTTCTTCCTCCTTTGGAAAATTTGTTGAAATTTTTACCTTTTCATGCAAATACAACATCTCTTTTGCCTCTTGGTCATTGTAATGCACTGTGTTGGACCTGGAATGATAATGTATGCTCTATGATTAAAATTTTCTCAATCCTTTCATATATTTATCATTGTTTCCTGATCTTTCATTACATTTTGGAAATTTGTGCATGTTTTGTGCTGTATTTTCTTGTGGATTGTGTATGTTTTGCAGTAGCAGGTGTCTACTACTCCTTTGGTGCATCACCTTATTTACACTAGGTTTATTTTTACATTTTCTCAACCCTGTCTCCCTGGAAAAGTTTGATTAAACTATAGGTAAACCCTCCGTAGAATGCCATACACACTTGTATAGAGGAGTTGAGGAACCAACCTCTAATCTAGAGATTCTTTTCTCACTTTTTACAACTCCCACACTTTGGGAGAAGATTCAATGTTGTGAAATCACACTAGATGTCCAAATATCAAACTAGAAATTTGATAGAACAGCCGAGAGGGTGATGCTGATTTTCACTAACAATAATCCCATACCCATCCCTCTCAAGAGTATGTAATTTTGACAATTCAAACCTTCTTTTGAGTTTTTTTGTTTCCTTCACTTTTTGGAGACACATCCATCAAATTGGAGCTATTTTGGAGATCTTCTATTATATATTGAGAGATTTGAAGTGTATTAATTTCTTGGATCCCTCACCTTTATTTTATCACCATTTTGCATCAATATAATTAGTCTTCTAGTTACCTTGGAGATTTTTCGTTAATCCACCTTCACCGATCCTTTCCCATAATCACTTTCCTACATTTAACTCCCCCAAACCCTAGATCTATCCCCTGGTCACCTCAACTCTACCCACTAGTTGTTGAACTTATCTACATCTAACTTATTTTCTTCCTTCCACCATTTTTGCTACCTATTTTTCAGCCCCTACAAAGATCCCATACATGTTTATATTTTTTATGCATGTTTGGCACTTCGTATATCATCTTTATTATCATTAGTCATCATCAATCTAACCTAGTTTCCAAAAATCTGGTCTACATCACCCTTCTTTTCTACCTCCCGATGCATGTACCATCCGTCCTACAGCCTCCTTCAATTTTTAATTTCCTTTGTTTCATTGATCCACCTGTTCAGAGCCCAAGCCTTGCCTTTTGGCCCCATTTTCTATTAATCTAGCCCAATCACCATCGACCCAATCTACATTTGGACTTTTCTTATCAAATATATCAAATTTCTTACATCCTTTCTATTTCTCTAGCATCCCAACTTTAAATCCAGCTCATCTCTAACATTTTTAGTCTCGTTTCCCTTATCCTCTTTAAATCTCAAGCATGTTGGCCTATCACCCAACATGAGTTGGGTTCTCACCGAGGCACACATAGGCATTGATCCCTCCTTATCCGAGATTTGTAATAATGCTTTGCCATTAATGGAGGAATGTTTGCAGAAATAGTAATATAAGCATTTACTCTACTAGATCTAAGCATAAATGTGCCATAATATAAATGTAAACATTGTAACGAGAATAAGGGAACCATATTCATACCATGAGTAATATGAAATACATTACGGTTTGAACCCATAAACACATATATTCATAAAAACCTTAATATATTGATCAATAAGTGTTTATAGTAGCCATATTACATCAAACAGGGTCATGACAGACTGAATGGATCAATATAATAGCATTCTACATTTAGAAAACCCATATTACCCTCTTAAGACCATTACATACACCCTTCCTACAGAAATACACCATAACTATGCAATCATACTCAACCTCTAACACCCATACACAATACACGCATAATCCCCATCTAGATCCAAATGCCTTCTTAAGAATCTCTCTAATTTTTGTTATAGAAGTAACCCATATGACAAATGGAGATGCTCACTAGTCATATAAACCTCAACTGTATAGCATGTATCCATAAAGATTCCCTGGAATATTCTTTTCTTGAGCTCTAAGCCTCCATTTAATAACCTTGTCATCATTACACTTATCTGCAACTTCACATGTTTTGCATGTGATATATTTTAACCAAAATATGACTAAGTCCTTAAACCCTTAAACCATTTCCTACTCCCATGCACAAACTTATCTTTCCGCACACGCTTTCACCTATGCGCTTTTCTCTAGAGTTCCTTCTATGCAAGCTCATCTTTTGCTTTAGGAATTTTAAAATTTCCATGCTCAACAACATCCCAACATCAAATCTGGATCTTCCTTCCCAAATATAGTTTTGGCTCACTCTCATGCATTCTCCATTGACTACACCTATTTGTCCCAGGTTTAAGTCAAACCGATCAAGTTTGATCTCATTTATTATAATCTACATGTTTGACAAGTTTCTTCATTCCTAATCAAATGAATGAACTAGCTAATAAAATAAACTAGAAAATCATAACATGGATGGTTTATAGTACATCTAATGTGATGTGATGGATGAATGGGTGTAAAGTGATGATAGATCCTCGTTGTAGCTAGTGAATTGAAAATAAGATAAAATAAAATGGGATTGATTAGATAGATTTATGAAGGGGCTAACCAAATAGTGTCGGATCGAAGAAGTGATTAGCTTCATTTGTGGATGTCAACCCTTATTTTAGAGAAATATTGAAATAAAAGATGAAACAATAGATAACATGCAAAAACCATAAGTATCACCGAGTCCGAGAAGAATTATAATCTAATATAAAAGTCGATTTGATTGGAATAATTGTAAATGAAAGGTTACCTAGTCTGGGTCGATGGTGACCTAGACTATGCACAAGCAGGTCGACAGTGACCTGGGAGAGTGGATATGAACCTGTGAGTGAAATATGCAGACCTGTAAGGTTTGAATGCAAGTTGGTAGATGACAGAGGCCTGTGGATGTTGGAGGATGACATGTAGAATGATCTTTAAGAAAGAAAGGTAGAGAAAATGGATAGAAAGCAATGATTTGGATAGGTTGTTGGATGAACAGGACCCTAGTCGACGAGACCATGGGGATCAATGGTGACTCCATCATATTGTGATAAGGATGAGGATAAATGGATGGAAAAGGAAACCATCAAGCAAAGCAAAGATAAAGAGAGGGTTGTTAAGTGCTCCTTGGATGTCGCAAAACTACTTTGTACCTATAAAATGTTAGATACAAGTAATATACAATAATATGACAAATATTAAGAAAAAAACAACACGATGATGATAAGATCATAAATGTTGATCCCGATTAATGCAAGCACATTCTCGAGGAGGTATGGGATGTCTTTGGTTATTGCTATAATACTCGAGAGATTTCACAAGTCACAAAAAGGATCCTAAATTCACATGCATCCGACTTCTCCTCACTTTTTGGAAGGGTTTAACTTATTTTTATAGGGTCAATGGTGAATGGGCTTTGTGGCCATTGACCATGGGGAAATTTTCCCAAATGGGCAATATTTTTGGTCTTTTTGGCATGATTTGGTGTTTATAAGAGCTGGAAGGGTGTTTTAAAGCATTATGTGGGATTATATTACTTGGGGATAAATTATGGGTAGTTAGGGTGTAGAAATAGATATGAACAAAGCTAGGAAAAAGTGGAAGATAGGGATTTAGGATAAAAACATCATAAATAGAAAATGGATTAGGGCATGATATGATGTGGATACTAATTAATTAATTAATAGGAGTTAATTAATTAAATTAACTATAGGTGATGGGATGGGAACTTTAATTAAATTAAGGGGATGTATTTAATTAAAAGGATACCTGGATAAGATCCAAATAAAATATACGCATGCAAGAAAACAAGGGTAGATATACCAATTTTAGGTGTCTACGTTTGTCCCTTTTTGTTGAGTGGTTTGCACTAGCAAACCATGAGAAACAAATGGTGAGAGACGAATGGTATGATGAGGATTGACATAAGGTAGATGATGAGTTCCCCCTCAAATTGGGGATTGATGACGCTAGAGGAAATTAATGAAACATTTCAAAAATGTAGGTGAAAAAGGGCAGGTGGGTAAAAATATTACCAAGGAAATATTTCCCAAGAAAAAAGGATCACAATAAAAATAAAAATATGCTGGTGACTCTAATATCACATCGTAAAGTGTCAATTGTGGTCTTAACGCAGACAGGGGAAAATTATCTAAAGGACAATGAGTGGGTGAAAATCACTACAAATTGGATAGAATCCAATGAGAAATATTTGATGTGGATGCAATTCGTAATGATCACAGTGGTCATAGGAAAGCATCACATTATGTACAACTAAATGTGAAAATTATGTGAAATCCTTCATACACGAGGAATCAAGCAAAAAAATATGCATCCGCAAAGGAAGAGGATGAAAATAATGTTTCCCAAAGATAGGACACTATAAAAAGATGAAAAGGTGAGTAGTGAAATAATATGCCCCAAAGGGAAGATAAGTATGGCCACAAAGGTGGAATTTGTGTGTAAATTGAATAGGATCAAAAATAAAATGCCTGAAGAGGGGATAAGTATGGCCACAAAAGTGGACTTTGAGATCACAAAAGGATAGGATTAGAATATTGAAATAGAATTCCCTAAAGGGAAAATAAATATGGCCACAAAGGTGGACTTTGAAGAATTCCCAAGAAGATGTCATAAAAAATATTGGGAAAGCCAAAGAAAAGGCTACTAAGGTGAGTCGATGTTGACTAAGGGTGATCAACAACGACCAAAGGAGGTCAATGGAAAGCAAGTTTTCGTGGCTATATAAGACTAAGGGTCAACGACAATGATAATTTATGCATGCAAAATTAAAGAGAGAGATCGAGTGATTAAAGATAAAGATGAGAAACAGAGGCTACGGAGCTGCAAGGAAATGCTAGAGGTCACAGAGAGGATGGTGAGTGACAAAAATTAAGCTTTTTTCAGTTTAATTTTGTTGTTTATTTAATTTCGTAGCATTTTTAAAGAAAAGGTGCATGTCGCCATGAGTGGTTAGTTGTGACCCATGTGGGTTGACATCGACCGGGCCCTAAGGCACGATGATCAAACCTAAAACATGTCAACCTAAATTTAATTGACATCAACGAGGGTTAGATTGGATTGGATTAGGATTAAATTGAATTTTGGATGAAATTTAATGGATTTTAGCTTGGTTTTGGATTGAGGATTTGATTTTTTTCATGTTCTGTTTGTGGTTGCAGTGCTAGAGACATTATATTTGAGAAACCATGTGCCTACTCTATATGAGTATATTAGATCTGATGTGATGAGATATCGAGTGGGATCACCGGGCTATAGTGGGGTTAGGTGGCTTCAGATATTATTAGAGGATCCCACAGGATGTGGGGTTCATGATTGAGTTCGTAGAGAGATGGGACTGACATCCTTGTACCTTTTGGTTAAGGATAGGGAGATGACTATCACCCTAGAGGATGTGTATATGATCCCAAGATTTCCTATACAAGAGGAGTAGATAGTTCACATTACCAGTGATGATAGATTTATTGTGTAGATGCGGCTATTCGGATCCAATGTAACCCATGTCAGTTTACTTTAGGGGATTTCTCATATGAGTTGAGGTACAAGGTTGGGGTGCCACGTAGCCGATTGATCTATATGGTGATGATGGTTGTGTCTTGTTATGCATTTCCAGACTCTGGTGGAGCTTGGTTTCCATGGGCACTAGCTAGTGTAGTGGTAGATATTTTGGATCACTAGACAATATTTTCTTTTGGGACTGCCTTGTTATCTTAGGTTTACCATGATCTTTCTATGTACATGGTATGATGAAGACTAGGATTTGATATCGCTTTATTATTGCATTGTTGGGCATATGAGCACATAGAAGTGATTCAACCACCGGGCTTCCATGGGTCACTGGTGACCATATTCAATTAGAGGTGGGATTTTTGAGATGGAGGGTTGACTAGGCCTTTGGAGATAGAGTATAGAGGAGTGGAATAGTATGTTGATCAGTTTATGGAGTTAGAGACTGATAATATTAGATGGTGATTGTACATGGATTTCACTAAATGGCCAGGAGTAGATATAGAGTTGGTCGGGATGAGGCAAACACAAAGGGGTTTAGGGGAGTCGATTTAATATGATGGAGGCCATTAAGGTTGATCAAGTGTAATGATAGTTCAGGGTTGTCACAAACTATTCTAGATGCTCCTATTTTGTATAGGCCGGAGGAGGTTGATAGGAGTTACGAGCCTGTTATGGAAGATCCACTAGAAGAGGAGGTTGCACCATGGGATGATGACGATGATGTAGGAATTGGAGTGGGATTTTCTGACTCAATGGCTGTTGTCTAGGCAACTAGGGTGGTTGTGGAGTGAATAAAGGAGGAGGTAAAGGAGATGGATATTGGGGAGATATAGAGGCATCATTAGGAGGTAGACATAGATTAGTTAGAGAGACTATAGAGTTAGCATGGCTTCATGCTAAGCTAGATCGATGATGGTGGAGACAGAGACATTATGGTCCAAGACAGGATGTAATTTTACAGGATAGGGACTAATAATGTTAGTAGAGGGAGGCCTATAGGGTCCATTTTGAGTATCTTTCTACTATACTAGCTTTCAAGGTTGCATGTGGAGGACATGCAACACCATAGGGAGGAGGAGAGATGGCACCTCCTGGTATGATCTCGATTGATAGATATAGATCCTTAGCTATAGAGGCTAAGTATTATGAGGGGATCATGATTGAGAAGTTGTTGAAGACACTTTGATACTAGGAGAATTTACTAAAGATAGCGGCAGGTGGATTTGGGTCATTGAGGAGAACAATGAGTGTGGCTCAGCCACATCAAGGAGAGATCCAGTGGAGGTGACGAGTTTGATAAGTAAATAGATGAATTTGTCCCATAGGAGTAGGATATCATGTTATCTCGAGTTTCATTTTTCTAGTTTTACTGACATCTCTACTTTGAGAGAGCCCCGTTAGAGGGTAATGATGTATTGATACATTTGATTTTGATATATATATATATATATATATATATATATATGATGTCATTTTGTCATGATTTGGTATATGTTTGTTGTGTAAAGTTGATTATTTGATTCACAATGATGTGTATATTGATCATAAATGTGATGATGATGAGGATTAGTTACATGTTTGTTTTAAATTTGATTGAAGTAATTTGATGTGGATATAATTTAATATGAATGGAAAAGTAATGTTAATGTGATTATTATTTAGTGTAAGAAAATATGGATGTACATTTAGGATATATAGATATATTGATCGAGATAACACAATCAAATGATGGTGGCCTATAGGTATGAATGACATTACATTGTATCAAGGAACACACGAAGAAAATATTCCCCTAATTGCATTATAGGTAAACAAGATGGGATCTGAATAATGCAAGGCATATATGACCAAAACATGTGTTAGAATGTAACCAATGTCAGTTATATATATATTAAAGACCATAAAAAAATTAATGGATGGGATGAACTCATAGACCTGATGTCAACACTATGAAGGGTTTGAGATGTAACTTGTACATGGGAAGAGAATTCTTTATTAGTGGTGTTCCCTAAATCTATGCCCCAACTTTAGGAAAGGGGGAAGAGTAATGCTAGAAGAAATATGATCAATGTAGGAAGCTTTTTGAGGATGTTAATAAAATGGAAGGCTAATCAATGTGGGAATCCTTTGATGCCATGATAAAAAAGAGTATCCATCCTTCAAGGGTATGGTCTACTTTATACATATGTAATATGGATGGAAAAAAATAACATATACAATAGTTTTCCTTTGAGTGATCGGTCTATCTATTTATTTTTATTTCTTTCTCTTTCTTATTTTTTGAAGAACAACTATCCTTTGAGGTAGAATTCTACTTTTTTATATTTTTAATATTTATTGGAGTATCCTTTGATTTTTATTTTGACATGGGGAATATCTGGGAATAGCTAAGTAGACCACTTAGGGGAGAATGAATGTACAAGAGACACCCCTAGACCCTTTGCATGGTTCCAATAGGCGAATGAGAGGGTGATGGATGTAATGATTGTGGATTTCTCACCAAAAGGGAGAACCTATCCATAAGGAATATGCTATAAGAAAATCCATGGTGTTCATATTTAAGGTCACATCTAGGAAAGTGATGGATGACCACATAATTCCAAATCACTATGATGAAAGATGGAAGAGGCTAATGATGGAGGGATGATCTAAGAATATGACTAAGAGCTCACTAGAAGACACGCTAATAATAGAATGGTCACAAGTGCAATGTGTTAAGAGGTTCCATTTCTAGTTTAAACTCATAAGAGGCCAATCAATAGGATCCTGACCCATACTTATGTGTGATAATGTATGGTCCAATCTAATTAGGGGAAAACTTTCTACATTGACTCCTTTCTAGATTAGTGACGTTCTAATTTTCTTTGAGAACAAGGTCACGAAATTAAAGTCACATTCTCTAATTTTCTTATTGTAATAACTTTGTATGTTCTCTTGATAAACATGATGATGTCTCTTGATAAATATAATGATGTTCATGAGAGAGAAGGAGGTGCTTATCTAAAAACTCAAGTTGTGCTAGAAATGCTTGGTGATAGTATTCATTAGAGTGGAAGTCATGAATGGACACATGCAAAGACATAATTTAAACTTCGAAAGGAAGAACGGTTTTGGAACCATACACAAGTGAAAAGGGGGTATCCGCCATGGAAGTACAGATTCTAGTTTGATAATCCCAAGGAGGAAAGGAAGATGGAGATGTCGGTCATGTGTTCGACGGTCAATATTATTTGTAAGAATGTTTTGAAGAGTTTTATTAATGTCTTTGGCTTCGTCATTAGATTGCTCGAGATAATATGGATAAGATAAGTTGATTTGGATGTTAAATGAATCACAAATATTCTTAAGAATTTTTTTAAATTACTTTTCATTATCTCTCGATGAGTTTGTGAGGAACACCAAAGTGGAAAATGATATCCTAATAGATAAAGTTAATAATTGGACCAGATTTGGTTGAGGTGAGTGGAATTGCTTCCACATAATTAATAAAATATTTAGCTACAAGAATGATCGAGTGATCTTTTTGTAAAGATCATGGATTAATAAGGTGAAGAAACCCTTGTCTTGTACGGGGATTTTGGGGAAGAAGATAGGTAAAAAGGTTTTGGTCAAGACAAAATCCGAGTTTGAGATAAGATAGATAAGTATCATGAGGCTCTAGTAAATACACATCTTATTAATAAAAAAGAGTAATAGTTACTAAATTAAATATAGGATGAGATTATAAGGACACAAGGGTGGGCCTTAGATAGAGCCATAATGCTCCTAAGGGAAAAGATATAGCCATGAAGGTAGTGCTTTAGGAGGAGAAGATGATGGATAAAACTAGCTGATATGATTAGATGAGATGAGATAGATAGAATAAGATAATATCAGTATGGAGAGGATCCAATCCATGGCCAGGAAAGATCCTATAGTGAATCCTTCTAGCGTTAAAGAACCTATGGGGATAAGATTATAAGGAGGAATATGTGGAAGAATGAATAGCTAGGGAAGGTGTTCCCCCTAGCAAGAGAGATGTGGATGAACTAGTAAATATTGGAAGGAATGAGATGGGATATATGGAAGAAATGCCAAATAAATATGGGATATAGGATCGGAGATCATAGGGATGGTGTATCAAGGTGAATTGTATCGATGAATAAGAGAGGACCCTTGTTAAGAGGATCATAATGTGAAGAAGTGGTGGATGAAGGAGGGGGCTAGGGACTCCTATAAATGGAGAGGTGGAAATAATAGTGGAATCAATCGAGGATGAGATGGTAGATGGGGAGGAGAGTCCTCGAGAAGGTCCTCTCTCTTGATAAGATTGTGGATAATAGTCTGAAGGGCCTTACATTGTTTGGTGTCATGACCCATGGTACGATGGTAGGCACAAATGTGATGGGGATCAAACCATGATGGATTCATATGTTCGGATCAAAGGCCCTAATAGGTGGAAGTGTGATGGTAGAAATTTGGAGTATATGTCACAAGAATTCCACATAGGGATCTATATATGTGGAAGGAGATGGTTTGGAAGATGTTTTGGATGTGGAGGATGGGGGTGAATTGTTTCAAGGTCTTGATATTTTATTTTCAACTTTGATGGTGATTGGTATCCCGAAGAATAAGGGTTGGACGATTTCAATTTGGACTGGTCGGTGGATGGGAGTGTTCTTGATGAAGGAGTTGGTCCTAGGAGGGAGTCAAATTGTTTATATTTGGATTGGTTGGTTTATTGTGTTAATGGATATGGTCCTAGGATAGATGGATGTGGCCCAAAGATGGATGATGTAGGTTTGGTATTTGTCGAAGGAATGTCTATCTTTTTATGAGGGCACACAAGGGACTTGTTGTGGAAGGATACCAAGGTTTTTAGGTTTGGTTTGTGAAGGAGTACCCTTGGTAGGAATGACAATGATTTTGACTGGTGGATCTGAAGATGATGTTGTGGCTGATGGGGAAGCAATTTTTACATGATTTGATCTAAGGAAGGTGAAGAAATGTCTAATTGTGTAGACACGAAAAGAGGATCACCTATGGTTATTGTAATTTGTAGTGCTCTCCAATATTATTTGAAGGATGTGGGAGGAGAAGATGATGATGTAGGATATGTGGTTATGATGGTTAATGTGGTAGGTGTAGGTAGAAGTGCAAAAAGAGGGACTGGGACTGATTCTACAAATGGTATGATGGGTAATGGTGGAATAGATGTGGATGGGGGAGTAGTATCAATGAAGCGGATGAGATATGTGTTGGTGTGGGGTCGATGATAGGTGTAGGTGTGGATAGAAGAAGGGTTTTTAGATCATGTGATTGATGAAGTCTATGTGAGAGGGAGGTGATGTATATTTTGGATTGTTTGGTGTGGAAATGAGGGGTTTTATGGAAGAGGTATGAATTCCTTCAGTGTTTGTCTTATATTTTTAAGGGACATTGTGGATATGTTTGTAGATTGAGAAGGTGTGATTGGTGTGATAGTAGATGTAGATGTGGCAATGGTAGATGTGGGAATGGTAGATGTGGAAGAGTGGGATAAAGTTGATGATGTGGGCATGGGTAAAGAAATGTGTGATAATGATGTCAAGACATACACGGTGGATTTTTTGGTGTAGTAGATATAAGTGTAGTGATGGGTGTGTTTGGGATAGATGTGGATAATGGGGTAATCATAGACCATGGACAAAATTGACTTCTAGAAGGGCAAAAATGGGTTTTGCTGAAAAGGCTATGGAAAATTGTACTTTTATAGAATATCAAGACTTGAGAAGAGATAAAAATTGATCTTGTTTTGCATATTTTTTCCCGAGAAATATTTAGATCTTGGTTGTCTCTGATCAATACTAACATGAAAAATATTAATGTAATGAGATATTTGTGTCAATACATGCACTATCGAGGGGTCACGACATACTTTCTTTTGTTCCTAGTGGTCACTAAGATGATCTACAATGAAATATTTATATCTAGCGGTTGTTAGGCATCAATAACTATAAAACCGTTAATGCAATGAGAAAAATCCAAAAATAAATTCTCTTTTGAGGTGTTGAGAGATACATTGTTATAATCCTAGTGGTATCTAGGGTCAACCACAACGAAATATTTTGAGTTTAGTGGGTGCTAGGCATTGTTGTAAATATCTCCCCAGGGTAGATATAGATGCTGAAGAATATGGAAATCAAAGAAACTCGAGCCCGATATTTATTGCAAGGCCACCAACGGTAAAGGGCATAGGTAAATGAGTGTCGACACAAATATGGATGCGCCCATGGCGCAGTAAGAGTGTCGACACAAATATGGATGCGCCCATGGTGCAGGTAAAGGGCGCAGGTAAATGAGTGTCGACACAAATGTGGATGCGCCTATGGTGTAGGTAAGAGAGTTTCGACAAAAATATGGATGCGCCCATGGTGCAGGTAAAGGGCGCAGGTAAATGAGTGTCGACACAAATGTGGATGCGCCTATGGCACAGGTAAGAGAGTGTCGACACAAATATGGATGCGCCCATGGCACAGGTAAAGGGCGCAGGTAAATGAGTGTCGACACAAATATGGATGCACCCATGGCGCAGGTAAGAGAGTGTCAACAAAAATATGGATGCACCCATGACACAAGTAAAAGGTGCATGACGTGAAGATGTCGACACACCAAAATTCACGCCCATGGCGTAGGTAAAAGGCGCAAAGCAACAAGTGTCGACATGGAAAAATTTTCACCTTGGCGCATGTAAGGGTATGTCGACATAAGGATGGATGTGCATCTAAATAGAGGAATAGGAACCGGCCTTCATCCGGAGAGCTTTTCCGATTTTGCAAGGTCCTACACTTGGGAAAAGCTCCATGTTATGCAATTGCACTGAGAGTCTCAACCCATCGAGTTATAGACATTCAGAGGTGCTGTGATTTGACATCAATATTTTTTGGCACGCCCGGTGGGACAAAGAGGTCATTCCACAAATTTGAAGGAGTTTTCAAGAAATTTGGACTAAAAAATTGCAGGTTTTACAATTTCAGATTTTTCACCTTCCAGGATAAACTTTGAAATCGATTTTCAAGGGCTTAACTTGCTCAAAACAAGTCAAAATTTCACCAGTTGATAGATCGGGGATAATATTCAAAAGGGTATTCTTAGATTTTGGGATTTTGAATTTCAAAATTTCATGGTTTTTTGTATTTCGGGTTTTCCTAGTTGCCTTGCATGACCTGAGTTTCGTCCGTACCTTTCAGGGATTAGTAACTGCACAACAAGACCCAATAACTGAATTAAAGAACTAGATCTTTTGAGTCCTTCAAAGTTTTAAATTCCATTTTCAATATTGTCAAGTTTGGTGTGTAACTTGGCAGGATCCAGCCTTTTAGAGGCATATTCAAAAGCACATCTGGCGACTCCATCTGGTAAATAACTCATTCTCTAAGTTGCAGACCTGTTTTCCATCCATTTCCATCCATCTTTCTTTCCATCTCTTTCATTATTTTCCATTCCATGAAGTTGTGCAATCATGACTTCATTTCCATCATGGAATTCACATTTTCAACAACAACAGTATATCACACCTCCAACATGTTTTACAAATCCTCCAAATCAGCATTTTGGTCAAATTCAAAATCAGAATGTCTACCCATATGAGAAGAAGTACCAAAGTCAGTTTGGTTGTGAAGCACATCGAGAGCAAGGGTACACATACAATGAAGACAATCAAATGGAAGATGCAGATTTTGTGGAAAACATCCAAAAGATGGAGGCAAAGATGGTGCAATCAAGAGTAGAAGCTCAAATGAAGGTTTTCAAAATTGGTTATAGGACTCCTTGTCCATGGGGAGGCCCTTTTCCAAGACACTTTAGCCCTCAGGATAAGCTGGACTTCATGATGGAGATATTGCCCCAACTTGCACAATGGACAAAGAGAAATAAAGGCCTATACACTTGGTGTTGAACAACCTTGTCAATGGGTAAGTTCTACACCATCATCTAGTTTTTCTCTTCCCATTACTCAAGAAGCATCATCTCATTTGGAATTTTAAATTCTAAATTCAGTCAATGCTGCCCAGTGGGTTAATTCCATTTCTCCATTCCCTAGTCTTCCACCACATCTCAATTCTTCCTTCCCCTTTCCTTCCAAACAATCATCCCCTCCATAAAAGCTAACATAAATACCCTCTCCTCTAAATAAACAAGAGTTTCTACCTCCTCCACCACCACAAAAATTGCCAAGCCATTTGAGTTACAATCCACTTCTCCTCTTGCATTCCCAAATCCATGTTGGGAGGATAAAAATTAGAATTCTAGTCAAGGAAAACAACAACAAAAAGAAAAGCCAAACAAGGATGAAGAAATTCAAAGTCTGAAGAGTTGGGCTCTTAAATTTGGGATGAAAAAGATCCCCTTGATGGTTAAGCCTTCAGAAGAGGTTGGAGTTGGAGAACAGGTGGTGGTTAAGACTGATTTTGTTGCTACAGGAGAAGAGCAAAAAGAAGAAGCAGATCATCAGCGATCGGTTTTCGTAAAGTAGTGTCCATGTTGTCACTCTATTTGAAGGGAATGCTGATTCAATTCAAGTTGCACAATCATCCATAGAGGAAGAAAGCTCAAGAAGATCCTACAGCCCCAAATTTTCCTTTAGAGCAAGGATCGAAGAGTTTGACTTAACGAACTTCGTGCTAGAGGAAGAGTTCTATCAAGAGCAGGATTTTCTTCAAGTAGTAGAGGAGAAAAAATTTGCTCCAAATCCAAAAGAAGAGGAGCACATTCTAGTTGTGGAGGAGAAAAGTGTAGGTCCAGGGGCTTTGAACACAAGGAAAGCTACAAGAGAACCTTCGTATCTTCTTTCTATTTCATCTCTCTCGAGTTCTAGTGCTGAAGAAGAGTTTGATATCTCAAACTCAATGTTGGAGGATGAAAGAAACCATGATGATCAAGTTACAGATCAAGAGGACACCATGGAGGAAGTTGAGAATTTGCAACAGACAACAATGAGGTAGTGTATCTCATGATTTGGAGGACTGCTTTTGATAAAGAAAAACCAAATTGAGTTTCCACCAGCCTCTCTTCATCTTCCACATCCCAAATACTTGAGCCTACTGTCATGAAGGAGACCATTCATTTGTAGCAGCCTGCATCTTATACCATCTCTTTGGAACCAAGATTGAAAGATTTTAATCTTTCATGTTCTTCATAGAGGAAGAGAAAGGGCGGAAAGGTTCTACCATTGCTTCCACACCATCCATTCAAAAGGGTTTACAAGAGAACTCCATTCTTGGAGTTGAAAATCAGGGAAATGGGCATACTCAAAGGACCATACCTTGCCCAATCAGGTATTTGGCTTTATTGGAACCAAAGGAGAAGTCACAACCAGTCATGCTTGCTTCTAAGCATGAGGATGAGTTACAAAGAACCAAGGATCAGCTGTCATACCTCTCCAATCCAGATGTAGAACAACTAAAAGAGGTATTGAATTTGCCTTCAGCTAATACCTTGATGATTTGGGTAGAAGACCAGCTTCTTGTTGTCTTTCCACTCATCCAATCAGCCATGTTCAATGCCAAATTAGTTGCATGGTTGCCAATTTTCAAGAAAGGAAGCTATTTTGCACAACCAGTTGCAGGGTTTGTTTAGCTCACCTTTGTTTCCATTAGAGTAGAGTAGGTAGGTTTGCTTTCAGTAAAAGAAGTGCTTGTGCACACTCTACATGTTCCATTTGGAGCATGTATGAATTTCAGTTTTGTAAATAGTTTTGGTGCTGCTGGTTTTGCTCTTGCACAGTTGTTTTTAGTGGCATTTTGGTGAGAACAACTCTAAGTTCAGTGGAATTCAAGTGGCTCAGAGGGAAGTTTTCAAAGTTCATATCAGTTTTCAGGCTTGCTTATGACTCCATGCCCAATGGATTGCTAAAAGGCCACTGATCTTCTACCTAGTAGGCAGGTGATCCCATTGAGTCGCCAAATTGTTGTAAATATCTTCCCCCCGGGTAGATATAAACAAGCAGAAGAATTTGGAAATCAAAGAAACTCAAACCCCAACATTATTGCGTTTCCAACCAGAAGGGTGCAGATCAGAAGGTGTTAACACAAAAATGGATGCACCCATGGCGCAAGAAAAAGGCACACATCAGAAGGTGTTAACATGAAAATGGATGCGCCTATGGCGTAGGTCAAGGGCGCTGATAAGTTCCTGTTGACATGCTGAAAGGTGCACCAAGGGCGCTGATAAGTTCCTGTCGACATGCTGAAAAGTGCGCCAAGGGCACTGATAAGTTCCTGTCGACATGCTAAAAGGTGTGCCAAGGGCGCTGATAAGTTCCTATTGACATGCTGAAAAGTGCGCCCAAGGTGCAAGGAAGTTCATGTTGACACGACGAAAAGTGCACCAAGGGCGCTGATAAGTTCATGTCGACATGCTGAAAAGTGTGCCAAAGGTGCTAATAAGTTCATGTTGACACGACGAAAGGTGCACCAAGGGCACTGAGAAGTTCCTGTCGACATGCTGAAAAGTGTGCCAAGGGCGCTGATAAGTTCATGTTGACATGACGAAAAGTGCACCAAGGGTGTTGATAAGTTCCTGTCGACATGCTGAAAAGTGCGCCAAGGGCGCTGATAAGTTCATGTTGACATGATGAAAAGTGCACCAAGGTGCTGATAAGTTCCTGTCGACATGCTAAAAGGTGCGTCAAAGGTGTTGATAAGTTCCTGTCGACATGCTTGAAGGGTGCGCCACTTTTTGGGTTTGCTAGGGTTCTCACCTACCACCATAATGAGATGAATTAAATGCAACTGGAGGTGGTTGGGGTAGATTTGGATTTCCTCTCTCTTCCCTCTCTCATTCTTCCTATAAATTATAAGGAGGGGCTTCTTTCTAAAGGTTGGACATTCTTGTTTTACCCCTCCCTTCTTCTCTTTGGCAGGTGAATTTGTGGAGTTCAAACCTCCCATCTAAAACTGTAATGCAACTTTACCTCTTGGAATTGTTTAGTGTATTGTATCAATCTTTGGAGCAAATAACGCATGTCCGTGGATGATTCTCAATCCTCTCTATGTTAATTTGCATCCTCCTGATCTTTCACTACAAATTTGGTTATCTGTGCATGATCTTTCATTGCATTTTAATGGTTTGTGTTTATTGGCAAGACAGTGTTCTTCATTCCTGGTGCATCACCTTTGTTAGATTAGGTTTATTTTATGATTCTTCTTACCCTGTCTCCTTGGTAAGTTAGATTATATTTTGAGTAAACCCTCTACATTTTTATGTGTGCATCTGAACAGAGGAATAGGAACCGGCCTTCATCCGGAGATCTTTTCCAATTTCGCAAGGTCCCACACTTGGGAAAAGCTCCATGTTATGCAATCGCACTGAGAGTCTCAACCAATCGAGTTGCAGATGTTTAGGGGTGCTATGATGTGCCATCAACAATAACTTCTTCACTTTGACCTTTATTTCCTATAGAAAACTCAGTAGAACTCATTATTTTACTTGACACTCCTTTAAGATCCTGAATAGGGATATTCATTGCACTTGTATATGTATGTTTCACTGAAATATTTGTCACAACTACAATTTTATTTGGGTTACTTTCATCCAGGCTAAAATTTTTAGCTCAATCCTTATCTTTTAGGATATATTCATCTTTTTTTGGTGAATTTTTGGTGGGTGGATCCACTTAGGGCTACTTTTCAACTACTCTTGTCTCTGTTGGTTGAGCTCCTAATTGTAATTTCTGACATTTTATTGTATCTTCTTTAGGAGGAATCCCAACATGTTTACTTTTTGTTTTAACATTTCAAAGTAACAAAATCCTTAATAATATCAATATTTTGAAAAATATGATCTTCCCCTACTAACTTTGAATCTTTTGGTGATTTAATTTCAGTATGAACCCTACTCTCTACAAGTGCCTCATCAAAATTTTCTTGAAATATTTTTTCATCATTTGTGACAGAATATTTATGTTTACTCCGAGTATCTTGGGGTTGATCTCCCATACTTGCAGCTTAATACCGATGAATATCTTGAAATGCACCTATCATTCAAGGATACTTATATTCTCAATTGTATTAGTATCAATATCTACATCAATCACTTCCAATTCAGAAACCTCCTTAAATAAATTAGCTACATCATCGGTTATTGTTGGTGGCTCTTCAAGCTGCTCAATCACTGGTTTATCTTGTATTTGTTCTTCCTTTACTCCAGATGATTGACTAGACATATGAGTACTTGCCAATTGTTCTTGGAATTGTTTCAATAGAAGATGAAAATGTAGCTACATTAGGCAATGCCACATTTGGAATAAAATTCACATTCCCAAGTGGTCCTGGAATGACAATACTTGATGGGTTAGTAAAATATAAACCCTCCTCTGATCTTAAGTTAGAGTAGGATGATCACTCACCTCGGGATTTTTAGGCTTGTATTTTCTTGATAAATAACCACCAAAATATGTTTTCAAAGGTTTGTTCATATACAAGTTTAATATTCTTCTTTGTTCTTTCAAAGTGCATGAGATATGGTGCCTCTCTTTATTTGGCAACATTTGATTTGGTTTGGATTGCTAATACTTTAGTGATGGGAGGATATTGCATAGATTTCAATAGTATTTTGTCATCTTTCTGCACCAAAATAGACCTTAAAGTCCTAGTCTCACTAGTTGATGATGTCCATTCATATATAATTCTTGTGTTGGACCTACTAAGGGTAATTGTGGAGCCTATCCATTTTGTTTTCTCCTTCCTTCAATTCTTGAAGATCTCTTTCCAAAAGGTTCAAGTCTCGAGCTCATTTAATTTTGTTGTATTTTCTAGGGATAGATCCAAAAATTTTATAGTTAACCAAGTCAATGTTCTTCTTAATACATTGGAAATCCTTACATGAGGGCTATCAAATTTCTTCTCATTCCAATCAATGAAGTTTATTTTCATTTATTCAATTTTATAGTCATGGTAATACTTCCCTATTACCTCTTTTTCATCTATAATCCCATGTGGGACTACTGCAATCTTCAAATCAATAATTTTGGTTAATGTCATCCTGGAGAAGTCTCTCAATATGACCTCCTCTTCATCTAGAGAATGTATCCAATAATATTCAAAATTATATTCATGTTCACCATTACTAACAACCCATTTAATATCATAATTTGATCTTGGTGTGAACATATCCATTTGGAATCTCTCCATTTACTTCTCTATCAATCGCCTTTATTATACTTTAGCATGAAAACCTGCCAATTTGTAGAGGGAATTTGATATTTGTCTTGTGATTTTTGTAATTATTTTATGCACAAGAGTAATTTGTCTTGACAATCAAATCAGAACCCATTGGTCATTTACATACCTTAGTAATTTATAGGGTTGTCCCTTAAATCCAATCACCCTAAAATATTTAAATAACTTTTATTGTTTGAAAATGTAACCATATTCCCGAATAATTTCCGACAATAACATACAGTTGATATTTTTTTCCCATTCTAGATTAAAAAGGCATGTCACAGGGGAAATAAATGCATCATTCACAAACCTTACATTTCCTTTCCAATTATTCAGCCTCAATTGTGGGTACACATCATATACCCTATGATCATCAAAAAATTATTGTAAGGGGAGTCCTGGAATTGATTTGAAGCAAACAACATTATAGATAAAGTAGGACATCATATAGAAAGTAATATCAACTAGATTATATATTCTACTTTTTATAGTCATTGCTAAAAATTGAGCCTGAATAGATGCTGATATGAAACTTTCCCAAAAAAATTTTCTTGCTCTTCCAAAATAACCATTATAACTAGACACATCCATTCTTGAAATTTTGTTATTCCTTTTGACCCTGCCATTCTGTTTAATAACAAAATCAAGTCTTCCACCTCTTTGACAAACATAGCCTTGGTTAATATTTTGGGAACCTTTTTGATGGATGTTGTTTTATCTTTAAGCCATTGAGAATTCAACATTTTAGCATGTTCAAAATGCCTTTCCTTATTGTACTTTTGTGCGGATTCAACTGTAGCAATTATCATTTGATCTAAATTTGGAAATTCTAGAATTACTTTAAATTCATCTATTGTTAAGTTTATAATGCTTTCTCAACCTCTATCCAATACCTCCTTCAATTATGGGTTGTAATTCTCCACACACAACCATACGAGCTCATGAACATGTATGGAAGGTAGGAAAGCATTTTCTAGGATAATGTCACTAGCATTAATAGCTACCATGTTTACCCGAAGCTTCACTTCACTTAATTTTCCTATGGAATGGACATATGTCCCTATCGGGATTCATGGTTATATTTCATTTTGAATTGTAGTATGCCTTTGGTGCAAAAATACATCGGCATTCCATTTTCCCACTCCAATTATTTTTAAACATGTCACCTCTTATGGGAATAGGGTCAACCTTTCCTTTTGTATTATTGAATCAAATATTAAAAATAATATTATTCAGGCTTTGGGAACTGACTTGCATTTTTTTATTTGTAATAGGAAATGACTATGCTTTTTTGCAAGGAAAATCCGCCACATCGCAACCAATGGCATTGCACCACGTATCATCGGGACTCGTAAAAGTTATTGCACTTTGTAATCTATAATGGGAACAACATGGATGATATTCAAGGGGATAAAACATGGTTTTGCATGGATTTTTCATCATATTTCATAATAATTTTTAGTTATGACACATTTTCACAATCTTTGACTAGAAAAGAGGATTTCCATAGTATAAAGACATGATCTAACATGATTTTTTAATCGGGATTTGCTATTCAACATACATATTTCTTAACTCAGGAAATCAGACAAAAAAATTTTAAAGGAAAATTTTAGTAAAAATGGGTGAGGTTAAATCGAGCACCAACAAAATCCATGGTTAACATTTGGTGGCAAATGGAGTTCGGGAGCATGAGTTATGATCAAAACTTGATTTGGGAATTTAGGTCAAAAAAGGGTTTTTTTGTGTTTTAATGTTATAACCATCATTAAAATATGATTTAATAGCTTTAGATAAGGATTCTTTATGTTTTTATCTTGTGTTTTTAAGTTATGAGTGGTGGCGAGCATGGGAGAATGCATTTATAAGATGGAAGATGGAATGAAGGAAACCTTGATGGAATGAGAAGGTGAGAAAGTGGGGTTTTTAAAGTCCCTTACACCATAGGTGCACTTTCTAGGTTCAATTTCAATCCAAAAATCACCCAAGGTGTATGTTAGATTTTTTTCTACACCATGCACTTAGAGGGGTGCAAGAAACACCATGCACATCATATCTACTAGCCCCTTTTATTTATTTTTTACTTGAGTGACATACATGTATGTAGGGAAAATGGTTAGATAGGAGGATGGTGAATTTTTTCGGTGCATGGGTACCTCAAAAAAGTGCCCAAGGTTCATGGGGGTTTTAAAAGCATGCTCGAGGAAGAGAGGGGGCTCACCACAACTTAAAACACATAGTTTAGTTTAAATGTGCATCTTAAGCCAATCATATTATGTTTATTCATTGGGAAATCATAAAATGAGAGTGAGGAAAACTTTTGGGGTGTAGGTTCACCTTGAAAGTGTGCTAAGGGATAAAGATAATGTAAAAAGTGCACCTAAGCACTCAAATGTTACATCTAAGCATGATTTAAACTTGAAACTTGTCAACTAGAATGTTTCTTTCACCTTGGATCTAGGAATGGATTTTAAAGGTAAAAATTTATATGATTTTTACTCCAAAAGGTTTGATGAAAACATTCCCATAATTTTTTAGAAGCCAATTCTACCTAAAATTTTAAATTTACCCCTATTCAATTCTTCTCAAGCCTATGTGTTGGTGAAAGAAGATTCACAAATGTTTAATATAATAAAAGTGATAACAAAAACCTTAGATGTAAATAGGGCCTAAAATATATTAAATTTTTATTTTAATCATGTCTCAACTCTTCCCATAACTCCCATAATATTCAGTTCAATCTCCACTATGATCGATAATATTTACTTGTACTTATGGGCTAATATCTACAAATCCACTACATAATATCTCTTAAAACATTTTGAAATGTAAATTACGAAATATTATATTTATAATTAGTATATGATCAACTTATAATTCATCTTGAGGATCTTGAAACCTTTTTTAGTCATTTTTACTCCTATCACGAAAGGAAGAACCCCATCTCAGTGTCGGCCTATCACCCAATAGAAGCTAAGCGCTCACCGAGACATGCGCAGTGCCGATTCTCTCTTTTATGTGATTCTAGTGGGAAGAATTATATATGATTAGTGTAAGAGTATTTAGGAAAGTGGTTGAGACATATAATAACCATAGGGCTCAGAACGGCCTCCAGATCCTTGCAATCACTTCAAACCGAGTGCTTTAATAGATTCTAGAACATATACTATAACAGAAAGAAAGATGCAACAATTAATTCATATCATGAAAGGAAAGAGAACTCATATGAATGAAATATACATTAAACCCATTGATATTCATATCTATTTATAACAAGGATCCTCAACATATTCATTGATTAATTACAGAGTGTCACAGTAGCAGAGCACAGACATGCAGCTTATGTACATCTCTCGGACGTATGTAGCTAAGATAACAAAAAATAAAAATAACAACTCCATGCTTAGTACATCCTTTCCTAAACTAGAATATCCACTAGCAAGAATTCAGTAAATCTTCTCTTACTCTTTAACCCCTATTCCCGATGATATATTCTTCTCTTCTATGTATATCTCTTTTGTGTGTGTATATCTCTATATCTTTTCCCGCGGTAGACACTTGTATTTATCACTTTCCCGGGCTGCCAACTCACCTTGCCACACCCTTAGATCCATCACCAAGTGTCGAATGTGGTCCTCCATGTGAGCATGTTCCTTCAAGCCTGAGCTCTCCATTCCATCTCATGATGATCTTCTAGAATATTCCATCTGGGGCATGCTCTTTCCTAGGCCAACCTATTGCTAGGCTGGCATCTTATCCACGCACAACCGATCACACTTTTCATGTGTTCTGCCTTGGGCACTCAAATTGGCTAAGTCTCGAACCTCCTTTCACATGTCGTGTGCACTATTTTCTTCCTTAAGCCTTTCTCTTGCATGATTTTTCCTTATGTGCCATCTAGTAACTGGGATCCCACGTGCCCACACACCTTTATACTTGGTCAATATTCCAGGGGCCCAACATCACCACACATTATGCCTGTTCTCTGTCCTTAGAAAAATTTTACTTGACCAAGATGCAATATGTTTTATGGGACCAAGATATAAACTTATACTTTTTAAAATGAATAAGGAATGAAATAATAGGGGAAAGAATGAAGAATGGAAGGGGGCATTAATTCAATAGGCTGGGAAATTCCTTTTACAGATCTACCTCCAACTTGTTCCACACTTCGACCTCATCCTTCAACTTCTAGCATAGGTCACCCACTAGGGTACTCACTTCATCAAAGCTTAGGAAAATTCCCTGGGTGCCAAAGGTGTCCACAATCTACTCCAATTCCTTACCCAAGTCTACGAGTTTATCTATTCTCTGGTAATTTGGGGGTATAGTTCCTTCATTCGGCCTTAATTGAGCTTTGTAAAGCCTCAATTTCCTCTAATTTCTTTTCTACCTCGGCTAGAAAATTGTCCCTCTCTGCCCTTTTCCCTTTGTTATTTGCATGGAACTCCTTCAATTTTGATTCAAGCATGGTGACCAAGGAGCTTGCCACCTTATCTCTATCCACACATGTGTCATATGCAGCTTCTACATACTGAGAAATGACCTTAATCTCCATGAGTACTTGGCTGTACTTGGAAATAGTTACTACTACCTTCAACTGGTCTTCCTCTTTCAAGCACGTGGCCACTTCTTCTATAGATTCCAGTGCCAAGGGTCACCTCTCCATAGTGAGGATGCGTGTTAGGTCTTCTAAGAATTCCAAAGTTGATGCATACCTTTGAGGGATTGGCGTAAGGTCCGGGTGCTTTAATATGATGGCACTCTTGATTGACTCCACCTTCTTGTAGACCTCCTACACCTTTACCTTTTCTTCCTTTAACTCATACCTTAACCGCGCTGATTAATTCCTCATGTTTTAAACTCTTGGCCTTCTCCACCAGTTCTTCCTCCTTCCCCAACTTCACCTCCAATGCTCTGATTTTGTCATTTCACGTGAACAACCTAGCCTTGGTCTTGACCACGACTTTGTTTAGAGAATTGCATACTTGCTCATCTGAAATCTCTTGAGAATTTACTAAGGGGTTGTCTCCCTTAGATTCTGGCAACAAGATGAGCACTTTCTGGCAAAATTCAAAGTCTGGCTTGTCAATGTGTGACTCAAATACCCAAGAGAGCATCTTCTTGGTCCTAGGGTATGTGTCATCCTTTTCAAAATATCCCATGGCTAGGAGCCTTTCCGTGGGTATGGTGTTTTGGAACCATGTGCGTAACACCTTCTTTGTGTCATCCACATAGCCCATTATTTGTCTCTATTATGTATCCAGAGTTCTCCTACCCAAGTGCATGCCTTTGGGGAAGCTAACTATTAGAGTGGGGCCTCCTAGGCTATCATGTTCCTTTTCAATGCTCTCATCCTTCCCTTCCTTAAGAAATATGTCTGTTCTGCGCTCTAACTCTTAGTCTACAAGGACTTCGAGCATATTTTCACTTCTCTCTCTACTAACTCAGTAATATACTCTTTTGTAAGGCTTATGGCTCCCTGCTCCTTGGCATCCTTCTCATCTACCTTCATGTCTTTAGTTCCTTCCTCATCTTGTGTACCCTTGTGCTGTGCAAATACAAACTCTTTCTTCTCCTCTCCACTTTCTTCCTCCGAGTCATAGACACTAAACACATGTGGTTCCTTTTCTTTCTCAGGCTCTTCTTCCTCGTTGCCACCTCCTTCACTCTCATCATCTCCTTCTCCCAAGTACTTCTCCAAGATTTCAGTCACCTCCGAGTTAGCTTCTTCATCCACCCTCTGCTTCTTCTTAAGAGGTGGCTTCTGATCAGGAGATTTCACCTTCTCTTCTTCCCTATATTGATTAATTCATTACAAAGTGTCACAGAGTGTAGAACGTAGTTATGCACATCTCTCGGACATATGTAGCTAAGCTAATAGAAAAGAAAATAACAACTCCATGCTTAGTACATGCTTTCCTAAACCAATATCCACTTGTAGTAATTCTTAAGAGCTTCTCTTACTCTCTAATCTACTATTCTCTATGTATATCCGTATGATATATCCTTTTTTTCATGTGTATATCTCTATATATCTATCTTTTCCAGTTGAAGGCACTTGCATTTATTACTTTCCTCGGCTTCCAACTCACCTTGTCGTGCACTCAGATCCATCTCCAAGTGTCAAATGTGGTCCTCCATGCGAGCATGTTCCTTCAGGCCTGAGTTCTCCATTCCATCTCATGATGATCTTATAGAAAATTCCATCTAGGGCATGCTATTTCCTAGGCCAACCTGTTGCCAAGTTGGCATCTTATCTACATGCAACATATCACGCTTTTGATGTGTTCTGCTAAGTTCTCAACCTCCTTTTGTGCATCGTGTGCGCTATTTTCTTCCTTAAGCCTTTCTCTTGCATGCTTTTGCCTTATGTCCCATCCAAGAATCGGGATCCCACATACCCACACACCTTTATCCTTAGTCAATATTCAAGGGGCCTAATACCTTTGAAATCTTTAATGAAGCTTTTTAGAAAAATGTAATCCCCACCATTGACTAGAAATAACATGGTTTTGAAGAAGAATTTCCCCATATTCCAAATATTTCCTAAATTTACCTAAAACAATTCAAATAATCATGTATCTCCCCCACATGACTCTTAGGTGGGTTTTTCCTCAAAATTTAGCTTCCAAGGGGTGTCCACCAATGTGAAAAAGATTGAAAATAGGCCTTTTTAGGCCTCTAAGAGTAATTCCTTCTGAATGGTTCTGAATGAATTCATTAATTATTTCCATACACATGATACACATTTTAAAATTACATTATAAAATTCATCCTAGACATTATGAGGGTAACACAATAACTGATTTTGCTAGAGGAAATGCTTACATTGATGAGGAGAGGGATTTTCAAATGAGGCTTAGGTTGTAATGACAATTTTTTTGGATTTTTTATGCATTACATTTTGCATGAAAACAACTAGATATTTCTATGAAATATTTATATATCAAACACAACAAGGAAAAGAAAATAAGGAACTCCGAATCTTAAGACTCTATGTGGACCAAAGCCATATAATTTGTATTATAGATTCATAATAGAGATATACGACAAAGCCTTATTAATTAGGCATAAAGTTAGCACTTCAACATACTACCATAAGTAATTAACAACACACAACATAAAGGAAAAATAACACATGAAAAGGAAGGGAAACACATAACCTAAAATTGCATATGGTACATCTAAGGGACAACCCTATTTCACCAAGAACTTCTCTCTTCAAATGTCACCCCCGAATGGGAAACACCAGGTGATGATGTTCCACAAATCCATTGATGAGTTTGAGTAAGTAGCCTCCTTTCTTCAACTTCTTATGAAAGTTAGGTTCTTTCATGAATGCATGTATAATTGAGAGGAGTGAGCCTATATAGTTACTTTGATGCTTAGATCCTCACTCGGAAATTCCATCAATTTCATAATGTGAATTGCATTGATCCACATTACTGATTTCCCATTTTGCATATCACTACTAACCCAATGTTGATTTTTATCCAAAAATTTATCTTTACCATGTTCATACTTAATGAAAAAAATCATTAAGAACAATTATTTCATCCTTTAGTTCTATTTCATCAATCTATATTTGAGCATCGAATGAAGTATAAAAGATAGCTTCATACCTATATTGCATAGCCATGGTATGATCCAAGATATCAAGACCGAACTCTAGATCTCACGTTTCTTTTGAAAAATTCAATTTTTCTTACACATAATCCTTAAAAATACTGCAATCTCATCTTCACATTCATTCTTAGAATAGTCATTTTGAAATTCAAGGAAACAATCTGTGAAATTGACTCATCAACACAAATTTCATTGAATTTCAATGCTTCTTTATTATGGTAATTCTCATCTTTGAAGGAATCAAAACTCTTTGTTTTAACTTTTTCATCATAGAGAGAATTTTCCTCTTCAAATGGAAAAGAGAAAACTTCACTTTCATCATCGCATCCATCAACCATTGTCTCATGAGATATATTTGATTTTTCATCTTGAATTTTTTTATAATGACAAATCCTTTATTTCATCTACAACTCTCAACATTTCTTCCAAATATTCCTCTTTCAAAATTTTCAAAGGCTCATTACAAGTTGGAATCTCTTCCTTATGAATGAAATCTTTAAGATAATATTCTTCTTTGAATGGAAATGTGAACACCTCCTCATCATGAACAAATGTTTTTTCTAATTTTTCAATTTGGAACTTCTCAATAATTAATTCATCATCTTGGTGTAGCATTTGGTATTTCTCCGAATCTGTCCTTTTGTAATTCAATATTTATCCACTCTTCTCTACTATCAATATACAAATGGAAAGGAATGCTTGGTCCTATCAAGATAGGAATTTCATCCTCATCTTCGGATGTTATGGAAAAAAATCCCTTTCCATTCTCTTAGTACAAGATGTTAGCTCCTAGATGTGCTAACATTTGTCACTGTATCTCCTATATTTTACCATACAATACATTTCCATTTCTCCCCTAGCTAGAATGGTTATAGAAGAATAATTAATTTTTATTTCACCTCCAAAGTCTCGGAATAAAGTTATAGTTAGCAACATTCTAAATGATACACTAATATTTTCTAATAAGATAGCCAATAATACCTTCTTTTCTGGAAACTCAACGAGGGCCACCATTTCATCCTTTATATTTCCCACAAGTGGGACATCCTTTTAATTAATAGATTAATAAGATCCATTTTACAGTGCTAGGGTGAGTCCAAGAGAAATGAAATTTTTATGGGAATTACATCATGAGAAGCTTTGAAATCTACTATGCATTTATCTAATCGGTATCCTCCAATGAGAAGAGAGAGATAAAATAGATCAATCTTATCAATTTTTGACGCACTTATAAAAAAACATGTCATACGATGGAGGAATAGATGGAATTAGAAGAATTCCTTTAGAACTAGGAGTAAAAATATTGTGATTTGAACTACTACCCTTGATATGATGAACAAGATTCTCAAATAATTTTAGATGAGTCCACAAATACTCAGATTCGTAAATATGCACTTGGAATTAGTTACATATTATATGATATCAAAAGGAATAGATGAGGATGGATATGTAGACACTAATTTTGGAGTATGAATAGACGTAGCAATGGGAGTAGATGTTTGAGGAACAGATGAATATTTTTAAGGAACATTATAAGGTTTTGCAATACTATATTTTATAGAAGAAAAATTAGAATTACGAGCATTGAGAGAATTACTTATAATAGAAAATGAACTCTTGATTACAATGAGGCATGGTTTCTCAATTACAGACTCAATTTGGGGTGGAAGTGAGGATCCTCAACTAATTATTTTTTCGTAGAGTTACCGTAAGAGGATCTTAAACCTTTTTTTTAGAGAAGTGGTTGAGGATATTCCTCTTTGAGATTGGGAGCATGTGAACACCGTACATGAGAGTTTAGGTGCATCATCATTATCTTATTCTTCTTCACATCTTGAATAATCAACAAATATGATTTAGTCATCATGTTCCACTTATTCAATCTATAGGAAATTATTGTCTTCACTTTCTTTCCCAATTCCTACTTCATCTTCTTAGGTTCTACAAATTGACCGAGCAAAGTGGAGCTTCCAAGGAAATATTTTTGAGAGCTCCTAAAATTTGGATCTTTTTATGATTTTCATGGCATATTTTTGGGTCACCTCCCTCTTGAACATTGACAATTCATTTTCCAATTTCTACAACAATGAATATTCTCTCTAATATTTGGAATTATGAGCTCTATCCTTCATTGAAGGATTCTTGATCTTTCTTGAAAAGATGAGGTCATATTCCACTTCAATGGAAATTTCTTGAGCATGGTCCAAATCTCTTGGTTGAACTATTTATAGAAAGAAAATAACTTCAAGAATCTGGGCATTCATGAAGAACCTTTTCAAATTATCTGTAGTATAACAAGAAAAAGTAATAATCTTGTTGATCACCTTGTTGAAATTTGTCACGAAGTCTCTCATAGATTATTGAGATTATTTATTTATTTATTTGTGTCAATTGATAAAAGAGGACATGAGCATATTATGAAAAATTGAATCTATATTTTGACTAACTTAAATTTGAAACCATTATGTAATGCAAAATTTTGGTAAATATTAAAACTATTCTGCAACAATTTCTTAAAGTGATTCAATGAAAAAAAAAACATTGACATCTTAGTGAGAAAATAAAAACACACCACATGCAGATAATGAAATGATATGTTCATTAGATGTTGTTTAATATTTCCTCTAAATTTGGGGAAATTCTTTCTTGAATATCTAGAAAGTTCATGAATTCTATTTAAGGCTATATGGCATGTGTGTTGTTCCCAAGGAGAGGTCCTTGTGTTGCCATGTCAAGTTCTCCTTCTCCTTCTTATTCTATAAATTATTCTCCAAATTATTCCTCTGGTTATTTTTGTTCTTCTTCATTTGGGAATTTAATGTTCAATGGTGGTTGAAATATGGGAGAATGAAGAGGTTTTGCATTAGGAGTATCGTAGGGATTTTGGATAGGATTTTAAGGAGTACCACTTGACGAATTAGTTGGGGATTAAGATTGAGAGAATCATTATCGATTATATTTTACGTTTTCTATTTGATTTTACAAATTTTTAGAGGAATTTTTTATCCAACATTACCCCCTGAGTTATTTTATCTTAAACAGAATTTTAAAAATGGACTTCACCATTTTTAAAGGTCTATGATGGTCATATGGCCATCAAATTACATTGACAAAAATTACTAGTTGTTGGATTTTTAAAAAATGCATAACACTATTCCATATTGTCACGGGTTCTCGTAACCTGCAAAAGAAAGGATCTCGGTCCAAGACTTAGGCAAGTTTTACTTAAACCCATGGGGAAAATTGAAACCCACAGTATAAAGGGAAGCGAGAGGAAACACAACACTGATCAAAGGCATTAGATGAAGACACATGGAGCCATTCTGACATTTATTATGGATATTTGCTCATTTAAAATCCATCTCCCTAGAGTTAATCACATTTTATATTTCATCAGGTCCACAAAGTCAGATAAGGTCAAAGGGGACATATGGTATTTATTATAGGCCAAAACTTTAAAACTTGCAATGCGAAGAGCTAAATGGTTCCATTTCACTAGCTCACATTTCATAGGACCGAAAACCACGAAGGCTAAAGGTAGGTCGATAAGTTCTAAATTTGTAAGAGATATGGAGTTTCCTCAATAGTTAATCTTTCTTAATAGGAAGAAGAAGATGAAGAAAATATTGACAACATGAAGTGCATGGAGCTTTCTTATTGGCTCACACTTCCTAATTGTCACCGAGGCTATCAAAATTCTAACAATGAGTCAAGGTGTGGAGATTCCTCATTGGTCGTTGGTTCACGATATCAAAGGTAGAAATAAATAGGACTGACATGTGATGTGCATGGAGATTTTCTATTGGATACACTTTTCAATGGTCAATCAAACGGATTTGAAAAGGAAAATTGTGAAAAAACATGGTTGTTTCTTCTTGGATTGGATTTCAAATGGATTGACATGGTCACGAATAGTCTAACATTGTGGATAAATATGGAAAAGTCTTAGTGGATGGTACTTCATAAAGAAAAAATCATTTTCCAAGGAAAAGGAAAGAAAAGAAAAGTAAAAGGAAGTGTTGTCTAAAATAACTCCCTAGCTATTGTGAAAAATTTCATCCCCATTCTAGATTTGAAGTTCAAATTCAAAGGTTTCGCGCATTCTAGTAGTTCTCTTGCACATTTCCCTTGACTAAAATTCCTTCATGCACCCTTGCGCATTATTCCCTCTTCTTGCTTGTAAATTCCTCTTCTTCATTTCATTCTCCAATGACTTTACGCGCTTCCATTTCCCTTGTGTTCCACCATTTCATTTCATTTTCCCTCTACACACAACATTCACACACTCCCTCTTTCATTCCTAGTCACGTGTACCTTGGAATGTGCATACACAAAGTTTCTTTCCAAATTATCTAATTCCCTCATGAATTCCTTCTATGCAAAACCCTTTATACACCCATCTTCAACACTCTTACACCTCTTCCTTCTACACCACCTTGTGTACTTCTCCTATGTGAATCATGTGCCATGTGGAAATTTTTTAGTCTTGAGTGTGTAACATGCAACCAAATAAAATGTTAAAATAGGGCACCGAATTCTTGTGACAAACTAGTACAGGACACGTGGCATAAAAAAATTATAGTTTCCCAATCCTTCAACCAATCTATGGATGACATGTTTCCTTGCATGTGCCACTTTGTCAGAGACTTAGAATCATTATAACTTCTACTATAGAGCTTGGATTTGGGTGCTCTTGTTCTTGTTAGAAAGATGCTGATGTGGCCTACATGATGGATCATTAACATTAAAATGTTGTAAGGATTTGGTAGGTGAGGAATAGGAAATGTGTCTTAAGACATTAATTCATAAATTGAGTTAGCTCAATCACCCAAATTCGATTCGATTGGCCCTCCTTTATTCTCCAACAAGTAAAATAGACATGGGAGGCACATCGACAACATACAAAAAACTTTACAGAAGTTATTGCTTTTTTTTTTGTGGTTAAAATTTCAAATTCAAGTTTCCCTCTTATTTCTCTTCTTCTTATTTCCTTCTTCTATAAATGTAAGAGCTATAGTCATTAAAAAGATTATTGTTAAACCCTTTGGTTTGCGAAGGACTTTGGTTCTTTGAATTTTAAGTTACAAGCCTTTATATCTTGTCTTTGCATGTGTATAAATACCTCATATGCCATTTTAATTGGTTGTCCATTTATAGAAGTAATAGAAGCTCATTTTGTGGTTATTCTCTTCCTTATCTCTTTTTATTGCTTCTCCTTGCCTCTCCTCTACATTGAATATTGTTGTGTTACTTTACCTCCTTGCGAGTTCATTTCTAATTGTGTCTCATGAAAATTAATGTGTGGATGTGTTATAGAATGTGATACATGTGTTTATCCTCTATGTGAACATTTTTCTTATTGTTCACTTAATCCAACTACGTTCATGTCCCCTTATTTATGGTGCTATTGTCTCCCTTAAAAAATTCCATTTCTACATATCCTTCTAACTCTAGTCCATTGGCATGATTAGTTTAGGATTTTATTTTAGCATTAGGATTAGTTGTATTATTAGAAATAGGTATATGAACTAGCCTTCTCTAGAGTCCCGTCTCAAGCGCACAAGGTCCCACAAATTGGATATAGTCCCATGCTTCCTCAATGACCTAGTTCAACTTGATCTCGGGATGGGTACATTTTTAGATCTAATAGTTTTTGGCACACCCGATGGGAAAAATAAATGAAAGATTAAATTTCATCATTACTAAGTTCTCATGTGTGACTTAGTGATTAAAAAAATTTGGAGGCTTTTTTAACACATTTGCTGACTCGTATCTCCAAGATCTAATTTTTTTAGTAGTCTATGTGCATTTTTCATGAGAAGGATACAAATCGACAAAGCGTAGTAGTTGAATAATCCTTTGAGTATATCTAGCTTTCTACAAGAAGAAGATTCACTAAAATACCCGTGCATGCATCTCCATCTCCAGCATGACATGCACTTTCCACTCCTCCTCTCAGTATACTTTCACACATTACCATAGTAAATCTTCCACTTCCGAGAAACTTTACAAACTTCGGGGTGGAATTCCTCTCCTTCTCAATGCGCAACATGATATTCCAAAATTCACGCTAAAAGTATTCCATACTTCACCGGTGAGAATCAAGTCACCTATGTTGAGCACATCTAAGATGTAGCCAATGTTGGATCTCTCTATTTGGTCACACATGATGATATAATAGTTAGTATGCATATGGTTTGCTCAAGGGAAAATAATTTCAGTGGTACTGAAGTCTAAGACCTACATCTATTACCAATTGGGATGAGATTGTAAATAACTCTTTTTAATTACTTTGAAGATAAGTCAAATCACCTATCTTTGGTGGAGCAACTAATAACAATGAAAAGAGCACCCAAAGATAAAATGACCAATTTTAATATCATATTTCATAAGACTTGGGATATAATCCCTTAAATGGCAAGTCCTACAGCCCAACATTCTTTTTTTTACTATCTAAAGTATTTAAATAGTGACATGTCAGTCATGATTTAGTCCATGGGGTTATAACCTTACCCGATTCTTATAATATTATAATAAAGGAAGAAAATAGTATCATTCATGTAGGAAATTTAGCTCATAGGATAACTATGACATTATCCCTAGAAATGTCTCAAGCACCCTAGCCTTTTATTGCCCATATTCCCGAGAAGAGTGCACAACCCACTGCATCCACATCCTATTCTCTTCGTAGTAAAAGGATGATGAAGAATCGAATTCCTTGACTAGGATATTATCCAATAAAGTTATATCGTTAGAAAATAAGAAGGTGCAAGCCTTTAAAAATAGTTCTAATCAAGGGTATAATCAAATCCATCAACCCTTCAGAAATCAATATGCAAATCAAAGATGTGGGAAAAACCAAAAAAATGATATATGACATGCTAATTTTCACCTTCAATTGCATTTATGTACTCCTACATAATCTATTATAAAGCACCCAACACAAGCCAAACACTAGTCCTAGTACAGAAAAATATGGCTTAAGATTCAAAATGGTGTTTTCCTTGCAATATGCCTCATAGTCGAATCACTATACCAATGTCGCATGTGTGTATAATTACATGATCCATAATGCTTCAAGATATGAGTCTCCCACTAGTGCGAATGAATAAAAAAATCCAAAAATTCAAGAAGTTTCTCCTAAGACCAACCTTATGTTCTTTGGCATCGATGTCTTTTATGTAATTAATCAAGATGTAGATAGGCCGCATGCCTAATTTTTTGATAATATAAGATACAAAAAAATAATTCTTGAATCGCATGAAACCTTCAACTCCTGTCACATAGGTCGATCCTTAAAAGAAAAGAGATTAAACTCATCAACCCAACAGTCATGGTGAGTAGGTTTCTATGTGCAAGGTTTCTTGTAAAACTCCTACTGAAGTGGCATGTGCCCCTTATTTGGTAGGTCAAGAATTTACGTAAGCTAAGGCCCCTATATATACACCTAAAAAATCAAGAAAGTATGTTTTTTTGCCTCATATGCATAAGTCAGTGGGCCTTCCATTCAATTTTTTAAACCAAATGAAGAAGAAAAATGTAAATGTCACAATGTGGGACAACCTAGCCATCCCATCTTAGCGTAACATGTTCCATGAATCTCTGATGTAAATTCCACACATGGATATAGTTTTCCAAAAGTCTCATACTACTATTAATACCTGTCAAGTAGAGGAGAAGAAAGTAAGATTATTAAAACCCCACCCTTTTATATGGGCTTAATCATAGGAAAACACTTTTTTCACAATTGTATGATTGACTCATGTTTTAGTACTTCTATTATTCTAAAGAAAATTGTTTATTTCCTAAGTCTTAAGTAGATCCCCATGTCTAAAAGAGTCATGAAGCTTGATGGATCAATTGTCACTAAAAAAGGAGTCATCAAAGATCTTGAGCTAACCCTCCATACATGTCCAAGCCTCACTATAACTAAATATATGTCAATAATTGACCTACTTCCATTGTTTTCCTCATGTTTACCAAGATATTTCACTACCAAAGTGGGTGGTTGTATTTTGATTAATGTCATATGTTACTAAGAACAAGGTATGGTACCCATTTTACCATACAAGCTAAGCCAATATTATCCTATCATGTTGAGTCACATGACCCATCCCCTTTCCAAGCTAATTGCCTAGTCTAAGAAGGTGAAGTACAAGACTCTTTTTTAGAAGAGCAACCTATTCCTCCTCCTTTACCTAATATTTCACTAGGTGAATAGGCAGAGAGGCATCAAAAATTTGATCCATATAATGAAGATATTGAAGCTTTTGCAAATGGCCTTGGTACTTACCGCATCATTTAAGAAGAAGTTGTGTTGCCACGCACAAGCTTAAATAAAATGAAGAAAATTTTAGTCTATGGAAGTTATACTTTGATGGCTCCAGAAGCATAAATGGCATAGACATAGGTGTTGTTATCATTTCTCCCGAGGATGAGAAGTTATTATTTGCAAAAATATTACAATTTACATGCTCCAAAAATGTAGAATGATATGAAGTGCTGGTGCATGGTCCTTTTATTTCTGAAAAGAAAAAGGTCAAGGCACTGTAGATCTTTGGGGACACATAATTGTTCATTCACTATGTTACAAACAAGTGTGGAACAAAGAATAATCTTATTTAAGCTTATAAACATAGATTTTGGGACATACTTGAGGGATTTTATGCTCTAAATCTTTAGGTGGTGCCAGGGAATATGAATAAAGAAGCACATCGATGGTCGTACTTGGTTCACAATTCTTACTTAAGTAATAATTTGGAAAAGGAAATGCACAACACATCAAAATGGTGATCAAGCCATCTATTCTAGATAATGATACCAGCTGGAAAGTGTTTGTGGGTGACATGCAAATTGTTGAGTTCATTCAAAATGAATCTGAGTTCTCTTCAAGCATGCAAGCTGACTTGCATGCCACCTACAATGAAAAAGTGTTTCAACTTAAGAAAAATAAGTTACCTAAAGGGCTCATGAGCTTAGAAAAATATTCATCCTTGATGAAAAGTTCAATGGTGAACAAAAGTATATGCACGTAGTGTAATAAGGCTATACTCTAGTCACTATTTTACATGGCAAGGAGTTGCTTCTAAGTAAACATTGTACACATGATGAAAAGTAGGCCTTCATCTCTCTATGTCTAAAATATAGGAACATATTTTCATGGTATTATGAATAATTAAAAGGATTTGATCCAAGTGTTTCTTAACTCTCCATTGAACTTGATCCAAATATCAAGCCCATCAAACAAAAGTAGAGACTAGTCAATCTATGAATAGATCCCCTCATGAGGAAAGAGTTGTCTAAACTCATTGAGGAAAAAATAATATTTCCTATCAAATATTCTACTGGGTTGTGAATCTTGTTCCCATGTGCAAGAAGAATGGTGAAATCAAACTCTGCGTTGATTTCAGATATTTAAATAAGGAATATTTAAAGGATCATTATCCTTTCCCTTTTATGGAACAGATATTGTAGACAATGGTTAGCACGTAGAGTTTTTCCATGATGGATGGGTATTTTGGTTTCAATCAAATCATGGTCAAGGAAGAGGATCAATTCAAAATGGAATTTACAATCAAATGGGAAACATACGTATACTGGAACACGCCTTATAGTTTGAAAAATCCACACACAATGTTTCAGAGGGCCATGGAAATTTCCTTCAAATGATATATCAATGAGTTTATCCTAGTTTACTTGAATGACATAGCTTTCTTCTCAAAAAGAGCTCGATCATATGACACACCTAGAGAAATTATTTGAGAGATGTAGAGAATTTGGGGTGACTCTTAACACCAAAAAGTGCAACTTTTCTATGGTGCAAGATTATTTGAGTCTTATGGTATCAAAGGATGGTATTTCTATTGATCCTAAGTTCATTTCAGCTATCCTTTCTCTTTCCCTTCTAGTGCATAAGAAAGCCTTGTAGTATTTTCTAGGAAAAATAATTTTTTTAGGAGATTCATTCCTAACTTTGTAGGACTAGTAAGGCCCATCACCCTCATGCTCAAGAAGAACACAATCTTCAAGTGGATAGTAGAAGGAAAAGAGAGATTCAAAAAAATCAAGCAAGATATTTCTTGCACGCCAACACTCATCAATCCATATTATTCCAAGGATTTTATTCTTTATGCTTACAGGAGCTGATGTAAGTGTTTCCATTTTCTTGACACGAGAAAATGAACAAGGACTAGAGAATCCAATGGATTTCTTCATTCATATACTTAAGAGTTATGAATTAAAATACACTCACACTAGATAATTATGTCTACACCATCATGCACATGCTTAATAAGTTCAAATGTATGCTCATCACAAATCATATAAAGGTGTTAGTTTCACACTCAGGTGTGAGAGACTTCTTCATGGGAGAAAAAATCAATGAGAAAAAATCATGATGGGTGACCAATATTATGGAGTTTGATGTGACTATAAAATACACCAAGCTTGTTAGAAGTAATGTGCTCTATAAGTATATTGTTAAGGATGTGCGTAATTGTAATGAGACTTCATTATTTTTGGATGAATAACTCCCATGCGCTGAAGCTGAATAGAATGAAGATCCTAGAACATGCACTTGGATGAAGGACATGATCACATTCCTTTCCTCTGGTGCATACCCTCCTTGTTTAAACAATGACAAGAGATAATATTTGAGGATATAATCTATTCCATATGTGCTAATTGTTGGAATTCTCTTCAAAAGAAATATTGATGGTGTGTTGATGACACACAAGTTGACAAAGTGTTAGCATAATTTAATGATGTATTATTTGGTGGACACTTCTTTGTCAAGGAAACAACAATGAATATTATTAACATATGATACTTTTGGCCTTCCCTATTCGTGAAGGCACATAATTGGGTCATGCAATGCAAAGAGTCTGTTTTCTTTATAGGAAAGAATAAATTGGAAGTGCTTCCCCTCTGACAAATCCAATATGATCCACATTTTTCACAATGGGGTTTCATATTCATAGGAATGATCAACCCTCCCTCAAGTGTTTGGAACAAGTGGGTGTTGACATCTATGGACTACTTCAATAGATGGACAAGTGTCATGCTTAAGGAATCAACTACATCAATCATACTTGACATCATCAATGGTACTATAACCATTTTTTGTATTCCTCATACCATTATCTCTGATAATGAAAAATCCTTCCTTGGTACTAAAATTTCTAATTGGGTGCTAAGCCTTAGAATCTACTTAAATACTTCTTCTAACTATTACCCCCAGGGTAATGGATTGGCTGAGTCTACTAACAAGAACTTGATCAAAATCATGAAGCAAATAATTAATATCAACTAGAGGTAGTGGCAGTTAAGAAGGTTTCATGTGCACTCTATGATGACACAATCATGGTGAAGAAGGTAATAGGTACTTCAACTTATAAACTTGTTAATGGAAAGAAATCCAAATTTCCTTTATCTTTCGATTTTCCTTCATTAGATATTTCCCAAAGAAATGGAGTTTGAAGGTGCGGATCAAAGAGAAATAAGAATGGCAGAGCTGGTTGAACTTGAAGAATTGAGAAAATTTATCATGATAAAGCTAGAATAACATAAAAAATCAACAAAGAAGTGGTTTGAGAGAATGGCTAGACCTCAAGATTTCAAATTTTGTGACTTAGTCTTAAAGTGGGATGGTGATAGAGCTAAACCAGGGTGCCATTCAAATTTTGATGCACTTTGGAGTGGCTCATACACTGTCAGGTTTTGCATGGAGGATAACTATTTTGAGTTATCTCAACTTGATGGATGCACACTACTGGTTCCATTCAATGGGATTTATCTTGAGAACTTTTATTAATTCTTTTGCATCATTGTATAAATTAGATTATTTTCATTTCTTCTACATGCACTACACACACATTGTTTGTTTATACCTAGTTCTTTCTTTTTGTGTGTTTCTCGGACATTTTCTTGTATCTCTTCCAGTGTACAAGTTTTATTTAGAAATATTCCAGTAGTTTTCAAACATTTTTGAGATCAAAATAGAGTTCAAAAAAATGCTTTAAGTAACTTCAAGGGGTAGTTCTTGAAGATGCAGATCAAAATTTTAGGCTTCTAGGATGACTCCATACCCAATAGATAATCCAAGGCTACTGATCTCTTTCATCTAGTAGTACAATGGCCCCAAAAGTCACCAAAAATATTATATAAAATAACTCCCCTATCTCATTTGACAACTTTCATCCCCATTCTAGCTCTGAAGTTCAAATTCAAAGGTTGTGCACACTCTAGCAATTATCTTGGCACATTTACCTTGATGTAAATTCCTTCACATGCCTTTGGGCACTCTTCCCACATCTTCCTTGGAATTTCCTATACTTCATTCCTTCTGAAATGCCTTCCCGTGCTTCATTTCCTCCATGTTCCACCATTTCTTTGCATTTTCTCTCTACATGTAGCATTTACATGTTCCCTCTTCCATTCCTAGTCACACACACCTTGACATGTACATGTTTAGACTTGCCTTCTAAATTGGATAAGTACCTCATGCATTCCTTCTATGTGTATCCCTTTGTGTGCCAATATTTTAAACTCTCATGCCTCTTCCTTCTATACCCCCTTATGCACTTCTCCCACGCCAATATTTGTGCCACATGGAAATCTATAAGTCTTTAGTGTGTAGCACGTAATGAACTAAAGCATGCCAATAGGGTGATGAATCCTTGCGACAAACCAAGTATGCAAAACATGGCAAAAATGATAAAACGAATGAACAAATGGCCAATCATTTGATAAATTTGCATGTGACACATGTCCTTATGTATCCCACTACAATATAGACCTCAAATCATCATAACTTCTGCTACATGGCTTGGATTTAGGTGTACTTGTTCTTGTTAGAAAGATTTTGATGTGGGCTACACATTGGATCATTAAGATTCAAATGTTGGCATGATTTGGTAGGTAAGGAAAAAGGAAACATGTCTCATGACATTAATGAAAAAATTGATTTTTCTCAACCACCCATATTTGATCTAATTTTCCCTACATTCTTCTCCAACAAGAAAAATAGACATGGGGAGGTGCATCTTAAAACATGTAGTCGGATTTGTAGGTAGTTATTGCTTGTTATTGGTGGTTAAAATTTCAAATTAAAGTTTCTCTCTTCTTTCTCTTCTTCTTCTCTCCTTCGTATATAAATGTAAGAGTTAAGTGGTACAATATTAAATTTTAATCCATGCAAGCTTTGTCAACGTGTTGATTTTAATGTAATAAAATGGAAAACTATATACTCATTTTGAAGGTGAAAACACCAAAATAGGAGCACATATACAAATGGGGGAAGAATAGATTTATAGAAAATTAAAAGAGGTAAAGCATTGTTATTCTATTTTGAAGAATTTCATTCTGTACACCCATTTCACGAGAGATAAATATTACATTTGTTATTAGGTACTTAACAAATTTTCAATGTTTCTCCACAAGTTTTGATTCTATGAAATTATAGAGCGCAACACCTATTGTATATATATTATTAAAAAATGAAAAATGAAATGAAGTTTAGATAAAAGATGTAGTAAGAAAATTGTTTCATTTATGAATGTTTATAGTAACTAATAAATTTACAGGACATGAAAAAATCACCATTTTCTTGTTTTCACGTATCGAATCCCAAGGTCTCAAATCAACTCCAAGAAACTATGAAGAAAATATGGTTTTTGCAACAAATCTAAGAAAAGTATCTCGAAAAAGACTTATGTGTGCTGAAATTTGATGGAAATAGTGTCTCAAATTTACAAGAGAATACAAGGGGCACACAAAAATTGGGTCATTACATTCCACATTCAAAAATAGATCTAAATACTCCATATATTGTTGATGATGTTGATGATTCAAAACTGGAAGAATTTTTTTGATTAACCCATGCATATGACAGGAGATAGAATTAATGAGGTGATAATGAAAGAGAATAAAGAAGATCTTTGGCCAAAATTTGTTGTCAAAACATTTATTTCAAAATATGAAGAGGTTTATGAATATTCAAACCATGGAAAACATGGAAATAAACATTAGGATAAAGTAACAGATGTTGTGAATCAATTTTATGGAAAAACATTAACTAATACGTAATGCAAATACAAGATGAACATGTTAAAGAAAACCCTCAAGAAGGAGAAAGAGAGGATCTCAAGGAGAGAGACAAGGTTTCAAATATCGATGGGTAGGAAAATGACAGTAGAAAAATTCCACCTAGAGGGGAGACAATCACAAAGGACCAAACTATGGTGGAACAAGGTAAGGACGAGACTGGTCCTATGTCTAGGCCCCATGTGGGAAATGGGGCCCCTAGATCATATGCAAAAATATTGAGATCTGGGAATGAAAAAAGTATGGGGATCATTCCACAACTTAAACAAGGAGAATCGGGTAAGTATTTAGATATCCCTGATAGCATTATTGATAGGAATTTAAGAAATATGGAGAATGATTTGATTAGAAAAATTGTTGGAGGTAGACCCAATATTGAGTCAATAAGATCTTGGTCTATTTTGAAATGGAAATCTAAAGTACATTTGGAAGTAATTTCTCTACCAAATGGTTTCTTCTTGTTCATTTTAAAAACTTGAAGATCCCCAAATAATCCTCATTGATGGCTTATGGTTTTCAGGTAAATTGGGACTTTTTATGAGGAATTGGTCTCTTATATTAAACTTTGATAAAGAAAATATAAACCAGTTTCCTATGTGGGTTAGGCTCCCAGGAATTCCACTGGAACTATGGGATGTAGATGTTATTAAAGGGATTGAAAATACTCTTGGTACCTATGTTACTATGGACAATCCTACTCTTACAAAAACACCTATTGTTTGTGCCAGATTATGTATTTATTCTTTGATGGGATCAAATTTACCCAAATCCATTACTCTTAGATCTCGAATGGGAAGCAGAGAACAAAAGATTAAATTTAAGAACTTCCCTTAAAAATACAAGAAATGTCAAGGATGGGGGCATGCAAATAAATAATGTAAAATGATGGTTTCAAAGTTCTATAAGGAGAAGCCATAAAAGGAATAAGCTAAAGGTAAGGAATCTTATACTTTGGAACATAATGCTACAAAGAATCCAAATCGAAATAAAGTAATTATTATTAATTAGAATAATGGAAATAGGTTGAATAAAAATCAGGTTCAAACTCAAAATTTAATAGATGACAATTTTATAGAAGTAAGGAATAAGAATAATCAAAGGAAATCCTTGTCTGAACCACATTTCTAGATGATAAAGTCCCATTTTTAGGCTGAGAAATGCCTACCCTCTAAAACTTTAGACGTTGTTTTAAAGGAAGCTACTAAAAAAGAACAATTTCCATGTAAAAAACAAGGGGAAATGAGTCTTGAAGAATACCTAGGACCTTTTACAAATCCTTTTGACAATATTATGGGTTTTGAAGAGAATGAAATAATGATAGGAAATGAAGATCTGATTGGAAGCTAGTAAAATCCAAAGGATCATTCAAGAGACTTTATCTCCATCAAAGGAAAATTTGTTAGTTCAAAACAAAAAAATTTAAGGGGATTATAACAAGGTAGAAAATGATATCTCTATGAAAAACCCATCTAAAATAGGGGAGTATTTAGAAGCCACCCCTAAGGAGAAGAAAACTAGATTAAGGATATCTACTAAGAAAGATTCTAGAAAAAATAATTTCAAAGGGATATTGATGATGGAACTCAGTCTAGACTCGATTTACGCGGCTTTAGAAGAATAAAAAAATCAAGTGTTTAAATGAATATAATCCCATGGAATGCTTGGGGTTTGAATAAACCTAATAAATGGCAATTAATTAGAGAACTAGAGTCTAAACACAAACCTAATATCATGGTATTACATGAAACAAAAATGGAGGAAGGACACTTTTTGAAAATTAAAAGGACGCACTTAGTAAGAATTTTGAATGACTTGATGTTAGTTCCAAAGGAACTACGGGAGGAATAGCTATCATTTGGAATGATGAAAAAATCAAAGGTATGAATCTTCTTAAAAGGATTAATCATATGGCTATGTTGTTTCAAGATAAGAAATATAAATAATTTTTGGTTTTGTCTAATATCTATGCTCCAAATATTAAAGGAGATAGAAAAATTTTATTTGGTCTGAACTCTCCAAATTTCAAAACATCATAAAAGGAACTGAATGGCTGATTTTGGGAGACTTCAACACTCCTCTCGTGTCCTGGGAAAAAAATTTGTGGCAACATTGATTTAACAGAGATTATGGAAGATCTCCAGATTTTATCATGAAAAATAGTCTCATGGATATTGAGTTGAAGGGAAGCATATTTACTTGGTCTAATAGGAGAAAAGGGGATCAATTGATTCAAGTCAAACTTGACAGGATTTGACTTCCTGGGGTTGGTTGAATAAAGATGTTTGTCTCTTTTCTCTTCCTAGGATTGGTTTATAACACAATTCGCTTCTTTTCCAAATCAAAGATAAAGAGAGGAGGATAAATCCTTTTAGGTTTGAGAAGATGTGGTTACAAAATGAGGAAATATTTGACCTTATGAAAGATTGGTGGAATGTGAAAATTAAAGGAACTACTATGTTTAGAATTACTAAAAAACTTTTTCATGTTAAGAATAATCTGAAAGGATGGAACAAAAATGTTTTGGTAACATTTTTTAGAAGAATAAGTCCTTGAAAATGAGTTATCTTCCCTTTAGACATATTTAGAAATTCTTAATGGTGACAGTATTCAGGAAGGTCAATAAAAAGAGAGAGAATTATTGGTTGATTACCATAACATCTTTCTGAAAGAGGATACTTTCTCAAGATATAAAACCATGGTGCAATGGTTTAAAGAAGGTGAAAAAAAAATCCCACATTTCAACCCTTAAAAGAGAAGCACAAATATAATTATGATTTTTGCAAGGGAAGATGTAGAGATGCTAATTGATACCAATGATATTCAAAATTTTGCCACCTCCTTTTTCTATAGACTCATTTCTACAACCAAAACATCTAACAATAGTAAGGAAGGTTACTTTCTAGATTGCATTCCTCAGCTGGTAACTAAGACTGATAATATAATGCTCATGAAGATTCCTACTATAGAATAAATTTAATTTATGCTAAAAACTATGATCCCTGAAAAAGATCCTGGGACTAGATGGATTTCTAGATCTCTTTTTTTTCAAACTTTTTGGGATATTGTTAAGGATGATACATGAAAAGATATTCAAGAGTTTTTTAAGAACAAAAATATGCTCCATGAATTAAACAACACTTTTTTTCTTTAGTTCCTAAAAATCACAATCCTAATGATTTTAGGAATTTTAGACCTATCAGTCTATTTGTAATTATATCTACAAAATGTGTTCTAAAATCCTTTCCTTAAGAGTTCAACTTCTTCTTCCTTCCATTATCTCTCGATTAGTAGGGGTTTTGTGATGGGAAGAAAATCTAAGATGGTATTTTTACTATCGAAAAGAATCTTCATACTTCCAAGAAAAATAAAAAAGAAGTTATGTTAATTAACCTTGACATGGAGAAAGCCTATGACCGAGTCTCCTGGTCCTTTCTTCAAAAATTTTAACCAACTTTTGACTTGATGAATATTTTAGGATTTTGATACAGACCTACATTTCTACAACTAAATTTTCTATTTTGATCAATGGGAATCCTTGTGATTTTTTCAAAAGCTCTAGAGGATTAAGACAAGGATACCCTATTTCTCTTTTTCTGTTTATTATTATGGTAGAAACTCTCAGTAGAGCTCAAGGCTAATATTGAAGGAAGAATGAAAGGCATCTCACATGCTATTAAAAGTGACAATGTTGTCCACCAACATTTTGTTTATGACACAATAATGGTTGGAGAGGATACTATTCTTGAGGCTATAGAGTTTAAATAGATGGTGGTTGATTATGAGGAAGCTTCGATCAAATGGTCAATTTTTGTAAAATCTCTGTCTTTTTTATCAATAATCTTGAAATAAGATGTGTCGAGATAACTGATATTCTTGGCTATGAAATTAAAACATTTCCTACTAGGTATCTGGGAATGATTATTAGAATTGAAAAGACAAAGATTGCTGACTTGAAATTTTTGATAGACAGATTTCTCAATAAATTGGAAGGGTGGAAAGGTTCACTTTTATCCCAAGAAGGTAAAGCTATTCTTCTCAAATGCTCAATTCAAAATTTACCATGTATTATATGTCTATTTATAGATTACCTTCCACAATTGCTAATAAATTGAGAGTATCCAAAAAATATTTCTTTGGAGTGGCTCGGAACAAAAAGATAGAATTCCACTCCTTGCTTGGGAGAAGGTTTGTAAGCCTAAGAGACTTAGGGGTCTTGGTATTAGAGATTGGGAAAAAATGAATAAAGCTATGTTGTCAAAAATGATTTGGAGATTGGTTAAGGAAGACATTGTATGGAATTCTATCATAAGGCACAAGTACTAGATAAATCTTCAAGCTAATTAACTTTGCTTTGACAATGATGACTTTAATGGATAAACCTTTTGAAAATCTAAAAATTGGGTTAAAAATTGTTTCGATGGCAAAAATGGACAATAGGCAATGAGAGATTGGTTAATTTCTAGGAGGACAAATGGTTAGGTGAAAAACCTCTTAAGGAAATCTATCCTAATCTCTATAAGGATGTTGTGGTTAAATATGGTACAAAGGTTAGAGATAAATTAAATCTTGAAGATTCCCTATGTCAATGGAAAATAATAGATTTGGTTGGATATAAGAGTAATGAGATTAATTATATTAACAAAAATGAAGTGGATTTGTTGTTAATAAAAAGAGTTTAGAGGATGATAGCTTATATTGGTCTAGGGAGGAAAATGGAATCTTCTTGGTTAAAAGTGCCTTTAATGTTTTTTTCTTAGAGGAAGATGATCCTGAAAAAGTGTGTGGGTCAAATAAGTTACTCCCAAGGTCAACATGTTCTTGTGGTTGGTCCTCCATGATAAAATATTTACTATGGGAAATTTTAATAAGAGGAATTTTCATATGGTGTATAGATATGTTTTTGTGAAAAGATACTAAAGACTTTTTACACCTATTCCTCCTTTGCCCCTTTTTGAAAACGGTTAGAAACACCCTTCTTAATCTATTTGAGATTAAGAGGATTTTCCCATGCTCCATTAAACAATTTTTTTCCAAATGGTTTAGTTCTTTCAAAATTCAATGACTCAAATATCTTTGGATCCTTACTATTATGCACCTGGTATGGGAAATTTAGAAAGAGATAAATAGGTGAATTTTTAAAGGGAAGAAGGAATAAGAAAAGAGATTTGGGGATCGTTGTTTTAATGCTATCAATGCAAAATTTTCTACTATAGCCCCACATAAGAAAACAATTCTCCAGAATGAGAGAAATTTATCTAAGAATTGGGTTTAAGTCCAATCAAATAAACCTTCCAATACATAATCCTAGGCTTCAAGGTTGGGTGAAACCTCAAAAATATTGGATAAAGTTAAATTTTGATGGTGCATCTAAAGGAAACCCCAAAAATGTTGTTTTGGAGGGGTCTTCCATGATTATCAAGGAAAATTCATTCTCGGGTATCATTGTAACCTTGGAATTCAATCGAATCATGTTGTTGAAGTGGTTACTACCTATTGGGGTGTATCTATAGCTTTTCAACACAATTTTTTTAGATTGAAAGTGGAAGGTGATTATATCAACATTATTAACAACATTATCTCAAAGTTACTACTTCTAATTCTATTCAAAACTCTATAACTAACATCAAATTAATGTCTAATTTGTGTGAAGAAATCACTTTTCAACATGTCTATAGAGAAGCAAATTATATTGTGGGTTATTTCACCAATATGGGGGTCATATTTCATTGTATGAAATTAATCACTAATGAGGAAGATATAAATACTAATGCGTGAGCACACTCCAAAAAGAACAACATGGACATGTCACCATTGGATAATTATTACAGGTCATGGTATAACAAAGTTATGATGAATAAGAGTTGTAAGACATGTGTGATTATAAGTTGGGGTTATGGAAATATTTGGGATTGGGTTCGCTCATGCTACCTCAGTGTCATTATTTCATCCTTTTCTTGTAATTTTGACATTTTTAGGATTTCCCATAGCAATCTCGTTAACCTAAATTTGGGAATTTTTGTGAATTTGTGCTCATATAATCATATGGGGGTGATGTTGTGTGAACTTAACTATATGAATTGGAAAGAGTTAAGCTTGAGGCCATGGAATTTAATGAGAGAATGGGTTTTTCTCCTTTTCTCAAAATTTTTGAGGGTCATTACAAAAATTTGAGTAAGGATTTTTCAAATCCTGGAAGTCGACCAAAAAAGGTGTAGTTTTAGAAATGAAAGGAGTGAAAATTTATATTGCCATTAAGACTATTGTTAAGGCTATGGGATTACCAGCTGAAGGGAGGGAGGTGTACAAGCCAAAAAAGGATGCTACAAATGAATTGAAGTTATTCTTATAAGGTAATGAAAAACTTACCACTCATTTTTATGAATTTTTATGTTCATACTTACCTCACCCTTTTGATGAATTGGCCTTAACCCTTATTCAATTTCTTACCCTTGAAATCCATCACAAGTGCATCTATGCTTTCCATTTTCCTATTCTTAATTATCTTAGACATGGGCATAGTTTTTGTTCTCCATTTTTTTATTTGAGTGTGCATTGAATGCCTAGTTTAAAAATAGCAGAGTTGATGTCCCACTTCACCAAGGTTTTATTTTATCCTGGTCAAAAGAGTAGATATCAAAATTGATAAAAATTGTACTCTTACTAAGGCTCTTGAGGATTATGATGAGGAAGAGGACTCAAACTCGAAGGATGAGGAATCTAGTGAAGAATCAAAGTCTCAGGAAGGTGATGCTTTGGGGGATGAAAATGATGTGGTGGAAATAGATGCAACTCAAAATATAAGTGAGCTTAAGTTGAAGAATGTTCAAATTTTATTTGTTAATACCAAAGGGGAGTCGAGCATGCAAGGGAATTAGGTTCCTGTGAATGCCCAATTGAGCATCAGATTGAAGTGTTGGGTCAAATGGGACCCAAGAAGGGAGATAATCATCTAGCCAAGATGGTGATGGATATTAAAGAACTAAAAGGAGACATGAGGCTAACAAAGAGTTATGTTCAGTTTCTCTTTAATGACTGACATACTATGAAAATGCAGGTTGAAGATGTGGTCAAAATCACTTATGGGGGTAGTATTGAAATTATTAAATCAAACTACAACAACCTCTCCAATGAGAGGATCACATTAGAGCCATATTACACATTTATATGGAATGGAGTGTTGTTATTGTGAAATCCACTCTGAAACATCTTTAAACCCTCGGTCAGTTGGCTAATACTTACATGCAAGTGGATGAGCATGAAAATCCAAAGAAAAGGAAAGGGGAAGCTACTGAATGTGACCTAGCTTTGTTGGGTGCCAACATTAAGTAATTTTCAAAGGAATGGGAAAAAGTTTTGGATGGTCTGGAAAAAGCTAAATAGTAATGTTTGTCTAGGTGGCTATTTGTTTAGTTTCTTGCTATTTAAATTTTCCGCTAGTAAGAATTTGGTTCAATAGGTGTTGTTATTAATCTTTTTGTTGTGTTTTGAAATGGTTTATATGATCTTAGAGGAGATCAGATGTAATATTCATTCTATATGTATCTTTTATATGATTTGTAATGTGTTATCTGCTCACTTTGGAGCTCTAACATGTAAGGGGTAGGGTCCCCTAAACCTTGTTTTACCTATTATAAAAATGGAGTAACTATAAATGTATGTATCACATTACATGGAAAACACCCAAGGTTACTTCTTTTAATGGAAATGAAAGGGAAATTAGAAATCAAAAATAAGAAATCTCTTCTATCAACATTGAAAATTTGGAAGGAGAAAACAAAGAAACCCCTTTGAATAAAAATGGAATTCAACGCAAAGGTGTAAACAAAAAAAAATAAATTGTTATGGAGATTTTAAATATATAATGGAAAATAACATGCATCTATTGAGTAGGAATACATCAAATTGAGCACGAAAGAATGGAACAAGAGAGAAAGATAATGGAGAAAATATTATATGTACAACTTCAAGTTGCAATTATTTTTACCTAGGTAAATTGCAATTTTTTTAAACTATACTAATATAGTATTGCATCATACACTCCATTATAAAATATGGTATACATTATGTAGGAAAAATAATCATGAATTAGAGCTAGCTAATACTTCTATATTTTGCATTCTTTTTTAATTTCAGATCAATCCCAATGATCAACATCATGGGTGCCACCAAGAGTGTTGACACACATCCTAAGATACTTTTGTGCACCAAAACACTTTAAAAATGATGTCGGTAAACATGTATATTTTTGTTGAGGAAAATATGATAATTTAATATGTGAGACATCAATTGAACCACATATCATTGGTAGTATAGTCAAAGTATGGAATACTTATATACTCACTATGTAATTTATAGATGATAATATTGACAATGAGCATGGTGTTATTTTGATGATAATGTTGATAATATTGATAATATTTGCATGTGGCATATATGGTTAATATTGTGGTTCCCCCAACATTAATTGGCCATTAAAAAAACAATGTAAAGTTTGCGTGATATTTAAAATATGTGTGCCATTTGATAGCCATTAATTATAAAGAAAATTAATGGCATACACGTGTATTTTGTAATTCGTGCGCCAAAGAAAGTGGTGGTTGGAAGTTTTGGTTCCATGTAACTATAGATTGTCATTTTTAGTATATTTCTTGAACACTTAAATTTGTGAAGCTTTTGGCGAGAACATTGGCATAAGGAAAAAAATTGTAAGCATAATCATCCATTGGAAAATATGATCATGGTTTGATTTCAAAAATTCTAAGCATGGTTTGTTTTCATGAAGGTGTCAAAAATCAGTATGTGTTCTCACCTTTGTTCCTTCCAAATTTTTGAAATTATGTAAATGTAGAATTTTTCGTAGCCTTTTCAACAAAACCCTATTTTGTGTGCTTCTAGTAGTCAATTTTGTCTATTCTTTAACACTCTTTGAAAAACCCTTCTCAAATGACATGGTTTGAAATCATTTTTAATTATATGTACTAATTCATAAATGATTTGTGAAATATGTGTGTATCATGCTTACGAGTAATGTAAAAACATGTTATGGGAATTTTTTTGTAAGAGGACTAAGAAATGTTTCATAAAATACCGACATGGACATCAATTATTAATAGAAATTAAAAAAATGGTTGTTGCTGAAAAGGATGAGGAAAATAGATTTTTTTCAGTTAGGGTTGTTATTCATTCAAGGTGTTTGGACCACTATCTTCCTATTTTTATAGAAAATTTGTTATAAGTTAAAATAAAGTAATGAAATAGTAATAGTAACAAAAGTAATTGTTTGCATGTTTAAAGTAATTATTTGCTTTCCTAAGGAAATTGTGGGAAATAATTTTTATAAAAACATATATGTGAGTGCCAAGGAAAAAATACAAAGGGTTTCGTCTCTGTAGGTTCCTCCTTGAGAAATAGTGAATCGGGAAATTATAAAACTGACAATTTGAGAAGTTTGGTTAAACAAGATTTTGAATAATGTTTCACTTACTTGATAGTTTTGGAAAGACAAATGCAACAATTACAAATTAAAATTATAGGCTCTGGTTGTTTTAGTTAAATAAGATAATGATATATCAACACTAAAAATTATAAGATGACAAGGCTTTTCTTTCTTAATCTGACTTTAATAAATGTGAGGAAAGTTTTTTTACTATAGATCTTTATAAGAGCCAAAAAAAGACCATTAATTTGTATGCAAATTGAGGTAAGTGAGATAAGGGAATTTATTCCTTGTTTGTTTTTAGTGGCAGGTGGAAGCATATGGAAATAGGGAGATGTGATATCTTGGGAAATTGTGATATTTAATGATAAGGGAGATTATACATAGAACTTGGAGTCTGTATTGTCATACTAGCACTACAAAGATTGTGGTAATTATATTTGTATTAATTATAATATGGTATTTGAGACTTCATTTACTAACTAATTATAGCCACCATAGCTTTTGAGATTTCATTTATCTTTAAAAAGTGTAATTTATATATTCATTTCAACAACTTATATTAAATAGTATGAGAACTACATAAGGCTTGATCCCTCTCAAGGGTATGTCTTTGTAGCACTTGGATATGCCAGGGGATAGTCCATCCAATATAGTAAAATCATAAATAAGTAAAGAGAGGTATACACATTCTTGCAATAAAAATAATCTAAGCTAAGTAAAGCTTGACCCCTAGAGAAAACATGTAATTCGGCTCTTTGCTTAGTTCAATAATAGATATCTAGTGAATGATGCCTAACAAACTCTAAGTTAAAAATATTTTTTCAATGTTGATCATAGTGATCACTAAGAATATTTTTTTTTGTTTTGATGACCTTAGAAATGGCTAGAAACAAATATTCATATGCTTTGATCCCTCTATATTTCATGTGTTTCCATGCTTCACTCATTGCATTTATATTTTTCATGAAAATGATGTGTAGCGACCGCTAAGATTTAAAGTTTTTTTTTGGATGACCTTAGATACTAATAGGAACATAAATTCATATTCCTTGACCCCTCTATAGTGCATGTTTTTCCACTCTTTTCTCATTACATCGATAATTTTCCCGCTAATGATGCCTATTGATGTCGAATCACGTAACCCATGAATGTCTGCGCAACTTGATGGGTTGAGACTCTCGGTGCGATTGCATAACATGGAGATTTTCCCAAGTGTGGGACCTTGGGAAATCGGAAAAGCTCTCCGAGATGAAGGCCGATTCTTATTCCTCTGTTTAGATGCACACGTAAAAATGCAGAAGGTTTACTCAAAACCTAAACTAACTTTCTAAGGAGACAGGGTAAGAAGATGCATGAAAATAAAACCTAAACTAACAAAGGTGATGCACTAAGGAATGAAGAACACCTGTCTTGCCAATAAACACAGACCATTAAAATGTAATGCAAGATCATGCACAGATAACTAGGTTTGCAGTGAAAGATCAGGAGGACGCAAATGAACACAGAGAGGGTTGAGAATCATCCACAGACATGCATTATTTGCTCCAAAGATTGATACAATACACTACAGAATGCCAAGAGGAAAATTTGCATTACAGTTTTAAATGGGAGGTTTGAACTTCCACAAATTCACCTGCCAAAGAGAAGAAGGAAGGGGCAAAACAAGAATGTCCAACATTTATAAAGAAGCCCCTCCATGCAATTTATAAGAAGAATGAGAGAGGGAAGAGAGAGGAAATCCAAATCTACCCCAACCACCTCCAGGTTGCATTTAATTCATGTCATTATGGTGGTAGGTGAGAACCCTAGCAAACCCAAAAAGTGGCAAACTATATTTTGTATTTTTAAGAACTTGTTTACACCCAATTAAATATATCCAGTCATAGTTAGACAGAGGACCTCGTAAGCTTTCCAAAAATTCCAACCTTGCATGAATCCGAGCTCCCTATGAAAATTTATGGCAATCTGAATATCTGCGCTAGGGTCTGCTTCATGTCAGTGCTCAGAATGTTGTGCCTCCTGAAGATGCGCCAAGGCGCATCCATCCTTATGTCGACATATCCTTACATGCACCAAGGCACAAATTTTTCCATGTCGACACTTCTTGCTTTGTGCCTTTTACCTATGCCATGGGCACGACTTTTAGGCGTGTTGACATCTTCTCGTCAGACGCCTTTTACCTACACCATGGGTGCATCCATATTTGTGTCAACACTCTCTTACCTGTGCCATGGGCACATCCATATTTGTGTCGACACTCTCTTACTCGCACCATGGGCGCATCCACATTTTTTTCGACACTCATTTACTCGCGCCCTTTACCTGTGCCATGGGCGCATCCATATTTGTGTCGACACTCTCTTACATGCGCCATAGGCGCATCCACATTTGTGTCGACACTCATTTACCTGCGCCCTTTACCTACGCCATGGGTGCATCCATATTTGTGTCGACACTCTCTTACCTGTGCCATGGGTGCATCCATATTTGTGTCGACACTCTCTTACCTGCGCCATGGGCGCATCCATATTTGTGTCGACACTCATTTACCTGCGCCCTTTACCGTTGGTGATGCAATAAATATCGGGCTCTGAGTTTCTTTGATTTCCATATTCTTCTGCTTGTCTATATCTACCCGGGGGGGAGATATTTACAACATTATAGGAGGTAAGAAATCGAGTATGCTACTTAGTCACAAATACAAGGGCAAGATGCAAGAAAATCAGATGTTGTTATATTGGATGATGAAAAATTGATAGTAAAAGCTAGAGAAACATCAAAGGAATTAGTAGTGTATTATGAAAACCCATAAAAATAAGGGAATACCCATATGGTTGGATGTTTAGGGGGAATTATTCAACAAGGGGTGAAAGAGATCACTAAAAAGGAAACCTTCTACATGATTTTAGAACTTTAGAAGTTTCAACTCCTCATCAGGATAAGACAAAGTATGATATCACAGAGAGTGACTATGATATTCAACATATCTAATTTGGAAGACCTGCTAGAGAATCATTGAATCAAGGGGTCACCGAGGCGGTTGAGGTTTGTTGCATAATTTTAATGAGGACAAGATATCTAAAAATAGCTAAAAGAACAAGTAAGAACATCAACCTCATGCTTTCATAAATTGGTATGATCTACCAAATAATTTATCACCACCATCACCCCTGAGATGCTAGATAAAGTTGAAAAATATAGTAAAAAGGTTGAAGCAGTGGATAAGTGGGTAGAGGATTTTTCCCAAAGGGGTAGGCAAGTGATTGAAAAAGTAAAAGATATGTATATAGAGTTTACTAAAGTCCTACATGAAATTATTGAAGTTATTGAGCTATGTGAAAATAAAGTGTTTTTTGGGGATGGAATTATTCCTAAACTTGAAGCAATAAATCAACCGGATGATGATTTACTAGAGAAAGAAGGAATAGTGTCACATGAGGAGAAGGGCACCCAATATGTAATTTTAGACTTAACCATAATTAGGGTAGAAACCATAAACCAAGTTAAAGAAAAGTTAGAGATTGAAAAATATTGGGTGGAAAAAGTTATTAATAATATAGATTGCATATTGGAACAAATGGTGTTTGAAAAATGCAATATGGTTTATGGGAATTGGGAAATTGATACTTTAAATCAATCATTTGACAAGAATATCGAGAGTAACCTTTTTTTATGAGGTTATCAAAAAACTTATCCTGGTAGAGAATAAAATTGCTGAGATGAACAAGAAGTTGAGAAAATACAAGCCAAGAATGTCCACATGTTGTGACATATTGAACAAGAATCACTTAATCTACAAACATCACCTAGGACCTAACGAGGAATAGAGAATGCAAATGTTTCAAAGATATGATATTTATATAGAGAGACAACCAGTTAATGAATAAGATGATTGTTGATAAGATAGACTCTAGCACTTAGTGAAGGAAATATAGAAGGTTCGCATGGGAAACCAGAGTTCATTCAAAGGGACGGAAGTATCAGAAAGGATTGTGCATGAAGAATAGAAATAGGTTCGGGACTTAGTTGTTTTCATGACAAGGATCTATTTTTGGAGACAATGTGCAGACCACTCAAACCGATTGGAGACTTGTGCATCATGCATTGGCTATTTTTGGAGGATCAGCTATGAAGCGCTTTGTATGGACACATGTCGGGAATAGATCTACTACTATCAGTTAACTAACAGTAGTATTTTGTTAGCGCACTTGCATGTGTGGCTATTTTTGTAACGGCGCATGGCTAGTAATAACATGTGACCTATTTTGGGATTAGATAAGTGGTGAAGGGAAAGTCCCCACCCTTATAAATATGTAGTAAAATGTGTAGTAGATATATAGATATATACATGGAGATAGAGAGAGAGCATACATGTGTGAGAACTGAGATATAGTAAGATTATGCTACTAAATTTGTTACACGCATGAGCGTATACTATTGTTATTGTAATGAATCTTATGTGTACTTATTACAATTAATATAATAGAGGTTATGGAATGAATCAAGGTGTTATCATGTTACAGTTTAGTATTGCATGCTTGATTTCATTATGGTTATCTTTTAATATTGTTATTCTCTAGATCTAGATCTGAATATGCACTATTTGAAAGATATAGTAGCTATAGATATGAATGATTAAAGTCTTCATCATGCTAACATCCTGCAATAACAAACCTAAGGAGGGACCTGGTACCTTTTCGTGCTTTGGCTAAACACTTAGTCTACATTGAGTGATGTGCCAGCGTGCCTGGGTTTGTATTGCTGAATTCTAGGCTGCATCATTAGTTCCGTTGCCGAGACCTCTTTTCATTGTTTTCGTGGATGGTTCATGATGAAGACATATTGTTTGAACTTAGCAAGTTTTGAAGAGTGGGGACATGATCTAGAAGAATAATACACCTAGTGGTTCAAAACTGGATCTAAGTTTAACGCACGCATGTGGGTGGAACAAAATATGTATGACAATTTATATGAGAGATTTTTCACTATCTTTCCAAAGATAATTGTACGAGTGGCTTATTTCTTATGCATCTAAGAGGAATTAGAGGTATCGCGCACTTGTCTAGATGGAGGAAGAATTTCAGACCCTTTATGATGCTGATATGATTTTGACTCGAGCTGTGGATACATGGTTCCGTGGTGTTTTGAACAATTATATCTTGGAGTACTCAATTTCCACTTATTCATGTCCAGAAATAGCTGAATTCTAGTTTTTACGATATCCAAGGGGAACTTACCTTCAAGGAATTCCACTGACAATCAAGATCCTGATGGTAATTTTGAATTTGGAGAGTAAACCGATGGCTAAATAAACCCCACCACGCATGGGGGTAGGACTTGGTTTGGTAAAAGATGGAAGAACTAGTGGTAGAAAGGTAGAGAGAGGAAAGGCGGGTTATGTATAATGAGGCACACAAGATGGAGATTGACAAGCGGTAGGAGGTTGCAGAGAAAATGGAATTGTGGAGAAAGATAGTTTAGGAAGGAGTTGAAGTTCACACGAAGATGTGTAACTCAAGACTTAAAACTCCCCATTTGGGAAAACATGATAGGGAATCCTCCTCGGCCTCACATAAAAGCGTGACAATAGAGACAACCTTGGCCACATGTGCACATCTGAATCCACCTAACAACCTTTCCCTTGCACTTGGTTTTCTAGCATCTAGTACAACAAGAACTCACTAAGCTAGTTCAAGTAGTGGGAGAGTAGGATCAAGTCATATAAGAGGCATAATAATGGAAGTGCAAATGGCTTTGTTGATATATGGGAGTATTTTTTCGGGTGCATCATCAGCATAGAATACAAGTGCGTTGATTTTTTGACTAACTCGTAGGAGTGTTAATATGTCACAGACCATCGGGGTATAGTTCAATTATATTGTTGGGACACGGGAGGTACATCTTATGTTCCACCCTAGCTACAGAGTTTGGGATCGGGATACATAAGTAGTTATAGTTTAGGCGATCTAGTGGTTTTGGAGGTATGGAAAACACGGGATGTTCTGATCGGGTGGCCAAGGTATGCACCAACCCCAAAATATTTACATGGAGATGTATCTTCATCTTCTAGAGTATATTGGCATAGAAGATGCTTCTGAACATGTGCATATGTGTGAAATACTACAGTAGCAGTAAAAGGAATAATGGATTATGAGTGTAGGGCAAGCCAATTTGTTACTATATTACAAGGGCATGCACAAAGCTAGTACATAAATTTTGACCGTGATCGACTTGCGTACTATACAACTTCAAAATATGCATTCCTTAAAGAGTTTCACATCCCTGAGTTTGAGAAAAAGAGTATAAGTGCGCTCAAGGATATTAAGCAAGGCACTACTGAAAGTGTTATAGTTTATGATGCATGGTTTAAAATGTTGTTATCTAAGCTTTCTTATGATATACACGCAAGCTAGCATCCACAATGTTTTGTTGGGGGCTTGATTATACATTTTAGGAGGGCATTATCACATAAGACATAAAGTGATCCGCACGAATCACTTGAAGCAACTTTACGCAATGAGGAAGTTGGAAGCATAGACACTAGAGTGAACCCATTTTTAGAAGCATAGATCACAGCTATGGAAATACATCTAGAGAAACTATCAAAAATTCAACACATGAGGCGCACACAGTGGATTTTATGTATAGATTATGAAGTAAAAGGTCACACAAAGGATAGTTTTCCTTGCATATCAGGTATGCTCATTGTTATTGGATTGTGAGATATGCCATTTAAAACCATGATGCTAGCCGCTTCCCATTATTACAATGTGTAATAAGAAAGAACATTTTAAGCTACCGTAAAAAATCTGTAGGTCCATGAATCATGACATAGAAGACTTCTAGTTGATTGGTCGATCCATGATGCTATAGATATTGGTGTATGATAGATAGGAGTTACAGATAACTCTAAGGGAAAGAATGAGCATTAGGACCTGGATCACACTCGTGCACACTATGACCAAAATGAAGGGAGTTTTAAAGGAAGTCGTGGCAGAGGCCAAGGATACCATGGTGGATTTGGAGGATGAGGCCATGGTGGTCGAAGAAGTGAGTTCCCTCATGGAACATGTTATACATGCGCTTCTCCTTACCACTATCGGCATGTATGTCCTAATAATATTACATGTTCTTTTTACGAAATAATCATAGCTATGAGGAGTTCCCAGGACTTGTATGAGCATCTTAGTAAGCAACATAAACAAGAAAAAAAAAAAGGTGCGTGGATGGTTAGGATGGTTAGGAAAATCAAAGGATTCCCAAGTTGGCCACGTAGTCCGAAGAGAGATGAGGTGAAATGTTCTAGAGAAGCATTGCAGCAAATTCCTACCATCACTAAAGAGGAGGTTCTACATGTATGGTACCTATATCCCGCCTAACAGAGGGAGGTTTATTAGGAAACCATGGAAGTTCTCAAGAATCTTCGAGGTGAGATACAATACTTAAAAGAGAAGTCACATAAGATAGAGAAAAGAAAGTATCGAGAGACAGAATAAACCGATATAGATGACTTAAGGAATTGTGTAAAATATTGTTCCAAGAAAATATCATTCCATTATTAGGGGATAGGTTAAAAGGAAACACTCCACGTGCAAGTATTGAGACTAGACAGAAGATCTTACATGCTAATCTTCCCCCATAGCCTATATTATGGAAAGGATATCACTCTAAATGATGTTTTGGATGGGTGGCTACTGAGTAATATACCGATTGATACAAAGTGCGGAAGTCAATGTTATTACCTTAGATGTATGGGTACAAATGCGGAGACCCCCATTATAGCCATCTTCTAATAGATTTTTCATGGCTAATAGAACTAAGGCCACTCCCAATCATAGTTTAGAAAGATGCATCCATTACCATGCAAGAGGCCAAGTTCATTGGAGACTTTGAATTTTTAGTGCTGGAAGAGTTAGATAGATTTCTATCTCTATTGGGGGATCCTTGGTGCTATGTAAATAATGATGATCTTTGGTTCAATAAGGGCTATATCAATTTTGAAAACAAGGAGGAAAGATTTATTATCCCTTTAATAGATGGAAAATATGTGCCCTATGTTGAGCCCTTAAGTGAAGAAGATCTGAATAGGATTTATGTACGCGCCATCCAAGATCCAAAGATACTTGAGCTGACCAAAGAAGGACTAATTCAGTGGGAGGATGCATAGTCTATAAGTGATACTACAAGTGTTGCTTGTGATAATTGGGCTCATAGCACTTATGAGTTGGTAGGGTGTGAAGTAAAGAGAATATTTCCTAGAGGCAGTAAACCACATTATGTTAGGAGGATAGGTAACAACTTGATACCTTGTTAGACTAGAGAAGGAGATCCTATGGTATTCACGTGCACCATGGAATAATAATGGATGGACCCACTGGAAAGAAGACATCGGCTAGCATATACACTAAGTAGAATAGTAGCATGTTGGTGGGTGACCCACAAGGATAATAGTGTAGGCTAGAATTAAATTAAGATTTCTCTTGTTAGTAGGTTCTTTAAGAGAAATACACCTACTTAAATATGCACTGATCATGGTAATCAACTTGTTCAACACCATGTTCAGAAGTTTGAGAGACTCTAGATAGAAGGGTACGAAGATTTACCACCTTTGCTATGGGTGCACAAGTTTTATTCCACTTTACAAGGATGCGCGCATGCTTGGTATGTATATGTAGAACTCCATAGAGAGACTGGAAATTGGTAGGATTTAATTGCAGGAATGGCCTAGATGTTTGACTTCTTCTCTACAAATCCTCCGGTGGAAGAAGCAAACAAAAATCATCAAGTGCTTAACTATGGGAGATAGTGCCAAGGTTGAATAACTCCTTCAGGAGTTATTGGATGAAGGAAACTCAGGAGCATGTCTTGTTGAAGAAACAGAGGCCAATGCCATACTACTTCAATGTGCTTTCCTTGAGAAAGAAAAAGGCAAAATGGTCTACATAGTGGATGATGAAGAAGTAGAAAATTTAGATGTAAATCATTCAACAGTATGCATGAGGTGTTAGACAGTGCAAATAAGACCATGCACGCCTATCATGAACCTACGAAGACAAATAAGGTGAATATTGGAACATATATTGAGCCTAAAGAAGCCATAATCAGGGACTACTTGGTCAAAATCTGAAGTGGAAAAAATCATAGAGTTATTAAGGGATTGCCATGACTTATTTCCTAGTGGTACCATGAACTTAAAGGAATGCATGAATCGTTAGGGGAGATGAAGATAATTCTTTAAGGTGGTGCACACCCAATTACAAAGAGACCCTATAAGATGAACCCCAACTTGTGTGAAAAGGTCAAAGAAGAGATTGATAAAATGTTGAAGTATGGAATCATAAAACCCCTTGATGAGTTAGAATGGGTTAGTCCAATGGTGATCGTGATCAAAAAGGATGGATGAATTAGAATATGTGTCCTAACAAAGATCCCAAATAGATTATGTCATGAAGGAGAACATTCATTTGTAGCACCTTTGCATCTTATAAAGAACTCTTTGGAACCAAGATTGGAAGATTTTAATCTTTCATGTTCTTCATTGGAGGAAGAGAAAGGACAGAGGAAGTTCACCATTTCTTCCACACCATCCATTCAGGAGGGTCTACAAGAAGATTCCATTCTTGGAGTTGAAAATCAAAGCTATGGGCATATCAAACAGATCAAACCTTGCCCAATTAGGTATTTGGCTTCATTGGAGCCAAAGGAGAAGTCACAACTAGTCATGCTTGCTCCTGAGCATGAGGATGAGCTAAAAAGTACCAAGGATCAGCTGTCATACCTCTCCAATCCAAATGCAGAGCAACTAAAAGAGCTATTGAATTTTCCTTCAGCTGATACCTTGATGATTTGGGTGGAAGACCAACTTCTTGTTGATTTTCCATCCATCCAATCAGCCATGTTCAATGCCAAATCGATTGCATGGCTGCCACTTTTGAGGAAGGGAAGCTATTTCTCACAACCAATTGCAAGGTTTGTTTAGCTTGCCTTTGCTTCCAGTTAGAATAGAGTAGGTAGGTTTGCTTTCAGTAAAAGAAGTGCTTGTGCACACTCTGCATGTTCCATTTGGAGCATGTATGATTTTCAGTTCTGTACAGCTTTTTGTGGTGCTGGTTTTGCTCTTGCAGTTCATTTCAAAGGGTATTTTGGTGAGAACAACTCCGTGTCCTGAGGTTTCCAAGTGGCTCGAGAGGAGGTTTTCAAAGTTCATATCAGTTTGCAGGTTATAACTCATGACTCCATGCCCAATGGATTGCTTCAGGCTACTGATCATTCATCTAGCAGCAAAATGACCCCGCCGAGTCATCAAAATCTTTATCCAAAATTCACCCCCAGGGTTAATTTTGATAACATGCATCGAATATTCAAGTCCCAGCAGATAGATTGATTCAAGGCAAAAATCATGTTTTGGGGCCCCTCTGTCCATTCTAACTCTCCTCTCCAAGAAGAAAAGAGCAAGTTCTAAAAAGGGTGAAAAAGTTGTAAAAAACAAGCTTGGGGTAGAAAAAATCATGCAAATCAGCTAAGTCCTGGTCTAGGCGGTCCTTGGGACAGTTGGGACGTAAAAGCGCGAATTGGCCGAAAGGCCGCCAAGCGGTCCGCACAGTAAAGGGACATCCGGGCCGTGGGGACGCGCGGGACGCGAAAGGGTGAACTGGCCGAAGGTGAAAAAATTGACCAAGCACAGTGCGAGATAATGCCGGACATCTGGGCCATGAGGACGTGAAGGACGTGAAAATATGAAGTGGCCGAGAGCAAAGGCAGCCCATTTTGGGTGGTTCAGAAGAATTTTTCCCTGACAGTCCGGGATAGTTAGAACAAATGTACGCAGAGGATGTGAACCGCCCAGATCGGCCGAAATAGGGAACTTTCATCCGAGACAGTTGGGACAAAGGGACGCATGGGACACGAAAAGCCGAAGGAGCCGAGAGCCAATCAAATCTTGCCACATGTCTTCAACGCAAAGAGGGACAAGGAAGCCCGAATCGGGCGGTTCGGAGAAGTTTGTCCCAGGCAGTTTGGGACAGCCAGCTATGGGGACGCGAGGGACATGAAAATCCGGTAGGCCCGCGGATGAATCAACAGACACGTGTCCTAAGGGCCAGGGAGTTCACGGCGCAGGGAGAAAAACAAAATTTTGGCTAAGTGTTCGATGTAAATTTTAAAGGGGAGAAAATGGAAGCCAGGGCCTGGCAAATAGGAATTAGACACGTGTCCAATGGAGCAAGGAAGTGTAGAGCTCGGGGGAACTTTGAAGTTTTTTGCAAAAATTCTTCGGCCAAAAAACTAGAAAGCAAAGGTCTTCCCCACGCCCCTGTCAACCAATCAATGCATGCCACGTGTCCCAAGTGGTAGTGCGCGGGGGGAAAATGAATTTTTTTTCCAAAAGTTAAAAAGATCAAAATTTTCAAAGGAAAGCCCACGGAAAGGTGGAGGAGAGAGAATTGCTCAGCAAACCAGCAACTGACACGTGGCATCTGACTGGCGGAACATGGAATTTTTTTTGAAAATTTTTCCAAAATGCAAAAAGGTCAAAATTTAAAATTTTTGCCCGACATCCGTTTTTTTGGCCGTTTTGCCCTAAAAATTCAGACCTTCATATCTTTTGATCCAAAGCTTGGATTTTCACGTTCTTTATATCATTGGAAAGATTATGAAATTCTCTATAGGATTCCATGGTAAATTTCTAATTTTTGTTTAGTTTGGATGGAGAAAATTAAAAATGGCTCTGGTACGTGTCTATGGCCAGAAGTGACATTTCAACAACCGGTTTGATAATGCGTAATGGGTCGCATTCTCCTCCAATTTCATCAAAAATGACAGGGTATGGGCTTGTAAGGTCCTCCATGCTGATTTAATACATTTGCAATCAATGAGAAATGGGCTCCCACGTTTTATATGTTTTCTCTCTCCTGGGCTCGACCCATGTAATGTAAAAGCCAGATTTGGCTCATTTTGGAAAATTATTAGTAGTTGTTCATCTTTTCGGCTTTTCCCTCCCTTATTTTCTTCTCTAGGGTTGAAAATGGAGTTCGAACCTCCTCCCTTTCTCTGTAATGGTGTTTTTGCCTTTTACTATTGAAATGATGTTCTGTGTAAACTTCTGGAGCAACAAAAACGTGTTTTGTGATGCATCTGTCCATCCTTGCTCATTTTTTGCTTGTTTTCTTCTTGCCTCTCTTCATTACAGGTATTTGTGCATGTTTGAATGTTCATTGCAGGTTTGGAGCTGTGTTCATGGAGTTTTGGGACATTTTCTGTGTGAAATCTATCCTTGGGCCTGTGATGCATCTGTCCATCCTTCCCATCGCTCACCTCTCTTTGTTCCATGGCAGTTTTGATAGATGTTCAACATTCTCCTTCTCTGGTGTATCACCGTTTTAGTGTAGGATTTTTTGTTTTTCCCTTTTCTCTCTCTCTGTCTCCTTGGCATGGTTAGATTAGGATTAGATTAGCTTGCCTGCACTGGAATAGCTTGTGGCAGGTAGTTTAGGAGCAGGAACCAACCTTCTCTGGAGATTCCTTTCTCATTTCTGCAAGTCCCAAACTTGGAGAAAGGTTTCAATGTTGTCACAATCACATTGGATGCTAGAGTGATCAAACTAGAAATCGATCAACATCCAGGTGCTTGTGATTTTGCACTAACACTAGCCAAAGTTGCGATCATTGTAGGCCTAAGATATCCTACCAAATCGAGTGAGGTGTGTGGATTTTGGGCCATAAAAGATATTACAAGAAGTTTATCAAAGGATATGCCAAAATTTCTGCATCATTAGAAGAGCTACTGAAAGGGAAAGGTACATTCTATTTGGGAGAACCGCAATAGTGCGCATACAAGACATTAAAAGATAAACTTATTACCATGCCTACTCTACATTTTCCTTCATGGGAAAAACCATTTCATGTACATGTTGACACCTCTAGCATGACCATTGGTGCGGTGTTAGCTCAACTTGGAGAAGGTATTGTAGATCATCCTATTTGTTTTTCTAGTAGAAAGATGACTCCTATAGAACAAAATTACACAACTACAAAGTGCGAAGCTTTTTCAATGATCTATGCGCTACATAAATTCTTCTAGTACCTACTAGCTACACCATTCATATTTTATATAGATCACATGGCGATGAAGTAATTGGTAAACAAGCATGTTCTACAATGGCATGCATATGTCGATGGATGCTCTTATTTCAGGAATTTGAATTCATAGATGTGGTAAAACAATGGAAAAGTAATTTTGGACTAGACCATCTATCAAAAATATAGTCAGGAGAAGAAGCACATGCAATTAAGGATACCATTCCAGATGCACAGTTATATAGGCTACAATGTGCACCCTCAAAATTAGAGGACATTTCTATCTTTCTACAGACAAGGATGGCACGAGAAGGAATGAAATCCTTGGAGAATAAATAAATTGCTATACCCGTAGCCCCTTTTATGTTAATCAGTGGTGACTTGTAAAAATTAGGCTAAGATGAAGTATTGCATCGTTGTGTATTAGAACATGAGCACACAAATATTATGGAAGAAGCTCATGGTGGAATTGTAGGTGGCCACTATGTAGGTGATGCCACTACACGCAAGATTTTACTCGCTGGATTATGGTGGGAGATCCTATATAAAGATTATAAGGAATTTTGTAAGGCATGTGATCATTGTCAACATCTTGGAAAACCAGTCAATGAGATGAAATGCCTTTGAGACCTATTACTAGTGTAAAACCATTTGAGAAATGGGCTATAGATTTTGTGGGTCCTATTTCACCAGTTGCACGCAAAACTAGATCACACTACATCATAACTTACATAGACTATCTAATAAGGTGGGTAGAAGTAACACCTACAAAGGACTATACAATGGCTACAACAACAAGGTTCTATGGGAAAATATTATTACAAGGTATGGATGTCCTTTAAGTTTGACCAGTGATAGGGGCACACATTTTATTAATGAGACAATCAAAATTTTTTTGGATGAATTCATGATTACATACCATAACACTATACCCTATCATCCTCATGCAAATGGAACTCATTTGGGGCTTTCAACAAAATTTTGAGCCGAAAACTAACAAAAATATCTGATTTTGGATGAAAGGATTGGGATGATAAAGTATATGTAGTACTTTGGGCATATCAGACAACATATAAAAGGTTGAACAAGGACACACCATTTCAGTTAGTGTTTGGAATAGAAGTCATTCTTCCTATGGAATTTATGTTACCTTCTTTGCATATTGCGTGCATTAGAGGTCTTGCTTAAGAGAAAGAATTAGAAGACTAGATTGAAAAATTAATCAAGTTAGATGAACAACGAGCCATATCAAGTTAGATTCAAAAAAAGATAAGGCCGGGCATAAAGCATGGCATAACAGGCACATAAAGAATAAAAATCTTGAGATAGGACAGATGGTGCTCCTTTATGATTCTCAGTTTTTGTGACATCTGAGAAAACTCAAGGTACATTGGTTGGGACCATATGTTATCACTCACATACTTGAAATCAACTCTTTCTAGTTAGAGGCACTTGATGGAATATTGTTACTCGGTTACTTCAACAAGAGTAGGTTGAAGCCCTACTATAAATAAGTCTTCTTGGTGTTTATAATAAGGTAGTGTTTCCATTTAGATTAGGTTTTCAATTCTATATTTCCTTAATGTGTTTCCTTCTTTTTCACTATGCTTTGTCAATTTAGTTGGTGTGTTTTGGGTAATAAGCACGTTTACATGCTAGAAGATAATTACTATTGGAATAATTTTTATGTGCAAAGGATAGCACATATCCTTAGTGTGGTGTAGGTTGTTGATATCTAGGTATAGAATATTGAAAATAAGTCCACATGAAAGGAAAAAACTGGTATGATGTTGTTCAAGGTTAGAGAATTGAAATAATATAAACAGAGATTGCTTCTAGATATGGGGACCATAGAAAAGATGAATGAAGAAACAAGTATAATGTAAGGAAAGTAAAGGCCTAGAAGACTACTAGTGGAAGGCACAGTGATGAGGTACCCAAGCACATGGAAGCATGCTAAAAAGAATTCTGTAGCTGAAAGGTAGGAGGGTGCACTTGAAGATTATAGCTTGGGCGTGAAGATGTACCGTGTGGAAATAATGAAAATGATCAATTAATGAGAGGATTTTTGGTAGGTGGAGGACTAATCAATGCACTAACTTTTTGAATTCTATGTAAGGACGAGATGCGAGTTCATTTTTACTATTGCAATTGAGAGAATTTGAAAAGGGTTAAGTGTGAACAAGATGAGAAATCATGTTGAGGTGCAAAGAGTGTGAAACTAGACATGAAGAGAAGGGTTGTGCGTAGGAGAAGCTTTCGTTCCCATAGGAGAAGGGATTGAGTGAAGTAGATGCATTACAAATGCGTTAGGGCACGTGATTTCCACTAGGTAACAGAGATTTCAACTAGAGTTTTGACTTTATCAATTAGAAAAGGAGGAGAATAGAGATATTTTTCAAATGGAACCAAAGAAAGCACCCGCAACAGAAGATAAAGGGAAGTAGAAGGTTTAAGTGGAAGAAGAAATTACACCCGAGAGCAATTTTTTAGAAATGCAGATCCAAAGGGCATGATTGTGGGACAAGAATGGGATTCCCATATCCACCAAGATAAAATCAATGATTACAACCATCCGACATCGATAATAAGGAGTTTGATGCATTAATGAGCGTGAAAACAAACAAACACATGGTAGAGGATATGCCAAGTATATGATGATGTAGGAGAGAAATTGTTGAAGTAGAATGGATTCTTGATGAGCTTCCATACTTTGGAAAGTATGAGCCATTATATCAATGGTTTATGAGTATATTCCATGAGGACTTCTTCTAATTTTTCTCGATGGAGGGTAAGAATCACAGCTTCCTTGATGTCGATGGTGACAGGACTAAGGGCCTTAGGGTTGGATTTGGATAATGATTTAACTGATAAATCCGCAATCCTGGAGATGAGGAAGGAGCTGGGGTATACCAAGGGTCATGTGGCATGGACATTGAAAATTTAAAGAAGTACCTAGTAGTGCGGAAGCTGCATATCTAGTGACAAATTTGAATGACCAAGGAAGGTGGTCGCAAGTAAACACAATGTGGTTGCACATCACCAAGAAGATGTCTCAAGGAGTGGTCTACAACATTACGAATCACATAGTAAAGACAATCATTGAAGAAGCACGTGAAAGGTGATAGAATATGTTTTGGTGTTGTATTAGTATCCTTAGGTTTCATGGAGATTGGGGTTCTTGATGGGCCAAAGGAAAAGATTTGGGAGTACCCCACAAAACAAGTCACCTATGGAGAGGGTTGGCAATTACTTATGTGATGGATCAATGAGTGGACCTTTCAAGTAGAGGGAAGAGATGTGGTATATGGAAAACACTGAATCGCCTTACCCACTATTGAAGGAAATTTTTGGGTATGATGCAAATTGTTATATGCCTTCACAAAAGGTATTTTCAAGCATTATTTCATTGGTTCTCGAGATGCGCCTTGCTTAACCTTCAATGTAGACAAGGTAGATTGCAACTACCACACCCTGAGGAAGAAGTATGTATATCCAAGGTGCAATAAATACATTGAAAGACTTATTTCAGATATTATAAATATGAAACTTGTAAGCTTGGTAGTTGGGGACACTGGAGTAGTGATTGTGTATGTACAACTCAAACGCAAGCTAGAGAATGCAAAATATGTGGAGAATGAGTTCACACTCCCAGGGCCACCAAAGGGTAAGCATACAATGGAAAATGATCCAACACCTAAGACCATAGAAACAGCAGTTAATGATGAAGAGGAGGAGCATGAGGATAGTGGTGGAAGATATCCTCCAAATTAGGATGAAGCTAATCATGCAACTATACCACCACAACCACAAGAAGGGGATGATGAGGACTTGTATGCGGTTCAAGGAGAGCATTGACTCAAGAGATTTTCTAGGAGAACAAAGACCAAAGGTGCTACTTTGTAAATAGTATGCATATCACCTTGAATCTCTCCATAGGGAGACAAATGAGAAGAGAAGAAATAAATTGAAGTTAAATGAGGAAGTGTAAGAGTCTAAGGGAAGTGCAAACAATTCTCTTACACCTCCGGAGAACGTAGAGGAATAAAAAGATGAAGAAGAATGAAGGATGGAGAAGAGGAAGAAAAAGGGATAGATGAGACAAAGTAATAAAGACTACTCATGACATAGTTGCCGCACGAGTTCCAAGTCTTGAAGCCCAAGTTTAGAAGTAGCTTGGATCAAAAATAACAAGTGGGGAATACATTCCACCATCCATGGGCTACACCAAGGTCATGTAAATTTGTCCACACCCTTTTCGAGCACAATGACACAAAAGGAGTTATATGGTTAGGTGTTAATGGATGAGGATAAGAAAACAATGGACATAAGGAATAAATTGTCATGGTCGATGCACACGCATATGGATGAACCATAATTTGATGTTTGTGAAGAATCATCCGTGTCAAGGAGGTTGAAAAAGATACCTCAAGACAGGAACATAACAATAAATCCTACTGTTATGTCTCGATGAACAAGTAAGTAATGCTTTGGTAAAAATCTTAACAAAAGTGGCATGACACAATATGGATAAAACTACCAAAATTAGGGAATTGAGAGAAGAGAGATCAGACCAAGGATGAGGAGATAGCGTGCTTAAAATAGGAAAATACTTGACACGAGAATAAGAACATAGTTTTTATCATCATGGCGAGGAAATTGGTGACAATATCGTGAAGGCTAGGGCACACTAGGAGCCAAAGGTGCCCAAGACATTTCCTTCATGATGCATTATCTAAGTACATTGGTAGATTTATTGCTTGAAGATGAACCTCTGCGCATGTCGCCCCAAGGATCCAAAGCATAAGAAGTAGAGTGATAAAATTATTTAGTGATGTGGAAGATTGCACCATATGAAGGATTGCTTCAGAGCTTACAAGAGGAAGTTAAGAAGGTGGATCAAGCGTTGAATATTTATGCAAAGGTCGAGGGTCATTATAAGGACCAAGACCATTTTAGAAGACAATAAGGTCCTGAAGGCCATAAAGGATGAGACATTGGGGCATGCGAAAAGTTAGCACTTGTGAATTAGAAGTGTGAGGCCCTTACAATAGCTCAGAAACCACACAAGGAGAGGTTGGATGAACTTGGGAAACTCATCACCCAAAATATGGACTTGTTGGAAGGTAAAATGATTGAAATGTATAGAATCGTGTTGGTATTACAGAATGAAAAAGGAGAGATTACAAGATATGAGTTAGAATAAATTATAGTGGATATTCTATAGAAGGAAGTGGGTATGCTCGGTGATGATAGACATTACAGGTGGAAATAAAAGAGGAATATCTAGAATTGATTATTCTAGTTGTAGAAGAAGATACGAAAAGTTGAAGGCATTCTTTCATTTATCCAAATTATTTCTATTCTTCTATTCATATTATTTGATTCATTTTGGAGATAACCATTGTCGGGGTGGAAATGAAACTAGTGTGGGGTAATTTTGATTAGCAAGACTCTAGAACTTAGTGAAGGAAATACAGAAGGTTTGCATGGGAAATTAGAGCACATTCAAATGCACGGAAGTATTGGAAAGGATCACACACGAATAATAGAAACAACTTCATGACTTAGCCATTTTCACGAGAAGGGTCTATTTTTTGAGATAGCGTGCAGAGCACTCAAACTGATTGGGACTTGCACATCACAAATTGGCTATTTTTGGAGGGTCAGCTATGAAGCGTGTTGCATGGACATAGGTTGGGAATAGATCTACGACTTCCAGTTAACTAACAATAGTCTTTTTTTAGTGCACTTGCATGTGTGACTATTTTTGTAATGGCATGTGGCTAATAATAGCATGTGACCTATTTTGGGATTAGATAAGTGTTGAAGGGAAAGTCCCCAACCTTATAAATATGTAGTAAACTATGTAGTATATATATATATATATATACATAGAGATAGAATACAGGTATAAGAACTTAGATATACTAAGATTATGCTACTAAATTTTCTATGCACATGAGCGTATACCACTGTATTATTGTAATGAAGCTTCTTGTACTTATTGTAATTAATATAATGGAGGTTATGGACTGAATCAAGGTGTTATGATACTATAGTTCAATATTGCATGCTTGATTTCATTATGGTTATATTTTAATAATGTTATTCTCTAGATCTAGATTTGAATATGTACTATTTGAAAGATATAGTAGTTGTAGGTCTGAATGATTAAAGTCTTAATCATCCTAACATCTTTAACAACAACCCTAAGGAGTGACCTAGTAATTTTGTGCACTTTGGATGAGTGCTCAGTTTAGGATAAGTGATGTGCTAGCACTCCTGGGTTTGTATTGATGAATTCCAGTGCTACATCAATGATGAAGATAAAGATGCAACTGTGAAGACTGATGGCAATTTTAGGATTTTTTTCTTTGAACAACTTTTTTACCTTATTTTAACTATTACTCTTTTTCATGAGAACTAAATACTATTTTGAATTGTTATTTTCAAACATAAATGTAATTTTATGCAATACATTAGATCTTTCTATTTATTTTAGAGAAATCCAAATGTATTATGAAGCATGTAAACTAATGTAAATGTTTGACATATTTTGTATTATTGAAAACAACTATTTAATATCATGAAATGATTATATTTCTAATATTAAATATTATAAACCTAGGTGTATGTGTCAACCATTTTAGGTTGAAAAGGTGGGTCGAGAGACATACTCGATCACCTTATATAAAAAGGACTTTAGGTCCTCATTTGATATATTCAGAAATATATCAAAGGTGTGCAAATCAAGTGATTTGGTTTTACCCTTGGTAAATAGGGTTTCAAAGGAGGAGGTGATCTTACTGATGTAAAATAAGTTCTCTGAAGTAAAAGGTTATTTTCAAAGTGGTTTTTACCCTATTGGGTTTTCCACTATAAATATTGTGTCACATGTGTTATTTATTTCTTATAAGTATTTCTTTATTTACTTATGTTATGATGTAATCTTTATTTAAATATTTATCATAACATTATGTAATATGTAAGTTGATTAAATCCGTATTTATTAGAATCCTCAAATTCTAACATGGTAATAGAGTGAGGTAAATTAAATAAATTAAGATCAAATGTTTTGTATTTTATTTATTTAATTTGTATGGGTTTTTTCAACCAACCCGAAAGGGTATTTAAAAGTATCCGGTCCCCTTTTTTTTTCCCAATTTATTTTGGCATTACATTTGTGTAATTAAACTCTCAAAAAAATTTTTAAGGTTTTTCAATTTTAAATCCCTAATTTTTTTTTGGGGGATGTAATATGATATGATTCTTAATTTCATTTACATTTTGTAAATTATATGGAATTAATGTTTGTTTGAGATTGATGTGTGCACATAGTGTGAAAGGGGCTTCAAATATTTACTTGCGTGAAAATCACATACAAAAAAAAAAAATTTATTACTATATGAAATAATTTTCATGTTTTCTATAATTTCAAATGTTTACAGGTTAAATATTTTGGAAGGTAAATTCATACCCATGTTCTTTGGTCCCCTCTAAAAGGATTTGATTTGAAAAACTATAGTTTATAGTTAATCTATAACTATATCCTATATAATTTGAAAACTATATTATTATTTTTAAATAAAAATATATATAATATAGAATAAGGTTTATATAATAATTTATATAAACATCATATTAAAATTTATATAGTTTTGAAAAAAAAATATATATATATTAAAAGCCTTAAACCATATTAAAATTACATGGGATTGAGGGAAGAGTCAATACCATATTCTAAGCCTAAGTTTAAATCATATTTAAACTTAACTTATAAATCTAGGCATATATAGTTTTTTTTTTTTAAAAAGAAACAAACCTAAGTTTGAATCATATTTTATATATATGGTTATTTTAAACCGCTTAAAATATAAATTTTATTAGATTTGGTTTATATATGTTTTAAAAAAAAAACTAAAGTGCTTACTTTTTTTAGTAAGGGGGCCCGTGTTTATTTCTTGGCCATGAAGGGATTACTTTTTAAATCTTAATACTTATTAAATAAAACCTAACATGTGTCCCTAACCATTTATATTATCCATGTAAGGGGGCGGCCCCATTCATTTAGATCTTATAGTTTATAAAAACTATATAAATAAACCTATTTAAAGGTTTTCTTTTATATAAGAGTGGGAGTGGAGAATAAAATGAGATAATATCTCAGTATAAATGTGGAACTCTCAAGTATAAATGGAGAATTAAAAAAAAAAAGGGCTAGTTTATTGGTGGCCCACGTGAAGTGTGGTAAATATTTATTAAAATATTGGTAGTTATAGCCACATAAAAGTTTTAAAGTTTTTAGCTTGCAAGAATTATATAAAATATTTTACAATATTTCCATACTTTTAAATGTGTGCGGGTAAAATTAAGAGTAAATGAAGGGAGGAGACAAGGTTCATGAAAATAGGGATTTCAATTTATTTCATTAGTCGGGTGAAATTACTTGTCCCCTCTATAAAATATGCAGGTTAATCTATACTCTCATAAATCTACTTGCACCTGGTAAAATTCTTTTAACCTGGTCTATGTCCTTTAAACCCCTTTAATAAGGGTTATGTGTTTTTTAATATAAAAACAATATACTATAGTTTATAATTTTTATGAACTATATGTTGTTTTTTATTTTCATTCTATAAATTATATACATTTTTTAAAAAAAAATGTATATATTTTTACATTATAAATTATAATAGGTTATTATAATGTGTTAAAATATAACCTCCCTAATATTATACAGAAGAAGAAATTCTAGAATTTCACATTCTAGAAATACACAAAGTTTTGGCTTCATTAAATTTGACGGTCAAATGACCGTCATGGTAGACCAAACATAAGACAATATGATGGTCATTTAGACGTCAAATTTAAGCTCGTAGGTTCTAGAAACTTTAGTGTTAAAATTGATGGTCAAATGACCGTCACGATAGACCAAAAAATAAGTCATTATGACGGTCATTTAGACGTCAAATTTAAGTTATGGCGATTTTTTTTGTCTACATTAATTTTTTTAAAAATTTGAAGTTGTTATGCATTCTTAGGGGTCTTCTTCACTTCTATATGGTCAAAATATTTTTTATATAAATCTGGGGTATAATGCAGAGCCCTTTATAATGCGGGTTATTATTTTGATCATGGGAGGTTAATTAGTATGCATTGTAATGACATAATTAGTTATGATCAAATAGTTTCTTTAGATCTATAAAATTTAGATATGATTCTATTAAAAGTGTTGTTTTTATTATCGATAAATATGTATCTAACTCTGGTACATTGTATATTATAATGGGGTGTGTTTTACAAGTTTAGGAAAACAATGACATCCAACTATTTCTATCTTGACAAAACCTAGATCCTGAATGAAACCAACTACAACATTTGGGTCAAAACAAAATTTATGGTGAGGAAACTCTAGATGATTGTTTCTAGATCTGAGGTTTCTCCCACCGGTCATCAAGCAACTGTAGATAACATGAATGCATTCTTGCAATGAATGTAAGATGCTCTTTCTGTGCAATGTGAACGATGAGTACCTTCTACACATTGGTAATATCAACATCCAAAAGAGGTATGGACACAACTAGAATCCATGCATGAAGGATACTTGGTATATCAAGGATAGTAATGAGAGTATAATAGCTGAAGGAATTCAAAGAAATGATCTATATATTTTTGATGATTTCTCTTCTGCATCTTGTTTTATATCTCAGAGTTTGAATAATTCAAAACTATGGCATGAAAGGTTAGGACATGTTAATTATCGAAGCTTATATGAAATGTATAGATATAATCTAGTGAAAGGTTTACATGTGTTGTCTTCTTCTCTTGAAGTTACTTCATTAAATGCTTCTAAATGATGGTTTTGATTCTAATTTAGTAAATGGTCATGATGATGTTTTGATGCTATAGATGTTTCTAAAACTCTTATCTTCCTAGATAAGAAATTAAATTGGGCTCAATCTATGTTAGAAAACTCAAATCCTATTAACCTTAGGAAAATGACCAGAAGCCATCATATGTACCATGCATTAATTACCTTGTATGAACCTGAGCCATGAAGTATTATAGGGTCTAGGTGGATATACAAAGTAAAATATAATGGTGATGGTAGTATTAACAAACATAAAGCTAGACTTATTGCTAGAGGTTTCACTCAAAACTTGGTATTGATTATGTTGAGACATTTCTTATAGCTAAAATGAGTACTATTAGGGCCTTATTTGTAATTTCACTCTCAATTTGGGTGGGAAATCCACCAAATGGATAAGAAAAATACTTTTTTGAATTACGATTTAAAAGAAGAACTTTACATGTTTCAACCTAAAGGATTTGAAGAAACTAGTAAAGAAAACTATGTTTGTAAGTTGAGAAATCCTTGTATGGTTTAAAACAAGCTCTTAGAGCTTGGTATGTGAAAATTGTTTCCTTCTTTAAACTATTAGGTTTTGTTAATTGTTCTTCTAACAATGATATATTCATTAAGCAATAAGGCTCACATATTATCATTATATGTATATATGTTGATGATTTTCTTATGTCTGGTGACAATTCTGATTTAATTCATAGGATTAAAGAGAAATTGAAGTAGTACTTTGAAATGAATGAGTTAGGTCTCTCACATCATGTTATTTGTATGATTGTATTTCATTCTATTGTTATTTTTCAAAACACAATATGCAACCATTGTATTGAAAAAGTTTCTTATGATTGATTGTAAACCATTTTCTACTTCAATGGAAGTTGAATAAATATTGATCATAAATCTACATATGAAAAAAGGTTGATCCTATTTTATATACGTTGTTAGTTGATAGTTTGATTTATCTAACTATAACTAGATCAAATATTTCCTATACAAAAGGAATTACTTCAAGGTTTATGCAAGAACCTTTTAGAGATCATTGAATCTTGCAAAAAGAATTTTTAGATATTTGAAAGGAACAATCAATTATGGGTTGCATTATAATAAGAATGAAAATGCTATCTTATATGGATTTTGTGATTCTAACCATATTGATGTTGTGTTATAAAATATACTTGGATATGTGTTCAAGTTTTTTGGTGTAGGAACCATTACTTGAACAAAAATACAATCAACAGTATCCATTTTTTCTACTGAGGCAGAGAAGTACAATGGAAGAAGTAAAGAAGCCATGTGGCTACAATGGCTGTTATTGGTAGAGATACACATGGAAGCTAAAGGAAGTATTTATCTTCTATGTGGTGGTCAGAGTTGTATTACTCTTGATTAAGAATCTAGTTCAACATCAGAGGACAAAGAACATTGAGATACATATACGCTTCACCCGTGAGAAGGTGCAAAGTGATGAGATAAATCTCAAGTTCATGTTGACTGAAGAGCATGTTGCTGACATCTTCACAAAGTCCCTGAGTGCTGCAAAGTTTTGTCACTTTCATGAAAATCTTGGATTGTCGAGTTTCCATTGAGGGGGAGTGTGCATGACAATGTCACCTCCTAATGGAACTTGGTTTTTGTAAAAATACCTTCGGCATTTGTAAAAGACCTTCAGGAAAAGTGTAAAAAAAGACCTTCGGGCAAGTGTAAAAAGACCTTCAGCATGTATACCTCCTCGACTTCTTTTTTAGAAAGAAGTGTAGAAAGATCTTAAAGGTGGTCTTCAATAAACTCTTTAGTGCTATTGAGTTTACTTGGTAAACATCTAATACAAGCATATTGTTAAGGAGGTCCTTGGTTGTAAAAGGCTCCTATATGCTTGGGTTCAATAACCTTTTATGAGAACCTGTGAGAACATGTAAAACTCACAAATCATACTTAGCCACTGATCATGGGATGATCTTTGGGATTCCAAATCCTTTTGTACCAAAAGGTAAATTGAGTATGATGAAGGTGTTATAATTCCTTCAACCGATATGCTAGCCTAAAACCTTTATGGTTTAAGGATTGTAAATCCTGTAGTGTACCACAGGGCAGTAAATCTATTGGCATATGTTATGTTATCCCACTTAACATTAAGGGGGAGTGTTGGAACATAATGATTAAGTGGTCTGCCAACCCTTAATGTATATGGGTCCATCACTAATATATAGGTTAATATTTAATAATATGAAATATTTATATTTCTATTATTAAATATGCTAACCTAGGTATATACTTTAGGTTAAATATTTAATATCATGAAATGATTATATTTCTAATATTAAATATTATAAACCTAGGTGTATGTGTCAACCATTTTAGGTTGAAAAGGTGGGTCGAGAGACATACCCAATCACCTTATATAAAAAGGACTTTAGGTCCTCATTTGATATATTCGGAAATATATCAAAGGTGTGCAAATCAAGTGATTTGGTTTTACCCTTGGTAAATAGGGTTTCAAAGGAGGAGGTGATCTTACTAGATGTAAAATAAGTTCTCTGAAAGTAAAAGGTTATTTTCAAAGTGGTTTTTACCCTATTGGGGTTTTCCACTATAAATATTGTGTCACCTGTGTTATTTATTTCTTGTAAGTATTTCTTTATTTACTTATGTTATGATGTAATCTTTATTTAAATATTTATTATAACATTATGTAATATGTAAGTTGATTACAAAGACATACCCAAATACCTACGTTCATCACTACATTTCATAGGACCATTCAAAAAATTAATAAAATGTGATCGCTTCTCATAGGAGGAAACTCATTCACCATGTCCGAACTCATTTAGGAAATACCTTTTTCCTATTACTTTGGAAGCGAATGATGGATCAACAACTTGAGATGGAAGTCAAATAACATCTGATTATGGAGCAGAGATGGAGTAGGAGGCCTAGAACTAGATTCACCCCTATATTTCTTCACAAATACGGGTGATGCTTAAGAAGGATGAGAAGGTATTTTATTTTATGGTTTCTTCTCCAAGATTAAGACATATTTCTCTAGTTCATTCATTCTATGAAAGAGAGTAGGCATAATACCTAGTGAAATATCTCCATCAAGTACATAATACCCTAAGGGGATTCATTCATAGTAAATTCTTCATTACAAATGAAGGGACATTTGTAATTGGTCAAACCTTGCACACTAGGCCTTCAAGAGCCAAAATTTCTTCAATGCATCAGGATTCTTTTTATGTTCCAGTATGAAGAGATGAAAATACATCATCTAGAAGGCAGAAAAAAATGGGACTTATCTTGATAAGCCTTCTAAAAAATGCAACCCAAACAACTTAATCATAAAGGCCCAGATAATTTTCAGGATCATAATTCACTAATAGCATTCTTACGAATGCCTCATCAGGGCCTGACAGATAAAAATTGAGTGCAAATCCTCAATGGATATGTCTTTCAAGATAAATACTACTTGGCATTCCCATCATATTGCAGATAAATTTACATAAATTCCTTACACTCGAAAAAAAAATGTGAGTTTGTGAAGGAAATGGTGTGCATGTATAAGAAATTTGAGGTGGAAAAGTCAAGTTTGAGTATAATAATGGTAATATAGTTTCTTAAGATCTAAATGCTATATTCACATGGGAGAAATAAGTATAAAGTGAGTTGGTATAATGCGTAAGATAACGGTTGGCTTGATATGATATGATCCATTCAAGAAAAATCCACCCGAAATACATAAAAATGAATTTGTGCTTCCCAAAAAGGATTATCAACAGTAAAATGGATTACATGTAAAATAAAATCACTTGGAGATTCTTAAAAATCATCAAAAAGGGGTTTTTATGATCTATTGAAGAGGTAAATGATTAAAACAAACATCAAATAAGTGACATGACATCCTAGTCATTCGAGGAGACTGCAAAACATGAATGACTCTTGATTCTTCCACCTAGAAACATAAATCAAAATATTTCCAACAGAATAGAGATGGATTAGACTGTGTTGTAAATAAAGAATATTATTCAAAGATTCATGATTTTGTGGGGAAAAATTAAAAAGTGAGAAAGTGATTGAGATTGTATGTATGTGATGATAGTACTCTCGCATATGGGGGGTTTAATTTTTCTAAGCTTTAGAGAAAGAAGAGAGAATTTTTTTTTTTACTTTCTCAAGAAATACCAATCTAAGATACATTAGATTTTAGTCATCCATTCCCAAACCTTATTGTCAAGATTTTTGTACTATACAAATATTGGTAGACATTGAGTTCATAGGTGGTGTGTTCTTTTGCCTAAGTTTTTGTGTTTCATGAAATAATTTGTGTGTATTCTCATGAGCAATATTAATTTGTTTTAAGATTTATTACTTTGAATCAATTCTCTACATTCCCTTTCCAAATTTATGTTGATTAATTTCTTCAAATTACACAAAGTTTTAGTTTAAATATAAACAATTTGGCAAATCGCAATCGCATTATTAATGGATCTTTCCTTCATGTTGTGGTAAATGGTTTTAAATTAAATTTGTGTCTATCTAATTTACAATCTTTGTAAGTTCCTAAGGATTTACGAGATGTATTTGATCAGGAATTATTAGTATTTCATTAATAATTTATCATGATATTTTGTGTTTAAATTTTTGAATTTTGTGTGAAATCTTGTGTTATTGGGCTTCCATGAATACAAAACTTCTAGTTGAAGGAATGTTTTGGATTGTGTGGTTTGTATTTTGCATCAATAACATGTATATACAACATTTTCAAGGTTCCTTTAAGTATTTGGTATAATAAAATTTATCCCGATTAACTTAGCAATAATACATCAAAATCACAACAAATATCCATCGATCCACCTGAACTACCCATGTTTTCACTTTTGTGCATAAATACTATGAAAATATGTTAAAATTTTCCACCATTTGTCCAAAGTATGCAACAGAAAGTTGGAATTTAAAAATTTGTTTATTAACTCCGAGCCATTTTAGAAGATATCTACATTTTCTAGTGTGAAAAATCATGAGAGTTAGATAATGTCTGCATTGACCATATCTTCTTGAGGTTTCCTTTTCATATCCCTAAGAAAGAGAGTCCAAATATTGTTTTTCTATTCATTTATTTCATAAATATAGGTTACAAAATGGGTCCTCTCACCCCGGTTTTAGAAATAACCTAAAGTAAAGCAGGGGTATGTCATACCTTTAGTGAGGAGTGCTATCCAATATTTCCCGAGTCTAAGTGAAAACCATATTGCCAAGTCTATCCTCGACTAAAAATGAATCAAATATTAGTATATCTTTCTCTATGCATCTTTCTTATCTCGTTGATGTTTCTTGGCTTATAAGGAGGGATCAATATTGGTTCCAAAACTGAAAATATTTTACGAGAATCGAATTAGAAGTGAGGCACCACGAAGTAGTTGCACTCCAATAGAATCGTGAAAGCTCTAGCGATAGCAAGGAAAAAAATGATCAGTAATGGAAGAACTTGCTCAATAGAAACAAAGCTTGCATAGAGGAAAGATAGCAGAGTGTCTTGGCATGCTCATAAATGAATAGAAAAGGGGTACATATAGGGTGTTGAGTAACCCTAGTGCATGACACATATGAAACCCTAAACCTAACCCTAAACCTAACCCATGTGAGATGACCCTCCAACATGAGAGGAGGACACATAGGATAACTCACACTAACACCCCCCTTCATTAAAGTTGGGGTAGCAGCTGTGATGATGAGTCAGACGGAAGAGGAAGACACTCCTAAACAACTAAGAAAGATGTGTCAATGGGGCTCGGCAACTAAAGGCCTGATAAGGTGCCCATATACAAACACAATCTTCCTAGAAGAAGAAGAAGAAGAAAAGAAGGACTACATATCCCTAAGAAGATGGGTAGTTGCAAAAGACCTCACCCCAAGAAGAGACCGTAAGTGAAGAAACTTCATCTCAGTGAAGGGCTTGGTGAATAAATATGCAATCTGATTAGCTATCTGAATTTACTGAATGTCAATGATAACATCATGAATAAGCTCATGTATGAAGTGCATATGGATCTCAATGTTCTTCCTTTGCTTGATGCTTGAACTAGATTTCTGAAAATAGAGATTGTGCTCGTGTTATCACAATAGATAATGTAGGCCAAAAAAGTGGATGAAAAACTCGTCGAATACCTTGTAGCCAAATAGCTTTTGTGGCAGTGTTCACTGCACCTCTGTATTCTTCCTCTATAAATGATATCGTAATTACATTATGCTTCTTGCTAGACCAACTAATAGGACCTGAACCAAGAGAGAAATTGTAGCCGTAAGTAGATTTTCGATCATCTAAGTCACCGACCCAATCAGAATCGTGAACTCAATCAATTCAATATCAACCCTCCATGATAGTGTATACCATCAGCATAAGTGCCATGAACATAATGAAGGATCCATTTAATTTCTTATCAATGCAGCTCATGTGGCTCCTGTATGAATCTAGACATGATCCCAATAGCATATGATAAATCCGGTTGAGTGTGAGTCAAGTAGATCAAGCTCCCACCTAACTCGCATCGGTAAAGAGTACCATCAACCAAGGGAGTAGAGAAATTTGAAACCAACTTAACCCCGGAAAGAAAAGGAGTAGGAGAAGACTTGCAATCGACATCCGAAACAAAGCTAGCAAATCAAGAGCATACTTAGGTTGTGGAATCAAGATTCCCGAGTCGATTGTGAAATCTAGATCCCAAGGAAGTAATGAAACACAGACCTAAGTCACCATGGAAAACTTTTTGGCTAAGGCAATCTTCACAGAATCAATAATAGAGAAAGAGTTTCCTGTGATCAACAAGTCATCAACATATAGAACAAGAATGAGTATGGATTCATCTTGGCATAGAATATAAACATTTGGATCAGAGTGACACCTAGTAAACCTTGATGTAAGTAAGAAGGAGTCCATCTTGGCATACCAAGCCCGAGGGGCTTGTTTAAGGTCATAAAGAGACTTCTTTAACTTACAAATGAGGGAGGAATCTTAGACATAACCCGGAGGTTATTCCATATAGATCTCTTCCTCTAGGTCACCATGAAGGAAGGCACTCTTAACGTCCATTTGATGGACTTTCCATCTATTTGCTATGACAATGGCTAGGGTCAATTGAATAGAAGTCATCTTTGCAATTGGAGCAAAGGTTTCTATATAATCAACCCCAACTATTTGGGAGAAACCCTTAGCTACTAATCACGCTTTAAACTTTTTGATGTCTCCATCTACTCCATACTTTGTTTGGAACACCCACTTACACCAAATGATTTTTCTTCCTTTCAGAAGAGTGGTGAGGTCTCAAGTATCATTCTTCATGAGAGAGGAATACTCCTCATCCATGGTAGAATCCCACTCATGAATACCAAAATCCTCCCAAAAAGACTGTGGATCAGAAGCATAGGAAAAAAAAGAGTGGGGTCCAATGAAATATGAGCGAGTACATCTCATATCTGAAGTATCTCCAACTAAATCTGCAACACTTTGCAAAGTTTTCCTGGCCCAAAGAGGACCAAGAGGATCAGGCTTAGAGTCAGAAGATTCTTCACTTGAGTGAGAAGGGACATAGTCCTCATCATCACTATTGTCAAAATCAGAAGACTCAAAGGTTTGATGGTCGGGAGGATCTCGGAAGAGGAGCATGCTCACCAGTATCATCATCTGATGAATCAGAATTTGAATCAGTGAGATGAAGAACCTCAATAGGTGGAGAAGTATAAGTCGAAGAAGACTCATCGAACTTAACTCTTCTCTCAATATATAGCTCATGAGAAATAGAATTCATCAATTGATATCCCTTCACATCATTAGGATACCCTATAAAGATACAAGATTTGGATTGTGGTTCCAAGGCCTTACGTTTCTTCTTTGGAATCTGAAACATAGCCTTGAATTCAAGACTTGAAAGTGCTCAACATCAAGCTTACATCCAAACCAGGCTTTAAAGGGTGTCATCCCTCTTACTACCTTGTGTGGAACATGGTTCTGAATGTAATTTGCATAATTCACTGCTTTCGGCCCAATACTGCGGAGGAAGAGACTTTGAGTGAATCATACAAGTGGCCATCTCCTTAAGAGTATGGTTATTTCTTTCTATGACTCCATTCTGCGAAGGGCTATAAACAACTATATGTTGCAAAGAGATCCCTTCAGAAGTATAGAAATCCATGAACCTATTGTTTACATATTCACCTCCATTGTCGGTTTGAAGAACCTTGATAGACCATTCCACCTGTTTCTCAGCAAGAGCCTTAAAGTCCTGAAAATGTTCAAAGACTTCAGACTTAAGCTTAAGAAAATATACCCAAGTATATCACGAATAGTCATTAATGAAGGTTAGCACATAAAGAGCTCTAGTAAAAAAGGAGAAGGAAATGGACTAGAAACATCGTTGTGAACAAGATCCAAGGGATGAGTGGCTCTTCAGATTTTCTTTGTCAAAGATATTTTCGGATGGTTTCAAAGGGTACAACCTCATAAAGACCCTTAGAAAACTTGACGCGAGGTAACCCATTGACCATTTCTTTTGACTCAATTATTCAAGGTAGTGATAATGTCCAAAATGCTCATGCCATAGCTTACTAACCTCATTTGCATGAGTGAGCAAGGCAGTGGGCATAGAATCAGAAGTAAAGTGGGAGAAGGTGTATAACCGTGAACGGTGATCTTCCTTTCCCTCAGCCACTGTAGTGTCATTGTTAAGCTCACGAATAATCACTAAGTTAGGACCAAATTCCACTCACATTCCTTCACCAAGATGATTAATTTGGTAAAATGATAGGAGATTGGTAGAGAGATTAGGAACACTCAACACTTGGTTAAATGTTCCCCATCCATCTCTACCGATCCACTACCGGAAACCGACACTATCATGTCATTACCCATCGTGATTTGGGACATTCCATAAGGTTCGATGTTGGAAAACTCAACATGTGAAGAACCCATGTGGTGCGAGGCACCGAAATCTATAATCCATGTTGATGAAGGAGCAACTTTGGCTATAAGGGCCTTTCCTTTCTTCTTATCATTTTTAGTACCTTTTGCAGTAGAAGACTCAACCTTCGAGCAATTTGTTTTATGGATTCAGGAACACTTATTTTATTTTTCTCAAGTAAATGAGATAAGTGATCAATCTATTTCTTAAAATAGTGTTGCTTGTCGTGACCAGTCTTCTTGCAATAGGAACACAAATACTTTCTTTTCTGTGCTCTAGGCTCAAAAGTCGAAGTGTTTGTGTCATTTTTAGGTTTGATCTTGGTTTCTTTCTTAGGTTGATCCTTATTTTCTTTCTTCTTTTCAGTCTTATTTCTATTGCTAGTACTTGCTACAAGGGCATGTGACTTGGAGTTGAGAGACCCCATTTGAATGAGTTTGTCCTGTTCTTGAATGAGTTGGGGCGAAAAACAAGCTTAAAGGAGGGCATTGTCCAAGTATCATCCAAAGTATATTTTGTAGCGTAGAAAGTTGACATGAAGACAAAATATTCAGGACATAGCTTAGAGAGAATCGACAAGATCAGTTGAGAATATTTCTTTTCTACTTGAAATCCTTTTAACAATAATCTAATGTGGACAAATTTTGAGAAAAAGGCTTGTAGGTTTTCAAAGTCACTAGGATTTAACCCTAGTAGTTCATTTTCCAACTCATGTGCTCTCATGTCATCTAGTTGTCCAAACATCGCATCCAGCGTTTTCCATGTAGATGTAGGTGTTTCAGACGCCTCAATGTGGAAGAGCAAGTGAGGAGAAATGGACATGTAAAGAAGACCTAAAGCTTCATCACTACGGTTTAACCACTTAGATTTTTCAGGTTTGTCATATGGTTCAGTCTCAGTTCCCATGGTGATGCGGAATAACCTTGTACCCCTTAGTTTCATTATTATTTTTGACCTCCATTCAAAAAATTTGAACGACATAAGGAAAGGAATTGAAAGTACATCCATAGTGAGAGAGAGAGAGAAAGAAATGTAGAAAAGAAACACAACCACCCAAGACAATAACAACCCCCTTCTTTTGAAACTTTATAGTTTAGTGCATTGATTACAATCGGGTTTGTGCATGTGGTTTGAAACACTTGGTAACTCGTTTTGCAATTAGCATAATAACGTGCAAGAGAGGAGACCACAAAATTGTTTCGTGGAGTGCAACAAAAAAGGACACCGTAAACAAGCACAAGCAAAAATAGAAAGGAGGCAAAATCTAACCCTTGTGGTGAGAAAAAGCATCTCACATCACAAGAAAGAATCCCTTTGTCATAAAACTATGACGAGATGCACTCACAAATCCATGAAAAAAAGAATAGAACAAAGCTCAAAAAATTGAGATGACTTAAGCAATACAAAGACACCCCCTAGAATGCGGCACTTTATAAAATTAGTGCATTTACAAAGATAATGATTGCATCATCTAGAATGCAAAAAAACATGCAACTTTGACTAAAAAAGTGCTCAAAACCGAGCAATAAGTCAAAAGTTATAGCAAAAACTAATTCCTACAATTGATGAGAAAAAACCAATAAGCCTGCAAACGGATTTAAAAAGTGCCCTAAACGCATGCAAAGGGTGTCGTATGTATGCTCGTTGGAAACGACACAGAATTTGAGATAGGGTTTGTTTGTATTGCGAGGGGGGATTAGCCACCTGCCAATCCTGGACCTCACCCTTCATCTTCGGCACTCGACGGAAGGTTAAAATACACAAAGCCAATAGACCAAATTTTATAATGCCAAAGAAATATATTGTTTAAATAATGTGAATGAAATAAAATTAGATCTAATTTAATTAAATCTAATTTGATCTAATCTAATGAAGATTTTTAGATGAAGATTTTTAAACAAATAAAGATCTAATCTAATCTAAGGGATCTCTCTGCATTTTTAGAAAGTATTTTTTAAATAAAGAAGGATTTGTTGATTTTGTGTTTTAAAAGGAAAGATTTTAAACAAAAACCAAGAAAACACAATTGTATGTATGTTTTAAAAAAGTCGAGGATTTTTAGAGAGTTTAAAGAAGGAAAGAAATTAAAAAAACTTACCAAAAACTATAGGCCACAAGCGCATAAGAGTTTACAGCCTTGTGTTACCTTTCTCTCACCAAAAATGTAGAAGGAAATACCAGGCCACACTAGGTATAAAAAAATGTAGAGAGAGGGTTTTCAACCATTTTTAGATGCGTGGGCGCCGTGGGAGGAGACTACAGGTGCACAAAGTCTACAAAAGCAAAAAACGTGGTGGGTAATAGAAAACACCCTGTAATAAAAAAAATGTGGTCATTGGTAAAGAATGCATGAACAGTCCAAAAAAATGCTTGGAATGAAGAAAAAATGCTGGCAGGCCACGCCCAATTAAAAAAAAGACGTATTGTATTGTATTTTGAGCAGTTTGAGTAGTTTGAACAATCCAAAATGGTCAGAGGGACAACAGTTCATTGATGAGCAACCACGACTGAAGAACTCAAAGATCCTGCAACCACAGACAACATGCATAGACAAATATCCTACAAAAACCAGAGATCTTAAAAAAATTTCACTTCCATTTTAATAAATGAAAGGAATCTCTATTTTGGATTTTGATACATCCAACTAAAAAAATAGTTAAAAACCTAATTTCTCAAGGTATTTTGAAAAAATCTGCACATGCACATGAAAAAAAACATAAAAAACTTTTCAAGAAATCTTGTTAGAGATATTAGAAAGATAATTTCAGAAAATACTGATAAAAAGACTTGCATGTAGAGTAAAATAACGAAACCAAGTAAGAGTAATAAGCAACAAAAACAAATCGAATGCACGTTTACTCCGATCTCACCGGTACCATGAAAAGAGTTTGCAAGAATCGAATAAAAACAAGGCACCACAAAGTAGTTTCACTCCAACGGAATCGTGAAAGCTCCAGGATGATTGCAAGGAAAAAAATAATCAGATAATGGAAGAACTTGCTCAATAGAAACAAAGCTTGCATAGAGGAAATACAACAGAGTGTCTTGGCATGCTCATAAATGAATAGAAAAGGGGTACATATAGGGTGCTGAGTAACCCTAGTGCATGACACATATGAAACCCTAAACCTAACCCATGTGAGATGACCCTCCAACATGAGAGGAGGACACATAGGATAACTCACACTAACAAACACCCTCATGGCATCGTTACTTAGGGATTATGTGTGAAAATACTAAGAAACATCAATCTCTTGTAATGTAATGAATATGTTTAGCTGTAAATACATGATCTAGACATCATCCTTCATTGAGATTTACAAAAAAAGGCTTAATCAGAAGTTATTTGCTTAATATTTTCTTAGTTTAAGTAATATTTCCATTAAATTTTCTTGGTTAGGGGTAAATATTGACAAAGGATGCTAATATTTTTCAAGCTTTTTTAAAATTGATCATCAAGGTTCAGATTGACAAGTCATTTATAGTGATTTACACATCTAAGGTACAATACATTAGCGATGGCTCCACATTGTTTAGACTTTATGGTAAATTCCAAAGTTGCCTCAAGCTTCAATAAATTGAAATTTTTCATCAAAATATATAAATATGGAACAAAGAAGGTCCTTCTTAAAGACAAATTCTACTAGAAACATATTTCCAGAGCTAGGAAGGACAAATCAAACTAAGAAACAATTATAGAGAGCATTGGGAGATCAAAAGTTAGAAGATAAAGTAGTGCCTATGGTTGAAAGTGATCATCCTTTGATAGAGGATTATTCTAGCTCCTCAGAAAATTATGGATCAAGAAGTTCCTGCATGAATTTATATACTCCAAATTGTGAGGGGCTTTCATTTTCAAATGATAAGGGTCTTCCTCATCTCCCCTATTTTTCACTTAGAAGGAATAGATTTTTAATTGAAACTCGAATCATTAAAGGACTAGTACTTTGAGGATCATACACCATTACCTCACAGACCTCTTGTCCCATACTATTTTAACACTCATGTTGGGAGACCTCATTAGAATAATAAGTCTCGTCCTCCACCTAGAGCTCAATTAGTTGTAAATGTTTTTAGGCCCATAAATATTCACGCTATGGTGGGTTATCCTAATGGAGTTCCACAAGAAGTGAGTAATAGATTGCCTAAATTCAAGTGAAATAATGTTATTACTAGTGACCAACACCTTAGACTTTTGGTCAATATCATGGAGGATTTTAGATTTAAAATGAATATGTGTATGTCAAATTGTTCATTCACACCTTAGAATATAATTCCCGTGATTGGTATAAAGCCTTACCAAATAATTCCATTGATTCATGGGATGAGATGAAAAATTCTTTTAGATTACAATATGGGGACAAGATTGATCCTAGGTTTTTGATCTCATAATTTTAAAATATCAAGAAGAACCCCAAGGAACTAGTCTAAGACATTACCACAAGATTTAACAAAATGTTGACTATATTGCCAATGAAATTGAGGCTAAGTGATAAGTCCTTCCTAATAAAGTATGTTGATGCCTTTGATAAGAAAACATCATGCTATTTGAGGAATAAGAACCTAGGAATTTGAGGCAAGCTTTCTCCATGAAAGTACATATAGAAAATAATATCAAGGAAACAAGAAATCCTCTTAAAAGAGAGGGAGTTAAGTTATTTAATCGTTAAAAGCCTTATCCAAGAAAGGGAGTTGATCTTGAGGAAGTTGTTAAAACTCTAGCAAGAGCAATAAAATAAATATCTTATAAACTTACTAGAGAAGTGAAAGGGATAGGAAAAATTTCTTTGGGCCAACACCAAACTCAAGGTAAAAATAGAATTGGAAATCATCCTAGGGATGATCATAGATCATCACTTAAGAGAGGTACAGTATCATGGGATCAGAAATAAACAACAACCAAGAGAAAACAAATTAGTTTGTGATCTTTTAACTACTGGAGTTTCTATGATAGAATAAAATCATGTTATTGAGTGGTGTGATAAATGTTTCTTACCACATTCTTGATGTTCTATTAATGAATAAAGTGAAGAGTTTGGTGATGATAATACTTTTGGTGATGTGTGCATGATGGAATGCCATGGAAGTCCACAAGAAGGAGACACTTCTACTGAATTACTGAGTGTCGGGACTATGGAAAGTGTATGGAATTACATAAATTGGGCATCTCATCTTCCTTCTACTAGTGATCTTAAATTTTATATGCTCCAAGATTTTGACTTCCCCAATCATGATTTTGAGTACTTAAGGAAATTGATGATTAAGAAATATTATGATGAAATCCCTTCTCTGGAGGATAGATAGTTTTTAATGAATGCAAAGGTTGCCCAAGAGAAATAATATAATCTTTGAAAGATGACTCTGTTAAAATGGGAGGGCCATAGTCCAAACCAAAAATCCCCTCATTAATATCGTAAAGGATCCCCCTAAGAAATATGTGCTAACCAAAAGTCTAGTTAATGCCAATATACCCAGAACCCTACCCAAGCCATGAAGAACCTCACACCACAAGGAAATACAATTACCCTACCTCTCCATACAACCTTAACCAAGTATAACCCCTTCAACATGGCTCAAATTTTGAGTGAGATCAAGGTCAATGTACCCATCATTGAGTTTCTTAGGATCCCTGAGCATAGAATAAGAGCATTTGAGAACTTGGGATTTAAGGAGGAGGTAGTGGCCCTGGGAAGGGATGTTAACAATCTTGATATTCCTCTTTTTATTGAAGAATTTGATGTGCCACATACATTGGAAAATTTAGGGTAATCCCCTTAAGTATATCTAGGAACCTCCCTTGTTGAGTCCCAACTTGATGTTGATACCTTATATGCCAATTTTATTATTAATGACAGGTTTGTTCATAATTGCATGTTTGATTTAGGAGCTTCATGTAATGTGATGCCCCTTGAATTTATGAATGAGTTGGATATAAAAGTAGAAACACCCTTTAGAAAGTGCACTTCCATGGACTCAAGAGAAGTACCAGTCATTGGGTATGTGAAGGGTTTAGTAGTGCAATTAGCATCTTATCCTAGTAAGTATTTAACCATGAATGTAGTCATTGTGGACTTCCTGCTAAATGGGGTATGTTGTTTTCAAGGAAGTGGGCTATGAATTTTTGTGAAAGTGTGTAGATGGATAAGTCATATACCACCATACTAGTAGAAGAGAATATTGTGAATTTGTATGGGAAAAGAATATTTTACATCTAATTGAATATCCTAATAATTCTTCTTATGAAGTTCTATACACATATGTGGATATTAGTAATTTTGTTGGGTATGCTGAATTTGAGGAGTATGATATTAATCAAAATGAATGTCGTCAACACATTGGTGCCCCTTGGACCTTAATGTTAATGGATATTTCTCCAATATGGGAAATGGGGTTAGGGTTTTGATTGTATCTCCAGGCCATGAGGTTTTTAATTTTTCCTTTAAATTGAAATTTGAATGCACAAATAATATTGCAAAGTATGAGGCATTACTTTTGGGCTTGAGGATTTCTTAGAGATATGGTATAAAAGACATAGTTGTTAAAGGAGACTCTGAGTTGGTAGTCAAACAAGTTAGAAAATTGTATGCTAAAAAAATAAAAGGATGAAACAATATAAGCATGTAGTATGGGATTTTATTGAGATGTTTAACTCCTTTAACATTTTGTATCATGACAAAACTCAAAATGTTGCAGTGATAGGTTGGCATTTCTTGGATCTAGGTTTGAAAACTACATTGTTTCTCCTTATTATGATTATGATATTGAAGTATTGTCAAGACCATCTATTCCTGATAATGTGAAACATTGGAAAGTATTTGATGATGATGCCCAGGTTAAGAGTTTTTTACAAAATGAAGGAGAATTTACCAATCAGTGCATGGATTGGGAACCAATGGTTTATGTTTGTGATGGTAATGAAACCCTGTTTGGAAAGGATATCATTCAGTTAAAAACCAATACCATTCCTAGAGGGTTGGTTACTTTAGAATAAAATTTTGATAATGCTTGACAGGTGGTTCATGATACATCTCTACTTCAAGGTATGTTGAGGAATTCAATTTGGTAACTAAAGAAAAGCCAAGGAAATTTTGGGTAAGAAGTAATTTGAGTAAGGAAGAAAATTAGTCCTATCTTGAATTGTTAAAAAATATCCAAAGAGCTAGGAAGATTTATTTCAACATGAAATACCTTTGGAACCTAATGCAAAACCATTTAGGAAAAAAATAGGCCTATCAATCCAATACTCTTCATTAAGATGCAAGAAGAGTTAAAAATATAAGGGATGGAGGGATAATACAACCTACAAGATATTCTTCATGGGTGGAAAATCTAGTGCCAGTAAGAAAGAAAAATGGAGAAATAAGGATATGTGTGGATTTCAAAATTTTTAACAAGGCCTCAATCAAAGATAAATATCCATTGCCTAATATGGATAGCATGCTACAAATAGTCACTAGATCTTATTTTCTTTCTACGTTAGATGTATTCTCATGATACAACCAAGTAGTTGTGAAGCAATAAAAAATAATTAAAACTACTTTTACCACTCCTTTGGGTACTTATGTCTATGTAAGAATGTCATTTGGTCTGATGAATTATGGGTATACATTCCAAAGAGCCATGGATGTTGCATTCTTAGGATACATCAATGATTTAATTGCAACTTATCAATATGATGTGAAAGTGCTATCTAGAAAGAGAATTTACCACTTAATCCATGTGGAGAGGAGGTTGATAAGATGTAAAAATTATGACATCTCACCGAATCCTAAAAAGTTCTATTTTGGAGTTCAAAAGGCAAATTTGTTGGGCAAAATTATGTCAAAACAAGGGGTTATGGTTGATCTTGCGAGAGTGGAAGCAATTGGTAAGGTTCTTCTCCCTAAAAATAAGAAAGGAATTCATTTGTTATTTTGTCAAATAAATTTCATCAGATATTCATTTCTAATTTTGCTGAAATGACTATTCCTATTTCAAACAAGCTAAAAAAGGACCAGATTATCAATTGGGAAGAAGAATATCTCCGTGCCCTTCCTGAGTAAAATAAGCATTAAAGAGTGCCCCACTATTGGAAGCCCTTGATTATAAAAAGGCCTTTCAGATTTTTTTCTTTTGCATCTATGTTATTGTAAAAGGATGAAGAGGGAAATGAAAGTCCTATTGCATTTTTCAATAAACCCTTGTAGTGTGCTGATTTAAAATATACCATCATGGAAAATCATGATTTTTCTTTGGTAAGAGCTACTAAAATTTTTAGGCATGATATCTTGAGTTGTAAGATTGTCAAAGCTATCTTAGTAGAGATAGAATTTTCTAGCAAGATATGTTGTTGGGTGAAAAGGATACAAGAGTATGACATGGATATACAAACCACCAAGTTGGTTAGAGGTCTAGGCCTTGCAAGGTTGATGGCAGAGAGTAACCTACAGGTAATGAAAATTAATGAGATTGAGGAAGGAACTATGGATGTCCTAGAAAAATTAATCAATTCCACATGGTATAAGGACATAATATTTTACCTTAAGAATTTGGAGTTTCCTGGCCATTTGGACAAAAATAAAAGAAGAACACTCAAATTAGCCTCCCAAAAATACATCATAACTGATTATGGGTTGGCTTGGAATAATCCTGAGGGGATCCTTTTGAGATGTATCATAGAGGAAGAATCTCCCAAACTTATTACAGAATTCCATGGGGGTGAGTGGGGGCCACTTTTTTGGAAGAGTGACTACTCATAAGATCTTGAGGGAAGGTTACTTGGTGGCCCACACTTTTCAAATATGCAACCTTATTGGTCAGAAGTGTGAAATTTATCAAAGGTTTTCAGGAAGGATGAAAGCTTTAGGTGCTCTACCCTTATAACCAGTATCAATAGAAGCTCCTTTCAAATAATGGGGCATGGACTTTATTGGAGATATTTCAGATCCCTCAAGTGCAGGGCACAAATGGATACTAATAACCACAAATTATTTCACCAAGTGGGTTGAAGCCATCCCCACCAATAATTTAACTCACCAAATATGCTGGATTTTATCTAGAATCATATAATCTATAGGTTTGGAGTTCCTGTAAAAATAGTTTTTGATAATGCCATGAGTTTTAGGGCCAAGTCATTAGTGACTATGTGCGAAGAATATGGAATTAATCTAATATATGCATCCACAAGGGAATTTTCAAGATGAATAAATAAATAAGAATCTACTGAAGATAATTAGGAGGACATTAGAGATTAATAAAAGAAAGTGGGGTGAGCAGTTGAAGTTTACTTTGTGGGAAGATAGAATTACTGCTAAAAGAGCTACTGGGAAAATTCCTTTTGAATTAGTTTATGGAGTTCAAGCTCTTTTACCCCTACATATGCAATTTTCTTCTTATCATTTCATATAACAACTTAAAGATGAAGAGGTGAACCCCTATGAAGCAAGGATTAATCAGATAATGGAGTTAGATGAAGAAATAAGGGAGTCTCACCAAAGACACCTTAAGTTTAAAGAGAAACTCAAGAAATTATTTGATAAGAAGGTGACTCCTAGAATTTTCAATGTTGGAGACACTGTTTTACTATGGGAAATAAGACATGAGGATAAAGGAAAACATGGAAAATTTGATGTCTTGTGGATGGGTTCCTATTCCATTGACATAAGAATTGGTTGGCACACCTTTTAAATGAAATACTTGGATGGATATTTGCTAGAGTTTCCTATTAATGGAAGACATCTTAAGCACTTCCTAGATAGATCACAATCAAGTTGTGAATTTTTTTATAGTTTATAGTCTTTTTATTGGTTTTTCTAATTTTTGTTTCCCTTTTGTTCCTTAGTCTACAAAGTGACCGAAATTGCCCTAGTGTTTCAATATGTTTATATGAGGTACATTGGTTTGGTTTGACCTTATGCATGTTTCAAATGAATCAGAACGTAATGGATGTAGGCACTTAGTGTTTTGTTTGTTTGGTTCATATGGTTCTTATGGCACCCACAAGGGGTGCCTGTCCCTAAGTTGGAGCCAATGTTGGTTCTTGATTTAACCTCACACCTTTTTCCTTAAATTTACCTTCAATTTTTTTTTGTCTAATTTCCTGAGTTAAGAAATATATATGTCGAAGAGAAAATCCCCATTAAAAAAACATGTTATATCATGTTGTTATACTATGAAAATCTAATTTTCTAGTCAAGGATTGTGAAAATGTGTCGTAAATGAAAAAAACCGTGAAATATAATGAAACATCCATGTAAAACTCTTTTTAATCCCCTTCGAATGTTATCCCTATTGTTCCCAGTGTAGATTACAAAGTGCAAGAAATTTTCCAAATCCTGATGATATGTGGCGTAACATCATTTGTTGTGTTATGGTGTATTTTCTTTGCAAACAAGCATTGTCATTTCATATTAAAAATACAATTAGCAAGTTCATCCCGAAGTCCAAGAATATTCTTTTAAATATTTGATTCAATGATATAAAAGGAAAGGTTGACCCCATTATCGAAAGATGTGATGTGTTTTAAAATAATTGGAGTGGGAAAATGGACTAGTGGTGCATTTTTGCACCAAAGGCATACTACAATGCAAAATGTAAATATGCCCCTAAATCCCGACAGGGGACACATGTCCATTCCATAGGAAAAGTCGAGAAAAGGGGCTTCGGGTCAACATGGTAAACTTGTATCTAGTTGGGAGAATGAGAAAATGTGCAAAAGAGTCCCACAATTCTGTTACCCCTAAGATTTAAACATGTGTTATGATCTCAATAACATTCAAGAGCATGTATTTGGGTCAAACATTTTATATTGTATACATTCAAAAGATAGTACAAAAGAGGGAAAAGACTCCACGAGCCCACAAGGCATCAAATTGACCCACATGGATGGTCCACATTCAAATGAAAAAGAAAGGTGGATGGTGGGGATTTAACTCATTTAATAATGCCGCCATTAATGTGATTTTTATATGAATCAAAGTAAAATTAATTGAAACATTAAAAAAAATCAAGTTTATTCTATTACACACAAAGATCTCGGTGCCCTAACTGTGATAATTTTTGAAAGAGAAAGAGGAAAAATCAACTAGAAGTGACTCGAAGGAATGGGAGAAAAAGAGAAATTCACAGAGCTTTTGGATAAATGGGTAAGTGTTGCTTCGCCATACTTAATTCAAATTGGGATAAAATGGAAGATAAACTATATAAGATGAAGTATCTAGCATCAAGTTGTCATGTAAATTTCAGTATTACTAGTGATCTATATAAGGTCATGGACACGAAGTTGTTAAATGCTGATTTGGAGGATTTCCGAAGAATACCGAGTGACCCAAATAAAATTAAATAGATGAAAAATATATATGCTAGTGACATTTCCCAAACAACTACTTTTCCACCTTCCATACATGTTCTTGATCTTGTATGGTTGTGTGCGATAATTACAACCTTGAATCGAAGGAGGTATTCGATGGAGGTGGAGAAAGTGTGATAAACTTAACAACACAATCCTATAAAGTAATTCTAGCGTTGTCAAATTTAAATCAACCGATAATTTCTACAATTAAATTTTCACAAAACGACTATGTGGTAAGGCATTTTGAGCATGTTAAAATGTTGAATTCTCAATGGCTAAAAGATAAAACAACATCCATCAAAAGGATTCTAAAAAATATTAACCAAGGCTATATTTTTCAAGGAGGTGAAAGACTTGATCTTGTTATTAAACAGAATGGTAGGGTCAGAAGGAATAACGGACTTTCAAGAATGGATGTGTCCATTTATAATGGTTATTTTGGAAGAGCAAGGAAAAATTTGTTGGGAAAGTTTCATATCAGCATCTATTCAAGCTCAATTTTTAGCAATGACTGTAAAAAGTAGAATAGATAATCTAGTTGATATTACTTTCTATATGATGTCCTACTTTATCTATAATGTTGCTTGCTTCAAATCATTTCTAGGACTCCCATTACAAGCAAGTTTTGATGATCATAGGGTATATGATGTATACCCACAATTGAGGCTAGATAATTGGAAAGGAAATGTAAGGTTGGTGAATGATGCATTTATTTCCCCTATGACATGCCTTTTTAAGATAGAATGAGAACAATATCGACTTTTTTATTGTTGGGGAAACAATTTAAGAATTTGGATGCATTTTTATACAATATAGGTTATTTACATATTTTAGGATGAGTGGATTTGAGGGACAACCCTATAAAGTACCAAGGTATGTAAATTAAAATTGGGCCTTGATGGAATTTTCAAGAAAACTTACACCTCTGCATAAAATAATTACAAAAAATCATAAGACAAATATCAAGTTCCCTCTACAAATTGGCAGGTTTTCATGCTAAAGTATAATAAAGGCCAAATTGATGGAGGAAGAAATGGAGAGATTCCAAATGGATATGTTCACACCAAGACCAAATTATGATATTAGATGGGTTATTAGTAATGGTGAACATGAATCTCATTTTGAATATTATTGGATGAATTTTCTAGATGAAGAGGAGGTCAGATTGAGAGACTTCTCTAGGATGACATTAACCCAAATTATTGATTTCAAGATTGCAGTAGTCCCACAGGGGATTATAGATGATAAAGAGGTAATAGGGAATTATTACCATGACCAAAAAATTAAATCAATGACAATCAACTCTTTTGATTGGAATGAGAAGGAATCACATAGTCATCAAGTAAGGATTTCTAATGTATTAAGAAAAACATTGACTTGGTTGACAATAAAAGGTTTGGATCTATCCCTATAAAATACAAAAATATTAAATTAGTTTGAGGAATTGAACCTTTTGGAAAGATATCTTCCCCATTGAAGGAAGTAGTAGATAAAATGGACCCTTTAAATATATATGTTCAATAATTACCCAACAACTGGCCTACCATAGAAATTATATATGAATGGACATCAACAACTAGGAAGACTAAGACTTCAAGGTATTTTTGGTGCAGAAATTTGAGGGGATACTGTTGAAATCCATGCAAGATGCTCCCATCAGTGAATAAATACTTATCCAAGCAAAAGGGAAACATTTAATTTCACAAACAACCCCCTCAAAGGTATTACCAAGACCATGTGACACTTAAAATATGATGAGAAGAGCTATAAAAAGTGCTAATATCCGATCGAAATAAGATGGTGCCAAAGAAAGAGAGGCACCAAATCTCATGCACTTTGAAATAACCAAGAAGAAGATTAAACTTGTTTATGAAAAACCCTTTTCATAAGATATGTTGGTGGTCATGTATCAATAAAACAAAAACATAAAAATTATGAGGTGATTGATCCTCCTACTCTGACTGGATATCAAAGGAGGGTTGTTGCTTTATTAACCCATAAATTATTGCCATTCTAGACCCTTGGGAGTGTGCATTCTATTCCAAATGTGACATTACATAATGCACCTACATTTTCATCTTCTATTAAAAATTCAAAGAACAATTGGCATTACTCACATGTCTATTCTTAGCAATGGAGTAAAGGAAGAACAAATACAAGATAAAGTGGTGATTGAGTAAATCAAGAGACACAAAAATCACCGATGAGGTAGCTAATTATTTTAAGGAGGTTCTTCAATTGGAAGTGATTTATGTATATATTGATACTTATACAATTGAGAATGTAAGTATCCCTCGAACAAGAGGTGCATGTTATAGATATTCATTAGGTATTCACTACAAGTATGGGATATCAACCCCAAGATACTCGAGTAAAAATATAAATTATGCTACAAATGATGAGAAAATAGTTCAAGAAAATTTGGAAGAGGCACTTGTAGATAGTAGGGTTCATACTTTGAAATTCAATGACCAAAAGATTAAAAGTTAGTAGGGAAGATCAGATTTTCCAAAAGACTTACCGAAATGTAAAAAGAAACAAGTAAACATGTTGGGATTCCTCCTAAACAAGATAAAAGAAAAATTCAGAAATCATACATAGGATCTCAACCAACAGAACCCAGAGTAATTGAAAAGCAACCCAAAGTGGATCCACCCACAAAAAAATCACCAACAAGATATGAATATATTCCAAAGGATAGTAGGCCAGCTAAAACTTTAAGCCTCAATGAAAGTACCCTAAAGGAAATTACAGATGTGACATATATTTCAATGAAAATTATAGGTACACGTGTAATGAATATCCCTATTCAGGATCCAAAATGAGTGTCAAGTGAAACAATGATTTCTACTGAGATTTTTACAGGAAATAAAGGTCAATGTGAAGAAGCAATGGAAGGAAAGAAATCATAGGATGTTACTCAGCCACAAATTAAAGGGTAGGATGCAGGAAAATCAGATGTTATATTCGATAGTGAAAAACATATAGTAAAAGCTTGAGAAACATCAAAGGAATTAGTAGTGTATTCTGAAAACCCACAAAAAGAAAATAAGGGGAACAACCATATGGCTGGATGGTTAGGGGGAATTATTCAACAAGGGATGAAAGATATCACTAAAAAGGAAACCTTAAGCATAAAAATAATCTCAATTCCAAATCCCAAAGAATAATTGAAGAAAGCAAGGGTTCTTACTAAGGCAAGAATAAATCAACATGGATTTAGAATTTTTGAAGTTACAACTCCTCATCAGGGAAATAAAAAGTATGATATCATAGAGAGTGACTTTGATTCAAGAAAGGGCTCATTGAGGCAGTTAAAGGTTTTTTGCATAATTTTTATGAGGATAAGATATCCAAAAAGTAGCTAAAAGAACAGGTAAAAACATTGACCTCATGCTTTCATAAATTGGTAAAATCTACCAAAAACGTTATCACCACCATAAACCATTAGATTAGATAAACTAGAAAAATCTAGTAAAATTTTGAAGCAAGAGATAGGTATATAGATCTTACTAAAGTCTTCGATGAAATTAATGAAGTTATTGAGCTATGTGAAAATGAAGATTGAGTAAGATTGGGTGTAGAATGTTATTGATAACATAGATTGTATATTGGAACAAATGGTGTTTGAAAAATGTAATATGGTTTACGGGAATTGGGAAATTGATACCTTAAATTAATCATTTGGCAATAATATCAAAGAGGAACTTTATTCTTTTGAGGTTATAAAAAGACTTATCATGGTATAGAATTATATTGTTGAGTTGAACAAGAAGTTGAGAGAATATAGTTCAAGAATGTGCACATATTGTGACGTATTGAACAAGCATCACTTAATCTATAAACATCACCTCGGACCTAACAAAGAAGACATAATCTAAATGTTTCAAGATATGATTCTTATATAGAGATACAACCAATTAAGGAAGAAGATGATGAAGATGAATATGCAACGAAAAGAAAGATGAGAAAGTTTAGGCTTGTTTTTCTTTGAACAAATTTTTAACCTTTCTAACTATAATTCTTGTTTCATGAAAACTGAATATTATTTTGAATTTTTGTTTTCAAACATGAATGTAATTTGATGTAATACATTAGATATTTATATTGCTTTGATAGAATTTCAAATCTATTATGAAACATGTAAACTAATGTAATTGTTTGACATCTTTTGTATTGTGGAAAAAAACAAAATTGGGGTTCTATAATGGCCCCAACCCATAAAAAGGAATTGCATACATTTTTAGGAAACTAAATTAGTAAGAGATAAGAAAACAAAAGCCTAATCATCTTCCACTACTATTTCACCTCAAAGTAATGCAATAAAAATAGATAAAGGTAATGGGTGTAGGAGGAATACATGTGATTATGTAGACAGGTGTGAGATTATAGAATTTTGACAAAGTTGAGTGTAGAGAACCTCCCTTTGGCTAGGAGGAATGACCTGTATAAGAAACACAACAAGACCACTAAATGATATTAAATAGCAAATGGTAGAGGACTTCCTAGTGAAGGCTAGATCCGGGAAGCATGATGCTTCCTCAAATGGTTGTCAATCCCCTATTTATAACAACTTAATGTAAGAAGAAATTATAAATGAATGATTCCTACTGTAGTTGATAAGATTTAGGTATCTCCTATAACATACAATAAGTAAATTTAATCTAATAGGAAAATTTATGATTAAATCTGGATGGCTAGTAGGTTGGTTTGGGTCTGCAGGTATAACAAAGGTTGTAGGTGAGGTATGGGAAAATTTGGGTATGATTATGGGTTTTTGGATGTTGTTATAAGCTTCCGGTTCGTAAAATATTACCATTCGTAGATACCAAAGATTAGTTAGGTAGTCGATGTTGATCGGTAATGAACATGATGCCGGTTGGTAACCATTATCGGTAGGGGATATTCGGTAATAATATTAAAAATAAGGTTTTGGGAACTATGTGATTGTACAGAGAGTTAGGATGGTTTGGTTGAGGTTGTGGGATTTCTATAAGGATGCATGGGTAGAAATATAGAGGTTTGGACAAGGTATGCTAGATAAATGAGAAGGTAGTTTGCTGAAGGTGGTACAAGATAGAATTGGGTGAGGTAGAATATGGAATGAAATAAGAAACTAATAAATTAACCAATCTACTAAAAATGTAAAAGAAGGAATAATACCTGCTTGTAAAATGTAGGTAGAAATTATATGATAGTGATAGTTGTGAATAGAGGTGGTCCCGAATGAATGCAACAATATTTGGAAGGCACATTGCTTCCTCGAAGAGTGCATTGGAGCTCTAGATCAATCCATGGATGGTTTGTATGGTCTCTGAATGTAGTGAGGATCTTTGGTATGTCACAAATTCATTAGATAATTCATGAAAAACAATGCTAAGTCGCCAAAGATAGATGAAAATATTCAAAACCCGATCAATGAGTTAATATTTTCTATTTAACCTAACTCGATGACAGTAAGGTGACCGGCGCTAGCCGATGAATAATCAGTGTCGGTTAAGGATAATTCGTATAAATTTCCAAAAATAGGGTTTTTCTCACAAATTTGGTGTGGTCTTTGGCTTAGTCTGGGTCTAGAGTGTTGAATGGCATAAATTAGAGTTTGAAATTAGTTAGAGGATTAATAGGTCATGAATAGTTAGGGTTGGAAAGAGTCCGAGTTAGTTGAGATAAGTGGGGACTTAGTATAAGGAAATTAATAGGTTTAGAATGGGTCTAGGTTGAGTTGGAAAGGGTAAGGTGGATAGGTGAATTAGATAATTAACTTGATTGTGATGATTAAATTAATTAAAATGGGTGCAATTGGGCATTTTGGGGGAATAATATTAAATTAATTAATTGAAGGTTTTTAGAGGGTTGCAACCCAATTTTTGTCTATTTGACCCTTTTTGTCATGTATCTTGTATTGGTAATTGAAACTAACAAAAACAAGAGTGGTTTCCCCAGGTATGGGTTGATGTGATCCCCCTCAAACTTAGATCTGATGAAGGAGCAGGTTGAATTGGTGATGAGTTTGATAAAATGGTAGGTGAAGAAGAAAAATAAGACATGGTTCGAGCCTGGCAAGGATTATTTTGGTGTACATAATAGATGGGGGAATTCAAATGCACACACATGTATATAATGTGATAAGGCACTAGACTGAAAAGATGACAAACTCTACATCATCAAAGGTTGATAGTTTATCCAAATAAGGTTGATGTGATCCAGTACCCAAGGTATAGGATACGGTGCTAAAACACAACTAGGCTAGGTGTATGAATAGGGATTAGGTAGGTTCCCTAGCACCAATAGGTTTGGGACGGTAAAGATAAACATCGCGACATTAGGCGAGGAAAGGTTGGTAAGATTAACAATACAAGTAGCATCATGGGAAGGTATAATAAGTTATAAAATTCAAGTGTCAAATGGGAGAGGTCAAGTTGGGTTGATAGGTAAGGCCATAGGTAAGGTCGTGGGTAAGGTTATTGTATAGGAAAAAAATTCTACAACTGAAAAAAGGTCGTAGGTTAGGTAGTAAGGTTGTAGGGTGAGCCATAAGGGCTTGGATAATGATGGGGTAGCAAGAAAATGTAGTAGGCAATCAAATGTGATGAAATGTGTCATAGTGGCCATGGTGAGAGAGAGGTGACTAGTTCATAGAGGCCAAGGATAGATGAGGGTACTAGAGAGATGATGAACTCGGTGGAGACCGAGACTAGATAAGGGTACTCGGAGATAGCAATAGAGGTGTCACCCCTCACATGGGTGAGACAAGGATGATATCTGACATTGTATTTTGATTTTTGACATATATACCAGCGTGCATGCTAAAGATGTGAGATTTTATATGAGATTTTTTTGAGATACTTGTATTTATTATCTGTGTATACATGTATTGACACACAAACATTCCATTTATATAGTTGATGATGATGGTTATATGTGATGTGTTTGACTTTATTTCCAATGTATTATTATCATGGAAATGTAGATATGTAGGCATGGTTTGAATATTGATATATGGTTAGTTTCATTTCCATTATATTGATGTTATGGAAAGTAGATGTAGGCATGGTTGAGTTAACATTTTATATGGTTGAATGAGTTAATTTCCACTATTGTGATGTTATGGAAACTAGATGTTTAGGCATGGTTGAGTTAGATGTAGGCATGGTAGAGTTAGTATGGATTGTCATTGTATTGGCGTCATGAAAAATAGATGGTTTAGGCATGGTTGAGTTGAAAATTTCCAAGTTATTATTTTTATGGAAATTAGATGATTTAGGCATGATTTGGTTGATGTTATGATGTATGGTTTGTTGTACGTGAATTTCCAAGTGTTTATGTATATGGAAACTAACTAAGTGGGTTGGTTGAGGGGGAGAAAATGGTTAGAGAAAAGAGTGGCCAAGCTAACCTCTAAGGTCCTCATGTCCTCTAAGTTCTACCTACATTGCCTTGATGGTCGCATAGCCCCGACGAAAGGGGCCTTAGGCTGATGTAGGTCTCCCATCAAATACGGAAGAATAAGATGAGGTAGGTAAGTAGGTTTTTGAGTTTATGTATGGTTATATGAGCAAGGTAAGCGAGGCATGGTATTGTCTAGGTTGATAAGGCATGGTTGTGTCTAGGTTTATTAGGAATGGTTGTGTCTAGGTTAATTAAGCATGGTTGTGTCTAGGTTGATTAGGCATGATTGTGTCTAGGTTGATTAGGCATGGTTGTGTCTAGGTTGATTAGGCATGGTTGTGTTTAGGTTTTTTAGGTAAGATAGAATGTGTAAGATGAGTTGATTGAAGTAGATGATGAATGTAAATGTAAGTGAAAGGAGAAGAAATCTCAAAAATTAAGTGTTGAAGGTCTTGTCCTGTGTAGAAGAATCAATAAGTAAGAAAAGGGGAAAATGGTAGAAGAGGAGAAAATTCTCCATAAGTGGCAAGAACCATTATGCACATACCAAAGATTGTCTTATGAACTTAAGCCCTAAAGGTATTAAATGATTGAAAATTTTAAGGGTGAAATAAGTGGAATGATCACTATGTGTGAAGTACATGCATCATTTAGGAATATGAGAATAAAAAAAGGTAAGGTGGAGGATTGTGTTTGGTGTAACATTTTTGTGAGACCGCATGCCCCTTCTGCAAGATACCCAAAACCAGAATAAGCCATCCCATGACAAAAAGTTTGTTATTTTTTTGAATTTTTCCTTTTCTTTTTCTTTCATAGATTGATCGATGTGGGAAGTCTATCTGGGATAAATAAAATATCTCCTTGAGGTCTTCGTGAATCGATCAATGTGGGAAGCTTCAGGATAATTTTTTATTTTGTTTTTTAGAAAGAAATTCATCTTTTTGGATAAACTTTGTACAAGATAGCTAAATTTTTATAGTTGTCCTTCGAGGGAGAAATCTATTTACAAAGAGCAATAAAGATAAGTAGACGTCCTTTAGAGGGATTCATCTATTTTTGAAAATTTTCACTCAAGGAGTTGAGTTTTTGGTTATCCCACTTATTTTATTTATTTATTTATTTATTTTCAAACTTGAAGTCATGGAGAAGACTATAAAGGAGTATATGCCTCTTGTATAAAAGAAAACCATAGCATGAAATAGGTTAGATATGAAAGAGCGGTTTTAAGTGATGAATGACCATTGGATTCCATCCTTAAAAGGGAAAATGTGTCCATGAGAATCATGCCACGAGTAGAGCCATGATACTCATATTGAAGAAAAGGCTAAATGGTGATGGATAATCACATGATTTTGTTCGAGTTGTTGGTCCTTGTAATAGGTAGGTGGAAGGAGAGGATCACTCAAGGGATGAGCATGTAAGTGACATAAAGTGATGTAGTACTTTATAAAACGATAGTATGGTCAAAGATGTAAGGTATTAAAGGGCTCAGGTTTAGGTTTACCCTTAAGAGAAGATAAACGATAAGCACTTGATCCATAGGTATGGGTGAAAATGTAAGGTCCAAGCCAATTAGGTGCAAACTAGCCTCATTTATGATTCTCAACTTTAGTTACATGTTGATTTTATTTGAGGACAAGATTTCCAACCTTGAAAGTTTTTTCATGAACACATTTTTCATAGGCACACTTGATAAGTTTTTGGTATATTTGAAGATGTTTGAGAGAATTTAAACATCATTTGTATAATAACTCAAGTTGTGCCAAATGGTCTTGGAAAAATTCATCATCATTGAGCATGTATTTAAGTGAGATACGAAGAGATGGATGTTATTGCAGAATCACGTAACCCCTGGATGTAGATCAGGCTTCTAGGTTGATCACTCAGGCATCCAGTGTGATTGCACAACATGGAAACCTCTCTCCAAGTGTGGGACTTGTGAAACTGAGAGAGGAATCTCCAGAGAAGGCTAGTTCCTGCTCCTAAACTACCTGCCACAAGCTATTCCAGTGCAGGCAAGCTAATCTAATCCTAATCTAACCATGCCAAGGAGACAGAGAGAGAGAGAGAAAGGAAAAGAACAAAAGCCTACACTAAAATAGTGATACACCAGAGAAGGAGAATGTTGGACATCTATCAAAACTGCCATGGGACAAAGAGAGGTGAGCAATGGGAAGGATGGATAGATGCATCATAGGCCCAAGGATAGATTTCACATAGAAAATGTCCCAAAACTCCATGAACACAGCTCCAAACCTGCAATGAACATTCAAACATGCACAAATACCTGCAATGAAGAGAGGCAAGAAGAGAACAAGCAAAAATGAGCAAGGATGGATAGATGCATCACAAAACACATTTTCTTGCTCCAGAAGTTTGCACAGAACACCATTTCAATAATAAAAGGCAAAAAACACCATTACAGAGCAAATGAGGAGGTTCGAACTCCATTTTCAACCCTAGAGAAGAAAAGAAGGGAGGGCAGAGCAGAAAAGATGAACAAATTGTTATCCCCATATAAAATGAGCCAAATCTGGCTTTATACAATGCATGGGTCGAGCCCAGGAGACAAAAAACATAGGAAAACGTGTAAGCAGCCCAACCATTGACCAAAACGCATTCTTCATTAAAATCGGTGGTTGAGACATCACTTCTGGCCATTATCACGCGTCAGAGCCATTTCTCAATTTTCTCCCTCCAAACTACACCAAAATTCAAGATTGATCCTAGAATCATGTAGATAATTTCAACAGCTTTCTGTTGATATAAAGAACGTGCAAATCCGAGCTCTGGATCAAAAGATATGTTGATCTGAAGATTTAGGGCACAGAATAGACCAAAACGGATTTTGAAATCTTTTCCCGCGCTTCGCCACCTGGACGACACGTGGCAGGCTCTGATTGGATACGTAATTCTCTCTCCTCTGCATTTGCATCAGGTTTGGGGAATGCCTCGACATGTGCTTGATGCTTGTGTTTTCCCGACACCCGCTTCCGCCGGTATTGCCAAGTTTTCCTTTGTTTCGGGTTCGGAAGTGTGACTTGCATTTGCATCGGGTTTGGGAGGTGGCTCGACATGTTTTCCTCCCATGCTTTTCCGACTTGTTTCCCCGACTCCAAGACCCGATTTCCTTTGTGTCGGGCTTTCCAACCCCTCCGACACATTTCTTCCTTGGTCGGGTTTTCCAACCCTTCCGGCATGATTTTTTCCTTGTGGGCCCTAGCTTGGACACGTGGCACTATCCCATTGGTTCGGGTCAGTGCTTGAGACCTCGCCCTTTGACTTTTGGACTTTTCTCCTTGTGACACGTGTCATGATTTGGTTGGTTCTCGGCCCTTTCGGCCCCTTCGCGCCCTTCGCGTCTTTATGTCCCGGATGTCCCAAACTGCTTGGGCCAAAAACTTCCGATCCACCCGAAATGGGCTTCCTCGTCCTCATTTGGCCGATGATGTGGTGTTGTTTGATTGGCTTTCGGCTCCTTCGGCGATCCACGTCCCGCGCGTCCCTTCATCCCGGATGTCCCAGTATGAACTTTCTCTGTTTCGGGCGAACCGGCCGGTTCGCGTCATCACGGCCCAAATGTCCCAATTGCTTCCGGACTGTTTGTTCTCATTTCGGCCGATCCGGCCGGTTCACGTACTTCACGTACTCTTGTCCCGAACTGTCCCGCTCAGCAGTTAGTCATTTTTCTTCCTCTTTCGGCCGGATCGGCTTCTCGCACCCGCCGCGTACTTCTGTCCCAGATGTCCCTTTGCTTCACGGGCCGCCTGGAGGCTTTTCGGCCGATCCACGCCTAGATGTCCCACACGTCCCTACTGTTGCAAGGACTAGGACTTAGTCATTTTTTATGATTTTTCCTGGCTCAATCTACATGCCTTCTCAGAACTTTTTCTGCATTTTCTCGAGCTCGTTCTTTTCGACTGACAGGGAAGTTAGAAAAATTTACGAAGGGACCCTAAAACATGATTTTTTCCCTGAATCAATTTATCTCGCACGACTTGAGAATTCTGATGCATGTTATCAAATTAACCCTGGGGGGTGAATTTTGGATAACAATTTGGCGACTCAATGGGGGTCATCTGCCTGCTAGATGAAATTACCAGTTGCCTGAAGCATCCATTGGGCATGGAGTCATGAGTTGTAACCTGCAACTGATCTGAACTTTGAAAACCCCCCTTTGAGTCACTTGGAAACCCATTGAACCTGGAGTGTTCTCACCAAGATGCCACTGAAACGAACTGTGCAAGAGCAAAACCAGCACAACAAAAACTATGTACAGAACTGAAAATCATACATGCTCCAAATGGAACATGCAGAGTGTGCACAAGCACTTCTTCTGCTGAAAGCAAACCTACCTACTCTATTCTAACTGGAAGCAAAGGTAAGCTAAACAAACCCTGCAACTGGTTGTGCAAAATAGCTTCCTTTCTTCAAAATTGGCAGCCATGCAATTGATTTGGCACTGATCATGGCTGTTTGGATGGATGGAAAATCAACAAGAAGCTGGTCTTCTATCCAAATCATCAAGGTGTCAACTGAAAAATCCAATACCTCTTTTAGTCACTCTGCATTTGGATTGGAGAGGTATGGCAGCTGATCCTTGGTACTCTGTAGCTCACCCTCATGCTCAGAAGCGAGCATGACTGGTTATGGCTTCCCCTTTGGCTCCAATGAAGCCAAATACCTGATTGGGCAAGGTCTGATCCGTTTGATATGCCCATAGCTCTGATTTTCAACTCCAAAAATGGAGTCTTCTTGTAGATCTTCTTGAATGGATGATGTGGAAGAAATGGTGAAATTCCTCTGCCCTTTCTCCTCCTCCAATGAAGGACATGAAAGATTAAAATCTTCCAATCTTGGTTCCAAAGAGCTGCTATAAGATGCAGGCTTCTGTAAATGAAAGATCTCCTCCATGACAGCAGGCTCTGGTGTTTGGGATGTGGATGATGAAAGAGAGAATGGTGAAAACTCAACCGGCTCTTCTCCATCAAAACAGTCCTCCAAATCTGACAGGTAAACTGCCTCATTGCTGTCCTGTTGCTTATGTTCAACTTCCTCCATGGTGTCCTCTTGATCTGTAACTTGATCACCATGGTTTCCTTCACTCTCCAATATTGAGTTTGAGAGATCGAACTCCTCTTCGACATTGGAGCTAGAGAGAGATGAAGTAGAAAGAAGAACTGAAGGTTCTCCTGTAGCCTGCTTTGTGCTCAGAGCTCTTGGATCTGCACTTTTCTCCTCCACAACTGGGATGTGCTCCTCTTCTTTTTCCTTTGGAGCAGCTTCTCCCTCCTCTATTACTCGAGGGCAATCTTGCTCTTGATATAACTCTTCCTCCAGCATGAAGTTTTTTAAGTCAAACTCTTCAATCTGCTGCTCTAGAGGACAAGTTGGGACTGCAAGATCTTCTTCTTCAACAAAAACAGTCCTCACCACCATTTGTTCAACCTCAGCCTCTTCTGTAGGTTTTACCAGCAAAGGGATCTTCTCAATTCCAAATTTAAGAGCCAAACTTACTAAGCTCTTAATCATTTCTTCTTTTCCTGGCTCTTCCTCTTGCTGTCCTTGATGACTGATTTTTGCAATTTCTTCTTCCCCACATGGAATTGGGAATGCAAGAGGAGGGATGGGTTGAAACTCAACTGATTTTACAATTTTTTGTGGTGGTGGAGGAGGTGAAACCTCTTGTTTCTTTGGAGGAGGGGGTATTTCATTTAGCTCTTGTGGAGGGGGTTTGGATTTGGAAGAGAAGAGGGCGGAAAAACTGAGATGGGATGGAAGACTGAGAGATGGAGACATGGGATCAACATTTGGGACAGCAGATGAAGGTTTTGAAACTTGACACTGCTGAAATGATACAGATTGGGAAAGAGGAAACAGAAAGGCATGAGATGGTGTGCTTACCCGTTGACAAGGTTGCTGAATACTCCTCTCATACACCTCTATTTCTTCAATCCACTTTGCAAGCAAAGGCAACATTGCAATCATGAAGTCAAGCTTCTCCTGAGGGCTGTAATGCCTTGGAAAAGGTCCCACCCATGGACAAGGTGCTCTGCAACCGATTCCAAATGCTTTCATCTGTGCCTGAGCCCTGGACTGCACTATGTTTACCTCCATCTTTTGGATTTTCTCCAACAGACCAGCATCTTGCATCTGATGGTCTTCATTGTATGCATACTCTTGCTCTTGGAAGGCTCCATAGCCAAACTGACTTTGGCACTGCTGCTCATATGGGTATGCATACTGATCTTGAATCTGCTCAAAATGTTGATTTGGAGGATTTGTAAAACATGTTGGAGGTGGAATATACTGCTGTTGTTGATGTGAATTCCATGATGGAAATGAAGTCATGATTGCACAACTTCATAGAATGAAAGAATGATGGAAGAGATGGAAGGAAGAATGGATGGAAAATGAATGAAAATGAATGGAAAGGAAGGTCTGCAACTTCAGAGATGGGTTGTTGACCAGATGGAGTCGCCAGATGTGTTTGCAAGTGCCTCCAAAGGCTGAAATCTTCACAGGAACACATCAACCTGCAAAAGATGAAGTGGAAGACCTCTAGAGTCCCACCGGTGTGCCAAAACTGTTAGTGCAGAATCACAGCACCCCTGGATGCAGATCAGGCTTCTAGGTTGATCACTCAGGCATCCAGTGTGATTGCACAACATGGAAACCTCTCTCCAAGCGTGGGACTTGTGAAACGAGAGAGGAATCTCCAGAGAAGGCTGGTTCCTGCTCCTAAACTACCTGCCACAAGCTATTCCAGTGCAGGCAAGCTAATCTAATCCTAATCTAACCATGCCAAGGAGACAGAGAGAGAGAGAGAAAGGAAAAGAACAAAAGCCTACACTAAAACGGTGATACACCAGAGAAGGAGAATGTTGGACATCTATCAAAACTGCCATGGGACAAAGAGAGGTGAGCAATGGGAAGGATGGACAGATGCATCACAGGCCCAAGGATAGATTTCACATAGAAAATGTCCCAAAACTCCATGAACACAGCTCCAAACCTGCAATGAACATTCAAACATGCACAAATACCTGCAATGAAGAGAGGCAAGAAGAGAACAAGCAAAAACAAGCAAGGATGGACAGATGCATCACAAAACATGTTTTGTTGCTCCAGAAGTTTGCACAGAACATCATTTCAATAATAAAAGGCAAAAACACCATTACAGAGCAAAGGAGGAGGTTCAAACTCCATTTTCAACCCTAGAGAAGAAAAGAAGGGAGGGCAGAGCAGAAAAGATGAACAACTTGTTATCCCCATATAAAATGAGCCAAATCTGGCTTTATACAATGCATGGGTCGAGCCCAGGAGACAAAAAACATAGGAAAACATGTAAGCAGCCCAACCATTGACCAAAACGCATTCTTCATTAAAATCGGTGGTTGAGACATCACTTCGCCATTATCATGCGTCAGATCCATTTCTCAATTTTCTCCCTCTAGACTACACCAAAATTTGAGATTGATCCCAGAATCATGTAGAGAATTTCAAAAGCTTTCTGTTGATATAAAGAACGTGCAAATCTGAGCTCTGGATCAAAAGATATGTTGATCTGAAGATTTAGGGCACAGAATAGACCAAAACAGATTTTGAAATCTTTTCCCGCGCTTCGCCACCTGGACGACACGTGGCAGGCTCTGATTGCATACATAATTATCTCTCCTCTACATTTGCATCGGGTTTGGGGAATGCCTCAACATGTGCCTGATGCTTGTGTTTTCTCGACACCCGCTTCCGCCGATATTGCCAAGTTTTCCTTTGTTTCGGATTCGGAAGTGTGACTTGCATTTGCATCAGGTTTGGGAGGTGGCTCGACATGTTTTCCTCCCATGCTTTTCGACTTTTTCCTCAACTACAAGACCCGATTTCCTTTGTGTCGGGCTTTCCAACCCCTCCGACACATTTCTTCCTTGGTCAGGTTTTCCAACCCTTCCGGCATGATTTTTTCCTTGTGGGCCCTAGCTTGGACACGTGGCACTATCCCATTGGTTTGGGTCAGTGCTTGAGACCTCACCCTTTGACTTTTTGGACTTTTCTCCTTGTGACACGTGTCATGATTTGGTTGGTTCTCGGCCCTTTCGGCCCCTTCGCGCCCTTCGCGTCTTTATGTCCCGGATGTCCCAAACTGCTTGGGCCAAAAACTTCCGATCCACCCGAAATGGGCTTCCTCGTCCTCATTTGGCCGATGACGTGGCGTTGTTTGATTGGCTTTTGGCTCCTTCGGTGATCCGCGTCCCGCGCATCCCTTCATCCCGGATGTCCCAGTACGAACTTTCTTTGTTTCAGCGAACCGGCCGGTTCGCGTCATCATGGCCCAAATGTCCCAATTGCTTCCGGACTGTTTGTTCTCATTTCGGCCGATTTGGCGGTTCGCGATTTCTCACTGCGTACTCTTGTCCCAAACTGTCCCACTCAGCAGTTAGTCATTTTTCTTCCTCTTTCAGCTGGATCGGCTTCTCGCACCCACCGCGTACTTCTGTCCCAGATGTCCCTTTGCTTCACGGGCCGCCTGGAGGCTTTTCGGCCGATCCGCGCCTAGATGTCCCACACGTCCCTACTGTTGCAAGGACTAGGACTTAGTCATTTTTTATGATTTTTCCTGGCTCAATCTACATGCCTTCTGCAACTTTTTCCACATTTTCTCAGAGCTCGTTCTTTTCGACCTGGACAGGGAAGTTAGAAAAATTTCTGAAGGGACCCTAGAAACATGATTTTTTCCCTGAATCAATTTATCTGCCTGGGACTTGAGAATTCTGATGCATGTTATCAAATTAACCCTGGGGGGTGAATTTTGGATAACAATGGAATTTGGACTTCAAGAGGTAGGATGACCTTTGTATCATAGACCAAAGAGAAGGGTGTGGCAGCAATTGAGAACCAAATTCTAGTGTGATAATCCCATAAGGTGAAAGGAATGTGTGTATGCCAATCCTTACCAAGATTACATTTACGACTTTCGTTATAATTTTTTTGAGGTTTTTATTAGTTGATTCATCCTGACCATTAGTTTGAGGATAATATGAATAAGAGAAATTGAGTTGAATACCGAAGTTATCACAGATTTTGTGTAGACTTTTTTTTGAGTTTTTACCATTTTCAATGATGAGGCAATGAGGAACACCAAAATGAAAAAACAATGTGATGGTTAATGAATTCACATATTTTCTTAGATTTGGTAGAAATTATAGGGATGCCTTCCACCCATTTAGTTATTCATTTTCTATGATGATCCATTGGTGACATTGAGAAGAATGAGGGTTGATCTCTCCAACGAGATCTAAACCCCATTGGGAGAAAGGAAAAAGTCCCTGGTGACTTATAAGGCATGACTTGGGATGCGGTGAAGGCTAGCATGTTACTGAAACTTCACACAATGTTTGACATAGCTGCAATAATCTTGGTTAAGGGTTAGCCAGTAATAGCCGAGTCGAAGAATACGTTTAACAACAAAGCAGTGACCATTGAAATGTCCACCACAAATCCCGTCATGGATTTCTTTAGTGGTGTAAGGAATTACAGAACTAGTGAGGCATATTAAGAGGATATCATCAAAGAAATTCTTGTAAATAAGACCCCCATGATGACATAATGAGATAATATTTGGAGAAATTATCGCTACTACCATTGCAAGTGAGATCAAGATTCGGGATTAAATGGGAGAGGTAGTCAACAAACCGCTTATACCATATATCACTTGGTTCGGTTTCTATTTTTCCCATAAAATGTACGTCATGGAGGAGATAAGAAGATGTCAATAACAATTATAATGTGACAAATATTTTAGAGTCTAAAGGTGAGGAAGGTTATTTTGAGGGTAGGCAAGCCATGGTATCTGTAAATTTGTTAGTGGATCATGGAACAATTTTAATGTCATAATTATTAAAGGTAGTCAAAAGCATGTCGACGTGATGATTATAATTTTGAAGTATTTATTTACAACACTGGTATAAACTATTGACCTCATTAACAACCAACTGAGAATTACCAAATATATTAATGGTATTAACATCTAGGGAAATGGAAGTTTGGAGACATAACATGAATGCTTCGTATTCCACCACATTATTGGTACAATTGAAGTCAAGTTTGAAAGATAAAGGCATATGATCTCCATCAAGAGGAATGATAATAACCCCTGTGCCACCCCCATGTTGACATTTATAACCGTCGAAGAAGAGGGTCATTTTATAAATGGTGTCATCTAGGGAAAGAGTGTAGATAGATTCATTAGGAAAATCAATGTTAGAAGATTGATTTCCAGAAAGAGGTGTGTCTCAACCCGATTTGCAATATTTTCTCCCTTAAAAAAAATTGATGACTGAATTCTAGGTCTAGGTATGCAAGGAGAATGAGCCAATGAAAAACATGTTGGTGTTGATAAGGCTTAGCATACATGTAATGTAGGGGGTCGGTGTTGGTGACAATGAAATTTGTTTGGATGAGTAGGTAGTGGCAAAGATTAGCGGAAACAAAAACAAGGGAAAAGAAAATCTTTTCGGTGTGAGTAAATCGAGTCTCATAATCTAAAACCATATGGATTATGTAATAAACCACTTTCTCTCTGTGTTTCTCATCACGATGACTAAGCATGGCACCCAGGGAATGGTAACTAGCAGAAATATAGAGGTAAAATTGTTTTTCATCCTTAGGTGGGATGAGTACAGTGGCTGAAAAGGTATTACTTCAACACTTCAAAGGATTTGTGGCACTTGTCATTCCTATTCAAGGAAACATCCTTTTTAAGAAGATGTTGAAAAGGGTGACATTTTTCGTAAAAGTTGGGAAATAAAATGTCAAATGGATTTTAATTTTACCTAAAAACTACGGAGCTCTCAAAGGTTAGTAGGTGGAGGCTTCTTGAGAATAGCCTTGATTTTGGAAGGATTGAATTATATACTCCATAAATAGACAATGAAACCAAGGAATTTTCCAAAGAGAATGGAAAATACACACTTCTTCAGTTAAAGGTGAACGCAATACTTGATGACACGGTCAAAGATGATTTTGAGGACGGGGAGGTGTTCAAAAGCAATTTTGGATTTTTCAAGAAGGTTGTCTACATATTATTCAATTATGTCATGCATGATATCAAGGAAGATATAGGTCATCACCCACTAATAAGTGGCACCATCATTTTTTAATTAAAAGGGCATGACGCGATAATAGAAGGTCCCCCAAGGCTTGATAAAGGATGTTATTTGTTGATCCTCCAACGTGAGTAATATTTGGTTATAACCTGAGAATCTATCCATATGAGATAGAATCTCATGGTCAAATATAAGATGAACAAGTTTGTTGATGCTAGGAAAATGAAATTCATCCTTAAGGAAAGTGAGGATAAGGTTGTGGAAGTCCATACAGATCAGATTCCCCCTGTTTCTTTAGTGATAGGAACAATGTTATAAATCCATTGCAGATAGTCAATAGGTCAAATTAAAGAAACAAAAATAAGCCGATAGAGTTATTCTTTGACAAGAAGGGAAATGCGTGGATGCATTTTTTACAGCTTTTGTTTCATAGGTTTGGCATTAGGAATAGTAACGATATCATGAACCATCATATTTCAGTCAATACTTGGCATATCAACATAATACAAAGAAAACGTGTTGCTATGATCTCGGAGGAAAGACGTGAAGGCTTCCTATTTAGTAGAATTTACATATTGGCCTATCTTTGGATTTGAGGGTCATCCTAATTCGAATGTTGGTTGATCTTGATGGTGAATTCATTCAACATAGTTTGTTTCTCATAAGGTAATTATTGGTGAGTGTAAGAATATTTTACACATAAATAGGTGAGAATGGAATTATCATCCTAACATTGAATGACATTTATAGGTGTGTGATCATCAATCATGTTAGGATAAAGGAAAGGAAGGGAAGAGGGAGCTTCGCCATCATGATGATGTGTCAAAAGTCCTAAAGAAATGGTGTTCATGAAATATTTTTTAGGAGAGATGGATTCTGGATCTATGGACTCCATGGGTGAAGGTAGTGTGGTAGGTGAATAAGGTGACAAAGGTGCAAAAGGTGGAGAAGGTGGTTCTTCCTCTACGAGAATGATTCTAGACTTCTTAGAACTAGGCGAGCTTCATGTGAATCCAATACCACAGTGGTATTTTTTGTGTGGGTAGTACAAGGAAAAACTCTATGATGACATTTTCCCATAAATACCAAAGCCAAATCCCTTCTAAGAAAAACCATGAAGAAAGGTGTGGGAAAAGCATTGGTTGGTGAGGTAATGGAAGTCAGATGAAAAATTTGTGTTTAAGTGGGTAGTTTGGAAGAATAAGAAGAAGTATCAAGTCCACTGAATGTAAAGTTGGTTCAAAGGTAGGGAGGACCGTATGGAAACAATTCTCCTATACAATGATCATAATGTGCGTGTTATTGAAGGTTTTTGTACTCTTAAGGAGTTTGGAACGTGTCGATGTTGTATAGTCAATACTCACTTGGGGTAAGGTATTAAGAAACACCTTATAAAGGGTCAAAAGTTAGTACTTGGGTGGAGGGAATGGATGATATATTTGAATTTTTAGAATAAGGATTGGTAGATGGGTTAATTTTGGAAGTTGTAGAAGAAGTGGGGAGAGATAAGCTTGGTGAGGAAGATGTAGGAGTAGGAGTGGTTGAAGAAGCAATGGAATAAGATGAGGTAGTAGTGGTTGAAGATGAAGCAATAGTAGTAGTAGGTGAGGTGGCATTGGTAGTAGATGAGGTAACAAAGTGGTAGCGGATGAGGAAGTAATGGTAGTAGATTCCTTAACTACGATAAGGACATTAATGGGTCGTGATGAGGCCAAAATATGCCTGATTAATGTATAATATATGTTCTCATGTTACTCTCTTTTTTATTAAGTTTGATTACATTTTGTGAATTTTATTTGATCTAATATGAGTTGGGATGTAATTGTCTGTCTTTTGATTAATTGTGATTCTAATATTAAAATCTCTGAAATTCCTAACAAAGTGTGAGTTTGAAATTTAGTTTTGTAATAAAGTAGGTCTAATCGGTGAAGAAATGAAGTATATAGCGTTCAAGATGTTTTCGTGATCTGTTCTAACACGTATAAGTTCTAGAACTTCCAAGCTAGTTCCAAAACTCCATTACGCAGTCATCATCTAGTTCCAAAACTTTCAGACTTAGTTCCGAACTATAGTATTTAATTCTCGGAACTCCTAGGTATAGCTCTAGAACTCTCATGGTTTTGATCCTTAACAATTTCCTATGGTTCTGGAACTTCTCTAAAGTTTTGGAACTGATGGAAGTTTATATATTTTAACCACATCTAGATATTCTACATCAACGACCCTTTCAATCAAGAAAGGATGAGAAGATATTTGAACACAGATCTAGGGATAGTTATCTTATAGTTGTTTGATTAGCCCTAATCTGACTCAACATCTATTCTGGGCACAATTCGATTTCATCAGAATCGTAGAGACAACTATGATTGTAAATGTATATATAAGCAGACCTGCAGTAGATAGAAATAATATGAAATAGAGATATAACAAAGAAGAGAGATATAAACTAAGTACATATATCAATAAAATAGCCATTCTTGTTTGAGATAATTCTGATTTGTTAAATCCTTATTCAAGGAGCAAGGGCCCACTCCCCTAAGGATCGTGATATTTTTTTATTTGGTATTTATATTTCTTAAGAAAATAGTTTAGATCTGTTAATTCCATATTTCGTAATTCTTCCAGTTAAACTATGTTGTATACTTGTTCATGCAAGTGTCTATATAGATTCTTATTTTTCTTGCAATCATTTTTAAGCATTCTAATTTGAGTGTGTTTACTTTCAGAAGCAAGTGTGTTTATTTCCAAAAGCAAGTGTGTTTCCTTTTAGCAAAGTTTTCATAGTATGATTTAAATAAGGTTTTACCAAGAATTTCTTAAGACATTGAAAAGATCCCCTAGAAAATACAAAAAAACTACAGTCAACTACTAGATCAATATGATTAATCTTGTTGCATATAGCTTTAGACACACCCCTAGTTTGATATGACATCAATAATGAGTTGATTAAATGAAGGGAATAATGACACCCATTATTTTTGGTGTCATTTCGGGGATACACTAGTTGGAATTTTCTAATTAAGTGTTAGCAAGAGCAACAAACGTACATCTAGTAGTTGAAGGAGCTTCCTACTATATAAAAAAAAATATGAGTAGACCAAGAAACTCAAAGGGTAAATTCCTCCCAATTCACAAGAATTCACAACATCCTCTAGTCCAAATAGGGAAATTGATCAAGAATTGGAGGCACCGTCATCCCCTTTTATATAAGAAACATAATTTCCACATTTAGAATTATTAGATCAGTCACACCAAGGAAGTGGAACTTTTAGGAAAAGGATTATTACTCAAGATCCATTTAGGGAGAGTTTTGATTCTCAATTGAGTAGTCAACCTCCTACTCTTTATTTTTCACCTCCCCAAGGCATACCACATACCACATTGATTGGGAGGAAAATTCAGAAAATATTTTAAAAATGGCACGAGAAGCTGAAAGAGTACTTGATAGGACCTTTACTTATCTAATTTAATTAGGAGATTATGATACATCAATGAAAAATATCTCACCTACACATTTACCCACATTTAGAGGACTTCATCAAAGATCCTAACCAAATTCTATTTGAGTTTAAGGTACTATGTCAGACCTATGACTATAAAATAGATAATCAAAAACTCAAGTTGTTTCCATCCACTCGAAAGATGCAGAATGAGGTGGTTCATGGGATTACCATCCAAATCTATTAACACTTGGGCACAAATGGATACTACTTTCCTAGAAAAATACCAAGATTATTGTAGAGGGAGAAATAGGAAGGAATAATTCTTCAAAATCAAGCAAGAGAAAGATGAAAATATAGAAGACTATTTAGATAGATTCCTCTTTATGAGAAAAAGGTGTGGATTTGTACTTCAAGAGGAGTTAAGTAAAACCATTTTTCTTAAAGGTTTGGATGATGAATCTAGGGAAGCCCTTAACTTGATAGGAGGTGGAGACATTGATTAGTTAAGAATGAATGAAATTAAGGAGATTTGTAGAAGCTATTCCAGAACAAGGGGTGGACCTAGAAAAGGAAAATCGGTGAAAAGTTTGAATCCGATATGAAAAAAATAATGGATGAGTTAGCAAATTTTAAAACATACATTTTAGTTCAATTAACCTCTACTATGGATGGATTACAAGCTAAATAAAATGCCAAAAATGAACCATTGGCTATGTATTATCCTATATGTAGGAAGAAGCATGTAATAAGAGACTATCCTTTAGATAAAATAGAAATGTGTCTTATTTGTGAATCTAAAGAACATGATACTGATGCTTTTTCTCTACTTCCAGTCATAAAGAATCAACTTAAACAAACTAGTACATCATCCACAATAGAAGAATTTAATTTTGTTTAAATACAAACTAACCAAGGGAAGTTTATGCCAAGATCATTTCTTAATCCCTAGACGATGCCATGGGTTGCTCAGATAGTACCAAAAATTGGGGACAACCACCTTGGGTACCTCAACCAACATGGAACCCTCAAGATTGGGCAAGTCAAGCTTGGTATGCTTAGGGACATCAATAACCATGGGCTGGTCAAGGAAATCCTTATGCTTGGTCACAACCTAGATGGAACCCTAGTAATTATGCTCAAGGAAGAACATATCCAAATCAGAAACAACAAGCCATCATGGGATCCCCTACACAAAATTTAAAAACTAAGAATGTAGTCCAAACGCAAATACCAGCACATCCAGTAGAAAACCCAAGAAACAAACAAACAACTCCTGTTTATGGAACAGAACTAGAAAAATCAGTTGACTTATATGCCATGGATTGTAAGGATATTCAAAATAGAGATGGAAAAATCATTAGTAGTCCACCTTGTTATAATAACTGAAATGACAAGAAAATGAAATCCCTAGTCTTGTTGTTCCAAAAGAGGATATAGAAAAAAAAGAAAAAAAGAGCCGAGATAGTGATACTACCGAGACTCCATTTCCAAAGAGATTTAAAGAAGCTATAGAAACCAAGGAATCTGGATTGGTATAGGAACTATGGAAATTGAATATCAAGATACCACTATTACAAGTAATCAAGGAAATTCCCAAATTAAACAAATTAATCAAAATATTATGTTTGAAAAAACCTGAAGGAAGAAACAAGACCCCAAGACTATCAAAGTAGAGGAGAAACTTGCTGATTTATTTGCAGGAAAAATTTTACTTCTCAAATACAGAGATCCTGGAATTCCTGTTATTTCTATCTCTATAGGGAATAAGGATATACATAACATTTTGGTAGATTTGGGAGAAACTATCAATGTAATGATAGTGGATACTTTGAAAACATTACCATTAATGGGTATACAACATACTAATACCATATTACAGATGGTAGATCAGTTTGTTAAATAACTAGAAGGTATTATTGAAGACGTGGTGGTCATGGTGGAGTCATGGGAATATCCAGTTGACTTCTTTATACTGCAGCCAAAAGGTAAAACATTGGGTTATCCCATTTTTTTAGGTAGACCATGGTTAGGTACAGTTGTTGCCTTAATTGATTACAGGTCAGGTGATATGACAATCTCAAATGGTAAGAACTCTAAGAAAAATTCCTTATATCCTTCTACATGACCTTTTACTGACAATCATGAACAATTGTGGGTTGATTCTCCTGATACTAATAAGAAAAAATTGTCTTCTTTGGCTATGATCACATTACAAGATCATGTAAGAGAAGTAGAAGAGATGATTAATCCACCATTAGATGAGCACTAGTTTTCCTCAAAGCAATCAAAAATAGTTCTGGAACCTGTAACTATAGTTCTCGAACTGTGGATATAGTTTTGGAGCCTACAAACTTAGTTACGGAACCTGTGAATTTAGTTTTGGAACCACTACATTTAGTTCCAGAACCACCACATGAAGTTCTGAAACCACGACAACAACAGTTCTCTGTGATTGGAAATAATTTCTCTTCATGGGAACAATATTTCTCATGGGGAGAGGAAGAATCAATATCTTCAGTTTCAAATACATTAGGGAGTGGTGAATAATTTCTGAAAAGTAAGTAGCAGTGATGAAGAGTTTGGCCTGCAAAGAGATAAGTATCATAATTCTCATTACTATCCTTTTCCAGTATTCTATCTCAAGGAAATTTTGGAGATGTTGCTACATACCATATGTTGTTACCACATGCATGTCCATTAAATACTTTAATGTAACCCTTTCAAAAAATCATTTCATCACACATTGGAGCCAAGTATGTTGAGATTCAATCGGGTAAAACTTTAAACATTAATAATAGTTAGTTGAAGGATGACAAAGAAGATAAATAGTTTGATGTTTTAAAAATCATACTAAAGCTTTTGCTTGGGATTATAAATATATGAAGGATTCATCCAAGTATCTACACTCATCACATCTATAATGAAAATGTTAAACTAGTTAGGTAGCCTTAGAGAAGGATTAACCCAGCCTTAAGGGATATAGTCAAACAAGAAATTGAAAACTATTACAAGTAGGTTTTATCTACCCTATCTTAGATAGTCAGTGGGTATCTCCTCTTGTAATTGTTCTTAAAAATAACAATAAATGGAGAATATGTGTTGACTATAGGTAATTAAACAAAGCCACACTGAGAGATTATTTTCCCTTACCATTCATAGATCAAGTCCTAGACAACCTTTCAGGTAAACAATACTTTTCCTTCTTGGATGGCTTTAGTGGATACAATCAAATCATAGTTGTTGTTGAAGATTAGGAACAAACAACATTTACATGTCCATGGGGTACCTTTTCCTATAGGGTGGTACGATTTTTCTTATGCAATGCTCCTGCAACTTTTTAGAGAGATGTACTTGCAATCTTTGCTGATCTAACAAATGAATGTGTTGAGGTATATATGGATGACTTCACTGTACATGGAGATACATTTGATGATGCTTTGAGAAATCTAGACAGAGTGTTAACAAGATGTGAACAACACAATTTGTCTCTTAGTGATGAAAAGTGTTTAATGATGGTTGATGAGGGGATTGTATTAGGACACCATATTTCAAAAAGAGGAATTCAGGTTGATCAAAACAAAATTAGGATCATTTTAGATTTACCTATTCCTCAGACCCCCACAGATATCAAGTCATTTCTAAGGCATGCTGGGTACTATAGGCACTTTATAAAATATTTCAGTAAAATTGCTGCCCCCATGTTTAATTTTCTAACTAAGGACTGTGAATTTATTTGGGATGAAAAATGTCAAAGCATCCAATATTAATCAAGAAATTAAAGAAAATATAATCACCGCTCCAATATTAAGAGGACCTAATTGGGAAAAGTCATTTCATATCCAAACAAATGCTTCAAATAATTCCATTAGTGTAGTTTTGGGACATAAGGATGAAGAAGGAAAAATGTATGCTATTTATTACCTTAGTAAGAATCTTACTCCCACTAAAAGAATTACACCACCACCGAAAAATAATTTCTAGCAGTAATTTATGCAATCAATAAATTTAGACATTACATTACAAAAGTTATAAGATATTTGTACACATAGATAATTCAACAATTAAATATTTAATGAACAAACTAGTAGTTGGAGGAAGAGTAATTAGACGGTTATTACTTATGTAAGAATTTGATATTACCATTGTGGATAATCCAAGTAAATCTAATGTGGTAGCTGGTTTTTGTCAATACTAACCACTATAGGGGAACAAAATATAGTCAAGGATAAATTTCCGGATGAACAATTGTTTGTTATCTCAACAAGTACACCATGGTTTTTTGTTATGGAAAATTATATTGCAACAAGGAAGTCTCCTCCTTTCACTAAGAAACAAATAAATAATTTAATCAAAACTAGTGCACAATTCAAATGGTTAAATGAAATGCTATTTAAATGTGGGCCTAATTTTTTTACGTAGATGTGTAAGATAAGATGAAATCTTTGACATCCTCGAGCATGTCATGATGAACCAAGTGGAGGACACTATTCAGTGTAAAGAACAACTCATAAGATACTTAGCACTAGTTATTATTGACCATCTTTATACAAGGATTTAAAGAGATATATCAACCGGTGTGATCTTTATCAAAGGATGGGACAACCAACTTTCATCAATGAAATGCCTCTTCAACCTCAAGTAGTGATTGAACCATTTGAGAGATGGGGATTGGATTTTTAGTCCATTTAATCCTCCTTCACAAGGAAAGGAATATATTTTTGTGTGTACTTGAATATGTGACAAAGTGGGTAGTGCGAGCATTGACAAATGCCACCGAAGAAGCGATTTCGATTTCCTTTAGAACAAAATTATGGTAAATTTTGGAGCACCGAGGAGCATAGTTTCATATAAGGGCCACAAATTTATGTCTAATATGATCCAAGATTTCAAAACATATTACTAAATCAATAATAGGAAATCATCTCCTTCTCACCCACATTGAAATGGACAAGATGAAGTAATAAACAAAGAATTAGAGAACATCCTTACCAAAACAAATTGAAGCCGGAGAAAAGATTGGGTAAAGACACTACCTGAAGCTATTTGGGCTTATAATACAACTTGGAAAAATACAACAATTTTTTCACCATATCGAGTTAGTCTATGGGAAAATCCCTTATTTCCCATTGAGTTTGAACATTAGACATTGAGGATAGCGGTTAAGGTGGGAATTGAGTTAGATGCAGCTCAAAAGGAAGAATCCTTCAACTCAATGAGTTGGATGAATTAAGGATGGAAGCATTGCAAAAGAGGCAGAGATAATCCAAGATCAAAGGAAATAATGACATTACACAAATATCAAGAGAAGGAAATTCAAAGTAGGAGACTAGGCATTGTTGTTTGATTCTAAGTACCAATAATTCAAGGTCAAATTGAGAACCAGTTGTTGGGACCCTATCGATTGAGTAGATATTTGACAATAGTTTTATTCAGCTTACTTCTCATTGATGGCAGTAGAATAACACTCTTGGTCAATGGACATAGGCTAAAAATCTATAGGAAGCCTCCCACTAAGGATGAATTCTTGAGGAAGATTGAAGCAGACAAAGAATTTGATCATATGGAAGAACCCAGTTCTTCCAAAATGATCAAATAACTAGATGATAGATCCAAAATAAAGGGAAGAAAATGAAAACCAAGAAATGGAATTTTCTTCCCGAAAAATAAAATAAAATAAACTAAAATAAAAATATACATACATTAAAAATATTTCTCTCAAAGGTCAATTGAAAACCAACAATGGCGGTTGACCTCTTCTTTTGCCTAATTCAAATAAAAGGGAATTCTTTTGAATTCCAGCTTTCTTATCTAACCGTGTTTTGTTCTAGTTATAGGAATGATGAGTCATCATAATCAAGGATTACATCATCAAGGATGGTAATTATATCTTTTAACTTATTTAGGGTTAAATTAAAGGTTTACATGTGTGATTTGACTTGATTTAAAAGTTGGTATGATGAGTCATCTATTTATACATTATGATTACAAGTGAGTAATCATGAAGATGATATGGATGGAATAAGTGGTGGCATGGTTATTATTGGTAATCATTAAGTGCAAAATCAAGTGAAATAAGTTGCAGAGTGATTTTTGAGAAGTAACGAATTAATATTGTATTCTTCAGTAAAGAATAAAGGATTCCACAACTAAGAACAAAAGTTTCGTAGCTAAGAATAGAGGTTTCGTAGCTAAGAATAGAGGTTCCACAGCCAAATTCGTCAGTTCTATGGCTAAGAAAGAAGGCTTGCAACCGATTTGCATAGAATCAAAGGAAACAAAACTCGAGCCGATATGGGGATTAAAAAGAAATCAGAACTAGAGGATGATTCCCAGCTACTCAGATGAAGAAGTGACATCTATCTTTGAGCATACAAGATGGCTAGAGTTCTTGAAAAAAATTTCAAAGTATAATGATGAATTAGTAAGAGAATTCATCATAAACCTAGAGCAATCCAGGACAAAGGTGAGAAATATCTTTATTCCTTTTTCTGTAAATACAATAAGTAATGTGTCTGGAGTGCCAATTGTGCATGTCCCACATCCTGCCAAAGGGACATTGAAAGAATTGGTTGAAATCCTACTACAAGGAGGAGAAACTGAACCCTAGTACATCTACAATACAAAGAAAATCATAAAAGGGGTCAAAAGGGTCAGTTTTCCCAAACCCTTTGACAGGGTAGCATTTTGGATAGTGAAATATTTAACCTGTGATGGTCAATTTGGGTCCGTAGGAAAAGAAGTCCTAAAAATGCTCATATATATGAAGTATGGATCCACAAAACCTAAGTACATAATAAACCTTCCAAGGTTTCTTTTTATTCTATCCATATCATGGCCAAGAGGTATTCCTGGGGTGTTGGGACAATAAGGCATCATGGGCTAATTCATTTAGTATGCTAGCATCATTTTCTATCAAAGAAAAATGGAGAAGAAATTTGGGAAAAGTTTCTTAGAAACTTCAAGACAAACCCTAGTATTATCAGAAGGAAAATACTAGCTCCATTTTCTCCTTCAACTAATTTGGAAATTGATGCCCCTATAGAAGAACAAAAGGAAGTGGAAAGAGAGAATATACCAAAAAGAAGAAGGTTTGTGAGAAAAATCAAAACAGCAGAGCCTTCTGTGCCTTTGAAGGAAATTCCTTCTTCTGTAGAGACTTCAGGGAGCTAATGTCTGTCTCTGACAAAGATAGCTCACCTATACAAGAGTAAGAAGAATCTCTAGAAATAAATCCGTTGCTTTGGGCATGTTGAAATTCCTTAGAGAATGAAAATTTTCTTTGATAGAGGAAGAATGCTCAACTCCTCAAGTAATTTAAGAGGAAGAAGAAAGACATCAGGTTAAACAGGCTCTGTTCTTGTCTATAGAAGAGCTCATTATCAGAGAAAAGGATGAGGAATTGGATTTCCTCAAACTCAAATTAGAACAAAGAGAAATGCTCATTGGAGAGCTAATAAATCAACTTACAGCCAAGACTGAGGAGTTATCGAGAATTAAGAAATAACTGATAGAAAAAGAGGAAGAATGTCGACGTCTAGAAAATAGAATGTTATGTCCACGGTCTATGCATAGACCGATCTCTCGGGTAACTTTGAGGCATGTTTATATCACCACTATCCCCTTGGGGTATTATTCAATTTATGATTTAAACACCTATCCTAAGTTTAATTCACCCCATTATGTTTTACCCGTGAGTAATTAAATATTAACTATTTAATTACACCTTTTCACATGTATCCTAACCACTTATCTACCCCATATCTATTCTATCCATATATCCCCCCTATTTCTCCTCCTCCCAAAGCGGGATATTTCCCATATTTGAGGTGGAGGGATCACTCTTATCTTTCCAGAAATCACTCCTTTTGGCCGTCTTAGGAGTCTGTTCCGTGATCGGCGCCGACCGGTACTCGGTCGACACCGATTTTTCGGAGCGGCGCCGATTATAAATAGAGGCCCAGAACTCAGTTCTAGGAGGACACAAAGAGAGAGATTGTAAGGGACACAGATTGTAAGAGAGAGAGCGAGAGATCTTTGAGCATCAAGTGTGAACATTATCTATCGAATGAGAGCGATCTTGTCCAAATCAATCCCTGAGAGGAGCACCGTTACTCTGCTCTTATCACATCAACATCGCACATCTCCATTGATTTTCTGGTGACTCTGTTCCTGCATCCAGCACAGGTGGAGCCTTGCTAGTATCTCTCTGGCTTCTGCAGATCTAGCAGATGTTGATGATCTTGCCTTCGTTTTTCGATTCCTGAATCTTCTCGCACTTTGTCTCGGATCGACTCGATCTATATCGATCGATCGATCGATCGATCTATATCGATCGGCGACTGTCCCGATCTGAACCAGTCGACGCCGATTCTACATAATCGACGCCGATCATCCTGCAGACAGGTAAAAGGACACAGGTAACACAAATCCAGCTTTGTTTTCACAGTTTCCTATTTTCTGTTGCTTTCTGTCTGCTGTTTAGATTCTGTTTATTACTTTGATCAGAAAATCTAGTCTTGTACGTACATCTTTTATCATGTATGCTTCTTTACTTAATTGAAAATGTGGACTGACATCCATGAGGGAGCTTATCGCTTCCCGGACCCGCTTCTCGGGCAGTCCACCTAAATATCTTTTAACATGGTCTTTTTCTGTCAAGCATCGGTGTCTCGCAGGTTACTTGGATCTACTGTGCAGAATTGCTCGTGTGCGCCCGTCTTATCTACATCGGCTTCCTTATCCGTCTACATCTTCGGATCTTGTCCATCAGGTATCAATTTCATTTGAGTTTTTCAAGGTTTTTGTGTTTAGTTTGGTACATTAACTTGGACAGGTAACAAGCGTGAAATTCTTGATCAACATTCTGGCATGCCCGGTGGGACCCAACCAAAGTCCCTTATTGGTAAGTTCATCTCTTTTTTTTTTTAGTTTTGAGCTTTGTTCTTTTTCTTCACTGATTTTTATCAGTTCTGCTTGAGCATTTCCTTTCATCGTTTCAATCTTGCTCTTTATGCCAAATTGTTATTTCCTTGAAATTTTTCTAGTTCCTTAAAATAGAAATTTCGTTTCACCATTATCTGGATATATCTTTCTGGATTTTGTTTGGTGTTTGCTTAACCTTTTCTTGCGGAGCACTTTGCTTGTTCGTGGGATTGTTCGAGGGGAAGAGCTCAACAACGCGCTTTTTGAAGTCCACACACCTTGGAGAGCTAAATCTACAGGTATTTCTCTTTTACGGTGTTTTCTCCTTTTTAGGAACTAAAAAAAAAAAAAAAATTTCTTTGTTTGTTGTCTATCACATTCGAACATTTCAATTTTTGGTGCTTAAAAAGAATTTAATCGCATTTGGGAAAGAATCTATTTGACTTGTCTTCATCGAAATCAAACACTTCATTTTTAAGTGCTTAAAAAAGAACTCTTTCTTTGTCATTTTTTTGTATGTTTTTCATCTAGTTTTAATTAGGCTGGAAAATTGATCAAAATCGGTAGTGACACTATTTGATTTTTATTTTTCACCCTTGCACACAAAGCCAAAATCACTAGGTATAAAGCATTTAAACAAAAATTCTTTCCTGGCCTCACCTACTTGGAAGTGACATCGAGAGGAAGAGCCTACAGCGGTACTCGGGCCGCACTATAAATTCACGGAAGTTACGTATATATTGGCAAAGCACCCGACTCCCTTATCGCGGCGGTGTGTGAAGTGCGGGGGTAGGCCCCTATATCAAGCCACGTACTGGTCTTTTACTGAAGTGCCTTCGGGACTCCTCACCAAAACATCCCCCAAACCATCCTTAGTTTGGCTATCTGAGTAGTTCCTGTTCTAAAAGGCCTTCCCTAATATTTTCTTTCTTAAAAGCATAAAAACTTAAAAGAGATAATCACCTACGCTGCTTGAATTATCTGTGCATTAGTTAGGTCAATCTTCTTTTCTGCTTGTTTATGACGGTCATCACTCGGTTACAATCTAGAAGAATGGCTCAATTAGCCCCTTCTTCCTCCGAGATCACCACTAGTGTGGATGTTTCGGCACCCCCCAGGTCTTCCTCGGGACCGCTGTTAGTTGGTTCCCCATCCTGGTCATATAATCCTTTCTATCAGGCCAAAGCAACCCCATCACGTCCAGCTTCCCCTAGTCCTTCAGAAATATCATCTGCTTCTGACTCAGAGTATGTTCCTCGCGGGGATCCTAAATTTCAGGCGCTCCTTGATCGCAATCCGGTAGCCCTCATGGACTACCTAGTACACAAGTCTATTCAAATATCTGATCAGGGACCACCAATCCAGCAAGTGTACGATTATCCTCGTGAACCATCCCAGGCCTTTGTAGAATAGTTAGCATCATTTTTCTCACCTCGAGCCACGGAGGAGGGTGGCGCACCTGTGCCTCCTTTTTCTCTTCCACCGACCATATCGACTAGTTCTCAAATAGTCTTACCTATTCCTAACGCCATAGTTACCTCGACTATTCCACAACCTACTTCTGAGAGGTCCTCTTCTCTGGCTATAATGAGTGCGTCGTCATGCACCCGCATATTGCTGTTAATTCATCTATGTCGTCCATTGTGTCCCAGGGTCAATACCCCTTTATGAGTCAACCCCCTTCGACTAGTCAGTTGGTTCCTGCTTCTCGTCCTCCAGTGGGTTTTTCTTCCAATGTTCCAGCAACAGTGACCTTCGCCCATCCTCTAGCATCGGCACCCTTAATAACTAATCCGGCAGTAGAAAGCCTCTTTCAGGTCTTGTTCCCCAATATGTCCAATCAAATCGGCACCCATGTTCCTCAATCTGTTCCGATTCAGTCAACAAGCATAGGAGTCCACCAATCACAGGCTCCATCCGTCATCCAACCTTCATTTTCTCAACCACTTATTATCTCACAGCCTGCCTATACACAGGCTCCTTCACAGAAAATACCCCACCAGGCGTCACCCAGAACACCTGGTTACTCCTCTTATCATCCTATCAATCAACAGATGAATCCCCCATTGACACCTCAACAACATCCACCATTTTCTTCTTATGTAGGACATGCCAGTGTGCCTCCTCCTCAATCTGACGTGGTTCAAATTCTTTTCAAGAAAATCACAGACTTGGAAGCCTCCACCAAAGGGGCTCGTCCTTCATACTCTTTTGAAGAAGTGTGTAATGAACCCATTCACCCCTCAGTGGCTTTTAAGCCTTATCCTCCCCAATGGGAACTTCCTAAATTTTCAAAATTTCATAGTCGGGAGGACCCTCAACAGCATTTGCGAGCATTCAAACATGCTTGCTACCTCATAGTCCAGGATCAGGAGCTTATGCTCCGTACTTTTCCTATGTCTCTAGCAAGTCCTGCTTTAGACTGGTACAATAACATTCCTCAACATTCCTTGTTTTCTTTCTCTCAATTGGCCCAGATGTTTGTTGAAAACTTTTCAATAAATATCATGCATAAGATCTCGATTACAGATCTTTATAACATTCGTCAATTCGATGATGAGTCTATTACAGACTTTGTCGCTCGTTGGAGAGGGATAATAAACCAATTGTCTTTCTCCCTTCCTCAATCCCAACAGATCGAGTTGTTTACTCGATCTTGTGCTAATCATATTTCTTCCACTTTAAGGATCCAGACCTTTCATACATTTGAAGAAGCCTTTACGATGGCACGCAAACTTGAATCTCGCGCCATTGAACAAGGGAAGTTAAAACTTCGCTCTAAATCTAAACCAGATTTTTCTCGGTTTACCAAATCAAATCCTTCCACTTCTAAAGACAAGAATCAGGGATCCACCAACGCTATCATATTAAAAACATCACGAGCCGATACCACTTCTAATCAAACACCACGAAGAGACTCCTCATCTTCTCGAAAAGGGACCTCATCATCTCGATCTTTCACTTCATTGGGGGAATCATATGCTTCTATCCTGGAAAAAATGTTGGAAGTCCACATGATCGAACTTCCCCCCATTAGGAATATTGATGAAAGCCAAGAACGTCCATTCTGGTATAGGGAAAATGACTTCTGTCATTATCATAGAACCAAAGGTCATGACATCGAACGATGTCAGACCTTCAAAAATCTTGTCCAGAAATTCATTGATAAAGGCGAGCTCATTCTGGATAACCCAAATGCTCCCCCAAATCAAGCGTTGGATGTCTTTAAACAACCTTTTCCCAATCATTCCCCGAACCATGATGCTTCAGAGTCTCAAAAACCAAACACTCATACTATCAGCTTCATCTCTACTGAAGAATCTTCTTCTAAAACTAAGCCATCTGCGAACACATCGACCGAATCAGAACCTCCTTCCGCTTCGTTAATCGTTGGGATTCCACCATCTTCAGATAGCCCATCTTTGAATATTCCAACATTGTTAGATATGGATTCACCTCTCTCTGCTTCTTTGTCTGATCTTCCATCCATACCCGAGACAGTGTCATCCTCATCTGTCTCATCGTCAGACATTCTTTCAATGCTCGAGGCAATTACATCCCTTCGAGTTTCCACCATGGATACATCTACTTCTGTTTCTCCCATTTTTGTTGCTGTGACTATGCCCTTGGTGAATGTACCTATAGTTGTGCCGACTTCGATGGAAGCGTCTTTGATTTTGACTCTTCCTGTTTCCTTTCCTACAGTAGTTTCACCCACAATTACTGTACCAGAAGTAGTTCCCTCGCAAGGAACTGCTTCTTCATCACTCACTTCTTCCATCACCAATGCTACTTTGCCTATTAAGGGGAAATCTAAAGAAGTAGCACCAACACCTATACACTGCTCGGTTCCTGAACTTAGACCGAGACAACCGAAATCTAACGTTGCGCCATCAGTACCTCCCCATTTGCTTCCCCCGAAAAGGTTATAATCACCTTATGCGGTTGAAATTGTCACCATCCTGAAAAAGGAAAGCCCATATTTCGAACCATCAAGACTCTTGGTGCTTTCCCACAAAAATCTCTCTCTGCCTCATAAAAGATTGGATTTGTCTGCTGAGAAGGCGTCTTCTTCTACAAACTTATCAAAACCATCATCTTCTTCTACAACACATTCTTCACCAGCACCTCGAAAAGTGGACTTACCTACTAAAAAGACGTCACCTCTTTTATCAGAGTCATCATCTTCGTTACCAAAAACCAGGGCACCCTCTGTTCCTCCGATTATACCTACTTTGGAAGCTTCTCCCTCATCTAAATCGACATTATCTAAATCATCATTAGTTTTGACCAAGCAGCCTCCCTTATCTCTGAAGACCACAACACTTGTCACATCTCCATCATCTTCAAAATCTATTTTAGGGGCTCCTCCTCCATCGAAATCAATCATGTCTCACTTACTTCCATCTCAAGTGCCCAAGGCTGCTCCTCCAGATGTCCAAAAAAATAAGATGATCCCTAAAAAGACTGTCAAACCTAACATGCAGGTTCTTTTACCTCGGCAGTCTGTTAAAGTAAAAGAGGCGCCTTCATCATCTCTGTCCTCATCTTTGTCTACCGGGTTCTATACTGAAATCCTTCACCAACTTATCCAATCTTCATCCATATCTCTTCCTCTGATTAAACCCTATAACCCTAAAGGAGTTAAACCTACTTGGTTTAACTCTGATTTGATTTGTGCTTACCACCGTACCCCGGGTCATGATACTGAGGGATGTAAAGCTCTTGATCATCGTCAACTTGACCTTTTGGAAGAAAGTGATCTTTTATGGAGGAGGAGGAACAAGTATCTCTGTCATCTTAGCTCCATCTGAGCCCCAACGATCTACTCAGACCTCTACTTCTAGTGATTCCACTCCAAATGATCTTCCACCTTCTCAAATCGACACAATTCATATCACCACTAGAACCCAACAGTATGATAATCCATCCTCATCTACAGCATCTCGACCACGGGTTGTCATTTCTACAGCCCCTGAAGGAGTTCCTCCTTCCTCATTAGCCCCGAGACCTCGGGTCTCTATTCGTGCTGCACCTCGCTCAAATTCCCGTGTCAGTTGAGGAGAGTGTTATGAAACAACTCACCCAGGCTCCGGTCAAAATGTCTCTTTTTGACCTCATTCAATCCTCTCCACAACATCACCAGGCTCTGATTGATAATCTACGTCACATCGCAGTGAATTCAGATGAGCCCCAGCCCTTCGAGATGGTTGTTGGATTGAATAGACCATCAACCACCATTTCTTTTGAAGATTCAGAAATTCCTTCCCTTTCTTCCAAGGATTTGGAGGCTCCCCTCTTTATCACAGTCCAAATCGACAACACTACATTAAAACACATTATGATCGACAGTGGTGCTGCACTCAACGTCATCTCCTCACACACATTCGAGCAACTTAAGTTACCAAAGAACGTAGTGTCACCCCCGCCTTTCGCTCTTCGATCATTTAACGATCAGCTAGCAGTTACTTTAGGAACTGTGGTCCTACCCATTCGAGTAGGTAAGAAGCTGCTTCACGAACTCTTTTACATTGTTGAAGGGAAATTCCACTATAATATGATCCTCGGACACTCCTGGATTCGTGCAATGCATTGTGTCCCATCCACCCTCCATCGATGCTTAAAATATCAATATGAGGGCAAAATCTATACTCATCCAGGAGATCCTTTTCCTTCCGCACAATGCGACATGACCACAGGGTCTGCCCCTCTAAAGGAAAATGCTTGTTCTCCTGACGGGGCCTCATCTTCTTCCATACCTGCAACCAAACTACCGGATGTACAAAATTTAGAAGAGACATTGCAGCGTTTCTCACTAGGAGAGCTTCCTCTCCTTTCTTTTGACACCCATCTCAAACCTAGTGAGTATGGTAGACCAGAAAAACAACCTGAATATCAGCCAGGTCTTGGTCACATCGTCACCATTGGTCTACCCAATCAACAGACTAATTTCATTTACGGTGGTCTTGATACGCCTCACTATCACCCGGATTCTCCTCCTAGGACCAAACCTTATTTAACAGGGTTCGATTGTCTACAGAATCCCACGTTTGCAAAAACTTATTTATATCGATGCGCGTGGAAGGGCTTTGGCTTAGGTAAATATGAACAAGGTGTGCATGACCTCGCGTCCATTCCAACTCTCAAGCCACATCAAAAATTTGGTTTAGGATTTAAACCTCTTTCAAAAGCCACCATCACTGTTCTCGATGAGCCTCTTCCTATTGAGGAACCATCTTCTCCCGCTAAGTCAGAAGCATCACTCGATGTGGATGACACCATTTCCATCCCATCTAACTTTTTTTTTAGTCAATACCATTTCCTTAGGGCCACTAGCCTATAAGACTAATGACAGTCCACTTCCATACCGTTAATTTTCCCTGAAATAGTTGGAGATGACTCTCCTACTATCAACACTATCCACTGTGCGGATGATGATTTTGTCCTCACCTATCTGGGGGCAGAGGATTCCTATCTTCCTAAAACCATTCCTTCTGACATGTCTACGCTTCTCAACAAAGCCACTGTCGAACCTTAATATAGGGACTTCTAAAGACCCTCGCATCATTAAGGTCGGCCAATCCCTTAATCCACAGGAGTTAGGAGACTTTACCACTTTTCTTTCCAACCATCGTCAAGCCTTTGCTTGGTCATATGAGGATATGCCAGGACTCGATCCCGATATCGTGGTCCACAATATCGTTACTCTTCCCGACATCAAACCGGTTAAACAAAAATTGCGTAAAATGCACCCTAGAGTAGCCCTTCTTGTTAAAGAAGAATTGCAGCGCTTGCTCTCGGCTAACTTCATCCAACCCATCGATTATCCACAATGGGTTTCCAATGTAGTACCAGTAACTAAAGCTACTGGGAAAATTTGAATTTGTACCGACTTCCGGGATCTTAATCTTGCTTGTCCAAAAGATGATTTTCCTCTACCTAATATCGACCAACTCGTGGATTTAACTGCGGGTCATGAGATGCTTTCTCTTATGGATGGTTTCTCTGGGTATAATCAAATTCTCATCACACCAGAAGACCAACATAAGACTTCTTTCATAACTCCTTGGGGGACCTTTTGTTATCGTGTCATGCCTTTCGGTCTTAAGAACGCAGGAGCAACCTATCAGCGAGCAATGACCTACATCTTCCATGATCTCTTACACAAAACTATGGAAGATTACGTCGACGATCTCCTCGGTAAATCCAAATGTCGTCAGGATCATCTTTTCATTCTTGCACCTCTCTTTGAGAGGCTTATTCACTTTTTTCTTCATTTAAATCCATCTAAGTGCGTGTTTGGCGTTCTCACTGGTAAACTTTTAGGTTTTATCATTTCCATTAGGGGTATTGAAGTAGACCCCACAAAAATAAAAGCTATCCTTGAGATGCCTCCCCCTTCTAACTTAAAGCAACTCCATGAGTCTCGAGGACGTCTTGATCGGTCGTCGTTTTATCTCACAATTGTCGGACCGTTGTCAACCTTTTCATCATCTCCTCCGTAAGAATGTTCATTTTGAATGGGATGAGCATTGCCAAAAGGCCTTTGATGATCTCAAAGCTTATCTTCTTTCTCCACCTGTGCTTACACCTCCACGCGAGGGGGAGCCTTTCTATCTTTATATCTCTGTGACTGACCATGCTCTGGGAGCCATGATCTCGCATCGGGATGCTTGCGGTAAAGAACAAGTTGTCTATTACATCAGTCGCACCCTCCATGAGTATGAAACACGTTATTCCGAAGCTGAAAAGCTGTGTTGTGCTCTCTTCTTCGCAACTTCTAAGCTTCGTCATTACCTCCTTAATCACAAAACTTACATTGTCACAAGTGTCAATCCACTCAAGACAATTCATGCGAAGCCTTATCACAATGATCGTATCACTCGTTGGCTCATGCTTATGACAGAATTTGATCTCGAGTTTATCCCACAAAAGTCTATCAAGGGTCAGGTCATTGCAGATCAATTAGCTGATGCTCCTCTTCGGACACTCAAGTCCCCCTTGCTCAATTCCCCGATGAATATATCCAACAAATTGATTTTGGTCTGTCTCCATTTAAAGTAAAGCTCTTCTTTGATGGATCCAAATGCCAACAAGGGGGAGGTGCGGGTTTCGTGATGATTCCTCCTTGGGGTACGCCTATCCCAGTCACACACAAATTGAACTTTGAGTGCACCAATAATATGGCTGAATATGAAGCTCTTGTCTTGGGTCTTCAAAATGCCATTAATCTCGGCGCTCGTCATATTGACATCTTTGGTGATTCTGAACTCATCGTTAATCAAGTCATGGGTGTCTATCAATGCAGGAATGATATCCTTCAAAAATATCGTGATATCATTCTCGTTCAACTCCAATCTTTCGATAAATTCACTATCCAAGCTATTCCTCATTGCGAATCGATTCGCGATCTGATGGCTTCGTTAGCCTCACTTATCCCACCTTTTACCAAGGACTCGTGACTTTATGTGGCTGTGCAATGATTAGATCAACCATCTCATCTTAGGCAACTAACTTCAATCCATGCTATCACAACCCATACTCAGGATGAGTGGTATCAATAGATCGTTGATTATCTATCTCATTCGGTGCTTCCTCCAGATCTGACTTCCAATGGTAGAAGATCTTTTATCCTACGTGCTAATCGCTATACTATTCTAGGCGGGATCCTCTACAAATGCGGCTTTGATGGTATTTTGCTTCGGTGCCTCAAAACCCTTGAATCATCTAAAGCTATCCAGGAGGTCCATGATGGTATCTGTGGTGGCCATTTTAGTGGCTTGGCCATAGCTAAACACATCTTACGTTTGGGATATTATTGGCCTTCTCTTAATCGAGATTGTTGTGAATACACTAAGAAATGCGTCAAGTGTCAACAACATTCCAATCTCACACATATCCCTAGTCAAGCTTTACAACCTACAGTGGATTTGTGGCCTTTTTCGCAATGGGGTCTTGATCTCATTGGTCTCATCAATCCCCATTCTTCACAGCATCATCATTCTATCATTACTGCCACTGAATACTTTACTAAGTGGGTGGAAGCTATCCCTCTTTCTTCAACAAAAGCTAAACCCATAGTTGATTTTGTCTATCAACACATCATTTGTCGCTTTGGTGTTCCACACAAACTCATCACAGATAATGGTAAGTCTTTCAAAATGTTGATTTGCAGAACCTCTGCGACGCTTTCAATATCAAACTCAACTTTTCTTCTCCATACTATCCTCAAGCTAATGGTGGCCGAAGCTTCCAATAAAACTTTGCGTAATATCCTCATGAAAGGTAACTAGTCAGTTTGTAGGGATTGGCATTTACATATCCCTTTTGCTCTCTGGGCTTATCGGACTAGCATTCATACTCCTACTGGTGCTACTCCCTTCTCTCTCGTCTATGGGTCTGAGGTTGTTCTTCCTTTGGAAGTCCAAATCCCATCTCTCCGTGTTTCTCTTAGAGAATTTGTCTCTGATGAGGACTATCGTCAAAATCATCTAGCACAACTTGAATTATTAGATGAGCGGCATCTCAACACTCTTGAACATCATCAAGTCTATCTTGAGCGTGTCAAACGTGCTTATAACAAGCACTTGCAGCACCATGACTTCAAAATTGGTGATCTTGTTCTTAAAGAAAATCAAAATGTCACTACACTCGAAAGGAGTCAGCGTGGTAAGTTTGCTCCCAACTGGATGGGTCCATACGTTATCACTCATAAATATGGGTTGGGGCTTATCGTCTATCTTCCATGGATGGTATACCTGAAGTGGAACCTCTTAATGCCTTGCATCTATGGCCCTTCTACTATTAAAATCTATCTTACACAAATCTAGTCGCAGAGACAGATCTTTCATCCCTCTAACACCCGATCATATACTTTCATGGTGATTTGAAATTATGTGGTTCTCCACTATTGTCTTTTTACCTTAAATATGAGTATCGTGGCTCTACTCATAGCATTTTTCTTCTGGATATGTTTCTCCTCATGGTAGGAATACCTTAATCACCGTTTCATTTGTCCCAAGTGCTTATCTTAATCGGATCTACTCGGGGCATGAGTGCGTGCTCTTTATACATTTTCTTCCCCTCTATCTGATCTATCTAGGTCTAAACTCAGCTTCTTCCAAAAAGTTTTTCAAAAAAAAAAAAAAAAAAAAGAAAAGAGAAAAAAAAGATAGACTGATCCCTTGAAGGACAGCTACCCATACAATCAAATGAATCAAAAGATATAGACCATGCCCTCGAAGGATGGCTATCATTAAAATTCAAAATACAGACCGCTCCCTTGAAGGACGGCTGTTTCTCAAAGGAATACTCAAGGCTTCTTGCATTGATCAGCCTTTCAGTCAGTTTATACACTTTTTAGCATCACTGAAAGACTTCCCATATTGATCAGTCTTTCCATATCTAGCAAACTTCCCGCATTGATCAGTTTGCTTTTCTGCCAAAATCATGAAGCTGAGATATAAGACCTTTTGTCGATCATATGGAGAATCCTATTTTCCCAGTATGAACATGTATTTTGTCCCTTGTAAATTTTGACAAGATACCTACTTACTGCTCCTTCCGTTTCCCTCCTAAATCTGGTTTGCGGCTAGTTAGTGTCAGGTTTATTTTAACCTCATATAGGGCCTTGTATGCATGATCTTTTGGTTTCCTATCCAGATTCTATTTATGGTCGGTTGGGAGTCCAGCTTATCATTTTTCTTCTTATCTGGGTGTATATCCTTTATTTCTAATCAAGGTCATTTTCATTACGTCCTTGGCTCTCACAGCTGAATATTTCTGATTATTTCATCCAGTTAAATTACCATTTAACATGTTAATTTAATCAAACTCTATCATTTATCTAATTTCATCTGATCTACTTTGTCCAAAACACATCTCATCACCTCTATTATAAACACATGTGAGTCTATCTATCTATTTTTATCAAAATTTAATTAAAAATCTCAAAAAATATCAAATCCATTCCAACTATTAACTCCTACCTATCTATCACATCATCTAATCACTTGTCTATCCAAGTAACATTACATCTATCTTTATCTATTTTCTCAATCAAGTTAAATCCACATATCAATCACATCAAATCACATCTATTTATGTCCTCTACATCTATGTCTATCCAATCATCTATCAGTCTATGTCTATATCCATCACAATTACGCTACATCTATCCATGTATATCAAAATTAAAAGCAGGAGAACAATCATATGACAAAGGAAATGATGAATCTATATATATATATGAGTGTGTATGTACAACAAAAAAATGGGTGGCTCTCAATCAAGCCATCTATAAAATGCCTTCCAATCGAGGCTACATCACTACACTGATACAAAATACATCAATCTCTATATCGTAAAATCTGATGCGTGGAAGACACTATCTCCTCCACCCTCCTCTGGACCAGGCTGTCTCTCCTGACCGCCACCTATCGAGCTAGACGCACCTGCTGCTGGAGGCCTCTGCCCACCTCGGTCTCTCCCGGTGCTCCCTCCCTCTGATGCCCCTCACTTGTTGTGGTTATCGCTGATCTCCTCCTCACCCCGTACCGAGGCACATCTGGGGCATGTTGTGCTAGGGCATCCTCGTAGTATCTCACCTCAGTGAGGAGAGACTGATATGTACTCAAGCTCACGGTACCAGGTGCTCGTAGTGTGCTGCTGGTGGTGCCCCTCCTATGGTCATGCCCTGTGTCCCAGACTCTGACATGGTACCTGTCTCACCATATTTGGCCCTGAGGGCCTCCCTATGTCGATGGTAGCGATCCCTCTGCTGGATCGTTGTATCTCGCTCCTGGCGAGTGGTGTCTCTCTCCAAAATCAGGGCATCCCTCTCCTCTGTCAGAGCTCTGATCTCCTCGAGAGCCACCTGGTGTGTATGTGTCAGGGTGGCGTGCTCTCCCTCCAGTCTCTCCAGCACTGTAGCCATATCCTCCTCATCGGCATCTATAGATGCTCGGAAGGTGTCGTGGTAGCTCTGTCGCATACCATGCCGCATAACCATCATCCACTCCGGCGTCATCATCATCACTGTATGGAGGGTGGGGCCTCTCTCAATGGATCTGCCGGGATCAAAATCGGTAGATCAGTCTCTCTGTTGTCTCGCCTGTAAGGCCTGTAAGTAGTCGGCACTGTCTGTACTAGGCCGAACTATCTCAATACCCATATAAACGGGACGCGCTCCCACATATCAGGCCTATGGCCCCTAACCACCCTGCTCCATCTCAATCCCACCAAGTGAGCATCCTGACCGGCCCATGTCGGAAATACCCGATATGGTCTCCAGATGACCTGCTCTGGTGTCAGCGTCCTGAAATGCTCGGCATACCAATCTGCGGATCTCCCTGTATCTCCCGAGGCCATATCGGCCCACCATCGCGGAATCCGTAATCAATAGCCCCCACTACTGCTGGCATCCAAGGAAGCCGGATGGCCTGATCACTGCTATATGCTCATATGCCCAGCAATGGAGCACAAAACTGACATCAATACCTGTCCTCCGGCCAGTGGTATACATCCATAACTCATAATATATCTGAGCTATCAAGGCATCAGCAAAGGTGAACACCTGTCTGAACTGCAGGATGTCACAAACGCAATCTAGTAATAACAGTGGGAATCTCCCACCTCCTGAATCTGGTAGAGAAAAATAGGAGATCACCATCTGAATCAACACTATCCGTCTGCTCCTGGGAACATCCTGTCTATACTGCGAGGCTATCCTCACTGCCCAGACACTATCTCTGAATCATCTGCCCTGTCTCCATACAATCGAACTAGGGCCCTCTGCTGCTGCTCTCGTGGCGTAATCTCTATCGGGTCCCCAGTGATCGGCAGCCTCAAAATCCTGTATATGTCCTCATGGGTGATGGTCATCTCACCCGTCCTGAACCAAAAAGTGCAAGTCTGGCTATCCCATCGTCGCACTAGTGCTCGCATCAACTCTACATCTCGCGGCACTCGTCTGTAGTACCGAAAGCCCCCGAGCCTGGCTAACTCTAAGTGGCGCCAATCTGCGTCAGTGACGTCAGGGAGAATGGTCTCCAGTAGCTCGGGAATCACATCCCTCATGTGTAGTACCTCTCGTGCCTACATCCACGACATCAAGAGCAATATTAGCTTCATATTTACCCAAATCCGAACATCCAAAACAAATTTTATCATTTTCATCCAGATGATCTGTCCAATCGGCGTCGATTAAATACAATCGGCGTCGATCTTATATAGTCGACGCCGATTGAACTCAATCGGCGCCGCTTACATTACATCGACGTCGATTATACCAATCGACGCCGATTTTCAGGCCGGAGGTAAAACACACTCTGGCCTCCCACCAAAAAAAAAAAAAAAAAATAAAAAAAATAAAAAATATGACGGGTTCAAGAAGAACCACTTACCCCAGGTCGTGTCCTCCTCCACTTCTGACCGCTTCCAGAGGCTTCCATGGTGCTCAAATCCAATTTTTGACTCTCTCTGAATCAATCGTCATGGTGTAAATAAATCGTTCACGTTTTCCGTTCACATATTTATATGTGCTGTGAAACGGTCGGCGCCGATTTTTTGGTCGGCGCCGTTTATTTAGGTCGGCACCGATTAGTGTGATCGCCGCCGATTTTCCATATCTCTTTGCCATAGTGTTGATGCTTGGCTTATTTATCTGGTCATTATTGTGCGCTGAATGTTGCCTTTTGGCACATATTTTCGATATCACCATCCATTTCGAGTTTGTTCCCTTTGCGTGGGGCACTCGTACTTTTTGGCAACTTAGAGTTAACGGGTCTGTAGGCACTAACGTCATCTGCTTTGCAGACCATCTGGTTGTCCCTACCAATGTGTCTCTCTTTAGATGCTGACTATTTTGCCGCTCTCCTTACACTCATGGGTCTGTAGGTACTAACGTCGTCTCATGAGGAGACCGTCTAGTCTGCCCTACCAATGTGAGTTCCTTAGGTGGCTGCCTCTTTATTCATGTTTGTGCATCATTAATGATCAGATCTACTCCAGACATCCAGCTGGGGCATCCCGCGTTTTCATCTACCTTTTTCAAACTTGGGATCGTTTGTTCTATCACCCATCCCATCCCTAGTTTGAGGGGGATCACATCATCACTTTTCTTCCTTTCTTCCATCTCCTTGTTTTTGTCTCATAACCTTGCTTATCGCAAGTTACTTGACAAAAAGGGGCAAAATGTAGACACCTAAAATTGGTTATCCAATTTAGTGTCCCTCGTGCGCATTTGCTCTCTCAGGTAACCTGAGGCACGTTTATATCACCACTATCCCCTTGGGGTATTATTCAATTTGTGATTTAAACACCTATCCTAAGTTTAATTCACCCCATTATGTTTTACCCATGAGTAATTAAATATTAACTATTTAATTACACCTTTTCACATGTATCCTAACCACTTATCTACCCCATATCTATTCTATCCATATATCCCCCCTATTTCTCCTCCTCCCAAAGTGGGATATTTCCCGTATTTGAGGTGGAGGGATCACTCTTATCTTTCCAGAAATCACTCCTTTTGGCCGTCTCGAGTCTGTTCCATGATCGGCGCCGACCGGTACTCGGTCGACGCCGATTTTTCGGAGTGGCACCGATTATAAATAGAGGCCCAGAACTCAGTTCTAGGAGGACACAGAGAGACAGATTGTAAGGGACACAGATTGTAAGAGAGAGAACGAGAGATCTTTGAGCATCAAGTGTGAACATTATCTATCGAATGAGAGTGGATCTTGTCCAAATCAATCCCTAAGAGGAGCACCGTTACTCTGCTCTTATCACATCAACATCGCACGTCTCCATTGATTTTCTGGTGACTCTGTTCCTGCATCCAGCATAGGTGGAGCCTTGCCAGTATCTCTCCGGCTTCTGCAGATCCAGCAGACGTTGACGATCTTGCCTTCGCTTTCCGATTTCCAAATCTTCTCACACTTTGTCTCGGATCGACACCAATCTATATCAGTCGATGCTGATCTAAACCAGTCGATCGCTAATTCTACATAATCGACACCGATCATCCTGCAGACAGGTAAAAGGACACAGGTAACACAAATCCAGCTTTGTTTTCACAGTTCCCTATTTTCTACATTGCTTTACATGTCTGCTTTTTAGATTCTTTTATTACTTTGATCGAGAAAATCTAGTCTGTCGTACATCTTTTATCATGTATGCTTCTTTACTTAATTGAAAATGTGGACTGACATCTACCGAGGGAGCTTATCGCTTCTCGGACCCACTTCTCGGGCAGTCCACCTAAATATCTTTTAACGTGGTCTTTTTCTGTCAAGCATCGGTGTCTCGCAGGTTACTTGGATCTACTGTGCGGGAATTGCTGCTCGTGTGTGCCGTCTTATCTACATCGGCTTCCTTATTCGTCTACATCTTTGGATCTTGTCCATCGTATCAATTTCATTTGAGTTTTTCAAGGTTTTTGTTTTAGTTTGGTACATTAACTTGACGGTAACAAGCGTGAAATTCTTGATCAACATAAATATCTTGCAAAAAATCATATGGTTTGTATTATGAGTGAAAAATTGCTTTCCTACAGGAGGCCCTCTCCTACATATACTTTGTTTTTAGAATAACAGTTCATTCGTTGCAAAGAATCTGTCGAGGATTGCATGTGGACTTCCACATGAACTAAAGGATGAATTTGAATTCATGACAACTTATTCTCTATCTAGTCTTGAGCAAAAAAATCTCCTATGTGAATTTTATTTTTGTAATTTTATGCTAGAGAAAACATAGGATTCATGATCAATTTGTATGTGTGGGAGAGCCAAATCAATGCATTTTTCTCTGTTTTGCAAAACCAAATTGCATGGAAGGAAAGGGAATCTAAGTTTTTATTGAAAGCTAGCTTAACTGGTCTCTGTATGAGAGCTCACTATGGTAAACCTTCGCCTTCCTCATACATTTTAGAACTCATACCTTTAATGAGCGATTCAAGACACATTATTTTTCCATTATACGAAAGAGTATTGATGCCTTTAACTCCTATGAGGAGGATAATTTTGAAGATATTTATGAAGGATGCTTGAAGAGGTGGGAACTCCTTACTATTTCCTTGAGAAGAAGGGAAGTAATATCCCCTACAAATCTGATCTGGAGTTTAGAAAGGGCAAAATTTTTATGAACAATAATTCCTCAGATCAATGAGATGTATGGGAAAATATGGATGGGAATGAAAACAAGGCCCCCTCTACTTCTCAGCCCCATGTCTCCTTGGAAAAATAAAGAACCTCAAGATCCTACTAAATTTGAAGAGTGGGAGAGAAAAATAGAAGTAGTTGCTCGACAAGACCTCTAAGTTTAAGCATTGGAAAATCTAGTTTCAGCCATTTGATTTGAGCAATAAAATGGCATGCAGAACATATAACCCCACTTTTTAATAATGAAGTTTGTAAAGGGACTTACAAACAAGTAAGTTTGGGGAAAATGATGAGGCCGAATATTCCCGATTAATGTATAGTATATAATCTCATGTTACTCTCCTTTTTATTAAGTTTGATTACATTTTGTGACTTTTATTTGATTTGATATGAGTTAGGATGTACTTGTCTATCTTTTGATCTATTTTGATTATAATATTAAAAGCTCTAAAATTCTTGACAAAGTGTGTGTTCGAAATTCAGTTTTGTAATAAACAAGGTCTAATCGGTTGAAGAAATGAAGTATGTAGCGTTTAGTATGTTTTCAATAGCATCTGTTCCAACACAACTTAGTTCCAAAACTTCTAAGATAGTTCCAAAACTCCATTACATAGTCATCATCTAGTTCCAAAACTTTCAGACTTAGTTCCGGAACTCCAATATTTAATTACAGAAATTTCAGACTTAGTTTCGAACTTCTGGGTATAACTCTAGAACTCTCATGGTTTTGATCCTTAACGATTTCCTATGGTTCTGGAACTTCTCTGAAGTTCCAAAACTAATGGAATTTTATCTATTTTAACCACATCTAGATATTCTACATCAACAACCCTTTCAATTAGGAAAGGATGAGAATATCTTTGAACATAGATCCAGGGATAGTTATCTTACAACCGTGCTCGATCAGCCCCAATCACTCAACATCTATTCTCGGGCACGATTTGATTTCATCGAAAGTGTAGAGATAGCTATGATTGTAAATGTATATATAATCAAACCTGCAGTAGATAGAAATAATATGAAATAGAGATAGAATAGAGAAGAGAGATATAGACTAAGTACATAGATCCAATACATTTTGTAATACTAGAATGTTTTATCAATAAAATAGCCATTCCTATTTGAAAGAATTATGAGTTGTTAAATCCTAATTCAAGGAGGAGAAAGGGCCCACTCCCCTAAGGACCATGATATTTGATTATTTGGTATTTATATTTCTTAAGTAAATAGTTTAAATCTTTAATTATTTATTTCTTTAATTCTTCCAGTTAAACTTTGTTGTATACTTGTTCCTGCAGGTGTCTAGATAGATTCTTATTTTTCTTGAAATCATTTTTAAGCATTCTAAATTGAGTGTGTTTACTTTCAGAAGCAAGTGTGTTGATTTCCATTTTGAAAAGTGTGATTCCTTTCAGCAAAGTTTTCATAGTATGATTTGAATAAGGTTTTACCAAGGATTCTTTAAGACATTGAAAATATCCCCCGTAAAATACAAAAACAACTATAGTCAACTACTAGATCAATAGTATTACTCTTGTTGCATAAAGCTTTAGAAACACACCTGGTTTGATATGACATCAAAAAGAAGTTGATTAAATGAAGGGAATAATGACAACCATCAAGTCAATACAACATGTTGCAGGTTTTGAAAGGTGAAGGATCTACCTAAATAGTGTATGGATCAGCTTCATAATCAAACTTGATACAACGGTGAAGATTCAAATGTACACACCCCATGGTATGGATATAGGGTTGGAAAAAAATATGTTATATTATAAAACCCCTTTGATAATATATAATAATTAAAGAATTGTGTGGCGACTCATGAAAATGTGGAGGATGACATTTTCAAGAGTAGAATTCAAAGAATCGTTGAAAGAACGCAAAATAATTGGGTTATTATGCATGCAATTGGTAGGTATGTGCCTTTTTCATACACACCATAATAAATAATATTAATACTCACACCTCCATCAATCATAATGCATTGGACATGAATATCCTCAATGTGGATGGAGATGAAGAGGGTGGGATCAGGATCATCTGAATGGTGAGGAGAAATCTCCGAGTTAAAGAAACTAACAACAAAAATTTGGTGAGTGGTAGTGTCAATAGAGGTTTTAGGTGAAGAAATGAGAGAAACCAAATGAAGAGGTGTGAATATGGTAGAAATAGGCATAGGTCATTTGGTAGAATCGCATTAGTTTGTAGGATCTTAAGGAGGGATTGATGAGGAGACTTAGAGGTATTGATGAGGTCATACAAAGACATTATTAGAAGATATTGGTGAAGTTTTTTATCATAGTAAAATGTGTGACTCTATCATAAATAGGATACGACGGCCCATAGATGGTTACCACGGGGTAGGTGTAGATGGAAGAGGAGGTGCAGGTGCACTAGATGGGTTACCGATCTTCTCTTTTCCTTTGGATTTTTATGATCAAGTGGCCACTCAAACCATATTAATTTCAAGAATTAGAGTATATGTGTCATGAAAGGTATAACGATAGGATAAAAAGAAATCTAGTATTGGATAAAAGCCCTATCAAATGAGTATGTTTCATTGGCATTTGTGAGGGGGTTGGGTTACTCTTTTATCTGGACCATATTGATCTCAAAGGTCAGAGGAGGAAAAGAGGGTTGTGGATGTGGAAGTGAAGGCCACTAAATAAATATGGGGTGAGGATGTATGGTGATAGAAGAAGGTGGAATGGGATCTTCATCCAAAAGTTCATCTTCATTAAATAGATTTTTGGGAGAACACATTTGAAGAAGAATATTTTTAAGATCCTTATAATTTTCAACATCATGCCTAGGCACACGATGATAAGTAAAAATCATGGTATCGTCAAACCATTCTAGTTTAGGTTTGAGTGGGTCGTAAGGCCTGAGAGGTTGTAAGGTAATGTAATAGGTTTCTAATAGCCAAGTGAGGATGTTAGTGTAAGATCCTGCTAAGGGATCACAATGGGAAGTGAGAGTGGGTTTGGATGGAGGTTTGGGTGACTTCGTGGAAAAGGTACTTTTGGAGGGGAGTTGGAGGTTGAGTCAATTTGATTACATTTTGATAAGTAGTGTGGGAATAGGATTAGGTTGCACCTTCTTGCTTAAATTTATTGGGGTAATGCGTGAAGATGAAGGGAATGCGAGAAGATGGAATTAGATGAGTCAACCAAGGTGAGAGTGGAGGTGTGGTGAAGAGAGTAATAGGAGGCAATACATGAAGTTTAGGTTGAAGAGAAGGTAAAGGACTAGGTAGTGGAGAAGGCATGAGCAATGTAGGATAATTAGGTGGAATGGGAGGTTGCGATAAGGATGTAGGTTGCTTCATTTTAGTTTTACCTTTGGTAGGAGGATGTTTGACCAAGGTTTATGGATGGGGACCTAAGATGGATGGAAGTTGCAAAGCTGAAAGAGGAGGAGTGGGATAAATGGGGTACAAGGTCTAAGAAGTTGGGTCTTCCTCTTAGGTGCGGGGATAAGCCTGGTGATATTTTTGGAAGAGGTGGCTAAATCAATCTTCATAGGAGGATGGATTAGACTCGGTGTCAACACAACCCCCAATGTAATGATAGGTTTGGGCATAGGTGAAGGTATAGGTGTAGGTAGAGGTTTGGGTGCGAGTGGTTTTGCGGTAAAGGTAAAGGTTTCAGTGTATGTGAGGATGATGCAGAAGAGACAACTATAACCAGCTTAGGTGTGATGAATTTAGTTGTCTTGAACACTTTAGCATAAATCGTTGAAGTGTCTATGGACAATGTTTTCATTTGAGTCAATACGGGAAGTTGAAGGAATCCCTAAAGTGTGGAGTAGTCGACATACTCCAAGCGATCGGATAAACTAGATAATGGTGTAGAATTAGAGGAATATGGTGACAACTTGGTGGTGATCCTTGTGAAAAATTCTGAGGTTTGTGAAATAGGGAATTTTTTGACTTCTAAATCTATAGGTAGAAATGATGCAAGAATATTAATAAGATCCTAGTAAACCATGGGAGACACATCACCGACCAAAAGAAAGTATAAAATTGGCTCCTCTATGAGTCGAGGAGGGGGAAAGGTAGGTGGTGTAGACTCTTCCTTAGGTGGAGAAGAGGATAAAATAGACTCTTCTTTGGGTAAAAGTGTGGGTAATATAGGATCCTCGATAGGTGACAAAATAAGTGGGGTAAACTCCCTTGTAGATGAAGAAGTAGGTCGAGTAAAATCCTTCATGGGTAGATGAGTAGGTGAAATAGGCTCATATATGGGTAAAGGATATTGCACAAAAATCTCATCAATAGAGGAGATGGAAGGTAACGAGAAGAAGGGACATGCACTTTGTTGAAGATGGTGTGGAGCTCATGGACATGTGTGTCATTGCTAGAAGTATTACTAGCCTTATTCGATGAATGGATATGGTTTGGAAAAAAATTCTTAAAGACACTGCAGATTTTGATTTTCCGATGTGTTAGGGTTGTCCATGATGATTTGTCCATTATCTAATATTTCATGGATGATGTTTTTGAATGTTTTACATTTTTTGTTATTATTTCCTCTAATGCGGTGATAGTTACAAAGAATAGTTCTCCTTATACCATGCATGTATAGGATGAGAGGGGTCAAATCTAGTATGTGTTTTAAATGGTGGAAGAGTGATGGATCCCACTTTAATAGATTTTCCAACACATAGGGATAATGCTCTCTCGTATGGGGTGGTATCTTCATTGTTCTTGTTTGCACTGGAAGTTCGAACACGAGAAAGATTAGAAGGGGTTTTCATTAGTTTAATGGATAAGATGGGCCAAATTTCAAGACCAATGCATTGGTGGATTCTTTTACTTTAGCGTGAGTGTTTTGTGGTTTAGAATACTAGGAAGAGTCATTTGATTTAAATGAAGCACTTTTTTGCACAATTTTAGCTTCTTCTCTTCGATAGCATGGATTTCTAGTTTCTCGGCCATGGTGAATGCCTCATCGAATGTTTGGAATGTTTGGACTTGAAGATTTGGAGAGATGTGTGTGACACAAGCCCTTGTGAATAACTCTATCATCTTGGTTTGTGGAAGTTGAAAGGTGAGTTGATTGGTAAGACTTTGGCAAATTTTTAACAAATCTAGGATAGATTCATCTTCATATTGACACATCAAATATAAATCAGTCATGGTGACCTTCTTAGTGATGTTGATGGAGAAATGGTCAAGGAAGGCCTAAGCCAATTGATTGAAATAAAATATTGAGTGCCTAGGTAAAGCACTGTACCAATATAAAGTGGGTCTTATCAAAGACATAGGTAAATTCATAAGAAGAAAGTATTCATCGTGGGTGATCAAAAACATATGTGTTTGAATGATTGCAAATGATGTTGCACATCTTCCTTGATATTAAATTGGTTGAATTTAGGCATCTCCCAATGTGGGAGATAAGGATGAATAGGTATGAAAGGATGAATAGGCCCATTATAGATTTCAGCATAAGTCAATGTATTACCTGATCCAAAGACAAATTCTTCTAGGGTTTGCATCTTGTCCATCATCATTTTGATTAGATCTGTGGTTGGATTAGATTGAGATGCATCTCTTGTAGTATAAGGAGGTGGATATGATGTAGAAGGAACACTAGTATATGGAGGTGTCGAGTAAGAAAATTGAGAAGGGGGAACATAAGTAGTGGCAGATGATGATAACATATACCTTGAATTGGAGTTGTGAGTGACTGGTGGTGGCTTAGACGGGGTATAGGTAGGAGGGACCTATGTAGAGACCCTTATAGCGATATGTGGAAAAGTACTAGGTATATACATTTAAGGAAACTATGAAAATAGGTTGACACAAAAGGGGTTACAAGGTATTAGTGATTGATGATGTTTGAATCCCTACACTAGGAGCTATACATGATGACATGGTAGACATAAAAGGGTAGAAAAATGTTGAAGGTGTGATAAATGCCATAGGTGTAAAAGATATTGAAGATGTAGGGGTGATCTGAGAAACAATGGGTGGTAAGGTGGAAGAAGGTAACTCTACACTAGTGGTGGTTGACATGGAAGTGGGGAAAGAGTGGGAGGAATAGATACGGGGATCCCGTATATGACATATATTGATAAGTCGAGGTGGATGAATGGATGAGGTAATACTGCAATGTGGTGAGATTATGATCAAGGAGTTTGAAACTCCTCATCACCTGCGTGTATAGAAATAAGAGAGGTGGGGTCCATGGGTGAAGAAATAGAAGGTTGTGAAGGACTAGGAGGTAGTGATTAGTGGCTAGCGTAAAAAACTAGAGTGTTGGCTTGTCTACAAGTAAAAACCATATGAATAGTTTTAGGAAAAGTGGTGTGAGCTCTACAGATGGTGTAGAAATACAAGAAAAGAAGATATAAGAAATATAGAAACTGAAAATTGATTGTTGTTTTGATAGAAAAATCAATACACATAGACCAACGTCAGTAGGGTAACCGATGCCGGTAGGATGGGGTAATAGATTCCAATCACTAGACTAATGTCAGTTAATATGAATAAATGGAACATTTATAAATATGGAGATGAATAATGTAAATCAGGTGGACCGAACTTTCTTTGATGGTAATAAAGACTAATAAATGTGATAAATTGCATAAATAGGTTACATAATTTATCTAGATGTTAATTAAATAATATTTTGGGAGAAATAACTAAACTAACAGGGAATCGATGTCCGTCGGTCAATCGATGCTGATATGGAGATCTAATCGATTTTAGTTCTTTGGGTGATTATGGTTATTGTGGAATATGAGAAGATGATGAAAATTTGAATTTTAAGTGATTAAGTCAAATGAAAACACCAACCCAAGAACTGAGTATGGTAGTGATGAGTCCTAACACACCCAAGAATGAACTAGAATACACCAGTTATGATGGTGGGGCATGAAGGATAATAAAAATAAGAAGAAACAACCTCACTCCTCAAAATGTAATTTTAACAGTCAAAAGCTAACAAAACACGTCAATCCTATGCTTCAGATTTTAATGTTATGTGGCTTATGCCATTTAAAAATGACTATGAATAGAGTATATTTTTGTTCAACGAAGGTTTCCTGTAAGTACTCTATGGTTGGTATTAGGTGTGTTTTGGCTAAATTTTCCCAATATATACTTCACATTATGTAAGGTCAAACTCTGATATGATGATTGGCGAGAACACCAAATGGATCCACCGTTAATCCGATTGTTAAGTGTTGACGAAAATTTCTTGAAAGGAAGATGTTTAAGAAATGAGTAAATTGTTTAAGTGATTTGTATAGAGGTGTGTGTGTACAAAATGGGAACTAAGATTAATTCTTTCTAATCATCAACCATCATGACCTCCAGTATATAGATTGCAAATAATTTTAGGTGATCTAATGCAACATACAAAGGATGAAATATAGGTATTTTAAGCCCAAATAAAAAGTGAAATTGGATGTAGGAGATAGAGAATGAGTCAAGAGGATGATCTTTCACTAAATGATAGTGTAAAAGAAAGGAAGAAGAATTCTTTTTAAACACCAAATGAAAAATTTCCTTTAGAAGAGAAAATTTACCAAAGAGAAACTTAATGTGAATTTTTCAGAAAAAAAAAGAAAAACACAATTCCATATATGAAGAAAATGTAAAGAACCCACAAGAAGGGGTCCCATCGGCGTTCCAAAATGTTTCACCTCAAAGTAATGCAATAAAATAGATAAAGGTAATGGGAATAGGAGGAATACATGTGATTATGTAGATGGTGTGTGCACGTAGAATGTTGACCAAGATGATTGTAGAGAGATTCCTTTTGGCTAGGAGGAATGACCTGTATAAGAAACACAACAATACCACCAAATGATATTAAATAGCAAATGGAAAAGGAATTCCTAATAAAGGATAGATCCGTGAAGTGTGACGCTTCCTCAAATTGTAACATTCCCATTTTAAGACTTTAGAAACAAGGAATTTTTATTTATTTATTGTTATTTTCTTTTAAATATAATGTTCACTGTTCTAAATAAAGCATTATTTAGAACAAACATTCCATGCCAATCGAATTCAAATAGATAACCATATGCATTTGTAATGACTCGGTGATCCACCGATCTATTCATTCCATAACTTGGTAAGCTACTGATCTATTTATGTTATCTTATGTATTGAATACATATCATATACTTCATATACTTGGTCTTCCTACCCTACACCGGGTACTTGAGTGATCTGTTTAAAGAACATATCTGAATATCTGTTACCAATATTCATCTGATATCACGTTGTTTTAAACTTGGTGACATAGGACAACGCAACCAACAACTTGCGATACTTTGGCCAAAGATTTACAACATACTGTGTATGTCACTATTCCTAGATGACATACTCATCATATTGGAATACGTCCTTCACCTCACTCCTCTATTATCATGATTGGTCTTTACTTGACTACCGTCAGTCCACTTGTTCCAGTTTAACCCTAGCCCTAGATAGAAACATAACTTATTATAGGAAGATGCTCACAATGGCTTAGGGTAAATGGGCATACTCGGTTGACCTAAGTCAACCAGATGTGCCAACGTACCCTGAGCCATTGGAAGCTAATTCCTATCCTAAATATGCTCCTATCCTTGACCTAGAGAGAAACTAAGTTCAAGTTTGAGTTCTATTGTGTGTAGATCTGGATGATCAATGCGGAAGGGTGATGCCACATGTCAACTACAATGTTGTATTCTTGAGAAGACCCAAGCCTTCTCAAAAGTACAGCCCTACAGTTGGCATGTGCCAACATCCTACAGAAACTACCTCATCGAGATGTACATACCCCAAGGAGATTGTTAATACGTTGTTAGTTTGGATTATTTCTTGATTACAAAACCCTGCTAAACCCTAATCCAACACTCAATAAGTTCTTTCCTAAATTTGTTTCATTTAGTCCATGAATAAATTCATTAAACTTATGGTTTCTTTTAATGTTCGGTTTCTCAGTTAAACCGGCAATTAACTAAATCAGACAACATTATCATAAGTTTCTTTTAAGTGTTCATTAACTTTCAGGAAGGTTTATCAACCACATATAACTAATTAAAGTAGACTTCATACTAAATGAAGTCTAATAAATAGTAATCATACATCCAAACCTTTTAGGTTTATATTCAATTGAGAGAGAGAAAGAATATTTCTCTACATGTTTAAGTATTAGGATATATCATTCCCAATGTCCATATTTCTTAATGCATGTTCATTATGCATCACCTTATTATGTTAAATTGTTTTAGAAAAAAACAACATATTATGCAACTCAAAAAGTTGCTTCATTATAGGGGAAATTGAACTAATTCCCATTATCCATATTTAAACAAGATAACAAAGTAAGCATAGCATACTATAAAGAATAACAACAAGATGGAATTTTCATCTTCTTTGAAACAGTACAAGATAATATTCACAACCCATGCAAATAAAACACAACTCGCAATTCATCATTACAACTTATAAAATTTACATGACTATGCTCTTTAGGCAATTGCATAACAACAACCTTATACAATAAAGTGTATACAACTTTCTTTCACAATTCAACAAAAGAATGAATCAGAATTCTTTACTAAGAATTACACATATATCAGCCAATGCATCATATAAGTTTTTTCCTTCTTTTACCACTTAAGTCATCCATCTACAAAAATAGCTAGCATGGGTCAGTTCGATGAACTGAGCATGATAAGCACTAATCATTAAAATGAAGTGCATTCCACTAATTGTTTCATTAAAGCAACATTGCTTTAATGAGATAATTAAGTCATCATAAAATCAGCATAAATGATAACAAAAGAAAGGAAGTACATTAATAAACTTAGATCAACTTTAAAAAGAAGAACAAAATATAATAAACAATATCTACCTAAGATCTTAAGTTCTATTAATTCTATCAATGGCTTGTAAACAACAATCAATCCTGCCATCCCATTATTTCTTAATTCTATCCTAATAGAATACCACATTTACTGTTCTAAGAGACAAAATAAATGTATACAACATGGTTCCTTCAAGGATGATTCACTGTTCCTTTCCGGGATAACAATATTGCACATTCATCCTTAGAATATACCTCAAATAGAATTCCATAACCAAACATGAAGGTACAAAAAATTAGAAAAGCCATCTACACTTCCAATTCCAACTATTCATGTTAGAAGCTTCAATCAAATCAAACAACAATGTTCACAAACAAGCAGCTCCAAGGAGGAGTTATTCTCTACTCATAATCTTCACAAAAGATAAAGAGTACAAGAGACAAACCTACACTTTTCCATATAAACCAGACAAGACTAGTCAACAACAGTCAAACTATAAGTATCAATGAACTTAATAGCAAAACCTTACTGGCTACTAGCTCTCAACACTATTTCCATCAATGATTCGAACAAGATAGACCAACAGGTCAAGAGAAATCACAATTTTGAAATGGATTCGAGTAAAGAAAAGTTTGAACATTGAGCCTATCCAAGGGCAGAAAAAGAAGTAACATAATAAGGAAAGAACCAATGATAGATCATTTTGTTCAACTAAACAAGAAGTTCCAATTTAGACTGATTCAGGATGAAAGATACATACTGCAGACCCTAAAATGATATAAAAATATCTCAAAGAAAAAGAATATAAAATTTCATTCTCGAAAGAAGCCCAAGACTCAATCACTGAGTCAGTCGAGAGTGACATTCCAAACAATAAACGATAAGTTTCAGAATTACCCACGTAACCAAAACTAAAGACTCACAAAGACTTCACTAATAAATACCAAAAAGGGTAAACGGTTCATGATTCAAAGAATCAACTTAATACAACTAAACAGAGAAGGAATCCTTCCTATTATTTCAGTGTCCAAGGTAGTATCACAATCTTTCAAAAAGACCTAGATTTAATTAAAAGAGACAACTGAGAGGGAGGCAAGAACCCCAAACACTAGATACAGAAGATGTTTCAGTCATAGTTCCAAAACAATAGGAATGGAGTAAAAGAAAAACAACTTCACAACCACAAATAGAGACAGTGGTGACTTAGTACCAAATATACAGTCAACCAAAATGCGGGTTTCTTCCAATCCATGGGAAAAGAAATTCCCATTCTATTCTTACACCAATACCATCTCAAGGGAGTCAATACAATAAAAAATAAGACAAAAGTTCAACATTCCTTCAGATGTTTCTAGTTTCAAAACTCAAATGATTTAAACAACTCAAACAAGTTTCACCCAGTCTCCTGGTGAGTGAGTTGCAAAATAAAGAGTTATAAGCTAAAATTTTAACAAAAGAATAACCCAATACCAAAAATGCATGTACAGAATCAAAATAAATATATCGATCAAAATAAAATCTCTTAACACTCAAGTGTTAAATCAGAGTTCAGTGCTTGAAACCCAAGCTTCACGCACAACGTTCAAAACTTCACAAGAAAAATAATGTGAATACAGTGATAAACATGAACTCCATGCAATAGTTCAGTAAAGCATACATTTCCAAAATAGTGGTTCCATTCAAATGAAGCTCAAACACAAGCTTAAACAAACACAAAGTTCAACTCGAGTCTGCATCCAAAGATCATAACCTAGAAGCAATATAAAATAGAACTGAAGTTTTCCTTAAATTCCAATCCATATAATTTCACGACAATCAAATCAAGCTCCATAACCTCGAATAAAAGATCAAGATTGCAAAGCAGAGATATAGAACACATTCCGCTTACCAATTTCACTTGCATGCAGTCATAAAACTCACAGAGAGACAATTTCCAAACAATACTATTTTTCCATGGATTTAAATCAAACACACAAGGATCTATAAAACCCAACAAGAAAAATAACTAGATAGACAAGAAAACTAGAATCTCATGAGAGAGTTATTCTAATGAATCATTTAGAAGAACACAAAGAATTTTAATAGTTAGAGCCTATCATGCCTGATAGCGCTTCCACCAACTCGAAGGAGACTTCCAGCTGAGCTTCCAACTCTTTTTCTCCTCCAAGATAGATCAACAAAAAACATCTTTTCCTTCCAAGCTTCATATACTTCCCTTCGATCAAAAATAGATCATAAAAACCAAAAATAGTTTTGAACTAAAGGTCAAACTGCTGGTTCGAAGAACCAGATTAGCTCCATGCAGAGAAAAATCCACCATGCAAGAAAAACCAAATGACCTCCTACAAAACCCCTCCTATGTTTCCAAGATGGTTTGCACATGAAGACCGAGGCTCATAAATGTCATAAATTCCAGTTAAACCAAAATTCCCGCTTACTTTTCCTTACCACCACCACTTAAATTTGGCGAATGCCATTTCAACACAAAAACACAATTCCATCCGTTAGTGGAGTTTCCACGTAGGCTTCTACCAAGTCCACTGGCCCTCTACCAAATCTGGCAGTACCTTATCATTTAAACCCCCTTTCAAATCATTTAAAAGCCATTGGAACCATCACCCATATGTCATGTGACCCCTTTAGGTTCCCCTTAGTTTAGGTTAGATTCAAATAGAACTTAGGTTAATTTAAAAATTACCAACATAGGTCTTAGAACATTAGCCATTAGAATTCCCACCTTAGGTTAGGTTCAAATCACAACCCTTTAGTAATAGGTAGTAGCTAAAATAGCTTAGTATCCCCCTTAGTAACTCTTCCCTTATTTTCTTAGCATAACACTTAGGTTAGGATGCCAACCCCATAATAGAATAAGAGACTTAGGTTAGAACAATATACACATAAGTAAACATAGCTAGAACTTAGTTGTTCTCACCTAGTGTAGGTTACCGTTAGGATAGTCCTTAGATTTTTAGGACTCCAACTTCTCCATAGAGAATTGAATTTTTCTCAAGTCCTTAATGTCCCACCAAGATCAATCACCAAAGACTGGCACAAACATACAACTAAACAAAACACGTTACAACAAGGCAAGAATTAGTATCATGCAAAATTCAGTCTTCTATGTTCCTTAAGCTACTGAATGTCAATTTTACCATTCAGTTTATGAAGAAGACTTGAAACATTCCTTGGATCACTGAAATTGATCCAAGGATGAGTCAGAAGAAGAAATAAGTCTACAACTCTTAATACCAGATTGCAGCTCATCTTTCAAGTGAAAATGGATTCTTGACAACCATATAATTTCAGTCTAATGATTTTTAAGAACAGAAAAGATTTATCCCAATCAAGCATGATCTTCAACAGTCAAAAGAACACATCTTTATCCAGAAAATCACATGTCAACACTTGAATGCAAAGAGGAATATATCAGTTGTCGAGGGTGTTACATGCTTCCCTCCTAAAAAGAATCATCATCCCGATGATTATCTCATTTTTAACAGATTGCAAAAAGGAAAAATCATCTTATTCAAAAACATATCAGCATTAATTAAGTTCCTAAATCAGCATTATATAGTTGTTTATTCAAAGTAATAAATACCTACCCAAAACTGGCATACTTATTGTGTTACAAAGATAAAATCATACGTTTTTATCAGTCAACAGAATCAATCCTGTTCAAATAGATATGGAAATGCAGTTTTCATATCCTCAAGGTTTTCCCAAGTTGCACTTTCTTCATTAAACTAGTCCCATTGACCTTGCATTGACTTATCTCATGATTTCTCAAATGCAACTGGTGAGTTTCAAGCACTCGTATGGGTTTAACCATGATTATTCCTAGGTCTTGGACCTACAAGGAATTCCAATTTAACACGTGTGATAAATCTGAAATGTATTTCTTAAGCAAAAAAAATATGGAAAACATCATGCATTCATGACAAAGCAGGAGGTAATGCTAAACGATAAGCTACAGGGTTGATTACTTCAACTATCTCAAAAGGTCCCACATAACGAGGTGATAACTTGGTAGCCTTGCCAAAAGTTATAGAACTCTTTTTTAGTTTAACCCAAAGAAATACTTTCACCAAGTTCAAATTTCCTATCAACCCTCTTTAAGTCAACATAACTCTTTTGCCTATCTACTTTGCTTCTTTCAAGCGTTCACGAATCAATTTAACTTGTTCCATTTTAGTAAGAATTTTAGGTCCAATTACCTCTCTATCCTCTATGCTTATCCCAACTAACAGGGGTTCTGCATTTTCTTCCATATAATGCCTCGAAAGGTGCCATCTTAAGAGAAGCATGATATGTATTATTGTATGTGAATTCAACTAATGGAAGGTACTCTTCCCACTTATACTATTGATCCATGTAATACATCCGTAACATATCTTCCAAAACTTGATTTACTCTTTCAGTCTACCCATCTATTTTTCGGATGATATGCAGAACTGAAATTCAGCTTAGTTCCTAGCTACATTAAGCATTTGCCAAAATCTTGACGTCATTCTAGGATCTCTATCCGAAATGATTAACTCAGGTACTCCATGTAATCTAAAAATTTTGTGTACAAATCTTCTTGCCAAAATAGGAGAATCATCCTTCAGATTCCCAGCAATAAAATGTGCTACCTTTGTTAGTTTATCCACAACTACTAAAATAACATCATGCTTATTTCTCGACATAGGTAACCCTTGTACAAAATCCATGCTTATTACTTGCCATTTGTACTTTGTGGTATGCTATGAGGATACAACAAACTAGTTGGGTGCATATGTTCCACCTTAACACGTTGACATTCAAGGCAATGTGTCACAAAGTCTAGAACATCCTTTTTCATTCCTTCCGAAATATTGTTGTTTTATATCAGCAAGCATTTTTGTAATACCAGGGTGTCCAGAAAAAGGTGAATTATGAAATTCTGCTAACAATTTCTTTCTCAAATCATTTAGCAAAGGTACATAGACTCTGTTTTCAAATCGTAAGATTCCTTCTTTATCAAAGTGAAAACCTTTATACCTCAAATCATTCGAATCTGCAAGTGCTGCTTTTTACTTGCTAAAAGTAAGAGTCAGATTCCATAACACTTTTTACTTCATCCTTAAACTAAGTTCTTAATGTTATAAGAGCAGAAATGTGCTTCCTACGACTTAGAGCATCAACCACTCTATTTTCTTTACCCTTTATATAACTAATGTCAAAATCATATTGAGACAAAAACTCTAACCACCTTCGTTGTCTTGCATTAAGATTTGGCTGAGTGAAGATATACTTCAGTCCAAGGTGATCAGTTTTCAATTCAAAAGGCTTACCAAGTAGGTAATGTCTCCAAACTTGTAGTGCATGAACAATGGCAGCAAGCTCTAAATCATGTGGAGCATAATTCAACTCATGTAACTTTAGTTTTCTACTTTCATATGCTATGACATGACCATTTTGTAACAAAATACCTCCTAGACCTTCACCTGATGCATCAATTACCACCATAAAATCTCCATTAGGATCTGGTATACTAAGAATAGGTGTTGAAGTTAATTGTTCCTTCAAGGTTTTAAATGTAATTTCACATTTCTCACTCCAAACAAACTTTTTATCTTTCTTCATAAGGAAGTTATTGGTGTAGCTATCTTAGAAAAATCTTTTACAAATTTCCTATAGTAGCCAACAAGTCCCATGAAGCTTCTAACTTCATGTACATTCTTAGGTGCAGCCACTCTGTTATAGCTGTAATTTTTTAAGGATCTACAACAATTCCATCTTTACTTATTACATGTCCCAAATAGTGTACTTCTATGTCATAGAAAGAACATTTAGACAACTTACCAAATAATCATCTCTTTCTTAATATTCCCAAAACTATCTTCAAATGCTCATGGTGTTCCTCAATACTTTTTGAATATATGAGAATGTCATCCAAGAATACGAGCAAAATTTGTCCAAGTATTCTTGAAATATATTATTCATTAAATTCATAAATGTTGCAGGTGCATTAGTTAATCCAAAAGGTAAAACCGTAAACTCATAATGTCCATACCTTGTTTTGAAAGTTGTTTTATGAATATCCTCATCCTTAATTCATAATTGATGATATCCAGATCAAAGATCTATCTTGGAATATACCGATGCTCCATGCATCTGATCAAATAAATCATCAATCCTAGGGAGTGGGTATATCTATTCTTGATTGTTTCCTTGTTTAACATTCTATAATCAATGCACAATCTAAGTGTTCCATCTTTCTTTTTCACAAAAATTACGGGTGCTCCCAAGGTGAAACACTTGGTCTAATCAAACCTTGAGACAAAATTTCATGCAACTAAGCCTTAAGCTCTATAATTTTGTAGTAGTCATTCGATATGGTGCTTTAGAAATAGGTTCAGTTCCAGGCTTGATCTCTATCGTGAAATCAAATTCCCTTTTGGGTGGAAGACCAGCAATTCTTCCAAAATACATCACTGAAGTCTCGTAATAGTGGATATCATTCCATAATATCACTACTCTCTTCAGTTGATTCAGTAATTTTAATTGCATATAAGGTACATCCTTTATTTTTGGCCTTTTTAAGTTGCATAGCTGACAACATTTTCTAACAAAATCTCATTTTCACACCCTAAATCTCTGTTGTTTTTTGTAGGTCGTCTAAACAACTAATGTGTTTTTCAAAATAGTCCACTTTAGCCTTATGTTCTACTAACCAATTAACACCTATGATTACATCATAAGACCCCAAAGGTGCAACATAAAGATCAACCTCAATGGAAAAGTTAGGTAAATCAAGGACTACTCCAAAAAGACACATACTAACCATATGAACAACATTATTCCCATACTATACAGTCCATGTTTTATCCATGTTTCTAGCTTTTCTTTTTAATTTTGATGCTAATTTACTAGAAATAAAACATTCAGTAGCTCCGGTATCAAAAATAATAGTTATTGGTAAGCCAAATAACTTACCCGAACTTCTATGGGTGTGGCCTGTTTCTCAGCTTGCTTGTCAGCTACTACAGCATGTATCTTGTGTTGCTTGATTATGATCATCCTTCTTCAAAGGACATTGATTCACGTAATGATCTTTTCCATAGTTATAACAGCCTCCTACAGGTCCCTTCCTAGGCTCGGGTTTATTTCCAGCCTTAGAGTTATCATTTTGACCCCCATAGGACTTTTGTCCGTTATTATTGTTCTTGACAAAGTTGTTTCATGCATTACCAACAAACTTGTTTGTTGCTGCTTTCTTGTTTGTATCAGATGAAAACTTACTTTTCATTCCAAATTTCTTCCATGGTCCTTTCTTGGGTGCAAGAGATGATGAAGAGGAGTTGGGATTCTTCTTCCTTACTTCCTCCTTGTGAGCAGAAATTGCCTTTAATTTATGTTCCTGCCTTATGGATTTTTCAACAACCCCTTCCATCATGGTTGGGATGTGAACATCCACCTCTCCCCCTATAATGGGATTCAATCCCATGATGAATTTCCATATCCTGAACTTCTCATCAGTTTGGTACTGAGGCACATACTTAAGGAGTTTTGTAAATCACTCCCAATACTCAATTATAGATTAGCTTTCCTTGAGCTAAGTTCTGAAATTCAGTCATTTTCTGATCATAGTAGAGTTGTGGCAGCCATCATTGCCTAAAGTAACCTTTAAATTGGTCCCATGTGATATTAGATTCATCAATGTTCAACTCAGCCTTGCAGCTGTCCCACCATGAAGATGCTTTGTGAGAAAGCTGATATGCTCCCCATATCACCTTTGTTTCTTCTGAGAAATTTCTTATTGCAAAGTATTTCTCCATTTTGCTGAGCCAGTTCTCAGCTCCATCTCCTAATGTGGTGCCATCAAACTTGGGTGGACTTATCCTTTTTATGTCATTAGTGAGTTCTGCTGCTAGCCTAGCCTTTTTTTCTCAAATCATGATGATGAATAGGTATGTTAACATTGTTATTATCAACACCCACATTGGCGTTGTCCCTCGGAGGTGGTTGATTATTGTTATCACTTCTTCTTCCTCCTCATTACCCATTACTTGTTGTTCAAGCACAACCAAATGATCTCTTGTGTCCAATAGGGTCAGCAAGGATCTCATCAAGTTTCTAGGTAGTTGTTGCTCCTTCCTCAGGTGGGTTATTTGCAACATTTCCTCTTGTTCTCACCATTTTATGTTACAAGAAAATTTAAGTTTCATCAGATTATGGACACAATAGGTCCAAGAGCTGCAACCTTCAGCTCTGATACCAAGATGTAACATTCCCATTTTAAGACTTTAGAAACAAGGAATTTTTTTATTTAATTATTTTCTTTTAAATATAATGTTCACTGTTCTAAATAAAGCATTATTTAGAACAAACATTCCATGCCAATCAAATTCAAATAGATAACCATATGCAGTTGTAATGACTTGGTGATCCACCGATCTATTCATTCCATAACTCGGTAAGCTACCGATCTATTTATGTTATCTTATGTATTGAATACATATCATATACTTCATATACTTGGTCTTCCTACCCTACACCGGGTACTGAGTGATCTATTTAAAGAACATATCTAAATATCTGTTACCAATATTCATCTAATATCATGTTGTTTTAAACTTGGTGACATAGGACAACACAACCAACAACTTGCGATACTTTGGCCAAAGATTTACAACATACTATGTATGTCACTATTCCTAGATGACATACTCATCATATTGGAATACGTCCTTCACCTCACTCCTCTATTATCATGATTGGTCTTTACTTGACTACCATCAGTCCACTTGTCCCAGGTTTAACCCTAGCCCTAGATAGAAACATAACTTATTATAGGAAGATGCTCACAATGGCTTAGGGTAAATGGGCATACTGGCTTAGGGTAAATGGGCATACTATCCTAAATATGCTCCTATTGACCTAAGTCAATGCGGATGTGCCAACGTACTATTATAGAGCCATTGGAAGCTAATTCCTATCCTAAATATGCTCCTATCCTAACCTAGAGAGAAACTAAGTTCAAGTCCGAGTTCCTATTGTGTGTAGATCTGGATGATCAATGTGGAAGGGTGATGCCACATGTCAACTACAACATGTTGTATTCTCGAGAAGACCCAAGCCTTCTCGAAAGTACAGCCCTATAGTTGGCATGTGCCAACATCCTACAAAAACTACCTCATCGAGATGTACATACCCCAAGGAGATTGTTAATACGTTGTTAGTTTGGATTATTTCTTGATTACAACAACCCTACTAAACCCTAATCCAACACTCAATAAGTTCTTTCCTAAATTTGTTTCATTTAGTCCATGAAGAACTTCGTTAAACTTATGGTTTCTTTTAATGTTCGGTTTCTCAATTAAACCGACAATTAACTAAATCAGGACAACATGTTATCATAAGTTTCTTTTAAGTGTTCATTAACTTTCAAGAAGGTTTATCAACCATATAACTAATTAAAGTAGACTTCATACTAAATGAAGTCTAATAAATAGTAATCATACATCCAAACCTTTTAGGTTTATATTCAATTGAGAGAGAGAAAGAATCTTTCTCTACATGTTTAAGTATTAGGATATATCATTCCCAATGTCCATATTTCTTAATGCATGTTCATTATGCATCACCTTATTATGTTAAATTGTTTTAGAAAACACATCATATTATGCAACTCAACAAGTTGCTTCATTATAGGGGAAATTGAACTAATTCCCATTATCCATATTTAAACAAGATAACAAAGTAAGCATAACATACTATAAAGAATAACAACAAGATGGAATTTTCATCTTCTTTAAAATAGTACGAGATAATATTCACAACCCATGCAAATAAAACACAACTCACAATTCATCATTACAACTTATAAAATTTACATGACTATGCTCTTTAGGAAACTGCATAACAACAACCTTATACAATAAAGTATACAACTTTCTTTCACAATTCAACAAAAGAATGAATCAAAATTCTTTACTAAGAATTACACATATATCAGCCAATGCATCATATAAGTTTTTTTCCTTCTTTACCACTTAAGTCATCCATCTACAAAAATAGCTAGCACGGGTCAATTCGATGAACTGAGCATGATAAGCACTAATCATTAAAATGAAGTGCATTCCACTAATTGTTTCATTAAAGCAACACTTTTTAATGAGATAATTAAGTCATCATAAAATCAGCATAAATGATAACAAAAGAAAGGAAGTACATTAATAAACTTAGATCAACTTTAAAAGAAGAGCAGAATATAATAAACAATATCTACCTAAGATCTTAAGTTCTATTAATTCTATCAATGGCTTGTAAACAACAATCAATCCTGCCATCCCATTATTTCTTAATTCTATCCTAATAGAATACCACATTTACCTGTTCTAAGAGACAAAATAAATGTATACAACATGGTTCCTTCAAGGATGATTCACCTTTCCTTTCCGGGATAACAATATTACACATTCATCCTTAGAATATACCTCAAACAAAATTCCATAACCAAACATGAAGGTACAGAAAATCAGAATAGGCCATCTACACTTCCAATTCCAACTATTCATGTTAGAAGCTTCAATCAAATAAAACAACAATGTTCACAAACAAGCAGCTCCAAGGAGGAGTTATTCTCTACTCATAATCTTCACAAAAGATAAAGAGTACAAGAGACAAACCTACACTTTTCCATATAAACCAACAAGACTAGTCAACAACAGTCAAACTATAAGTATCAATGAACTTAATAGCAAAACCTTACTGGCTACTAGCTCTCAACACTATTTCCATCAATGATTCAAACAAGGTAGACCAACAGGTCAAGAGAAATCACAATTTTGAAATGGATTCGAGTAAAGAAAAGTTCAAACATTGAGCCTATCTAAGGGTAGAAAAAAAGAAGTAACATAATAAGGAAAGAACCAATGATAGATCATTTTGTTCAACTGAACAAGAAGTTCCAATTAGACCGATTCAGGATGACAACATACTGCAGACCTACGAATGATATAAAAAGATCTCAAAGAATAAGAATATAAAATTTCATTCTCGAAAGAAGCCCAAGACTCAATCACTGAGTCAGTCGAGAGTGACATCCCAAACAATAAATGATAAGTTTAGAATTACCCACGAAACCAAAACTTGAAGACTCACAAAGACTTCACTAATAAATACCAAAAAGGGTAAATGGTTCGTGATTCAAAGAATCAACTTAATACAATTGAATAGAGAAGGAATCCTTCCTATTATTTTAGTGTCCAAGGTAATATCACAATCTTTCAAAAAGACCTAGATTTAATTAAAAGAGACAGTAAGAGGGAGGCAAGAACCCCAAATGCTAGATACAGAAGATGTTTCAGTCATAGTTCCAAAACAATAGGAATGGAGTAAAAGAAAAACAACTTCACAACCACGAATAGAGACAGTGGTGACTTAGTACCAAATATACAGTCAACCAGAATGTGGGTTTCTTCCAATCCATGGGAAAAAAATTCCCATTCTATTCTTACACTAGTACCATCTCAAGGGAGTTGATACAGTTAAAAATAAGACAGAAGTTCAACATTCCTTCAGATATTTCCAGTTTCAAAACTCAAATGATTTAAATAACTCAAACAAGTTTCACCCAGTCTCTGGTGAGTGAGTTGTAAAATAAAGAGTTATAAGCTAAAATTTAAAAAAGAATAACCCAATACCAAAAATGCATGAATAGAATCAAATAAATATATCGATCAAAATAAAATCTCTTAACACTCAAGTGTTAAATCAGAGTTCAGTGTCAAACCCAAGCTTCACACACAACATTCAAAACTTCACAAGCAGAAATAATGTGAATACAGTGATAAACATGAACTCCATGCAATAGTTCAGTAAAGCATACATTTCCAAAATAGTGGTTCCATTCAAACGAAGCTCAAACACAAGCTTAAACAAACACAAAGTTCAACTCGAGTCTGCATCCAAAGATCACAACCTAGAAGCAATATAAAATAGAACTAAAGTTTTCCTTAAATTCCAATCCATATAATTTCACAACAATCAAATCAAGCTCCATAACCTCAAATAAAAGATCAAGATTGCAAAGCAGAGATACATAACACATTCCGCATACCAATTTCACTTGCATGCAAGTCATAAAACTCACACAGAGAGAGAGACAATTTCCAAACAATACTATTTTTCCATGGATTTAAATCAAACACACAAGGATCTATAAAACCAACAAGAAAAATAACCAGATAGACAAGAAAACAAGAATCTCATGAGAGTAGAGTTGTTCTAATGAATCATTTAGAAGAACGCAAAGAATTTTAATAGTTAGAGCCTATCATGCCTGATAGCGCTTCCACCAACTCAAGGAGACTTCCATCAGCTTCCAACTCTTTTTCTCCTCCAAGAAAGATCAACAATGAAACATCTTTTCCTTCCAAGCTTCATATACTTTCCTTCGATAAAAAATAGATCATAAAAACCAAAAATAGTTTTGAACTGAAGGTCAACTGCTGGTTCGAAGAACCAGTTAGCTCCATGCAGAGAAAAATCCGCCATGCAAGAAAAACCAAATGACCTCCTACAAACCCACCTCCTATGTTTCCAAGATGGTTTGCACGTGAAGACCGAGGCTCATAAATGTCATAAATGCTAGTTAAACCAAAATTCCTACTTACTTTTCCTTTCCACCGCCACTTAAATTTGGTGAATGCCATTTCAACACAAAAACACAATTCCATCCATTAGTGGAGTTTCCACGTAGGCTTCCACCAAGTCCACTGGCCCTCTACCAAATATGGCAGTACCTTATCATTTAAACCCCCTTTCAAATCATTTAAAATCCATTGGAACCATCGCCCATATGTCATGTGACCCCTTTAGGTTCCCCTTAGTTTAGGTTAGATTCAAATAGAACTTAGGTTAGTTTAAAAATTACCAACATAGGTCTTAGAACATTAGCCATTAGAATTCCCACCTTAGGTTAGGTTCAAATCACAACCCTTTAGTTATAGGTAGTAGCTAAAATAGCTTAGTATCCCCCTTAGTAACTCTTCCTTTATTTTCTTAGCATAACACTTAGGTTAGGATGCCAATCCCATAATAGAATAAGAGACTTAGGTTAGAAAATATACACATAAGTAAACATAGCTAGAACTTAGTTGTTCTCACCTAGCTTAGGTTACCGTTAGGATAGTCCTTAGATTTTAGGACTCTGAACTTCTCCACAGAGAATTGAATTTTTCTCAAGTCCTTAATGTCCCACCAAGATCAATCACCAAAGACCTAGGCACAAACATACAACTGAATGAAAACACGTTGCAACAAGGCCAAGAATTAGTATCATGCAAAATTCAGTCTTCTATGTTCCTTAAGCTACTGAATGTCAATTTTACCATTCATTTATGAAGAAGACTTGAAACATTCCTTGGATCACTTGAAATTGATCCAAGGATGAGTCAGAAGAAGAAATAAGTCTGCAACTCTTAATACCAGATTGTAGCTCATCTTTTCGAAGTGAAAATGGATTCTTGACAACCATATAATTTCAGTCTAATGATTTTTAAGAACAAAAAGATTTATCCCAATCAAGCATGATCTTCATCAGTCAAAAGAACACATCTTTATCCATAAAATCACATGTCAACACTTGAATGCAAGGAGGAACACAAAGAGTTAAGAAGGTTTAGGTGAGGTTGTTGGATTTCCGAGGAAGGACTCAGGGGTAGAAATATAGAGGTTTGGACAAGGTATGATGGATAAATGAGAAGGAGGTTAGATGAATGTGGTATGGGATAAATCCGGGAAGGTAGAATTTGGAATGAAATAGATAGCTAATAAAGTAACCAACCTACTAAAAATTAAAAAACAATGAATAATAATTACTTGTATAATGTAGGTAGAAAGCAGATGGTGGTGATAGTTCTTAAGAAAAGTGGTCCTGAATGAATGCAACAACAATTAGAAGGAAATTTTCTTCCCTAATATTATCTTTGGAGCTCTGGATCAACCCATAAATGGTTGGTATGGTCTCTGAATGTAGTAAGGATCTCTGGTATTTCGCAAAGTCATTGGAGAACTCATGAACAAGAATTCTAGTTCACCAAATTGAGATGACAAGATTTATAACTTGATAAATGAGTTAGGACCTTCTATTTAACCTAACCGATGGTGGTTTGGTGACGAGTGTTGGCTAAGGAATAACTAGCACTATTTAAGAACAATTGGTGTAACTTTCCAAAAATAGGGGTTTTCTCCCAAATTTTACATGGTCTTTGGCTTAGTGTGGGTCTGAAGTGTTGAATGGCATAAATTAGAAAGTGGAATTAGTTATAGGATTAATAGGTCTTGAATAGCTAGGGTTGGAAAGATTCCTAATTAGTTAGGATAAGTGGGGACTTGGTCTACGAAATTAATACATTTAGAATGGCTCTAGGGTGAGGTGGAAAGGGTGATGTGGATAAGTGAGGTGGCTAGGTGAGTTAGATAATTATCTTAATTGTGATATTTAAATTAATTAAAATGTTTACAAGTGGGCATGGTGGGTGAATAATATTAAATTAATTAATCGAAGGCGGTTTAGAGTGTTGCAACCAAATCTTGGGTGTCCGCATTTTCCCATTCTTGTTGTGTAGCTTGTGTTGATAAGCGACCTTTGAAAAAGAATGAGTGGTTGCCCAAAGTGTGGTTTGATGTGATCCCTCTCAAAATTGGATTTGATGAAGGATCAATTTTACTCAGTGATGAGTTTGATAAAATAGTAGGTGAAGAAGAAAAATAAGGTAGGCTTAGGGTATGAGAAAGTGTTATTTTGGGTAGAGGTAATATGTAAGGAAATTCAAATGCATGCATGCGTATAGAATGCGACAAGACACACAATGTCTCCATCCAGGTGTAAGACATAACCAAAGACCTAATTTCATAAATAGGTGTCATAGGACCATGCAAAAATTAAGCAATTGTGATCTCCTCTCATAGGAGGAAACCCATTCATTCATGTTCAGACCTCCTTTAGGAAAAACATTTTTGCCTATTGCTTTGGAAGTGAATGATGAATTGGAAGATTGAGCTAGGAGTGGAATAACAATTGATCCTAGAGCAGATGGAGTAGGAGGATTTTAAATAGATTCACCCCTATATTTATTCATAAAGAATGGTGATGCTTCGAAGGATGAGAAGTTATAGTCCCTAATGGTTTCTTCTCCAATATTGAGACATGTTACACCAATTCATTCATTCTGTGAAATAGAGTAGGAAAATTACCTAGTGAAATATCTCCATCAAGTATATAAGACCCTAAGGGGATTTCCTTAATAGTGAATGATTCATTACAAATGAAGGGACATTTGTAATTGGTTAAACCTTGCAAACTAGGGATTATCATGAGCCAAAATTTCTTCAATGCATCGGGAGTATTTTTATGTTCCAGTCTGAAGAGATGAAAATACATCATCTAGAAGGAAAAAAATTGGGACTTATCTAGATAGGCCTTCTAACCAACACAACCTAGAAAACTTGATCTGTCAAATTCCCGGTACAATATTCAAGATTATTAATCTCAAATGACATTCGTATGAATTCCTCCTCGGGGCTTGGCAAATCAAAAATTGAGTGTAATTCCTCAATGGATATAGATTTAAATATATATTCTACTTGTGTTCCCACCATATTGTAGATAAATTTACCTAAATTAATTACACTCAAAAAATAAAATGTGAGTTTGTAAAGGAAATGATGTGCATTTATAAGAAATTCGAGGTGGGAAAGTTGAGATGAGTATAATCATGGTAAGATAGTTTCTAAAGATATGAATGTGATATTCACATGGGAGAAATAAGTATGAAGTAATTTGGTAATATGCGAAGATAACTGATCGTCTTGATTTGACATGATCCATGTGGGAAAAATCCACCCATAAGGACATATAAATGAATGTGTGCTTCCCAAGATGAATTGTCAAAAGGTAAAAGGGATAACACATCATATCAAATCACTTGGAGATTCTCATAATCATCAAAATGGGTTTCTCTGATCACTTAAAGAGATACATGATTTTTAAAAATATCAAATAAGTGACATGGCATCCTAGTCATTCTGGGAGAGTGAAAAATGTGAATGACTTGTGATTCTTACACCTAGAAACATAAAACAAAATATTTCCAAGAGAATAAAGATGGATTAGACTATGTGTTGTAAAGAAAAAATATTCTTTAAAGATTCATGCTTTTTGGGGGGATAAATTAAAGAGTAAGTGAGTGATTGAGATTGAATAAATGTAATGAGAATGATCTCGCATATGGTGGGTTTAATTTTTCTAAGATTTAGAGAAAGAATGGAGAAAACTAGTTTTTACTTTCTTGAGCCAAACTAATTTGAGACACCGATATTTTATTCATCATTCCCAAAACCTTCTCACTAAAATGATTGCATTGTATAGTCATTGGTATACATTCAAGTCATAGGCTTTGTGTCCCCTTGTCGAAGTGTTAGTGTTTCATGAATTGATTTGTTTGTATATTCATGACAAATGTTAATTTGTTTTAAGACATATTATTTTGAATCAATTCTCTGCATTCTGTTGCAAACTTATGTTGATTAATTTCTTTGAATTACACAAAGTTTTAGTTTAAATAGAAACAATTTGGAAACTACAATTACATTATTAATGGATCTTTCTTTCATGTTATGTTAAACAGCTTTTAAATTCAAGTTGTGTTTATCTAATTTAGGATCTTTGTCGGTTCCTATGGGTATTTGGGACATATTTGATTAGGAATTGTCAATATTTCATTAATAATTTATCATGATATTTTGTGTTTAAATTCTTGAAGTTTGTGTGAAATATTTTTTTCTTGGGATTCCATGAATACAAACCTTCTAGTTGAAATAATGTTTTGGATCGTGTGATTTGAATTTTTCATCAAGAATAAGTATATACAAAATTCGTCAAGATTCATTTAAGTATTTGAGTACGATCAAATTTATCCCGCATAAATTCCCAAGAATAAATCAAAATCACAACCAATATCAATCAGATCCACCCAACTACCCATGCTTGAACTGTTTATGCATAAATACTATGGAGATTTGTAAAAATTGTTCACCCTTTATCCAAAGTATGTAAGATAAAGTTGGAATTTACAATAGTCTTTAGTAACTTGAGCCTTTTTAGAAGATATCAAAATTTTCTAGTGTGATAACTCGTGAGAGTTAGATAATATCTACATTGACCATATCTTCTTGAGGTTTCCTTTTCATATCCCTGAGAAAGAGATTCCAAATATCAATGTTCTATTTATTTCTTTCCTAAATGTAAGTTAAAAATGGGTCCTCTCACCCTGGTTGCAAGAAGAACCTAAAGTAGAAAGGTAGGTCATACCCTTAGTGAGGTGTTATCTAATATCCCCCAAGTTTGAGTGAAAAATAGATTTCCAGATCCATCCCCTGCTATAGAATGACTCAAATCCCGTATGTATTTCTCTAAGTATCCTTTTTAGCTCGTTGATGTTGTTTGGCTTATAAAGGGATCAATTTGGGTTGGGTACCAACAAATTCCTTGTGAGAACACCTTTTAGAAGCATATTTTCATGTCCTAACAAATGCAATCATTTTTATATCCATATGAATTTTCTAGAAAAATATTCCATTTTCTCATATATATACAAAACCTAGCTATTGAATCTCCCAAAAATTGGAGCAAAGCCTTGGAATGAAATATAGAAACTTATGCAATTAGTTTCATTCCAATCTGACACTCGGAAGGATACTTTATATTTTTAGTAAGTCTTTACCACATGAATTACTAAAAATAATAATTCTGACGAAAAAATTTGGTTTTTGGTGCTTCAAGACATTCCTCCAAAGTTTAAAACATTCAAGAATGGAAAAATTGACAAATTTGGTAAAATTAATAAGAATGGGTACCCATGTGAAAAATGTTATAAAGATTAAATGATCACAATGAAATCAATATTGTCTCACATGCTCATTCTCTTCATGTCATAAAAATTCAAGATTTCATGGAGGTCAAAGATTCAATTTACAAAAAAACGCGCCTTCACGATTCAGTGAGCATAAGGTGTCTCAAAGAGAAAATGAAATTTTTGTAAGTCCATGAAAATATCTACCTATAAATAAGTGGTGACCATATCTCTAGAGATTTCCTCATGGGGATGGTAATGATAAATTCATTCTTATGGAGGAGTGGGGTTTGACTGACGACTAAGGTAGAAGAAAATCTCCCATGGTTCCATATTTTATCACCACAATTGAATTGTGTGGGAACTATTGGTGCTTGAATTAATCTCGCCCCCTTTTTTTTAGTTTTCCTTTGAAGTTTATTATGTTATTTGATTTCCCATGAGTGGTGCAAGTTTTAAAGGTTATATTCATTGATTAATTCTATTGATTCTCTTATGTGTTGATTTTTATCCTCTCTTCGATCGAGGATCATGTTTGGATATGTATTATTTTTGAAAACCCTTACAAAAAACATATCATGAATCGGGTTTAAAAATTAGAAAAATTACCTATGTGAGGTGTTCCTCAATCATGTCAATTATTTCATTTTTATTCCACCACCATGTCGGATGTGGCATTTCCCATTGGATGCGGTATGGCGGGTTTAAGTTGCAAACTTATAACTTTCTACAACATTCATAAAATGCAAAGTAGGTTCCATAGCCTGACCAATATTCCTCCAAATATTCACAATCATAAAATGCACAAATAGAAATTTATTCTGTTGTCCAAGGTGTACACTTATCACAAGTGGTATGAATTAAAAGGATTGAGGCATAGTTTTATTTTCACGCACTAAGGTAATAAGGTATAAAAATGCAAAGAAGCTCTCAAGGCCCGAAAAGACATGTGGCTCTTTCTTACACAAGGAGTGTGGAAGAGTGTCATTAGAGAAATTTTATACTTTTGGATTAAATTGCAAAAGGAACAAAGTTTCGAAAGGGCCTGTAGATCCACTATCTTTTAGGTACGACCACGTGTCAAGCTTTCAGTTGAAAGTTAAAAGCAAGAAGTCGAGTCAAATGACTAAAAGTGTATATGTTTTAAAACACGAAAAATGTAAAGAATCTCCTCGAGCCCGCATAGACATAAGACTTTTCCATGTGGACTAATCACTTTTAAAATTGGGAAAAGAAGAAAGAGTTGTCACGATGCAACATATTAATTTTTTCCTCCATCAATGCATTTTCTCAAATCAAGGGCTATTTTAAAGTTTTTAAATGACTCACCCCCTTTATTGTAAATCTTCAAGATCTGGTTTTCATCGTTAGTAATTTTCATTGAGGATTATTATGAATTTTATCATGGATCTTGAATTAGTAATGTGAAGTTTGAAAATATTTCAAATTGATGTTGAATTGCTCAGATATTCACAGGAAAACCAAGAAGAACTAAGGAAATCCTGTGATTTTTTATTTTATTGACAAGAAATTTGAATTAAAGGTAGGATTTTAAAGATGAAAATCATGCCATCCTCATTCTTAGTTGTGTCTGGAATCACGAGTGATTTAGATAAAATTATAGACACAAACTTAATGAATGTCGACTTAAATGATTTTCTTTAGAGATTGAGTATCCCTAATAAGAGAGAGTCTATGGAATCAATTTGAGATAGCCACATCACTTTATCTAGTGCTATTCCACCATCATTTCATTTCCTAGAATTGGTATAGAATTACACTATGAACTATGACCCAGAAAAAATGAAAGTGCTAGATGGAAGTGGTGATGTAGTGTTGACATTAACGCTTACAACTATTAAGATAATGTTCAAGTTACCTATGATAACTAATACAATAACTTTGGGTATCGAGTTATCCTTACGAGATTATGAGGAAACAAAAAAAGTATGCTAGGCTCATAAATACAAAGTGCTTCCTAGTAGAGAAAAAGGTAGCAACTCAAATCCCTAAAATACTTTGGTTAGGTCACAATTTCCTAAAGAATTTGAGGATGTTATTGTATTATTAAGTTGAATGGCTAGATTGGAGACTAAGAATGATTTCAAGGAATGGATGTGTAGCTACATGTGGATAATTTTCAAAAGGAAGGGAGCATCTACTAGGTTACTTTTATTATGGAAGCACTTCATGGTCACATGGATACCTTGGTAGTAAAATAGAGATGGGTGATACCTCAGAGTTGGAATTTTACATGATGACCTACCTAATTTACAATTTTGTAGCACATAGATGTTTCCCAAGCCTTTTTCCACTTGCTTATTTTGAGAAATGCAAAATTCATGATATTTTTCCTTAGTTGTAGCTAGTTAAATGGAGTAGGACTTTACATGTAAGATTGGTCAATGACACCTTCATTGCACCAATTAAATGTCTTTTCAAACTAGAATGAGGTTAGTATAGGATATTTGAGCAGGCTAAGAAAGTGATAATGGAATATGGATGTTATTTTATTTTGTATAGGAAGTTCACATATATAAGGGTTCTTGGTTTTGAAGGTAAGTGTACGCACCTAAAATTAAATGTGCTACATTGTCAGAAAAATGGTTACAAAAGTACCCAATGATGATTCATGTCCTTTCAAAAGATGTTTGAGCTCCTAAACCCATATGCAGTGTATATTTGTAGCATATACATCCATACTTAACTTTTCCACTCTTTTTCTAGCTACCCTCTTCATTCTATGCATGTTTTGGCCTTTAGTGCAAGAATCACCACCCTTCCCGGGTGGTGGTTCTCAATCTTTGCCAAGCGGGGTGGCGGTCTTGAGGATTTTTACAAAATCCATCATGCATGTTTTTTTACATATGAAAATTCACTCAAATTCACTTTTAGGATGCATTTTTGAACTGATTTTTCTAAAAATATTTTTGATTGCTTAGTTCTCCTTCCCTTTTCTATTTTTGCATGTGATTTAGTTAGTTAGAACTGCCTCTTTTTGCCTTATGCATGAAGGCACATCCCAACCCCAATTCTTATACATTCCATGCTTGTGTTCAAGTAAAAGGCCTAAGAATTTTTGTGTATCTTGCATAGCTTTTCTACCACAATCATGCTAGGAATTACATATCCAAGCTTAGATATATTGTGTTATCTCTCTTCTACTTGCATTACTGACAGATCACTTGAAGTTACCATTTCTCAAACATCTTCTTCTAATGTTTTTTGCATTCCCAATTCCTGGACTCGTATGAACATAAAAGAAAGGAAGGAACAAACCGAGGGACAAATACATATACAATTAGATTTTCCAAAGCTCTTGTTTATCCAGGTTGGAATTACTTGTTTGTTTTGATCATTTACCAAATTGTCAATTTTGAATCATCGGTTTCAATTTCATATTAAATAGAGTAGTAAAACTATTCATTTCAATTTATTAGGAAATTACAAGTAGATCAAATCATTAGAAAGTTTTCTCTTTGACATTACTAAGGAATTTGTGGAGAACAATATCTCTTCTAGGGTCATGATTTGTTCTTCACCTCTAACGTAGGGTTTGAATGGTTTTTATTAAATTAGGTTATTTATTTTAGATTTAGATTCACATATTCACACAAGTAACCACCGCATCCAAATTGATTCTTCAGTCTTTAGTTTGTTTATTAGATTATAATGCATTGTTTAAAAACTAGAAAAGATCAAAAACATTTACTTTCGTAAGATTAGTTTTCTTTCTTTATTTTTCTCTTATATATTGTGAAAATTCCAAAAACATAGATTAGATTTCATTTAATAGTTAGTTTGTTTTAGTAAGATACTTTTAATACATTTTTCATGATCATCAATGGCCCACAACAAAAAAAGATGTAGGATTTTGATCCTTTGGTCCCACAACCCAACGTGGCCAGAGTCTATAACAAATATTGCTACAATTTTATGTTTGATAGTATTACACACGCTTGTTACATTCTCTCGAGAAAATAGAATAAATAAATACACTAAAAATCATAGATAATTAAGCCTACAATTATTGGACTACTCCTAGCAACAGGGTTTGATTACACACATGACCATAATAGGACCACATCCTCCATGAGTTTTCAGTTTTGATCCTTAGGTTATGTAACCCAATGGACCTTCTAAAAAATTAGATATCAACGGTGGTTTTCATGCATCGATATTTAGATCATCACCACTACCACCTGATATCATTTCATAGCTTTCATTATTGAACATAAAAGCTGATTAGGATAAGAGTTTCTAGACTAGAACATAAAATCATCCATAGTCCTTATGGCTTCATTATGCCTTGCGTTCTTACTTCCATGACCTTGTCTAGAAATATATGCAAGGTGCCCACATGTCACTTTCCATGTGTTTAACAACTAGTGAATAGAATCTTGATAAATCTCAATATTGACTAGATTCTCTAAGTAGCTATCATATCAGATTGCTCAATCACACCACTTCAAGTTAGGAGAGAATTATTTTTCTAAGATTCACAGACTCCATTATTGTGTGTCAAAGATATAAGGTTACCTCATTATCTTATCCATCATCATCACACATACACATATTTCTATTCTACACTAGTTGTCTCGGCACTACCTCGAGAAGTCGGGTGTAAAGAAGGTCACGTGTTGATTTTCTTTTGTACAAATTGGTGAACCCAATTTAAAGAGATAGTATCTAAGAATTTACACTTTATTTTTCCATCCTTTATTCTATGGGTATTCTTAGACCCATCTAATATGTTGGGATATGACGAGTACGGTTGACGTATCCCGATTTTTGACATGTACAACTATGAAACAGTATACCACAACAATCACCTTCACTCTCAACATGGATAGATAACCAATCAACTGCTCACAATTCTCTTCTTTAGGGAACCAATGTTGTCTCCTCTATGTGTATTGAGGAACTTGACTAGATCACACATACATACCCTCACTACTAATCAAGTTAAAACAACACGACTTTCACTAGGGAAGAAAGTTCATCTCCTCGGTATTGTTTCAACAACCCATTAGCATGTAATCGGACCGGATCCCGCATCTATATGAGGAGTACTTATCATTATATACTAGGAGTGAATAGCGCTTCATGAAAATGAACCAAACTTTTGATATGTTACAAGGACAAAGTGATGTTATGAAAAAAAAAACACTACCCCTTAACCAAACAAAAATATTGCCAATGAGGGGTGGCAGCATAGTGAATAATTCATAACAATATACCACACTCATCAATAACCTCCAAAAATTCAACAAGAAGCACTAAAACAAAACACCATCCCATCATAGGGAGATGTCATTTCAACATTAGTTGAAAAATTCAAAGAGTTATAACTTTCCCAAAATGCTCAAAGTTCATACGCAGGCAAGAAAAAACTTCTCCTATACGTAAAATTATGAAAGAGTACTTACTCGCATAACCCTCCAAATCAATATGGGCACTCCAAGCCCTTTAGATTTTCTAACTAGGATAGGAACCTTGGTTATGCCCCATCATGCCACATATGGATATCTACAACAGGCACCAACCCAAAGTGATTTCTTAAACACCATACTTGACCGGAAATGTAACATTCCCTAGCTTTGTTCCTTCACTCCATATAAAAAAAGTCAACTCCCATACATAATCATGTATTGTAAATCACTACTAGGGGATATGTACACTTACCTAGGTTCATATGGACAGCCACAAGAGATGCCATATGCCCCAACCAATGTTTACATTGTGTCATTTCAGCAACCGATGCAACCTCCACCTCCCTAACAAGGATTTTTAATGGTTGAAATGTATGCAATGGGGACATATTCTAAATATTTAAAGGATCCTCTGTACTTCTCCATCTAGACATTCATGCTCCCAAGACACTTTCCCAATCTTCCAAAGTTCAAAGGGGAGGTGATCCTAACGCTCACATAAAATATTATGCAATGGCCATTCGAGAGCTTCTCCCATATGACATAGTTGTGAATATTTTCCCTAAGATGTTAAAAGGTATTTCTCTCAATTAGTACTATAGGATATCGAGGCTTCATACACTTCTTTAAGAAACTCGTATAAGAATTTATTAAGGCTTTTGATTTGAAAAAACTTTTGATAACAAGAATAAGATAATTACTTCATATCATAGAAGAGCATAATGAGTCCATAACCCACTTCATTCAAACATGGTGATAGGTTCTCTACTCCTCTACAAGTACTCCAAATATGGATCAGATGGAGCTTTGACATTTGTTCCTCCATTCTCTCAATAGGGAGACAAAAGAAGAAGTTCAAAATTTCTCACTAATGATCTAAAGGATCCTCACCAAGAAACACCAATCTAATATATTCTCATAATCAATTATAGTCAGTTCCATGGTGTGGAGAAAAATTAGACGATTCCGTTGATATCTTGTTTACAAGAAACAAAGCTCATTTGCAAAAGTTATAGCCCACTAAAATTTTCGGGTAACTAGCAAAATTTGGGACTGCATGCAAGTTGGATGGATGCACACTCACCAAGTGGATCAATGGGATTGTGACACATGGAAAATTTAGGTGATGGAGAAAAATTTGGGTTTGGAACACTGGTCTTGGACACTCGTACATGGATAGGTGGACCCCACTATTTCTTGTGGGGCCCTTAGTCGAGTTCAACACACTTAATTACCGAAGAATTCCTTGGCCTCCTTCACTTCACATTGCATATCAGATATCTTGCATATATGTATCAATAATGTGCTATACACCATACATGTGGGACTAATCCATTAGTGCAATTAAATATTACAACTAATTCCTATTTATTTCCACTAATCTAGGTCAAATTCAACGCATATTTCATACCAAATATATGTAATAAATTTCCAGCTAAACATTAGCATAACCATTCTATCCTTCCCACACATTTCCATGTACTAAATTCAAACCAAGCACCCAAACTTAGCTCCTAAACCAAGGTGGACCAAGTCAAATGGCTATCAATAGCCAATGCATATCTCTAGGCCGCCCATACTTAAACCCTCTCTCCTCCAAATACACCATGAATGTGGGATCTTATCCCTATACAAAATGCACCCCACATGGAATGAGATTTGAACCTGGGCCTCTTGGGTAAAATGATAATTCTTTGACCATCGCACCATGTGTAAATTTTATAAAAGGAGGTTTATTTTACTATTATGCACAAGGGAAAGTGCTTGTGTTATTGTTTTTCTCATAACTTAAGCTAGAGATGGAATTTTGAGATGAAGTAAAAAGTGAATCCTATTATTTTTGGTAGAGTAACATGATGAAAAGAAAACATTCTTGTATAAATATCTATATCTATTTATTTTCAATATTTTAATAGATTGGTCCCATTCAATCGGACCCAAAGACGTAGGCCACAAGTGTCAAACCCATTATCAGCTTCTTGTGTCAAATTGCTGGTGTTTCGTCTCTTTATTTTCTATTTTTACACATTACTGGAATTTTAATAATTTAATTAAAAATAAAAAGGATATAATTCTCAATTTAAGTTTAAAAAATCAATACAAAGTAAAATCTATGCTTTATACAATTCTAGTTAAAATTGATATTTAAATCATTGATATCGAGAGATGTTTTTGACTGATTGTTGGTTTAGATTAACGGTTTTGGATTATAAGTTATGTGTTGGATGCTAAAAAGGTATCAATCTAAGAATGTTGAAGGAGAGTTAGTAGAAGGGGATCCGAAATTGGTACAAGACGATCTCAAAGTCCTACAATGGCAGATCGAGAGGAAGAAGACTTTCATCAATCATTCCTACAAATGAAGGAAATGTTGGAGGAAATGTACCAAGATAGACAAAGAGAAAAGGGAACTAGAGGAGGTAAGAAAGAAGAAATCTCTAGTTCTGATATTCCTAAAGGTGAACCTTTAAAATCTGATTTTCCTTCATTAAAGTTAGATATCAAGTTTGAATTGCCAATGTATAAAGAGAGCTAAATGTAGATAAGTTGGATAACTGGATCAAACAGTAGAAGTATATCATAGGGTTAGGAGAATCGGGGATGATGAAGTAAAAATTCATCTAGAAACTCTTCAAATGGGTGGCATAACACTCATTTTGTTGGAAAGTAAGCTTCAGGAAGTGGAAGAAACCAAAGGTAAAGAAATCACTTCTTGGTCTAAATTTGTTTCAAGTCTTAGGAAACAATTTTATCCTCTTTCTTATAAGAAATAAGAAATTATGGATTGGAAAAAAAAGATAAGCTAAGGGATAAAGTGTTCAAGACTACACATAGGAATTTAGAAAAAGGGATCTAATTCTAGGAATTTCCCTGAGACACAAAAGAAACATTGCTTAAATATATTGCTTTGGATTGCATAGTTACCTAAGGCATATGATTCTTTTTTTAGGTCCTACTAATCTTAATGCAATGTGTGTTCAAGAAACCCATTTGGAAGCACAAGGAAAATTAAAAATGATTCCTCTTCCTCTTCTTTTAAACAAAATAATAAGAAATATGAAGGAAAATGTTCAAAAGAATAGGGAAAAGGAAAGGGTAAGCATAAGACAAACTCTACTATTAAGAAGGAAGATGAAAATCATTTTTCAATCATTGTAAAAATAACCATGATGAGCCTAAATATTCAAAGTTACATCCTAAAATGAAACCTAAATGGATGGTTAAGAAAGGAAAGGAAAATAAAACAAACACTGTAGTTCATGATCTTGGGTCAAATTCAGGTGATGAAACCAAGATCACAACTATGAGTTGTTAAAGTCAATCCACTCTTTCAATTTCCAATAATAGTACTAAAAATGTTGCATCTTCTTCTAGTAAACAAACTATATATGATGATAAGAAAAGGAATGATATTTTCCACATTAGAGTAATTTCAAAACATATAAAAATTGATACTCTTTTTGATAGTAGATCTCAAGCTAATCTGATTTTTGAGGAGGTTGTAAATAAATTAGGACTCAAAACTAAACCACATTCTAAACCTTATCCTTTGGGCTAGGTTTGTGATTATGCAAAACTATAAGTAACTAAAACTTGTACTTTTATATTTTCCATCATAGACAAGTTTATAGATGAGGTTGAATTGGATGGGGTGGTTTTTGGAAGTCCTTACTTATATGGTCGTAAAGCAATCTTCTATAGGGAAGAAAATAAATATTTTCTTGTAAAGGATGGAATTGAGTTTATTGTTAGAGCTCACCATGAAAAGAGCAATATATCCTTGGTTATTTTAGGTCAAATGAAAAGGCTTGTAAACTCAAGAAAAAAAATTGTACTCATGGTGGTCAAAGCCAAAGAGAAATAACATGGGATGGATTTTTAGGATTGTGATCCGAAACATAAGAATGAATTGGAAAAAATTTTTCTAATTTTTATGTTGTTTCTAAGGATCCACAAGGCCTACATCCAAAAAGAGGGGTTCAACATGAGATACAGTTGCTTCAGGATGCACCTCTTCCTAGTGTCGAATGTATAGATTGTCAGTAGTAAAGAATGAAGAAATGAAGAGACAGGTAATGGAACTTTTGGCTCAAGGTATAACTCTTCCAAGTACATCCCCATGTGGTTCAAAAATTATTTTGGTTCCTAAGAAGGATGGAACTTGGAGAATGTGTGTTGATTTCCATGTTTTAAACAATATTACTATAAAGAATCATTACCCTCTTCCTAGAATAGATGATTAACTGGATCAATTAAAGAATGCAATTTATTTCACTAAGTTAGATTTAAGAAGTGGTTATCACCAAGTAAGAATTTCAGAAGGTGATTTTTGGAAAACTACTTTTAAAATGAAACAAGGATTGTTTGAATGGTTAGTGATGCCTTTTGGTTTTTGTAATGCACCGACAACATTCATGAGAGTTATGAATGGTGTATTTTTACTTTTCATTAATAATTTCATTATTTTATACTTAGATGATATTCTTGTTTTTAGTAAATCATGGGATGAACATGTTAAACACATCCAGAATTCTTAGTTACACTAAGGATAGATAAATTGTATTTGAAGATGTCAAAATGTGAATTTGCTAAAACATCTTTAATTTACTTAGGTTATGTTGTAGGAAATGGAGAATTGAGAATTTATCCTAAAAAATAGAGGTTATTGTAAAATGGCCTAGACCCACTAATGTGACGAAGTTAGGAGTTTTCTAGGTGCATTTCAATACTGGAGGAAATTCATTTCTAACTTCTCATATATTGCATCTCGCTTGCATTCTTTGAAAATCACTAAAAAGGTATTTTAGTGGGGAGGAAAACAATAGAAATCCTTTGACACACTAAAGAGAAAATAAGTACCGCTCTGATCTTGGCACTTCCAGATTTGTAGCATTCATTTGAAATTGAGATAGATGCTAGTGACTATGCAATGGGGAAGTTTTGATGCGAACAAATGACCTAGTGTGTTACCATTTAGAAACCTTCACAAGTGTGGTAAGAAATTATCCAACTTATGATAAAGAGTTGTATGCTTTGGTGCAGAGTGTAAAAAATGGAAGCATTACTTAATGGGAAAGGAAACAATCATACATACTGATCATCAACCCCTTCAGTATTTACAAACACAAACAAAGCTACAACAATCTAGACATTTCCATTGGATGGGATTCTTGTAGCAGTTTCATCTTGTGATCAGGTATAAAAAAGGTATACAAAACAAGGTTACTGAGATATGTTATCTAGACCTCTAATAGTAGTTGCATCTATTCTTTTACATCATAGTTATTTGGCTCATCTTAGTTATAAGGAACAATATGTTGATGATGTATACTTTAAATAAGTGTATGAGGATCTAATAAGTGGGAAATAAGTAGGAGAAAAATATTATCATTTTCATGATTTATTGTTATATCATTCTAATGAACTTTGTATTCCATAAAATGAACTTGTGCACATGATTAGGGAAGAACATACTTCTCTTATTTATGGGCATTTTGATCTTAGTAAGACAATTGCATATTTACAACAATATTGTTATCGACCTAGAATGTAAGAACATGTAACCGGTATATTAAGGGTTGTGTTCTTTGTGCCACAAGCAAAGTAGAGTAATGGGAAATTAGGACTTTACACTCCTCTTCTTGTTACGTCAAGGCCTTAGGAAAGTGTTTCCATGGAATTTGTAGGATCATTGCCCATGACATGAAAAAAACTCGATTACTTATATGTGGTAGTGGAAAAATTTAGTAAAATGTGTGTGTTGGTTTCATGTACTAAACAAATAACTCGTGGGGAATTACACATTCATTTTTAAGTTTGTTTGGGTTCATTTTGGTTTGCCTACTTCAATTATATCTGATTAGGATTCTATATTTCTTGGGGAATTTTGGTCAACATTGTGGGGGTAAATCGACACCAAACTGACAAAGAGAACTACTTTTCATCCACGGACCGATGGTCAAACAGAGGTTGTAAACCACACAATTCTACATTTTCTTAAGGGATAGTTTGGAAAACATCCTAAATTATAGGATGAACATATATATTATGTGCAACATTCTTATAATCATTCCTTACATTATTATACTTTAAAGTCTCCATTTGAGACTTGTTATGGATATCTTCCTAATTCTCCTTAAGATGTATATTATGGACATGTAACTATTGTTAATAGTTCAAGTGATTCTAACAAGGCTAAAATATTTGTGAAGATAATACAACAAAGTTCATCAAGATGTTCATGAATAGTTGGAGAAAATTCATGATAAGTACAAAGTTAGGCATGATAAACATAGAACTAATCACAAGTTCAAAGTTGGTGATTCATTTTGGCTTCACATTAGCAAGGAAACATTGAAAGGTGTAGCTAAAAATTTGAAACCTATACGGTATCCAAATATTGGAAAAAATTTGTAACAACACTTTCCAGTTAGATTTACCTCCTTATATGTAAATCTACTCAATTATAAATGTTGATAATTTAAGATTGTATGAACCATCTATGATCGTTGATCATGATGATGCTAACATAGTGCCTTCCATTGATGGTTTTTCTCCTGAGTATCTTGATGAGTTGCAGGAAGACATCATTTTTGACAGGAAGGTCAAAACTTCATGAAGGGGTGATATTGAGTATCTTTGTGTTGGGTTCAAATGCATGCATCTGAAAAGGTCTAAATGGATGGAAACAAGAAAGGTGAGGGAGAAATATGCTCACATATTCACCAATTAAGTTGATTTTTGGGGTTCAAAAGTTTCTCGGTGGGGAGAAATGATCCATAGGATCCTCACCAATAAAAATAATATAATAAATTCTCACAATCATTTTTAGTTAGTTCCATGGTGTCGAGAAAAATTAGATGATTTTGTCGATATCTTGTTTACAGGAAACAAAGCTCGTTTGTAAAAGTTATAGCTTGCTGAAATTTTTGGGAAACTAGCAAAATTTGGGACTGTGTGAAAGTTGGATGGATGTACGCTTACCAAGTGGATCAATGGGATTAGGAAATGTGGAAAATTTAGGTGATGGAGAAAAATTTGGATTTGGAACACTGTTCTTTGACACTCATACACAGATAGGTGGAGCCCGCTATTTACTGGCTAGGGGTGCTCAGTCAGGTTTGACACACTCAATTATGGAGCGGTGTCTTGGCCTTCTTTACTTCACATTGCATATCAAATATCTTTCATATATGTATAAATAATTTTCTATACACTATACATGTGGGACTAATCCATTAGTGCAACTAAATATTGCAACTAATTCCTATTTATTTCCACTAATCTACGTCAAATTCAACGCATATTTCATAGAAAATATATGTAATAAATTTCCAGCTAAAAAATAGCATAACCATTCTATCCTTCCCATGCATTTCCATGTACTAAATTCAAACCAAGCACCCAAATTTAGCACCTAAACCAAGGTGGACCAAGTCAAATGGCTATCAATAGCCAATGCATATCTCTAGGCTGCCCATACTTAAACCCTCTCTCCTCCAAATGCGCCATGAATGTGGGATCTTATCCCTATAAAAAATGTGCCCCACATGGAATGGGATTTGAACCTGGGCCACTTGGGTAAAAGGATAAGGCTTTGACTACTGCGCCATGCCTTTGGAAACATTATAAAAGGAGCTTTGTTTTACTAGTATGCACATTGGAAAGTGACTGTGTTATTGTTTTGCTCATAACTTGAGCTAGAGATGGAATTTTGAGATGAAGTAAAAAGTGACTCCTATTATTTTTGGTAGATTAATATGATGAGAAGATAATGTTCTTATATAAATTTTTGTATCAATTTATTTTCAATATTTTAATATATCGGTCCCATTCAACCGCACTCCAAAGACGTAGGCCACAAGTGCCAAACTCTATTATCAATTCTTGTCTCAAATTGCTAGTGATTCATCTCTTTATTTTCATTTTTTTTATAGTACTTTCAATTTTAATTATTTTATTATAAATAAAAATGATATAATTCTCAATTTAAGTCGAAAAAATCAATACAAAGAAAAATCTATAATTTATACAATTACAAGTTAAAATTTATTTTTAGATCAACTAATGAGCTATGAAGAGGTGTTAGAGGGTGCTCTTCAAATTGAAAAAAATTCCATTGATAGTGGTTGTAAGACTTATGGAGAAAATGGAAGGTTAGTCACTCCTAACCAAAATAACCCCAGTTACTCCAACAACACAAGCAAAAATCAAGGGCCGAAGGTCCTTAATAAGAACCATGGGGTCACGATGGATGGTGTTACTGACCAGCCCAAGAAGCCTAATGTTGTTAGTCCTCCCAATAAAAATACTACCAATAACAAAATAATGGCAATAATCAGATAAATAATAACTTCTCACCCTCAATCAACACTGTAGATTTTAATCATCAACAAAAACAATAACAACTACAAAAGAAACAACCTCATAAATAAAGGAAAATGCATACCCAAGGCCCTAACCAATACCCGGTGAGTATCTAGACCAATTCCAAAAATAAGGGAAGGTTCCCAAATTTTAACTATAACAATCAACAACTACACAATAATCGTAATTTCTGACCACAACAAGGTGCAAACCAAAGGACTCAAGATTATGATCCCGATTTATAATTTGGTTTCCATAGGGTTAGTGGGCATGATGCAAGAATTTTTCATGATTGTAACAAGTTTCTACAACGTTTTCCAGACAATCAAAGACATGTATTTGTTGACATGTTTTTGGAAAACCCAACAACGCCAACTCGAACACTTACATGGGATCGGTGTCCCCACATAACACACCACCCAAAATATTTAATGATCCTCTCCCCATGTGCCCAAATGATGGTATAATATATCCCAATGGTTCAAATAAAGGTATTGTAATATGGAACCATGATTGCAAAGCCTCAACTTCATCAAACCCATGAGTGGCACCTCCTTTGGATGGTCTCCAGTTAAAACAATTATGGGATTGGTGGAATTAGATACTAGACCTCAGATTAACGCTTCTACTAGAACCAAATATTATTCTTCACATCTAATCCCAATCTACCCAACTATATTAGATGACATTCATGATACACTAGGCAATCCAATAAGAGGTTATGACTTGATCGGTGATCCGACTAAGACCTTCTCTCACATTTCCTTCTTGGATCTCATAAATAATGCTCCTACTCACAGAGCCACTCTATTAGAAGAATTATGTCTTATCCATTTAATTAAAATCACCCCTCCTCTAGAGGTACAGATAAACCATGCATAATTTGATGTCTATCCTCTAGGTAATCCTGAAATATATGTTGGATTCGTATTTGACATTAGCGATATGCCCACGGATGCTTTGAAATAGATCGTAGAGGTGACCCAAATTTTTTTACAAGTCTTGATTTACATCAACTATGTAAAATGTGTGATTATTTATGATAGGGTAGTGGTTAACATGGTCCCCTTCTCTTTCCTTAAAAATTTAGGTTACGGAGGGACAAATTTCTCTTGAATGAGAAATACGGCGAGAGGCTATGACAACCTCAAGCCAATGTCGATCGGAACTATAGTGTTATCAGTCACCTTCAGGCCTAAGAAAATTATAACGAGTTTTATATTATAGATCAATAAACAAACTATAATATGATCCTTAGACATCCTTGGATTCATCACACGAAGGCGATTCCGTCCACTTCGTTTCGTGAAGTCGTTCCTATATTTAAGGAAGTTCTTTTTGGAACAAAATGATCCAAAACCCTTCGATATACATATAGCTAACTTGAAAAAGAGGCCAGGGGTCCACTCTAAGTTTGATCTTCCTACAAATAAGTTAAATAAACCCACAAGCTCGGTGCTAGAAAAAAAATCTAGTTCCTACAAAGAAATTAGAAGTCACGAGTTTGATCGAAGGCATTCCAAAGAATCAAAGATGAAACTGTCATCGTACAAATAGTTTCATTAGGAACCACAAAAAAGACTTTTGAGCTATTGGAGAATGATTTACCTATTCTCCTTCCTTTCAATTCTATGGGTATGGGACATATTCAAGGACTCAATTCTATTCCAAAGTAGATGAATTTTTATGGTTGAAGTAACCGAGGTAAAATAAGAGGAGACAAAGATGGATTCAACATCCATTTTTCCAAGTAACTATTAGACTCTCCATTTTTTTGGAGCCAAGTGTCATTTTGGCATCGGGGTAGGTGTAATTCTTCCCTCTCTTGAGGGAATGATTCTACCTTTGCCTTCAATTTAAACATTGAATGTACAAATAATGAGGCTGAATAAAAACCCCTTCTACTTGGTCTCATTTTAGCCAAAACAATGGGTTCTCTTAATATCGGGTGCGAGGTGATTCAAAACTTGTTGTAAATTAGGTATTTGAGGTATATGAGACTAAATCTGAGCATCTACAACTCTACAAAATAGCAGTGCTAAATCTAACAAAGGGGTTTGACTTCATATCAATTGAAGAAATTCCACAAGATTAGATACTCCTTGCAGACTCGATAGCAACTTCTATTTCTCTCTTTACTCCAAACAGTGAGTTCGAAGATACAAAATTCATGGTCTTGGTTCATGTTGAACCTTTGGTTTGTAAAACACTGATAACTCTAATGTTGACATACATAGAAACTGAGAGTGAGTTTGACATTTTAGATCACATTGACATTGATAAAGAAACTCTAGGATATGTAAAAACTCTTACAGAATTACACCTTACTCATCATGAGGTTGATCTTTACCTAATTCCACACTCTTCTTCCTATTTTTTAAATCCCATGATAGAATCTTCCCCTGGGAAGGAAATCAAAATTTATGAGGTAGGAGAAGAGGGGGATTTAGAGTTACCTCCAGCCTCACCCGAGTTTAAGGAAGGAAATGCCTCCTTAATTGAGGGAATGATCGATATAGACAATGAGATAGAGGAGGAACCAAAAATCTTGAACCTCGATCCTCTTTAAATCATGAGGAAGTTGAAATAAGTACCTATAACCTCAAGGAGCATCAAAAATATTTTGTGTTTAGCTACAAGGAAATGATGGGAATCACACCACACATTATAATTCACAACCTCATGACCAAGCCGATGCTAAGCCAATTAAGAAAAAATCAAGGCCCGTGAAGCCAAAGGTGGCCCTCATGATGAAGGAAGAAGTGATGAAACTCCTGCAAGTAGGGTTCATCAAGCCGATTGACTACTCATAGTGGGTGTTTAATATTGTCCTTTTTCTTAATAAGAATGGAAATATCTACATGTGTATAGACATTAGGGATATCAACAAGGATTATCCCAAATATGATTTCCCGTTACCATCCATCGATGTTATTATGGATGCAACAACTATTTTTGAGTTGTTGTCTCTCATGGATGGGTTATCTACGTACAATCAAATCAGAATATTTGAGGAGGATCATGTCAAAACTTTGTTCATAACTCCTTAGGGAACCTCTTTGTTATCTTTGTCATATAATTCCGCTTAAGAATGTTGGTACCACATACTAACAAGTGATGAATTACGTATTTCATGATTACGTGGATGACCTTCTCGCTAAGGCTAGAAAATGTTACGATCACCCGAGGTGCTTCGTATCATCCTTTCTCACTTAATTGAATATTGCGCCATGATGAATCCGTAAAAATGCATATTTGGTGTTATAGGAGGAAAGCTCTTGGGATAAATCATATCTTCACGATGGATTCATGTAGACCCATCCAAGATCTGATTTGTACCGGTAATGACTCCACCATCAAATGAATCTAGCATCATATCTTTCCTTGAGAAACTTAGTGCAATCTAAAGGTTTATCCCCGATCGACCTTTGTTATTCACCCAATCAACAACTTGTTGGAAAAGTATTTCTACATTGATTTTTGGAAGAATGCAATGCGGCATTTGAGTTATTTAAACGGTTCTTGTTGTCTCCTCCCACACTCATGCAACGTAGGTCGAGATCACCCCTTGATCCTATATTCATGAGCTACGATGTCTCATTAGGCTGACATGTTGGCTCAAGAATATGATGATAAATGAGAAGGTGTATTCTATTTCATTATTCGATGTTTCTTAACTATGAGACACATTATACAAAATTGGAGAAGGAATGCCTTACTATAGTCTTCATGACAAAATGCTTAAGACATTACATGTTAAACCAAGAAATAAGGGTTACCATTAAATCAAATCACCTACGAATGTTTCTTACACAAGGATCCTTATCTAAGAATTTTGGAAGCTTCATATTTTTGATGTGTGAGTTTGATTTAACATATTTTAATCATGAATCCATCAAAGGATAAATCATTGTGGACTGGTTGGCTAATAACCCGCTAGATGGAGGTGATCTAATAAATTTAGAATTTCCTGATGAGTGTGTATATTTTGTTGAAACTAAGCTTCTTATTTTTGTGTGTCCATGGTACACTAACATCATTAATTTCATAGTGTATCATACATATCCGAAGGAACAAATCATAGTAAATAAGATGGTTGTGTATAATAACCACCAAGTATGTCATCTTGGATAAAGTTCTCTATCGTAGAGCCTTTGATGGGATTTTTATAAGATGTGTTGATAAAGAATAATATAAAAAGTTTTTTTGAATCACATAGTGGAGTATGTGGAGATCACTTCAGCAGCCACGCCAATTCTTAGAAGATACATCGATGGGATATTTTTGGCCCATGATAGAACATGACGTGGCGAGTTTGTACGTAAATGCCATAAATGTCAAGAGTCAAGATCTAAAACTAATTGTAACACCATGACCCTTTTCTACATCGGGCCTGGATTTGATAGGGAATTTGTCTCCCTCATCAACAAATGGTCATAACTTCATAATCATGGCCACAAATTACTTTACTAAGTGGGTAGAAGCCATGCCTCTTACCACTTTGTTCCTAGATTAGTAAACACAAACTTCATTTTGAACCAAATTATTTGTAGGTACAGGGTCCCAAAATTAATTATCTCGGATAATGACACATCCTTAAAAATTATGAAGTACGTGAATTACATGAAAAATTCAAAATAAGTCACCACATGGCTTCTCTCTATTATCCTTGGGACAATGGATAGGCTAAGGCTACGAATAAGACATTGAAATCTATTCTCTTTAAAACCATCAAGGAGAAAAAACAAGATTGGAATTTAAATATTTTTCTCGGCCTTATGGGCCTATTGGACATTAATAAGAATACCTACGGGAAATCCCCTTTTCTTTGGTATTTGGTGCAGAAGTGGTTTTTCCACTTGAAGTAAAGATACCTGGTCTTTTTATATCATTGTAAGGAATTCTCGCGAGAAGATGGCTATCGAGTAAGCATGAATCTCTTAGCTAGAAATTCTTGATGAAGCTAGACTCAACGTTGAACAAAAACATAGCATTTACGCTAACTGGATGGCTTGGAAATACAAAAATAAAGTCTATGAATGTGAAATATATGAGGGAGATTTGGTTCTAATAGTTGATAGATAAATAGACAAAAATACCGCTTAAGGAAATTTAGACCTAGGTGGTTCGGTCCATATCAAGTAATAGAAGACTACAAAAATGAGGAATTTTGCACTGTGTACGCTAGAGGGTGAGGAGTTTAATGAATATGTGTATTCTCATCACCTAAAGAGGTCTTACACATGATCCATTAGCATTTTCATATGTACACTATTGCATCTGCATTGTATTTTCATCTACCATTTCATTTTGTAAAATTTGTGATCAAGGGACTTATTCTTATAGAAATTCCAAAAAAATCTAAAACATTGGAAAAACATTCAAATCATACCTCTTAAAATCTCCATAGTTTCATCGGTTGTGTCGAAATCGGTGCATCATCAATCCAAACAAGATAAGAAAAATCTTTGACAATAATCATACCAAGGCCTACATACATAGTTCGCTTATAGTTTCTTCTAAGCTAGGTGTCCTTTCCTATAGTATGTTCTAGAAGCTTCATGGTGTCGCATCTATCCCATAAAAATATCTTTGGAAATAAGAACATTCTAGCCATTTTTCCAAGATAAATAAGTCAAATGGAAAGCCACAAAAAAATTATTTTACACATTTCTCTCGCCCTACTAAACCTTCAATGTTGAGCTTGCATCTCTTACTAGTGATGTAGGATTGGGAAAGGAGAGAAATACCCTTACTCACCTATGCCTTGTCCATGCTAATAAGCCCATACTTCCTACTGGTAGCATAGGGAAAGGTGTAGGGGGTCTTTTAGAAAAACTTGAAATTTTGAAATAGTTCATTCAAATATTGTGAAATCATAAATCAAAACAAAGTGAGTTAGATGTCCAAAATTCCAAACAGATCTTAAAACCTCAAAACTAGATTTTGTCAACCAAGTGGCCATCTATGGATCTAAGTATAGATAAACTATAAAGTAATTCACATTATAAACTATCAAGAAAACTTGAGTAGAGTGAGATTTTAGTATCCCTTTGTGGTTTTGTCAAAACCTTATCTTTCTCTCATAATTACCATTCAAAAAATTTCATAACTTGTGCTCTTTTTAGCTCTTGGTGTTGAGCCCTCACATCTTACTTGTTGCATGGGGCTAGGAGTGGGGAAATTTCATTCACTTATCACATCACTGTATAACCAAGTTTTTCCAAAACAATACGAAGTACCAAATATTGTTTACGAAACTAAAGGTCAACATTATAATGTGTTTGCATTATCATATATCAGCATTATAAAATACAAAAACAAAATCACTTTTTTATCATTCACATCCATTGGATACATTCTCAAAAAGCATAGAAAATTAGAAATTCTAAATATCTAAAGTACACATGCGAGATAATCCAAAAGAAAATAAACTCGGATACAATGGATTACCAAACCAAAAAGAAGAGTCTATATATATCATCATGAGTCAAGTTTGTATACAATGCCATTATTCACTAGGCATGGTTGAAACACTCTTAATGAGCGTGAACTATACAAAAATCATATAATGCTAAAAAAATTGCAACAAAGAAATAAGTGGCCCAATGGCCATTAATCCCTCTAGACTCCCTTAGATGGTTCACGTCCATGTTCGAGACTCTGTTGCGGCTATGACGAAGATGAGAATGAACCAAGTGGTGTGAGTAATCGTGGTGGCATCAACCGTGACATGGTCTTACTACGATAATTGATCTACCTCATTAGTTACTCGGTTGTCTTATACCTAGCCAACTGAGTATGAAGAGAGGTAACCACCTCCACTATCATCCGATAGGTGCAAACATGTTAGTTTGTCTACCGACTACTAGTGGTTGGCTGTATCACTAATCAACTTGTCCCAAGTATTCCCTAAGGGAATTAGTAGGGTGTCCATGCACACCCATTGAATCATCTCTTACAACTCCCGTGTATTCACTACAAGAAAGAAAAGAAGAAGAAATAGTGAGTTAGAAAATTATAAAAAGAAATACCAACTAACATTTCCAACTAGTAAGCATGTTAATGTAAGGGAGGCCAAACTGCGCTAAGGAGCCTCGTCGAATGGATGAATCTCAACTACCCTACCTCGTCAACTAAATTTCCTATGGTAGAGAAAGCTACCACTATTGTCACCTCTTGCCCCACATCTTTGCCATGTCCTAGTAGGGTGTAGTAACCATGTCTACAATAGTCATAGAGGCCACTAGCTAATGTGGCATCTAAAGAACCAACATCCCTGTCCACTAGGTTACCCTAATGGATACCGGATCCCATACTAGTATTCCCCTTCCATAAGTGGTGATGTGCTCATAGAACCATCTCATAACCAACATGGGATGGCTCAAGAATCGCCCCAGTAGCCCGACTACCCTATACAATTCATGATAGTTAGTCCCTATAATTTCTACTCCCCGACAAATATATATGGCCATGTCCCTCTATCTATTCAATAATTGAGCCCAACAATAAATCAACGTGTCACCTCCTTATCCCCGATCAATCAAGGGGACAAGATTCCCATGATGGCTCTACAAATGATAGGAATAGGAGCGGTGGAAATGGATCGGACCTTGATCCACTTCTTCAAACCAAAAGAGACCATTTCATCACCCATGTATGTAGCCCACCGAGTGATCTCACATATGGACCTTGTTATCTTCAGTTAAATCTCCTCCCAAGTATTGTGAGTCCATGAATGCAGTATACATCATCCAAGGTGATGGTCCACTCAACCCTGGCACCTGGAAACCGAGAAAGTGTTCTGGTCTATGTCCCGATAGAAGAAAACAAGTCACACAATATGTGATAAATAGGAGTGACATGGGGCACTGAGCATTCCTCAAAATACCCGCCCTCTATAGAGTGTTTATTTCAACTTTGATTCAACTAATCCAAAATATCCAGGAACTAGTGAAACTCCCTCTCATGATTCCAATGGATGTACTCCTCCTTCTTAATCCACCAAAACACGAAAAAGATAAATTTAGTATCGTATATCAAAGGATACTCTCACCAAAAACATCAAAAAACATCAATAATCTAAAAAAATCAAGTTAGCACACATTTTGGTCATTTTGTTCGGAACCGCGCCCATTGCGGGGTGGCGCTTCTAGAATGACACCTTGGTAGGGCAGCGGTCATGGAATAATTTCCCATATACATCTTTAACCCTATAAAATAATAATAAAAAAAAAAGACCATTTTGAACGAAATAAAAGATTGTCACATGGGCACCCTCCTGAGACTTATTTAAGAAAATAAATTTTTGAAATGATCCCCCTAGGTAAAATTTTTAACATTTTAACATTTTAGGTTTGAAAACATAAAAGTGAAAAAAACCCAACCTTAAAACACGTTGGTCAATCTCCCGCTCATGAAGGTATGATCACGATCTCGTAATGGTCATTTTGGTGATACACTCATCTAAAATGGTCACTTGTGGTTCCGAGCTCCAAAATCTATAAATTGAATAAGCACAAATGAATTGGAAAATGAGTTCATTTTGATATATATATATATACATACTATTTTGACCTTGTTTTGAGTGTATGTTTTCATAGGGTATCCCCACACAAATGGCAAGTCCTCTTGTCATTTTGATTTAGTGTTTATTTTCGATATTTTATCTATCTGCACTTGAGTCTTCTTTCCCTCTTACAGGTATTGGGAGCTTGGATGGTGACGTTTCGACAAACGAGTGTGTCAGGTATAGCTTCTAACTCCCCATTTCAGAACTCCATACTCGGACTTTACGATTTACACCTTTTCATGGCTAAGAAGCTTCTCTGAGGGGGAAATATGTACACACCCAAAATTACATGTGCTACATTGTTAGAAAAATGATTACAAAATTCCCAATGATGATTCATGTCCTTTTGGAAGATGTTCAAGCTCCTAAACCCATCTGTAGTGTATATTTTTAGCGTAGAAGTCCCTACTCAACTTTTCCACACGTTTACTAACTTCCTCTTCTTTTTGTGCATGTTTTGGACTTTAGTGCCAAAACAGCCACCTTGCTTGGTGGCGGTTACGAAACCGCCACCTAGGCGGATAACAATGATGAGAAATTTTTCCAAATTCCATCATGCATGTTTTTAACATGTGACAATTCACTTAACTTCACTTTTAGGATGCATTTGTGAACTGATTTGTCTAAAAATAGTTTTGATTACTTGGTTGTCATTCCCTCTTCTATTTTTGCATGTGCTTTAGTTAGAACTTCTTCTTCTTTTCTTGTGCATGAAGGCACATCCCAGCCCCAATTCTTATATATTCCATGCTTGTGTTCAAGATAAAGGCCTGAGAATTTTTGTGTATCTTGCATAGTATTACTGTCACAATCCTGCTAGGAATTTCATAGCCAAGCTCAAATCTCTTGTGTTATCTCTATTCTACTTGCATTGCAAAACCAGACTAAGTTCTAGCTACCATTTCTCAAACATCTTCTTCTACAGTTGTTCTTACATTCCCAATTCCATGGACTCATATGAACACACATAGAAATAAAGGAACAAGCGAGGGACAGAACACAAATACAATCGATTGTGTAAAGATCTTATTTATCTAGGTCAGTAATTACTTGTTTATTTGTTTCATTTACCAAATTGTCAATTTTTAATCATTAGTTTCAATTGCATATTAAATAGAGTATTTAAACTTTTCATTTCAGCTGATTAGGTAATTACAAGTAGATCAAATCATTAGAAATTTTTCTCTTTGACATTATCGAGGAAGTTGTGGGGAACAATAGCACTTCTATGGTCATAATTTATTCTTCACCTCTAAGGTAGGGTTTGAAGGGTTTTGATTAAATTAGTTTATTTTTTTATATTTAGATTCGCATATTCACACAAGTAACCAACTACATCCAGATGATTACTTGTCTTTATTTTTTATTAGATTATAATGGATTGTTTAAAAACTAGAAAAGATAAAAACATTTACTTTTGTTATATTAGTTTGCTTTCATTGTTTTTCTCGTGATATATTGTTAAAATGACAAAAACATATATTAGATTTACTTTGATAGTTATTTTATTTTATAAATATTATTTTAATACATTCTGCATGACCATCAATGGGTAACAACAATAAAATACGTATGGTTGTGATCCTTAGGTACCACAACCCAAAGGGCTGAATTTGATAAAATACATTGATACAAGTTTGTGTTTAACAATCTTACACACAATAGTTACATTCTCTCGATAAAAGAAAACATAAACACGTTAAACATCGCAGCTAATCAAGCCTATGATTATTGGATTACTCCTAGAAATAGGGTTTGATTACGTTCATGACCATAAGAGGACCACATCCTCTAAAAATGTTTAGTTGTGATCCTTAGGTCTCACAACCCAACAGACATGATAACTAATTAGATATCAAAACTAGTTTACATGCATCAATATTTAGATCATCACCACTACCACCTGATATCATAAGAAAAAATTCATTATTGAACATAGTAGTGGTTCAGGCTAAGACTTTCTGGACTAGACTAGAAAATCATTCATAGTCCCCAATGGATTCATTATGTCTCTCCTTCTTACTTCCATGAACTTGTCCGAGAAATATATATGAGGAGCTCACAAAACACTTTCTGCATGTTCAAAAACCAATGAATAGAATCTCGGTAGAGCTCGATGTTGACTGGAGTCTCCTAGAAGCTATCATATTAGATCGATCAATCATGCCACTTCAAGTTAGGAGAGCATTCTTTTCCTTAGATTCACAAATCCCATTATTTCATGTTAAAGATATAAGGTTACCCCATTAGCTTATCCATTATCAACACACATAAAAATTAGTTTCTATTCTACATCGGTTGTCTCTGCATGACCTCAAGAAGTCAGTGCAAAGAAGATCGTGTGTTGATTTTCTTTTATACGATGAATCCGTATAAGTTACCAAGATACTTAGATGATAAAATGGATTTATGTGAACCAAAGCAAGGCAATTAACACTAGTTCATAAATTGATATCTAGAAAACATAAGACAAATATTAATTTCCCCATCAGAATTTGAAGGTACTCATACCCTTCAATTTTAAAGGCCAAATTAATTGAGCATGAATTAAAAATGTTTGAGATGAAAACATTTGAGGAAAGAGCTAACTACGATATCAGGTGGGTGTTCAATAATATTGCAAACACTTTTGAACATGAGCCTCACTTTGAATATTATTGGATTAATTGTAGGGATGAGGAAGAAGTTAGGTTGAGATATTTCTCTAGAATGACCCTCGCACAAATCATAGACTTCAAGATTACAGTTATCCTTTAGGGAATTATGGATGATCCACACACAATGAGTAATTAATATCTTGATCAAAAGATAAGACAACATATATCCCCTCTAAACTAGAACAAAATAGAATAAGATGATTCTTATATTTGGATAACTGATGTGATGAGGAGAACTATAAATTGGTTGGCTCAAAATAATATTGATCTATCAATCCAAAATACAAGAATCCTAAATAACTTTAGGGATCTGGGAAACTTAAATGATGATATCCCTCCCCTGAGAGAAGGGGATGACAAAATTGATCCTTTGGGAGGAAAGGCTCCTCGTTTCTTTTAAAGAGGCCCACTTATGAACTTATAGATGAATTAAACTCAACCACTAGTGGGAACGATACTTCTATATGCACTCTAACAAAAAATATTTAGGAAATGCTTCTGAAATACATGGAGAATGTGATCTTATTACCTTCACATTACCACTTCAAGCAAAGGAGAAAAGTTTGGCATATCATTTTGGTTCCCTCGGTATTTTTCCAACACCTCATAGTGCTAAAAATTGATGAGTGGGGCTATAAAAAGTGGTCATTCTCAATCCAGACATGTAAAGAAGAGTAAAGAACAACACCAAACCTTAAAAAGTTTGAAAGGGCACATAAGAAACACAAGGTTGTTTATGAGCCAATTTTGGTAAGAGAAGGTTCCCACCCACCCAAGAAACATAAGCATAGGGATGTGGTGATTGATCCCCCTAAACATGAAAAAATTGATGTTTCTCAAGTACGACATGTTGCACCAATACCACAGGTTGAACAATCAGTACCTTTTTCCTCACCTTTGACTTTGGAAGAAGTGACAATGAGAAGCATTCAGGAATAAATGACCCAAGGAAATGTTTCATCTAATCCAAGAGACAACAAAATTCTAAATCAAGGTATGAAAACATCTTAAATATTACCTACTGAGGATGTGAATATACCTTTGTTTGAAACATTGCAGGAGTGTGCAAATGCTTAGGAAGATGTGATAGATGTTGACATTGGTGAAGAATTTTCCACATTAGATGCACTTGATGTATCTATTAATGAACAAATATCCAAACCAATAGATAATCTTCAAATAAATGCATAAATGGAAGAAATTACTCATGTGCCAACCAATGAAGTCAAGATCCAAACAACATAAGCTTATCCTACATGTCAAGTGGCTTAAGAGTCAAAGGGGCCAGAGATATTAGTGGAAGAATATGCTTCCCATTTTTTTAAAACCACTACGGATGATGGGCATTGTTAAGCAGGGAAATATATCTTTGAAAAGACAATAGAAGTTGCAAAAGATGTAAGTGCTAAAGAGGAAATTATTGTTGATATAGATATGTAATCTCTAGATGGAAATAGGGATTTGGAATCAGGTGAGAAATCCACTATAGCATGACCTAAGGTATCATTAGAACATGAGGATAGTAAGATTCCAACCCAAAAATCTTTAAAGAAGGTAGAGCTATGTGATGGGAAGGAGGAATCTGCAAGCCAGATTATTGGTTCAAGAAAACCTCATGGCAGAAACTGAATCTAATGTTGCATCAATTGGAGAGATAAGGAAATAATATATTCCAACTAATGGTATAAATCAGAAGGAGGTTGATCAATCCCAAGATCTAGACCAAGGAGAAAGACAAGTGAAGGAATTGTCAGTATAGAATGAGACCAGGGAGATGGCTATTGAAATAGAAGATGAGAAACAAGTAAAACCATTAGCCCAAGATAAAAAAAGAATATCTAAGCAATTGGTGGTTTTCCCCAAGAAACCCTGCAAGAATTGCAAGAAGTAAAAGTTGGGACAAGTCTCGCAAAAGGGTGGATTGGTGAATTGATTTCAAGTGAAGAGAAATAAATTCTTCTTGTTCAGGCTATTTATCTTACTACATTATCTTTTATAAATATGGTAAGAAACTCCAAAAGGTATAGGGTTATTACTAAGACTCATACTCATCGATTGGGGTCCAAAATATATAAATACCAATCCCTTTTGAAGTTAAAACCAAAGATAATGTAACAACTAGTGATTATAATGTTCATCTCATTCCTTTAGGAAAACCCTCAACAGATCAAATAAAATAGGGATTATCAGAGGTAGTAAATGACCTATTAAAAAGGTGGATGAATACAGGATAAAAAAATCAATTGAAGGAACAGGTCAAGGCTTTGAGTTCTAGTATGGAACACCTAATTGGGAAACCCAACCATACTCAAGAAGATACCTTTGTAAATACCCCTAAAGGATTTGAAAATATTGATAAAGGTGTCAAGAAGGTTCAAGTTGTAGACACATCGATTGAGAAGATAACAAGGAAGGGAAAAAAACCAATTGAGAAATATAAGACAACATATGAAGAACTCAAAAGTAGTCTTAATGAGATTGATGAGATAACTGAGCATTGTGACAATGAAATATTTTTCTTTGAGGGAGTTTTTCCCAAATTAGACTACATTACTCACCTTAGTGATGAATTGGTTAAAGAGGAAACAATTGTGCCAACAATATTCAGAGAAAGTCAGCATGCCTCAGAGGAACTATCAAAAATCAGTGGAAACTTTGAATGGGATCAAATAAAAGCTTGAATTTAAAAGAAAATGGGTTGTTGATAGTCGATGCCATTGATTTGAAACTCGAAGACATGGTGTTTGAAAAATTAAAAAAGAGTTATTGTGATTTGAATATTGATTTATTCTTCAAATATTTAGAGAGGAATATTCAGAAAGATGATTTCTCTTATGAAATAATTAAAACAATGATAAATTTTGAAAATAGAATTACTGATTTTAAATCTAGGCCATTGGAATACAAGCAGAAGATGGGTCATTGTATGGATGTGATAGCTAGACAGACATTAATCTTCCAACACCACATTGGGCTAGATGAAGGTGAAATAAATGAGCTTTTCTAGAGATATGATGCATACGTGGAGATATTGTCAAAAAATAAGATGTAAGAGTGGAAACTGAAGAAGAAAAGGATGTAGACATTAGAGATGATGAACAAGTTTAATATTGTTTCTCTTAAAGTTGTACATTCTTTCCATACTTATTTTCTAAGATGATGTTTTAATTGATATTTATGTTTCATTAAGGATAATTATTACTCTAAAATTCATTTTTATCTTATATAAATTGTAAAATGGTACAATACATTAGTTTTATATGACTTAGATAAAATTCAATATACATTTGTACAAGCATATAAACTATTGTGATATTTGTGCTTCTTGCATGTTGAAAAAGGAAAAAAATGGGGTTCTATAGGGGTCCCTACCCATGGAAAAAAGGGGTTATATACATGTCAAAAATAAAGAAAACAAAGGAAAAACAATGTTCAAACTTATTTTATTCCCTCTTCAAAATTTCCCCCTAATGGAGGAAGTTTGTTTAACAACTTATTCTTCCTCAAGTAATTATTCATGTTCTTGTTTATCGGGCCTCAAAATATTGTCTAAGTTCCAAAGGTCACGTGCACATATGAGACTAGGAAGAGGAAGGGCACACAGGGAAAATCACAAAGGACAAGGGTTTAAGAAGGGTTTATGAGGAACCGGGGTGAACGCGTAAGGCATGAAAACATGATATGAGTACTTAGCCATATTTATCTTTCTAAAGGCACTTGAGGAAAACCGTGACTCGAATAGGCATGCTAAGTGGATAAGGTGCCATCCTGGAGGCTTGGTGGTCGGGAAAGAATATTCCATGCATGGAAGGTTCCTTAAAGACATCATTACATAGAATGGAGAAGGCTTATCATGCTCCATTGGAGGACTTCCTAGACATTTGGAAAGTGATCTAATCCTAAAGAAAGGCATGGCATTCGGTGCTAAACCTATAAATAGAGATGCTTGGGTAGATGAAGACAATGGTCAAGAAAAGAGAATCATTAGGACCATCATGCAGAGGATGGAAAGTGAAGCTCTATAGAAAATATTAGGAGGTTCTAGGAGCTAGGGTTCTCATTAGAGGATTGTAGGAATGTTACCGTGTTTAATGGGATGGGTCTGCAAGATTGTTGTAATAGGGGAAACATAGCTAGGACTTATGATACATGAGTCAAGTCCCATTTGATATATTTCGGTCTGCTATGACCATTTTTAATGTAATGTGCTTACTGAAATTATAATCAATATGAATATGTGACTTTGTTCTGAATATCTGCTCATGGGTGCAAACCCTAATGTCTTTTCTTTACATCAAGAATTGGATCTCTTATTTGTATGATGTTTCTCTTTTTATCTGAATGGGTATATTGATGTAATAATTCATCCTATACTTTTAGAATGAATGCATGAACATTTACTTTTCTACATCTAGTCTTTATTAATGGCATCATCTTCTCACAATGCTCACATAAAGGAGGGGCTTGGCACCCGTGCATGCCTCAGAGTCAGCACCCAACACCCGCTAGGTGATAGGCCAATGTGAATGGGATTAGAAAGTTAGTGGGTGGATAGAAAAATGACTACATCTTGGTTCCGTTGTCGAGACCTATTTTCAAAGTTGTTGTGAGAATGATGCATGATGATAGAGTGCTTGACCTTGGACAGTGTCGAAGCATGGTTTAAGAGCACAGAGGATGAGTTTTCTCAAATATTTAGTATTGGAACTAAGTTTGATGCATGCAAATGGGTAGAAGAACACCTATATTATGAGCTATATGAGACCTTATTTTTCTTCTTTCTAGTCGAGTTGTATGAATGGATTTCTGCATATGCATCGAGATCAAGATTGTACCATAAATCTCATGTTTGGAACCAAGATGAATATAAGGGGCTCCAGGATGCTGATTTGACTTGGATGCATGTTTTTGATCATTGGTGGAAAAGAGTGTTGACCAGTTATACTGTGGAATACGCTATTTATATGTATGCTTGTCCTAAGGTTAATGAGTTTGAGTTCTTAAAAGAACCTAGAGGATCATTTTTATGTGTTATCCATTTAGCTATGAAGATCCTACTCATTACACTAAGTTTGGAAGCATTCCATATGGTTGGATAAGATTATCGAATGATGGGTAAGGAAGCTAGGGTGGAGGAATATGATAGAAATTGCATCTGAAAAGAAAGAGAGGATAAATGACTCAAGTATAGTGAAGCACGTGAAAGGGAGTTGGCTAGACAACGCGAGGTTGTGGGAGTGATGGATTTATGGAGGAAGACATTATGGGAAGGAATTAAGGTTTACACAGAGGACGTGGAGCTTAAGTAGTTTTTGCTAACCCATCTCGATAAGTGTGGAAGATATCCCTTCAGCTTCTAATGAGATTTCATCACTTGGAGAAAGGAGAGTCATCGAAACGCATTTGAATCAACACAGTGACCAACCCCTGGCATTTATTCTACCAAATAAGAGATAAATATTGCTAACACAGTTGGTATCGGTGGGAGTAACCAATCTATACCTAGGAGATATAATTATTCATTTGGTACATCTATGGTTACGCAATCATTTCCTTTGTTTGGAAGAATATTATCCGGATTAACAATTGGTTAAAGTGCGAGTAAGCAAAGCTTGGGTATCACATCTAGGAGTGACATGGAATGTACATCTAATGGTGGTTGAGTATAAAAACTCTTAGCGTGAAGCTAAGTGGGACATTGGAAGCATTAGGTATAACCAATTTAGGCCCCTTATCAGCTATAGGATGTGGATCTAGTGGTTTATGAGCTGGACAACCTTTGGTGGACGTGGCAGATCCGGAGGATCAAGACCTAGTGGATCTATTGAGTCTGGTGGTGGAGCCAACACCGATGGAATCAAGGTTTTGGATTAGGTGGAAAAGGGCCTAAAACATCTCAACAAGTTTTTTGGAGATGTCTTTACATCTACCAGACTACAAAGGCATTGAGGATGCTACAGAGCATGTACACAAGTGTGAACTACTATTGCATGTAAAGGGGATCACTACCCCAGACAAGAAGTCAATTCAGTTGGAAACAACATTACAAGGACGCGTGCATAGATGGTACCGAAAGTATGAACCCAATCAAATAGTTGTAGATTACACCGCACAATGGAATGCCTTCTTTGTTGAGTTCCATATCCCTGAGTTTGAATAGAAGAGCATCAACACACTGAAGGATATCCATCAGGGGATGACATAGAGTGTGTGGGATTATAACACATGTTTCAATAATATATTATCAAATCTATCCTATTATATTCACCCCTCTCAACATACTCAATGGTTTGTTGGAGGATTGATAACACCATTTAGGAGATCAATTTCACACAAGACTTTCACAGACCCGCACGAGGTCTTGGAGGATGCCCTGCACATTGAGGCTATTGGAAGCATAAATACCAGTGTTATCTCATTCCTTGAGACTTAGATTGCTGTAATGGCGAAGGATCTAGAGAATTTATCTTCAAACTCGGTACATGAGACTCATAGTGGTCTATGGTGCACAAATTGTGAGGTAGAGGGGCATACAAAGGATAGTTTCCCTAGGAGATTGGTACGCACCATGATAGTGGATTATGAAATTTTCCATGAAGATCATGATGTAAGTAGGTTCCCACTACTTGCAACATGTGATCCATAATAATGTGTCATTCTATTGCAATATCTTCACCTCTACTACCCATGACACCAAGGATTGTAGATTGATTAACCAAATACATGATGCCATTGATATTGGTGTGCACTCGACCAACCTTGTAAAAAATTCCAAGGACAATGGTCATCAATTTGAAGTGTGCATAGATGGTGGGGTACATGGAAGAAGTTTTAGGGGAGGATTTTGTGGTTTTGTTTACCATATAGGAGGAAGAAATGAGTTCCCATGAGGAATGTGTTACAACTATGGATCCATGGAGCACTAAAAATGTGAGTACTGGATCTATTACAATACTTGTGGCGTGGAAGGAAGAAAAAGTAAGAGGAGTTCCCGAGTTATGTGAGCACATGAGCCAATAGCACTTGAATATACAAAAGGTGTAAGGATGGTGAGTATAAAGAAGTTTGATTCACAATGGATGTCAAGAGTACTAGTTACTACATGAGTTGATGCTACACATGCAAGAGAAGTACCAAGGCAAATACCATTGCTTTTTATAAAAGAGGTGGTGCATGGAAAATATCCGGACCCTACTCATCAAAAAGAGGTGTATGAAGAAACCATGGATATGATTCAAAGCCTACAAGGAGAGATCCAGTGCCTAAAAGAGCAATATAGGTAGTTACACAAAAGGAATAATGTTGACGCTCGATAGAAGGATCTCGATGAGGTTAGATAAGTATAAAAGATGTTGAGGAAAGAGGATATCATTACCTTGCTAGGAGAATGGTTATGAGAGAAGGTACCATGCATTGGAGAAGGGCACGAGAGGCAATTTTTGCATGTTTACCTTCCTCCCCATAGCCTTGATTATGACAAAGAGATCACCTTGAATGTTGTTGTATATGGGTGGCTTCTAGGCAATATTTATATTGACATGGGCATAGAGGTCAATGTTCTCACCCTATATGCATGGTATCAAATAGGAAGGGCCCCATTATAGTCATATTTGAATGTGTTGTATATGGCTAACAAGAAAAATGTGATTCCCATTGGTGTTTTAAAGGACGTTGTTATCACTATCCAATGGGAAACGTTCACTAAGGATTTCTAAGTCTTGACGCTAGCCGAGGAAGACAAATTTCAAGCATTACTTGGACGCCCCTAGTGTTACAAGAATAATACTGACCTAAGGTTCAATAAGGGATACATAAGTTTTGAAAACAAGGAGGAGAGGGTCATCGTCCCCTTAATCGATGGAAAATAAACAACATATACTGAGTCCTTCGGAGAATAAAATCTTGACAAGATCTATGTGCACTCTATCATGAACCCTGAGGTGATTCACCCTACCGAAGGAGTTATCCTATTTGAGGATGCTCACTCCATGAGTGATAAATCTATTATGGCATGTAACAATTAGGCACATAGGACATATGAGTTAATTGGGAACCAGTTAAGAGGCTTCGTGATAAGGTTAATGAAGGCACACTCAGTCAGGTGCTTGTGAGGGAAGAAGTTGCAAAGTTACTCACGAGGGGCCAAGCCTGATTATTTATTATGGGAAATCAAGGATCAATCAAGAAATGGGGTCAAAAGAATAAGGATTATCAGCTATAAATTACTTGGAACCCAAGAAAATTGGTGGAAAAATCTCATGATAGCCTTTAAGAGTGGTGCGAGGTGAGAACCACATTCTCTATTATGTTCTCGCAAATAAATGAACCCACTACAATACAAGACTACCATGGGATGGAACCCGCCTAATCCCACATCCAAGCATGTAAGAAAGCATGGATGAGAGGCATGAGGCATTAATACCTTCTTTATGGGTACATAATATGAATTCCACCTTTCGAGGTTGAACGCACCCATGGTACTGTTATCCAAAATCCCCCCCCTCCCAAGGTAATTTTGATAACATGCATTAGATTGTCATTCCTGAGCAAGTAGATTGATTTAAGGCCCAAAATCATGTTTCTGGGGTCCCCTCGGTTTCTTTCTAACCCTCCTGTCCAAGAAGGAATCCCAACAGGTCGAGAAAATGTAAGAAATTGCAAAAAGCCAAGCTTGGGCAGAAAAAATGAAGAAAATTGGCTAAGTCCTAGTCTAGGCAATACGGGACGATTGGGACGTCGGGGCCCGAACCGGCCGAAAAAGCTGCGAGACGGTCCACGTAGGAAAGGGACATTTGGGCCATGGGGACGCGTAGGATGTGAAAGGGAAAACCGGCCAAAGGTTAAAAAATTAATCACAGTTGTGCGGGTAGTCAGGACATCCGGGCCGTGAGTACATGAAGGACGCAAAGGACACGAAAAGGTGAAGCGGCACCGAGAGCAAACAGTTAGCCCATTTTGTGCGGTTCAGAGAAATTTGTCCCAGACAGTCTGGGACAATTGGGACAAAGGTACGCAGAGGACATGAACCGCTTGGATCGGCTGAAACAGGGAAGTTTGGTCTGGGACACCCGGGACAAAAGTACGCGTGGGACGCAAAAATCCGAAAGAGCCGAGAGCCAATGGAATCTCACCACCTGTCTTCACCAAAAAGAGGGACAAAGAAGCTGAATCAGGGCGGTTTGGAGATTTTTCCTAGGTAGTTTGGGGCAGGTTGGGACAAAGGGACGCGTGGGGCGTAAAAATCCGAAAGAGCCGCCAATGAATCAGAACGTGCCACGTGTCAAAAGGTTGAAAAGTTGCCAAGTGCGCCCCTCAGGCCCGAACCAATAAAATAGTGCCATGTGTCCAAGTTTAAAGGCCCGAAAGGAATTTTTAGAGAATGAACCCATGGATGAATCAGAGTCTGACACGTGTCATCCAAGTGGCAGAGCGTGGGAAAACTCATATATTTTCCCACCAATCTGCTTTGCTGCTTTGCCCTAAAATCTTCAAATCACCATAACTTTCGATCCAGAGCTCGGATTTTCACGTTCTTTATATCAATGGAAAGCTGGAGAGATTATCTACATGATTCTGGGGTCAATCTTGAATTTTGGTTCAGTTTGGAGAGAGAAAATTGAGAAACACCTCTGGCACGTAATAATAGATAGAAGTGACGTTTCAACAACCAGCTTTAATACAACAGACAGTTCGCCGTTTCTGCTAGACAGTCCGCCATTTTGCCAGGATTCGCCACTTCTGCCATAATGAGATGAGTTAAATGCAACCTAGAAGTGGTTGGGGTAGATCTAGATTTCCTCTCTCTTCCCTCTCTCATTCTTCCTATAAATTGTAAGGAGGGGCTTCTTTCTAAAGGTCGAACATTCTGTTTTGCTCCTCCCTTCTTCTCTTTATCAGGTGAATTTGTGGAGTTCAAACCTCCCATTTGAAACTATAATGCGACTCTACCTCTTAGCATTTTGTAGTGTATTGTATCAATCTTTGGAGCAAGTAATCCATGTATGTGGATGATTCTCAACCCTCTCCGTGTTCATTTGCATCCTCCTGGTCTTTCACTGCAAGTTTTGTTATCTGTGCATGATCTTGCATCACATTTGAATGGTCTGTGTTTATTGGAAAGATAGGTGTTCTTCATTCCTCGGTGCATCACCTCTATTAGCTTAGGTTTATTTTTATGCATCTTCTTACCCTGTCTCCTTAGCAATATTAGATTAGGTTTTGAGTAAACCCTCTGCATTTTTGTGGGCATCTGAACAGAGGAATAGGAACCAACCTTCTCTGGAGAATCCTTTCTCATCTTTACAAGTCCCACACTTGGAGAAAGGATTCCATGTTGTGCAATCACACTGGATGCTAGTATGATCAACCTAGAAATCTGATCAACATCCAGGGGTGCTGTGATTTTGCATCAACAGTACATTCACTCAAATATGTGTCGTAAGATAGGGAATTGACAAAAACGATGTTGATCTCCTTCAAGATTTTAAGTGCGAGAATACTAAACCATCGGTGGATAAGGAATTACAAGTTATACCACACCTTATGATGGGAGATAGTTGTATGTTGGATGATAGGATACTTGAACTATTGGGTGAACTCAGGGTTAGAGATTTGTTTTTATGAAGAAGAACCGAAGCGATGCATATTGAGCATGTGTGCATGGAGAAAGAAATGGGAAATATCATATACGTAACATATGGAAAAGAGATGGAGAGTTTGGATGTTAACCATAATGAAGGTATTATTTATGAGAAAGCACACACTTATCACGAGCCCCTCAAAACAAATAAGGTTAACATTCATTTGGAGGATGAACCTAAGGAGGCCACTATTGGAGATTATTAGTTAGAGAAGAAAGTATCAAATATCATTGATCTCTTACATGAGTTTTAGGATTTATTTGTTCATGGGTACCATGAGCTTAAAGTAATTCACCAATCCTTGGGGAGATGAAGGTCAAGTATATAGAAGGTGCGTGCACGATTCTCGAAGAGGCCTTATCGAATGAATCCAAATCTTCGTGTCAAGGTTAAGGAGGAGATAGAAAAAATGATCACTTCAGGCATCATTGAAGCTATGGAAGAATAAGAATGGGTAAGCCCCATGGTCATCAATATTAAGAAATAAGGATAAGGATCTGTGTTGACTACAGGGACATGAATGTGGTGTGTGTAATTGATTCTTTTCCAACCCCTTTCACCTAAGAGATTATGGAAGGAGTGGCCAGGCATGAAATATTTCCTTCATGGATGGATTCTCAGGATACCATCAAGTTAGAATTGTTAAATAAGACCAGGAGAAAAAAACTTTCACCACAGTGAGGAATGTTTTCCTATATGGTTATGCCTTTTGGACTAAAGAACATATTGGCTATTTATCTATAAGTTTCTTCAAGTATACCTTGATGACTGGACAGTGTATGGACTAGTAAAAGACCATTGTGATAATTTGAGGTTGATGTTTAAAAGATGTTGGTAGTTAAGGATATCCCTCAACATTAAGAAATGTGTTTTTACTACTCCATTTGGGACTTTTTTGGGGCATTACAATATGTAATAAGGTTTTTTGGTGGATCTTACCAAAGTTGATGTTATTATGGGGTTGGGGAACCTAACAGCTTAGAGGTCGGTGCATGGATTACTTGGGCATACAAGATACTACTAGAAATTTATCAAGGGGTATGCAAAGATGTCCATTCTATTCAATAAGTTATTAAAACACAGGAGTTCCTTTCACCGGGAGAGGTGCGAGAAGATGATGTTTGACACTTTGAAGGATAAACTTATCATTGTTCCCATATTACGGTTTCCCTCTTGGGATAAAATTTTCCATGTGCATGTTGATTCCTCAAGGACAACCATTGGAGAATTCATAGCACAACATGGAGAAGGGATTATTGATCACAAGCTTTACTTTGCAAGTAGGAAGTTAACACAAGCGAACATAACTACATCACTATTGAGTGTGAAGTACTTTTGATGATCTATGTGATACAAAAGTTTAGGAAGTATCTTCTTAACACCTTTCATACTTTACATAGATCACATGGCCTTGAAGTACTTGGTGAATAAGCCCATTTTGCAAGGGCGCATATGTCGGTGGGTCCTGTTGTTTTAGGAATTTGAGTTTATATTTGTTGTGAAACCAGGAAAGAGTAACTCAGGGCCGATCATTTATCATGTATTGACTTAGGGAGTACATGTAGAGCATTGTAAATTATATGCCGATGCACAACTGTTTAGATTGTGGCACGCACCCTCTAACTTAGAAGATATTGTTTTCTTTCTCAAAATGGGTGTGGTGTTGGAAGTAATGAAATATTTAGAGCGGAAATAGTTATCTATACGCGTCGTGCCCTACATACTAATTAGCAGATACTTATACAAGTTGGTCCATGATAAAATTTTATGCCAATGTGTGTTAGAACATGAGCACGTTGTTATCATGGAAGAAGCACATGGTGGGATTGTAGGAGGGCACTATGCAGGGAATTTCACTACACTAAATATTTTGCTGGCAGGCATTTGGTGGGAAAATATATTCCAAGATTGTATTGAGTTTTGTAAGGCCTATGACCATTTCTAGCGCCTATACAAGCTAGGAAGATGGGGTGAAAAGCCCTTGAGACTATTAGCCAATGTGGAACCATTTGAAAAATGGGTAATTGATATTGTAGGACCAATTTAACCCACTACATGAAGAATGGCGTACTATATAATCACTTTCACTGATTACTTAACAAGGTGGGTAGAGGAAACACCTATAAGGGACTTTACAATAGTTATAGTTGCTAATTTCTTATGGGAGAACATAATCAACAGTGTCTAGATGCCCTTTAATCTTGACTTGTGATAGGGGTACACATTTTCTAAATAAAACAGATTAGGATTTTGTTGGCCGAATTCATGGTGGTCCATCATAAGACTACACCATATCACCCACACACTAATGGAACTGCTGAAGCATTTAACAAAATTATGAGTCACACGTTGACAAAATATTGTAATGTGGGAAGACAAGATTGGGATGACAAGGTATCAGCCATCCTATGGGCATAAAAGACAACCTACAAGAGGTTGAATAAATCCACAACGTTTGAGTTGGTGTTTGGTGTAGAGGATGTTTTTCCAGTTGACTTCATGTTACCATCGCCACAAGTTTCAACGAAGAGTGGTATGTGGAGATGCAATACCAAAATGTAGTCTTACTTGGAAAATAATGGGTGTCCCACATGAGGAAGATGGCCTTGAGTGACTATAAAAGCACCACGAGAAAAGGAAAAAACGTTAGAAATGGTTCGCTCAATGGATAAAAGGACACCAGAAGGAATGTTGATCTATGATGATAAGGTGAAGGTAAAATTAGAGAAGGTCGGGTTGCTACAATTGTATGAGTTTCCCTATTTTGGAAAGCCCAAGTGTCTATACCAATGGTTGATGTCATATGTGCATGAGGACCACTTCTACTTTGTAGGATGAAGAATGCGCATAACTCCCCAACTTATCTCTAAATTTATTGGCCTTTTCTGTAAAGGAGAGCCACTGGATGATGACCTGGAGGATAAGGAAGCCATTAAGGAGACAGTGAAAACTTATGACTATAAGAAGGGGTCTCTTTACTTCAATATTTCAGATATCTCCAACCCAAAGGTCTTTGAGAATGGTTTTTCACTTGCTATCCAAGTTGAATGGGAAATAGAAGTGGACATAGATAAGGAAGGAACCATCTATAACATGTCTACCTTCATTGTAGAATAAATCATCAGTGTCACGCATGAAGGAGAGAATATCATGTTTGGTAATGTCCTCCTCACCATCATCTTCTTAGAGATTGGAGTTCCCAATGTGCCATATAAATTTGTATGGGAGTATATAGATGAAGACCCTTCCCCATGAAAATATTTGAAAAATACACTTATGACACCATGATGGCCACCCATAAGGTGTGCCTAGAGAAATGGTACAAGAGGATGCGTGATGCATTCGAGAGGGTGGAGGATACTTGAACAATTTCCAGCACTAGTACAAGGAGAAGTTGAGTTCATTATCTACTAACATTTCTGCATTAGCATATTCACATTGATAGATGGGACCAAGAGTCCATGGTGAAAACTTCCTTTCTCTTTCACCATGTAGTACTTTCAAGCAGGGGTCAATCACTTTAAAGAAGCCAAAAGACTAGGTTCAACCTCGGTGAGTTGGAATAAGACCACCACAAGAGATGAAGTAAGTTTGTATATCTTAAGAAGCACACTTATGTGGAGAATTATTTTCCCATGCGGTGTGCATGCATGACGAAACTAGTGATGCTATCAATTGTTGGAAGGACTACAATGATAGTATACCTATGGATCAAGGCCAAATATAAGAAGGGATCCTACTTGGAGAGTGATGTCTCCATCCTATAAGACCCCACTAGAAGAAAGAAGGCCACACCAAGAAAGAGGGATAGGGAAGAAGTGCCAGAGAAGAAATTATCAAGTGTACAAACAACATAATCTATTAGTGTGCTAGACTCAGGCACCAAGCCATGTACATATGCATGAAGCAATAATTCACCCACTTAAGAAAAGGAAAAATCATCTGAGGAAGAGGTTCCAAAACAAGAAGAGCCTCCTGCATAAGAGGAATCTCCTAGGAAGGAGTCATCTATAGAAGAAGAAAGGGAAGAGTCTCCTATACTAGAATCACTAGTAAGGAAGAAGAAGAAATTAGTAGAGGAGGATGAATCAGAATAAATGGAGAGACTAGAGGCCTACAGAGGTGAAAGGGATGATGATGATCATGAAAAATATCAAGACCATATGGTGTATGAGGTGCATAACTCCAAAGACGAAGAAAAAGAAGAAAAATATGGAGAAGATGTAGGCACTCAAGCCAAAGGTGAGAGTGAATAAGTGAATATAATGGATCAAAGGACCCCAAGCCTCACCAAGAAGAAAATTTAAGAGGATGTAGAAAGAGAAGTAGCAAATATAATAAAGGAGTTAGTGGAGTAGGAAGTGGAGTGGATTGCTGATGAGAAATTCAAGGAGATAGAGGAGGAAAGAATAGGGAAGGAGTATGGACACATGGGCAGAGATCCTAGCTTAGAAATAAGCTTCACAAAGGTAGCGTGTATATGAGGGAAGAGTGTGGTAGCAACACAAGGTAGGGGGTGAGTTACATCAATGACCCAAGTAAGGTACTGTGTGCGCACTTCTAGAGTACTGTGCCCACACACCAACTCCTTGCATGGTCTTCCTTCAAGAAGAGGGAGCATACCAGGAAAAAGGAAGATGTTATCTTGGGCATCGAGTCCCATGTTTACAATCCCAAGTTTGGGGTTAGTTAGGGAGAATTAATGAAGGTACCAAAGAACAAAGGAGAAACCCACTAGTAAATGCTCAATAGTTATCAAATGAGAAATTCTGCAATGCCCTTAGCAAGGTATCGGTTGAGGTTGAGGTGAGGTTATTTGGAAGGAATGACAGGGTAAGGTTCCTAGAAGAAGAATTGGAGTAGAAGGAGGCACTCATTGAGAAAATAAAGGACCTAAATCGGGAAGAACTGATCGAAGGCACAATTAAGTCATAAACTAAATAAGGAGAAGATGAAGGAGTGAGAGGTGTACAAAAAAATTTAAATGATCACGAACACCATTATCTTGAAACACCTAGAAATAGCACTACCTGAGTAGAAATATGAGTCAACCTTGCAATTCTTGGAAGACTTAACACATGTCCTTACCATGGAGAGGCAGATACTCACTTTGGAATCATCGAGAAGAATTTTTGTCACGCAAGAAAGAGGAGGAGAAACAAAACTTTGGGAAGACATTCACTCAATATTCCCAATTCCTTTCCAATGTATAGACTACTACACATATGGATGAGGCCATATTTGATAATTGTGCTAATAGGGAAAGATTAGAAAGTATAGTAGTTGATACATATGAGGCAGATTTGAAAGAGTTATAGGAGAAAAAAAAGGAAATAAGGAAGAGTGGGATAAGATCATGGCTGAGTTTGAAAAGAAAATGGAAGAAATCCAAACCTTGCAAGGTTGGGTCAAGAATCGACTCAAGGAACTGTACCCCTAGGTCACCCAAAGAATACATGTGCTTGATGACCTTAGCAAGCAGCTGGAAGTAATTGTTGATATGTTGAATGCAAAGGGTGATGAACTAAGATTTGAAGAGGTGAGAACTCTCATAGCTGACCTACTCTAGCAGAGATGTAGGTTGAGGTTGATAAATGGGATAAGATCGAGGAAACAATGAGGAAGAGTTCCCACTCCTTTTACATCAGTAAATAAATTCTTAATTCTTCCATTCTCCATTATTTCATTCCTCTAATTCTTCATTCCTTCATTATTTATCCAAGTCTCGCCATTCTTTATTATTTTGAGGATCAATATGTTTCGAGGATGGAGAACAAGCTTAGTGTGGGGTGATGTTGGGCCCAAAAATATTGGCTCAGGTGCCAAAGGAAGGGTATGCGCGTGAGGCTAGGAAGAGGAAGGGAGTGTGGGGAAAAGTGCACAGGACAAGGGTTTAACAAGAATTTAATAGGAACCAAGGCACGTGCGTAAGGTAGGGCAATAGGATATGAGGACTTATCCATATTCAGCACTCTAAAGGAACTTGAGGAAAAATATGACATAAATAGGCATGCTAAGTTGATAAGGTACCAGTTTGGAGGCTTGCACGGTCAAGGAAAGAATATTCCACACTTAGAAGGTTCCCAAAATACATCATTGCAGTGAATGGTGAAGCATTAGCATGCTCCATTGGGGAGCACCTAGACACTATTACCCCAAATTCACCCCTCAAATTGAATTAGATAACTTTCATAATTTCCTCAGGCTCGAGTAGGAAGAAATGGTAAAAGGAAAAATATTAGGTTTTGAAGGTCCCTTTGGCTCTCTTCTAACCCCCATCCAAGGAAAAATTCAAGGAGTTAGTAAAAATTGCAAAAATCCAAAAATTGGGACTTGCTAGTGAAATGTGGAAAAATCAAGTTTTTTTGACCCGATGAAAGACAGGTATGTGTGGGACATCCGGGGCCCAAAAAGCCTAAATGACCACAGGCGGTGCAAATCAAAAAAATCGGATGTTTTTGTCCCACGTGGTATGTGGGACGTCAAGACATCTAGGACCCGCATGGCCGAAATCACCACAGCGGAGGGAATCGAAAAAATGGTTTTTTTGGCCCAAGAAGCATAGGTACATGCAGGACATCCGAGGCTTGAAAATCCAAAATAGCCAACGAGGAAGCTCGCGGGTGAAGCGGCAATGAATGGCCCCGATGGCCCGGTCAAAGGTGGTACGCAAGGGACATGAGTTCCTCATAAATCTGACTCACTCGATTTGCAAAGTGGGTCAAGTGTAATGCAGAAGAAGTGGGGTTTTTGGCCCAAGTCGCACAAGGGACATCCGGGACACCAAGACCCGAAATAGCCGATATGCCTACATACAAAGGAAAATTCAATGTTTGACCCTCTCGAACTTCAAACGGCCATAACTTTTGATCCCGAGCTCCAATTTTCACAAAATTTGACTTTATAGAACGAGCATGATGCCATCTATAAAAATAAAATAAAAATATTCAGATATAGTAAATTAAATTCTCAGTCCTGTTAAATGATAGAAATTCTGGCAAACCCAAAATAGCTGCCCACACTCAGAAGGCCATAACTTTGCATTTCTCAACGAAAATGCACAAAATTGGTACCATTGGAATCATGGTTCCAATTATAATGAAAAAAGAAATAAATTAATAATTTTATGATAAATATATTATTATTTTTTAGAAAACGTGGCCAGGTTCATAACAGTGTTTTATTTAGTAGTTGGGATGCATTCATGAAGCATGGGCTGACCTTTATCATCATTGCAAGTCATATGATAGTATGGGGGGAATTTTGAAAGAAACATACCATAATTTCAATCCATTTATTATCTTTTACAAGTGGTTGAAAGAAAAAGTTTAGGATTTTCATTTTCCCTCTCTCCTTCTCCTCTTAGAAATCTATAAATTGGAGTGTTAGGCTCATTGTAAAGGGGAGATAGTTTTTAGTAGAAAAAATCTATCAAAATTGTTTTATGAAGCCAATGTGCTGCAAGCCCTTGTAGTGGAATCCTTGCATGGTGATCCAGGCCCTTATTTTATAATAGATTGGATTGTGCATATCAATGAAGCAATAGATACAATTTTGTGGATACTTCTTCCCCTATTGTGTTTGTTTTCATTCTTCTTGCCATTTCAAGATTATTACAAATATATTGTGTCTACCTTATACTCTACAAGGATTCATTCTCATTGTGTATGTATGGAATATTTTTGTGAATGCATTTGCTATAATGTGGAGAATTGTTATCACCCCTTCTAGTATGCACTTTTCTTCTACTTTCCACACATTGGAAGACTATTCTCACACTCTCCTTTTCTGGTGTATCACCACTTTAGTGTAGGTTTTGTTTTAATGCAATATCTCTCTCTGGTCCCTTGGAAGGTTAGATTAGGAAATATAGTTTTTATTGTATTATAGTAGATTATGGCAAGTATTTTAGGAGAAAGAACCAACTTTCTCCAGAGGTCTATCTCAAGTAGCAAGTCCCACAACTTGGAGATAGTACCCATGTTATCCAATCACACCATGAGCTCAAGCACACACTCTTTTGCAAACCATAGGATGTTGTGATTTAGAGATACCAGACACTTGGCAAGTGATCTTCTCCCGAATGAAGGCATAGAAATGGGTGCTAAATCTATATATAGAGATGTTTGGGTAGATGGAAACAATGGTCAAGAATATAGAAGCATTAGGAACATCATGGAGAGGATGGAAAGAGAATCTCTATAGAAAATATTTTGAGGTTCTAGGAGATGGGGTTCTCATCAGAGGATTATAGGGATGTTATCATGTCTAAGGGGATGGGTCTGCAAGATTGTTTTAATAGGGTAAGCATAGCTAGGACTTCTGATACATGATTCAGATCCTTATTTTGATACATTTTAGTCTATTTTGACCCTTTTGAATGTAATGTGGTTCCTGAAATTATAAAAACATGAATATGTGACTCGGTTCGAATATCTAGCTCATGGGTGCAAACCCTAATGTCTTTTCTTTATGTTAAGAATCATATTTGTTCTTTGTATGATGTTTCTCTTGTTATCTGAATGGGTATATTAATGTAATAACTCATCCTATGCTTTTAGAATGAATGCATGAACATTTAATTTTTTGCATCTAGTATTTATCAATGGCATCATCTTCTCACAATGCTCACATAAAGGAGGGGCTCAAGCACTCGCACGTGCCTTGGGTGAGTGCCCAACTTCCATTGGGTGATAGACTAACATGCATGGGATTAAAAATTTAGTGGGTGGATAGAAAAATGACTACACCGATTGCAATATTATGTTAGGAATTCTTCTTAATCACAAAATATGTTATCCTTGTGGTAGTATTGTGGCAATTGCAATTATTTTGTGAGAAGAGATTTCATTTTACTATGTAATAAAAAATTTAAATTCACTTTACTTCCATTTTGTTGATACAAATTGTTTGTTAGCTTATGAGTGTATCTTAGGTGTGATGAACTAGGAATCTCTGATGTTTAGTTGAGTCTTTGACATGATATTTTATGTCAATTTCTTAAAGAATGTGTGAAATTGTGCATCTTTGGGCTTCCATAAGTGTGCATTTTCTGGTTAAAGGTTCATTATTGACTATTTGAATTTTTTTTAGCATCTTTCTTAGTAGATTTCTCCACCTTTGTTGCAAGTTCCTAAGAGTTCGGTATAATCAAGTTTATCTTGTTTAATTCCCCAATAAAATTCATCTATAAATGATAAATCCTATAGGAATTACCCCTACTTGCACTTTTTGTCCATAAATGTTAAGGATATTTGTTGGATTTACCCATCCTTTATTCAAAACATGTAGGAGAAATCAGGTTTTATTGTTGTCTTTAGTAACCTAAACCTTGTTTAGAAGACATCTCCATTCTCTAGAGTGATAACTCATGAGAGTTAGATTATGTTGCATTGACCATGTCTTCTTAAGGTTTTCTTTTCAAATATCATAGAGGGAGAGTCTAGTATAGCCAATCCATTTACATCTCTCACAAATATAGGTTACAAAATGGGTCCTCTCACCCTGGTTGAAGGCACAACCAAAAGTAGTGAGGGTAGGTCAAACCCTTGACATGATGCTACCTAATTTTTCCAAGATTGAGTGATAAAGAGTTTGGAAAATCCCTCCTCATCTATGAAATGAATCAAGTTTTGATTTATGTGTCTCTAAGCATCTCTCTCAACCTTTTGATGTTTCTCGACCTCAAAGGGAAAATCATTTTGGGTACTAACACCAATTTGGAACCATTTACGGGGACTATTTGTGTAAATACATATGCATATTGACATCTGGTAACAATTCTTACATGATTTGAATGCAAATAAGTTGTTTAAACGTTATCCTTTGTTAATATTTGTAAAGATTGTGTGAGATCAGAAGTTTATTGTGTAATATTTCCTAGTTTAAGGAAAGTTACACTAGATTTGTATTTCTAGTGATAAATATTGACAAAGGATGATCATATTTGTCAATATTTGTAGAAATTGAGTATTGATAAACACTTGAAAAGTTACTTACAATGCTTTAGCACATCTGAGGTGAAAATACTTGGTGGTGACTCTATGTTGGTTTGAAATTTTTGATAAATACCAGTGTCTTAATATTTTTCAAGTGAGATTTTTGTTAATATTTGTAAAGATGGAAGGAAGAAGGTATTTCTTTAATAAGGATCCTACTAGAAGATTATTTCTAGAGCTTGGGAAAAAAATCCAAAAGGAAGATAATTCTAGAAAGCATTGGGGGATCAAGAGTCAAGTGAGAAGGTAATACCAATTGTGGAAAGTGACCAACCTATAGTTGAGGATTATCCAACATCTTCAAATAATTTAGAATCAAATAGTCCTCATATAAATTTAAATACTCCAAGAAGTGAAGGGCCATAATTTGTATCTGGATAAGTGTTCCTCATTTCTTTCCTTTATCACTCAAGACTGATAGGGTTTTTTGTGAAATTGAGTCACTGGAGGATATTTACTTTGAAGATCATACACCTGTATCCCAAGGACCCTTGGTCCCACACTATTTTCATCCTCCTGTAGGATCACCTCCTCAAAGTAACATGGCTCACCCTCCACCTAGACCTCCTTTTGTTGTCAATACATTTGGACCAATAAATTTTAGAGGCATGGTTGGGCATCCTAATGTTGTACCACAAGATGTGAGAAATAGGTTGCCCAAATTTTAGGGAAATAATGCCATCACTAGTGACCAACATCTGAGGCTCTTCATTAATATGATGGAGGATTTTGAAATTGAATATGAATATAAAAATATTCATTCATACTCTTGAAGAATATGCATGTGATTGGTACAAATATTTACCAGATAACTCAATAGATTCATGGAATGAGATGAAGAATGCTTTTAGATTACAATATGGGGATAAGACTGACCCAAGGTTCCTCTTGTATGAGTTTGAGAATATAAAAATAATCCCAATGAGTCTTTCCAAGATTTCAATACCATATTCAATAAGACTTTAAATAGACTACCCATAATTTTGAGGCCTAGTGACGAGTCTTGCCTAATTAAATATTCTGATGCTTTTGATAAGAAATTTGCTTATTATTTGAGAGATAAGAACCCTGGAACTTTAAGGAAGGCTTTCAAAATGGCCTTAAAAATCGAAAATAATATTAAGGTAGTTGGAAAACCCCCTAAGAGGGAGGGTGTCAAATTGATTAATCCTAATAGACCTTAGTCAAACAAGGTAGTGGATTTGGACAAAGTTTTGAAGACTTTGGCTATGGCAGTTAAAGAAATATCCTATAAGATGGCGAGAGATGAAAAATGAATAGGAAATATTTCTCAAGGTTATCATAAACCACATGGCCAAGATATATTTGGAAATAATCCTAGGGGTGATCACATAATAGATGAAAGAGGATAGGGCCCATGGGATCAAGAAATAAACAATAAAACTTAGATAAAATAAAATTTCCCCGATCCTTTTACTACTAGTGTTTCTTACCACATTCCCCTTGTGATCTGAGTAAGGAAATTGAAGAGACAAATGATGATGAAGCTTATGGTGATGTATGTATGATGGAATGCCCTAGAAATCCACAACAAGGAGCCACTTCAACCGAACTCGATAAGTGACAAAACCGTAGAGATTTTATGGGATTGCATTCATCGGGTATTGCCTCTTCCTCCTAATGATGATATTGAGATTGATATGGTGTAGGTGTTTGATTTAACTAATCATGACTTTGAATATTTGAGGGCTTTAATGATCAAAAATATGGTGGAATTCCTTCTGAGGAAGACATGTAACTTTTGATGAATGTAGTAGTTTCTCAGGAAAAGGAATATAATACCAAAAGTAGAGTTGTCAAAGGAGGAGGGCCACAAGACAAGCCAAAACTCCACTTCTCACTAATATCCCAAAAGAACCTCCTAAAAAGGATACACTTAGCAAAGGCCTAGTCACTCCAAGTAAAACTTGTACCCCAGCTCATGCCCAAACTGTAAAGACTCTCATACCACCAGAAGGAGCCATAAATATCCCTCCCAACACAATTCTACCTAAGTATCTTCCCGTGATATAGCCCAAATTTTGAGTCAGATCAAAGTTACTATGCCTATTGTTGAATTTCTCAGAATCCATGAGCATAGAAAAAGGGAATTTGAATATTTGGGATTTAAAGAGGAGGTGATAACCCAAGGAAAAAATGTGAATAGTGTGGATGTTCCCCTATCATTGTAGAGCTGGAAGTACCACAAGCACTAGAAGAATTGGGAGAATCACCTGAGGTATATTTGGGTACTTCTCTTGTTGAGTCTCAGCTTGATGTTGATCCTTTTTATACTACTTTAATCATCAAAGATAGGCTAGTGCACAACTACATGTTCGACTCAGGAGCCTCATGTAATGTGATGCCTCTTGAGGTAATGAATGAATTGAATATCAAAGTGATATCAGCTTTTGGAAAGTGCACTACTATGGATTCAAGGGAAGTTCTAGTGATTGGATATGTTAAGGGATTGATAGTGTAATTGGCAGCTTACCCGGCAAGTGCTTAACCATGAATGTAGTCATTGTGGATTGCCTAGCCAAATGGGGAATGTTATTGTCAAGAAAGTGGGCTGCTAGTGTGGGAGGAAGTGTACATATGGATATGTCATATGCAACCATACTAGTAGAAGGAAGCCTTGTGAAATTGTATGGTGAGAAAAAGATGTTACATCTGATTGAAGACCCTAACAATGCTTCTTATGAAGTATTATATACAGATGTAGATGTCAATAATTTTGTGGGCTATGCATATTTTAAAGAGTATAATATTGACAAATGTAAATTTTCTGATCAGGTTGGTTCCCTTGGATTTTGATGTTTGATGGAGCTTTTTCTAAATTTGGGAATGGTGCTGGTGTTGTCTTAATATCTCCAAATCAGAAAGAATTCAATTTTTCTTTTCAATGCAAATTTGAGTGCATTAATAATATTACAGAATATGAAGAATTTGATTTGGGTTTAAGGATTTCTTGGAGGTATGGTATTATGGACATTATTATTAAGGGATATTTAGAACTAGTAGTCAAAAAGATAGAAAATTTAATGCAACCAAAAACTAAAGAATAAAACAATATAAGCATGTAGTCTAGGATTTTATTGAACTGTTTGATTATTTCAACATATTATACCATGACAGAAGTAGAATACTTGCCACGGATAGGTTGGCCGTATTGGGATCTAGATTTGAAAACCATGAAATGTATCCTTAGTGTGAATATGATATAGAAGTGTTGACAAGACCATATTTCCAAGACAATGTCAAACATTGGCAGGTTTTTGAAGATGATGCCCAAGTTTAGAGGTTTTTACAAAATGAAGGAGAATTTACAAATCAGAATATGGACTGGGAACCGATGGTCTATGTTTATGAAGGGAAAGAGACTCTATTTGGCAAGGATATTATTCAATTAAAAACCAATACTATTCCAAGAGGTTTGGTTGCATTAGAGTCGAACTTTGATAATGTTGACTGCATTGTTAATAAACACATGTCAGCTTCAAGAGATGTAGAGGAACACAACTTGGGGACTGATGGTAAACCTAGAAAAATATGGTTAGGTAGTAACCTGAATAAAGAAGAAAATAAATCATATGTCCAGTTGTTAAAAAGTATCAGTATTGTTTGGCATGGTCATATTAAAAATTATGGTCATATAGGGAAGATCTTTTCCAATATAAGATACCATTAAAAACTAATGCCAAATCATTTAGGAAAAATAAAATGCCAATCAATCCACTTCTTTCCCTCAAAATGCAAGAAGAATTAAAGAAATTAAGGGATGGAGGCATCATACAACCCACAAGGTATTCTTCATGGGTGGAAAATCTAGTACCAGTTCGAAAGAAAAATGGAGATATAAGGTTATGTGTGGACTTTAGGAATTTGAATAAGGAATCAATCAAAGATAATTATCCCTTTCCCAATATGGATAACATGTTGCAGTTGGTTACTGGATCTGAACTATTGTCTACTCTAGATGGATTCTTAGGATATAATCAAGTGGTAGTGAAACAATCAGAAATAATTAAAACCACTTTCACTACTCCATGGGGTACCTATGTGTATGTGAGAATGCCATTTGGCTTGATGAATGTTGGAGATACCTTTCAAAGAGAAATGGATGTAGCATTCTCAGGATACATAAATGATTTTATTGTTGTATATCAAGATGATGTAACAATATTTTCAAGAAAGAAAAATGATCACCTACATCATTTGGAGAAGATGTTGTTAAGATGCAAAGAATATGGTATTTCATTGAATCCTAAAAAGTTCCACTTTGGGGTTCAAAAAGAAAATTTGTTGGGACATATTGTATCTAAGGAAGGGGTCATGATTGACCCTAAAAGAGTGGAAGCTATTGGAAAAGTTCCTATTCCCAAAACTAAGAAAGGAATTCAATCCTTCTTTGGACAGATAAATTTCATCAGAGATTCATTTCTAACTTTGCTGAAATGACTATCCCTATCACAAGTATGCTAAAAAGGATCAGATTATCAAATGGGAGGAGGAATCTATCCAAGATTTTACTAGAATTAAGGAAGCACTGAAGAATTCTCCTATTTTGGCAGCTGGATTACAAAAAGGCTTTTCAAATGTTTTCTTTTGCCTCTGAAAAAACACCATTGCATCTATACTATTGCAAAAATATGAGGAAGGAAGTGAAAGGCCAATTGATTTCTTTAGTAAAGCATTATAAGGGGGATGAGTTGAAATACACTATCATGGAAAAGTAGGCTTTTTCCTTGGTTAGAGAAACAAAAAATTTCAGACCATACATCTTGAGTTCCAAGATCACAACTTATGTTCCCCATACCATGGTCAAGGACATCTTGTCAGAAATGGAGATCTCAAGTAAAATATGTCGATGGGTGAACAAATTACAAGAATATGACATGGATATCTAGACTAATAATTTACCTAGACATTTGGGCTTGGAAAATTTAATAGCAGAAAAACAATCTGAAAGTGATGGAGATAAATGAAGTTGAGGAAGGAGATATGAATGTTCATGAAAGATTAGTCAATTCTGCATGGTACAAGGACATTATATTTTATCTTAAACATTTGGAATGTCTTGGACATTTAAGTAAAAACCAAAAGAGGGAACTCAGGATAGCTTCCCAAAAATACATCATCACTGATTATGGATTGGCATGGAAGAATCCTGAAGGGGTCCTCCTAAGATGTATTATTGAAGATGAAGCTCCTAAATTAATTGCAGATTTTCATGGAGGAGTTTTTGGGGGGAATTTTGCTAGAAGAGTAACTGCCCACAAGATCTTAAGGGATAGTTATTGGTGGCCCACACTTTTTAAAGATACAACTTTATTTAGTAAGAAAATGTGAAAGTTGTCAACGATTTTTAGGAAGAATGAAATCTTCAGCACTCTCCCTTTACAACAAGTATCAATTGAAGCTCCTTTTAAACAGTGGGGTATGGAATTTGTTGGGGAAATTTCATATCCTTCAAGTGTAGGCCATAGATGGATATTGGTGGCTACTGATTACTTCACCAAATGGGTTGAGGCAATCCCTACTAAGAAAGCAACCCATCAGATTGTTATGGATTTTATCTTAAATCATATAATTTACAAGTTTGGATTTCTGTCAAAATAGTTATTGACAATGCTATGAGTTTTCAAGATAAACCGTTAGTGTCCATGTGTTAAGAGTATGTGATAAACCTAACATATACATCTAATTACAACCCTCAGGGTAATGGATAGGTTGAATCAAGCAACAAAAATTTGTTGAAGATAATCAGGCAGACATTGGAGATAAATAAATAAAGATGGGGTGAGCAGTTGAAGTTTGTTGTTTGGGTAGATAGGATCACTACTAAAAGAGCTACTATAAATATCCCATTTGAACTAGTCTATGGAACTCAGGCCCTTCTTCCCCTACACATGCAGTTATCTTCTTACTAATTTATTTGACAACTTGAGGATCAAGAATTCAACCCTTATGATGCAAGAATAAATAATATTTTTGAATTGGATGAAGAAAAAAGAGAGTCCCAGCAAAGACATTTGAATTTCACGAGAATAGTATATCTTGTGTTATTATGGGATATCGACATGAAGAAAAAGGAAAGAATGGAAAATTTGATGCATTATGGATGGGTCCTTATTCCATTGATATTAGAATTGGTGAACATACATTATTTTTAAAGGATCTAGATGGATAATTACTTGAGTTTCCTATTAATGGTAGGCACCTAAAACATTTTCTTGACTGATTTTCAAATCAAGGTACACCAATGTATAGTGTATAGTTGTTTTGTTTTGTTTTGTGTTTGTTACATGTTATTTTTCGGGTTTTTTGTTTCTGTTTTTATGCTCTATAGTATCGGTTGTTTTGGTTTCTTGGTTTGTTTTTAGAGGATGGGTTATTATCACTTGACCTAGTATGATGGTATTTGACTCCATGGCCCAATGGATTTCAGCACGTGGTTTTTTGTATTTATACTATGACTAGTTCTTCTTTCACTCTCGGGAGTTCCCATCCCCAAGTCGGAGCCAATGTTGGTGCTCAAATTAATCTCGCCCCTTTTTGTTTGAAGTTTTCCTTCAACATTTGTTGTGTTTTTGTCTTCCCATGAGGGGTGTGAGTTTGAAAGGTTACAATCATTGATTAATTATTTTTATTCTCCTGTGTGTTGATTTTTTCTCCTCTTTTTGGTCAAGGATCATGTTTAGATATGTATTATTTTTTAAAACCCTTGCAAAAAACCGATCATGAATCGGGTTTAAAAATTATAAAAATTACCTGTGTGAGGTGTTCCTTGATCATGTCAATAATTTTTATTTTTGTTCCACCACCCATTGGTATGTGGCATTTCCTAGTTGGATGTGGTATGGCGGGTTTAAGTTACAAAATTATAACTTTCTATAACATTCACAAAATGAAAATTAGGTCCTATGGCCCAATGAATATTCCTTCAAATATTCATAATAAGAAAATACACAAATAGAAAAAATTTCTACCCTCCGAAGGTGTACACTTTTCACAAGTGGGATGAATGTGGGGGATCAAGGCATAGTTGTATTTTCACACACCAAGGTAATAAGGTATAAAAATGCAAAAAATATCCCGAGGCCCGTAAAAGACATGTGGCTCTTTCTTATGCAAGGAGTGGGGAAGTGGGTCATCGAGAAAATTTATACTTTTGGTTTAAAGTGAAAAAGGAACAAAGTTTCAGAAAGGGCCCGTAGCTCCGCTATCTTTTAGGTGTGACCACGTGTCAAGCTCAAATTGAAAGTCAAAAGTAGGTAGTCGGGTCAAATGACTAAAAGTGTATATGTTTTAAAACACGAAAAATGTAAAGAATCTCCCTGAGCCCACATCGACATAAGAATTTTCCATGTGGACGACTCACTTTTAAAATTAGGAAAATAAGAATGAGTGGTCACGATGCAACATATTAATTTGTTCCTCCATTAATGCATTTTTCTCAAATCAAGGGTGATTTTATAGTTTCTAAATGCCTCAATCCCTTTATTGTAAATATTTGAGATCTGGTTTCCATCATTAGTAATTTTCATTGAGGAGTATTGTGAATTTGACTATGAAGATTGAATTGGGAACCGAAGTTTAAAAAAATTGAATTGATGTTGAATTTCTCGAAATTCACCGGAAAACCGTAAAGAACGAAGTAATTCATATTAATTTTCTTTTATTGACAAAAAAATTGAAGTAAAGCTAGGGATTTTAAATATGAAAACCATGCCATCCTCATTCTCGATTGTGTTTGGAATCATGAGTGATTCGAAAAAATTTAGACATAGACTTAATGAATGTCGACTTAAAATATTTTCTTTAGAGATTGAGTAGCCCTAATAAGAGTGAGTCTATGGAAGAAATTCAAGATAGCCATATCAATTTAGCTGGTGTTATTCCACCATCAGTTCATTTCCCATAATTGGTATAGTATTGTGCTATGAACTATAACCCAGAAAAAAGGGAAGTACTAGATGAAGTGGTGATGAAGTGTTGACATTGATGCCTGCAACTATTACGACAATGCTTAAATAACATGTGATAACTAATATAATAACCTTGGGTATTAAGTTAGCCTTATGAGATTATGAGGAAAAGAAAAAAGAATATGCTACGCTCATAAATATAAAATGGCTCCTAGTAGAGGAAAAGGAAACAACTCGAATCCCTAAAAGACTAGTTAGGGAATAATTTGCTGAAGATGTTGAGGATGTTATTGTATTATTAAGTTGAATGGATGGATTGGATACTACAAATGAGTCCAAGGAATGAGTTTGTACCTACGTGTGGATAATTTTGGAAAGGAAGGGTAGCATCTATTGGGCTACTTTATTGTGGAAGCACTTCATGGTTACATGGTTACCTTGCAAAAAAATAGAGACAAAGTTATACCTCAAAGTTGAAATTTTACATGATGACCTACCTGATTTATAATGTTGTAGGACATAAATGTTTCCCTGACCTTTTGCCACGTATTGATTTTAAGCAATGCCAAATGCATGAGATTTTTCCTTAGCATGCAACTGGTTAACTAGAGTGGGAATGTAAGATTGGTCAATGATGCCTTCTTTGCACCAATTATATGTCTTTTCAAACCAAAATGGGGTAGTATAGGATATATAAGTAGGATAGGAAAGTGATTATGGAATATGGGTGTTATTTTATTCAATAGGAAGTTCACATATATAAGGGTTAGTGGTTTTGAATGTAAGTCATATAAGTTACCCAGATACTTAGATGATAAAATGAATTTGTGTGAACTAGAAAGGCAACTAACCCAGTTCACAAATTGATTGTTAGAAGACATAAGACAAATATTAAGTTCCCCATTAAAATTAAAGGGCCCTTTAATTTTAAAGGCCAGATTAATTGAACATGAATTGAAAATGTTTGAGATGGAAAAGTTTGAGGCAAGAGCTAACTATAATATCAGGTGGGTGTTCAATAATATTGCAAACAATTTTGAACATGAGCCTCACTTTGAAGATTATTAGATGAATTGTAGGGATGACGAAGAAGTCAGGTTGAGATATTTCTCTACAATGAACCTCACACAAATCATAGACTTCAAGATTAAGGTTATCCTTGAGGGAATTATGGATGATCCACACACAGTGAGTAATTACTATCTCGATCAAAATATAGGACAACCTATAGCCCCTCTAAACTAGAATGAAAGAGAATCAACCAATTCTTATATTCGTGTAAATGATGTGATGAGGAGAACTCTAAATTTTTTGGTTCAAAAGAATATTTATCTATCAGTCCAAAATACAAGAATCCTAAATAACTTCAAGGATATGGGAAACTTAAATGATGATATCCCTCCCCTAAGAGAAGGGGCTGATAGAATTGATCCTTTGGGAGGAAAATCTCCTCATTTTCCTTCAAAGAGGCCCACTTCTAAACTTATAGATGAATGGACTTCACCCACTAGTGGGGTCATTACTTCTATATCCACTTTGAGGAAAAAGACTGAGGAAATGCTTCTAAAATCCATGGAGAATGCTCTTATTACCTTTGCATTACCACTTCAAGAAAAGGGGAAAAGTTTGGCATCTCATTTGGTTCCCTCAGGTATTTTTCCAAAACCTCATAGTGCTGAAAAATTGATGAGTGGGGCTATAGCAAGTGGTCATTCTCAATCCAAACCATGTATAAAAGAGTGAAGAACAACACCGGACCTTAAAACATTTTCTAGGGAGCGTAAGAAACACAAGGTTGTTTATGAGACAATTTTGGTAAGAGAAGGTGCCCACCCACCCAAGAAACATAAGCATAGGGATGTGGTGATTGATCCCCATGAACATGAATAAACTAATGTTTCTCAAGTATGACATGTTACACTAGTACCACAGGTTGGACAATCAGTACATTTTTCCTCACCTTTGCCTTTGGAAGAAGTGACAATGAGAAGCATTTAGGAACAAATGACCCAAGGCAATGTTTCATCTAATCTAGTAGACATCAAATTCTAAATCCAGGAATGACAACATATGAAATCTTACCTTCGAGGATGTGAATATAACTTTGTTTGAAACATTGCAGAGTCTCAGTAAAGGATTAGGTAGATGTCATAAATGCTGAAATTGGTGAATAATTTTCCACATTATATGCACTTGATGTATCTATTGATTAAAAAATAGCCAAATCAGTAGATAATCTTCAAATAAATGTAGAAATGGAAGAAGTTACTCATGTGCTAATCGATGAAGTCAAGATCTAAACAACAAAATATTCTTGTATGCAGTCAAGTGACTTCGAGTTAAAGGGGTGATAGATATTAGTGGAAGAATATGCTTCCCATTATGTCAAAACCACTAAGGATGATGAGCATTGTCAAGCAAGGAAATCTATCTTTGAAAATACAATAGAAGTTGCACAAGATGCAAGTGCTAGAGAGGAAATTATTATTGATATAGATATGTAATTTCTATAAGGGAATAAAGAGTTGGCATTAGGTGAGAAATCCACTATGGCATGACCTGAGGTATCATTAGAACATGAGGATAGTAAGATGCCAACCCAGTAATCTTCAAAGAAGGTAGAGCTATGTGATGAGAAGGAGGAATCTACAAGCCAATTACTTTGGGTCAAGAAAACATCATGGTAGGAACTAAATTTAATCGGCATCAAATAGATAGATAAAGAAATAATATATTCTAACTACTGGTATAAATTAGAAGGAGGCTGATCAATCCCAAGATCTAGACCAAGGAGAAAGACAAGTGAAGGAATTTCTAGTACAAGATGAGAGCAGGGAGATGGCTATTGAAATAGATGGTGAGAAACAGGTAAAACCATTAGCCCAGGATGAACAAGGAATATTTAAGAAATTTTTGGTTGTCCCTGAGAAACTCTAACAAGAATTTCAAGAAGCAAAAGTTAGGAAAAGTTTCGCAAAAGGGTGGATTGTTGAATTGATTTCAAGTGAAGAGAAATAAATTCCTCCTATTCAAGATATTGATCTTACTTTGCATTATATTTTCCAAATATGATAAGAAACTCCAAAATGGCTAGGTTTATTACCAAGACTCATATTGATCCATTGGGGTCCAAAAACTCTAGAAATATCAATCCCTTATGAAGGTAAAACTAGAGACAATATAACAACTAGTGACTATAATGTTCAACTCATTCCTTTAGGAAAACCCTCAAGAGATCAACTAAAATAGGGAGTATCATAGGTGGTAAATGACCTATTGCAAAAGGTGGATGAAGACAGATAACAAAAATTAAATTAAAGGAACAGTCAAAGCTTTGAGCTCCAAAGACGTAAAAATAATTGGGCAACCCATCCATACTCAAGTAGATACCTATGTAAATACCCCTGAAGGATTGGAAAATATTGATAAAGCTATCAAGAAGGTTCAAGTTGTAGACACATGGATTGAGAAGCTAAAAAGGAAGGTAAAATCAGCAATTGAGAAAGTCGGGAAAATATGAAGAACTCAAAAGTAGGATTAAAGAGATTGATGAGATAACTTAGCAATATGATAATGAAATTTTTTACTTTGAGGGATTTTTTCCCAAATAAGATTGTATTACTCAAAGCTTAGTGATGAATTGATTAAACATGAAAATATTGTGCCAACAAAATTCAGAGGAAGTCAACATGCCTTGGAGGAACTAGCAAAAATTAGAGTGGAAACTTGGAATGTGATCAAAGAAAATCTCAAAGTTAAAAGAAATTTGGTTGACGATACTTGTTGTATATATTTCCCCCTTTGTGATGCCGGGAGGAAGGGCAAATCGCGGGCGGAGGAGTCGGGCAAATGGGAGGAAGAGAACATGCCGGAAGGGCAGAAAAACCCGACACCAGGGCAAAGCGCGGGTGCGGAGGAGCAGGAAGCCAGGCATGTCGGAGAGAGGGATAATCCCGACGCGAATGCAATCGGAAAAACAAGTCGGGCGAACAGCAAAGGGAAACATGTCGGGGTTTCTTCCAAACCCGACAAAGGAAAAATGTGTCGGGGGGTCTCCAAAACCCGACGCACCTAGCAAATCGGGTTTTCGGGTCGGAAACGCATGATGAAAGAGCATGTCGGGAGTCCACCAAAACCCGACACCAAAGGACATGCCGGAAGGGTTAAAAATCCGACGCACAAGGAAATCGGGTTTCGGGGCGGAACGACATGGCGCAACGAATACATGTCGGGGTCTTCAAAACCCGACAAGAAGGGAATTCGTGTTTCGGATCGGGAAAACACGCTGGAAGAGCATGGAAAGGAAGCATGTCGAGCCGCTTTCAAGTCTGATGCAAATGCACGAGGAAGTTCCAACCCGACAAGCATTGGGGATCTCATCTCGCCACCATGGTTGTTGAAGAATTGAATGCGCTTTTGGGTAGTTGGGGAAGTTCGAATTCCTCTCTTCTCCCTCTCTTTTCCTCCATATAAAATGTAAGGAGGGGGCTTTTTTAAAAGGTCGAACATTTTTGTTTTGTGCCTCCTCCCTTCTTCTCTTTGGCAGGTGGAGTTGTGGAGCTCAAACCTCCCATTTGAAACTGTAATGCACCTTTGCCTCTGGGCATTTTTTTGCAGTGTATTGTATCAGACATCTTTGGAGCAAATAAATGCATGACTGTGGATGTTTCTCAACCCTCTATGTGTTTCATTTTGCATCCTCCTGATCTTTCACCGTGAATATGTTTATCTCAGGCATGATATTGCATTGCATTTCGTGGTCTCGTGTTTAATTGGCAAAACATATGTTCTTCATTCCTCGGTGCATCACCTCCTTAGCTTAGGTTTATTTTTCATGCATTTCTCTCTCCCTGTCTCCTTGGTAGTTAGATTAGGTTTTTGGGGTAAACCTCTGCGTTTTATTGGTGCATCTGAACAGAGGAATAGGAGCCGGCCTTCATCCGGAGAGCTTTTCCGATTTCGCAAGGTCCCACACTTGGGAAAATCTCCATGTTGTGCAATCACACTGGGAGTCTCAAACGATCGCGTTGCGGAGTCCCAGGGGTGCTGTGATTCGACACCAACAGTTTTGGCACACCCGGTGGGACCAAGAGGTCATTCCATCAAAAATTTGAAGGAGTTTTTATGAAATTTGCACTAAAAATTGCAATTTTTACAAATTTCAGATTTTGCACCTCCTAGCCTGAACCCCGAAATCAATTTTCAAGGGCTTAACTTGCTCAAAACAAGTCAAAATTTCACCAGTTGGTAGATCCGACTGTAATCTTCAAAAGGGTATTCTTAGTTTTTTGAGATTTTGACTTTCAAAATTTCAGGTATCTAGTGATTTCGGGATTTCGGGATCCGAGAGCATCAAAGCAGAAGCAGTAGTGTTTCGGGTTTCAGGGGATGCATTGCATGGTCCTACCCCCGGCAGCAGTGATTTCGGGATTTCGGGATCCGAAAGCATCAAAGCAGCAATCGGGTTTTGAGGGGTGTCGGACATGTTCCAAGTTCCGACACATAGCAATTCGGGTTTTGTGAGTTGCATCGCATGACCTGAGTTCCGACTGTGCTTTTCGGAATCCGCAGCTGCACAACAAGGCCTGAGTTCCGAACTGAAGATTGCATCCTCCGGGTCCTTCAAATTTTAAATCTCGATTTCGATATTGTCAAGTTTGGTGTGTAACTTGGCAACATCCAGCCTTTTAGAGGCATTTTCAAAAACACATCTGGCGACTCCACCTGATCAAAGCAACCCATTTCTCTGAGTTACAGACCCGTTCCCATCCATTTCCACCCATCTTTCTTTCCATCTCTTTCATCCTTTTCCATTCCATGAAGTTGTGCAACCATGACTTCATTTCCATCATGGAATCCACATCAACAGCAGCAATATATCACACCTCCAACATGTTTTACAAATCCTCCAAATCAACATTTTGGTCAAGTTCAGGATCAACATGCATACCCATATGAGCAGCAATGCCAAAATCAGTTTGGCTATGGAGCTTTCCAAGAGCAAGGGTACGCATGCAATGAAGACAATGAAGAAGAAAATGCAGATCTGCTGGAGAAAATCCAAAAGATGGAGGTGAACATGGTGCAATCTAGGGCTCAGGCACAAATGAAAGCATTTGGAATTGGTTGCAGAGCACCTTGTCCATGGGTGGGACCTTTTCCAAGGCACTACAGCTCTCAAGAGAAGTTAGACTTCATGATTGCAACACTGCCATTACTTACAAGGTGGATTGAAGGAATAGAGGTGTATGAGAGAAGTATTCTGCAACCTTGTCAATGGGTAAGCACACCACCTCATACTCTTTCTTTTCCTCCTTCTCAATCTATATCATTTCAGCAGTGTCAAGTTTTAAACTCACCATCTGCTGCCCTAAATGTTGAATCCATCCCTCCACCCCCTAGTCTTCCATCCCATCTCAGTTTTTCTGCCCTCTTCTCTTCCAAATCCAAACCCCCTCCACAAGAGCTAAATGAAGAACCTTCCACTCCAAAGAAACAAGAGGTTTCACCGCCTCCACCACCACACAAAAATGTCAAATCAGTTGAGTTTCAACCCATCTCTCCTCTTGCATTCCCAAATCCATGTTGGGAGGATGAAAATCGAATGCCACCAAGGAAAACAACAAAGAAAAAAGAGAGTGCCAACAAAGATGAAGAAATTCAAAGTCTGAAGAGTTGGGCTCTTAGATTTGGGATGACAAAGATCCCCTTGATGGTTAGGCCTACAGAAGAGGTTGGGGTTGGAGAACAAATGGTGGTCAGGACTGATTCTGTTGCAGCAGAAGAAGATGCTGATCTAATAGAAGTTGCACAATCAGCCATGAAAGAGGAAAGCCCTGAAGAAAATCTTGCAGTCCCAACTTGTCCTCTAGAGCAGCAAATTGAAGAGTTTGACTTGACAAACTTCATGCTGGAGGAGGAGCTCATTCAAGAGAAAGATTGCCTTCAAACATTGGAGGAAGGAGAAGCTGCTCCAAATCCAAAAGAAGAGGAGCACAATCTAGCTATGGAGGAGAAAAACGTAGATCCAAGGGCTTTGAGCACAAAGCAGGTTACAGAAGAACCTTCGCTTCTTCTTTCTACTTCACCTCTCTCAAGTTCCAAGTCTTTGAAAAGGAGTTTGATCTCTCAAACTCAATATTGAGAGTGAAGGAAACCATGGTGGTCAAGTCAAGTTGCGAGATCAAGAGGACACCATGGAGGAAGTGGAACACGAGCAGCAGGACAGCAATGAGGCAGTTTACCTGTCAGATTTGGAAGATTGTTTTGATGGGGAAGAGCCGGTTGAGTTTTCACCATTCTCTCTTTCATCATCCACATTCCAAACACCAGAGCCTGCTGCCATGAAGGAGAGCTTTCATTTGCAGCAGCCTGCATCTTACAACAGCCCTTTGGAATCAAAATTGGAAGATTTTAATCTTCCATATTCTTCATTGGAGGAAGAGAAAGGACAGAAGGATTCCACCATTTCTTCCACTTCATCCATCTCGGAGGGTCTACAAGAGAACTCCATTTTGGGGTTGAAAATCAGAGCAATGGGCATACTCAAAGGATCATGCCGTGCCCAATCAGATACTTGGCTTCATTGGAGCCAAGGGAGAAGCCAAAACCAGTCATGCTCGCTTCTGAGCATGAGGATGAGCTACAAAGTACCAAGGATCAGCTGCCATACCTCTCCAATCCAAATGCAGAGCAACTAAAAGAGGTATTGAATTTTTCAGTTGATACCTTGATGATTTGGATAGAAGACCATCTTGTTGTTGATTTTCCATCCATCCAAATAGCCATGATCGGTGCCAAATCAATCGTGCATGGCTGCCAATTTTGAAGAAAGGAAGTTATTTCTCACAACCATTTGCGGGGTTTGTTTAGCTTGCCTTTGCTTCCAGCTAGAGTAGAGTAGGTAGATTTGCTTTCAGAAGAAGTGCTTGTGCACATTCTCGCATGTCCCATTTGGGGCATGTATGATTTCGATTTTACATATAGTTTTGTGGTGTTGGTTTTGCTCGCATGGTTCATTGCAGCGGTTTTGGTGAGAACAACTCTTAAGTTCAAGTGTGCTCTCGAGAAGGAGTTGCAGTATTAGGATTCGGGATCGAGATTAGTTCAGCTATAGCTTATGACTCCATGCCCAATGGATTGCTAAAAGGCCACTGATCTTCTACCTAGCAGGCAGGTAACCCGTGAGTCGCCAAATTGTTGTATATATTTCCCCCCTTTGCGATCGGGAGGAAGGGAAAATCGCGGGGGAGGAGTCGGGCAAATGGGAGGAAGAGAACATGCCTAAGGGCAGAAAAACCCGACACCGGGCAAAGCGGGTGTGGAGGAGCAGAAGCCGGGCATGTCGGAGAGAGGGATAATCCCGACGCCCGAATGCAATCGGAAAAACAAGTCGGGCGAACAGCAAAGGGAAACATGTCGGGGTTTCTTCCAAACCCGACAAAGGAAAAATGTGTCGGGGGGTCTCCAAAACCCGACGCACCTAGCAAATCGGGTTTTCGGGTCGGAAACGCATGATGAAACAGCATGTCGGGAGTCCACCAAAACCCGACACCAAAGGACATGCCGGAAGGGTTAAAAAATCCGACGCACAAGGAAATCGGGTTTCGGGGGCGGAACGACATGGCGCAACGAATACATGTCGGGGGGTCTTCAAAACCCGACAGCAAGGGAATTCGGGTTTCCGGATCGGGAAAACACGCCGGAAGAGCATGGAAAGGAAGCATGTCGAGCCAGTTTCCAAGCCCGATGCAAATGCACGAGGAAGTTCCGAACCCGACAAGCGTTGGGGATCTCATCTGCCACCATGGTTGTTGAAGAATTGAATGCAGTTTTGGAGGTAGTTGGGGCAGTTCGAATTCCTCTCTTCTCCCTCTCTTTTCCTCCATATAAAATGTAAGGAGGGGGCTGTTTTTAAAAGGTCGAACATTTTTGTTTTGTGCCTCCTCCCTTCTTCTCTTTGGCAGGTGGAGTTGTGGAGCTCAAACCTCCCATTTGAAACTGTAATGCACCTTTGCCTCTGGGCATTTTTTGCAGTGTATTGTATCAACCTTCGGAGCAAATAAATGCATGACTGTGGATGTTTCTCAACCCTCTATGTGTTTCATTTTGCATCCTCCTGATCTTTCACTGTGAATATGTTTATCTGTGCATGATATTGCATTGCATTTCTGTGGTCTGTGTTTAATTGGCAAAACATATGTTCTTCATTCCTCGGTGCATCACCTCCTTAGCTTAGGTTTATTTTTCATGCATTTCTCTCTCCCTGTCTCCTTGGTAGTTAGATTAGGTTTTGGGGTAAACCTCTGCGTTTTATTGGTGCATCTGAACAGAGGAATAGGAGCCGGCCTTCATCCGGAGAGCTTTTCCGATTTCGCAAGGTCCCACACTTGGGAAAAGCTCCATGTTGTGCAATCGCACTGGGAGTCTCAAACGATCGCGTTGCGGAGTCCCAGGGGTGCTGTGATTCGACACCAACTATACTCTTGGTGCCATCGATTTGAAACTAGAAGACATGGTGTTTGACAAATTCAAAAAGAGTTATGGTGATTTGAAGATTGATTTCTTGTTCAAATATTTTTAGAGGAATATTCAAAAATATGATTTCTCTTATGAATTAATTAAAACAATGAGAAAAATTGAAAACAAAATTATAGAGTTGAAAGCTAGGCCACTGGAGTACAAATAGAATATGGGTCATTCTATGGATGCTATCACTAGACAGACATTAATATTCCAACACCAAATTGGGCCGAGACAAAGGTGAAATAAATGATCTTTTCTAGAGAAATGATGTATACATAGCGAGATTGTCAAAAGAATAGGATGCGTATGGAAACTGATGAAGAAAACAATATAGAAATTATAGATGATGAACAATTTTAAGCTTGTTTCTCTTAAAGTTGTACATTCTTCCCATAGTTATTTTCTAAGATGATGTTTTAACTGATATTTCTGTTTCATTAAGGATAATTGTTACTCTAAAATTCATTATTGTCTTATATCAATTGTAAAATGGTACAATACATTATTTTTATATGACTTAGATAAAATTCAATATACATTTGTACAAGAATATAAACTATTGTGATATTTTTGCTTCTTGCATGTTAAAAATGAAAAAAATGGGGTTCTATAGGGGCCCCTTCCCATGGAAAAAAAAAGGGTTGTATACATGTTGAAAATAAAGACAATAAAGGAAAAACAATGTTCAGACTTCTTTTATTCCCTCTTCAAAATTTCCCCCTAATGGAGGAAGTTTTTCAACAAATTATTCTTCCTCAACATGAATTCACTTGAGCCCTATGTTTTCTGGACAAATATGATGGACCTCGCTAGATCTCGAGACATCCCCATGTCCATCAATGACTCAAGAGTCATTCTAGGACTATCCATAATCTTTTCCAGCTCAATTTTCTTTTGATGGGAGGACACCCAATCTAGAAGATCCAAACCACCTGTGAAGAAGGTTGTTTTCCCCTTCCCCTTTTAAAGGATTGAATTACAAGGAGAGGATTGACGGGGGCACCTAGGGTAATTACAAGGAAAGAACTACACCTTGCTTACCCGGAAGGTTACGAGGTATTGAGATCAAACCATATTCACATTTCCTTGTGTGCGGTGGATGCTCTCTAGGTGAAGGAACTAGACGAGGGCCCAAAAATACATGTTCGACTAAGGATCATGATGCATAGAATGAGAGGATAACCAAACATCAAATCTACCCCTATTGTCTCAATCATATGAGATTTCTACTCTTGAACAACGAGAAAATATGGACAACACCTCTTCTCCATATGAGATAATGATTAGGGATGATATATTGATTCACCCTTTATCTTTCCCAAAGATGGTGATGGCATTTAACTTGTTTGTGAGGATTCGGTATCATTTACCCCTTCTCCATAGAGATGATCCTCCACTATAATTCATTTACCTTATGAGAGATGGCCGTATGGTGTCAATGGAGGATTTGTCGTATAACACATATAATTCCTTGGGAATATCCTTTGATACAAAATCTTCATCACATAAGAATGGACATTAAAATTTAGTTTTCCCAGACACTTGGGGCCTCCTTTTAATCTAGAATTTCTTTAGGACTTCAAGAGTTTTCAGATGTTCCCATCGAAAGATATGAAATTACATGACTTGAAAGGTTGAAAACACATAATTGATCCTAGCCATCCTTGTAGAAGCACTAGCCAGACGTTCTAATAATTCAAGGGTCCTCTTGTGTCTCCTACACATTCTATGTCAAACAAGGTCCTAATAAAATCCTCATCAGGACCACTCATGTCGAAAATCTAATTCAAATCCTCTGAAGAAATTTCTTTCAGGCTATGTGCTACAAGTACCTTCACCATTTTTTGATAAGAAATATGAAAAAGGTTCTTTATCTTCAAAATAAGAAAAGAAACACATAATGGTGAAAGCGTATATGAGTTTTATAGTGAAAGGGGTGCATATTGGTCTGATTAAGAGAGATATTTCCCATGAGATGATATAATATTTTGCTAAACTTGAACAAAGAATATTTAAGAGTTGGAAGGGATTAGGAATGAGTAGAACTGATAAATCAATATGATTTGATAAGAACCATGTGTGGTAATTAAGCCAATAAGACATGAAATGGAGTACGCAACACCCAAGATGGATTCTTTGGAAGTAGATGATGATAAATTTCATATTAGAAATCATCTAGAAGTTCTCAGAGGTCATAAAAAGTGATTATCCAATCAATATGTGAAAATAATGATTAAAATAATTTTCCAAAGTGATGACCCAGTATCCCAATCAAGCATAAATAGAACCAATTAAAAATAATTGCACTTTCTACACCTAGTAGTATGAAGTGAAGCATTTTCAAAAGAATAGTGTGGTTTGAAATGAGTATTGTAAAGGGGAATATCCCCTAGATTATTCATAATTTTTGGGGGAAACTTGTAAGGTAAGTGAATGAGTTGAATGATATAAAGGCGTAAGAGATAACCATGGACAAGGGGGTTAAAATTTTCAAAGAATTGTTTGAAGAAAATAAAGAGATGAGTAAAAACTATTTTCCAAGAGCTTATCTGAGAAACCTGTTATTTTGTTTGTGTTTTAAAATTTAATCATGTCAAGATGGTTGCAAGTTTCTAGCCATTGACAAGCTTTAAGACTATAAATAAATATTTACCTTACTGATAAATTTAAGGAACCTTGAGTTAATTACATTAATCATGATGATCATTGTGTTTTTTTTTCATTTTGAGATGTTTTCAAATATTTATTCATGTTCCTATTGCAATATTATGTTAGTAATTCCTCTTAATCACACAATATCTTGTCCTTTTGGTAGTATTGTGGCATTTGCAATTGTGTTGTGAGAAGAGATTTCATTTTACTGTGCAATAAACAATTTAAATTCACTTTACTTCCATTTTGTTAATACATATTGTTTTTTATCTTATGAGTGTATCTTAGGTGTGATGAACTAGGAATCTTTGATGTTTATTTGAGTCTTTAACATGAGCTTTTATATCAATTTCTCAAACAATGTGTGAAACCGTGCATCTTTGGGATTCCATGGGTGTGCATCTTCTGTTGAAGGTTCATTGTTGACTATTTGAAATGTTTTTATCATCTTGCTTGGTAGATTTCCCAACCTTTTTTGAAAGTTCTTAATAATTTGGTAGAAATAAAAATTTATCCTACTTAATTCCCCAACAAAATTCATCTATAAATGATAAATCCTATAGGAATTACCCATGCTTGCATAGTTTATTCATAAACACTAAGGAGATTTTTTGAATGTACTAATCATTTATTCAAAACATGTAGGAGCAATCATGTTTCATTGTTCTCTTTAAGTAACGTGAACCTTGTTTAGAAGACATCTCCATTCTCTAGAGTGACAACTCGTGAGAGTTAGATTATGTTGCATTGACCATGTTTTATTGAGGTTTTCTTTTCAAATATTATAGAGGGAGAGTCTAATATAGATGATCCATTTATATCTCTCACAAATACGGGTTACAAAATGGGTTCTCTCACCTTGATTGAAATCACAACCAAAAGTAGTGAGGGTAGGTCAAACCCTTAACATGATGCTACCTAATTTTTTGAAGCTTGAGTGATAAAGAGTCAATCAAATCCCTCCCCAGCTATGAAATGACTTGAGTTCTGATTTATCTGTCTCTAAGCATCTCTCTCAACCTATTGATGTTTCTTGACCTCAAAGGAAAAATCATTTTGGGTACCAAAGCACCAATGTGGAGCCATTTTTGGGGACTATTTGTGTAAATACATATGCATATTGACCTCTGGTAATGATTCTTACATGATTTGAATGTAAATACATTGTTTAAATGTTATCCTTTGTTAAGATTTGTAAATATTGAGCAAGATTAGAAGTTTATTGTGTAATATTTCTGGTTTAAGGGAAAATTACACTAGATTTGTATTACTAGTGATAAATATTGACAAAGGATTATCAGATCTATCAAGATTTGTAGAAATTGAGTATTTATAGAAACTTGAAAAGTTACTTACAATGATTTAGCACATATGAGGTGAAAATCCTTGGCGGTGACTTCATGTTAGTTTGAAATTTTTGATAAATACCAGTGTATTAATCTTTGTCAAGTGACATTTTTGTTAATATTTGTAAAGATGGAAGGAATAAGGTATTTATTTAATAAGGATCCTACTAGAATATTGTTTCCAGAGCTTGGGAAAACAAATCCAAAAGGAAGAAAAGTCTGGAAAGCATTAGGGGATCAAGAGTCAAGCGAGAAGGTAATATCTGTGTGGAAAGTGACCAGCCTATAGTTGAGGATTATTCAACATCTTCAAATAATTCAGAATCAAATAGTCCTCGTATACATTTAAATAATCCAACAGGTGAAGGGCCATCATTTGTATCTATGATAAGTGTTCCTCATTTCTTTCCTTTATCACTCAATATTGATAGGGTTGTTTATGAATTTGAGTCACTGGAGGATATTTAATTTGAATATCATATATCTTTATAGAGGTAAAACTATTTCCATAGGTGTATGGAGGTACAATTATGTGATTCCTAGATGAAATATGACCCCAGCTTATTAGAATAGTGTAAATATTTCCCTGTTTTCAATAAAAGGAGATTCCGCATTCAAGGAGAGGGAACTAGTCCCAGAGCGTTAGTGAAAGACCCTAATTTTTCCTTGCACTAAATTATTTCACCAACAAGAACATTATGGAATGAATATATAAGGAATGGGAGAGTCTATCATTATATGAGAATGGATAGAATAAACAAATGTCCATTTTCATTCAGGTTGAAAATATAGAATGAATGAGAAAGATGATTCAACATGATAATGAGTAGAATGTGGAGATGACCATTCTCATATTATAGGAAATTATTGGAATGGACATATGTCCATTCGAATATTCAAGAAAAATAATAGGAATGAGAAATATGGTTGTATGACTCATGAATAGAATGGGTATATGTCCATTCTCATAAAATCAATATAGAAGGATTGGATGTTACAAGATGAATATTTATAGTCGGTGTACATGGAAGTATATATGGTTTGGAGATAAACATATGTATTATCTAGAGCTGTATGTATCATCTGAATCTAAAATTATGGATGCTCCAGAGTTGGAAAAATATAGGATATGATTAGAATGGGCATATGTTAATTATAAAAATTTAGACAATATAAAATGAATGAGAAAGATGATTTTATTAGAATTAATAGAATGGGAGGATGTCCATTCTCATAAAGGTAATTTAAAAGGGATGACAATGAATAGAATGGGTAGATTTCCATTCTCATATTATAGGGAATGAGAATGAATAGAATGTGTAGATGTCCATTCTCATATTATAGGATATGATTAGAATGGTCATATGTCCATTCAAGTCATTCAAAAAATATAGAATGAATGAAAAATATGATTGTATGAGGATGAATAAAATTAGAAGATGTCCATTCTCCTTTGGGTTAAATATAAAATTAATGAGAAAGATGATTCTATGAAAATGAATTAAATGGGTAGATGTCTATTTTCATATAATTATAGGCAATATAAAAGGAATGGGAAAGATTATTTTTTAAGAATGAATAGAATGGGAAGATGCCCATTATCATATTATATGATATTATTAGAATGGTCACATGTCCATTCTAAACATTCAAGCAATATGTATGGTCCATATTTGGAAGAATATATGGTTGAAAGATGAAAGTATGTATTATTTGGAGATGTAAGTATGGATAATCCAGAGTTGAAGTTATTGATGGTACAAAGATGAAAAATTATATGATATGATTGTAATGGGTATAATATTTCCATTCTATATATTTAGGAAATATACGAGGAATGAGAAAGATGATTTTATGAGAATGAATAGAATGGGAATATGTCCATTCTCATAAATTTATAAGAAATTAATAGAATGGGCATATGTCCATTTAGAAAATTATGGCATGAATATAGAAGGAATGAGAAATTCTATGATTGTATGAGAATGAATAGAATAGGAATATTTCCATTCTTTTCCAGGTTTAAAATATAGAATGAATGTGAAAGATGATTTAGTATGATAATGAATAGAATGGGGAGATGACCATTCTTATCTTAAAATTAATTATTGAAATGGGCATATGTCCATTCTCGAACATTTAGGAAAAATAATGGGAATGTGAAATATGGTTATGTTCATTCTCATAAAAGTAATATAGAAATAATGAGCAAGATTATTAAATTTTAGATGATGAATATTTATGGTCTGGAGCTAGAAGCATATACTGTCTGGAGCTAAAAGTATGTATTATCTAGAACTATAAATATGTATGGTCTAGATTTTAAATTATGGATGGTATGAAGTTGGAATGATATAGGATATGATTAGAGAGGAAATATGTCCATTTTTAACATTAAGAGAATATAGAAGGAATATAATGGGAAGATATCCATTCTCATAAAGGAAATTTAGAAGGAATAAAAATGAACATAATGGGAAGATGAAAATTCTCATGTTGTACGGAATTAGAATGAATATAATGGGAAAATTTCCATTATCATATTATAGGATATGATTAGAATGGGTATATTTTCATTCTATTCATTTAGAAAATATAGGAGTGAGAAAGATGGTTGTATGATAATGAATAGAATGTGAAGTTTCCCATTCTCATTCAGGTTAAATATAAAATGAATGAGAAATATGATTATAATAGATGAATAGAATGAGAATATATCCATTCTCATATTATTATAGGAAATATAGAAGGAACGAGAAATAAGATAATTTGAGAATGAATAGAATGGGCATATGTCCATTATGAATATTCAAGAAATATGTATGGTCAAGAGTTTGAAGTATTGATGGTCTAGAGTTGAAAGTATGTATTTTCCAGAGATGTAAGTAATGATGATTCATAGATGAAGGTATTGATGGTCCAAAGAAAAATAATATAGGATATGATAATAATGGGCATAATATATCCATTTTGTATATTTATACAATATAGAAGGAATGAGAAATATGATTTTATCCAAACGAATAGAATGTGAAGATGTTCATTCTCATAAGTTTATAGAAAATGAAAAAAATGGGAATATTTCCATTCGTAAAATTATGGCATGAATATAGAAGGAATGAAAAAGTATATAATTATATGAGAATTAATAGAATAGGTATATTTCCATTCTCATTCATGTTTAAAATATAGAATGACTAAGAAAGATGATTCAATATGATAATGAATAGAATGGGGAGATGACCATTCTCATACTATAGAAATCATTAGAATGGCCATTTGAAACATTTAGGAAAAATAGTAGGAATTAGAAATATGGTTGTATGACTCATGAATAAAATGGGCATACTATGAAAATTCTCATAATTGAAACATATAAGGAATGAGAAATATGGTTGGATTTAATATTGTAACATCCTCATTTTAAGACTTCAATAACAGGGATTTTTTTTTAACATAATGTTCGCTATTCTAAATTCACATAATTTAGAAAAAACTTTCATTATCTAATTAATCACATAACAGTAAACCATATGTAGTTGTAATGACTCAGTATAAAAATGATCTATCATTTCATGAATCGGTGTTAAATCGATCTCTCATGTTTCATTATATCAATGTGTATACTAAGTATAATTTTGGTTCCCTTATTCCATTAAGGGTCAATCAAGTGTTAATTCTTAAAGATCCTATCTGAGTATCTATTACTGATACTCATCCGACATCACACATCTTTATTCTAGGTGAAAACAAGATAGCACAACCAGTAGTTTGTGATACTCTGAAAATTTTAAAGACATGTGTACCATGATTTTATTACTAGATGATATAATCATCAGAAGGAATATGTATTTAACCCCACTCGAAAATTGTTATCTAGATTAGACTTCTTTGATTTCCATTTACAACTTTCAAGTCTATGTTAGACATTAAAAAGGGACAACTCACATGGACTAGTGTTGATGGTCTACTTATAGTGACTAAGGGTAATCAAGCGTATTTGATTCAACTCACATTGGTTCGAATCCACTTCATCACCCTTAGTCAACATAAGTTGACATCGACCATAGATCATATGCCTATCACTTTTTAGTGTATAACAAAACCTAAATTCCAATCTTATGACAGCTACATTTAGAGGAGCTGAGTGGATTATCACATCATAGTGGCTACTCCATAGTATCCATTTAATTACTTGCATCATTAAAGGGGTATTTTGCAACAACAACTATGCTATGACATCCCACTGAGTTCTGCTAAGAAAAAATTCATATCTTAAGAAGTTCATTATTTCATTTAATTCAGATCTTGTTAATCCCTTCCCAGTTTATTTTAATCATTAGGTGTCATTCCTAAGGATCATCTAGAATTTGAAATGAATATCCCTTTTAGTAAGGATCATAATGTTCTATTCATTTGAGTACGGATTATAGATTTAAATATACATTAAGCTTAATCAATTAAGCATATGTTTCTCATTAATTTAGTTTATTGTCATGCTCCTAAATCAGTTGTGTTAAATATAGGAATTCATTTATACCTTATAATTTTTATTCAACCGTAGAGGATCGAGATCAGTTATACATAGCTAATATGTTTAGGTGTGTTCAAACATTATAAGTAACGTAACCTTTCAAATGTATATCAAACACTTCATACACAAGCATACATCCTTTTTCTGGTATTTTATTTACAAGTATTCCCTTGTTCATACTTTCATTATGATCACCATTTATCTAACTATATTAAGAAATTAGACAACAAGTATGTATTTAAGAATCAATACTTAAAGTCTCAGTCTAATCATTTAAGTACATTTCAACACATTCAAGTTGATGGACATAACATCATATTCATATAATTATAATAGTACATTTCATATTCCATTCAAACTAACAGACTTAGTTTATCAGTCCTTCACTTATCATATACCCAAGTTACATAGATAACTTATCACAACTCTTTTATTTCATAGAATTAAGAAGTCACAAAAAAACATATAGTATTTCAATAATTCATTCCCATGTCTAGTAAATTAAGGTTATGAATACAATCTACTTCTCTTTTTAAATGGAATTACAACAAATTTCCAACACTTTACAATCAATCATTTCCATTTAAACAATATGAATCAAGTAACTGTTTTATTTCATTAAACTTTAAATAACATCAAACATATTTACACAATGAAAATCAGCATGTTTCCAAGTAATTACAATAAATGGGCCATAGGCCTTTCATGTTTTCAAAAATAAATACTTCAAGAAGTTTATACATAAATCATTTATTAAAATAAATAACTTCATTCAATATAATAAATGTAACTTTTTATACATCTTCCTTCTTTCATCTTTCACGAAGTCCATCTGTAAGATTGTTAGCATCTGTCAGTTCATAAGAACTGAGCATGATAGGTACTAAATATTCAAAACATCATGCTCTAATCAATAATTTCATAAAAGGAACATTTCTTTTAAATGAAATTATCCTAAGGTTCAAAAAATAACACAACTCTTTTGATCATGCCACAAGAACTTCATAAATGAAACCATAAAAGAAGAAAAGTTAACTCATACAATTATTTTAAATAATTCAAACTAGATAATAATTTAATTCACTCACTCAAAGGTTATCCTAAACAAATTAAATTGATCCTAATCAATCATATATTTATAAGTACAAGATTAATAAGATTGCAGTCAAATAAGCCCACACTTATATGATCATAATCTTATATCTTTTAAAATAAATTTATATAAATTATCTTAGTAAAATTGTTGTTATATTTATTCCAGCAATGAATAAACAAGGTAATAATTGACAATTCATCCTTATATAACTTATATATATTAACTCATTATAGCAGTCCCTACACATTTTAATCATTTACACTGCAAATTTAGTTCCTTTTACTAAGATCTCAAAGGATATAAACAACATTCCATTATGGTCATTGCAACTTAAAAATATATTTGAAAGGAGGGAATATATCATACTACATCTTCATTTAAAGAAGCAGACCCAAACCAAGTTATAGTAGATAAAATGCAACCATATGCACCAAACATAACATCTACCAGAAGAGCTTAACATTCTAACAATCATCAATAAGCTCAACTATGAAGCCATTTTCCATTTAGATGAATTTTGAAAGAATATTCTAAGAAACCATTCAATAGTCACACACAAGAAGATCATCCAAATTAAGGAAACTCTATCACTATTATACTCACCCTAGGTTACCTGCTGAAGCACTAGGACTTCATAGTTCACAAAAAAGGTCAAGAATTAAAAAAGCAGATACTCATCTATCAAAATTCAAAGATCAAGCTAAAACAAAGCTAAAGTTTGTATATACCATGTATCCCCATAAGAAGAATCAAGATAGAATCAACATTGAAGAGGATAAAGGAGTAGTCTACGCTCCAAGTAAGAGGCCGAGTTGGACTCGATCTTCACAATAACTTAAAACCCAAAAACTCAATACTAATTCCTATCGGCTTTGATCCGTACTAGATTTTATTTTAACAATAATATAAAGTAAGTGTCGATATCACTTAGACTGAGTGATCCTAAGACTCAATTTGAATCAAAGTGATAACTATACTAATTCACAGCCTTTCTTAGTTTTCGGGAGTAGGAGATTTAACCACTCATACTTACAAATACAGATACCTTTCATGAAGGTGGAATGAATAAATAATGTAAGAAAAAAACATTTGGTGTCAAAGAAACCAAGACACCCTTCTATACATTAACACATGGATCAAGTTTAAGTTACAAAAGTGTCCATGTAAGTATTTGAAGTAAAAGACTTTGTATTAAATTTTCAACTTCCCAAAATCCTCAAGTGGATTAGGTATAACCCACATAAGAAAACCAACAAATATTCAAAGGCGTCAATCTAAATTAAGTGTACAATTGGTAAAGAATATAGAATCGGGTTGTATTATAAGCGTGTACAGTTGGTATTGGGTCATGTTCGTAAACTCAATATTGAGTTTATGAGAATGGGAATATGCTCATCCTCAACACACTTATAGTATAACTATGTTCCTAATTATTTTTATGTGTATCTTCTTTATCTAAGTTCTTTTCTATGATTCATATAAGAGGCATTTTGATCCCTTTTGAAAATTAAACCAATGTGATATGGGTACATAGTGTATGAAATAAGAAGCAACTATTGATTCTATGAGAATGGACATATGCCCATTCTCATCACACTCATCATACAAGTATGTTCCTAATTGTCGAGACACTCTTATTGAGATCATTTTATAATATATCATGGCACTCTAAATATTATAATTTTGTATTCAAGAATTAGGGGATTCTAGGCATATAATTTAGTATCTATACTTTAGAAAGGTTTACATTTTATAAAGTTATTAGAATAATTAAAAATAAGTTATCTAGACTCATGCACATAGCCTTAGGAAAATACCATATAATTTTTTGGTTGTAATGAATGCATAAATCAATTCATTACATAGAATGAATTTTTTAAATGAGTTCCTTGTAAATCACATCCATGTCCCTTTAAATCACAAGATCCAACTCCTTGTAAACTAAGAGTATAATTAAGGATTTTTTAAAAATTAAATTAATTACATGGTGGAAATCATATTATTAATAATACATTAATAAGATTCAAGAGTTCCATGAGCAAAACCATGTTTTATAGAATTATATTATAGAAAAATATTCACAAGTAATTTAATACTCATTCTTTCATTTAATTATCAAATAATAGGACCAGGTTTGGAATAATAAAAAAACCCACATCCCGAGCCAAGATGATTTCAAATATAAATTTATAAACTTCAATAGTTTATCCAAGTAAACATTACTTATCCTATTTAAGTAATTCAAGGTATGATTTAATGGCCATGTGTCCTTTATCGGGTATCCTTATGTATCCACTTTTCCTTTTTTGTTTGGTGTCCATGCCCAAATGATACTATCCACATCAATATTTGCTTTAGGTTCATCTTGAGATGGTCCATGTTTTATTTATCTTTAAAAATCTTGATAAAATGTTGTACATTCTCCTCTCCATACAGGTTTCCAATATTGAACTCTCATCTTTTTATTTACATCATTGCCTTCATGTTGAAGGAAAATATCCCCATCTTCTCTCCCCATCCATATCTTTTCATTATCATTTCCTAGTCGTATAAGTAGTATGTTTCCCTTGAACACATCCTTCAATGGATTGAATTCTTGGTTAGATATTACAAAAATAGGCCCATCATAAATATCTACTTGATCACTATGTACAAGGTGCAGACCAACCATTTGAGCACCCCCTTGCTTAATCATAGGGAACTTCTTGTTTCATTGAAAATCAAATGTTTTATTGGCCAAACAATTGTTTTATTATCTTTTAATGAGTATGAACATTATGAACACATATTTACAACAATCTCTTTGCATACACCAAAATTCAAAAGACCCAACCTCTCTCCATCAGTTTCATGAATTTCTAGAACATGATTTGTATAACCCATGGTTATGTCATCATCTTTGCTACAAGATTTTTGTTTAAGAATGACATTTTCTATGACAAAATATTTTCTATATTTAGGACTTGTATTGATGGTGTTTTTACCGTAATCACTAAAATCGCCATCACTCTCTACATTATAATCCTCTAAAGCATTGCAAATTTTTCTACTTCCCAACTTGGGGGGAATGGATGAATTTGCATGCTTTGAAAATTCACTCTCTTCCCAAGAAATTTAGTATCCTTTATTCTTGACATCTACCAAGGTTTCAAATTCATCAACTGAGAAAGGAAATTTTACTCTTCCATCCAATACTATGTTAACACTGACAACCACAAATCCTCTTCCCACATATTTGCAATGTAGTGTCTTCCTACTTGGATATACTCTTCCCTCTGTACCTTTGGTTTCTTTTTAAAAAAATTCCACATGATCATCCTCTACAAATGCAAAAGACTCCGCTGCTATAACAACATAAAATACAAAGTTTTTGAGATGATGGAAAATATCTTAAAGCATTGCATAAAATAAATTAAAAATTATCATGTATGTACAACCATAAGTATATTGAATACACATAGAATATGAGATGAAAACTTCTATAATTCAAGAAGGTTTGGAAATAATTCAAAATTATGAATATAATTTGGAAATATTCATAACACGGTTTGTAAACTATAATCAAACTTGACTCAATGGAATTTAAATGATGAGAAATAAATAGAGGTCGCATTTCTATTTGCTCACCGCTTCATCAAATTAGTGGTTAAGTAGATGAGGTTGAATTTAAAAAATGATAAATAAATAAATAGTGGTTAAATAGAATTTAATTAGAAACTTGATTGCTAACCGCTTCATCCAAAGATCTTCATCAATTTAACATAGAATGTATTACTTTTGTAATAATTCCTCATACTTGCCATATTCCATGTCTATGAGAATGGGAATTTATCTCTTTTAAACATTCTCTTAAAAGGATGTAATTTTCATTCATTATTTATTTTTTGTGTAGGAGAATTTTTCTTTCTTTCTATATTGAGTTTATGAGAATGGACATACATCCATTCTCATTACAATGATAAAAATATTTTTTTATATGAGAAACAACATATGCCCATTCTCATCACAATCATAAAACTCTTTATTTATATGAGAATGGGCATATGCCTATTCTAACCATTCTACCTCATTGAAGCAATAATAAACTTAATAATTTTGATATCACTATAAAGGATGTGGGAATGGGCAAGTGTCCATTCTAAAAAAATGATATATTGCATCTATTTCTCTTTTATGATTCTTATACGAGAATGGGCATATGCCCATTCAATATAAGATAAAAATGTTTGTTTGTATGAGAATGAACATATGCCCATTCTGTATATGTGTATTTTTATTCTATGATTCTTATATGGGAATGGGCATATGCCCTTTCAATACAAGATAAAAAATTTTGTTTGTATGAGAATGGACATATGCCCATTCTGTCCATGTGTATTACAACAAACATTTTATTTTTAGTAATGTAAAATATTAATTGAAATTTATAGGTATTATTAAATGATACAATATTATTTCTTGTATTTAATTATTAGTATTATTAATTAATGTTGTTTATTAATTAATTTTGATTAGCCCTAATATGATATGTTAAATACATATTCTTTGATTTCTAATTTTTTTGGTGATTAAAGTTTAAATATTTTTATGGCCCATTCTAAGAATTATAATTAATGAAGCATTATAAGTAATCAAGCATTATAAATATTAATGGAGTTTATGTGGTTAATTAGTTTTATAAAGTTTTACTATATTTTTTATAATTATTGTAAAAATGCACAATAATTAATTAAGCATTAAAAATAATGGCGATTAAGTTGTTAATTACGTTTATAAAGTTTAATTATATTTTTATAATATTATTTAATTATTGTAAAATTATTTCTTATTCATTTGATAATATATTTAGATGTCATTTTTAATATAATAATTGATTTTTATTAGTAATATAAATTCTTGTAATTAATATTAATTGATAGGATATTATTTTGAAATTAATTATAATATTATTGAGTAATTAATGTTATTTTTGAATTTTTAATGTAATAATATTAGTTTATTAATTTATTAATTAATATTATAATATTAAATTTTTATATTATTAATTAATTTTATCACTATTAATTTTACTTAGTGATACCGTAATTTGTTTACCACCTTTTATTAAATGAAGGAACTTATTTTTCAAACACATCTTGAGCACCATTGGATGGAAATTGGTGAAATTCATGGAAATTAATTCTTCATGGCATGGTACAGAGAGAATGGAGGCCTTTACTACTTTTGATGATGGTAGATATCTTAGGAATTACAAGGTTAATCGATGTCGATGAAGCTATCTCTTTCTTATTTGTCCTTTCCACTTTCTTTTCATCCAGTCTTGGATTTTTTCGTCTTTCCATGTTGAGATGCATATATTTTGGTTATACCATTTCATCCTTTGAAGATTATTTCAAAGATATTGTTTGTTCTCTCTGATAATTTTTTGTTTAACATTTCCACATTGGGTTCCCTTGTTTCATGAGACCATTTGGTATTTCGAAGCACAATATTTGAATAAAATTTTAGGCACGAATTATTCTAAGTCTTCTCTATTGAATTTTTATGAGATGAAGAAAATGATTTGGTTTTCTTTCCTTATATTTTGTTCTATGTATAATGATAATGCCCTATTTTTTATCTTTTATATTTTTTGATCTAGGTATTAAGAATATTACTTCAATGTTTGGAAAGACATGTGTATTTGTTAACCTAAGCATTGTTGATAATATGGGGAGTTTCTTTCCCTTATATTTTGTTGTGTGTTTAATGAGAACTCCATATTTTTCATCTTCTATATTTTTTGATCTGGGTATTAAGAATATCACTTCAATGTTTTGAAAGAAATGCGTAGCTATAAACCTAAGCGTAGTTGATAATACAAGGAGTTTCTTTCGCTTCTATTATGTTCTGTGTTTAATGATAATGCCCTATTTTGATCTTCTCTATTTTTTGATCTAGGTATTAAGAATATCGCTTAAAGTTTTTAAAGAAATGTGTAGTTGTTAACCTAAACGTAGTTGATAATATGGGAAGTTATATGTTATGATTTTACCAAAGTACAAAGTGGTCTTACCACCTGGTGTCAAAAACAAGCATTGATTATTTTTCGAGTTATGAGTCTGTTGTATTCCGAATTTCTTGGTATAAAATAATGTCCTATTCTAGATTTTTTGTATTTTTGATATGGGTTTTAAGAATATCACTTCAATATTTTCATTATAAGACATGCATCATTGTTATCCTCCATAGTTATAAAAAGATGCATCTAAAAATGACCATTTCATTCATGCTTCAGACTCCTCTCTATTGTATTCCGAAAATCTAGGTATAAAATAATTACGTATTATAGATTTTTTGTATTTTTGATATAGGTTTTAAGAATATCACTTCAATATTTTCATTATAAGACTTTCGCATTGTTATCGTGTCCACAGATTATAAAAGGATGCATCTAAAAATGACCATTTCATGCATGTTTCAAACTCCTCTCTATTGTATTCTAAATTTTTGGGTATAAAATAATGTTGTATTTTAGATTTTTGTATTTTTGATATGGGTTTTAAGAATATCACTTCAATATTTTCAATGTAAGACTTACATAGATGTTATCCTCCATAGTTATAAAAGGATGCATCTAAAAATTACTGTTGAGTTGGCCGTTGATTTGGCTTGTCAAGATGGCTTGTCGAGTTGGCCGATCAAGCCGGCCACTCGAGATGGCCGGTCTAACTCCCCACCAAGCTAGCCAAATGAGATGGGCTGGTGGGATGACCTGTTGAGCCGAGCGGGCAAGGTTGTTCTTGAGTGAGTTGGCCACTTGACCTGCCAAGCTAAGTAATATTGAACCTAATTTTTTTCATATACAAATCAAAATGATTAATTTCAATGTTGTATTTAATGAGAAAATTCCTGGTCTCATAATTGGGATCATGAAAAGAAGAACAAAGATAAAATTTATCTTGTGTTATAATTCATGATTGCCCATTCTCATAGCCTTCATAGAGTTATTGAAAAAAAAATGTTCAATATTACTTGTATTAAAGTAATTAGAATTGGCATATGCCCATTCTCATACAAAAAAAAATGTCTTCTATTGATTGGTTAAGTTAAATATTTCTTGTATTAGATTGAAAATTACTTTTCAATATTATATCCTATTACTTTTCCCATAAAGCAATGATCAAGTTCAAGTATTATTTGTATTGCGAATGATAAGAATGGGCATATGTCCTTTCTCATACAAAAATACTTTTATCTTGAATGGGAAGATGCCCAGTCTCTTCTAGGAATCATAGAAGAAGAATTTAGGTTGAATTTATAAGATGAGAAATTAATAAATAGAGGTTAAATAGAAGTTAATTAGAAACTTGATTCCTAACCATGTCATCCAAATATCTTCATCATATTAACATAACATATATTATTGTTACAATAATTCCTCATACTTCTGATATTCCCTAACTATTAGAATGGGAATCTTTCCATTTTAAACATTCTCATAAAAGGATGAAATTGTCATTCATTCTTTATGTTTCACACTGAGAATTTTTCTTTCTTTCTACATTGAGTTTTTGAGAAAGGGCATATAACCATTCTCATCATAACGAATTTTTTTGTTTATATGAGAAATTTAATATGCCCATTATCATCAATATAATATAACTCTTTATTTGTATGAGAATGGGAATATACATATTCGAACCATTCTCGCATCATTGAAGCAATATTTAACTTAATCATTTTAATATCACTACAAGGATGAGGGAATGGGAAACTATCAATTCTAAAACAAATTAAATATTACCTTTTCTATGATTATTATATGAGAATGGGAACACGCCCATTCAATGCAAGATAAAAAAATTTAAATATGTGGAGAAGGTGTAGAAACATAATAAACATTTAAATATATTCATAAACCTTAAATCCAATCGTAATAGTAGATTAAATAATAATTTTCATAACATATATGAAATGTCAATAATAATATAATACTATTAAAATTTGAAACATGTTTTATAATTATCAATGATTTAAAATATCCCTCTCTTTAGTGTATCAATTAATTTTGTTGATTCTCTATGCTAGATTTTTTCCTAATTCTCAGCATCGCTACTATAACAATCCCTCCACTACTGGGACTATTTCTTTAGGGGGATAGAGGGATATGGCCTTATATGGCCCTATCTCTTATAACAAGCTGCAAAAATCTTCAAGATTTATTATGAGTGGGTGGAGAAATCCATAGAAACTATTCATGGGGAGGATTACATGTAAGGATGTGGACAAGATCTTGTCAATGCTGAGGTCACTTCCTTTTTGTCACCCACCTACTACTCCTTGGAGGATACGTAGATGATACCATGATTTTTTTTTGAAATTTTATTCATCGTAGACATGCGGTTAGTCTTGCGGAAGAAGTGAATTTTTGGTTTGCCCATAGATCTTTCAAAAATTTCAATGGTAGTTAATGGGGATTTGGTTTCTCGGGGCTATGTTGAAGAATTAGAAAGGAGGTATAAAAATATTTTGGATTTTTTTGTTTCAATTCATCAAAAATGTGGAATGAAGGAGGAATTTCCCACCTACTTATCCTCGCAAAAATCTTCCATAATCGGCCATGAGCCAACTCGAATTGACAAATTTGAGGAAAGTCCTTCGACATATCCCCTAGACTTGGAAGCTTTATCCTTCCCAATTGGCCATGTTCCAACTTGAATTTTAAAACTTAGGAGGGACAAGATGGCTTCATATAATTCTCTTCTAAGGGTTGTGCATGATATCTCTCAAGAAGCTCGCAGTAGCTCTAACTGAAGCTCAAGAGTTCAAAGTGAATGCTGAAGTTTCTGAATTATCAAAATAATAATGCTCCTACATATATATTTATTTGGCTTTTTTTGTTGTTTTTCATGATATCCATGCTTTTAAAATTCTTTCTTGATTTTGATCTACCTTGCTTCTAGATATTGCATACAATGTTATGTAAGGGTGGGGACCCAAGAACCCCCTGATTTAAAGCTTCGGTGAAAAGCATTTATCGACAAAAAACAAAAACCTCAAAACATGGCTATGATTTTTTTGAAAATTTAAATGTTATTTTAAGTGCAATAATTAAACCTTTAACATGGCTACAATATTGTTTAATATTTACATTTGTTATTGTACATGACATAGTGAGACTATTAATTTCTAAATAAATTGTTTACCACCTTTTATTATTTGAATATACTTTTTGTGAAACACGTATTCAAGCACCCATTGGAGAAATTGGAGAAATTAATGGAAATTAATTCTTCCGTGGCAAGGTAAAGAGAGTGATGGCGGTTACTATTTTTGATGATGGTAGAGATCTTGGGAATTGTAAGGTTAACCATTGTGGATGAATCTATCTCTTTCTTGTTTATCATTTCCATTTTATTTTTTCTCTACTTTCCACTTTGTTTGGTTTGTCCTTCATCTTTGGGCTGCCCGCATTTTGTTAGACCATTTCTTCTTTTGAAGTAGAATATTTAAAGAATATTTCTGAGATATTATTTGTTCTCTCCGCTAAAAAGTTTCCACTTTGGGGTCCCTCTATTTCATAAGACCGTTTTGGGTTGTGAAGCACAATATTTGAAGAAAATTTCAGGCATGAATTATTCTAAATCTTCTTTTCTGAATTATTATTAGATAAAGAAGGGGAAATACCCATTTTCATATGATGAATGGTATATTCCCATTCTCATCACAATAATAAAACTTTGTTTGTATGAGAATGGGCATATGCCTCTTCTAACCATTCTACGTCATTGAATCAATATTGAACTTATTTTTTTATATCACTATAGAGGATGTGGGAATGGGCAAGTGTCCATTCTAAAAATATTTAAATATTGCTTTCATTTCTCTTATATGATTCCTATATGAGAATGGGCAGATAAAAATGTTTGTTTTTTTAGAATGAACATATTCCCATTCTGTCTATGTACTTTTCTTCTATGATTGTTATATTAGAATGGGAATATGCCCTTTCAATACAGGATAAAACAATGTTTGTTTGTATGAGAATAGACATATGCCCATTTTTTTATGCATATTGAGACAATCATTTTATTTTATCCCTATATGAGAATGGTCACATGTTAATTCTATATGCTCATTCTCACATAGAAATCATAAGCAGAATAATAGAAAATTAAATGTCATCTATATTATTGAAGTCGATCATTTTCAGAACTATATAAAGGCTGTGATAATGGGGAATTTTTCATTCCAAAACAAATTAAAATGTTATCTCTATTAATTCTTATGATGATGTATCGCTTTTTATTATGTAAAATATTTACTATGAAATGATCTTATTTAATGTTGATGATTGAATCATTATTAGGCGCTATTATTGCCTTGTTTTATTTATTTATTATTGTGATGTTGAATAAATTTTGTTTCTTGCTTATAATGTTCAAATTTGTCGATATGATTATAAAACTAGTTATAAAATGTTGTTTTCAATAGATATTACATTATTATCTTGTTAATTGATAATATGTACTATTTAGATATAAAGCATAGTTAATCATTTTTCAATTTTCATTTGATAATAATTCAACATGATTACGAGTTGAAAATTCATGCTAGTTCTTTAAACCGACATGCATACGAGCTTTCGGGAATCGAGTAATCATTACCAAGTCACACATTGGATGTGATACACCAACAAAGGTGAGGGATTGGGTAAGTGCCACTCTAAACAAAGTAAAACTTCTTAGTATACCTATTCACATATCTTTGTGAATTATAATGAAGTTTCTATTATGATTGGAATTAAAGAGAATAGACATATGCCCATTCTACATTTTTTAATCTTAGCAATATTGTTTGTATCTTTCAATTTAATAAAAAACAAAACACACATTTTTTTAGCATTAGAATTGCCATATGCCCATTCTAAACGATGTAATACAAGCAATACCAATGTTATGAGATTGCTTTTATTATTCCTATTTAAACCTATTTAAAATTTAAAAAACCCAGTCTGTTTAATCCATACTCTTCTTATTTTGTTTCTATTATTCCTATCTACCCAAGCAATTCTTCTATGATTCCTAAATGAGAATGGGTTCCCATTCTATAACAAACTAAATTTGATTATTCCTATCATAAAGGGCATATATCCATTCTAAAATTTATAATACAAGTAATATTTATTTTTTTGAAAATGGGCATGTGCATAGTTGTCACTGAAACATATTTGTTTATGACAATGGACATGTGCCTATTATAAAAATTATCATTAAAAAATTATTCTATGAGAATGGGAATTTGCACACTCATCAATACTTACTCAATACTTATGATTGTTACCTTCCCTAAGAACTCTTTTTTTATTCCTAAATGAAAACAAACATTTGCCCATTTGATACAAGACAATGTAAATATGGTCAATCAATTTTTTACTTATTTAAAATCTGTGAGCATTTATAAATCATACTCTTCTTTTATGATTCCTATCTACCCAAGAAAGTCTTTTATGAATCCTGTATGAAAATTGGCAAATTAAAAATGCAATGCATATTCAAAACAAGAGGAATTTTTTTGTTTACATGAGAATGGGAATATTCCATTCTAAACAATGTGATACGAGTAATACTAATTTTATGATATTCCCTCTTTTATTCCTATTGATATCTATTTAAAAACTATTAGATTGTTTTATCCATACTATTTTTATTCTTCTTCTATGAGTCTTAAATGAGAAGGGGCATCTACCAATTCAATACAAGAGAATGCCATAAAGCTCAATCACGAGATTTAAGAATGGGTTCCCATTCTAAAATAAAGTAGATTTGATTATTCATATCGTAAAGGGCATATAACCATTATAAAATTTATAATACATGTAATGTATTTGTTTTAGAATGGGTATGGGCACAATCGTGATTGGAAATATTTTTCTATGTAATGTATTTTTCTTACGGCCATGTTTTTCATTCATATTTTTGTAGGAGAAGGACGAAGGTATGCGAAAAGATTTGGGTTGATTGGATACAAATATGTTAGCCCTTAGGTTAATTAATTTTGAATTATATAATTAATGTTATTAATTAAATAATGTTGTTATTTGGTTTTATTAACCATATTTGTTTTATTTAAACATTATGGATGTTGTTATATTGTTTTAACAATATTATTGTTGTGCTTCCCTAGATGTAATATTGGAAGCTTATGTAATCTAGAATATGGTTGCACCTGTGTAACTTAGTTTCTTGTTTGTATTTAGCTGTACAATACCTATAAGTATTGCAGCTCACTCCTGTGTAAATGGTTGATTGAGTTTAATAAATATAATCAGGCTTTTGCCTTTGTCGCTTAATCTGTAATTGGTACTGGAGTGAGAATATATACTGTGAAGGTGTGGAAAGAAAGAGAAACAGAGATAGAGGAGTTTGGAGAAGTGTCTACAATAATTGAGAGCCTGTGCAACCTCCTGCAACCTCCCAGCCCCATCCCTACCTCCCCACATCATCTTGTTCATTCTATGTGTTTGGAATGCAATTTTTTTCACCGTGCACCCAACACCAAGAGAAATTTGTAAGAATTTAAAAAAATCCCCATCAAGGGTTTTGTCTCTAAAATTGCTTAGCTAAAGATAATATTATTTATCTTATCAAAATTGGAGGAAAGACTCCATAGATTCAAGCATCGAGTTGTCTGAAGAGCCCCCATTGGGTTACCAGGTGAGCTCAAAAGGTTGAAAATGTGTTGGCTTATTTTGAGATCTACATTTATACATTGGGTCAGTAGCTATTCTTTTGAAATGAATACCAAGCATTGTAATCTATATTCAAAGTGTTCACTACGTATTTGCACCATGATATTTGAAAAGGGGGCAAGCCATTTAATCATGTTGGTTGTTGAATGGCCGGGATAGACATTCAAATATGAGCCCATTTGGAAGGCACCGACCTTCTCCCGAGTCTCCAACACCTGCATCCGGACATCGACCCAAACTCCATCGTCTCCTGTGACTTGCAACAAACCCGAGTCACTAAAAATGACGTTAAAAGAAATCAAAAACTTTAAGGCAAATGAGATCAATAAAAACTTAGCAACGAAAGGATATCAACCATGAATCACTCCACTACGGCCTGCTCTCCTCACCATGGGCCTGATCTCCTCACCATGGACTGCTCAAAAATCACAAAGTGATCAAATCAAATCAAATCAAGATGGATTTACACTCATCATCTATACTTCCTTAACATGTTTAGACACAAAGTAATGGTGAGCATTCTGTTATTCCTTTTCATGTCATTGACTAGTTCTCTGAAGGCATTCTAGCAGGACAAGGCAGAGACTCCTTTGCATGAGGGCTCATCCTCCTAATGTATGAGAATGGGAAACCCATCCTGGATACTCCCCTAAAAGATAAGGTGGAGGAGGAGGACCTGACTTTGGTGGTTTGCCTCACCAAGATGAGGGCTAGTAAAATTTATGGGTATAGGAATGCAAGGGAGGATGTTGATCTGGAGAAAAGTGAGGAAGGTCGAGGAAAAGCAAGCACATCCGGAAGAGGGGTTATGTTGGTGATGATAAGGACCTGGAGGAGTGGATCAATAAGGTTCAATATCTGGAAAGGGTTATTCAGGAAATGGAGGAGACCAATGTCACCATCGGGTAACCATTTTGGAAGTCATTGGAGCTTCCAAACAAATTATTTCTTCCCAAGTGAAGTCCAAAAAAATATTATGGAGTTGGAGTCACAAGTCAAAGTGCTGAGCAATAGGATGGATTCAGTGGAGGAGGGCTTGAAAAAGAGGAATTTTAACTTGCACATCATCAATTCTGAGGAATAACTGGAAGAAGATATGACTATGAGGAAAAAATAAGAGGGTTTCAACAAATCTAGTTCTAGAGATAACTTGGAAGCCTCGCCAAAAGTTAGTTGGGTTTTCTTCTTCTAGACCGTAGGCGGGATTTTGTGAACTTATTCATCCCGGTGGTATAGTTGTTTTCTTTTTTTTCTTCCATGTTTATTTGGTGTATGGTCCTGGCCTTCATTGTAAGAGTTAAGCTTGTTTAACTCCTTGTGGACCTTCTGTTTCTTTCTATTCTCTTTTTTATCCCTTTTGTTATTCCTCCTTTGTAATTCCCTTGGGAGCTAATCCTTATTTTATCTTATCTAATATATATATATCAAGAGGGAAAATAAGATGTCTAATAGTCTCCTTCATATTGAAAACTAATTAAGAGGTAGAAAGGAAGCTCTCCCTTTCTCCCTCAAATTAAAATTACAATCAAAATAAATGGGAAGCCTCCTAATATCTCTAAAACTATAAATCAATGTTTTATAGAATGGGAGGCCTACCATTCTCTTCCAATAATATTTTTCAACCTTAGATTTAAAAAATATCAAGAGGGAGAATGGGAGGTCTCCCATTCTCTTTCATATTGAAAAATAGTTGTAAGGTAAAAAGGATGGTGTCTCTTTTTCCCTCAAAGTGTAAAGAATAATTTTTCTCTATCAAAATAAAATTATATTGAAGAGGGAAAAAGGAATACCTCTCAAACTACATAAAATAAAACCTATATTTTCATGTAATTTAAGGCCTACCATTCCCTTCCATAATATTTTAAATAGAATGAGATTTTTACCATTATCTTTTAATTATAGTTTTCAACATCATAATAAACCAAGAATCTACAGAGAGATAATGGAAGGTCTCACATTCTCACATGTAATAAAAATTATTATATGGTATAAAGGAGGTCTCCTTTCTACCTACAAGTGTACTTTTTTCCCCTTAATGTAAAATTATAAATAATTTTTCAAAGAATGTCTTTCAAGGAATGGAAGGCCTAACCATCAAGTATTTCTCTTTCGATAATCAAATTCAACATCGAGTAAAAATATTCCGAAGGGAAAATGGTATGTATCACATTTTCCCTCATATTGAAACATAATTATGAGGTAGAAAGAGAGGCATCTCTTTCTCTCTCAAAGTATAAAATATGGTTTTGTCTCTCATAGTAAAATTACAATCAAGAGGGTAAATGGGAGGCCTATTAATCTCCCTATGTTTCTCAATCAATTTTTCATGGTATGTGAAGACTACCTTTATTTTATGATAATATGTTTCATGTACACTTTCAATAATAGTTTTCAACCTCATAGCACAAAACAAATCAAGAGGGATAATGGGATGTCTCTAATTCTTACTAATATTGAAAAATATTATGATGTAAAAAGGAACATCTTCCTTCTCTCTCAAAAAAAAATTACAATAAAAAGGGTAAAACGAAGGGATTCCAATCTCCATAAAAATATAAAAAAATTTCTTCGGATGGGAGGCCTACCATTTTAAAAAAAAAAATAGTTTTAAACCTAAGAGTAAATAAATTATTAAGAGGGAGAATGTGAGGTCTCTAATTCTTACACATCATGAAAAATAGTTATTAGGTAAAAACATATGCCTCTCTTTCTCCCTAAAAATAAAATTACATTCAATAGGTAAAATAATTAAGATGGAGAATGGAAGGACTCCCATTCTAACTCATATTGAAAAATTATTATCTCAAGGTAGAAAGGGAGATCTTCCTTTCTATATCAACATGAAAATAAAAATTTAATCCCTAAATATAAACTTACAATCAAATTAGTAAATTATAGTCCTCACAATCTCCCTAAAATTATAAAACAATTTTTCTTGTTATGTGAGGCATAATATTATATTTTGATAATGCCTTTCATGGAATGGTGGCTTACGATTCATTTCCAATAATAGTGTTTAATATCAAAGACAAAATAATTAAGAGATAGAATGATAGGTTTCCCATTCTCACTCATATCTAAAAATAATTAAGGGGGAGATTGGGAAAGAGGGAGAATGGGAGGTCTCCAATTCTCACACACATATAAAAATAATCGAGAGGAACAATGGGACGTATACCTTTCTTAGACAATCGATGTATCCCTTTCTCTCACAATGTTGAAACAATAATGTTTCTTTGTCAATTATGGCAAAACAATGTTTCTCCCTTAAATTAATAATAAAGAGGTGAGAAGAGAGTCATGTCATTCTTCCTAATATTATAAATCAATTTTTCACAAAATAGAATCCTACCATTCTATTCTAATAATAGTTTGCAACCTCGTAGAGTAGAAACTAATGAAGAGAGAGAATTATATGTCTCCCAATGCAACTCATATTAAAAAAAAATTATGAGTTAGAAAGGGACGTCTCCCTTTATTTCTCAATATAAATAAAATGTTTCGTCCTCAATAGAAAACAAGAGGAAAAATGGGAGGCCTCCAAAACTCCATCAAATTATAAATCAATTAAAAGGGATTATAACACATCTCATTCTCAATCTCTTATTATGTTTTTCCCTTACAAAAAAATTGAATCAAGATGGATAACGGAGGCATCCAATTATAACTAATTGTAAAAACCCATTAAGATAGATAATGGGAGCTCTCTTTTCCTCCCTCATATTTTTTTAAAAATTCAATTTTAGAAATGGAGGCCTCTGATTTTACATTGATTTCAAAAAAATCAAAAGATAATGACAAACCTCATTTTCTATCTTATAGAGAATAAAAGTTGATGACATGGAATGAGAGGCCTCCCATTCTTCCCGAAGTTGAAAATTATTCATTATTTTTATATAAAGTAGATTGAGAGGTCTTAATTATTTCTTAAAAATAAAAACTTTGAGAATCAAAACTTGTCATTTTCACTCAAATACTTTAATTTGATGGGGGATGGGAGGCCTCCCATTCTCCCTCAAGTTTAAAGGAAAATATAATGTATCACACTCTCCAAAAAGTAAAATAATGTAAACTTATAATGGAAGGCCTCTACTTTTCATTAAATATTAAAACTTTACTAACATGGAGCAAATGAGGTCTCTCATTCTCCCTCATAATGATGTGTTTTTAGAATATTAATTAAAAATAATAATGAATATTATAATATTAAACTTATCAAAGATTCACATATCAAAAGAATAATATTATAATATTCCAATATTTAATATAGTTTCAACATCAATATAGTTATATTGATTAAACATTGTTTAATTATTACATTAATTAATATTCATAGTTAATTTAGAACTTTATATTACAATTTCTAGATAGCTAGTTTCAGGTAATTTAAAATTTCAATAACAATATATTAATTTAACATATAGCATTTATATATTTAAAATGCTATATGTTAAATTAATATATTGTTATTGAAATTTTAAATTACCTCAAACTAGCTATCTAGCAATTGTAATATAAAGTTCTAAATTAACTATGAATATTAATTAATGTAATAATTAAACAATGTTTAATCAATATAACTATATTGATGTTGAAACTATATTATATATATATATATATATATATATATATATATATATAAAATACCTAAATGATTATACATTAAATAATATTCACTTTGAAAATATTTAGAATGAACCACTTAAACTCAAGTATTTGTAACATGTCACTTAATCACAAATAAAATAATTTGTCTCTATTATTCTTTTAGAATGATTCATTCTAATTCTCATAATTATTATATTTGACCTATTTAACTATTTATATCAACCTATTTTTAATTGTTTTTTATCATGTTTATTTTTATTTTCATTAAAATGTGGTCTATCTATATTTAATTTATTTCCACTATTTTTTTTTTTATTATTGGCAAATAGTTTTTTGAAAGGGACTATACCCTTGATTACAAAAGAAGGCCTAAAAGCCAGGATAAGCAAGAGAACCAGAGTGAAAAGGATCAGAATCCAAATGTTACAATGATGTTCAAAGTAGCTAAAAATAGCTACCAAAACGAGACAGAACAACAAAATTACTGCAAAAAAGTAGTAAAGGATCCGCAAAAAAATAGCAAAAAAACAAACAAGGACAGCAGAATCAACTGCAGCTACTTCCTAGTAGCTTTGTCTATGATGGTTTTGATATTCTTCCAGATTTAAACATACCCAAAGTAGTCATATGGGCAACGCTCATTAGAATCCAAAATGCTGCTCCAAGGTCTTCTTGCTTTCTTTATCAGTACCCCAAAGAGTTGCCGGCACTTCGCTTAGGTTGGAGACACTTCTGACGTGTTGTTCAATAAATTCCTCAATTGCCCTAAAGATGGCAATGTTGTAATCATGCCTATTCTTGGCCTTCCCTAAGCGAGAGTCCAAGGAGTGCAATTTCTTGTATATATCTTCAATTTGGCTGCTATCCACATCCTCCTCCTCCTCCTTCTTCCTCTTTCCTTTCTATTTTGTCAAGTTTTTAACTTCATCCTTTAACAATTTCATATCTGCCTCTAAGGCTTCTAGCCTTTTTGTAGGGCTTTCCAATTGCACTTCCTGGGGGTTGGCACTGCTGATATGTAGGAGGTCATGAGCAATTTCAAATTCATGAGAACCCTTCTCCATAGCAAGGGTCTCAAGGTTAAGCTTCCTAGAAGCCCTGGTAACCGGTCTCTGCGAGGTAGAGGCCAAGTGGGGGCAGGAGCATCAGTAGGGGGAATGGGAGAAGAAGCCTGAATGGCTAGCATGGGGGTGACAACACCGGTGGCAGGGGCAGAGAAAGGAGAAATAGGGTTGGCAGCAGCAAAGCTCGGAAAAGGGGGAATCGAGCTAGGGGAGGATGGGATTCCAGGAAACCTAAGTAGACAACATTTTTGTAACAACAAAATGAGCCCTTGGTGCAAAGGAACCACCCGGGAATGATTTTGAAACTCAAGAATGGAGCGTTCAAGAGAGTTCAGCAAGTAATGGGGGAAACAAACCAGACAATCCCTACAAAAATGATTAAGAAAAATAAGGTGTTTCGCAGGAACAGTGACAAACCTTCCTTCCAAGGAGATGAACCGTATCATCATGCGGGTTACTTCATCATATGGCGAGAGGATCGAGCTAACAAGTAGGCCCGTTGTTAAGTGGGTCAGTTTCTCCTCTCCCTTAACAAATCTTCTCTCTTCCACATCTCTATCGACCCTTTTGTTAAAGAATCTAAAGCCCTCCAAGCCAAGGCCGGTCGCTTCAGCAATAAGCTCTTCATTGATTAAGACCTTCTACCCCCCATACTCCACTGTCCTCTCCTTCCAATCCTTTGCAAAACGCACAGAGATGCTCTGGTCATGCCCCTGAACTTTTTCCATGAAGTTTGTTATGCCACCCTTGCTAAGAATGCTCCACAGCTCAATATTGTCTTTCCAGTCTAGGTCCACACTAGGCTCAATTTGACAAGGAGGACCCCCCATCTTCTTTGTAACTGTTTGCAACTAATTCCTAACTGATTGCTAAAGCCAGTCCAATTTTCGCTATAGTAATCCACACAAAAATGGAAATGAGAGCCGTTGTTATTCCCACGATCGGCTGCGTGTCTGCTGATCTGAGCCTGCTGAAAAATGCGTGTGAGAATAGCCCGCTCCCTGCCATCAATCACTTTATCGCCGCCTTCGGTTTCCGTGGAGGTTTGAATCCACCTTTTAACAGTCACAATGCAGCCCGCATGCATGATTTTCAAAACCGTGTATCTCCACTTGTAATTCCCCATATGATTCACACTATCATGATTATTAGACATGATTTGCATAAACCAATACTTTAAATCAACACATGTGGGAGTATTTTTGATCCACACCCAAAACTCATTTCTCATTTCAAGATATTACTTACGTATGGAGTTCCACCCAATGTTATTTTTAAGCTATTTAGGGATGTTGTTATTGTCCTAAACTGTAAGGTTAACATTAATGCCATAATTTTCCAGCACATCCGCCAATTTATTACCCTCCCTATAGGTATGCATGATCCTGATGTTATTGAAAGTATGACTAATACTTATGGACTCTGCAATAAAATCCTTGATGCTCCAGCTTGGAGATGAACACTGCTTAAGAAGATTAATGATATTTAGGGAGTCTCCTTCAATGATGAGGTTTTGAATATTATTTTCCTGGCAATTCTCAGACCCCAAAGAGCAGATAAAGCTTCAGCAAAATGATTAGTTTGAATTCCCATTTTACCAGCATACGCAGCTATTAGATTGCCTTTATGATCCCGTATCGCTCCTCCCCCTGCCGCATTCCTAGGTTTTCCCTTAGAAGCCCCATCAAAGTTCAACTTATACCAATGTAGATCTAGAGGATGCCATTTAATCAAAGATCTATCAATGCTATTCCCGGGAATGTTCCAACTATTAATTGATCCAATCTGCCAGTTGGAAAGAATGTATTCTTCATTTTCTGGATATCTCTTGTTCTTGGGGGGTTTAAATCCAGCAATATTCTCTTTGATACCATTAGAAATTTTCCCAATACTAAGTTTGTAGTTTTGCTTTCTGTTTCTGAAGATAATATCATTTATGTCCTTCCATATTCTCCAGATTAAATGAGGGATAACCAGCTTCCAGATCCTTTTAACAACACAATGCTTAAAGGGTGGGTTCCAATGAGTCCATAGCTGATTGAGATCCTTCGGCATCACCCAGAGAGCTTCAAATTTAGAAAGGGCAAAACTCCATAATCTAGTGGCATACTCACAATGTATGAACAGGTGGCTGATATCCTCAAAATATTTCTTACAAAGATGGCACCTATTAGGGATTATTAATCCTCTTCTCATCAGATTGTCATTGGTAAGAATTCTACCTCTGATAGCCAGCCAAAGGAAAAATTTATTTTGGGAGTTAAATCAGACATCCAAATCCTGTTCCAATTGAACTCTGTTTGATTACAATGAAAGAAGTTATTGTATCCAGTTTTGACAGAGTAATTCCCATCATTGGAGTTAATCCATACCAACTCATCCTTGGAATCCATCTGACTTAATGGAATAAGTTCTAAATGATCTTGAAGGGAGGAAGTAATTTGTTTCAGATCATTTCTATCTACAGTAAGTTTTTTCCACTTCTTTCTGGTACCATTTTCCTCAATATAGTCCTTGATTTTGATGCCATACTTGTTTATAAGACTGTCCTTGGCCATCCCAAAACTCTCCATGAGATTGCCATTAAACCAATTGTCCCTCCCGTGTTTATGTCCCTACCATCCCCACTTTCTCGCTTACTACCCACCTTATGAAATTTCTACTATTTTGATTTCTATATCAAATTTTTTAATTTTAACTTTCAAATTCAATCCCCATCATTTTAAATTTCAATTAATATAGTCAAATGTAAATAATTTTTGAATTCACAAGTAAATACATAAATGTGTATTGAATAATAACTATCCTGCCTATTTTTATTTTAAAAATCATAATGAGGTAAAAGGTAATTATTTTCTAAAAAATAGATATCCCACCTATTTTCATTTTCAAATTTGTCTTGCCTCATTTTGAATTTGAAAGAGTTTTCTATTATAAATTTTAAACCCAACATGTTTTTATTTTCAAATTTTTACAGAGTCAAAAAGTGATTATCTATTAAAAATAGTTATCCCACCTATTTTCATTTTCAAATTCATCCCGCTTATTTTGAATTTGAAAAATCCATGAAAAGCATATAAAACACTACAAAAACGGTTTTTAAAAATTCAATCATTTTTTCCATGTCATGATTTTAGTTTTTGCAGGATTACCGTAAGATGAAATTTTAATGTAGTGATAATCATGGAAGCGGAAAAATGATTTGAAAGTTATATCAATAATTAAAATAAAATTTCCATCAATTGAAGAGGCTACAGGATTTTAAGGTGATCTCAAGATAAAAAAATGTTCAATCATGGTATCAACTAGAGGGTTTGAAAATGATATAAAAAAACTAAAGGTCGATCCAACAAATATCAAGTTTAGCTCAACTAAACATGAAATTATTTACGATTATCTTAAAATTAGAGTATATCGAGTTATATACACCTCAATTTCTAGCAAGAAAGGATAAAATACATATTAATATAAATACACATTTTATAGGTACCATTTCTCTATATTTTCCATATTTATTTGAATACGATTAAAGATGTTTTAAAAAAGAAGAATACCTGTAAATATTTGCTTCTTCTACTATCACTTCCAGTTTCAAAAATTCTTGTTATCTCTTCTCTTCTGTGTTTAAAAACAAAAAAATCAGCTTCAAAATTTATTTTTATTATGATTAATGATGTTTAAAGAAACAGAAAATACATTTAAATGTCTATATCTTTTGGTATGACTTCCGCTTTCAAATATTCCTTTTATTTTTTCTCCTCTATTTTCAAAAACAAAAAAAATCACATATTGACTTCATTTTTATTATGAAATTTACCTTCATTATAAGTAACTATTTTCGATCGCCACATTTTAAAATGTAATGCACGAGAAATAAATATTTAGAATATAGAAATTATGAGTTTTTAGTTTAGAGTTATATGCATATGACTATTTAATGTTAAAAGAATGATATTTTGATTTCAACATTCACATTGTAACATTAAATAAATATGAATATGAATCTATACAAAAAAATATTAAATGTATTATTTTATTTAAAAAAATTCAATGTTTTTATTCTCATTAACCATCAACATAATTTAAACATTATTTTCCACCTTGAAGTATAATGGGTGGCTTTCCAACCTCCAAATCTCACTCTTAATATGTTTTTATTGTGAAGGAGAATGGGAGGCCTCACATTCTTCTTCAAATTAAAAAATAAAACAAATTGAATGGGAGGCCTCTATTTTGTTTATTATTATTATTTTTAATTTGAAAGAGAATGAGAGGCCACCTAGATCCACCATCCACAATATCACCTAATAAGAGAACCTAGACATTAGGTGGGAGAAATGAGGAGCTCAAGGAGAGAGCTAAGGTTTTGAACTACGATGGGCGGGAAACTTATAGTAGACATATTCCGCCTAGGGTGGAGAATGTCTTAGAGGACTAGTCTACATTGGAACAACGTAAGGATGATACTAGACATGTGTCTAGGACCCATATGGGAAATGTGTCCCCTAGATCGTATGCAAAAATCTTAAGGTCTGGGAATGAAAACATTTTAGGGATCATTCCACAACATAAACAAGGTGAATCGACAACTATTTAGAAATCCCTGATAGCATTATTGATATGAATTTGAGCAATATGGAGAATTCTCTGATAGGGAAAATTGTAAGAGGTAGACCCAATATAAAATTAATAAGATCTTGGTTTGTTTTGAAATGGATAGGAAAGGGCATATGGAAGTAACAACTTTACCAAATGGTTTCTTCTTTTTCAGTTTTAACAATCCGGAAGAAGCCCAAAGAATCTTAAATGATGGCCCATGGTTCTTGGGGAAGCTCACTTTTCTTGAGGAAATGGACTCCTATGTTTAACCCTGATAAAGAAAATATAAATCAGTTTCCTATTTGGGTGAGGTTACTAGGTCTTCCATTAGAACTATGGGATGTAGATGTTATTAAAGGGATTGCAAACACTCTTATTACCTATGTTTTTGTGGATAATGAGGTCCTTACAAAAACACATTTTTTTATGTCAAATTATGTATCTACTCTTTGATGGGTTTGACTTTACCCAAATCCATAACTCTCCGATCTAGACTGGGAAGCTAGGAACAAAGAATTGATTTTGAAAACTTCCCTCAAAAATGTGAGAAATGCCAAGGATGGGGGCATGTAAAGAAACAATGTAAAATGATGGTTTCAAAGGTTTATAAGGAGAAGCCAGATAAGGAACATGTTAAAGGTAAGGAAGTTACTTCTTTGGAACATAATACAAAAAAGAATACTAATCCAAATAAAGGCATTATTATTACTGAGAATAATAGAGAGAGGTAAAATATAAATCAATTTCAAACTCTGAAGTTAATAGATGATGTCTTTATATAATTAAGGAATAAGAAGAATCAATATAAATCCTTGTCTAAACCACATTTCTAGATAACAAAGTCCCAATTTCAAAGCTAAAAAGTCCTACCATCAAATTTTTTTGATAATATTCTAAAGGAAGCTAATAAGAAACTTTCCCAAGTAAAAACTAGGGGAAATGAGTCTTGATGAAACTTTGGGACCTTTTACTAATCCTTTTGACAATCTTTTAGGTTTTGAGGAGAATGATCTAATGATTGGAAATGAAGATCAGATGGAAGCTGGTAAAGTCCAAAGGATCATCCAAGAAACTTTATCCCCACCGTAGGAAATTCTTCTAGATCAGAATAAATCAATGAAGAGGATCCCAAAAAGGATGAAAATGAGATATCTTTGAAAACCCCATCCAAAACAGGGGAGTCTTTAGAGGCCACCCCAAAGGAGAAGAAAATTGGTTCAGGGAGACCTACTAAGTAGGTTGCTAGAAAAAACAAAGTCAAAAGGATATTGATGATGGAACTCAGTCTAAACTCGATCTATGGAGCTTTAGAAGAACAAAAACTAAGGGTTTAAATGAATATAGTCTCATGGAATGTTATGGGTTTGAATAACCCTGTGAAATGTAGATTAATTAAAAAATTGGATTCAAACGCAAAATTGATATCATGGTCTTATAGGAAACTAAGATGGAGGAAGGATCTTTTTGAAAGCTAAACATAAGTGTTGCAAGAATCTTGTTGGACTAGTTGTTAGTTCAAAAGGATCTGATAGGAGGAATGGTTGTCATCTAGAATGAGGAAAAACTCAAAGGTACGAATCTTCTTAAAATAAGTAATCATATGGCTATGTTGTTTCAAGATAAGAAATATAAATAATTTTGGGTGCTATCTAACATATATGCTCCAAATATCAAAGGATAAAGAAAAAGTTTTGGTCTGAAATCACAAAATTTCAAAACATTATTAAATGGATTGAATGGCTGATTATGGGAGACTTCAACACCGGTGTGCTAAAATTAGCAGGAACTTGAAAAGCTCGTAAATTGTGCTTTGGGTGTTCATTTGAGTCCATTTTATTTTTGAAACCACATGTTTCTATGAGACATGCACACTAGTCAACCCACCCACCAGTTGGAGAAATTTTCGGCACATTTTCTTGGCCCAAAATTTGCCATCTTGAGGCCAAAAATTAGGATTTAAGTTGTAGTTTCAGTTTTTTCCTATTTTAGGGCATTGGTTAATTTTAGTCTATTAGTTGCATTATGAGTTGGAAAGTTGGAATTCCTCTAATTTAGGCATGTAGAAGATACGTGCCAATTTCTCTTCTGTCACGAATAAGAATGCAAACTTAGTAAGAATAGCAAGTTCTAGTAAATTGCTAAAAATAGTAATATCCTCCAACTAAAGTATACTTAATCAAAGTTAGTTATATTTTTCTTGGCAAATCGAGTTGGGATTTATTTTTCCTATTTAGAAAACATTGTAATTCATGATTCAATAACAAAGAAGGAGATATATTTTATTTTGGAGTTCATATTATTTGTAGTATATTGATTTTGTTTAGAATTTGGCTACATTATCTGGTATCGAGTTGGTTCGAGTCTTAAAAAAATGGCAAGAAGAGGAAGAGGAAGAGGAGGTAGTATTACCTAGATGAATAGAAATATGAAAGATATGCAGAGGCAAGTTACTACGCTTACTACAATGATAACCCAGAGAGGAAATCAAGGTGGAGATGACACAGATGAAGAAGAAGTTTGTGAAGAGGAGGAAATGCAAGTGCCACCCTTAGATTTTGAAGAAAGGATGCTTCGAGCATTAGAAGGAAATAATTATGGGATAAGAGTTGATGTTTCAAACTATGGAGGTAGTCTAAAACCAGAGGAGTTGATAGACTAGTTGTCTAGCATGCGGAAAGTTTTTGAGTGGAAGGCTATGTCAAAAGAAAAGAAGGTAGTATTTTCATGCACAAAATTGAAAGGTCATGCTATGTTATAGTTGTATCACCTACAAAAATAGCAGTCAAGAAAGGGGAAAGAAATAATTAGGACATGGAGTAAGATGGAGAAGAAATTGAAAGATAAATTTCTCCCTGTGGATTATGCACAAACCCTTTACAGGAGATTTTAGAATATCAGACATAACTTACAAATAGTTCAAGAATACATAAATGAGTTCTACAAGTTGTCCATTCATGTAAAGCATGAAGAAACTAAGGAAAAAATGTCTACAAGGTATGTAAATGGATTAAAATTTTCTATTCAAGATGAGATAAGTATGCACATGATTAAGAGCATGGAGGATTCCTATCAATTAGCCTTAAAGGCCGAGGAAAAACAAAGTTGTCAAAGTTTTAAGAGATCACCTGGAATGAATAGGGGGCCTCATCTTCCTTTTGGGGATGAGCTAGTTTCAACCAAGGTAGGGGAGAATCACCTCATGGAGTGGAAAAGTAAGAAGATATGAGACAAGATTCCTAAAATCAACAAAGAGGTAGAGGATTTTCTAGGGGCAGAGGATATGCTAGCGATAGAGGATGGGAGGCTCCATGAAGACCATTTGTTTGTTATAGATGTGGTGAAGAGGGGCATCAAGCTTTTGAATGCCCGCATTCTTATACACATGACAAGAGGCAAGCAGATGCTCCAAGAGTAAATATTTTTGAAGCTGAACAAGTAGAAGATGAACATGACCTATAAATTCCACCAGATGTTGGAGAAAATATGATGATCAAGATGACGATGATTGCTCCAAGAAAGGATATCAAGGGGGATGCATGACTGTGTACAAATCTTTTTCGGATGAAGATGCACTTAAAGAGGAAAGTATGTAATGTTATTATTGATGGTGGTAGTTGTGAGAACATGGTTTCAAATGATATGGTTGAGACATTAGGTTTGTATTGTGAGAAGAATCCTAATCCTTTCCATATTACATGGTTTAAGAAGGGTAATGAAGTTCTTTATTGATAATATTTCTTTAATAAGTTTTTTTATTGGGAACAGATTATAAGGATGATATTTTATGTGATGTTATTCCTGTGGATGCATGTCATATGTTGCTAGGAAGACCATGGCAATTTGATAGAAAAGTTATTCTTGATGGGGAGAGAATACTTATACTTTCTCGGAAGAATTACACACAAATAGTTTTTCTACCTCTTAAGGAAGAGGGGAAGACTAAAAATATGCTTTCTACAAAGGAATTTTGAAGGAGGCAAAGGCAACTGGTTTTTTTAATACACTAATCATAAATAAGGATGAACCCGAAGTGGACAAATACCAATAGAAATATCGTAATTAATAGAAGAATTTTCTCGATGTTATTCCCGATGAGATACCGGAAGGATTACCTCCCAAAAGAGATATTCAACACCATATTGATTTGATTCTAGGGTCTTCACTCCCAAATTAAGTAGCTTATAAGATGAGCCCGATATCGCATGCAGAGTTGAATAGGCAAGTGGTAAAGCTCATGAGAAAGGGGCCATATAGGAGAGCATGAGTCCATGTGCAACCCCAACTTTATTAACGCCAAATAAGGATGGAACATGGACAATGTGCATGGATAGGAGAGAAATTAATAAAATTACAATCAAGTATAGGTTCCCAATACCTCGCTCGATGATATGATGGATGTTTTTGTTAGATCTACGTATTTCACCAAGATTAATATTCGAAGTGGTTACCATCAGATTTAGATCGAGAAGGATACAAGTGGAAAATAATATTAGAGACATGAAATGGATTATATGAGTGGTTGGTGATGCCATTCGGGTTATCCAATGCACCTAGTACTTTTATGAGAGTGATGAACACCATGTTGTGGAAGTATAATGGTAAGTTTGTTGTGGTTTATTTTGATGATATCTTGATCTTTAGTAAGACTAAAGAAGGACATCCGACACATTTTAGGGTGATATTTGAAGTGTTAAGGAAATATAAACTCTATGCAAATATTAAGAAGTTCACATTTATGCAAGAGAATTTGGTATTCTTGGGATTTATTATTTTAAAAGATGGGGTATAGATTGAATTAGAGAAGATAAAGGAGATTATTGAATGGTATACTCCATGGAGTATAAAAGAGGTAAGAAGCTTTCATGGTCTAGTAACATTTTACATAAAGTTTATTAAAAATTTCAGCAGTATTTTAGCACCTATAAAAAATTACACAAAAGGACGGTAGTTGTTGTGGACAAAGGAAACTTAGGATAGTTTTCAGTTCTTAAAGAAGAAGGCAACAAAGGCATCCATTACGGCACTACTATATTTTGATAAAGTGTTTGAGGTTGAGTGTGATGCCTCATATGTGGGTATTGGTGCTTTTCTAATTCAAGGTGGAAATCCAGGTAGATTTTTGTAGTGAGAAACTAAATAAGGTAAGAAATAAATACTCTACTTATGATGTGGAATTTTATGTAATTGTACAAGCATTAAAGAATTAGAGGCATTACTTAGTGCCTAAGGAGTTTGTGTTATTTACAGACCACATAGCCCTGAAGTATGTGAATACACAAAAGAAGTTGAATAGTAGGCATGCAAAGTGGGTATCATTTTTGCATGGTTATAATTTTTCTCTAAAACATAAATCAGGAAAACAAAATCAAGTTGCAGATGCATTGAGTAGGCATGTGACTTTGTTTACCACTATGGAAAATGAGGTGGTGGGTTTTGAAGCAATAAAGGGTTTGTATTATTTTGATTATGATTTCAAGAATATTATCGAAAGGTTAATTCGTCAATTGTTATACAATATAAGATATTTCCAGGATGAGTACATTTTACAAGATGGCTATCTATTCAAGGGATGCCAACTATGTATTCCAGTTGGGTCTATGAGAGAGAATATAGTGAAAGAGTTGCACAAACATAGCATTGGATTGGAATTTTGGTAAAGATAAAATGATAGCCTTGGTAGCAGAGAATTACTATTGGCCAAAGAGGAAAAGAGATCTGGTAAGATATGTGGAGAGTGTCAAATTTTCCATGTCTCGAAAGGCCATACACAAAATACGGGGTTGTATATGTCATTGCATGTTCCTAAAGGCTCGTGGACAGATCTCGAGTATGGATTTTGTTTTAAGATTACCAAAAAAATAATGAGGTGATGACTCAATTTTACTAGTTGATAGTTTTTCTAATATGGCTCATTTTATTACCTCGTAAGAAAACAAGTGATGTGACAGTGTAGTAGATTTTTTTAGAGAAGTTGTTCATTTGCATGGTGTTCCAAAAACCATTACTTCAGATAGGGACACATGGTTCTTAAATCACTTATGGAGGAATTTATGGAAGAAGTTGGGAAATCAACTACAATTCAGCATTGCCTATCATCCTCATACCAATGGGAAAATAGAGGTGGTAAATCGGAGTCCTGGGAAACTCAAGTTAAGGTGCATAATTGGGGAAAATGCAAACAATGGGAATTAACATTACCACAAGATGAGTTTGCATATAACAGTTCCATAAATAGATTCACAGAAAGTATCCATTTTTTATTGTGTATGAGAGTAATCCAAATGGGGTGTTATATTTTTATAGCTACCAGTTGATGACAGAGTCATGATGATGTAAAAGAATTTACCAAACATATACAATAATTACGAGAAGAAGTTTGGAAGAAGTTACAAAATAGTAATGATAAGTATAAGGAAATAGTAGATGTGCACAAATGGAGAAAGGTATTTATAGTTGGTGAGTTCCTTATGGCATACCTATAGAAGGACATGTTTCTAAAAGGTACCTATAACAAGATGAAGTACAAGAATATTGGTCCCTGCAAAATCATGAAAAAAACAAATGATAATTCTTATGAGGTAGAATTGCTAGGGAATTTTGATATTTTTCTAGTGTTTAATGTTTCATATTTGTATTATTTTCATGGGGATGGTGTAGAAGGGGATGTTACTGATGAATTAGTAGATTGTAGACAAAATCTTCCAAGAAGAAGAAAGAAGAAGTGGATTAGATTTTAGATAAGAAAATGATGGACACGCGACATGGAAAATACAAAAAAATTTGGTAGATTGGAAAGGAATGGAAAAAGAGGATGAAACTTGGGTCATAGAGTGGGATTGATAATTTGGATGCATATAAATGGAAGAGTTTGAAGAATACAACTTGCAGGAGCCGTATTTTTTCAAGTAGGGGAGAATGATGCACTAAAGTTAGCAGGAACTTGAAAAGGTCATAACTTGTGATTCGGTGTCTGTTTGAGTCCTTTTTTTTTGAAACCACATGTTTTGATGAGAAAATGCATCAATCAACTTTCCTTACTAGTTGAAGAAAGTTTCGACACATTTTCGTGCCTCAAATCCGCCATCTTGAGGCCGAAAATTAGGATTTATGTTATAGTTTAGTTTTTTTCTATTTTAGGGCATTAGTTAATTTTAGTCTATTAGTTGCATTATGAGTTGGAAAGTTAGAAATTTCTCTAATTTAGGCATGTAGAAATTTATGTGCTGTCATTTAATAAGCATGAAAACTTAGTAAGAATAACAAGTTCTAGTAAACTGCTAAAAATAGTAATTTCGCCACCTATACTAGATTTAGTCAAATTTAGTTAGAGTTTTCTTGGAAAATCGAGTTGGGAGTTATTTTTCATATTTAGGAAACATTTTTATTCATTATTCAATAAAAAATAAGGAGATCTATTTTATTTTGGAGTTCATATTATTTACATTATATTGAGTTTGTTTAAAGTTTGGCTACATTAACACCCCTTTGAGTCCGGGGAAAAAAGGGTGGTAACATTGATTTAACTCGAGAGTATGAAAGATATTGAGGATTTTATCATACAAAATAACCTCATGAATATTTATTTGAAGGGTGGAAGATTTACTTGGTCTAATAGGAGGAAAGGTGATCAATTGATTCAAGTCAAAATTGACAATGCTTTGACTTCATGGGGGTGGTTGAATAAAGAAGCTTGTCTATTTTCTCTCCCTCGTGATTGGTTCAGACCATAATCTACTTCTTTTCTAAATCAAATATAAAAATAGGAGGAGAAATCATTTCAAATTTGAGAATATGTGGTTACAAAATGAGGAAATTTTTGATCTTATGAAAGATTGGTGGAATGTGAAAATCAAAGGAACTATTATGTTTATAATTACTAAGAAAATTTCTCATGTTAAGAATAATTTGAAAGGATGGAATAAAAAATTCTTTGGTAACATTTTTGAGAAAAATAAGTCTCTAGAAAATGAGATATCTTCCTTCAGGCATATCTTTGGAAACTTTTAATAATGACAAGATTTAGGAAGGTCAGCTTAAAGAGAGAGAATTATTGACTGACAAGCATAACATCCTTATGAAATAGGAGAATTTCTCGGAGAAAGAAATCCAGGGTGTAATGGCTTAGATAACATGATAAAAACACAAAAAATTCCACATTTCAACCCTTAAAAGGAGAAGCACTAATATAATATTGAGTGTCACAGGGGAAGATGGAGTGATGCTTACTGATACTAAGGATATTCAAAATGCTACCACCTCCTTTTCAAGACTTCTTTCTACAAAAATTTCATCTAACAAAAATAAAAAAGAGTACTTTCTAGATTGCATTCCTCGATGATATATGAGACTCGCAATAAAATGCTCATAAATATTCCTTCAACAAAAGAAATTGAATTTATGCTATAAAATTTTATTCTTGACAAAGCTCCGGACTTGATGGATTTCCGACCTTTTTCAAAAAAAATTAGGATATTGGTAAGGATGATGCTTACAAATCTATTCAATATCTTTTCAAGAACAAAAATATGCTTCATGAATTAAACAACACTTTCCATGATTTAGTCCCTAAAAAACACAATCCTACGGATTTTAGAAATTTAATACCTATCATCCTATGCAACTCGTATTTACAAAACGTGTTCTAAAATACTAGCTTTAAGAATTCAACTTCTTCGCATCCCATTATCTCTAATCAATAGGGAGGGTTTGTAATGGGAAGAAAAATAAAAGATGGTATTATCACTATTCAATAGACTCTTCATACTACAGAGGAAAATAAAAAAGGAAGCTATGTTTATTATGTCTGATATGGAGAAATCCTATGACTGTCTCTCTTGGACCTTTCTTCTTAATGTCTTAACCAAGTTAGGATTTGATGAAGACTTCAGGATTCTGATATAGATATGTATTTTCACAGATAATTTTTTTTATCAATGGGACTCCCTATGGTTTTTTCAACAGTTCTATAGGATTAAGACAAGGAGACCCTATCTCTCCTTTTCTATTTATAATCATGGATGAAACTCTCAGTAGAACTCTCAATAAGACTAATTTTGAAGGAATAATTAAAGGCATCTCACCTGATTGTTAATAGTGACAATGTTATTCACCAACATTTTGTTGATGACACAATGTTGGTTAGAGAGGCTATTGTTCCAGAGGCTAGAGAGTTTAAACAGATGATGGTTGATTATGAGGAATCTTCTGACCAAATGATCAATTTTGGTAAAATTTTGGTATTTTTTTATCAATACCCTTGAAATAAGATGTGTCAAAATAGCTGGTATTCTTGGTTGTGAGATTAAAACATTCCCTACTAGGTATTTGGGAATGATTATCGGAACTAAAAACCAAAGATTGTTGAATGGAATGTTTTGCTAGATAAATTTCCTAAGAAACTGGAAGGATGGAAAGGCTCACTTTTATCCCAACAAGGTAAATAAGTCCTTCTCAAATGCTTAATTCAAAATTTTCATGTGTACTCTATGTATATTTATAAATTACCTTCCAATATTTATAATAAATTAGAGAGTATCCAAAAATATTTATTTGGAGTGGCTCGGCAAAAAAGAAAGAATTCCTCTCCTTGCATGGGGAAAAGGTTTTTCAGCCAAAGAAAATGGGGGGTCTTGGTATTAGCGACTAGGATAAAATGAATAAATATATGTTGTCAAAAATGATTTAGAGATTATTTAAGGAAGACATTGTTTGACTTCCATTATAGGACAGAAATACTTGGTCAAATCTTCTCGCTAATGAATGGTGTTTTAGCAATGCTAACTTTAATGGTTCAAATTTTTGGAAATCTATAAATTGGGCTAAATACATTATTTTTTAGGGAAGCAAATGGATGATTGGAAATGGGAGAGTGGTTAATTTTTGGGAAGACAAATGGTTAGGTGACAAACCTCTTAAGGTAACCTATCCTAACATCTATAAGGATGTTGTGGTTAAATATGGGACTAAGGTCAAAGATTACTTCAATTTTGAGGAACCTCTAGGTCAATGGAAAATAATTGATTTGGTTGGACATAACAACAATGAGATAAATTCTATTAACAAAAAATTAAGAGGTGTTATTGTTAATAAAGAGAGTTTAGAAGATGATAGCTTATATTGGTCTAGAGAGGATAGTGGAATCTTCTTGGTTAGAAGTGCCTACAATGCCTTTTTCTTAGAGGAAGTTGATCTTGACAGCTTCAAATGGGAAAGTGTGTGGGTCAAATAAGTTACTCCCAAGATCAATATGTTCTGGTGGTTGGTTCTCCATGATAAAATCCTTACTGTGAGCAATCTTAATAAGAGAATTTTTCATATGGTGAATAGGTGTGTTCTGTGTGAAAAATATACTGAAGACTCTTTACATCTATTCCTCCATTTCCCTTTTTGGTATCAGTTAGAAACACCCTTCTTAACATATTTAAAATCAAGTGGATTTTCCCATGCTCCATTAAACAACTATGGTCCCAATGGTTTATCCCTTTTAGGAGTCAAGGACTCAAACATATTTGGACCCTTTCTATAATGCACCTGGCTTAGGAAATTGGAAAAGAGACAAATAGGTGGATTTTTAAAGGGAAGAAGGCATTGAAAAATAAAGTTGTAAATTGATGTTTTAACGTTATTAATGGAAAATTTTCAACCATAGCCCCACATAAGAAAATAATTCTTCAAATTGAGAGTAATTTATCCAAGAATTACTCTTTAAGTCCTACTCAACCTAACCTTCATATACGTAATCCTAGGCTTAAAGGTTGGGAAAAACCAAGAAATGATTGGATAAATCTAAATTTTTATGGTGCCTATTAGTACAAATTCGTAGCACCTCTAGATGTTTTCTCGATTTCTCATTTGATAATAGGCATCCAGTGTGATTGCACAACATGAAATCTTTTCCCCAAGTGTGGGACTTGCAAAAATGGGAAAAAAATCTCCAAATTAAAGGTTGGTTCCTCTACTCCTCTGATCAGATGTATACATGAAATTAGCAGAGGTTTAACTCAAAATCCTACTCTAATTCTACCAAGGAGAAAATGATAGAAGAGAGAAAGGAAGATAAAACTAAACTAACAAGGTGATACACCAAAGGAGTTGTGAATATCTATTTTTGCAAATTGACATAGATTATAAAATGTAACACAAATCATGCACAAATTGCTAAAATTGTAATGAAGGATCAGGATAGAGTAAACAACACAAGAAAGGATTGAAAATTCATTCACAGAGCTTGCATTGTCATTTCCATTTTTAAATATAGTGCATTACAACAAGGAGGTAGAAAACATGTTGTAGTCCTAAAAAGGTCTGATATTCCACAAATCCACTTGCCAGGGTGAAGGAGGGATCCTACAGAACATAAAAAATGTCCAACCCTTTACAAATGAGCCAAATCTGGCTTTTAACAATGAAAACCTGAGTTCGGGAAGGAGAAACGTGGGAAAATGAAATGAATGATTCAACCACTAACCAAATCCATCAAAATAGCATGGGTACCCTTAAAAGTTCATTCCCCAAGATTTTCGACCATCTTTGGAGAAGACTGGAAGCCATACTTGCATTAAAAATGGTGGTTCAATGTCGGTTCTACTCTTTTCCCATGCCAAAGGATTTTTTGATTTTTTATGTCACCAAAATCCATCAAAAACAAAATTGAAGATTCCATTGTGTAGAGGACTTCAATATCTTTCCAATGACACCAAAATCAAGAAAAATTTAGCTCTGGATCGAAAGATATACCCCTCTAAATATTTAGGCGAAACAGGGGCAAAAATTAGGTTAGTAGGTGAAACCCAAAATTTTTCCCCTTTTTGAATTTGGGAAAAATTCTCTAAAAATCTCTCGTGCCCTACCACTTCACCACCACGTAGTGCTCTCTCGATTGGTCGATGGGATCACGGGTTCAATTTTCACTTTTCCCCTTTGATTTTGCATTGGGAAAAGTTCCCAACTTTTCCCTGCGCTCCACTGTCCCGATGCCATGTGGCGCATTCCCCATTGGTCCGCGGGGATGCACCTTCAATTTTCCCTTTGACGCTGCTTGCAATTTTTGAAAATTTCACCAAAACCCTCCGTTGACCTACCATCCCGAATCGACTCGACACATGTTATTCTTCCATTGGTCTCATGGGTCCTCTCGGGCAAGATTTTCCTCTCGCGCCATCTTCTATTTTGGTAAAAATCCAAAATTTCCTCCGCCTTCCGACTCCCGCCACCTTATGGACACGCGGCACCTCGATTAGTTCACGAGGCTTTGGGCCAAAAATTTTCTTTGCACCCCCACCGAGAACTTTGGAAAATTTTCTAACTTACCTCTGCCAACCCGCCATTCCACCACTACATGGCACATTCCTATTAGTGGCGAGACCTTCCCAGGGAAAATTTCCCTCAAAAACTTCGCTGAGCCAAAACTTGCAAAATATAAGGAGTTAGAAGGAAAATTTTACCTTTATAGAAAGGTGATAAAATTCTCTATTTGATGAAACCATTTCCCAAAATTTTTGAGTTACTGCAAAGTGAAAAAATTTGACTGAGGCACAAGGAAGGAAGGATTGAAAGAAATTTAGTCAAAATAAGCAAGGGGCTTATTTTGGATAACAATTTTGGTGACTTAGAGGGATCATCTACCTACTGGATGAATGATTAGTGGCCTTTAAAGCATCCATTCAGCATGGAGTCATCAAATTAACTTCTTGGCACTCTCAACTCATTAGAAAATTTCTAGAAAGAAGATTGTGAGAGTAGAACATCACTTCATTTGGAACATGGCCTACAAAGATGCATCCCTAAGATAACAAGGCTTGTGCCAAAGCACTTAGGGAAATGTGAAACTAAGATACAACAAAACAATGTGCACAAGCACTTGGAGGAATGAAAATATAGGCTAATATGTACAAGGTTAGGAGCTTCCCTTATAGTAGAAATGCTTTAGATGGATTCCATTAATTAGAATTTGTAGTTCTTCACCATCCAATGTAGACAATTGGAAGGCATTGTTATTCTTACATTTTGTGATCATGTAGGGGCCACTCCAAATGGCATCAAACTTTGAATGCCTTCTTGGCTTTTCTCGGTCTGCATCCCATTTCAACACTAAATCTCCAACTTGGAAGGTTCTAGCCTTAGCTTTCCTATCAAAGGTTCTCTTGATCAAGGCTTGGTCCTTCTCCATTGTTTGGGCTGCATGCTCTCTCGATTTCTTATATTTCTATCAATTCTACATATCTAACCTCCGTGGGTTCAAACTCTAACAATTCTAGTTGCTTCATGAGTTCCAACATTGGCAACTCAAGTGACATAGGCAAGATTTCCTCTCTTCCATAAACAAGTCTAAATGGAGAGTTATCTGTGGATCTCTTGGGAGTTATCCTATCAACCCATAAGGCTGATTTTAGTTTAGTATGCCAAGTCCTCTCGATTTTAATCAAGAGTCCTCTTGATGATCTTTAATAGGTTCTTGTTGGTAGACTCAACAGCGTGGCCATTACCTTGAGGGTAATAATTTGATGAATTTCTCGAGATAGATCCCATTCTAAACAACCCATTCAATTACCTTTGATCCTATGAATTCCAATGCATTATCGATATTATAGTGATAGGTATACCAGATCTAGTTACTATCCTCTCATAGAAGTCTACAATACTAGATTCATTTGCCTCTTTGAGTGCCACCGCCTTAGTCCATTTGGTGAAGTAGTTTGTTTTTACTAGAATCCACTTGTGTTCTTGGCTTGAGTTTGGGTTAATGAATTCTAAACCCCATTGCATGAATGGCTAGTCAACTAAAATTGGGTGCAAAGGAAGGGCTACTAATATTTCCTTTTCTATGAAGAATGCACAATTTTTACACCTGTTGATCCATGCATAACAATCACTAAACACCTTGGGCCAATAATAGCTAGCCTTCATAATCTTGATGGCTATCACTATTGGAGAAAAATGACTACCAGATGATCCACCATGGATGATTTGTCCCAATGCATCTCAAAGAGCACTCCATTTATATCCTTTTCGAACAAGACATGATCAACAAGTGCATATGGGATAGCTTGCAATAGGAAGTGCCTTCTCTTGGTTTTGTTCATCTCTGGAGGGCATATGCATGTTTGTAAGAAGTGCATTATGTCTTGGGTCCAAAGGAGTGAGCATACCACCATTCTCTTCTTGAACACCTCTTTTCTCTTGGTTGTCTTGCAACGCCAAAACAATATCCTTCACATTGCTTGCTTCTATTGATTTACTCAAGACCAGCTTGCTCACACAATCCCTTTCCTTAGACAAGCTTGGTGACTTTTATCTCAATGTCATAATCCATGACATGAGTAATCCACCCTGCACATTTTTCATTTAGCTCTTTATTGAGGAGGAAGTCCTTAACTCCCACATGAGAAACCAACAGTTGAACCTTTTTGTTTGAAACTAGATGCTTAAATTTCTTCAAGCTCCTAATCACTGCAATAACATGCTTCTCAATGAAGGAATACCTCACCTCATAGTCCTCCAAGCTTTGGCTAAAGAAGGCAATTGGCTGCTTTACATTTTCTTTGTTCTATTGTACTAAAATTACATCATCACCTCCAAATGCATAAAGGATAAAATCTTTAGAGAAATTTGGGTTAATGAAAGTTGGATCTTGTGAGATAGCTTCTTTGATTACCTCAAAAATTTCCTTACCTTTAGATATGCATTTGAAAGCCATAATTTTCTTCAACATCATAGTTATTGGCTTGACAAGGGCTGCAAAGTCTGGAACAAACCTTCGAACAAAATTGATTCTTCCCAAGAAACTTTGAAAGGCCTTCTTATGGCTTGGTAATAGCAAGTGCTTTTATTGCTTCAACCCTCTCTCGATCAGCTGCCAATCCCTCTTTGGAAACAATGTGGTCTAGGAGATTTCCTTCATGAGTTAAGAAAATACATTTTTTGGGATTTAAGGATACCCCAAATCTTCTACATCTTAGGAACACTTGTCTCAAATGAAATAGATAATCTTCTACACTTTTAGAAAATACAAGAATGTCATCTAGGTATCCATTGCCCTCTCTCCTGGAAGGTAGCTCGACATTAGATAAACCAAATGGCATTTTCCTATATGCATAGGTTCCCCATTTAGTGGTGAAGGCTATTTTGAACTGATCATCCTCCTTTACCATGATCTGATTATACCTTGAATAAACATCTAGCAATGAAAACCTCTCGAGCCAAAGACAACTTGTAAAATCTACTCCATAGAAGGAAGTGGGTGATGATCCTTGAGGGATGCTCTATTCAAATCTCTAAATTCTACACACAATCTGATTTTTCCACTCTTCTTTCTTACTAGAACCAATTTTGCAACCTAGATTGAATTATTGATGGGAAATATAATACTTGCCTCTATTAACTTATTTGATTCCTTCTTCATGAGAGGCTCCATGTGTGGATTGACTGGCATTTGTTTTTTCTTGATGGGTTTAGCACTTAGATCTAATTCAATTGTGTGCTAAGCTATCGTGGGATTGAAACCCCTCAAGTATTCATAGCTCTAAGAAAATATATCTGGGAAATCTTGGCAAAGTTTCATGAACTCATACCTTTCTTGCTTGGTTGCCACTTTACCAAGAATTGATTTTCCTTCTCCTACTAAGATGGGCACTGAATCTTCTCCCTTGAATTGGATGTTTTCTTTCTCCTTCCTAAATTTATCATTAGGATTAAATGTGGACTCCAAATTGACAAGTACTTTTAGTAGTTTGTTGGTTCTCACTGTACCACTTGATCACCATACTACTCGTTTCTATCTTTTCCCGATTTTTGGCTAAGAATTCAGCTTCTTCTTGTAAGAAATTGATGATTTGTTGGTGACTTTCAAACACTTTCCAACTTACATTATTTTCTGGCACTAATGGCCTTACAATCACATGAATGTTTGGCTACACTTTATCTTCCTTGATACTTTCCACAACATCAAAGGCTGCTCCAACTACTGCAAGTCTATCAGTAGCTTGGTTTTCTTTCCTAGGGATGGAGTTGATGCCAAAGCCTTCAAAATACTCAATGAGGTCCCACACCCTATTGTTATAACACTTGATCAGGTCATTTTTTCATCATGTTGTCCTTTAACTTGTTTAACAATCATCTCACTCTCACCAAAGACTTGTAAGTTTTGATACCTCTTTTCTTGACCAATAGAATCCTTGTATCAAAGCTTCATACTCAAAATGTTGTTCGAACATGCAAAATGAAATCTAAATGTTGAATAATACTTAATTCCTTGAGGTGAAACAAGCATAGCTCCCCCGCACCTTTTCTACTTCTTGATCCATCAAAGAATAGCTACCATACCTCATTTCCATCTTTATGGTCCGGCCGTGATGCTAGGAATAGGCTGATTTTCTTCATGTATGTAATAAACTCCTAGTTCAGATTCCTCTATCTCCTTATAGGGATCAAAATCATGTACCTTGCTTTCCCATTCATCAAGAGTCAACTATGGGATGCCTCTAACTTTGGTGTCGATTCATCTATGCCTGGATAATCCTCTTGATCAAATGTTGAACAGGTTGGCATTGATTGGGCTTGGAGTATGAGGCTCAATGTGAAAGTTTGCAATAGCTTTAGACCTGATTTTGGACTTAGTTCCATATCTGGTCTAAAAAAACATGTGTGACCAATCAACGTATAAATAACCTCCAATTCTAGTTTTGAAATCCCTTGACAAACATAGGGCAAAGAGTGGTGGTAAAGCTATCATCGAGACATCTTGCGGAATAGTGACATTGGGTCATGCATGCAAAGTGAGGCTCAAATATTTATTTACCGCAACTTTTGTTACTGTTTTCCCATCTAGTTGCACCACCCTTTGGATATGACTTCATATTGGAGGCCTAGTTGATCAGCTATTTGCTTGGGCATCACAAAACTACTTGCCCCATAATCAATCATACAATTGTGTACTAAATTATGCCCAATGATCAATGAAACATAGAATGGAGGGGGCTTTAAAACTTTACCTTTTTGTCCTCCATGCTTCCCCTCAGGCTAAGCAATATTTGTGAGTACCTTCTCTTGGATATGAGCTTTTTGATCTGAAGTTGACCAATTCTTCATGGCAGCTTGTAGTAGATCCCTTTGGCCTGGGATGGATAGTGATTCCCACATAGATATATTCACATTTGTCTTCCTCATTTGTTCAATGATGTTAAATGGGGATGAAAAATCTCTTTGCTACCCCTTAGCATGCACATTATTTTCTTGTACATGGGCTACAACAACTGGCATTTGAGTTGGTCTAAAAGGTGGCTTGGGCTGTCCTTGCACATTTGGAACTGCATTTTACTTACCAACACTTTGTGGAGTGATGGAAGGTTGTGGATCACCTGGAGCTAATGACTACCCTTCACCAATATTCCTCTTCTTTGACCATGTGTTAGCTACTACATTCTAATAAATTGTTTGATTCATACCACAAAAATATTCAGCCTGCCAATTCACAAGTGTAGTCTCATTTGGAGTTGTATTTTTATGAGATTTTCCTTGTTGTTGGTTTGTTTCTTGACTCACCTCACTCTCTACACCATTTGTTGTCACCATAAAATATTGGTTGAAAGCACCATTGAAGCACATAGACTGGTTATGAGGTTCATTACATGGGAAACACCAATCATACTCTTCAGCTATATTATTTTGCATTGGCACTAAGGATTTAGAGGTAGATGCAACATTAGGGTTATAGGGCTGAAATGGTCTATTGGCAGGAGGCCTTACTTGATTTTGATTTGCAGCTAGATTGGGTGGCCTATTAGACTGATATGGTTGCCTATTAGGCTGAGTTTGAGACTGATAAGAAGGTCTAAAACTTTGGTCTTGCCGCCTCTTGAGTGTAACTAACTCATTTCCTAAATTTTGTAATTGTTTCATGACTTATTGAAATTCATTTGAGGCACTAGAAGATGAAGTAGAAGTTTCATTTGAACTCTAATTTCTAGGAGTGGGAATAGGAGCTAAAGTAGGTGCTTGAATAGTGCTTGGGTTTTCCAAGTTTGGATATAAGGGCATGGGAGGCCTAGGCACCAGTTTACCAGCTTGGATCAAACAATTCTCATCCCTAATGGCAATGTTATAAGTTGCAGGTATATTTTCACCTCCCATGGATTGGATTAACATAGAAATATCAGAATTTAAAGCTTTGAGATAGTATAAGAAAGCACCTTTAGCTATTGGCCTTACTATCACTAGGATTCTATCCCATGTCCTTTGAAATCTGAAATTAAAGTCTGTTAGCTACTCATTGGGAGCTCTCTTGATAGTTTTCAGTTGTTCCAATAAAGAAAAATTATCTTCCCTTTCTCTAATCTGCTCATGGAGAGCTATACACAACTGGTTCAAATTTTAGATAGAGCTTGCCCCAAGGCTCCTAAACAATTACAAGGCTTTCCCTTTGAATGAATATGCCAACAATTTGAGAGCAATTTTCATCTCAAAAATCTCATGGATTACATAAAAATTTGCAATGTCTTTGACATGATCACCAGGAGTAGTCTTCTTTTCCCCAGTGAAGTATTAGATGTTCTTCAATGCTACAACTAGAATGAGGTTTTGTGCATTGAGAGAAAGTGTGCTGCTGCCAGTGAAGTTGACATAATGTTTTTTTTTGCCATTCTGATTGGCCTGAGAACCCTTGTTGATTGGTTGAAAGGTCTACCAGGTGGAGGAGTTGATAGAGTTCTGTTTGGTGGAGATGGAGACCTTTGAATTCTTCTTCCCCTCTCTCTTCTTCCTGGGGATAACTGTAGATACTTATACAATGCCTCTTCTTTGACCCTTAAACTTGTTTGGATCCTTCTCATGAATCTTAAGACTTGGACTTCTAAAACCAGTTGATTTTATCTCTTTAGAGTCACCAGATGTGTAAATCAGGGCTATTTTTAAGCAAGAAACTTACAACAAATGCACATCAACTTTTTTGTAATGAAAATGAAGACCTCTAAGGTCCCACCAGGTGTACCAAAACTGTTAGTTCAAATTCACACCACCCTTGGATGCTTTCTCGCATTTCTAGTTTGATAATGGGAATCCAATGTGATTGCACAACATGGAATCTTTTCCCCAAGTGTGGGACTTGATAAAATGGGAAAAAAATCTCCAAATTAAAGGTTGGTTCCTCTACTCCTTTTATCAAATGTATACATGAAATTTACAGAGGTTTAACTCAAAATTCTACTCTAATTCTGCCAAGGAGATGAGGATAGAAGAGAGAAAAGAAGATAAAACTAAACTAACAAGGTGATACACCAAAGGAGTGGTGAATATCTATTTTTTTAAATTGACATAGATTATAAAATGTAACACAAATCATGCACAAATTGCTAAAATTGTAATGAAGGATCAGGATAGAGTAAGCAACACAAGAAAGGATTCAAAATTCATTCATAGAGTTTGCATTGTCATTTCCATTTTTAAATATAGTGCATTACAACAAAAAGGAGGTAGAAAACATGTTGCAGTCTAAAAAGGTCCGATATTCAATAAATCCACTTGACAAGGTGAAGAAGGTAGCCTCAGTAAACACAAAAAAATGTCCAACCCTTTACAAATGAGCCAAATCTGGCTTTTAATAATGAAACCCTGAGTTCAGGAAGGAGAAACACGGGAAAATGAAATGAATGATTCAACCACTGACCAAATCTATCAAAATAGCATAGGTACTCTCAAAATTTCATCCCACAAGATTTTTGACCATGCTTTGGAGAAGAATGGAAGCCATACCGCATTAACAATGGTGGTTGAATTTCAGTTCTATTATTTTCCCATGCCAAAGGTGTTTTTGATTTTTTTTCTCTCACCAAACTCCATTAAAAACAAAATTGAGGATTCCATTGTGTAGAGGACTTCAATAGCTTTCCAATGACACTAAAATCAAGAAAAAATGAGCTCTAGATCGAAAGATATGCCCCTCTGAAGATTTAGCGAAAAACAAGGGAACAAATCACGCTCGGTGGGCCGAAACCCAATTTTTTTCCCCTTTTTGAATTTGGGAAAAATTCCCCCATACCCCACCACTCACACAACATGGCACTCTCTCGATTGGTTGATGGGATCACGGGCTCAATTTTCACTTTTACCCCTTTTATTTTGCATTGGGAAAATTTCCTAACTTTTCCCCACACTCCACCGTCTCGAATGCCACGTGGCACATTCCCATTGGTCCGCAGGATGCACCTTCAATTTTCTCTTTGACGTTGCTTGTAATTTTGGAAAATTTTTCCAAAACCCTCCGCCGACCTACCATTTCAACTCGATTGACACATGTTGCTCTCTCATTTACCCGCAGTCCTCGGGCCAAGATTTTCCTTAATGCCATCTTCTATTTTGGTAAAAGCCAAAATTTCCTCCACCCTTCTAACTCCTAAGAGCCTTGTGGACACACGGAGAGCTCCGATTGGTTTGCGAGGCTTCGGGCCAAAATTTCTTTGCGCCACGCCGAGAACTTTTGAAAATTTTCTAACTTACCTCTCACAACCCGCCATTCCACCGCTTATGTGGCACATTCCTATTGGTGGCGTGACCTTCCCAAGGAAAATTTTCCTCAAAACTCCACCAATCCATAACTTGCAAAATACAAGGAATTAGAAGGAAACATTTTCCTTTCTCGAAAGGTGAGAAAATTCTCTATCTCGATGAAACCATTTCTAGAAAATTTTGAGTGCCCGAAAAGTGAAAAAAATCGATTGAGGCACAAGGAAGGAAGGAACAAAATAAAGTTAGTCAAAATAAGCAAGGGGCTTATTTTGGATAATGATGCCTCGAAGGAAACCCCAAAAAGATGGTTATGGAGGATTCTTCTGTTATTTTGAAGGAAGATTCATTCTTGGGTGTCATTATAATATTGAAATTCAAAAAAATCATGTTAGTGAATTGGTTACTGCTTATTAGGGGTCTCTAAAGTCTCACAACACAAATTTGTTAGATTGGAAGTGGAAGGAGACTCGTTGAACATTATTAACAATATTACTGGTAAAGGTACTACTTCTACATCTATCCAAAACTCTATAACTAGTATAAAGGAAATGTCTAACTTGTTTGAAGAAATTACCTTTAAACATATCTATAGAGAGGAAAATATTGTTGCTGATTATTTTTCCAATAAGGGGGTTAATTTTCATGATATGACATTAATCAATGATGAAGAAGCTTTAGATACTAAGGTGTGAGCACACCTCCAAAATATCAACATGGACACATCACCACTAGGTAATAATGACAGTCATGGTATGATAGGAAATAATGTATAAGAGCTGTAAGACTCATGTGAATTTATGGTGGGATGATATGAAGCTTTGGGCTTGGATATGCTCATGTTACCTTTGATTCATTATTTTTGTTCATGCTTATAACATCGACATTGTTGGGATTGTTCATTTCATTCTGAGTAATATGAAGTTAGGATTTTTTGTGAATTGGTGCTCTTATTTTCAAATGGGGGTGATCTTGTGAGAATTGATTCATATGACCTAGATGGGGTTAAGCCCGAAGCCATGGAAGTGTTTGAGAGAAAGGGTTTCTCCCCTTTTCTCAAAATCTTTGAAGGTCATTATGAAAATCTAAGTAAGGAATTTTCTAAAGCTTGGAAGATGACTAGAAAAGGGGTAGTTGTGAACCTGAAACGTGTGCAAATTAAAATTATTGAGTATTTTGCTAAAGTGATGGGTGTACCTGTTGCTAGAAGGGAGTTTTACAAGCCTAAAAGGAAGCTATAGATGAGATGAAGCTGTTCTTGTAAGGTAATGAAAAACTTACCACTCATTTTGTTAGTTTTCTTCACTCTACTTTACCCAGGCCTTTTGATGATGTGGCTTTAACCCTTATTCAGTTTCTTACCCTAGAAGGCCATCACAAGTGTATCTATGCCTACCATTTTCCTATGCTTAATTATTTTTGACATGGCCATAGTTTCATCTTCCCGTATTTCCTATTTTTCTCTCTGAGTGCTTTCATTTCCCAGTTTAAAAATAACAAATTTGATGTCCCCTTCACCAAGGTTTTATTCTTTCCCTAGTTAAAATATCTACTCTCGACATTGATAAAATAGGTTCCCTCACTAAATACCTTGAGGGTTATGCCGAGGAAGAAGACTTGGACTCAGAGGAGAAGGATTCTAGCGAAGAATCAGAGTCTCAGGAAGGATATTCTTCAGGGGATGATAAGGATGTAGTGGAAATTGATGCCACTTAGAATCTCAGAGAGATAAATTCAAAGAATGTTCCTAGTCTATATATCAAAACCAAAGGATAATCAAGCATGTAGGGGAATCAGGTTCCTATGAATTCCCAATTGGAGTAGTAAATTGAAGCTTTGGGTCAAGTGGGTCCTGAGAAAGGGGATAATCATCTTTCCAAGATGGCGATGGATATTGAAGAACTGAAGGGAAACATGAGGCTAACAAATATTTATGTTCAGTTCCTCTTTAATGACTGACACAAAATGAAAATGTAGGTTGAAGATGTGGTAAAAATTAGTAATGGGGGTGAGCTTGAAATCATGAAAGCCAACTACAACAACCTCTCAAATGAGGTGGATCACATTAGATCTTACATAGCTATATGGAATGGAGTGTTGTTACTATGAAATCCACTCTACAACATCTCCAAACCCTTGGTCAGTTGGCCAATGCTTATAGGATCATGGATGAGCATGGAAATTCAAAGAAAAGAAAAGGGGATGTTTTGGATGTGACCTAGCCTCGTTGGGTGTCAATATTGAGTCTCTATCAAAGGAATGGGTGAAAGTGCTAGATGGTCTAGAAAAGGCCAAAAAGTGATGTTTTCTGGGTGGTTGTTATTATATTGTTTTATTATTTTAGTTTTTTGTTAGTTAGTTTGTGGTCTAATCTTTACTATTATTACTCTTTTTGTGTGTGTTTTAAACTGTTCTATATGCTCATGGAGGAGATCGGATGTAATAGTCGATATATATGTATCTTTTTGTATGCTATGTAATGTCTTATCTACTCTTTTTGGAGCTTTGACTTATAAGGGAAGGCCCCATCAACCCTATTTCACCTATTATCAAAGAAAAGGAATGGGAGGCCTCCCATTCTCTTTCAAATTAAGAAAACAATTATGAAGGATAATGATATCCCACAATTCTTTTCATAATTATTTTTTTAATTTGAAAGAGAATGGAAGGCCTCCCATTCATTATTTTCATTTTTTCAATTTAAATGAGAAGGGGAGGTTTCTCTTTCTCTCTCAAAGTTAATAAAAATCAATAATGAGAATAGATATTTCTCATTCTCCCCCAATGTGAAAAATTAGATCAAATTCTTCTTTACAATTGATTTTCCGAACGAGGAGAGAGTGGGAGGTATTTTATTTTCCCTATTTATTATTTTTAATTTTAAGGGAAAATAGCCATCATATTATATCTCAATGTGAAACATTATATCTAAGTTAGAATGATAAGCTCATCATTTTATTTTAGATCTTATTAATCACTTGCAATAAGTGAATAGGAGGCCTCCCATTATCCTTACTCATTTTTTTCATTTTTGAGAAGAAATAAAATATTTTCACTATGAAGGATATTTGGATGCATCATAGTTTACCCAAAATTAAAAACCTTTTTATTCTCCATAAAATTTAAATAATAATTGTTAATGATATTGGGAGGCCTTTCATTCTCCCTCACTCTAAATAATTATTGTTGAGAGACAATGAAAATTTTCTCATTCTCTTTTCACCCTTTTGTTCTTCAATTTTATTCCCACTTAAAAATTATATTTCAAGGCCTCTCATTCCCACTTAGAGTGAAATATTAGTTCAAACAATCATTCACAAGAGATATAAAAATACATCATTGTCACAAAGTAAATAAAAATCTACAAAAGAGAATGAGACATAAACCCTTGAGTTAAAAAAATAATGAAGATTGGGAATGGGAGGCCTCCCATTCTCCTTGAAAGTGATCAATTATTAAAAGGGATAATGGGGGCATCTCATTGGAAGACATATCATTATCCCTCAAAGTAAACAAAATAATCAAGATGGAGATTGGGATACCTCTGATTCTCCCTAAAATTGAACAATTATAAACGCAATAATGAGAATAATATCCCTCAAGGTATAAAACATAATTAACATAGATAATGGGAAGCCTCATTTCTTCTCAAAAGTGAATAACAATATAAGGTCTCTCCTTATCCCTCAAAGTATAAAATTAATTACAAATAGAATGGGAAGCCTCTAATTCTCCTAAAAATGAATAATTATTAAAAGGGATATTGGTGGAATCTAATATTTAGGCCTCTTATCATCCATTAAAGTAAGAAAATAATCTGATGGAGAATGGGATGCCTCTCATTATCCCTATAAGTAATAAATACTTAAAACATATATTTCAGGAGCTCTCATTGCAACTTAGAGTGAAATAATAGTTCAAATAATCATTCGCAATGGATATAAAAAGAAATCATTCTCTAAAAGTAAACAAAACTCTACATCTCATTGGAATACCTTCTCATTATCCCTTGAATAATAATGGATAACGAGAGACCTTACATTATTATACCTTCTCATTATCATTCCAAAGATCCTTAAAAGTGAATAATAATGTAATGTCTCTCGTTATCCCTCAAATTATTAAAAAAATCAACACAAAGAATAAGAAGCCCCCATTTTCCTCATAAGTGAATAATTCTTAAAAGGTATATTGGTGACCTCTCATTTTAAGGCCTCTTATCATCTGTCAAAGTAAAAAAATAATCAAGATGGAGAATTGTAGGCCTCCCATTCTGTGTAGAAGTAACAAATTTGTAGAAAGTTTATTTTTGGGCCTTTTATTCCCACTTAGACTAAAAAAATTTAAAATAATAATTCAAAATATATATTGAAATACATCATTCTTTGAAAGGAAACAAAAATCTACAAGGAGAATGAGACATAATCCCTAAAAGTAAAAAAATAATGAAGATTTAGAATGGGAGGCCTCCCATTCTCCTTAAAAGTGAGCAATTATTAAAAGAGATAGTGGGGGCCTCTCATTCAAAGACCTCTCATTATCCCTCAAAATAAAATAAAAAAATCAAAATGGAGATTGGGATGCCTCTAATTCTCCCTAAAAGTGAACCATTCTTAAAAAGGATATTGAGAACAATGTAAGGTCTCTCATTATCCCTCAAAGTATAAAAATAATCAACACAGAGAATGGGAAGCCTCCCATTCTCTTCAAAAGTGAATAACAATGTAAGGTCTCTCGTTATCCCACAAAGTATAAAAAATAATCAAAATGGAGAATGGGAAGCCTCCCATTCTCCTCAAACATGAATAATTTTTAAAAGGGATATTGGTGGCCTCTCATTTAAAGGCCTCTTATTATCCATCAAAGTAAAAAAAATAATCAAGATGGAGAATGAGAGGCCTCCCATTCTTCCTATAAGTAATAAATACTTAAAAATTATATTTCAGGGCCTCTCATTCCAACATAGAGTGAAAAATAATTCATAAGAGATATAAAAGACATCATTCTCTCAAAGTAAACAAAAATATTCAAGGAGAAAGAGACATAATCCCTCAAAGTAAAAAAAAAATATTGAGAATGGGAGGCCTCTCATTCTCCTTAAAAGTGAGTAATTATTAAATAGGATAGTGGGGACCTCTCATTATCCCTCAAAGTAAACCAAATAATCAAGATGGAGATTGGGATGCCTTTGATTCTCCCTAAAATTGAACCATTCTTAAAAAGGATATTGAGAACAATGTAAGGTCTCTCATTATCCCTCAAAGTATAAAAATAATCAACACATAGAATGGAAAGCCTCTCATTCTCTTCAAAGTGAATAATAATGTAAGGTCTCTTATTATCCCTTAAAGTATAAAAATAATCAACACAGAGAATGGGAAGCCTCTCATTCTCCTTAAAAATGAATAATTCTTAAAAGGGGTATTGGTGGCCTCTAATTTGAAGGCCTCTTATTATCCCTCAAAGTAAACAAAAATAATCAATATGGAGAATGGGAGGCCTCCCATTCTCCCTAGAAGTAATAAATACTTATAAATTATATTTTGGGGCCTCTCATTCCAACATAGAGTGAATTTTTTTTTCAAACAATCATTCACAAGAGATATAAAAAGACATCATTCTCTCAAAATAAACAAAAATATTCAAGGAGAAAGAGACATAATCCCTCAAAGTAAAAAAATGAATATTGAGAATGGGATGCCTCCCATTCTCCTTGAAAATGAGAAATTATTAAATGGGATAGTGGGGGCCTCTCATTGGAATACCTCTCATTATCCCTCAAAATAAAAATAAAAAATCAAGATGGAGATTGGGATGCCTCTGATTCTCCCTAAAAGTGAATCATTCTTAAAAAGTATATTGATAACAATGTAAGGTCTCTCATTATCCCTCAAAGTATAAAAATAATCAACACGAGATAATGGGAAGCCTCCCATTCTCCTTAAAAGTGAATAACAATGTAAGGTCTCTCGTTATCCCTCAAAGTATAAAAATAATCAACACAGAGAATGGGAAGCATACCATTCTCCTCAAAAGTGAATATTTCTTAAAAGGGATATTGGTGACCTCTCATTTGAAGGCCTCTTATCATCCCTCAAAGTAAAAATAATAATCAAGATGGAGAATGGGAGGCCTCCCATTCTCCCTAGAAGTAATAAATTATTTAAAACTATAGTTTGGGGCCTGTCATTCCCACTTAGCATAAAAATATAGCTCAAACAATCATTCAAAAGATATATAAACAAACATCATTCTCTCAAAGTAAAACAAAATCTACAAGGAGATTGATACATAATCCTTCAAAGTTAAAAAATGAAGATTTAGAATGGGAGGCCTCACATTCCCCTATTAAGTGAGAAATTATTAAAAATGATAGTGGGGGCCTCTCATTTAAGAACCTCTCATTATCCCTCAAAGTAAACAAAATAATGAAGATGGAGATCGGGATGCCTCTAAATTCTCCCTAAAAGTGAGCCATTCTTAAACGTGATATTGAGAATAGTGTAAGGTCTCTCATTATCCCTCATAGTATAATAAATAATCAGCACATAGAATGGGAAGCATCCCATTCTCAAAATTTAATTCCAATGTAAGATATCACGTTATCCTTCAAATTATAAAAATAATCAACAAGGAGAATAGGAAGCCTCCAATTCTCCTCAAAAGTGAATAATTCTTAAAAGAGATATTGGTGGCCTCTTAATCAAGGCCCCTTATCATACTTCAAGTTAAACAAAATAATCAAGATATAGAATAGAGGCCTCCCATTCTCCATAAAAGTAATAAATTCTTAAAAAGTATATTTTGGGCCTCTCATTCCCACTTAGAGTGAAAAAATAGTTGAAGTAATGATTCAAAAAAGATAAAAAGCCATAATTCTCTCAAAGTAAATAAGAATCTATAAGGAGAATGAGATACCTTATATTCTCCTTCACATTGAAAAAAATTAATAGTTAGAATAGGAGGCCTCCCATTCTAAATTCAAATGAAAAAATAGTCAAAAAGGAAAAATTGAAGATCTTCAACTTGACATCAAAGTGAAGAAACACCGAAGATGTAGAAATAATCAAGAGTAAGAATGATATTCCTCCCATTCTACCTTCAAAGGAAAAATAGTTAAGAAGGAAAATTAGAGCTCTTCCATTCTACATCAAAGTGAAGAAACACTTGGGGTTTAGAATGGGAAGCTCGTTAAAGTGAAAATCAATAAAGATAGAGAATGTTTGGCCCCCATTTCCTTGTTGTATTTGTTGATTTTAGATTATGTTTAATTAAAAAACATGTAAGCACCATAAAACATGTTTCAATAAGAAACATATAGATCTAATTTAGAATGTGTTCTCAATATTTTTGTTTTTATTAGCTATACGTGGGAAATTTTGTGTCGATGGGAATTATAATTTATACTAAAAAATATGTTTTCTTTCTCACTTTGATTTTTATTTGCTTTATGGTTGCCTCTTTTTATATATATTATGTTTACATGTACCAATCTATTCTTTTTTAAAAAATTGTAGATTCCATACAATGCCTCATATATTTGAAGAAGCAAAACATGTTGATTTATTTTCACAAGGATTGAAAGTTGCTTTGAGGGAACAATTTATCCAAGTAGAAAAATATACATTATACAAGAATGGGAGAAGGGTTATTTGTCATGAATGTAGATAAAGTATTGATGGGAAAGCTTGGTTGCCTTATTGTTTTGATGAAAAAGCATTAGCAGACATAGAAAATAAAGGATACTATATTGCATGGAATGAGAAGAAAATGTTAGCACATGATGATTCATGAATTCCAGATATCAATGTTATAGATGAAACATTGAATTGTAACTAAATGGATGTAATTGATTCATAGGATGTTGAAAATAAATAAAATTAGCACATTAATGGCACATCTAAAAATATCAGCTCTAATTTATTGCAGAGAATGTGATAATTTAACAAAAATTTTGTGCGCATGGAGATAATATAGCCATTGGTTTTATATCAAATGTGATTGAGGACCAAATTGTTCAAGATGAGAAGATGGGTCCTCTAATGTTTGGTGTGATGGTCGACAAGATATTAATTTCTTGCAATATTTGTTTATCATCATTGAAACCAAACAAGATATAATAGCATGGCGAATAGAGAAATTGGTGAATCAAAATATAGGGTCTATAGTGAAGGTCAAAAGGAGTGTTTCATGAGAATGTTTGGCCTGATAAAATGCTTATAATCACAACTTGAAATTTAAAGGACTTCAAGAAACTTTAATCCATATTTGTTCAAAGGAGAAAAAATATGTACAAGAGGGGACAATTACAAATGTACTTAAAGGAGATATGGTTCATTTAAAATTGTTAGATGGAAATCATTTTGGTATTCTTGTTAATAATATATTCAACCCTTCTTGTTCCACATGCACCATATCAAAAGGTTCTCTCATACAATGGCCTACAAATATAATAGCATACCTTAGTGGTTCATTGATGGATGTGAAAATGAATGAAGTTCTAAAGGAGATAGAATTCAATTTGTTGAGTGCATTAGAAGAATTACTTCCTCAATTGGAATGTACAATTCATATTGATGTCATGAATTACACATTTACAAAACCTTTGACAATAAGGCCATATAAACATCACAAATGTTTGAAACCAAATGCATCAAAATTCAATGTGTCAAATGCAAGATCTACTGAAGATGAAGATGAATTATATTTTGCGGATAAAGTAAGAAAGATGAATTGTTGCGAAAAAAATGTGTTAGCTCCATAATTCCTAATGGATCAATCACTAGAGGTTGGCATGAATTTAGATATATGAGAGAGGTCTCAAGAAGATATTTTGTGTTGAATTCATTGGGAGAAAATGGATCCATAAAGAGAAATGACATTACAAGGAATAAAATCATTCTTACTATGAAGTTTGACACCTTTGAAGTATGTTAAAATACTTGGTTTAATGCTTTTGGAATACCTAGAAGAATCTTATTTAAATGCAAGAAATAATTTTTAAATGGTGATATCAGGGAAGTGAATGGTGATGTTGGTTTACAAAAATCAAGGCCAAATACTATGGCAATGATAGCTAGTATCATAAAATCAATTTATGAAACTTCAGATATTGCTCCTCATTTGACTCACTCCATAAATCATGACAAAACAAGATTTCCTATAAGGATGTTGTTGGAAAATTATACCCAATGTTCAATTCTAAAAAAGTGTAATGCATACCTTGAAATCCTAAATCTCCCTCCATTTTCATAGTTTAAATTTAACAAGATATGGTCACAACATTTCCAAGATGTTTTAATTGCAAAGAATAACTTATTTGCAAATTGTGATGAGTGTGTGGATATTGTAAACGAACGAAAAGACACAAATGATCCATAAATAATCAATAAGTTGTAGAAGTATCAAAAATGTGACAATGATTACATTAAATGTTTTCATGTAGGTTGTTATGCCCACAGGATTGAATATGAGGAAAACCCTAAAAAATCTTAAGAATTGTGCATGATAAGATGGAAAAGATGGAGACTTCCATACCAAGATTGGGGAAGAAGTCTAAGTCAATTAGTAATGTTTGTAACCTACAAGCCTCTTTAAAAGGTATTCTTACTCATTGACACAAGATAAGGAGTTTCAAACACTTTATCCTTCCATTTCTAGAAAGAGGTTCAAACTTCATAGTGACATCAATAGTCTTGCACATTTGCATGCTCGAAGAACTAGTGGTTGATGTTTATGGGCACAGATTGTACAAGTCTGGGTCTTCAAAATATCAACTACATGATGCATTCTTACAAAATGATTCATATGAAAAATGTCAAGTGTATGTGTACAACACTGCAATCTATTTCAGCAAATGTATCTGAAACATGTTCTTCAATCAAAATGTTGCCACCAATCCTCTACTTACAAATGGAAAATGCTCCAAGCGATAATAAAAATAATTATTTATTTGTTTTTGTATCAATGTTAATAGTTATAAGGGTTATTAATGTGGTGTATGTAAGCTTTCTACAAGTAGGACACACCCATGAAGATATTGATGGAACCTTTGGGAGATTATCTTCTATGTTATGATGATAAGATATATATTCTCTACCATAAATCATTGATGCATATAGAACATGCCAAGTTGATTCAATTTCATTCACACCATACATCATTGAATATGTCTATGATTTCAAACCTAAATATTTTAAATTTCATGTCATAAATGGAATACTAATGATGTATTACAAAACAATGAAAAGGGATCTTGCATGGTATAATCCTATCAATGTCTTGTAAAGTTGTGGAGCCTATTTTCATGTGAGAACGTGTTAAAGACTGTACACTAAGAAAACTATACACTTTCCACAATTGTCTAGCTAGGGTTTGGGGCCGGGCTGAGCCCCAGTCGGGTCCGGGGTGGCAGCCCCGGTAGTAAGGGTTCGTGGGCACACCCCGAATTTTCTTTTGGCCTTAAAACGTGCCCGATATATTGGGAAACGTCCTTTTCTCATATGGAAAGGATTTTTGGCCCATGGATTTATGGGATAGTTTTGGCTCATGGTTTTAATACCCACAATTTTGTAAAACTACTTAAGGAGTTGTCTACTTATATGGTTTTATGCATATGGTATGTATATTGTAAACATTGCAGATGTGCTTTGCATTTAGGTGTGAATTTTGTAGAGTTTGTTGAGCCTAGCTCCAAACAGATCCGGGTATTGTATTGAGACAACGGTGACTTTTAATAAAATTTGAGAAAGTTATTCTTAGTGGACGTAGCCTAAATTGGGTGAACCATGTTAAATAATGTCTCTTTGTGTTGTTTTATTTTATTGTGCACTTTTATTTGAGATCTGTAATATTTTCGCATATTAGTTTCTACTCCGCGATTCTATGAGGGATTATTCCACATATTTTATCCCTTATTTCCTAACATGTCTGACATACATTTCTAGATGGAAACCCAAAATTTCCTAAAGGGAAACCTCAACTAGTGCAATTTAAGACATTCAAAGAGATGAATGAATTGAAGATAGGAATAAGATCCTATGTTATTTAATGGAGTAAAAGTTCTATAGATTGAGGGAAAACATTTTGGTTACCAAATATAAGGTATTGGGATAATGTTTTAGATGCTTTTGATAAGCCCGTCATCAATAGTGATATGTTAGAAGGTGTTTTTATCCAAGAACTAGACAAAAATCAAATACCACTAATGATTCTCATTTTCTCTTGGATGATTACTTGAGAAAAAATGTCCTTAACAATGAAGAAATTAATGTGGGACCTAAATGTAAACAACCAAGAGATGATTTCAATCCAAAGGCATATGTGGTACATGGACAATTTTTTTAATATGGCCAAGATCAAACAAAATCCCAATATGGATGGGTAAAGTAGAAGGGAATGTCTACCCTTGTAAGGATACTAGGAGTGAGACATATAAGGTAAAGGTTTGATGGTGGACACCAATTGGAATAGGGAAATCGAAAAAGTTTTGTATGCTAATTTCTTACATAAAACAAAATAATGGAAAGAAGGAAATGAAGGAACAAGTGAAATAGATGTGAATAGTATCATTTGGGCTTGGTCAACAAAAGTTGGATGGAATCGAGAAAGAATAAGAATAATAGAGAAGGGACATGCAACCATTAAACAATATCGAGTGCAACTTCAAAAAAGTGAGGATAGCAAAGTTATAATGATGTTGAATAATTTACTATAGGTAATGAAAACTTCTTCAAAGAAAATATGTGATATTTTATCTTATCTCAAGTTATGGGTTTTATGAAAATTTATATTTTTTTGCACTTGAGATGATTTAAATATATGTTTTATGCAATCATTATTAATATTATTTTTCATATAATATTTTCATTATCTTTATGTATATCCATTGTTTGAAAAAATGATATATTCCTTAGGAGAATCGTAAGAAAACCATTTAACCTATTAATTCATTCATTTCAATAGGGGTCATAATAATATTAATTTGAATTAGAATGGTTGTGAAATATGCTCATTCATGCATTAGTGTAAGAGTTTTAAACTTTACAAGTTTTAATGTGTTTTTATGGTTTTGCGATAAACAAAAGAATGCGGTAGAGGCCCATTTATTATTGAAGGAGAAAGCATGACTAGGATAAAGCCCTCATGTTTTTGTGACAAGATTTTATTTGTAAACCACAAATTTTTTTTTGAAAAAGTTCATAGGTAATAATTTCTATGATATATGATTACTATATTTCTTTTTGTTTTATCCATTTTCATTAAGATTAATTTTTTTGTTGTGATGGCGGTAATAAAAGATGTATATGGGACGGTTTTGGCCCATGGTTTTATTACACATGGTTTTGTAAAAATGCTTAAGCAATTGTCTACTTATAGGGTTTTATGTATATGGTAGGTATAATGTAAACATTACATATGTCCTTTGAATTAGGGTGTGAATTTCAGTAGAGTTTGTTGAGCATAGCTCAAACAAATCATATTGTATTGAGAGAGTGGTGACTTGTAATAAAATCTGAGCAAGTGATTCTTGGTGGATGTAGTCCAAATTGGGTGAACCACATTAAATAATGTCTCTTTGTGTTGTGTTATTTTATTCCACAATTTATTTGATATTTGTAATATTTTTGACATATCGGTTTCAATGCAATGCGATTCCATGAGGGATTATTCTGCATATTTTATCCCTTATTTCCTAACATGTCTAACATACATTTCTAGATGGAAACCCAAACTTTCCTAAAGGGAAACCTCAACTAGCACAATTTAAGACATTGAAAGAGATGAATGAATTGAAGATAGGAATAAGTGCCTATATTATTCAATGGAGTAAAAGTTATATAGATTAAGGGAAAGCATTTTGGTTACCAAATATAAGGTATTGGGAAAATGTTTTAGATGCTTTTGATAAGCCCTTCATCAATAGTGATATGTTAGAAGGTGTTTTTTCCAAGAACTAGACAAAAATCAAATACCAATAATGATTCTCATTTTCTCTTGGATGATTACTTGAGACAAAATGTCCTTACCAATGAAGAAATTAATGTGGGACCTAAATGTAAACAACCAAGAGATGAATTCAATCCAAAGGCATATGTGGTACATGGACAATATTTTTAAATATGGCCAAGATCAAACAAAATCCCAATATGGATGGGTAAAGTAGAAGGGAATGTCTACCCTTGTAAGAATACTAGGAGTGAGAAATATAAGTCAAAGGTTTGATGGTAAACACTAATTAGAATAGGGAAATCAAAAAAGTTTTATATGAGGATTTCTTACATAAAACAAAAGAATGGAAAGAAGGAAATGAAGGAACAAGTGACATAGATGTGAATAGTATCGTTTGGGCTTGGTCGACAAAAACATGATGGAATCGAGAAAGAATAAGAATAATAGAAAAGGGACATGCAACCATTAAAGAATATCGAGTGCAACTTCAACAAATTGAGGATAGCCAAAGTAATAATGATGTTGAATGATTTATTATAAGTAATGAAAACTATGTCAAAGACAATATGTGATATTTTATCTTATCTCAAGTTATGGGTTTTATGAAAATTTATATTTTTACACTTGAGATGATTGAAATATATGTTTTATGCAATCATTATTAATATTATTTTTCATATAATATTATCATTATCTTTATGTATGTCCATTGTATGAAAAAATGATATATTCCTTAGGAGATTTGTAAGAAAACCATTTAACCTATTAATTCATTCATTTCAATAGGGTTCATAATAATATCACTTTGAATTAGAATTGTTGTGAAATATGGTCATTCATGCATTAGTGTAAGTGTTTTAAACTTGCCAAGTTTTAATGTGTTTTCATGGTTGTGCGATAAACATAAGAATGTGGTAGAGGCCCATTTATTATTGAAGGAGAATGCATGACTAGGATAAAGCCCTCATGTTTTTGTGACAAGAGTTTATTTGTACATCACAAGTTTTTTTATGAAAAAGTTCATAGGTAATATCTTATATAATATATGATTACTATATTTCTTTTTTTTTTTTATCCATTTCCTTTAAGATTAATTTTTGTGTTTTGATGCTAGCCATAAAATATGTATACAAGGATCAACGCTGGATTTTTTACGTTCAATGTTATATGTTGAAATTTATATGGATATAATTTGGTGTTCAAAATTTAATATGCATGTCGAATTTGTTTTTATAAAAATTACAAAACACATAAATTAAGTTAAGTTTTTATGGATTTTTTTATCTTTATAATATTCTCCCATAGTTAAGTGTGACTTTTATTTTATTCTGGATAATATATTGGACTAAACAATTTCATAGTTTTTCACAAGATTGATTTTTTCCAATAAAAATTAATGTTGCACTAATTAATTTAAAGATCCATAAATATTGTTAAAGTTTATGACAATTTTAAAATGGAACTTCAAATTACAATCTAAAAAATATTAAAGAAAGTGATAAAAACGAATCACTTACAAGTATGTTAAAAATGACTTCCACCTTCCATCTTCCAAGCTTGCAAAATCAAACTTCAATATCTTCAAATTTCACGGTTATTACAAAATCCCAAATCCAATGCATCTAGTGCCCTATTAAAATAAAACAAAAACTTTAGAGGAATACAAAAGTTGCATGTTAGTCAGGCCCTCATCACAAAAACCCTTACACTTTAGAGCACTGAAAAAATGTAAATAGATTTGAGCAAGACTTATGATTCAAGTTTGAGAAAATCTTGGTTACATATTGAAGTAAAATACTAGGGTCAAAAGTGGAGAAGAAAATTTTAAATTAAATTATAATAATAAGATATTTTTGTATAAGATTGTAAAAACAACAGATTACTTGACTAAAATCCATAATAGAATGCTCAAGATTAACAAAGAAATCGAGAAAAATAGAAGTAATGGTTTTGGGCTGGTTTCTTTGGTGTATTTAGCTAGCTTGTTTTTTTTTCGGTTCCCATAAGTTGCTTGGCCTCGTGGACAATATTTAGCATATATTTATTTTAATATTTGCTTATTCATTCGTTGTTACATTACAATATAGGGTTTTACTTAAATTTTATTTTTTGTTAAATCAAAGCTCAAATGGAAAATAATGCAAGGCTCACTAAAGAAGAAAGAGACCCAACTCAAGGATGAAAAAGCACAACTCGAAATAAAAATGAGATAAAGATAAATGAAAACATAGATCGGATAGAGAAAAACAACTCAAATGTAAACCCATGTGGAAAATCAAAGGCAAAGTTTAAGCAAAAGAACACCTTACCAGCATTTAGAAATGGTGAGCTCTAAATGGCCGAGCTCGAGCCAAATATCTTGACCTAGTTCAGTGAACCATAGCTCGAATGAGGATGCAAATATCGACCCCCAACAAAGCAACAACACTCATAAAATAACTAAGAGCTCAAATAAGATACACCATCCCAATGCACAACATGCTCTTGAACAAAACCCTAGCAGAGCTCTCCAACTCAAGTCAATGCATACCAAAGATAAGATATCATACGGTAAAACTTTTTAATTGTGGATATGATGACAAATTGTATGTATTTCTAGATTCTAGGAACATGGAATGAGATATTTTTAAGGTTATATTTTAATTACTTTAAGAGATGATGGATAATTATCTCATACGTAACTTAATATTATTTATACTATCAAATGGGTTATAGTCTAATAATGTGCTCGATGGTGTAAAAAGTGTTGACTATTCATTTAAAGAGATACCAATAAATAGAAATGAGGCTTAAATCATAACTTGAGTGATTTTTGGAGAATAGACATCCTTTAATCCTTGGCAAGTAAATCGAAGAATTTTGTGAAGATAAAGCATGCAATATGAAAATTCAATCGAGAATATTCTTTATACTAATGGTTTTATATTCATAAGATTTCTCAGTGTTCTTACAATGTTTAGGTACCTTGCATGGAAATATACAAGATCCAGCACCGTGCCCCTTTTATCTCAAAACAAACCAGAAACCCTCAAACCGACGGTTCCACGAGAAAATATAACACGAATGGGCATGGCCATTGAGAGCCCACAAAATCCTTCAAAAGGAAAATTCATGTTCTCTCTCGGCCTCCTCCAAGAGCATATGGAGCAACGGATGGTTTATGTGTTCTATTTTTATCACAAACCACTTCCACTCCACACCCACGTAAACTGCCATGAATCCCATGAGTTGGGCTCCAATCGAGCTAAGATCGAGGGAAACAAAACAATGTCAAGTTGTGTTAATGAAACCCATGTGGCCAAGAAAGGAAAATGATCACCAAGTTGGTTTAAACACAACAAAGAATAGAGCTCAAATCTAGAAAATAATGGTATGTGGGAGAAATGTTGGAACCTCCACAAAAATTCTTGATGCAAATGCCAAAAATGGAGTGTTTCGAGTTAGATCCCTAATTGTTTGGTTGATGGTGAGGATGAATTAGGGTTACTTTTTTTTAATAAATCCCATAAATGAGTAATAAAGCCTCCTCTTTATTGATTTTTCCTCCCATAGAATAGGAAGTAATGGTTTTACTAGGAGTTAATGTCTAGGGTTGCATTTATAATGAATAAATTTAACTAGATAAAATAGGGAGTATACCAATGCAAGAGAAAATTTCTAAACGTATATGGGTGCTTGTAAATGTGGAGTACATTGTGTATTGGCTTGAGTAGGATGGTCATTTAAGGTTGATAACAAACTTGTAATTATGTGATTGAGACTTCTAGATGAATCTCTTTTAATGCATTCAAATTTATGAATTATTTTCCATTATTACAAGTTAAATATGAACCCGGAAAGTTAGTGATAATTCAACATATTTATAAACCTAGTAGGGCCTCGACATAAATCAAAACATTGGTAATACATTGAAAATGTGTTATATCTATAAGCGAGTAAAATTCAAATTAAACTTAGAAAAATCTTAAACGTAAGTGATAACACGATTTTACCTTACCCTCATAACAAACCTAATGATTGGTTGTTTATAATCCTACCTTACCCTAGATCCAGAGCCACTAAATACCATGATATGGCAGCTAGCCAATCTTGGTAGCATCATGGTATATATTTAAAATGACCATAATTTACGTACTAGGATGATGATAATTTGCATTCGAATATCCCCCCACTTGAATTTTTTTGTGTTGTTGTAATAACAATTAGTGATAAGGGATGACTTATTAATTCATATTATTGTTTTTCAATGCTTCGCTTACCCACATGGTGGAAAGGGTCATATTAAACCTAACAAGTCTTATCATGTGAACCTTGGAGTGAAGCACGAGTAATAATAGTTCTATTATTTCGAGAGAAATTTAATTGTTTAAATATTTTTACCACATGTAATTGTTAACTAGTGTTTCAACAAAAAAATTTCATCAAAAGGAATTTGAATCAATGGAGAAAGATGCTTGGCTCTTAAAGATCCCACCATGGTTCAATTCTCACTTTGAAGGTGAATCCAAGAGATACCGTAATAAGGGATGAGTTCGGGATCGTGCCCCGAGAGAATTCGGTGTAATGGAACCCCTCAATCCTTGGCTGCTTAGTGAAAGAAGTCTTCCCATCTCACCCATGGGATGGTGGTCTATGACCTACCAGGTTTCAAACAAAAAAATGTTCCAATTTCTACCCGATCGTTGATGGTGTTTTGCGTCAAAATATTGGGTCATGACAATTTTATTTACTATAAAATTAAAATTAAAAAAAAAATAATCAAATCATTCTTACAACATAGTGGTAAGTTTTCCAAGTGGACTGAAGTTCAATTCTAGTTGACATTGGTTATTGAAAAATACTTATTGAGTCTTGATCAATGTGTTTCACATCTAATACACTTCAATCTATCCTTTCCTTATGGATCCCAATGAATATCGTATATTCTTTCTAACCACTAAGAAATTGTAATGCATAATTTTTGAGTACTAAATCAATCAATCAAAGAATACAATCAAACAAGAGGGATAATGGGAAAGGCATCCCATTCTATCTAAAAGTGAAAAAAACAAAAAGGGAAAAAGAAGACCTTCCATTCACCGTCAAAGTTAAATGTAAAATGAAAAAAAATATTCTATGGAAAAGTGATAAATATTCAAGAGGAAAAATGGGATAGAAAACTCAAGAGATAGAATAGGGAAGTTTAAAATAATAAAGGAAAGAATGGGATGCCTCTCATTCTCCCTTAAAGTGAAAATACTCAATAATAACACAATTGGTCACCAACATTCACATGTTTGAAACCGATAATAACACAATTGGATACCAACATTCACATGTTTGGAAACCAATAATAACACAACTGGAAACTGATAATCACACAATTGGAAACCAATAATATCACAACTAGAAACTGATAATCACACAATTGGAATCAAATTTCATGTTTATAAAACCAATAATAACATTATTGGAAGTCTAGAAAGTTGGTGGTTAGTCCAAATTTAATGAAATGGTGATTAGTCCAAAAAAATCTTAGTGATGAGGGAGAGTGAGGATTTTGTGAGCATTGTTTCTAAGGTGTTGGCTGTAGAATTTCTATTGACCCGATGTTAAACTGATTGTTGAAATGCCCGAGTTTGAAATTATTAAGAGTTTTGATCCAAAATCTGGTGCCTAGGTAGATATTTTCAAGGTACCACCTAACAAGCATGTGGGTCCTCAATCACGTTTGAATATGAAAACTTGTTCTTTATTCGAAAGTACAAAGGAAAATGAGGGGGTGACCCACATCCACATGTCAGAAGGATGCCTATATCGGAAATGGGAAAAGAGAATCTTGCACTCGTTGGTAAGTTTTTGGGATCTAGACCCAATATTGATGTCATCAGGAAATGGGATTTGAGAAGATGGAAACCTAAGGGTGATTTGGTTATTATAACCATGCCTCGAGGTTTTTTCCTTTCCAAATTTAATCAACAGTCAGATCTGGAATTAATACATTTGGGTGGGCCTTGGTGCATGGGTAATATGGGACTCTTTTTAAAAAGGTGGTACCCAATTTTCAATCCAAATACTAAAAATATCCACACTATACCCATTTGGTGTAGTTTTCTTGGTCTTCCTCTTCAGTTCTAGGATGATGAGATCCTACTTGAATATTGCTAAATCTATTGGTTCTCTGATTGGACTAGATGGGCCTACAAGAAACAAATCTAGGCTTGCTTTTTCTATATTTTTCATCTCATCGAAATGGAGCAAGAAATTCCCGAATATGTCATTCTTCATCCAATTTTGGAACCATGGTAGCAAGAGAGGATTGAATATGAAAATTTTCATTTGAGGTGTAAAAAGTGCCAAAAGTTAGGACATTTCACCAAAAATGTCCTACTCTAAAAGGATCTAAAAACCAACATAAGGAAGAAGGACTACCTCAAGAGAGAATACCTGGGAAAAATCATTTAGAATATGATGGATCTATAGAACCATTGAAAGGAGCCCCTCATGGTTAAAAGGATGAGGTTAGAGATTCCACAAAGCTTAATCCTGCTTTGGCTAAGGGAAAAAATAATAAGGAAATAGAAAAAGTTGTTCCAAATCCACCAGATCTAAAATACAAAAAGAACAAAAAGGGATTTAAAACCCTTATAAGGTGACCACTGGTTTGTAGAAAAATATGGAGACCCAAGACTCCTTCTACAAAATAGGGTGGAGAGGTCTCAAAGGACCAAGGAAAGGAGGAGCTGGAAAAACTAGTGAAATTAATTATGAAAGTGGATGAGAAAAGTTCTAAGGTTATTATTAACCTTATAGCCAAGGATCACATAATTGTGGAGAATTTGAACACAGATCAGATGGGATTTTCTATCCAAGAAGATTAAAATATTGATGGACAACCACAAATCAACATCCTAACTGAAAATGAGATGCAAGAGATATCATCGGAGGTTAGTATCCAGGATGACTTATTAGAACCCATATTGGAAATAATATCTAATGAAAAAGAGAATAAGACACTGGATGACTGCATGGAGGATAAAAACATACCTTCGGGTATTGATGTACCTATATTTCTTGTCATTGAACAACCTATCTTCAATGACATGACAACATTTCCACAACTAGATGATGAGCGAGTAATAAGTGAAAAGGAGGAGGGGGAACTAACCCCGATCTCAAAAAGATTCTCTCTAATGTGATAATGATTTGAACAATGGTTTTATTGAAGTTAAGTCAAAGAAGAGAAGAATGAAAGGCTTTGAGGGGATTCCTGATACCCTATATAATGATAAAAAGAAGAAAATTAGAAACTGGGAGGCTTCCACTTCCAAGATAACTAGATCATCTACTAGGAGAGTAGTAGATATTGGTGGTAGTAACAAAAAAGGAAGGCCTTCAAAAAGGAGCTAAGGAAGAAAGAAACTAAGAAATATATTGCAGATGGGACTCAAAGTCAATTGAGCCATCCAAAAATCTTCCCCATTTTTTATAGATGAAGATAATTTCCTGGAATATTAGAGGGTTGAATGGAGGTCCTAAAAAAGGATGCTCAAAGAACTAAGAAGATCTAGTAGACCTGGTATACTGATTTTGCAAGAAACTAAAATGAAAGCAAATGTTCTTGAGGTTTGTAAAAGGATTTTTGGGATAATTCAGAATTTTTTGCTTTTGACTCTCAAGGAGCATCAGGAGGAGTGGCTATCTTTTGGGACAAGAACCTCTTAACTAGTAATGTGATCTATGCTTCTAATAATCATTTAGCTTGTTAAATTTCATGCTCTAGATAATGACTTAACATGGATCCTCTCAAATATATATGCACCCAACTCTGTTTCTAGAAGAAGGAAACTTTGGGAGGATTTAAAGTATTTTAGAAGCAATATATGAGAATGATAATTGGTTGGTTATGGGAGATTTTAACTCCCCACTCAACCCTGGTGAAAAACAAGGGGGTAACTGATTTTTCTATTGGCATGGATGAATTTGTTGACTTTGTTTCTACTAAAATCTTATGGATGTTGAGCTCCATGGAAATCAGTTCACTTGGTCCAATAGGAGAGTTGGGGATGATATGATATAGGTTAGATTAGATAGAGCTCTTATATCTACTAACTGGATTTTAGATCAAGGATTTTCACCTATCTTCATTGCCCATAATTGGATCTAACCATAATCCTATTGTGCTAAATCTTTTCAATTGGTCCAAGCCCTCTATAGCTCCTTTAAATTTGAAAAAATGTGGTTGGATCATGAAGACATTATTGATAGGATTAAAGAGTGGTGGAAATGGGATGGAGAAGGAACTGCTCAATTCAGATTGGTTTAGAAATTAAAAATGTTAAAAAGTAGGTGAGAACATGGAATAAAGAGGTTTTTGGTAATATTTTTGAAAAGAAGGAGCTGAAACAACAATTATTACAGATCTTGAACAAAAATATCCACTAAAGGTATGACTCAGCTGATCAGATTTTAGAAAATAAACTTCTTTCTGACTTGCATACCATTTGCAATAGAGAGAGAAACCTATTGGAGACTTAAATCCAGGGCTGATTTGGCTGAAAGAGGGAGATAGAAATACAAAAAAATCCATATGACCACCCTCAAGAATAGATCATGCAATCGGATTACAAAACTCTCAAAAGAAATGGCATTGTTACCAAGGATCAAAATGACATCAAAGTTGAAGCTCTTAGATTTTATGAAAATTTGCTCACGGAGAACAATGTTTGCAATGAAGAGGCTACCTCTTATCTTTTAGAAGCCATCCTTGGAGGTATTATTTCTAAGAGAGATTCTTAAAATTATTACCAAATTAGTGACTATAGAGGAGCTTCAAAAATTTGTATTTTCTCTTGAAGGAGACAAGGCACTAGGACCGGATGGATTTTCTGCAAATTTATTCCAAAAATTTTGGGATATTTGTTCGAAAGACTTACTCAAGGCAGTCAATGAGTTCTATAGAACGGGTGACCTTCTTAAAGAACTAAATAACACTCATATTGTGCTAGCCCCCAAAAATATGGATGCTAAAATATTTCAAGGACTTTTGGCCTATCAGTCTAGTAAATGTGGTCTATAGAATCTTTACTAAGATTCTTGCTACTAGAATCCAACCTATACTTTCTGATTTGATCTCAAAACAACAAAGTGGTTTCATCAAAGGGAGAATAATTCAAGATGGGGTGATCATGGTTCATGAAACCATTCATTCCATGGATAAAAGCAAAAAAGTAGGTATGGAAATCAAATTGGATATGAATAAGGATTTTGACAGAGTTTCTTGGCATTTTTTGGATAAGGTCTTGGCTAAATTTGGGTTTCAAAATAAATTTAGAAAGATCATTCAGGCATGTATATCTACAAATAGATTTTTAGTTGTTCAATGGTGCTCTAGTGGGCTTCTTCACCAGTAGACAGGGGCATAAGACATAGGAGATCTAATATCCCCTCTCCTTTTCATACTCATGGCTGACAACCTTAGCATAGATCTATCACTAAGGTGTTAATGTAGGTCTCTTACAAGGAGTTAGACCCACTTCTACAAATCAGACAACCTCACATCAACAATTTGTTGATGACACAATTTTGTTACTAATGGCATCCATTCTCGAGGCTAAAGCTATCAAGACTATTCTCAAATTTTATGAGGTTGCTTCTAGTCAACAAGTTAATTTTGATAAGAGATTAGTATATTTCTTCAATACCCCTTTGGAAAGACAAAAAATAATTGCTCTTATTTTGGGCTGTAAAATCAGCTCCTTGCCTACTACCTACCTGGGTTGCCTCTTGGGACCAATAAAGTTTCTATGACAGTGTGGAATGCCTTACTAGATAATTTCAGAGAAAATTGGTTGGGTGGAAAGGGGTTGTTCTCTCTAGTGCTAGAAAATGTCTGCTTATTAAAAGCACTTTACAGAACTTACCCATATATATAATGTCTATGTTCAACATTCCTACAATGGTTATTGATAGGATTGAAAGGATCCAAAAACACTTTCTTTGGCATGGAATTGAAGAAAGATTTAGATATCATTTGGTGGCATGGGATCAAGTTTGTATTCCTAAGAAAATTGGTGGGCTTGGTATCAAGGACATAAAAAAATGAATATTGCTTTAATTGCTAAAATGGGTTGGAGAATGCTAAAGGAGGAACAACCTTGGATTGAACTAATCAAAGTTAAATATCTAGCTCAAAATAATGTGAATTCATTTCTCTTTGAAGACCAACTTCCCAATGGTTCTATTTTTTGGAACAACTTGCTCCAAATTAGGAATTTTCTCATTCAGGGTTGTAGATGGAAAGTGGGCAATGGTAATGATATTTAGTTTTGGAGGGACAACTGGACTAATTCGTTTGAGTGACATATTTGATTCCATTAAGGTCATCTTAACTGAGAAATATGGCACTAAAGTCAAAGATTACATTGATATAGAGGGGAATCAGAGAAAATGGAAACAACTTAGTGTGGATTTTCTAAATCTGAAACCTATTGTCTCTTCTCTTCAAGAGCAATTTGATCTTATTCCTCTAAATCAAACAGATGCAAAAGATGAGCTAGTTTGGATCAACTCTTTTGATGGTGAATATATTGTCAAGTCAGGGTATAGTTCCTTTTTTGAAAATGTTCAAAGTGACTTTAAGTGGAGTAAAATTTGGATGCCCGAGCTAACTCCCAAAGTTAACTTCTTTTTTGGCTTTCTCTTAAAGGAAATATTCTTACTAATGATAATTTAATAAAAAAGGGGTTTATCATGCCAAATATGTGTTGCATGTGTAAAAAGGAGGTTGAGGATGTTAAACACTTGTTATTACATTGTGATTTTACTTCAAATCTTTGGAGTCTCATCTTCTCAAGATTTAATATGTGTTGGACTCTACCAAATAGTCTCCTGTAGACCTAGGAACAATGGGATCCCCCTTATAAGCACTGCATAGTTCGAAGACTCTAGAAGTTGATCCTACCTCATGCCATATGGAGACTTTGGAAAACCAGAAATGGATCATATTTAGGGATAACATAAAAGTTTGTAAAAAAATTTCAAGATATTGTCACTACTATCAAAGATAATATTAAGAGATTTAGACCTCCTAAAAACAAAAATATCCTAAAATGAAGAAGTATTCTTTTTGCTTGGAAAATTGACATTGGAAGTCTTCAGAGATAAGGAAAACCAAGTATTGATAGGTCATTAGTTCATTGGATCCCTCCTCCTAATTCATGGTACAAGCTTAACTTTGATGGAGCCTCCAAGGGCAAACCCAAGAGAAGTACAGAGGAGGAATAATAAGAGATCACAGGTTTTTAATTACTACTTTTTCTAGTAGAATGGTCATCAAACAAATCATTATGTCGAAGATTTATCAGCACTTTGGGGTATAAGACTTGCTAAGGAATGTAATATTCTAAACATTATTATTGAAGGGGATTCAATGAATTTCATCAATCATTTAAATCAAACTCACCCCCTAGCTGGGACAATACAAGATTTTATTCATGAATCTATAAGTATCTGTCAAAATTTCACTAATTGTAAAATTGTTCATACCTATAGGGAAGGTAATAGAGTTGTGGATACATTAGCTAATCATGGGGTTAGAAACAATTTAACCACTTGGTTTAATGATGATAATCTCCCTACCGTGGTACAAAATTCCATCATCAATGACAAGTATGAAAGTATACTTGCTACTCAAAATCTTAAATGATATTCCCTCCATCTTTTTGGGAATGATAACTCTCCCACGTAGAATAGTACAACCATTTATTTCGATCGATTCTCACATGCTTTTTGGGTTTGTAAATGCGTGGTTAATAAGTGGTTTAGGTATGTGAAGATCATCATTTTTAATCGATACAAGAAATTCAATCACATCAGTGATATAATGGGTGGAGCTCCTTTCCAAATCAAACCCACCTATGACCCTTCCTGAAGGATAATATAGCTTTATGGAATTTTTTAGCAGCTAGAGGGGTTTCTAACCTCATTGAGAGGATTCAAGGACATGATCATAATTTTCCCTAAATTTTTCCACTGATTGGAAGAAGAGGATAGTGAAATATGGAGGACATGACATTCAAATCATAAAGGAACTTGTTACAGAGGTAACCGGTCTTAGCTTGGATGGTAGTAGATTCTTCAACAAAATAATCGACAAGAACACGGAGGCCAAAAAATTTCTTGAAGTGGGTGAAGAGCTCAAGTTTTTCACTATGGGCATTAAGGTAAAATCCATCCCAACACCCTTTGATGAGCTTTCCAAGATGATGGTCTAGTTTATCACACTTGAAGGAAGGTATATTATGGTTCCCATTAAGCATTTGGTTTTTTTGAATCATTTCTATAGGAACCTACATGTCTATTTTCCTCACTACATCCTCAATTCTATGGAACACTCCATTTTAGAGTTTTAAAATCCATTTGAGACAATCCTATCCATCAAGGAATATTTTCCTCCTTCACCGCCATTGTCTCACCCATCACCCTATCATTCCTTCAACCCCTGCCATTCCGTCCACCCCTCTTAATCCTGACCCTACCATTAACCCCACCACCATTCCTTCTGAGTGGAGAAAATTTAGGTCCAAGAACCCATATTATCTTGGTAATCACCCTTTTCCCTCCAAAGAGAGTTCTTCATAAGCAAGTAAGGACATAAAAATTCGTAGAATATCTCTTCACATTAGCACCACACAGGGCTTAGTGGCTCTACTCAGGAAAAGAAGGAGGACCTTCAACAAAGAATTGATAACATGGAAAAGGAGCTGGAAATTTTAAAAAGAGACATTAAACAATTGTCAAAGAAAAAGGTAAAAGGAATTTGGATGAGGATTCTAAACTTGGTGAAGGTCAAGTCAATGAAATAAATAAAAATTTGAACTCTTTAGATAATAGATTGGGGAATTCAAAGGATAGACATGATTGCAACATTTCTGCCCTCAAGGCTATCTATGATTTCATGGAGCAACATGTTAAGAGTGTCTGCATGCTTAGTGATATTCTTGTTGCTATTTGGGAGGAGGACTCGAGTGTGACAAGGTTTTTTTTCAGCTGGATAAAATTGATCCCTCTCAAATCACTTCCTTGGCTCTCTTTAGTTTACTATAGTCAGTGAGGGCCAAGATTGACAGAGCATCTAAGAAGTAATCTTCTATGTGAATTCTTTATTATTGTTTAGTTGTTGTTCTTTTTCTGTTTTTTGTAGTTTTATCTATGTTTTATATCTTTTATGTAGTCTCCTTTTGACTACAATTTGGGCTTCATTGTATTATCTAGATGTTGATCATTTTGTATGCTTTCACTAGTTTATCCAACTTTTGACCCTTTTTGTAACAGGGTATAGTCCCTTCAAAACTATTTTCCAATAATAAAAAAATGAAATGGTGGTTATTTTATCTTGTCTTATTTTATAGGATTGGGCATTTTTCATTCGATACAAGATTGAACATAATCATTTTAATACCTATGAAGGTTATTCTTGAGAGGAATTACCCATTCAAAAATAAATTAAATTTGATATTTTCTTATATGATAATTAAATGATGATCTATTTATGTCTTAGTAAAACATTTTAATACATGGAAATTTAATATTAACTTGTGAAAAAATGGGAGCAATTATACCCCATCATGTCAAATATTGGGTTTTCTTAAATTGGCTTTGGGTTGACGTATATTAAATTCTCTATGACATTGGCTACTGTGCATTGTCTTTAGGATTGTACATGGAAAATAGTTGGAGTCGACGACACCAACTTTAGAAGATCCTTCATCTACTATCTTTGAGAATTAGGAAGGGATTATTACTTTTATCCTTGGCTTGTGTGGTTTGATTTTTAAGTAGCCTTTATCCCTGTTGTTTCTATCATCATGGTGCTTCCCTCTTTTCCTATCATTTCTTGCGGCGAAAACAAGTGGCATTTTTCACTTCCATTTCTCGGTCGCATCTCAAGCGGTTTTCATAATTTATTTTCCATCTATCTGTGAATTAATTGAGCATATTCTAGGTAATGCCTATCTCAGTGCCTCCAAAAGAGCTCGGGTAAACTCAAAAATTGCCTCTATTTTTGTTTCCAATCTACTACTTGTTAGCCATAATAAATTAAATGTTTCTAATATTGCTAACTTTTTTATCAAGCCCTCTCATAGGGTTGGTTTAGATGAAGAGCTCAAGCATTGTGATCTAAACAATTTATCCATGTTCTACTACGGTCCGATACGAAGTTGGTTGGATCCATCGTTCATTTGTGGAACCCTTGGCAAAGTTTAACGACGCCTCACCCACTTCGTGTAGGTTGTCATAGACTATTGTACATCAAAGGACTCAGACCGACCACCTCTCCATATTCCTAGAACTATTGATTTAATGTAGATTCATGTTCCTATCCACCCTCCGTATGTTGGCATTTCCGTGTTGCGAAAGATTCAAGTTCGGATACTATCATTCTAGTGTTGGTCATAGTAGAATGGATACTCGAGTAGCTCCTTGGTTTCTTCCTTCTCGTTGACTAATGTCAAAGTAAATCCAATTGACTAATTTGGACTAATATTGTTGATGGTGACTAATTTTGATTGTTAGTTTGGTCTTTTATAGTAAATTAAATATGCATTTTGTTGTTTGTACTTTTTATCTCTGAGCGTCAAATTTCTTATTAGCCCTACAATTACTTATCTTAAGTTTCCATATTCTGTAAAATTAGATAAATTATTGATTTTTTTATATTCCAATCACATGTATAAATCATAAATATTTATATAAGCATAACCATGTTTTAGGTTATTTTCATTTTTAAGTAAATCTTGATAAACAATATATTTGTAAATGAGTGAATTGCGATAAAAAATATATTTGCATGGTGGTATTAGCTTGCTATAATGTGGTCTAGAACAAATATAAATTTAAATATTAACATATTAACCCATTCTTAAAAGCCATTTTATAAATTGTAAAATTATATATACATTTACACACACACGCGCGCGCATGCACACACACACACACACACACACACACACACACACACACACACACACACAGAGTAATATGAGAACTACATAAGGCTTGATCTGTTACGAGTCTATGTAGTGCAACACAACTTCATGTCATATATATACTTTCCATTCTATCTATTTTAATTCTTATATGAGAATCTTCATATGCTCATTCAATGTTTCCTAAATGCGAATGGGTAAACACACACATATGTGTATTGTAAGATGAGAACTGAGAACTACATACGGCTCCACCAAGGTTAGTCCATCCAAAATGAAACAATTATAAAAAAATAGAAATACATAAGGCTTCATCCCTCTCGAGGGTATGCGGTAACATTTGGTGGTGCACCGTACTCACTCCACCAAGGTTAGTACATCCAAAATGAAACAATTATAAAAAATAATATAACCACATAAGGATTGATCACTCTAGAGTGTATGTAGTGCAAAACTTGGCGATACCTGAAATTGGCTCTACCAAGGTTATTCTAGCCAAAATAAAATAATTATAAAAAAATATAACTACATAAGGCTTGATCCCTTTAGAGGGTATGTAGTGAAACACTTGGTGGTGCTTGTACTTGGCTCCACCAATGATTAGTCCGACCAAAATAAAAAATTATAAAATAATAATAGAACTACATAAGCATAGATCCCTCTCAAGGGTATGTAGTGCAGCACTTAGCGGTGCCTGTACTTGGCTCTAGTAAGGTTAGTCCAGCCAAAATGAAATAATTATTAAAAAAATAATAAAACTACATAAGGCTTGATCCCTCTAGAGGGTATGTAGTGTAGCACATGGCGGTGCCTGTACGTGGCTCCACAAAGGTTAGTAAAAAAATGAAACAATTATAAAAAAATAATAGAACTACATAAGGCTTGATCTCTCTAGAGGGTATGTAGTGCAGCACTTGGTGGTGCCTATACTTGGCTCCACCAAGGTTAGTCCAGTCAAAATGAAACTTTTTAAAAATAATAATAGAAATACATAAGGTTTGATCCCTCTTGAGGGTATGTAGAGCATAATTTTTCCATTCTAAACATCTAATATATCTGAATCTATTACCCTAACCAAGAATGTAGTGAATGAAAATAGGAGCACCTAATCATTTCTTTAACAAGGAATATTCAACCAACAATAACAACAAAAGTTTATCATTTAATCTTGAATATGTGATTCATGCTGATATTTGGTAATGCAAGAACATTATGTGCTTGAATCACATCTTCAGAATAAATGCATCACTTCTATTACTACGGTATTTAATATGATGAGAACTACATAAGGCTTGATCCCTCTAGAGGGTATGTAGTGCAACACTTGGCTCAGCTAGGGATAGTCCAACCAATATGATATAGTTATAAACACTTAAATAGAGTAAAAAACAATGTTTGTTTGTATGAGAACAACCTTCCTATGTTAAAAGAATGTAAATTTAATATGTTGAGCTTAAAATTATATCTATTTTTCTTGTATTAAATTAGATATATAGGATATTTCTATTTGTTATACATGAGAATGAGAAGATTTTTCTCTATTTTTTCTATTAGTTATAAGTAAGAATGGGAATCTACCATTTTAAAGTAGAAAAGATGAAAAATAAGGTGGAAAAGTAAAAGTAGCATAAATATTCATATTTTTACTCCACTTGCCCATTCTAAAAACTCTAAAAAATTATGAATTTAATATAACTTTTCTTCTTCTAATAGTTATGTTATATGAGAATGGACATCGACCCATTCTCATGTAACATAACTATAACTTTAATAAAGAATAATATAATATGTTGAGCTTAAAATTATATCTATTTTTCTTGTATTAAATTAGATATATAAGAGGTTTCTATTAGTTATACATAAGAATGAGTAGATTCATCTCTATTCTTTTTGTATTACTAGTTATATGTGAGAATGGACATCTGTCATTTTAAAATGGAAATGATGAAAAATAAGGTGGAGAGAGTAAAATTAGCATAAACATTTGGATTTTCCACTCCACTTTCCAATTCTAATAACTCTAAAAAATTACGAATTGAATATAACTTTTCTTCTTCTAATATTTATGTTACATGAGAATGGGCATCGACACATTCAATATAAATAAATTATATCACACAAGAATGGGAATATGCACATTCAATACAATTTTTTTATCATGGGTAGATGCAATCATAGAAAAATAATAGAGTTTAAAATGGGAAGTTGAACATTATCATAGCTTGTTACTTTAATATAAAATGTAATTTTTTCAAAGATTTTGATATGTATTACACTAATATAAACGAACAATTATATCACATGAGAATAAGAATATTCCCATTCAATACAAGTAAACAAACTTATCATGGGTAGATGTAATCATTGAAAAATAATAGAGTTTAAAATGGAAAGTTGAACGTTATCACAGCTTGTTACTTTTATAAAAGATGTTAATTATGTGAAGATTTTGATATATATTACACTAACAAAATTTGTAACAGCAAAAAATGGCTCTTATTACCACGACCCCATACAAGGAAATTCCATTTATTAATGGTTCAAACGACTATGTAAAAATGTATGAAGCATGGTTCGTTGAAGTTCACACCCCTAATAATTATTACAATGATATGTGGTTATTTTATTCCTTAGGAGACCAACGCACACCAATTGGCATTCTTGTGAGCATAAAGTGTATAACATATACAATTGTATCTCTTCAACTAGAAAAAATGGACAATGAATTGAGAACCTACACACTACATAAAATTGAATTACATGTTTCTCTTTACAAAAAAGAGGGCATGGAAAGGTCCGAAAAAATACAAATATTCGTGTTATAGTTACGGTTGGAAAATCAACCCATACACTAAAGGGGACAAGAGTGGTGTGCATAATAGTGCATCTATTTATGTAGGAATTGTCACCGTATTCAAAATATTATATCAAGTATGCAAATCACTTAATCTGTTGCCCTCCACCCGAATATGTATAAGGAAGTGGGCCAACAAAAATTACCTTAAAAAATGTTTACCATGCTTAGAAGACAAAAATTTTCTAAGCTAGAAAAACACATTTCAGAATCACATGTTCAAGAGGTGAAGCGATCTGTAAAAGAGAAAAAAATGTTGAGACAAGCTCAAATTGAACTTAAAATAAGTCAATCTACATTATCTAAAGAGCTTGATCTTTTTTATTTGAAGAAAATTCATTCAAAATTGATATTGGTCATTGCCATGTAGCTCCTACAAAATACCAATACAGATCACTTGATAAATCAAGTGGTAGTCTCCTTGTGCACTCTATGTTGTGCAACTCGTACCTCTTCATCAAGATGTAATTTTGCTTCCTTTCAAAAAATCTACACGTGATATTTTTGAAATGGAGTATGAGCATGGAATTCATTACTTAGAAATTTATTTCTATATTATTGATGGGAAATATACAATTGAAGCCCAAAAACAAATCCTTAAAAATCCTGAGTTTTCATTTGTTCATGATAGAATCAAACAAAGTTCTTCCCATATTTTGTCTTCCAAAGAAACAACATAAGAAATCATCATTATTTGTAAGCAACAAAATATGGGAAATAAAACATGGGTGAATATAATATTTATTTACTTGTTGTACAAAGCCACCCAAGGTGGATCTTAGAGAAGACACCACAACGTCCTAGTTTTGGTCACAAAAAGTCAGAGGGATGGAAGGTATTTATAAATTCTATTAAGTTTTTTTGCACATACAAATTAACTTACATTATTTCTCATAGAATGCTAAACTAATAAAATTTATTTTAATATTCACATGTAGTCATTCGAAATATTTCATCTTTTTGGAAAGGGAAAATTGGAAACTTTAAATGATAAACTTGCATTTTTGTACTCCCGGATGAAATTTTGGATAAGTTGGTTTTTGTTTGATTTGTATACCATCATGGGTTGACTTGTAGCCCAAAAAAGCTAAAGACCTGGATTTCAAGACAAATACATTAGATTGGCTTATAACGGGACTATTCATATGCATGAAGGGTAAGAAAAATGAATAATTAGATGTCATGGAAGATAAATTCATTAGTGGTGAAGTTTGTTTCAAAGATGAGTATGGTGTTAATGCAATGTTTCTAAAATATTATTGCAAAAGAGTAAATCGGGGTAACAAGGGCCAAAGTTATTTCATATATTCTCGATAATAGTTTGAATATGTTGCAATTGTAGGATGCAATATATTAAATGTGATAGAAAAAAATTTCATCCATGAGTCACATTTTTATGAACTGTGTCAAGATATTAGAGAAGAAAAGAAAAAATGAAAAGGAAAAAAATGCCATTAGGGGAAATAAATTTGCCAAATTATTTAAAACTTGTTATTGAGATACTTGAATTGTATATGACTACGACTACAAATTCTCTACCAAGGATGCCGATATATATGAATTCAATTTTCAATGTTGTTATCCTATTTTTCTTAGTAGAAAATTAAGAGGTTTGGAATTCCATTTATTGACACTTACTTTGTAGAATTCGTAATTATTAATTTTTGTAATCTTGTGAGTATTGTCTCACAAAATGATATTGTTGAGATTTAGTGTGTCATTAGGTGCAGGTAAAATGATTTGAGTCTTTGTCTCTATACTTCTAACAGGACAAGCTAGATTATCTGATAGTGCTATAAAAATATACATGAAAAAAGTAAAAATAACCAATAATTTCATAAGGATGTTACAAATTTTGAATGCAGAACATGCATTTCAAGGGATGTCAGTGATTTTTACCATATATGGTGTTCATAATTCAACTGCTATGGAGGTGGAATATGTTAGAGTGGAACTAGATTGGCAACATTCATAGCCCTTGAATATTATCAACCCGAATGAAATTGGAGTTTCCATCCCTGAACATCCTTTCAAATGTGAGAGATTAGTGCATTTTTGGGAGCACATGATTGAGAGATGCAACAATAATGCATCCCCTGTATTAATATTATATGGTGAGACAAATTCATTAAAGTAAGCACATAATACAAATAGGTCCTCACTTATCTTTATTGTGGAGAATCACAAGCAGGAGATCATGATCCAACACTATTATAAATGTCTAACTACACCTCCAAGTAAATATCCTCTACGATGTTTTGTGTTCTTTTCATTATAGTCATTGTATATGTTAATTCTTAACAATGTTTACTTTTTTCTAATATTAAGATGTAAATCATTCATCTAGTTTTCTCCTAAGTTCTCTTCATATTATAAAATATATGTAAACAAAAGTTAGAAGTTTACTTATAAGAAAATTATATTTGTTTCATAATATTTAGAGGTATTAAAATGATTAACTTTAGTATTTATTGTAGTTGAATGTTTATAATGGGCATATTCCCATTCTCTCGGCAAACATACATTTTTTTCTTTGTATTAAATTGGCATTCCATAAAATATGTATCAAAAAATAATGGGACGAAATTCACTTTGTGTTAGAATGGGAAGTAGAAAATAATATATGACTATGCAAGATGAGAAGTAGATTCTTGTTGGATCTCTCTCGATGATAATATGAATCATGGGTAGAGTTAGAAACAATCATTCATGTGATCATTTTATAACCACTTCCGAAGAGGTAGAAACAATCATTCCTTTGAAATTTTTATACTAGAGTTAGAAATATTCTGAATTTTTTAACCACTTCCTTTATAGAGGTTTTATAATGGTTAAGTTCAATATTGAATGTATTGAATGGGAATATGTCAATTCTATTAGAGTTATAAATATTATGAATTTTTTAACCACTTCCTTTGTAGAGGTTTTATAATGATTAAGTTCAATATTGCATGTATTGATTAGGTATATGTCTATTCTCATATATCAATCATATATTATTCCTCAATGATTCCTTGAGAAGAACATGCATCCACACATTCAATACAATGATTGAACTTAATCATTTTAATACCTCTATAAATTTTATTAGAAATCATGGGGTATGGACATTATACAAAAGGAGAACTATTTTTTTTGTATTATAGTTAGAAATATTATGAATTTTTTAACCACTTTCTTTGTATAGGTTTTATAATAATCAAGTTCAATATTGCATGTATTGAATGGGTAGATGTCCATTCTCATATATCAATCATATATTCTTCACAATTATTCCTATATAAGAACAGACTACATAAGGCTTGATCCCTCTTGTCGATGGTATGTAGGCAAAAGACTTGACATAGTTAAAAGTATAATTTTTTTACAATGGGAAATTTTTTTCCCTGAACGGGAAAAGAAGCTAGATGATAATCAATCATGGGTTTAGTTAGAAACAATCATTCTAGTGAATTTTTATATCAGAATTATAAATAACATGATTTTTTAACAACTTCCTTTATATAGGTTTTATAATGATCAAGTTCAATTCTGCATGTATTGAATGGGCATATGTACATTCTCATATATCAATCATATATTCTTCCTCAATGATTCCTATAGAAGAATAGGCATACGCACATTCAATACAATGATTGAACTTAATCATTTTTAATACATCTATAATGTATATTAGAAATCATGGGGAATGACCCTCTACCTTATAAAAGAGGAAAACTACATAAGGCTTGATCCATATCTTCAATGGTATGTAGTGCGAAGACTTGCTCGCCGAGGATAGTCCAACCAATATAAGATAATTATGAATAATTATCATAAGGAAAAAATTACAAGTTTTGAAGAGTGGAGACCTAGAGAAAAGTATTTATTGGCCAAGTAAAATGTATTCAAGTGAAGTCTTGCTTCATTTAACCTCGGTGATAGATTGTAAGTGATTTAGGCGTTGCATCGAATATTCTAGTTTCCATTCTCACTTAAGTGATTTAATAGTTCATTGTTTACAATTATTACTTTATATTCTAAGTATTTATGTTCATTGGTATCAAATTTTGATCCCTTACAAATGATTATGAGTTGAGAACAAAGTGCAAGTCATGAGGGTATTCAATTACACAAAGATACTATTCCTATTAATAGTATGATTATGAGTGGAAAGAAAATCAAAATCCATGAGGTTAATCAATTACAGGAAGATACTATTCCTAATAATAGCATGATGTTGGCCGACCAAGAAAAAGATAGCCAAGAAAAATATAGTACCTAACAATAGAACGATGTCGGCTAGTCAAGAAAAAGTTACCCAAAAAGAGACACAAAACACACAACTGATGGCGATTAATACGAAGCTACATTAAAAATTCACCATCAATTATGAAAATTTGTTCATGAACATATATCAAGTATTATTTAAAATTTAATAATATTTTATACTTGTCTATATTAGTTTGAGTCAATTTGATAAATATATCATAATTACAATTTTTATGTGTAGATACAAATGGAGAGAATTCAACAAATAGATGTAAGGAAATAGGTAAAAATATTTTGTGAATTATTATTATCTTATTTGAAATAAATACAATTTAATAATGAAGTTTAATATTTTTTTTACAAAGGTGCCTCCAAAGAAACGTTTTCTTGTTCTTGAATTAGAAAAATGTTGGTTCAAAAGTGTACTTATAAAAGGAAAATACATTTCAATTGAACAATGAACATGTCCTACCAAGAATGTATATTACCCATCTTATAACTTCTCTATGTAAAGAGTTTGATTAAATAACATTCTCATCGTCAACGATGGATACATATGCTAGTGTAAAAAAACTAGCAACAAAAATGTTACTTTGAGCTAAAGTGGACTTGCAACCTTTGTTTTTTTGGGGTATGGAGCATTTCAAAAAGAGGGATAAAAATTTATTAAAAATTTGGAAAAAATTTGGAAGACACCATAATTTCCATACAACTGTGAAACTACGATTGCAATTAACGTAAACAAGAAAGGGGTTCTCGAAGAAATTTTTTTATCAAAGGTTTCTGAGAAAGACTTTAAAAATAATTGGTGGCTTATGTCTAAATTATTTTCTCAAATATCTGTGGTATGGATTGTAGATGATGTAAGAATCGTCTTAAAGGGATGTGATCTATTTCAAAAACAATGAAACAAATGAATAAATAAAATTATGTTTATTACATTTTTGTTATTTTTCCCATTTTCCATTTCAAATTATTATTATATAATCTTTAATAAGATGTTATTGATGGTTACTAGCATGTAATGCTCAAAATATGTTTATTACAATTTTTTTAGTTTTTGTTCACATTTCATCCAAATGATGTGATTAGTAGATAATGATAAATTAGGATGTTATTGATAGTTTACCTTTTAATGCTCAAAACTAGCTTTGATAGGATTATACAAAAAGAAAGTAATTATCAATAAAATCAGATAATATAATCTATGATTTAATTTATTGAAAAAGATTTTTGTTATTGGTTGGTTTTTCAGATCTCGTTTTCCATGGAAAGAAGTTATTGGTTTTGGGGGTAGAGGAATTGCTCTTTAGAGTTCCAGGGCTTTCTGAATTTAGATCACTGACCATACAACCAAAATTTACATATGCATGTTACCGATACTTCAATCATACTTTTAGCCCTGAATTGTTGAGGATAACACAACAACATTTGATATTAGATTGTGGTTTACATACCTGCATTCAAGAGAATGACATGCCTTCATTCAAAAATTTGATTGGCTAAGAAATATTAAATTCATTTTTTGCTAGGGCATATCAGTGTGTAATTAACAACAAATTTTTAAGATTGAAGAAGGGGAATATTGTGTCAGTTTACATTAAAAAATATGTGAAAGCTTCTCGAAAAGTACACCCAAATATATGGAGTAGAAAACATATTGTTCATAAAGGCGAAACAATTTTTTTGAAGAGAGAAACGAGGCACTTTTATTTGGATTGCCTTCTAGCTGAAAAATTTATGGCACAAAGCATTCTCATACACAAAATTTCACACACTTATGTAGATGGTTAAATCATGTGGGTCTACACCCAAATTTATGTCGGTCTTTAGAACTATTTTTAAAAAAACAATTATTGAGCTTCATTAAGTGTATTTGATACTATTATGTATATATATATATATATATATATATATATATATATATATATATATATATAGTATATTTTTGTAGTCTTTCTCATAAAAATTCAATCATATATGGTTTTTAGTCTATTTCATAACAATGGATTTATTACCATCATTTTATACAAAAAGAATTGTGACTTGTATTTTCATCATAACAACACATTTCCACAAATACTGAGCTTGATTGAGTTTACTTGTTACTATTGTGTTGATTAATAAATATAAAATAGTTGGTTTGTTTTTTATTCTATCTCATAAAATATATAAATATTGGTTTATTTTTGTAGACTATCTCTTAAGAATTCATTTATTACCATCATTTTATGTTGTATGTATTTCATAACAACACATTTCCAACCTTCATTCTATGCAAATAAATCCATGTTATAGTTAAACATTTGTCAATTTTTTATTGATATCATAAATTAGAAGCAATAATAGATACAAATATATATGATCAAAATATGGTTAATATACAACAAGAAAATTTGCATGACCCCATAATTAAAATAAATCACATCCAAAATTTTATTTCTTTCTATAGTAAGATTATGAGAATGGGAATATGCCCATTCTCATCATAATGATAAAAATATTTGTTAGTATGATAATATGCCCATTCTCATCACGATAAAAATATTTGTTAGTATGAGAAATGGCATATGTCGATTCTCATCACAATGATAAAAATTATCATCACAATAATAAAACTCTTTATTTGTATGAGAATGGGCATATGCCTATTCTAACCATTCTACCTCATTGAAGCAATAATGAACTTAATCATTTTTATATCACTATAAAGGATGTGAGAATGGGAAACTATCCATTCTAAAACAAATTAAATATTACCTCTATTTTTCTTCTATGATTCTTATATGAGAATTGGCATATGCCCATTCAATAGAAGATAAAAAAATGTTTGTTTGTATGAGAATGGACAATATAAGTATTTTCTATGCTTTGTAAAGCTATAAATGTATTAATTATTCCAATAAGTATTTCCTATTCGTACTAAAAATTGTAAACCCCTAAAATGGAAATCCCTCATACATGATATATAATTCAAAAATCCCTTTTTTGATTCCAATAATAGCCAAATAAAATTCCAAAAATCCCCTTTTTGGATTCTAATAATAACCAAATCAAATTCCAATATTTGGTATAAGAAAACCAATATAGCCGATTTTAGTATTTAATCTAGATTGTAAAATGTCCAAATTTAATGAAATTATGGTTACAATGATACAAATACACAAACCCGAACTAGAGAACATAGTTTCATTGCAAGAGCATAGTTCTTTTCATGAAGCCATTAAATAGAGAAAATATTTTAAGGAGTTAGAGCCTATCATGCCTAGTAGACCTCTTGAATTTCATTTCCAAGCTTCCCAAGTGCTTCTCCAAACTTCCACACAAGTTTCCACAGAGATTTCAAAATAGATTCCTTAGGAAACCCATTCTTCTTCTTCTCTTCATTTTAATAGCCCATGCAATAAATTTTTCTCCACTAATTCCTCCATGCAATGGAGAGATCATAAATCATCCAAAAATGAACTAACAGTTTGAAAACCAAAAGATCAAAATGTAAATACAAAGTGATTGAAATACAAAATTAAAAATGAAAAATAACCCCTATTATTTTTCCCAAAACCATCGTGCCCTTTCCAATGTGGTTTTTCATTTTCCCCAAGATCATTAATTTCCATGGTAGGTCATCAACTAATTTCCATAGTTCTGCCAACCGCCAATCAAAATTTTTAAAATAGCAAATAAACTAACATTTATACATGCCACCACTAAACCATTAGTAGTCCTTATTTAGTGTGCATGGCCAAGTTAGAATTGGTCACTGCCAAAGGTGGCTCTACGTACCATTAAAATCACATTTAATTTTTCAAGTACCAATATGGGTTAGCGCCATTGTATTAACCATACACTAACCCTTCAACACAATGCCATACATTGTCAGGTCCTTAGGTTAGCTTATAGGTTCCCTTAGGTAGATTTAGGGTCTCATAATATAATTATGTCAACCTTAGCTTAGGTTGACATTATTATTTCAAATTCAAATAGGATATAGCAAAGTCCTTTTAAATACATTCATCACCTTACTATAGATTATATTAGGCCATCTAAAAATCAACAAGAAAATCATCATTACAATAATCGAATCTGAATAAGATTAAGAAAAATATGAATGCAATTATAAGGTGTTATGAAACAATTCATGTTAGCTTATAATCAACCAAGTCTGCATAGAATTGCAATATCAAAAACATTAAGAAGTCAATTAGACTTATTAGTTATGATCGTAATAACATATCGATCAAGGAGAATGCCTTGGATCACTAAAATTGATCCAAGGTATTTTCCTTCACCTAATATTGATAAATAGTCTTAGGAACAAGAAATATTTCAAAACTTAGATAGCTTACTAGGTTGCTGTTGGTTTATCTTTCCTAGGAATACGATTTCACTTTCCACAAGCTGAAATCACTTAGTTTATTTCAAAACCAATCAAGTAAGTACTCAATGATAAAGTAACATAAGTATAACAATGCCACAAGAATGATAAAAATCATATTTCATAAGAAATTGATATCATTCTAGCAAACATGATCAAATAGTTCAAAAGAGTACAACAACTAAAAAAATCATATGTCAACATTTTCCAACTTCATTCAAAGAATCAAGTACAAATATCAACACAACAGAGGCATTACATAGATGATTAATATGTATGGTATGGATCTAAATGTATGTATTGTCTAGAGCTACAAGTATGTATGGTCCGAAGCTAAAATTATGCATGGTCTAAAGATGGAACAATATAAGATATGATTAGAATGGGCATATTTCCATTTTGAAAATTCAAATAGTATATAATGAATGAAAAAGATGATTGTATGATAATGAATAGAATTGGTAGATGTATATTCCCATAAAGGAAATTTAGAAGGAATGACAATGAATAGAATGGGAAGATGTCCATTCTCATATTATAGGGAATGAGAATGAATGGAATGGGAAGATGTCCATTCTCATATTATAGGATATGATTAGAATGGGCATGTCCATTCTATTCATTCAGAAAATATAGAAGGAATGAGAAAGATGGTTTTATAAGAATGAATAGAATAGGTAGTTTCCCATTCTCATTTAGTTTAAATATAGAATGAATGATAAATTTGATTATATGAGAGTAAATAGAAAGGGAATTTGTCCATTCTCATAGTATAAGAAATTATTAGAATGGGAAATTGAGGATCAATAAAATGGGAAGATGTCCCTTGTCATAAAGTCAATTTAGAAGGAATGAAAATGAATAGAATGGGTATATGTCCATTATCATATTATAGGATATGATTAGAATGGGAATATGTCCATTCTAAACATTCAAAAAATATTATATAAGGAATGAGAAAGATGATTATATGAGAATGAATAGAATAGGAAGATGTCCATTCTCATATTATAGGAAATGATTGCAATGGGAATTATTATGTCCATTCTAAACATTTAGGAAATATAGTAGGAATGAGATAGATGGTTGTAAGAGAATGAATATGGATGGTTTTTAGTTGTAGGTATGGATTGTCCATAGCTAGTTCAGAGTTTAAAGTATGTATTTTTTGGAGATGAAAGTATGTATTGTCTGGAATTGGAAGTATGAATTTTCTGGAGCTGAAAATATAGTTTGCTTTATATTAGAATGATAAGGAATGAGAAAGATGATTATATGAGAAATATTTTTATATGAGAATGAATAGAATGGAGAGATGCCCATTCTCATAAAGGTAATATAGAAGGAATGAGAATGATGATTGCATGATTATGAATATGTATGGTTGGTAGTTGAATCGATTGATTTTCCAGATCTAAAATTAGGTATTGTCTAGAACTAGAAGTATGTATGGTCCAGAACTAGAAGTATGTATGGTCCAAAGCTAATTAGTATGTATTGTCTACACTGGAAGTATAAATTGTCCAAAGTATGAAGTATAATTTGCATCAAATTAAATTATTCCAAAAATAAAATAAGCTTCAACTAAATAGCATAATTATAATAAGGCTATATCATTAAATAAAACATTCTCATATTAAAGGCAATATAGAAGGAATGAGAAAGATGATTATATGAAAGTGATTACAATTGGCATATGCCCATCCACATTATTAAAGGAAATGTTTACAATTGGCATATGTCCATTATCATTCAGGTTAAATATATCTATGAATGATATAAAATAAGATTGCATGAGAGTGAATATATTAATGGGGATATGTCCATGATGAAAACGAATCAATAACAAGAAAGATGATTGCATGAGTATGCGAGAGAATGGGTAGATGTCCATTATCATATTATATGTAATGATTTGAATGGGAATATTTCCATTCTAAACATTAAAGAAATTATATAGAATGGGTGAGATAGATGATTTGATGATAATAAATAGAATGGGAAAAATATGTTTATTTTAATATTGTCCACGTGTTGTAAATTACACTACTCATAAAACAGAATCACTATGTATTCTTTTTTTCCCCTAATATGGGGATTTCATACATATTACTTGTATTCCTTAAATCATAATGTGAAAGGTACTCTATTTCAATATTCCCTATATTTATTGTATGAAAATATTTAGAATGGGTAGATGCCCATTCTCGTATAAGAAATATATAAGATCAATACTATTAGGTACTATATTCCAGCATATACATCTTTCTTGTATTGTTTTTGTTGTGCTTTCTTTTCATTTGTAATTTATATGGAATAGAGGTTAAATTTTTACTTTGCATAGAATGGGTGTATACCCTTTCCATATATTCTTAGACAAATGTTATAATGCAATCAAATGTTACTATTGGATTCTTGTCAATTTTCAATTTAATCATGAGAATTTGAAACTCTAGTAGTTGGGAGAAACTTGGTTGCATCCTTTTAATAGGATGTTGGAAGTCCTATTAGAGGAAGCAATTAACAATGAACTATCATCTTACCTTCATTCTACACAAATAAAATTGTAACCTCTATTTTTCTCATCATTTGAAATCAATTGGGTCAAGTTTAATCATCATTTGGAGACCATGTTATAATTACATTCATGTCAATTTTCATTATATTCATAATTTTGGATTATTTTATATCCTTACCCAAATTTAGGCCTTCATGTTTGCATATAATAAAACACAAACAAAATTTTTATAATATGGTTTATGGGAGGTTAAAAAACATATTCAGGGGAAAGGACATGACCACTTATCATTGTATCCATTTTAATAATCATTTGGAATCCATTGAGTCAATTTGGAATATACATATTACAAGTATAGATTATTTTGGAAATAAAAATTACGAGTACAACTAGTCCGGAGATGGAAGTGTAAATGGCCTGGAGCTAGAAGTATGGATGGTCTAGAGTTGGAAATATGGATGGTTTGGAGTTGTAACAATATATGGTCTAGAGATGGAACAATGTATTGTCTGGTGATGGAATAATGTATGGTCTAGAGATGGAAAAATTTATGGTCCAGAGCCAAAACAATGTATGGTCCAAAGCATAACTCATAAACATTTCTTTATACACCCATTTTGATATCAAAAACACTAATAAATCATCCTCCCACACTTACTTTAATGCATGTCCTGACAAGAATTTTCATCATTGGTTCCTCTCATGTTTTCATCCTTGATTCAGGTTATATTGTTGAAACAAATCCGCCCAATCCTTTCGTCCAAGTTCTCCATGTCCATTATTTTCAATAATTCTCTAAAGCCACTTTTTGAACACATATGTGTCTTGATCTCTATAAGCAGCCCGAATGTGGTGTTGGAAACATAAAAAGAGGAGGTATATACCACACTCTATACAAATCCCTTTTAATTTCAATGATTAATTCCACCACATCTATAACTCTTCTCATTGACCAGTTCAAATTGGTAGAATATATTGGCTCCTTTCTCCTCAATGGATAAGACAATGAATCCCACCTATAGTTACCAGATTTTATGGCCAAAGATGAATTTTTGGAGAATAAGTTTTTGCATGCCTTTATGCAAGTCAAAAATTTCATTCACATTTCCATCGAATGTTGGATAATATACCCACATTTTGAATTCTGAAACAAAAGAAGATGTTTTTGGATAGTTGAGGTGAATATATAGGCCTAAATTAGACTTCTTCCTTTTCTCATAATCAGTTTTATGAGCATCCCAGTTGATTTGATTTTTTAATATGGATGTAAAATATATTAGCTAGAATTCTCCTACATAAAAATATATTAGGAATTTGGTGTCTATGGTATTAATATTCTATGTAGAAAGAACTCAAAAATTAATTTTTATGTTCCTCATTTTTCATCACAAATGCCTCTAAAAATAGTTTTCCATATTCCATATAATAAGGGAGGTTACAATAAATCCTTAATAACACCCACCTAAAATATTTTTATAGAATAAACACACTGTAAAGGGCGTATGGTTTTCTCCAAGCCAATAAATTATTTCCTGGAGAACATGCATCTTGGATCCTCTTTTCAAGTTTATCAATTCTATCTCCCGTAGTTTCTTCTCTTTTTTATTTCTTCAATTTCTATTTCAAATTTAGCTATTTTTTGTCGTCATTTTTACTTTTTTACTATATTGCAACTTTTTTTTAACCATCTTATTACAGTATAAGGTTGGATCATTTTTTTCTAAGTCACTTCTTCTACAATATCTTTGTGTACGAAGTTGGATTTTGGGTTGCTTGATCAGGCTCTTTAATAATTTCCTATAAATCAACATGTGGTGGAGTAAAATGTGTTTGAGAAGATTCTATATCTATAACTTCATTTTGGGTGGGTGGTGGATTTGCATTAAATGGTTGAGTGATTACCTCCTCAATATCTAGATTTTGGAGTGCTTGAATGGTCTCATCCTTCTCCTTTATTTCTTTCTTTAGGAGAAGGATTTCTCTACTCTTTTCTTCAATAATCCTCTCAGCATTAGACAAAGATAATGCATAATTTAATTCTATACTTTCATTTAGTGGAGGTGGTATATTCTCAACTTCTTATTCAATTGGGCCTTCCCTTTGTCTTTCCTTAGATCCCTCATTAGTGTATTATGAATAGCCTCTTCCCTTTCTTCGGTATAGTTCTTCGGCTCACCTTTGTGTCATCCCTCATGTTGTCCATGATTCTAGCCACCACTTGTTCATCTTCACCAAATTTGTCAAGACCAATGACTAGCCTTGTTCTTCTCTGTATTTGATGGTTTTCCTCGTTAGAATATCCATCACATATAACTAAAGGAACAAATGATAGAACTAGTTTATCATTTTTCTTTCTTTTTAGTAGGAGTTGCTGGTATTTCTTATTCTTTTCCTTTTTATGGTCCTTAGTAGACATACTTAAAGGTATGAGTTTAAATTTTTCTTTGAGAAACCACTCTTATTTTTTCTTCCTCATCTTTTATTCTAGAAAATGGAGCTTGCAAATCAATTTTATCAGCTCATGATGTCTCATATATTTTATTATATTTTTGATACCTTTAATAAAAAATGAAGAGATTGATATAAAAATTAAGGGAGGCTGAAGACATATTGTCTCTCCTTTTTGAGATGGATCATCATTTTCATGAAACTCCCTAAAATAGTCCCAAACTGACCATCATAGGAAAAATACCTCATGATCCAAATGGCCACCATGTCCTAGGGTTTAGGTAGGGTTTCTCTTTTGATTCCCTTTTTCTTACCCTACTGGTCACATACTATCTCTACTTTTTCATTGTCTTTTGAAAAAATCTCTACAAGAGATGAGTATGATATTTTTCTACCAATTTTTTTCCCTGTCTTTGAAGATTTAGAAATGTGTGAAATAATATCAATAGTCATAGGTATTTTGACTCCTTTGACAATAATATGGTCAGTTTTAAGGTTCATAGAAAATTCCTCTACTAGTTGCAAGTTATAACCCTCAAATTTATTCTAAATATACTTAGCCACTAAGTTTTCTTAAAAATAAATATTGTTTCCCCATATTTTAATAATTCCTCAATTGATTCAAGCTCTAATTTCTTCTTAAACCCCATATTTCACTAGACATGACTTGAAATTATATGTAAAATTACTTATTAAACATAAATTATAATATTTGAACATTTTAACTACTCTTATTATAGGAGATATCCTTAATAACACGAGTAATCATCTGTGTTGATATATATATATATATATATATATATATATATATATTTAGGTTATTATATATATTTATTTTTGTGTTGATAGTATATTAATAGATCAAAGAAAATAACTTCTTATTAATAAATTCTCAAGTGTTACAATTTTCCACCAATATCACCATGATCAAATACAAGTAGATGGATAGTCTCTTTACAAGTCATGGGTATCCATTCTCCTTTCTCCTTGGTCCTTTCAAGATGGGTATATATTCATAATCATATAACACATGGGTACCAATGCAAGGGTTGTAAGCATCTTCATTATCTTTTTATGGTTAGATCAAGTCAAATCGATTTGCCACTTAGAGTAGTAAATTTATCTTCTTATGCTCTATAACAGATAATTATGATAGTTAGTTCATTGTAAATGGAAAGTAACTTCTTATATCTCTTCCATACTACATATTATATATATGTGTACTAAGAACTTTAATAATAATATGATTATGCTTATTGTTCATTCTAGATTCCCAATTCCTAGAAAAATTTATATGAAAATGTTGTAACTTTGGAGAGGTGTTTACCTTGTAAAGAAAATATATCTTAAATTTTGTCAAACTTATTTTTATTTACCTTATTACAAAGAAAATATATCATATAAATGGTCAAACTTATTAACACAATTGTTCACTAGAAACGTAAACCCTATTTCCATATTCATCCCACTAACTATATCATTCAAATTGTTAAAATTATTAACACAATAGTTCAACGGTAACAAAAACCATATTTCCATTTTTCTCCCAACAACTAGTGTTTCACATTCTCTTGATTAAAATATAAAGTGACAAAATTCCAATTATATTCCAATTATAACATCGATTCCAAATGATAATTAAAATTAATATAAATAAAGAATCATAGTAGGAAGGATGAGCAGGAAAGTGGGAAAGAAGAGTGGGAAGGATGAGAAGGAGAGTGGGAAAGATGATAAGGAAGGCGGGATTGATGGGAAGGACAAATAGGATGAGGAGGAGGAAGAAGGGCTAGTCGGTAATAGTAGGGAAACTCGACAATAGACAGATCCCACCTGGAGTTTCAGATATGATGGACCAATCCTCGAGGGAAAAAGGTGTGTACAAAACTCTTTCTTTGGGTGGGAATCATGTGGTGTCTGGGTCCCCCAAAACTTATGTGAATATTTTGAACTTGGAGAAAGAGACTTAGAATCATTCCTTAGCTCAAGTAGAATGCTTTAGATAAATTCTTAGAAATACAAGATATCATTTTTAACCAAAATCTGAGCAAAATGGAGAATGCCTTGATAAGAAAAAAGCGGTGGGGGCGACCTAATATTGACTCCATTAGATCTTGGGCTGAGAAAATTGAAACCTAAGGGCCATATGGATGTCATTTCCCTTCCTAATGGATTGTTCCTATTTAGTTTCAACAACTCAAGATACTCGAGAGGACACTCATTGAAGGTCCTTGGTTTCTTGGGAAACTTGGCCTCTTTCTTAGGAAATGGACTCCAAATTTCAATCCTGAAAAGAAAATATTAATCGGTTCCCTGTGTGGGTGAGACTCCCAGTCTTCCTCTGGAACTATGGGATGTGGATATTATAAAAGGATTTTTAACACCCTTGGAACCTTTGTTCTTTATGCATAATGTGACACTTACTAAATCCAGAGTGGTTTGTGAAAGATTTTGTATTTATACTCTAATGGGTTGTACCCTCCTAAATCGATTTCTCTGCATTTGAAATTGAGAAGCTAGGAACAGAAAATTGATTTTGAAAACTACCCTCAAATATGTGAGAAATTTTAGGAGTGGGGGCATGCAAAGCACCAATGTAAACTGACTATCTCCAAGGTTTTCATATAAAAACATCCAAAGGATATGGAAAAAGGTAAAGGAAGTTCCTCTTTAGCTACTCCAAAGAAGGTAAATTCAATTAAGGGCATCCAAATAGTGAAAAACAATGGAAAGGAATGTAGAGACAAAAATATATTGAAGCATGTCTTTATGGATGAAGAAGGTTTCATAGAAGTAAGGAATAATAAGTTCCAACGGAATTCCCATTTGGAACCTTGGTTCAAAAAGGCTATGATCCATATTCAAGAAAAGGATCTATCCAAAAAAATTTGGAAAATCTATTGAAGGAAGTGGAAAATTTTCAATCTAAATATCTAAGTGAAGGCAGCCTCAATGAGGCTTTAAAATTGTGTTCAAATCCTTTTGAAAATATTCAGATTAAGGAAAAGGAAAAGAATGTTGTGACCTAATAAAACCAACTAGTTTTAAACAACACTCATGAAATCTTTATAGAAAAGGTCTCTTCTCGGTTTGGTGAGGTCTTGGAGCTGCTCAAGCCTGGTAAGGAGGAATTTAACCTATCTATTTTTTATTCTTCTTCTAGTCCTCTCAAAGGGGTAACTCAAGGGACCCAAAAAAAAAATTGGATCTTGGATACCCTCTAAACAAGTGGCGAGAAATAAATAGAGTCAAAAGGAAATAGATGATGGTACCTAATAAAAACTAGATCTAAGGAGTTTTAGAAGAACTAAGAATCAAGTGACAAAATGAATATAATATCTTGGAATATTAGGGGTTTGAACAACCTAGTCAAGTGGAGATTGATAAAAGATCTAGAGATGAATCACAATTTTGATATCCTGGCCCTGCAGGAAACTAAGATGATGGAGGGCCCTTTTCTTGAGACTTGTGGTAGGTCTTACAAAAATTTTAGGGGTTTTGTTGTTAGTTCGATAGGCACAGCTGGGGGAATGGTTGTTATTTAGAATGAAGAAAAACTCAAAGGTACGAAGATCCTTAATAGAAATAACCATATGGCGATGCTTTTTCAGGATAAAATATCTAAAGATTTCTGGATCTTATCTAATATTTATGCTCCTAATAGTAAAAGTGAAAGGAAAAAACTTTGGGCTGATCTCTCCAAATTTTAGAATGTAATTAAAGGAATAGAATGGGTGATTTTGGGGGATTTCAACACTCCTCTGTGTCTCGAGGAGAAAAAAGGGGGACATATAGATCTCACTAAAATCATGGAAGACCTTCAAGATTTTATATCCCTCAATAATCTTATGGATGTTTAGCTTAGAGGAAGTAGATTTACTTTAACTAACAGAAGGGGGAGGGTGACCAAAAGATTCAGGTTAAATTTAAAAAGTGTTGATCTCTTGGGGTTGGTTGAACAAAGAAGCTAGGTTATTTTCCCTTCCTCGCATAAGATCTTATCACAATCCTATCCTATTCCAGATCAAGGCTAAGGATAGGAGGAGAGTCCGTTTCAAATTTGAAAAGGTGTGGCTGTTTGATGACGATATTACTGAGTTGGTGAAGGGGTGGTGGAATATAAAAAGAAAAGGTATGACTTTATTCAGAATTGTTGAAAAACTTTCTCATGTTAAAAAAAATCTGAAAGAATGGAATAAAAAAAAATTGGCAACATTTTTGAAGAAAAGAAATCCCTAGGTAAGGATTCACCGAAGTTTTGTAATTCTATATTTTCCCAAAATAATGAGAAGGATTTACTTGCTTGAGTATCATAACATCGTCCGAAGGAAGAATTTTTTTGGAAACAGAAATTTAGAGTCCTTTGGCTTAAAGAGGGTGACAAGAACACAAAGTTCTTTCATATCTCTACTCTCAAAAGGAGGATCTCTAATATAATTCTAAGCATAAAAAATGGAGAGAGAGTTATGCTTGATAACTCTAAGAAAATTCAACAAGAGGCATGTTCTTTCTTCAAAGCGGGATTTTGACCTCTTCTCGGGTTCCTAACAACACTAAGGAAGAGTAATTTCTTGAAATGATCCCCTTTCTAATAAATGATGATGATAACCTCATATTCTCACTAAAATCCCTTCGATGGAAGAAATTGAATTCATCGTAAAATCTCTAAACCACCCGATAAAGCTCTAGGACCTCGATGGTTTCCTAGATTTCTTTTTCAAAATTTTTGGGACATTGTGAGAGATGATATATGTAGTGTTATCCAGAATTTTTCAAGAACAAAAAGATGTTACAGGAGCTAAATAACACTTTTCTAGCTTTGGAGTTTAAAAATTTCAGGCCCATAAGTGTTTACAACTATGTTACAAAATGTTCTAAAAATTTTTGGCCTTAAGAATCCGAGGTTTTGCTACACTGTAATTATCTCTTATCAGCATGGAGGTTTTGTTATGGGTAGATAGATTCAATATGGCATAGTCACCATACAAGAGACCCTCCACTCTATGAACTAGAACAATAAATAAGCTATGTTCATTAAGCTAGATATGGAAAAAGCATATGACAGAGTCTCTTGGTCTTTCCTTCTCAAGATTCTCTCAAGATTTGGCTTGGGTTAGGATTTTAAGGAGATGATTCTATCTTGTATTTCCACCGCCAAATTCTCGGTCCTGTTTAATGGGACTCCTTATGGTTATTTTAATAGCACACGTGGTTTAATACAAGGTGATATTATCTCACCCTTTCTCTTAATTATTTTGGTGAAACCCTAAGTAGAACTCTTAATAAGGTTACCATGGAGGGTAGAATCAAAGGTATCTCCCCTGTTGTAAACTATCAAAGGGTTTCTCATCAACATTTTGTTGATGATACCATATTGATTGGAGTTTCTTCTATCCCTGAGGCTAGAGAATTCAAGAAGTTAATGATGGATTATGAGGAAGCTTCAGATCAATTGATAAACTATGGGAAAATCTTTGTCTTCTTTATCAATACCCTTGAAAGAAGAAGCATCAAAATTTTTGGTATTTTTGGTTTCCCCTCTAAAACCCTCCCTACCAGATACCTTGGTATGCTTATAGGGACGGAAAAACAAAAGAATGCTAAATGGAATTTCTTAATTGATAGATTTTTGAAGAAACTTGAAGGGTGGAAAGGATCACTTCTATCTCAAGCGGGAAAAGTTTTCCTTCTTAAATTCTCTATACAAAATTTACCAGTTTATACGATGTATATATATATTACCCTCTGAGATTGCATGCAATCTAGAGAGCATACAAAAAATATTTCTATGGAGTGGAACTAAATCAAAAGACATAGTTCCTCTAATTTCCAGGGATAAGGTTTGTTTCCCTAAAAAAATGGTGGACTTGGTATCGAGATTGGAATAAAATGAATAAATCTATGCTAGCCAAAATGAGTTAGAGATTGTTAAAGGAATATAGTGTCTATACTAGTATCATAAGATGTAAATACCGGCCTAACTCTGTCTGCTAATGAATGGTGCTTTTGTACCCGAACTCTAATGCTTCTTCATGCTTTTGTATGTCATTAAATTGGGCTAAACATGTGTTATCGAAGGATGCAAATGGATTGTTTGAAATGGTCGCACCATTAACTTCCTGGGAGGACAAGTGGCTGGAGTATTTTCCTCTCAAACTATTTTCCCTACTATCTATAGAGGCTCTTTGTCAAAATATGGGACTAAGGTTAGAGATTATTTCAATTTGGATTATCCTTTGGGACAAAGGAGAACTATATCTTTGGATCATTCTAGCAAATTTAGATATCTCTTCTATTAACAACAAATTAAGAGGAATTATTATTAATAGAGAGAATCTTGTTGAAGATAGCTTATACTAGTCTAAGGAAGAAAGTGGTATTTTCTTAGTTAAAAGTTCCTACTTGCTCTTTCTTTCATGAGAAAGAGATATGTGATAATTTTAATTGGGGAAGCATATGGATCAAATCATTAATCCCCAAGATTAATATGTTTTAGTGGTTTTTTATCCATAATAAGATTCTAACTGTTGGTAATCTGAATAAGAGAAATTTCCATATGGTTAATAGATGTTTTTATGTGAATCTGATTATGAAGACACCTCACACCTATTCCTTAACTGTCCCTTGTTCTTTTGGTTAGGGAAACCATCCTTAACATATTTAATGTCAATTGGGTCTTCCTGGACTCCATAAAATTACTATGGATCCAATGGACTAGTCCTTTTAAGAGCTAAGGTATGAAGTTCTTATGGATTTTATATATAATAAATTTGGCTTGGAAAATATGGAAGGAAAGAAATAGAAGAATATTTAAAGGCAAAAAATAATCCCATGTTAAAATTAGAGCCCGTTTTGTGAGATCCATCCTTGCTAACTTCTCTATCTTAAACTCCCAAAAGAAGTCTTTCTCTCAAAGACAAATCTTATTTCTCCTTGAAGTTGGGTCTGGGTCTAGGGTCTAAGACCTTCTACCCTTAGGCCCCAGTATGAACCCTAGACTACATGGATGGGTCAAACCTAGCAAGGACTCGTTTAAAATTAAAAATTGATGGCACTTTCAAGGAAATCCTGGTCGTGTTGGCTATGGTGGAGTCTTTCATGATTCTCAAGGAAGTTTTATTTTGGACACTTCTACAATTTGGGCACTCAAAAGAATAATGTTGTTGAAGCTACCGGGGTATTTTAGGGTCTATATATAGCTCTTTAACATAAATTTGTTAATCTAGAAGTGGAAGGTGACTCCTGAAAATAATTAACATAAATAATAAAGGTCCCATTTCTATTGCCAATTTTAATTCTATTAAGAGTATTAAGAAAATGGCCCATTCTTTTAATTTTATCTCCTTCAAACATGTGTATAGGGAAGAAACTGTCGTGGTGGATTTATTTGCTAATATGGGGGTTAATTGGCATGATTTGACACTTTTGAGGAAGGTGGAAATTCTTGATCCTAAGGTGCGGGCACACTTATTAAAAGACATTAATGCTCATGTATAAGGTCTCTTCATGGGGTGTCTATCCTATCATGATCCTTTCTTGCATGATGTATTTGCATTTATTTTTTAATTATGAGAATATCGGGTTTGTGATTTGAACATAATTTTGGAGAACTCTATTCGGCAGTTGCTCTTGTAGAATAATTTTGTTGTGTGCGAGTAAGCTTTCGACTCCTAGTTTTTGATTCATTTTGTGAATAGGAATTTGTTATTTAGAGGAATGGGTGGGGATCTCATCAAGATTTAACCTACGACCTTGTTGGGATCACTCCTAAGCTATGTCCCTTTTTGATAGCAAGGGTTTTACCCCTTTCTAAAAATATTTGAAGGGCACTACGAGAATCTCAAGTAAATACTTTTTAAGCGCACGAAAGTGACCAAGAAATTTTTGTTATTGAGATGAAGGGGATTAGTTTGGAGATCAATTTGGATTTGGTGGTTAAATTTATGGGTATTCCAAAGTGGTGGGGATGGAGGTCTACAAACCGAAGAAGGAAGCCTCGAAGAATTGAATCTATTTCTTAATGGCAATGAGAATCTCACCTCCCATTTTTCTCAAGTTACCTTAGAATGTATTTACCTAATCCATATGATGAGGTGGCTCTCACCTTAATTCAATTATTAACCCTAGAAGGCCACCAAAATGTATTTAAACTCACCACCTCCCAATGCTAAACCATTTTAGACGGGGTAGGCTTTTAGTTTTCCCTATTTCTTGTATCGTTCTCTATCTCGACTCTTTTCACAGTTTGAAACACGTAAGATCTCTTTCCCTCTCCACCATGGCTTTATCCTTGCACTTTTTAAAAGGGTGGCCCTATACATTGACAAAATTGGTGCCCTCAAGCTATCTTTGGAAGCTTATGTGGACGGTTCGGGGTCTGAATCGGAGGAGGAGGATTCGAACAATGATGAATATTCTTTAGATGGTGACATAGAAGAGGATGAGGTGGAGGTGGTCGTGGCCCAAAACTTAAGGATCTTAAATCTAATAATATCTTGAGAACCGAATCGAACACTAAGGGTGAGTCTAGAAAACAGGTGGCCTCGACTCCTATAAACACTCAATTAGAACAACACTATGAGGCTATGGGTCATGTCCTCCTGATCAAAGGGGAAAATCACTTGGCTAGGATGATGGCTGATATCATTGAGCTCAAGGGGGACATGCGGCTCACTAAGAGCTCACTAGTTTCTTTTTAATGATTGGAATAAGATGAAGCAAAGCAGGCAGTACGAAGTAGTTAGCAATGGGCGGGGCAAGATTGAGATCCTAAAGGCCATCTTTGGGGCCATAAGCAAGGAATTGGATCAGTTAAAAGCTATCCTCCATAGCTATATGGAATGGAACATCATGATTTTTAAGTTGACCTGCAACACCTTCAAACTCTGGGGCAACTTGCCAATTCTTATTATGTTGTGGATAGTCAAGGAAGGAAACGAAAGGTGACCGTAGATGGTTTAGACCTGGGCTATTTGGTTGTTAATATTAATGCTCATGCAAAATAATGGGCTAAGGTTTTGGGGGCTTGAAAAAACCTACAAATGACTTTGGTGCGGGGTGATCTATTTTTTCACTATATTTGTCTTTGGATGTTAGATCCTTCAATGTCATTAGTTTCACTATGGTTTTTTGTTGTTGTTAGTATCACTATATGGGCTCCTAAGTGCTCTTATTACTATGAACTTTTATACTATGGTTTTTTGATGTTATTATAATTGGCTTTATCTGCTCTCATGGAGCTTTCTTGTTGTATGGGGTAGGGTCCCCTTATCCCTCTTTTTACCACTAATAAAAAAATGATAATTTAAATTGACCTTATTGATTTCAAATGATTTTTAAACTAGACACAATGATAAGGGGTTAGATCTATGAATCTTCATCATTATGTTGTTTACAGTCCAAAATTCTAGCTCCAAACCATTTATATTCTCATCTCTCATTGACCATTCATACTTCTATGTCTAGACCATACATTCTTCTATCTCATCATCATGGTGACAACCTTTATTATATATTATAGTTTGAAAAGAAAGCACAACAAATAAAAATACCAAGATAGACATATATGTTGGAACACAATGCATTCCTCATTCTAATTTTTAAGCAATACAATAAGTAAATAATATGACATCCACATATTGGTCTAAAACACAATAAAATAAGACATAACATAGCTAGAGTGGTAAAATAAGAAAATGCGACAGAGCATAGTTGGAGAGGTAAAATTCACTACCACCCAAAAAAATGATACTATGATATTATTCCCGCAATGATCAATACCAAACCTTGTGCACATCAAATAGGTTACACTCCAATGGTGACGTGAACTCTCCAAGTAATTAACAAGAAATTGACAAGGAAAATAATGCATAAAAGAATGGTTTTACTCATTCTCATAGATCAAACAGAAATGGTACATATAGGAGTGTTTCGTAACTCCCGTGAATGACACATGGAACCTTAATTACACCTAATGACCTATGATCTTGCTAACTGAGATAAATCACCATGTGAGGTGGAAAATATGCCAAGTGATGATGAGGTAAGTAACACACACCAACACCCCCTTCATCGAATATGAGTTAGAGGTCTTGGAAAGTTAGAAACAAAAAGAGATTTTCCTAGACAACTAGAGAAGATGTGTTAATGGGTTCCAGAAACTAAAGGCCTGATAAGGTACCCATGTAAAAACAACATATCTGTAGAAAATTAAAATAGGAGAAGAGGGATATAAATCTTGATGAGGATGGGTAGCTATAGAAGACCTCACCCTAAGAAGATACCACAAGTAAAGAAACTTCTCTTCAGTGAAGGGATTGGTGAAAATATTTGTAACCTAATCTAAAGTCTGAAAATACTATAAGTCACCGATTTCATCATGAACCATTTCAAAATAAAGTGCATATAGATATCGATGTGCTTCATCCATTGATGTTGAAATGGATTTCAAAAAATTGAGATGGTGCTCATGTTGTCTCAATAAATAATTGTAGGATGCTGAAATTGAATACCAAAATCTATCAATATTCCCTACAACCAAATAGCTTATGTGGCAGTATTAACTTCTCCTTTGTACTCTAACTCTATAGATGATATGTAAATTACATTCTACTTCTTACTAGACTAGCTAACAGGACCCAAACCAAGAGAGAAATTGTATCATAAGGTAGATTTCTAATGATCCAGATCGCCAACCTAATAAGAGTTAATAAATCTAACCAAATCAATCTATATCCCTTCTAGATAGTGAATGCCATCTGTATATGTTACAAAAGCATAGTGAATGATCCTCTTCACTGACATCCAATGCAATTCGTGATTCTTATGCATAAATATGGACATCATCCCAACAACATACAAAATATCTAGATGAATGTGAGTCTAGTAAATCATTCTCCCCACCAAATATACATAAAGGGTACTATCAATCATAGGAGTAGAGAAATCAGAAATAAATTTAACCATGAAAAGGAAAGGAGGAGGACAAGCCCTACAATCAAAAAAATGAAACCAAGCTAGAAAATCAAGGTATTACTTAGGTTATGAAATCACAATTACCGAGTTAGATTCGAAAATATTAATCCCAACAAAGGAATGAAGTAATCCTAACTAAGAAATGCGAATTATTGGCCAAGGTAATCTTCAAAAATTAATGTTGGAGGAAGAGTTTCCCATAATCAATAAGTCATAAACATATAGAACAAGGATGAGTATGGAGTCATCCTATTGTCACATGTAGACATTAGGGTTAGAGAGACACCAAATGAACCATATTTCAAGTAGAAAGGATTCCATATTGGAATACGAAGCACAAGGGGAATTTTTAAGGCTTTAGAGAGACTTATTTAACTAGTAATCGAGGGAGGGATCATGGACATAACCTAGAGTTTTTTCAATATATCTATCTTCCTCTAGGTCTACATGAAGGAAGGAACTCTTAACGTCCATCTGGTGGACTTCCCATCCATTCATGGAATCAATATAAATGATAAATCAAATGGAAATCATCTTCATAACCAGATAAAAGGTTTATAAGTAATTAACCGTAGCTACCTAGGATAAACCATTAACTCCAAGTCACACTTTAAATATTTATACCTCTCCATCACCACCATACTTTGTTTGGCACAACCACTTACAAAAATAAATAAATTATTCCTTTAAAATAATGTGTGATATCCTCGAATATCATTCTTCATGAGTGAGGAATTCTCCACACCCATCGCAGAATCCCAATCAAGAATCCCATAAATCTTCTAGAAAGACCGACGGTCGAATAGGAGGTGATGAAGGAGTGAAGTTCAGGAGATTCAAGTGAGTTTTTATCTCATTCTAATGATCTCTCATCCATTCCCCAACTCTAAATAAAGTATACCTAAACCAACGAGGACTAGTAGGTGATTCAGGATAAGAATATGTAGATTCTTCACTCAAGTGAGAAGGTATAAATTCTTCATCATCATTATTGTCAGAATTGGAAGACTACAAAGAATGAGGGTTGGGAGGATTAATGTGATCAAGCAGAGGAGGATCGTGCTCAACAACATCATCATCTAAAGAGTTATAAACATAATCGAGAGAACCTAATGACCTTATAGGGTGGAGAAATAGAGTTCAAATATAAATCATCAAAATTCACACTTTTCTAGATATAAAGTTGATGAGTAATAGGGTTCAACAATATATACCCCTTCACACCATCAGGATACCCTATAAAAAATCAAGGTATGGAATGTGGTTCTAAAGCATTGTTTTTATTTTTGGAATTCGGGACAAAGCATTGGATCCAAAGATGTGAAAGTTATTAACAATGTGTTTATATATAAATGAGGATTCAAAGGGTTTTACCCCTCTTACGACCTTATTTGGAACATGGTATTGAATTTAGCAAACAAATATCACTACTTCTGCCCAATACTGCGGATGAAGGGATTTCAAGGGGCCATACAAGTGGTCATATCCTTAAGTGTTTCGTTCTTTCATTCTGAAAAATCCATTTTACAAAGGGCTATAAGCAATCATACACTAGAAATAAATACCTTTAGAGGTATAGTAATCTTCAAACCCAATTCTCATATATTCACCTCCATTTTTGGTTCAAAGAACCTTGATTGACCTTTCAACTTATTTCTCCATAAGAGCCTTAAATTCTCAAAAGTCATCAAAAACTTCAAACTTTTTCTAAAGAAAATACACCCAAGTGTAACGTGAAAATTCATAAATGAAGGTAATTATATAAAGAGCTCTAGTAAATGAAGGAGATGGGAAAGGGAAATAAATGTCACTATGAACAAGATCCAAAAGACGAGTAACTCTCTAGGATTTTCCTTTGCCAAATATTATTTTGGGTACTTCTCAAGGGCAAAACCCTCACAAAAACCCTTAGAAAATTTCACACAGGGTAACCTATTGACCATTTCATTTTGAAGTTAAGGATAGTTAATATGGTAAAAATATCATGCCATATATTTCTAACTAAATCTACATGAGTGAGAAAGGAATTGGATATCGAATAAGAAGTAAATTGGGAAAAGGTGTACAATCGTAAATGGTGACCCACCTTTCCCTCAAGCATAGTATTTTTGGAGTGAAGTTTATGAATAATCACTGAGTTAGGATCAAATTCCACTCACATTCCTTCACCAAGGTGAGTGATTTGGTAAACCGGTGGAAGATTGGTAGAGAGATTAAGAACACTCAACACTTGGTTAAATGATCACCATCCATATCCACTAATCCACTACCAAAAACCAACACAATAGTGTCATCACCCAATGTGATTTGGGACATGCCATAGTGTTTAATGTTAGAGAACTCAACATGAAAAGAATCCAAGTTATGGAAATCTCTAGAATAAATAATCCACATTGATGAAGGAGTAACTCTATTTACAAGGGCCTTTCCTTTCCTCTTCTTAGATTTAGACTCCATTTCTTTGGAATACTCAGCTTTAAGAGAATTTTGATTGATAGACTAAAAAAAACCTATATTATTCTTCTCAAGTAAATGAGTTATGTGATCATTTTTTTTTCTCATACACTAATTCTCTTCAGTGGATATTATTCCTATAATAGGAACACTTACATTTTTCCTTCTTCTCTTTAGGCTCATAAGTAGAAGCATTAGTATTAGGTTTGGTTTGGGCTTGGTTGGTCTTAGTTTCCTTCTTTGGTTGATATTTTCTGACTTTCATCTTTTCATTTTTCTTTCCCTTACCAAGATTTTAATACAAGGGGACCGTGACTTAGATTTGAGAGTCCCCTTTTGACTTATTTTGTCTTGTTCTCAAATTATTTGGGACGTAAAAATGTCAATTAAGGGAATTTTCCAAGTAGCACCTAGAGAGGCTTTCATATCTTGGAAATTGAAAAATAAGACAAAGTATTCGGGACCTAACTTAGAAAGAATTGAAAAGATCGATTGATAATATTTATTCTCCACTTTACATACCTTTATAAGCTATCTAGTGTGGATTAACTTTGAGAAAAATGTCCAAAGGTTATTAAAGTCACTAGGATTCAATCCTTGCAGTTCATGATCTAAGTCATGCAATCTCATGTCATCTTGGTGTCTGAACATACTATTTAACCTTTCCATGATTCATCGATGTTTCAAGTGAATCAATTTGGAACAGCAAAGTTAGTATAAATGGACATACAAAGAAGACCTAAGGATTTTTCACATTAGTTTAGCCACTTATATTTTTAGGCTCATCATCGGGTTTAGTCTCAACTCCCATGGTGATGTGAAATTACCCTTTGCCACTTAGTTTCATTTCCATTTCCAATATCCATTCAAAAAATTAAATGGCGTGAGTAAAGGAATTAAAAAGCATCCATCACACATATATATATATAGAGAGAGAGAGAGAGAAGGATATAGAAAGATATAAGAACCATAACCACCCCGCAACAATATTATCACCTCCTATGATTTTATAAATTTATAGTTTAATGCATTGATTACAATCAGGTGTGAATGTGCATCATGAAATAGTTGGTCACTCACCTTGCAATCAGTGTAATAATGCATAATTTTGGATACCATAATCAAGTTTCTTTGAAAGTTACATTTTGACACCGTAAGAAAGAATGAAATAATTGAAAGCATAAAAGGGAGGAGAAAGTAAGTCTTGTGTGAGAAACAACATCTCTCGACATAGCAAAAACCCCTTACTACAAGACTACAATAGATGCACTCACTAATTTGTAAGAAATAATAAGCAGTGATACAATGGAAAACAAGGCTCAAAACAAGCCCATAGGACCTTTGAGATGCAAGAAAAGGTTCTAGAAGGTGAAAAAGCTAGGAAAACCACTACACACTCTAGAAAGAATTAGTAGCTAAAAATGTCTAATTACACTATATAACACACTTGTATTTTTCCCAAATAACTTAATTTTAAAAATTAGATGGATTAAAAAGGTGATTAAAAAATTCATTAAATAATTAAATTAACCACGAATTTATTTGATTAAATCCCTAAATTTAATTAAGATGCCCTAATTAAATTAGATTAGATCCTAATTATTTCAATATCTAATAAATAATGTCTAACTTTTATTAATTTTAAGCCCCCTTATTTAAAAACATTGAACTTACCTTTAAAAAACATAGGTTAAAAAATAGGCCTAGGTTTAAAAAGGGGCAGGATTTGAATGAGCGGGAAGGTGGTTGAAGTGGACAACTCGATGGGGAAAACTAGCTTAGAGAAGTGGGTCACATTGAGGCCTAGTAAGTAGTTGGCACATAGTGGGTGGAAGGGCCCAACTTGTGGTTGAGATTGGGGATGGCAGGAGTTGGCAGAAGACCCAAGAAGAGGAGGTATAAACATGATGAGAAATCCAAAAAAATAGGAAAGAGTGACATTCATAACACTAGGAGAGGCTCATCTCGACGATTGATTTAGAAAGAGTGTAAAGCATGCCATATGAAATGGCCATAGTAGGGTAACTACTCAAAGTAGGGTAGACCAAGATCAATGACACAGGGGACAACAAGGAATATTGAAATGGGTAAGATAGGAAGGTGAGAGAATAACATGCTAACCATTAAGAAACACAGAAATAGGGAAGTTAGGTGTCAAGGTGAGTAGGATCTCATAGGGAGAGCTCAGATAGTAATTTGAGGTTCCATCTAAGATAGAGGGAACACTATGTGAGGCTAAAGAAGTGACACATGAGCCCAAATCGAAATGACTAGAGGTAACAAAAACAAAAAGCCGACCCAAATGTAGAGAAGAGCAAGGCCAACTCTCTTGAAATCTAACACACAAATGCAACTCTACACACAACTCACAAACAAGGGAATATCCAACTTGATGCCAAGAACTATAATCACCAAGGAAAAAACTAACACAAAATAAATAAACTAACTCATAGTAGAGGAAGATGACTCGCTAGAGGAAGGGAACCCAAATCGAGTGAGTCATGCAAAGAACATAGCTTGCTAAGCTAGACAGAGCTTGGTCATTCTAGGAAATAAGATAAAAGGTAAAAACAAGGTTGGAGGTGCATCATAGAGTGGGAGGTAGGGGAGAAACCAAAAGCATGTTTTTTAACAAAAACTTAATTTTTTAATAAAAATATGATAAAACCAAAAAAATCTACCTCCGCAATTTCTTTCCTTCAAAATTAGTTGCATAGCTACCTAAAGTTGGAAAAGAAAACACTTAAACATGCACATGATCAAGTAAAAAACCAACCAAAACTCCAAAAATAAACTATTAAAACTAATCAGTAAGATTCTAAAATGATAAAAAAACTAGCATGAGAAGGATGAATAACGAAACCAAAATAATTAGAAACTAGAATAAATGAGTGCACATTTACCAAACCATTTCTCCGATACCATGTGAGATTATTATGTAAGGATCAATACATAACCTTATGCACATCAAAAACTTTCACTCCAATGGTGATTTGAAACTCGAAGTAATCAACAAGAAATCGAACACAAAGGAATATCATACATAAAATAATAGGTCTACTAATTATCATAAATCAAATATAAAGGGTACATATATAACAAAGATTTTGTAACTCTATTTCAAGACATATGGAACCCTAATTACACCTAATTACCTATGATCCGCTAATATATATGACTCACCATGTGAGGTGGACAAGATGTTGAGTGGTGATGAGGAAAGTCATACACACTAAAAATACACAAACCCTAAACAAAGGAGACCCAAACCCTTTAATATGTCTAATTTACTTAAAAAGAAATTCCAGCTTACCTATAAGTGTAGAAGGCTTGTAAATAATAGTTCCACAACAATGTAAAATACCAATATTTCCAACTATTTCTCTACTACAAGAAAAACATGTAACAAAATTTTAACAAAGAAAGAAAAATCATGTATGTAGAATTAAAAATCATGGTCACACTAAACATGAAAAACTCAAACCCTATATGTCTAATAATTAGTAGGGAATGAAGGTAAGAAGAAAATTTCTTGTTAACTACTTCCTTCAAAATTAATTTCAACTACCTATAAGTGAAAGGATTGTCACTATTTCGACTATCTCCTAATAAGTCTATCTTATTGTTAATGTAATGACATTGAACCAATGTTTAAAGGTAAAGCAAACAGATAGGGATTAATATATTTCCTGGAAACAAGAATCAATCACTATTTTCAGCTATCTCCCGCTATGGTAACGATGTTGAAAAAAGTTTGAAGGAAAAGCAAACAATATAGTATCATCCTTCTCCCCGACAATAAGAAATTATCACTATGTCCAACAATGAAAATTGAAAAGGTAAACTATCACTATTAATAAAAATATCCCTATTATGGTAACGATGTTGAAAAATTCAAAGGAAAATAAAAATCTAGGGTTTCATCTTTCACCCCACAAAAATTAGATTTTGAAATAATTCCTTACAAATTATACAATGGATTCCAAATGGTGAATAAAATATTTATAATCATAAGATGTTGGGTCCATGTTCCCCTCTATGATTCTATTTTTAATCTCCCATGAATGGCATATTAAAATACTTATATTATGCAAACATGAAGGATTAATGGGTAAGGGTTGAAAATACTTCAAAATTATGATTGAATTTTAGTGCATTATGGTTGTAATGGATCATTATTTTTAATTTATTTTTCATATTTGCATTCATCTCACAAACTTTATCTTTTATGTTGTTACAACATCAATTTATCTTACGTTTGCAAGGGTAATCATGTGGATTTGTTCTCAAAAGGAACTAAAGTTTCAAAGGAGGAAGTATCCAAGTAGGAGGAAAATACATTGCAGAGATCTAGGAAGAGGTTTTTTTGTTGTCAGTATTGACACAATATTATATGGAAGATTTTAATTAAATTTTTCACTTAATGGATTTGAAACCTTGGCGATGTAAAGAATAATGATACTAAATTTCTTGAGATGAGAGTGAATTTTCAAATCATGAACTTTTATCCATTCCCTTGTTTGTAGTGATCACATTTTAGTGGCTCATAGGATTATAATGATACTAGAGAAGGATATTGCAGTGATGAAATTGAAAGTACCATCAATATAGGTCCTAAAGAAGAATATACTTTTTCACACACAATGTCTTTCTCAAACAAAATTTTTATACGAGATATGATGACATGGACATGGGTTTTATAACTCATGTGTTATAATACTGTAATATTTATGGACATAGATTGGGTCATTTGAATTTTGTTGAATGGATAAAAATGTGGTAAATGTGTGTTTTGATTGCTCAAACTTTCTACTACCCACTAAGTAAATGGTTTGGATGATAAAATATTTAATTTTCCATGAAACAAGAAGAACCCTTATATTTAAGTAAAGAATTTCTCAATTGGATGGTTTGCACCTTGTACACAACGGCGAAAACAATTTGATGTTCAAGGGAGTTTCCACTAAATTAATCCATTTTTTCTCATCTGAGAGAAAGTTTTTTGTGAGGTAACACTTAGTAATTTCCTTTAAGGATACATGCTACATTTCAATAAATTAGATGCCAAAATATTCAAAGTGTTTATATTGATAGAGTATTTAACCCTCCTTACAAAGGATGCACCCTATATGAAGAATCTCTCATACAATGTCCCTGTTAGGTAATTGAAAGACATAAATCATTCTCGATGGATATTATATTTAATTAATTTTTAAAATAGGTTGAGGTCACCATGTGGGATGCATTAGAAGAGTGACAACCTCATTTTTTTTATCCAATTTCTTTTGATTCCACTAATCACAATCATTCCTAACAAGTTATAAGAAGGTCTTATAATGGTAATCCATCAAATTGAAAATATGATGAGGATAAAAAATGGTCACTATTTATAGATGAAGTGGAAAATGTGAAATTCCAATCTTGTATATATTATTGTTTAAAAAATTCCTCTTTCTTTAGTTGTTAGATTTAGCATGGAAATGAGATCTACAGATAAAATATCCACCATTAAAGGCTAAAGATTATAGATTATGGTATACGGTCGATTAGACAAGGAAATAACTTGAAATAGATAGAAAATAATAGAGTTTAATGAAATGGATCTGAAATCAAATAATAAACAAAAACAAGAGACAGAGATAATGCCGATTTAAGTGGAAAAACTCAAGGAAAAATCCATAGATAAAGCATTGTCTTTTATTATGAATCTAATAAAATTCCACCTAGTACTTCCCCTTCACTCATCGATTTCACACTTCGTAGTGTTATGTCTCACCTTTTTCAAAAATCTAATATAATCAGTTAATCAACCATACATATAGTTTGTTCTATATACATCTCAAGTCCTTAATACAAGCTTGCATAGCCATTGTAGACAACCAGGAAGTCAATCCCAAGAGGGATCACACAATAAACTAGGTGGGTGAATCGGTCAGGCGGCTTCACTCTTTGAGTGTGAAAGACGTCACTCTTTAAGTTTGATTAAAACCACTTTAATAATGTTGGGGCATGCCCAAGTGGCTAATGCCACTTGACATTATCACCCCAACACTTCGCCTTAATGTTAAGTGGGAGAAGAAAATTAGACATGCCAAGTTTCAAACCCATGAATCAACAACAATGATTCAAGATTAACATGCCAATGAGGGAAATCCACATATTTTCCTAAATAAAGATTCATAAGACCAATGCTTTACAATATGAATACTTACATCAGATTATGGAGCATTTTAGAAATTAAGGCATACCCATAACTAAAGCTTTGTTGGGATTTACAAGTAACTTCACATAGAGTGACACATATATTTATTACAAAATGGAGGAAGTATATGAAATTTACAATGTTACAGACCATGTGTAACTAATCCCTAAAGGATCACTTTATTACATACAAAGTGGGTGGTCATAATCCACTCTTTCATAATTATCCATCAAGAGGTAACATTTTCATACACACCCCCTCAAGGGAAACTCTGATAGGATCAACAAGGTACTAAACTTCACAAAGATGTAATGGCTTAGTGAAGATGTCTCCAGAACTTTATTTCTAATGTTGGACTAGATTCTTCATCAAAATAAATGTAGCCTTCACCTAGAGGAGGAATACTTCCTTTAACTTCTATGTGTATCAATACCATTATCCTCTTTATACACATGACTCTTTTTTTGCTCCAAGTGATGGTGTCTACATCAAAACTTGAAAAAAATCTAGTTGCATATCCAACATAACATCAGAAAATATCATAATAAGCATAATAGAAATCATACAAATTTTCACTTTTAACCAAGTATAAAGGTAAAAACTAGTTAGATAAAAACTAACATATCATTATGCTTAACATTTACCAAATATGTTTCAACAAACATGTATCTTTTTCCTAAGGAATAAATCCAATAATAAAACATTGTATTTTATTATGAATCTAATATAATTTATCCCACCACTTTCACTTAGCTCCTTAGTTATTTCACACTTCGTAGTGTTATGTCTCACATTTGTTCAATAGCTAATACAATTAGTTAATCAACCATACATATATCCTTTTCTACATACAACTCTCAGTCTTTAATATAATCATGCATAGCCTTTGTAGATATTCGGGAAGTGAATCTCGAGATGGATCACCCAATAAATTGGGTGGGTGAATCATTCAGACTGCTTCACTCTTTGAGTGTGAAAGACTTCACACTTTAAGTTTGATTAGAAAAACATTAATAATGTTGGGGCGTGCCCAAGTGGTTAATCCCACTTGACATTATCACCCCAACATTAGTTAGAGTTCAAAATTTGTGGCACAAAATTAGTTCCATATATGAAATCGACAGAAATAATATTGTTTTTATGTAGTAACATTAAATGCCATATTGAATGTGGGTAATAAATCTATGGAGGTACATAGAATGAAATTTGATGAGGTAGATCTTTGTTAGAATGCATGGTCCAAATTTTATGGGTAACCAAGGAGTACCTTCTACAATAATAAATATGACTAGATAAGCAATGATAGGCATGTAGTAAATGATAACACTAGAAAAAATAAACAAGGGTCAAATACTCGACATAACAATTTCCTGCATATTGATAATTGTTGAGAAATATTCATATATATCTCTACACCGACTTGCTCTATAGGAAAATATGGAGTAAAGGTTCATCATATGTTTCTTCCTTCGTTATATACCCAAAATATATTACAAAAATATTATGATGAGGAGCTTTAATTATTAACACTTCCTCATGTTTCAAACAAGCTTCAAAACACATAATGGCCAAAATATTTCAATATATTTCCATTGCAAAAATTAATTCTTTGTCAAGTGTGATTAGTGCATAAATTTTTACAACAAACATAGAGCCACCACATTCCTAGAAGTATTCTTAAAAATTGAAGAGGAATAAAATGGCACAATGAATATATTCACAATTGTTGTATAACTTATTATTCCCATATATTACAAGCATTTGTACAACTTAAAATAATTAAGTGTTTTTTCTTTGTGAAAATATAGCCTTAATTAAAAAATCGATTGGATGGTATAAATTATCAAACTTGTGACTTAATCGCATGAAGGTGTTCTAAGATTTTTTTCTACCAATTAGGAATTTATATCCCCAATAGAGGTACCCTTGGCTCCACTCCAATCCTTTATCCATTTCCAATTAGGAATTTATAGCCTTGGTCGAGGTTTCCCAAAAATTCCTTTAAGGAAAATTATTCAAAATTTCTTTTATATTTACTTTCAAGAGAATATTCACTTCTGATTTTATCGTTTACTTCATTTTCTCTTATTTCCTTTATGTTTACAATAGTTATAAGGGTTGGAACAAGTTATAACATCATAGTAATGTTGTTAAAAATTAAAAATTCAATATACCATTAAATCATTCCCATAGAAGTATTTAAATTTTTGAATTATATACGACTCTTTTAGCCATCAATAATTTGCGAAACCATCAACAACCACACAAATAAATCTTTTAACCTACAACATAAGAAACATTTCAATAAGTTTTTCTAGAATGCGGACAACATTAAAACTTTAAACTCTTAATTTTATTCACTCTTGAGATATATCCTTTAATTGTCCTTCATTTTTAATAACCTACAATTTGCATTAGAACTTAGAAACTATTTAACAATCTTTTAGTTTATGGGAGGCTTAAAACTATTACAACCTCCAAAAATAGCTAAGAAAATAGGAAGGTAAAATGAGAAAACATAAAGAAAATATAAGGAATACCATTTAGTTCGTTATTTAGAGGAGATGGATGATGGCTCATCCATGAAGCAAATATTCAAATTATTTTCATTAAGTGGTAACATCATATCATACCCCATCAAGTCTTTAAGTCTAAAGACATTGTCTCCCAATGGTTTTACAATGTAAGGGACCAAATAATAAAGAATTAAAATTCAAAATGTTCCCTCCTGCTCATGATTTTTTCCCCTTAATAAAACCAAATATCCATGTATGAATGCCTTCAATTGTGATTTTTGTCAAACCAATTATTAACAACCTTTTGGTTCTGATTAAAACTTTGAAACTATATGTTTTTGTAATATTGCAAAGATCAAGTTTATAACATTGGTCTTAACTTTGTCTCCCCCATCCATGTATTCATAGAAAATAAATGATTTGTTTGCAATTTTATTTTGATGGGGAACATACATACCTACCCTATAAGTTAGAAAGTAAGGTGATGTCTTCAAGTATTTTTAAAATTTTGGTTCTATGTGTTGGTGCCATTTTTGAGCTTACACCATTTTGCCCTAAATTTTCCTTCATTCTCGCATGCTCAAATGTTTTTCTCTCAAATTGGTGGTTTGCACTTTTCCCTCCAGTCAAATACCTTGAAATGCTCACAAACTTGTTGTTTTGCCCCAATTTGAATGAAATCAGCATGTGTGCCCTCTTTTGTGCCCTAATTTTTCCAAAATCTACGGGCTCTACCATTTTTCCTTTTTCCCGATCGTGGAAGTTTAAAATTGATTGTTTTATAATTATTTGCCCTCAAAAATACAATTTCAATATAAAAATGCTTAAAAACATGTTTCAATTGGTTCAATTTCATGAAATTTGTCGTCCTTAGCAAAAAAATTGAATTCTAGGGCATCCTTGGCATTTTCTGTTTTGATGGTCAGATGGGCATCATTTTCCCATCAATTTCATCTTCAGCATTCTAGGGCATTGTTGACAACTTTTGCGTCTTTTGATAGTCATATGGGCATCCTTTGCCCATCAAATTTTAGCTCACAAATATTCTCCTACGTGGCTTGTTCTAATTGGACAAGGATCGGTGGGTCATTTCTAAAGACTTAACATTTTTTTGTGTTTTTGGAAAAAAGTGCAAATTTCCCCGCAGCTCCATAGGTCCCAGAGGAGGTACACGTGTTGCAAGCAGAGTGAAGGTAGACGGGCGGGTCTTTTTATGCCTTAAGGCATTTTGGAAAAAATAGTTAAAGTACAAAGAAAATGCCTAGGGCCCATAATGAATCAAAATGGAACACATGGCGGCTTCAGAGCATAGGCCCACAGCAAATTAGAGGTGGACATGTGTCATGTTTTCATCAAAAGTAGGATGGAAGGCTGGTGGAGGACTTAGAAATTTTTTTTTTTGGCGAAAGGGAGAAAAAGTTGTGAAAAAGGTCACGGGTCCATCGGGCCAATCAGGAGAGGACACATGGCAGGATCAGGGGTAGAAGGGAGTGTAGGCCACCAGAGGAAAAAAGGAAATGTTTCCTTTTTTGCAAAATGAGTTAAAGTGGTAATTTGAAGCGTGGCTCTGCAACGAGTCAAAGGGAGACATGTGGCAGGGACAAAATCGGAGGTGCAGAGGAAATGTTGAAAAATTTCTTTGGTGAAAAGGAATTAAAGTATGAAATCAAAGCACTTCCCCTCAGCCAATCATATGAGGACATGTGTCTTGCAAGAGGGCGTTGCTTTGTGAAGGAAAATTGAAAAATTTTTTCCAAAAAGAGGAAAAATGTGTAAACCGAGCCACGATCCCGGATCTAATCATATTGTGCCACATGTCGCCCAAGTCTCAAGGGTGGAGCAACGGAGGAAATTGAGAAATTTTGAAAATTTCCAAAGGTGGAAATGTGTAGAATCGAGCTACGATTCCGATGGGACCCACCTTGGGACACGTGTTAGTGCCAAATCTCAAGGGTAGAGGGGCGGAGAAAAATGTCAAATTTTTACATTTTTCCGAAAATGTTAAAATGTCAAAATTTGATCCCAAACCAATTTCCAATTACATTATGACACGTGGAGGGCCTATATTGAAGGGAGAAAGGCAGATCAATGGTAACTGTGCATTTTTCAATTTGGCCGCCATTTTTGCTCCATGAAGTGTGGAAATGCATTTTTGCATCAATTTTGATCAATTTTTTGAGAATTCATGTCATTTTTGCCTTCAAGGATCAATGGAATCAATTTGAAAATTCAATTTGTAGATCTGAGGTACTTTTGAAATGAAATTTTGTTCGGGCTCAAGCAAAAACATGAAATATCAGATCCAAAAGTTGCAGAGTCAAATTTTTGAGGGATAAGGATGAAATAATGAAAGGAAGGGGGTCTACATGCTTTAAAGATGAAAACATGCCTCCACAATGGATAATGATGTGAATTTTGCAATGATTCACCTTTTTTGAGGCACCTGGCAACTTTTTGAATGTTTTTCTAGTTAGATGTCCCTTTCTATAAGTCATGAGTGAATTTGTAACAAACTAAGATGCCATAGGATATTATTTTCTTAGAAAATAAGGATCAATTGTAATAGATTATATAATGCATGTTTTGAGACATGCAAAAGGTCGATGAATTGAAAATCATGAGAAAATTTTGAGAGAAGCTCATCTTCTAAGAAACCCTCAAAAAAACCTTGTTAATGTCTTCTATGTTAGATCTTCATTCATGTTGAGTTGGTTATAAGTGTATAGCCATCACACAGCTCTGAGATTGTTCCTGAAACTCTCCCCTGCTAATGAATCTAACAAGCTTTTGAATTAATCTATGTTATTTTGGGCAATATGATGTCTGTTATCATGTTTAAATGTCTACAAACAGTTTTCCTTGTTCTTGTTGCAATCTTGCATTGAAATTTTTAGGAATCACATAGATCTCATCCTTATTGATAGTTTAGTGGCATTTGCAATTTCATTTTTCAGAGGAGCTTTCATTTGGCATTGAAAATAAGCAGCTAAAAATCACTTCACCTTCATTTATTGACAAAGATTGCTTGTAAGTCTTTGGGGTTACCTTAGGTGTGATTTGATCAGAGATTTTGATGTTTAATTGAGTCCTTTAATTCAATATTTTGTTTTGAGGTCTCAAATATTGTGTGAAGAGTGAAAACCTGGGCCTCCATTTGTGTATCTCTTTTGGTTGAAAGAACATCCTGACTATTTTGAAGCATTTTATTTGATATTTGTTCAAATGTTGTAGAGGTTATCAAAGATCTGACATAGTCAAGTTTGTCTTGTCAATATCCCACCAAAAATCATTCTAAACAAGTAATCCTACCCCATACTACCTCTTTTTTTCCCTGTACACCCATAGAAGATCAAAATCCATTTGCTAAAGTATATATAATAGATCAGATTTCAAAATGTCTTCAGTAACCCTTTCCTTGCATTGAAAGTATCTCCATAATTTGGAAGTGACAACTTGTGAAAGTCAGATTTGGAGTGTTGATCATATTTTCCCAAGGCCTTTTCATACTATTTCCACAAATTGAGGGATATCTTCATCTCTTTCACCATTTGAGGGTTACAAAATAGGTCCTCTCACCTTGGTTGAAAGACACAACCTAAAACAGTTAGGACAAGATCAAGTCCTATTTGAGTGCTATCCATCTCTCCACAAATGAGTGCCAGTTAGATCACATCCCCGACTACAAAATGACATACATCATGATCTATCTATCTTCAAGATTTATGCCCTATCTTTGATGTCGCTTAGACCGAAAATGAGAAAAACTTTGGGTACCAACACCATGTTCCCAAAAAGTATATTTGATGAGTGAGTTCCATGATTTTGGTTTTCTATGAATGTATTTTTTATCACATTCAATAGGTTTTTATTAATACACTCTACAAATATATTACCTAGCCTCAAGTTAATAGTTTAAAAATAAATTTAAGGTAATATGATGGTTATATGTTCATTATATAAAATCAATAGTCTAAATTTTGTTCCATTGTCACATACCAAAGAGAAAATGAAACCAAACATGGTGATGATATTATTTTCCATAAACTTGATAACTTCTTGAGTTGTGCTCCTTTTTATAAATATAACTTCTATCCTCTTTGTGTAGTAATCAATGGTAGTTAAAAAAAATTGTGATATCTAGAGGAGCTTTGATTGATAACTCCTCTAAAGTAAAACACCCATTAAGAAAAGTTTCTTCTCTCAATTACTAGATGTAATGGGATTAATTCATGTTTTTCTCTTTGCAAAGATATAACATTGATGAAAAGTTATGAAATGGTTATGATCATCTTTAAACATGGTAAGCCAAAATATCTAGATCTCAATATATTATGGGTAGTAACATCACCTAATGAATGGATATTTCAATCTTCTCAATAAATATAAACATTATCTGATCTACCTCATCTCTTGCCACATATCTCAAATAAATTCCATTGTGGTTTCTCCTAAAGAGAAACTCTTTCTTCAACATATGGTTTTGTGAATAAAAATTGAAATAAATCATGTATAAATCATAAATACATTTTTCATACATTAATGAATAGATAATTTTATCATACCGTTCATCTCAAAGAATCATGTCTTAATCCAAAGGAAATGATTTTGTGATCTATTTGTGTTATGGTTTTCACTAAGCCTTTCCAATTAACTAACTTGTTCGTTTAATTGGTGATTAAAAATACTACATCTTAGACATCAATATTCCATGCCTTTATCCTAGCTTATTCTTCCCTAACATTTTTTTAGTTTATAGATCAAGTACTATTGCATAAATTTTATTCCCGAAGATATAGTGTCTAAATTTTTGACTTCTTTAAAATGTGCATAGGAATCTTTTTCTAGAATTCGGTGATTTAAAGCAAAACCATTCACATTGGTTCTCAGGAAGGCATTGGGATTTTCTCCATATTATTTCATCTTATTAGCACAAATGCAATGGTATGTTCTAAGGAAAAAGATTATAGGTATAATTATTTCATGAAATCGATCGACTATATTAGGAGCTTGTATAATGGAAACCTTGATCTCTTGGAAGGAATCCTTTGTCTTAGGATTACAATCAACCTTGGTATCCTATTTTATCATACCATTCCATGGTATAATAATCTTAAGAAAGCCATAAATATATTTTATAACAAAGTTCATTTTACTAAAGAAATGTCTTAACTCTTTTTTTTTTATTTGTAAAGGAAATTTTAGGCATTTCTTATGATATACCAGTGTCGAAAGTGATACCTTTATTAGCGATGATGTGTCATATTAATTTATATTTCTTATATAAAAATAACTCTTCTTTGGATTCAAATATATATTATATTACAATTTTCCTATATCTCATAAAGAATCTTTCTAAATTCTTTGATTGTTGAGACTTATTTTTAGTAAACACAATCAAGTCATCCATATTAATGACAATATATTTCCCTACAAAACGTTGAAATATTCATCCACTTCCCATTTGATGTATCTCTAGTGTTTATCGACTAAATGACATTCTCCTATAAGTAACAAAGATTCTTCATTAAGTTGTGAATGTAGTTTTAAATCTATCATTATCATCCATAAGGAATTGGTTTTATTCGAAAATAACATCCAAGAAGGACATGATTTCACCACTACCTATAATTTGGAGTACGTCATCTAAGGATGGAAGGGGATAATTTTCCTTTTAAGGTGTTTTTAAGTTCTATAAAATCTACAACACCTAATTTCTCAATTATTTTTTCTAAAAGGGACCAAGTTGGCCTCTTAAGTGGAATGTCTTATTAGGAAAATATTATGTGTAGAGAATATTTTTTAATCTCTTTGTGAATGGTAGACTAAAAGATGAAATTGATAGGCCTCTATCTTTTCCTAAAAAAAATTTATTCTCCTTGAAAGGAATGGTTTTGGTAAGTACTTTTGGATCAAAGACCTTTAAATCTTCATATGACTACATTATCACATCCTTATATTCACTTAGAAAGGATTTAGACTTTTATTTCTCATCAAGAGTGAATTTTTTTCCAATAATAGTGTTCTCAAGTATACTCACAATTCCTAAGTTGAGGTTAATGGTTTATTTCACCTCATAAGTCTACAATCGATGTATTTGGTATTCGATATTCATATCAAATAGTATTTGTTGGTGCAAATTCTAAGTTTGCACACTTTGCCCTAATTGTCTATATCCCTTTTTTGCTCAAGAGAGTTTTATTTGCTCGAGTGGGTGATCTGCAACTCATTTTCCCTAATTGAATACCTTCGAAAATGCCTAGGTTGTTATTGTTTTCCTCTGATCTAAAACAAAATCCATGTTTTCCCCAAATCTGCCCTAATTTCTTCATTTTTTTTTAGGGTGAGTTGTTTTCCCTTTGTCAAATTCATGCAAAAATTTGAAGTGGATTGATTTCGAGTAATTTGAGGTTAAAACCCTGCTCCCCTAGTTGAAATCAATATAAAATCATGCTTCACTTGATTTAAAATGAGAAATCTACATTCCTTGTGAAAAATATCAATTTTCAGGGCATTCTCTGCATTTTTACGTTTTTGACGGGTAAACGGTGTCACCAGCCCATCAAAATTATCTTTGCAACATACTGCTAACGTGGCAGGTTCCTATTAGGTGAGGATGCATGGGAAAAATGTTATAACTTTTTTTTGAGTTTTTGCCAAAGGAAACATTTTTCCATGACCCCATGATCTTTCTGATAAAAAATGCCTACGTGGCATGATTTGATTGGTTTGGTGGTTCGTTAGTGGTAGTCATAGTTAGAAATTTTTCCCTCACTTTTGCAAAATTATCAAAATCAAATGTTTTCCGAAGGCCTACAACTAATTGGAATATGACACGTGGCAGGAAGATCAGGCGGAGGTGAGGAGTTGGAAATTTTTGAAGTTTTTGGCTTCAAAATACCAAAGGAAAAATTTAGACCAAGATCCCGTGCCTAATGGGAGGAAGACACGTGTCCAGGAGGAAAGATGGAAGAAGGGGCCGAAGGAAAATTTTATGAGATTTTGCCTTTATGTTTGCAAGGTAAAAAAATAAAAATGGGCCCACCTCCAATGAGAAATGGACACATGTCCAGGAAGATCAAATGGAGCGAGAACTTCAAAAAAATTTGTTGTTTTTGGGCTTAAATTTACAAAAGAAAAACTTTTCCCAAAGTCCATGTCCAATTAGAAGAGGACACGTGTCCCAAGTTTGGTGGAGGTTTGGAAAGCGGAGGAAATGTGGAAAAGTTTGCAGAGTTTCGATGAAAAATCTTGAAATGAAAAATTGACCCATGAAAATTTGGAGGTGTCCCCCACAACCAATCAGGGGGAGACACGTGGCACTATTCAAAAGGTCAAAAGGGAGAGTGCGTGCCCACAAATGTTTTTTTGCTCGCGGATGGTTGAAGGAAAACTTGGAGGGTTTGTTCCACAACGAATGGGAGACCACCATATGGTAGACGAAATGAGCGGGTATTTGGGCCCTTGGGGTTTTTTGAGAAAATTTTCCCTTTGTCAAATTATGCCAAAATTCATCAAAATGGGCCCATGGTTTTATTGGGCCCACCTAGGGACACATGGTGTGTCTAGGGGGCATGCAGGGAAAATTTTCAAAATTTTCCAAGGTCAGAAAAGGTTTGAAATGCATTTTTAAGGTTGGAGGCCCAGTCCAATGGTATTTGGACACATTTCCACCTTATCCAAAAGTCAAAGAAGATATTTTTTAGCCTACACGATGAATCTCATCAAGACACGTGGAGGGCGGAAATTTAAAGTTGATTTTAAATCAACAATTGTTGAGTGTTTTCATTTCTTGCCGCCATTGGAGCTCCAAGATGCTTGGAATCATCATTTTTGCACCGATTTGCATGAAATTTTATATGAAATCACATCCCCTCAACCTTTTGGATGCAATGGCACCATTATTTTGAGCTAATTTGATGTCCTATGATGTTTTTGATGAAATATTTTTCTCGACCCGTGTAAAAATGTGAAAAGTAAAAATTAAAGTTACATAGTTAAAAATAATAAGGTGGAAAATGATTACAAATGCATGCTGGCATAGTGGAATGACAAAAACATGACCCTAGGATGGATAAGGATCTGAATCCATGCAATATTTTAAAATATTTGTGCATCCTGGCATTTTGCGAGCTATTTTACATAGTTTTATATCATTTTTCATCAAATGGATAGGGTTTTGTAACAAATTTGATCCTTTGAGCATATTCTTTGCTTGGGATGCAAGGATAAAAGATGGTAGAAGGTATAAGTTGTAATTTTGAAGCATTTTGAAAAGTTTGTTGAGAATTTTGGAGAAAGAGAGAAGAATTTTCACAAGGAAAACTTGAAGAAGTCCATTTTCTTTTGGAGAAACTACCTAAGAGCCATTTTTTATTCCTGTTTGCATCAAATGTTCATCATGTTGAGTTGGTTTCAGCTGTAAAGCCATCAACAAGATTTGATATTGTCTAAATAACATTCCCTTACTAATATATTTGATCAAATTCTTGGATTAACTGGTTTTATCTCTTGGCAAAGCTTGCATACACTTGTATTTCAGTATGTTTTCAATTTGTGTTTCATGCTCATGTTGCAATCTTGTGTTTGGGATATTTATTGGTCATACATGGTCTCATTTCTTGTAGAGGGTTTGAAGGCATCTACAATTTTCCACTCAGAAGAGCATTCATTTGAGTGAAGATAAATAGATTTAAATTCATCTTACCTTCCTTGTAAATTGAGGGTGTTTGTAAACCTTTGGGTGTACCTTAGGTCATGATCTAACAAGGGTTTCTAAATGCTTCATTGATATTTTGCTTCAAGCCTTTGTGGCAGGTTATCAAATTTTGTATGGAATAGTGTAGATTTGGGCATCCATGTGTGCACACATCCTGGTTGAAAGAGCACTTCAAATTCATTGAAACATCTCTATTGTTTAGGTGTTGTAATTCATTTGCAAAGCTTCCCAAAGAAGGTGATGATTTCTAGCTACTCTTGTCCCAACATCTCTCATCAAAATTTCATTTTAAACTAACTCATCCTACCTATAATACCCCTGCATTTGCATTGTGTGTCCACAAAATAATTCAATCCTTTCACTAAAATGCACAAAGTTGATCAGGGTTTTATCATGTCTCTAGTAGCCCTAGCTTTGTCTTGAAAGCATGTCCATCATTTAGTAGTGACAAATCCTTTGAGTTTGGATAATGGATACTTGATCATGTTTTCACAAAGGCCTCTTCCATATCATATGCAAAACACAAGGATATTTCCATCTCCTTACCATATAAAAGCTGCAATATAGGTTCTCTTGCCTTGGTTGATAGGCACAACCTAAAATAGTGAGGGTTAGATCAAAACCCTCTTGAAGGTGTTATCCACTCCCTCAATTCTTGAATGCAAACAAGTAGATAGGTGTGATCCCCAGCTACAAATGACATACAAACCATCTATCTATCCTTGAGTGTCTTGTGCAAGTTCTTGATGTTGTTCAAGTTGTGAAGGAGATTAAATCTAGATACCAACACCCGAGTGGTGCCATTGCTAGGGAATTCTTGCAATTTCTTAGTGGTTTTGAAGTATTTGAAAGGTTTGAGCATTTGTGTGATTAAGTATTTGAGCTATTACATTCTTGAGATATCATTTCATACTTCAGATCTGCATGTTTTGGGTAAAAAGGATTTCAAACTCAGCTTGCTCTTCTCATTTACCAGCAGTTTATATGATTTGGATGCATTGTTTTTGGTTAAATCAAGAAGAAGAAGATCTGATTTGTAAATCCTTGAAAAGTTTTCAGTCATAGCATACATTTGACAGAATATTTTAGTGTTTTCTTACACAACTAAGGTATAAATCCTTAGTGGTGACTCCATGTTATTGTTGGGATCTTGAAATACCAGTTGTCTTATACATTTCTCTCATTTGAAATTTGTTATTTAAATCTGTCAAGCTGGAGGGAAGGAGATCCCTCTTCATCAAGGAATCTTCTAAGAAGTTGCTCACTAAATCAAGAAGCTTAGAACTAGAAGGAAGAAGAGTTTGGAAAGTGGTTGGTGATTTGGTTGTAAGAAAATAAATCCCCATAGTTGAATTTGAAGGAGATCAGCCTGTTATTGAATATTATAATTCTTCTTCAAGTAGATATGATTCAGGTAATCTTCTTGCTGATTTTCATTCTCCATCAGGTGAGGGACATTCTTGTATATTTAAAAAACTTACTCCTAGATCTGCTCCTGTGGTTTCTAAGTTTGCTAAATTTTATCAAGAGAGAGATCCTTTGGGGGTTGTCATTTTAGAGATCATTCATATATTCCAATCAGACCCATTACTACTCCTCATCAACTTGTTTCACTTCCAAGATCACCCCCACCAAACATATTGGCTCAGCCTAGACCTCTATTTTTTTTAACACCTTTGGTCCTATAAATTTTGGAGGAATGGATGGTTATCCAAATGTTTTCCCACAAGATGTGAGTTATAGCTTACCAAAATTCCAAGGTAACAATGCCATTACTGGAGATCAACATCTCAAACTCATTAACATGATGGAAGACTTTGAGATAGAATTTGAGGATGTGTATATTAAGTTGTTTATTCACACACTTGAGGAAGATGCAAGGGATTGGTAAAAATCTTCCCGATAATTCTATTGACTCATGGAAGAGATGAGTAATGAATTCAGATTACAATATGGAGACAAAATAGATCAAAGGTTTCTTCTATCCGAGTTTAAGAACATCAAGAAGAACCCTAATGAGACCGTTCATGATTTTAATACAATATTTAATAAAACATTGAGAAGGTTTCCTATCATTTTGAGGCCTTGTGATGAATCTTTCTTGATCAAATATGCAAATGCATTTGATAAAAAGGCAACCTATTACTTGAGAGACAAAAATCCTACAAACTTGAGACAAGCTTTCACCATGGCACTTCAAATTGAAAATAATATTAAAGCTATTGGTAAACCACTTAAGAGGGATGGTGTAAACCCTAAGAAGCCTCAAGCTAGCTAGGGTGATGATTTAGAATATATTTTCAAGACTTTGGTAGGGGCTGTCAAACAAATTTCTTACAAGTTAGCCCGGGATTGAGAAAGGAATTGTGCAAAATTCACAAGGACAACAAAGAACTCAAAACCATGATAGATTTGGAAATCATCCTAGGCGTGATCAAAGATAGGATGATAGAGGTAAAGGGCTTGTTGGATCTGGAAACAAAATCCCCAAGCACGTGAAAATAGAGTGGTGCCGACCCTTTGATTGCAAGCGTTGTTGTTGTTCAAGAAATTTCTGATATGGATTGGTGTGATAGATGTTTTCTTCCTCATCCTCCATGTGAAATGGACTAGCAAGTTATTGATGATGATAATGAGAATGAAATGGATGATGAAATTTGTATGATGGGCATCTTTAGGATCACAACAAGAAGCAACATCAACATATGTGATAAGTGTAAGGACTGTGAAATTACAAAAGGGTACCATTTCTTTCTCTTCCTCAAACTCATGATGTAGATGTAGTTCAGGCCTTTGAAATTCCTAATAATTACTTTGAATATCTAAGGGCTTTAATGATCAAGAATTATGATGGTGGTATACCTTCGAAGGAAGATAGAAAATTGTTAATGAATGTTGTGGTTGGTCAAGAGAAAGAGTACAATACTAGAAGTAAAGTTATTAGGGGAGCTAGTCCTCAAGCCAAGCCAAAGACACCCTTTCTCACAAGCATTCCCAAAGATAATCCTAGAAAAGAAATAATTGCCAAGAACCCTGTTGTCCCATGTAAAAATATCAGTCCTCTTCATGCCCAGGCTGCCAAGAATACTTCTGCATCTGATGAACCTTCTTTTTCCCTTCCAATGTTGTTTTACTAAAGGATGTTCCATATGATATAGCCTAGGTTTTGAGCCAAATTAAGGTTAGTGTTCCAATTATTGAATTGCTTAGAATTATTGAGCACAAGAAGAGAGCATTTGAGTACTTGGGATTGAAAGAAAAAAATATTACCCCAAGTAGAAATGTAAATGTTGTTAAGACTCCTCTTAAAAGCATTGTTGGCCTTGAAACACCACCACAAATGGAAGATCTTGGAGAGGCACCTAAATTATATTTGGGGACATCCTTGGTTGATTCCCAATTGAATTTTGATCCATTCTTCACAACTTTTCTCATAAAAGATAGGTTAATTCACAATTGCATGTTTGATTCTCGGTGCATCATGTAATGTCATGCCTCTAGAAGTCATGAATGAGTTGGATATCAAGGTGACAGTAGCATATGGGAAGTGTACAGCCATGGATTCAAGGGAAGTTCCAGTTGTTGGATTTGTGAAGGGTTTAGTAGTGTAACTTGTAGCCTATCCGGGTAAGAATCTAAAACTTGATGTTGTAATTATTGACTGCCCTGCCAAACTAGGTATGCTTTTGTCAATAAAATGGGCTGCAAGTGTTGGTGGTAGTGTTCAAATGGACATGTCTTTTTCCACCATTCCCATTGAGGATAGCCTTGTCAAACTCTATGGTGAGAAGAAGATGTTGCACTTGATTGAAGACCCCAACAATGCTTCTTATGAAGTGTTGTTTTCTGATGTAGATGTTGAAAACTTCATTGGTTTTGCTAATGGAAAAGAGAATAAGATGGACAAATCAAAGTGCCTTGGTATGGTAGGTTCTCCATGGACATTACTATTTGATGGAGCTTGCTCCAAATTTGGGAATGGTGCTGGTATAGTGTTGGTTTCTCCAAGTTTAGAAGAGTTTCCTTTTTCCTTCAAGCTCAATTTTGAATGCACTAACAATATAGCTGAATATGAAGCATTATTATTAGGGTTAAGGATTGCATGGAAATATGGAGTGAAGGATATTGTTGCTAAGGGAGATTCGAGGTTGGTGGTGAAGCAAGTAAGGAAGATGTATGCCACAAAAAATCAGCGTATGAAGCAATATAAGAATGTTGTTTGGGACTTGATTGAAATGTTTGATTCCTTTAACATTGTTTATCATGATAGGAATATTAATGTTTCTGCTGATAAGTTGGCTGTCCTTGGCTCTAGATTTGACAATTTCACCATTTCACCCTTTTGTGAATATGACATTGAAGTACTAACAAGGCCAGTTGTCCCAGATAATGTAAAACATTGGCAGATTTTTGATGATGATGCACAAATCTTGAGGTTCTTACAATGCCAAGGTGAGTTTTCTGGTCAAAACATTGATTGGGAACCAATGGTGTGCATGAATGAAGGTAAAGAAACCTTGTTTGACAAGGATATAATACAATTGAAGACAAACACTATTCCCAAAGGTCTTGTTGCACTTGAATCCAATTTTAACAATGTTGATTACATCATAAATAGAAAGATGTCTACTTCAAGGGATGTGGAAGAACACAACTTGGGAACCAAGGATAAACCAAGGAAGATCTGGTTGGGCAGCCATCTCAGCAAAGAGGAAAAACACTCCTATGCCCAACTTTTAAAGAAATATCAAGATTACCTTGCTTGGTCTTATTCAGAGCTGAAGGCATATAGAGAAGATTTATTTCAGCATGAGATTCCTCTTGAGGCCAAAAATAAGCCATTTAGACAAAAACAAAGGCCCATTAACCCACTACTTTCCATGAAAATGCAAGAAGAGTTGAAGAAATTGAGAGATGGTGGCATCATTCAGCCTACTAGATACTCATCTTGGGTGGCAAACCTTGTCCCAGTTAGAAAGAAGAACGGAGATATCAGACTTTGTGTGGATTTTAGGAATCTAAACAAAGCATCTATGAAGGAAAATTACCCCTTTCCAAACATGGAGAATATGTTACAGCTTGTAACAAGGTTAGAGATGCTTTCTACCTTGGATGGTTTCTCTGGATACAACCAAGTAGTTGTCAAAGAATCAGAAAGATTAAAGAAAACCTTCACTACTCCTTGGGGGAATTATGTTTTTGTAAGGATGCCTTTTGGATTGATGAATGTTGGTGCTACTTTTCATAGGGAAATGGATGTTGCCTTTTCTAGTTATATCAATGAGTTAATTGCAGTTTACCAAGATGATGTGACTATTTTTTCAAGGCAGCAAGTAGACCACATGAACCACCTAGAAAAGATCTTGATCATATATAGAGAGTATGGCATTTCACTTAATCTAAAGAAGTTTCATTTTGGCATGCAAAAGGCCAAGCTGTTGGGGCATATTGTGTCCAAAGAAGGTGTTATTATAGACCCTGAGAGAGTGGAAGTAATTAGAAAGGTTCCTATTCCAATAACCAAGAAAGGTATTCAATCTTTCTTTGGCCAAATCAATTTTATTAGAAGGTTTGTTTCTAATTTTTCTCATTTAACTATTCAAATCATGAGCATGCTAAGAAAGGATCAAGTTATCAAGTGGGAAGAGGCTTCATTTAGAATTTTGAAGGAATAAAGGATGCACTCAAGCATGCACCTGTTTTGGCAGCTCCAAACTACAAGAGACCTTTCCAAATCTTCTCTTTTGCATCTAAATTTACTATTGCTTCATTTTTGTTACAAAAGGATGAGAATGGAGCTAAGAGGCCTATTTCTTTCTTTAGCAAGGCTTTACAAGTAGCTGAACTGAAGTACACAATTATGGAGAAACAAGCGTTTGCTTTGGTAAAGGCAACAAAAATTTTTAGGCCTTACATTTTGAGTTCAAAAGTTGTTGCTTATGTTCCCCACACCATGGTTAAAGACATCTTATCTGACATGGAAATCTCAAGAAAGAGATGTAGGTGGGTTAACAAACTTCAAGAATATGACATGGATATTCAAACTACAAAGCTTGGTAAGAGGTTTGGGTCTTGCCAGGCTCATGGCTGAGAGTAATTTGCAAAATGTAGAAGTGAATCAGCTAGAGGAAGAAAGGGCAGATCTACTTGAAAAATTGATGAAATTTGAATGGTACAAAGATGTGGTCTTTTACCTCAAGCAACCTATGCTGTCCTAGTCACTTGAATAAAAATCAGAAAAGAGCCCTCAAGTTGGCTTCTCAAAAATATATCATAATAGACCTTGGGCTGGCTTGGAAGAACCCTAAAGGTGTCCTCTTGAAATGCATAACTGAAGATCAAGCTCCCAATTTGATTTCTGATTTCCATGGGGGAGTTTGTGGAGGACATTTTTCTAGTAGAGTGACAACACACAAGATTTTGAGAGCTGGTTATTGGTGGCCAACTCTTTTTAAAGATGCAAACTAGCTAGTTAGAAGATGTGATAGTTGCCAACATTTCTCAGGAAGATTGAAGGCTTCAGGCTCCCTTCCTTTGTAGCCTATATCAGTTGAAGCCCCTTTCAAACAATGGGGAATGGACTTCGTAGGTGAGATTTCAAATCCTTCTAGTGCTGGTCATAAATGGATCCTTGTTGCAACTGATTATTTCACAAAATGGGTTGAGGCCATTCCATCTAGAAAGGCAACACACCAAGTGGTGATGGATTTCTTGTTGAATCATATCATATGTAGATTTGGGGTTCCAGTTAAGATTGTATCTAATAATTCCATGTGTTTTAGAGCCAAGCCTTTGATGCAATGTGTAATGAATATGGGATAAATCTGACTTATTCTTCAAACTACAATCCACAAGGCAATGGACAAGCTGAGTCTAGTAATAAGAACTTGCTCAAGATTATTAGAAGGACTTTGGAGATCAACAAGAAGAAGTGGGGAGAGCAATTGAAATTTGTAGTTTGGGTAGATAGGATCACTCCAAAAAGAGCAACTGGTAAGAGTCCATTTGAATTGGTCTATGGAACACAAGCATTGTTGCCCTTACACTTGTAATTGTCCACATTTCAGTTTTCCCAGCAGTTAGAGGATCAAGAACATGGCCCATATGAATCAAGGATCAATCAAATCATTGAGTTGGATGAAGAAAGAAGGGATTCTCACCAAAGGCATGTCAGATTTAGAGAGAAATTGAAGAAGTTGTTTGATAAGAAGGTCACCCCTAGAGCCTTCAGTGTTGGAGATCTAGTTTTGCTATGGGATAGTAGGCATGAAGACAAGGGAAAGCATGGCAAGTTTTATGCTCTATGGATGGACCCTTATGCCATTAATATCAGGATTGGAGAAAATACATTTTTTCTCAAGGTTTTGGATGGGGATATGCTGGAGTTTCCTGTTAATGGCAGACATTTAAAACATTTCTTGGATTAAATCCCCATGGGAGGTATGCACAAGTTGTACATTTTTGTATAGCCCTTGTTTTTGTTTTGTCTTTTCTTTGTTCTTGTTGTTGTTGGCTTGTGGTTTTCCCTTTTTTCCTTGGAAACCATTGTTGGTCTATTTTTCTCGGTCTTTTTTGGTGAAATTCTTGTTTTTGGGATACTCTACATTTTTAGACTCCTTTCCCAATGGATTTTTGGCACTTGGTCTACGTTTTGATCTTGTGGCACTCACTGGGAGTGCCCATCCCCAAGAAGGAGCCAATGTTGGTGCAAATTCTGAGTTTGCACACTTTGCCCTAATTGTCTATATCCCTTTTTTGCTCAAGGAGTTTTATTTTCTCGAGTGGGTGATCTATCAACTTGTTTTCCTAATTGAATACCTTCAAAAATTCCTAGGTTGTTATTGTTTTCCTCTGATCTAAAAAAAAATCCATGTTTTCCCCAAATATGCCCTAATTTCTTCATTTTTTTAGGTTGAGCTATTTTCCCTTTGTCAAATTCATGCAAAAATTTGAAGTGGATTCATTTCAAGTAAATTGAGGTTAAAACCCTACTCCCCTAGTCAAAATAAATATAAAATCATGCTTCACTTTATTTAAAAATGAGAAATCTACATTCCTTGTGAAAAATCCAATTTTCAGGGCATTCTCTACATTTTTATGTTTTTGATGGGTAAACGGGTGTCACCAACCCATCAAAATTATCTTGACAACATAATGCTAACATGGCAGGTTCCTATTAGGAGAGGATGCATAAGAAAAATGTTATAACTTGTTATTTTTTGAGTTTTTGCCAAAGGAAACATTTTTCCCGCAGCCCTGAAGTGCTACAGTGAAATGCCTACGTGGCATGATTTGATTAGCTAGTGGTTAGGTCAATGGTGGTCATACTTAGAAAATTTTCCTCAATTTTGTAAAATTCTTAAAATCAAATGTTTTCCCAAAGGCCCGAAACTAATTGGAAGATGACACGTGGTGAGGAGATCAGGCAAAGGCGAGGAGTTGGAAAATTTTTAAAGTTTTTGGCTTCAAAATACCAAAAGAAAAAATTATCCCGAGATCCCACACCTAATGGGAGGAAGACACATGTCCAGAAGGAAAGACAAAGAAGGGGCCGAAGGAAAATTTTATGAGATTTTGCCTTTGTGTTTGCAAGGTAAAAAATAAAAAATGGGCCCGCATCCAATGAGAAATGGACACGTGTCCAGAAGATCAAATGGAGCAGCGGGGACTTCGAAAAATTTTGTTGTTTTTAGGCTTAAAGTTACAAAAGAAAAACTTTTCCCGAAGGCCCGTGTCCAATTAGAAGAGGACATGTGTCCCAAGTTTGGTGGAGGTTTGGAGAGCGGAGGAAATGTGGAAAAGTTTGCAGAGTTTCGGTGAAAAATATTGAAATGAAAAATTGACCCGTGAAAATTTGGAGGTGTTCCCCATAGCCAATCAAGGGGAGACACGTGGCACTATTCAAAAGGGCAAAAGGGAGAGTGTGGGCCCACAAATGTTTTTTGTGCTCGTGGATGGTTGAAGGCAAACTTGGAGGGTCGGTTCCACAACGAATGGGAGACCACCACATGGCAGAGGAAGTGAGCGGGTATTCAGGCCTTCGGGGTTTTTTGAGAAAATTTTCCCTTTGTCAAATTATTCCAAAATTCATCAAAATGGGCCCATTTTTTTATTGGGCCCACCTAGGGACACGTGGTGTGTCTAGGGGGCATGCGAGGAAAAGTTTCAAAATTTTCCCAAGGTTAGAAAAGGTTTGAAATGTATTTTTAAGGTTGGAGGCCCGGTCCAATGGTATTTGGACATGTGTCCACCTTATCCAAGTCAAAGAAGATATTTTTTAGCCTACACGGTGAATCTCATCAAGACACGTGGAGGGTGGAAATTTAAAGTTGATTTTAAATCAACAGTTGCTGAGTGTTTTCCTTTCTTGCCACCTGTTGGAGCTCCAAGATGCTTGGAATCATCATTTTTACACTTATTTGCATGAAATTTTATATGAAGTCGCATCCCCTTGACCTTCTGGATGAAATGGCACCATTCTTTTGAGCTAATTTGATGTCCTATGAGGTTTTTGATTAAATATTTTTCTCGGCCCGTGTAAAAATGTGAAAAGTAAAAATTAAAGTTACAGAGTTAAAAGTAATAAGGGAAAATGATTGCAAAATGCATGTTGGCATGGTGGAATGACAAAAATGTGACCCTGGGATGGATAAGGATCTGAATCCATGCAATATTTTAAAATATTTGTGCATCTCTGGCATTTTGTGAGCTGTTTTATAGTTTTATATCATTTTTCATCAAATGGATAGGGTTTGGTAACAAATTTGATCCCTTGAGCATATTATTTTCTTGGGATGCAAGGATCCAAGCTGGAAGAAGGTATAAGTTGTAATTTTGAAGCATTTTGAAAGGTTTGTTGAGAATTTTGGAGAAGGAGAGAGGAATTTTCACAAGGAAAATTGGAAGAAGTCTATTTTGTTTTGGAGAAACTACCTCAGAGCCATTTTTTATTCATGTTTACATCAAATGTTCATCATGTTGAGTTGGTTTCAGTTGTAAAGCCATCAACATGATTTGAGATTGTCTAAATAACATTCCCTTGCTGATATATTTGATCAAATTCTTGGATTAACTTGTTTTATCTCTTGGAAAAGCTTGCATACACTTGTATTTCATTATGTTTTCAATTTTTATTTCATGCTCATGTTGCAATCTTATGTTTGGGATATTTATTGGTGATACATGTTCTCATTTCTTGTAGAGGGTTTGAAGGCATCTACAATCTTCCATTTAGAAGAGCATTCATTTGAGTGAAGATAAATAGATTTAAATTCATCTTACCTTCCTTGTAAATTGAGGGTGTTTGTAAACCTTTGGGTGTACCTTAGGTCATGATCTAACAAGGGTTTCTAAATGCTTCATTGATATTTTGCTTCAAGCCTTTGTGGTAGGTTATCAAAGTTTGTATGGAATAGTGTAGATTTGGGCATCCATGTGTGCACACATCCTTGTTGAAAGAGCACTTCAAATTCATTGAAACATCTCTATTGTTTAGGTGTTGTAATTCATTTGCAAAGCTTCCCAAAGAAGGTGATGATTTATAGCTACTCTTGTCCCAACATCTCTCATCATAATTTCATTTTAAACTAACTCATCCTACCTATAATACCCCTACATTTGCATTGTGTGTCCACAAAATAATTCAATCCTTTCACTAAAATGCACAAAGTTGATTAGGGTTTTATCATGTCTCTAGTAGCCTAGATTTTCTTGAAAGCATGTCCATCATTTAGTAGTGAAAATACTTAGAGTTTGGATAATGGATACTTGATCATTTTTTCACAAAGGCTTCTTCCATATCATATGAAAAACATAATGATATTTCCATCTCCTTACCATATAAAAGCTGCAATATAGGTTCTCTTGCCTTGGTTGATAGGAACATCCTAAAATAGTGTGGGTTATATCAAAACCCTCTTGAAGGTGCTATCCACTCCCTCAATTATTTAATGCAAACAAGCAGATAGGTGTGATCCCTGCTACAAAATGACATACAAACCATCTATTTATCCTTGAGTGTTTTGTGCAAGTTCTTGATGTTGTTCAAGTTGTGAAGGAGATTAAATTTGGATACCAAAAGTATCTTCAATGATATCATCCCCTTAAGGATATTTGTATCCTTAAAATTATTTAATCCATCTTCCCCATGTATTTTTTTCTCCCTTAATTTCTCCATGTTCATCATTCATGTTACAAGATTCAATTATTTGGGAAGAAAAATGTTAGAGTTCTCCAAAATCTATAAAATATGTTAGTCATAAAATAACACTTGAAAGTTATTGATATTATCAGGAATAGAAGTAAATTGAATAATTCCTATGCATAATTTATCCCATTGGGATTATTCATCAAGTTTTAATGTTTCAGTAGAAGTCGAAATGATATTTGAAACTATGTTATGATCCTTGGGAATAAGGAAACAGATAAAATCATCAAAGATTTGAAATAAATCCAAAAATATATTCCGATACTTTTGAAGGTATGACAACTTACATCAGTAACTTGTTTGTAACTTGGTTTCCAACTAAATTTGAGTGTAAATAGTCTAACATTTAATGTCATGTCTCGTAGAAAATTTCAGTTCTAAAACAAATTATTTATGCTCTATAACATTATTTGTACAAAGGGACTCTAAATGATACAAAATATGGTAATTTTTTCATTTAAGATCATGGAAATATATTCCAACTCCAGTTCCTTTCCTTTAATTTACATTTTCAAATTAAAACATCTACATACTATTAGAGTTATCATCTTGTTCCTTTGGATCTGTAATAATAAAATCATTCACACTAATGTTAGTAGAGGTCATATTTATGCTCTTATTCACGACATTGTGTTTTTGATCTTGTTTTTCATTCTTGGTTCTCTATCCACCCTAATTTTATTAGTCAAGCCTCTTGAAGGAAAATAGTTGTGTGAGAAATCAATGGATATGTACTCATTTATAGACTTAAAGAAATATCTTATAAATATCATTCTATAATCCTTAGGTACATCCACAAGTTCTATATCTATGAAGTGTTTGAATTTTATTTTAGCTGACAACTATACATAGTAATTAAGTAGTTATCCATCCACCTTCACTCCTAAGTTTTCTGTTACACCACCCCGTTATCTTATTTAATTGTGGTTAGCCCAAGCTTCTTGAAAATACAAGAAGGAATCACATTATCATAGGCACTTGATATACGTAAGAATTGTGAAATTTCTTTTCATGAATCATAATTGTAAGTAATAAGGGAGGGACCTCAAATTTATCTTTTTAGAGAGATACATTTATGTAGTAAGGTTCCTTTGTGTTTACTAGGTTTATTTGTTAAGGATTTGAGTAGAAAATCTCTTTATTCAAAGATTTGAGATAATTAATGAAGGGTTATATTGGCCTTGATATTTTCACATCCTCAACTATGTTATATATTATCTTGGTAGGATTCTCGGTTACATTTTGTTTCTCTCCTCCCTTAGTTTGATTTGTATTGTTATAAGATTTATAGTCAAGTGGGTGTCTCCTTTTAGTGGAGGAGTAGAAGTGGTTAGGGATTATTTGGATCTATTATTCAAAACATAGTTAATAATTTACTAAATTTGGAAAGAATGGAGCTCCAAAGTATTGTCTTTAGGATAATTATCTTCTTGAGATGTAAAACTTGCCATGTAAAAATCATAACAATTTTGTTTTTGAAGATATTTCTACACATGGATCTTTAGCATTAAGTTCATAGCCCTCAAATTCCTTATGGATGGATTCAAACTCATTGTGAAACTCTAGATAGTCTAATTCACCATGCTCAATTTTTTCATGTACCCTAGACCAATGTGGAAAATTAAAATCATAGGTATTAATGTCATCACTCTTAGAACTACCGATAGAGGAGTCTTTGTTGTTGACCCTAGGATGGTTGTATAGTTGGTAAGCATAGCCTATAGGCTAATTTTCATTAACATGTATCTTTAGTTTTATATTCAAAAATGCATTTCTATATTTTTGCATCATCTTTTTAATTCCTCTAATTCAATATGGTTTGCATTTTTAAGGAGTGTTTGAGTATATTCACTATTGGGACTAGAGTTGTATTATGGTTATGAGATTTAAAATATAGGGGCAACTGGTTTGGAGCAGGTATTTGTTTTAAAATTGGCATGAAGTATTGACAAAAATTAGAATGAAAACATTTTTCCCTTGTGGGTGTAATTATCAGTTTATAGTAAGGGGTTCTACTAAGGTTCTTGTGAGATTAGTAACATTAATTTTATAACAAATATGGTAGTGATAATATCTAAGGAAATTTTATATAATATTATTGTATGATGGGGTTACTCTTCCTACCATGTGTTAAAATATAAAATTTAAGTATCTATAAGGGTCATTATTTTCCCTTTTAATGCTAGAAAATTGTTGATGTAGAATACTTGGGTCAACAACATATCCAAATTGTGATAAGAATGTCTCCTTTAATCCTTCCAAAATAACAATTGAATTATGGGATAGATTTAAAAACCAAACATATATCTTATCTATAAAGTAAATGAAAACAATCTACATGTAAAACCCTCATGTCTTGCATTCATAACCCTCAAAGCAGATTTTAAAGCTACAAAATGATCTTCTCAGTTCTACTACCACCATGCCTATAATTAGTTAAATACCTCTTTACATTTATATAAAAATCATGGATTTATATTATTATAGAAAGTGGAGTGACTCCTAACCAATATATTTGATCCATTTAAGGTTGTGTGCGTAGAAGGAATACAAGTGATTGGGAAAATAGATATTAGGGAACTAGGAAATGATCTTGATCCTTTTATATTTCCCTTATCTCACATAGGTTTCCTATGGAGTGTTAGATGTTACAGAAATATTTTAGAATCAGATCTATACCTTGTGTGGAAATGTTATAAATATTGCTATATATAGAATCACACAAGACAAAAATAAATGATCTCCATTGAAATTTAAATCAAGAAGTAACCCATAAATTTAAATTTGCAACAATTTAATAGAAATTTTAGAATATAAATTAATTTAGGCACATTTATTATTAAATTAAATTGATATATCATCATCCCTCATTCTAGAACTATAGAAGTGTTGGTGGGTGATTTTTGAACACCTAGAAAACAATTGTAAAAGAGGTATTAACCTAAATCATTTCATAACCAAGATGGAATTGTGGTTTTAGGTATGGAATACTTAAAGATATAAATTTAGAGGAAGGTTATGTGGCATTATGTTAAGTGCATGAGGTTTGTGTGTTTGGGAAAACCACTAGTTATATTTTTATTTCAGATATAAATAATTTTTACGAGTACTAAGTTTAATCCTTGTGATATATATAGTGAATTACAAGAGTTGGATTTTTAACAATAAAATAAAAAGGGGGTGAGTGAAGGAAGAAAATGGAACTAGGATCTCTTTTATAGTTACTAAGAATATTAAACACCTAGGAAATAATTAAATATAAAAAATAGATCTCGAAAAGAAAGAGTCTAACTCATTTTGATGTTAAATATAGGAAATCAATTTAAAGGAATTCAAAGCCAATAATATAAGGTAATTATGCATTCAAAACTATCGATAAATACTTGTATAACCAATGTTTCATTAGCACATCTAAGAAAATAATTATAAATATTAACTCATGAAGATAGACTATCATAGGCTCAATTTACTCACTCAATAAATTTAAACCACATACCATGGTGAAAACTCTACTTTACTGACTAAAATTTATCTACTACCTAGGAATCAAACATAAAGAGCTCAAAATATCCTATTTTCCTTGAATATATTTTTTAAGATGAAATTTAAAATGTAGATTGATGTATTTATAGGAAAATGAAGCCTTGCCATGATATAGAGTTCTTAATTTACAAAAGAGTGGGAAAATATTCCTCTGAAGTGCAAAAATATGATTGGAGCCTCTCGAGCATCCATGGAGGTATATTATGGAATGTTAGTTGGATAAATGAGGATTCATCATTATTAGAATGAAATTTTTTATAGAATAAATCCATGTTCTAAGAACAAGATTATCCCCTAATATTCCGAAATTATATTGAATTTGGGTTGTCATTTTTGATAAAATCACTTTTTCCACTCAAATTTATTTCTTGGCTTGTTTATTTCCCTAATTTTTCATTTTACTTTGTCATGGAAATATTGAATATATCTCCATTATTTTCTCTTAAATTATTCTTTGTGTGTATTCCTTCAAATTATACTCCTAGTGAAACAATTTTCAAGTCAAATGGATGCCCAAGTTGAGAGGTATGAGTAGAAAACGATTCCCTTATGATGTCTCTTTTTTAACTCGGTCCATTCACATGTTTAACTTATTTAATTATTTTTACTATTTATTTTAACATATGGCTCTCCTCCACATATATCTATTAAATTATACACTACCATAATAGACTTTGGCTACCTGTACATTTCTATAATTCCATGCGGTCTCTTCTCAATAAACTATTTGTGTTAGAACCTTGGATTTAATGGTCACTAACACATGTAGACCATCGGTCTCATCGTATCGTTCAAACTAATTCAGGTTTAAAATTTTAGATGACCATATCCATTGGTATATCAATATGATACATGTATCTCCCATTGGCCTTAAATTTTTCCAGATGGTTTTCCATCTCTATCCTAAGTTTGCATGTCTTCAAGGTCTCCAATGCTTAACACTTATCATTCATCGGTTCCACTTTTATCCTTTGGGATCTTCCTGTATATCATAATATTGGTTGTATTGATTGATGCAACTTATAAATAATTGATCCTTTGACCCTATTTCATTCCTTCCTTTTTCAAACCACCAAACATTGGCACTTGTTGCACATCAATGTCACTGGGTCCAATGAATTATTTCTCACTTGGTTGTCATACCCAAGGTCCACCGATTTTTGACACTTGGATATCATTAGTAATTTCATGATCTAAAAGGATTAATTGTCTCTAACAAATATGATACAATTTTTTCATCCGTTGATGATGTTTAGTGTGAATTAATGTCTTACCTCCTCTCCATCTAAATCCTGCCTAGTTGATGTATGACACTTATCTCCCATCATCATATTCAAACTCCGTAATACTTATCCCTTTTTTCAATTTAATAGAATCTTTAGTGCTAATTAAAGAAGTGTGTCCCTAGCAATAGTTATATTTAATTCATGCCTTTTCATTCCTAATACAAAGAGAAATTAGTGAAGTTAATATCGATGTTTGAAAGTCAATGTAAACTTAAGATAAAATTGTCTAATGAATATTTTAGGAGCTTTTTCCTTTAGAGAAAAATAATCAGTTATAGGTTTTGATTCCTAATTCATATCCTCACGTGATAAAAATTTAAATCATCCAAGTGAACATTTTTAATCTCATAAAATTGTTATATGAAGGGCTTAATGCTTATGAAAAAGAGAAGATTGAGCACTTAGAGGTTATAAATAAACAAAACTTTTCTCCTATGTAGTTTTAAAATAAAAGGGTTAATTCAAACTTTTATGTAACTTTTCAAGCGTTTTTATAAAAAAATTTGGAGCTAGATATCATCAACCAGATTCATGAGTCATTTAGTATCATTTAAATTTAGAAAGAACTAGTTTTTCACTAGTTTTAAAGGAGGGGGTCCATTTAATTTCCAAAATGGAATGGGGATGGATTCATAGTTTAGTTACATTAGGACTATTGATACAATAAGCCACCATGAATATAGGAAATAGATCTACATTCATAAGGAGGATCTAATATTCAAACTTTGAGTATCTCCTACAAATATATCATTGTAAAATTGAAGGAGGGATCCTCACTCGATTTTATATCTTTTCTAAGAAACATTAAACTAATTAATACAATATAGTTTATGCATATTAGTGTTGGTTATTATCGATAAAGTTTAAAATTTGAATTAAAGGGAATAATGAGGTCCACTCTTACCTAAGGAAGAGGATGTATACAATAGTTTCTTATAGCATTGTGTTGTTTCCTTTTACGTTAATTTCATATTTTGTAGATAAGATAAAAGAGTTTGGTTTTAAATCGGGGAAAAAAACCCCATATAAAATGAAGAAAGTTTTAGAATAAAAAAAAATAGCCATGGAGGCAAAGTAAAAATACTTAATGAAAGGCCAAAAAAAGGTAAACTCCATAGGATTTTGTATATTAAACATTAATTTTTTTCCAAAACACCACATAAAAAAATAATAGAAACGAAAAAAAAAAAGGTCACCAATAGCCAAAAATCAGTTCTCCATGGCTTTATACGAACCCTTGTACTCAACCCACTATATTTCCTTCCAACCACCTTAATGAAAACACGTTTAGATAATTTTTCTTCCTTTTTCTTGGTCTTGGTCTCCACATTATCCTCATTCTTGTTTTTGACTGGTAGATTCCGCAACCATGCAAGAACTCTCACTCATATCTCGAATCATCACTTTCGAAGTTCTAAGCATAAGTTGTATGTTGAGTTTGCACTCTTCCCTAGAAAACCTGATCCTACAATAAGGAAATCCTTTGTTATTTCATAGCATAATCCACCTAGATACCCCTTGTAGTTTTTTTAGATTCAATATTGTGATGGAAATCTTTAAGGTCATGAATGATATTCTTGTTGACAAAGTGAGGATGGTATCATCGTAGTTTCGGCTCTCATCGCTTTTTCTCCCAATTAGAAAAATCATGATCCCTTTCACTATTGTTTCCCTCAAATTTTGATTCCCCTTCTTTAATTTACACAATGCATCCGCAATCCCTCATAAGGATAAATTTATTTCTTTTTCTAATTCAATTAATTCGGGATGCCGGGTCTCCCGATCGAGTCGTAGGTCATTGGAAGGATGCAATTGGGTGGGAATGTCTAGATTAATTATTTAAAGAAGAAAATAATCTAACCCTACTGTAGGGGATGTCCACCTTCTTATTTTTAAAATCCTCAATAGTAGAAAGCAACAACCTATAGAGGAAATAAGCTAAACTCATAGTCTGGTCTCTATGAAAGAAAATTTGGACAGAGAGATAATGAGAAAATATATTATGGAACTTCCCCTCTAAGGTCAAATATTTCATGACCACTAGAAATACACCAACCCATATATCATGAAGTTAGGTGTGAGTAATACCGTCATTATAGGCAACAATGTTCTCCCCGTCTTCAAAGAAAGTAGTAATTTCATGTTTTTCTGGTTTTATCTTTGTAAATTTTGAGGCCATTAGTTTTCAACCCCGTAATATCTCGAAAAAAGCTTCCTCGGTAACCCTAATTTTGACTCCTCTAAAAATAAACCCCCATCATTCCATGTAATTATAAATTCCAAATAAAGATCGGATCATTACCTTTTAGCCACGTATGTCTTGGGTGAAACCTTATTTTTGGCAAAGAATTCCACACTAATTTTTTTTTCTTAATATGGATAAACATAGTAGGTTAACTATGGACCCTATCAAATTCCATGGCTCCTTTGGTGTTACCTTCTTCGAGCACACAGAATCCCAAACCCATCTTGAAATACTTGAAAAAAACCAAGTAGAATGGGTATGGCCAGTATTCCAAAATATAAAATTCCTTTCCAAAACCCAAGTGTGAGAGCTAAGGGGTTCATCATTACTCAGCCTCCTAATTTGTGTCTTCATTAATGAGATTATTGATATGACCCTAGGGGATACGTGTCCCTAGCCACATCACCAAATCTACCATGTCAATACCTTTATTGGCCAATGCATCCGCATGCTCATTTCCAATGAGCATAATAAGTATGAAGGAAATCCGCATGATCAAGTAATGCAAGGATTCCATGATCCTCCATGATTAATTTATTGAGTTTCCATCCAATTTTGTCCAATCCATGCGATCGTTAACCAAGGATGTCTTTTTCCCACTCCGATACCCTCTAACCTATTTAGGATTTAAGTTTTTCAATCACCTTCTCCAATGTATAAATATATTTCCAGTAAGAAGACCTTATTATTTCGTTCAAGCCATATTCACCACAAAGCGTGAGGCGAGCTAGTTTCCACGTTTCTTTTACTAAGGTGTTATGGAATTTGAAAATCCATTTATTAGGAAATACTTCCACTTCCCCAAGATAACCATATGCACCTTAAAGATTCATGGTACTTCAGAAAGGACTTGAAATGAAAAAGTGCATTCTAGAAATAAATTCATAATAGATTCCTCATTGCCTTTGCATAACCCACATATGTTAATAATGACCACTCCTCTTCTTCTAAGCATGTCTACCATTAAGATCCTTCCTTTGAAAATTTCCTAAAAGAATATATTAAATTTTGGGAATAAGGTGCTTATTCCATACTTTCGTCCAAATCGTATTAGGTTCCAAAATTTCAAACTTTATCAAGTAGCCAAACTTAACCTTATATTCCTCTATGTACGTGGATATCCATATTAGCTCATCCTAGGATTTATCATGGGGGATGTGAAAATCCTTGAGTTTTTATTTTTTTCATGAAAGGGTCCGATATCCCCATGAAAGTAAGGGGAAAGGAGGATGGGAATCCATTTCCTTGTGACATCCTAATAGTTGTAGAAAATATCAACCGCTCTTGTATTAAAAAGGGCCAAAGCTCACTCCATGCACCAACCTTAAATAGGATGTCATCCTCAATTCAGGATCCTCCTGCAAATTTATTTTAGTTCCATTTCCAAGGTTCCACTTGCATCCTTTGGTTAGCATTTCCAAAATATAGAGCCTCTAGGGATATCCATATCGTATAAGAAATCCATGGTTATGCCAAAGGTCCACAAATATTTTACTTTTAGAATTTTCACCTAGATACCATCCTCTTTGTGAAGTCTCCATCCCACCTTGGCTATGAGGGCTTGGTTTATGAGTTGAATATTCTTTAATCCAAGCCCACCTTTGTTCTTAGGTTGAGTAACTTTCTCCTAAGGAAATAGAGATATTCTATTTTTATCCTCTGAACCTATCCAAAGAAACTGTTTCTGAATTCCTTCAATAGCTTTCTTAACTCTACCTGGTAGGATGAAGATGGACATGATGTAGAAAAAAATTACTTATAAGAATATCTGAAGAAGCTAGGCCTTCCTAGTTTGAGAGAGAAAGGAACCTTTCGAGGAAGCCAATTTTTATGAAATCTCTCTATTAACTTATTCCATCCTCCTTCATCAAGTTTTTTCCCACAAAGAGGAATTCCCAAATAATTATCTAGAAGGTTCTTAATGTTACATTTTAGAAATTTGGCCAATCTATTTTTTGTTCCTCTCTAACATTAATGAAGAAAGAGGAACTTTTTCTAAAGTTTATTCTCTTTCCCGTGGCCCTTTCATATTGTTTAGTGATACCTTTAATAGTCTTGTCTTCTTGAACAATGAATTGACCCAGGAGGATTGTATCATCAAAAATTGTTGCAGGAATTTATCGTCAACTCCATTAACCACTTTAATACCTTCCATAGTACCATCACTCTAGCCATAAGATACAATATTCTCAAAGTTTCAACAACAATAATATACATGAAGGGAGATAGAGGATCCCCTTGTCTCAATCCCCTTTCATATTTGAAGAAACCATTAGGTTTCCCATTAATAATGACAAAGAATCTCAATTCTTTAGTACAATCTTGATCATTTTAATCGAGTGGGGATGATAGCCCAACCTCAAGATAAGAGAATACAAGAATTGCCAAGATATTCTATCATAGGATTTCTGTATGTCCAACTTCACAATCATAGCCTCCCTCCTTGAGAGCTCCACTAAATGAATCATTTCATGGATAGTGATAATGTTGTCCGAGTTTATCTTCCAAGGACGAAGGCCCATTGATTAAGAGATATGAAGTTGCTAAGAGTCTCCCTTAATATGAAATCCAACAACTTATAAATAAGCTTAAACAAAGTATTTCATAGACGGATGGGTCTAAAGTCCTACAGATCCTTAACCCCAGTCTTTTTAGGAATGAGAGAAATAAAAGAGTGATTTTTTTTGTTTGAGTAAGCTACTATAAGGAAATAAGTCTTGGGAGTAGAAACCACCTCAGTCTTCACAATATCCCATACAATTGAAAAATTAATGAAGGGTAACCATCCGGGCCAGGGATTTTGTCCCCTTCCATGGAATCAAAGATAGTTTTAATATCCTCTTTAGAGGGAATAAATATGATTTCATTATTCTCAGCTTGAATTATAGCAGGTTTGAAAATATTGAATATAGCTTCCCTAGAAATATCATCAGCATGAAGATCTTTAGCAAATAAGTTTCTAAAGAAGGAAACAATGGTAGAAGAGATGTCTTTGTCCTCAGTAGCCATATCCCCATTTTATTTCTTTATTTCTTGGATTCTAACCTTATTATCCTTGATAGTAGTAGTGATATGGGAAAAATTTGGTGCTCTTGTCTCCCTCTTTAAGCCAAGTGATCCTCGATTTCTGTTTCCAATAAATCTCTTCTCTATGCAAAATGTTGTGATATTCAACAAGAAGTTATTTCTCTTTTGATTTATCCTCAAAACTCCATCCTCCTTGTTCCATAACTTCTTCCATGGCCCTAAGATCCTTTTTTATTCTACTTTTTTGGAGAAAGATATTTCCAAAAATTTCCTTATTCCAAATTTTGAGATTAGCTTTAATATTTCTAAGTTTGGCAATCACTCTAAACATAATAAAACCTTTAACTTCTATGTTCCACCATTCTTCAATATTTTTTTCCAAATCTAGATGAGTGGTCCACATTTTTTCAAACCTAAAGGGTCTTCCAATAGGTTTCTCTCTAACATTGGTTTTGAGAATTAGAGGATTGTGGTCCAATCCAATATGGGCTAGGGAGGATAAAGTGTATTGTTTCTCCTGAATCCATTAGGTATTGACCACAAAATGATCCAGATGATTTGGATCAGATTATCACCCTCCCACCTGTTAGACCAAGTAAATTTAGAGCCACTAAGATTCAGATCTATTAGAGTGTTCCAACCCAAAAAATTTCCCAAGTCCTCCATGATTTCAGTATAGACATTGACCCCTCCTTTCTTTTCTGAAGGAATAAGGGGTGTATTAAAGTATCCTCCTATTATCCAATCTAGATCACTAAACATCCTTCTAAAAGTGGTTAGTTCCTCCCAGAGAATCCTTCTACCAGTAGTAGTGTTGGGAGCATAAATATTAGAGAGAATAAATTATTTTTGGAACTAACTTCTGTAAAACAAATAGCTATATGATGTTGACTATTGATGAGGGAAAACCTTCCAGGATGTTCTTTTTCCACATGCACAACAACCTCCAGAATCCCCAACCAAAGATTGATAGTGAAAACCAACTTCCTTCCAGAAAGAAGACTAAAAGTATTTCATCCTATCCTCATTCATCTTAGTCTCTTGTAACATTATCACATCAGGTTTCTCCTTCATTTTTAAATAAAAAAGAATCCTATGCTTACTAGGCTGGTTTAAGCCCCTTATATTCCAAGATAAGAAAATCATTTAGAGTGGGGAGGTTTTTACCTATCTGCAATGGTTTTTGATGACCCTCCATGATGTCCTTATTTTTAACTTTATCTCTTTTCTCCTTCTCATACGGTCTTCCCGAGATGATTTATTATCTCCAACATCTACCTTTAATCTAGTTCTTAGGTTTGAATCTATTTTAGAGATGGAATAGGCATTGTCTCAGGAACATAGAGATATGATCACACCTTAATTGGACTTTATGTTTCCACTTCCTTCACCTCATTAATAACTTGTAGGTTTTCCTTTGGAACATTATCGGATGCATTAAGGGAATGTTAGACATCCTCCTCCATAGTTGGAATGTCCTCCAAGTTGACATCTAACATTTTGAACATGTTTACTAATAATGATTCTTTTGGTCTCTGGGAAAAAAAATTACGTCCAAAGAATCCAAAACTATGGATCTAACAATACCATCTTCCTATAAATATTCAAAAACCATTGTATCTTCATCCTTCTCATAATCTTGGTTCGCTTCCCTCTTATTTTCCTTCTCTTAAACCTCTACAATGAATATCTCCTCTATGATCTAAACTTGGACTTTAGTATTCTGATCCTTAAACTCTACTAGCTTATTTATGTGTCTCCATGAGTGGTTAACCTTCAAAGGTCCACTTCCATTTGGTTGCATGACTCCCTTTCCTTTCAAGTATTCTTTACTGATGCCTTTTTTCTTCTTAAGCAAGTCTTTCTAAGCAACCTCCTCTTTGGCTTTAGGACATGATTTAATATTATGGCCTTCCTTGAAGCAAGAAAAATACATGAATGATGAAAACTTATAGTGTATATTCTTGATGTGAACACCCTGAGGTGCATTGATCTCAATGATTCTAGGTAATGTAGTTTCAATGAAATAATTAACATAAACACTTGTAAATAAGAGCCTAGTTTTTACATAGGTAACTAGATCAATAATGACCAAAGCACTAATGGCTTTAGAATCCCCTGCAATATGTCCAGATCCCAATATTCTAGTGGTAACCGAACCCATATAGGATATTATTTGATGACAGTATCCAATGGATTGAAGCCAGCTGCCATTTTTGGACCAAAACCTCCACTTGACCCATGAACCAAGGTCCCCCAATGAGGATTCTTAAGAAGTATTCCTCTAAGGATAAATTGATCACAAAAAGGCATTAGCATATATTGTTATTTCCATCGATCCTTTAGGCATCCACTTTCTATTAGCCCATTTTCTAAACTCCTCAATATTTGGTTTACTTCCGGGAATCTTGGCAAGAATGGTATTGCTCATTGAAGATCTCACCCGGTTGGCTAATAGTTATGGTATTTCCAAGAAAACATTGTTTTCATTACAAACAGGATAAGAGTGATGGAAGATACATGTTTGACTAGTTAGATGACCACTTTCCACACCCACATGATAGGGGTCCCTATCTAGCTCCACCTTATCCGTTTTCATTCTAAACTTTTCATCCTTCCATCCATCCTACATATCTTCCCCATGAAACCCCGCACTGGCTCCTCAGCAGATTCCTCCCAATCCCAAATTCAAAATCCATTGATCCATCTATCCCAGCCACTCACTTCATCCATCTCACCCATTTCAATATTCATAAATTTAATTATTTGGTTGGTTATGTAATTTATTTTATAATTAATTATTATTGTCAAGAATATAATTTAATTATTTAGGATTCTTCTCAAATTTATAGTATCTTTTACAATGTTTTATTTTTCAAACATAGATATCGAACTCTTAGAAATATATTTCCCTATTTATATTTTAGTGGATGCCATCTTAGTTCAATAAATTATTAATTAAAATTAAGAAAAATCTCCTTGTCACTTTTTGGTGACATTATCGGGATTTAGGAATCAATAGGAATTTTTTTGAGCTAGGGCACTCACAAAAGATCTTGTAAGTTTCCATTTAATAATTTTGAAATTATTACTTTTTCTAATGATTTAATAACATATAGGTGACAATAGGGTGACCTTGTATAGACAAAGGATCCTCTTAAAATCCATAAGGTGGTAAAAGAAGTGGATCCCTCAATCCATCATAACACCCTCTGCAAGGAACTGGAGGTCTTCGGTTTCCCTAAAGTCAATGACTTTGAAGCTGAAGATGAGAATGAAAATGAAAATCTAGACTTAGAAGAGGTGATTCCTGAAACAGGGGAAGGGGCTAGCCAAGTTTCGAAGGTAATGCTTATTCTTTGCAAGTGGCCTATGGCCCTTTGCTAGATAAATTTTCTTCCATTGGTCGAACTCCTTTGGTGACAGATAAGAATAACTATTACCTATTTCGATGTTTTCATAATTCTAGCGGACCATGTTGGGCTTTGACACTTACGATGTAGTGGTATCTCCTAAGACCCCAGAATTAAATCAAAACCGGTCACACAAAGTACCTCTAGAGCTGATGTTGGTAAGGACTCAACTCCTAAGGGTAGGAAAAGTAATAAGGAATTAAGGGAGACTAACTCCAAGAGGGAAGTAGAAGCTGGCATTCAGGGTACTCTGGGGAAGTTGCTTCTCTGAAATAAGAAATGTTAAATGATCCTCCTCTCTTGGAATATTAGGGGTTTGAATAATCCCAGTAAACATATAATTTCTAAGGATCTTAGAGTTAAAGCTAAACCAGATATTCTCATGCTCCAAGAAACCAAAATGAAAATGGATAGATTTAAAGAGGTGGGGAGACAAATTTGGAAAGAAAGTCACTGGGAAGGATGTAGCTCCTTTGGAGCCTTAGGAGGTGTTGTCACTATGTGGGATCCTAGATTAGTGCATGGTGTTCTGATCCTTTCCTCCCCTAGCCATGTGGTAATGATTTTCACTTGGAAATCATCTCGAAAAAATCTTGGTATGTTTCTAACATTTATGCTCCTAATAAACTCAGTGAAAGATGGAATTTCTAGAAGGATCTCTCTAGCTTTAGACAACTATTTAATGATAAATATTGGATAGTTGGAGGAGACTTCAATACCCCCCTTTCCCTAGGAAAAAGAGAGGGGGTTTGATCTCTTATTCTAAAAGTATGGAATATTTAGCTAACTTCCTGGCCAGAAATAGTCTATTTGATTTAGATTTGGAGGGATCCAAGTTTACTTGGGTAAACAGAAGGATGGAAACTGAGCTCATTCAGATAAGATTGGACAGATTTGTGGTGAGTCATCTTTATATGATCAATAAAATTTATTCTCTGAAAAATATTCCTAGAATTGGCTCGATCATAATCCCATTCTTCTTGATTTTGGGATGAACCAACTAAAAAAATCTAGGCCTTTCATATTTGAAAAGATGTGGTTAGATCACCCTGATATTTTCAACAAGATTCAAGAATGGTGGGATATCTAGGTTTATGGGGTTGCTAGTTTCGATTGTGTTTTAAACTGAAGCACATCAAAAGTAACCTTAAAAGATGGAATAAGGAGACTTTTGGAAATATTTTCTAGGAAAAAAGTAGAATTGTTGAAGATCTAAGAAATATTGAGGAACTTATGGAGAACATTGGTCTTAACCCGGTTCTCAAGGATCAAGAACAAAAACTCTTGTCTGATTACCATGAAATTCTAGCTAAAGAAGAGGTGTATTAGAGACAAAAATCTAGGGTTAAATAGCTTAAGGAGGGGGATAGGAATACTAAATTCTTCCATTTCTCTGCTACTTCTAGAGATAATATCCTAAATATTAATGAAATAAGAGGTGAAAATGGGGAGTCCTTTATAGATAGTAGGGACATCAATGCCTCTATAATAAATTACTTCAAGGTATTTTCAAACAGGGGCAGAGTTTGGAGGAGTTAGTTCAGAATAAAGTCTTGGATATTTTCCAGAATGTTATCACCCCTCTTGAAAATAGAGATATTTTAAGGAGCCCCTCGAGAGGAGGAAATCCATTTTTGATCTTTGATATGGAACCTGATAAATCTCTAGGGCGGATGGCTTCCCCACCTTTTTATTTCAAAAATTCTGGGAGGTGATAAAATATGAGGTCATTAAAATGGTTCAAGAGTTTTTCAATAATGGTCATCTCTTTGAGGAAAATGAATAACACTTTTCTTGTCCTAGTGCTAAAAATTGTTGGGGCTAAGGAGGTTAAGGATTTTAGACCTATAAGCCTATGTAACACTAGCTATAAAATTCTGACTAAAATCATAGTTAGGAGGATTTAGATGGTTCTTCCTAACTTTATCTCTAGGAATCAAGGGGATTTTTTTCTAGGAAGGAAAATTACTGATAGCATTATTGTGATTCAAGAATCCATCCACTCCATTGAAAGCTCTAGAAGATCGGCTATGTTTCTCAAGTTGGATATGCATAAAGCCTTTGATAGGATAACATGGTCTTTCCTTTAGGCCATCTTGCTAAAGGTGGGTTTTGATAACTTTCTAGTTAATATGATTATGACTGCATATCCACTACCAGTTTCTCGGTTCTGGTCAATGGCAAACCGAAAGGTTTCTTCCAAGCTGGTAGAGGGCTGGTAGGCTGGTAAAGGTTTTGTCTCAAAAGTTGGTAAAGGTTACGAGACAAGGTGATCATATTTCACCTTTCCTTTATGTAATAATGGTTGAATCTTTGATTATAATCATCAACTTTCCATGGTTTTCAACTGTATCTAGGTTATTAAAATATCTAATGGTCTTCCCTATATCTGTCTCAATATTTTTGTGGATGATAACTTTATGATGGGTAAGGCCTCTTTCCATGAGGCCTCAAATTTTAAGGTGGTTCTTAATGATTATGAATAGGTTTATGGACAGATGGTTAATTTCCATAAAATTGTTGTTTTTTCATTAATGTGGAGAATCAGGTTCAAGCTATATTAGCTCACATCTTGGGATGAAGGATTAAACATTTTCTAGATTCTTATATGGGTATTCCCCTGATCCATAAGAAGTCTAATCTCATAGTCTAGAATGCTCTGTTAGAAAGAGTTAATAGTAAAATCTCATCTTGGAAGGGTCTCTTGCTCTCTCAAGATGGTAAGATTCAACTGCTCCAAATCTCCCTTCAAGGAATTCCCATTTATGTGATGTCTCTTTTCATGCTCCCTACTAAAATTAAGGAAGCCTTAGAGAAAATCTAGAAGAGGTTCCTCTGGATGGGAGCTGGTGAGAAGTTCAAATTCCCTCTTGTGGCCTGGGATAAAGTTACTAAACCTAAGCTATGTGGAGGATTGGGGTTAAAAATATTTCTCTTATGAATGAGGCCTTAATTTCCAAGGCTGGTTGGAGGATTGCTAGAGAGGAAGGTCTTTGGGTGTAAATTATAAAGATGAAATACTTGTGGAATATAGGCAAAATGGAATCCTTTTTTAATCAAAATAACCTCCCTAGAGGGTCTCCTTTCTAGAATTCCTTTGTGGCCTCCAAAGAAATATTAACCAAAGGTACTATATGGGAGATTGGAAAGGGTTCTAGAATCAGTTTTGGTACGATAATTGGATTGAGGATTCCCCCTTAGCTAACTTGGATATTTGGAAGAAGGTGAATAGTTCCACAAGGAATCAGGAAAATTTTGGATTCGGGACTTTTGGATCTAGGAAGATTCTAGTTAGATGGGAAACCATTGAGCCTCCTCCAGATTTTGATGGTGACATCCAACCATTTTGGGATCTCAACAATAAACTAAGGGATTTCCACATCCCCATGTTCCAAACCAAGGAGGATTCCATCAAATGGAAAGAAGAATAATCTGTAATTTTCTCGGTTAAATCATCCTATATGTTAAATTTCAAGATTTATTTGCACAAGGACTATTGGGGTAAACTCTGGGTGAAGGATGTTACCCCAAATATTAATATCTTTTTCTTTGGCTGCCCAAAATAAAATCTTGACTGTGGAAAATCTTAGGAAAAGGGGAATGAAGATTCCTAATAGATGTTCTCTTTGTAAGAAAGAGGAGGAAAATTTCAACCATCTCCTCCTTCATTTCTCCTTCTCCCATGAAGTCTTTGCTTCCATCTTGATCTGTTCAATATCCAATGGATCCTACCCTTGACGATTGAAGATTGTTGTTTTCAATGGGAGAGTCCTTTTTGTTTTCCCATTTTGATCTGGGCTTGAATATTTCCCTCCCTCATTTTTTTGGGTTTATGGAAGGCCAAGAATGATGGTATCTTCTGTGATCAGAAATATCTTCTCTTGAAAGTTAGAAGAAATTTTTGAATGCCATAAAGGAAAACATTAAACTCTTTAAAGGAAAAGTCAAGAAACCCTACCCGAAAAGTGAGCAAACAGTTCTTGACAAGTTTTCCCTTAGACCGGTGGAATTACACATACCAAAAAAGAATTCCAATTAGATTAGGCCTAGGGAAAATGTTGTTAAGTTAAATTTTTATGGATCTTCAAAAGGGAATCCGGGTCCTACTTTGGGGGAGAATTCTAAGAAATAGTGAAGGAGATTGGTTTTTTGCCTACATGGGCTGTTAGGTTGACAAACCAACAACATGGTGGAAGCTAGAGCTCTTCTTTGGGGGTTTTGTTGGCTAAAGAAAAAGGCTTCAAGGACATCCAGATTGAAGGTGATTCTCTCCTCTTAATTAATGCCCTCAATAATCAAGGTTCCATTAATTGGGCCATAAGAAATATCCTCAATGATGTGAAGGAAACTTCAAATTTTTTTAATAGCATTTCTTATAATCATACCTTACATCAAGGGAACAAATGTGTGGATAAGATGGATAATTATGGAATCATTTGTAATGATTACAAGATCTGTGTAAATTTGATAAATTACCCACATACATTAATGAAACCATTAGTAGAGATAGAGGTAACTAAGTTTGATAATGTTGGGATGAGTGAGCCCTGTGGCGGAAACAACTTACTTAATATCTTGTTCTCCATGATTTCTGTTAGTGTGAAAGAGGGTATTGCTTTTAGAAGTAGTAGCAAACAAAGGAATTTTAGTCTTGTGAAGATGGGGGTGATAGGATTAGAGTTGAACCTGCTAGCCAAAGCATTGAAGCTTTTAATTAGCCTCTGTGGAACAAGCTTAGGATTGGGGGTTTCAGTAATTTCATAGCCAAATTACATGGTCATGACCCCTCCCTATCTAAGGATTTTAGAAAATCTTGGAAAGAGGATAAGTTTGAGGTCAGAGGTATGGAAATTGTGGTTTCTAAGTCCACCATCACCCTAGCGACAAACATGAAAATGGACAGGCTTAAAAATTTTAAGGACAAAACCCGTAGAGAACATGAAATTGAGTTGTTCTTCATTGGCAAGGAAATATGCTCTTTCTTTATGGATGGTATTGCTAGGTCATGTATTCTGGTATATGGAGAGATGTGTGCCTTCAAATCATGAAGTACATCACTCTAGAAGGAAAATACTGAAAAATATATACCCACCATATGACCCTTCTGAATATGTTCCGCCACAAGGTCATGGTGAGCATCCCCTTCCTGTTTATGTCTTTAACTAAATCTTTGATGGATTTCCAGTAGGAGAAAGCTGAGATGCCTCTACATGAAGGGCTCATTCTTCTACTATTTGAAAATGGGAAACCTATTTTGTCCTCTTCCCTGAAAGATAAGGTGGATGAGGATGACCTCACTCTCACAGAATGCCTTACTAAGATGAAGGCTAGGAAATGCAAAAATGTGGGGGAGGATTTTGGTAAAGAAATGGGTGAGGATGGTCATGGGGAAGTGAGAACCTTGAGAAAAAGAAATTAGGATGGTAATTTAAAGGGTTTCAGGATTTGAGCAGAAAGGTCCAATACTTAGAAGGGGTGCTTCAGGTCGATGGAGGAAACCAATGCTTTGTCAAAGCGAAAAAAATGTTGGATGTCATTAATCTAAGAAAATTGTCTCTGCTCAGGTGAAGTCCAAGTAGAAGTTTCTAGAGCTGGAGGACTAGGTCAAAAAGCTGAGTGATAGGCTGGAAGGGATGGAGGAGGGCACTAAAAGAAGGAACTTTAACTTGCGCATTAGTAGCTCTGAGGACAAGCTGGAGGAAGATATTAATGACAAAGGTGCTGAAGGTCACTCATGATGGTAGCAGTGAAGGATCTCCAAAAATTAACTAGTGTTTCTAGATTGTTGGCAAAATTTTGGCAAACTTCTGTTGTTTTGTAGTTTTGGAGACTGTTTCTCCTTCTCTCTAGTTTTCTCACTTTGGTACAAAGTCTAGTTCTTCATTGTAAGAGTTAAGCATGTTTAACTCCTTTCTTGACATTTATGTTTCCTTCTTGTTCGTTGGTTTCTGTTCCTTGTCTTGTAATGGCCCCTAGGAGCCGATCCCTATTTTTACCTTATCTAATAAAAACAATAGGGAGACCTTGTGAGCATTTTGAAGTAAATAAAATCAGTAATATTTGAAAATCTCTTATTTTTGGGTTAATTTTAATTTAATAATATCTTAAAATTAGTTTAATTTAGGATTTAAAATTCATTTTCTTATTTCATGCATATATTTAGGGAATCAAAAGAATTTTTCTAAACAAAATCACGCATAATCAAAATCAAACTGCAGGTTTATCAATTGAGATTGAACTACAAGAAAATATGGAAGGAGTAGAAAATATAATTCTTATGTAGGAATGAACTTTCACCTATCCTAGAGGAACAAGATCCTATGATAAATATATACTCATAATTATTTCCTACCTTTATGGGGATATCTTTAGAAGACAAAAATCATTTTTAATTTGAATTTAAGGTCTTTTATCTGGATTTTAGCTATATTGTTGATAATAAGAAGTTAAACCTTTTTCCATCTACACTTAAAGATTCATCTAGGTATTCATTTATAGGATTAGCCCACAAATATATTCATAATTGGGATGAAATAGAAATAATATTCTTACATAAATACAAATATTATTGCATGGTTCATGACTAAAAACAAGAGCTCTTTAGGATTACCCAAAAGGAAGATGAAATCCTTGATAATTAACTTGATAAATTATTCATTATCCATAAAAATTGTGGTAACAGAATGGACCAATAATTAAGTAAAAATTTATTTATTAGAGGAATAAATGATGAATCCAAATATGCTATAAATATAATTGCAAAAATTGATATAAAAATTGGGACTCATAAGTATTGCTAACTTCGTAGGAATTATTCAAGAAATAGACTATGAATTTGAATAAATAAACAAAATAAATGGAGTAGTGAAGTAATCCAAGTAATGGGGAGTTTCCTAATCTTAAAATATATATCCCAATACACTTAAATATTTATTTATATGGTATGTAGAAAAAGTATGGGGCTCTTGATCCTTTATCTATTTATTGTCCCAGGATGTAGGGATGAACATCCACTTAAGGATTTCCCTCTAGATAAGGTATATATTTGTGGTATCTATAACTTAAATCATTTCACTAATTAATTTCACTAATTAATGTAACTTAAAAAAATCAAATATCATGTAAAGAAAGGTACCACTAAGAGGTATAACTTAATTATATGGGTCAAAGACAAGATGGTCACTTTCCTTAAAATCAACATTATAATTAATTTATTCTTAGGAATTTATGTCCTACAAACCAATAGAACACACCATGGTCTATTCCACAACCATAGGATCATTTTATCCCTCAAGAAATGAATATATCCCCATGTTCTAACCCATATCAAAATAAATGGATACCTCAAGAGTAATGACAATAATGGGTACCCCAACAAAATTATAATTAACAATTATAGGGTCAGAGGTAAAATCAAAATACATAAAATCATAAAAATAATTTGATGGTTGGACCTTAAAATAAAAATTAACAACCTCAACTAGAGTATTTAAATGAACCAATATTTCCTACACAAGATCTAGAAACTATAAAAAAATGTTAAATAGGGAGCACATGTATTTACTATGAAATCAAGAATTTTGTTAGCTTAAATGTTATTGGTTGTGTTAATAGTCAATCAATTATGGGAAGAATATTTCGAGCCTTTTTCACTAGTCATTGAATAAATATTCAATGATAAAGAATAATTGAAAGAATTAACTCAATAACATCTTCCACATGTTGAGAATCCTTTCAAAATTCTTGATTCCCTAGTTATACCATTTCTATAATGACTTAAATAAAAAGAGGTTTATCAAATACCTATTAAGATTAACGAATCTTACTTATTCCATAAATAATACATCACATAGAATTGTAAGCTCAATGATACAATCCACTAGGTATTTTATTGATATTATTAAAACCATTAAGAAAATATGCATCAAAACTCCATGAGAAAGGGAGTATTACCTAATACCTTTCATGTAGATGGGAAATTGGCTAAACTATTGGTAGAATAACATTTATGTCCCAAGTATGGAGACTTAGGAAGCCATGTTGTGATTGCCTCTATAGAAACATCAAATTATACCAAACATTATTATAGATTTAGGGGTTTATATTAATTTTATGATTCTTGGTATTCTTTCAAATCTATCTCTAACAAACATGAAACCAATTACTATATTCTTATAAATGGATGATCAATTTATTGCAAAAAAAAAGGAATCATTAAAGATGTTACAATCACTATATTTTGTTTTTCGATTAATGGTAAAATAAGGGTTAAGGGGACCCTACCCCAATACATATGGAGAAAAATATATTGCACTAAGGAAACAAATAACAACAAAAACAGAAAAAAACTTAACCAAGAGATCCCTTCCCATGGGATCTTAAATTCCTTTTAAAGGCTTCATTTACAATTTTCCCTTTCTTCTTTTGACACACTTTAGTCCAGCCCTTTTTGATATTTGGATCATCATTTTCATTTCTATGAACTGGTATTTCAAAGTCCTCTTTCTCCACAGTAACATGGAGATCTGTTGAGACTAAAGTTGGAGAATTTCCATCAAGTGAAGTAGAAGAATGATGAGGAGTAGGCTCCTCATTATTAGAGGTTGAATCATCCTCACTCTCTGAATACCCCTCTGAGTCACTATCCAATGGTCCTTTAACAACCAATTGACATGGATCAAAATTATTCCACCATGAAGTTCTACTCTTGATAGGTTTCCTCACAATCTGACAATCTGAAGCTAAGTGTCCGAGAGAGAAACAAGTTCTACATCTGAAGGGGAACCCTTCATAGTCTAAATTCTGAATCCAAACCCTATCCTCCACTTTGAGCTCAATTGATGCAGGGAAATCTATAGAAATATTCAAGTCCACCAATATACGGGCATAGGAGGTGTAGTCATAGGCCAAAGTCCATGGGTCAATAGCCAGACATTTACCCAGAGTATTCCCAATTGACAACAAATAATTCTCACTCCAAAACTGGAGGGGTAAATTTGGTAAATGGACCCAAACAGGCTTAACATAGAAAGTTTCAGTCATTAGGTTAAAGAGAGGGAACCAAGGTTTCATCAACAAAAAATGGGATTGAAAATCCCAAACTTTACTAAAAATCTCATCCTTATCAGGAGTTTTATCAAAAACAATAATGAAGAAACCTCTAGATTGAGGGTAAATGTCTAGTTTACCTGACATTAGAGGCCTCCAGTGAGTAGAGATCCAATCATGTAATGCCGGGAGCCCAGGGAAAAATTGTTAAATCTACATATCAATCCATTTTACTTGAAATAAGTCTCGTATTTTAGAACCTCTACACCAAAGCGTACATCAGGAGGATTCTTTACAAAATCCATAGACTTAGAAGGGATAAGGGAATTAGATCTAGCAATAGTCGTGAAACTTTATTTTCCCCCTTTGAGATAGGGTCTATTTCCTTGCTTGCAGTCAAATTTAACTGATACGGAGTTCCCCAAAACTACCAGCTATAGGGGAAGATGATCGGTCACAGTTCTGAGCGTGGCCTGCAAATAGAACCTTTCTTGGAGCTACCAATCCACCATGATTTGAGCTAGAGGCTTGTTTCTATCCAGTGTCAACTACCTCCTTTCTAGCACCGACTCCATCCTTTTCAGCCCTAGGGTTAGGGAAAAATACAGAGGTAGCTATGTCAAAAATGAGGAAGCCAAAGAAGGGTTAAAATCTTCAGTGACACCAACAAATCCATCTTTTTCTGAGCCATGAAGACCCCCATGATCTACCAGGACAAACTATTTAGCATTGTTGTCTCCACCTCTAGAATTTGCATGGAGTTTAGGTTTAGGGCATGGGAAAGTTCTGGAGAATGCTCCATTGATATAAGTGAAACACAATATATAATACATCCACATCATGATATTATCTTGGTAATACACACTAGCGATTTCATGATATTATAACCCTAGAATAAGATGAAAGGATATTCCTTAGTTTTAGGATGACCTTGGCTTCCCACATCTACTACCTTTATAGATTTTAGATCAAGAGACATGACTATCACAAATGGGTTGAATGTAAATTAAATTTACTTATATCCATGTGTCAAACATTATTTTCACATAATTTCCTATGGAAAGATGATCATATTGAAATTGATATTGAAGGAAGAATTTTTTTCTCAAAGCATTTATCACAATCTAGAGCCATGCCAATGAATTAAGTACCATCAAGAAGAGGATGATACATAGATCTATACTATAACATCTTCTCTCTTCTCTTACCATTATTTTGAATAAAAAAATCAATGAGGATATGTTATCACTACACATATTATATCCTCATATATTTCTGCTAAATTTATGGTTAAGTGATTTTCCCTCAATAATCTTAATCCACACAAAAATAAAGAATATTGAAATACAACTAGGAAAACCATTGAATATTAATAGTTGGGTGACAAATGAAGAGGAATCCAATTTATTTACAATTTTGAACTCACACTCAAAATATTTTACTTGGTAATATATTGACATGAGAGGAATTAATTTTCATGTCTAAACACACCATATCTATACAAAGAATGTGAAACTTCTAATATAAACCCAAATTAATCTTAAATCATGCACTTATAGATGTTGTTAAAACTAAAATAGAAAATCTATTACAAGTGGGTTTCATATATCCCATTATAGACATCAAAATTTGGTATCGTTACCCTTTCCACCCCACATCTACTCTCTTTCATCATGCCCATTCATTCAAATTTCATATTCCCTGCTAAATTCAATTTATCCCATTAATTATTATTTCCCACCTTTAATCATTTTATTATTCCATTTATGTTAATTATTCTTAATTAGCTCTAATCCTTATCTCATTATTTTATCCTCCCTAAAATATCATTAATAACCTCTAATTATCATTAATTAATCTAATAATACTCATTAATTACTATATAATCTCATTTATCATCCTTAAATATTCCAATTTACCATATGTATCCCACCATGTATCATCCATATGAAACCTTATCTCGTCCCATCACATAAAAACCCTAATCCCACATCTAATGGGATTTATGATTCAAGTTAGGAATCCTCCTACTGCCTAGATGGATGATTCCCGGAGTAAGTGGAGATCCATCTGGGTCACTATCAACCCTAAAATTTTTCCCTTACCCCTCCTTGATCCAGGATGCAAAAATAGGAATCATAGCATTTTCTTATTATCTTTCCTTCACTCTTTAGTCTCTTTGAAAATGCCACAACCATCTTGGAGTCTTCTTGGATATTTTTGCATCAACTTGGGAGATTTTGGGAAATTTATTTCACCATACCATATTTTTCTTTTCATTGCAATATTATTATACATATTTACCACTAACATCTTGTACAATTTCAACTACAATCACGGACTCTACATACACCTTCTCGGTCTTTTTTTTCTCATCCGTAGGTCGTCATTTTTGTCCATAAATTTCCATTCAAACCCTAATTAGTTGTGGTCACCAACCTTGTCGAGATCACTTTGTCAACCCATCTTTCATCATATCACCTTTTTGTTATCCATAGATTACATCATCAATTTTCTGTCTATATATCCATCCACCTTTTAGATCCCATCACCCTATCTCTCTACCATCTCAAATCTATTTTTTAGACCATATTCTCTGTTAAATAGTTAAGGTCGCCATCAAACAAACCTATATTCATACCAGGTACCATCATTTTTCCTAATTTCCTTGCATTCTTTCATCCAGATACAGATCCTATCTATCTTACAGGTTTCTATCTTCAAATCGAACTATTTCTAAAATGAAATCCATTCAAGTCCAGCTATAGGAGGAATTGCAAGCCTATTTATCTACATCTTCTTCTCATCCATCCCCAATTTCCATAAACTAGACCTTTACTGACCTCGGTCACCATCGACCCACTCGGTTTGGTTTGGTCTGTAGCTTATTTAGATTAGATCTGCTTTCCTTACATTTCTACATTTTCGGTATTCTTTTTATTTTAGATTCACCGCATACTCTTCATAGCCATTATCATATTTCCTTTTATCTTAACAAATAAGAGGTTTGACATCCACCCTAAGAATGTCACTCTTATTGGGACCAACTTAGTCAAGAAACCCTCCATATATCTATTAATCCTTTTTTCTTAGTCTTCTTTGTTGTGTAGGTTTCCCATATCGCATGGAGGAGGAGTTCATCTTTGCATCTTTATCCATTCACATCACACCAAGGTATTATAAACCCTTACATTTAAATTTACTTATTTCCTTTATTACTAGTTCACTAATCTAGATAAGAGCGAAGAATCTTGGTCAACATTCTTGCACGCCTAGTGGGACCAACCTTTAGGCGAGTCTTATTATTTGTTTTCATTTTCATCTACTTTATTCCATTTCTACTAACCTCACAGGGAAGGAACATGCATTGGATCATGTTTTATTTCTTTCTTGAATTGTATAATTGATTTCTTACATTTTTTCTCGCTTTCTTTCTTTAAAGATCAAATAAAAAGGAAAAGTGCATTCTAGGTATTCCTTGTTTTTGTTCCCCATATTTTTCTTTATCACATTACATAACTTGTTTGTTTTCCTCATCAAATTTACACATTTAAATTTGGATCTAAAAATAAACCTCATCATTATTTCTTGGAAATCTAGTTTAACTAGGGGTTTAACACGTTGCATATCACTTCATCATACACATCCAAACACATGAACCAATTTACACATGTAAAAATCCCTTACCGGTGGTTCTATCGAGATTTCATCACCCAATAGGAAATCCACCGTGGTGTTCTAGCCACATTATAATTTTATCATAGATTTGGGCTTCACTTTCCTTTTGGTATATCAAGGACTCCAAATCCAAAACCACCTGATACCATCCATTGATTTCCATTTCCTAGGTACACCTCAAACCCATTTTTTAATTTCTTTTCACATCTTAAAATATTCAAGTTAAAGAAAAAAATTATGTGACTTTATCACTTTAATTTTAAATCAACATACTTTTGGTTACTTTTTATTCATGCTAGTTATTACAACATCTCAAGAAAAGAAAATGGACCAAAACATGATGTCAAACAACATCCCGAGTTCCTACTACCACTACAATACACGAAAATTTTGCACTCTCCATTCTTACCTCCACACCTTTGGTCATCGCTTCCATAATTACTCAACCCATTTTCACCATCCCACCTCTTTCAGAAAACCAATTGAGCCAATAAAATAGTCATGTTGAGACCAATCCCCTCCTTTTCCATAATTTTTCCTTTCTATACCATCCACACCTCTTGTTTCCATATTTATCGATGCTTCTAGGCCTTATCTCTTCCCTCATGGGTATGTGGAGTTTTAAGAGCTCCTTGATGTAAATTTGGTTTCCCTCCATGAATACCTCTTTTGCAAGACCACCAATCTCACCATTGATGTACCTGATTTGTAACAAATTTATGCTTACCATTCTAATATGGAATTTACCCAAGTTCTTACCTCCCAACCTGTCATCTTCTTTCCTAGATCCATGAGTGAGCTTGTTAAGGCCCAACATGAGCTCAACTCTAATCAATCATCTTCCTTCATCCCTCACAATCATCCAACTACCAAAATAGTGATCCATATCCTACCAAACTTACCTTGTATCAATACAACCATCACTTCTTTTATTCCTATCATTTCATCATCCACCACAATCACTTGTCTTTTATTCAATCTTCTTAAGAATCTCACTTTCTTACTCCCATATCCGAACATCATCATATAATGTTACCCCTTATCACCACTTCAAATGATCACTCTAATGTAGTCACCTCACAACCCCATCTATCCAAATCAATGCAAACTCATCAACCACCTCACCAAGGAGCTTATCATTACATACCTCCCACTAAACCAATACAAGTATCCCAACCACCTACTAATTACGTCCCAACCAATCCCATAAAAATCAATCAAATATCTGCATCTCACAACAACCAACTCAATCAAACGAATCTTACCACATCCCCATATATCAACATCAAGCTTCATCCCAACCCCTCCAATCTCAACCTCTTAATTACATTTTCCCTTATCAACCACCTCCACCAACACCAACACATCCTCAAACTTATCAAACATATAATATACCCAAACCATCCACATCATATGTATCTCAAACTCATCCTTCAAAATATAAACCATCTAATGATCCCTTAAAAGAACCATTAAGTAGAATAGTTGGCCTTGAATTCATAACTTTGGGATCTAAGAGCACATTTTCATACCAAAAAAATTGTAGAAACCCCATCAATCCATATGTCCTCATGAAACCATATCCTCCTCATTAGGAAATTCCAAAGTTCTCTGAATTCCATACTAATGTGGATCCTAGCAAAATTCTTTGATATTTTCAACATGCATATTTATGTTATCCAAAATTCACCCCCCAGGGTAATTTTGATAACATGCATCAGAATATTCAAGTCCCAGGCAAATAGATTGATTCAAGGCCCAAAATCATGTTTTTGGGGCCCCCTCTACTTCTTTCTAACTCTCCTATCCAAGAAGAAAACCCAACAGGTTAGAAAAGGTAAAAATTTGAAAAAACTAATCTTGGGGCCAAAAATGAAGAAAATCAGCTAAGTCCTAGTCCAGGCAGTCCTTGAGACAGTTGGGACGTCGGAGCACAAATCGGTCGAAAAGATGCCGGACAGGTCCATGCAGTAGTTGGAGCATCTGGACAAACGTATGCATGGGACATGAAAATCCGATTCGGCTGAAAGAGTGAAGAAAATTTCCTAAGTCTTGTTTCGTAAGAGTCTGGGACATTTGGGCCAAAAGTACGTGAAGGACGCGGATCGGCCGGTTTGGCGCAAGTCAGTCCATTTCGGGCGGTTTGGAGATATTTGTCCCAGGCAGTCTGGGACAGTTGGGACAAGAGTACATGGAGGACGTGAACCGGCCGTTTCGGCAAAACCAAAGAACTTTCATTTGGGACATTCGAGCCAAAAGTGCGCGGAGGACGCGAAAAGCCGAAGGAGCCGAGAGCCAATAGAATCTCGCCACGTGTGTTCACCGCAAAGAGGGACAAGGAAGCCCGAATCAGGCGGTTTGGAGGAATTTGTTCCAGGTAGTTTGGGACAGCTGGGCCAAAGGGACGTGAGGGACACGAAAAGCCGAAGGATCTGAGAATGAATCAGAGCGTGCCATGTGTCAAAAGGAAAAAGTTGCTAAGTCGTAGGTAAAAGTTTCAAAGGGGAAAATGGAGCAGAGGGCCCACATCCAATGAAATCGTGCCATGTGGTAGGGGAGTTTAGAGCTCAGGGAGAGTTTTGGAAACTTAGCAAAGTTTTGGCCCAAAACTAAAAGGTAAAGGTTTTCCCCATGCCCCTGTCAATGAACCAAACGATGCCACGTGTCCCAAGTGGCGGGCGCAGGGGAAAATGAAAACTTTTCCAAAGTGTAAGAAAAGTCAAAATTTTCAAGGAAAACCCGCAGAAGGTGGAGGAGAGAGAATTTCTCAGCCAATCAGTTCCTGACACGTGTCATCCAAGTGGTAGAGCGTGGGAAAAAATTCAAAATCCGTTTTGGCCTATTTTTGCCCTAAATCTTCAGATCGCCATAACTTTCGATCCAGAGCTCGGATTTTCATGTTCTTTATATCAATGGAAAGCTGGTGAAATTATCTACACGATTCTAGGGTCAATCTTGCATTTTGGTTCAGTTTTGAGAGAGAAAATCAAGAAACATCTCTGACGCGTGGTAATGGCCAGAAGTGACGTTTTAACAACCGGTTTAATGCAGAATGGGTCGCATTATTCTTCAAATGGTCGAAATGTCAAGGGATGGGTTTGTAAGGATGCCCATGCTGTTTTAGTGCATCTGCATTCAATGAGGAATGGATCCCATGTTTTTACACATTTTCTCTCTCCTAGGCTCGACCCATGCATTGTAAAAAGCCAGATTTGGCTCATTTTTAGTAGTTGTTCATCTTTTCAGCTCTGCCCTCCCTTCTTTTCTTCTCCAGGGTTAAAAATGGAGTTCGAACCTCCTCCCCTTCTCTATAATGGCATTTTTGCCTTTTACTATTGAAATGATGTTACTCATGCAAACTTTTGAAGCAACAAAAACGTGTTTTGTGATGCATCTGTCCATCCTTGCTTGTTTTTCACTTGTTTCCTTTTTGCCTCTCTTCATTGTAGGTATCTGTGCATGTTATAATGTTCATTACAGTCTAAAGCCGTGTTCATGGAGTTTTGGGACATTTTCTGTGTGAAATCTATCCTTGGGTTTGTGATGCATCTGTCCATCCTTCCCATTGCTCACCTCTCTTTGTTCCATGGCAGTTTTGATAGATGTTCAACATTTTCCTTCTCTGGTGTATCACCATTTTAGTGTAGGCTTTCTGTTCTTTTTCTCTTTTCTCTCTCTCCCTATCTCCTTGGTGGTTAGATTAGGATTAGATTAGCTTGCCTACACTGGAATAGCTTGTGGCAGATAGTTTAGGAAGAGGAACCAGCCTTCTCTGGAGATTCCTTTCTCATTTCTGGGTCCCACACTCAGAGAAAGGATTCAATGTTGTGCAATCACACTGGATGCTAGAGTGATCAAACTAGAAATCTGATCAACATCCAGGGGTGCTGTGATTTTGCACTAACAGTTACCTTATCACCCACAATCAATATCTCATGCTTTACACATTTTCTATGTCACTAACCAACACCACATCGGATTGGTACAACAATATCCCATAACTCTGAATTTTCTCATTCAATCAACTTATGCAATTATTCCTAGAAAATTTCTCTATCAATATTGTGTGTAATATTACCGTCACATCGACATCTATTCCATTTGATAATTTGATAATGAATCTATCACATATTTCATCACACGATGGCATAACATCATTAACCAACTATCATTTTCCCTTCCACAAACTAAAATTATTGAAATTTTCTCATGGTCTTGTGTGAAGCACATCTCTTCAACTCTTCAAATTTAATCTTTCCAAACCTTTGAAGAGGCATTCACTATGGCTCACAAACTTAAACTATGCACCCTTGAGCAAGGCCACCTTAAGCTTTGATCTAACAAACCTAAAACCGAGTTCACTAAATCCTCCATACATGGTGATAAATCCAAAAATACCACCAATTCCATCATGGTTAAATCCTCATCTCCGCATCCACTTCTCACATGGAGCCTCCACAAAGAGATCCTAGACTGATTGCCAACTATAATCCTTATGGGAATCTTATAACTCAATCTTTGAAAATTTGATAGTGGTCAACCTAATTTGACTACCCTCATCTAAACATATGATGAAACATGACCTAAATAGGTATGGTACCATAAGGAACGATTGTAAATATCACCAATTCTATGGCCATAACATTGAGAGGTGTCGCATATTAAAGAATCTTGTCCAAAAACTTATAGATATTATTGACCTTCAAGTGGACAATCCTAATGCGTCACCTAACCAACCATTATATTTTTTTAAACAACCTTTTCCAAACCATTCACCTTTCAATCAAGCTCAACCTTCCATATCACGAAACATAATGCATATCATCAACACCATACATTAAGTCTCAACACTAGAATCTACAACCATTACCTCTTCACCTATTACATCTACCTCTATTTCTAATTCTTCCCTGTAATTATAAATTCATCAACACCATCATAAAAACAACCATAATTCCCCCATTTTACTTAACAATGCCTAACCCTCCATATACATCCTCATCTATTATACCTTATCCTTCACCTATAACTACTTTAACACCTACTTGAACATCTACACTTATTTCCACACCTACTACCATAACTACACCTACCTTAACATCGATATTACACCTATATCTACACCACCTCTAGAATCACCCACTTTACAAACTCCTATAATATCTAAAACTCAAACCACACATAAATAAACACATCCTAAAACCAAACAATCCACCACCCCTTTAGTTCATGTTAATCACATCATGTTAACACCCCTTCCACCTTCAATATTGAAATTCTTACTACCAAGTCCTACCATCATGAATTCTCTAGATAAATATATCACTATTACTACCAAGGATAAACTCTCACAAAAAAATACTAAAACCTTGGTGTCCCCTTTGAAAAAACTATTACATATCCACATAATAAGCTAGATATCCCTTCTTCTAAGACCAATCCTCCTAAGCAACTTAGTGCCACATCATCATCTCCCATAGGAACATCTTATTCTATTTTTGGGCTAGTTACTTGATCTAAAGCCTCCATTACTAACAACTCAATACAACCTAACCTTCTTCCAAACCATCCACAACTTCCATTATTAAAATTGAATCGAAACCATCCAAAGTATCACCCATCATAACTAAAACTAAAACATAACCATTTTCATCTCCTTCTTTTTCCAAGCCATATACGAAATCAAAGGATTCCATGAAATCACCCCAAAAAAACCATCCCTACCTTCATCCACCATTCTTAAAACCACTTCATCTCAGTAACCACATCGTCAACCTTTTCCGAAGGGGTATTACATGAAAATGCATCACCAATTAATCCAAGCCTCATTAATTACCCTTCCATCTATCAAACCCTTCAATCCAAATACCACAAGATGCTCATGGTTTGAATCTTAAAGTATTTATTCATATCATCGTACAACAAGACATGACACTAAACACTTTATATCTCTTCAAACCATCATCCATAACATCAAAAATATGACGTCTTTATTGATAGGAGCCACCCCTTCCACCAACCACATTAGATCCATCATCCAAACCTTCATCGAGTAAGGTATCCGAACTCCTTATTCATCTAAGACTTATCATGTCATTCCTCCACCTACCTCAGCCTCTCTTAAAGATGGCCCTCCTCTTTGTATTATTTGTGTCACAACTCATTCTCACCCCCATTAATTCCCACAACCTACTCAATAAAACACCAAGTGTTTGTCACTACTCAACCCAAAGAATCAACTCAACCACCTTCTTCATCTAAACCAAAAACATTTATCTTATCTACCCCTCCACTTGTTTCCCTTAAACAAAGTATCATGAAAAAAATCCACCAAAGACTAGTTAATATTTCACTCTATGAGTTCATACAAATCTCTCCATACCATAGGCAATATCTCATGGAATCCCTTAAACATATCCCCACTCCTAATGGTGAGGCACGACCCTTTACATCCCTTTTTGGTTCACTTGTCACTTCATCCTCCATATCTTTTGATGACACTGAAATCCTTGACATCACACCAAAAGAGAATGCTATTCCCCTCTTCATCACTTTCCATATCAATGACACTTTTATAGTCATTCTATGATTAACAATGGAACTAGCATCAACATCATTTAGTCTCACACCGTTGATCAACTTAAGCTCTCAAAGCCCATTATCACCTAATCAACCATGGTACTTTGAATGTTTAACAATGTTGTTAAATCCACTTTGTAGGCACAATTATTCTCCCCATCCTCATTGGTGAAAAAATGCTCTATGAGATCTTCTATATCATAGAAACAGAGTTTCAATATAATGTCCTCCTAGGGCACCCATAGATTTGCTCCATGCATTTCATTCCTTCCACACTCCATCGATGCATCAAATATGAACATAAGGGGGAAATATTAACTCTCCCCATAGACACTCCACCATTTAAGGCATGTTATATTACTTATCATCCTAATGATGTGCTCATCCCCACAAATGACCTCAAATGAGAATCTAATTCTGATTTTTTCAACTAGATGAAAGAACTTTCTATTAAAAATCCATTGATTCAAGATATTAAGGATGTTCCCATCTACAAATTTTTTTAAATACATGTACATAAAGAAACTAGGTAGGAAGAGGAAATATCCAAGTACTATAAAGGTTGTTGGATAACTAGCTGATATTATGATTGGGAACTCAATTCTGCCCAAGTATATAGATTCGAAAAGTCCTTTGGTAAATATCACAATCAATGGAATAATGATCATGAAAACACTAATTGACTTAGGGGTAGAAATAAATGTAATGAAAAAATAGATCATGGATGATTTAAAGTTAGAGGGACTAAGACCAATAGCCATAGTCTTGCATCTTGCAGAAAGATCAACAGTTAAGCCTAAAGGAGTCCTAGAGGACGTAGTAGTGGTAGATTTTTTGGAGTGCCATATTGATTTTATATTTCTCTAGCCAAAATAAATATTAGGAGGATATCTTATCATTCTGGGAAGACCATGGTTGGAAACAACTAATGCATTCAAGATCTGTAATACGATTATCTCTAATGGAACTGGTACTAATAAGCTCATGTTTTACCCCCGCACAATCGTTTTGAAGAAGACCAAACAATTTGGGTCTAAGAGATAGAACAAGACCAAAGCTTATTTCAACAGCTTACGATGCTATATAATTCATGCACAATTGAAGGGAAATAAGATAATTTTTTTATTTCTAACATCCTACAAAATAAATGTGGGAGGAATTGAGAAGTAGATGGAAAGTTACGGTGTATAATCTATCCTAAGAATCAAATTCTACCACAACAAATCACTTTTAATGTTCCAAGTAAGAATTACATCCTCCACCAACTACTTCCACATGATTTTATTTGAATTACAGTAAGTAGCAGATATATGCTCCATGAATTATCTCTCTAACCAAGTGGAAATTACTCCTGGGTAATCCGCTTAATGTGAAAAAATATACGAGCATGCATCAAGAGCAACTGTTATTTTATCTTCTATAGAATCATAAGACAAATTTTTCATGGGATAATGGATACATGAATTAAATCCACCCTAAACTCTATACACAAGATATACATCAAGGATAGTTGTAAGTCGATAAAATAGCCACAAAGGAGAATTAACTGAGTAGTGAGGGATATAGTGATAGAAGAATTTAAAAAATTATTGGATGGTGGATTCTAATATCCAATTTTAGATAGTCAATGGGTGTCACCCATTGTCATTGTACCTAAGAAGAATGGAAAATGGAGGATCTATTTGGACTATAGAGATCTAAATGCAACAACAAAAAAATATCACTTTCTCGGTTCATTTAATTGATAAGGTACTTGACACTCTTCTTTGGAAAGAAATATTTTTATTTTCTTGATGGCTATAGTGGCTATAACCAAATTTAGATTACACAAAAGGACTAGGACAAGACCACATTCACATGCCCATGGGGAATGTTTTCATACTCTTTTCTTCCTTTTGGTTTGAGTAATGCGCCTACTATAATTTAAAGATCAATTTTGAGCATGTTCTCATATCTAACCAATGAGTGCATGGAGGTATATATGTATGATTTTATAGTACATGGAATTAATTTTGAAGAATAAATGAAGAATTTGGAAAAACTTCTTAAGATATGCAATGATCATAACCTGTCCTTAAGCAACAAAAATGCTACATGATGATTTCTAAAGGAATAGTGTTGGGGAATTATCTATCATTTGTTGGAATTCAGAATATCCAACAAAAATATCCATGATTATAATTTTTTCAAAACCAAAGAAGCATAAGGATGTGAGGATATTCTTAGGCCATGTTTGGTATTATAGAATATTTATTCATGACTTTTGTAAGATTGCAAGACCATTACTTGTTTTATCAGGAAAGGATGTCACCTTTGAGTGGAATAAGAAATGTGATATTACATACATTTGAATTTGAAGAAAATGTTGAATTCTTCACCTGTGTTAAGAGGAACTGATTCGAGTTTTCCATTTCACATTCATAATAATTCCTCATATCATACCATCGGAGTTGTTTTAGGATAGAAGGATAGAATTCTAAACTATGTAATCTAGTATGTTAGTAAGAAACTACAGAATGCTAAACTTAACTATACAGTCATAGAGAAAGATGTTTTAGCAGTTATTAATGCCATTAACAAGTTTAGAAACTACATCATAGGCTACCCAATATTCATTAACACTAACCACGGTACAATTAAATACTTGATCAACAAACTAGTTGTAAAGCGTAGATAATAATTAGATGGTTACTACTCTTGCAAGATTTTGATGTCACCATTGTGGATAATCCTGGTAAGGACAATGTTATAGTTGAATTTCTGTTAATAATGGAGAATAATAATAAAGAACAAGTAGCGGATGAATCTTTCCTAAATGAGAATATATTTTTCATTTCTAGTAGAACACCCTAGTATGCTGATATAGCCAATTATTTGCTATCATGCAAGACACCTCCGCACTATTTATTTTCTGAAAAGAAGTATATTATTGAGGAAATTGTGATTTTTATTGGATAACTAGTTTTCTATTTCACATGGGGAAGAATAATGTTATGAGATGCATAGATGATGAATAAATATATGATGTCCTCAAATCCTACCATAGTTAACCATGTGAAGGAAAATTTTATGCAAAAAGAACACCTCAAAAGTGTTGACAATGGGTTTTTACTAGCCTACACTACACAAGGATGCAACATTATATACAAGAAGGTGTCATAAATGCCAAAGAATGGGTAATCCTAAAAATTCATATAAGATGCCATTGTAACCACAGTTAGTATTTCAGCCATTTGATAAATGGGTTTTAGACTTCATTGGTCCAATAGATCCTAAATCTCAACAGAAATAATACATTTTGGAATGTATAGATTACCTCACTAAATGGATAGAAGTGAAATCATTTCCAAATAAGAAGAGTGAGAAATTTTCTAAATTCTTATATGACCATATATTCACAAGGTATGGAGTACCGAGAGAAATTATTACAGATCAAGGTACACACAAGTTATTTATGATCTAGCTAAGGAATATGAAATCAAACATAATAATTCTAAACCTTATCACCCCTAATCTAATGGTCAAGTTAAGGTAAAAAATAGGTAAATAGAAGTCATATTGACAAAAACTATTTCACTCTAGAGGAGAGATTGGGCAGACAAACTTCCAGAGGTAGTTTTGGAATTCAACACAACTTAGAAGACAACAATAGGCTTCACACCATTTGAGATTTTATACAGTAAGACTATTGTTATCCCTATTGAATTTGAGCATAAGACACTAAGGACTGCACTTGAACTAGGCATATATTTATCTAAAGCTCAAAGGAAGAGGATTATCTAACTCAATGAGCTAGATGAAATGAGGAGACAATTTGTGCATAATATAGAGGTGGTTAAAAAGAAAAGGATGAAATGGCATGACATATTCATCAAAATAAGGAAATTTGAATAAGGTGATTGGGATATCTTATTTGAATCCAAGTAAAAAGATCACATCGGAAAACTTGTGAAAAAGTGGCTAGCACCATATGGGATTGAGAAAATATTTCCCAATGGAGTTGTAAAAATCACCACCATAGATCCTGTGACATTCAAACTACTAGTGAATGATCATACGTTTAGGTTGTACAAAAGGATAACTGATAGGAGCACCTTCATGCAAAATTTTAGAGGAGGTAAAAGCAAGATGGAGATGAGAAGATCAAAGCTAAGGTCAAAAGTTTCGAAGAATGAGATATTAAGTGTCCTTGGTATATTAAGCTTGTTGAATACTCCAAGGCTGGATACAATTGATGTGATTAGCCTTCTTGGTGATATACACCACTCAACTAACATGTTTTATTTTTTAGAATTGTTGTTTTGTAGGATTTTTGTATCTATGCAAGAAGTTCATGGTCTCTACCAATAAGAGATGTTCCACTTACAACAAAATGTAGTAAAGATATACTTTTTTTCCTCTTAGAGGATCTTATGATATCATAGAGAAAATAAGGAACAAACTACACATGTGATAGTGATGAAGATTATTGGCACTAGAAAAATTGATCATTCCCTCTCTGGGAATTAATTGATTTCATTAAGTATCCTTCAACATGACACTACATACACTTACAAAACTATAAACAACACCTACAATGTCATGGTACCTCAACATGATGCATCATGATAAATTTACATGTAGCAAAAGGTGAAAATTACAACAAGGCACACACCATCATCATCCAACGCATATCTCAAGATTAGTGCACTCATTTTACTTTAATAAAGTAGTGATGGAATGATTATGTTTAATTAATATTTATGCCATATCATGAATGAATTTAAATAACAATTATCATTGCTACCTTTAAAACCTATGAGTTGTCACTCCACGTCACCCCACTTTGTCACACCATGTCACCTCACACATTTACAACATTCAAATGAATTTAATTCATTCCATTCTTATGCTGCATGTGAGTCGGTCATAGAATTCAAAAACAAAAGTACTCCAAAAATTTATACTCATTTCAATTCTTTCATCAACTGCTACATGTTTCACCATTTTATTTACGTTATTGAGATGAAACAGATAAGGGTAAGGGCCAAGGAGGAATACTTGTTTATGTTGGTTAGTTGATGGTTGTTACATGCATTCTGACTTCTCAATCCAATGCTGACTATGAGAGCTTCCTTTTGGTTGGGAGGAACTACCTGAAATAGAAAAAAAGACCACAAAAGAAGAGTTAAATAATATATGACAATGGACTGCCTAGCATGTGCTAGATCTGGGAAGTGTGATACTCCCTAGATGGCTATCAATCCACTATTTAAAACAACTTAATGTGAGAAATAAACAAATTCCTATTGTAGTTTATATGATTTAGGTATTTCATTAAGCACAATACGAAAATATAACATAACAGAGCTAGGTTACGGTCATATATGAAGGGTAGGTAGGTGTCGTGTACTTGGGGCTGGTCAAGGTCAAGTTCTGGGTCATTTAGGTCACTTGGTAGAAATTTATTTGGCTGTACTATTGGCAAGAGGTATGAAACACAAAGACCAATGTCGGTCTGGTATAACCGATGAAAGTTTAGAAGAGACCATTAATAGTCATGGGTGACCAACGTCGATATGGTTGGGGTGAAAGGAACTCAATAAGATCTGATTGTAGGAGTTGAAATGAAGCTAAACAGAGATGGAAGGATGGATAGGGAGGTCTGTAAAGGTCTCAGGTATACTCGAGATGGGTGTAGGAGGTGAGAATGGGTGATTTGGTGGTGTGGGTAGAGGAATGGTTGAGTCTACAAGTAGGTAGAAGATGGGAAAATAACATGTAAAGTATAAATTGATAACAAAAGTAACAAGGCTATTATACTGAAATAGACTATGTTGGTAAAAGGTATACTTACTGTGATACATTCTTGATGGATGAATGGTGATGGAATTTGATCAAAAGAATGGTGTTTAGTTCCACAGTAGTGCTTCTTGGAATGATTACATGAATGCAATACCTATGGATCTTTCCTAGTGCTTGCTTTGGATGTCTAGGTGCGTGAAAAGACTCTGGTTCTACTTGCATGTAACTCTCTTCTCATCTCCTTAATCCCATAATCTTATTACCCAAAAATAAGGTTTCTAAGGTGAATAAATGGTAAACGAAGATGGTTGTGGGTTTAGTGACATCGATTTAGCGGACCAACATAGGTTAAGGTGGGATTCCCTAGGTTTACTAAAAATGGCAGATCTTTCTAATTTCTTGGGCTAGGTTGGTTTATTCTCACGGATCAGAACAAAAGCTTCCCTTCTAATGAGTGGGAATGTGGTTAGAGAAATATTAGGCATGTGATTTTAGGGTTAGACCAAATCTTAGCTCATTAAGGAAAGTAAGATCAGGTCTTAGTTAATTATGGAAACATGCCAAGAATAGGTCTAGGGTGAGGTGGCTAGGTGAGGTGGAGGGGTGAAGTGGAAATTTAGCTTAATTAAAATAATTAAGTAATGAATGTTGTGAGGATGGGTATTAATTTAATTAAGTTAATTAAATTAATATTAATGTGGGGTGGAAGGGGCCATGGTTAGGTAAATATGTTTGAGTTGGTTATTCAATGGGGGCCAAGGGGAGTGTGACCCAATTTTGGTGTCTACACTACAAACTATGATATTTTTCCCTCGAGCTAAAGGAGTTTGCATAATTCAAGATGGGATGAGATATGATTAACCATAATCATAGAGATCATTCATAACTACACAACTAGCCACAAATATTACATTATTTTTAAGATAGCAGATGGATGGGATATATCGGTAAGTTCTAGTGTTTCCATAAACCTATGGTAAAGTAATTTGGTGCTACATTCAAGAAAAAAATTGTTATTTTCAAAGGTTTAATAGTAAAATTGGATGACAATATTGTAGACATAGTAATAGGGTTTCCTATAGAAGGTGATCTTTTCCCGAGAAGGAAAACCAAAATACATTCGATGATAATTTGTAACGCAGATGATAACTTCACAATTGATATACAAGGTACAATTATCACTTATCTAAAACAATGTTAAAGTGTTGAATCATTTGAAGAATTTTTTACTTCTTAATGTTCCCAATTTATCAAATGAAAGCCTAAAAATAATGAGTATAGATTCCGTAAGGGAATTTTAGCTTTTTCTCACCATTGTCTTATCACTTTGATTGTAAAACATAAACTAGAAAGAGAGTACCCTGCATTGAAATGTGAAGATTTTTATAGGGTTGAGAACATTAATGAAGTATTGGGGCATGGAAAGAAATGAAGAAGAAGCACAAATTTTTATTCCACTCATAAAGTTGAACCCATAGCTTCCACTTCTCAACCTCAACCCATAGCTTCAACCTCTCATTCCACCAAAACATCAACAACTACAAAGAATAAAAACATAGCACTTGATTGTGGTAAATAAGTGGAATAAGACAATATTGAGGCCACATCCATGGAAAAATATTAGGAAAGTGTTGATATTGAGAGTCAGGAGCCCATGAAGGATATGAAGGAGAATAAGAGAGAAGAATGTTTTAAGAAACTTGTTCAAGCAAGCCATGTTAAATAGATTGAAGTTCGAGATACCCATGAGAAGCACAAAGGAGAAGGATTAGAAAAAGAGATTAAAGATATAACCCATATAGAGGAAGTTTATGACAATTTAGTGCTTGAACCACGATGATGAAATGGAAATTGGGGATGATTTTCCCCATAATGTTGAAGAAATTATAGAAAATATTGTTCATAGCATTGAGACAGAACAACCATCTAAGCATGATGAAATATTACAAGGGGATATTCCTACAGTTTTTTTATTAAGGGAAAATAGTTTTGAAGGGACTATACCCTGTATACAAAAGGGCTCAAAAGCCAGATAGTAAAGATGAGAGAAGCAGCCCAGAGAAGGGAAAAATAGTCAACCAAGGAAGGCTCAATAGCCAAATATTACAATATAGGAGAAAAAAGGATCTAAACGTACAAAGATCTAGAAAAAAGAAGGCAAGATCAAAAAGAAACCAAAAGAGAAACAACATGAAGAGCTCCACCAAAAACAGCTCCAGAACCGCCCGATGACAGCCACATCGTAGCCAAAAAACAGCATCACAACAACCCGTTACTTGATGGCTTTATCAATTTTGGTCTTGATAGCCTGCAGTGACATGAAGAAGGCAATGGCAGTGGCCTGAGAGGAGTCTTGCAAATCTGCTTGGGCAATTGCAATGTCCCTTTTCTCTTTAGGGCCCCATATGTCCTCATTAATCCCATGTAAACTAAAAACACTGTGGACATGTTGTTCAATGAAATTATAAATGATTTTGAGGGTAGACAATATGCAGTCATTTAGGATTTTAGCATTCCCCAATCTGCCATCTAAGGACTATAGTTTCTTGAAGACTTCCCCAATAACCCCCTCTTCCTCCTCACTTTGAAGGATCCTTTTACCCTTAGCTCTTTCCATGTTTTTTATAGCCCCTTTGAGCTCTTGTATCTCCTTTTCTAATCTGTCCACCCTATCTAGCAATTCCTCCTCTTTGGGCTCCTCCACCGGCTTGCTAATATGCAGGAGGTTTTCAGCTAGTTCCAAGTCTTTGTGGCTCCTTAGGACCCATTGGGAAGCAGGGATTTTAGCTTTGAGGCTCTTTCTTTTCTTGCTAGAGACAACATCTTCATTCTTTCTTTTTAGCGGGGGGAGTGGGAGCAGTGTGGGCAGGTGGAGGTATGGAGGAGGGAGGTGGGATAGGATTCACGGGAGGGTAGCTACATAGGATATAACTGAGATAATATTAGATCCTTCTTCCCCATTATTGTCACAAGATAGCTTACAGCCATAGGTTATTATTAGAGAAGTTTTCAAAGAACCTCTAAAGCCATATTTTAGAAACATAGGAAATCAAATAACCTTTTTAGATTATTGGGTGTAGTAATTGGAAAACTATTTTAATAGACCACAGGAAAATGGGAAAGGGAGAAGGAAGAATTAATCTTCCAACATCATCACGACATTGAAGAAAATGAAAGGGAGCTTAAGGTTAACAATAAGGAAATTTCTAGGCTCAAGAAAAAGTGGGAAGATACAGTTCAAGTGACTAATGATATACTTAAATATATGCCACCTTCTATCATTTATGCCATTTTATTGAAAGAGAAAATGTTTGAAGTAAAGTATACATGTATCAATTTGGATGTTCCATTTTATATTAGTGGAGACACTCCTTTCTTCAAAATATATCTAAAAATGCCTTATGAGATCGACATTCTATTGTGTGAGTTGTATATGTACAATTATCCCTTGGAATATAACAGGATTGGATTTCAAAGTACTATCCATCGATATGTTCCAAATAGGGCACTCTGTTCCTATTTCAAAAATGAATTATACAGAGAGAAGAAGATGGAATAATATAGATACTTATCAAAAGTGCATCCATTAATGATCGAAATGAAGCTCGCAATATAGGGGAAATTATCAAACAACATGGAAAACACATGGAGCATAAGAATATTAAATAATGGGTGCACTAGATGATACATGAAGCTCATAAAGAAGCTAGGGACCAAATTAAATACAATTATGGAGAAAAATTACATGATGTAGAACACGTTGGTAAGAGATGTCCCCTGAAATGTAAAGAAAATAAATGCACTCTTATCCTAATATCATTCCAACCTTAAGAAGGGTAAATGAATACATTGAAATTTCTAAAAGATGTGGAAAAAATTGGTTTCCCATTGGTTATTATCAACTAATATTCTACTATCATATACCTCATTGGTCTAGTATCAAGGAACTGGATGAAGAAATAAAGGACAGAGCCATGGAGAGATACAAAAGGAATGAATGATACTTCTTCACCAAGCATGAAGGAACGTCTACCCCATTTAATTTTAGATGATTATGCAACATCATACAGATGGAGCCAAAGAAACCTTAGGATGAGGAGAAGTAAAATGAATAAGTATTTTCAAGCTATTAAGTATGGGGGTTTGATAAGTCACTTTATTTCCTTTTTTAAACACCTCATCTATTATATTTTGTTTAGCCAATTGTAACCCTGAACTTGTATTTCTCGGTGATACTGCTAAACATTTCCATTATAACTATTAGTTAATATAATTATTACTAAATTTTACTTTATTTTGTGGGTTATGAGTATGCATTTATTCTTTTGGTTGCAATATGATGTTAAATGATGATTTGTATAAATTCCAACCTTATTTGCAAAGAAGTTGTTATATGCAACAACTAACATGCATCCAAAGGAACTCATTCATAATGAAGAGGTTTTTTTGTAGCAAATGACATGAAGCAAAAGGTACCTATCTATAGAAAATCATCTACAACCAAAGGAGGTCATGCACATACATAAATATGTGATTCTTGGGATCTTACACAATGTGGAAACTACACCTAAGCTCGCACATGTTAATGAAATAAGTAGTTATAAGAAAAATAAGAAGAATCAACACCATCCCCTCATAACGTGTTTAAACTCAAACATAAAGCTAATTGATTTAACTCATAACTTAATAATTGGTTAGTTAAGTTATGTGATTGTATGAGAACATCTATTGAACAGTTTTGTTGCATGAATGTAAGTTTTTCAGGTTGTTTTATTAAGATCCTTCACTTAATATAACTGGAAAAACTAGTAAGACTCTATATCTTCATGCATGTTCAGGTAATAGAAAATATAAAAAGGAAAGATGAATGTTGTAGTGATATAGAGAGAGATATACATAGATATATCCATAAATAGAGATTTTTCTATATTTTCTAATTATAATCTTCATGATGATTAAATAAGAATATGAGTTCTATTAATTTATTGTAGATACAGGCCTTAGGAGGGATTACTACCCAAGAAATGACCCACTTGTTGTTTACTATCCCTCTCCTTCTTTTTGTTGTTTAATTCATTGCATGATTAGATTAGAATCAGATTATTCCTTTATCTATGCTCTATTTTTACATGCTTTATCATTATCCATAGTATTTACTTTCAGTCATAATCTAGTTCATTTCAAGGATTTTTAGCTAATTTTAGTGATATAAATTTACCCTTACACCTCCCAAAAGTCTATAACTATGCATACAACACTAGCAATATTGAAATTTTACGTCCCTAGGTCTGATAATTAAATAATTGTAGATTAGTGAATGGCATATTAATTGTTGTAAGTTAATCTAGACCACCATTTTTTACATGGTTGTTTGGGATAATACCATGTTATGAAGTTTTTGAAGAGGTTTTTCATTTCTTAGAGAAGTTGAGGTTTTATGAATTTTCTTCCAAACCCCCCCACTAATTTTGGTTGATGAGTTGAGTTAGTTGACTCATGCACCTTCCAAGGGATTCCCATGGTATATTTTTACCAAATCCACAAGTAGCAAAAATCTCTTCATATACCTATGAGGATTCTGAAGAAGACATCCTTTCATCTGTACAAGGTTTACTGTTAGAAGATCATCCTCTAAGTGAAATTTCTGAAGCTTATCCCGAGTAGCAAGAGATGGAAAAATAAATATATCAGAATATTCTAAATGGGGGAGCCACCTTTGAGTTCCCCATCAATGAAAATAATGCAATTGCTGATATGAAGAATATTTATCCCTTAGCCTTTCCCAATTTTCATGGATCAATGACAGAATACCTAGACACCTTTCTATTTGAGTTTGATGTTCTGTGCAGGAGTTATGATTATACTACTAATGCACATAAATTGAATCTATTTCCTGCTACACTAAAGGATTCATCCTTGAAATGGTTCATGGGATTGAGAAGAAATTTTGTAACCACATGGGCATAAATGAAGGAGAAATTCCTCAATATGCACAAGGATTAGTACAGACCAGACAACAGAGGAGGTGATGAAATCTATAGAATGGCACAAAAAGAGAATGAAACATTAAAATACTATTTGGAAAGGTTCATGTTCTACGTTCACAAGTCAAGGAACATTGGACTACCACCTGAATCTCTCAAATTACTCTTTTTGAAGGGACTCAATGAGGAAAATGGATGATCTAGATCTGATAGGAGTGGGGTACATTTCAGAAGTTAGTTTTGTAAAAATATGTGAAAGTGTAAAAATTACTCAAGAGCTACTATGAAGAGGGTAAGAAGTGTAAGATCAAGAGGTGGATCAGATACCAAAACAATTGGGGACATATCCAAGTCAGAGATTGTCAACATGTTTAAAAACATGAAGCAAGAGATTGTCAATGACATGGATAATTAATTATATGCTCTACATGCAAAAAGAAAAAAGGAAGATGTAGAAGCAACACTCACAGAGTACTACCATGCATGTAGAAGGAATAAATTTGATTGTAGATGTAGATAATTGACCAACATTGCTCAAGAAAGGGAGGCTTCACCTGAGTTTAAGATGTTGGAGATAGAGGATGGGAAAGTTTTCTATGTTTCTCAAATAAAACCATGGCCACCGAGGCAAGGAGGTATGACACAAGACCCTATGCATTCATTTCAAAATTGGTCTAATAATTCATATATGTGATAATGGAATAACCCACCTCAAAATTAGAAACAATCTTATCAGAAACCTCCTTATCTGTAGTAGCAAGTTGTGATGCCAAACCCCTAAATAGGCTCATAACCCAAAGCTACCCAACTACCATCTCAACAAACACATAACCCTAACAACAAATCTCCTTAGCTAGCCTATTCCACTGAACCAACTCAATACCATAACTACTATTTTGATGTCAACAATATCAATCTTCACTCAGGAAGAGAACTTCCTCCACCAGTTTGACCCATTATTACTAAAATTTTAGAAGAACCGCAGTTACTACATAATGATCCGTAACAAAGCTAGAAGATGTTGCATTTTGATCCATAAAAACCTGATCAAAATTCCAACAAGGGTAAAACATAGGGTAATGAACCACAATTTCCTAAAAGGTTATAAGAAAATAAAACCGACCTCAAATCGAATTTGATGGTGATTTTTTCAACCAACTGAAAAGACCTTTGTGTCAAAATTTCATTGATTCAAGCTATTAAAGATGTGCCCATCGACAGAAAATTGGTTAAATACCTATGCATAAAGTAACCAAGAAGAAAGAGGAAAGATCCAACAACTGTAAAGGTCATTATACAACTAGTTGATATTATGCTTGGGAACACTATACGTCCTAGGTACATAGATCTAGGTGGTCCTTTGGTAAACGTCACAATCAAGGGCATGATGATCAAGAACACTCTAGTTGACTTGAGGGAAGTAATAAATGTAATAGAAAACATATCATGGATGATTTGAAGTTAGAGGGACTAAGACCAATAACCATAGTCTTGCATCTTGTAGACAGATCAATAGTTAATCCTGAAGGATCCCTAGAGGACATAGTAGTAGTGGTAGAATCTTGGGAGTACCTTGCTGATTTTATAGTTCTTCAGCCAAAATCAAGCTTGGGATGATATCCTATCATCATAGAAATACCATGGTTGGAAAATTTTGATGCATTCATAGGATGCAGATCTGGTAATATGATTATATTTAATGGAAATGGTACCAATAATATCATACTTTACCCCCTACACAACCGTTTAATGAAGAAGACCAAACCATTTGGGTTGAAGATCTACAAGAAGACCAGAGCTCATTTCAATAGCTCATGATGATAGAGAAGTCATGTAAAATTGAAGGGAAAGAAGAGGATTTTGTTCTTTTTAACATCTTGTAAAAGAATTATGGGAGGAATGGAAAAGTAGATGGAAAGTTACGGTGTATAAGTTTTCCTGAGAATCAAATTCTACTACGGAAAATCACTATGAATGTTCTAGGTAACAATTTCATCCTCCACTAACCTATTCCACATGATTTTATATTGAATTCTATAAGTAACAATATATGATCAATGAATAATGTAATAAGAAAGGAAAAATTGCTCTTGGTAAGCCACATAATGTGAAAAAAAACTTTGAGCATGCGGTAAAGAGCAACTATTAATTGCTCTTCAGCAGAAACTATTATTCAAATAACTTTCCTAATTATTTGGATAACTTATATTTTAGTTTGACTTTTATGTTTCAAATTTCAGGTTGTGCACACTCAAGCTTTCTCCCATGGCACAAATTTCTTAGTTGCAGTTATTCCATGCTCCCCATGCACCTTCCTTCCTTCCTTGCTTATGTTCCCCTTCTCTTTGCATTATGCTATCTCCTTCCATTTCCCCTTTGCTCCCACTTTCTTTCCTATCATATTACATACTCATTATGTGCACTTCGTTGACTTGCCTTCCAAATTGGCTAAGTCCCTTGCATTCCTTCATGCTTGTGTGCCTTACACTTCCTTTTTCCTTACACTCCTTTAAACACCCCTTCTCTATCTACCATCGTGCATCATTCCTTAGTTGAATGTTCATGCCCCTTCCCCATACTTGTCTCCTGTAATTATTCTCCTATTCCTATGTAGGTACCTTCCTTCTATTTCCCTTTTACGTGCCTACCTTTTACTTTTACATCTTGCACCTTCTTCTTCGTCAGGTCATTTGTGCCACATCATCTCGAGACTTGAGTATGCTTATACACAACCTATCAAAATGTGTTAAGAGGGTCCCAAATCTAGAAAACCAACCGATACATGACACATGGAAGAAAGGACAAAACAAATGAACAGGTGCCATTTCCTTTAGTCAAGTAGTGCATGCCACGTGTCATCACGTGTTAGAGAAGATCTGAAATATTTTAATAGCCGTATATTTTGATACATATCCCCACTTAGCGTGCATCTAGACTTGTCAAAGAGCTTCCCGACATAAGCTACATGTTTGAATATTCAAATTCAAATTTAGCTAGTATTTGGTAGGAATAAAATAGGGAAATATCTTTCTAATCATCAATGCACACATCTAATCAAGCCCAACCAATAAATTTCTTTATATCTTGCCTTTTTCCTTATTCTACATGCCAAATAGACATGGTGAAGCACATCTGACAGCCTTACAGGTGGTTTTGTAGGCATTTATCACTTACTTTTGGTGGTTGAAGATTTTTAACCTAAGTTTCCCTCTCTTTCTCCTCCTCTTCTCTCCTTCTTCGATAAATAATAGAGTTCTACTTTGTAAAAAGGATCCCTATTTATTGTAGTGGGACCATGTTGAAATGGTGGCTAACTTCCCATGGGTCTCGACCTTGGCATGACCTCTAAAATGTGTTCTCACCTCCTAGCATGAATGTAACAAACTATGTGTCCCTTGAGATATAAAATTGTGTTTTGTGGAACACTTGTCTTCTCTTTCTTGTTTTCTATCACCTCTCTGTTTAGATTTTATTTCATGTTTTGTGTATTCATGTGCTTACTTGTCCTTGTGTTCATGTGTTTTGTGTGTTGGAAGGCTGATCCTATGTGTTGATATGTGGCATGCATCTTCCACCCTATTCTCTCGTGCCCTCTCTTTTCCTTTGCTTCTCATGGAGAGATATCAACCATTTCCACTGGTGTTATCGCTTTCCTTAGCTTAGGCTTTCCCTTTTACGCACATGCTTCTATCTCTAGTCCCCAGGCATGTTTATTCTAGGATTTTATTTCAGAATTATGAGTAGCACTAGCGTTAGAGGTAGGTAGAGCAACCGACATTATCTGGAAATATGTCCCAAGTGCGCAGAGTATCACAACTTGGGGACAATTCCATTGTTGTCTCAAACATATCAAATCTTCCCGATCTGAGTCACGGGTGCACATTTGAATGACCAAAATAAAAATAAGACAACATTTGCATGGGATTATGGAGACATGAATGAAATCCACCCTAATATCTATACACATAAGATATACATCTAGGACAACTGCAAGCTAATAAAACATCCACAAAGGAGAATGAACCCAACGGTGAGTAATATAGTGAAAGAATAATTAAAAACATTATTGGATTTTTTATTCATATATCCAATTTCATATAATCAATGCATGTCACCTCTTGTCATTGTACCTAAGAAGAATGAAATATGGAGGATTTGTGTGGACTATAGATATTTTAATGGAGAAATAAAAATATCATTTTCCACTTCCTTTCATTGATCGTGCACTTAAAACTCTTGTTGGCAAGAAATTTTGTTGTTTACTAGATGGCTATACTAACTACAACCAAATTCAAATTACGTCGGAGGACTAGGAAAAGACCACGATCACATTCCCATGGGGAATTTTTTCATACTATGTTCTTCCTTTTGGTTTGTGTAATGCAAATGCTACATTTTAGAGAGCAGCGATTTGAGCACGTTCTCATATCTAACCAATGACTACATGGAGGTATATATGGATGATTTTATAGTACATGGTAGTATTTTTAATGAAGTAATGAAGAATATGGAAAAATTTCTTAAGATATGCAAGGATCATAACCTCTCCTTAAGCAATGAAAAATGCTACATGATGATTTCTGAAGGAATAGTATTGGGAATTATCTTTCATCTACTAGAGTTTAGGTAGATCCAACAAAAATATCTGTGATTATAAATCTACCAACACCAAAGAAGAAGGATGTGAAGAGATTTTTATGCCATGCTAGGTATTATATAAGATTTATGTAGGACTTCAATAATATTACAACACCAATATATTTCTTGTTGGGAAAGGATGTTGCCTTTGAGTAGACTTAGAAATGTGAGATTACATTCCAGAATTTTAAGAAAATGTTGACTTTTTCACCAAGTTAAGAGGAATAGATTGGATACTTTCATTTCATATTCATACTAATGCCTTAGATCATGCCATTGGAGTTATTTGAGGATAGAAGCATGGAATTCTAAACTATGTAATTGAATATGTTAGTAAGAACTTGCAGATGTTGAACTTAACTATACAATAAAAGAGGAATATTTTTTAGCATTTTTGTATACCATTGAAAAGTTTAGAAACTACATCATAGGCTACCTAGTATCCATTCACATTGACCATGCTACAATTATATACCTAATCAAAAAACCAGTTGTAAACAACCAAATAATCATATGTTTACTACTCTCGCATAAGTTTTATGTCACCATTGTGGATAAGCCAGTAAGTAATGTTGTAGTTGAATTTCTTTCAATAATGGATGATAATAATTAAGAACAAGTAGTGGATGACTATTTCCTAGATGATCATTTGTTTTCCATTTCCACTAGAACACCTTGGTATGTTGATATAGCCAATTATTTGGTCTTAGGTAAGACACCTTCGCACTATTTATATTCCGAAAAGAAATACATTATTGTGAAATATGTGATTTTTTCTTGGATAGCTGGTTTTGTATTTCACACGGTGTAGGATAATGTTATGAGGATATGTATATATGATGTCTCAAAATCCTTCCATAGTGAACCATGTGGAGGACACTTTTATGTAAAAAGAACAAAACAATAAGTGTTCACAATAGGGTTTCATGGCCTACACTACACAAGGATGCAACATTATATACAATAAGGTGTCATAAATGACAAAGAATGGGTAATCCTACCAAGTCATATAAGATGTCATTGTAACCACCGTTAGTATTTTAGCCATTTTATAAATGGGGTTTAGAGTTCATTGGTCCAATAGATCCTAAATCTCAGTAGAAATAATACATTTTGGCATGTATAGATTACCTCACTAAATGGATAGAAGTGAAATCATTGCTAAATAAGAAGAGTGAGAAATTTGCTAAATTCTTCTATAACCACATACTCATAAGGTATGGAGTAACAAAAGAAATTACTACGGATCAAGGTACACACAAGTTATTTATGATCTAGCAAAGGAATATGAAATCAAACATAGGAATTCTACACCTTATCACCCCCAATCTAATGGTCAAGTTGAGGTAAAAAATAGGTAAACAAAATTCATATTGATAAAAACTATTGCACTCCATAGGAGAGATTAGGTAGAAAGACTTCTAGAGGTAGTTTGGGAATTCAAAATAGCTTGGAAGACAACAATAGGCTTCACACCATTTGATATTTTTTACATTAAGACTATTTTAATCCCTATTGAATTCGAGCGTAAGACACTAAGGACTACAATTAAACTAGGTATAGACTTGTTTGAAGCTCAAAGGAAGAGGATTATCCAAATCAATGAGCTGGATGAAACGAGGAGACAATTTGTGCATAATACAAAGGTTGTTAAAAATAAAAGGATGAAATTGCATTATAGATTCATCAAAACAAGGCAATTTGAATAATGTGATTGGGATATCTTATTTCACTCCAAGTATAAGACCACATTAGAAAAATCAGGAAAAGGTTGCTAGGACCATATGGTATTGAGAAAATACTTCCCAATGGAGTTGTAAAACTCACCACCATAGATCTGTGACATTCAAACTAATAGTGAATGATCATAGGATGAGGTTCTATAAAAAGCTAACTAATAGGAGAACCTTCTTGTAGAATTTTAGAGGAGGTAAAAGGAAGATGGAGATGTGAATATTAGAGTTAAGGTCGACCTTGAACCTCGTTGTTTCATCTTTTGAAGTTGTTTGAAGAATGAGATATTAAGTTTCCTTTGTATATTAAGCTTTTTAATACTCCAAGGCTGATTAAATTTGATGTGATTATCCTTCTTGGTGATATACACCACTCAACTAACATGTTTTGTTTTTTTAGAATTACTTGTTTTGTAGGATTTCATGTATCTATGCATGAAGTGCATGGTCTTTGACAATAAGAGATGTTGCAAAGACAAAATTTCCACTTACAACATCATGTAGTAAAGATATACTTTTTTTCCTATTGGAAGATCTTATGATATCATGGAGAAAATAAGGAACAAACTGTACATGTGATAGTGATGAAGATTATTGGCACCAAAAATTTTGATTCTTCCCTCTTTTGGAATTAATTGATTTCATTAAGGATCCTTCAACATGATGCTAGATATTCTTGCAACACTATAAACAATACCTACGACATCATGCCACCTCAACATGAGGCATCATGATAAATGTACATGTAGTAAAAGGTGCAAATTACAACAAGGAACATATCATCATCATCCATATCTCAAGATAAGTGCACTCATTTCACTTTAATAAAGTAGTGATGGAATGATTATGTTTAATTAATATTTATGCCATGTCATGAATGAATTTAAATATCAATTATTGTTGCTACATTTAAACCCTATGAGTTGTCACTCCACATCACCCCACTCTATCATACCATGTCACCTCACACATTTACAACATTCAAACGAATTTATCTCATTTATTTCTTGTGGTTCATTTGAGTCGTTAATAGAATTAAAAAACACAAGTACTCCAAAAACTTTACACTTATTCAAATTCTATGTAGAAAATAAGGAAAAAACTACACGTTTTATAGTGATGAAGATGACTGGAACAAGAAAAAGTCAATCTTCCCTATCTGGGGATTAATTAATTTCATTAAGGAGCCTTCAACATGGTGTTGTATGCACTTCCAACACTATAAAAACTTCTACATCATCGTGGCACCTCAAAATGTAGTATCATGATAAATATGCATGCAACAAAAGGCACAAATTAAAACAAGGCATGTGCCATCATCATCCATCGCATATCTCAAAATAAGTGAAATCATTTCCATTTAATAAGGTAATGATATAATGATTACGTTTAATTAATATTTATGTCATATCATGAGAAAACTTAAATAGTAATTATTTCCACCACCTTTCAACCCTATGAGTTTCACTCCACATCACCCGACTCTATCACACTATGTGACCTCACATGCTTACAATATTCATATGAATTTTATTCATTTCCTTCTTGTGTTGCATGTGTTTCAGTCACATAATTAAAAATAGAAGTACTCCAAATGTTTTACAGATCCACTCAAATTATTTAATAATTTCTTAAGGAGTTTGTAGACTTCAAGATGGGAGGATATTTGATTCACCATGAACCTACAAGATCATTCTTAACTCCACAACCAACCATATATATTGTAGTATTTTTAAGATAGTAGATGTGATATATTAGTAAGTTATAGGGTTTCCATGAACCTATGGTAAATGATTTTTATACTACATTCAAGGATGGAGAGGCTATTGTAAAAATTTTAATAGTAGAAATGGATGATGATATTTTAGTTATAGTCACAAGGCTTCATGCAGAAGGTGAGATTTTCCTTGAGAAGGAAAACTCGGATGCAGCTCAATGATAATTTGGTGATGCATATGATAACTTCATGACTGATAGAAAAGGTACATTTCACACTTCTCTAAAACCATTTTGGGTTGATGTTTCCAATTACATTATCAAATACTTTACCTGTGAGGGTAGATACTCTAGATTGAATACTATCCATTTTAAGTTGTTGAATCATTTAAAGAATGGTATACATGTTAATGTTCCTAATTTCTTAAATGAAATCCTAAAAATAATGAGTAGAGAGTCCTAGAGGATAAGTTCAACTTTTTATTACCATTGTATTATCACTTTGATTATAGAACATATAGTGGAAAGAACACCTGTATTGAAATAGGAATATTTTTCAAGGGTTGAGAACAAACATGAATTATTGGGGTGTGGAAGGAAAAGAAAAATAATCACAGTAGTTATTCTACTCATAAAGTTGAACTCATAGATTCGAATTCTCAACTTCAACGACATATTCCACCTCTCGTGCCACAAAAATCCATGTTTCTAAATATACACCATTTGCTAAGGAGAACATAATTCCTATATCCCCTGAGTGGGTTCTCATTACTAAAACCCTACTTGGATTTTCAAACCCTAAATCATCCACCTCCAGAAGTAAGAGAAAATTTTTGATGCCTACTCCTAAATTCCCAAAGTGTACTCCTTAATATTCCAAATCCACTTTTGCACCACTTAGGCATTCTCATCGCATAAGAATTAAAAAGAAAACAACATAAATTGCCAAAAAGACTAAAACCATAGCACTTGATAGTGATAAAGAAGTGACAGAAGATAATATTAAGGCCACATCCATGGAAAAATATCAAGCAAGTGTTGATGTTGAGATTTAGGAGCCCATGGAGGAGATAGAGGAAAATAAGGAGGAAGAATGTGGTAAGAAACCTATTCAAAAAGGCCTGCTACGAATGCAGTTGAAGTTCATGTAGAGGATGTTCATGCTGAGAAGACCCATGAGAAGCATGAAGGAGAAGGATTTATAGAAGAAATTGAGGATATATCCCATGCAGAGAAGATATAGGAACTTCATGACAATTTAGTGCTTGAACCACGGATGATGAAATGGAAATTGGTGATGATTTATCCATATAATGTTAAATAAATAATAGGAAATATTGTTCATAGTACTTGAGAAAAAATGGCCATATGAGCATGATGAAATGTTATAAGGAGATATTACTACAGTTACAGAGGATACAACTGAGAAAATATTAGAGCTTGTTTCCCATTACTTCCACAAGCTAGCCTAGAGCCAAAAATTATCATCAAAGAAGTTTTCAAAGAAGCTCAAAAGTTGGCTTGAAAAAACATTGGAAATTAGAACACCTTGTTATATTATTGGGTGCGGTAGTTTGAGAACTATGTTGATAGACTACAGGAAAATAGGAAAGGGATAAGGAAGAATTAATCTTCCAACATTAGTAGGACATTGAAGAAAAAGAAAATAATCTTGAGGCTAAAGATAAGGAAATTTTCATGCTAAATAAAAAGTAGGATGATACAGTTCAAGTGACTAATGAAAAACTTAAATGTAGGTGACCTTATAACATTAATGCCATTTTCTTAAAAGAACATATTTTATAGTTAAAGTATACTTGTATTAATTTAGATATTCCATTTGATATTAGTGAAGACAAACCTTTCTTTAGAATATATCTAAAAATGCCTCATGAGATCCAACTACTATTATGTGAGTTGTACATGTACAATTATGCCTTGGAATATGACAGGGATTGGATCCTAGTACTTTACATTGGAGATGTTCTAATTAGGGAACTGTGTTCCTATTTTAACAATGAATTATATAGAGAGAAGCAGATGGAGGAATACAGGAACTTGTCAAAAGTGCAACCATTAATGATCAGAGGTGAAGCTTCCAATACAAAGGTAATTATTGAACAGTATGGAAAATACATGGAACACAGGAAAATTAAACAACGAGTGCACCAGATGAGACATGAAGCTCATGAAGAAGCTAGGGACCACATCAAATACAATGTTGGAGAAAGGTTACATGCCTGCAAAACATGTTTGCAAGAGATATCCCTTTAAATGCAAAGAAAATAAATGCACTCTTATCCAATATCATTCCAACCTTAACAAGGGTAAATGCATACATTTAAGTTTTTAAAGGATGTGGAAATTGTTTCCCATTGTTTATTATCCACCAATATTCTAGTGTCCTATACACCAACTTTCTAGTACCAAGGAACTGGATGAGGAAATACATGACAAATTCATGGAAAGATACAAAAGGAATGAAGGATACTTCTTCACTGAGTCTAAAGGGACATCTACCCCGATTGATTTAAGAAAACTATGCAACATCATACAGATGGAGCCAAATAAACTGAGGAGGAGACACAGAAAAATGAATGAGGACATTCAAGATGTTAAGTATGGGGTGTGATGAGTCATTTTATTTCCTTTTTAAACACCTCATCTATTGTATTTTGTTTAGCCAATTGTACCCCTGAACTTGTATTTCCCGGTGATACTGTTGAACATTTCCATTATAACTTGAACTGACAACATAAATAGTAGTTAATATAATTATTACTAAATCTTACTTTATTCTGTAGGTTATGAGTATGCATTTATTATTTTGGTTGCAATATGATGTTAAATGATGCTTTGTATAAATGCCAACCTTATTTCCAAAGATTTTTTTATGCAGCAACTAACATGCAACAAAGGATCCATACACAACAATTGACATGTAGCAAAAGGAAATCATTCACGAAAAGAGGTCACCTATAGAAATTGACATGCATCCAAATGGACCCCTCTATAGAAAAGAATCTTTAATTAAAGAAAGTCATGCACATATATAAATATATGATTCTAGGAGATTAAATAATGTGGACACTACACCTAAGCTCGCACGTGTTAATGAAAGAAGTAGTTATGAGAAAAAGAATCACACTCAAAACCATCATCTGATTATGTGTTGAGACTCAAACAAAGAACTAATCAATTTAACTCATAACTTAATAATTGGTTCATTGGCTGATTTCTTAGTTATGTGATTGTATGAGAACATCTATTGAATAGTTCCGGTGCTTGTATGTAAGTGTGCAGTTTTTTGTTAATATCCTTCACTTAATATGACTAGAGTCACTAGTAGGACTCTATCTCTTCATGCCTCTATTGTAATGGAAGATTTAAAAAGGAAAGATTAATGTTGTTATGATACAGAGAGAGATATACATAAATAGATCCATAGATAGAGATTTTTTGTATTTTCCACTTCTAATCTTCATGCTTTGATAAAATAAGAATCTAAGTTCTATTAATTTTTGTAGACACAAGCCTTAGGATGGATTAGCACCCAAGTGAAGGCCCACTTATGGTTTTCTATCCCTCTACTTTTTTAATTCATTGCATGATCAGATTGACATCGAGTGTATTCCTTTATTTATGCTCTTTTTGTACATGTTTTATCATTAGCCATAATATTTAATTTCAGTCATAATTTAGTTCATTTCCATCATTGTTATTTCTTAATTGTAGTAGCAACAATTTACCCTTACACCTCCCAAAAGTCTACAACTATGCATACAACACTCGGTAATAATTAAAGTGTATGTCCCTAGGTCTAATAATTAAATGATTGTAGATTAATGAACACAATATTAATTATTGCAAGTTAATTTACACCACAAATGATAACTACCAAAAATCCTTTGATGATATCAAGCATTATGTCATATCCTCACCGTTCTTACGCCTCCACGTGATGGGGATATTTTCTTTGTCTATGTCTCTCCCTTTGATCATGATTTCGGGGCCATGTTGGCACATCGAGATGAGAAAGGTAGGGAGTAGGATGTATATTACATTAGTTGTACCCTTTATGAATATGAGACTCATTACACTAAATTTGAAAATTTGTGTTACGCTCTTTTCTTCACTACTTCCAAGGTTCGCCATTACCCTCTCAATCATAAGACATATGTGGTCACTAGATTTCATCTTTTAAAACCATTCAAATTGTTCCAAACCTTACCATAGTGATCACATCATTTGATGGTTCATTCGTATGACTGATTTTGACCTATATTTTATATCCCAAAATTCGATTAAGGTCCAGGCTATCATAGGTCAATTAGTGACGTCCCTCTCCATGACACTTGTCTTCCTCACGAGTAGTTTCCAAATGAATCTATCACCACCATTTATCATGAGTCTCATTATCTTAAGATGAACTTATTCTTTGATGACTCTAAGTGTTGAAAAGTGGGAGGCACTGGTGTCACTAGAATTCCTCCTTGGCACACTCATATTCCTATCACTAATAATCTTAATTTATAGTGTACTAACAATATGGCCATGTATGAAGCTCTCATCTAGGGCCTTGAAACCTCCATCTTACTTATTTTCCAAATCCTTGAAATCTATAAGGATTTCCAAGTCATAATCACCCAATTTAAATGCATCTATCAATGTAAGAATGATATCCTTAAAAAATATAAGGACATTGTTGAATTCCTCATTAGAGTGTTTAATTTCTACACTATCCAAACCATCCATCAATCATGTAACCACTTCACGAAAACCATCTCCTATCTTACATATCTCATCCCTTTATCTACAGGTAGAGTCTAAGATCTCCATCACCATTCATCGTATTGAAAAACCATCTCATCATAGTGAATCACTTGGCATTAATCTCATCAAGTCTAATCCTCGTGATCGTGGTGTTCTCAAATATTTTATTATATTTTTCCATCCATCATTCCCTTTGACAAAAATGGTAGGGGTATTTCATCAATGTGTTAAGTGCTATTTCATCCTTGGCGGAATTATTTATAAGTGTGACTTTCATTGAATTTTACTTCATTCCCTTAAGTCTCGTGAAACAACTCACGTTATCCAAAATTCCATGATGGTATATGTGCTGGCCATTTTAGTTTCTTAGTTGTTTCTAAGTTCATTCTTCACATGGGTTATTATTATCCCTCTCTTAATAAATATTTTTGTTAATACATTAAGAAATGTTTCAAATGCCAACAACATTCCAATTTAATCTACATTCCTAGCTAGGTATTAGAGTCAACTTAAGACCTTTGGCCTTTCTCACGGTGGGGACTCAACCTCATTAGCTTGATTAATTTTCATTCGTCTTAGCACAATCATTATATCATCACTTCATTGAGTACTTCACCAATTCATTGGAATTAATTCCACTTTCATCAACTAAAGCCAATTGAATCATTAACTTCATCTATCAATACATTATTTGTCACTTTAGAGTTCCACATAACATCATCACGGAAAATTTAAATTCCTTCAAAAATAAATATCTTAATAATATTTTTGACACATTAAACATTATGCTTAACATCTCTTCTCCATACTACCCTTAAACCAATGGCCAATCTAAAGCCACTAACAAAAATCTTCGCAACATTTTTTCTAAGACTATTAATAAATCAGGTCATAATTAGCGCCTTCATCTTCCATTCACTCTTTGGGCTTATAGGACTAGCATTCACACCTCTATTGGTGCTAATCCTTCCTCTCTTGTCTATGGATCTCGAACCCGTTCTTTCTCTTGATGTATAGATCCCATCCTTACACGTTTCTCTTCACAAATTTATCTCCAATAAATACATCACCAAAATCATCTAGCATAACTTGATTTTTAGACAAACATCACCTTCTCACTCTTGAACACCACCATGTCTATTAAGAGCGCATTAAACTTGCTTATAAAAACATCTCAAGGAACGTGAATTTAACATCAGTGACCTTTTCCTTAAAGAGAACCAATATGTCACTACTCTAGAAATATGCCAACGTGGAAATTTTTCTTATAATTGGATTAGAACTTACGTTATCATACAAAAATACACGTTTGGGGCCTATTGTTTAGCTTCCCTTGATGGTAAACTAGAAATGAAACCTCTTAATGCATTGCACTTACATCCTTTCTATTGTTAACATACCTACCAATGAAAACTTAGTCATCCCATCGGTCATCCATCCATCATTAGCCATTTTCATTTTATATCATAATGATTTGGAACTATGTGGTCTACCGTTACTTTAATAGTTGTGACCTTAAATATGGGCACCATGGATCTGCTCATAGCATATTCCTTATGGATAGGTTCTTCCTTCTTGGTGAGAACTTCATGATCATTACATCCAAAACCCTCTTTTTTTCCTATTGGAACCATGCTAAGGGTCCACAAGTGTCAACTTGTGAATTTATTATCCCCTACTAATTGGTCTACCTAACTATCCCTGGCTCTTCTCAATAAAAAACCAAAATTCTATGGATGCTCATATCGAAAATTCCAAAGAAAAAAAAACTGCTCCCTTCAAGGAAAGTTGTTCATAAAAGCATAAAAAAGGGGTAAAAAATATATACTAATCCATCGAAGGACAACTATCATATATATTATCCCTATCAATTTTCAAAGTAAAAATACAAATTCAAAAATCATAAATAAAAATATATACCACTCCCTAGAAGGATGAATACCCCCTATATATCATGGCAATGAAGGCTTCCCACATTTATCAACCTTCTATCTCATAAATAAAAGCATAAAATTCAAAAGAAAGCATGCTAAGGAAGCTTCCCGTATCGATTAAATTTCTCATCCATAGCAAACTTCCCGCATTAATCGGTTTTCATCTCGTTACCTAGATATAGGGCATATACCTATGGAAACCCACCTACAGAGAACCTATATTCTTGTGTATAAGTCAAATTTAAATCCCTTTGTTATGTCAAATTTAGGTTCATAAGTCCACTTTCCACATTTTCCACATGATCCTTAGAATATCTAACTATCATTGGTTATGTGTTAACACCGTTATTGGCTACAAGTGCATTTCCTTAAGTGGATTCCTTTCTTGTTTACCTCCAATTTGGTTTGAAGAATTATTTATGTGTACCCTCTTTACTATGATTATGTTTCATTGATATTTTTTTCGTCACCTTTTATCAAAGTCACATCCTTTACACACACCAATCATATCATTCCTAATCTACCCATTTCATCTATGAATATATGTTTTCTTTTAAGTATAACATTATTCATATCCATATCATCCATATTTGAGCATACTTTTACATCCATCATATCTTTTACCAACATACCTATTTATTCATAACATAATCACTTTGTCATCCATATATACATATTCGATCAGAATCATATCCATATTCTAAATTTTCCAAACATAAGTCCATAAACCATGAACAACAAAATCTACATCTAATTCATATCAAAATGTGTACTTCTAAATCAGCATCTATAAATATCATCATCTAAATCATAATTAACATCATAATCAAATATACATATCTACAACTAATATAAACATCATCAAATCCATAAATAACTCATAACACGTGATGAACACAAAAAAATCACATATATATGTATATATATCATCATCATCCGAATAAATCCATACATCAATTTGTAGGCCACTAAGGATCATGTCTCAATCTAGATACATCATTGAAATTGGTAAACTATACATTAGACATTCTTAATTCCTACCCTCCTAGGGCAAGTGCATGTATCAATCCAAGGGATAGCACCTCTGTTGTGGACTACACCTTTATCATGGTTTGCATCTCATTGTTTCTATGTTATTCTCATTTTTCTCCCGATGGAAATGGTTGTGCTACGTGGCTCACTCGTCAACGCTTTACCGTAGTCATCTTTGACTCCTATAGTCACCATTGACCCATATACATCTTTTTCATCTAGGTCCTTCTTATTTCCTTTTGATCCATCATTCATCTTAAATTACCTTTTCTTCCACTTTTTCCTTGAGTGGTGTTCTTATCACATCCTTATTGTGCCCTTGCATGGGATTTATTATCTATCGTAATTATATTTGTATCCACACCTTTTGTGGCCTTCGTGGTGTTCCCCATTGGGGTACCATTATTCATCTATTTTTTCCTCCCGTGATACAACATCTCTTCTTTGTGGCCATCTTTGTTATCCCTATTGGGGCACCATTATTTTGCATCATTTTCTCATCCCACCCTAGACACATTTTTTTACTCGCCCCTTATCTTTTTGTTGTGACTCTTGTCTTGACCATTTTTCACCTTTGTTGGCACATATTTTATGTTTTATTTTGACCATTTGGTCCTATAGCTTGTACATTCATTTGAGTGGATTCGCCTTGGATTCCCTCCATTTTGTAGTGGTTTTTTCCAACTCACAGGTTTATAGGACATTGTCTTCATCTACATTGAGGTCGTTCTTTGTTCCATACCGAAGTGGCTCCAAACTCACCATCATATTTTTATTTAATTTTATTTAGTTTTTGTTTATCCTCATCTAGGATATCTTATCTCATCCCTATATTTTCTCATCCTTTCCATAATTTCTTCACCTATCTCTTTTAAAATCATGGTTGACTTCCTTCGTGTCATCAATCCCTGGTTTGAGGGGAAGCACCCAATTAATCATGTTTTCATCATTCTTCTCATTTTTGTTTCATGGCTTGCCCAACGTAAACCATTCCACAAAAGGGGGAAAATTTAGACATCAAAATTTGGTATCGCTAACCTTTCCACCTCGTGTCTTCTCTCTTTCATCATGGCCATCCATTCAAATTTCATATTCCCTCCTAAAGTCAATGTATCCCATTAATTATTTCATCTATGTTAATTATTCTTAACTACGTATAATCCTCATCTCATTATTTTAATCCTCCCTAAGCTATCATTAATAACCTCTAATTATCGAAAAGTGATGGAGGAAGTGATGGAGGGACAGTCAATGTTGTTTCTAATGTACCGCTATGGAATGTCTACATTCTAGGCCTGTCATGGCTATGAAAGGGATACTTTATGACTTAAATTGGATGGTTGATAAGCTGAAAGAAGAGAAAGCTTTCATGTTGGGATCCACACCTTTAGCCTATAATAAGATTATTCAAAACCCCACAATAAATGTCGGTCCACAATCTCCATAAAAGGTGTAGTTCATGTTGGAGAAGGACAATGAAGGGGTTACCTGTCTTATGGTTCTAGATGGTTGCTTGTATAGGGCTTTGGACAAAGTGAATCTTTCCCTAGTTGGTAAGTTTCTAGGCTCCAGACCTAACATTGATGTCATTAGAAAATGAGAATTTAGAAAGTGGAAACGAAAATGGGATTTGAGCATTACCATTATGTCAAGGGGTTTTTTTCTGGCAAAATTTAATCAATAGACTGATTTGGAATTGGTGCTTCTGGGAGGCCCATGGTGTCTGGGTAATATGGGCCTTTTTTTGAAAAGATGGTATCCTGGGTTTAATCTAAACATCGAGAATATAAACACCATTCCAGTCTGGTGTAGACTCCTAGGACTACCTCTCCAATTTTGGGAGGATGATATCATATTAAATATTACTAAATCCCTCGGTGCTCCGATTGGGCTTGATGGCCCCACGAGAAACAGATCCAGACTAGCTTTTGCTAGATTCTGTATTTCTTCTGAAATGGAGCAAGAGTTACCAAAACATATTATTTTGCAATCTAAGTATGGAATTTGGCATCAAAAGATCAAATATGAAACCTTTCATTTGTGATGTAATAAATTCCATCGTATAGGGCATTTCATCATAAAATTTCCTAATAAGGAGATCTCCCAAGAGGATACAAAAAGCAAGAATGAAAAACTTGAAGGAGATTTATCTCAAGCACAGAAGCTAGGATGATAGAAACGAAACTGGTCATAGCCAGAGGGAAGAAAAATCCCTTAACCAACCTAAGTGGAACTATAAGAAGAAAGAAAAAAAGGGGTTCAGAACTCCAATCAGAAAACCTTTAGTCTGTAGGAAGCTCTGGCGTCCAAAAACTCCAGTGGAAACTTCACTAGGAGTACCCACAATCACCAAAGAAGATTTAGATATGCAAAACCCAGTAAAGGTGGTTTTGGAGGTTGATGAGCAAAAGGGAATAGTGAAAGTAAATATTCTTTCTAAAGATCTAGCTCAGTTTGTGGAAACTCAGAATGAAACTAAAGTAGCTGAGATAGATCAACCAAATCCTCTATTCATCATTAAGGAAATTTTGGATGAGGAAAAAGAAAACATGGAACCAGAAGAATCATTACAGAAAAGTTCTCTATGGGAAAATAGTAAAATTTCACCTAAAAGTGGGAACCCCCTATCTAGCATCAAATCAGCAAATCTACAACCTGTTAATAAACAGGAGAGAAAGAGGAGGGGGAAGTAACACCACTCAGAGAAAACATTCTCTATGAGGAAGACTCGAGCTAACTACTAGATTTATAGAGGTCATTTCTAAGAAAAAGAAGAGAATGAAAGGATTTGAAAAGATCCCAGATTCACTCTATCATGAAAAAAAAAATAAAATTGACAACTGGGAAACTTCAACATCTAGAACCACTAGATCATCTACTAGAATAATAGTAGATTTTGGAAGCAGCTCTAAAAGAGGAAGACCCTCAAAATAGGCTCTCAGATCCAAGAGAATAGAGGAAGACATTGCAGATGACACTCAATGACAATTGAACCATCAGGAAATCCCAACACCTATATCTTTTAAATGAAGATAATCTCATGGAACTTTAGAGGGCTGAATGGAAACTCAAAAAAATAATAATCAAGGAGTTACGGGAGTCTAGTAGACCTAGCATTTTACTTCTGTAGGAAACTAAGATGAATGCTAGGGTACTTCAAATTAGTAAAAAGATTTTTTTGGGAAAACTTTGATGTGGCTGCGGTGAATTATCATGGTGCTTCAGGGAGGCTCGGCTATGATTCTTACTGAAACTAATAACCATATTGCTATTAATTTTCACGCTATTGAGAATAATTGTGACTGGATCCTTTCTAATATATATGCCCCTAATATGGTTATTGGGAGGCAAAAACTCTAGATTGATCTTAAGACTTTCAGAAGTCAACATAATACTGCCAACTGGCTTATTATGGGAGACTTCAATTCTCCCCTAAACCTAGGAGAAAAACAAGGAGGAAACTTAAGTTTTTCCACAGGCATGGATGAATTTGCTAATTTTGTTGCTGACCTTAATCTCATGGATGTGGATCTTCATGGAAATCAGTTCACCTGGACTAACAGAAGGTTGGGGAAAGACTTAATTCAAGTCAGACTAGATAGAGCTCTTTTCTCTACTAGCTGGATTCTTAATCAAGACTTCCATCTTACTTCTCTACCTAGAATTGGGTCGGACCACAATCCGATTGCTTTAAAAATCTTCAATTGGACTAAGCCCACCAGGAGTTCCTTCAAAGTTGAAAAGATGTGGATGGAACATGATGTTATCCATGACAGATTAAGGAATGGTGGATTTGGGATGGTGAGGGCACTTTGCTCAATTTAAGCTTATTCGAAACTTCAAAAATGTCAAAAAACAAGTTAAAATCTAGAACAAAAAAGTTTTTGGGAATGTGTTTGAAAAAAGGAATTAAAGCAAAAGCTCCAAGATTTGGAAATCAAGATGAATTCAAAGGGGAGATCTCTTGAAGATAAATCAATGGAAAGAATATTCTTTCAGAGCTACATACGGTATGTAGCAGAGAAGAATCCCTATGGAGACTCAAATCTAGGGCTATTTGGCTGAAAGAAGGAGATAGAAATATGAAATTCTTCCATATGACCACCCTGAAGCATAGAGCCTGCAATAGGATAATGGAAGTTGCTAAAGGAAATGGCACTATTATAAAAGACCCAAGGAGCATCAAAGAGGAAGCTCTCAAATTTTATGAAAAATTTCTTAATGAGAAGAATATCATTAATGATGAGGCAGTCTCTTTCATGTTGGAGGCTATCCCCCAAGACAAAATTGAAGAGCAGAGATTTAAAGACATCACTAAAGTTATCACATTAGAAGAACTTCAAAAAGTTGTGTTTACTCTTGAAGGGGATAAGGCACCGGGCCGGATGGTTTCTCAGTCAACTTTTTTCAGAAGTTTTGGGAAATATGTTCGGATGATCTTCTCAGGGCGGTGAATGAATTCTATAGAACTGGGGATCTTTTGAAAGAGTTGAACAACACCCACATTGTGCTTGCTCCAAAAAAATGGATGCTAAGGATTTCAAATACTTCAGACCCATCAGTCTGGTGAATGTTATTTATAGAATTTTTACCAAGATCATTGCTACTAGACTCCAGTTCATTATGAATGATTTAATATCAAAATAAGCAGTGGTTTCATTAAAGGTAGGATTATTTAGGATGGAGTGATTATGGTCCATGAGACTATTCACTCTATGGATAATAAGAAAAAAAAAACATGTTCCTTAAACTTGATATGAATAAAGCCTTCGATAAAGTCTCCTAGACCTTTCTGGACAATGTTCTAACAAAATTTGGTTTTCTAACTAAATTCAGAAAAATTATCAAGGCATGCATCACTACGGCTAGATTCTCAGTGGTGGTAAATGGAGAGCCGATGGGATTTTTTACTAGTAGTAGAGGGCTAAGGAAAGGGGATCCCATATCCCCTCTGCTATTCATTCTTATGGTAGACAGTCTTAGTAGAACAATTGATAAAGCAGTCACAAATGGTCTTCTTGAAAGGATCTAAGCCCACTTCCACTAACCAAGCAGCTTCTCATCAGCAATTCACGGATGATACAATCCTTATTTTAATGGCTTCAATCCTTGAAGCTAAGGAAACAAAGTCTCATTATGAAATTATATGAATCTTCTTCAGGCAAGAGATTAATTTTGATAAAATCTCAATTTTCTTTTTTAACACCCATGGGGAAAGACAACTTAGAATTGCTAAAATTTTGGGATGTAAAATCAATTCACTCCCCACTACTTATTTGGGGCTCCCCCTTGGTACTAAAAAATTATCAACCAAAGTCTGGAATGACCTGTTGGGAAGATTTCAAAAGAAAATGGCTAGTTGGAAAGGATCCATTCTATCAAGTGTTGGAAAGTGTCTACTCATAAAAATCACTCTTCAGAATCTCCCTATATATATCATGTCACTCTATAATATCCCTTCTACCTTCAGAGAAAAAATTGAGAGGATTCAGAAGCACTTTCTATGGTAGGGAATGGAGGATAAATTCAAATATCACTTGGTAGCTTGGGACCAAGTATGCACTCCCAAAAAAATTGGGGGCCTGGGTATAAAAGACATCAAAAAAATGAATGAGGCTCTAATTGTAAAAATGGGCTGGAGAATGCTCTCGGAGAAACAACCTTGGATTGAACTAATTAAGGCCAAATACCTTAATCAACAAGTAACCATTTATTTTCTTCAGGAAGAGCATCTTCCTTATGGATCCATTTTTTGGAATAATTTAGTTCAGATCAGGAATTTCATCAAACAAGGAAGCAAATGGAAAGTGGGGAATGGCAGAGATATAATTTTTGGGGGATAACTAGTCTAACTGCAATCTTGTTGATATATTTAGAGTAGTAAAAGATAGCCTTGAATGAAAGTATGGTACTAGAATCATGGATTACATAGACAGGATGACAACAAGAAGAAATGGAAAAAACTCTCTGGGACCTGAACCACATGATGTCCTCTTTGCAAGATCATTTGGACCTTATCCCCTTAAGTCAGTTGGATGTTAAGGATGAATTGGTCTGGAACAACTCTATTGATGGAGAGTACTCTGTTAAATGTTGACATAATTCTTTCTTTTAAACTGTTCAGAGTGAGTTCAACTAGATCAGGATTTGGATGGCTGAGCTCACACCTAAAATCAATTTTTTCTTTTGGCTTGCTCTCGGGGTAGAATTCTCACCAATGAAAACCTGATAAGAAAAGGTTTCATAATGCCAAATAGATGTCATCTTTGTAAAAAAGAATATGAGGATATCAGACACCTGTTAGTCCATTGTGAGTATGCCACTAAAATCTAGTTTTGCCTTTTCTAATTTCAAAGTTTCTGGGCTGTGCCAAAGGACTTCATCTAGTTTTGGACCCAATGGAATCCTCCTTTTAAACACTATGTTGTGAGAAGACTCTAGAAACTGGTAATGCCCCATATTATTTGGAGGATATGGAAAGATAGAAATGACGTCATTTTTAGAAACATTAAACAGTGAAAGGCAAGCTCAACTTTGTTAAGATTACTAATGTTGTCAAAGAGAACATCAAAAGATTCAAACCTCCCAAGAACAAGAATTATCCTAAAAATGAAGAGCATATTTTGTCCAACTGGAAGATTGGAGTTGATAATATTCAGAATAGCATCCTTTCCAACATTGACAGGTCTTTGATACATTGGAACCCTCCTGATCTCAACTGGCACAAGCTGAACTTTGATGGGGCTTCTAAGGGTAATCCTAGGATTGTTGTAGGGGAGGAGTGATTCAAGATCATAGAGGCAGTCTGATTGTTGCCTATGCTAGTAAAATGGGGATACAAACTAACCATTATGCTTTGAAGCCTTGGCTGCTCTATGGGGGCTTAGAATTGCTCAGACACATAACATTCAGAATATTATTTTGGAAGGAGACTCACTAAACATCATTAATCATCTAAATCAGTCTTTGCCTCCTAGCTAGAATATCAAGGATTTCATCATGGAATCTATAAGAATTTTTCAAACCTTCAAAAATATCCAAATCAAGCATACATACTAGGGAAGGAAATAAGGTTGTTGATGAATTGGCCAATTATGGCATAAATAATAATCTAATTATTTGGGATAATGTTAATCATATCCCTGAGAAGGTACAAAGTAGCATCAAGCGGATATTTATGGGCACTCAAGTATGGAGTAAGGATAATGATAATTTGGAGTGGGCTTTAGAGGAGATAAAATATCACCCATGCGGGAAATATCATGTAAGATACGAACACATTAACTTTCATTACTCCCAACATGTGTGCGGACTCTTAAAATCTGGGATAGGCAGAAAGACAACTGCATTTCATATAACAGTTCAAACAAGGGTTTTGAGGACAAGAGTTGCAATAATTTCAGAGAGGAAAAAATGGGAGGAGCCTCGTTTGATTAGAACCCGAAGTGATCCGAATGGAAGAATAACAAGGAGTTGTGGAACCTCCTCAAGCGAGCGTAATCAAAAACTTCATTGATTGAATTCAGGGGCATGATCAGAACATTTCAATCCAATTCACTATGGATTGGAAGGATCGAAAAGTGGAATATGGAGGACATAAAATCCATATTAATGAAGAAATAATTGCTTTGAAGCTACATGTTTGGAGATGGAAGGCTTCCATTTCTTCAACAAGAGGATCGAAAAAATGATGAGGAGAAGAAGTTTGCTACTGATAATGAGGAGCTAGTTTTTGTTACTGCGGGATTGAGGGTAAGTTCTATCCCCTCGCCCTTTGATGAAATCACTCGTATGATGGTCTGGTATATCTCTTTGGAAGGGAGATATGTTACAGTTCCTATTAAACACCTGGTGTTCCTTAACCATTTCTACAGGAAAATCACTATATGCTTCCCACACTATCTTTTGAACTCCCTCAAACACTCCATCTTGGAGTTTTAGAAGCATACCCATGTTATCCCCCTACATCAAGGCCTTATATTTTTGCTGCACAAGCTCTATGTTTCTAAATACCCCAGTCTCCCATCTTCCCCCAGCACTGTTCCACTCTTTCCCACCACCACTACCCCCACCCCCATCCCTTCCACCATGACCAAGCCTAAAACGAGGAACCATAAGAAGCCCAAATTAGACACCCATGTTTTAGGAAGAGTCCTTCACAGCAATCAAGAGTTGGAAGTTGTCCAAAACCTATTGCACATCAATAGTGCAGGCCATGAAGAGGCCTTACAAAAAGAGGGAAACAGTACTTCCCAAAGGATGGAAGCCTTGGAAAATGAAATGATGAAACTAAAAGAAGAAGTGCAGCATTTGGCCAAGAAAAAGGCAAAAGGAAGATGGAAGATGATACTGATCTTGGTAATAAGCAAGTTGAGGACATCTACAAAAATCTAAAATCCTTAGACAATCATTTGGGGAGAGAAAAGGATCGCCATGATCACAACATGGAATTTTTAATGTAATCAGTGATTTCCTTGAACAACATGTTCATAGCATTTCTGTGCTTAGTGAGATCCTAGACACTCTGTGGGGAATGGACAAGGAGAGTAGTCAAACCATAGAAAATTTGGATGCTAAGGACCCCACACACATGACAATGGTGGCTCTCTTTACCTCACTGTAAACTATTAAATCCATAATTAACAGAGCTGCCAAGAAGTAAAGGAGGTCTTCGTTGCAGATGCTGCTTTTCATCGTTCTTTTTGCTATTTTTTGTTGTTTTTTGGCTGCATTGTTATAGCGCATGCTCTATTTTACTTTTCTATAGTAACTCTCTTTTGGTTACGGTTGCCTTTAACACCTATTCTGGATGTTGATCCATTTTTTGTGGAACCTATTAGTGTTTTATCTAGCTTTTAGGCCCTCTATGTAAACAGGGTATAGTCCCTTCAAAACTATTTACCAATAATAATAATAATAATAATAATAACCTTTAATTATCATTAATTAATCTTAATAATCATCAATTACCATCTAATCCCATTTATCATCCCTAAATATTCCAATTTACTATCCCTAGGCCATCATTTAATGATTTTACCCATCAATGGACTTTATTTACTCCTTTCAACCTCCCACCTACCCTTTTATCTTTCATATGCAACCATACCTCACCCCATCTCATCCAAACCCTAATCTGGCCTCCAAAGTGGGATTTATGCCTTGAGTTAGGCATCCTCACATAGTCTAAATGGATAGTTCCCGTAGTCGGTGACAACCCATCGTGTCATCATTAACTCTGTAAATATTTCCTTACCCCTTCTTGTTCGGGGATGAAAAAATTGGAATGATAGAATTTTCTCATGATCTTTCCTTCACTCTTAAGTCTCTTTACATCTATCATATCCATATTAGAGTCTTATTTGAGGTTCTTTGCATCAACTTGGGAGTTTTTGGGAGAATTATTTCACCTTACCATATTTTGTCTTGTCATTGTAATATTATTATACATATATCACACTAACATCATGTGTAGGTTCATTTACCATCACAGACTCTGCTGCAACATCCTTCTTAGCATTTTGTTCTCAACTGCAAGTCATCATTTTAGTCCATATAGTTTTTGAAGACTTAATCAGTCCTGGTCACCATAAAACTTGTCAAATCATTTTTTATCAACTTTCATCATGTCACCTTTTCGTTATCCAAATATTCTATCATCAATTTTGAGTCTATGTATCTGTCCCACTTTTAGATCCCATCACCATGTCTCTCTTCCATATCATATCTATTTTTTATACCATATTCACCATAAGATATCCCAGGTCATCATCAACCCAACCTATCTTCATACCATTTACCATCAATTTTCCTAATTTTCTTACATACTTTCATCCAGATCATGAGATCCTATCTATCTTGAAAGTTTTTTTCTTCACTCAAATCTATTTCCATATCCATATTAGTTCGAGATACAACTACAAGAGGACTTGCAATCCTATTTTTATTTCTTCTTCTCATCTAGCACCGGGCCCCATTAGCTAGACCTTTCTAGCCTCGGGTCACCAATGACCCACTTAGGTTTGGTTTGTTCTACAACTATTTAGATCATATTTGTGCTTTCCTTACATTTCTTCATTTTCAATATTTTTTTATTTCAGATTCACTGCATACTCTTCCGATCCAATATCATATTTATTTTTATCTTACCAAACAAGAGGGTTGATATCCAACCTAAAAATCTCACACTTCTCATGACTCGACTTATTCGGTAACCCTTCATATATCTACTAATCCATTTTTCTTCTTATTCTTATTTGTTATGTGAGTTTCCTAACTCGCTATGATGAGTTCATATTTGCACTCGTATCCATTCACATCACACCATGATAGTATAAACACTCATTTCTTGGAGTTGATTGTTTCCATTATTACTAGCTCAATAATCTGGATAGGAACAAAGAAACTTCATCAAAACCCATTCCATATAGCCAAGGGGTGTGTCCTTGATTCATTGAACCAAAGAAGAATATGAAATGAAGGGTTTGTATAGAATATAGAGATTTAAATAAATAAACATGAAGATATTATTTTCCTTTACTATTTATTGCCCAGGTTCTAGAAAAATTGGTAGGGAAGAAAAATATCTTTTTTAGATGGGTGTAGTGGGTATAACCAAATTTAAGTGGCATTTCAATAACAAGAAAAAATAACCTTTACTTATCCTTGGGTTATATTTTCATATAGATTCCTTCCCTTCATAATTTTCAACAGACACACCACCTTTCATGCACAATGTTAACCTCTTTGTTGACTTAACTAATGAATGTGTGGAGATATTCATGGTTTACTTTACATTTTATGGAATCTCTTTTGAGGAATATTTGGCCAATTTTAAAAAGTGTGTTGAAAAGGTGTGAGAAACATTAGTTATCACTCAAACATGAAAAATTATTTGTCATGGTTGATCAAGGGATAGTCTTGGGACATCATATTTCAAGTGACAAGGGAATTAAGGTAGATCCCAAAACAATAGAGGTAATTAAACAAATTCCTCCACCTTCTAATCAAACTAAGGTAATGATTTTCTAGGAAAATTCTAGTTACTACAGAAGATTTGTACAAGATTTTAGTAAAATAGCATCACCTATGATCTCCACTCCCATGAATAAATATGAATTCTTATGGATTTATGATTGTCAATAGTTCTATGAAACCATAAAAGAATATATTTTTATTCCCTTACGGACCCAATCTGAAACCTACTTTTTACATTCAAAATAATTCACCAAATGAGGAAATAGAATGTGTACTTGAATAAAAATAGGAAGGGAAAAGTATTTATGTTATCTACTATATATGTAAAAACTTAACACCAACTGAATGAAATTACACCAATACTAGAAAAGAAGTTATTTCTATAATATATACCATCAATAAAACTCACGATTATATTATTAATTATTAATTAATAGTTTATACAGACCACTTTGTTATTAAGTATTTAATGAACAAACCATTGCTTAGTGTAAGAATATTTATATTGTTAGTAATATTTTAAAAATTCAATGTTACAATAAGTGATAAACCTAGAAAATCAAATTTGGTTATCACTTTCTCTTGAGAATAACTATCAAAAGTCAAATGAACTACTAAAAGATAAATTTCTATACGAACACTTGTTTTATATACCAATTACAACACCATGGTTTTATGATATGTGTAATTGTACATGATTATATTTATATATGAACCACCAAAGTCGTGGAAAATATTAGAGATGTGAGACTTGGACTGTTATCCAACTTCACCCCCCAGGGTTGAATTGATAACATACATTAGGATTCTAAAGTCCCGTGCTAAAAATAATGAGCTCTGAGAGAATGCGAGAAGTTACAGAAAATAAGCCTGGACCAGGAAAAAAATTGTGAAAATCGGCTAAGTCCTTGTCCTAGAAATATTTGGGACGTTCGGGACACCAAGGCGCGGTTCGGCCGAAACGCCTCTAGGCGGCCCGCGAAGCACTGGGACAAGTGGAACAAATGTATGCGAAGGATGTGAACCAGGCCGGTTCGGCCGAAACAGGAAACTGCAGCACAAGGACAAGTGGGACAAAGGGACGCGTGGGACGCGAATAGCCAAGGAGCCGAAAGCCAATCAGATCACGCCACGTGTCACCGGTAGAAAAGGGATGAGGAAGCCCATTTCGGGTGGATCAAAGGATTTTGTCCCGTGAATAACTGGGACATTTGGGACAAAAGGACGTGGTGGACACAAAAATCCGGTAGGCCCGTGGACAAATCACAACATGACACGTGTCGCCAAGGAAAAAGGTCCAAAAGTCAAAGGGTGAGTTTTCGAGCACTGATCCAAACCAATGAAATAGTGCCACGTGTCCAAGTTTAAGGGGCCCACAAGAAAAACCCATGAAAAGGTGGAGAGAGGGAATTGCTCGTGAGTGGACTGAGCTCTTCTACGTGTCGTCCCAGGATAGCGAGAACGCGGGAAAAGAAATTTAAAAATCCGTTTTCACCTGTTTTGTGCCCTAAATCTTCAGACCTTCATATCTTTTGATCCAGAGCTTGGATTTGCATGTTCTTTATATCAACGGAAAGCTGTTGAAATTATCTACATGATTCTAGGGTCAATCTTGCATTTTGGTGTAGTTTGGAGGGAGAAAATTAAGAAAACGTCTCTGATGCGTGTAATGCTTCAACAACCAACTTTAATACAAAGAGATAAAGTGCTCCGCTCTGTTAGGCGACTGTCGTTTTGCTAGGATCCACCGCTTGGATCATAATGAGATGATTTAAATGCTACTAAGAAGTGGTTGGAGTAGATTCTGAATTTCCCCTCTCTCCTCTCTCATTTCTTGATATATATTGTAAAGAGAAGTTGTTTTAAGAGGTCGGACTTTTTTGTTTTGAATCCTCCCTTCTTCCCTCGCTTGCAAGAGATTTTGTGGAGCTTTCAAACCTCCCATATAGGTTGTAATGCCGTATTTTTCCTCTTGGCCACCGCATTATACTCAGTATTGACTTTTGAGCAATAATATATATGTTTGTGATTGATTCTCAACCCTCTCATGTATTCATTGCTTTGTCGTTTGATCTCTTATTGCAGGTTTGGTTACATGTGCATGGTGTTTGTATTACATTTATGTGGTCTATGTTAAATTTGCAAAAAAATGTCTAATATTCCTTGGTGCATCACCTTTGTAGTTTAGGTTTTATTCTATGCATTTTCTTACCCTGTCTCCTTGGCAAGTTAGATTAGGTTTTAGTAAACCCTCTACATTTTTGTATGCATCTGAACAGAGGAATAGGAACCAGCCTTCTCTGGAGAATCTTTTCTCATCTTTACAAGTCCCACACTTGGAGAAAGGATTCCATGTTGTGCAATCACACTGGATGCCTGAACATCAACCTAGAAGCCTGATCTACATCCAGGGGTGCTGTGAGTCTGCAACAACAGTTTTGGCACGCCCGGTGGGACACTAGAGGTCTCATTTTTATTGCAGCAAAGTTGATATGCATCTGCTGCAGTTTTCTTGCTTATAAGAGCTATTATTTGCATATCTGGTGACTCCAAGGGGAAGAGTTAACTATTTTCAGTAGTGCAGGCCTGAAAACTCATGAGAAGAATCACCACAAGGTCAAGATTCGGAGAAGAAGAGGTGTTGTTTGAATACCTGCAGTTATCTCCGAGAAGAAGGAAAAGAGGAAGAAGGATTCAAAGGTCTCCATCTCCACCAAATAGAACTCTCTCAACTCCTCCACCTGACAGGCCTTTCTTTCAATATACAAGGGTTTTAAGACCAATCAGAATGGCTCAGAACAACCCCTACATCAACTTCACAGGCAGCAGCCCACTTGCTCTCAATGCACAACATCCAGTTCCTATTGCAGCCTTGAAGAACATTCCCTACTTCACTGGAGAAAATCAGACTACTCTAGGTGATCATGTTAAAGATATTGCTAACCTTTGTGCAATCCATGAAATCGATGAAATGCAAGTGGCTGTCAAATTACTGGCATCTTCATTCAAGGGTAAAGCATTGCAATGGTTTAGGAGCCTTGGGGCTGGTTCTATTACAAACTGGAATCAGCTGTGCATTGCACTTCACGAGCAATTTGGAGAGAAGGGAGACAACTTGTCTCTTTTGGAGCAGTTGACAACTATCAAGAGAGCCCCCAACGAGTAGCTGACTGACTTCAACTTCAGATTTCAAAGGTCTTGGGATAGGATTCCAGTGGCAGTCAGGCCAACAGCAGGAGGTGCTTTTCTATATTACCTTAAAGCTTTGAATTCTGATATTTCTATGTTAATTCAGTCCATGGGAGGCACAACAATCCCTATGGCTTATAGCATTGCCATTAGAGCTGAAAACTGTCTTATTCAAGCTGGTAAACTGGCTCCTAGGCCTCCTATGCCCTTGTATCCAAACTTAGAAAATCCAAGCACTAGTCAAGCACCCACTTTGGCTCATGTTCCCACTCCTAGAAATCAGAGTTCGAATGAAGCTTCCACTTCATCTCCAAGTGCTTCAAATGAACTCCAAGAGGTCATGAAACAGTTGCAAAATTTGGGAAATGAGCTGGTTACTATTAAGAGGCAGCAAGCCCAAGGTTTCAGACCTTCTTATCAACCTCAAGCTCAGCCTAATAGGCAGCCATACCAACCACAAAGACCACCTAATCCAACTGCAAATATGAATCAAAATCAAAGCCAAGTAAGGCCTCCTGCCAATAGACCATTCCAGCCCTATAATCCAAATGCCATATCTGCCTCTAAGGCATTAGTGCCAACACAGAACAACATTGCTCAGGAATATGATTGGTGCTTTCCATGCAACGAGCCTCACAACCAATCCATGTGCTTCAATGGTGCTCTCAATCAAGCACTAATGGTGACAACTACCGGTGTGGAGGGTGAGGGCAGTCAAGGAAACAACCAACAACCAGAAACATTCCAACAACAATCAGCCCCAAATGACACTACATTGGTGAACTGGCAAGCAGAAGATTTCTGTGGCATGAATCAGGCAGTTTCTCAAGGTGTTGCAGCCAACACAAGGTCAAAAAGGAGGAATCTGGGTGAAGAACAACCATTAGCCCCAGCCAATCCACAACCTTCCACGGCTCCACAAATGATTGGCAAGCAGAGTCCAGTTTCAAATACACAAGGGCAGCCAAGAACAACCCCTAGGCCAACTCAAATGCCAGCTGTTGCTGCCCACGTGCAGGGAGTAAACGTGTAAACCAAAGGACAACAGAGAGATTCTTCATCACCATTCAGTATCATTGATCAGATGAAGAAGACAAACGTTAACATATCAATGTGGGAATCCCTATCTATCCCAGGCCAAAGAGATCTGCTGCAAGCTGCCATGAAGGATTGGACAACTTTGAATCAACGGGTTCAGATGCAAGACAAAGTGCTTACAAATGCTGCCCAGCCTGAAGGAAGTCATGGAGGACAATAAGGTAAAATTTTGAAGCCCCCTCCTTTCTATGTTTCATTAATCATTGGGGATAAACTAGTACACAATTGCATGATTGATTCCGGGGCAAGTAGCTCCGTGATGCCCAAGCAAATAGTTGATCAGCTGGGTCTCGAATATGAAGTAATATCTAAAGGAGTAGTGCAATTGGATGGGACAGCAATATCAACAGTTGGAGTGATTAAAAACTTGAGTCTTACCTTGCATGCATGTCCAAATGTTGTTGTCTTACAAGATGTATCAATCATAGACCTTCCACCACTCTTTGCCCTTTTCTTGTCAAGGGACTTCACAGCCAAGATTGGAGGGTATTTGTCTGCTGATTGGTCTCACATGCTGTTTAGAACAAGGTATGGAACTAAGGCCACAATCAGATCCAAACCCATTGCAAACTTCCATATTGAGCCTTACACCCCAAGTCAGATTAATGCCAATTGCTCAGCATTTGATCAAGAAGATCACCCTAGTACTGATGAGGCTGACACCAAGGTTGGAAGTATCCCGGACCTAACTCTTGATGAATGGGCAAACAAGATACATGCTTTTGATCCCTATCAAGAAGTAGAAGAATCTGAGCTGGGAGTCTATTGTATACACGAAGAAAATCAACCTGTTCCTAGCATCACCAAGCCAAGCCATAATGATGACAACGAGGTATGGCAGTTGTTTTTTAATGGATCAAGGAGTAGGCAAGGTGCAGGAGGTGGAGCCATGCTTGTTTCACCCCAAGGAATAAAGTACTATTCAGCTTTTAGATTTCAATTTTCATGCTCCAATAACACTGCTGAATATGAATCCTTGGTGCAAGGGATGCATTGGGCATTCAAGAGAAAAATAAAGAATTTGCAAGTCTTTGGGGATAGTTAATTAATTGTAAATCAGGTCAAGGGACGGCATGCTACAAAGAATGATCTACTCAAGTACTACAAGAACAGGGTGTGGGACCTCATGGAAGATTTTGAAGGTTTTGGCATCAAATCCATTCCCAGGAAAGAGAATCAAGCTGCCGATAGGCTTGCAGCAATAGGGGCAGCCTTTGACATTACGAAAGCATTCAACAAGACAAGGTATAGCCAAACATCCATGTGATTGTGAGGCCTTCAGTGCCGGATAACAATGTCAGTTGGCAAGTGTTTGAGAATGACCAGCAAATCATCAATTTCCTACAAGAAGAAGCTGAGTTCTCTGCCAGGAATCAAGACAAGTTGCATCAGCAGTATGGTGACCAAGTGGTGCAGTTGAGAACTAACAAATTACCAAAAGGCCTCATAACCTTGGAGTCAATCTTCAACCCGAATGATCAGTTCCGGAAGGAGAAGGAAAACATTCAAGTAAAGGGTGAGGATTCAGAGCCTATTTTAGTGGAAGAAGGCAAAACATTGCAGATTGGCAAAGTAAGTACCTCACAAGAGAAATCTGATTTTGTTCAGCTTTGCCAAGAATTTCTAGATGTCTTCACTTGGAGCTATGAAGACTTGAGAGGATTCAATCCAAATTTGGCACAACATACCATAGAATTGGATCCAGATGCTAAGCCCATCAGGCAGAAGTAGAGACCAGTCAACCCTCACATTGAGCCTCTGATGAAGAAAGAGCTAAATAAGCTAATAGAGGCAAGCATTATATTCCCGATCAAGCACTCAAGCTGGGTTGCTAACTTGGTTCCGGTCAGGAAGAAGAGTGGAGAAATCAGGTTGTGTGTGGACTTCCGTGACCTCAATAGGGCATCTCTCAAGGATCATTATCCACTCCCTTCCATGGAGCAAATATTGCAAGTAGTATCCAGTTCAGAGAGATTCTCTCTCCTAGATGGCTACTCAGGGTATAATCAGGTGATGGTAAAAGAAGAGGACCAATTCAATACAACCTTCACAACTAAATGGGGAATGTATGCTTACAAGAAGATGCCATTTGGGTTGTCAAACGCTGGTGCTACCTTTCAAAGGGCAATGGACATGGCGTTCAAGGGCTTGATCAACAAGATAGTGCTGATATACCTTGATGACATCACTGTATTCTCCAAGAATGCAGCAGACCATCTCTTTCACCTCAGGCAAGTGTTTCAGAGGTGTAGAAAGTTTGGAGTGTCTTTGAACCCCAAGAAGTGCATCTTTCTTGCACATGAAGGAAAGCTCCTTGGCCATATTGTCTCGAAAGAGGGACTGGCAATTGACCCAGAGAGAGTTGAAGCCATAAGAGCACTGCCATTGCCAAGTCACAAGAAGGCTCTTCAAAGCTTCTTGGGAAGGATCAATTTTGTCCGCAGGTTTATCCCAAATTTTGCAGCCCTTGTCAAGCCCATCACCAAAATGTTAAAGAAGAGCATGGATTTTAAGTGGACAGCAGAAGGCAAGGAGAGTTTTGAGGCAATCAAAGAAGCTATCTCTCAAGCAAAGAACTCTCATCAACCTGCACTTCTCCAAGGATTTCATCCTCTATGCATTTGGAGGTGATGACACTATCTCTGCCATTCTGGTACAGAAGAACAAAGATAATGATGAGTAGCTGATTTCCTTTTTCAGCCAGAGCCTAGACGACTGCGAGGTGAGGTACTCTTTTATTGAAAAGCATGTACTTGCAGTAATCAGAAGCTTGAAGAAATTCAAGCATTTAGTCTCAAACAACAAGGTCCAGTTGCTGGTCTCACATGCTGGAGTTAAAGACTTCCTCCTCAACAAGGATTTGAATGAGAAAAGGGCAGGTTGGATCACCCGTGTCATGGAGTATGACATTGATATCAAGATCACCAAGCTGGTAAGAGGGAAAGGACTGTGTGAGCAGCTAGTTTTGGGGAAGCAAAAGGAAGTATGCAACGAAGAAGAGGCTGTTTTGACAGTCCAGGACAGTCATGAGCCAAGTGGCAATCAAGAAGAAGATGATGCTTCCCCCACTCCTTGCTGGACCCAAGATATTATGCACTTCCTAGGTACAGGCCAATGCCCCCTAGAGATGAACAAGACCTAAAGGAGACACTTCAGGTTGTAGGCTGTTCCGTATGCCATTGTTGATGGAGTTTTGTTCAAGAAAGATGTGAATGGAGTGCTGCTGAGATGCATTAGCATAGATCAGATTCAAAGGGTGTTGGAAGAGTTTCATGGTGGACCAGCTGGTGGCCATTTTGCACCAAGAGTGACAGCTCTAAAAATCATGAAGGCTAGTTATTATTGGCCTAAAATCTTCAGTGATTGCTATGCATGGATCAAGAGGTGTAAGAATTGTGCATTCTTCACAGGAAAAGAGAAGTTTGCTGCCCTTCCATTGCATCCAATCTCAGTTGACCAGCCATTCATGCAATGGGGTTTGGACTTCATTGGAGTCATTAACCCCAATTCAAGCCAAGGGCATAAATGGATTTTGACAGCCACCGACTACTTCACCAAATGGACAGAAGCAGTAGCACTCAAAGAGGCAAATGAGTCTAGCATCCTAGACTTTTATGAGGGAATAACAACCAGATTTGGTGTACCTACCACAATAATCTCTGATAATGCATTGGCATTCATTGGATCTAAGGTGACTGAGTGGGCCGTCAAGAATGGTATTTACCTGAGCACTTCATCGAACTATTACCCTCAGGGTAATGGCCAGGCCGAGTCTACAAACAAGAACTTGTTAAGGATCATTAGGAGAACTCTTGATGAGAATCAGAAGTCTTGGCACACCAAGCTGAAATCAGCCTTATGGGCTGATAGGATCACTCCCAAAAGATCCACAGGTAACTCTCCATTCAGGCTTGTCTATGGAAGAGAGGCAATCTTGCCCATGTCACTTGAGTTACCAACATTGGAACTCATGAAGCAGCTGGAGTTACTTGAATTTGAGCCCATGGAGGTGAGATATGCAGAGTTGATGGAGCTACAAGAGATCAGAAATTAGGCATCCCAAGCAATGGAAAAGGATCAAGCTTTGATCAAGAAAACCTTCGATAGAAAGGCCAAGGATAGATCTTTTCAAGTTGGAGATCTAGTGTTGAAATGGGATGCGGACAGAGCAAAACCGGGAAGGCATTCAAAATTTGATGCTATTTGGAGTGGCCCATACATGGTCACAAAGTGCAAGAGCAGCAATGCTTTCCAATTGGCCTCATTGGACGGTGAAGAACTACAGATTCCAGTAAATGGAATCTATCTCAAACATTGCTACTGAAAATAAAAGGTTCACCCTTGTAAATATTAGTCTAGATTTCAATTCCTCTAAGTGCGTATGCACATTGTCTTGTTGTAGTTAGGTTTCAGTTTCCCTAAGTGCTTTGGCACAGGTTTTGTCGCTCCTAGTTTGAGTTTTTACAGTTCAGCGTGCTCTCATGGAGGGAGTTGCAGTATCAGGCTCATTTCAGGTCATTGTTTATGACTCCATGCCCAATGGATCGCAAAAAGGCAACTGGTCTTTTCATCTAGTAGGCAGATGACCCCGCTGAGTCGCCAAATTGTTATCCAACTTCACCCCCCAGGGTTGAATTGATAACATACATCAGGATTCTTAAGTCCCAGGCTGAAAAAGAATGAGCTCTAAGAGAATGTGAGAAGTTGCAGAAAATAAGCTGGACCGGAAAAATTTTGTGAAAATTGGCTAAGTCCTTGTCCTAGAAATATTTGGGACGTTCGGGACACCAAGGCGGGATCGACCAAAACACCTCCAGCGGCCCATGAAGCAATCTTTGGGACAAGTGGAACAAATTTATGTGAAGGACGTGAACCACCGGTTTGGCTGAAATAGGAAACTGCAGCACAAGAGACAAGTGGGACAAGGGAGCAAAGGGACGCGCATGGGACGCAGATGAGCAAGGAGCTGAAAGCCAATCGATCGCGCCACATGTCACCGCAAAAAGGGACGAGGAAGCCCATTTCGGGTGGATCGGAGGATTTTGTCCCACGAAGCACTGGGACATTTGGGACAAAAGGACATGGTGGACGTGAAAATCCGGTAGGCCCGTGGACAAATCACAGCATGACACGTGTCGCCAAGGAAAAAGGTCCAAAAGTCAAAGGGGCGAGTTTTCGAGCACTGATCCAAACCAATGAAATAGTGCCACGTGTCCAAGTTTAAGGGGCCCACAAGAAAAACCCATGAAAAGGTGGAGAGAGGGAATTGCTTAGTGGACCAGAGCCTACCACGTGTCGTCCAGATGGCAGAACGCGGGAAAAGAAATTTAAAAATCCATTTTCGCCTGTTTTGTGCCCTAAATCTTCAGACCTTCATATCTTTCGATCCAGAGCTCAGATTTGCACGTTCTTTATATCAACAGAAAGCTGTTGAAATTCTCTACATGATTTTGGGGTCAATCTTGCATTTTGGTGCAGTTTGGAGGGAGAAAATTAAGAAAATGTCTCTGACACGTGTAATGCTTCAACAACCAACTTTAATATAGCAGACAGCTCGCCGCTCCTGTTAGACAGCCCGCCGTTTTGCCAGGATCCACCACTTGGATCATAATGAGATGATTTAAATGCTACCAAGAAGTGGTTGGAGCAGATTCTGAATTTCCCCTCTCTCCTCTCTCATTTCTTGATATATATTGTAAAGAGAAGCCCTTTTAAGAGGTCGGACATTTTTTGTTTTGCATCCTCCCTTCTTCCCTCACTTGCAAGAGAGTTTGTGGAGCTTTCAAACCTCCCATATAGGTTGTAATGCCATTATTTTGAATCTTGTCCACTGTAATATACTGTATTGACTTTTGAGCAATAATATATATGTTTTTGATTGATTCTCAACCCTCTCATGTATTCATTGTTGTCATTTTGATCTCTTATTGCAGTTTGGTTACCTGTGCATGGTGTTTGTATTGCATTTATGTGGTCTATGTTAAATTTGCAAAACAAATGTCTAATATTCCTCGGTGCATCACCTTTGTAGTTTAGGTTTTATTCTATGCATTTTCTTACCCTGTCTCCTTGGCGAGTTAGATTAGGTTTTAGTAAACCCTCTGCATTTTTTGTATGCATCTGAACAGAGGAATATGAACCAACCTTCTCTAGAGAATCTTTTCTCATCTTCACAAGTCCCACACTTGGTGAAAGGATTCCATGTTGTGCAATCACACTGATGCACGAACATCAACCTAGAAGCTTGATCTGCATCCGGGGTGCCGTGAGTCTCGCAACAACAAGACCCTAAGATAACCTCTAGGTTTTATTGAAGTTGGCTCTTCTTTGCTTGTGTTCAAGTGAGGGCTAGAGAGAAAACATAATGAAAATCCTAACTAATGCAATGCACCATAACTTTACTAAAAGTACAGAGATATAAAATGAAATAACTAATAAACTAGTTAAGGAACATTGAGCATGATTAACCCTCTTAGAGATATTTCATACTATCAAAGGCTAGAAGGAACTGAAACATAACCATTTGCAAATGAACAGATTTATGTAAATATCTAAGGGCATATAACACGATAAAAACTTAAACATTCATCAAAATGAATAAAATCATACAAAAGAGAATCAAGACCCAAAGTATTGTGAACTTATTTATGCATAGAACAAGAACTCTTTATTTATAGAGAAAATAGTACATAAGGAAAAGAATGGCACAAATTACAGTATTTATTTACAACAAAGCCTTGCTAAGGATGATGAACACAAAATACTAAACCTAAAAATATTTTGGGGATTCTCTTTGTCCTTTTTTATCTATCTCCTTATACTAGCACCAGGACCCTCTTTTATAGATCATGTGGCTTGCTCTCCGATTCATCTTCCATCAATATTTCTACCAGCTATATTTAGTTTTTACCTACACGATCTTCAACCCATGAGGTAAATATCAATTGCTTGCTTTGGGACTCACGATTGCATTCAATCCACCACACTGAGAGTCCTTTTACTTCTTTGGTTGGGCCTTTTGATAGTTTTATCTTCTTCACATGACATGTGGAGGCCACGCGCTACTTTACTGATTCCTTTTTTTTCTCCCTTTGAAGTTGCACTGGTGGCCCTTCTCTTTTCCTTTGACTTTTCAGCCCTCTTGAGCTATCTTGTCATGCTCCTACCATGTGGTCGCTTCCCATTGTTTTTAAGATCCCCGGTTCTCTGTTCCTCCTCCAATATGCACTGAAGGGACATGTGGATACCTTATGCACTCATCTTCATACTTAGTCAAAATTTGAGCCCCGAAAGAACAAAGGAATGTCGAAATAAAAGGGGTTCGGTGCAAAAAATATAACAGAAATGAGAGATCCCTGAAACATGTAGAAATTATTCTATAGTTATGGAAACTCACCAAGGGACTCCATTCCAATCATGGAAGAATTCAAAAATCTTTCCTTGTATCAAAATTTCAAAATGTAGCTTCAAAAGACACCATTCGAGTTACTTCAAAGGAGCTTAGTACGTGATCCATTCCTCCTCTGTCATGTAGGTTCTTCATTGTAGAGCTTGAAAGGATCTATCCAACTCGATGATCTCTTTGTGAGATAAATTGTTAAGATCCTACACCATTACGTGCAAGTAGAACTCCCGCTTCATAATTGGGTTCGTGATAACTTCCACCTTAGCTATATTATAATATTCTTTTAAATACTTTGAAAAAAAGACTTATTTTGTTCCTTTTTCATGAGTAGTTGTTAAATATGGTCCTCTGATATGATGGTGGAGTTGTTGGGAAAGGGAGAGGGGAAGCCTAATTACACCAATTCTTTAATTCTTTGTTTTCTATCTTTGATCCCATTATGGAGTTGAGTTGGTAGATTATGTTATTTGATGGATGCCTTATTACAACTCGTAATCTCAATGATATTGGCCACCATCATCCACTTGTTCTGTGATACCTTCCCATTATAGGGAAGATTCTAAAGAATAATATAATTTTTGTACCAGTGCTTGTGATTCAGGAACCTTGGAAAAGACAACACTATCGATGGTGGAGTCTGAGGACTCCACATTAGTACACAATCCCTATACATCGATATGAATCGAGTTCCATTGACATGTCCTTTTCCATAATGGAAATCCTATTTTAGTAGGAAGCATGTAACCATTACACTAATATTATGATTCCTTCCTTTTGATGGTCATTGGGGAAGTTGTCGGTCAAATACTTGAGCGCTTCCTCGGATGACTAGTATTTTGATTGTAGGATTCCCTTTTCTATCTCTATAGTGCATAGCTTTAATTGAAACATGGTAACCTCAGGTTTCCTTGAATCAACCTCTAATCATAGTGAAGTTTCCGTATCCTTAGAGATAGCCATTCGGACTTCCATTTCTTGGATTTTTCCTAGGAAGCTGCAAGAGATTCCTTTGAAGCCACCTCTTTTAACTCCTTGCGAGTTTCTCCACTTCTTTGTTCTTTCCTTTTATTTTAGTGTTGAGGTGAATGATAGTAATTTCTATCTGTCTGAGGCTAGACTCTACCTTATTTAACTTATTTCTAATCTTAAGATAATCTATGGTGACCATAGTAGTCGATTCACTCATCAATTTTACCTCATCTTGAGGCTAAAAGTCGAGTTAGATCCACCATCATAACATTGATAGTATAATCATCAAAGGCTGCATATTTTTGGTGGGTTTAGAGGTATTAGGGATCAATTGGGTGATGGTAAGGGAGATCTACTAATGTTCATATAATGATCACATCTAATTCGTCACTCCAACCAAAATCTCCTTTTTCTTCTACTTCTAATTCCTTTTACTATGGATTGCCTAGCTTAATCAACATGATTTAAAAATTCTATGGGGAAGGAAAAATCCCACCCAAAAATGGGAATCCCAACGATAAGAAGTATGGGATAATAATGGGTTGCAAGTGTTGGTAGGTGACAAGGGCCAAATAAGGGGGTACCAAAACCTTAGGAGAAAAAGAGGGAATAGTGGTAGGTGATAGAGGAAGAAGAGAGGATCCCGGGGGTTGAAGGGCATGAATCAGTGTGACCAACATAGAAAAACCCCCTACTAAGGAAACAACATATGGAGGAGAAGGAAGTGGATGAGTGGGAGGAGGTAATGAAAATGGTAAAAATGGGATGAGAGGAAAGGGAAAATGAAGAAGGTACCTCATATGACTTCGCCTTCTTCCTTGGTAGGATCCACGGGCTAGTGCCCTTAATCAAAGTTATGAAAGGAAAGACCAATGGATGTGTAGAGATGGGGCCTGGGCTGGATCAAACACTTTGGGTTCTCTTCTTTTTCCAAACCTTGAGGGTCTAAAATTGTCTGAACCATACACATGGGCATGTGGCACGAGGGATCCTATTTAGAAGTTATGGGCAAGAGTCATGGTTGTGCTTGATGTTGTGAGGGGCAAAGGGTTCTCACCTTATGTTGCACAAATTATTATTTGGTGATAAATAATTCTTCCCTACTATCTATATCAGACCCATGTTCAACATCCTAAAATTCTTCCCACTATTCATCAGTGGGAACCTCCTCAAAATTGAGGGTCATTTTCCCAATTTATTTCCTATATTTCAAATAGGCCTCAATTTTTCTATACTCTATTCCTTACCATGCATGTGTGCCCTCAAAATATTATCCATAGTTAAAGAGGGGTCATATTTGTGCAAGAATGGATGAAAATACTCCCATTCTAGAGTCGGGATATCCTTCAATTTAACAAAAATATTAGGAGAATCTATGTTAGGAGACCTCCTGGCTTCAAATACTTTTCTTGGCTCATGTTTGAATGAGCCCTAGAGTTTGGTTCTGGAAAATTTGGCGGTAATCTTCCCATTTGGGTCATACCTCCATCCATCCTGAATCAAGGCAAAGCCATAGTGATCCAGCTTTTGTGTGAGTACATACTCTACCTTACGTTTGATAAAAATGATACCAGCTCTATTCCATGGGAGTTCAAACAATGTTTTCTTATTACAGGAAGAGTCGTATTCTTCATCCAAGATCACCAACTACTCCGCCACCTCTAATCCCACCACCCATGTAATGAGGATTCTCGAGAGCATGAAGGATTCCACCCAAAATCCATGCAACCATATCATCGAATGCACTTGCCCTAAAAATGTAATCACATGGATGTAGGGGGTCTTCAAGGATGGATAAAAATTAATCACTCATTTTTTTACTAACTCCTTGATCAATATTAGGTATAAGGGGTGCAATAAAGTATCCTCTAAACTCATAGGAATCTGAGGAATGGGACAACACATGGTTCCATGTGGATACTGGTATGATATTTTGAGGGTGAACCTCCATATCCCAAAGTGACATGGGTATATACTAGTTAAATTATGATTGTTGCTGGTACATAATGAGATGGAACAAATAGGAGGAGTACTTGAATGTGGAGTTTATAGAGAAATAGGCTAGCTGATGGAAAATACCCTCTACTATGACCTTGGAGAAGTTAAACTGATATGTTTGGTCTCTTTTCACCACCCTCATCCTGAAAAAGGATCCCATTTGTTAGTCATGGAAACTTATGTCCGATTATTTACCAAAAATAAAGGTCAACATAGAGGAGGCATCCTGAGAATCCTACATGATAATTTTTAATAGGATTGAAAATCTCGGTAATTGAGAACTACTTGAGTCCTCTTCCTGAAATTATTTCTTGAGGAAAGAGGCCGTGTCTTTGCATAAGGACAAGAATTATTAGAGCTTGGCCATACCATAAACTATGGATATTGGGTCATGTAGTAGGGTTAACATTTTCTTGATGGCTTATGGTGATATCTATACCTACATGTATTTTTCATTGATGGCACTAGTATCGATGTCAAAACAGAGTGCAAACATCTACACAAGTTCCAAATATGGGTACACAAGAGTCAACATGTACTTGGGCAAGTGTCATGGTCAAAATTATAGAGCTAAAGGACTTTTCATCCCCCATACTCCAAAATCTAGCAAGAGCAGCTTCTCTCAGGGCCTTCAGATTTTTGGTTAATACGGGATCATAGACATCATCCACATAGTCAGTGACCAAGGAAGCATCTCTGTAATGCATGCTTCTTTCAGGATAAATAAGCTTTTAGTTGTGAGTGTACAACGGTGTGGGGCATCCTACGTAATATTTTGATTGAGGGATTGAGTTGTAAGTTGCCATGACTGTTCAAAAGCTAGAGGAAACTTTGGTTCTTTGTAATGGTGACTCATGAATTCAGGACAAGAGACTCTTAGCATTCAGAATGAAAAATATGGTGATTCTAAAACCTTCCTTAAATAGCCTCCTTTCTTTTTCTAAATTAAAGGCTTGTGCACACAAGTGGTTATGTCCTGCAATGACACTTTTCCTGAATGACCCTTAACACCAAATTTCATCCTTATCAAGAGATTTTTCATTAATTCTCTAATCTTTTTCATTAAGTATTCCCAAAAATATGTTGGATCATTTACTTTGGGAAACATAGGAAGGTGCACCATTCCCAAAAATTTAAAAATTGGAAAAAGGGGTCTTCGTAGGAGACATGTGTCCAAAGACACTTTATTAGAAGGAAAACCCATGAGACAAGAAAAAGATAAAAAGAAGGGGACTATATATATGTGTTGTCTCCCTCAAAATCCTCCCCTCATTTTCTAATTCAAATTAAAATATTTTGAACTCACGCCCTCCAGAGGTGTTCAAGTAAAGTTGGAAGTCTAAAAAGATAGAGAATTTCAGGATTTGGAATTGTCTAAACTCTTCAATCTACACGTTTTGATAAAGTTCCCATTTTCCTGTCTGACCCGTGAAAATTATATTATTGTTCTCATTTGAATGAAATTGTCAATATTTCTATGGACATGGATTGTCAAACCTTGTATTGTTTTCAATCCCTTGGTTTGTCAAAGAAATTTGAAAATTGGGCATGAAATGGTGGAGTTTTCTTCCTCTCTACATTTTTCCATAGTCAAGAATGATGGGCATTTTCTTCCTTACCAAATTTTGGCTCCATCATCCATGGGTATGTGGACATGTATAATTGTAAGTGGGTTGGAGGATAAATTTGAGGTTTTGAGCCTCTTTGTAAAAAGGTGAAAAGTTACAAAGTGACTCAGTAGCCCCGATTAGGCTTAAAGGAAAAAGTCAAATCTTGAGCCCACCATTGGAAAGTCAAAGCAGGGAGGCAGGCCGTTTGGGAGATTTGTGTTTTTGAGCTTGTACTGAAAAAAGGTAAAATTATACAAGTGACCCATGACTCCTTCACCAATTAATTGAAGCCATGTGTTGGGCTTATATCAAAAGAGGGTGATCGGGCCAAAATGTTCCAAAATGCCAAATCTCTATAAAGTCACAAAATGTAAAGAGAATCCCTTGTGCCCACTCTAGTGAATTTCTCCCATGTGGATGGCTCTGGTTTAAAGTTTAAAATGCAATATGAATAGTTTAAATTCAAAGTTATAAAACGATCAGAATTATAACGATTGCATTATGAAAAGTCTAGTTTTTCTCACCATTGGTGTTTCTTTGTTAATCCGTAAACCTAACAGGACGTAAATGATTGAAAAGAAATTATAAACTATTTCTAGCCAACAAAAAAATAAGTTTTAACCATTTCTTAGAATATATTTAATGGATTCTTCACTCAATTATACGAGGCTAGTGATTGATCTCGTAAACTCAAAAGTATATTGTACTTTGAGAGGACAGAGGAGATAGCCATTTTTCTTCCATCCTGCCCTTTTCTCAATTTCCTCCATTTCTCCACTATGTACAACTTCTGTTTAAGAATCAATACAAGAAGGAGTTTCTAGATTTCTTTGATTTAAGGGTTTCAAGATACTTTGTGTTCATCAAATTCTATTTGTTCTTTTTGTCATTTATAGGGTTGTTTCATCTAAATTTAGTGCATGTGATGAAGTTTCTAACTAGTGCGTGCAAGAATATGATTTTCTACCTACAACATTAGTTCTCCTTTACCTCTTTTCTCACTTCCTTTCCCACCTTTATATAAAATTCCCCCCTTGCAGAGATAAGCTGTAAGAATTTTCCACAGGGTAAGTGGAGTGCCCCTATTAGATCCCGGTCAAAAGGCCACCATAGAAACCCACACTTTTTGCACATGCTTACACAAAAGATGCACCAGCTTAAGTAGAGGGACTTAGATTCCTAGATAATTGGCAAGGATTCAAAAAGTTTTTCCACCCAAAAAATTTCTTCGTCAAAATTTTTTGGTGCCCACTGTGGGGAAGATTTAGTAGCATCTGCACCTAAATGCGACCGTAAGGTCAAAAATTAAAAATTCAAAAATAAAAAATTATAGAATTTGAATTATTATATGAGCCACATGGATTCAAATCATGGATATTTCAGAAATCCCTCCTATTAAAAGACCTGAATTTCTTTTCCACATCTAAGAATACGTTGCTTCATATTTGAGGGAAACTATCTCGGCATAATAGAAAAAGTGTCAACCACTACTTGATTTTCATGATAATTATGGAACTTGAATAAGAATGCGTTGTTGAATTGGAGAGGTAAAGACAAATTCCAACACCACAAATAAGAGCATATATTTTCAAGCTAGTGGATAGAAGATACACCTGCAACAACAGAGACAAGGAGGAAAAATTGATCCCATTTTTGAGGAACTTCAAAGGAGACAAGAGCTACTCGGAATCTAGAGGCCTCCTTTTCAAGAAACCAGCCACATTGGGAACCTGAGTATTGCCAATCCTTTATACAGTGAATTTTCATACATCAACAAAAACCTTGAATATTTCACCAACGTAGAGACCGAAGAAGAAGCTAGAGAAAGAGAAGCAAGAGCCAACGAAGAAATAAGAGCTCAACTCAAAGAAATCAAGAGACTTCAAGCTGAGGTAGATGAAAGAGTAGTAGCAGAAGCCACAACCTTACCAAGGATGGAAGATAGAAACAAAAATAGAATGGGGGATCATGCGCATGAATGTGATCATGAGGCCTGTAGGCCTAATGTACCATGGGGAGGAAACACTGGTCCACTGGCTCTTTCTCAACCACTCCATGAGCTACCGAGAGGCTCAAGAAAAAACTTCCCAAAATTCAGAGGGGATGGTTCTCAACTCCCTGAAGAGCATGTAGCAACATTTATCAATTCTTGTGGTGTTTTGGGTGTTGAGGATGAAGATGTGTCAGTACAACTCTTTATGGAGTCACTTCAAGAAAATTTTGTCGAATGGTTATACATACTACCCCCGAGGTCTGTCACGTATTGGGAAGATATAAGAAGTGCATTAAAACATAGGTTCAAGAGCACTGAATATTTTTAGGATCTTTTATTCCAATTGGTACAAATGAAGAAAGAAACCTCTTAGTTAATGAGGGACTTCATAGTAAGATATGATAGAGTGATAAGAAGGATCCCTGAAGATATGGTGCCTTTTGAAAATAATTTGAAGAGGTTTTTCATTAGTTATCTGCCATCGAAGTAGGTTTCTTCCTCGAAGAGCCCAACCAAGAACATTGGGGAAATCCTAGGGATTTTCAATAAAAGCGATGATGATCTAATCCTTTACGAAAAGGTGAAAGGTCCTAATGGGAAACAAAAGGGTCAAAATTCAAACTCTGTCACCACAGATCCAATGTTCCAAAAAATGGCAAATGACTTGGTTTCCTTGAAGAAACATCTATCTCATATCACAATGTGAAATGCTTCAAGGAAACCAAACCCTCTAGATAGGCCAAGGATTGCTCCACCTCCTCATTGGCTTGCTCTTGAAGCACCACTAGTCAATTCCATTTGTGACACCAAAGAGCCAAAGGAGGAAGCAGAAATTGATGAAACTGAAGAAGAAAATATGGAAGACTATGAAAACTATCTTGAGGTCGAAGAAGTTGATATGCATAATGGCCTAATTGAGTACGTTGATGATGAATATGAGGATGATGAAGAAGCTCCAAGTTTCTCATGTGTTGTTTTCACTCGTGTATAATCCAGGAAAGGTGCTTCATCCTCAATGGTTGTGGTAAAGAATAAGAATAATAAAGAAGATTCTCCTCTAGAAGCCACACAAAATAAAATCATCAATAGAGGATCACCATTACCACCTTCTATGGAGTCAGCCAAAGAAAACCAAACACGTTGGTTTTTAGGAATCATGCTACTATTCCAAGTAAGTCATCTAATTCTTCTCCCAACTCAAAAGTTGTTAAGAACAATTATCCTTTAAATGTTTCTCCTACAAAAACATCTAAGGTCAATCAAAAGCTACACCCGAAAAGGAGAATTCAACACCCAAAGTGGAAAATCCTCTACCATTTAGATATTCCTCCATTTTAGGAACCTCTTACTCACTCACCATAACCCCAATTGACATCGTGGAACATGCAAGAAAAACTAAAGTTCAGCTCTCAAAAATAGAATACCTACAAACACACCCTACCCGGTTGTGAGTTCATTAATACCATTCGTGGTGGTAACCCTATATCCTTGAGTCCTAATTCTAAAGGCTTACTTCCCAAACCATCCACATCACCTTCCCAAAACATGTTATCCCTTAGTGCCTCCAAAACTAACAGGGTTGAACCTTTCTACCTATCACTCCTCATTAAAGGCTTCCAGCTAAATAATTGTATCATAGATTCTCGGACCCTCGACAATGTGATGCCATCAAATTTGAAAATGGTCTATGCCTCACCTTGACCTATTTAAATGGAACCTACTACTCAATGGAATCCAAACAAGTGTCATTGGTAAGAAGAATCAAAGATGCACAGTACCGCTAGCTGATTTTCCGGACAAAAAAGGTGCTCCTAACCATACCGAAGTAGACATCCTCACATCTTTTGGTATTTTATTGAGTAGGAGTTTATGTAAAAACCTAGGTGGAGAGATAAAAATGGATTGGTCATCTGTAACTATCCCGGTAAAAGGTGAGATGAAGAAGTTGCTACCAATAAGAAAGATGAAGTTCACAGTATGAAAGTCTAATGATCCGAAAGCAAACATTCTCTTTCAAGATTGTGGGCTAGGAAATTACTTCCTCACATCAAAAAAAGAGGATAACTTGCCACTTCTCATGGAGGAAGATGAAGATGAAATTTGGACAATGGAATTTGATGGTAGTCATTCCAAGGTGGGCTAGGGAGATGGTGTAGTATTATACTCTCCTTCCAATGAGTTGTACCCATTTTCCTACAAGCTACAATCTGATAATACAAATAACACTACAGAGTATGAAGAACTACTCTTAGGCATGAGTGCAACATGGGACATGGGAATCAAGAAACTGAGATGTCAAGGTGATGTAGATGTTGTAGTAAAGTAGGTCTACCAACAATATCAGGTGAAGAATCCAAGACTCTGACATTACAGAAATAGAGTGTGGGACTACATTGAATCTTTTGATGCATTTTCCATTGAAGCTATTCCAAGGAAACAAAATGATAAGGCTGATTCTCTTGCAATGTCATCTTCCCTAGAGACACCTCATCCTTCTTTTGGTAAAGAAAAAGTGACCATTGAAATGGTATTCAGGCCTAGTGTACCAAAAATGCAAATCATTGGAAAGTATTCAATAATGATAGCCAAATTCTATCCTTTTTGGAGAAAAGGGATAATTTCAATAATCTATTCTTGAAGGAGGTGAAAATCCCCACTAAGAAGTAGTCCCCAAAGAAGAGAAGAAGGAATTGAAGGGATTGATGATGAAGGAGTAATCAAATTGAAAGGGAACAAAATTCCCAAAGGCCTAGTCTCTTTAGAAGGCCTCTTTGAAAAATATGACAGATTCATTCAAGAGAAAGAAAAGTAATCTTCTCGGTGCCCAACTGATTTTGATAAAAAAACATTGGTACCCCAGGAGGAGCCAAGGGTGCTCACCAAGAAGAAAAAGAAGGTTTTTTGCATTACTCAAGAAATATTCGATGTCTTGGCCTACTCTTATGATGAACTCAAATCCTTCCAGCCAAAGGAAATGCATCACTCAATTCCTTTGAAGCGAGTGTTAAGCCCTTCAGAAAAAAAAAGGCCGTACAACCTAAAGATTGTTGATACCATTAATGAGGAAGTAATGAAGATTTTTAATACAAGGATCATATTTCCCATCCACCATTCAACATGGGTGGCTAACATTGTGTCGGTGCGGGAGAAGAATGGTGAAATAAGGATATATGTAGAATCTCGCAACATGAACCGGCATCACTAAAATATAGTTATCCTCTTCCTATCATGGGCCATATCCTATAATTAGTCACTAGATTTGAAATTTTTCATTAATTGATGGATTCTCGAGGATATAATCAAATCAAAGTGGTAGAGGAGGACAACACCAAGACAACCTTTACAACACCTTGGGGCACTTTTACCTACAATAAAATACCTTTTGGCCTAATCAATGTAGGAGCTACATTCCATAGGGCAATGGATTTGGCCTTCAAAGATAGGAAGCATTAAATTGTCATATACCATGATGATCTCACGGTATTTTCAAAGAAGAGGGAGATCATATCTATCACTTGGAACAGTACTTGCAAGGTGTAGGAAACATGGCATATCACTAAATCCAAAAAAGTGCATTTTTGGAGTCACAGAAGGCAAGTTATTGGGGCACATTGTGAACAAACATGGAGCACACATTGATCCTGAGAGGGTTAGATCCATTCAAGCATTAGCCTTGCCCACAAGCAAGAAAGGAGTTCATTCATTCTTTGGAAAGGTGAACTTTCTTCATCATTTTGTGCTTGAGTTTGTTGAGTTGATGAAGCACATCACTTCCATGATGAAACCACAAAAACTTCAAATAGAATAATGAAGGGATGAAATCATTCAAAGAGATCAATAAATCCATTACCAAGGCTCCGACTCTTGTATCTCTAGATTTTAACAAAGAATTCATCATATATTGTTATGCATCAGAACATACACTCTCTGTCATCCTTGTTCAGAAAAATGATGAAGGCGTGGAATCACCTATTTATCTCATGAGTTGTCCTTTGAAAAAGCATGAGATAATATATAGCTAATTGGAGAAGCATGCCTTTGCGGTGGTCAAGGATGTAAAAAATCAGGTTTACATTCTTAATTCCCATATGGTGGTGATATTCCCGAGTAGTACAATCAAATCCATCTTGACACGGTAGGATCTCGAGCTAAAAGAGGAAATTGGATTGCAAAGACTCAATAATATGAATTGGAGATCTGACCCTTTAATCTAGTGAGGGAAATGGCTTGTGTAAGTTGATTGTTAAAGATGAAACACTCAAATTTCAATATGGTGAAGAAAACTGTGATTGCTCAACTTGTTCATAAGATAACCCACGAGTTCTCTTTGTCACCACTACTTGATGAGTGGTATGTTGATATTTTATATTACTCCGGCTTATGGATAATTCCCTTCTCATCTTGATTACAAGAAAAGGAGAACACTCAAGCTGAAGGAAACTAAATTTGTAATCTGGAATCATGCACTTTACAAAAGAGGCATGGATGGTTGCTTGCTCAGGTGTGTAGATAAAGAGTAGCAAGAAAAGTTCCTTATAGCATACCATGAACAAGCATGTGGTGGAATTTTTTTAGCAATGGTCGCTACACACAAGATCCTCCAAGGAAGGTATTATTAGCCCACCATCTTTGCAGATACTCGAGATTGGGTTTCTAAATGCAAAGCATGCCAATAGTTCATTGGAAGACCACAACTCACTGCATTACCACTCAGGCATGTGGTTATTGAAGAACCATTTCAATAGTGGGGGCTAGACTTCATTGGTGTTCTAAACCCTCACTCAAGTATGGGGCACACCTATGTACTCACAACAATAGAATACTTCACCAAATGGGTGGAAGCCATTCGGCCAAAAAATCCAACATTGAAATAGTATGCAACTTCATCAAGGAGAATATCATAGTCTGTTTTGGAGTGCCACAGAAGATTGTAGTAGATAATGCTACCTATTTCTCTTCAAGAGAGCTGACCGAGTTTTTCTATAGCTATGGAATATCCCTAGCTCATTCTTATGACTACTATCCATAAGGAAATGGACAAGCCAAATCAAGAAACAAGAACATTGTGACCATTTTCTGCAAGCTTGTAGATGAGAATCAAAGGAATTGGCACAAAAGGTTGTACAATGCATTGTGGGTGGATAGGATCACTCCCAAGAAGGCAATAGGTATGTCACCATTCCAACTATTGTATGGAGTCGAAGTAGAAATTCCTCTCACAATCGAGATGTCAGCTCTCAAGTTGCTACAGGCAATATAAGATGGTCAGTACAAGGATTCCATTGACAAGAGGATCCTCTTTCTTGAGAAGCTGGAAGAAAATAGATTCCAAGTGGTGGATCACATTAAGGAGAACCAATTGAAAGTAATGAATATTTTTAATAAGAAGGCAAAGGCAAGAGAATTCAAATTTGGAGACTTCATCCTACTATGGGATAAGAGAAGAGAACCAAAAGGTAGCCACGGAAAGTTTGATTCATTATGGCTTGGCCCATTTCAGATTTGTGAGGTTTATGGTGAGAACACTTTTCTTCTCTCATAATCGGATGGAATGCCACTAGAATTACCTCAGGTTGTCCCCCGCCTTGTACCATAGGTGATTGCTAGGTGTGTTTCCCTTTCCATTGTGTGGTTTTGTTTCCCCTTCTATTGTGTGTCATGTGTTTCCTTCCTGTTGTGTGCTTATGTGTTTCCTTCTTCTGATATTTCTTTCTCGAAGTTGTATATGAATCTACAAGTCCTAATGGATAAGGCACTAGTCAATGAATTACAAGGTCTAGAGATTGATAATTTTTATTCCCATGTCATGTCTTCACTATGTCCAGTCCATGTCATGTCCCCAAGCTAGAGCTAGTTGTTTTCGCCCTCAAAATACCCAACTCATTTTCTAAGTCAAATTCAAAGATTTTGAGCCGAAACCCTCTAGAGGTGTTCAAGTAAAGCTGGAATTCTAAAAAGATAGATAAATTCATGCTTTGAAATTGTCTAAACTCTTTAGTCTGCATGTTTTGATAAATTTCCCGTTTCCATGTCCTGGACCCGTGAAAATTCTATTATTGTCCTCATTTGAATGAAACTTTCAATATTTGTATGGCCGTGGATTATCGAACATTTTATTATTTTTTAATCCCTTGGTTCATGAAATAAATTTGAAAATTGGGTGTGAAATGGTGGAGTTTTCTTCCTCTTTGCATTTTTCCATAGTCGGGAATGATGGGCATTTTCTTCCTCGTCAAATTGGTTCCATCATCCATAGGTATGTGGACATATCTAATTATAAGTAGGTCAGTAGAGAACTTTGAGGTTCTGATCCTCTTTGTAAAAAAGGTGAAAATTTAAAAAGTGACCCATTTACCCCGATCGGGCTTAAACGAAAAGTCAAATCTTGAGCCCACCATTGAAAAGTCAAAGCGAGATAGGTAGTGTCGGGAGATTTGTATTTTTAGCCTTGCATTAAAAAAGGTAAAATTATAAAAGTAACCCATGACTCCTTCACCAATGAAGTGAAGCCACGTGTTTGGCTTATATCAAAAGTGGGTGAGCGGGCCAAAATGTTCCAAAATGCCAAATCTCTATAAAGTCGCCAAATGCAAAAGGAACCCTCTGCACCCCCTCCAGTAAATTTCTCCCATGTGGATGGCTTTGGTTTAAATTTTCAAAGGAAATATGAATGGTTCAAATTCAAATTTACAAATGAGTGTAACGATTGCATTATGGAAAGTCTAGTTTTTCTCGCCATTGGTGTTTCTTCACGAATCAAGAATCAACAGCAGAGGCGTGAATGATTGAAAAGAAATTGTAAATTGTTTCTTGCCAACGAAGAAGAAGTTGTAACCATTTCTTGGAGGATATTTAATGGCTTCTTCATGCCATTGTACGGGGCTGGTGATTGATCTTGTAAACTCAAGAGTATATTGTACTTTGAGAGGATAGAGGAGATAGCCATTTTTCTTCCATTCCCCCCTTTTTCTCAATTTCCTCCATTTCTCCACTATGTACAACTTCTGTTTAAGCATCAATACAAGAAGAAGGATTTTCTAGATTTCTTTGATTGAAGGGTTTCATGATACTTTTTGGTCATCAAATTCTATTTGGTCTTGTTGTCATTTGTAGGGTTATTTCCTCTAAATTTAGTGCATGTGATGAAGTTTCTAACTAGTGCATGCAAGAATCTAATTTTCTACCTACAACATTAGTTCTCCTTTACCTATTTTCTCACTCCACTTCCCTACTGGTAATAGTTAGAAGATGTTTTTAAAATAAATCTCATGCCTCACAGAAAATTTAGATACTTTTGCACCCTAAAAATCCTTAGCATTATCTGACATAATCATGTGTGGGTGTTCAAAGCATACAGTGATGTCATGGAGAAGTTCTAGGGTCATATTCTTGGTAGCTTATTTCAATGGAACTTCCTCTATCCATGAAGTGAAATAATCGGTGGCTATGAGAATCCATTTATGACCCATACTTGAAACTAGGTTTACCATTCCAATGAAATCCAGACCCCATTATGTAAATGGTTCTTTAGCTAGGATAAAGTTAAGAGGAAATGCTACATTTCTCCTAAATCCCATTTAGAATTGGAAAATTTTGCACTTTCTTGTCATCACATAACAATCCGTAAACAAACTAGGCCAAACATATCCCACTTGTAGCACATTTATGATGGTGGTATTAGCCAAGAAGTGACCTCTGAGCTACTATGGTGTAAATCATATAAGACACATTTAGTCTCTTCTTCTTCCATGCATCTGAGTAAGGTCCCATCAAAGTTTCTTTTAAAAATGATATTATCAATTATGACGAAATCAAATCCTGTTGTCAATAATACCTTCTCTTTTTGAGAGGAAGGTGACTTGGATACTCATTTATTTTCATGAAATGCATTCTATTAGATACCCATCTTCTAGATTCATTTTCTTGGATATGGAGAACCATCTCATATTCATCATTGATCGGTGTCATTAGATCTTGGGTGAGATACTAAAATAGACCTTTTCCTCTAACCATTTTTGTGGGCTTTATCTCAACATCATACTCTAAGATCTTGGTGATCCAGTTATCCCTTTTATCAATTATCTCTCCTTTAGTGATGTATTCCTTGACACTAGGATATGCCACTAATATTGTAATCTTGTTATTATTTATCAAATGTCTAAATTTATTCACCCCTTTAATAATAGTGTATGCCTATTTCTCTAGGAAATTGCACCTTATTTCATATTCATGGATTGTCTTGGAAAAGAAGGCTACTGAAATTTCCTCTCCTTGTGACTTTCCCCTCTATGTTAGTACAGATGCTACATTGTGTCCTCTTATATATACATACATGATGAAATTCGTGGATAAATCTAGTTTATGTAACACTTTGGAGTGGATGCAATTTCTCTTTTGATTTCCTCAAAGGATTTTTAGCATTTGGTGATCCATTTGAAATTCAAATCCTTCTTTGACATCAGTGTTATTGGGTGGATCATTCCAAAAAAGTATGAAATGAACCTGCTAAAAAATTAATCTTTCCTAAGAAGGATTTTACTACCTTCTTATTAATAGGTATGGAGAATTCTAAAATGTCCTCGAATCTCTTTGGGTTGATTGATATTCCATCATCTAAGACAACGTACTCCAAAAACACACTTTTTTGGATTCAAGGAGATTCCAAATTCCTGAAACTTCTTGAATATAGCTTCCAGTGCGTTGAAATGATCTTCTCCCTTTTTGGTGAACACTATGAGATCATCTAAGTATATTAGGATTACCTTGTTGATTAGCTCCACAAATGTAGCATTCATAGCTCTCTGAAAGGTTTCCCCATCGTTGGTGAGTCCAAATGGCACCTTTTCATATGGGAAGGTTCACCAGTTGGTTATAAAGGCGGTCTTATGTTGATGTTTTTACTGCAAGATCGTGATCGAGATAAAACACTTAGCAGAACTCACACACAAAGTCCACACAGAAAAATAGGATGGGATCGAAGGTGCGAAGGAATAGGAAGGCATCACGTGTGGAGGTGCAGAGTCAGACTTTTGGGACTTAGCTGATTTTGTAGATCAAGTCTATTTTCAGAGGTTGGCATGTAGAACACACAAAGTGATGCTGAGACTTGCGCGCCACACTTTTTCTATATTTCAAGGATCATATCAAAGCACTCTTGCATGGAAGTAATCCAAGAATAGATTCATCACTCTAGTTAACTGTAAGTGATCTATAGATAGCATACTTGCATGTATGGCTATAATTGTAAACGACACATGGCTATTATTAGCGTGTGACCTATTTTTGGCATAGTTAGCGGTGAAGGGAAAGTTCCCCACCCTATATATATTAGATGAATCACTTATTTGATATACCATGTTGAAGGGTTAGAGATTCATGAGTGCATGAGACTAGATAATTGTAATAGATCCATGCGCGCATGACTATTATTATATCAAGCCTCTGTATTGTTGTCATGTTTAATATATGAAGAATATTGGCTAAACCAAAGTGTCTTATATGTGTTATCATTGCATGCTATTGATTTCTTGATGATTTATACTTAAATGCATGCCTTTATAGATCTAGTTTGGTATAACTGTGTAATGATGGATTAGTTTCTAACTATATGTCCTTATCGCTTCACCATGCTACCATCCTACTACAACAACCCTAAAGAGGGACTTGGTACCTTGGCACACTTTGGGTGAGCACTCAGCCTATGCTGAGTGATGTGCCAACGTGACTAGGTGTTATCTAAGAATTCTAGGCTACATCATTGGTTTCGTTGCCGAGACCTCTTTTTCAGTTGTTTTCAGGATGGTTCGCGATGAAGACATACCAGCTAACTTTGGTGAGTGTTGAAGAGTGGATTCACGATCTGGAGGAAGAATACACATGAAGGTTTAGCACTGGATCCAAATTTAATGCACACACTTGGGTAGAGTAGAATTTGTATGACAGTTTGTACAAAATCTTCTTTGCTATCTTTCCTATAGAATTATATGAGTGGTTGAATGCATATGCATCTAAGTGGAATTGGAGGTATCACACACTTGTTTAGAAATAGGATAAATTTCAAACACTATATGATGTTGACTTGATCTAGACTCACACGGTAGATACCTGGTTTTGCGGTGTTCTAAACAACTATATTCTAGAGTATTCAATTTTGACTTATTCATGCCTGGAGGTAGCTGAGTTCTAGTTCCTATGGTATCCTAGAGGGACGTATTTACAAGGTATTCCATTGGTGATCAAGATACTAATGGTAATGTTGAACTTGGAAGATAAGCCCATGGCAAGTTAAAAATCTCCACACGCGGGGGCAGGAACAGGATTGGTGAAAGATGGCATATCTAGCAGGTAGCACGATAGAGGAAGAGAGGCAGGCAAAGTATGATGAGGTGCACGAGAGGGAATTATGGAAGAAGCAAGAAGTTGTCAGAATGGATGGCATTATGGAGAGAGATGGCTTGTGAAGGATTTAAGGCTCATGAGGATGAAGAAGAGATAGAGCATCAGGAACTCCCCCATCTAGGAAAGAATGACAAAGAACCCTCTTTGGTCTCACATGGAAGTGCGTTAGTAGATATGACTGGGCCGCATGTGTGCGGCTAAGCCAACCTACTGACCTAGCCCTTGCGCTTGGTTTTCTAGTATCTAGTACAACAGGTAAACAAATTTTTAATTTAGGAAGTGAAAGAGCAGAAACAAGTCATACAGCAAGTACATCAATGGCGGCCAGAGATAACTTTGTTATTATTTGGGGTTATATTTTAAGGATCATCATCTACACAGAATATGAGCGCGTCGAATGTGGGATTCACCTCTGGAACTAGGACTACTTCATATACTATAGGGGTCTAGTATAGTACCCCTTTCGGGACATAGGGAGTGCATCTACGAGCCCTATTCAACCTTCGGGAGGATCGGGAGGTATGGGCGGTTCTAGTTCTATTTGTTTGGGTGGTTTTGGAGGTAGAGGAAACCAAGGAGGTTCTAAGTTGGGTGTTCAAGGCCCACAACAACCCCATAACATTTATATGGAGATGTCTCTTCGTCTCCCAAAGTATAGAGGTATCAAGGATGCTACTGAACATATTCATATGTGTGAAATATTGTGGCACGTGAAAGGTATCATGGCTTCTAAGTGCAAGGCAAGTCAATTTGCTACTACGTTACAGGTGTGCGCACATAGCTGGTATAGGAAGTTTGATCCCAATCAAACTTGTATTGATTATGCAACATTGAAAGATGCTTTCTTAAAAGAGTTCCATATCCTAGAGTTTGAGCAGAAGAGTATAAGTGCACTTAAGGATATAAAGAAAGGCACTACTAAAAGTGTATGTGAGTATGATGCCCATTTTAAAACACTTCTATCCAAACTCTCCTATGATATACATGCAAGTCAGCATGCACAATGGTTTTTCGGGGGATTGATTACTCCATTTCAAAGAGCACTTTGTCACATAAGACTTATACTTGACCCACGTGAAGCATTGGAAGCAGCTCTACGCATTGAGGTAGTTGGGAGTATTGACATTGGAGTTAGTCCATTCTTGGAGGCTCAGATAGCAACTATGGTGAAATAGTTAGAGAAATTATTAGCAAACTCAGCTCATGAGACGTGCTCAGGAATCTAGTGTACAGATTATGAAGTGGAAGGCCACACCAAGGATAGTTTCCCTCGTAGATCTGTACATTCACTATTGTTAGACTATGATATTTTCCATTTGAATCATGATGCTAGTCACTGCCCTTACTACAACGCGCGATCAGGAAGAATGTATCCTCTTTTTGTAAAATTTATAGGTCCATGACCCATGATACTGAAGATTGTAGATTAATTGGCCAGATCCATGATGTCATTGATATTGGGGTGTGATAGGTGAGTGTGGCTGATAGTTCTAAAGGAAAGAATGAGCATTAGGATAGGGATTATAATCAAGCACGCTATGATAGGAATGACGAAAGATTTGAAGGAGGTCATGGAAGAGGACAAGGATATCGAGGCGGATATGGAGGATGAGGCTAAGGTAGGGGAAGAGGTGAATTCCCTCGAGGAACTTGCTATACATGTGGCTCACCTGACCATTATAGGTGTGAATTCCCGTAGAATATTTCTTGTTCATTTTGTGGAAAGGGGTATAGTTATGAAGAGTGTCTAAACTTGTATGAGCATCTCGAAGTGCACAAGCAAGCAAGAAAACAAATTTGCGGGATGGTTAGAATCCAACACATGGTAGAGAATTAGTGGATGCCCAAGTTAACACCAGAACCTAAGGCAGTAATAGTCAAGATAACCACACGAGATGAGGTGGCATGCACAAAAGAGGTATTGCAATAGAAGCTGAAAATCACTAGGGAGGAGGTTTTGCATGCTAGGTATCCAGATCCAACTCATTAAAAAGAATTCTATCAAGAAACTATGGAGGTCCTTAGAAACCTTCAAGGTGAAATACAGTGTTTGAAAGAGCAGTCTCGGAAGTTGGAGCATAAGGATACAGAAAAGGCCCCGTTTGATATTGATGACATCAGAGAGGTATGTAGAATGTTGCGCCAGGAGAATATTATTCCTTTATTAGGAAATTGGTTGAAGGGGAATACTCCATGCATGGGAACTAAGACTAGAAGACAAATACTCCATGTGAATCTCCCCCTCGATAGCATTGACTATGATAAGGAGATCACTTTGAATGTTGTTGTGGATGGTTGGTTGTTGAGAAATATTTTGATTGACACAGGTGCAGAAGTGAATGTACTTACATTGGATGCATGGGTACAAATGGGGAGACCTCCATTGCAGCCATCATCTAATGTATTGTTCATGGAAAATAGAAAAAATCTACTCCCATAGGAGTTTTGAAGGATGCATCTATCACTATACAAGGGGCCAAGTTCATAGGAGACTTTGAAGTGTTAGCACTTGTGGAAGCAGATAGCTTCCCAGCTTTGCTTGGGCACCCTTGGTGTTATGCAAACAATGCTGATTTGAGGTTTAACAAGGGGTATATTAGCTTCAAGAACAAGGAGGAAAGGGTCATAATACCATTGAGTATGGGAAATCCATACCATATGTGGAACCTTTGAGTGAAGAGGACTTGAACATAATTTATATACGCGTTATTCGGGACCTAGAGGTCAATGAGCCATCTAAGGAAGGAATCCTTCATTGGGAATATTCTCAGTCAATCAGTGATACTACCAAAGTGTGCTTCGATAATTGGGCTCACGGTACTTATGAACTGGTGGGGTGTGAAGTTAAGCATGCGGTTTCTTGCAAAAATGGTTTTCACTGTCATCGATGTATAGGTCGCTCAGTACCTCGATATAATGGATCCAAAGATCTAGATGGATTCTTACAGGCCATGGAGGCAAACTGGGATGACTAGATTAAAAGACAAGATATGTTGTCATATACTTTACGCAGATAGTAGCACACTAGTGGGTGGTTCACAAGGATAATCTCTTGGAATGGGGAGAGATTGGGACTGCCTTATCAACCAGGTTTTCAAGAAGTAATGCACCTATAAAGATTTTCCCTTATCATGGTGATCAACCTATTCAGCATCATATTCAGTAGTGTGAGAGACTCTAGATAGTAGGACAGGAAGCATTACCGCCCTCACTTTGGGTGCATCAGTTTTATTCTACTCTAGAAGGTTCCATGCGTACTTGGTATGTATATGTTGAATTACATTGCGACACTGGCAATTGGTAGAATTTGACTGTAGGGATGATCCAAACTTTTGAATTCTTCTCATCTACACCACCAGTGAACAAGGCTTTAAGATTTATCAAGTACTTAACCATGGGAGATAGTGGGAAAGTAGAAGAACTTATTTAGGAATTATTTGGTGAGACAAAGACATGGGTACGTTTTGAGGAAGAAGTAAATGATACCATACTACTTGAGTGCGCTCCTCTGGAAAAAGACAAGGGGAATTTGGTTTACATAATTGATGATGAGGAATTTGAGAACTTGGAATTTTATCATTCACATGGAGCACGTGAGGTGTTAGACAAGTATAAATGTAGATACACATGTATATCATGAACCTTATAGGACAACAAAGGTAAATATTGGCACGAGAAGATGAACCTAAATAAGTGATAATTGGGTATTACATTAGGTCGAGAGACAAAAGTGACCAAGATCATAGAGTTACTTCGAGACTATGAGGACTTATTCCCAAGAGGATACCATGAACTTAAAGGTGTGCATAAATCACTTGGAGAAATGAAGATAAAGCTTAAGGAAGGTGCGCGCCTGTTAGGAAGAGACCTTATCAAATGAATCCCAATTTACATGAGAAAGTAAAGGAGGAAATTGACAAGATGTTGAAATTTGGGATCATTCAACCATTGGATGAGTCAGAATGGGTCAGTCCTATGGTGATAAGTATCAAAAAGGATGGTAGGATTCAAATTTGTGTTGATTATAGAGAGTTGAATGCAGCATGTGTTACAGATCCTTTCCCTACACCATTCACAGAGGAAATATTAGGAGTGGCTGGGTGCGAGATATATTCATTTATAGATGGGTTCTCAGGGTATCATCAGGTTAGGATTACCCCGAGAAGATCAAGAAAAGACCACCTTCACTACTAAATGGGGAATTTTTCCTATACTATGATGCCCTTTGGATTGAAGAATGCACTTGCTATATTCTCAAGGATAGTGGTGCAAGCATTCAAGGATTTTATTCACAACTTCTTGTAGGTCTATCTTGATGATTGGACCATTTATGGGATAATTAAGGATCATTGTGACAATCTACGCTTAATGTTTGAAATATGTAGACAGTTGAGTATCTCATTGAATATCAAGAAGTGCATCTTTGCTACTCCCTTTGGCATACTTTTAGGACACATAATCTGTAAGGAAGGGTTGTTGGTCGATCCAACTAAAGTTGTGGTCATTTTAGGCTTGAAAGCACCCGCCAGTCAGAGTGAGGTGCATGGATTTTTGGGTCATACAGGGTATTATAGGAAGTTTATAAAAGGGTATGCCAAAGTTGCCACACCCTTGGAAGAATTACTCAAGGGGAAAGGTACATTCTATTGGGGAGTCGCAGCAGCGTACGTTTGAGATACTGAAGAAGAAACTTACTACCGCACCTATCTTGCACTTTCCTTCATGGGATAAACCTTTTCATGTTCACGTGGACACCTCTGGCACGGCCATTGGTGTTGTCTTAGCTCAACCTAGAGAAGGTATAGTTGATCATCCCATTTGTTTTGCTAGTAGGAAGTTGACCCCTGCAGAACAGAATTATACCACTACAGAGCGTGAGGCTTTGTCCATGATATATGCCTTGCACAAATTTTGATAGTATCTGTTGGCCACACCTTTTTTGTTTTATATAGATCATATGGCATTGAATTATTTGGTGAACAAGCCTATCTTACAGGGTGCATATGTAGATGGATACTCTTATTTCAAGAGTTTGACTTTACAGTTGTGGTAAAACCAGGGAAAAGTAATTCTGGACCGGATCACTTGTCTAGAGTTCAATCAGGTGAAGAAGCAAAAACAATAGAAGAGACCATGCTTGATGCATAGTTGTATAGGTTACAACGCATGCCAATGGAATTAGAGGACATTGTTGTCTTCCTAAGGATGGGGATGGCACCAGAAGGCATGAGGTCCTTGGAGAAAAAACAACTTGCTATACGTGCAGGCACCATTCATGTTAATCAGTGGTGACTTATACAAGTTAGGCAGAGATGAGGTGTTACGTTGTTGTGTATTAGAGCATGAACAAAAGGATATAATGGAGGAAGCCCATGGTGGTATTACAGGTGGCCACTATGCAGGTGATGCTACAGTGTGAAAGATCTTACTTGCTAGTTTGTGGTGGGAAATGTTGTATAAGGATTGTAAGGAGTATTGTAAGGCATGTGACCATTTTCAGCATCTAGGTCAACTAGGACAGAGGGATGAGATGCCTTTACAACCAATTACAAGTGTAGAACCCTTTGAGAAATGGGTGATAGAATTTGTAGGGCCTATTTCACCAGCTATGCATAGGACTAGATCACACTATATCATTACTTGTATAGATTATCTTACGAGATGGGTAGAAGTAGCACCTACGAAGGACTGTACAGCAGCTACAATAGTAAGGTTCTTATGGGAAAATTTTCTTACCAAGTATGTTTTTCCTTTAAGTTTAACCAATGATAGGGGCACCCATTTTTTAAATGAGACAATCTGAATTCATTAGATGAGTTTATGGTTGCCCACCACAAGACTACACCCTATCACCCTTAGGAAAATGGAACTGCTGAGGCTTTCAACAAGATTTTGAGCCACACATTGACCAATATTTGTGATGTGGGATGAAAATATTGGGATGACAAAGTATCTATTGTTATTTGGGCCTACCGAACAACATATAAGAGATTGAACAAAGCCACACCTTTCCAGTTGGTGTTTGGTGCGGAAGTTGTTCTTCCTATAGAATTTATGTTACCTTCTTTGTGCATTATGCATGCTTTGGAGGTCTAGCTGATGAGAAAGCTTTGGAAGAATGGATTGAGAACATGGTTCAACTGGATGAGCACCAGGCCATAGCACGATGGAGTCAGAAATAGGAGAAAGCATGCCAGAAAGCATGGCATGATAGGCATATTAGGGATAAGAAACTTGTGGTCGAGACAAATGGTACTTCTGTATGACTCTAAGTTTTTGTAATTTCCAAGTAAGCTCGAGGTGCATTATTTGGGGCCGTATGTTATAACTCACATACTTGAGTCAAGTGCTTTCCAGTTAGAAGTAATTGATGGAACATGGCTACCCGGTTACTTTAATGGGAGTAGGTTGAAGCCCTACTATAAATAAGTCTTCTTGGTGTTTGTAATAAGGCAGTGTTTCCAGATAGATTAGGTTTCCCTTTCTGCATTTCCTTAATGTGTTTCTTTCATTGTCGCTATGCTTTATCAATTTAGTTCTTGTTTTTGTGTAATAAGCATGCTTGCATGCATGAAGCTAACTACAATATGAAGCATGTTGATGCGCAGAGGACTGCACATACTTTTAGTATGGGGTGGATTGTTGGTGACTCCCAGGTATAATGCTATGAAGATTGGAAGGTATAATGTTGCGATGTTGAGGAAGTAAGCTACTAAAGGTGATTTACAAAGGATTGCTTCTCAAAAGTAACCAAGGATGGAGATGAATGAAGGAAAAGTATAACGCAAGGTAAGCGGTAGCCATGATAACTACCAGGAGAAGGTGCAGTGATGAGGTACTTGGGTGCTAGAGTGTGCACTAAAGAGAAGTCTATGACCAGAAGGTAGGAAGGTGCGCTAGAAGGTTATAGCTATGGCACGAAGATGTACTGCGTAGAAATGACAAAATTGAGCAATAAATGAGAAATATTTGGTAGGTGGAGGAGTAATTAATGCATCAAAAATTGAAAATCTATATAAGGATGGGATGCAAATTCATTTCTACCCTTACAACTATGAGAATTTGACAAAGAGCTAAGTGTGAAGAGTTGAGTAAGTGATTCAAGGTGCGAAGAGGGTGAAACTAGGTGTGAAAGGTAGATCTGTGTATTGGAGAAGCTTGTATCCCCATAGGAGAAGGGTTTGAATGAAGTAGATTGACAGAGTAGAGCTAGGGCATGCAATTTCATGATTACAATTTAGGGCATGATTGAATTAGGTTAGGGTTTGAAGTAAACCATTAAAGAGTTACAGAAGAAGGTGTAGAAACACAACACAAAGGGAAGAATGGCTCCAAAGAAGGAAGCAACAACAACAAAAGGAAAGAAGAAGGTAGTAGTGGAAGAGGAGGAAGAGATGACTCCTGAGAGCAATTTTTCAGAGATGTAGTACCCTAAAGAAGTAATTGTGGGCCAGGAATGGGATTCCCACATACGAAAGAGAAAAATAAGTGAGTACAACCACCGAACCAAGGACAATTAGAAGAAGTTGGATGATTTACTTAACTCCCAAATAGACAGGAAATCGGTGATGGGATGCTGATATATGATGACGCAGGGGAGAAGTTATTGAAAAGGATTGGTGTTTACCAATTATATGAGCTCCCATACTTCAAGAAATATGCACCATTATACAGGTGGCTGATGAGCTGAGTCCATGAGGACTTCTTCTATTTTGTAGGGCAAAGGGTAAGACTAACACCCATTTTAATTTCCACGGTAACAGTTTAAAGGCAACGGGTGAGGACATCAAAAATGACCTAACTGACAAGGTTTCCATATTGGAAACACATAAAGCATTGGGATACCAAAAAGGACATGTGGAATGGACATAGACAAATTACACAATTATCCAGTAGTAAAAGTAGCAGTGCACCTAGTTATGAAATTGAATGACCAAGATTGTTGGTCACAAGTAAACTCAATGTGGCTGCATGTGGCAAAGTGCATGTCAGAAGGGGTTATTTACAACATTTCCGGCTTTATTGTAGAACAAATAGTAGAGGAAGTGCACATAGGAAGTAAGATAAGTTTTGGTTTTGTCTTACTTTCTTTAGTATTCATGGAGATTGGAGTACGGATGGCCCGAAAGAAAATATATGGGAATACCCCATGAATAACAAGTCTCCAGCTGAAAGATTTAGCAAGTATCTATGTAAGGGGTCTATGACAGATGAGGTAAAGGAGAGAGCGGAGATGTGGTATGACAGCTCTGCATGAATTTTGAAGAGGAGTGGCGCATACCAAAGGATTTTCCCTTAGTATTGGGGAAGCAGGCTCAGTTTTTGTTTACCAGCACTTTTGTATTACACGTTTTCCGATGGTGGATGGATCATGGAGCCCTTGGTGCAAACTACCGTACACGTTCACAGCGCGGTATTTTCAAGCTTCCATTCATTGATTCACTGATACAAGGAGGTTAGTATTTAATGCAGATAAGGTGGATTATGAATACCACACCTTGTGAAAGAAGTATGGATATATGGGGAAGAATGCTTAGAATGAGAGTATTATCTTGGAGATTTTGAGTATCAAACCAAAAACACTTGTTGTTGGGGATATCGGGCCATGCTCATATATCTCCAACTTAAACCAAAGATGGAAAATAATAAGTATGTAGAGAATGAGTTTGCACTCCTAGGACCACCAAAGGGGAAGCATACTATGGAAAACATCCCAGCACCTAGGCCTTCTAAACCCATGCAGGATGATGAGGAAGAGGATGAAGAGCATGAGGATAGCGGTGGTTTGGTGCGCAGGAGGAAGAAACCATCTAGTGGATAGGAGGAGGAGCATGTGATGGATTCACAAGGAGAATAAAATATTGAGGTAGCATAGGGTGACCAAAGGTTTAGAAAGGTGTTCAAGTACACAAGGTCACAAGGAGAAGCCCAACAGACAACAAGGAAGTCACTGCGACTCTCACCGGTAAAGGAACCTGAGGAGAAGAAGAGAAGAAGAAAGCTCAAGCTAGATGAAGAAGCAAAAGAGTCTGAGGAGAAAGCACTTCCATCTCCAATCCATCATAGGGCAGAAGAGGAGCCTCAGAACGAGGAGGAAAAACTGAATGGAGAGGAAGAAAGGGAGCAATCAGAAGCTACACAAGGCAAGGATGAGGATACAACTAATATTCCTAACCTTGATGCCACCATTCCAAAAGGGCCAAGGTCTTGTCGAAAAGTGAGGACGTAAGGGTACAAATAATGGGGTATGTAGAGGACTAGGAGATGATTGTTCATGCTCGGTTCTAGAGCACCGTCGCGTAAAAATATTTATTCAGATGGGTGCTTATGGATGAGAACAAGGTGACATTACGAACACGAAAGAAACTTTCATGGTTGATGCATACACATGGATGAACTGGATTTTGATGTCTATGAAGAATCATGTGCATCTAGACAGTTGAAGAAGGCACCAGAAGTCTAGCACATGACAATTAAACCAACTGTTATGATGGATGAGCAGGTAAGCAATGCCTTGGTGAAAGTATCTGCTGAGGTAGCTAGAAGAAACATTGACAAATCTGCTACAATTAAAGCGCTGACAGAGGAGCTAAAAGCAAAGGATGTGGAAATAGCGCATTTAGTGCAGGAGAGGGATCTGAGCAAAATGAAATATGAGACTTTTGTTAGTATGGTGGAGGAAATTGGAGATGATATACTAAAGGTACACCCACATTTGGAATCATAGGTACCAAAAGAATTTCCTTCTGCGATGCACTACGTAAGAACAATGATAAAATTAGTATTGGAGGATGAAAAGGTGTGTATACCAGAGCAGCCCAAGGACCCAGTAGAAGAGGTAGAAAAAGCACAGGCTGCAGTAGCAAGGAATATTGCTACATATGAGGGCCTACTACAAGCACTCCAAGAGGAGCTGAAGAAATCTGATCATGCCTTAATGATATGCACAGCTCCAGATGCGCTAATAAGGGTAAAAACACTGGCAGAAGACAATGAGGTGTAAAAGGCCATGAAGGATAACACACTAGGCTGCATTGAATGACTAACTATGGTAAAGTAGAAGCATGAGGCATTGGCCACGGCATAGGCACCACATAAAGAGAGGTTAGATGAACTTGGAAAACTCATTGCTCAAAAGATGGATGTGTTGGAAGGGATGCATACATCTATGTCAAGCATAATGCTTGTAATATAGAATGAGCAAGGAAAACTAACTCAGGATGAGATGGAATCTATCATTGTGGATGTTCTAGAGAAAGTAGAAAAGGCATTAACAGAGTGGGAGAACTTAGAAGTAGACATAAAGGAGGAGTATCCAGAGATGATACTTCAGAAAGAAACGGAGGAGCTTAAAGCCTGAATAATTCTTTTCTATTCTTTGTGTAAGATTCATTCAACATTCTATATTTCAACTATTCTTTACTCATTTGTGGACATCACCATTTTTGGGCAACAATGAGATTAGTGTGGGGTAATGTTGATCAGATAAAACACTTAGTATAACTCACACACAGAGTCCGCGTAGAAAAATAGGATGGGATTGAAGGCACAAAGGAATAGGAAGGTGTCACACATGGAGGTGCAAAGTTAGACTTTTGGGACTTAGCTAATTTTGTAGATCAAGTCTATTTTCAAAGGCTAGTATGTGGAACACACAAAGTGATGCCGAGACTTGCGCACCATGCTTTGTCTATATTTTGAGGATCATATCGAAGCACTCTTGCATGGAAGTAATCCAAGAATAGATTCATCACTCTAGTTAATTGTAAGTGATCTATAGATAGCATACTTGCATGTATGGCTATAATTGTAAATGGCACATGGCTATTATTAGCGTGCAACCTATTTTTGGCATAGTTAGCGGTGAAGGGAAATTTCCCCACCCTATATATATATTAGATGAATCACCTAGTTGATATACTATGTTGAAGGGTTAGAGATTCATGAGTGCATGAGACTGGATAATTGTAACAGATCCATGCGTGCATGACTATTATTGTATCAAGCCTCTGTATTGTTTTCATGTTTAATATATGAAGAATATTGGCTGAACCAAAGTGTCTTATATGTTTTATCATTACATGTTATTGATTTCTTGATGATTTATACTTAAATACATGCCTTTATAGATTTGGTTCGGTATAACTATGTAATGATGGATTAGTTTCTAACTATATGTCCTTATTGCTTCACCATGCTACCATCCTACTACAACAACCCTAAAGAGGAACTTGGTACCTTGGCATGCTTCAGGTGAGTGCTTAGCCTATGTTGAGTGATGTGCTAACATGACTAGGTGTTATCTGAGAATTCTAGGTTGTATTAAAGACATATTTGATTATAACCTAAAAAACCATCCAACAGAGAAAATATTTCTGACCCTACTACTATTTGTAGAATTTTCTCCATGGAAGGCAAGGGGTAGATGTCCTTAAGAGACACCTTATTCAGATCTCACGAATTCCATGCAAAGTTTGATTTTACCATTTTTATTTCTTACAGGCAACAAATTGGACACCCATATGGAATTCTTGATTGGAAATATTATTTTAGCTTCTAAGAGCTTCCTGAGTTCCTCAACCATGAGAGACTCTATCTTTGGGTTCACGGGCCTTTTCTTTTGATGCACAGTTTCGTCCCTTCTTCTAGATCAATGGTATGTTGAATGATATCCTTATTGTAGCCATGTAGGTCATCATAATTCCAAGCCACCACCTTATCATACCTATGGCATAAAGCCACAAGCCTTTCTCTTTCTTTCTGAGTGACTAATTTCCCTACATTTAACTTCTTTCCATATGTTATTTCAATCTCGATTGATATTCTGACTTCGCTCAATTTCCTCCTATCTGTATTAGCATCATTGGAGTCAAAATAATTCAAGTGTTATCATTCCCTTTGCAATCTTGTTCATTTTGACTTGGATAACTTAATCTCCATATTCTTCTTTAGTTTTTGTTGTAGTTGGTCTACAAATTCTCTCAATTATTATAGGAAGAGTAATATTTTTGGTCTCTCTAAGAATTTCCAGTGATCCACATTATCAGGTATGGATGGGTGGATGATCAGCTTTACTGCATCCTTTTTTTTTAGTATATCCTTAGTAGGGTCGAATTGTAATCTGATGCGGGACATTCTACCGGCTTCTATATTTTGGTCCCTAGGGATAACCTTGATGTCAAAGGAAAAAAGTATTCAATAAGATCCTATACCCTATATTTGTAGGACCTCATTCTCGGGTTCTTTGTTGCAACAATATTTATAACTTGAGTCACCATTAACTCAGAGACTCTAAAGACTCTCAATTTTTGAATGCCTTCTTTACATGCTAATGTCAAATTGTGAACCAAAGCTTCATATTATAATTCAATATAGGTGCAAGTGAATTGAAAATGGAATGATCAAAGTATCTTTCTTTCACTTGGTGAAGATAATCATTTTCCAACTCCTAAGACATTTCTTCTTCTAGCACCATCAAAGTACAGAGTCCATATTTGGGAATCCTTTGTGGTATTTCTTTTACCTTGACTATCCTCCATTATTTTTGGAATATTAAGATTATCATCAAAGATGAGATATGTACCTAACCCAGTGGAATCAAAATTTCCAAAGGGGTCTCCTAGTGATAGGTCAACTAGATAGTTTCCACTTTGATGGTCTCCCTCATCTATATATGACTCCTCTTATCGAGTGATCATGGCATATAACGCTTTAAAACCTGAGGCTATTTGATCTAGTATATTATCTTACACAAGGGGATATGATAGCACCTTCATCTTTGATCCATACTTAGTTCTCGAATAAGATGAGACCAATCAAGGGACATATAGCCTCCAATTTTTGTTGTGAAGTCACGGATAAACATAATCAAGACCGATGGAACATCAATTATGACTATATCCTCAGAAAAATTATGTTAAGGAAGGAATAGATTTGTAATGGGAGACCACTAATAACCCTAATGGTTTGGACTGATTTCCCATCCAACTACAAGACTCCTTTTCTTAGAGGTTTATATTTCATTCCCATCGCATATTTTATTTCTTTAGGCATAACCGTAGTGTTTGTGCCAGATTCAATCATGGAGTTATGTAGTAATTTCTTACCAATTATAAGATTCATAAAAAAGGGTTGAGGTCTTGGCTTACTTACTTCACCCTTCTACGGTTCATTAGTCTTGAATCTATTTTAACTTGAGTCACATTTAGTTTCTCTTTTCCTTTTAAGGGCATAGTCGGACTGCTATTGGATTTTAGCGCTTCTTGAAGAATTATTTTTTATTTGGAATACCCAAGATATCCCTCAAGGATATGTTGGATGGTGCTCTTTTGAGTTGCTTGATTACATTCATGGGGCTGAGTTGTTATTACTTGGAAACTTGCTGATATTTCAGCCATTGGATGAAATGTACCTTGATTTTAAGAAACCATCAGAGTTTCTTTTCTTACTATGGGTAGAGGAGCAATAAATGTCAGAGGATCTTTCCTCACCCCATTCCTTACTATAGGAGCATGGATTGTGGCTTCTATCATCTACCTCTTAGACAAAGTGTTGTAATCTGATCGCACCGGTTAGAAGTAGATACTTCATTTGTGAACACAAACTCTTCTCCTTCAACCCAAGAGAACAACACATGTTCAGGTGTGATTTTTGCCTCTTTTTCTAGGGACATCCCTTGCATTTTCATAACCAAGGAAACATTTTTAATACCCAAGGACTGCTAGGTTCCACCATCATATACCTCATAGCCATCCATTTCTCTTTGTTCTACTACCTTTTGTTGTAGATTCCCTTGAGGGAAATATCTTGGCATATGAGGGGTATTGCAAATAAAAACACCAAGCATTGGGATCTTCCACTAACTTGTTCTCACATGGGATCATTTCTCTCCCTTATTAGTTAGGAGCATCTGGATTGGTGTCAAGACTAGGAGAATTTGGTTAGATGGATGTGCTAGTAGTTGTCTCTAGGAATTTTGATATGGAGGAGGATAAACAGGCTTATTGATTTGGTATCTTTGATAATTTTGTCTAGGGTATGCATTTTGACTCCTCTTAAGGTTAACTATCTCATTAGAGAAACTCCTAAGAATATTTTTTACTTCCTTCATCTCTGCAGAAGATGATGATGATGATGTTGTTGCCATAGAGGCGGTGGCTCCTTGAGGGGATGGGTAGCTATATATTGATGTAGGAGTTTGAGTAGAGCTTGAGGTTTATGCCTAAGGAAGGGGGGATATCTCTAGATATACTTGCAAAGGGACCTTTGGGGAGTTTAGATGCATCTATCAAATTGTTATCATCTAGGATCGCAATATCATATGCCTATGGAAAAGAATATCTTCCCAATGATTGAATCATGATAGAGATATCTAAGTTAAGAGATTTTAAATAAAATACAATAGCCATACCTATTGGCAGCCTAAATAGAACTAGAATTATTTGTCATGTCTTATAGAATATGGTATTAAATTCATTTATAAGATCTTGCAGAGCCTTTTGATGTTGATAAGTTGTTATAAGAGTGAATATCTATCCCCCTTTTTGTTGAATATTCTGACAAAAAAATTTCCCAACTAATCCCAAGTACCAATGGAATTAAGAGTCAGGGATTGGTACCAGTTGAGGGCTTTCCCCTTGAATAAGGAAATCAATAACCTTAAGTCAATATCTTTCTCTGTGATATAATGTATCTGCGTATATCTCTACAACATCTTGAAGATGTTCCTCCGAGGTCTTAAAGTCTTCACCACTAAATTTAGGTAGTGCCTTCATCACATTTTTTGGGATGGGATTCCATGTCACCGGATGTATGGGTAATATTAGAGGACTTCCTTGCTTTAATAAGATGAATTGTCTCGAGGAGGAGGTGGTTGATGAGACATTATGATAGGCTGAGAACTCTAGTGGATTGTAAGAAGGGCCTTCCAAGAAGAGGTTTCAAAAGAGTTTAGTTCATAGGAGACGAAGATCTATGAATATGTCTACCTCTTCTATTCCTTCTTGGGGACAACTGCAAATATTCAAACACACGTCCTTCCCTTGCTCTAGACCACATTTGAATCCTTCTCATGAACTAGAGAGGATTAACCCCAATACTATTGAGACAAGTTGAGATGTCAAATAGAGTCACCATATGTGTTACTAAATAGCCTCCAAAGGATAGGAATTACTACGTCACACACCAAACTTAGAAATATTTTAAGTTTAATATTTCAATGCTTGTCCCACTAGGCATGCTAGGAAAATTGTTGACGATTATCTTTATAGATGAACCATCAAAGTCATGGGAAATCTTAGAGATGTGGGACTTGAACCCTAAGATAACCTCTAGGTGATTTTTAGAGAGAAAACATAATGAAAATCGTAACTAAGGAGATGCATCGAAACTTTACTAAAAACACAGAGATAGAAACCAAAATAACTAATAAACCAGTTAAGGAGCATTGAGCATGATTAACCCTCTTAGAGATATTTCGTACTATCAAAGGCTAGAAGGAACTGAAACATAACCATTTGCAAATGAACAAATTTATGTAAATATCTAAGGTGTATAACATGATAGAAACTTAAACATTCATCAAAATGAATAAAATCATACATAAGAGAATCAAGACCCAGAGTATTGTGAACTTCTTTGTGCACAAAACAAGAACTCTTTATTTATAGAGAAAACAATACATAAGGCCAATAATGGCACATACTATAGTATTTATTTACAACAGAGCCTTGTTAAGGCTAATGAACACAAACTACTAAACCTAAAAATATTTTAGAGCTCCATGTTGTCCACTCAAAATTCCCCTGCTCTTAAGAAAGTGAAAATTTAAAATTTTGAGTTTAAGTGTTTTCTCTGTTGTACTGATAATGTGAAATGCCAAAGAAATTGAGAAATCTACGTTTTTGGGTCATTTTGTGTGTTTTTCGGGCCTGTCAGACATTTTTGTCCCACGTGTCCCAAGTTCAATTGGGCCCTTTGTTCCCCGATCGGCCGGTTCACTGAAGTCTGTTCTTTTCGGGCCCGTTGGAAATTTTTGTCCCGCATGTCCCAAGTTCAATTGGGCCCTCTGCTCCCCAATCGGCCGTTCACCCGGTTGCGTATCCAAGTCAGTCTGTTCTTTTCGGGCCCGTCGGAAATTTTTGTCCCAAATGTCCCAAGTTCACCCGGACCAATTGTTCCATTTTCGTCTCGATTCGGCCAAGCCACGTACTTCGCATACTTTTGTCCCACGTGTTCCAAGAGCATTTGTGTGTCTTTTCCCACTTCACCCGACTTGGCCGAGCCGCGTACTTCGCGCTTTCACGTCCCACATGTCCCAAATGAACCAAGTGCCATTCGTGCTAATTTTTCCCGCTCTACCCGAATATCTTGCTTATTCAATTTGGTAGGTATGTATTAAATACGCATTCATTGCCTTTCTCTCTCCTAAATGGCTATATAACGAGTGAACCCCCTATGTGTTTTGCACACTGCTTTCTTGCTATCTTTTGCTTGAACCTTTGCAATCTAAATTCTGCGCGTATCCATTTTTCTCTGCAATTCCTTCCCAAGTCTAGCTTGCAGCTTCGCCCTCCGAATTACTACCAACATGAAGATCAAATTTCAGGGGCAAGAACAAATCTCACCACTAGAGTCTGTCATTCCCGATATCGAGGACAATGAAGTTTGCCATCTTGACTTTAGTGATTTTTGGTCGAGGATGACAGACGCAAACCCTACGCCAATGGCACATATGATTCATGATAACGGTTTGGCTTTCACTGGTGGTTTCCCAATCTTTGTGCAATGTGTAGATACAGTGCTTTCATGCGGAGCTCATTTCAACCCTGATTCGAGTGAATTGACGGGGAGCTCATTGCCAAACTTGACGCTGCCACCATTGGCACTGCACTGAGGATTCTAGAAATGGATAATGCCATAGTTGTCTCCCAGAACCAAGCACAGGCCCTGTTCAATCAAGACAGTGACAACTACAAGGCTTCGGGAGAATTGAAGAATAGTTGGCAGAAGGGAGAGGCTTTCAAAACACTAGTTGTATCTGCTTTCAAAGATATACATTGTCATCTTCAGGATGAAACTTCTGGTGTGTCTCTCTCCCTACAAGAAATCAAAGCTCAATTCAGAGCTTTTTTCAAAGGAAATCTGTTCAAGGAAAGCTCCATTTCCAAAGAGAAAATGAAGGAGATCTGCTCTCTTCAATCTGCTATTGAAGAAGCAAATAAAGACTATCATACTCATGTCGAGTTTGATAAGGAAATGGAGAAGTGCCTCGGATTTTGGACCCAGTCTACAGCCAACACATCAGTCCCACGTGGCAGAGACATAGCCAAGGCATTGAAGAGATTCAGGCAGTGGATTTTGAAGTCAGTGGGTCCCTCCCAGTCATAAGCACCTATCTTCTTCTCCTTATTCCTCTCTTCTCTTCCAATTCTTTTTCTCGGATTTATTGTAATAAGTTGAGGTATTGCGATTGGCAATCCTTAACTAATCTTTAGTTAAAAGAAGTAGTTACCAAGAGTAACTAATTTGTAAACTATATAATGGCCTCTCCTCACCATTTTGAAAGAGGAAGAACTTGGCTTATTTTCTGAAAGTGTAAATAAATCATAAAGAAATCAATACAGAAGGGCTTTTCATTCTTCGTCTATCTGATCTCTTTTATCCCTAAGCTTTTCATTTAATCTTGTTAAGATCATTTGTCTATATTATATTAATAAGCTTTGTATTCTTGTAGATGTTATTGATAGAACTTTGTGTCTTTCAAATTTCATCTTATTAGTATGATACAAATGATCTTGTTTCAATTCACTGTACCTTCACATGCATAAAGAATTACTCTGTCATTTATAATTCTAAATGGTGCCTTTCTGCTTGTTCTCATTTTCTCATTCCTCAGTCCTTTTGTAATTGATGATCCTTATAGAAAACACTTTCGTAAATATCCAAGTTCCACAAGAAAATCATGTTTTGTATATGTGTAAATAGGTTCATTTCTGAATAAGGGAACCTCTCCCATTAAAGAGGAGGGACTTCTTGTCCCCTGACTATTGCTCTTCGTGAAGTCCTATTTGACGACCAACAGTTTTTGGCGACTCCGCTGGGGAAATCATATTCCAGTTCTGTAATTATTGATCATCCTTTGATCTGGCGACTCCATGTTTTACTCGAGGGAGAAGGGCCCTTGGTATTGAAGATTCTCAATTTCAGCTTTTGGAGCAGCAGGGTTTTCCTTTCCCTTCAACAAGAAATAGAAAGACTCATTCAACAAGTACTCCACCTGTCCAAGATAGAATCCCTACGGGTGGTATTCCTTCAGAGTCAATCAGTCCTAATCTTCGAGCTTTGATTCTTGCTGGTGTTGCAGTTCCTCTTCAAGCCATTTTTCCAAGAATGGCGGTACCACTACCCTGGGGTCATCATGTCGGGCCCCTTGCCCTTCCTCAGCCTTTACACGAGTTACCCAGAGGTAACCGGAAGAACTTCCCTAAATTCAAAGGTGATGGTAAAGTGCATCCTGATGAACACATCGCAGCCTTCATAGTTGCATGCGGAGTTCTAGGAGTTGAACATGAAGATGTCTCCGTAAGACTTTTCGTTGAGACTTTACAAGATAATGTTGCTGATTGGTTCTATCACCTTCCGGCCGGTGCTATCACCAGCTGGGATACAATGAGAACTAGGTTTGAAAACCGGTTCAAACCAGCAGAAGATGTGCATGCCTTGCTAGCCCAAATCTCTCAAATAAAGAAGGATTCATCAGAGCCCATGAGAGAATTTGTGGCCTGATTCAATAGGTTGATTAACAAAATTCCACCAAATACTCGACCTGTAGATCAAATTCAAAAATGTTTTTTCCTAAATGCTCAATCACCTGAAGTTAGCTATGCACTAAGAAGGGCTAATCTCGCAACATTGGCTGAAGATCAAACTCTTGTTGTTAGTGTCGAAGATGATTTAATCATGTCAGGGAAGTTGAGGAGAGACCCTTCTAAATCTAAATCTGCTTCTTCCTCCTCTTCCACCCCTGGACCTAATACTGATCCCTTGGTACAAAAACTTGCGAATGATCTCATTGCCATAAAGAAACAATTGGCTCAGCATGCTCCCTATGCAGACGTTCCAAGGAGGAATTTTCAGCCCAGAAATCATTTGCCTACTGCTCAAACAAGGCTAGTGCTTGAAGGACCTCCTATTAAAGTTCACGTCAATGCAACCTGTGAAGTTGAGGAACCTGAAGATGAAGAGGTTAATGAAGATTACAAGGAATTTGTTGAAGAGGTTGATGATGAAGCAGATGAACTTGAGGGATCTCGAGTTAATTTATTCACCACTGAGGGCATTGATGATGAGGATGATTATGATGAAATAGTAGCAGGCATGAATAGTGAATCGTACACTGTCATGACTCAAGAGCAGACAAATCAGAGGGAGAAAGTGATGCAGCCCACTAAGAAATCTAAAGAACAGCCGACAACTATCCCCGTAATTGCAAAAAGAGGATCTCCTATCCCCGTTTCATCTACACCAAAGGTGAGTCCTGTCAATTCTGCTACTAAAGTTACTTCTTTTTCACCTAAAATTGATAAACCTAAGATTTCAAATGATGATAGCCCATCCACTTCTGGGTCTTTCGATATTATTGATCACCTAAAAAAGACTAAGGTTCAAATCTCAGAAGCTGAATATTATCAAACCCATCCTAAGGCCTTTGCTAAAATGATTCACTTTGTCAATTCCCATTCTAAAACTACCTCTAAAGGCCTTTTACCCACTCCTTCTTCTACACCACAACCTAATCTGGTAGCCGCTGTCACCTCACCCAATGACAAAATCAAACCATTCTATGTGACACTTCTTATAGCTGGCCATAGGCTCAACAATTGCGTCATAGACTCAGGAGCATCAGATAATGTGATGCCTGCTAAAGTAGCTCATGCCTTAGGCTTGACTCTCACACACACTTATGGATCTTGTTACTCTATGGAGAGTAAGGAAGTGCCCTTAGTCAGAATAATTAAAGATGCACAAGTGGCTTTTGTTGCTTTGCTTGAGAAGAAAGTTTTGGCTACTATCTTAGTAGCAGATATTCCTCCTTCATACGGGATGTTGCTAAGTAGAAACTTATGTAAGGATGTGGGTGGAGAAATTCAAATGGATTGGTCACATGCCCTCATACCTGTTAATGGACAAATGAAGAAGTTGCTGCCTAAGAAGCAATCTGAGTATATTGTACAAAAAACGGATGATCCCAAAGCACAAATACTCTATGAGGATATGGGGCATGACAACTACATGATTATGTCTCCTGAAGAAATCCAACTCCCCAAAGTATCACCTAAAGATCCTAATGGTGTTTGGATTTTAGAGTTTGATGGAAGTTGTTCCTCAGCTGGTTCTGGAGCTGGTGTCATACTGGTGTCACCTGAAGGAAGCCTTCATCCTTTCTCATTCAAGTTGCAATTTGAAAATACCAATAATACAGCAGAGTATGAGGCTCTCATTCTTGGACTATAGGTGGAAAAATAACAAGGTGTGAAGAATCTTCTAGCTCGTGGGGATGCGGAATTGATTGTAAAGCAAGTTAGAAACCTCTTCCAGGTGAAAAATGGAAGGTTGAAACATTACAGGAATCAGGTGTGGGATTCCATTGAATTTCTTGATGCTTTCTCCATTGAAGCAATACCTAGGGAGAAGAATACCAGGGCTGATTCATTAGCAGTCTCTGGGTCACTGCTTATACCTCATCCTGACTTTTCCCAAGATAAGTTCACCATTGAGATGATCCATCGACCTAGTGTACCTGATAATACAAATAACTGGCAAGTTTTCAATAATGATCAACATTTTCTTTCTTTCTTAGAACTCAAAGATAATTTTGAACAGCTATACTTTGAAGGAAGTGATAACTTGCCTCGTGAAAGTGTGCCCTTTGACAAAGCAGCCACTCAAGGAGAAGAAACGGATCAGGATGGATGTATCAAACTCAAGGGAAACAAGATCCCTAAAGGATTGGTAAGTTTAGAGGAACTGTTTGATAAACACGATAGGTATGTAAAGTCTAGAGCTTCTACTGGACCTCAACAATCAGCTGAATATAAAAAATTAATATTGGGAGTTCTACTGACCCTAAGTTCGTGAACATTGGAAAATGTTGCACAGCAGATGAGAGGAAGAAAGCAATTGATCTATTAAAGAGGTATAAGGATGTTCTTACCTACTCTTATGAAGATTTAAAAGCTTTCCAACCAAAAGAGATGCAACATTTTATTCCTCTCAAACCTGGAATTAAGCCTTTTAAACAAAAGCAGAGGCAATACAATCCCAAAATAGCTGACACCATTTTTCAAGAAATATAGAAGTTTTTGAAAGCCAAAATCATTTTTCCTATCCATCATTCAACATGGATTGCCAATATTGTACCTGTTAGAAGAAAAATGGCGAGATTCATATTCTGTGTTGACTTCAGAATCAATCAGCTTCCTTGAAAGATAATTATCCTTTACCTATGATGGTTTAGGTCTTACAAGCAAAAGAACAGGGATCTAAAATGTTGTCTATGCTTGATGGATTCTCGTGATATAATCGGTAGAAGTTAATACTGTGAGATCAACACAAAACAGCTTTCACTACCCTTGGGGTACCTTTGCTTACAAAAGAATTCCTTTTGGGCTCATTAATGCTGGTGCCACTTTTCAAAGAGCTATGGATCTGGGCTTTGGATGTTTGAAAGGGAAGTGTATTGTTGTATACCTTGATGACTTGACTGTGTATTCTAAAACAAGGGCAGATCATTTTCAACACCTGGAGACAATTCTACTAAGATGTAGAGAACATGGGATCTCTTTGAATCCTAAAAAATATGTCTTTTGTGTCACAGAGGGGAAATTATTAGGGCACATCATCTCCAAAGATGGTATTAAAATTGATCCTGAGCAAGTTCAAGTTATTCAGCAAATTCCTCTCCCAACCAGCAAAAAGGGCATGCACTCTTTCTTTGGTAAGATCAATTTTTTGAGAAGATTCATCCCTGATTTTGTAGAACTAACTCTGAATATCTCCCAAATGATGAAAGGCAAACAAATGTTTGGTTGGTCTTCTGAAGGGAAAGAATCCTTTGAAGATATTAAAAGAGCCATTGCTAAAACTCCTATTTTAGCATGTCCAGATTTTAGCAAAGATTTTATTATCTATTGCTACGCCACAGATAACACCTTGGCTGCGGTTTTGACTCAGGAAGATTCTAATGAGCACGAACTCCCAATTGCATTTATGAGCTATATTCTGAAAGATCATGAGTTAAAATATACCATGATGGAAAAACATGCTTTTGCAGTGGTTAAAGCTGTTAAGCAGTTTCGTTTTTACATTCTTAACTCTCACTCCATGGTGTTGGTACCAGATACAACTGTTAAGTCAATTCTTACACAGCAGGAATTTGGATCCAAGAGAGGGAACTGGGTGGCTAAGGTTCAAGAATATGATATTGACATCAAACCGACCAAGCTCATCCGTGGAAAAGGCCTTTGTGAACTCATCGCTGAAGGAGCTAGACATGAGTTACTGGAGGATAAAATTGGTCTTCCTACAGTTCTGTTTCTTAGCTCAGTTGATGAATGGTATGCTGATATCGCCCATTTTCTCACCTATGGAGAATGCCCCTCTCATTTGACTGCCAAAGAAAAGAGGACTGTTAAACTAAGGTCATTGCAATATGTGTTGTGGGAAAATGCCTTGTTTAAACGTGGGCTATATGGAAGGTTTTTGAAATGTGTGGACAAGGAACAGCAGAAAAAGCTACTCTCAGCTTTTCATGATCAAGCATGTGGAGGGAACTACTCATCAACCATCACTACTCATAAGATACTTCGTGGAGGATATTACTGGCCTACCTTGTTCAGAGATGCATCCAAGTGGGTTGATAAATGTGAGGCTTGTCAGACTTTCGTGGGTAGACCCAAATTGGCCTCTTTGCCTCTTAAGCCAGTTGTAATTGAAGAACCTTTTCAATAGTGGGGTTTGGACTTCATTGGAACACTTAATCCCTCTTCTAGTGCTGGTCATACTCATGTATTAACTACTACAGATTATTTCACAAAATGGGTAGAAGCCATTCCAGTAAAGATTACTACTTCTGAAGTGGTGTGCAGTTTCATCAAAGAAAACATCTTGGTAAGGTATGGCGTACCAAAAAATATTGTGACAGATAATGCTTCAAATTTTTCTTCAACTGAGATGATGGATTTTTGTTATGGATATGGCATCTCTCTGGCTCACTCTTCAGATTACTATCCTCAGGGAAATGGACAAGCAAAATCCACTAATAAAAATCTGGTGACCATAATAAGGAAATTAGTCAATGAGTCTCAACGAAACTGGCACAAGAAACTCTATGATGCTCTTTGGGAAGACAGGATCACACCTAAGAGAGCCATTGGAATGTCTCCTTTTCAAGTGGTATATGGAGTAGAAGCTCAATTTCCAGTAACAGTGGAGCTGCCAGCCTTGCATCTAATGAAGGCCATTGAAGATACCAGTTTCAATGATGCTTTGGATAAGAGAATAATGTACCTTCACAAATTGAATGAGGATAGATTGGAAGTTGCTGATAAGATATCTGCTCATCAACAAAAATTTAAGGTCCTGTTTGATAAGAAAGCCAGGTTCAGAGATTTCCAAGTTGGAGACACTATTTTGTTGTGGGATAAAAGGCATGAACCTCGTGGTAGCCATGGCAAGTTTGATTCCCTTTGGCTCGGACCTTTCAAGATCAGGCACTTTGTTGGTAAGAATTCTTTTTACCTTGATTATATGGATGGTTCTTCTCTCCCACTTCCTTATAGTGGGCAGTACCTAAAATTGTTCAAGTCATAGGTGATTAGGGAGTCCTTTGTATATTCTGTACAGTGTTTTGTTTTTCTTTCCCTTTGTTTTGGTGTGTTGTCCTCTGTATTGGTTTGATTCGATGACTCCATTGCCCAATGGATAAGGTACTGGTCTACTTCCCCAAGTTTTTCTAAGTTCTTACCTTGTCTCATTCCTTGAATTTATGCCAAGTCATCCCTAGAAGGAGCCAGCTGTTGTCCACTCAAAATTCCCCTACTCTTAAGAAAGTGAAAATTTAAAATTTTGAGTTTAAGTGTTTTCTCTGTTGTACTGATAATGTGAAATGCCAAAGAAATTGAGAAATCTACGTTTTTGGGTCATTTTGTGTGTTTTTCGGGCATGTCGAGACATTTTTGTCCCGCGTGTCCCAAGTTCAATTGGGCCCTCTATTCCCCGATCGCCGGTTCACCCGAAGTCTGTTCTTTTTGAGCCCATCGACATTTTTGTCCCACGTGTCCCAAGTTCAATTGGGCCCTCTATTCCCCGATCGGTCGGTTCACTTGAAGTCTGTTCTTTTCGGGCCCGTCGGAACTTTTTGTCCCAAATGTCCAAAGTTCGCCCGAACCAATTGTTCCATTTTTGTTCGATTCGGCCGAGCCGCATACTTCACGTACTTTTGTCCCATGTGTTCCAAGAGCATTTGTGTGTCTTTTCCCTGCTTTGCCCAACTCGGCTGAGCCGCATACTTCACGCTTTCGTGTCCCACATGTCCCAAATGAACCAAGTGCCATTTGTGCTAATTTTTCCCGCTCTACCCGAATATCTTGCTTATTCAATTTGGTAGGTATGTATTAAATACGCATTCATTTCCTTTCTCTCTCCTAAATGGCTATATAACGAGTGAACCCCCTATGCGTTTTGCACACTACTTTCCTGCTATCTTTTGCTCGAACCTTTGCAATCTAAATTCTTGCACGCGTATCCATTTTTCTCTATAATTCCTTCCCAAGTCTAGCTTGCAGCTTCGCCCTCCGAATTACTACCAACATGAAGATCAAATTTCAGGGGCAAGAACAAATCTCACCACTAGAGTCTGTCATTCCCGATATCGGGGACAGTGAAGTTTGCCATCTTGACTTTAGTAATTTTTGGTCAAGGATGACAGACGCAAACCCTACGCCAATGGCACAGATGATTCATGATAGCGGTTTGGCTTTCGTTGGTGGTTTCCCAATCTCTGTGTAATGTGCAGATACAGTGCTTTCATGCGGAGCTCATTTCAACCCTGATTCGAGCGAATTGACGGGGAGCTCATTGCCAAACTTGACGCTACCACCATTAGCACTGCACTGAGGATTCCAGAAATGGATAATGCCATAGTTGTCTCCCAGAATCAAGCACAGGCCCTGTTCAATCAAGACAGTGACAACTACAAGGCTTTGGGAGAATTGAAGAATAGTTGGCAGAAGGGAGAGGCTTTCAAAACACTAGTTGTATCTGCTTTCAAAGATATACATTGTCATCTTCAGGATGAAACTTTTGGTGTGTCTCTCTCCCTACAAGAAATCAAAGCTCAATTCAGAGCTTTTGTCAAAGGAAATCTGTTCAAGGAAAGCTCCATTTCCAAAGAGAAAATGAAGGAGATCTGCTCTCTTCAATCTGCTATTGAAGAAGCAAATAAAGACTATCATACTCATGTCGAGTTTGATAAGGAAATGGATAAGTGCCTTGGATTTTGGACCCAGCCTACAGCCAACAAGTCAGTCCCACATGGCAGAGACATAGCCGAGGCATTGAAGAGATTCAGGGCGGTAGATTTTGAAGTCAGTGGGTCCCTCCCAGTCATAAGCACCTGTCTTCTTCTCCTTATTCCTCTCTTCTCTTCCAATTCTTTTTCTCGGATTTATTGTAATAAGTTGAGGTATTGCGATTGGAAATCCTTAACTAATCTTTAGTTAAAAGAAGTAGTTACCAAGAGTAACTGAATTGTAAACTATATAATGGCCTCTCCTCGCCATTTTGAAGGAGGAAGAACTTGGCTTATTTTCTGAAAGTGTAAATAAATCATAAAGAAATCAATACAGAAGGGCTTTTCATTCTTCATCTATCTGATCTCTTTTATCCCTAAGCTTTTCATTTAATCTTGTTAAGATCATTTGTCTATATTATATTAAGAAGCTTTGTATTCTTGCAGATGTTATTGATAGAACTTTGTGTCTTTAAAATTTCATCTTATTAGTATGATATAAATGATCTTGTTTCAATTCACTGTACCTTCACATGCATAAAGAATTACTCTATCATCTATAATTCCAAATGGTGTCTTTCTGCTCATTCTCATTTTCTCATTCCTCAGTCCTTTTGTAATTGATGATCCTTATAGAAAAGACTTTCGTAAATATCCAAGTTCCACAAGAAAATCATGTTTTGTATATCTGTAAATAGGTTCGTTTCTGAATAAGGGAACCTCTCCCATTAAAGAGGAGGGACTTCTTGTCCCCCTCGATCAAGCTTTCTCTCGTGAAGTCCTATTTGACGACCAACACTTCACTTCTTCTTTTTATCTATCTCGCTTATACTTGGCACCCAAACCCTATTTTATAGATCCCGCATCATTCTCTCGATGTGTTTACCATCAATATTTCCAGCGGCTATATTAAATTTTTACTTGAATGATATTTAACCCATGAGGTGAATCTCAATTTCTTTCTTTAGGACTCAGATTGGATTCAATCCGCTGATTTGCGAGTCCTTTTGCTTCTTTAGTTGGGCCTTTGGATGGTGGTATCTTCTTTTCATGACACGTGGATGTTATGCACTACTTTGGGGATGGCTTTTTTTTTCTCCCTTTGAATTTGTGCATGGATGACATGTGGAGATTTTTGGGAATCTTCTCTTTTCCTTTGACTTTTCATCCCTCTTGAGCTATAATGTTGTGCTCCCGCCATATGGTTGCTTCCCGCTGATTTTACGATCCCATTTCTCTTTGCCTCCTCAATATGTACCAAAGGGATACATGGATACCCTTCATTCTCAGCTTTATACCTAGTCAAAATTTGAGCCCCAAAAGAACAAAGGAATGTCAAAATAAAAGGGGTTCATGTGTGACAAAATATACTAGAAATGAGAGATCCTTGAAAGATGTAGAAATTATCCTATAATAACTATATTTCTATAGGGAATTTTTAGCCTCTTCTAAATAGAGGAACCATCTTATAAAGATATTCCAATGTTCACTTGAGTAAATGGAATATTATTTGAATTTTGTATTGACTTTATGCTATGCATGTGCATAAAAAATATGAAACATATGACATCTTACAAGATGAACCGTTTGGAGGAAATTATTAAACGCTTTTGACTATTCAAAAGTTTCTATATGGATATTATTGGCCCTCCTTAGATAAATATGTGAAAATATTTTTATGACAATGTGATTAGTGTAGAATAAAGGAAATCCCACTCTTTTTAATGAAATTCATCTCCAATCTCAAGTACTTCTAGAAATGATTTAGAAGTGGGGTTTATATTTTGTTAGCCCTCTTGATCCGTAATCACAAGGAAATAATATTTTCTTGTTTGCACATATTGTGTTACCATGTGGGAATAATTTCAAGCTTATAATTCTATAAATATGAAAATATGGTTGATTTCCTATATGACATAATATTTCTCATATTCGGGGAACCTAGGTATATAGTTTTAGATCAAGGGTCAAATTTTTGTCCAATGTAATCAAATCATTTATGGAGCTATATCGGATTAAGCATAGGAAATCGTCACCTTATAACCCTCAATCAAATGTGGAAGTGGAATTCACCAATATAGAGCTAGAAAGTACCTAACTAAAGTAAATACCATCAACATGAAGGATTGGATACTAAAATTATCATAATTGGTATGGGCATACGATACATTTTGGAAATCTACCAAAGGATTTTTTTATATGAGTTCTTCTATCAGAAAAACTCTTTTTTCCTATAGAATTTGAGCTTTGGACTTTGGAAAATAGTAGTAAAATTGAGAATAAATATGACACCAACATAACAGAAAGAATATTGCATCTAAATGAGTTTTATGAGATAAAATTGGAATATTTACATCACATAAATTTTATCCAACAATAGATAAATGTTTATCATGACCGTCATATCTTGGAAAAAAATTCAAGTTATGGATTTGGCATTGTTGTTTGATTCCAAATATAAATATTTGAAGGGTAAGATTTGGAATCATTAGTTGGTACCATATTATATTGAATATTTCTATGATAATGGGTGTATTTTACGTAAACTTATTAATGAAGATTAAAGAAAACTTTCTTTAATCGTCACAAGCTCGCCTATCAAAAAACCAACTACAAAGAAACTTTTTACAAATCAAGTGATGTCACATTGAAAAACTTGTATGAGGGAGGTTTCCTCATTCCCATAATCTAAATTTTGAATGCTAAGAAATGTTGAATAAAATAAAAGAGGCTGAAAAATAAAAATGATAGTTGCTTTAAAAAAATATATATATATATATATATATATATATATATATATATATATATATATATTTAAATTAAAATGTTATGAAATAAAAAATATTGTGAAGACTTGCTTAAAAAAATCCTTCCATAGAAACAAAGGAACGTGTCAATGAGAAATACATTTGTGTATGTTACTTATGTCTTATTCTTTTTAACATCCTAAAATTCCCTTTTAAAACATTATTAGAAATTTTCATAACTAAAAATCCAAAAAAGAGGTGTTTATAAATCCCATACAAGACATACATTTGGGTATGTGCCTTATGTATTATTCTTTTTAACATCCTAAAATTCCATTTTTAAACATTATTAGGAAATTTTCATAACTAAAAATCCAAAAAGAGGTTTTTATAACTCCCATTCAAATCTAGATTGGTGTTATAGCCCAAATTTTGTGAATAAGTGGAAATACATCGGAGGTTTTATCCACACATTTAGACGGATAAGTAGGGATGAGAAATTATTTTTTTAATTCAATGCAAGCATGGGGAATCATGGCACATTAGTTATATCATCTCAACATAGGTTCCATATCACGTGTTACCTCATATTCCATTTTTTTCAAATATTTCTCTATTCCATCTTACCAAAAATATAGTTTTGTGTCTCCAAGAAAATTTGAATAAATGGATCTAAAGAAGTAATTTGATCTAGATAATTTTGATATCCTCATAGAAGATGATGATCCCATTTGATTATTTAGATATGTGGGAGGGTTATGATTCTTATAGAAGTTTGAATTTTTTGACAAATATATGGTATAATAATTTTCATAGAATTTAAAATTCAATGGAGGAATTGGTTAATTCCATAGTTCCATTTAGTAAGTTGATTTCATATTTCCAATTCCAAGTTGATCCAACCATGAATTTATGCTAAGATAGTATTGGAAAGGAAAAGGGGATCATTAGGGATATATTTCCGAGGTTTGAAATTTCATAGTTAAATGGATAGTGAAGTATTTCACCTACAAGAGAGAATACCACACATTGGTTGGTCCTACGGTGTGATTTTTAACCACCTTCAAAAAAGGGAATATCACACCAAACTTTTAATTAATTTATTTGAATTTCTATACAGCTCTATATAATCTATGATGGATAAATTCAATGAAAAAGGGGTACCCTTGAAGAAACGTGGATTAATACATCTAATTTATAAACACCCTTTCTTGCAAGTAGAAAAAGGGAAAATTTTCATTGCATGGGTTCCTAAATAAATTTAAGAAGTGTGAGACTAGTTCAAAACCTCCATTAAATCCTATGCCCATAAAAGGAAGGTAGAAAGAAGAGAGAAATGAAATTTTAAATCTAATCTAAAGATGGAAAACCAGTTCTTGTAACCCTAAGCTCATATTCATAAGAATCTCCTGAAAAGGAATCGTCCACTCCAAGAACTAAAATTTATCCTATTAGAATATATAAGAGTAGAATGGTACTAAAAAACATGATGAATCTAAGGAAAATTGTTTAAAGGAATAGAATATTAAAAATTTAGGGCAACTTGTGACCTTTACATTACAATAACCCTTAAACATAGTGTACGAATAAGGGAGAACTAAAGAGACAATTGGAATTGGTTGATCTCAAATCTTCACCCATCCCGATCATCAGGTGAAATGGGTCATTGAGGAAACATGGGACTATCTCCAAGTTGTGGGACCTTGCGCGCTTGACAAAGACCTCTGGAAAAGGTTGGTTCATCTACCTATTTCTACTACTACAACTACTTCTAATGTTGAAATAAAATCCTATACTAATCATGCCAAGGGACTATAGTTATAAGGATATGTGGAAAGGTAAATATTAGGCTAAAAGGGGTGGTGATTGCACCAGAAAGAGGGTCGATCATTCTCCATGAGGGGAAGTAAATGGAGAAAACGTGGGAAATAGGATGGATAGGTGTGCCATAGACTAGAACCACATAGAGTTGGATTTCCCATGTATTGAAAACTCATGAAAATAAGACCTACAAGAAAGAAATATGCACAACATGCTAAAAATTGGAAAAAAAGAGGCAAGGAATAACATAAATGAGAAAAGAAGACATAAGTGCCAAAAAACCCAATTTTATTATTTAAGGATACACAATAAATTACATTCATTGTAGGAGACAATAATACATTACAGAGACCAAGTTCAAGGTTTGAAACTCATGGGAAGTCAGCCACCATTTTGGCATGGTGTCAATACACCAAAGATGGGATCCATTTAAAGAGTAGAGCTTTACAATTTATAGAAAAAAAAAAGAAGAGAAGAGGAGGAGAAATAAGAGGGAAACTTGGATTTGAAATCCAACCACCAATAAAAATAATTGAATATCTAAAAATCTCTCGATTGAGCCTTTTGATGTCTGTTTGGCTTGTGGAAGAAGGAAAGAGGTAATATTTGAAGAAAATATTGTGGTTGAGTGAACTAGATGTTTACATTAATGATCTAAGAATGTGTTTCCTACTTCTCACCTACTAGTTCCCACCAAAATCTGATTTTGAATGATCTGAAATGTAGCCCACATCAGCATCTTTCCATTAAGCTAAAGATCACACGTGTCGAGCCCCATAGTAAAAGTTATGGTGATTTGAAGGCTACAACGAAATCTAAAATATGTAACGACACGTGGCCAATGCCAACTTGCTAAAGGATCAACCAACTATTCATCTAATTTTTGGTTCTACCACATGTCACAAACTAATTAATTGTAATGATTTAGCATGCTCGATAGGTTGTGTATATAAAACTCAAGTCTAACAGGTTTCACGTGGCATAGTGACTAGGCACAAAAGAATGTGTGAGGCGCACGTGAGAGAAAGAGGCACGAAAGAGAAGGCACAAGACATGTGCTTGAAAGTGACATGTGTGGAAGAAAAGGATGCATAGTCTTAGGTGAAAGGTATCCAAGTAGATGTGGCATCAAAATGGATGATGCATGTAAGTAGAAAGGAAAGGGCACAAGGACTAAGACATGAAGATAGGAAGTATGAAGCATGCAAGTACAAAGGCATAATGTGCAATGGAAGAATGTTGATAAGTGAGTGAGAGTGAGGGAATGCACAAAACTCATGAGTAATGGTATGCACATGGAAAATTGTATCGGGGACTTATCTAATTTTAAGGTAATTCTATAGATGTGCGTGTAAGAATTGTGTAATAAACTAGGAATGAAATTAGGTGTGAAAAGGAAGGCACACGAAGGGAAAATGGAAGAAGATAGGAGGAATAAAAGTGAAGGAAGTGTGGGGAGCATGCCCATGAGGGAGGTATGGGAGAAGGAAGCATAAGGAAGAAACATGAAGGGATCAAAAGGGCAGTGAAAGAACTATATCCAAGAAAATTGTGCCAAGGAAACCACCTGATTCTGTGTGCAACTTGGAGTTTTGAACCTTAGATTCAGAATGAATTTGTAAGTTGTCAAAATAACAAGGGGAGTTATTTCGGACAACATTTTGGTGACTTCAGTGGCCATTTTCTTGCTATATGAAGAGACCAATATCCTTATAAGCATCCATTGGGCATGGAGTCTTCCTGGAAACATGAAGATCCAATTTGGAATTTAAAGAAGACCCCTTGAAGTCCCTTGAAGTACTACTTGAATTCTAAATAAACTTTTACTCTTATGTGAAGACGTTTATGTTTGGAATTATGAGAGTGGAAAACTATGCACAAGTTTTTGGAACCGCATGTTCTAAAAATTGTACTAACATCCTAGGAAGCAATAAAATGGTGCATAAGAACATGTGGAAAAGAAGAACACAATTCCAGAATAGAGCGCATCAAGAACAACTATTTAAAAAATCTAAAAATCATACATCTTCCACTTAGAAACATGAAGAGTGTGTACAAGCACTTCTTCTAGTGAAAAAAACCTAAACTAACTGATACTAACCAGAGGTAAAAGAATCTTCAAACAAAACCGCCAAAGGCAGGAGAAGTAGTTTCCTTTCCTCAAAATTTGATACCATGTAACTGATTTGGCATTGAACATGTCTCATGGTAAGCATGAAAAATTAACTTGGAACTAGTTTTCCACCCTCCTCAAAGTATCAACAATAAATAGAATAAGAATCTTCTTTTGTTGTTCCGCATCCGGATCCTGGAGGCATTGATGCTGACCTTTGGCATGCTGAAACTCTACCTCATACTCAAAATATGCATGACCAGCAATAACTCTATTTTTGCTCCAGATTAGCTAGATATTTGACCAGACACAACTTGATCCTTATATTTTTCCCATTTATTTGAGGCTCAATCCCACATATGGGATGATCATGAAAAATATCCTTTGATGGAAGATTGTTTACGGGATGGGATGCGCACTGCTCAGCCCCTATAGATAACTATTTTCCTTAAAAATGTGCCCTCTAAGCCTAACCGAGTTCCTTCAAGTAGATTCCCCCTTTTTCTTGGTTTGCATGATATCATCTTCCCAATTAGAGTCATACCATTCTTCAACATTTCTACAATAATCAAACATGATGTTGTTGGTTGAGGATGATACACACGTGAGGGGTTGTTCATTTATGGCATAGTTAGATAGAGGGGACTCAGAAGAAGATGGGAGAATGAGCACGAAGGGAGCACATGGGGAAGGAATGATGAAAAATAAATTAAGGTGAGATGGAAGGGAAGAATATGGGGAATGAGAATCCTCAAGAGAAGCATGTAGGGAAGTGTGAGCTTGGTCAATGGACCGAGATGACCTATGTAGGGGAGGAAGAATAAGGGGATTGTATGATGGTAGTGCAGGGTTTCCCTATTGACAGGGGTTTTCCAACACTAGATTTATGATCCTCCATTAACTTATCCCATTTTGTAATTTGTGGTAGCATCTTTGCTATAAGTTTTATCTTCTTTTGAGGACTAATCAATCTCAAAATAGGGCCAACGCATGAGACATGGTACCCTAAAACCCATGTTGGCTACCTTAATTATACCTACAATATTTATTTGCATCATGTTCATATCCATCTCTTAAATATACCTCTGCAAATAAGCATCCACCCTAAAGTTGACGCCATCATCTGCATAAAATTGTTCTTCATAAACACTTTAGTTAGGAAAGTAACCATATGGGTTAGTGGGGTGTGGTTTATATGAATTTTTTTCATGATGAGGCTCATAAAACTTATCTAGAGGAGAATTTTGAAAATATGGGGATGGAGGGAGATAGTTTTGCTCTTGAAAATGAGGATTCGAATGAGGAAATGAAGCCATGATTACACAACTTCATGAAAGAGGAAAATGGAAAGATGGAAAGAAACATATGAAAGGATAAATGGAAATGTCTATGAATGAGACAATGGGTGGGTTGAATTAGTGGAGTCACTAGATGTGCTTAGAATATCCTTCGAAAGATAACAATTTACCAAGAACACATCAATGTGTGTTACCGTTGCACACTAACCGTTGCTCAACTTATACACATTAAATATTTACCTTTGATGAAAGGGCATGCAGACTCATCAAACCAAAGGATATGGATACTAGGATTCATCATATGTGTTGAAAGATTTCTCCAAATGCTAGATCTCAAAATAACATATCAAACTTGTTGAGATGAAGATGTATAACTCTTCAAACTAGTTTGGTCAAGCATGCCAAAAAATGTTGGAGCTAAAACTTTCACCCATCCCAAAATATGTTGAATTGGGTTGTTGAGGCAACATGGGATTGTCTCCAAGTTATGGGATCATGCACACTTGAGACAGACCTCTAGAGAAGGCTGGTTCCTCTACATATTTCTACTACTACAACTAATTTTAATGTTGAAATCAAATCTTATATTAATTATGCCAAGGACTAGAGTTAGAAGGATATGCGGAAAGGGAAATCCTAGGATAAAAGAGGTAGTGATATCACTAGAAAGAGGGTTGATTGATCTCCATGAGGGGAAAGAAAGGGAGAAAATGTGGGAGAGAGGGTGGATAGGCATGCCACAGATCAAAACAACTTAGACTTGGCTTTCCCGCACATTGACAACTCATTAAAATGGAACCTGTAAGTGGTAAATATGCACAACATGCCAAAAATGTGAACAAAGAGGCAAGACACAATATAAATGAGAAAAGGGAAGACAAAAGTTCCACAAAACCTAATTTTATTTCTTAAGGATGCACAATTGATTACATTCATGGAAGGATGTGAGAATACATTACAGAGATAAATTTCAAGGTTTGAAACTCATGGGAAGTTGGCCATCATTTTTACATGGTGTCATTCCATCAAAGAGGGGATCCATTTAAATGAGTAGAGCTCTATAATTTATAGAAGAAGAAGGAGAGAAGAGGAGGAGAAATAAGAGGGAAACTCATATTTGAAATCCAACCACCAACAACAAGAATTTTATAACTATAAATCCACCCGCAAATTTTTCGATGCACATTACAATGTTTTTTTAGCTTGTGGAAGAAGGAAAGAGGCAAGATGTGAAGAAAATCTGGTGGTTGATTCGATTATATGTCTATATTAATGATATGAGAACATTTTTCCCTCCTTCTCACCTACCAAATACCACCAAAATATTATTTTAAATGATTTAACGTCTAACCCACATCGAATATTTCCAACAAGAACAAGCACACATGTGTCCTGAGCCCCATAGAAAAATTTATGTCAATATGAAGGCTACAACAAAATTTGAACACATAATGACACATGGCACATACCAAATGGTGAAGGATCAACTAGTTGTTCATCTGCTTTTATCATTTCCTCCATGTGTCACACATTGGTTCATTGCAATGATTTGGCATGCTATGATAGGTTGTGTATATCACACTCAATGTTGACAAATTTCCACGTGTCACAATAACTAAGTGTAGAAGAATGTGTGAGGCACGTGTGAGAGAAAGAGGCATAAAAGAGAAGGAAGAGGATAGGTATGCGAAAGTGATGCGTGTGGAAGAAAATGTTGCATAGCTATAGGTGACAGGTATGAAATAGGGTGTGACATCAAAATGTATGATGCATGTCAGCACAAAGGAAATTTTGTGTGGATTAAGCCATGAAGAAAGGAAGAACGCAAGTGTAAAGGAATAATTCACAATGGAATAATGTGGGCAAGGGAGTGAGCATGAGGGAATGTGTGAACTCACGAGGAAGGGTATGCATGCGAGAAAATTATACCAGTGAATTATCCAATTGTAAGGTTATTCTCAGATGTGCACACAAGGAATGTGCAATAGAATACAAATGAAAAAGGGTGCGCAAAGGGAAGGTTCAAAATGGGAAAATGGAAGGAGATAAGAGGAATAAAAGGGAAGGAAGCAGGAGGATCATGTTAAGGATGGAGTGATGGGAGAAGGGATAAACAAGAAGGGTATGTGAGGTTGTGTGGAATAACTTTACCTAAGAAAAATGTGCCAAGGAAACCACTTGAGTGCATGTGTAGCCTGGAGTTTTGAACCTCCGAGTCGGAGTGAAGATGTAAGTTGCCAAAATATCTAGGGGAGATATTTTTGACAACAAACATGTCATCCACAATCATCCCTACAATGAAAGAAACAAAATAATCTCATCTAAGGCCAAAAATAGTTAACATAGGTAAATCCCCTCTATTAAAAACTAAGGAGACATGTTTCCATCATCATAAGAGTTAGAGGAATCTCTTTTCTTGTCAAATGTATAGGAAACAAAAATAATTCATGGAATTATCCTAGGATAATTTTTCCTTACAATTACAAAAATTAATTGAATGATTGAATCAAACTTTAAATTAAAAGTAAGAAATGATTCAAGGATTTAGAAAATATCTTGAGGTTGAAATGAAAAATATGAAAATTCTTAATATTAGAGTCACACACCTAGAAATATAATTAGTAAATGTCAAAAACAAAGCACAAGAAAAAGATAATTATCTTCAGAAAATGAACTTAAGGAAAAGGAAATGTAATGCCCTCACCATGGTTGATATCCTTATTTACTTCTGAAACTAAAGTTGCAAACATTGATAAATGATTATTCTTTGAAAACGGCGTACTCTTTTGAATTGAGTGATCATGTTTTTGTAGATGATATGTTTTATCTTCTAGAATTGGATACAATCATGCCATGACAATTTTGAATTAATATTGAAGTATTTTGTATACTCTTTATGTTGAAATTTGAATGCATTATGTATACTAATGAAAAAAATAAATTCAGTCTTATTATTTCATTGCCTATTTTACAATATTTAACTTGTTCTATTGTCTATTTTATTGCTAAATGCATAAATAACCATACCTTGGATCAATTAATATGATCCATGGTATATATGTGATTCTACAATGTTTCGATCTTTTTGATTAATCCAGGATAGTATGTTTGATTTTTGAACTCGGGTTTGCATTTAGGGATCATAGGGCGTCTTGTAGCATTATGATGATGCACCATTCTATTTGATCTAGTTACATTGTTTTGATAAAAATGCAAATGGTAATGTCCTTTGATTAATATTAAGGACCTAAATAATCAAAATTCCTTTGATTATTAATCTTATACTTAACCTAAGTTAAAGTTATTATATATTTAGTGATTATTAATTCCTAAGAAGGGTTGTCCTAATTCATTGATACTAATTTATCCTAAGATATGGTTAGAACTATTCCTAAGGAACCTAGCATAGGTGGAATCAAACTAACCTAAGGGAAAACCATGGTTAGATTCGATGGTAAGTTAGGGAATGGTGGTCATACCATTCCAAAGGCGTAAGGAAGATTTAAATGGCTCACTAAATGTTTTGATGTCGATTTTGGCGGAGGCATGGTTGAGGTCAAATGTACTTAGTTGCCAACTCTGCTAAGCATTCGTTAAATGAAGTTTTAATTTTTAGTTGTAACTAACAAAAGGGATGGCATGGTGGGAATTTTGGAGATCACTGGCATCTCCTGTTATCATTAATGAGCCTCGAATCTTGAGCGAAAATCTCTTGGGGAGAAAAAATGGGTTTGGGGAAAAAGGAACTGTTTTGTTTTATTGTTCATTCAAATTTTTTGAGCTCATTGGCTCTGCATGTGGTATTTTCATATTTTTAAATTTTAGTTTGATTCTGTTGTAAATTAAAAATCACCATTGCATGACGAAAATAATGGGATTTTTTTTTTTGGAAACTATAATAAGAAATTGGGGAAGTTGTAGATTTTTTTTTGGAATTTTCATTGGAAATATTTCACTTGAGCTTCACAAAGAGAATTGAAGTGTGGAAAAGAAACCACGAGTAATAACAGGCATGATAGGCTCAATCTCTTTAAGATTTCTTTCTTTTATTTTAATGTTTTCATAAAAATAACTTTTCTCTTTTTGAAAACATCTCTAAGAATGGTTTTCTTGTTTTGTTTGTTATTTACTTTTTCTTGCTTCTATGTATTTCATGAAGGTTATTGTCTCTTGTGGATGGAAATGAATCTATGGTATGAAGTTTGTAATAATGATTAAAGGTTTTTAAAAAGTTGGAAAAATATATGTGTTTACATTATAATTAAAATGTGAATGATGTATAAGGGGATATCGTGTTATATTTATCTCGATAAATAAATCTTCTTGTATTTGTAATTTTTAGCATGAAACAAATTCTCGTGGTTCGGAGAAATTCTTTCGATTTTGTTGATGACCCAGTTGTCGTTAAACTAGGTATTAACACTCGGAATACATTGTTTACTTTTTATATTTGAACTCGGCTCTAGTTTTGGTATTTTAGTTATTCATGTTTGAATTTAATTTATAACTTCTCTTTTTGTTGTTGTTATGTTAGTCGAGACTCAACCCATATTGGATACTCTTTATAGAGGTAATACTGAGCTCCACATGTGCATAACAAGAAGGAGGACCAATAGAGTTTCTATCTTTGTCCTTTTAGTTTCATTTATTGCTTAGTTACCCTTCTCGGGTAGTCTATTTTCAAACAAGGACTGGTAAAGTATCTTGTCTTGCTCTTGTTTGTTGTGTTTTACTTTGCAAGATCATCCTTCTCAGGTTGGCTTGAGTTTTGAACTCCGTTGATTATTGATCACTCTAGGTCATCATATTATACTTTGAATTGAATTTTACTTTTATTTTTTTAATCATTCCTTCGAAGATATTTTAGTCTTCGAGTGTCATGATTTTCAAATTAATGTTTTTTATCTATTCTCATTTAACCTTGGTGATTGTTGTGGTTATCGTGTCAACGGTTTTACAATGAAAGTATCCCTTAGTGACAGAGGCATGTTATTTATTGAATGTTATTATCTTGTGAAACATCTCTTTAGGGACTAAGCTTGTAATTTAGTCGATTAGAAACATATTATTGATGACTATTTCTTGTAGTTCGAATCAGTCATTAAGGAAGTTATCAAACCTTAAATCTGGGATCCTGATATTTTTAGGTAAAGGACTTAATTCGTGCATTTATTCTTTATGCTGATCATTTTTAAATATTCTGTAAGTTTTTTTATGAGATTATTTTTGTGATTTCAAATACAAATTAAACCTTGGTACTCTCGGTGCAGTTACAACTCTTTTGTTGATTGGGTTGAAATGAATTGTGTTGACCAATTTTTATTTTGATCTCTCTTACAATTATGCTTAATGCAGACTGTTCTTGGGGTTATTTCCTTACATTCTGATTCATTTTGGTTTATGAATGAATCCACCCTCATCTAGGGATTTATTGTGACAATATTCTATCAATATAGAGAAATTCTTATTTATATATTAACTCCTTTTGGATTTGTTTGAAGAAACAATTCGATACATTTGAGAAATGAATGAAATCATGTATTTTTATTAATTCCCTTTTTAATTGTTGATAGGGAATTGATTGTAATGTATTGGAAACTTAAGAATTGGTGATTTATTTGTTGTTAATGAGGATTGATCATGAATTTTTATTAATTTTCCTCTTTAATAGTTGGTTTCAGTTTTAAAAGTTATCATGTTGAATGATTATCATGACTGTGACATTGTTGGAATTAATTTTGTTTGAATACTTAAATTATTTCTTGGGGAGTTGAAACCTAAATGGATTTAGTGACTTCTTCCCTTTTTTGACATTATGAATTTTTGACAATCTATTTAATTGATTTTATTTTGAGTACTTGGAACATTTTCATAAACAACAATGTTCATTTTACAAAACTATTGGATAAAATCAAATTATTTTAATGTTATAGCGCTTATCATGCTTATTTCTTGTGAACTAACTCATGCTAACAATTTTGCAGATGGACTTCGTGAAAAGTGAAAGGAGAAAGACTATTAGAAAGTTACATCTGTTTTATTAACGAAGTCATTTACTTCATTATAATGCCTTATGTATTGAAATTATTTTGAAAGGATATTATTGGAAAAACTATGAGGATGTATCAAATTATTTTTGTAATGTTGAGAAATGTTTTCTTATAATATAACGAGAATATTTATTAAGCTTGGAATGAAGTGAACTCTCTCTCTGATAAATGAATTGTTGTATATTGGTTGGTGATTACTGATTTTTAAGGGTCATATATGACTTAGATTTGATTAATATTCTTAAATATTAACATGCATGACTATATTGGATTAGTATTCTTAAATTTATGAAAATGAATGGATTAATAGAATCTAAAATATAAAATGATAATGGCATAAGGAACTATATATATTTCTGAATCATTTAATCTTGGGGTAATGGTATAACTATGATGATTATGATTTATAGATCCTTATTCGGAAAATGAAATAAGAATAGTTACTATAAAGTTGGATGTGAAATTCTTATTAAATATATACTCCTTATGTTTTCAGTTTTCATGTTTAGGAAAATAGTTCTTAATTAGGAAGAAGAGGATACTTCCTTTTTGTCATTAAATTAGAACCAAGTATGTTATCCTTATTTAAGTGATAAATTATATCATTATTGTTGATTGGTTGTATGCTCTACTATATGAAAACAATAAATGGTAATTGCAAAGCTTAAAGGAATTAGTAAGATGGTATTAAATACTATGGTATCACTAATTATAATTAACAAGCTTTCAACCAAGATTGTTTACATAGTTAAACTAAAGTAAATATATTTAATGATCTTACTTACTTGATATTGGAATAAGATTTATCTATAAATTGAATGATGGTTAGGAAATAAGAGTTCACAATAATGAATGCATAATTTATCTACATACCTTCAACTAGTGTAAAAGTACATTTTGAATCCCTTTCTTTAGATCAATCGTACTTAGTGGACCCTTAGGTGTGATGTTTAACGATAATTAAACAAGATAATAAATTGAAGGTTAATAATATAATGTTTCTTTAAGTATGTCAGTTGCATTAAAAGAACCTAGTGGGTTGTTGTAATATAGGGGCTGCTGCAGAGTAACCTCTTAATGATAGGAGTCATTAAAGGATACTTTGATGCATCCAACTATGCTTCAACACCTCGCTTAGTTCAATTAACTCATTTTTCATAAGAGGAAATTCAGTTCATAGTTTTACTCTAAACTGAGATAGACACATGGACCAGTGTAGTTGTCAACTCATGTTGACTTAGGGTAACTAAACACACCCAAATTGATGAAAGTTGATTTGAGTATGTCTACTTATCCTTAGTCACCATTAGTAGATGGAAACACTAGTGTATGTGAGCTTCCCTATTTAGTGTGAAACTTTGACTCGATTTTGATTGATAGAAGTCAAAGAAGACCAATCTAGATAACAGTTTGAGCAGGTGAAATACATATTACTTTTGATGAGCATGCCATATTGGAATGTAAGCATGGTAAACATGTTTAAAACTTTGGCCAAATTATCACAAACTTCTGGTTGTGTTATCTTATATCACCTAGTCTAAGATTGCGGCATTTCGGATGAATATCAATAACATATATTCAGATATGCTTCTTAAACAGAACACTTGAGTGACCCATAATGGGTTAAAGAAGAAAATTATAAATAGTATACATAGGGACAAGTTAAACATGAGAGATCGGTTTAATACCGAGTCATGAAATTAGAGATCAGTGTTACACTGAGTCATTACAGTTGCATATTGTTTTCTATCATGAGATGGACTAGTAATGGAATGTGTGTTCTGAATTGTATGAAATAGAACAAAGAACATTATAAAAAAATTTCCCTCGTTTCTAAGTCATAAAAGTGGATGTTATAGGAAATGTGATTAAGGAAATTTTCCTGAGATTTGTTAGATGATATATATACATTTCAATAGGAAATTGTAGTGCAAAAGGGAAGTGTGGAATAATTTTTAAGCCATATCCCACATAAAGAATTAATCGACAAAGAGATTAAAACTGATTTTTTCCCCGTAGTGGTTACTAAATGTATGTGGGTTTTAATTTCAAGGTGTTATAAAATCACGAATGTGGAAATTGAGGATAAATAATTGAGGAAGAAGTTAAGAGGTTAAACGAGGAAATTTAATTATTGAGGACAAGCTAAGTACAACTTTCCAAATAGTTAAAGCCTATTGACTTATAGAAAACCTTATAAATTTTATGTCACGTTCCTTAGGGAAAATTCTTAAAGTTAAACTATTCATATTATCTCACCATTAACCACATGATTACTAGATGATAAAGAATTTTCAAATCTTACACAACAAGTTATACATAATTGAATAATATATATTTTGAATTATTTGTGCACGAGTTTATAGAAGGGCATGATACATATTTATTGATAAATTTCTTTACATGAGAGGTTCAACTATGATATTTTATCTCCACAATAAAAAATAAAGAAATATGGATAGATAAGTTCAAATAATTCAATAAAATCTAAGAAATTACAGGTCTCATGATGAGAGATGATTTTCCTACACCTAAAATCTTATTAGAACTTTCATATATCAAGTTCATATTCTTAAACTATAAGAGAAATAATTAGCCATACTTGAGGAATTGTAGACACTAAATCAAGCACTTTGGACATGTATCTAGTCCCGATCACATACTACTATTCATATAGTTCATAAGTAATAAAAGTACTAATTAACCCATGAATTTGGCCACCTTTACTTGCTTCCAGCTTCTCTTTGTGGTCTTACACTCTTCTTAGCCTAGTTTGTATTTTCATACATTGACATTTCTTACTCTAGACACCAGCCTTCTAGCTAGGATGTTAGTGACAAGTGCCCTATCTCCCCGGGCACCCATGGAATCTTTATACTTTCCTCACATCTTTTGGGTCTTTTATATCTCTTTGGGCATCTTATCTTTTTGGTAGTCGGCCTTTTTGGAGTTAATTATGAAATTCAAGCAAAGGAATCATATAAATATAAATTTATGTGACCATAATAAAGGACCAAGCATTAAGAATTAACTATCACCACATAAGGTTGCATCCACATAGCATTAAAGAGCATAACTACATCCATAATAAACACCATCTAAGGGATAAGGGTTGGTTATTCTACATACACACATAGGAGTAGGAGTTAATTAGTTCATGCACATATCTACTTACATTTTTAACATCTAGCTACTTGCTTGCTATTAAATATGACATGCACAAGAGCCACCTAGGGCACAATTATGAACACACACGCATACAAAACTACATTGGGTCTAAAATGTGGTGCAACGCTTAGTCATAAGATCACTTGTTTCATAGTTGAGGACAATATAGCCCCTCATTTGCATTTTTGGGGATTTGATGTGATTTTGAGGGTTTTGGTGGTCATTTATTTATTGCAGCTTATCAAGGAAATTGGCAATCATCATGCAACCTACTAGATATAAGAAGAGGAGGAAAAATAACATATTATTTTCGTCTGAAGGAGGTTTCCTGAGGTTTTGGTTAGACATAGGCACCCAAAACTAGTGTGCAACACCCATAGGTGCCATTGACCCATCTTGGGTGCCTCAATCCAATATATTTTGGCATATCTATATTTTTATGGGTTTTATTGTGATATTCAACACTTCATATTTTCCAGTTCACCACTTTTTCATAGCCCAATATTAATTGTGAAACAACTAAGTAATTTTATCTCCTCATTGACACTTAGGGTTTGGTAATTTCTTAGCTCACTTTGGTTGGGTATATTTCATACTTAATTTATTATTCATTTAATTCTACGTTGCAATTAGATTTAGGCATTTATTTATTCAATAAATTTCTTAATAGTTTTTGTGAACTTTACCGCTCAAACCCTTCCTTCGAATATGTCTTCATCTTATCAATTCATGGATCAATATTCGTATCCTTCCTTTGTTCCAACTAAGTTATCTAACATGGTTACTTCTACTACTAATTTCATGCAAGTTCATACTCAATATCCTCACTTTATTACACATATGGTTGATCCTTCTATCAATGTAGCAACTACTCACCAAACCCATCCTCCTACAAATCAACTGATTTCTATCCCACCACCTATCACTTCTAGGGTTCCACCCACTAATTATAAGGGCTATTATATCATTGAACAACTTAAGAAAAAACTGACCAAAATATCTCTCTATGACTTATTGCACAATGGACCTAATTTTTGTCAAACATTAGAGGCCACCCTTCATTTTTTTCATATTGAGAGTGATAATTCTTTGGTAGAATTACCACACCTCATTTAGTACCTCATTAAATCTACTATGTGTAATATAATTTACTAAAAATACGTATCTCCATCTACTATTAAAAATCCATGTGCACTAAAGCTTAGAAATATTATCATTAACACTATTTATATCAAGCGTGTACTCATTGACAATGGATCTGTCATTAACTTATGTGCTCATTCCATTTTTTTAAATGGCATTGCATACATCTAATGTCTAATAATTCCACTCTTATTCATGGAAATGATTCAACTAATCATACATAATTGAGAACTATCACATTACATATCAAGGTTGGGCCTAAGACAATCCCTACATAATTCTTCATTATCGATACCTCATTTCAATTCAATCTATTTTTGGGTAGACCTTGGATTCATGTAATGCATGTTGTCCCATCCATTGTTCATCAATGTGTCAAATTCCTACATGATGGTTATGAACATACCATTACTACATACTCAAAACCATTTAATTTTTTTCACATAGATACATTTACTATTATGTCTATTCCTCCATCACATCCTATTCCATATAACAATATTGATACATATGATATCAACCAATCTAGCGTATCACGCCTTATTTTTCCACTTCAATCAATCTGGCTTTCTCCACTCATAATACTATTATTATCTCACCTATTGTAATTCCTCTAACATTGTTGATATCTATGATGATTTTTTTACTCAAATTTGCAAACTTTCATAACAGATATGTGATTCTTATTTGAAGACGGTGTACTCTTGTGAACTAAGAAATCATGTTTGTTGTAGATGATATGTTTATCTTCTGAAAATAGATACAATCCTACCATGTCAATTCTGAATTTAAAATGAAGTATTTCATTCTTTCTTATGTTGAATGTTCACTGCATGTGGATAGAAGAAATTAATTCAGCCTAAACTCGTTCATAGCCTATATTGCATTTGAACTTGTGCTTCAGTCTATATGATTTCTGATGTAGGATAGATATACCCTTGATTAATTTATGTGATCTAAGGAATGCTTTTAATTTTATGATGTCAAGGTCATTTGACCAAGCTGGGAAGAATTTTGGATTTCGAACCTAGGGTCATGCAGATCACAGTGATATCTTCTACACATGTTCTTTATAAATGATCTAAGAATATCATTTTTGGTTCTTCATACAATAATGTTGAATTGGTAATTTGAATGATTATTTAGGGGACCTAATTTAATCTACATTCCTAAGTTTGTTATCCTATCCTAAGTTTATGTTAGATGATTTTATTATTGTGGTTGATTATGGATGGAGGTAATCCTAAGTCATGTTACTAAGATATTCTAAGACTAAAAATGATAAACTAACCTAAGAACTTAAGTTGGTTTATAAGATAATGTTATTAACTTAACCTAAGGAAATAGACTATCCTAAAGGGGATGGTGTGGATGGCATGAGGATGGGTGTTGGTGGTACCAATTCCTAAGGTATTTAAGTGGTTTGAATGAGGCATTAAAAACACCACGTTACCACCAAAGTTTGGCAAATGCAAGGAATTTTAGTGGAAGATGAGTTATCAACTCTGCTAGATTTTATTACATGGAGTCTTAAACTTTAGTTGTAGCTAACAAGGAGTTGGAAAAGGTGGGAAAGAAGGAAAGGAATATTTCATTCTTGTTGGCATTTATTGATCTTGACCATTGCAAAACTTCCTGGGAAATAGGAGAAGTTGGAAGAAAAGGTGGTTTTTGGTTTTCATTGTTTCATTTGGTTTTGGGAGCTTTGTATCTCTGCATGTGGTTTTCTTCTTTTCGAACTTCTAGTTTAAATCTGTGCATGATAAATTTTTCCTTGCATGGTGGTGATGGTAACGGAAAATAAGCAAGGAAGCTATATGAGGAAGATAAGGAAGGTTTTTGTGGCTGGGTTTTTATGTTTTCGTGGAAATCTTGTTGTAGAAGTTATGCTTGAAGATTTGGAATGAGGAAAAGAAGACATGAGAACTATCATGCATGATAGGCCCTATCTCATTAAATATTTTTCTTTTACTTAAGTGTTTTCATTAAAAGAACTCTACTCTTTTATGAAATCATTCTGGTATTGTTGTTTTTGTTCCGTTTTTCCTTCTTCTAGCTTCAATAATGTTTTTGATTATTCCATTTGATGATGTAATGTATGTTTTATTATTGTTAAATCTTGGTTGTATTATGTGAACGACATATGTTTTTATCTCATTCATACTAAAAATCCATGGTTATTAATGGAGGAATGTTTTAGTTTTTGGTTCAATTGTTTACCTTGAATAGGAATCTTGTAAGCATGGAAAATTGCCATGTTTTTGATGAAATCTTATGGATTTTAGCTTAGTAATTTCTCTTGTTGTTAATGATTTGGAGACCAACTTAATATGGTCTAATTTAGTCATGACTATTGGAGACTCTTGTTTTTGAAGTGGTTATTCAAGGGGCCTTTATCGTGACCATAATCTTAAATAAGAACCACCCGACTGTTGGTAAATTAGGTTACGCTTTAGTTGTTGGAATTGAATTGTTTACACATTTTGTGAGGGACTAAAACAAATATTTTGTTTCATTTGTTAAAGCCTTGTTAGGAAGATGATAAATTTCATTGAAATTTGTACTAGGAATGTTTGCATGTAGAAATTTTCAGGTGTCATTTCTTCTTCGTTGATTATTTTATTGATTACCCATTCTAGAATTTTTTTGTTATTTTAAGCTAGATCTTGTTGATCTTTATCGGGCATGCGAAGATTATTTTGGATCTGGAAGATAATTTTTGTTGGATGGAAACTATTATTACTTTCTCTCTCTGCCATTCCTTGTTTGATGGTAGTAATTCTTCATGGGTGGAATGGTTGTGTTGCAGACCGGTATCATCTCGTCCTTTTGTTTATTAAGTTAGCTTGGAATGATAACCCTTTCTGGGTTGGCCTGCAAAAGGAGGTAACATTTAGTTTGGCTTGTTTTAAGTTTTAGTATAACTTATAATTGTTTAGTGTGGGATTATGGAATAGTTAAACTTTGTTTTATTCTTTATCTCGTATACTCCCTTTGAGTAGGTTCCAATTCTTGAGTTTTTGGAACTTAAGATTACATGGGTGTGGATTGGCATTCTTTTCTTGTTTGCAGATCTTATTTTCTTGGAAATTTTTGTTTGATCATGGAATTTTCTTGACCTTGATTCTGATGGATCTTTTGTATGACTCTCCTTTGGGAATGTTAGGATTCTTGTGTTGTTTCTGAAATTGTTGTTTCCTTCATTCTCAAGATCCTTTCCTTGAGTTGAATTCAGTCTTTTGGGTAAGACTTGGACCTTGTGTAAAGTTTGAAAATGATTTTCTATTTCTCTAATAGTAGCTTATGGAAATAATAAATATGCAGATGTAGATGTTTAGGGGACTACATGGTGTTAGCTATGTTTGTTCTTTTTAATTTTAAACTTGGATATGAATGTAGGCCTTCGTAACTTATACTATAAGTTTTTTTTTGGTCTTGTACCTAATATCTTATTGATTAAATTTTTCTTACCTATAATGTTGGGACTATTTCTTGATCAACATAATCCTTAGATATTGATATGAGCATGAGTTGGGTAAGATTGTTGGATGGATATATATTCAGGTTTTATCTTCTTGTTTGATCATATAGTCATAATGCAGTTGTTATCATTTTGAATATTAAAACAACATACTTATTTTAGAAAGGTAGTTTGATTATATCAATTTATTTCTTCTTAAATACATAAATAGGTTGATTTTTTGAAACTTCAGTTGGGAGCTAGAATGAGAAGTTAAGATTAAGTTAGAAATATGAATGACCTCTTTCTTAATTATTGTTGATCAGATGACTAGCAGGTTGTAATGAGTTTCACATTTGTGTTTGAGATATAATTAATTATGTTGATTTAATTATTTCTTACTTAAACATTACTTCTTGTAGATTCTATGATCTCTTTCTCTCTTTCATGGTTTTTTTATATTTTGGGAAAGTCTTTGGGTTAACCTTAATTTTTCATTTTGGAATCATTTCATTAACAACAGGGTTCCTTTTGTGAAACAATTAGATAAAAGCATATTGTTTTAACGTTATATCGTTTATCATGCTCTATTCTTATGAGATGACTTATGCTAACAATTTTGCAGATGGATTTCATAAAATATGAAAGGAGAAAGACATATAGAAATTTACATTTGTTCTACTAAAGAAATTATCTCTTTATTATGATGACTATGTAGTAACATATACTTGAAATGTACTTTTTTGGGAAAATAAGATGTATTAAAACTAGTTTTATATTGATGCAATGAAATTTTGTAATCCTTTGAAATATTTCCTAAGTTTAGAGAATGGAGAACTCTCTTTTGATAAATGAATTGCTTTGGTGAATGTTGATTTTTGATTTACTTATGAGACTTACATGACATAAGTTGTGTAATATTACTCAGTAATATCATTCATGATGGGGTAATATAGATATGTATGTAATATGGGATTACACAACTTAACAAATTATGTGATATATATAAGCTTCTAGGATTAAGGATCTACACTTTCAGTTGATTTCATTTCATGTGAAAGGGCACAACTAAGTTGATAATATTTAGTAGATCCTTAAACAATAAGAAGGGAATTGGGTTAGATCATATATATGTGTATGACTTCTTAATTATGCAAAAGCAAAGGTGTTCTATTTTCATAAATAGGAAATTGATCCATAATAAGGAAAAAGGATGTCATCCTTGTAATTAAACAAAGAGCTATATATGATATATTTTATGGGTTTATGATTAATTCACGAGGATGATTGGTTGCGTTTTTCTTAGCTGGTTTCTATAATTGAAACATGAATTTTTAAAAAGGATAATAGCAAGATTTAGACTTACGGTATTATGAAGTATAAATTTAAATTTTTTAATAAGCTTGTTACAAGATAAAAATGTAGTAATAAGATCTAATGATCTTACCTTATTAACATCAAATTTAGACATATCGATATTTCATAATAAATAATTAAGATTAAGTTAAACATAAGCATGAAATAAAAATGAGTAGGAATGTAAATTTTGTCTTCATACCTTATTCTCTTGTAAAATACACCTCATAACCTTCTTGGGTTAAATTGTGCTTAGTAGACCCTTAAAAGCATTTCTATCTATAAAACTATAAGATAATAATTGATTGGGTTGATAAACTTATATTCTTAAGTATGTTAGTCTAGTCAAGTAAAATCAGTTGGATGTTGAAACACAACAACTATAGTATATTACCTTCATAAGGACATAATTCATTACGAGGATACTATGATGTAGCCAACTATGCCTCAACACCCCACTTAGTTCGATTTGACATAAGTTGAAGTATAATTCATGGTTCCACCCTAAACAAATATAGAAACATGAGCTAGTGTTGTGGTCAACTCATGTTGACTTAAGGTGACTAGACACACCCAATCAATGTAATTCGATTGAGTATGTCTATGTATCCTTAGTCACCATGAGTAGTGTTCCACACTAGTGCATATAAGTTTCCCTTGTTTACTGTGAAACTTTGACTCAGATTGGGTTGATAGTAGTCAAGAAAGACCATTCTAGATAATAGTGCAAGTGTGGTGAAGGACATTCCTTTCAATGAGTATGTCATCTTGGAATGTAAACATGAAAGATATGTTTAAGAGCTTTGGCCAAAGTATCACAATTTTTGGTTGCATTGTCCTATGTCACCTAGTCTAAGATGCAAGATTTCAGATGAATATCAGTAATAGGTATTCAGATAGGATTCTTAGATAGAACACTTGGGTACCCCTAAAAGGGTAAAGGAACCAAGCATACATAGTATACACATTATTAAGTTAACATGAGAGATCAGTTTAATACCGAGTCATGGAATGAGAGATCGAGTGTCTCACCGAGTCATTACAGTTGTATATGGTTTTTTGTTATGATATGGATTGGCAATGGAATGTATGTTTTGAATTATATTAATTTAGAATAGAGAACATTATGTAAAAAAAAACCTCCCTTATTTCTAAAGTCTTAAAAAGTTGATGTAACACCTATGAACACTACCACTCCATTCATTGAGGCTCCTCTCACTCCTACATCTAGTGCGCCTCGTACCAATATTCTTGATACCGATATCCACCATGATAACACCAACACTAATGATCCCGATGATGAGGTCTATACCATTGAACTTATCGATGAAAACTTGGGAAATATTAACTTAATCCTCTCAAGGTAGATGATTCATATTTTAATGATACTTTCATCATTGTAGGCCATGGTGAATAACAATTCAAAACGCCTCCTCCTTTTACTAATTATAAAGTCCTATATTTGTGGTATATCCATACTTTTGATTTCATTTCACCTTCTCGTAACCAATCTATGTCTGCACCTCTTCCTTTCATGTGCACGCCTTTTGTGAATAACTCTTATTTGAATCATATTCCATTGGGTCATACTTGATATGATACTATTTTCACCTATGATGACTTGACTTGACATGAATTGACACTTAATGATATCTTACCCCACCTCGGTCACCCCATCCCTATCATGGATGTGTTCATATTATGACCACCTGTGGTCTTTAATTATTCCATATAACAATATTTTTTTCACACACCTCTCGTGTTTCTCTAATAACATAGGGGAAATCTTAGCTTGATTATATTGGGGGTGCATTAGAGCCTAGTCATACTTGTATCATGTTCCCTATGTTGTTTGGCTGTGTTTCTATCTACAATGATTCATCTCTTGGATATTCACAAAATATCACTCATTGGTATGCACATGGGTGTCCTCCAACACCTTTCACCTATGAGGAATATGTGATGAAAATGTATAACTTATACCACATTAGCTATTTATATGATCTACCACATTCCATCTCTTATTAAGCTTATGATGCATCTCCATTTGGATTTGATCAAGACAATGATGACATCTTATACAATGTCACTTGATTATTCACATAATTTCATACTTGGGGGCATATTATTTATATTCCCCCTAGTGCTATCAGTTATATTGTATTCATACTTGCTCACTTTACATTTTTCATTTGGTCTCTCACACACATCTTACACATCTTGATATGCTCTAGTGTTGTCATTACCCAATGACGCCCTCTCATGCTTTGGTTCACACTTGAATGTTGAGGTCATAATACATAGATGAACCTCACACACTACACATTATACACCATACACTACACACTAAACACATTACACACTTCACACATGCATGACATCTCTCTCGCAACTTCTACTACACTCTTTATGTATTACTCACTATACACATTCACGATATATCTTTCTCACATCTATTTCTACATGTTTTTCTCATTACCCTACGATGCACTCGTAGTTCTATGGTTTATACTCAAATGCCAAGGGTCTTAATCTAAAAATTAATCCTACCACACACAATCATTCACTCACACACTCTATATGCTTTATGCTTTCATGATCGCATATTTTTAGTGCACACATTCAAACTATTTCCCGATGATTCACTCTTGTCCTACGGTTCATTATTGAATACCGAGGGGGAATGTATAAATTAATCTCACTTCATACATACTCATTCACTCTCACTCAGGGGGAACCTGCTCTTATCATACTCACATTGCATTCCATTCCATCTCACTCGTCCACATCATATTAAATATCTTGGTCATATATACTCTTTCTTTCTTAGGCTTAAATGTATGTTTTGTTACACGTCCTATATAAATACATTATATGTCATTATATTTATCATATACACATGACATTCACTTTTCTTCTAGTTTTGACTACATGATTTACACAAATCTTTACATACAACACAAATTCTTGGTGTAGTACCTCATACCAATCCCACAAAGGGCTCCTCAGACATCTAATTTCATATACACTACAGGTGATATGGTTTCATTTTTCATAACATGTTACTATAGCAGATTATAAAAATTTTGACATACATTTTTTCTTTCTAATATGCTAACAAGTGCTTCATGTGCAACATTTTCTTTGAAGCTCTATTTGCTTCCATGGTTTTCTATTATTTTACTTGTTATTTTTTTCATTGTTTGTCATTGTTTGTAGGCTTTTCCATATGTCCTACATGTTCACTTCTTGTATGCTTTCGATCACTTTGGCCTCAATTGTCTTGTGACATCGTGAGTGATGTACCATGTTGAAACCCAATTTTCACAATCTACTTTGTTTACATTATTTTCTTTCCTACATTGTATTCTTACATAATTAGCTTACATATTTTCTTCTACATGCATGTTTATATTTCTTGCACTAACACTTGTTTCATATCCACATTGTTTTTGTGTGCCTTGGTTACTACCAAGCACATTCCTTTCCCCTTGCAAGGCATAATTTTCAGTTCAGCAGTCTATCCTCCTTTGGGTCACATACTCCTTCGTGACTTTACATGCACCCCAAATAAAGGGGGCATCATTTGACTTAATCAGTCACCCCATATAACATAGTACCAATATAACACTGTCACAAGTCTCAAACAAGGCTCAAAATATGATTTGGGTCCTCAACATAGAATAGACACTGGCACCTAGACTAGGAAAGTAGTTTCGTGAAGCCCCCGAGCCTTCCTAGACACACCGTGCCCAGGGGTTAGTTATATAGAATTTTTCACTCCACATTTTTTTGAATTTTACAAAATAGATTTTACAGGGCACATAGTCCTTTAGCACTCGACATGCATGCACTACACCTTCTTTTTCACTTTTGCATTGGATTGGAATTGTTCAAACCAGATCATATTTTTACATAACATTTGTAGTGGTGTTCTATAATTCAGAAGCAAATTAAAATTTAATGGATGACACCAGACTTTTCTCCTTACACTTATTCCATTCTTAGCATGAGATTACCCAAAAAAATTCACATTCATAACAACCGGCATGAGATCTCCAAAAAACCTCATCCTTCTATATCATCTTCAAGATATTTTTAACACTCCTTTACTCATAATGGATCAGGTATTACATACTTTTTACTCACTTTGATCATATACACGTGTATTTGACTACTTGTTCAGTCTTCTCTTTTACAGGATCTTCCTTATGGGAAACGATAGTCACATCATCACAAAACAACCACATCATCAATCACATAAAAATAGATATCAATAATTGGCACAACATGAACCTACACTTAAACTCTTTCCCTAGGGTCATCATCATCACTTTTTTTTGCATTTCCTCATCCTTAGTTTCCATGCTTGACATTTTTATCACTCCGCTCTTTTTCTTTTCTCTTGCACACTTTCTTCCATAGATCTACATGGTTATCAGTATGCATCTCTTAACTACTTTATTTTATCGAGCATTCTCTCAACAACATAAATTGGGGTCAAATGTAAACACTAAATCACACACTTTAGGTATCTAGTCCTATTCACATACTACTATTCATATGGTTCCTAAGTAAGAAAAGTATTATTTAACCCAAGTCTTTGACAACCTATTCTTGCATTTAGTTTCTCTTTGTGGTCTTACACTCTTCCTATCCCAACGCTTCTTTTCATACCTTAGTATTTCTCACTCTAGACACCAGCTCTCATCCAAGATTCCAAAGACAAAGTTCCCTCATCCCCTCTATGTGCCCTTGACCTCTTTGTACTTTGCTCAATTTTTTTGGGTACTTTCTAGCCATTTTTGCATCATATATTTTTGATAGTTAGACTTTTCAAGGTTAATTACAAAATTTAAGGAAGGGAATCATATATTTATAAAGTTATGTGACCATAATAAAGGACCAAGCACTAAGAATTAGCTATCACCACCTAAGGTTGCATCCATAAAGCATATAAGAGCATCACTGCATCCATCTAGCACCATCCAAGGGATAAGGGTTGGTTATTCTACATACACACATAAGAGGGGAAGTTCATTATTTCATGCACACATCTACTTAAATCTCATACATCTAGCTACTTTCTCGATATTAAGTGTGACACATATAAGAGCCAAATAGAGCATAATTTTGTGCAGACACACATAGAACTACATTGGGTTTGAAATTTAGTGCATAGCTTAATCATAATATCATTTTTTTGACATTTTAGGACATCCTGACCCCTCATTTGCATTATTTTATTTTTGGGATTTGATGCGAGGTTTTAGGGTTTTACAGGTTATTTCTTTATTGAATATTAGTAGTGACATCGGCGATCATTGTGTGACCTACTATAAAAATGAAGAAAAGTATAGTGAACATTTTGTAACCCTCTCAAGGATGTTTCCTAAGGTTTTGGGAAGACATAGGCCACCAAAACATGTCTTTAACACCCGCAGTGCCCCTAACCCATTCCGAGTGTCCTAGTCTAGCATATTCTAAAATCGTTATATTTTATGGGTTATTTTGCGATAGTTTAAACTTTGTATTTTTAAGTTCGCCACTTTGACACAACCTAGGATTAATTTTGAAACAAATAATTCATTTTATCTCCAAATTTGCACTTAGGGTTTAGTAATTTCTAATCTTACTTTGCTTGGGTCTATTCTATACTTAATTGATTATTCATTTACCATTGTGCACTACAAAAACTCTTACAAATCTAAATTAAAAACTACCAACACATAGTCTATTAACAAAGCTACAAATTTTCAACAAGAACATCAAGATCCTACCTTAGTGGAATGCTTAATAAAAATAAGATGATTTCAATCAATCTAAGTTAAAACATGCCTACTTAGTGTGAATTGCTAGTTAAATGGACCTATGAAGACCACTAAAAAAATAATATTAGGTTTTTGCTACGTCAAAGAGGTGAAAGGATCTATCTAAAAATGGCTACAAAGCCATATTAGATATTTCTTTACTAACTAATCATGAAGATTGGATGTACAGATTGAGCAAGCTAATCCATCAATCAAAGTAAGGCTTTTGATGATATGTCTTATATGGTTAATACTATTCAAAATATGGTGTAAATTATGAAGGTGTGAGCTTAGTCCTTTTTATAGCTTTCTATTGTTATAAAGGCTTGCATATTTGTGTACGTAGGACTAAAGGATAAAGTAGATTAAGGCTTGTTAATCTTGATTAGTGAAATTAACAAGTTATTAGGATGTGAGGTGCCTCAATTAACCAATAAGGATTAATTAAGAGGCTAGGATAAGATTTTGAAGCCTTTTGAGATGTCTTGGATGGAAAAAGGGTATTAACCAATAATATGATTTATTGATCAAATACAAGGGTAAATAAGCTTACTTACTTAATAATCACTAATTGTTTTCTTGGAAGAGGATTGTAACTAATGATGTGTCATCAATTGGAATTAAAAATGTGATAAAGGTTAGTTAATAAACAAAGCATCATTAATTAATCAAAATAGAGGGAACATTAGATAATTAGTGAAAACTCACTAATTCTAATGGAAATGGTAAGAATGAGGGTAAGTAGTGTACTTTTACTAATAAAATTGCATATCCGGATTTTAGGTGTCTACATTTGCCCCTGTTTGAGGTGAAGTAAGTGATGTCACTTCAAATATAGTAGACAAGCATAAAACAAGAATTTTGAAGAAAAATTAGTAGGATGAAGGATTCCCCACTTATGAGAAGTTGTCTCATGCTTGTTGTAACCTAATCCATGGTCCAATGTCAAAATTCTCTCTAGACCTACGCTGCACACATCTCATCTCCAAGAATCCCTGAATATGCCAAAATGGCGCTAAAATCTATACACTTGGTACTACTAAAGGATATGGTCCCCGATCCCAATGATAAAATGATGAAATCCTACTATGCTTAGCTTTTTCAAATCCTCGGCCACTTTGATACAATCTATATAGTCACCATGTAATCATGTGAATCTGAATCTCATCAAAGGCCCACTTATAGTAAGGTGTTTCTCTAGTGTGCCCACGTATGTCCTTGCCAACTGGAACCCGACCCATAATAGATGGATCTCCAAGATCCCTAGTCACTCATAATGGGTGCCATATGGCGATATGATCCCAGGCTCATATATGAAGTAGTGCCACTAGACCTATGGTCTTCTAACCATAGTATGTTGTTAAATACATTTATGTGTACAAATGAGCTAGTAAGCACTGGAACCAACAATAAACCTCTCCACATATGAGACTGTGTATAACTCAAATCAGGACCAAAGAAAAATGAGAACTATTTTTGTCGGTAAAGAATAGGCTTCGAAAAGATCCATAAAATATACTGAAACCAGTCTAAGTCGGTGGTCAAAAAAACATCCGTAATATCAACTAGCATACACGAGTGAGGTATGTTTGTTATGCCAAACATCTCAGCAATAATTTGAAGAATATGGTTGTAGTCACCATCATAAGTCACCAACTAGCCCTAGATCTGCACTCTCAAAATGTTCTAGACATCCTCTAGTGTGACACTTATCTCACCCATCCCAAAGTGAAGTGTTTGACTCTCACTCCGCCATCTCTCGCTAAGGTTGTCGGTAGGTTGTGGTGTAGATTCATTTGTGGCATGAGGTCTACATAAGATAGACCTGTAATATCCACATTCATCTGTAAGAAGATGTGATAGCACCATGAAAACTTGGCCTCATAGTCCCAAAGCTGCCTATGTTTCTCTCGCATCTCTAATATAGGTAGGCTAATCTACAAAATCAGGAAAGTCACTTGTTAACTTCATGTTATTCTATAACACATCATCTAATTTCATCTAATCATGATTAAATTATTTTATTCATGATTAATTTCTTCTGAAAATCCCCTAATTTTTTTAACGCCATATAAAATTAATATTTCATGCTAGCGCACCCTTGTCGGTGTGCCCAAGTGCCAATGCCCCAATTTCAACACCGGTGCCATTATTTTTATGTAAATGCACCCTCATAATCCCTACCCCATTTTAATGTCGGTGCTCCCTTTGTGGCACCTATGTACTTGTGCTAATGTTCACACGTATATGCATCCACATATGCACCATTTTCATGCATACACAGCCACACATGTGATTTTTAACATGGATGTGTTGTTGACCATGGTTTTACAGCCCAGAGGCCATGCTGGCATTTCTGTGTAAATATCAAGTTACAATAAATTCTATTAAATGCAACCAAAAATGAATTTTTTTACTTTTTTGTACTGCGCAGGCCCTCCTTGGGAATCCTCATGTAGTCCCGAGCTTGGTCTGCATGGTGTTTATGGTTCTCGAATTCTCATCATTCCTCTCCCATTGGGAATTCCAAATGCACACTACCAAAACTCTTACAAAGCTAAATAATTATACTAACACCACATAGTCTATTAGAAAAGCTACAAATTTACAATAGTAACATCAAGATTTTAGCTTATTGGAATGATTAAGAAAACTAACATGATATTAATCAATCTAAGTTAAAACATGCATAATTAGTTTGAATTGCTAATTAAAATTGACCTATGAATACCAATAGAAAATCAAATTGTGTTGTTGCTACTTCAAAATGGTGAAAGGATTTCTCTAACAATGGATATAATGTCGTACTAGATATTCCTTTATTAACCAAGCATGAAGATTGGATGCAAAGATTAAGCAAGGTAATCCATCGGTGGAAGTAAGGATCTTGATGATATGTATTATATAATTAATAATATTCAAAGTATGGTGTAAAGTATGAAGTTAGGAGCTTGGTGATTTTTATAGCTTTATATTCTTAGAGATGCTTACATCTTGGTGCATGTGGGACTAAAGGATAAAGTAGATTAATGTTTTTAATCTTGATAAGTGAAATTAACAATTGATTAGGATGTGAGGTTCCTTAATCAACCAATTAGGATTAATTAAGAGGCCATGATAATATTTTGAAGCCTTTTGATATGTCTTGGAGGGAAAACGGGTGATATTGAATGGTTAGAAGATGGGTATTAACCAATAATAGGGTTTATTGATCCAATACAAGGGTAAATAGGCTTAATTAGCTAATAACCGCTAATTGTTTTCTTGGAAGAGGATTATAACTAACGATGTGTCGTCAATTGGCATCCATAATGTGATATAGGTTAGTTAATCAAAAAATCATCATCAATTAACCAAAATAGAGGGAAGCATTAGTTAATTGGTGGAAACTCACTTATTATAACAAAAATGATAAGAATGAGGGTAAGTAGTGTACTTTTAGCAATAAAATCATGTAAGTGGATTTTAGGTGTGTATAAATTCTACATTGTAATAATATTTAGGAATTTATTTATTCAATAAATTTCTTAATTAGGATCAATCACGTATTTTTAAATTTATTATTTTATCACTTTCATGGTATCTTTTTATATTGTATAATAAGATGGTAGGATCTTCTAAATGAACTCAAAAGTAGGAAATTGGTCTTCCCTTAATAACTTAAATCGGGCCTATAAAAGAGCTCAAGTTTTTGTTCTAATTATCACTCCATCATGAGTGGATTATATTTCACTTTAATCCACCCTACTGTGCACTAGCACCTATTTGGAAAATATGGTATCAACAATCTACATCATATTGTAAAATGGAAAAATTAGGTCATAACATAGAAAGGTTATGCAGATCCTCTAAAGTGATAAAACCTAAAACACCTACACTCTAGCTTATGAATGGACTAGATTAATTAATTAAATGAATATGAAGAGGGAAAGGTAGTTTGTAGGAGGTCCTCTAAGGTATTATGTTTGGGGAGTGATAATACTCTAATTGTATAATATTTTTTATGTATAATTTTTATATTTGAATAATTTTTGAATTAACTTAATAATGTTTGAAAGGATTTTTTAATTGTTTTTAATATTAAGCATAAGGTATATCTAATGATTTAAATTCATAAGGTATATTAATCTATTTTTATCCTAACATATGATAAATTTTTGCAGGGTAGATGTTTATTCATGAAAAATACGGAAATTCTCAAGATTAAAATGTGATAAAAGAATAATAAATGATTAGGGCTGACAATTTTGAAAAAGAAGAAGAATTCAAACTGTATAGCTACAAATCCATACTAATGCACAACATATTTTAAATCTCGGTTAGGATTTTTAGATAGAAATATATAATCTTGAGACTAAAACACAAGAGCTTTAAACAACCCGGAAGAAAGCTCTCAATTTTTAGGAAATATCACTAGGATATTGAAGAATAGTTATCACCTAGAAATATCCAAGAGGAATAGTTATTTTCTTGAAAGCTGGAACACATGTTATAAAAATACATTTATTTTGTAGATAGGAGGGAATAAATGGGATACTATCTCATCTTACGTTTATAGATTCCTAGCTGTTAATTCTCAACTTTGAAGTTGTATTTATTTAGGAGTAGTATATTAGTTGCAATCTCCACTTGTCATTCTAAAATATAGATTCATAGTTTAGTTCTATTAGGAATTCTACTACAATAATACACCATGAATATAGGAAATGATTTTTTAATTCATGATGATGCTACAAGATTCAAACTTTGAGTATCTCCTACAAATGTCTCATTGTAAAATTAAAGGAGGGATCCTCTATCAAAAAATTATCTTTTGTAAGAAACATTAAACTAGATAATTCAATATATTTATTTCATATCGTGTCAATGAATGTTAAAAAATATTAAAATTAAAATTTTATAGAAGAGGAAAGGTCGTTCTTACCCAAGGAGGAGGAAATTTCCACTATTTTTTTCTAGCATTGTGTTTTTTCCTTTTAAAGTACTTTTATCTTATCATTAGTAATATTGTAAAATTTATTAGCTATGTATTTTAACTTAGATTTACTTGTTATTGGCATACATTTGATCAATAATTTAATATTATTCTAAAATTTATTCTATCCTTCTAATTTTTGTCACTTTAAACATAGATATTAGAATTGTTATAAAGATGTTTACCTATTTTTCGTATAGAATACAATATTTAGATGTCTCCCTAGTTCAATAAAGGATTAGTTAAATTAAATGAACAACGATGATCATCAATATGCCTTTCTAAGGGTAAAGAGAAATATTGATGGAGTTTTATTTGGTTTAAGTAATTTTTTCAGGATCATTATTTGAAGAATATGATTTATATTGTACAATGTTCACACTAAGGGGGATAAGAATTTTTTTAGTACTTTATTAGAATTATTATATTGTCTTAAAATAATAATGAGTTGTACATGAGTTAAGTTTGAAAATTTATGACAAAGAGGAATACATGGGAGGGGATATAAAAATGCACGTCTTGAAGGTATATTTCACCATGAAGTCAAAAACCGCTATCTTTTGAGTTAGGTACATAATTTATTTTTAATAAGAGGTAAAAGAGGGTTGAGGGGACCCTAACCCATACATATTTTGAAATAACCATAAAAAATAGGGCCAAGGGAGTATCCATTGAAGCCCCACAATTCTAAAAAATCAAAATTATATGATTTAGATAAAAAAACCAAAGTTAAAGACCAAAATTACCATAACTAACAACAAGAGCTAGAAAATAACAACAGAACCAAATGGATATCTTGTCTTCCAAAAAGTCATAGCACCAATCATTCTTTAATCAAGTCTCCCATAGTGTGCATGCATCCATTCCATTCATTGACCAAACTGGAAATAGTAGATTTCCAGTACTGATAATCCAGTTTAAGCTATCTCCACTTTAGGCCCAGATCCATCCTTTTATTTTTTCTTCACAATTTCCATGGAGTGAATCATCTCTTCTAGTAATTTAAGATGGTGAATGGTGCTCTTGACATTGAGGATGTGAATGTCCCTAATCTGTAAAATAATCTCCTTCATTTTCAACATATATTTCTCCATAGTAGATGACATCTCTCATTAGCATTCTTAAGTTGATCACTAAGAACAATAGATGTGAGTTTCTTGAATTTTCCTGAAGTTCCCTCAAATCAATGGACACCATGCTAATATTATGTCTATTGATATCAGTATCCAACATGTAGTTTTTCAAATTTTTCAGAAGACATTAGATTTGATGGCCATATCCTGAGATTTGAAAAATTCTTCTAAGAAATTTTGAGAGCATGCAAATTCTCAATTGCTTCTTCCATATTCTGGGAGCTCTTTCCCTCAGAGTTATCTAGACCTTTCTTAGCCTCATGCCCCTCACCACTGTCATAAATGGTTCACTTTATCTTCCTTTTGTTCCCCTGAATCAAGAAATAACTTCAAAATTCTCCTAAGGTTCTGAAGCCTCACTCTCCTTACTCTTCTTCTTGACATTTTCTTTGGCCAGCTTGACCTAGTCCTTTTTGCCACCGATTTCCCCACTTCCTCCATACAAGTGACAACCACTTTGGCTTCGAGATATCATTTTCCCCAATTTCTTGATCAATGTTTCCCTAAATTAGCCCCAAATTTTTCATTTTTACCAATGAGAGGTGTGCCCATCTTTAGCATAGCTTTAATGAGCCCTTGATGCAATGGAAGGGTAAAAGTTCCTTTCCCAACCTATGAGTTATAGATTTGGAAAGAGAAATATACATATAATTGGGGAAATTGTAGAGTTTGTTATTCCTAACATGATTGAACATAGGGAAATGATACCATAGATAACTTTATATCTCCCTTCCAGAGTTATATACAACATGATTAATAGAGCTATTTCTTCAAAAGGAAGGGAAAATCCTCCCTAACATAACCATTATGAAGGATTTTAGGAGCACCCTTACCTTGCATGAAGCTATAAATCTCCAATTGTAGTCAGACTTAGGTTTGAAGATGCATCTTCCTTCCAGGGACAGGCTTATCACTTTAGCAATAAAATTTGGTGAGATAGTGAATGAGAAATTCCCTACCCAAACATGGCCTTCATTCCAAGTTTTAGCCATAGATTCACTCAAATTTTCATCAAACCATCAAAAAATTTTTAAAAATTCATAAGGCCAGCCTTATCTAACAACTCATCCACCTCCTTAGACATCGCAGGGATCATGCTTGGTTTAGTTTGCACTAAGTCTCCTCCCATTTTACCCTATATCTCTTCTTCCTGTAATGGATAAGAAAACCTATGTCTATTATAGTAGCTACATTTTACAAAACATGTGTGAATGATTCAAATAAATGAGGGGATTCTCCTTTTCAATCTAATCAATGGGATGATTGGAAGTATATTTGGCACGAGTCTAGGGATCATAATAACTAGATGATGTCATCCAAGAGGATTTCACCTTTATCCAGTCATCATTAAGAAGATATGGCATTGGGGACATATTCCCCTTCAAGAATGTGGATTATTTTAGCTTCCAGGTTGGTTAATTCCTCAACCACAATTAAATCTATAAAGCTTCCACCCCCTTATTTGCAAATAAATCTGCCAATCTATTTCCTTCATGGTAGATGTGTTGGAAAGATATTTCATTAAAAGAAGACATTTTATTTTTGGTGTTTTTAATGAAGTCTTCAATAGATATAGAAGTAATATTTTTTCCTTTCATACACGAGATTATATTTAGAGAGTCTCCTTCCATGATTAGGGACTTAAAACCTCTCTTCTACAAGCTTAACTCCCCAAAACATCACACTTACTCTCTACAACATGATTAGATTGTATACCCAAATTAAATAAGTATGCAAGGATAAACTTACCTTTAACATCTCTAAATACACCTCCTCCTCTCAGCCTTACCAGGGTTCCCTTTAGTGGATCTCATCAAAATTGAGTTTGATAAAACCCTCTCTAGGATTAGTCCATCTTACCCCTTCTCTTGGATTACTTTTTTAGGGTGGGGGTCATAGGTTAAGTTCCATTTCTTTATGATATGTTGTTCTCTTCCATAAATTCCACTTCTTTGTTCTTTAGGATAGAGAAATTGTTTCTAACAACATGTAAACATTTGTTGAAAATCAACCTATTGGGAAGTTTCTTTCCTTTGAAAATCCTTTTATTCCATTCTTTCCATATTTCCCACCACAGATGTCTAAGGCTCATTATCCAAAGATTTTTCAAACCTTGACTTATGAACAAACATTTCCATTGAATCCAAGCAAGATTGGACCTCCTTAGGGCTAACCCAGTTAACAAAAACATACCTAGAATAGAAGATAGAATTTGAAAAGAAAAAGAGCATTCCAAAAACAAATGGTTAACCATTTCCAAATTCTCTTCACATAGAGCACATCTATTTACCATATGAAAACCTCTTTTGGTGAGGTTTTCAACAGTAAGAATCTTATTTATCACCATAAGCCAACTGAAAATATTGACCTTGGGATGATATTCTTGTTCCATATCTTTCCAACTAATAGATCTTCCTCATTAGTCTCCTCCTCAAAGAATAAAGCATAAGTTGATTTGACTGAGAAAATACCATTTTGTTCTTTATGCCACACAATTCTATCTTGTTCCTTGTTGTTATAAGACACATGGTTTTTTAATAATTCATTGAGAATATCCATGTGTTCTCTAAGTTCCTTCCTATCTAATTCCATATACTTCCAAGTTTGAAAGCTCCCAAGATCAGCCATATAATTGTTTATTTTTCCCCCATATTTATCTTCTAACAACTTTGAGATTTGGGGGAATTTATCTTCAAGTGTAAAGTTACCAACCCATTTGTCTATCTAGAAGCAAATTTCATTACCTTTACCTATTTTCCATCTACTACCCTTTGCCACAATTTCCTTTTCCCAATTAATAACTTTCCATATACTTGACCCATTGAAGGAAGCCTATTTAAATATCCATCATTCATCATTAACATCCATCCAATACTTTTTCCTTAAAATTCTAGTCCACACCCCATCTTCTTTAGTTAGCCTCCATCCAATTTTAGCTAGAAGGGATTTATTCATTTTATTCCAATCTCTAAGACCTAGCCCCCCATATTTTTTGGTTTATAGACCCTATTCCATGCCACCAATAGAATTCTATCTTTACTTTCATTTCCACTCCATAAGAAACATTTTTGAATCTTTTCAAGTTTTTCCAATTTTCTCAGGAGTTGATAGAGGGACATTACATACATAGGAGGATTTGGAGGGAACTTTTAAGTAGAGTGATTTTCCCAGCCTGAGATAGAAAACTTTCTTTCCATCCAACAAGCTTCCTCTCAAATATTTCAATAAGAAAATTCCACTCACCACTAAGAGGTCTCTTATCCCCAAGAGGCATACCCAAATAAATGGTTGGAAAGGGCTTAATGTCACATTCCAATATTTCAGCTATCTTCTTACATCAAATTTCCAAAGTGTTAAGGAAAAAAATGGAGCTTTTTCTATAGTTCACCAGTTGTCCCAAAACCTCCATGTAATCATCTAATAGCTCCATGTAATTTTAATATCTTTTTAAATTTCTTAGCTTCCGAATTGACGCTTCTCTCACCAAAATAGTATCATCAAAAAATGTTGATGTGACACATTTTCCATACCCTAGCCAGAGATATTCCTTTGATGGATCCATTACTAGTTTCCACATTGAGTCTTCTATTAAGAGATTCTGCCATGATTATGAAAAGAAAAGGGAAAGTGGTCCCCTTGCCTCAAACCTTGTGTGCTAGGAAAGAAGCCACATGGGTCCCATTTATAAGAATGGAGAACCAAACATTTGAAATACAAGCCTTGACTAAACTCCAAAAGGAGGAGTCAAATCCAAACTTGTTAAGAATTTTATCAAGAAAACTCCACGAAACCCTGTCATAAGCCTTGGCCATATCCAATTTGAGAATCATAATAACCTTTTTACTAATTTTAGCTGAGTGGATCATCTCTTTGATAGTAATGATCCCATCTTGAATTTGACGTCCCAAAACAAAACCTCCTTGTTGTTCTGATATGATAGAAGGAAGGAGAAATTGTAAATGAAGAGAAAGGATTTTTGTGAAAATTTTGTAAGTAGTGTTACAAAGACTTATAGGTCTAAAGTATTTAAATTCCATAGCATTACCACATTTCAGAACAAGGGAAAGAAAATTACAATTCATATCCTTAAGCATTTTTTTGACTGAAAAATTCTTTCACAACTTTGTAAACATCCTTTTTGATAATATCCCAAAAATGTTGAAAGAAGAAATCTTGAAAACCATCCGGCCAGGAGCCTTATCTGACTAAGATGTTTGACTAGTAAATTCAACCTCCTCCATGGATGGGATCACTGAGAGAAGCATATTATCTTCTTCTAAAACCATAGAAGGAATGCAATTAAGGAAGTATTTCTCCTTAGCCAAGTTAGGAACACTTTGATTAGAAGAATTTTTAAAAAAGGAGATGGCCTCTTCTTTTATTTCTTCTTTCTCTTCCAAGAGAATCCCTTCTCTTTTCCTGATTTTATTAATTCTATTGAAACTTCTACATTTGAGGGTGGACAGATGGAAGAACCTAGTATTTTTATCCCCTTCTTTGAGCCAAGTGATTCTATATTTTTGTCTCCAGAAGGTTTCTTCCTTCACTAAAATATTGTGGTATTCTGAAATAAGAATTATTTCCTTTTCATAGTCTTCCAAATCAGCTTCATATTCACTCCTTTCATTCTTCCTTTGGAAATTTTGTAAGTCATATTTAATTTCCACTTTCTTCTAGAATATATTCCCAAAACTCTTCTTATTCCAATTTTAAGATTCATTTTGACATTCTATAATTTTTTTGGTTAATCTATACATCGTTGTTCCCTAAACCTTAAACTTCCACCATTCATTGACTAGATCTTTAAGTTCCTCACTATGGAGCCACATTTTTTCAAAATGAAAGGGAGTTTCTCTTCTGGAAGGGTTCTTAATCATCAAAATAATTGGGTTATGATCTGACCCTATCCTTGGTAGAGAAAAAGGGATATATCATGTTTTAACCAATCCTCTGAAACCAAAACTCTATCTAGTCTCACTTGTATAAGTTGTGATCCTGCTCTTCTATTTGACCAAGTGTATTTTCTTACCCTTTAAGTCTATATCAAGGAGATGGGAATTTAGAAGAAAATCATTAAAATCCTCCATACCAATAGTAAACTCCTGGGAACCCCCTTTATTTTCCAAGGGAGAAATAGGGGTATTAAAGTCCCCCATCACAATCCAATCAGATCCAATGATATGATTTTTGAAAGTAAGGAGATGCTGCCATAATTTTTCCTTTCTTTGTGAAGGGTAGGAGCATAAATGTTGGATAGAACCCATATTTTACCATTTTCCAAATTTCTCATCATCACAGCCATATGATAATCTCTTTTCAATAAAAGTGTACCCTCATAAATGGTTGGATTCCATACAATAATTATTCCTCCAGAGGCCCCATTCAAACTAACAACAAAAGCCTTAGAATTTTTCCAAAATAATTTATAGGAGTTTAGGAAATTGTCATCTTTCATTTTGGTTTCTTGAACTACTAAAACATCTATTTTTGTCCTTCAATCAAGTCTTTAAGAACCCTCCATTTAGCAGGGTATATTGATCCCTCTTCCATTCCAAGAGATGTAATTCATTTTCTAAGATTGGGTTTGTTTTTCCTAAAGACCTTCTGGTCTAAACAAGATTGTTTCCTTGAGTCTATTTCCTTCTGAGTAGATATTTTTCTTGATTCAAATTTATTTGGTCTACCTTGTTTACTATTAAGAGTATCCACATTTATTGGGTTTTCCCCCTAGATTTCCCTTTTCCAGATGGAGTTACTTTGGAGGAATCACCCCTTTTTGCTGATGAAGCCACTTCTCCTTTCCCTGAGGGTGTTTTTTCAGGGTTTCCCCCTTTTTCAAGGAGATAATTCCTCTTTCTTATCTTCCATCTCCTTGTTTAGAATTTTTTGAACATTCATGATTTCATCCAAAGAGAGGTTAATCAAATCACCTACCATCATCCTCTCTCCCATTGAAGTAAAAGATATTTCATTTTCTCTTGTCCCTTCTATTTTTGGATCTATTCCACCACTATTTCTTCCATGATTAAATCTACAGTTTGTTGTTCACCCTTGTTTCCATTCTCCATATTTTCTTTCCAAAGTTTTGTTACTTGATCCAATCCCTTTATTTGAGGAAAATATCTCTAGATTCCTTTCATATGGGGAGTATTTTGTTGGTTTCCTTATTTTTTTCTTTGATCTTTGAATCAGACATTGACTAATTTTTTGATCTCCTTCTATTGACTACCAAAGTAAAACCATCTTCATCCATTTCCGAACAATTTTAGTTGGAGTTATCACAGATTCCTCTCTTTATTGGATTCTAAGAGCTTATACCCTTTAGTATGATTCTTAAAAAAACCTTCTTATGGTCTGTTGTGCTTTGCATAATCCCTTTTCCTTATCTTCTTTTCCTTCATTCTTTGTTATGGTAGTATACATCTTGGAGATCTTGAACTTACAAATCTGGGCCAAATGTCCCCAACCATTGCATTTGGAACATTTTGTTAGAGAAATTTCCATTTCATATTTTATTCCCATATTCCTAATCTAGACTTCAACTTGATGTATTAGGGATGTCCTAGCTTGCGATAGTATAAATACAAAATCTAGCACAAACAAGTCTAGTCATATTCAGTCACATTGTCTATTAGTACCAGTGAGCCCAAGGAGTTAGTTATTCCTCTAACAATATCCTCATGCCATCTAGGGGAAAGTTAGGAAGGTGAATCTAGACAGGAATTGATTCAGATTCTCTTTTTATGGATTAAAATTTGGTTCCCATTTCCTAAGATATTGTTATCCAAATAACTCTCCTAGTTATTTGGATAACTGGTATAAATATTTTGGATCTCAGTTCCTCATTGACTGTGTGCACTCAAGTTCAATTGGTATAACTCCTTGGTTGTAGTTTCCCCTTGGCACCCCTTCTTTTTCCTCAAGTGCCCTTACACACTTTTTGTTCTCTCCTTCCATTTTACTTTTCCTCTTTATTCCACTCCTCTCTTGCCCCACCTTCTACACTTTCAACTTCTTCCTAAGCACCTTCTTCACTCATGCACATCTCGAGACTTACTTCAATCAGCTAGGTCCCTATTCTCTTTGTGCACCATGTCCATCACTTTGTAATAGTTGCACCTTGACCATGTGTTCTATGCTCAATTATTTTTGTATTTTCCCCAGCACACCATGCATGGTCTTCTACACCTTCATCCACGTACCCATCCCTTGCACCCTCCTTTGCACTTCTTTGTACCAAGGTCATCTTCCAACATGCTTGAGTGTGTCACGCATAACCAGTTAAAGTGTGCTAACAAGGCATTGAATCCTTACAATAAATAAACAAGTGGCACGTGGCAGAAATGACAAATATTTTCACATTTGGCCATCATTTCAGCCAATCCGCGTGCACATGTCTTAGCTTTTTTGTGTGTTGAAAACTTAGAAATATTTTGATAGTTGTATCTTTTTATACAGATCTTAGATCAGCATGCACCCGAACTTGTCGTAAAGTAGTTGACATCAGCTACAATGCTAGAAATTCAAATTCAAATTCTTGTTAGATCTGGTAGGTAAGAAATGGGAAAATGTCCTTATGAGCATTGAGGAGTAGATCTTATTTATCCAACCACCAAATTTGATATGATCCACCTAATTTCTTCTTCAACATGAAAAATAGGCTTGGGGAAGCATATTTCACAGATCTCCAGGCAGATTTATAGGCATTAAATGCTTCTTGTTGGTGGTTACATTTCAAATTCAATTTTCCCCCTTTCTTCCCTTCTTCATCCATGGATTCATTTATAAATGTAAAAGACAGATTCATTGTTATGTTTGACACTTTGGATCCTTACATTTTTTGATAAAGACTCCATACCTTCTATATTTTGAGTTACAGACCTCTAAATGTGGCTCTTGCATTTGGATATCGGCCTTCTTCATCATTACAGAATAGCTATGCATTTGTGGAAGTAATAGAAGCATTTTTTGTGACTATTCTTTGTCCTAACATGTTTTCATTCCTTCTTCTTGCCTTTTATTTTATGTTTTGTGCTAGTTGTGATATTTCACATCCCTTGCAGTTCCTTATTTGGTTGTGTTCCATGAGAATGATTTGACAAATATGTGTTCAGCCGTGCTACTTATTCCTAGCCTCCTTTCATGAATTTTCCTCTCATTATCACTCAGAATAGATAGTGTTCATCCCTCTTTTCTAGTGCTATCACCTTTTAGTGTAGTTTCCTTTCATGCTATCCTTCTGTTTCACTCGGAAAATGCTTCGTTCCTTATAGAAACAGATATAAGGTTAGGGTTAGGAGGAATACCAGTAGAATGTCGAGATGATGTGCGCGTCACAGTAGAGAAAAATCAGGCTCACTGCGAAGAACTCCTTTTTGTCTTGGAAGGACTACCCTGCAAATAAGAACACAAGACCACAAGATTTTGATTAGTTAATAAATGGGGAACTGCCTTGGGCCCAGGAAATATGAAACTTCCTTTCAAGGTGGTCAGTTCCCCTGCCGATATGAGTTAACACAAAATACTGTAAAATATCAATTAAATTGCTTGGCTGAACTGGGTAGGGGAAAGGCTGTTTTTCCTGGTTTTTGATCAAAGGAACCGATGCCGGTTACCTATAACCGATGGCGGTTACTGATAACCGATGCCGGTGCGTTCTAGGATCTTCTGGGCTGGTTGTGGAGTTTGTAATGGCTGATTTTTGGATAGTTTTTTGGGAAATGGGATGGTTAGAAACAAAAGAATGACAGCTAGAGGCAATGGTACGTTGGATAATGGATCCAGAAACGGATTTGGGAGGACTGTAATTCCAAAAGCATAAGAAATGTTATAATGGAGGACATGCAAGATGTAACTTACTGGTTTTTGACGAAGATGCCAGTTGATCTCCTTGGCTGCCAACTCTTCTGGTTTCTTCACTCGTCTCTGCTTGGTCAAGTGAAGTTCTGGACTCTGCTAATCGCTTTGGACTCTCCTTTGATTCAAAAATCCTTCGACTGATCTCCAAAATGAAATTCCGATCCGTTGTTTTGGTTTGGGAAGCCCATTTACAGGGAACCGATGGCGGTTACGTAACCGACGGCGGTCGAGTAGGAACCGGCATCGGTAAGGAAAAAGTAGGCTATTTTTAGTAAAATAGCCCGCCTTCCCTGTTTTTCTCCCGAGAGATCGATTGGGCTTCGTCAAGTGGCTAGAAGGTCGGCTTTGGGTGCGAGTAAGGAGGCATTAGTTATGGATGTGAGTCTAGACCAAGTCATGGGTCTTAATTAGCTTAGTTTAGGGTTAGGGCTAGGTCATGATGAGGTGGCAAAGTGAGGTGGCGGGTAAGGTGATGTGGATTTATCAATTACAAGGTAATTAATAAATAATTGTGTAAAGTTTAGGTAATGAGGTTAGGTTGCGAAATGGGATGCGGGTTACAAGGGGTCGTGAGACACGAATTTGGTGTCTACATTAGCCCCTTATTGTCGTGTAGCTTGTTCTGTAAAGCTGCGCGGACAATAATATGAAGTGGTTTCCCCTGTTAAGGGTATAGGTAATCCCCCTCAAATCTATCACAGATGGAGTGAACGGGAAATCAGGGATAGGGTTGATAAAGGGTACATGTTGTAGAGAGGATGGTAAGGTGGTGGGGTAGGTCCAAGGAAGCAGACGCATGTTGAAATGCAATAGTACGAGGAGGGTACATGATTTGACAAGCAAACCAGCAATGTGTAGGCAAAGGTCGATAGTTTATCCAAACAAGGGTGATATAATCCTGGTATCCAAGGCAGAGGAAGTAGCTCCAGGGTATATAACAGGTGAGGTACAGGAACGTTTAGGCATGTTCGGCAGTACCAAGTGGTTGGTTTGGTTGAGATAAACGTCACGGTCTAGGTCTGGGCAAAGCTGGTTGACAGATCAAGTCAAGGACCCTAATCATGCTAAAACATGAACAGGTGAGCTCGATTGAACACAAGGTACATGATGGATGGATAAAATAAAACGTTGATTGTGGGTATGGTATGGAAGTGATGCGGCCTTGGGTCGGGCCAAGTTGTTGGGTTGTGGCCTTGGGTCGGACCATAACCCAGAGTAGAGCGAGGCCTTGGGTCGGGCCAAATTGGTAGGGCGAGGCCTTGGGTCGGGCCAAATAGGTAGGTTGAGGCCTTGGGTCGGGCCAAATAGGTAGGTTGAGGCCTTGGGTCGGGCCAAATAAGTGGGGCGAGGCCTTGGGTCGGGCCAAATAGGTAGGTTGAGGCCTTGGGTCGGGCCGATTGGTAGGGCAAGGCCTTGGGTCGGGCCAAATAAGTGGGGCGAGGCCTTGGGTCGGGCCAAATAGGTAGATTGAGGCCTTAGGTCGGGCCAATTGGTAGGGCGAGGCCTTAGGTCGGGCCAAATAGGTAGGTTGAGGCCTTGGGTCGGGCCAAATAAGTGGGGCGAAGCCTTGGGTCGGGCCAAATAGGTAGGTTGAGGCCTTGGGTCGGGCCAATTGGTAGGGCGAGGCCTTGGGTTGGGCCGGACCAGGGAACAAATGTTGTGCAGCAAAGGTGGACAGAGGCGATATTGGTGAAAAAGAGGCAAGGAGTAAGGAACGGCAAAGAATGGGGTGAAAGTTGGGTATCAAACCGACGTCGATTCATCATGACCGATATCGGTTAAGGGACCGATACCGGTTTCCTAGGGCAAAAAAGAAACCGACATCGGTTTAGGTCGAAAAACCTATAAAAAGAAACATACGGCCTGTCATTGTCACTTTTGTTTTTTGTAATCCAAAATTGACTTGTCTGACGTGGAGAGTTGATTTGGAGGGGTATTGAGTGAGGTGGAGCTATTTGATTGGCGGAGAGAGTTGATAGGGGGCCCGAATAGTTGAGGAGGCAGCAGGTGATTGGCCGGGGACCCAGCAGATCAGGATTGGAGCCATGGCACAGGCAGGAGGAGCTGGAGGAGCTGGACCAGCTGGACCACCACCACCCATCCCACCACGACGACGTGTCGTCGTACCGGTAGGTTCTAAACTCTTTAATTTGGTGATTTGGTTGAGTTATGTTGTTTTTGGGATTTGGGTAGGAATTGGTAGTTTGTAGGAAATAATGGGTAAATGGAGGTAATTCGAGAAAGGGAGAGGGTAGATAGGTTAGATAGGCTAAGGCGGCTAGGTGTGTAAAATTTGGGGATGTTTGGGTGGGTAGATGGGTAAAAATAGGTGAAAAATGGTTTTTGGGGGCCGCGCGGGGGTTCGGCTCGGACAGGAGACAGTGACCGATGTCGGTCAATAGGCGACCGGCATCGGTCGAAAAAACGGTAAGGTTGTGTTTGAGCGAAACCGGTGTCGGTCTCGCATCGGCCGGTATCGGTCGTGGGGGATTGTTGTGGGTTGGGTGGTTGAGTGGGTGGGTTGGGTTGGGTTGGGTTGGTTTAGGGTGTGGGTTGGATTGGGTTGGTTTAGGGTGTAGGTTGGGGGTTTAGGGGCGAGGTTTTTGTGGGTTGGGTGGTTGAATGGGTTGGGTTGAGTTGGGTGGTTGAGTGGGTGAGTTGGTTTGGGGTTTAGGTGCTAGGTTTTTGTGGGTTGGGTAATTGAGTGGGTTGTGTAGGGTTTAGGGTTTAAGTTTGAAGGTGGGTTGGGTGGCGTGTTGGGGTGGGGTGGGGTTTAGGTTTTAGGTTTGAAGGTGGGTTGGGTGGCTTGGTGGGGTGGGGTGGAGAAAGGTGAGGTGTGGGGTTAGATTTTGGGTGTTACAAAAGGGGGTTTAGATGGTAAAGTAGGTGTTATAATAAAGAGTGGGTCTAAGAATGTGGGTTGGTTTTGCAGGCACGTCAGCAGTTGACGATGCGTGATAGGATGCCTCCACTATTGAGTCGGATGAGGCCACACATATCTGCGGCGCATTGGGCCATCATGCGCGAGGTGGGACTTGGCGGGGTCCAGAGGTACAGAGCGATAGACAGAGATCACAGCCTGATGGTCGCCCTCATCGAGAGATGGGATCCGGCGGCCAATGTGTTCCATCTGCCGACCGGGGAGATGACGGTCACATTAGAGGATGTGTATCGCATCCTGCGGCTACCGATCGAGGGAGAGGCCGTTTTCCAGGTAGATTCAGAGACTGCCATGGATAGCATACTGCAGGTTTTTGGGGATGCAGCCGCGCTTCTTACATATCATAGCGCGAGCATTGGATATGGTGACATGTACCGCGCACACAGACATGAGACACGGCTTGCCGTGTTGATGATGATAGGGGTCACCTGCTTCGCCCTCCCGGATTCAGAGGGAGGCCGCTTCCCACGGGCATTGATGGGGGTGCTACTGGAGATGGTGGAGGAGCACACCTGTTTTGCATGGGCACCAGTGTATCTGGTGCAATTATACAGGGAGTTATGGGGCTATCACGGAGGAGGCGATTTGGTATTTGTTCTACATTTTGTTGCATCTGACTGGGCATACGAGCACATCGTATGCATCGGGCAGAGGGCTACCCCCAGCAGCCAGGGCCACAGGTCGTGTACCGATATGGATTTCAGAGGTGGTTGGGGGTCGTGGGCCAGCCACGAGCAGTTGTTGCAGGTCGAGATGTGGCCTACTATAGACATATGCTAGAGGGCCTTACAGCAGTAGACATTATATGGAGACCCTACAGAGGTCACCAGCCTGGCAGAGGAGCCCGCATACAGCTGCGCCTGATCCAGTATACATTCTGGATAGCAGGACGGAGGCCGGGAGAGTACGAGCGGATACCCCTAGAGAGGGTACGCAGGCAGATGGGGCTGCGACAGGACGAGCCACCTCCCTTCCCTCAGTACAGGAGGGATGATGTAGAGGCCCCACTGCCAGCACCACAGCCTTGGGATCCAGACTGGGTAGCGGAGAGACCAGCAGGTGAGGGTGTGGATGATGCCGGGTGCACGGCAGCATACAGGTATCGTGGGTCAGGGCAGAGAGCAGCAGCGAGGATAGTACACTGCTCACAGCCAGACTTGGGCTGCAATTCTGCAGCAGAGAGATCAGCTCCGGGCAGTGCGGCTATTACGAGGATAGTTGGCTGCCGCGACAGCACGATAGGGGTCTTACGGGTAGCTAGCCCAGCTCGTACAGCACAGGCAAAGACCACCACCAAAGAAGACAAATGCCACAGTGCGCAGTGCTATGTGTACGGCGGCCGTACCAGAAGAAGCCATAAATGACAAATTTGATACCACCACGGCCACAGTGCGCAGTACAGCTCGGGGATAGTGGTGTTAGGTGCCAGGGGACCAGCCCTGGGCCTTGAAAGGGCGCGAGATCGTTATATGGAGGTTAGAGCAGAGGCCCGTTATTATCAGGATATTCTTGATAGTACCGGAGTCGAGTATCAGGCGTATGCAGCGCATAGGGCAGAGACCTCGCACAGCCAGAGATCTCAGGGAGGGGCAGCCACAGCTGGCGTGTCCGTGACGGGCAGGAGGCGAGAGGCACCACAGGGACCAGCGGGGAGAGGTGCCGAGGGCGGTGGGGAGAGCTGATAGATCCCCGACATGGTTTTGTATAGGGACACGGGCACCGGTCTGCGAACCGGTTGTATTGATAGAGGCCTGCGTGCCGACATTTATTCATTGCATTGATTCATTTATTTATTATATACCGGCCTGCGAGCCGAGTACGGTTGTATATTTGATACCGGCCTGCGAGCCGAGTCTATTTTTGATATGAGAGACCGGCCTGCGAGCCGAGTCGAGATTTTTGGTAGGTATTGCGGCCTGCGTGCCGGCTTTGGTATATTATGAGATCACAGAGGCCCCGATGTAGGGCACATTGTATTTTTGAGAACTGGTATATATATATAGAGACGATGTTTTGATCCACATGCCGTGTTTAAAATGTGTTGAAATATGTGGTTAATGGCTGGTAATATATAGAATGTGTGATGAGTTTAATTGACATGTTGATAGATAGATGATGCTGATGTTTTTGTTTGTTTGTGCGTATATATGAATGTCAGGTTATGTGATAAATTGGTGGTTTTGTGACAGTGTGATATATGTAACTGATGAGTTGGATCTAAATGATGTATAGATTGATAGTTTTTTGGTATCTGTAGTTGATGGTTTGTTTATTTATAAAATAAATGATGTTGATGAAATTGTAATGCTATGTGTGGTGGATGAACAAAATGTGGTAAATTGTGTTGTTTATGCAGGCAAAGAGGCGGGCGCGACAAAAATTTAGATGAGAAATGAAGAAAAGAACCCTGTTTCAAAAAGGAAGGTGTGTAACCGGTATCGGTTTGGTAACCGATGTCGGTAGTTATATGACCGATATCGGTTACATGACCGATACCGGTTATTTAGGTATGAGCTTTTCTAAAAATAGAAAAGCTAGGGTGGCAACTTAAGTTTTAATTTTAGAGCCATGCAAGAGGTTAAATACGCGAACGCGACGCTTTTTGACGACTGAGACAGGTATTTGCATGAGAGATTTGGGTGAGAAGGAGAAAAGAGACAAGGAAAGTAAATGTGATCCGAGGTTCAGAAGGCAGAAAGACAAAGTTGAAAAGGGTGGTGATCATGGCAGAATGAGGAGAAGCATCCAGCAGGCAAGGACATGAGGGAAGACAAGGGCCACCTCAAGCTACTGCAACCCAAGAGGTATTGTTTTGTTTGTGATTTGACTACTGCATGTTTCGTGAATAAGATGGGGGAGAGTAGGTGGGTAGATATGAGAAAGAAAACATGATGACAAGGGTTGCAGGTGAGGTAAATGTTATAGGGTAGGCAATCAGGGGTCTCAGGTATGTTTGTATATATAAAAAGGAATAAACGAGCAAATTATTGTCGTAGGTGGTTGTTTTTAAGGAAGGTGTCTAGAATTGACAGTGACCGGTAGCGGTTAGGGAGAACCGGTATCGGTTACTCAACCGATATTTATGTATAACCGGTACCGGTTACTGGAGGAATTTCCAGAATGTTTGAAAAAAACCCCGACGGATTGAATGGTTGTTTGTTGTTTTGGTGTATGCAGGCAGAGACAGGGTTGAGGATGAATGATAGTGTGCCAGCGCTGTTGTCGCGAATCCGAGCGGATGTAACACCAGCGGAATGGACATTGATAAATCGTTTGGGGTTAAGTGGAATCCGTTATTATTCACGAATCGCACGTAACCATGGTATGTTACAGGCGCTGATTGAGAGATGGAATCCTGAGACAAATACCTTCTATCTGCCAACAGGTGAAATGACAGTAACTTTGGAAGATGTGTTTCGTATTTTGAGACTCCCTATTACAGGAGAGCCAGTATATCAGGCACTACCTAGCGCGGGGCGGGCAGCGATAACAGAAGTGTTTGGTCCATATGCACGAGACTTAACACAGCGAGGTTTGTCATTTACATATGGGGTAATGTATGCAGCACACCCTGAGGAGACAAGGTTAGCAGTGATATTAATGATAGCGGTAGGGTATTATGCGTTACCAAGGGCGGAAGGGGGAAGATTTCCAAAGGCATTGATGTGTGTTATTTGGGAGATGATAGAAAGGAACGTGACTTTTGCATGGGCACCTGCATATTTGGCGGAGCTATACAGGGGTTTATGGGCTTGTAGGCGAAGTCACAGGACAACGTTGGATTGCTCATACTTATTACACTGTTGGGCCTATGAGCACATTGTTTGTGTGCGACCAATAGGCCGATCCATCCAGGCAGGAGAGACCGGAGTACAGAGGTTGGGATTCCGACGATGGGTCCAGACAGAACAAGAGGCAAGAGCTCAGGCCGTGCCGGTGACATTGGGTATTACAGCAGGCGGTATGGGAGAGGTGACGGTGGCGGATATCTCATTGGAGGCCCTACGGGAACTATATGGTAACGAAAACATAGGCCGAGGAGTTGAGAGGTGTAGAGCGATTGAGGTGGATCGCGGGGCACAGGCCAGGTGAATATGAGAGGATTCCTATAGATCGCGTGCGGCGACAATTTGGATTTGTGCAGGACATACCACAGGCTTATAGACCATATATGAGGATCGATGCCGAGGCAAAGATTCTCACCACCCCGCCAACACCTCTAGAAGGGCACGAGGAGATAGCAGCCGATCGCAGGGTAATGGATGCAGGAATGACAGAGGCCTATAGATTATGGTGGGTAGCAGAACTGCGAGGTGTACGTGAGCGCCCTGACATAGCGGTGATCACAGCAGAGAGGGATCGTCTGCAGCGTTTGGTTCAGCAGCTCCAAACGCAGGTGAATGAGACAAGAAGATTGTTAGCGGTTGCGGAGTCACGGGCGGTGAGACTAGAGGCTGGAGTTCTCCATGCGCGAGGGCATATTCATATGTTACAGGAGAGATTGGCAGATCAGTGGGCGGTACCAATAGCCGCGGTACCTTTGAGGACAGAGAGGCCCGGCGAGAGGGGTCGACGATCACGATCATCACCTAGTTCGGGATGAGTTGTGATGGTCTGAGTATATGTTAGCGAGGTATAAGAATAAATAAGGATGCCGACCTGCGTGTCGATGATAGAGAAGATGTATTTGTTTAACATCTAAATAAAACTGAATATGTATGTTGATTTGAGTTATGATAATAATAAGATTGTCGGTGTTTTGATTTTCGGTGTTTCGAAAAAAGGATAAAGAGAAATGTGATTAAAATAAAAATACACAAAAATATTTATATTCACCACACAAGATAGGTTATGGTAGGGGATGGTCGAGCTAACCTTGGGAGACCCCATGTCTCCGAAGTGCTGCCTACATAGCCCATTGTACAAAGCAAGGAAGGGCCTCAGACCGATGTAGTTCTCCCTTAGGATCAGGGAGGGGTGAATTTAGGCAATTTGGTATGGTTTAGGCAATTTGTCGTTTGGTAAAAAAAAATTTGATGTTGGTAGGGTAATGTTGTCGGTGCTGGTAGGATAATGTTGTTGGTGTAGGTATAGGTAAAGCAAAGGTTAGCCTACCCAAGTAGTAGGGAATAGTGTCCTGATTAAGATCAACACACAATTCTAGATGCGAGGCAAAGCGGAAAGAGTGCTCCGTAGGTGAAAAGAGCTAAACAAACCACACAACGTAGAACGAGCCTGAAGCCCTAAGTGCCGTGTATAGACGAGAAGTCCATAGTTGAAAAGAGTTGTATGATCACAATATATCAGGTGTACGTTACGTCCCTTGAGTTGAAACAAATGGTGAGGTGATGTGGATGATATAGCTGAGGTACAAAGAACTTGTTACAACGAAAGAGAACCTACCCTAAATAGACAAGTCCATGACCCAAAAAGTTCTTTTGAATGAGGCTTTTATTTTATTGAATGTAGACTGATCGATGCGGGAAGTCTACAAGGGATATTGATTATTTTATTCTTGAGGTCTTCACGAAGCTGATCAATGCGAGAAGCTTCTGATAAAGGCTGACTGTGTATAGCTGTCCTTCGGGGGAGCAGTCTATTTATAGTAGCCGAGATGATTTTAGTGCATAGCTGTCCTTCAGGGGAGCAGTCTATTTATAGTAGCAGCAATAGTTTGGCATATAGCTGTCCTTCGAGGGAGCAGTCTATATTTAATTTTAGATGACTAGATGTTCGTTTGGCGTGAAGCATCTAGTTTAGTAGGAAGTTTGACTCAAGAAAATCCCATAAGAATACGGCTTATTTTAATACTTTGAAGTCATGGACTAGACTAAGAAGGGGAAGGCATCATCAAGGGGAGGTGAGGATCAAACTATGTGAGCCTGATTGTTATTATGAAGTTTAGGAAACAGGATGTATGTAGTGGTAAGTGAGCTCAAGGGACGAGCGACAGGTAGATAAGAAGTGATATAATACTAATTTCAACAGTAGAATGGTCGAAGATGCAAGGCATTAAGGGGTTCAGGCTCAGGTTTACCATTGAGCGAGGCTAAACGATAAGTACCAGATCCATAGGTATGAGTGATTATATAAGGCCCGATCCAATTGGGAGCAAATTTTCCACGTTTGCTCTTTTCTAGTTTGGTTACATGTTGATTCTCTTTGAGAACAAGATCACCAATCTTAAAGGTACGCTCATGAAGTCGCTTATCATAAGCACGTTTAATGCGTTTTTGATAGATTTGAAGGTGATCAAGAGCTGTAAGACGGCGTTCGTCAAGAAGCTCCAATTGGGCTAACCGCTCTTGGCGGAAATCATCGTTGGTGAGAATATCCTGAAGAGATATTCTAAGGGAGGGTATTTGTATTTCGAGAGGTAAAACAGCCTCGGTACCATATACCAAAGAAAAAGGTGTGGCATTAGTGGAGGTACGAATGCTAGTACGATAAGCCCAAAGGGCAAAGGGAATGTGATCGTGCCAATTTCTTCCAGATTCATTGACAACTTTCATGAGGATTTTGGTTAGTGTTTTATTAGAAGATTCAGCCTGACCATTGGCCTGCGGATAGTAAGGTGATGAGAAGCTAAGTTTGATACCAAAGTTGTCACAAAGGTCTTGCAACAACTTGTTTTTGAAAGATTTACCATTATCTCGTTATCGGTGGTGAGGAACACCAAAACGATGAGATAATGTGGTGGTTAATGAACTCGACAATTTTTATTTTTTGATTGAAATGAGTGGAATAGCCTCCACCCATTTTGTGTAATATTCGGTCATTGTGAGTATCCAACGGTGACGTTGTGAAGAGGTTGGGTGAATCTCACCAATAAGGTCTAAACCCCATTGTGAGAAAGGCAAAGATCTCGAGCGATCCGGAGCGGGTGGCTAGGAGTATGTTGAAGGTTGGCATGTTGCGACACATAACACAACGCTTAACATATTCAGCAAAATCGTTATTGAGAGTAGGCCAATAATAACCAAGGTGAAGGATTCGTTTGGCCACAAAGCAAGGCCGCTAAAATGTCCACCACAAATACCGTCATGGACTGTTGGATGGTATGAGTGGCCTCCACGCCAGTTAGACAGCGAAGGAGGATACCATCAAAGCCACGTTTATAGAGGAGTCCCCCCATGACAACATAACGCGAAACACTTTTAAGAAAAGCACGTTTGCCGTTACTAGTAAGGTCAGGTGGGAGGACAGAGATTGTAAGGTAGTCGTGAAATTGGTGGTACCAGGTATCCTGTGAATTAGTAGACACAGTATTTATCGTACAAACTACCGGGGTTGAATAGGATGGGGCAAAAAGTTGTTGGACCACGACGAATAATTCAGAGTCAGTTGGCGCGGCGGGAATTTGCGAGGCTAAACAAGCCATAGTATCCGCAAATTTGTTAGTGGAGCGGGGAATGGTTTGTATAGAATAGTGGGTAAATAAAGCTAGAAGTGAATCCACGTAGTGTTTGTATTTTTGAAGTTCCTCATTTTTGCATTGGTAGACGCCCATAACTTGATTGACTACCAATTGAGAGTCGCCAAAAATGTTGATAGATTTGATACCTAAGTGTAATGTAACTTGGAGACCCAGAACAAGGGCCTCGTATTCCGCTGTATTATTAGTGCAAGGGAAATCAAGTCGGAATGAAAGAGGCATAGGTTCAGCGTTGAGAGGAATGAGAACAACGCCGGCTCCTCCACCGCACTGGCATTTAGATCCATCGAAGAAGAGGGTCATTGGGTACGACTCCTCTGTGAGGGAAAGAGTAGCGATGAGTTCGTCGGGAAATGTGAAATTGGTAAATTGTTCCCCCGGTACAGGAGCGTCCGCAAGTTGGTCTGCGATGGTTTGTCCTTTGATTGATTTCTGGTGGATAAACTCAAGGTCGAGGTCGGCGAGAAGCATGAGCCATCTAGCAATGCGTTGGTTCAGATGAGGTTTGGCGTACATGTAATGGATGGGGTCTGTGTTGGTGATGACGAAAGTCTTGTGATTTAGAAGGTAGTGTCGGAGTTTGGTGGCGACGAATGATAGGGCCAGGCACAATTTTTCTACATGTGTGTACCTAGTCTCATAGTCCACCAAAGTACGACTTATATAATAAACGGCTTGTTCGTGATGCTCAGAGTCACGATGTGCAAGCATGGCTCCTACAGCGTGGTCGGTGGCGGAAAGGTAAAGGTAGAAAGGGCGGTTGTCTTGGGGTGGGATAAGCACGGGTGGCTGTAAGAGATAAGCTTTGAGAGCTTCGAAGGCTTGGTGACATTCTTCGCTCCATTGGAATGCAATATCCTTTTTAAGGAGGTGATGGAAAGGTTGACACCGATCCGAGAGTTGGGAGATGAAACGTCGGATAGATTGGAGCTTACCTTGTAAACTACGCAATTGTTTGAGATTTTTGGGTGGGGGCATTTCTAGGATAGCTTTGACTTTCGATGGATCGACCTCAATGCCACGCAAAGAGACGATAAAGCCAAGAAGTTTTCCCGAAAGAACACCAAAAACACATTTCTTCGGTTGAAGGCGGACAGAATATTGTAACAGGCGATCAAAAATAATGGTTAAAACATCGAGATGTTCACTACGATGTTTAGACTTGCCGAGAAGATCGTCGACATAGTCTTCAAGGATAGTGTGCATAATGTCATGAAAAATGTAGGTCATAGCCCGCTGATAGGTAGCACCAGCATTCTTAAGGCCAAATGGCATGACACGATAACAAAAGGTTCCCCAAGGAGTTATGAAGGCAGTCTTGTGTTGATCGGCAGGGGCAACCAAAATTTGGTTGTATCCTGAAAAGCCATCCATGAGAGAAAGCATTTCATGACCCGCAGTGAGATCAACAAGTTGATCAATACTTGGGAGGGGGAAGTCATCCTTAGGGCAAGCGAGGTTAAGATCCCGGAAATCCGTGCATATCCGAAGTCCCCCCGTCGCTTTCGTGACAGGTACGATGTTGGAAATCCATTGAGGATAGTCAATAGGCAGAATGAAGGAAACAGAAAGGAGTCGTTGGAGTTCCTCTTTGACCAAGAGAGCAATGCGTGGATGCATTTTTCTCAATTTCTGTTTGACTGGTTTGGAATCGGGGTTTAGGGTGATGTTATGGACGGCAATGGTAGGATCAATTCCTGGCATGTCAGCGTAAGACCATGCGAACGCTTGGTTGCGAGCACAGAGAAAGGTAGTAAAGGCGGCTTGTTCTGATGTGTTAAGGGATTGTCCAATCTTCACTATGTGAGGATCTTCCTCCGTGTGGATGTTGATTTCTATAGTAGATTCATTCAGCATAGTTTGGGTTTCAGATGGTAGGGCGCGTTGAATATAAGAATCATCCGCGCCCAGGTAAGTGAGTATGGAGTCGTCATCCTGGCATTCAACAACATTAATCAAAGGCGAATCCTCTTCGATCATGTCTGGATACAGAAGGGGAAGAGAAGATGGGTCCTCATTATCGCGTTGATAAGTGAGAGGACCTATGAAGATAGCATTTATGAAAAAAAAAAAGTTAGGAGGGATAGATTCAGGGTCCATCGATTCTGTGGGTGATGATGGCAAAGTAGGTGATGATGTTTCGGTAGGGGCAACGTCTTCCTCTTCCAGGATACAGCTGACAGGAGGTGTCTCTTGTGTAGGTGTTTCGGGAAAACCAAGACCACTGCGATCGTTATGTTTACGGGTAGTCACGGGAATGAGTGTATGTCGGCCTTGTTCGTAAAGGCCAAAACCAAAGCCTTTCCACGCACAGCGAGTCAAGAAGGTGAGGGCGAAATGACGATTTGTCAAGTATTGAAAATCGGATTGGAAGGGAACCACACCAAGAGGAGGTTCAGGGGTAATGGAGGATGTGTCAACACCCCCATACGTTAGGTTAGTGCGGCAATGGGGTGGTCCGTAAGAGATTACCTCCCCCACGCGACGGTCGTAGGTGGGATGCGCATGTAATTGTCCGTACTCCTGCGGGGTAGGGAAAGAACTAACGTTATATAGGCGGTACTCCCCCAGCGTGAGGTGATGAAAAACATCTACTAAGGGGTCGGAGGTTGGGATGTTAGCTGCGGGAAGAGAAGTGGTTTGTGCGACGGTGGTTTCATCAGTTGAAGGCGTAGGTGCAGTTGAGGTGGATGGTTGAGGTACATTTGAAGAGGATGGTTGGGTTGAATGTATGGGTGTCTTAATTGGTATAAGCACATCGTTTGGGCGGTATAACATATTGCAAGTTTTGAAGGGGGGAGGATCAGCTTTTACAGTGTAGGACTTCCCCTCGTACTCAAATTTTATGCATCGATGTAATGTTGAGGGAACGCATCCCATGGCTCGAATCCAAGGACGACCCAGCAATATATTATATTGGAACTCTCCTTCAAGGACATAGAAGAGTTCGGGCAAAGTACGTGGGCCTACGCGAATGTTGAGGATCACGGTGCCTAAGGTAGAAGTAATAGCGTCATTGAATGATCGCAACATGATGGGGTTGGCACACATGCAACTAGAAGGGATGTTCATTTGTTGGAAGGCTTTTGAAGAGATGATGTTTAGGCTAGCGCCCCCGTCAATCATAACCCGACGTACTCGAATGTCTCGGACGTAAGCGGAAATGAAAAGGGCAGGGTCAGGGTCTTCTGCACCAAAGTCGATAATTTCATCTTCCGAGAAACTAACCGCAGCGGCTTGTTGTTTTGAGACAGAAGTGGTGGGGGAGATGGATTGTTTGGTGAGAGAGGCAACGTGATTGGGTGTTAGAATGGAGGCAACGGGCAGGGTTTCGTTGGGTAAAACCTCTATCCCTTGAAGGATCTCAACGAGAGCTTGTCGATGAGATTCAGAAGTCTGAATGAGATCATATAGTGTCATTTTTACGGGCGATTGATGAAGCTGTTTGATCATGGTTCGGTGGGCAACTCCATTAGAGACGGGATAGGCGGGTCCGCGAATAACCACTTTAGGTGGTGGTGTAATTGGGATGGTTGAAGGAGAAAGAGATGCCGCAGGTGTGTTTTCTTTCGCTTTCCCATTGTTTTTCTGTCCTCGAGTAGCGACACTAATCATATTAATCTCGTAGATCTGAGATGAGGAAGATGGTTGGGATAATTCATGGTCTTCAAGAGGTGGGGTTGTAATAATGATAGATCTTGGTGAGGCGGGGATAGATGATATAGTAGAGGGAATTGACGCTAGAGGTCTCTCCCTTTGTAAGTTGTCTTTCTTAATCTGTCTATCCGGGAGAGGTGACTGACGAAGGAGGGTTTTTAGAGCTTTGCATCCCTCCACATCATGTCCTGGTGTGCGGTGATAAGCGCAGATTTTAGACTCATCGTAACCCATAGGTCGGGGCTTAGACGGGTCATAAGGTCTAAGTGGAGGTAGGGAAATGGTCGCATTCTCCACCAACATAGCAAGAATTTGGGCGTAAGATCCTTTGAGTGGGTCAAAATCGGAAGAGGATGAGGGTATTGATTGTGTGGGTTGTGGTAATGTTTGGGCGTGTTTAGTTCGTATGGGTGATGGTTTAGCCGAGGGGTGCTGACACATGTTTTTCACTAAACGTGGTTTCTTGGACACAGAAGTTACGTTCAGCTGGTTAGATGATGAGGCTACAGATGGCGTGGTAGCGGGAAACAACCACGGAGAAAGGGGAGTGACAGAAAATAAATCCTTTGATGATGGGATTGGTTTAGGGTTGATAGGTGGACCGGATACGCGGGGTAACGATGTTGTGATACCCTTTGATCTCTGTATAGGTGTAGAAGGCGGAGGTCGTTTTGCAGAAAACAACGGAGGTATGATATATTGGTGTAATGTGGAGGGATGAGGTCCCAATATGGAAGGTGGGTGTGACGATGAGGGTTTTAATTGTGATAGAGGCCCGGATTGCGTTCGTCTCCTAGGTGGCGGAACGGATTTATTTTTGGATAGATCGAGTCGCTTAGGCGGGTGTGTCAGATTGGGCATTGGTGAGGTCCCAAGCGTAGGGGAAGATCTGGTTAAGTTGATAGAAGTGGACGGGGCATTTGGTAGAGGTGAGGGGGGTGAAGGCGAGAACAGGGGCATTTTAAGCTTCTGTAAGCACTTCGGGTAGATGGTGGAGACATCAGGATCAGTCATTTGCATTTGAGTAGAAAAAGGGGTACTCAAACGTTCCCATAGGGCCTGTCTATCTTCTGTGGAATGACAGTCTCCAGGTGTGATTTGTAATTTTGGTACGGAAGAAAAGTGAGTTGTAATTCCAGTCCATTGCGGGTGTGACACAGGAGGCAGATGAGGCACTGTATCAATAGATGTTAGGAGGTCAACCGGTCGTTGAAAAGATTTAGGTGATGAGGGACTAATAGGTAGGAGGGCGTGTTCGAGGATATCTGTCATGTTAAAAAGAATGTGGTGATGTTAGTGTAAGAGATTTCTCGTCTAAGGATGTCAAAAGGAGTGGTGAGCCTTCCTCTTGTGTAGCAAGAGTGGCGAAGGGGACGTTTGGGAAATAGATAAATTAGATAGCATCCGCTCACAGTCTTGTAGGGATGTGGTGTAAGAAGACTCATTGATGGGAAGAGAAGCCTGGGCAGTTAACTCTTCTATGGGTAAAGGAACGATTTCGCTTTGGCTTGATGGTGGTAAAGGAGGTTCGGGCTCCTGTGTTAGTGAAGAGGCTTGATTCAAAATTTTCTCGATAGAGGCTTTTGGCTGAGAATCGAAGACTGCATGGATCTCATGAACACTCTCCTCAGCTAAGATATCTTGGTTCACGTTGCTGCTGGACGAGTGATTCGGGAATGGCTTGTTGAAAATTTTCAAATTTCGGTTAGCAGGGGCGTTAGGATTATCGAGTGTTATATCCCCTGCATCAACCATTTCCTGCACTATGTTTTTCAACATCTTGCAGTTTTCATGACTATGTCCTTTTACGCGGTGAAAGTTACAAAAGTCATTTTCTTTGTACCAGGAAGGTATTGCGCGGGTGGAGTCAAACCCGGAGTGAGGTTTAACAGGGGGCAAGGTGATAGCCCCAGCTTTGAGCAATTTCTCCAATACCACACCATAGGTTTCTCCCAAGGGAGTGTAGCTGATGGGTTCGGCTTTGTATTTATAGGTGGTTTTTGGTGGAGTATTGGACGGTGGTTGGGATTTGACCATCACCGCGTGGACAGCTCCTTTTGATTTAGAAGAGGTGGACGCGTGAGGAGTGGTGGTATTTGGTTTATTGGTAGAATCAGGAGTTCGGAAAGTGGAGTTCTTGTTGCGCAACCGCAGTTTCTCTTCCTCTAGGGCTCGAATTTCTAATTTTCGAGCCATAGTAAAGGCCTCGTCGAATGTACGGAAAGTTTGAATTTGGAGGGTAGGGGAGATGTGCTTAGCGCAGGCCCGCGTAAACAGTTCGATGAGTTCGGTTTGAGGCAAGGCATACGTAAGTTGGTTGATAAGGCCCCGCCATCGTCCAACGAAATCTGCGATAGATTCGTCTTCGAATTGTCGGATGGCATAGAGGTCAGTGATAGATACTTTCTTGGCAATGTTAATGGAGAAATGATCCAAGAAAGATTGGGCTAGTTGGTTAAAAGAGAAGATTGAGTCTTTGGGTTAAAGCACTTTGTACCACTCAAGGCGAGGCCCGATAAGGACATGGGAAAGGTGCGGAGTAACAAGGCATCATCATGGGCAATCAAATAACAAGCATGTCTAAATGATCGCAAGTGTTGTTGAGGATCCTCTTTACTGTTAAAACGAGTAAACTTTGGCAACTCCCATTGAGGAGGATATGAATGAAGGGGGACAGAAGGGTGAATGGGCTCCCGACAAACTTGCTCGTATGTCAAGGCGCTACGACTTCCTGAAACGGAAGCCTCCAGGTTTTGCATTTTGTCCATCATTTGCTTGATGAAATCTGTGGTTGGATGAGATGATGGTGCCACAGAATAGGGATGTCCCATATAAGGTGTTGAGGTTACTGGATATGTGTATGGGAATGAAAAGGTAGGCGGAGCTTGAGAAGGAAAGCTTGTTTGAATAGGTGGCAGAGAGTAAGTCATGAATGGAGTGGTCTGAAAGAGAGATGAGATAGGGGCAGTTGGTGGTAGCGATACGTGGGGTCCAAGGTTAACCAAAGGAAAGCTAATCGGGGTCGTCGAACCTCACGAAGGCTGTCCGGATTGGGAGACGGGGCTAGTGATGCAGGAAGTAAGGTATTGTTATCAGGAGGAGTAGGAGCTAAATGAGCAGCTATACTAATAGGCATGCCCATAAGGAGCTGACCATCAGGCGTACGGTCAGGGGTATGAGACAAATAGTATTGTACAGCGCTGGGATTAGCATCCAGAAATTTGGCAAAGTCCTTGTCTCCTACAGGAATTTGGGGGATCTCACTGGTGTCTGTAGGGTTCCCTATAGAATGTGAAGGGGGTGATTCAGGCAAAGAAACAGAGCAAGCGTGTGAAACCATGGCGGCGGCTTGCTTCCGAGTGATGACAACCATAGACCAGAACACACAGGAAAGTTTCAATCTATCAAGAACAAAAACAACTTCAGAATGGTGAATTTGGCAAGTTTCTTTGGTTTATGCAGGGCGATGAAGGCGATGAATCGATATCGGTTTAGGAACCGGTGCCGGTCACAGATCAAACGACGTCGGTCCCTTAACCGATGCCGGTGTCAAAAATCTAGGATAAGAAGATACAAAGGGCTGCTAATTTGATTTTTAGCAATGTTGAGTATATTTATCAACTTATTGATCACAAAAGACAGAGTATGACAGAGCAAACAGAACAGCAAACAAGCAAGATGCACATGCAAATGCAGAGATTAACCTTAGGGTTAATTTTAATTATTGTGGGCTTATGCCTTTAGACGTAGAATGATGTCAGAATCCTAAACAAGAGACTTAGGGGAAATGTCAAGTTGTTTTGGCTTATAAGGTTACCTCAATCGGGCGGAGGAATACCGCGGAAAAAGGGGGGATGTTTGAGCTGTTGTGTTAATTGTGAAGTGATTCGGTATGTGTTGTGTAGTGAAACTAAGGTTAATTTCCTGTCAATACCGTGGATATCACCCCCACGTGTACGACCTGTTACTTAATCTATGTTCACTAGAATTGAAAAACAACAAGCAGGAATGCAATGCATGTGTTTTAAAACCCAAATCGAAAGTGATATTCGATGAAGCAAAAGAGATGACTTTTACTAATGCAAGATGCAAAAACAAAGCAAGTTCTTTTACCAGAATAATAAAATACCTTGTGAATATCTCTAGAAGAAGAAAACAGCAAGTATGCTCCCTATAATGAAAGCAAGCAAGAAATAAAGAAAAACCCAAAATGGGTCCCACCGGGCGTGCCAAAATGTTTCACTCGGAAAATGCTTCGTTCCTTATAGAAACAGATAAGGTTAGGGTTAGGAGGAATACCTGTAGAATGTCGAGATGATGTGCGTACGTACATGCCGAGAGAAAATCGGGTGACTGCGAAGAACTCCTTTTTGTCTTGGAAGGACTACCTGCAAATAAGAACACAAGACCACAAGATTTTGATTAGATAGTAAATGAGGGAACTGCCTTGGGCCCAGGAAATATGAAACTTCCTTTCGAAGGTGGTCAGTTCCCCTGCCGATATGAGTTAACACAAAATACTGTAAAATATCAATTAAATTGCTTGGCTGAACTGGGTAGGGGAAAGGCTGTTTTTCCTGGTTTTTGATCAAAGGAACCGATGCCGGTTACCTATAACCGATGGCGGTTACTGATAACCGATACCGGTGCGTTCTAGGATCTTCTGGGCTGGTTGTGGAGTTTGTAATGGCTGATTTTTGGATAGTTTTTGGGAAATGGGATGGTTAGAAACAAAAGAATGACAGCTAGAGGCAATGGTACGTTGGATAATGGATCCAGAAACGGATTTGGGAGGACTGTAATTCCAAAAGCATAAGAAATGTTATAATGGAGGACATGCAAGATGTAACTTACTGGTTTTTGACGAAGATGCCAGTTGATCTCCTTGGCTGCCAACTCTTCTGGTTTCTTCACTCGTCTCTGCTTGGTCAAGTGAAGTTCTGGACTCTGCTAATCGCTTTGGACTCTCCTTTGATTCAAAAATCCTTCGACTGATCTCCAAAATGAAATTCCGATCTGTTGTTTTGGTTTGGGAAGCCCATTTACATGGAACGATGGCGGTTACATGTAACCGCGGCGATCGAGTAGAACCGCATCGGTAAGGAAAAAGTAGGCTATTTTTAGTAAAATAGCCCGCCTTCCCTGTTTTTCTCCCGAGAGATCAGTTGCGGGCTTGGTCAAGTGGCTAGAAGGTCGGCTTTGGGTGCGAGTAAGGAGGCATTAGTTATGGATGTGAGTCTAGACCAAGTCATGGGTCTTAATTAGCTTAGTTTAGGGTTAGGGCTAGGTCATGATGAGGTGGCAAAGTGAGGTGGCGGGTAAGGTGATGTGGATTTATCAATTACAAGGTAATTAATAAATAATTGTGTAAAGTTTAGGTAATGAGGTTAGGTTGCGAAATGGGATGCGGGTTACAAGGGTCGTGAGACACGAATTTGGTGTCTACACCTTCTATTCTGGTCCATTAGCATTATTAGCTTAGTTTTCCCTTTCAACACTAGGAGTAGCGAGTGGAAGTAGAAATAGATAGAGGAACCACCCTTCTCCATAGATTTTCCCAAGAAAAAAAGGTCCCGAAACTTAGGGATTGTTCTATTGTGGTATCAAACACTTTGTCCCTTCCGAGATCGAGACACGTGTGCACCTTTGAGAAACCAACAATTTCTAGCATGCCCAGTTGGAGAAGCATTTAAATATCAAATTTCATATCTCTAAGTTTTGGTGTGTGGACTTAGTATTTCAGCCTTTGAAGGTTCAGTTCACCACATCTAGTGACTCCCAAAATTTTAACATCTTCGTTTAGTAGTCCTGAGGACATTTTATGAGAAGAGTGTATACAAGAAGAAGTGTAGTAGCTGAAGATTCTTTTGAGTATCTCTATCTATCTCTGAGAATATTTCATTCCAAAAAAACCATGAACACATCTCCATCTCCAAAGACGCTAAGGCCATTCAAATCCTCCTCAAAATAGACAACCTACACACCTTGCAATGGCACATCAAAAAACTCCTTCACTTAGAAACTTTGTAAACTTTGCTGGAGGGAGTCCCTTAATGTTGGATGTGTAACATGATATGCCAAATGGTGTGCTCAAGAGTATTCCATACTATACTGGTGAGAATCAAGTCACTCGTCAGGGAGCATATCTAGGATATATAAAACATGTGTTCACTTTATTTGATCACACATGATGATGTAGTAGTCGGCTATTTGTAGCCTCTTTCAAAGGTAAATTAATTAAATGGTACCAAGGCCTAAGACTTAGATCTATCACCACCGGGATGAGTTGGGAAAAAATATTTACAATTACTTTGAAGATAGGTTAGATCACCTATCTCTAGTGGAGTAGCCGACAACAAGGAGGTCACCCGACAAGTAGATGACTGATTTGGAAGACTTGGGACATAATCCCTCTTGTGGTAAGACCTATAGCCCAACATGCTTTCCTGTATTATCTAAAGGCACTCAATAGTGATATTTCAGTTATGATCCAATCCATGGGAGGTAGGACTCTACCAGCTGCTTATAGTATTGCAGTAAGGGCAGAAAATAGTCTTATTCAGGCTAGAAAGTTGGCTCCTAGACCACCTATGCCCTTGTTCCCAGAAATGTCACAAACACCCCAGCCTTATGTGGCCTTTATTACCATTCTTGAACAAATCATGCACCCAATTTCCTCAACATCCTACTCTACTGCACAACATAAGGAAGATGAATATTTGAAGGCCCTTATTAGAAATTTATCAAACAAATTCATATCATTAGAAAAACAATAGGTGAAAGTCTATAGAGGTAATTCTAATCAGAGCGAGATGGCTAGAGAAATCAGCCTTAGAGAAATTAGAATGGAAATCAAAGATATGTTCCCAATCATTAGAATGATAGATGGTATTCCAATGCGCATTTTCCTTGCAGTTATTCCTCCCACACATTCTCTTCCAACTCCCGGTGTGAGTCGGTGCTTGTTCGGATCGTAATAATTTTACACAATAGTCGAGTGGTGCTTCCCTTACAACATACCTCATATTCAATATCGTTTTCCAATATCATGCGTGCCAAAGCCTTCATGATCCAAAATGCTTCAATCTGTGAGCCTTCAACAAGTGCCCCACAAGCGAGATAACCAACAAAGACTAGAAGATCCTCTAGAAAAATGTTTGATGTTCTTCGACATGGAGGAATTCTATGTAATCAACTAAGATACGAAGATACAAATAGACTATGTGCCCAAGTTACAGACAACATAAGATATAAGAAGAGAATGTTGGAATCAGGTGCGTAGGTCACGATCGTAGAAATGTAAGTAGATCCTTAGAATTAGAAAGATGCGAGACATGGTGTTAGTACAAAAATTTATTCTCCTTTTCATTCGAGCAACATCAAATATATGGAATGAAGCTTGAAGACGAGATGGATCATGGCGTGTGTCATTTTGTAGGCTGGGGATATGATGTAACTAGCACTCAAATTTTTAGAGAGATGGATAGCACTCAAATAGGACTTGATCTTGTCCTAACTGTTTTAGGTTGTGCCTTTCAACCAAGGTAAGAGAAGCTATTTTTAACCCTCAAATGGTGAAGGAGATGAATATATCCCTCAATTTGTGTAAATAGTATGAAAAGGGCCTTGGGAAAATATGATCAACACTCCAAATCTGACTTTCACAAGTTGTCACTTCCAAATTATAGAGATACTTTCAATGCAAGACAAGGGTTACTGAAGACATTTTGAAATCCTGATCTGTTCTACATACTTTAGCAACTAAAATTTGATCTTTTGTGGGTATACGGGGAAAAACAGGGGTAAAACAGGGTAGGATTAGTTATTTTGAATTTTTTTGGGTGGGATTTTAGATAAGACAAACCAAGGTCCGTTAGACTCTTTGAGGATTTCAACAAAATCTAGAGAAACTTAACAGCAAAAGTATGAAAATGGTTAATCATCCCTTCAACCAGATATGTGCATTAAATGGAGGCCTAGATCTATACTTTTCCACACAATATTTTATCATCTATCACAAAATATTGAGTTATAATGAACCAATGAATCATTTAGCAATCACTATTTAATCATGACATAAGGTGCACCAAAAGGTTTGCAAACAATATCTCAAATCAAGGAAGGTAAAGTTATTTTAAATTTGTTTCTCTTTATCAAATGAAAGATCTTCTAAATGTGAGATTGCAAATTCCACTAAACTATCACAAGAAATGAGACCATGTATGATCAAGAGAGATTTTAAACATAAGAATGCAATAGGAAATAAGAAACACAAATTTGAAATGCATTCTGAAATGTTAGCATTCACAAATTTTTCTGAAACACAACATAGAATAACTCAAAAATGATTAGATTTATCAGCAGGGGAATGTTTTGAAAAACAAGCTCGTTAATGGCTATACATGTGTAGCTAACTTAATGTGATTTGAAATTTGATACGAGATAGTTATATGAGTTTCTCAAGTGGTCACTCGAGAATGGGCTTCTTCCCATATTTTCTTGTGAAATTTTTAGTTTTCTAGGATTTTTTAAACTCTTCCAACCCTTTTCATGAAAAATTCATGCAATATATAGCTTTCAATATCCTTCAATCCTTCTTTCCCAAGAAAATAAAATGCCAAAGGATCAAATTTGTTACAAAAATTTCTCATGATTCGCAAACAGGACGTTTAACGAGAACACGTCCAAAGAGTTGCCATTTTCTCAAAAAGAGACGAATCATTCCAAAATTGACATCATTATCCATTTTTGAGGCACATTTTTCATCTTCAAAGCATGTAGACCCCCTTCCTTTCATTATTTCATCCTTATCCCTCCAAAATTTGACTATGTAACTTTTGGATCGATATTTCACATTTTTAGATGGGTTAGCAAAAAAATCATTTTAAAAACATCTCTCGATCTTCAAATTGATCCTCAAAACTGATTGCATTTGTCCTTAAAGGCACAAATGACACAAATTTTTCAAAAATTTGATGAAAATTGATGTAAAAAACAAATCTCCAAACTCCCTAGAGCATTATAGGAAAAAAATAGTGATAGAGCAAAAAATGATGCACAACTACCGTTGATTTGACATTCAAATTTTAATCTACGCCCTCCACATGGAGAAAAACCATTGGAGACAGGCTTTGGAGGTGCCTTTTTCCATTTTGCATTTTTAAAAAGAAATGGCCACATGGCGAGATTTGATTCAGCATGGGCACGAGTTTCACATTTTTAACTTTTTGACCCTTTTATTCTGAGCGAACCACGTGGCACCATTCCATTAGATGCAGACATAGGAGCTTCATTTTACCTTTTAAAATTTTTGGGAAAAAATGGAATTGGACCATTGGAATCATAGACCGATTCTACACATTTCCACCTTTTCTAGAAAAAGGAAAAATTTCCAACTTATCTCTGCTCGCGGGCCCACACCTCCGATTTTGTCCTTGACATGTGGTGATTGCTTTGATTCGCTACGAGATTGTGTTCCTCCTTTTCATGCTATGCCTTTATGCCTAAAAAAATGTGAAAATATCTCAATTTTGACCTAAGGCTTGAAGTTCCACCTCGACCCCGCCATGTGTCTCTTTGTGTGCTTCATTACGGGTCCTAGTCATTTTCTTTGCACTTTAACTCTTTTTCAAAAATTCCTTAAGGCACAAAAAGGCCTGCTTTGCTTCTCATCCAATCAAAAGAGGACACATCATCATTTTTGGGCAAAATTTAGAAATTTTCTCCACCGCTTGAATTCAGGCAGATTAGCACTTGGCGGGGCCATGGGGCAATTTGAAAATTTTAGCCAAAGTAGCTAAAAATAACAAGTTCTCAAAATGACCCACCACTCCTCCAATCAAAACACGCCACATAAGCAACATTAGAACCAATCAGAGTAAAGCGGAGCCATGGGACCAAATTCACCCTTTTGCCAAAAAAGCAAAAAGTGATAAGTTAAAACAATTTTCCGTTGTCCCTCAGCCAATTAGAACAAGCCACGTTGTTAATGAATGTTGAAGAAGAAATTGACGGGAAAATGATGCCCGTCTGACCGTCAAAACATAGAAAATGCTAGGGATGCCTTAGAATTTGATTTTTTCACTAAGGACGACAAATTTCTTGAAATTGAACCAACTGAAACATGTTTTCAAAGAATTTTTATCATGGAATTGGATTTTCAATGGCATACAATTGCAAATCGAACAATTTTAAACTTCCATGATTGGGAAAAAGGAAAAATGGAAGAGTCCGTAGATTTTGGAAAAATTAGGGCACAAAGTAGGGTACACATGTAGATTTCTTTCAAATTGGGGAAAAACAATAGGTTTGTGAGCATTTCAAGGCATTTGACTAGAGGGAAAAGTTTCAGACCACTAATTTGAGAGAAAAATATTTCAAAGCATGCGAGAATGAAGAAAAAAATTAAGGGCAAAACAATGCAAGCTCAAAAATGACACCAACATTAGCTCCTACTCGGGGATGGGCACTCCCGGCGAGTTTCAAAAGAACAAAAGAAGCAAACCAAGTGCCAAAACAACCATTGGGAAATGAAGTAAAAATTTAGGGAAAAAAACTAGACCCAATCGACAAAAAATGGCAACCAAGAACAGGGCAAACCAAAAACCGATAAAAACAACAAAAATAGAGCAAAAAAAAAAAGACTATACACTATACAAGTGGTGCATACCTCAAATTTGGGGATTAATACAATAAATGCTTTAGATGCCTACCATTACTAGGAAATTCAAGCAAATCCCCATCTAAGTCCTTGAGAGAAAAGGTATTTTCACCAATTCTGATATCAATGAAGTAAGGGCCCATCCACAATGCATCAAATTTACCATGTTTTCCCTTATCTTCATGCCTACTATCCCACAACAAAACTAGATCTCCAACATTGAAATCCCTATGAGTGACATTCTTATTAAACAACATATTCAACTTCTCTCTAAATCTGACATGCCTTTGGTGGGATGCTCTTCTTTCTTCATCTAGCTCAACAATCTTAATAATCCTTGCTTCATATGGACTAACCTCTTGATCTTCAAGTTGTTGAACAAAATGAAATGAAGATAATTGCATATGTAAGGGAAGAAGAGCTTGAGTTCCATACACCAACTCAAATGGGCTCTTACCAGTAGCTCTTTTGGTAGTGATTCTATCAGCCCAAACTATAAATTTTAGTTTTTCACCCCATTTTCTCTTGTTCAACTCCAAGGTTATCCTAATGATCTTCAACAATTTCTTATTGCTGGACTCAGCTTGTCCATTCCCTTGAGGGTTATAGTTTGAAGCATAAGTTAGATTAGTTCCATACTCCTTACACATTTCCATCAAGGGCTTAGCTCTAAAACACATGGCATTATCAACAACAATCTTTACTAGCACACAAAATCTACATATGATGTGATTCAACAAGAAGTCCATAACAACTTGGTGTGTTGCTTTCTTGGTGGGGATTTATTTTACACACTTGGTGAAGTAATCTATGGCTACAATAATCCACTTATGGCCATAACTAGAAGGGTCTGAAATCTCACCAATGAAGTCCATCCACCATTCTTTGAAATGAGCCTCAATTGATATAGGCTGCAAAGGAAGGGAGCCTGAAGCTTTCACATTTTCTAACCAAAGAGGTTACATTTTTGAAGAGATTAGGCCACCAATAACTAGCTCTCAAAATTTTGTGTGTTGTAACCCTTCCAACAAAGTGTCCTCCAAAAACTCCTCCATGGAAATCAGCAACTATTTTGGGAGCTTCATCTTCGATTACAAATTTCAAGATGATACCTTCGAGGTTCTTCCAAGCCAGACCCTAAGTCGGTAATGATGTACTTTTGAGAAGAAATTACGAGGGCTATTTTCTTCTTTTTATTTAAATGATCAGGTCAGCATAGGTATCTGAGATAAAAGATTACATCCTTGTACCGCTCATAGCTGACCAATTTCTCAAGAACATCTACCCTTTCTTCCTCTACTTCATTCAATTCCACAGTCTGTAATTTGCTCTCAGCCATAAGCTTAGCAAGACCCAAACCTCTTGCCAACTTTTTGGTTTGGATATCCATGTCATATTCCTATAGTTTGTTCACCCATATACATCTTTTTCTTGAGATCTCCATCTTTGATAAGATGTCTTTTACCATGGTGTGGGGAACATAAGAAACAACTTTTGAACTTAAGATATAAGGCCTGAAAACCTTTGTTGCTTTCACCAAGGAAAATGCTTATTTTTCCATGATTGTGTACTTTAACTCAATAGCTTGTAAATCCTTGCTAAAGAATGAAATAGGCCTCTCAGCCCCATCTTCATCCTTTTTCAGCAAAACATATGCAATGGTATTTTCGGAAAGCAAAGGAGAAGATTTAGAAAGGCTTCTTGTAATGTGGAGCGACTAAGATAGGTGCATGTTTTAATGCTTCTTTGATTCCTTCAAAATCCTAAATAGCAGCCTCCTCTTATTTGATAACTTGGTCTTTCTTTAGCATGCATGTAATAGGAAGAGTCAATTCAGCAAAATTAGACACAAACCTTCTACTGAAATTGATCTACCTAAAGAAGGATTGGATGCCCTCCTTTGTTCTTGGAATTGGAACCTTGGTGATTGCTTCTACCCTCTCAGGGTCAATCATGACACCATCCTTTGAAACAATATGACCAAGAAACTTGTCCTTTTTCACCCCAAAATGAAACTTCTTTGGATTGAGAGAAATGCCATATTCTCTACATCTGATCAACATTCTTTCCAAGTGTTACAAGTGATCTTTTCTTCTCCTTGAAAACACAGTCACATCATCTTGATAAACTACAATGAAGTCATTTATGTAACCAGAAAAAGCAACATCCATTGCTCTTTGGAAATTAGCTCCAACATTCATAAGACCAAAAGGCATTCTTACATAGACATATGTTCCCCAAGGAATGGTAAAGGTAGTTTTAAAACTTTATGACTTCTTGAAAAAAACTTGGTTGTAGCCGAGAGAAACCATCCAAGGTGGACAATAATTTAGATCTAGTCACCATCTGTAGCATATTTTCCATGTTTGGAAAAGGATAATTTTCCTTCAATGAAGCTCTATTTAGATTTCTGAAGTCTACAAAAATTCTGATATCTCCATTTTTCTTTCTGACTGCCTGAGGTTTGCAACCCAAGATGAATACCTTATGGGCTAAATGATCCCTCCCTCCTTCGGTTTCTTCAATTAATCTTGCATTTTCATTGAGAGGAGTGGATTAATTTTCCTCTACTTTTTTCTAAAGGGCTTGGCATTTGTTTCAAGAGGAATCTCATGCTGAAACAATTCCTCTCTGTATGCTTTTAGCTCTAAATAAGACCAAGAAAGATAGTCCTGATATTTCTTCAATAGTTGAACATAGGACTATTTTTCCTCTTTGTTTAGATTGTTGCCTAACCAAAAAAATTTGGTTTATCATTAGTTCCCAAGTTATGCTCTTCCACATACCTTGAGGCATACATGTTTCTATTGATGATGCAATCAACATTGTCAAAATTTCACTCAAGTGCAACACGAAATCTAGGAATGATGTTAGTTTTCAATTGGATAATATCCTTTCCAAATAAAGTCTCTCTTCCTTCAGTCACACACACCATTGGTTCCCAATAAATATTCTGATCTAAAAACTCACCTTGATTTTGTAAGAACCTTTACACTTGAGCATCATCATTAAACACTATCCAATGTTTGATGTTTTCGAGATAACTAGCCTAGTTAATACTTCAATATTGTACTCATAATAAGGTGAAATGGTGCAATTTATAAATCTTGACCGCAAAAATTCCAACTTTTCAGCATTAGCATTGAAACTTATGTCATGATTCATAATGTTGAAGGAATCAAACATCTCAATTAGATCCCAAACTGCATGTTTGTATTGTTTCATCCACTAAGTTTTTGTAGCATACAGTTTTATTATTTGTTTGATAACTAGCTCTGAATCTCCTTTTTCAATTATGTTGTTGACACCATACTTCCATGCAATTCTCGACCCAAGAACAAGGTTTCATATTCCACAATGTTGTTAGTACATTCAAAATTAACCTTGAAGGAAAAAACAAACTCTTCTAAGCTAGGAGAAATTGGAATTATACAAGCACCATTTCTAAATTTGGAGCAAGCTCCAACAAATAGAAAGGTCTAAAGGGAACCTACCTATTCAAGGCACTCTGAGTGATCCATATTGTTCTCTTTTCCATCATCAAAACAAAAAAATTTATCAGCATCAACATCAACAAATAACACCTCATAGGAAGCATTGCTTTGGGATCTTCAATAAGGTGTAACATCTTCTTTTCTCCATAGAGCTTGACAAGGCTGCCTTCAATGGGAATAGTGGAAAAGACATGTCCATTTGAACAGTCCCACCAACATTTGTAGCCCAATTTCTTGACAAAATCATACCCCATTTGACAGGGCAATCAACAATCACAACATCAAGTTTCAAATTCTTAGCCGGATAGGCTATAAGTTGGACCACCATACCCTTCACATAACAAACTACCATCACTACTCTTGAGTCCATGGTAGTACACTTTCCATAGGCTATTGTCACTTTGATATCCAACTCATTCATGACTTCTAGAGGCATGACATTGCATGATGCACCGAAATCAAACATACAATTATAAAGTATTCTATCCTTTATGATCAAAGTTCTAAAGAATGGATCAACATTCAATTGGGAATCAACCAAGGATGTCCCCAAGTATACCTCAGGTGTTTCTCCAAGATCCTCTAATTTTGGTGGTGTTTCAAGGTCTACAATGATTTGAGGAGGAGTTTCAACAACATTTACATTTCTGCTTGGGGTACTCTTCTCCTCTTTCAATCCCAAGTACTCAAATGCTCTCTTCTTGTGCTCAGGAATCCTAAGAAACTCAATGATTGGAACACTCACTTTGATTTGTCTTAATACCTGGCTATGTCATATGGAACACTCTTTGGCAAGGAAGCATTGGAATGGAGACAAGCAGATTCATTAGATGGCATGGGATTCTTGGTAGTTTGGGCATGAGGAGGACTGTAATTTTTGCTTGGGACAGTAGATATTTTTTCAAGTGTTTCTCTTCTAGGAGCTTCTTTGGGAATACTTGTAAGTAAATTTGTTTTAGGTTTTCCTTAAGGCCTAACTCCCTTAATAAAATTTCTCCTAGTTTTATACTCTTTCTCTTGAGCCATAACAACATTCATTAACAATTATCTATCTTCCTCCAAAGAGATACCACCATCATACTTCTTAATCATAATAGCTCTTAAGTATTCAAATTCATTGTTAGGAATCTCAAAATATTTCACTACATCTACCTCAATAGTATGAGAGGGAAGGACTTGTACCCATTTGATGTAATCCCGAGAAAGTTATAGTTGTCCTTACACTTATTACCTCACTTGAAGGTGCTCCTTCTTATGAGCCTGAAGAACAACCCACCATGAAGATATCATCATCAGTACCATCATCATTATTAGCTTCACCATCTTACTGGTCCACTTCACATGGAGGATGGGGTAGAAAACACCTATCACACTAATCGATATCAATAAATTCCTCAACAAAGAACAACCCTAGCAATTAGAGGATCGGGTAACATTTTTCCTTCATGTGCTTGAGGATGTCTATTTATAGACCCCATGGGTCCCTTCCCTTTGTCATCAGATCTTTCATAACCTCTAGGATGATTGGAAAATATTTCATGGTTTTGTTCTCTTTTCTGACCTTGTGAAGTCTACCCAATTCCCTTCTCTCTGAGCTAGCTTGTATGAGATTTCTTTGACAGCCCCTGCCAAAGTTTTCACAACCTCCTCCAAATCAGCACCCTTGCTAGCTTGAGGTTTTTCAAGGTTTATCAACTTTACACCATCCCTCTTGAGAGGTTTCCCAACAGCCTTCATGTTATTTTCAATCTGTAGTGCCATAGTAAAGGCCTGCCTTAAATTGGTAGGGTTCCTGTCTCTTAAGTAGGAGGCTACCTTCTTATCAAATGCATCTACATATTTTATTAAACAAGATTAATCACAAGGCCTCAGATTAATAGGCAGTCTTCTCAATGTTTTGTTAAATCTTGTGTTAAAGTCATGCACTGATTCATTGGGGTTCTTCTTGATATTTTCAAACTCAAACAAGATAAACCTAGGATCAGTTTTGTCACCATATTGCAACCTAAATGCATTGTTCATTTCAACCTAAGAGTCAATGGAATTATCGGACACAACCTTATACCAATCCCTTGCATCCTCTTCTATTGTATGAATGAAAAATTTTACATACACATCTTCATGCTTTGAATCTCAAAGTCCTCCATCATGTTAACAAAAGTTTTAGGTGTTGATCACCGTTATTGCATTGTTACCTTGGAACTTTTGAAACCTATTCCTTACATCTTGTGGGACAGCATTTGGGTAACCATCCATTTCTCTAAATTTTATAGGACCAAAGGTGTTAATAAAAATGGAGGTCTAGGCTGAGCCATTTTTTTTTTTTTGAGGTGGTGATCTTGGAGGAGAAATAGAATGATAAGGAGTGAGAGATCTATGGGAATATAAATGCAATATTCAAAATGGATATTCCTTATAGGATCAAATTTTTCATAAACTCTATTAGATTTGGAAAAAATAGGGGCAAAATGAGGAGCAGGATTTTCAAAGATAAATGAAGGTCCCTCTCTAGATGGAGAATGTAAATTTTCAAGAGGAATATCTGATTCAGATTTACTTGAAGAAGAACTGCAGTCCTCAATGACAGCTGATTAATCTCAAGTTCAACAAAGGTAACCTCCTTCCTTGAGCTCCACTCTCTAACCACCTTCCAAACTCTTCTTCCTTTTAACTCTGAGTTCCTTAAATCTGAAAAAAACTTCTTATCAGAGTCTCAAATGAAGAGAGATATTTTTCCTTCCATTTTTGCAGAGATTAGCAACACCAAAAAAAATGACAGAAAGCTAAGACACTGGTATTTATAAAGATCAAAACAACATGGAATCACCACTAAGGAATTTCAACCTAGTTGTGAAAATGCACTAAAATACTCTGTCAAATACCTATCAGCACTAAAAATATTTCTAAACTTTATAGATCAGATCTTCCTTTTCTTGAATCTATCAACCATAAATGCAAGTGAAGTGTAACTACTATGCTAAAACCGATAAAATTGCAGATAGAGTTTGAAACCTTTACATACACCTTGAAAATATGAGTGTAGAATGATGCTTTAACAATATATTTCCAGAAAAAACTTGTAGGAGACATTACCATGGTTTGATATGCATTCAAATATTTCAAATATGTATGAACATGGATCAAATTTAACTAGGAATGTCCTCGGCAACGGCAGTGCACCGGTGTTGGTACCCAAATTTGTTCTCCTTTTCAGTCTGAGTAGCATCAAAGATATGGAATGAATCTTGAAGATAGATGGATCATGGTGTGTTTCATTTTGTAGTCGGGATATGATCTAACGGCACTTAGATTTGTGGAGAGATGGATAGCACTCAAATTGGACTTGATCTTGTCCTAATTGGTATAGGTTGTGTCTTTCAACTAAGGTAAGATAACCTATTTTGTAACCCTCAAATAGTTAAGGAGATGAAGATATCCCTCAATTTGTGAAAATAGTATGAAAAGGGCCTTAGGAGAATATGATCAAGACTCCAAATATGACTTTCACAAGTTGTCACTTCTAGATTATGGAGATACTTTGAATGAAAGGCAAGGGTTATTGAAGATTTTGAAATCCTGATTTGTTTTGCATACTTTAGCTACTGGATTTTATTTTTTTGTGGGTATACAGGTCAAAACAGGGGTAAAAAGGGTAGGATTAGTTGTTTTGAATGATTTTTTGGGTGGGATTTTAGATAAGACAAACCAAGGTCCACCAAAATCTTTGAGGATTTCAACAAAATATGGAGAAACTTAACAGTAGAAAGTATCAAAATGGTTAATCATCCCTTCAACCAGGATATGTGCATCAAATGGAGGCCCAGATCTGCACTTTTCCACACAATATTTGATCATCTATCACAAAATCTTGAGTTAGAGTGAACCAATGAAGCATTTAACACTATTTAATCATGACCTAAGGTGCACCCAAAGGTTTATAAACAATATCTCGAATTCAAGGAAGGTAAAGTGATTTTAAATTTGTTTATCTCTTTATCGGATGAAAGCTCTTCGAATATGAGATTTAAAATTCCACTAAACTATAACAAGAAATGAGACCATGTATGATCAAGAGAGATTTTAAACACAATACTGCAACAAGAAACAAGAAACACAAATTTGAAATGCATTTTGAAATGTAAGCATTCACAAATTTTTCCCAAACACAACATAGAATAACTAAAAATGATCGATTTATAAGCGGGGAATGTTTTGAAAAACAAACTCAGAGCTTGTTAATGGCTATACATGTGTTACCAACTTAACATGATTTGAAATCTGATATAGAGAGAGTTACATGAGTTTATCAAATGGTCACTCAGAGAATGGGCTTCTTCCCTGATTTTCCTATGAAATTTCTAGTTTTCCAATATTTTTAAAACTCTTCTAACCCTTTGCATGACAAATTCATGCAATATATAGCTTTCAATCTCCTTCGAGCCTTCTTTCCCAAGAAAAGAATATGCCAAAGGATCAAATTTGTTACAAAAATTTCTCATGATTCACAGACAGGGACATTTAACAAAACACGTCCAAAAATTTGTTAGTTGTCTCAAAAAGAGATGAATCATTGCAAAATTCACATCATTATCCATTGTGGAGGCATGTTTTTCATCTTCAAAGCATGTAGACCCCCTTCCTTTCATTATTTCATCCTTATCCCTCCAAAATTTGACTCTGCAACTTTTGGATATGATATTTCATGTTTTTGGATGGGTTAGGGAAAAAATTCATTTCAAAAACATCTCTAATCTTCAAATTGATCCTCAAAACCGATTGCATTGGTCCTTGTAGGCACAAACAACATGAATTTGTCAAAAATTTGATGAAAATTGATGCAAAAATGCATCTCCAAACTTCCTAGAGCGTTCTAGGGAAAAAATGGTGGCATAGCAAAAACGGTTCACAACTACCATTGATTTGACATTCAAATTTTAATCTATGCCCTCCATGTGGAGAAAAACCATTAGAGATGGGATTTGGAGGCGCCTTTTTCCATTTTGCACTTTTTAAAAGAAATGGCCACGTGGCAAGATTTGATTTGGCATAGGCACGGGTTTCACATTTTTAACTTTTTGACCCTTTTATTCTTAGCGGCCACATGGCACCATTCCATTAGATGCGGACCTAGGAGCTTCATTTTACGTTTTGAAATTTTTAGGAAAAATTGGAAAAATTTGATATTTTTCCCTGCACCTTTGCCTCATGAAAATGGGCTTGACACATGTTCCAAAATGGGTCCCATTGGAATTGCGGACTGATTCTACACATTTCCACCTTTTTTAGAAAAAGGAAAATTTTCCAACTTATCTCCATGGGCCTACACCTCCGATTCTATCCCTGACACATGGCGATTGTTGATTCGTTGTGGGCTTGCATTCCTCCTTTTAATTTTATGCCTTTATGCCAAAAATGGGAAAAAATCTCAATTTTGCCCTGAGGCCCAAAGTTCCACCTCTGAACCTACCAAGTGTCTCTCTGTCATTCATTACGGGCCCTAGGCATTTTATTTTCACTTTAACTCTTTTTCCAAAATGCCTTAAGGCACAAAAATACCCGCTACTTCTCATCCAATCAAAAGAGGACACGTCATCATTTTTGGGCAAATTTTAGAAATTTTCTCCACTCGCTTGAATTCAGGTAAATTAGCACTTGGCGGGCCACGGGGCAATTTGAAACTTTTATCCAACGTAGCTAAAAAGAACAAGTTCTCAAAATGACCGGCTACTCCTCCAATAAAAACACGTCATGTAAGCAACACTAGAACCAATCGAGTAAAGCGGAGCCATGGGACCAAATTTACCCTTTTGTAAAAAAAGCAAAAAGTGATATGTTAAAACAATTTTTCGCCATCCCTTGGCCAATTAGAACTAGCCATGTTGTTAATGAATGTTGAAGAAGAAATCGATGGGAAAATGACGCCCGTCTGACTGTCAAAACATAGAAAAATACCAGGGATGGCTTAGAATTTGATTTTTTTGCTAAGGACAACAAATTTCTTGAAATTAAACCAATTGAAACATATTTTTTTAGCATTTTTTATCATGGAATTGGATTTTCAATGGCATACAAGTGCAAATCGATCAATTTTAAACTTCCATGATCAGGAAAAAAGGAAAAAATGGTAGAGCACGCATATTTTTGAAAAAATAGGGCACAAAATAGGGCACACATGTAGATTTCTTTCAAATTAGGGTAAAACAACAAGTTTGTGAGAATTTCAATGCATTCGACTAGAGGGAAAATTTACTGAGACCACTAATTTGAGAAAAAAGGTTTTAGAGCATGCAAAATGAAGGAAAAATTTATGAAAAAATGGTACAAGATCAAAAATAGCACCAACACATGGCATCCCGTAGCAAAAGCACTCAAGGTCCTTTTTAATCATCCTATGACCCTCCTTTGGTAGGTCAAGTCTTTTCTCTAGCTAAAATTTAAGATTTTGTACTTGGATAGTCAAGAAGGGATGTTGTTAGCCAAATGCATAAGACAAGGAGCCTTCTATTTAGAATTATTGACCAGATGAAGAGAACAAACATAAATGTCACAGTGTGGGATGCCTTGACCATTCTATCTTGGTGAGATCTATTACATAAATATCTAGCGCAACTCCCCTGATGATCCATCTATATAGAAGCCATGCACTTCTATCAACATTTTCCAAGAAGAGGAGAAACAAGTAAGTAAAATTGTTAAAATCCCACCCTTTTATATGTCTTTGATCATAGGCAAACACCTAGTGCATAATTTCATGATTGACTCAGTGCTAGTACTTTTTTTATGCTTAAGAAAATAGTTAATGTCTTGTGTCTAAAATATAGCCCTTTGTCTAAAGGAGTCCTATAACTTGATGGTTCAACCGTCATCACCTTAGGATTCATCAAGGATCTTTACTAACTCTCCATGCATGTCCAAGCATAATAATTACTCAAGATGTGTCAATAATTGACCTACCTCTTTTGTTTTCCCTATGTCTATCAAGAGAATTTACTGCTAAAGTGGGTGGTTACTTGTCTTTTGATTTGTCTCATATGTTACTCAAGACAAGGTATGGTACCCAATTTACCATACAAGATGAGCCTATATTTTCCTATCATGTAGAGTCATATGTCCCATCCCCTCTCCAAGCCAATTGTTTAATCTAAGAAGAACAAGCTTCAGTTCCTGAAGAGTAGTCTCTTCCACCCTCTGTTCTTGACCTAGTGCTTGATGAATGGGTGGAAAGACACCATAAATTTGATCCCTATGCTGAAGAACTGAGAAGCTTATGAAACTAGGCTTGGTACTTATTGCATTCTAGAAGAAGTTGTTATTTTCCGCATGCACTCAAGAAATAAAAAGTTCAACTTGGTCTATGGAAGTTGTACTTTGATGGATCCAGAAGCATAAATGGCACAAGAGCGGAGTGGTTCTCATTTACTATAAGCATGAGAATTTATTCTACGCACATAGGCTACTGACTTGCATGCTCCAACAATGTGGTAGAGTATGAAGCACTGGTGTATGGCTTTCTCATTGCTGAGAAGAAGAAGATTAAGGTGTTGTAGATCTTTGGGGACACAAAATTAGTTATCCACCAGGTTACCAACAAATGCCAGACAAAGAATAATCTTCTCAAAGCTTATAAGCATAGAGTTTGGGACCTCCTTGAGAGCTTTGATGCTCTAAATCTGTAGGTGGTTCCACATAGAATGGACAAAGAAGCTACCCAGATGGTCGCGTTGGGTTCACATTTTTCTCTTGCTAAGGAATTTGTCAAAGGAAACACTCAACACATCAAGATGGTGATCAGACCATCCATTCTAGATAACAAAACCAAGCTGGAAAGTGTTTGACAGTGACACATAGATCATTCAATTTATCCAAAATGAAGCCAAATTCTCATAAAATATACAAGCTGACTTACATGATAGCTATGGTGACCAAGAGATATAGCTGAATAAAAACAAGTTTCCTAAAGGGATGGTCACCTTAGAGAAAATTTTTATCCCTAATGATGAGTTCAAGGGTGAAGAAAGGTACATGCACGCCACATAAGAAAAATGTTCCTCAATCATTATTGTACATGAGAAAGAGTTATTTCTCAGTAGGACTTGTGCACATGAAGAGAAATAGGACTTCATCTCTCTTTGTCAAAAATATAGTGATAGATTCTCATGGGAGTATGAAGACCTCAAAGGTTTTGATCCAAATGTTTCTCAACACTCCATTAAGCTCGATCCTAGTATCAATCCCATTAGATAGAAGTAGTGACAAGTCAATCTAAAGATATAGCCCCTCATGAGAAAGGAATTATCCAAACTCATTGAGGAAAAAATTATTTTTCCTATCAATTACTCTACGGGTCATGAATTTAGTTCCAATGCATAATAAGAATGGTGAAATCAGACTTTGTGTTGATTTCACATATTTAAATAAGGCATCTCTAAAGGATCATTATCCTTTGCCTCCAATGGAATAGATTTTGTAGATTGTGGCTGGTGTTAAGAGATTCTCCATGTTAGATGGATATTCAGGTGTCAATAAGATCCTATTAAAGGAAGAGGATTAACTCAAAACAATGTTTAAAACCAAATGGGGAACATATGCATATCGAAAATTACCTTTGTTCATCAAATGTGGGTGCCACATTTCAAAGTGCACCATGGATATTGCCTTTAAAGGTTACATCAATGAGTTCATCTTGGTTTACCTTGATGACATAATAGTCTTCTCAAAGCGAGTATGGATCACATGGCACACCTGGAACAAGTCTTTGAGAGATGCAGAGAGTTTAGGGTGTCTCTTAACCCCAAGAAGTGTAATTTTTTTGTGGTGCAGGGAAATCTCTTGGGCCATGTGGTTTCAAAGGATGGAATCACAATTGATCTTGAGTGCATCTCAGCCATCCTATCTCTTTCCCTGTTGACACACAAAAAGTCCCTACAATCCTTCCTTGGAAAGATCAATTTTGTTAGGTGTTTTATCCCTAACTTTGCAAGATTGGTTTGTCCCATCACTTTGATGCTCAAGAAGGACATAGCCTTCAGATGGACAGTGGAAGGAAAATAAATATTCAACAAGATCAAGAAAGATATTACTTACACACCAACAATCATCGATCCATATTATTCAAAGGATTTTATCGTTTATGCTTATGGAACTGATGTGAGTGTTGTTGTTGTCTTAACATAGGAAAATGAACAAGTGTTGAACAACCAGTGGCCTTCCTCAACTAGACCCTAAAGGATTATGAACTAAAATACACTCACAAGGAGAAGAAGGTCTTCACCATTATGTGCATGCTCAAGAAATTTAATAGTATGCTCACCACTAGCCATATCAAGGTATTAGTCTCCCACTCTTTTGTCAGAGACTTCATCATGGGAGTAGAAATCAGTGAGAAAAGAGCACAATGGGTGACAAAAATAATGGAGTATGATGTGACTATCAAGGCCAAAAATCTGGTAAGAGGTAGCACAATCTATAGGAAAATTACGAGGATGTGTAGGGTGAATCTAAGGATTCATTATTTCGGATGAAGGTCTTCCACACGTAGAGATTGAGCAGAATACAAACCCGACATGTGTGATTGGATGAAGGACATGATCACATTCCTTTCTGAGGGTGCATACCCTCTTGGTCTAAACAAATAAAAAATAAGACATCTGATATTACAATCCATTCCGTATGTGTTGATTGATGGACTTCTCTTAAACAAATAATCTTGATGGAAAGCTATTAAGGTGTATCAACAATTTATAGACTAAAAAGGTGCTATCAAAATTTCACAATAGATTCTTTGGTGGACACTTCTCTTCCAAAACTACAGTGATGAAAATCATAATGGAAGGTATCTTTTGGCCTACCCTGTTTCTAGATGCACACAAGTGGGTCACAAAATGCAAGGAATGCACTCTATTTATAGGAAAGAAAATATTAGCAGTGCTTACCCTCCAACCAATCCAAGCAGATCAGCCTTTTACACAATGGGTTCTTGACTTCATAGGCACGATCAATCCACCTTTAAGCATTGGACACAAGTGGGTGTTAACAGCTATAGATTACTTCACCAGATAGATAGAAGTTGATGTGCTTAAATAATCAACCGCATTAGTCATCCTTGAATTTCTCGAGGGTATAGTCATGAGGTTTGGCACTTCTCAAACCATTATCTTTGATAATGAAAAGGCCTTCCTTGGTACTAAAATCATTGATTGGGCTCTAAGTCTAGGAATTTATCTTAATACTTCTTCCAAATATTACCCTTAGGGAAACAGTCTAGCAAAATCTATAAACAAGAACTTGATCAGAATCATGAAGCACACAATGAACATCAGCCAAAGATAGTGGCATACAAAGGTCTCGTGCACTCTTTGGGTAGATACAATCATAGTAAAAAAGGCAATAGGAATTTTTCCTTACAATCTTTTCTATGGCAAGGAGGCTACCCTTCCTTTGACACTAGAGCTGAATTCATTAGCACTTGCCTAACAATTATAATTTGAAGGCACAGACCAAAGAGAAATCAAAATCATAGAGCTAGTTAATCTTGAAGAACTAAATAAGTCTACCATGATCAAGCTAGAACAACATCAACAAGCAATAAAGAAATGGTTCGATAGAAAGGCTAAGCCTCAAGCTTTCAAAGTTGGGGACTTGGTTCTAAAATGGGATGCTGACAGAGCTAAACCAGGGTGCCATTCAAAGTTTGATGCACTTTGGAGTGGCCCATACATCATCAGTTCCTACAAAGAAGCTAACTCTTTTGATTTAACTCATCTTGATGGAGGCATGTTGTAAATCCCAGTAAATGGGATATATCTCAAACCCTTCCATTAAGTTTGTTGCATCATGTTGTATATATTAGATTAGTTTCAATTCCTCCAAGTGTGTTGCACACACATTGTTTGTTTGTACATAGTTATTTCTTCTTGTGTGCTTCTTGCATGCTCTCTTTCATTACTTCCAGAATGCAGAGCTTCTCTCATCATTTGCATGATTTAGAAAAGAGTCAAGAAATGATCTTCAAATGACTACAAGGACAGTTTCATGATTACATAACAGATTTCATTCCTAATAGATGCTTCCGCTACTAGTCTTCTTCATCTAGTAGGCAGATGGTCCCAAAATTCACCAAAACTGTTATCCAAATAAATCTCCTAGTTATCTCGATAACTAGTATAAATATTTTGGCTCTTAGTTCCTCATTGAAGGTCTCATGCACTCAAGTTCAATTGGCATAACTCCTTGGTTATAGTTTCCCCTTGGTGCCCCTTCTTTTCCTCAAGTACCCTTGTGCACTTTCTATTCTCTCCTTCCATTTTCCTTTTCCTCTTTATTCCACTCCTCCCTTGCACCCACCTTCTGCGGTTTCATCTTATTCCTAAGAAGCTTCTTCACCCCGAGTGCGTCTTAGAATTGATTTAATTAGCTAGGTCCCTATTCTCCTCCCGTGCGGTGCCCATCACTTTGTAATAGTTGTGCCTTGACCATGCATTCTCTACTTACCTATTTTCCTCTTTTCCCCATGCATGTCACGTGTGCCCTTTTGTGGCTTCCTCCATGTGCATGTGCCTCACACCCTCCTTTTCTCTCCTTTATGCCAAGGTAATCTTTTGACATGCTTGAGTGTGCCACGTGCAACCAAGTAAAAGCGCACCAACAGGGAATCAAATCCTTACAACAAATCAGCAAGTGGCATGTGGCAAAAATGACAAATATTTGCATAGTTGGCCATCATTTCAGCCATTCCACACATGCCATGTGATTTACATGCACTGATAACTCGATGACTTTTTGACACAATTTATATCTTTTGCTATAGATCTCAAATTAGCACATGCTTACACTTGTAAAAATCTATTGACATCAGCTATAGTGCTAGAAATTTAAATTCAAATTCTTAATAGATCTAGTAGGTAAGAAATGGGAAAACATCTTTCTAAGCATTGATGAGTAGATCTGATTTCTCCAACCACCCGATTTGATATGATCTACCCTCCTTTCTCCTTCAATACACCAAACAGGCTTATGGAAGCATATTTCATATATCTCTAGGTTTATTTATAGAAATTAAATGCTTCTTGTTGGTGGTTTCAGTTCAAATTTGAGTTTTACCCCTTTCTTCCCTTCTTCCTCCATGGATTCATCTATAAATGTAATAGATAGACTCATTTGTTACGTTGGACACTTTGGATCCTTACATATTTTGCTAAAGAATCCATACTTTATGTAGTTTGAGTTGTTGAACTCTAAATTTGGCTCTTGCATGTGGATATTGGCCTCCATCATTATAACAGCTCTGTACATTTTTGGAAGTAATAGAAACATCATTTTGTGACTATTCTTCGTGTCCTTGAATCTCCATGTCTTCGATAATTGCAACAAACTCCTTGGGTCTAGGTGGTATTTCTATACCATCATTTTCCCACGTAACCATTTTCAAAAACTCATCCTCCCTCTCTCCTCCAAAGTGCTCTCAATCTCCCTTAAAAATCATCCACAATATTATCATCAACATAAGTTGGGTACATAGTTAATAGTGAGAGTAGTGATCTAGTTGAGCTAGATGAGTGTTCCCACCAATCGGATGATTTAAAATTGTCAATTGATTTTATTTTAAAGGTAATATAGTTTGATGATGAAATTTTAAAAATATTGAAAAAAATGAATAGAGAAAGAAATAAATAGAGATGGTTTTATCCCATAACTTTTTACTAGAAGCTCTATTTTGATAATGGATGGTATCATTGGATATCATATTTAGAGAGATTTACAATGGTTTTATTTTTGGGAGGAATGGTTTATAATTTTATGATAAATTCTCTAAGATATCTCTTATCCTCATAATCAAATAAAGCTCTCAAATTATTCCAACATGGTAATTCTAATCTACTAGATAAATAGCAGCCTCATTTCCAACCATTCTCCTAATTTCAAAGTTGTGCATATATTTTTCTAATGGATCTCTATATTTTCTATCTTTGGGATCACTTTTTTGTCAATATATATTTTATTCTAAGAAATACCATTTTATCTTTCATATTCATTTGTCAAGATTGATCGGCATACTCTAAACTCTCATTCATTTGTGGATAGTTTATTTCCATCCGGTTATGAGAATTGACTCTTCCTTATCCTATGATTGATTCCAGAGGAATATTTTGAGTAAATTTTCTTCCCAATTATATAAATGAAATGTTATAAGTTGAAGGATAAATCATTCATCCTAGTATTTTGGCTCATGAGAAAACCTTGTTTCATAATTATCATTGTGTTTCCTAGTTTTTAAGCATTTGTTAGTTGTAGATTTTATAACTCAAAGACAAATAATCATACTATGTTGAAAAAATGTTATATCTTGTTAGAATGCATTGAATTTAAATATCATATTTTGGTAATGAGGTAATTATATGTGTTGTTTAGAAAATTGTAATTACTAATTAATAAAATCCTTGCTTGATTTGACTTCTCTATATTTTCTAAAAATTATTTCAATATCATTGTATTGTCATTTTGTGGTATATTTTATGATAAATAATGAAGGATATTTGTAAGGTTATTTTATTGTATGTATGAATTATGGTTGAGTTTGCAATAATTTTGTAAATGTTAGTCCTCTATTTGATATTACTTGTTCATTTTGTTTAAATTCTGGAGACCCTTTCCCTAATTGATAGCAATCATTGATCATAATTAATTTTACGATTCTACAATAACATTTTTACTACACTATGTACCTTACTCAAACATCCATCTATATTTAAAAATCCTTTGAGGTTTAATTTGTTATAACTTAGGATTCATGTTTACAAGTTTTCCTATAATAATTTTGATTCTCTTGAGAGAAATCAACCTATAAATTATGAATATATTTAATGTAATAATCTGTTCATTTGAAACTTCTACCAAATTTTAAGTAGTTTTATTGTTCTTCCTACTAAACAAATTGGGTGGGAAATCTTGTTGGTTAGGCTACTTATCTAGGTCTTTTGCATTATAATTATATAATTTTTGTTATTTGACACATTTTGGTTGATGTAGGTTCTTTCCCTAGGTTTCACAGAGACTAATGAGTGAAATATTAACCATATTCTTATTTATTGCATTAAATTTACCCGTAATTGCTGAGGAAGTGTATAATTATAAATACTTCTCCCATTCCCTTCACTCATTTGCATTTATGAACATATTTGAGAGCCAAAAAATGGGTGTCATTGTTAGGGACCACATTAATTCAATGTTAGTCTTACAATGTATTTGGATTTATTGGAATTCATGTTTAATTTGTATTATGTAATTTTTTTGCATTTTTACTAACAAATTGGTCATTTATTTTAGTCTTATTTGTAAAATTTGTAATGTTATTTATGATGTATGCGGTTTTAATCATTTTATTTTGAATATTTAGTTAAAGATATCATGTTTTCTTTTTGATATTTTGATATATACATCATATCAAAAGTTTTTGAGTTTCAATTATGTATACCTTTGATGTATTGGTGACTCCTTTGAGTTTAGAAACTAGTTTATCCTATATGTTTATCATTTTTTAGTTGATTATTTGTACATTTCCCTTATATTGATTCTAGTGATTCAAATTTTAGAAAATGCAGGTAATATTATCTTCCTTTAAATTTGATCCATTAAAAATGTATCTAGAACTCCCACCAAAGTGAAATTAGCAGCCAAAGAAAAGTAAATTTGGAATCCTATGGAAAGACAAGGTACTTAATTCCCAAATTTATGAGTATACTTCTTTTGTGTCCCATTTAAATTATGGAAGAAAGGTTTTAATTAAGTATATTGATGAGAATGATGATTAATATTCTAACTAATCTAAGTCACTAAATAAAGAATTTATCCCCGAATCATAATCCTTTCATTTTTTAAAGAACTTGTAAAAATCCTACTTTTGGAAAAATACTATCCTTTTCTCTTCACCCCGCTTAAAGGAAAAGGAGTGTATCAATATAATATTTCATTCAATGAATTTTTAACCCTCAATTCCCCATACCAAGTTACTCGTTCTCTTGAAGAATTGAAAAAATATCCATATAGAATCATATCATTCACATTGTTTTCCATAACACCCCATCAATAAATCATGAATCCTCCTTAGTTAAATCAACCTAATACATATCATAACATGTCTAGGAAGAACCATGATTTAAATTCCTATATACATAATTTGAGAACTCCTTTCCCTTTATTGGGAGAATATATATTTAAATAAATTTATTTCGTTGAGATGTAAGGCTTCATAATGATGTCTTAACACACATTAAAATTGTATTTTCTAAGTTTCAAGGAAATAGTGTAGTCTCAGGGTGATCAAAACTTAAGATATTTAGTAATTTCATTAATGAGTATGATATTTGTAGACACCTAACAATTGGTTACTCAATTTAGTGTCCCCACATTCTTTTACCTTCTCGGGTAACTTTGGCACGTTCATATCATCACTACTCCCTTAGGGTATTATTCAATATTTGCTTTAAAACATCTATCCTAAGTTTAATTCACTCCATTATGTTTTACCCCTAAGTAATTAAATATTAACTATTTAATTACACCTTTTTACATATATCCTAACCACTTATCTACCACATATCAATTTCTAACCTCCCATATCTATTCTATCCATATATCCCCCCTATTTCTCCTCCTCCCAAACCAAGCAGCGGGATGTTTCCCATATTTGAGGTGGAGGGATCACTCTCATCTTTCCAGAAAGCACTTCTTTTGGCCATTTCAGGAGTCTGTTCCCTGATCGGCGCTGACCAATACTCGGTCGATGCCGATTTTTGAAACGGCACCGATTTCATCTCGGTCGGTGCCGATTACAAATAGAAGGCCAGAACTCAGTTCTGGTTAGACAGTGAGTTAGACAGAGAGACAGAGAGAGAGATACAAAAAGAACAAGATTTTTGAGCATCAAGTCTGAGCATTGTCTATCAAGTGAGAGAGAATCCCATCCAAACCAATCCCTGAGAGGAGTATTGTTACTCTTCTCCTACCACATTGACATCGGGAGTCTTCAACGATCTCTTGGTGACTCTGTTCCTACATCCAACATAGGTGGAGCCTTGCCAGTATCCCTACGGCTCTTGTAGATTCAGCGAAGATCGATGATCTAGCTTCCACTGTCTACTTCTCAATCTTCCTATAATTTCCCCTAAGTCAACACCGATAGTACCCAGTCAACGCCAATTCTATCTAGTCGATGACAACTTATCTCAGTCGATGCCGATTCCTCTCAGTCGACGTCGATTTTCCTAATCGGCACTGATCTGCCTGCGGATAGGTAAAATAACTTAGGGATCACAAATCCAACATTGTTTTCACACTTTCCTATTTGTTATTGGTTTTTGTCTGCTGTTTACTTTTCTGTCTATCATTTTTAATCAAAATATAGACATTTACTTACATCTTTTATCATGTATGCTTCTTTACTTAATTGAAAACGTGGAATGACATGTCTTTGAGGGAGCTTATCGCTTCTCGGACCCACTTTTCAGGTAGTCCACCCAAATATCTTTTAATGTGGTTTTTTCTGTCAAGCATCTGTGTCTCACAAGTTTCCTGGATCTACTCTGCAGGATCGCTCGTGTGTGCCCATCTTGTCTACATCGGCTTTCTTTTCCATCTACATCCTCGATGTGGTCCTTCGATATCGATTTCATTTGATTTTTTCAATGTTTTACATTTAGTTTGGTATGTTAACTTGGAAAGGTAACAAGCGTGAAATTCTTGATCTACATTCTGGCATGCCCGGTGGGACCTAACCAAAGTCCCTTATTGGTAAGTTCATTTCTTTTCCAGTTTTGAGCTTTTGTTTTTCAAAGGTTAGCAAATCTTTCATTTGATTTCAAAATTGCACTTTTGATCCATCTCTTTATGCAAAAATTGTTATTTTCTCGAAATTTTTTTTTTAGTTCTTTGAAATAGAAATTTTCATTCCGCTATTATCTGGATATATCTTTCTAGATTGGTTTGTGTGTTTGCTTAACCTTTTCTTACAGAGCACTTTGCTCGTTCATGGGATTGTTCGAGGGGAAGAGCTCAACAATGTGATTTTTGAAGTCCACATACCTTGGAGAGCTAAATCTATAGGTATTTCTCTTTTACGGTGTTTTCTCCTTTTTAGGAACTAAAAAAAAAAAAAAAAAAGGACTTTGTTTGTTTGTTTTCTATCACATTCAAACATTCTAATTTTGGTGCTTAAAAAGAATTTAATCACATCTAGGAAAGAATTTGTTTGACTTGTCTTCATCAAAATCCAACACTTCGTTCTTAGTGCTTAAAAAGAAATTTTCTTTTGTCATTTCTGTTGTATGCTATTCATCTAGTTTTCTAAATAGGCTAGAAAAATTTATCAAAAATCGGTAGTGACACTATTTGATTTTTATTTTTCACCCTTGCACACAAAGCCAAAATCACTAGGTATAAAGCATTTAAACAAAAATTCCTCCCCTGGCCTTGCCTACTTAGAAGTGACATCCAAGAGGAAGAGCCTACGCGGTACTCGGGCCATGCTATAAATTCACGGAAGTTCTGGTATATATTGGCAAAGCACCCGACTCCCTTATCGCAGTGGTGTGTGAAGTGCGGGGTAGGCCCCTATATCAAGCCATGTACCGGTCTTTTACTGAAGTGCCTTTGGGAATCCTCACCAAACATTCCCCAAACCATCTTTAGTTGGCTATCTGAGTAGTTCCTATTCTAAAAATCCTTCCCTAATATTTTCTTTCTTAAAATCATAAAATTCAAAAGAGATAATCACCTACGCTGCTTGAATTGTCTGTGCATTAGTTAGGTCAATCTTCTTTTTCTATATTTCTACTTGTTTATGATGGTCATCACTCGGTTACAATCTAGAAGAATGGCTCAAATGGCCCCTTCTTCCTCTGAAATCACCACTATTTTGGATGTTTCGGCACCCCTCGGGTCTTCCTCAGGACCGCTATTAGTTGGTTCCCCATCATGGTCATATAATCTTTTCTATTAGCCTAAAGAAATCCCATCACGTCCAGCTTCCCCCAGTCCTTCAGAAATATCATCTTATTTTGACATAGAGTATGTTCCTCATGGGGATCTTGAATTTCAGGCACTCCTTGATCGTAATCTAGTAGCCCTTATGGATTATCTAGTACATAAGTCCATTCGAATATCTGATCAGGGACCACTAATCTAGCAAGTTTACGATTATCCTCGTGAACCATCCCAAGATTTTGTAGAATAGTTAGCATCCTTTTTCTCACCTCGAACCACGGAAGAGGGTGGTGCACCTGTGCCTCCTTTTTCTCTTCCACCGACCATGTCGACTAGTTCTCAAATAGTCTTTCCTATTCCTAGTGCCGTAGTTACCTCAACTATTCCACAACCTACTTCTGAGAAGTCCTCTTCTCTAGCTATAATGGGCGCATCTGCACACCCATAGATTGCTGTTAATTCTTCTATGCCGTCCATTGCATCCCAGGGTCAGTACCTCTTTATGAGTCAACCCCCTTCAACGAGTCAGTTGGTTCCTACTTCTCGTCCTCTAGTTGGTCTTTCTTCCAATGTTCCAGCTGACAATGACCTTCACCCATCCTCTAGCATCGGCACCCTTAATAACCAATCCGGTAGTCAAAAGCCTCATTCAAACCTTGTTCCCCACCATGTCCAACCAAATCAATACCCATGTTCCTCAACCCATTCTGATTTAGTCGACAAGTGTGGGAGCCCACCAATCACAGGCTCCAGCTATTATTCAATCATCTTTTTCTCAACCGCTTATCATCCCATAGCCTATTTATACACAGATTCTTCACAAACAAATACCTCACCAGGCATCACCCAAAACACCTGGTTATTCCTCTTACCATCCTATTAATCAATAGATGAATCCCCCATTAACAACTTAACAAAATCCACCATTCACTTCTTATGTAGGACATACCAAAGCATGCCTCCTCCTCAATCTCGTGGTCGTGGTCCAAAATCTTTTCAAGAAATTCATACTCTTTTGAAGAAGTATGTAATGAACCGATTCATCCATCGCTGGCTTTTAAGCCTTATCCCCCAATGGGAACTTCCTAAGTTCTCAAAATTTCATATTCGGAGGACCCTCAACAACATTTGCAAGCATTCAAACATCCTTGCTACCTTATAGTCCAAGATCAGGAGCTTATGCTCCGTACTTTCCCTATGTCTCTAGCAGGACCTGCTTTAGACTAGTACAATAACATTCCCCAAAATTCCTTGTTTTCTTTCTCTCAATTGGCTCAGATGTTTGTTGAAATTTTTTCGATAAATATCACACATAAGATCTCGATTACAGATCTTTATAACATTTGTCAATTTGATGATGAGTCTATTGCAGACTTTGTTGCTCGTTGGAGAGGGTTAATAAACCAATTGTCTTTCTCCCTTCCTCAATTTCAACAGATCGAGTTGTTTACTTGATCTTGTGCTAATCATATTTCTTCCACCTTAAGGATCCAAACCTTTCATACATTTTAAGAAGCCTTCACGATGGCACGCAAACTTGAATCCCATGCCATTGAACAAGGGAAGTTAAAACTTCGTTCTAAATCTAAACCAGATTTTTCTCGGTTTACAAAATCAAACCCTTCCACTTCTAAAGACAAGAATCAGGGATCCACCAATGCTATCATATTAAAAACACCACGTGCTGATAGTAGTTCTAATCAAACACCATGGAGAGACTCCTCATCTTCTCGAAAAGGACCCTCATCATCTCGATCTTTTACTTCGTTGGGGGAATCATATGCTTCTATCTTAGAAAAAATGTTGGAAGTTCACATGATCGAACTTCCCCCTATTAGAAATTTTGATGAAAACCAAGAACGTCCATTCTAGTATAGGGAAAATGACTTCTGTCATTATCATAGAACTAAAGGCCATGACATTGAGTGATGTCAAACCTTCAAAAATCTTGTCCAGAAATTCATTGATAAAGGTGAGCTCATTTTGGATAACCCAAATGCTCCCCCAAATCAGTGCTTGATGTTTTTAAACAACCTTTTCCTAATCATTCTCCAAATCATGATGCTTCAGAGTCTCAAAAACCAAACACTCATACTATCAGCTTCATTTCTACTGAAGAATCTTCTTCTAAAATTAAGCCACCTATGAACACATCGACTGAATCAGAACCTCTTGTCACTCCACTAATCGTTGGGATTCCACTATCTTCAGACAACCCGTCTTTGAGTATTCCTACATTATTAGAGATAGATTCATCTCCCTCTACCTCTTTATCTAATCTTCCATCTATGCCTGAGACAGTGTCATCCTCATCTATCTCATCATCGGACATCCTTTCGATGCTTGAGACGTTTACATCCCTTCGAGTTTCCACTACATCTACAACTACTTCTGTTTCTCCCATTTTCACTACAACTATGCCATTGGTAAACATACCTATAGTTGTACCAACTTCAACGGAAGTGTCTTCAATTTTAACTCTTCCCGTTTCCTTTCCTATGGTAGTTACACCCACAATTATTGTACCAAAAGTATCTCCCTCGCAAGGAACTACTTCTTTATCATCCACTTCTTCCATCACTGATACTATTTTTCCTATTAAAGGGAAATCTAAAGAAATAGTAATGGCACCTACACTCTCAGTTCCTGGACTTAAACCAAGACAACTAAATTCTAACGTTACATCATCAGCACCTCCTCATCTCCTTCCCCGAAAAGGCTACAATCACCTTATGCGGTTGAAGTTGTCACCATCCCTGAAAAAGGAAAACCCATATTTCAAACCATCAAGACTCTTGGTGCCTTCCCTCAAAAATCTCTCTCTACGCCTCATAAAATATTGGATTTGTCCACTGAGAAGGCGTCTTCTTCTACAACACCATCCAAACCATCATCTTCTTCTACAACACCATCTTCACCAGCGCCTCGTAAAGTGGACTTACCTACTAGAAAGGCATCACCTCTTTTATTAGGACCATCGTCTTCGTCACCAAAAAATAGGACACCTCTTGTTCCTTCGATCAGACCTACTTTGGGAGCTTCTCCCTCATCTAAATTGACATTATCTAAATCGTCATCTGTTTCGACCAAGCAGCCTTCTTTATCTCTGAAGACCACAACACTTGTCACATCTCCATCATCTTCCAAATCTATCTTAGGAGCTCCTCCTCCACCAAAATCAATCCAGTATCACTCACTTCCATCTCAAGTTCCCAAGGCTGCTCCTTCGGTGTCTGGAAAAGTAAGATGATCCCTAAAAAGACTATCAAACCAGACATGCAGGTTATTTTACCTCGGCAGTCTGTTGAGGCACCTCCGTCATCTTTTTCCTCATCTTTTTCTACCGGATTCTATACTGAAATTCTTCACCAACTTATCTAAGCTTCATCCATATCCCTTCCCCGATCAAACCCTATAATCCTAAAGGAGTAAAACCTTCTGGTTCAACTCGATTTGATTTGTGCTTACCATCGCACTCACGGGTCATGACAGGGGATGTAAAGCTATTCAATTTATCATTAAAAACCTCTTGGAAGAAAGTGATCTTCTTTTGGAAGAGGAGGAGGAACAAGTATCTCCTGTCATCCCAACTTCATCTGAGCCTCAATAGTCTATTCAGACCTCTAGTTCTATTAATTTCACTCCAGATGATCTTCCACCTTCTCAAATCGACACAATTCATATCACCACTAGAACCCAACAGTATGATAATCCATCATCATCTACAACACCTCGACCATGGGTTGTCATTTCTACAGCCCCCGAAGGAGCTCTTCCTTCCTCATCAGCCTCGAGACCTCGGGTCTCTATTCGTGCTTCACCTCGGGCTCAAATTCCCATGTCAGTAGAAGAGAGTGTCATGAAACAACTTACTCATGCTCGATCAAAATGTATCTTTTTGACCTCATTCAATCATCCCCACAGCATCACCAGGCTTTGATTGATAACCTGCACCATATTGTAGTGAATTCAGATGAGCCCTAGCCTTTCGAGATGATTGTTGGATTGAATAAACTATCAACCACCATTTCTTTTGAAGATTCAAAAATTCCTTCCCTTTCTTCCAAGGATTTGGAGGCTCCCCTCTTTATCACAGTTCAAATCAACAACACTATGTTAAAACACACTATGATTGATAGTGGTGTTGCACTTAACGTCATTTCCTCACACACATTCAAGCAACTTAAGTTACCAAAGAACGTAGTGTCACCCCCGCCTTTCACCCTTTGATCATTTAATGATCAGTTGGCAGTTACTTTAGGAACTATGGTCCTGCCCATTCGAGTAGGTAAGAAGTTGCTTCACGAACTCTTTTACATTGTTGAAGGAAAATTCCACTACAATATGATCCTAGGATGCTCCTAGATTCGTACAATGCATTGTGTCCCATCAACCCTCCATCGATGCTTAAAATATCAGTATGAGGGAAAAATATATACTCATCCAAGAGATCCTTTTCCTTTTGCCCAATGCAACATGACAACAAGATCTGCCCCTTTGAAGAAGGATGCTTGATCTCTCCTAGTGAGGCTTCATCCTCTTCCTTACCTCGTAACTAAATTACCAAATTTTCAAAATATGGAAGAGACATTATAGCGTTTCTCACTAGGAGAACTTCCTCTTCTTTCTTTTGACACCCATCTCAAGCCTAATGAGTATGGTAGACCAGACAAACAACCTAAATATCAGCCGGGTCTTGGTCGCATCGTCACCATTGGTCTACCCAACCAATAGACTAACTTCATTTATGGTGGTCTTGATACACCTCACTATCACCCAGATTCTTCCCCTAGGGCCAAGCCTTATTCAGCAGGGTTTGATTGTCTACAAAATCCCATATTTGCAAAAACTTATTTATATCGATGTGCGTGGAAGGGTTTTGGCCTAGGAAAGTATGAATAGGGTGTGCATGACCTCGCATCCATTCCAACTCTCAAACCACATCAAAAATTTGGTTTAGGATTTAAACCTTTTTCAAAAGCCACCATCACTATTCTCGATGAGCCTCTCCCTATTGAGGAACCATCTTCTCCCGCTAGGTCAAAAACATCATTTGATGAGGATGACACAATTTCCATCCTGTCTAAATTTTTTTTTAGTCAATACCATTTCCTTAGGGCCACTGACCTATAGAACTAATAAAAAATCCACGTCCATACCATTAGTCTTCCCTAAAATAGTTGGAGATAACTCTCCTACTATCAACACTATCCACTGTGTAGATGATGATTCTATCCTCACCTATCTGGGGACAGAGGATTCCTATCTTCCTAAAACCATTCCTTCTGACACATCTACGCTTCTTAACGAAGCCACTGTCGATCTTAATATAGGGAATTCTAAAGACCCTCGCATCATTAAAGTTGGCCAATCTCTTAATCCACAAGAGTTAGGAGACTTTAACACTTTTCTCTCCAACCATCATCAATCCTTCACTTGGTAATACGAGGATATCTGCCGGACTCGATCCCGATATCATGGTCCACAATATCGTTACTCTTCCTAACATCAAACCGGTTAAAAAAAAATTGTGTAAAATGCACCCTTGAGTATCCCTTCTTGTTAAAGAAGATTTGTAACATTTGCTTTCTGCTAACTTCATCCAACCCATCGATTATCCACAATGGGTTTTGAACATAGTACTAGTAACCAAAGCCACTAGGAAAATTTGAATTTGTACCGACTTCCGGGATCTTAACCTTGCTTGTCCAAAAGATGATTTTCCTCTACCTAATATCGATCAACTCATGGATTTAACTATGGGTCACGAGATGCTTTCTCTTATGGATGGTTTCTCTGGGTATAATCAAATTCTTATCACACTAGAGGACCAACATAAGACTTCGTTTATAACTCCTTGGGGGACTTTTTGTTATCATGTCATGCCTTTCGGTCTTAAGAATGCGGGAGCAACCTATCAACGAGCCATGACCTACATCTTCCATGATCTCTTACACAAAACTGTAGAGGATTACGTCGATGATATCCTCACTAAATCCAAACATCGTCAGGATCATCTTTTCATTCTTTCACCTCTCTTTGAGAGGCTTATTCACTTTTGTCTTCGCCTAAATCCATCTAAGTGTATGTTTGGTGTTCTCACTGGTAAACTCCTAGGCTTTATCATTTCTATTAGGGGTATTGAAGTGGACCCCACAAAAATAAAAGCTATCCTTGAGATGCCTCCCCCTTCTAACTTAAAGAAACTCCATGGTCTTCAAGGATGCCTTCAATCAATACGTCATTTTATCTCAGCAATTTCGGACATTTGTCAAATTTTCATCATCTCCTTCGTAAGAATGTTCATTTTGAATGGGATGAGTGTTGCCAAAAGGATTTTGATGATCTCAAAGCTTATCTTCTTTCCCCACCTATTCTTACACCTCCAAGTGAGGGGGAGCCATTCTATCTTTATATTTCTATGTCCATGCTTTGGGAGCCATGATCCATGAGTATGAAACATGTTATTCATCGAAGAGTATGAAACACATTATTCCAAAGCTGAAAAGTTATGTTGTGATCTCTTCTTTGCAACTTCCAAGCTTCATCACTACCTACTCAATCACAAAAATTAAATTGTCACAAGTGTCAATCCACTCAAGATAATGCATGCGAAGCCTTATCACAATGATCGTATCACTCGTTGGCTCATTCTAATGACATAATTTGATCTCGAATTTATTCCGAAAAATTCTATCAAGGGTCAGGTCATTGCAAATCAGTTAGTTGATGCTCCTCTTCTAGACACTCAAGTCCCCTTTCTCAATTCCCCAATGAGTATATCCAATAGATTGATTTTGGTATTTCTCCATTTAAAGTAAAACTCTTCTTTGATGGATCCAAATGCCAGCAAGGGGGAGGTGCAGGTTTTGTTATGATTCCTCCTTGGGGTGCACCTATCCCAATCGCACACAAACTAAATTTTGAGTGTACCAATAATATGGCTGAATATGAAGCTCTTGTTTTAGGTCTTCGAAATGCTATTAATCTTAGCTCCCACCATATTGACATCTTTGGTTACTCTGAACTCATTATTAAACAAGTCATGGGTGTCTATCAATGCAAAAATGATATCCTTCAAAAATATTGCGATATCATTCTTTTTCAACTCCAATATTTTGAAAAATTCACTATCCAAGCTATTCCTTGTACTGCGAATTGATTCACAGATACAATGGCTTCTTTAGCCTCACTTATTCCACCTTTTACCGAAGACTCATGACTTTATGTGGTTGTGCAGTGATTAGATCAACCATCTCATCTCCGGCAACTAACTTCAATCAATGCCATCACAACCAATACTCAAGATGAGTGGTATCAATAGATCGTTGATTATCTATCTCATTCAGTGCTTCCTCCAGATCTGACTTCCAATGGTAGAAGATATTTTATCCTATGCACTAATCGCTATACTATTTTAGGCGGAATCCTTTACAAACGTGGTTTTGATGGTATTTTGCTTCGGTGCCTCAAAACCCCTGAATCATCTAAAGCCATCTAGGAAGTCCATGATGGTATCTGTGGTGGAAATTTTAGTGGCTTGGCCATAGCTAAATGCATCTTATGTTTAGGCTATTATTGGCCTTCTCTTAATCGAGATTTTTGTGAATACACTAAGAAATGTGTCAAGTGTCAACAACATTCCAATCTTACGCATATCCCTAGTCATGATTTGCAACTGCCGAGAGTGGATTTGTGGCCTTTTTCGCAATGGGGTCTTAATATCATCGGTCTTATTAACCCCACTCTTCACAACATCATCACTCTATCATTAATATCGAGAGAATACTTTACTAAGTGGGTGGAAGCTATTCCTCTTTCATCGACCAAAGCTAAACCGATTGTTGATTTTGTCTATCAACATATCATTTTTCGCTTTGGTGTTCCACACAAACTCATCACAGATAATGGTAAATCTTTCAAAAACGTCAATTTGTAGAATCTCTATGACGCTTTCAATATCAAACTCAACTTTTCTTCTCCATACTATCCCCAAGCTAATGGCTAGGCCAAGGCTTCCAATAAAACTTTGCGTAATATCCTCGCAAAGGTAACTAGTCAAGCTGGTCGAGATTGGCATTTACATATCCTTTTTTCTCTCTGGGCTTATCGAACTAGCATTCACACTCCTACGGGTGATACTCCCTTCTCTCTAGTTTATGGGTCAAAGGTTTTTCTTCCTCTAGAAGTCCAAATCCCATTTCTTTGTGTTTCTCTCAGAGAATTTGTCTTTGATGAGGATTATCATCACAGTCATCTAACACAGCTTGAGTTGCTAGATGAGTGGCATCTCAATGCTCTTGAACATCATCAAATCTATCTTGAGCATGTCAAATGTGCTTATAACAAGCATTTGCAACACCGTGACTTCAAAATTGGTGATCTTGTTCTTAAAGAAAACCAAAATGTCACTACGCTAGAATGGAGTCAGCGTGGTAAGTTTTCTCCTAACTGGATGGGTCCGTACGTAGTTACTCATAAATATGGGTCTGGGGCTTATCATCTATCCTCCATGGATGGTGTACCTGAAATGGAACCTCTTAATGCCTTGCATCTAAGACCCTTCTACTGTTAAAATCTATCTTACATGATCTTAGTCACAAAATAGATCTTTCATCCATCTAACAACCAGTCATATATTTTCATAGTGATTCGGAACTATGTGGTTCTCCACATTATGTCTTTTCCACCTTAAATATGAGTATAGCGGCTCTACTCATAGCATTTTTCTTATGGATATGTTCCTCCTCCTAGTTGGGACACCTTAATCACTTCTTCATCTGTCCCAAGTATCTATCTTAATCGAATCTACTTGGGGCATGAATACGTGTTTTTTATGCATTTTTTTCCCTCTATCTGATCAATCTGGTCTACACTCAACTTCTTTCAAAACCAGCTCTAAAAGCTCAAAAAAAAATCCCAAAAGATAGACTGATCCCTCGAAGGACAACTATCTATGCATTTTCAAAATGAATCAAAAAGATATAGACCATACCCTTGAAGGATGGCTACATTTGAAATACAGACCGATCCCTTGAAGGATGGCTATTTGTTTGCTTCTTAGCATCATTGAAAGACTTCCCATATCGATCAGTCTTTCTATATCTAGCAAACTTCCCACATTGATCAGTTTTCTCTTCTGTCAAAACAAAAATCATGAAGCTGAGACATAAGACCTTTTTTCGATCATATGGAGAACCCTATTTTCCCAATAGGGAGCATATATTCTATCCTTTGTAAATTTTGACAAGATAAATACTTACTTCTCCTTCCATTTTACCTTCTAGATCTGGTTTGCGACTAGCTAGTGTCAGGTTTATTTTAACCTCATATATGGCCTTATATGCATGGTCTTTTGGTTTCCTATCAAAGTCTTCATTTATGGTTGGTTAGGGACCTAGCTTATTATTATTTTTCTTATCTGGGTGTATTTCCCTTATCAAAGTCATTTCATTACATCCTTGGCTCTCACAGAGTATTTACCATTATTATTTCTTATTCATCCAGTTAAATTGACATTTAACATGTTAATTTAATCAAAATCTATCATCTATCTAATTTCATCTTATCTACTTTGTCCAAAACATATATCAAAGCATGTATTGTCAATACATGTGAATCTACTTATCTATTTTCATCAAAATTTAATTAACATCTCAAATATATTAAGTCTATCAATCACATCTATCCATCTATCCATCAAAACATCTAAAAATGTGTACATCCAAGTTACACTACATCTATCTATATCTATTTTTCATCAAAATTAAATCCCTATATCAATCACATCTATCCATCTATCCATCAAAACATCTAAAAATGTGTACATCCAAGTTACACTACATCTATCTATATCTATTTTTTATCAAAATTAAATCCACATATTAATCAACATCAAATCACATCACGTCTATTTATCCTCTATGTCTATGTCCATCCAATCACATCTATTCATCATCTATCAGCATATGTCTATATCCATCACAATTACATGTATATCGAAATTAAAAAGCATGAGTACAATCATATGACAAAGAAAATGATGAATCTATATATATACATGAGTATATGTACAACAAAGAATGGATGGCTTTCAGTCAAGCCATCTATATCATACATCAAAAATGCCTTCAAATCGAGGCTACATCAATATATCGATACAAAAATATATCAAATCTCTAAATCATAAAATCCAATAGGTGGAAGACACTATCTCCTCCACCCTCCTCTGGACCAAGTTGTCTCTCCTAGCCACCACCTATCAAGCTCAACGCACCTGTTGTTGGGGGCCTACCGCCACCTCGGTCTCTCTCGGTGCTCCCTCCCATAGACTCACCGCTAGCTATGGTTGTTGCTGATCTCCTCTTCACACCATAATGAGGCACATCAGAGCATGTTGTGCCAGGATGTCCTCGTAGTATCACACCTCGGCCGAGGAGAGATCGATACATACTCGGCTCACCATACTAGGTGCTCATAATGGCGCTGCTGCTGGGTGGTGGCCCTCCTATGGTCATACCCTGTGTCCCAGACTCTGATATAGTACCTGTATCACCATATTTGGCCCTGAGGGCCTCTCTATGCCTATGGTAGTGATCCCTCTGCTGGATCGTTGTATCTCACTCCTGGCGAGCTGTGTCTCTCTCCAATATCAGGGCATCCCTCTCCTCTGTCAGAGCTCTGATCTCCTCAAGGGTCACCTGGTGTGTCTACATCAGGGTAAAATGCTCCCCCTCCAGCCTCTCTAGTGTTGTGGCTATATCCTCCTCATCGGCATCTATAGATGCTGGTAGGTGTCGTGGTAGCTCTGTCGAATACCATGCCACATAGCCATCATCTACTCCGGCATCATCATCACTGTCTGTGGAGGGTGGGGCCTCCCTCAATGGATCTACCAGGATCAAAATCGGTAGATCAGTCTCTCTGTTATCTCACCTGTATGGCCTGTAGGTGGTCGGCACTATCTGCACTAGGCCAAACTATCTCAATACCCATATAAATGGGACACGCTCCCACATATCAGGCCTACGGCCCCTAACCACCCTGCTCTGTCTCAACCCCACTAGGTGAGCATCCTGACCAGCCCATGTCGGGTAGACCCGATATGGTCTCCAAATGACCTGCTCTGGTGTCAGCATCCTGAAGCGCTCGGCATACCAATCTGAGATCTCCCTGTATCTCCTAGGGCCATGTCGGCCCGCCATCACTGGAATCCATAATCAATGGCCCCCACTGCTACTGGCATCCATGGAAGCCTAGATGGCTTGATCACTGCTATGTGCTCATATGCCCAACAATGGAGCACAAAACTAACATCAATCCTGTCCTCCTACCGGTGGTATACATCCATAACTCATAATATATCTATGCTATCAAGGCATCGGTAAAAGTGAACACCTATCTGAACTGTAGGATGTCACACACACAGTCTAGTAATAACAAGGGAAATCTCCCACCTCCTGAATCTGGCAGAGCAAAGTAGGAGATCACCATCTAAATAAGAACTATCCATCTACTCCTGGCATCATCATGTCTATACTGTGAGGCTATCCTCACTACCCCAGACACTATCTCTGAATCATCTAGCCTTGTCTCCATATAATTGTCCTAGGGCCCTCTGCTGCTGCTCTCATGGAGTAATCTCAATCGGGTCCCCAGTGATCGGTAGCCTCAGAATCCTATATATATCCTCATGGGTGATAGTCATCTCACCCGTCCTGAACCAAAAAGTGCAAGTCCGGCTATCCCATCGTCGCACTAGTGCTTGCATCAGCTCTACATCCCGAGGCACTCATCTGTAGTACCAAAATCCCCCGAGCCTAGCTAGCTCTAGGTGGCACCAATCTACGTCAGTCACATTAGGGAGAATCATCTCTAGAAGCTCAGGAATAGCGTCCCACATATGCAAAACCTCTCGTGCCTGCATCACACAATATCAAGAGCAATGTTAGCTTCCTATTTATCCAAATCCGAACATCCAAAACACATTTAATCACCTTATCAGTTCATCTGGTCCAATCGGCGTCGATTTATTTTTAGTCAGCGTCGATCTAATATAGTCGACGTCGATTGAAGTGAATCGGTGCCGATCTCATCTAATCAGCATCGATTTTTCCGATCGACGCCTGATTGGGAGGTAGCGTGTCAGAAACACTCTAGCCTCCCACTTACTCCATTTTTTTTTCAAAAATAATAATGATAATAAAAACATTATTATGACAAGTTTGGCTAGATTTACTTACCCCGGTTGTGTCCTCTTCCACTTCTGACTGCTCCCAGAGGCTTCCATGGTGCTCAAAACTAGTTTTTGACTCTCTCTAAATCAATCATCACGGTGAAAATAAATCGTTCACGTTTTCCGTTCGCATATTTATATGTGCTCGGAATGGTCGGCGCCGATTGGTACGGTCGGCGCTGATTTTTATGGTCAACACTGATTTTTGATCGACATCGATTTGAGCCATTCTTGTCGATGTGTTGCAATTTGGCTTCTCCATGTCGTCTTCTTCCATCTCCTGATCTTCTTGCCATAGTGTTGATGCTTGGCTTATTTATCTGGTCATTCTTATGCCCTGAGTGTTGCCTTTTGGCACATACTTTCGATATTATCATCCATTTTGAGCATGTTCCCTATCCATGGGGCACTCACATTTTTTGGCAGCTTAGAGTTAGCAGGTCTGTAGGCACTAACGTCGTCTGCTTTGTAGACCGTCTGGTTGTCCCTACCAATGTGTCTCTTTTTAGGTGCTACCTATTTTTCAGCCCTCCTTACACTCATGGGTCTGTAGGTACTAACGTCATCTCATTCGGAGACCGTCTAGTTTGCCCTACCAATGTGAGTTCCTTAGGTTGCTGCCTTTTTATTTTTTTATTTTTGTGTGTCATTAATGATCAGATCTCCTCCAGGCATCTAGCTGGGGCATCCTACATTTTCATCTACCTTTTTCAAACTTGGGATCATTTTCTCTTTTGGGGCCCATCCCATCCCTAGTTTGAGGGGGATCACATCATCACTTTTTCTTCCTTTCTTCCAACTCCTTGTTTTTGTCTCGCAACTTTGCTTATCGCAAGTTACTCGACAAAAAGGGGCAAAATGTAGACACCTAAAATTGGTTACTCAATTTAGTGTCCCCCACATTCATTTACCTTCTCAGGTAACCTGGGGCACGTTCATATCATCACTACTCCCTTAGGGTATTATTCAATATTTGCTTTAAAACATCTATCCTAAGTTTAATTCACTCCATTATGTTTTACCCCTAAGTAATTAAATATTAACTATTTAATTACACCTTTTTACATATATCCTAACCACTTATCTACCACATATCAATTTCTAACCTCCCATATCTATTCTATCCATATATCCCCCCTATTTCTCCTCCTCCCAAACCAAGCAGCGAGATATTTCCCGTATTTGAGGTAGAGGGATCACTCTCATCTTTCCAGAAAGTGCTCCTTTTGGCCATTTTGGGAGTTTGTTCCCTTATCGGCACCGACCGGTTCTGGTTGACGCCGAGTTTTGGAACACTGTGGATTTCATCTTAGTCGGAATTGATTACAAATGGAAGGCTAGAACTCAGTTCCGGTTAGACAGTGAGTTAGACAGAGAGAGAGAGAGAGAGATACAGAAAGAATGAGAGTTTTGAGCATCAAGTCTGAGCATTGTCTATCAAGTGAGAGTGAATCCCATCCAAACCAATCCCTGAGAGGAGTACCGTTACTCTGCTCCTACCGCATCGACATTGGGAGTCTTCAACGATCTCTTGGTGACTCTGTTCCTACATCCAGCATAGGTGGAGCCTTTCCAGTATCCCTACGGCTCTTATAGATTCAGCAAAGATCGACAATCTAGCTTCCACTGTCTGCTTCTCAATCTTCCTGCAATTTCCCCTAAGTCGATGCTGATAGTACCCAGTCAACGCTGATTCTATCTAGTCGACGCCGACTTATCTCAGTTGACATTGATTTTCCTAATCGGCGTCGATCTACCTACGGATAGGTAAAATAACTCAGGGATCACAAATCCAGCATTGTTTTCACACTTTCATGTTTGTTATTGGTTTTTGTCTGCTGTTTACTTTTCTGTCTATCATTTTTAATCAAAATATAGACATTTACTTACATCTTTTATCATGTATGATTCTTTTCTTAATTGAAAACGTGGACTGACATCTGCCGAGGGATCTTATCACTTCTGGACCTGCTTTTGGGTAGTCCACCCAAATGTCTTTAAATGTGGTTTTTTTCACAAGCATCTCGTGTCTCATAGGTTTCCTGGATCTACTCTACAGGGATCACTTGTGTGCGCTTGTCTTGTCTACATCATCTTTGTTTTCCATCTACATCTTCGGATCCGGTCCTTCGTATCGATTTCATTTGAGTTTTTCAAGGTTTTTGCGTTTAGTTTGTTACGTTAACTCGACAGTGGTATGAAGCATGAAATTCCCGATCTACAATATTGTATATGAAAATCATTCATTAATGAGGTGATTGAAACTGGGTTGGGTCGATAAAAACTATCATTCACCGAGTACTCCTCTATTGGGAAAAACGCGACAAATTTGGGGCTTCAGTTTCAAACTCTGCGCTAGGTAAAAGGATAGGGAGTATGGAACCTAAGGAGGATTACTAGGATGATTGTGGTCCAGGGAATCCTGTGGCCAAACGCACTACATCAAACATGGGTAAAGGGGTGAAAAGAATCAGAATAGAAAAGAGCATAATACTGGATGAGTTGAGGAGGATAACATAACATATGTGTCGGATAAATGCCCTAGTGAAAAACCATCCTAGAAGGATTTCTCTCTTGACAAAGACGAAGGGGAATTTGAGAAAAATGATGCAGAGGACAAAAAAAAAGATTAGGAGTCTTCAGAGGATAAGAATTCCAAGAACACGAGAGGAATCTATGCACGGTTTGCATAATCTTAAAATGGCTCGAGATGGATCTTTTCTTGCTCTGTGAATCGATCATGTTAAAACCCATGCCTTCATGAGAGATTTTGAAAATTACAAACTGAAAACTTATATAAATAGGCACAAAATCAGCCTGATCTCTATGGACCTTAAGGAGCTACATGACAAAATGGATAAAATGTCTTCCCTCATCCACAATGAAAAATCCAATAATACCAATGCCAGAAGAATGGAAATGGAAAATGAGCTGCTGAAAATGAAAGGTATTATAATAAAAATCAGAGATGCACATATTCTCAATGTGAAAAGTACTATCTACCATCTCAAATTGCTGGCCGAAATGATCCAGTCCATGGAACTGGAAAAGAAAAGGAAAAGGATGGTACAGGGCCAAAGGTGGTGATCAAAGAACCTAACTACAAGTACTGGAAGGAGACTATAGCAACTCTAGTCAAAGAATGGAATGACTGCAAGGAGACAGTGGAAGATTTGATCAAAGATTAAGGAATGTCAATGGTTTGGATTTTGTTGTTTGTTTACCTTCATGTTGTTAGTTTAATCCTTCAAACTGCTACATACTGTAAATGCTATATAATGGATATCATATATTGTAATCTCTTTTTTTTGAATTTTGGAACAAGTATGGCCTTTTAAGTTTAATACTTTGGCCAATATAGAAGTATACTGTAACTCCTTGTAAGGGGGTAGGGTCCCCTCAACCCTAACTTTTACCTCTAATAAAAAAAATATTGTCTATGAAAATATAGTGATAAAATTATTCATTCACACTTTGTAAGAGAATTCTTATGACTATTTTTATGCACTTCTTGATGGAAGTATTAATTCTTTGCATGAGATGAGGAGAGAATTCAAGTTGTAGTTTGGAGATAGAGTTGATCTAATAATTTTTATTAGTGAATTTTAAAGTCTCAAAAAACATCCTAATGAGTTTTTATAGGATTTCAATTCCATATTCACCAAATTTCTGATGTTATTGGCATAAAATGACATACCCACCGATCTAGCATATATGATAATATACTATGAATCTTGTGATGCTAAAGCATAGTTTTATCTCATAGATCTAGATATAGATAATTTGAGACAAAATTACACCATGGAAATCAATATTGAGAACAATATCATAGCTATTAGGAATTTTTATAAAATATGTAATGTAAAAATCCTTACACCAATGGAGAAGGGATCTCCAAGTACTTTAGTAATGTTAATTAAAAATTATATAGAATAACAAGATATTTGAAAGAAATGAAGTATAGGGTAGCTCATAATGATAAATGAATGCTTCCATTTTAGAACAAATAGTACATAAGTAACATTCTATATAATCAAGATAGATGGTATAAACATGATAGATCATTTGGCAAGGGAAATAATTATTTTTACAAAGAAAGAGCTTCTAACCACAAAGGTAATTAGCAAGAAACACCTACTTATCTTTTTGCCAATAATGATGAAATAAATAGATTGAATAATTTTCATCATTTGAAGATTGTTTTATTCCTTATCCTTATTATATGGGTTTAATAGTTGGTGTTCTCTCTAGTAATGTTGATTTTTTTAATTATTGGTAAATAGTTTTAAAGGGACTATACCTTGTTACAAAAAGGGCTCACCAACCTGATATAACTATGAATATTTAAAAAAGGATCAAAATCCAGATAGAACAATATTTCCAAAAGTAACCAAGAGTTAGTTACAACTAGAAGCAAAAAAAGGACACAGACTGCAACAAAACCACAAAAAGTAGCAAAGTCACAGCAAAAAGATCACAAAATAACATCTTCAACGAATCCTCGCCAGCCCAAGTGAGTCTATTTCTTGGATGCTCTTTCAATTCTGGACTGGATCATTTGCGAAAGGTAAACAACACCAATGTGGTTATGTGCATTGAGTCTGAAGCATCCAACTGCGATATGGTCAGAATTCTCTCTTTATCATTCCCCCAAATAGTTGTAGGGATCCCACTGAGCATGGCAATGCTCCAAACTTTCTGCTCTAAAAAGTCACTTATGGCTTTGAAGATAGCCATGTTGTGATCATGTCTATCTTTAGCTCTCCCCAGTCTGGTGTCTAGAGAGTTCAACTTCTTATATATATTAGTAAATTGATCCTTGTCATTGTCATTCTCTTCATCAAATTTTCTTTTCCCTTTCTACTTTTCCATACGCTAAAGGTCCTTCTTCAGCTACTTCATCTCTTTCTCTAGGGCTTCCAGTCTATGAGGCACTTGAGACTCCTCCTGATGCAGGGCCATTTCAATACCAACATTGCTGATATGTAGCAAGTTTTGAGCAACCTCCATCTCTTTGGAGCTTCTGAGAATCCTGATAGTGTGAGGGGTGTCCATTTTCTTGGGGTTCTTGGTTTTGGATTTGGAAGGGGTAGAAATAATGGGAGTGGGAGAAGAGGAGGTGGTAGTGAGTGGATCACTAGGAGCAATCGGGAAGCCAGGGAACTTGGCAACACAAAGCTTGTGTAACAAAAAGATAAGGCCCTGATGCAAAGGAATAGCATGAGAGTGTTTTTGAAAATCTAGAACAGAGCGTTGAAGGGAATTGAGAAGGTAGTGCGGGAAGCAGACCACGAAATGCCTTCTAAAATGGTTTTAAAAGACAAGGTGTTTAACAGGGACTATTTTATAATGCCCTTCCAAAGAAATATATCTGACCATCATATTCGTCACTTCATCATATGGCGTGGGAATAAAACTTACCCTTATGCCCACAGCCATAAACTCAAGCTCCTCACCCTCGCCAGATAATTTCTTTACCTCGAAACCTGTCAATTCTCTTATTGAAAAAGAAGTAGCCCTCTAGTTCTAGGCCTGTAGCCTCAGCAATCAACTCCTCGTTGACAGTAACCCCTAAGGGCCACCATACTTGACCCTTCTATCCTTCCAATCCATAGCAAAGTGAACCAAAATGTTTAGGTCATGACCCTAAATGCGTTCAATGAAATTTGAAATGCCTCCCTTATGTAAGAGGTTCCAAAGTACCTCATTATTCTTCCAGACGGATTGTAACATGGCTCCAATTGACACGGTGCCCCTCCCATTTTCTCCTTCTTCCTACAAATCCTACAAATTTCTGCTCAAAACCCTCGTAAGAGTCTATTTCTTTCTTATGACTGTCCTATTTTTTGAAATACCTCCCACTTATGTGAGGTTCAATAGCTTTAATGTGGCTGTAATAAGGAGGATAATTCACACATGTGTGATCTTTCACCTCCATTAAGGCCCACTCCATGTCATAATTAAAATTACTCCACGTATGTAATCCCATAATTATCCACATTAATGCTAGTTTGAACCTCCTTAGGGATGTTATTTACATTATCCCATATGATAAGATTAATATTGATGCCCATATTGGCCAATGTGTCCGCAACCTTATTCCCCTCCCTATAGGTATGTCTAATGATGATATTCTTGATATTTTGACAAATATTTCTTACTTCCATAATGAAGTCCTTGATGGTCCAGCTAGGAGGATAAGTTTGGTTTAAATGGTTGATGATATTAAGAGATTCCCCTTCCAAAATTAAGTTTTGGATATCAAAATCTTTAGCAATCCTTAGCCCCCAAAGAGCAACAAGGGCTTTAACATAATGATTTGTCTGAATCCCCATTTTACTAACATAAGCAACTAAATTCAGCCTTTTTGATCCCTAATCACCCCTCCCCTAGTAGCAAGACTAGGGTTACCTTTGGAGGCACCATCAAAGTTGAGTTTATGTCAGTTTCTCTCAGGAGGAATCTAATGAATCAAAGACCTATCAATGTTTGAGGTATTCCTAATCTGTAAACTAGCAGTTCCAATCTTCTAATTGGAAAGAATGTACTCTTTTTCAACAAGATACTTCTTATTTTTGGGAGGTTTGAATCTGCAACTATTATCCTTAATGATGCCCAATCTTAACAAAGATCGAGATTACATGGTGCTTTTTATTTTTGAAAATGATATGATTCCTATCTTTCCATATTTTCCAAATAATATGGGGCATGACCAGTTTCCAAAGTTTTTTCACAACATAATGTTTAAAAGGAGGATTCCATTGGGTCCAGAATTGGATGAAGTCCTTAGGTATTTTCCAGAGAACATTGAACTTGGATAAGGCATAACTCCAAATCATGGTAGCATAATCACAATGTATAAAAAGGTGCTTAATATCTTTAGAATAGTTTTTGCATAGGTGGCACCTATTAGGCATAATGAACCCTTTCTTAATCAGGTTATCATTAGTAAGAATTCTTCCTCTGAGCACAAGCCAAAATTATCATTGTTAATGTTGATATTGATCATGATATTTGGGAGTCTATTTATATGATTTATTGTAGTGATGACTCGATTAATGTATCACAGAATTAAGAGTTTTTAGTGCATGAATTTAAATATTCAATGGATAAAATGATTAAAAATTAAAATGGTAAAGATACCTTATGAGGAAAATATATTAACTCATACTAATGCTACAAAATATCATGTGAAAATTGATTATAACTTGAGAAATATCAAGGATTCACATGTAAAATAGAATTTACAAGACGTCCGCATAAGAAAAATAATAATAGGAGTGATGATATTGTTAAAAAGTATACTATTATTCCAAACAATTAGATTATTCCACCACAACTCACCTAATATAGAAACTTTCTGCAACATTTTAAAGGTAAGACTCTTTTCCTCACTAGTTTGAATAAGGGGTCTTCTAGTTATAAGAATCCTGCTAAAAATATGAGGCATATTGTCTAAACTAATTTTTTTCAACCCAAGTTGAAATATTGCATATCGGTATTTTTATTTAGGAAATTAATTTAAAAAATTTATTTCCTCATTCATCCTTGATATCATTGATACCACCTTGCACCCGAACTTGCCCAAGTCTAAGTAAAATTCATTTGTTATAGTTTTTATCCTTAACCATTTAAAATTTAGAGTCTCTTTATTTGAATTGTTTCATATCCATGAGCACAAGAATATAGTTTTTTTTTCATGGCACCTAAATATATACTCTTTGACTTACCTCTTCTAATGAAGAGTAATAAATAAGTGAAAATCCATAGGAGGTGCCTAAATTTTATTTGTTAAAATCACTTATTGAGAGTTATTTGGATGTAGATCCATGTCATACTACATTTTTTTGAATGGGTGGCTATTACATAAGTAAATCTTATACTCATGGGCCTTTCATAATATAATTTCATTTTTGTTATGAATAAATTCATAAGGATTTCAATAGCATATGGTAGGTGTTACACTATGGATTCTAGATAGGTTATTGTGGTGGGATGTGTTAGGGGACTTTTCGTTAATCTTATAGCTTACCTTGGGAATTTATTTTCCATGGATTTTGTAGTGGTTGACTACCCTTATAAGTGGAGTATGTTTTTGTCACAAAATTTCACTTTGCTTCATATTGAGGAATTATTCAAATGGATATTTATTTTTCCACTATCCCACTTTAAGGATAGAAATTTAATATCTCTAGAGAAAAATGGATGCTACATTTTATTGAAGATACACAAAGAGTTATAAATTAATTATTGTACACTTATGTAGATTTGGATAATTTTTCATAAAAACTTGATTTATTGAAAATCAAATTGACCAAAAATTTTCCAAAGATTAACAATGTTAATTTTGATTAATTATGGAATATTTTCTTTGATGGAGCATGTTCAAAAGGAAAATTATGTGTTGGATTTGTGTTACATTCCCCATAGGGATCCTCGTTAAATTTTACATATAAGTTATATTTTTAGTTGACAAATAGTGTGGCTATGTGTAAGGTTTTGTTGATTGGTTTAAATATGGCCTCGAGTTCAATATTAAAGATATTGTTTTCAAGGAGATTATGAGTTGATTATATAGTAGATAAGTAAGGTATACTTGGAAAATAATGAAATTTTAAAACAATATAGGAATGTTTTTAGGACTCACTTGGATTTTTCAATTCATTCAAAATCATGCACATGGATATATCACTAAATGTCTTTACAGATCATCTTGTCATTTATGTTTCTCTCTATCACAATAAAGTGACTTCAACCTTTTGTAGATATTATGTTTAGGTATTGGTGAGACCATCTATCACTCATAATGTAAACAATTGAAAGTATCTAAATATGAAAATCAAATTCTAATAATTATTAATAGAATATTTGAGTTTTAGGATCATCTTATCGGTCTAGAATCCTTTGTTGAAAATTCAAAAGTTAAGGAGGTCCTCTTGGGATAAGAAGTGATCCAATTAAAGAGAAATAAAATCCCAAGAGAATTGTTAACACTAGAAAGATATTTTTATGTTAGTGATAGAGAAAACACTGAGATAACCCAATAATAAAGGATAATTAGGAAGTTAATTTTGGAAGTCTTATATTTCCCAATCCTATTTTATTTTACTAGAAAGGGAATGAAGGAAGATGAAAAGAAAGATCTGGTCAAATTGATAAGAAATTAATTAGATTGTATGGCATGGTCATACGATTATTTAAAATCTTACAGAGAGGATATGTTTTAGCATGCAATCCCTTTGTATCATAATGCAAAACCTTTCAAGTAAATAAACCAATTAATCCAACGTTGAAACAAAACTGAATAGTAAAGTGAGAAATTTAAAGGAAGGGAGAATACTTCGACATATAATACTCTCCTTGCAGGTTGTTAATTTAGTTCTAGTGAGAATAAATAATGGAGATATTTAATTGTGTGTCAATTTTATAAATTTGAATAAAATTTCATTTAAATACAACTATCCATGCCCAACATGGACCATTTACTATAAAATGTCACTATATCAAAACTAATGTTGAGTTAAATGGATTATTTGGCTACAATAAGTTTGTGGTCCAAGAATCGAAAAGGTTAATGACTGTATTTAAAAATCCTCGGGATCACACACACACACAAACATAGAATATGTGTGTGTGTGTTTCTTTATGTTTGTATGTCATTTGGTCTCGTCAATTCTAGATCCATGTTTCATAGGGCAATAGAATATGATTTTACTAATTTAATTAATGATATCATGGTAGTTTGTCAAGATGATACCAATATGATTTCCAAGAATAGACTTGATCATGTGGGACATTTAGAGAATGTTTTGTAGAAATGTTAGGGAATTTGGTATTTCTCTTAATCCCAAGTAGTACGAGCTTTGGGAGTGAAGAGAGGTAAGTTTCTTAGCCACATCATGTCTAAGGATGGTGTAATGATTGATCTTGAAAGGGTAAAATCCATTGATGGAATTCATCTCCAATTCTCTAAAAAAGGTATTTGGACATTTTTTGGTATATCAAATTTGTTATGTGTTTTGTGTATAAATCTACTATCATCTCCATCCCTATTACCAACATGCTAAAGAAGAACCAAGTGATTCAATGGACTAATAAAGTAGAAAGCTCTTTTCTCAATGTGAAAGGAGGATTTTAAGAAAGAACCAATGTAGGTCATCCTAAATTATGATAAGTATTTATAAATATTTTCCTTTTCTTCCCCTCACATAGCAGCTTTTTTAAAGTAGAAAAATAGTGATTGGCATGAGAAACCCAAATATTTTTATCTACAATCATTGTAGCATGATGAGCTAAATTATGCTCACATGGAACAAAAATATTATGATTTGGTTAAGGAAATGAAATATTTTTGATAGTACATTCTCAACTCCAAGTTTAAAACATGTGTACCCCACATTATATTCGAATACATCTTTTCTCAACTAGAAAATTTTAGGAATAGGTTCATATGGGTGAATAAACTACAAAATTTTGACATTTAGGTACATGTAAAAATATTATCAAAGGTAAAGGACTAGCCATATTGATGACACCGTCAAACTTAAATTTAGTTGATGTTAATTTATACAAAGTAATCAATTTATGAGTTAAGGTTGAGTTATATAAATTACATGGGTATAAGGACATTGTATATTTCTTGAAACATTTAAGTTTCCCCTCATTTAGATAAGATTAAATGTAGATATCCAAAAGTATGTGATTATTAAATAAGTATTTTCTTGGATAAATCCAAATTCATTTCTCATGAGATGTGTGAATGAGGAACAATCTATAATGTTGAACATAAAATTCCACCATGGGTTTTTTGGAGGCCACTATGAAACAAAAATTACTTCTTAGATGATCATTAGAGATAGTTATTGGTGGCATTCATTATTCACATATGTTGTTAAGGTAGTCACAAATTGTGACACATGTTAGCACTTTACAAGAAGTATAGAAGAGTATGGTGTTCTCCTCTTGTTTTAGTTATTAAAAATATCATTTTTCAATTTTTCACTCCCTTTTTAGTTTATATGTTAATGTTATTGAAATCACAAAAAATGGAATGTAAGGTTTGTAACAAGGGGTTATTTTTATTAATTAACTTCCAAAATTAATCATGAAATATCAAAATAACACATTAATACTTTCAATAGTTATTACAATGTACTACAAGTTAAAATACACAAAGGAGCATATGTACTTAGTTATACATAGTGATACAAGAAATATTTGGGTACAAAAACTAGAGAATATGTGAGTGTTGAACCTAAATACATTTCATTATTGAGACTATGACTAGAAAATTTCTTTGTAAATAACATTACATATCTAACAGGATTGATTATATTGTTTTGGACCTACTATATGGTATTAGACTCACCTGGAGTTGTATTTTGAAACTTTTTGTTCCTTTGATGGTCTAACAATGTGTGTCATTATCAAACCCTAAGTGTCACACAATATTAAAAACATATGAAATTATTTTAAACAAATAAAACCCTAACCATGGGTGGGAGACCCTAAAAAAGTTAGTGTTTGGGTTAAAGTGTAATCCTTTCACAACCTACATTGTCACTACTTTAAATATACCTTAAACAACACGTGGTTATCCACTAAGAATGTAATATCCATATAAATTCATCTAGATATCATATTAAACCATTTTAACCATACTTGATATGGTTTTGTTCTTATTAAAACATTGAATTGTGATATTTGAGTGCTTTGAAATGAGGGAAGTTGAACGTATTAATCTGGTTGAGTAATTTAGAATCATAGTAGTGGCTACCCTAGTAGGTGTGTATTGGCTTTGGGAAGATTAAAGGATCCTTGACTAATTTTTTTAGTATTTTTGATGATAAGTCATGAGAGTGCCAAGTTATTATTATGTTAGTAAATGAGGTGATCTAAACTTTCTTATATAGGGTTCTAAATATAATTTATTATGTAAAGTAAAAACCCAACATGATAAAAATAACAAATAAAAATAATGCAATTGAAAAAGATTTAGAAGAGATGTGTCATTCCAACATCGTATAGGTTGGTGATGACCATAAATTAGATCCTCACCCTACTCGTATAGTTTTAGATAGGGTGATAGTGAGTGGAATCTATAAGTTACATCATGACCAATATAGGTTAAGTAATAATTTTATGCATTTACATTTATAATGTGACTACACATCAATTTGTAGGAATACTTAATTCAAGAGAGAGATAAAAAGATGTAATGAGTGGGATAACACATGGGTGTTTATCCTAGCAAAGGAGCACAATCACAACTGGGAGTTTCAAAAGAATGAATTACAAAATTTGAGTGTCTACATTTCCTCCCTTTAAGTATGAAAATAAAATAAAATTCTTAAAGGAAAACATAATTGAGTGTGTAGACATACCTTTTCTTTTTTTAGATTTTTTTCATCCAAATGTGTTGGTGTTGGCATGCTACATGGTGAAACATGTAGTAGAGAGTGTGCTCCATGTCCGTAGTAGTAATTAAACCGTAACTCAAACATAAATATAGAATTTAAAATTTCACAAAGTTAAATAAAGAGATATAAAACATGGAATGAAAACACACATTTTTTTCTACGGAGGGAAGATCTCTTGTTATTTTCCTGTATTTGGAGATTTGGATAGTATTTTTGAACTTAGTGAATTATTAGGGTTGATCAATCTCCAATGGTGTTGAAGGATAAGCTTTGATATTTTTTGCATGCAACCCAACACCAAATAGAAGGTAGAGACAGAAGAAGAGAGAGGTACCAAAGAACCCCATGAAGGAAGAATATTGTGTATCAATTTTTTTAGTAACCCTACTATTTTCCCTTTGAGATTTTCTATGGATAAATTAGACATTTCAATACTTTCAATAACCCCATAGATCACACCATTGTGGAAGGATCTAAGACTATTTTTGTATATGTATACATGAATATAGAAGATAATGGGTACCTTTATGTTATTTCCATGTCTTGCACATCTAAGTAGGAGTATATAATGTACTAAAATAATGATGGAGAAGGAGAATTATGCACCTAAAATCCTATATTTTGAAACCAAAACTAAGTACTCTTGAAAGGGAGAAATATTGAAATATGAATTCCCTATAAATTACTCTGGTAATAGTTTAATTGAGTATGAGATTATGCCAAAATCCAATACCCCTAAGTTGAAATCTAAAACTATGTAAAAATCCAATGTAACTACCCCGGAGAATAAATGTATGGTAGGGTCAAGAACATCTATATATTCCTAACATTTTTGCAAGGTTTTAAACTTGCATAATTTTTTTCCAAATTTATGTATCTAAAGATATTTATGATGACTTATACCTATGAAAACATGTTTTTAAACCTAAAAATATACTTATAAGTGCATAATACATATAGATCAATGCCATATCTTTGAGGTACATTTGATAAATAATTTGAGTACATAGATCAAAATAATATATGTGTACCCATGTACTATAAATATGATAATTTTTAGGAGAATATGCAATTTTGAAATTGTTTCCCCCTTTGAAATATTATACCTCTGAAGGTGTTATCCAATATTATACCCTTGCAAATTGACTACTGTAAAATTTATACTTGGGTAGTTTTACAAGATCATGGTGATGAATCTAAAGGAATAAAGTATTTTTGTGTTTTGGGAACTTAAAATTATCTTGGATGCATTTCCTTCATTTCATAGAGTTTAAGTATCCCTGGAAGAAACTTCATTAGATTGGAAATTTCTCTGTCTTTCTAAAAAAGTAAAAACTCCTAACTCTGCATATTTTTCTATTTGGGATTTCAAAGGTTTTTGTAGTTTTTTTTTCATGAAGTTTCAATTTTTGTGCCCAGAACTGTTTTGAAAATTTTAGGCCTTTGGAGTAACTTATAAAGTGGTGATCAACGTAAAAATCACAAATAGATCCCCGACCTCCGCAACTAATGAAGGGCTACCATGTACGGGGTCTATCTATGGTATATGCATGGGGGTAGTAAAATAAAAATGAAAATCAATCCATGAGATAATCAAGTATTGCCATGTGTCACATTCTTGTGCTTCCTAATCAACAAATATTTAGAATGTCATATCTTTTGATTCCCTACTCTAAATTCAATAAAATTGGTCTTGTTGGAAATCTCATGTACTGATCTTCATGATGGCACCAAGAGAAATAAAAAATTGATGGTGTTTAAAGAGGGAAAAATGGAAAAACAATCTTGACCCATGTTTTTGAAGCTTAGCTAACTCAGAGTCATGCCAAATTTGACTATGAAGACCATAAATAAACAGTTTTTCATGGAAAAATACATACTACATGGGAAAAGATTTTCATTTTATTCTTTTACAAGGCTAAGTTTACATTATGATTACTTTTAATCAAAATTGTGCAAGGATGATTGTCATAGAGTGTTTCTCGAAGTTATCTTTTCTTTTTGCATGTCATCTTGCATTGGATTTATCTCCAAGGGATCTTGACTATTGTTGTAACTGAAGTTATTGAGAAGTTAAACTCCACTTCATTTTCTTATATATACTAGTGATTTTGAAGCATTTGGGAATTAGATTTATGTAATTAATTGCTACAAAAGTTTTCAAGAAAGTGCCCACTCCTAATAAAGTGATTTTATCTTTCCGAAATACTTGCAATATTGTACATATAGGTATTTGATTCTTTTTGTCTCTTGAATCTATTAAGTTAAATGATTATCTTATCTTCCCTCATTACAAAAAAATGTTTTATGTGATTATTTTAGTGTGCATGTTGAAATTTGTATGTTGTGAGTCATCCCTTAATATTTTTCAATTACTTTACCTTGAAATTTCACTTAGCACCCTCTCGGTTCATGATTTTTTTCTTTCATTATCAATTTGTGCACACCTTTATTTCAACAGTCTCCAACAATCTATGGTGTAACACCTCACATTTTATTATTTTTAGGCTTTCATTCTAACCCTTACCCCCATTTAATTCTAGTTAGGGATACACTAAAAGGGAACCAACCCTTCAAATATGGAGATTCACCTCACTTTAGGGATACCCACATCATATGAGGTGTTTCCATTGTCTATCCGCAGAAGTGAGGAGAGAGAAGAACAAACTATTTTAATCCTCACAAGGGTGTACTTCTACTAGATAAAATTTTTGGCACACCTGGTGGGATGATGACTATATTCGTGATTGTTCATAAATTGAAGATTCAAAGAAGAAAAATTTAGAGACTCGACAAGATGATTTCATACCAATACCACATTTTTAGAGCCTTTAGATGTATTTTTCAAAATAGGTCTATTTATTTTTTTGATCCAAACAACCTTTTTCATTTTCAGCAGACCATTTTTTCCAATTTTATATCTTGTATGAGGTCATGTAATCATGACATCATTTCCTTATGGAATTCCTTTCTCCATGAGATTAACCATCCTAATCCCCCTCCTTTCTACTAATATCCTCCTATAAATTAGTATTAAAATTTTTATCAAAATGAGTATCCCCATGACCCAAACCTTGATTATCAGTATGGTCATTAGTAAAATAATTATGTTGTTCAAGAAAAATGTTATGTAAGGGAATATGTAGGTTATGTAGATTATGGAGGTAATTTTATACAAAAGGAATATTTTGAAAGAAAATTTCAGAGACTAGAGAAAACATATCAATCCCTTAAATAACAAATTGAAAATTTGCAGCCATTATAGGAAAAAAATCTCAAGGTGTAGGAATCCTATCAATGAGATGTTCCCACATATCTTCCTTTTCATCTTCCTAAGCCCAATTTTTAGTTTCCAAGATTTTGAGTTTCTTTTTTCTCAATCCCTCTTCCTTACATGCATATTTTACATCCTTACCCATTGACCAAACATTTCCAAATAAGGTTGAGACCAAACCCACCACTCCTCCTTCATCCTTAAGCCCAATTCAAGAAGGTGACAATCAAAAATAAGTCGGGGGGAAGCTAATTCAAGAGAATAGTAGGCTAGAATTTATTGAAATTTTTAATATTTAGGTCTCCAATTTAGGTTTTGATCATGTTACACATTTGAAAAATGAGTGCATGCAAGAAGGTGATATTTTAGAGAAGCAATAGGATCATGATCCTCAAGTGAAGCTGCCCATAAGTGCTTATCATGAATCAAATCCGACTAAAGAATATTTTTAGATCTAATATGAAGAGCAATCAACAAATCTAGAGTTGTCTCAAAATTAGGAACAACATTTTTTTCATCTTTTTATACTTCTTAATAGTTGATGATGTGGATATGAAGGTAGAAGAATAGTTGCAAAATGATCTAGATGATGCAAAGAGAATGCAAAGATCTTTATTGTCTAGTGTGTTTAGAAATTTTTGCACTCTTAGAAGTGTACATAAATCCACTAATGAAATCATCATTCCCTAGAATATATCAAGAGGTGCATCAAGATTTCAAGTTGCATGGAGGATCAAAACAAGGAAAAAAATTTTGTTACCATTGCACAAATAGTTGTCATTGATCAAATAGAGAAGCTCGTAGAGGGAAAAAATCCTTATTAGCTTCCACATGGAGAGGAAAGCATGGAAATAGGGAAGATCATAAAAATTAGTTTATCATCTATTAGAAGACCATGCCTAACAAGATAATTGTATGATTTGGAGTCACTTTAAGTAGTACCAACATTTGTGTTTGTTTTAGAACATAAGTATGAGCTTCATGTTCTCAAAAGTCAGCCTCAATATCTCCCAAAACATATTACAGATCCCATAGAGGTATTTTCCATCTTTTGGATTAGTCTTTTGAGCAAGTTAAAGGTAGAAATCTTGTTTTCATCATCACCACCTGATCTGATTTTTCAGTTGGTCACATGGCCTCATTTTTTGAGAAAAGGAAACTACTTGTCTTAGCTTGTATCAGTTTTTTTTTCCTCAATTTTCATCCTAATAGAGTAGGTTAGGTATAATTTTAATTTAATAAGTTTTTACAAAAATTTGTAGTAGTTTTATATTCAATAAATATATTTCATTTATAATATCAAGTTGTTTCCTAGATCTTTTCCCTATTTTTGTTGTTTGGGAAAGGTAGAAAATTGTTATTTTATGGTAAGTTTTATTTTGTGATTTGACTCACGTGCCCAATGGATGTTTCAAGAGCATTGATCTCTTCAATCTAGTAGGTAGATTACCTTGTGAGTCACCAAATTCTTATTCAATTTTGTAGCCTTTATAAATTGGCTACTATTAAAATCCAAATGAAAATTGATTCCTTCCCCCATATCTAATGAAGGGAAGACACGTGGTGTAATTTTGGGCCATGAAACCCTTTTGCAACTTTGCATTTCCCAATTACATTGGTGGCATGCAAACTGCAAAGAGATCCCCACCCCCCACCACCCACTAGATTTTGACACATGGAAAAGGAAAATAATATTACGTGTAGGCAGAGGTAATCCTTGAGATAATAAAGTTGTTCCAATTGCCACATTCTTGTGCTTCCCAACCAGTAAATCTTCAAAAGGCCATATATTTTGATTCTCTACACAAAATTAAATAAAATTAGTCTCATTGAAATATATTTTCCTAGTCTTCGTGTTTGCACTAAGAAAATCAGAAATTGATGGTGTTTACAAAGGTAAAAAGGAAAAACAATCTTGGCCCATGTTTTTAAGCTCAACTAACTTAGAGGCATGCCAAATTTGACTGTGAAGGCCATAAATAAATAATTTTTCATGGAAAAATATAGACGTATGGTAAAATATATTTATTTTATTCTTTTGCAAGGATAAGTTTAGAGTCTAATTATTTTTAATCAAAATTGTGTAAGGATTATCGACTTAGAATGTTTCTCAAAGATATATTATCTTTTCTACATGTCACCTTGATTGGACTTATCTCTAAGGGGATCTTGTCTATTATCAGAATTGAATTTTTTTCAGCATTTCAACTCCACTTCATTTTCTTATATATACTAGTGATTTTTAAGCATTAGGGAGTTCGTTTGATGTATTAATTGCTACATTTATTTCCAGAAAGTGCCCATTGCTAATAAATTGATTTTTCCTTTTTATAAATAATTACAATACTGTGTATACAAGTAGTTGATTCTTATGTTTTTCCCTGAATCTATTAATCTAAATGCTTATGTCATCTACCCTCAATGCAAAAAATAACTTTTGTGTGTTTATTTTAGTGTGCATGTATATTGAAATTTTTATATTGTGAGTCATCCCTTAGTAATTTTCAATTACTATTCCTTTAAGTTTAACCCAACACCCTATGGTTTGTGCAAGTTTGTTGCTTTCATTATCAGTTGTGGACACCTTTATTTAAGAAGCCTCTAATAATCTATGGTGTATCACCCCGCTTTTAATAATTTTTAGTGTTTCATAATAACCCTTACCCCCATTTAATTATAGTTAGGGATACAATAAAAAGGAAGTAGCGCTTCAAATCAGAGATTGATTTCAATTTTGGGATACCCACATCCCGTGAGGTTGTTTCCATTCTCTATCCGTAGAAGTGATGAGAGAGAAGAATTTTTTTCCAATCCTCACAAGGGTGATCTTATGCTAGATAATAGAAGGGGTTACACATGGTGGATATCATGGCACACAAAGAAACAAGTAGTAATAGAAATAATAGAAATATTAGTAATAACACATGCATGAAAAAATAATTAGATAGAGATATAGAACTAGTCAAGTGAACAAATAGAGGTAATAAAATTTAGATAGGATTCACATCAAGGTATAGATTTAGAAACAAAGGACACCTAAAGTATCATAAGAAAATTAATGCATGTAATACAAGAGAAAAAAGTCACACAATGAAGGCATAGAGATACATACATGGAACATCCATCATGTTACAATATAAACAAGGCATTTAAGAAACATATAATGAAGAATACAGTAAGTAGAAAACATATATAGAAAATAGTGATGTTTAAAAACATTAAAAGAATTATATAAAGTAGTAAGTAGTGATAAAGGCACGTGAAGCAAGACATGTCTATAATGCATAATGCACATGTGTTAGTATTATTAGATCAAAAGATAGCATAATAAAATATATGTAATCAATCATTATAATAAATTAGAAAGGAAACATGATGAAATAATAATGTGTGTATAATATGGAAGTATTTCCATACATTAGTAGTGTAAGGAACCAAAGTAGCTCCTATCATCATGTAATTATTTGTGTCCTAAATTGAAATCAATATACCTTTAAAATGCATGCTTTTAATAAGTATAAAAGATATGTTATCAATTGAACCATAGTGAAAACAACTCAAGTTGTGTAATGTAAAGTGAAAACAACTCAAGATATGTGTATAAGTCCTATGTTTGAATTTTTGTAAATATTTCAATCTTTTTGTATTTTTGGATTTAGCTACATATAGGGAAAGTGGTAGTACAAGATCTATCAAATGAGAGACTCATTAAGAGGAAAATCATATCAATATGAAATGGAAATTTAAATCCTTAATCATATCAAATAAATATGTTCATGTACCAGTGGTATAAAAGTTGCAATACGTGTCATAGAAGTCTTAAGAGGAGAACTGGGTGGGCTCAATCCATAAGAATAAATATGTCATGGGGTAGACTTGGGAGGATTGTAAGAGTGAGATCCACAAAAGATAATATGTGAAATAGAAGGCCTAACTTGAGGATTAGGAGGAAATATCCACAAGAGATAGCATGTGAATTTTAAGTCTTGTTTGGAGACTTAGGAGGGAAATATCCATAAGAGATAACATGTGTAGTAGAAGGAATATCTAGATGCTTAAGAATACCCTAAATCAACTTGACGCATTTGTGTAAGATAGACAAAAATCCCTAAGATTTCATAATCAAAGAAGGCCTAAACACAATTCACCTAAGATAAACGTGGGACATGTGTATTAATATAACCGATAGTGAGGGGTAGAATAATATTTGCAAAGTTAGAATTAGAATTATGTGTTATTTTCTTATTAGTATAACCAAGAGAATGAAGTAGTTTAAGAGTACATAAATTATGCTTGTCATGTGGATTAACCAAGATGTTGGCCATTTTGTGTCATTTTTTTCATTTATGTCAAGTCAATTGATGGAAAAGTGTGTCACAATGTCATATGAGTCTCTATGAGGTGTTATTCATATGTCAAACATGAAGGTTGATTGATAGTGTTAATATTTGGTGAGTTTTCATAGTGTCTTAACATGGTTATATCATTGCGTAATCATGGTATGAGATCTCTTGAGTCGGTAAAAGTTTTTCATGAGGTAAAACATCATTAGTATGATGTTTCTTGGGTGCCTAAGGGTCAGTATGAGTTATAAAATGTCATTTCATGGTTTTTTTGTCAATTCAGTCATACTAGGCCTATTTGTAGCCCTAGAACATGTAGAATGAGATGGAGGTATGATATTTGGAGATTCCTTAAAAATCATTTTAATAGTATATGATAGTGTACCTAAGGTGTATGGTGATTTTTAGGTCATAACTCAAAGGTATTATGCATATTTGAGATCCTTGGGAAGTAAGAAGCTGAGAACATGTAGTTTAGCACAGTAAGTATTAATGGATGGAAAGTTTTGAATATATTTGAGCTATAAAGTAAGTATATTCAATTATAGGAGGTTGTTATTATGCTTGATGACAATTTTTGGACATTTTGAATAAGGATTTGTAAGATATGTGATTTTCGGTAAAAATGGGTTCTCTAGATTGAAGATTTTAAGTAAAAGTGGACATTATTATGCTCGTTGTGAGATGTGTGATTTGAATGGGGACCTAATATATTTGGAATTTATTCTAAGGTAACTTATGAAGGTTTCACAAAAATAATGATGATTTTTTACTGTCTACTTTTTATGAACAATAGTTAGGAATGTAAGTTACTTTGAAACCCTAGCTAAACCCTAGCTAGAAGTGACTTGGAGAAAATGAATCATAGAAAGTATATTTTGATTGGTTATGAAAAATTGATGATTTTATTTTGTATATGACTCTTCCAAATTTCTAGAAAGGTATATTAGAGCATGTGACTATATGTGGTCCCTACTTGAAATTGCTTGTTTCTGAAGAAGTTGAGTTTAAGGAAATGTTATCCAAAGGAGTTGAAAAATAAATTGATACTATTTTTATCCCCTAAATTTTCTTACATTTGCATGATGATATTTTCATATCGTGCTTGAATTTAAAAATGGAATAGTGTCCACTATTTATGAGGACTGGTTTTGTGGGCGGTTTCAGAATCGTTGTAGTAAAAGTTAAATTTCACAAACTACAAGAAACGTTAGGACTCCATTCAAGTTTTGTTTTGATACTGGTTCAAAGATATTTCAATTGGTATATAATTTTTTTTTCCTATGGTATGGAAAATTTATGAGTTTTTCTCTGAGGTTCAAATCTAGAGGATTCTTGTTCTAGCAGGGTGTTAAGTGGCTTCATGATTTAAGAAGTATATTATGAGTTGTTCATGATTGGTGAAGGTTCTTGATTGATTATAAATCATGTATAATGGTGACCCATGTTTAGTGTGGAAGTGATTTTGAAGTGATGGATCAAGTTGAGCTCAAGGTCAGTTCTTGAGTCCTAGAAGGCTCAAGGAGCAAATCAGCAGAGATGGACCTGTCAATGCCATAAACTTTGAGTTAGAAGGATTTATAATATGTTATCAAAATAGGATTTAGAGAGATGTAAATTTCTATATGGCTTGTGTATTTTTATTTAATTTTATGTATCTTTCGGTCAACTTGTAGAGAAGAAGGTATGCTAGATTTTAGGACATGATTTCTCCGGATAGAAGATTGAATTGGTTGAGGAATTAAATGAATGGTTTAATGAAATCTATTAGCTGTAAAGTGAAGAGGGATGAATTTTGTTCCTATTTAAGGAATTTTCAGGTATTGGAAGTGACAGAAAGGATAAACCAAATGGATTTGTAAAAACATTTTCTAGGAAATTTGATTTGGTGAAGAGAAACGTTGTTGTGGGTTGAGCATATAGATGTTTCAAGAGGTCTAACATGCATGGATGAGTTAAAAATTTCTTAAATATTCAATATATTAGTTACATGCCATATTTTAGTTGTTTTTGAGTGTGTTTGATGCCCAAAGGTGAAGCGAGGGTGCTGGAAACAGTTGTTTGGTGAAGGAAATGAGCCTATTGAGTTTTGTTTTGATTTTTTATTAGTCCAAGATAATTAATGACCATGGTTGATTTTTTATGTTATATTACACATGTATGGTGAGTTTGGAATCTTGAATAATCATGGTTTCATCATATGTGGTTTTAGTTCATTCAAGTGATAGGGTTTTGAGATTGTTTGGTGCAAGTTTGATGGTTTTGGGCATGGCTGACCTATAAGGTTAAAATGTGAACATTTTAATGAATGCATTGGGATTTTATTAATTTTTATTTTTTAAAAAATATGAGGGACTAACCTCCCTTCTATTAGTGAGTTGAGATGGGTATAAAAGTGATGTTTTGAGTTCATTTTTGAACTAGTGTTCGAAAAGGAAAAGAGTGACCCATATGAGAGAGTGTAACAAATATGAATACATCATTTTAAGGATGAGGAATTTTTTTACATGTTTAAGATTGATTTAGATCATGTCTACAATGGTTTAGAGAAAATAAAATTCCAAGAAGATAAAGAAAGAGAGAGTTAAGTGAATGAGGGTTTGATGGTGTGAGTATGAGCTGAATTATGAATCTCTATTAGTTATGGCACAAAAAAATTCAAATATCATCATCTTTGGGTGGATGAGTTGATTTTTAGTCACCTTAGGGGGTTTAATCCTCTTTTTGTAGTGGGTAATTCATTAAATTATGGGTTGAAGCTTCTTGTAGGGTTGGTGCTCTAATAAAATAGTGGTTAATGTCATTGTGAAGTTTTTGATTCACTATACTTATTTTATTTTTGTAACATAAACATATTTTTCAGTGGATTTTTTTCCCCATGATGGTTTCCCACTTACATATGGTGTTATGTGTTGTGAATTTTATTTTATGTTGTTGGTGTTGAATGATGAATATATTAATAAACAAACATGGTTATGAATTTTGTATGGAAAACATAATTAATGAATGTATGGTTTAGTAAATGAAGTAAAAATAGTTGTAGGATTGATTCACCCCTAGTCCATTGTGCTTCCAATAATTGGTATCATAGTAGGTCCTTGTGAAGTAAGTTTAACAACTTGGAGGAGATCCTAGAAACACAATATGGCTAATCAAATCAAGAAAAAGAATCAGGAGTTTAAATCCATGGCCAAGAAGGATGAAGAAATCATAAATAATCTCAAAAGTTAGATGGAGAAGACTATTTCAGATTTCAATTCAAAGGAAGAGGAATGTGAAAGGTTGAATAACAATCCATGTAATGTATGTTTACACAATTAAGATGATCTAAGGGAGGTGGTAATGGATCTACAAGAATATTTGGCTTTCCATGGAATGGAGAAAATCAGTTTAAAGTCTAAAATCAAATGTATATCAGTTGTTCTTAATGCCAAAGAAGAAGAGTATTTCAAAGTAATGGAAGAGGTACAAACCATATCGGTCAAAGGAGATTAAAAACCTAATATTGCAGGTCAATTTGTTGGATGTATTTTCTCATTCATTTCAGATTAATGACTTAGTTACTAAAGAAAGTAAACAATTCATAAATGTTGGAGGGTTTATGTTACTTCAGATTTGTGGTGTATATACAGTGCATAATGGTTGATTCCACTTCGCTGATTACCTGTAAATAAGATGAACATAAACAAGATTGATTAGATAGATTTATGTGGGGTTTTCCGATGATGTGGTTCCAAGAAGTGATTAGATTCCTTGGTGGATGTCAACCCCCATTTGTTTAGAAAGAGTGAAATAAAACAAGGACAAAAGATATCATGTAAATAAATGATTATACTTGAATCTAAGAATAATTAAAATTTCATATGAGATATGATTTTATTAAAACAACAAGTAAGTTAACAATTACCTGTGCGGTCGATGTAAGTGACCTAGCTAAGAGGATCTTGAACAATAAATAAAATATGAAAACCTTGTAAGATTTGGAAGTAATCTAAATACAAAAAGGGCCTGTGTATGTTGGAATCAACCTACAGGAGAAATATGAGGTAGTATAAATAAGAATATAAAAGAAAATAGGGATTAGAAGGGTGGATTGAAATCAAGACCCCGGTCAATGATGACCTTGGAAAAACAATGGCAACTGGAGTGTAAATAAGCTATCTCTAATGAAACAGAGGCACAAGACTATGGTTTTAGAGGGATGAATAAGGTACGGAGTACATGCATATACTAGAAATGGATATGGAAGTAAAAATAATAGTTCCAGCCGAGAATTGATCTCATATGATGGTGATTGTAGAAGAGAGGACATGGTTGAGAAAAATCAAGCTAGAAAAGTAACTCATAAGTAAAGGATCTAAACAAAACATTGCAGAGTGATCCTTAGATGTTGCAGAAACTAATATGTACCTAAAAATGTTAGCTACAAGAATATCAATGATAATATGATAGAAAACTAATTAAATCAATACAAAATAAGTTATAATCTCATGAAGGATGATCGTGAGTGTTGTAAAATGTCGATGGAGGTCTTAAAGGTATGTGCTTACTTCAAGAATGCTTAGGAATGGGAGAGAGAATCCATAGGTCATAGGGAAGTTTGGATGTTTGTATATATTTGATAATTTCCACTTCTTATTATGGAAAGGAAGGATTCAAATTTATAGGTTCGATGGTGACTGGGTTGGGTCGCCACCGATTGTGGGGAAATTTTTCCAATAGGAAATATTTTCTGATTATGACGTGGTTTTTTATATTTTAATAGTTTTTCGAACTATTTAAAGTATGTAGGTAGGAAGAAGATGTGTCATAGGTGAGTTGGAGGTAGAGATAGGTTAGAAAAAACATAGGGATGCAAAATAGAAATTCCATTAGGGAAAGGTGATGAGTAATAATTAATTAATAGGAATTAATTATGGTTAGATGTGATGGGGTATGGGAATTTAATTAGATAAAGGGGATGAATTAAATAAATATGTGCACATGGGAAATTAAGAGTATAGATACCAAATTTAGGTGTCTGCATTTTTCTCCTTTTTGTTGAGTGGTTTGCGCTAACAAACCATAAGACAAAAACGAATAGAGTTTGATGAGGATTGAGGAAAGGTAGATGATGAACTCCCTCTCAAATGAGGGATTAATGATGTCAAGGGAAATTGAAGGCGCATTCAAAAAAGGTATATGATTAAGGGTGGGTGGGTAACGAAAAAATTGGTAAAATGATTACCAAGGTAAGATACCCCAAGTAAAAAGGAATCGCAATATTAATAAAAAATATGATGGTGAATCCAATATCACATTGGTAGAGGAAAATTTTAGTCTCAATGGAGATAGGCTACAACTTTCTGAGATGTGAGTGGGTGTAGAAAATTGTAGTATAGATGACCAATGGGTCATCGGAAAATATCAAACTATGTGCAACTAAATGAAAAAGGTATGTGAATTCCTTCATACTTGAGGAATTGAGAAAAAGGTATGCATCCATAAGGGATGATGATGAAAGGTATGGTTCCCTAGCACAGACACAAAAAAATTGCCAAGAAGGTGAAATGAAAAGGTGGGTGATAAAATAACATGCCCCAAGGGGGAGAGAAGTATGGCCACAAGGTGGACTTTGTGCATAAATCAGATAGGGTTGTAACGTAAAATTCCTAAGGAAGGAATAAGTATGTCCCAATAGGACTTTAAATGTATAAACTAATAATTTGAGTATAAAAATAAAATGCTCAGAGGGAAAATAAATATGGCCATAGATGCAAACTTTGAGAGTAGATTAAATGGGATTGGATGCTTAAAATAAATGCCCAAAGAAAAAAATAATATGGCCATAGATGTGGACTTCATGGGTAGATTGGAATAAAATTCCTAGAGGGAAAAAGGTACATAGGGCCACAAAGGAAATGAAAGAAATGAAAGATTGAGTAAAATTCCCCAGGGGGAATAAATATGGCCTTGAAGGAGAGCTTGAATGTTAGACAGATTGAATAACATTGGATGAGGTGTAGGATAAGATGTGAATTTAATAATGGTGACCTATGGGTATGGATGACACTACATCATATCAAGAAATGTACAAGGAAAATATTCCTCCAACTACATTGGAGGTAAACAAGAAGGGGATCCAAGTAACGTAAGGCACATGTGACCAAAAAAATGTTAGTATGCCACCAATGACAATTGGTCATACCAAAGATCATAAGGAGCATGGATGAAATGAACTCATAAACCTAGTGTCAACATGAAAAAGGGGTTTGAGATGAAACTTGTATATGGGAAGAGGGTTCTCCAAAAGTGGTGTTCCCTAAAACTATGCCCCAGCTCTGGGAAGGGGAAAGAGAAAACTGATCAATGCGGGAAGTTTGCTAAGAGAAATCTGATCAATACGAGAAGATTCCCTAGGATGCTAATAAAATGGAAGGTTGATCAATGCAGAAATCCTTCATATTCCATAAAGAGTAGTCATCATTTTAGGGTATGGTCTACTTTACAAAAAATATAGATGGAATGAATAATTTATGATAGTCATCCTTCAAGGGATCAGTCTATTTCTTTTTATTTTATTTTAACTTTGACTTTGATGAGCATGCTTCTTTTATTTTTATTTATTTTTGCATAAAAATATTTCCTTCAAAGGATTAGTCTATTTTTTATAACTTTTATTTTTGATAAGAACTTCCATTTTTTTACATGGTGGAGAGATGGGACTAACTAAGTAGACCACTTAAGCGGGGGTAATGATCAGACAAGAACACCACTAGACCCTTTTCATGGTTCCAAGAGGTGAATAAGAGGGTGATGGTTGTGATGATTGTGGCATTCTCACCAAGAGGGGAGAAATTTTCCATAAGGAATATGCTTATGGGCATAGCCATAGTGCCAACATTTAATGTCACATCTAGGAAGTGACGAAACACCACATAATTCCAAATCATCACAAAGAGAGATGGAAGAGGCTAAGATGGAGGAATGATAAAAATAATAGGTGTGTTAAGAGTATACTAGTCATAAGTGTAATGTGTTTAGATGTTCCACTTCTATTTTACCATCAACGAAGGCCAATTGATAGGCTCTTGACCCATAATTATGCATGATAATGTATGGCTTAATCTAGTTAGGGGAAAAATTTCCACGTTGGCTCATTTTTAGAGTGGTGACATTCTAATTCTCTTTGAGGAAAAGGTCATCGATATTAAAGTCACATTCCTTAAATTTCTTATTGTAAGCATGTTTAATGCACTCTTGATAAACAAGATGGTTTTCAAGAGTGAAGAGATGACATTCGTCTAACAACTCAAGTTGTGTTAGACGTGTTTGGAAAAATCTTCATTAGAGATGAAGTCATGAAGGGACACACGTAAAGATGGAATTTGAACTTCAAGGAGAAGTAAGGCTTCACAACCATACACAAGCAAGAAAGGCATATCCCCCATAGAGGTATGAATACTAGTGTGGTAGGAAAAAAGAGTGAAAGGAAGCTAGAGATGCCAATTATGACCTACTTGATCAATAGTTTTGGCAAGAATGTTTTGAAGGGTTTTATTGGTAGCTTTGGCTTGGCCATTAGCTTGAGGATAATATGGAGAAGAGAAGTTGAGTTGGATGTTGAATGCATTACATATTTTCTTGAGATATTTATTTTTAAATTACTTTCCGTTGTCCATGAAAAATTTGTGGGGAACGTAAAAGTGGAAAATGATGTGCTAGTAGATAAAATTGATGATGGGACAAGATTTTGTTGAGGTTAGTGGAATTTCTTCTGCCCATTTAGTGAAATATTCAGTTGCAGTGATGATAGAGTGATGTTTCTATGAGGAAAAGGGACTAATAAGACCAATGAGATCGAGACCCCATTGCAAAAAGGGACAAAGGTCCTAATCCGACTACAAAGCTTGAATAGGAATGCAAATAAGATTAGAATGCTAAGAGACAATTTTCACACTTTTTAACGTACTCACAACAATCATGATTAAGGGAAGGAAAATAATATCTGAGATAAAGGATGTACTTAGTAATGACTAAGCCACTAAATTTTCCACCATAAACACCATTGTGGACATCTTGGATGGCCCGAGAGGCTTCATATGATTTAAGGCATAAAAAGAACACTATCATATCCTTTCTTATAAAGAATGCCACCAACGATCACATAGCGGTTGGTGTGCTGAATGAAATAGCTCCTAGCATTCTTGGATAGATCAAGGGGAATGATGAATTTGGATAAATAATCAAAGATTTGGGAATACCAAAGGTTTGATGAATTAGATTCAACAAGATTAACTTGGGGTAATTTATAGAATGGTTGATCACGACGATGATCAACAATAGAGAGCTTGGATTCTTCCGTTTTCCATGGGGCGAGATCTGCAAGAGATGTCATCGTATTAGTGAAACAATTGATTCATTGGGGAAAAACTTGGATGGTGTAGGAATCAAATGATTCAAGGAGAAGATAAACAATGTCATGATATCTTTGAAGGGAATCATTTTTGCATTTATACTCACCTCGTGACTTTTTTATTATAAGTTCGGAATCTCCATAGATGTAAATAATTTGAACACCTAAAAAGGTAGTGGTTTCAAGATCTAGGATAAGGGCTTACTACTCTTCCATACTGTTTATACACTTGAAAATTGAGTTTCCCAAGGAGGAATGAGGAAAATGCTAGCAGCTCCACCTTGCTAACACTTAGAATCATTGAAGAAGAGGGTAAATTTAAGATTGTCATATTCGTGATGAAATTGATTAAAGTACTCATACATACATTTCTCATGGGGAAGATGAGAACTAGGGAGGGGGTCTTCTACTAATTCTTCTATAATAGCTTGTCCCTTAATAGATTTTGAGAGATAAACTGAGGTTGAACTCAGACATGAGCATGAGCCACCGAGTGATATGATCATTATGATATGGCTTAGAATGCATCATTTTAAGGAGATGGAAACTAGTAATGACATATGTCTTATGATAAATAAGATATTTACAAATCTTTTAAGTAGCAAGAAGAAAGAACAACACAAATTTTCAACTTTAGTGTAGCAGGTTTCATAGTTATGCGGCATGTGACTGATGTAATAAACATCTTTCTCATGACCTTGGTCATCATGATGAGTTAAAATATCTCTTAAGGCATGATTAGTAGTAGATATGTATAAATAAAATGGCCCCTCCTTATACGGAGGTGTAAGCATTGGTGTAGAGAAGAGATAATGTTTAAATTCATTGAAATCCTTCTAGTAGTCATGATCCTAATCGAATTTTATGTCTTTCCACAAGAGGTGGTGAAAGGGTTGAAAATGATCTGAAAGTTTTGAGATTAAGCAGAGGATGGATTGGAGAAGACCTTGAAGCTTACAAAGCTTCTTAATATTGGAAGGAGGGGGAATTTCGATAATTTATTTAATTTTTTTAGGGTTAACTTTAATTCCCCTAATAGAAATAATAAACCCAAGGATATTTCCAGTTAAGACTCAAAATACACAATGTATTGGATTTAGACGAAGACAAAAATGAATAAGGTGATTGAAAAGGACGTTGAGAATGCAAAAATAGTCGTGTAAATGTTTATATTTACCTAAAATATCATCGACATAATCTTCTATGGTTTTATGGATGAGATCATGAAATATATAAGTCATGGATCACTAATAGGTAGTGCCAACATTCTTTAGACCAAAGGGCATGACCCAATAACAAAAATTCTCCAAAGTGGTAATAAAGGAAGTCTTGTGTTGGTCTTCTTGTGTGATGAGAATTAGATTGTAACCAAAGAAACCGTCTATGACAAAAATATCTCATGACCAACGGTAAGATCCATAAGTTGATGAATGTTTGGAAGAGGGAAAGCATATTTTATAAAAGTGAGATTAAGATCAATAAATTTGGTGTAAATATTACAAACCCATTGAGGATAGTCAATTGGGATGATGAATTTGGTAGAAATAAGGCAATGTAACTCCTCTTTAACAAGAAGGTCAACATAATGATGCATGTGATAAAGCTTCTACTTTACCTTTTAGCATTGGGAAAGGTGACGATGTTGTGAATGATGATTGAAGGTTTAATATCTAGTATATCTAAATAAGTCCATTTAAATGACTAGTTATGATGAGAGAGGAATGTAGTGAATGATTCAAGTTCATTTGGATCAAGAGATTGGCCTACTTTGAGAATGTGAGGCTCTTAAGAAGTCCTAATATTGACATCGATAGTAGCTTTATTGATAATAGTAGGTGTGTTGAATGGTAAGGTATTCTAAAGATAAGAATCCTCTACCCCCATGTGGGAGATAATGGCATCATCATCACCACAGTATAGGACATCAATGGTAGAAGAATATTCTTCTATCATATCTGGATGGAAAAAGGAAGGTACCTATTTTTATTTTCACATTGATAGGTGACCGATCCCAAAGTAATGGTGGAGACTAAAAAAAATTAGAAGCAATAGAAATGGTGTCATCCATTTCCATGTCTTCAAGATTAAAAAATATGGAGAAGATATGTTCATGTCTTCAAGAGTCAAAAGAGATGGAGAAGGTAAAGAAGGTATGTCCATCTCTTCAAAAGTAAAAAAAGATAAAGGAGGTGGAGAAGGCATGTTCATGTCTTTAGGAGTCAAGAAAGATGGGGAAGGTAGGGAAGACATGTCCTTGAGTATATCGAGATGGTGGAATAGGGTCAGGGGACTACTCCTGGTAGCCTAACCTGAAATTTTCTCATAATAAGGACATGGGGCCCATATTTGTAATATCCCATGCTGAATCCTTTCCATGCACAATGATGGAGATAGGTGTGAGAAAAATATGGTTTGTTAAGGAATCCGAACTACCAATATAAGGTTTTGCATGTGTAATATCATTGATATGGGAAGATTGGGTATCAAAACCACCATAAATAAGATTGGTTTGAAGATGTGGTTGATCAAGGGAACAATGTCTCCAACATCTAGTTGGTACATAGGTTCCTTATCAGGTCTACCAATATGGTGAGGAGTGGGAAGATTGTTGAGTGTGAGGAGATGATACTCCCCCATCGTAAGTTTGTCCATTACATTTTCTAGAGATTAATTTTTATGGATTTTAGACAAGGGAATGAATGAACTAGTAGGTGGTGAAGATGAATCGTTCTTAGGAACAAGCACATCATTTGGTCTATAGGTCATGTTACACACTGAAGGGAGGGGAATCCTCGGGAAGTGTTAAAATATTTCCCTCATATTTTTACTTAAGAAAATAATGAAGTGGATAAGAGACACATTGCATGACACACGAATCCACAGTCATCCAAGGAGAAAATTGTATTGAAATTATCCTTCAATGATGTAGAAGACCTCATGGAGGAGATTCTCACCGACGTGGATGGGAAGAATGACCGTTCCAAGGCATGAGTTATGACGTCATTGAAACCATGAAGAACCACGGGCATTTTATTGATAGATGCCTTTGGTATCTTAATTTGGTCAAACTTATGTGATGGAAGGATATTAATTTTTCCCCACCATTGATCATGGATCATCAAATGAATATATCATTAATACTTACCATGAGAAATAGGGGAAGGTCATGTTATTCCGATGGAATGTATAAAATTTCAGGATCATCAAATTATATGGTAATAGTATAATCCGTAAGCACTCCTACAAGAGATGCGAAGGGTTGAGCCTCATTAGTGGATGTTGGAATACACTTTAAGGCTTCGGTAAGATCTTGTGTATCATATAATGAGCTTTAGATAAGCTCATAAAGTGACATCATAACAAGGCCATGATGAAGTTTTTTAATGATACTTTATTCAATATTCTAGGGGCCACTAACACGAAACCTTAGGTGTCAATGACGTGGCTAACTCCTTAGGCATAGGATTGGTGATGAAATTCTTGGCTTTTGCTTCGAGGCTGATTTGGGATCACGTGAGCTAGATCGAGTGGTTACCCGAACAACATTAATGAACAAATGGGGACACTATTTAAAAGAATCATCTCCCAAATGAAAGATGACAGATCTTGATATGGATGTGAAAGGAAGGGACTGGCTTGGTCCAAGAGGAATTCTTTTCTCTTCAATGAATTTGTGTATAATGGCCTGGAGTGCTCTATAATGCTCAGTATCATGTCCATGGGTACGATGATAAGCACACATAAGGTTAGAGTTGAACCATGAAGGCTTCTTTCCATTTGGGTCGAAGACCTTGATTGGGGAAATCATGATTACGAAGGTTTATAGTAAGTGTTGGAATATTTATGTATATTGTCCAATTAAAGTGCTACAAGATTCCTTATGAGACATCTTAGATGCTTGGGGTAAATTCTGAGTATATTGATGTTTTTGTAGCTTGAGTTTAGTTTTGGAGTTGGTTGGTACTTTAGTTTTGAATAGTCTTGGATCGGTGGGTTGAAATGTTTGTGGTCTTGAAACAGATGATGTCACTTTTTTTTAAACCCTAAAAGTGGTTATATATTTCATATGTGGGGATTGTCTCTTGGGATGAGTAATGAAAATTTCAACTAGAGGGTTAGATGGTGATGTCACATTTGGGACAGGTGCAAAAAGAATATTTTGTTTAAAGTGATATATGAAAAGAGATTAATTAGATAGTGTTGATGATATGGAAGGAACATTTAAGGTCATTGTAATCAATGTTTTTAAAAAATCCTCTAATGATGGAATTTGTGTGGCAAATGAAGGTGGCATAGATGTGACCATAGTAGTTCAGTGGGTAAAAGAATGGGAGGAGGGACTGGTGTAGGTTCTAAGGATGGTATGACAAGAAAGGGTGGAATAGCTATAGGTGAAGTGATTGATCCTACTGATGAAGTGGATGTAATTGGTAAGGGAGTTGATGAAGGACCAACATCGGACCTTGAAATAGGTTGGAATTGTTTCTTTAGTATTTTCTCTAGGGAATGAATGATATATTTACAAATGGGGTTCTAACAGTTGTAGATGTAGGAGTGGATATTAGGATGAATGTAGGTATAATAGATGTGGGAACAATATCAAAGGAAGTATATGTGATCAATGATGAAGGAGAGGAAGTTGTGGATGGTATTGATTCTTGATTAGTGGTGTGAAGAGTGTTTATGGTGTGAGCATTGGGTGGTTGGGTTATAGTAGAAGTGGTAGCTTGGTTTGTTGGTGTATGATTTTGGAAATGTTGCTTGAGGATGTGAAGTGGTTTATTGGGTGAGAAATTTGGATTATCCACTTGAATATATCCTTGATCAATGAGTCTTTAGGATAAATCTTCAAAATTTCAACATCTTTCTATGTTGTTTCCTTGGTGTTGGTGCTCAAATTAATCTTGCCCTGTTTGGTTAAGATTTTCCATCATTGTCTATTATATTTTTTTACTTTCCCTATGGGGGTGTGAGTTGGATTTATGGTTCTTCTATGTATGGTTTATTCTTTCCTCTTTTCGGTCAAGGATCATGTCTCAATGTGTAGTATTTGACAATTTCTTGTGGGAACCCATTGTGTTTTAAGTTTTGAAGTTGGAGGGATCACTTATTGTAAATTTCTTTCAGGTCTTGTCTTTTTATTTACATTTTCTCTCTCATTTCCCATTGATATGTGGCAGCTCCCAATTGATTGTGGTATGGTGGGTCAAATTTACAAACTTGTAATTTTCTATCACATTCACAAAGTGCAAAATCAGCCCCATTACCCGATAAATATTCTCCGAATATTCACAATCATAAAGTAATGTAAGAAATTTCTTAATTTGTATCCAGTAGTGTACACTTGTCACACCTTAATTGGATGTGGGGAAGCAGTGAATATTTGTAGTTTTGCACATTTAAGAGGAAAATAATAAAGGTGTAAAAAGGTTCCCAAAACCGCAAGGGACATGTGGCTCCTTTTATGCAAAATGAGGGATACAGTCATCGGGCACACAAACAATATTTGTTTTGAATTATAAATGAGATAAAACTATAGAAAAGGGCCACATCCCAGCTATCATAAATGTGACCATGTGTTGAAAGCTAAAAAGTTGATGGGTGGGTCAAGTTAGTCAAAAGTGTGTAAGTTCTAAAATGTTGCAAAATTACAATAATTACCCTTGATCACGTGTTAGTGAAATTTTTATTCCATGTGGATAGCTCGTTTTCAAAGTTGAGAATGATAGATAAAATAGTCACAATGTAATGCATTTATTTCTTCCACTATTAATGTTGTTATGTAAATCAAGGACATTTTAAATCCTATGAATGATTTCATCTTTTATTACCAATTTTTTGGATTTTTGTTGCTACGTTTTGTGATTTTCGTGGACTATTATTGCATTTTTAATTGTGAAGCTTGAATTATGAACCTGAGGATTGATAAAGGCTATTGATTTGGATTTAAATTGGTTAGGCGCTCATGGATTTACTTGTAATATCTGAGAAACTTCTGTGTTTCTCCTTGAGTGGAAAGTTGGTTTAAAATAAAGTTAGGGTTTTTGAATATGAAGACCATGCCATCATCATTCTCAGTTGCATCAAGAGTCATGAGTGATTTGGACAAGATTACGATACATGACTTTGATGTGTGCTGATCTAAATGATTTTCTTTAGAGACTTAATATCCCCCATAAGAGTGAATCCCTAAAGGAAATTCAAGATAGTCATATTGCTTTAGCAGGTGTTATCCCACCAGCGGTTCATTTCCCAGAGTTGGTGTGGCATTGTGCTATGAATTATGATCCCAAAAAGAGGGAAGTATTAGATGGGAGTGGGGATGCAGTTTTGACATTGATGCCTGCAGCCATTAGAATAATGTTAAAATTTCCTATAATCACCAACCCAATCACCATTGCTATCAAATTAGCCCTATGGGATTATGAAGCAAATAAAAAATATTATGCCAAGATGATAAATACAAAGTGGCTCACTATGAAAAAGAAAACAAATAGAATCCCTAAAAAGCTAGTTAGGGTATAATTTGTTGAAGAGGTGGAAGATGTCATTGTGTTATTAAGTTTAATGAAGGGGTTATAAACTGTAAATGAATTTAAAGAATGGATGGTTGCTTGCATATGGATCATTTTGGAGAGAAAATGGAGCATTTGCTAGGCAAATTTCATTGCAGAAGCACTCCATGGACACATGGTCACATTAACAGTTAAAATTGAAATGGGTGAAAATTCAAAGCTATAATTTTATATGATGAATTGCTTAATCTACAATTTTTTTGGGCATAGACGTTTCCCGAGTTTATCACCACGTGTAGATTTCAAGCAATGCAAATGCATGAGATATTCCCCCAACTACAACTGATCAACTAGAGTGGGAATGTGAGGTTAGTTAATGATGTTTTCTTTTCCCCAATCATTTGTCTTTTCAAGCTAGAGTGGGGATAATATAGAATTTCTGAACATGCTAGACAAGTGATTTTGGAGTACGGATGCTACTTCATTCAATATAAAAAGTTCACATACATAAGGGTTAGTGGTTTTGAAGGAAAGCCTTGTAAGTTGCCTAGGTATTTAGATGATAAATTGGCTTTATGTGAACTAGCAAGCCAAGCTAACACTGTGTGTAAATTAATTTCGGGAGACATAAGGAAAATATGAAATTCCCTATTCAAATTGGAAGGTATTCATGCCCTTCCATCTTACAAAGCCAGTTGATTGAAGATGAAATAAAGAAATTTGACATGGAAAATTTTGAGGCAAGGGCCAGTTATGACATAAAATGGGTATTAAACAACATTGCGAATAATTTGGAGCATGAGCCTCATTTTGAAGATTATTGAATGAATTGTAGGGATGAATAAGAGGTCAGATTAAGGGATTTATCCAGAATGACCCTTTCACAAATAATAGATTTCAAAATTATAGCTATCCTAGAAGGAATTGTGCATGATCCACATACATTAAGTAGGTATTATGTTGATCAAAAAGTGGAAGCACAACCCAGAATCCGTCAAGATCGGAATTAGATAGAATTTTATGATTCTTATATTAGGATAACTGATGTAATGAGAAGAACTATGAATTGGTTAACTCATAAGGGCATTGACCTATCAATTTAGAATACTAAAATCTTAAATAACTTCAAGAGTCTGGGAAAATTGAACCATGACATTCCAAAACTAAAGGATGAAGAAGATAGAATGTATCCTCCGGGAGAAAATGCCCCGAATTTCCCTAAAAATGCCCACTCTTGAACTCATAAATGAGTGGACCTTAGCCGCTAGTGGAACTGGTACTCCTATGTCAGTTCTTCAAAAAATACTTAAAGCATGCTTTTAAAATCTATGGAAAATTCCCCATTATTTTTTTAATGCCAATCTAAGAAAAGGGGAAAGACTTAGCATCCCATGTAGTTTTCTTAGGTGTTTCACTAAAGCCTCATAATACTAAGAAATTAATGAGTGGAGCCATAGTAAGTGTTCTTAATCAATCTAAGCCACATAAGGAAGGGAAAAGAGCATCTCTGATCTAATTTTTTTTTAAAGGGCACAAAAGAAACATAAGGTTGCTCATGTACCAGTCTTGGTGAGAGTAGGTTCCCACATGCCCAAAAAGCACAAGAAAAAAATATGTAGTAATCAATCCTCTTGAATTTGAAAGGAGTGATGTTTATCAGGCACAACATGCCCCATCATTGCCACAAGTGGGACAATTAGAGTCTTTATTCCCACCTCTACCTATGAAGGAAGCAACAATGAAAGCCACTCAAGATCAAAAAACCCAAGAAAATGTTGCAGATAGTTTAGTAAGCAACCAAATCTTAACTCCAAGTACGAAGACATCTAAGACCTTGCTTACTAAAGATATGAGTATGCCTTCGTTTGGAACATTATATGAATTTGTAAAGGCCCAAGCTGATGTAATTGATGTTGATGGTATTTTCCATGTTAGATGCACTCAAATTATCTATGAGTGAACCATTGATGACACCGGTAGATGACCTCCAAATAGATAAGGAAATAGAGAGAAATGCTCATCCATTAATTAGTAAAGAAAAATATCAAGCAACAAATGTTACTTCTATGAGAAAAGCTATTGGATAATCATATAAACTAGAGTTTCTTAGTGGAGAATATGTTAATAGAGGCTTTAATAGAAGAGATAGTTTCTATTTATGTTGAAAATTCTAAAGCTAATGAACTTTCTCAAAAGGGAAAATTTGTTTTTGAAGAGAAAGTAGAAATAACACAAACCACAATTGTTGGTGAGATAAGCATTGTTGATAAAGACATGCAACCTATAGATGGAAATGTGAAGTTGGCTTCAGATGAAACCTACCATGTCATTACCAAGAGCATCATCAGAACACGAGGAGGGTAGGATGCCAAATCAACAGAGTTTGAGGAATGAAGAGCTTGCAAGCCAATCAGTAACTCAAGAAAATTTTGGAGGAAATGTGGGGTCCAGTATGGCATCCATTGAAGAAATAAGGAAGGAATATCCCTAATTGCTGATATAAACCAAGAAAAGAATGATCAACTTCAGTTTCAGACTAAGGAGAGGAACATTCGAAAGAATTGTTAACACAGGGTGAGAATAGCAAGATGGTTATTGAAATAAATAATGAAAAATAAACAGAATCATTAATTCAGGATGAACAAGGGGTTTTCAAATAGTTGATGGTTTTCCATGAGGAACCTCAACTAGAATCACAAGAGGCAAAGTAGCAAAAGGGTGGATCAGTGAACTAATTTCAAATGAGGAAAAGGAGGTCCTTCCTATGCAAGCTATTGACCTTACTACTTTGTCTTTTCCAAAGATAGTAAGAGCCTCAAAAAGAGCTAGAACTATCACTAAAACCCACACTGACTCATCAAGAGCTAAAACTTTGGAAGTAGCAATCCCCTTTGAAGGAAAGACTAGGGATGACATAATAACCAATGATTATAATGTCTAGATTATTCCCTTAGGAAATCCTTCAAGGGAACAACTAAAGCAAGGGGTATCTAAAGCTGTCAATGACCTTTTACAAAAAGTGGATGAAGATAAAATGAAAAAGAAGTAGTTAAAAGAGTAGGCTAAAGACTTGAGCTTGAGTTTGTAGCAATTGATTAGGAAACCTAGTCAAGCTCAAAAAAGTGCCTCCATAGACACCCCTAAGGGAATGGATAAAATAAAAAAGGCTTTCAAAAAGTTCCAGGCACTTGAACACATGGATTGAAAAATTAACAAAGAGGGGAAATGAAACAATTATGGAGGCTAGGTCAAAGAATGAAGATATCAAAAACAGACTGAGTGAAATTGATGAGATAGTAAAATAGTGTGACAATGAGATTTTCTATTTTGAAGGTATTCTTACCAAGCTAGACCACATTACCCAAATTAGTGATGAGTAATTTGAACAAGAATACATTGTACCAATAGCATTCAAAGTAAGCCAACATGATATTGAGGAGATGCCAAAGATCAGAGTAGAAACCTTAAATGGAATCAAGGAAAAGCTTGAAATCAAGAGAAACTAGGTTGATGATACTCTTGATGCCATTGACTTGAAGTTAGAGGATATGGTAGCTGATAAGTTCAAAAAGAGCTATGGGGATTTAAAGATTGAATTTTTTCTTAATTCCTTTGAAAATAATATTCTGAAGAATGATTTCTCCTATGAAATCATTAAAACAATGAGAAGGATTGAGAATAGAATTGTAGAGTTAAAATAAAGACCACTGGAATACAAACAGAAAATGGGCCATTGCATTGATGCAATATCTAGGAAGGCACTAATTTTATAGCATCATATCATCGAAAATATATAGAAGTAGATGTTGAAGAAGAAGAAAAGTAGATGTAAAAGATGATGAACATGCTTAGGAATTGTTCCTTAAGATGTATTTTATTTTCATATTCCTTCTTTTAAATTGATACTTTAAAATAATACTTCTATTACATGGGATGTAATTGTTTTTCTAAATTTTATTGTTCCCTTATTTCAATTCAAAAGTGGAAGAATGCAATAGTGTCATATTTACTTTGATGAAGTTTAACATACATTTTGATAAGAATGTAAATGATTTATGTTTTTACGCTTTTTGCATTTTGAATAAGGAACAAAATGGGGTTCTATAGAGGCCCCTTCCCATGACAAAGAAATATATACATATGCAAGAAATAGAGATAATGAAAGGAAGGCAACATCTTGACATTTTTCAGCCCTACTTCGTAGTTTCCTCCCAGTAGGGGAAGCTTGTTCAAAATATTGTTTTTCCTCAGCACAAACTCACTAGATCCTTGTGTTTTCGAACAAAAATGACTGACCCTACCACGTTTCAAGGCATTCCCATGTCCATCAACGCTTTAGATTCATTCTAGGATGACTCATGATTTTATCAAGCTCAAATTTATTCTATTGTGATGACACCCAATCCAAAAGATCTAGACCTCTTGTGAAGAACCATGTCTTTCCTTTCCCTTTGTGAAGGGTCAATGTACTAGGTATGGTTTGAGAGGGGATGCCCGAGCTGATTGGAAGGGCAATTATTGCATGATTTTTACTGGGCTGATTTTGAGGCCTTGAACTTGACCCATCCTCCCATTTCCTTGTAAACGGTGGATTGGATTTTGGAGAAGGAATTGGTTGAGGCCTCAAAAACTCATGCTCTAACCGAGGAGCATGATGCATTAAGCGGATGGATGACCGAATTGCAAATCTCACCTACTGTATCAAGCAGAGGATATTATTTCCCTTGAGTGGAAAACAGATAATGATATTTCCTCTTCTCCATCAGAGATAATGATTGGAGGTTGAGGTTGAGGTTCACCCTTCCTCTTACCTAAAGATGACCCTAGTGCTGAAAATAACTGTGAAGGCACGATCTCTACTTGATTTTTCTCTAGGAAATTTATTTTCCACTCTAAATCATCTATTTTATGGGAATTAAAAGGTATAATGTCGATGGAGGATTTACCATACATCATATATGATTCCTTGGGAATCTCTTTTGATACGAATCCATCATAACTTAACAAGGGACATTGAAACCTAGTTTTCCTAGATACCTAAGCTCTTCTCTCAACCCAATATCTCTTTAAATATTCAAGAGATTTCTAGCATGCCCATCTAAAAAGATGGAAATACATAACTTGAAAGGCTACAAACACAGGATTGATCATGATTAGCCTTGTAATAATTGCTAAATGAAATTTCCAATATTTTAAGGGTCCTCTGGTGTCACCCGCACACTCTATATCAAACAGAGCCCTGAAAAAGGCTTCATTAGGACTGCTCAAATAAAAATTTGATTTAAGTCCTCTGAAGAAATTTCCTTCAGGATGTGTGCTACAAGTACCTTCGCCATTTTTCTGATGATATTCCTTATATTCAAAAGAAGAAGGGAAATGCATGATGACAATGAAATTGAGCCAGGTTTTATAATGAAAAGGAGACATATTTTTTTGATTTGATAAAATATTTCCCATGAGATGAAGGATATTTTGTTTAGTTCACATAGAAAGGAATTTAAGAATTCGAATTGGTTAGGAATAAGTAGATCTACTAAATCAAGGTGATTTGACAGGAACTATGTGTGGCAATTAAGCCAATGAGACATAAAATAGAGTGTGTGGCACCCAAGGTGGATTCTTGAAAATTTAATATGGATATATGTCATATTAGAGTCATCTAGAAGTGTTTAGAGATTATTTAAAATGATTATATAATGAATATCAAGAAAAAATGATTAAAGTAATTCACCAAAAATGATGACTTGATATCCCAATCGAGCACAAGTGGAGCTGATTGAAAAGACTTGTGCTTTGTACATCTAGCAGTTTTAAAAGAAAACTTTTTAAATTCCATGTTCTAGAACAAGTTTTGTAAAGGGAAATATTCCTTGGAATATTCATGCTTTTGGGGGGAAAATTTGAAGGTTAAAAAGTGAAGAGGGTGATATAAAAAACAAAAGGATAATCATGCAAAAAGGGGGTTAATTTTTCTAAGAATTATTCAAAGAAAAGAGAAGGAGAGAAAAATCCGAGAGAAGCCATTTTCTCGAGGAACTTATCTGAGAAACCAATTATTTCTTGTGTATCTTTGAAATTGATCATGTCAAGATGGTTGCAAGTGTCCAACCATTGAAAATATTTGAGATTGTAAATAAAATTTCCCTTTTTGATAAATTTGAATAACCTTGAGTAAATCATGTTAATCATGAACCTAGTTGTGTCTGCTTTCATTTTGAGATATCTTCAAATAGTTATATGTGTTCCTGTTGTAATCTTATATTAGGAGTTCCTCTAAATCACATAATATATTTTCCTTGTGATAGTATTGTGGCATTTACAATTACATTATGAAGAGAGTTTTCATTTCATAATGCAATAAATGATTTAAATTCACTTTACTTTCATTTTGATGATACAGATTATTTGTTAGTCTATGAGTGTATCATAGGTGTGATGAATCAGGGACTTCTGATGTTTAATTAAGTCTTTAACATGATATTTTTTGTTGAATCCTTGAAGAATGTGTGAAACCATGTGTCTTTGAGCTTTCATAGATGCACATTCTCTAGTTGAAGGTTCATTCTGACTATTTGAAGCCTTTTGTCATTTTTCTTTGTAGATTTTCCAACATTTGTTAAAAGTTATCAAGAATTTGGTATAATCAACTTTATCCTACTTAACTTCCCAACCACAAATCACACGTTCGAAATAAATCATATTTGAATAATCCCTTCTTACACTTTGTATATCCACAAATGCGTAAGAAGTTCATTGAATTTTCCCATCCTTTGCCAAAATATGTAGATGCAATCAATTTTTTATCATTGTCTTTCGTGACTGGACCTTTTCTAGAAAACATATTCATTCTCTAAGGTGACAAATTTCTCATGAGAGTTAGGTTATTTTGTATTGAACATATTTTATTGAGGTATCCTTCAAATATTACAAAGGGAGAGTCAAATATTGTTAATCCATTGATATTGTTCACCAACACAGGTATCACAAAATGGGTCATCTCACCTTGGTGAAGGAATAACCTAAAGTACTGAGGGTAGCTCAAACCCTTAGCACGGTGCTATCCAATCCTTTCCAAACCAGAGTAATAAAGAGTCATCTAAAATCCATCCCCGGATACAAAACAACTCCTATTATGATTTGTTTGTCTCTAAGCATCTTGATCAACTTGTGATGCTACTCGGTTTCAAAGGAAGGATCAATTTGGATACCAACACCAATATGACATCATTTTTGGGGACTATTTGTGCAAATGCGTATGCACATCCATCTCTAGTAATTATTTTTATACAAATCCATTTTTTAAATGTCATCCTTTGTTAAAATTTGTGAGAATTTCATGAGATCAGGAGTTTGTTGTGCAATATGTTCTAGTTTTAGTAAATTTTGCACTAGATCATATTAATATTGATAAATATTGACAAAGGATGATCAGATTTGTCGAGCTTTGTATAAATTGAGTGTTGATAGACAATTGACAAATTAATTACAGTGCTTTAGCATATCTAAGGTTAAAATCCTTGGTGGCGACTCGTGTTAGTTTACAATTCTTGGCAATTATCAGTGTCTTAATCTTTGTCAAGTAAGTTTTGTCATTAATATTTGCAAAGCTAGAAGGAAGAAGATCTTTCTTTACTAAGGATCCTACTATAAAGTTATTTCAAAATATTGGGAAGGAAAATTTAGAAGGAAAACAAGTCTGGAGAGTAATGGGGAATCAAGATTCGAGAGATAAGGTAGTACCAGTTTTGGAAGGTGATCAACCTATAGTTGAGGATTACCCTACATATTCAAATAACTATGAATCAAATAGTCCTTGTGTAAAATTAAATTCCCCAACCAGTGAAGGGCCATCATTTGTGTCTGAAAAATGTATCCCTCATTTTTTCCTTTATCATCCAGGACTGATAGGGTGTTCCATGAAATTGAATCATTAGAGGATATTTACTTGGAAATTTATACTCCTATGCTCCAAAGGCCCCTGGTCCCCTATCATTTTTATTCTCCTATAGGATCACCTCCTCAAGATAATATGGCTCAGCCTCCACCTAGACCTCCTTTTATTGTCAATAATTTTGGACCAATAAATTTTAGAGGCATGGTTAGGTATCCTAATGTTGTACCCCAAGATGTGATAAATAGGTTACCTAAATTTTAGGGAAATAATTCCATTACTGGGGATTAGCATTTGAGACTCTTCATTAATATGATGGAATATTTTGAAATTGAGTATGAGGATGTATATATAAAATTATTCATTCATACTCTTGAAGAGGATGCACGTGATTGGTATAAATATTTACCATAAAATTCAATAGACTCATGGAATGAGATGAAAATACTTTCATATTACAATGAGGTCATAAGACTAACCCAAGGTTCCTTCTGTCTGAGTTTGAGAATATAAAAATAATCCCAATGATTTTTTCCAAGATTTTAATACTAGATTCAATAAGACTTTGAATAGATTACCCATAATCCTGAGGCCAAGTGATGAGTCTTTCTTAATCAAATATTTTGATGCTTTTGACAAAAAGGCCACCTACTACTTAAGAGATAAGAACCCTAGAACATTAAGGTAGGATTTCACCATGGCCTTACAAATTGAAAATAATATCAAGGAAGTTGGAAAACCCCTAAGAGAGAGGGTGTCAAATTGATTAATCTTGATAGACCTCAGTCGAACAAAGCAATTGATCTAGAGGAGGTTGTGAAGACTTTGGTCGGGAAGTTAAAGAAATATCTTACAAGTTGGCCAAAGAAGAAAAAGGAATAGGACAAAGCTCTTAAGGTTAGCATAAACCACAAAACTAGGATAGATTTGGAAATCATCCTAGGAATGATCACATATCAGATGAAAAAGGAAAGGGGCCCATGGGATCAGGTAATAAGCAACCACAACTTAGAGAGAATAGATTGGTCCCTAATCCTTTGACTGTCAGGGTTGCTACAGTGGAAGAGGCCCACGTTATTGATTGGTGTGATAAGTGTTTTTACCACACTCCCCATGTGATTTAAGTAAGGAGGTTGAAGAGGTAAATGATGATGAATCTTATGGTGATGTGTGTATGATGGAATGCCCTAAAAATTCACAACAGAGGGCTACTTCAACTAAGTTAATAAGTTCCATAACTATTCAAAGTTTTTGGGATTACATTCACCAAGTATTACCCCTCCCACATGATGATGGTTTTGAGATTGATATGGTGTAAAATTTTGATTTACCTAATCATGATTTTGAATACTTAAGGGCTTTAATGATTAAGAAGTATGATGGGGGAATACCTTCTAAGGAAGATAGGAAACTATTAATGAATGCAGTAGTTTCTCAGAAAAGGAATATAATACCAGAAGTAGAGTTATCAAAGGGGGAGGTCCTCAAGCCAAACCAAAAACTCCACTTCTCACTAATATCCCCAAGGAACCCCCTAAGAAGGATACACTTAAAAAGGCTCATTGTTCCAAATAAAACTTGTACCCCAACTCATGCCCAAATTGCAAAGAATCTTATACCACCGAAGGAATCATAAATCTCCCATCCAACACTGCCTTACCCAAATATGTTCCATGTGATATAGCCCATATTTTGAGTCAAATCAAATTCATTGTACCTATTGTTGAATTGCTTAGAATCCCTAAGCATAGAAAACAAGCATTTGAGTATTTGGGATTTAAAGAAGAGATAACAACCCAAGGAAATAATGTGAATGGTGTGGATCTTCCTCCTATCATTAGAGATGGAAATACCACAGGACCATGGAAGAATTGGGAGAATCACCGGAAGTATACTTGGGTACTTCACTTGTGGAATCTCAACTAGATGTTGATCCTTTTTATACCACTTTGATCATCAAGGATAGGTTGGTGCACAACTGTATGTTTGATTCGGGAGCTTCATGCAATGTGATGCCTCTTGAGGTGATGAATGAATTGAACATCAAAGTAATAACAACCTTTGGAAAGTGCACAACTATGGATTCAAGGGAAGTTCTTGTGATTGGATATGTTAAAGGGTTAATAGTGCAATTGGCAGCTTACCCAGGCAAATCCTTAACTATGAATGTGGTTATTAGTTACTACCCAATAAAATGGGGAATTTTATTATCAAGGAAATGGGTTGCTAGTGTGGGGGAAGTGTGCAAATGGATATTTCATATGTAACCATACCATTGGAAGGAAACCTTGTAAAATTGTATGGTGAAAAGAATATGTTACATTTGATTGAAGATCCTAACAATGCTTCTTATGAAGTATTATATACAGATGTAGATGTTGACAATTTTGTTGGTTATGCAGATTTTAAGGAGCATGAAATTGATAAATGCAAATTTCCTGAGCAACTTGGTTCCCCTTGGACTTTGATGTTTGATGGAGCTTGTTCTAATTTTTGAAATGGTGCTAGTGTTGTCTTGATATCCCCAGATAAGAAAGAATTCAATTTTTATTTTAAACTCAAGTTTGAATGCACAAACAATATTGTAGAATATGAAGCACTACTTTTGGGTTTAAGGATTGCTTGGAGGTATGGTATTAGGGACATTATTGTTAAAGGGGATTCAAAATTAGTAGTCAAGCAAGTTCAAAAGTTGTATGCAACAAAGAATCAAATAATGAAACAATATAAGCATGCAGTTTGGGATTTCATTGAAATGTTTGATTCCTTCAACATAGTATACCATGAAAGAAAGCATAATACTATAGCAGATAGATTGGCAGTATTGGGGTCTAGGTTTGAAAATTACACAGTGTCTCCTTAGTTTGAATATTATATTGAAGTACTGACAATGTCGTTTTTCACTAATAATGTCAAACATTGGAAAGTTTTTGAAGATGATGCCCAAATTTAGAGGTTTTTACAAAAAAAAGGAGAATTCACAAATCGAATGTGGATTGGGAGCCAATGTTTTGTGTTAATGAGGGTAGAGAGACCCTATTTGGTAAGGATATTATTCATTTGAAGACAAATACTATTCCAAGAGGTTTGGTTGCACTAGATTCAAAATTTGACAATTTTGATCACATTATTAGTAGGAATATGTCAGCTTCGAGGGATGTGGAGGATCACAACCCAAGGATGGATAATAGACCTAGGAAAATTTGGCTAGGTAGTAACCTAAATAAGGAAGAAAAGTAATCATATGTCCAATTGTTGAAAAATACCAGACGCTTGGCATAGTCATATTCAAATTAAAGGCATATAGGGAGGACCTTTTCCAGCATGAGATACTACTAGAATCTAATGCCAAGCCATTCAGAAAAATAAAATACCAATCAATCCACTTATCTCCCTCAAGATGCAATAAGAATTGAAAAAGCTAAGGGATGGAGGCATCATACAATGCACAAGGTATTCTTCATCGGTGGAAAATTTAGTGTCAATTCAAAAAAAGAATGGAGATATAAGGTTGTGTGGATTTTAGGAAATTGAATAAGGAATCAATCAAAGATAATTATCCCCTTACCAATATGCATAACATGATAAATTTAGTTACTAGGTTATAATTATTGTCTACTATGGATGGATTCTCAAGATATAATCAAGTGGTGGTGAAACAAGAAAAAGAATCAAAACTCGATTTCACCACTCCATGGGGTACTTATGTGTATGTAAGAATGCCATTTGGTTTGATGAATGTTGGAGAAACATTTCAAAGAGCTATGGATGTAGCATTCTCAAGATACATAAATGATTTCATTGTTGTGTACTAGGATGATGTGACAATATTCTCAAGGAAAAGGAGTGATCACTTGCAACATCTGGAGAAAATGTTGTTAAGGTGTAGAGAATATGGCATTTCACTGAATCCTAAAAAATGCCACTTTGGGGTTCAGAAGGAAAAGTTGTTTGGGACACATTGTATCTAAGGAAGGGGTCATGATTGATCCTGAAAGAGTGGAAGCTATTGGCAAAGTCCCTATACCCAAAACCAAAAAGGAATTCAATACTTTTTGGAAAATAAATTTCATCAGGAGATTTATTTCTAACTTTGCTGAAATGACTATCCCCATTACGAGTATGCTAAAAAGGATTAGGTTATCAAATGGGAGGAAGAATCTATCCAATATTTTTCTGGAATTAAAGAAGCATTAAAGAATGCCCCTATTTTGGTAGCTCCTGATTACAAGAAAGATTTTCAAATGTTTTCTTTTGCTTCGAAAATACTATTACATATGTACTATTACAAAAGGATGATGAAGGAAATGAAATGCCAATTGCTTTATTTAGTAAAAAATTTCAAGGAGCATAATTTAATATACTATCATGGAAAATTAGGGCTTCTCTTTAATAAGAGCAAAAAAATCAGACAATATATCTTGAGCTCCAAGATCACAACTTATGTTCCTCATACTATGGTCAAGGATATTTTATCAGAAATGGAAATCTCAAGAAAAAGGTGTCAGTGGGTAAACAAATTACAAGAGTATGACATGGATATTCAAACCACCAAGTTAGTTAGGGGTTTAGGGTTGGAAAAGCTAATGGCAGAGAGCAACCTGCAGGTAATGGAAATAAATGAAATTGAGGGAGAAGGTATGAATGTCCATGAAAGATTGATCAATTCGGCATGGTACAAGGACATCATGTTTTATCTTAAGAATTTGGAATGTCTTGGACATTTGAGTAAAAATCAGAATAGGGCACTTAGGTTAGCTTCCCAGAAATATATTATCACTGATTATGGATTGGCATGGAATAATCCTAAAGGGATTCTCTTAAGGTGCATTATTGAAGATGAATCCCCTAAACTAGTTGTTGATTTTCATGGAGGAGTTTGTGGGGGAATTTTGTTGGAAGAGTAACTACTCACAAGATTTTAAGGGTTGGTTATTGGTGGCCCACACTTTTTAAAGATACAACTTTTTTAGTGATAAAATGTGAGAGTTTCCAATGTTTCTCAGGAATATTGAAAGCTTTAGGAGCTCTCCCTTTACAACCAGTATCAATTGAAGCCCCTTTTAAGTAGTGGGGTATGGAATTTGTTGGAGAAATCTCAGATCCTTCAAGTGCAGGCCACAGATGGATATTGGTGGCTACTGATTACTTCACCAAATGGGTTGAGGAAATCCCTACTAAGAAAGAAACTCACCAGATTGTTATGGATTTTGTCTTAAATCACATAATTTGTAGATTTGGAGTGCCTGCCAAAATAATTGTTGATAATGCTATGAGATTTTAAGCTAAACCCTTGGTGGCCATGTGTTAGGAGTATGGAATAAATATCACATATGCATCTAATTACAATCCCCAAGGTAATGGACAAGTTGAATCAAGCAATAATTTTTTGAAAATAATCAGGAGGACATTGGAGATAAATAAACGAAGATGGGGTGAACAATTGAAGTTTGTTGTCTAGGCTGATAGAATTACTATTAAGAGAGCTACTAGAAAATCCCCTTTTAATTGGTGTATGGAACTCAATCCCTCCTTCCCCTACACATGCAACTATCTTCCTACCAATTTATTTGATAATTTGAGGATCAAGAAGTTAGTCCATATGATGCAAGGATAAATCAAATTGTTGAATTAGATGAAGAAAGAAGAGAGTCCCATCAGAGACATTTGAAATTCAGGAAAATTTGAAAAACTTATTTGATAAAAAGGTGACTCCTTGAGTTTTTAGTGTAGGATATCTTGTGTTACTATGGGATAACATGCATGAGGACAAGGGAAAACATGGAAAGTTTGATGCATTATGGATGGGTCCTTACTCCATTGACATCAGAATTGGTGAGCATACTTTCTTCTTAAAGGATTTAGATGGAGAACTACTTGAGTTTCCTGTTAATGGTAGGAACTTGAAGCACTTTCTTGATTGATCTCTCAAAATCAAGGTATGCACTATTGTACAATGTATAATTTTTCTATTTGTTTTTGTTCATTTTTAGTTTTTTGTCCTTGTTTGTCCCGGTCCTCTGGTGACCATTTGTTTTGGGTTTCTTGGTGTGTTTTATGGGGAGTTGGTTGTTATCACTTATTTATATATGCTAGTTTTTGACTCCATGGCCCAATGGATTTTGGCATGTGGTCTACTTTTCTTTGCACCATGGTTTGTTCTTGAAGCACTCGCAGGAGTTATCATCCCTGAGTCGAAGATGGTGTTGGTGCTCGTATTAATCTTGCCCCTATTTAGCTAATATTTACCATCATTTTTTGTTATATTTTTCTTCTTTCAATGTGGGGGTACGAGTTGGATTTGTGTCTCTTCTATGTATGGTTTAGTCTTTCCTATTTTTTTGTCAAGGATCATGTCTGGATGTGCATTATTTGGCATTTTCTTATGGGGAACCCATTATGTTTTAAGGTTTGATGTTGGAGGGATCGCTTATTGTAAATTACTTCTGGGTCTTGTCTTTTTATTTACATTTTATATCCCATTACCCGTTGATATATGGAAGCTCCCAATTGATTGCGGTATGGTGGGTCAAATTTGTAAACTTGTAATTTTATATTACATTCACAAAGTGTAAAGTCAGCCCCATTACCTGATAAATATTCTCTGAATATTCGTAATCATAAAGTAACACAAGTAATTTATCAATTGGTATCCAGGAGTGTACATTCATCACAACTTGAGTGGATGTGAGGAAGCGGTGCATAATTGTAGTTTTGCACATTTAAGAGGAAAAGAATAAAGGTGTAAAAATGTTCCCAAAATTGACAAGGGACACGTGGCTCCTTTTATGCAAATGACAGGGATACATGTCTTCGGGGCACTCAAACAATATTGGTTTTGAATTGGAAATGAGATAAAATTACAAAAGAGGGCCGCAATCCCACTCATGTCACCCAAATGCAAACATGTATCGAGCATGTGTTGAAAGCCAAAAACCAATGGGCGGGTCAAGTTAGTCAAAAGTGTGTAAGTTCTAAAATGCTACAAAATTACAAAAAGTGCCCCCGAGCCCATGTTAGTGAAAAGTATTATTCCACGTGGATGACTCATTTTCAAAGTTGAGAATGACGGATTGAACAGTCACGATGAAATGCATTTATTTCTTCTTCCATTAATGTTGCTAAATAAATCAAGGATGTTTTAAATCTGGTGAATACTTTCGTATATTATTACCAATTTTCTGGATTTTTGTTGCTACCTTTTGTTTTTTTCATGGAGAATTATCATGTTTTTAACTATGAAGCTCAAATTGCAAACCTAAGGACTGAAAATGATGATGTTGATTTAGATTTAAATTTCTCAGAACTCACATATTGACTAGTAAGAGCTTATAAAATCTTGTGTTTCTCCTTCAGTGACAAGTTTGTTTAAAGTAAAGTTAGGTTTTTTGAAAATGAATACCATGCCATCTTCATTCTCGGTTATGTCAGGGGTCACTAGTGATTTGGAGAAGATTAAAAATATGGACTCAATGTGTGCTAATATAAATGATTTTATTCAGAGACTTAATAGTCCCCATAAGAGTGAATCCCTAAAGGCAATTAAAGATAGTCATATTGCTTTAGTAGGTGTTATCCCACCAAAGGGTTCATTGCCCAGAATTGGTGTGGCATTATGCTATGAATTATGATCCTAAAAAGAGGGAAGTATTAGATAAGAGTGGGGATGTAGTTTTGACATTGACACCTACATGCCATTAGAATAATGTTAAAATTACTTGTAATCACCAACCCGATCACCATTGCTATCAAATTATCCCTACGGGATTATGAAGAAAAGAAAAAGGATTATGCCAAGATGATAAATACAAAGTGGCTCATTGTGAAAAATAAAACAACTAGAATCCCTAAAAATCTAGTTAGGGCACAGTTTGTTGAAGAGGTGGAAGATGTCATTGTGTTATTAAGTTGAATGATAGGGTTAGAAACTGTAAATGAATTTAAGGAATGGATGGTTACTTACATATGGATCATTTTGGAGATAAAAGGGAGAATTTGTTGGGAAACTTTCATTACAGAAGCACTCCATGGCCACATGGTCACCTTAGCAGTGAAAATTGAGATGGGTGACAATTCGAGCTAGAATTTTATATGATGACTTACTTAATCTACAATGTTGTTGGGCATAGACATTTCTTGGGTTTGTCACCATGTGTAGATTTCAAGCAAAGGCTGATGCATGAGATATTCCCTAGCTAAACTCGATCAACTGGAGTAGGAATGTGAGGTTAGTTGATGATGCTTTCTTTTCCCCAATCATTTTTATTTTCAAGCCAAAGTGGGGACAATATAGAATTTATGAATAGGCTAGATAAGTGATTTTGGAGTACGGATGCTACTTCATTCAATATAAAAATTTCACATACATAAGGGTTAGTGGTTTTGAAGGCAAGCCTTGTAAGTTTCCCAGGTCTTTAGATGATAAATTGGTTTTATGTGAACTAGCAAGGAAACTAACACCTATGCATAAATTGATTACTGGGAGACATAAGACAAATATCAAATTCCCTATTTGAATTTGAAGGTATTCATGCCCTTCCATCATAAAGGCTAGGTTGATTGAAGATGAAATGCAAAAATTTGACATGGAAAAGTTTGAGGCAAGGGCCAGTTATGACATCAAATGGGTATTCAAAAACATTCCAAATACTTTTACATATGAGCCTCAGTTTGAAGATTATTGGATGAATTGTAGGGATAAAGAAGAGGTCAGATTAAGGGATTTATCTTTAATGACCCTTTCACAAATCATGGATTGCAAAATTGTGGTTATTCTAAAAGGATTTTTTGATGATCCACATACAGTAAGCTGGTATTATGTTGATCATAAATTGGTAGCACAACATATAATCCCTCCAGATTGGAATGAGAAAAAACATAATGATTCTTATATTAGGATAACTCGATGTAATGAGAAGACTCAGTGAATTGGTTAACTCATAAGGGCATTGACCTATAAATTTAGAATACCAAAATCTTACATAACTTCAGGATTTTGGGAAAATTGAATGATGATATTCCACACCTAAAGGAGGGAGCAGATAGAATGGATCCTCTAGGAGGAAAGGCCCCTCAATTGTAAAAGACCGAAAGCATGCTCTTAAAATATATGGACAATGAGAAAATAGTACTCCTATATCATTTATTAGGCAAAATACTTAAAGCATGCTTTTAAAATCTATGGAAAATGCCCCCATTAATTTTGCAATTCCAATCCAATAAAAGGGTAAGGTATTAATATCCCATCTATTTTCTTAGGTGTTTCACCAAATCCTCATAGTACTGGAAAATTAATGAGTGGAGCCACGAAAGTGGCCTTACTCAATATAATCCACATAAGGAAGGACAAGGAGCAACTCCTGATCTAAAATTTTTATAAAGGGAACACAAGAAACATAAGTTTTCTCATGTACCATTCTTGATGAGAGTAGGTTCTCACACACCCAAAAATCACAAGCACGGGGATGTAGTAATCGATCCCCATAAATTTGAAAGGAGTTATGTTTATCATAAACCGTTAGTGCAAAATCACAAAGACCCCGGATGCAAATCAAGGTTCTAAATGATGTTTTAGGCATCCAGGTGTGATTGCACAACATGGAAACCTCTCTCCAAGTGTGGGACTTGTGAAACCAAGAGAGGAATCTCCAGATTAGAGGCTGGTTCCTCAAAATCCTCTGATTTAGATCTATATTTGCACAACTACAGAGGTTCAGATCCTAATCCTACTCTAAATTGCAAGGAGACAGGGATAGAAATGTAAAAATTGAAACTAACTAAAGATGGTGATGCACCAAAAGGAGTGGTGAATATTTTTGTCATGCAAATAGACACAAACCAAAGGTTGCAACATAAAACATACACAGGCTGATAAGATATAATTTAGGATCTGAAATGAAGCAAATAATACAAACAAAGGACTGAAACCCATTCACAAAGCTTGCATTATCATTTCCAATGTCAAAGCCACTGCATTACAACCTCAAAGAGGTAGAAAACCTGTTACAATATTTGAAGAGGTATGATTCTTGCAACAATCACCTACTAGAGGTGAACGAAGAAGTTTTGCTATGCCAAAAATGTTCTCCTGAAGAAATGAGCCAAATATGGCTTTTACATTGCATGGGTCGAGCCTAGGAGAGAGAAAATGTACAAAACGTGGGAGCCCATTCCTCATTGATTGAAAATGCATTAAAAAGCATGGGGGACCTTACAAACCCATACCCTGTCATTTTTGACCAAATTGGAGGAGAATACGACCCATCCTGCATTAAATTTGGTCGCTGAAAGGTCATTTCTACCCATGGACACGTACTAGAGCTGTTTCTAAATTTTTCTCTTAAAACTGAACCAAAATTAGAAATTCACCATGAAATCCTGTAGAAAATTTCATAAGCTTTCCAATGATATAAAGAACATGTAAATCCGAGATCTGGATCAAAATATATGAAGGTCTAAAGTTTTAGGGAAAAACGGCCCAAAAAAAACGGATGTCGGGCAAAAAATTTTAAATTTTGACCTTTTTGCATTTTGGAATTTTTTTGAAAATTTATGTGCTCCGCTGGTCGGATGCCACGTGTCAGGTGCTAGTTCACTGGGCAATTCTCTCTCCTCCACCTTTCCGCGGGCTTTCCCTTGAAATTTCGACCTTTTTAACTCTTTGGAAAATTTTCCATTTTTTCCCCCCGCACCGCCACCTGGGACACGTGGCATGCATTGATTGGTTGACAGGGGTGCGGGGAAGACCTTTGCTTTTTTAGTTTTTGGCCGAAGAACTTTTGCAAAAAACTTCAAAGTCCTTCCCGAGCTCCGCACTTCCCTGCTCCATTGGACACGTGTCCTCTTTTTATTGGCTCGGGCCAACGCTCCAAACTTCACCTTTGGAAACTCGGCAAAACATTAAGTAAAAATCTCACCCTTTCCTCCACCGCTCCGATCCATGAAGACATGTGGCACGTTCTGATTCATCGGTGGCTCTTTCAGCTCCCGTCCGCCGTGTACTTCTAGCTCGGATGTCCCAAACCATTTGGGACAAATTTCTCCGATCCGCCCGATTCGGGCTTCCCTGTCCCTCTTTGAGGCGAAGACACGTGGCACACTTTCATTGGCTCTCGGCTCTTCCAGCTTTCCACGTCCCACGCGTCCCTTTGTCCCAACTGTCCCGGATGAAAGTTCCCTACGCCGGCCGATCCGGGCGGTTCGCGTCCTTCGCGTCCTCACGGCCCAGATGTCCCAGCCTGTTCTGCACAGCAGTTAGTCAATTTTGTTTTTACCTTCGGCCGGTTCGCCCTTTCATGTCCCATGCATCCCCACGGCCTAGATGTCCCTTTGCTGCGTGGACCGCCTGGTGGCCTTTCGGCCGATTCGCACCCCGACGTCCCAACTATCCCAACTGCTGCGAGGACTAGGACTTAGCTGATTTTCATGATTTTTTCTGCCCCAAGCTTGTTTTTTACAACTTTTTCACCCTTTTTTAGAACTTGCTCTTTTCTTCTTGGACAAGAGAGTTAGAAAAAATCCGAGGGGACCCTAGAAACATGATTTTTTGCCTTGAATCAATATATCTTGCTCGAGAGTGAAGAATTTAATGCATGTTATCAAAATTACCCTGGGAGTGAATTTTGGATAACAATTTGGAGACTCAATGGGGTCACCTACCTGCTAGGTAGAAGATACCAGTTGCCTGAAGCAGTCCATTGGGTATGGAGTCATCAAATATTCTATTTAGAACCCCAACTGACTTAGAATGTGTAAGGAGGAAGATGGAATATCACCTGATGGAAGCAAGGACAACAAAACATCTCCATGGACAGCAAGCTATGCCAAAGCACTTAGGGAAAACAAAACTAACCTACAGCAAAACAATGTGCACAAGTACTCAGAGGAATGAAAACCTAATCTAATATTTATAAGGTGATAAATTTCCCTCTAGAAGCAACACTTGAGATAGATTCCATTGACTGGAATCTACAGTTCTTCACCATCCAATGAGGCCAATTGGAAAGTATTGTTGTTCTTGCACTTTGTGACCATGTATGGGCCACTCCAAAGGGCATCAAATTTTGAATGCCTTCCCGGTTTTGCTCTATCCACATCCCATTTCAACACTAGATCTCCAACTTGAAAAGATCTATCCTTGGCCTTCCTATCAAAGGTCTTCTTGATCAAAGCTTGATCCTTTTCCATTACTTGGGATGCCTAATTTCTGATCTCTTGCAGCTCCATCAACTCTGCATACCTCACCTCCATGGGCTCAAACTCTAGTAACTCCAGCTGCTTCATGAGTTCCAATGTTGGCAACTCAAGTGACATGGGCAAGATTGCCTCTCTTCCATAGACAAGTTTGAATGGAGAGTTACCTGTGGATCTTTTGGGAGTTATCCTATAAGACCATAAGGCTGATTTCAGCTTTGGTATGCCAAGACCTCTCGATTCTCGTCAAGAGTCCTCCTAATGATCCTCAACAAGTTCTTGTTTGTAAACTCGTCCCGGCCATTACCTTGAGGGTAATAGTTTGATGAAGTGCTTAGGTAGATCCCGCTTCTTGACAGACCACTCAGTCACCTTGGATCCAATGAATGCCAATGCATTATCTCGAGATTATTGTAGCAGTACACCAAATCTGGTTGTTATCCCCTCATAAAGTTCTAAGATGCTAAACTCATTTGCCTCTTTGAGTGCTACCGTCATTCGTCCATCCGGTGAAGTAGTCCGTGGCTGTTAAAATCCATTTGTGCCCTTGGCTTGAATTGGGATTAATGACTCCAATGAAGTCCAAACCCCATTGCATGAATAATTGGTCAACTGAGATTGGATGTAATGGAAGGGCAGCAAGTCTCTCTTTTCCTGTGAAGAATGCACAGTTCTTACACCTCTTGATCCATGCATAGCAATCATCAAGATTTTAGGCCAATAATAACCAGCCTTCATGATTTTTAGAGCTGTCACTCTTGGTGAAAAATGACCACCACTGGTCCACCATGGAACTCTTCCAACACCCTTTGAATCAAATTTGTGCTAATGCACCTCAGCAGCACTCCATTCACATCTTTCTTGAACAAAACTCCATCAAAAATGGCATACGGAACAGCCTACAATCTGAAGTGTCTCCTTTGGGTCTTGTTCATCTTTGGAGGGCATAGGCCTGTTCCTAGGAAGTGTATAATGCCTTGGGTCCGGCAAGGAGTGGGGGCATCATTTTCTTCTTCTTGATTGTCACTTGGCTCATGGCTGTCCTAGATCACAAAATAACCTCTTCTTTGTTGCATACTTCTTTTTGCTTCCCCAAAACCAGCTGCTCACATAATCCTTTCCCTCTTACCAGCTTGGTGATCTTGATCTCAATGTCATACTCCATGACACGGGTGATCCAACCTGCCCTTTTCTCATTCAAATCCTTGTTGAGGAGGAAGTCCTTAACCCCAACATGTGAGACCAGCAACTGGACCTTGTTGTTTGAGACTAAATGCTTGAATTTCTTCAAGCTTCTGATTACTGCAAGTACATGCTTCTCAATAAAAGAGTACCTCATCTCATAGTCATCTAGGCTCTAGCTGAAGAAGGCAATTGGCTGCTCATCATTATCCTTGTTCTGCTATACCAAAATGGCAGAAATAGTGTCATTACCTCCAAATGCATAGAGGATGAAATCCTTGGAGAAGTCCGGGTTGATGAGAGTTGGTGCTTGAGAGATGGCTTCTTTGATTGCTTCAAAACTCTCCTTGCCTTCTGCTGTCCACTTGAAAGCCATGCTCTTCTTTAACATTTTGGTGATGGGCTTGACAAGGGTTGAAAAATCTGGGACAAACCTCCGAACGAAGTATTTCCTTCCCAAGAAACTCAAGGGATTTCTTGTGGTTGGGCAATGGTAGTGCTCTTATGGCTTCAACCCTCTCTCGGATCAATTGCTAATCCTTCCTTGGAGACAATATGGCCAAGGAGCTTTCCTTCATGTGCAAGAAAGATACACTTCTTAGGATTCAAAGACAATCCAAATCTCCTGCACCTCATGAAGACTTGTCTCAAATGAGAGAGGTGGTCTGCTACATTTTTGGAAAAAAACAATGATGTCATCAAGTTAAATCAGCACCACGTTGTTAATCAAACCTTTGAATGCCATGTCCATTGCCCTTTGGAAGGTAGCACCAGTGTTGGACAGCCCAAATGACATTTTCCTGTATGTAAAAGTTCCCCATTTGGTTGTGAAGGCTATCTTGAACTAGTCTTCTTCCTTCACCATAATCTGATTGTAGCCTAAGCAGCCATCAAGTAGTGAAAACCTCTCGGAGCTAGCCACAACCTGCAAGATTTTCTCCATGGAAGGGAGTGGGTAATGGTCCTTGAGAGAGGCTCTATTCAAGTCTCTCGAAGTCAACACATAGTCTAATCTCTCCACTCTTCTTTCTCGAATGGAACTAAGTTGGCAACTCAACTAGAATGCTTGATTGGGAATATGATCCTTGACTCAATTAGCTTGTCCAATTATTTCCTCATGAGAGGCTCCATGTGTGGATTGACCGGCCTTTGTTTCGCCCCGACAGATTAGTATTTGGATCCAATTCAATGGTATGCTGAGCTAAGTTGGGATTTAAACCTTTCAAGTCTTCATAGCTCCAAGCAAACATGTTAGGAACTCTTGACACAGCTATATGAACTCGTACCTTTCTTGTTCAGTTGTCATCCTTCCAATTTGTAATGGTTTGTTCTCTTCCACCAAGATGTATACTGAATCCTCTCTCTTGACCTGAATGTTTGCTTTTTCCTTTCTAAATTGATCATTAGGGTTAAAAATGGACTCCAAAGTGATAAGTCCCTTGGGCAGCTTGTTAGTTCTCAGCTGTACCACTTGGTCACCATACTGTTGTTCCAATCTTTCTTGATTCTTGGCTGAGAACTCAACTTCTTCTTGCAAGAAATGGATGATTTGCTGGTCATTCTCAAACACTTGCCAACTAACATTGTTATCTGGCACTGAAGGCCTCACAATCACATGGATGTTTGGCTATACCTTGTCTTGTTGAATGCTTTCCACAATGTCAAAGGCTGCCCCTACTGCTGCAAGCCTGTCAGCAGCTTGATTCTCTTTCCTAGGAATGGATTTGATGCCAAAACCCTCAAAATCTTCCATGAGGTCCCACACCCTGTTCTTGTAGCACCTGAGTAGATCATTCTTGGCAGCATGCTATCCCTTGACCTGATTTACAATCAATTCACTATCCCCAAAGACTTGCAAGTTCTTTATTTTCTTCTTGATTGCCCAATGCATCCCTTGCACTAAGGCTTCATATTCAGCAGTGTTATTGGAGCATGCAAACTGAAATCTAAAAGTGGAATAGTAATTTATTCCTTGAGGTGAAACAAGCATAGCTCCACCTCCTACACCTTGTCTACTCCTTGATCCATCAAAAATAGCTGCCATACCTCATTGTCATCCTTGTGGTTTGGCTTGGTGATGCTAGGAATAGGCTGATTTTCTTCGTGTATGCAATAGACCCCTAGCTCAGATTCTTCCACTTCTTGATAAGGATCAAATGCATGTACCTTGTTTTCCCATTCATCAAGAGTTAGATCCAGGATGCTTCCAACCTTGGTGTCAGCCTCATCAGTGCTTGGGTGATCTTCTTGATCAAATGCTGAGCAATTGGCATTAATCTGACTTGGAGTGTAAGGCTCAATATGGAAGTTTGCAATAGGTTCTGACCTGATTGTAGCCTTAGTTCCATACCTCATTCTAAACAGCATGTGTGACCAATCAGCAGACAAATATCCCCCAATCTTGGCTGTGAAGTCCCTTGACAAGCATAGGGCAAAGAGTGGTGGAAGGTCTATAACCGATACATCTTGTAAAACAACAACATTTGGACATGCATGTAATGTAAGACTCAAGTTTCTAATCAATCCAATTGTTGCTATCGCTTATCCCATCCAAATTGCACTACCCCTTTGGATATTGTTTCATACTAGAGCCCTAGCTGATCGGATATTTGTTTAGGCATTACTTGAGCTACTTGCCCTGCAGTCTATCATGCAATTGTGCACTAGCTGATTTCCAATGATCAATGAAACATAGAAAGGAGGGGCTTCAAAATTTTACCTTACCGACCTCCATGATTTCCCTCAGTGGGAAACATTTATAAGCACTTTGTCTTGCATCCGAACTTGCTGATTTGAAGTTGGCCACCCTTCATGGCAGCTTGCGTAGATCTCTTTGGCCTGGGCCGGATAGGGATTCCCACATTGATATATTGATGTTTTTCTTCTTCATCCGATCAATAATACTTGAATGGTGATGAAGGGTCTCTTTTCTGTCCCTTTGCTTATACATTCACTCCTTGCACGTGGGCAGCAATAACAAGTATTTGAGTTGGCCTAGGGGCTATTCTTGGCTGCCCTTGTGCATTTGAAATTGGACTTTGCTTGCAACCATTTGTGGAACCATGGAAGGTTGTGGATTGGTTGGGGCTAATGGTTGTTCTTCACCCAAATTCCTCCTTTTGATCTTGTTTTGGCTGCAACACCTTGAGAAACTCGCCTGTTCATGCCACAAAAATCCTCTCGCTTGCCAATTTACCAATGTGGTGTCGTTTGGGGCTGATTGCTGTTGGAATGTTTCTTGTTGTTGATCAAGCTTCCTTCATCGCTCTCACCCTCCACACCAATAGTTGTCACCATCAATCCTTGATTCAAAGCACCATTGAAGCATATGGATTGGTTATTATGCTCATTGCATGGAAAATACCAATCATACTCCTGGGCAATGTTTTTTTGTGTTGGCACCAATGCCTTAGAGGCAGATATGGCATTTGGATTGTATGGCTGAAATGATCTATTGGCAGGAGGCCTTGTTTGATTCATATTTGTAGCTAGATTAGGAGGCCTTTGTGGTTGGTATGGCTACCTAGTATGCTAAGCTTGGGGTTGATAAGAAGGTCTAAAACCTTGGGCCTCGCTTGCCTTTTGAGAGTAACCAACTCATTGCCTAGGTTTTGTAATTGTTTCATGACTTCTTGAAGCTCATTTGGGGCACTTAGAGATGAAGTGGAAGCTTCATTTGAACTCTGATTTCTAGGGGTGGGAGAAGGAGCCAAATTAGGTGCTTGATTGGTGTTTGGACTCTCTAAACTTGGAAACAATGGCATGGGAGGTCTAGGGGCAAGTTTTCCAGCTTGGATCAAACAATTTTCAGCCCTAATGGCAATGCTATAAGCCATAGGGATAGTTATGCCTCCCATGTACTGAATTAACATAGAAATATAAGAATTTAGAGCTTTGAGATAGTAGAGAAAATCACCTTCTACTATTGGCCTGACTGCCACTGGAATTCTCTCCCAAGTCTTTTGAAATCTAAAGTTGAAATCGGTCAGCTACTCATTGGGAGCTCTCTTGATGGTTGTCAGCTGCTCCAAAAGAGACAAGTTGTCTCCCTTTTCTCCAAATTTCTCATGAAGTGCTATACACAGCTGATTCCAATTTGTGATAGAACCAGCTCTAAGGCTCCTAAACCATTGCAATGCTTTACCCTTGAATGAAGATGCCAGTAACTTGACAGCCACTTGCATCTCATCGATTTCATGGATTACACAAAGGTTAGCAATATCTTTAACATGATCACCTGGAGTAGTCTAATTTTCTCCAGTGAAGTAGGGAATGTTCTTCAAGGCTGCAATAGGAATTAGATGTTGTGCATTGAGGGAAAGTGGGCTGTTGCCTGTGAAGTTGACGTAGGGGTTGTTTTGTGCCATTCTAATTGGTCTTAAAACCCTTGTTGACTAAATGAAAGGCCTACCAGGTGGAGGAGTTGAGAGAGTTCTGTTTGGTGGAGATGGAGACCTTTGAGTCCTTCTTCCTCTTTACCTTCTTCTTGGAGATAATTGTAGGTATTCAAACAACACTTCTTCTTCTCCAACTCTTGACCTTGTGGTGACTCTTCTCATGAGTTTTCAGGCCTACACTGCTGAAACCAGTTGATTCTTCCCCTTGGATTTGCTAGATATGTAAATAATAGCTCTTTTCAAGCAAGAAAATTGTAGTAGATGCACATCAACTTTTCTACAATAAAAATGAGACCTCTAGTGTCCCACCGGGTGTGCCAAAACTGTTAGTGCAAAATCACAAAGACTCCCGGATGAAAATCAAGGTTCTAAATGATGTTTTAGGCATCTAGTGTGATTACACAACACGGAAACCTCTCTCCAAGTGTGGGACTTGTGAAACCGAAAGAGGAATCTCAAGATTAGAGGCTGGTTCCTCAAACTCCTCTGATTTAGATCTATATTTGCACAACTACAGAGGTTCAGATCCTAATCCTACTCTAAATTGCAAGGAGACAGGGATAGAAATGCAAAAATTGAAACTAACTAAAGATGGCGATGCGCCAAAAGGAGTGGTGAATATTTTTTTCATGCAAATAGACACAAACCAAAGGTTACAACATAAAACATACATAGGTGATAAGATATAATTTAGGATTTGAAATGAAGCAAATAATACAAACAAAGGACTGAAACCCATTCACAAAGCTTGCATTATCATTTCCAATGTCAAAGCCACTGCATTACAACCTCAGAGAGGTAGAAAACCTGTTACAATCTTTGAAGAGGTCTGATTCTTGCAACAATCACTTGCTGGAGGTGAAAGAAGAAGTTTTGCTATGCCAAAAATGTTCCCCCTGAAGAAATGAGCCAAATCTGGCTTTTACATTGCATGGGTCGAGCCTAGGAGAGAGAAAACATACAAAACGTGGGAGCCCATTCCTCATTGACTAAAAATGCATTAAAACAACATGGGGGACCTTACAAACCCATACCCTGTCATTTTTGACCGAATTGGAGGAGAATGCGACCCATCCTGCATTAAATTTGGTCGCTGAAAGGTCATTTCTACCCATGGACACGTACCAGAGCCGTTTCTGAATTTTCTCTCTTGAAACTGAACCAAAATTCAAAATTGACCATGAAATCCTATAGAGAATTTCATAATATTTCCAATGATATAAAGAATGTACAAATCCGAGCTCTGGATCAAAAGATATGAAGGTCTGAAGTTTTAGGGCAAAACGCCCAAAAAAAGCGGATGTCGGGCAAAAACTTTAAAATTTTGACCTTTTTGCATTTTGGAAATTTTTTTGAAAAATTTTCGTGCTTTGCTGGTCAGATGCCATGTCTCAGGTGCTGGTTCGCTGGGCAATTCTCTCTCCTCCACCTTTCCGTGGGCTTTCCCTTGAAATTTTGACCTTTTTAACTCTTTGGAAAATTTTCCATTTTTCCCACGCGCCCGCCACCTGGGACACGTGGCATGCATTGATTGGTTGACAGGGGCACGGGGAAGACCTTTGCTTTTTTAGTTTTTGGCCGAAGAACTTTTGCAAAAACTTCAAAGTCCTCCCCGAGCTCCGCACTTCCCTGCTCCATTGGACACGTGTCCTCTTTTTATTGGCTCGAGCCAATGCTCCAAACTTCACCTTTGGAAACTCGGCAAAACATTAAGTAATAATCTCACCCTTTCCTCCACCGCTCCGATCCACGAAGACACGTGACGTGTTCGATTCGTCGGTGGCTCTTTCGCTCCCCGCATCTGCCGCGTAATTCTAGCTCGATGTCCTAAACCATTTGGGACAAATTTCTCTAATCCGCCCGATTCGGGCCCGTGTCCCTCTTTACGGCGAAGACACGTGGCACATTTCCATTGGCTCTTGGCTCTTTTGGCTTTCTGCGCATCCCATGTGTCCCTTTGTCCCAACCGTCCCGATGAAAGTTCCTCGCGCCCGATCCGATCCGGTGGTTTGCGTCCTTCGTGTCTTCACGGCCCAGATGTCCCAGCCTGTTCTACACAGCAGTTAGTCAATTTTGTTTTTACCTTCGGCCGGTTCACCCTTTTGCGTCCCCACGGCCCGGATGTCCCTTTGCTACGTGGACTACCTGGCGGCCTTTCGGCCAATTCGTGCCCCGACGTCCCAACTGTCCCAACTGCTGTGAGGACTAGGACTTAGCCGATTTTCATGATTTTTTCTGCCCCAAGCTTGGTTTTTACAACTTTTTCACCCTTTTTTAGAACTTTCTCTTTTCTTCTTGAACAAGAGAGTTAGAAAAAATCCGAGGGGACCCTAGAAACATGATTTTTTGCCTTGAATCAATCTATCTTGCTTGGGAGTGAAGAATTTAATGCATGTTATCAAAATTACCCTGGGGGTGAATTTTGGATAACAGAAACATCATGCCCCATCATTGCCACAAGTAGGAAAATCAGAGTCTCTATTCCCACCTCTACCTATGGAGGAAGCAACAATGAAAGCCACTCAAGATCAAACAACCCAAGAAAATGTTGCAGATAGTTTAGTAAGCAGCCAAATCTTAACTCCAAGTATGAAAACATCTAAGACCCTGCTTACTAATGATATGAGTATGCCTTCATTTGGAACATTGTATGAATTTGCAAAGGCCCAAGATGATGTAATTAATGTTGATAATGGTGAGGTATTTTCCATGTTATATGCACTCAAATTATCTATGAGTGAACCATTAATGATACCAGTAGATGACCTCTAAATTGATAAGGAAATAGAGAGAAATGCTCATCCATTAATTAGTAAATAAAAATCTCAAGAAACATATGTTCCTTCTATAAGATAAGCTGTTATAGAATCAGATAAACTAGAGTTTCTTAGTGGAGAAGATGTTAATACAAAGGTGTTAATATAAGAGATTGTTTCTATTTCTATGTAAAACACTAAAGCTGGTGAACTTTCTCAAAAGGGAAAATCTATTTTTAAAGAGAAAGTAGAAATAACACAAACCACAATTGTTGGCGAGATAATAATTTCTGATAAAGACATGCAGCCTCTAGATGGAAATGTGAAGTTGTCTTTAGATGAAAAACCTACCATGTCATTACCAGGAGCATCATTAGAACACGAGGAGGTTAGGATGCCAATTCAACAAAGTTTGAGGAATGAAGATCTTGCAAGCCATCAAGAACTCACAAAAATTTAGAGGAAAGGTGGGGTCCAAGATGGCATGCATTGATAAATAAGGAAGGAATCTCCCCGATGATGATACAAACCAAGAAAAGAATGATCAACTTCAGTTTCCTAGACCAAGGAGAGGAACATCTGAAATAATTATTAACACAGGGTGAGAATAGCAAGATGGTCAATGAAATAAATAATGAAAAACAAACAGAATCATTAAGTCAGGATGAATAAGGGTTTTTCAAATAGTTGATGGTTGTCCCTGAGGAACCTCAACCAAAATCACAAGAGGTAAAGGTTGGAACAAATTTGGTGAAAGGGTGGATCAATGAACTAATTTCAAATGAGGAAAAAGAGGTCCTTCATATGCAATCAATTTATCTTACTTGATATGTCTTTTCCAAAGACAATAAGAGCCTCAAAAAGAGCTAGAACTATCACTAAAACCCACACTGACTCATTAGGAGATAATTTTTTTGAAGTAGCAATCCCCTTTGAAGGAAAGACTAGGGATGACATAACAACCAATGATTATAATGTCCATATTATTCCCTTGGGAAATCCTTCAAGGACCAACTAAAGCAAGGGGTATCTAAAGTTGTCAATGACCTTTTAAAAAAGGTGGATGAAGATAAAATGAAAAATAAGTAGTTAAAAGAGTAAGTTAAAGCCCTGAGCTTGAGTTTGCAACAATTGATTGGGCAACCTAGTCAAGCTCAGACAAGTGCCTCCATAGACACCCCTAAGGGAATGGATAAAATAAAAAAGGTTGTCAAGAAGGTCCAGGCAGTGGACACATGGATTGAAAAATTAACCAAGAGGGGAAAGGAAGAAATTGCAGAGGCTAGGTCAAAGTATGAAGATCTCAAAAATAGACTCAATGAAATTGATGAGATAGTTGAACAGTGTGACAATGAGATTTTCTATTTTGAGGGAATTCTTCCCAAGCTAGACCACATTACCCAACTCATTGATGAGTTAGTTGATCAAGAAGACATTATGCAAGTAGCACTCAAAGTAATCCAACATGATATTGAAATTTTTCAAAGATCGAGTAGAAACCTTGAATGGAATAAAGGAAGAACTTGAAATCAAGAGAAATTGGGTTGATCTTACTCTCAATGCCATTGAATTGAAATTAGAGGATATGGTAGCTGATAAGTTCAAAAAGAGCTATGGGGATTTAAAGATTGACTTTTTGATTAATTCCTTTGAAAATAATATTATGAAGAATGATTTATCCTATGAAATCATTAAAACGATGAGAAGGATTGAGAATAGAATTACAGAGTTAAAATCAAGACCATTGGAATACAAACAAAAAATGGGCCATTGCATTGATGTAATATCTAGGAAGGCACTAATTTTCTAGCATCATACAGACCAAATGAGGATGAGGTTAATGAGTTATTCAAAAGGTATGATGCATAAGTAGAAAGGCTACTGAAAGAACAAGATACAAAAGCATATGCTGAAGAAGAAGAAAATACAGATGCAAAAGATGATGAACATGCTTAGGCATTATTCCTTAAGCTTGTATTTTCTTTTCATATTCCTTCTTTTAAACTAATAATTTAAAATAATACTTCTATTGCATGGGATGTAATTTTTTTCTAAATTTTATTGTTCCCTTATTTCAATTGAAAAGTGGAAGAATGCAATAGTGTCATATTTACTTTGATGAAGTTTAACATACATTTGGATAAGCATGTAAATGATTGATATTTTTGTGCTTCTTGAATTTTGAATAAGGAACAAAATGGGGTTCTATAGGGGCCCTTGCCCATGAAAAATAAATATATACATATGCAAGAAATAGATATAATGAAAAGAAGGTAATATCTAGACAAGTTTCATCCTTACTTCGTAGTTTCCTCCCAACAGCAGGTTTGTTCAAAAGGTTTTTTTTTCCTTAAGACAAACTTACTAGATCTTTTTGTTTTCGAATAAAAATGATTGACCCTTTCAAGTCCTGGGACATTCCCATGTCCATTAACGCTTCCAGAGTCATTCTAAGACGAATCATGATTTTCTCAAGCTTGAATTTCTTCTGTTGTGATGACACCCAATCCAAAATTTCCAGACCTTTTATGATGAACGATGTCTTTCCTTACCCTTTATGAAGGGTCAATGTGCTAGGAGCGGTTTAAGACGGGATGCCCAAGGTGAATGGAAGGACAAGTACTACATGTTGTTGAATGGGCTGATTGTGAGGCCTTGAACTTGACCTAGCCTCCCATTTCCTTTTGAAAGGTGGATTATCTTTCGGAGAAGGAATTGGTTGAGGCCCCAAAAATCATGCTCTGACTGAGGAGCACGATGCATTAAACAGATGGACGACCGAATTGAAAATATCCCCTATTTTTCTCGAGCGTAGGAGATTACTTCCCTTGAGTAGTGAGCAGATTATTATCGATCCTCTTCTTCATTAGAGATAAGGATTGGAGGTTGAGGTTTTGGTTCACCTTTCATTTTACTTGAAGATGACCCTGGTGCTGAAACTAGTTGTGAAGGCATAGTCTCTACTTGCTTTTTCTCCATGGAATTGATTCTTTGCTCCAACTCATCTATTTTATGGGAAATAATAGGCACAATGTTGATGGAGGATTTATCATACAACACATATGATTCCTTGGGAATCTCTTTTGATACAAATCCCTCATCACATAAAAAGGGACATTGAAAATTGGTTTTCCTAGATACCTGAGGTCTTCTCTCAACCCGTATCTCTTTAAATCTTTGGGATATTTCAAGTGTTCCCATCTAAAAAGATGGAAATACATAACTTGAAAGGTTGCAAACATAGGATTAATCCTGATTAGCCTTGTAAGAAGTGCTAACCAAACTTGTCGATATGTTAAGGGTCCTCTAGTGTCACCCGCACACTCTATATCAAATAGATCCCTAACAAAGGCTTCATCAGGACCACTCAAATAAAAATCTAATTTAAGTCCTCTAAAGAAATTTCCTTCAGGTTGTGTACTACTATTATGTTTTCCATTTTTTTATGAAATTACTTATATTCATAATAAGAAGGGAAATGCATAATGAAAATGAAATTGAGCTAGGTTTTATAATGAAAAGGAGACATATGTTTTTGATTTGGTAAAATATTTCCCATGAGATGAAGGATATTTTCTTTTGTTAAATGCAGAAGGAATTTAAGAATTGGTAAAGGCTAAGAATGAGAAGAGTTGTTAAATCAAGGTGATTTAATAGGAACTATGTGTGGCAATTAAGACAATGAGACATAAAATAGAGTGTGTGGTGCCCAAGGTGGATTATTGAAAAGTGAATATGGATATATGTCATATTAGAGTCATCCGAAGTGTTCAGAGATTATTTTAAATGATTATCTAATCAATATCAAGAAATAATTATTAAAGTAATTTGCTATAAATGATGACCTGATATCCTAGTGGAGCACAAGAGGAGATGATTGAAAAAATATGTGCTTTGTACATTTTGTAGTTTTAAAAGAATTTTTTTAAATGCCATGTTCTAGAACAAGTTTTGTAAAGGGAAATATTCCTTGGAATATTTGTTCTTTAGAGGGGAAAAGCTTTGAAGAGGGTGATATAAAATGAAAAGGGAGAATCACGCAAAAAGGGGGGTTAATTTTTCTGAGAGTTATTCAAATAAAAGAGAAGGAGAGAAAGCCGAGAGAAGCCATTTTCTCGAGGAACTTATCTAAGAAACCAGTTATTTCCTGAGTATCTTTGAAATTGATCATGTCAAGATGGTTGTAAGTGTCCAACCATTGAAAATCTTTGAGAGTGTAAATAAACTTTCCTTTTTAATAAATTTGAATAACCTTGAGTAAATCATGTTAATCATGAACCTAGTTGTGTCTGCTTTCATTTTGAGATATCTTCAAATAGTTATCTGTGTTCTTGTTACAATCTTATATTAGGAGTTCCTTTGAATCACACAAGATCTTGTCCTCGTGATAGTATTGTGGCATTTGCAATTACATTATGAAGAGAGTTTTCATTTCATAATGAAATAAATGATTTAAATTCAATTTACTTTCATTTTGATGATACAGATTATTTTTCAGTCTATGAGTGTATCATAGGCGTGATGAATCAAGGACTTCTGATGTTTAATTAAGTCTTTAACATGATCTTTTGTGTTGAATCCTTGAAGAATGTGTGAAACCGTGTGTCTTTGAGATTTTAGAGATGTACATTCTCTAGTTGAAGGTTCATTTTTTACTATTTAAAGCCTTTTTTCATTTTGCTTTATATATTTTCCAATTTTTTTTTGAAAGTTCTCAAGAGTTTAGTATAGTCAAATTTATCCTAGTTAAATTCCCAACCACAAATTACTCATTCAATAATAAATCATACATGAACCATCCCTTCTTGCACTTGTATATTCACAAATGTTGAATAATTTAATTGAATTTGCCTATCCTTTACCAAAATATGTAGATGTAATCAGTTTTTATCATTGTCTTTAGTGACCTGGACCTTGTCTAGAAAAAATCTTCATTATCTAAGGTGACAGCTTGTGAGAGTTAGGTTATGTTGTATTGACCATGTTTTCTCAAGGTTTCCTTCAAATATTACAAAGGGAGAGTCAAATACTATTAATCCGTTGATATTCTTCACCAACACAGTTAAAAACGGGTCCTCTCACCCTAGTTAAAGGCACAACCTAAAGTAGTGAGGGTAGGTCAAACCCTTAGCATGGTGTTATCCAATCCTTTCCAAACCATAGTAATAAAGAGTCATTTAAAATCCATCCCGGCTAGAAAAAAAAATCCTATTATGATTTTTTTGTCTCTAAGCATCCTGATTAACTTGTGATGCTTCTCGGTTTCAAAGGAAGGATCAATTTGGATACCAATGCCTAGACTTGGTGGTACTTACAATAATGGTCTTCACGATACCACACAAGCTTCGGTCTAGATTCATCAAGTGGTTAGATATGAGGGACTGTGATAAGATTTACTAGAATTAACTTATCAAATATAGTGCTATATGACTTCGTAGGGGTGTGTAGTTGGGTGTTGGTTGAAGGGATCATTGTTGAGTCCACGTATTGGATGTAGGTGTAGGATATGATTTAGTGATGACAACATTGGCCACCACTTTTGATTTTTTGTTTTGCATGGACGGCTTGGTAAATTCATGTTTAGGTTTGTTTGATTTTTATTTTCAAAGTGAACCTTCTAAAGGAAATTTGTTTCAATTTTATGAGCCATGGTAAAGTCTTCATCAAAGGTTGGGAATGATTGCATTTGTAAAACATAAGATATATGCTTCATATATTAACATGAGAAGATATCGATGAGGTCAGTTTACGGGAGAGGGAAGGATATCTGGTTTATAATTCTACACCATCATGTGATGAAGTCTCGTGTTGGAATTTTCCTTAAACTCCATATAGTTTATAGATCATTGATAGTTACTTTTTTGCAATGTTAATAAAAAATGTTATAAAAATAATTACGAAAGTTGGGAGAAGGAGAATATAGAATATTAAGGGATTAGATTATATCGGTCTAGTGCGGGACCATCAAAGGACACGGGAAAGTGTGAAGCATTAAGTCTTGATAATGCGTGATAAGGTAACATGTATGTCTAAATGCACGAAGGTGCTTTGTTGTGGATCCTATTTTCTGTTAAAATTGGTGAATTTTGGAAATTCTTGGTGTAGAGGATATGGTTTAACTGGTACATATGGATGAATAGGATCATTACGAGATCTATTTGTAGGATGATGAAACTTTGGATCCTATATTAGCAGGCTTCGAGGTTGGATAATGCTCACAAGATCCTACATAGGGTCATTCAAAATATTTTTGGGGGATGAGACGCAGAGGTTGCATATAAGAAGTGATCGGATGAGTTTGGTGAATCTGCAAAGGTGTGGGTGTTTGAGGAATTTGATGGGTTGAGTATAAGTCATGGGTTATGATTAAAAGGGTGGTTGTTGAAATAATTTCTATGATCGAAGGGGTAAACATGGTATGATTGTTGAGATTGCATAGGTTTTTGAGTGGGGATATGAGTATGAATGGGTTGAAAATGTTATGGAGCAGTAATGAAAGGTGGTTGTGAAATATTGACAAGTATACTGGATGTGATAAATTCATGTTGTTCAAATGGGGGATGTGATGTTTTGGTATTTTGGTTCAGGGCACTAGCAAAGATAACAACCAAAGAGGTGATAAAGAGGGTAGTGTCTATTGTAGTGTTGATTGGAGGGATATTGTGAGGAATAGGCATGACTATCTAGTTAGTTTAAGGAGATGAGGGATTTTGGAAGAGGAAACAAGATGGGCTATGGAAATTTCATTTACTTCTTATTGGGTTATTTGGGGAGTGGTTTGGTAAGGATAAATTTGTTGGAGTTGTATACCATCTAAGGGAATATGCGTTGATCTCCTAAGGAGATAATACTGGAGTGACATGGTATTGGCATCTAGAAGCTCTCGAAATATAGTATCACCGAGAGGGACCTTAGGAGGTCCAAAGGGTTCTGATCTAATGGATGACATGATAATGGGACTAGATGGGATAAATTGGTGGTGCAAGAATGGGCTAGTCTAACCTAAGGTTGTGGTGTGAGAAAGGTGTTCGGTGAGAGAAATTTATGAGAGGTTGAGTGCTCATGAAATAAGTAATCAAGGGCACAAATGAGGTAGCCGTTGTGGTAAATATTTGTTGATATGATTAAGTAAAGTTTTGTTCCATTCTTTGGCTAGTAAATGTGTAACTACGGGCATGAAATAAATTTTACCCAAACAAGTGAAGAAGAACATTATTTTTATTTTTTTATATTATTAAATTGTGAAAAATAAAAGGGGATGGATACCAAGGTACCTAGGAGAAGGAAATATATGCTTGGTTTTAGTTTTTTTATGGCTAGGGAAGTCTAAGGTGGCTTCCTATTGGGTGATGAAATCCTAGTAAGTTAAATGGGTAAGGGGATGTTTTGATGTATTAATTTTATTTGTGAGGTTTAGGTTATGTCTCAGTAAAGCGTGAGATGCGAAGATTAACCCCTACCTAAAATTTGTGAGGAAGTAGGATGCAGAAAGGAAAGGTTATTTTAAAACCAAATCAAAGTGTTATTTTTCAATGAAAACACACGTAGGAAAGGGAAATACAATGAAAAAAGGAGAAAATAGGGAAAAAGTGAGGAATACCTAGACAGCCCTTTTCCTATTTATCTACACTCTTGATCAATGAGTGATCCAGGAACGAACCCAACACGAGAAAAAAATAAAGTGGAGCCTCACATTGCAGTGTTAGTAGAAGACAAAAAAGGTAGAATATAGAAAAGAAATAGATCACCTAAAAGGGTGGTCCCACCGGCATCATGCTAGAAATGTTATATGTATTTTCTCGTTCATTTCAAATGAATGATTTAGCTACTAAATAAATTACATAACTCATAAATGTTGGAGGATTTATGTTACCTCAAATGTGTGATGGATATACGAGCACACAATGGCTAATTCTATTGTTGATTACTTGCAAATAATATGACCTGAAATAGGATTGATTAGATAGATTTATGCGGGGTTGACCGATGATATGGTTTTAGGAAGTGATTAGCTTCCTTGGAAAATTTTGACCCATGTTTCTTTAGAAAGAGTGAAATAAAATAAGGATAGTAGATATCATGCAGAGAAAGGAATATACTAAATCCTAGAATAATTATAATTTGATCTAAGATCTGATTTGATTGAAACAAAAGTAATTTAATGATTACCTGGTTTAGGTTGATAGCAACCTAGACTGTGTATAGGTAGGTCGACGGTGACCTAGGTAACAGGATCTAGAACAACAAGTAAAATATGCAGAACTTGCAAGATCTGGAAGTAAAATAGATACATCAAGGTCCTATGTATGTTGAACTTAGAGATAGGCTAGAAAAATCATAGGGATGCCAAATATAAATTCCATTAGGTCAAGGTAATGGGTAATAATTAATCAATAGGAATTACTTAATTAACATGAATTAATTATTGTTAGATGTGATAATAAATTGACATTTAATTATATAAAGGGGATGAATTAAATAAATATGTGCATACACGTGATTAATATTATATATACCGAATGTAGGTGTCTACACAAGTAGTTGCTCCTAGTTCCAAAGGAAGTGAAGATGGTGGTGTTCATGGAAAGAAGGTATATTAAAATCCTAATCTAATTAGACATCCAAATACAATGAGGTATGTAAAATTTCATGGTTATTTTTATGCTTGTAATGACTTTGGTCATTAAGCAAGATATTTTAGGAAGTTTTTAGTTATGTGTACCCTTAGAGAAATGGAAAATGCCACAATAATTATCAATCAAATGAAAGTCCAGAGTTCATTTGTCATAAGTGTCATCATAAGGGTCATATTGCAAGGTTTTTCTCTCATGACTCATCTAAGAAAATGGATAAGGTTTAATCTCAAAAAGTGAAGGAATATTGGTTTCCTAAATCATTTAAAGTTTAATCTGATCTAGTCAATGAAAATGAGAAAAAGGTTGTCAAGGATGACAAGAGGTCTAATCATGAAAATGAAGATAATAAGCTTGAGATAAGTTTTTAAGTAAAGAAATATCCTATGTTTGATAAGTTGAGAAGACTCAGAGTGTGGGATACCTCTAAAGTAGTAAGATATGTGAAATGATTCATCCATGAATAATTTATTCCTTGTTAATTATATGTGTTTGAGTGTGTCACATTTTCATCTAAAAGGAATTTTATGATGTCTTGTAAGTGTGAATTTGTCTCAATGTCATGGTATGTTCTTGTGTGTTCAAACATTGAAACTTTGTGATTAAAGTTAGGATTCCTTGTTGAGGCTATTTATGCATGCTCTTGTCCATGAAGGAGAAAAATTACCAAATTTTATTAAAAGTCATTAATGAGTATTAAGATCTATAATTTTTAAAAGATGATGTCATAAGTATGAAATTTTGTGAGTGTTTTTTTTTCTTGAGTTTATATGAGTCCAAAATGTTCTTACAAGGTCAAATTTATGCTCAGAGTGTATAAGCCTTGTAGTGATGTTTTTTCTAGTCATGTCTCTAAGTTTGTTCATTTTTGAAGCATGTAGTTGTGTTCTTATGTAACATAATAATGAATCAAGTGCATTAGGATTGATATTAGGTCATGATAGTTTTTTAAAAGGCTAAGATTGGGTTGATAAAGTATGTTCTTTACCTCAATAGGTCTATTCAAGATTAAAAAAGCATAAAATTGAGTTTCAAAGGAAATATTAAATTGTGTGTGTGACATCAAGATCCCTATATCAGTTAACTAAGTCATAAATAGTCTGATATCAATATAATGTCTTCCAATAATGGTGGAATTGAAGAATCACATGTGTTTCTAAGTTTGATTCATATGGTATGTGTGTGTCTCCAAGGGTTGAAAAATGTTTGAAGTATCCATGTTATATGTCATGATTCCGTGAATGAGTTGATGGTCCTCTATGAATTCATAGGTATGTGATCAAAGTCTCAAGAGCTAAATGTTTTGTCTCAAATATCCTATTGTGTAAGTATAGTGCTCATGACAAGACAGTGTCAAAGATCATATGTATCACAAAATTTTGTAACATATTAAATCATTTCAAAGCATGAAAAGGTATTCCTATTCTCTATTATAAGTGGTACAATTTGTGATAGAGTTTTTAAGGTCTCTAATATGACTACTTCTGTATTCAAATGTCAATAATTATTAGTGTGCTTATGAGGTCTGTGGAGGATTCTAAAATTGATTTCTAGAGTTGGTTTCTCATGTTGTGAAGTCTTGATGAAGTTCAAAAGTTTGTAGTGTTCTCCCTCCCCACGTGTGTATAAATACTTCTTATATCAAAAGGAAATATCAATAAGAAACAAAGAAATCTTAAAATTTCTAAGCTCCTAGGTCATGAGAACTTGTTTTCATGGTCCACAAGTCATTAAGTATCAATGGAATATGTTGACATCTATGTAAGGCCTAATTTGAAAAGTGAAATTTGTGACAAGGATTAATTAATGGTGATGACTATGGCATGTTCTCAAGTATGTTTATGAGTTAATTTAGTGACTCTCAATATTTTAATGTCTTTCATCATTTATTTCAGGACCATAGAGGTTAAAAAAATCTTATAAATTCTAAGAGTAACCTATCTTCCATCTTAACAAAGGTGCAAGTTTTCACAAACTTTGAATACTTTAAATTCTGAGATAGAGTAAAGAGATGTGATTGTGTAATGAAGAAAAAATCCTAAAAATGATGTTTCATGAATGATCACAATATGCCAATAAATTGTTTTATGACTAAGAAGCTTGAAGTGATAATATATAGGTGTGAATATGGTTAATAATAGTGATGTGAAGTTACGGAGAGATTTACATCTGCATTAAGAAGCTTCGGAATATAGTAGGAATGTAAAGTATTAAAAGAACCTACTAAATCAATAACATGTGAAATATGTCATATCTAGTGTTGCAGGATACTCTCAAGAAAGTAACAGAGTGTATAAGATATTTTAAGCATGATAAATGATGACATTCAATCCTTAAGGTTAGGATGCATAATCGGGATAAATATTATTTGATGGGATCTGTATAAGCTCAGCTATGTTTTTTTAGCAATTTCATGTTCTTTGATATGAAGATAAGTGATTGAGGTCTTAATAGAGAATTCATGTCTCTTTGAGATATGCTAAGGATTTATATGTTATGTCAATCCTAGATATAATTGATAGAGGTATGCAATAAAATTTTTATGCATGATTAGTTCTTGAGAATTGAAAAGGTGAATCATGTGCATGTGTAAGCATGTCAAGTAGTGAATTTTTTTGACTAAGGTACTAGGTACATAGAAGGTTTCACTAGGATTCTCTTTTTTAGTATGCATTCTTAATCCTTGAATGAGAAACTAGAAGGGGTCATAGGTCGGGATGTGTTCTTAACATGGTAAAGTAACTCTAAGAACAAAAAAATTATAAGGTACAGGCCAGAAATTGTCTCTTGAAGGTTTAAATGAAAATTTTCAAATAATTTTAGAAAAAAGGTATGAAATGATGTAAAGAAATTGCAAGAACACTGAAATAATGATGTCTTGAAGAGTGTCTCAAGTTTACAAGACTCTTTAATGCTTTAAAAGTCTAATGTATGATGATACATAAATATGTGAACATGTATGATATTGTGTATGGAAGTGGAGGTTGAGAAAATGGTAAGGTACAAATTTGAGAATGAATAGTGGCTTGTTGGGGGTCTAATAGACCTAGTAAGGAAAGGAATAAGGACAAGAAGTTGATATTTATTATTATATGACTCAAATAAGCATAATTGTAGGTAAATAAGGTTGATTATACTGAAGGAGTGTTTTAGGAAAGTAAAATTTTACATGTTTCATATTTAGTGACTCGAAAGGAAGGTTTGGGCTCAAATTGTGCATTTTCAGTAAGATTTAGATAGAGATACTTTGGATATTTATTTCTTGGATAATGTAGTCTAAAATTCACTTAAAGTCTCATTCGGGAAAGTGGTTTTAAAATCATGGTATGATAGTTATATAGGTAGAATTGTTGGTTTGAAGCATGATATAGACCAAGAAGAGGTTGAGAAGTAAGAATGAAGGACAAAATTAGGAGTATCATTACATGGGGATATTATTGCATGATTGTATCATGTCCATAGGATCTTCATACACTACTGATGGATTCAAAGAGGAGAAATTATAGTCATAAGGGGAGCTATTTAAGTCAAGTAAGTTTTTGTGCATTGTTTTCATTGTGTATGATAATTTTCCATGTCTATTGGTATATATGTGTGTGTGTGTGTGTGTGTGTGTGTGTGTGTGTGTGTGTGTGTGTGTGTGTGTGTATATATATATATATATATATATATTCATATATATATATATTCATAGATGTCAAAAAGGAGAGAAGAATCATAAACATATAAATGAGTCAAGTAGGTGTTTGGTCTTGTTGGTTGCTTAGTCAATGCTTCAAGGTGACTTCCATAAATGACAAAGGGAATATTGTTATCCATTGTGTATTAGTGTTGTATTTGATGTCAATTCAATTGATGGAAAAGGTTTTCATAGTGTCATATTAGTCTCCATGAGGTGTTATCTAGAAGTCAAACATGAAGGATTATTGGTAGTGCCAAGATTTGATGAGTTGTCATAGTTTTTGACATGGTTCTATCTTGCATAGTCATGGTATGATCTCTCTAGAGTGGTTAAAAGGTTATTATAATGTCAAAAATGGTTTGTATGATGATTTTATGGTACCTAAGGGTCTGCATGAGGTTTGTAAGGTCAGTTCATGGATTTTATGTGTTGAGTCAAGTCATTCAAGGCCAATTCCTAGCCCTGGAATATGCGAGAATGAGATGGATGTGTGAGACTTAGAGATAATAATTCCTAAAAAATAATGGTAGAAGCATGGAAATATTTTACCTGAGGTGTATGGTGAGTTTCATGTCATAACTTAGAGGTATGATGCATATTTGAGGCCCTTGGGAAGTAAGAAAGTGAGAACAAGAATTTTAGCACAGGTAAGTATTAATATAAGGGGAATTTGGAAGATATTTGAAATAAAACATGAGTATGGTCAATTTGATGAGGTTATCATAATGCTTCATGACAAGTTTCAGGTCATTTTGAAGAAGGAATTGCAAGATATATAATTTTTGGTAAAACTAGGTTTTCTAGAGTGAATAATTAAAGCAAAAGTGTACCTTCTGATGCTCATTGTGAGTTGTGTGATTTTAATGGTGACCTGAGATCTTTGGCATAGAATTTTAGGTCAGTTATGAATGTTTCAAAAAAATAATGAGGTGGTTTTATTGTCTTATTTTTATGAACAATCGTTAAAAAGGTAAGTTGCTTTGAAACCCTAGCTAAATGCTAACTAGAAGTGACTTGAAGAAAATGAAGCATAATAATCCTATTTTTATTGTTTATGAAAAATTAATGATTTGATGTTGTAGAGGATTCTTCCAAATTTCTAGAAAGGTATATTAGATATTTTTATTGTGTGTAGGCCTTACGAAATTGCTTATTTATGAAGAATTACAGTTTAAGGAAATATTGTCTAAAGGATTTGAAAACTAAATTAGCATTTTTATCCCCTTATTTTTACTACATGTCAAAGATATTTTCAGATCATAATTTAATTGAAAAAGGAAAAAGTGTATTCTATTTATGAAGAATGGTTTTGGGGTAGTTTGGAGCAGCTTGTAGTAAAAGTTGAATTTCAAGATTTACTGAGAAGAGTTAGGACTCTATTCAAGTTTTATTGTGATCCTGGTTAGGATATATTTCTATTGGTATATCAAAATTATGTTTTTCATAAGTTATGAAAAAATTATGAGTTATTGTTTTAAGGTCAAATGTAGATGATGTTTATTCTGACGGGGTGTTAAGTGGCTTCATGAGGTAAGAAGATGATTCTAAGTTTTTCATGATTGGTGAAGGTTTCTAAATTATTTTACAACATTTGTAAGGGTTTTCCATGCTTTGGTCAAGTTTTTAAGTGATTTTTGAAGTGATGGAGAAAGTTGAGATTTTTGGCTATATTTTATGCATAGCGTAAAACCTAGGAATTCATGAGATAAATCTCCTTCATTTAACAAAGAAACTCCCATATAGGATGTTTATCTATTTCCGCTTTTAATCCTAATAACTAGTTTTTGGGGATTTATTTTAATTTCCTCATCTCGTGAACCACAAATGGGTAGATTTGTATAAAGTAGTTGTGTTGGGAATATTTGCGGGAGGAGAAATAGAAGTAGGGAAAGAAGAAAGGAAAATGTGTTGAATCAAAAAATATTTAACATATTTTATATCATCCAAAAACAATAAATAAATAGAGAAATCACAACATACATTTAGCAATAAGGGAAAGAAATAACTTCTAACATAGATCTAATATAACACAAAGTTTATCTAAAACCTTCGAATAGAAGTACTTGACAAAGAACTGTACACACAAAGTTATCCAAAATCCACCTTTTATTCAATCCCATCTTTCATAGAAATAAAATCAAGGCTTCCACCACAAAGACTGAAATCTCAAAATGCTCTAGTTACAAAATCCTTTGCTAAATAAGTTCGATTATTAATGATTGATCTAGGCTTCTTCCTGTATTTTTGTGCATAGAGGAAAATACAAATAGGAAACTTTTAATGATTTATCGCATGTGGAAGCTATGAGAATAGAAACGTTTGGGAATATTTCTCCTAGAATTTCTCCTTACATGACACACATGATTTTCAAGTGAAGACTAAATCAACACTTTGCATATCTATAACCTATTCTTAAGTAAAGGAGTTTTTCAAACAACTTGAAGAAATGGATTTTAAACCAATTAATTCATCTTTACAATTTGTTTCCGAGAAAATAAGAAAAAGGAGAAGAAAAAGATATTCATACTTTGTAACACTTCATTCTTTCCCTTGATCTATCAATTAATTTTCTCGATAGACATGTACCCCATGTCTGTACCACTCACTTCGATGAACTTGGAGACTATGCATGATTCTATCGATAACCTTTGTAATCACACTTCATTCTGCCCGAATCTTATTTTTCCTGAGATTTCCCTTTTCCCCCTTAACCTGAATATTTTTTTGGGAGAGGTAGATATTTTTGTGTAGAAACTACAATTGCTTCTCCTGATTCTGAAGATATATTTAATACACTTGACATTGGCCTCAACTTTCTTCTCACAAGTATATGCAGAAGTGAAATATTCTTGTAAACAATTCGAATAACATTTAACTCATGACCCTTTTATTTATACATATGGGAAGCCTTAAATTATGGGAATTACTTTGGGTGTAAGAAAAGAGAAGTAGGATCAAGTGGGAGAAGTGTGCTTAATTGGGAGAATTTGCATGCATTTATATTGGTTGCATTTTGGTACTATGCATGGTATGTAAGGATGTTTGTGTTGAATTTAGAAGACAAAGTTATTGGAATTCACACAATTTTAAATTCTTTTCAATTTCCAAGCAAATTTTTTTGGATATAAAGGAAAGGCAACATTGAAAGGAAAAGAAGACAAAGTTCTTGGAATCAATGATTTTCCAATCACTTAGAAGTTGTGTGTTAGAAAAGAAGAGTGGCTGCATGGATTCAAGGATAATTGGATTGTATGGATTCGAAGGAGAGGATGCTTTCAAAAAAATTACAAATCTAAAGACATCCATGATTTTCACTTTAGTGATTCAATTTTATTCTCTTATAACAATTACATACATTCCCCAAACCCCGTGTGAATACCAGGATTCTTTGCAAAAGGAAGACAAGACCTTGAATATTCACAATTTCACTTAAGTGAGCTTTAAATACCTGTGTGGATTTTCAAGTGGATGGATGATTGAAAATTAGAAGACAAGACTATGAATATTCACGATTTCACTTAATTGATATTTTAAAGACTTGTATGAATTTTCAAGTGGATGGATGATTTCAAATTAGAAGACAAGACTATGAAAATTCATGATTTCACTTAAGTGATATTTAAAGACCTGTGTGGATTTTCAAGTGGATGGATGATTCCAAATAGAAGACACAAGGCTGAATATCCACGATTTCACTTAAGTGTTTTTCCTTTCAAAAGGCTGCATTGATTTTAGAAGACTAGACCATGAATATTCACGATAAGCTTTAAGTGACTGCTCCCTTTTGAAATTGCATGGATTTTAGGAAGACTGGATTGTGTGAATTTGGAATGAAGTGGATTCTTTCACAAAATAAGACAAAGCCAAAGATATCCACGATTTCAATTAAGTGATTCTCAATTCTTCATAAAAATCAGCGTTGATTTTCATACAGGATGGCTGCTTTTGCAAAGGAAGACAAGACTTCTAAAAACCATGATTTCCCTCTCAGAATTACATGAACCTTTGAGTGGACATCTGCATTGAAGATAGAAGGCAAGGTTGCTTTCACTTTAGAAGACAGAACTATGAATATCCATGCCATACTTAGAAGGCTCTCCCTAGGTCTTTAACATAATTACCTAAGTGATTTTTCCCCTTAAATGATCTCCCGAGAATGTCGTGTTTTCTTCCTTATCAATGGCTGCTTTGCAAAAGGAAAACAAACTTTTCCAGATCCATGATTTGCTTAATCATTTAACTTGGATTAAACCTCAGACAAGGCGAAAATCTTGAGGTTTCCTCTTGGTTGATCTCGTCACCTTCAAAAACAAGCTACATAAGACACATTGGTTTGCAATTAAAGACATTGGATAACATTTAAAGTAATATACATGGATACTAGGATGAGTGGATTCCTTAAAATTAGAAGACAAGACACTAGAAATCCACGATTTGAACTTAAAAACTTTGTCTTTGTACTCTATCATAATTGCGTTGATTTTCAAAGGGAATGCTGTGTGGAAAACATAAGCCAAGGCTACCAAAATCCATGACTTTCTTAGGAGAATTGTGTGGAAGATTTGAAGGAACAATTGTGTGGATACATGGGGAATCATACTCTTTTAAGTTAGCATATATGACCAAAAACATCCACACTAGACTCAAGACTTTACCTTCCAAAACATTGCATTCTTTTCATAGGGCTATGTTGAAAATAAGAGCTTGAAAACCAGAATTTATCAATTAATTTTCCCTTTTTCTGAGGCAAAGAATGGCTTTTCAAAACCCTAGGTTAGGGAAGAGATTTGTTAGGAAGAAAAAAGCCACAGAGTAATTTCCAGATGGAACACAGAAAATACCAAAGCCAAAACAAAAATAAATTAATAAAACAAAAATACAGAAAGAAGGTGTGGGTAATTACTCGAAAAACTCTCTAATTAGCTAGTCAAAAACCCTTCCCACGAGTGAATGCTCCACTTTTAGGTGAAAGTGATACTAGTGTGGTACTAATGGTGGGTTGAAGTGCTTTATATAATACAAATTTCTTAATTTTATCACAATCTATTTTTAAAAGAAATTTATTTATAAAAATAAATTAAACACTTTCGAGACTAAGTATGGTAAATGAATTAAGTGAGCTTTTGCATGTGGGTATTTGTGAACATGGTTTTATAAATTCCTCGGGATAACTTTAAGAAATGTAAGTAACCACAAACTCAAAAACACAACCCTTCACTTAAAAATAACAAAAAATTAAAAGGGGTAGTCCCATATTTCAGGTGAAATCACGGGAACACTAGAGCGAAAGGTTAGTTCTTCAGTCCTAGAAGGCTTAAGAAGTAGTTTTCAGAGATGGAATTGGCTGAAGGCATTCCACTTTGAGTTGGAAGAATTTATAATATGATATGTAAATATTATTCATATATATTTCTAGTGGTGTATGTCTTGTGTCTTTATGTCTCTTTTAGAGCAATTTACGAGATAAGAAGGTATCTTGGATTTAAGGATAGGATTGCTCGAGACTAGAAGATTGAGTTGGCTGAGGCATTAAATGGATTTTGATTCCTTATATCATATAAAGAGTGAATAGGGATTAATTTTATTCCTATTTAATTTATTTTTAGGTCTTGGAAGTCACATTAAGGATGTAAACCATCTGGATTTGTAATACTACTTTTTGGCGGCTTAATTTGGTAAAGAGGAAAGTTGTTGTGGTTTGAGAATATGGATGTTTTCAGAGACCTAACATGTATGGATGTGTTTGAAATGTATTTAGTATTTCATATAGTGGTTACATTCCATATTTTATTTGTTTTTGGAGTGTTCTTAATGCCCAAAGGTGAAGACAGGGTGTTGGAAATGAGCCTTTTGAGTTGTGTTATGACTTTTTATTGTTCTAAGATAATTAACTACCATGGTTGATGTTTTTATATGATATTACATGTGTGTGGTGAATTTTTGAGTTTTAATAATCAAGCTTTTGGCATATGTGGTTTTAGCTCATCCAGTGATGGAGTTTTTCACTTGTTTGGTGAAAGCTTGATGGTTTTGGACTTGGATGGACTTTATGGGTCAAATGTGAATGTTTTAATAAATTTATTGGGATTTTGTAAAAAAAAAAAAGTATTCTAAATTATTATGAAGGACTAACCTACCTTATGTTAGTGAGTTGATAAGGGTATAAAACTCATATTTTGAGTTCATTTGTTAACTAGTGTTCTAAGATGGAAAAGTGTGACCCATATGAGAGAGTATAATAGGTATGATTGCATGATTTGAAGGATGAGGAAGATTTTTATAGGTTGAATACTTATTAAGATCATTTTTGCAAGGGTTTAGAGAAAATACAATTACAAGAAGAAGAATAAATAACAATTTAAGTGAGTGAGGGTTTGATGGTGTGTGCATGAGCTGAATTAGTGATCTCCATTAGTTGTGGTAGAAAAATTAAGTGATTATCATATTCAGGTGTTTGAGTTAGTTCTTAGTCATGGGTAAGTGCAACAAGTTGGGGAACTAAAAAATGGACATCAAATCCTTAATTTTACATCAAAAACAACAAAACATCAATTTTTCTCTTCCACAGACTTGAACCATGCAGGAAAATTTTAAAAATGTCATAAAAATGGTAACATCGCATAGGGGATACTGTTAGCTTTATATAAATATTAATTTTAAAGTGAATATAATATGATAAATATCATTTTATAATTTTTTATTAATAGTAGGTCTTTAAGAAACTTGTTCTGCGAATGTTCATGTCTACATTTAATACTAAAACTTTTGTTTCACTTGTCATAATGTGATAAAACCTATACCATCCCATCCGTGGATAAATTCTATACACATTAAATAAATTTATTAGATTTCGATATTTTTGAATAATTTATGGCAGGAAAATAGAAAGTGCTCCATTTTCTTTATGTTTTCAGACCACTTTCACGAAAAATCATAAAAATATAAATATTTCTCAAAAAAATACAAAATAAAATCTATCCCAAGATAAACAATGGCATATAACTTTTCACCAAAGGAAAAAAATAAAAAAAATATATATATATATATATATATATATCAATTTTAGTCATCCAAATCGTGAGCAAATGAACTACAATCTTATAGGATTTTTCAAAATTAAATATGAATTCATTTAATTTTGAGTGTATCATATATCTAAACAAGTTCATTTTTAAAAAATTGTAGTTTAGAAACTAGATTCTGGATGCTATGATTCCTATCTCTATAATTTTTTCTAATTTTGAGTGCATGCATTTCTAATAATCCCTACAAGTTGATATTTTACTATTATTTGCAATATGATGTCCACTTATGACCCATTTTTGGCTCCTCAAATTTCTACACTTACCCTCATCTTAGGGGTTGCATTCTCTTTATGAAGTGGGTGCTTCACTAAATTAGGGGTTTGTGCTCTACTAAAATAGGGGTTGGTGCTCCTTGTTAAGTTGGTGCTTCACTAAAATTATTTCTTTTATATAATATAAGTAGAATTTTAGTGTGCTTTCTTCCCCATGAGGGTTTCCCACTTACATATGGTGTCATGTGTTGTGAATTTTTCTTTATGTTTTTGTGATTGAATGTTGAATATTTTAATTAGCACACATGGTTATGAAGGATGTATGGATAACTTAATTAATAAATGTATGGTTTGTTAAATGGAGTAAAAATAATTGTAGGATTGATTCACCCCCTCATTCCATTGTGCTTTCAACACAAGACACTATGTATGTGGGACTTGATTAATAAGTGCGTGAATATATAGAGTATCCGAGACAAGTATATCATACACATCAGATTCATAAAAATTAATAAATGGTGGAGAATGTGGAATAATAAGAAAAGTAAATAATTACATCTAATGGAAGATCATAAGAAGGTGGAGGTGGTACCACATTATGGTCATTATTCACTACCAAAGTATGTTTGTTAGTTTTATGATGAGGACGTATATCATTGATTATTTTTAGCTTTGGATTATCATTAGTAGTCTTAGATAATTTTGTGGGATCATCCCATTTGAATGCATATGTATTAATAATATCTTGTATAACATGTAAAATATTGATACACTAATTATTGAGGTGGCTAATGCATATGTGATAGTCATAATAAACATTAGAATTTAAAATATTACCATGAAGTTTTCTTAAATCAATCTCACATGGTAGAGGGAGAGACATGAGATTGTACTAAAGTAATTGTTTAAGCATAATGTGTGGAGAAAAAGGTATAAAAACTCAAAACTACACAAAATAATTATTACATTATGCTTTTATTGGTCAAATATTTATGTGATTCCGGTATTTAAACTAGGTCTTAGTGGCATGATTTTTGTTCCTTTACTTTATATTATTTTATTTAAAAATTTATCTCATTGTTTTACCTATTTGATTTGATTTTAATCAATTTTAAATAGATCTCTATAATTTTACATTCACTATTATTTTATCTTTGAACTTATTCTAAGACCATACAACATTTTTAGGATCAGTGTGTACTCTGTCCTAACCCATGTATGATCATATCTCCTTTTTTTTATTAGATTCTCTTAATGTTCCCATTTATTACTCTCTTATCCTTTTAATCCTATGCTTTTGGTTAGCCTTTTCTGCCACTAAGGTATAAATTTCCAAGTAAGAACTCATTCACATATATATATATATACATACAATTCCACTATAGGAATTTATTACCAAGAAATCACATATCTACCTACCACAAGCTGAGCTAAAGAAGCAAGAGATACATCTATATACTGCATACATAACATAGGAGGGCATAAATCTGAATTTTTCATCTACACACAAGGGTTTATATTGGGATGAAGTAACATAGAACATTATTGATGTAGAAGCATAAGGGCTAGTCTAAGTCAAGGGATAGTTGCATGCACATTTACAAAAAGCACTAGGAGAACTACATTTAGTCTAAAATGTAGTGTAGTGTTTTTAACTCACAAAAGAGTTAGCCACTAATCTCAATATATAAATTGAGAATTTTTATATTTTAATTATAAGATATAACAAGTTATTAAGTGTTTTGTATGATAGCTAGTTTTATTTTGCAAGTGCATATGGAAAATCTAGGGTTACAAGTGGATCTAAACATATAAAAGGGTAAAACAAGTGATAATGAAGGAACCCAAAAAACTCAGAATCTAAAGACATATGTGTCCAAGATAGTAAAAAGTAGAGGTTTGTATAATCCAATCCTAACCTTTCTATATTTTCATACCCCAAAGAGTATTTTCGAATAACATATAATCTTGGTTCATCTAGAGTCATGCACAATTCCCATTTCTAGTGGTGATACAATATGAAATATGTATGATATAAACTAACCCTTTCTCCTATCCTCTCTGAAAATTTAATTTATCTAACATTCTAGAATGTTTTCAAATAGCATATTTTTCATTGTAAATATGTAAATGAAAATATAACTCTATAGCTGTAACATATAGTATTAAAATCTAATTCAAACTCGTTATAGTTATATATCAACTCTAAACTAATTTTAATTTAAATTAGGGTTGACACATTTTGGTGAACCCACTTTTTTTCAAACCCTTCACCTAATTTAGGGTCTTCCTTAGGATATTTAATTGAGCCTTCTCGTTTCTAAAACCATATAGTTATCCTAATAAGTGTATGATCTTGATTTTTATATTTCTTATTCTTTGATTGAGCATGACTTACTATAGTTATTCTAAAACCCATAAGGGTTAAGATCCCTATAATAAATTGCATACCACTTATGTTATTTCAAAGTTTTTTCTCTTTCCTTTTATGTTGATTTGGATTATATGATTCCAAATTATGAGCCATCCCATCAACACCAACCAACACCCGACCTTCCACTCCAATTTTGTATATACTCCATGCCTTCTCTTTCAAAATATAAATTAGGATTTCCTATTATAAGATATCCCTATGATGAAATATTTCAATATAAGGTTACCCCTTCACTAGTTAAGAATGAAAATGCAAACACTACACCTCCACATATTAATGTTTCCTTTAATAGTGCTTTTATTCTTCCAAACATATGTCAACCAAATATTGATAATTGTTGTAATTTCACCTCTCTTGGTGATGGTAAATCTTATTGTCACACTTTTATTGTAATTTATGGGATTGTGGTTTTGAAAAAACCCCTTCTCCTCCCCATGAGGATTCTCTTACTCAAGAAATTGAAAATATAGAATCTAGTGAAGGTGAAATTTTATCTATTTTAGTTGATGATGATGTTCATGTTGTTACTTTAATTTTTACCCTTTCCTAAGCCCGAGAGGCTCATTGCCTCGATGAATTTATGGGAATATCCCCAAGGTGTGGGAATTTTCTCCTTGGGATATACCTCCAAATAAGGTTGGCTTCCTCTACCTATCTAGATAATAATGTTATAACTACTCCTAATCTAAGCTACTGATCTAAAGGGGAAAGGGGGTGCAGAATGCATGACACAAACTAAGATTAAAAAGTGATGATTGCACCAAAATAGAAATGATGAATCTCTCTTTGAGTGGAAGAATGGAAAGGAAAACACAACGAAAAGAGGGTATATACATGTTATAGATAAATTTTTAAAAACCATTCCATTCCATAACTTTTAGAAAAAAGAAATGAAAACATATACAATTATATCCCACAAATATATTTCCATTGATTAATAGAAATGTGGGAGACACAATAAACACATGTATAGGGAAGATATGTGGAATAATAACAATATTTGATTCATTCAAAATATACACAACCCATTACATTAGTGGGGGAAGGCATTAAGTGCATTAAATGTGACCAAATCAAAGGTATGAAACTCATGAAATCTAAGCCACCTTTTTAAAATAATAAATTTTCATTCACGAGAGGTTCCTTTCTTTTGAAAAATTATTAAATTAAATAGAATGGGAAGAGGAGAGAAATTATCTAAAAACTCAATGAGAAGTCAAAAAATCAACCACTTCTCCATCCAACATGGACCAATCAACATTAGTGATGCTAATATAAACCATGGGCGCCATTTCTTTCCTTGGGTGATGCATAATTAGATTATATCATGGTGAGGCCACCCTAGATCATTAAATTCTCATTGTTGGAGTTTATTTTACCTTATTTTGTTTTCATTTTTTTGGGAAAACAATTTAAGATACCCCCAAAATATGTCTCAAAATTATCTTTGATTTCTTCACCATTTCCTTTGAAATAAAACTTAGAATGAAGACCTAATTAATACCTTTCTAATTATGTATTGTGTAGGTGAATAGGTGATCTAGATCAAAATATATAATAAAATGAATCAGGCCCAAAACGTATCCACAGAGGTCGAGGTCTTAAAACAACCTGTGAGCTTTTTTAATTTATTTGTTTAATTAAAAAAACCACTTTTTCAAACCCATGATAACTCCCATAGTGATATAATCCTCACCAAATTTCTAATGGTATACATTTTGCATGATTTGGTTCATCTAATAATTTTTTGATCATTTATAGATTGAAATGTCATTAGTGCATTGACATCCACATGGCCATTGAATTTAAGCTCGTAACCACTTTTGATGTACGTGTTATGATTTTATTAGTCTCTCTAATTTTTTCCTCTTATCCAATCTCATTTCCATGTGTCACCTTATTATTGGCCTCATGATTTCCCTTGTTCTCAAAATTTATGAGCTCTCGAGCACATGGGGGTAACTTTAATCATTGCTAAGTTTTGAAATGGATATGATTGGTCCATGTGGACTAATCATATCCCAAAGATGTTCATAAAGGGGTAACCAAAAGGAGGGAGTGACTTTATACTTTATTAGGCTCAATCCATTCATCATGTTTTAGGTATCCTTATTTTCTCAAGGTATTTGAATCTTAGGATCCCGAGACATGTCAATTTTTACTTCACCACTTTTTCGCTCACTTCCAAATTCATGAGACTCGTGACCCTAACGACCTTGATTTCCACTTGTCATTGGTTCACATTGACCAATGATAGGTTTTAATGATTTTAGGTCCAAGACCCTTCTATGCCAACAATCAACATTTTTATCCCATGAACCTGAGATCTATAATTGAATTAACATCCTAGAGAAAAAAGGGGTGACATGCATTTGGATGTCACCACCCATCGAGCCCCGACACATAATATTTTGAGCAATTTTTGAATGTTATAAACTGTGTGAACCCAAAGTTGATCTATGGGAGTAAATTTTACAAGTTTTAATATTCTTGGGTGCTACAAATATATAATAATTGATATCAAATTCCTTCAAGTTAATAATTTTATGTTAGTTTACCAAAAATGAAGTGCAAGATTTTTTGGTAACTCATGGGGGATATTTTCTTGCTAGATAAATAATCAATGGTATAACATATATATTAAGAATTGATTAAATTGATCTTAAAACTTTGAAAAATTACCATGGAACTTCCTGAAAAGTTGAAATTTCTTCTCATTTAAAACTAATTTTTTGATCATATTGAAAAATCAACAAAATATTTCTAATTTTTGATTGATTTGGATTCTACATGAACTTGAAATATCATATAAAAACTATGTACATAATATGAATTCATATGTGATCCAAATGGAGACATGAAAAATGTGTGTAAACACTTATCTTATAAAAATAAATAAACTACTCATACTCTAAAGAAAAAAAAAAAAGAAACCAAACAAAACTAGGTATATGTTGGGAAAATTATCTTCCCTTTCCGATACATGCAAACCATTAGATCAAACTTGAAATGAGTTATGAAAGTGATAAGAATGATAAGGGGATAAGAATTCTTATTCTTTAAGATGTCATATAACTCCAATAAATAACTCTACTTAATCCCCATTCGTGCTTTGTAGGCATCTAGGCTGATTCTTATTGGCTTAAAAATCATCTTCATACTTTATAACAAGCATGATAGGTGTCAACCATACTTGGTACTCCAAGGAAGATAAATATATTACTGGGAAGACCAAATTTATAACAAAATGCAAAGGATCCTTTAATTATTGTGCTCATATTCCCTTTCAGCTCCATGGGTAGGAGACATGTTATTCGTGGTCTCAAAAATTGAAAACATTCTGAATTCATCCATGATTTTCTCCCATGTTAGCTATAACATAAGAAACAAGTAATAATAATCAAATTTATCCTCAAAATATATTAGGAAATTGTCAAAACTTTCTACTAAATTACATTGTTCATCTTCTTCTTTTCCTTCACACAAAACATTTTTAGTTTCAATCTAATTTTCTTCCATTTGTGGCATATAATGCAACTTTTATTCCTCATTTCACTCTATTTGGTAACTCCTAAACTCAGTATGATTTATTTTTTTGGCATGCATCTCTTTTCAAGTTAAATTAATCCCATCATCATTAGAGTCAAATCTTACCAATCTCAAATCTTCACCTCAATATCTACTATGATAGGGCTTGTTTGAGAAGGGTATGAAGCTATGCAAGTGGTTGAGTATTAATTAGCTACTTAATTTGTTTTTTATAAATCATAACCTCCTTAACCTCATCATTATAATACTCTAATTGAACTTACATCATATTTTTCCTCCTTTACAACTCAAGGAGTTCGATTAAATCTTGTCTAGTCTTCTTTTGTTCATGTTGATCCTCCATCATAGCTACATATTTTATTGTTAAATTATAATTGTATCATTATATGAGATACAATTTATTATCCTCATCATTATAGTATAAAATATAATGATCTACTTGTGATCTAAATTTTACTTCTCGTTAAAATTAGATAACAAAAATATTCCTACTGAATTGACCAAGTAAGCTCTAAGGTTCTAGTAGATTCGAATCCCTCCGGGTTTAAGCCTTCGAAACATGGAAGGAATACTTAGCCGAATCAACAATAAAAACTATGTCGGGAAAATACAACTCAAAATAAAGTAGTAGGGTTATGGACGGGGCCAAGTGTCAACCTAACACAGTTCCGAAAGAAAAAAGAGAGAGGAAGCCTCAAAACCCTGTGGGACTTACACATGGAGTCAACTATAAGTGACCCATCCAAGGAAAAAATCTTCACATTAATATGTGGCAGGTTCATTACTCAATAAAAGTAGAGTGGTAAGATCATGGAAAATGCCAAATGTCAGCCTAGTGCACTTCAAAAGCTATGAAGAAAGCAAAGACCCTAGAGAAGTTATTTGCCTCCATGTGGATCCCACTACAAATAGACTCCAAGATTGAAACAGAGTTATGAAAAATTGGTGATAAGCCACATACCACATATGAGAAATTATGAATCCTGTCCAAAATTTTTAAAAGATCAAGATATTTTCAAAAGATCAAAGGTAAAAGGTCATTCAGCTAGTCTTTTCAATAAACAAAGTTAATGCATACTCCCGTGCGAAGGGTATGAACCTGTGAATACTCAATTTTTTCACCTGCATTCAAAAGGTCATTTTAATAGAATGAAAAAAATAAGCACTACTTGAATAATGAGCCCATGACCTGATGCATAAGCGATTAAAAGATCCAAATATGTAATAAAGAGTTGAAAGGATGTTCCTCAAAAGGTGAGTCCACTTCAAAAGAGTCAGTCGCAAAATAGTTAAGGATGTATTAAATGGGTATGGCTCTCACTCTTTAGAAATAAAAATAATGGGGAAGTGTGAAAAAGATCTTGAATAATCTAATTCTGTCACTTTAAACCATTTATCATAGTTAAAAAGTGGCTGGAAAATGGTTTGAGAAAGACCTCTTACCTTCTTCTCCTCCTATATATTGTAATGAAAGCTTCTTTAAAAACAAAAATCAGGAGTTAGTCATTTTTTTATTCTCTTTCTTAGTTCCTCTTCTTTAAAAGGAAAGGGCCTGGAGCACTAGCCTTCTTTCTTAGCTTTGTAATAATACTCTTGCCTCTTATCAATTGTAATATTGTGCACATTTTTTGGAGTAATATAATATGTCCTATGGTGCATTTTGTCCATCCTTTGCATATCTATGTTGTCTTTGATAGCCTTTATTTAGACGTGGGTATATTGTGCATGTTTATAATGTTATTACTATCTTTAGAAGCTATGCTTAAGTAGTTTGAAATAGTGTTTTGTGTGAATATTCTTTGGCCTATGGTGCATCTCATCCACCCTTTTCGCTTTCTCACATTTTCCCTATTTAAGGAAGTTACGTTCTGAGTTAACTCCTTCACTTTTCAAAGGCATCAATCCCGTTAAGTTTTATATTTTGTTTCATTTTCTCTTACCCTCATCTCACATGATAGAGAATATCCAACTTATTTAAAATTTGGAGGCCACCTTAGGGTGCATGTCCCACTAACTTAAGGTTTTCTACGACTGATGGCTCATCCGCATGAGGAAAATCGTCAACACTTTTCCTAGAACTCTTGGTGGGTGGGACATTTTAAGCACATTACCATTACATTTCATCAAGTTTGTGTGTTCTTGGTGATATTTATCCTTTGGAGGAACATGCAAAGAAAATATGGTGACTTCGTCTGGTCCAAGCGATCCATTCTCTAAATAATTCAGTCTTCCTTTCATCCATCTCCATTCATCTTTCTTTCCACATCCTTCCCTCCCCTATGTTATAAGAATTTTTACTATCATGACTTCATTCTTGCAATGGAATTCACATTTTTGGTAGTATCATCACTATCTAATGATCTCCACACCTTCTCTAAACTAGTAGCATAACCAATTTCAAAGTCACTATGGTGACCCAGATGAGCAAAGCCAAGATTAGTTTGGCTATGAAACCAATCAAAGACATGGGTACACATTTGGTGACTACAATCAAATAGAGGATGTTGGTCTACTAGAGAAGATAGCACAAATAGACGCATGCATGGTTCAATATTAGGCTATAGCGTAAATTTAGGCATTCAGAACAAGATACAGGGAACCTTTTCCATGAGTCAGCCCTGTTCCAAGACTCTATAGCTCTCATGATAATCTTGGCTTCTTAGAAGAAAAACTACCTCCACTTATATAGTGGATTGAAGGTATTGAAATATATGGTCAAGAAAAGCATGGGAAAACATTGTCGATGGGTAGGTCAATCACCAAATCTTGATTCACCACCCATTCTACCCCAAATTTCACCATATCATATCACTCTAAATGTTGAGTACCCTTCTCCATATCTAATCCATCCATCCCACCCCCCCTTTTCTTCAAACTACTATACCTCCATATAAACTAGTAATAACTCCAAATCCAAAAGAAGAGGAGCATACGGTGGGAAGTGATACAAATTCATGGAGTCCGAATTAGGAGCAGTGCTTAAAACACTATGGATCCCTTCCCCATTCATCTTATCCATAGATCAGAGTTTCTAGAAGAGTTTTGGCCAATGGGATTCATATTAAAAAATTAAGATACACATGACGGATAATTTGTAGACTCAAAACCATCATGTAAGAGGGGAGACCTTGGCACAACAGGAAGATGATAAGCTTGATTGCTTATAAGATTTGGGAGAATGCCTCGATGAAGAAGATCCCATGGAAATTACAACCTTTGTTGCTTCATCAACCCCACAACAAAAACATCCTGTTGCTCATGACAGTTCCTCTGGATCAAATTTAGGGGCTCTAGAAAGAAGTATCATTGAAATATTTTTTCTTTCAATCAAAGAGCCTAGATTTTTTGGCGAAGCTACTAAAAAGGGGGAGGATAAAGAAGATAGGGATGACACCATTGAGGAAGGTATGTAAAATTTCCTCGTCTCAAAGGTGTAAATTTAGAGCAATGGGAAAACACAGAAAGTTGAACCCTGTCCCATCAAGATTTTGGCCACACCAGAGCCAACAAAAAATCCAATACTAGTCATGCTCACTTCAGAGCATGAGGATGATATTCAAAGCCCCATGGGTCAACTACGACACCTCCAACAAAAAGATAAGCATCTTGAGGAGGTATTCATCCTGTTTTTTGATACCGCGGGTGGAAGGGTGAAAGGTAATTTTTCACTCTTATTACAGGTCATATCTATTGCTAAATTAATTACATGGCCACACTTTATAAGGAAGGGAAGCTATTTCTCCCTACCTATTTCAAGTTTTGTTTAGCTTCTCCCAAGTCTGGTTAGTGTAGGAGTAGGAGTATATTTATTTTGCGAAATAAGTGTTTGTGCACACTTTTCTTGGCACATTTAAGGGATATATGATTTGTCTCTTTTTATATATCTTGTTTTCGTATTACTCCATAAAAATCATCAAACTCGCTAATGTTCATAGTAAGGGAATTCACATTTTCCTGTAATGGTTGTAAAATTCACTTCAAACAAATTCAGAGCAACTAAAATTAGTCAAAGGGGTGAATTTGTGGATTATTCCATTTTCTACTCTCATAAAACAAGTTCCAAAGTTTTCCTTATGAGAGTAAGAAGGCATAAGGATCAACTAGTGGTTACAGAGGCTCAAAAACCCTTCAGATATTGTGAACAAAGGTTCAGATCAACAACTCATAACATAGTCCTGGGCCCAATGAATAGAGGAAGATTGTGGGTTCTTTCCATTTAAGCAGCTAATGGTCCTCATGAGTCACCAAATGGTTATCTAAATTCCATTTCCTGCTAAAATTAGATAACAAACATATTCTTTCTGAATTGACCAAGTAAGCTCTAAGGGTCCTACAGATTTGAATCCCATAAAGGGTCAAGCCTTTGGCAACATGGAAGGAGGAATTAGCCAAATCAACGATAAAAACTAAGTCGGGAAAGCCAACTCAAAATAAAGTAGCGAGGTCACGAATGGTGCCAAGTGTCAATCTAGCATAGGTTTCAAAAAGAAAAAAAGTGAGAAAGCCTCAAAACCTGCGAGAATTACGCATGGAGTCAACTATAAATGACCCGTCTAAGGAAAAGTTCTTCACATTAATATGTGACCAGCTTCATTACTTACTCAAAGTATAGCAGAAAGATCATATAAAATGCCAAATGTCAGCCCAACACACTTCCAAAAGCTTCAAAGAAAGCAAGGACCCTAGAGAAGTTCTTAGCCTCCATGTGGATCCCACTACAAATGGACTCCAAGATCAAAACAGGTTGCAAAAGATTGGTGATAAGCCACATACCATGTATGGGAAATTATGAATCCTATCTAAAAATTTTAAATGCTCAAGATATTTTCAAAAGATCAAAGGCAAAAGTTCATTCAACTTGTCTTTTCAATAAACAAACATATTCTTTCCGAATTGACCAAGTAAGCTCTAAGGGTCCTACAGATTTGAATCCCATAAAGGGTCAAGCCTTTGGCAACATGGAAGGAGGAATTAGCCAAATCAACGATAAAAACTAAGTCAGGGAAAGCCAACTCAAAATAAAGTAGCAGGGTCACGAATGGTGCCAAGTGTCAATCTAGCATAGGTTTCAAAAAGAAAAAAAGTGAGAAAGCCTCAAAAACCTGCGAGAATTACGCATGGAGTCAACTATAAATGACCCTTCTAAGGAAAAGTTCTTCACATTAATATGTGACCAGTTCATTACTTACTCAAAGTATAGCAGAAAGATCATATAAAATGCCAAATGTCACCCAACACACTTCCAAAAGCTTCAAAGAAAGCAAGGACCCTAGAGAAGTTCTTAGCCTCCATGTGGATCCCACTACAAATGGACTCCAAGATCAAAACAGTTACAAAAGATTGGTGATAAGCCACATACCATGTATGGGAAATTATGAATCCTATCTAAAATTTTTAAATGCTCAAGATATTTTCAAAAGATCAAAGGCAAAAGTTCATTCAACTTGTCTTTTCAATAAACAAACATATTCTTTCCGAATTGACCAAGTAATCTCTAAGGGTCCTACAGATTTGAATCCCATAAAGGGTCAAGCCTTTGGCAACATGGAAGGAGGAATTAGCCAAATCAACGATAAAAACTAAGTCAGGGAAAGCCAACTCAAAATAAAGTAGCAGGGTCACGAATGGTGCCAAGTGTCAATCTAGCATAGGTTTCAAAAAGAAAAAAGTGAGAAAGCCTCAAAACCTCGCGAGAATTACGCATGGAGTCAACTATAAATGACCCGTCTAAGGAAAAGTTCTTCACATTAATATGTGACCAGTTCATTACTTACTCAAAGTATAGCAGAAAGATCATATAAAATGCCAAATGTTAGCCCAACACACTTCCAAAAGCTACAAAGAAAGCAAGGACCCTAGAGAAGTTCTTAGCCTCCATGTGGATCCCACTACAAATGGACTCCAAGATCAAAATAGGTTACAAAAGATTGGTGATAAGCCACATACCATGTATGGGAAATTATGAATCCTATCTAAAATTTTTAAATGCTCAAGATATTTTCAAAAGATCAAAGGCAAAAGGTCATTCAACTTGTCTTTTCAATAAACAAAGTTAATGCATAGTCTCATGCGAAGGGTATGAACCTGTGAATACTCAATTTGTTCACCTGCATTCAAAAGGTCATTTTAATAGAATGAAAAAATAGGTGCGACTTGAATCATGAGCCCAGGACCCGATGCATAAGTAATTAAAATATCCAAATATGTAATAAAGATCTGAAAGGATGTTCCTCAAAAGGTGATTCCACTTCAAAAGATTCGGTTGCAAAATAGTTAAGGATGTATTAAATGGGTATGGCTCTCACTCTTTAGAAAGAACAGATAATGGGGAAGTGTGAGAAATATCTCAAACAATCTATTTCTATCACTTCACACCATTTATCATAGTAAAAAAGTGGTTGGAAAATGGTTCAAGAAATACCTCTTACCTTCTTTAAAAAAAAATCAAGAGTTAGTTTTTTCTTCTTTGTCTCAGTTCCTCTTTTGTAAAAGGAAAGGGATTAGAGCTCTGGCCTTCTTTCTAAGCTTTGTAATAGCACTCTTTCCTCTTATCTATTGTAATACATGCACATTTTTGGAGTAATATAATATGTCATGTGGTGCATTTTTTCCATCCTTTGCATATCTGTGTTGTCTCTGATAGCCTTTATTTTGATGTGGGTATATTGTGCATGTTTATAATGTTATTACTATCTTCATAAGTTGTGCTTAAGTAGTTTGAAGTAGTGTTCTATGTGAATCTTCTTTTCTGTGGGTGCATCTTATCCACCCTTTTCATTTCTCACCTTTTCCCTATTTTAGGAAGTTGCATTCTGAGTTAACTCCTTCACTTTTTGGTGCATCGCTCCCATTAAGTTTTATGTTTTGTTTCATTTTCTCTGACCCTCATCTCACATGACAGAGAAGAACTAGCTTCTTTAAAATATGGAGGTCACCTTAAGGCGCGTGTCCCACTAACCTAAGGTTTCCTACAGCCCACAGGTTCATCCGCAAGGAAAATTTTCAACACTAGCAAAACTATGAGATAGTTTGGCTTAATGAATTCTAGATAGGGATTGGATATAGTCTTTTGGGAAGATTTTGATATACCACAGCTCCTCAAGGTTCCATAAAAATAATTTAAAGGGTTGTGTAATTTGGAATCATAATTTAATAAGATGGGGCATGAATCATTACTTACAAAATTAAATCAAATTTCATATTTCTTATTCAAAACACAAAACCAATTAACCATTCACTTATGTGTGCACACCATCCAATACCATATATGTAATGAAACATCACAAGAGAATCAACACAAAACACAATATATAAGTGGGAAATCCTTAAGGGGAATAAAACTCACTAAAACACAATATTTATATTTATATGTTTCAAATTTACTAAGGCACCAACCCCTAGTTTAGTAGAGTTAGAACCCTAGAAGGAGAACCAACCCCTAATTTTGTGAAGCAAAAACTCCACAAGAAGGATAAAACCCCAAAATCTGATTAAAAAAACAACTAAACCACCTTAATAATAATATATCTTACGTATTTATGATGCCACAACTGATAGATATCAAAATTTCAGCTCACAACACCTTCAAACCCTAGGTCTTCAATCTCTCAAAACATGTTTTTATTCACTTCTCAAATCTTCAAACCATTGCACACATGATTTTTACATTCCAAAACCTTTCACACACTTGATAAGACCTCAATTAATCCTCACATACTTGTAAAACAATCACACCTAGGTCGTGCTTCTTGCACACACGTCACTAGCTCACAAAAAGCGCCCCAAAACAATGTTTTTGTAGCTTCTTCTTGATTCAAGTTAAAATGAAATCAGTTTCCCTCATTTATCTTGACCCCTTAACTTAAAAACATTGTATAAAATTTATCATGATATTCAAAAGTTACCCAAGTTATTTGTCCTATCCAAAACCCTTCATCCATGCACCAAAAATCCTCAAATCCCCATCATTGGAATGAGAAAAATATCCTAACACCAAAACTATTTTTATTAATTCTCTAAAAATCAAAATTCATGTTTAAAATAACATTTAAACATCATCCATGGTCACAATTATCATTAACCAATCAAATTATTTCATTTAATGGGCCCAATAGCTCATTGCCTTCACAAAACACATGTTTCCAACACCATGTCTTCACCTTTTGGCTTCAAGATCATTCAAGACAAATCAACTATGGAATTTTACCACTCGGTGGAAATGGGATAACCTTTATAAAAATTCTAATGAATTTATAACTATTTAAACAACCTCAGGTTCAAACTATATCAACTTTTTCCTTCACCAAATTAAGCTTCCCATAACGTAGTCTTACAAATGTAACAGGTTTTCACCCTTCCCGATACTTTAAAGACCGCGAAATGGATTCATTAGATGAAAAATAATACCTATTCACTTTCCATGTTATATAAATCATCATTCAATCCATTTGATGCACTAACAAACCTAATCTTTAAGCAAAATAGTCATGTCTTGAAAAGAAAGAAATATTCTTATCCAAAAATTGACCTATAAACCATATCAAAACTCATCATCATGAAAAAATTTATATCAATGTAAATATCTCTGAATTATATATCCAACATAACTTTAATCACCTCTTGACTTCTCCTTTAGCTCCCGAATGTCCAATTTACCAAAAATTACTCCAAATCACCCCAAAAGTTCCCTTTGACCATTCAACATAGATGAAGCATACTTCATCACTTACCAACATCATCGTGACATAAAAATTATCATGGACATCAATAAAAATTCCGTATATAATATAATGGTCATTTATCTTACAACTCATTTAGATAACCTTATCCAAATCTAAACATCTTCGAAACTTACTTGTTTGAGTAGGGTCCACTCATAACAACAACCTCTACCATACATTTATGGAAATTTTAAGGATTCTTATACATTTTTCAATATTGATACAATAAATAGAAATAAAAATTGGCTAGTTAGGAAGAAAATATCTCAACCCACTTTCAAGTTAGGGTTTCGAGACACATAATGAGCTTTTTACGTTCTTAACATTCGTTCATAAAAACATGATGATGAAATGACCTCATTATTTTAAACCTTCTATACTCATTAAATAAACATCCCTTAAATCCAAATGTCCCATTGAAAGAAAAAAATTAATGGTAAGCATCAAAATACCCAGTTTAAGATGGAAATGACCTTGTTCTTAACCTTATTTCACAAAAAACATCATATCTTACAAAATTCTCATCATGAAAATGAAAAAATTTCCCACATTATCATTACGCACCCTAATGAGCTCTCTAATCATCAAAATTTCACAAATATCTCTCCATCTCTCCTTCCTTTCTCATTTTCATAGCTCGTCCTTAGGTTTTTGCACTTTAAAGGTTGGGGTCAACTAAAACAACACTAAAAATTGTCATAGAAACACTTCAAATGGTATTAAAAACATGTTACATAATGAATCAAATTCCTACATGCATATATGAGCTCATATAACTTCATAACTCAATCTCATGCAATCTAACAACCAAACTTAGTCTAAATGGGCACTTGAATCATGGTCACCAACTTGTATATGTACCCTGAAACTCATATGAGTTCCCAAACACTCTCCAAACATTATCTCCATCATGTCAATATGCTTCTTGGGATACCAGAATCTCATACGACCATGCACTATTAGTTTGGGCTAGTTAGGTCATTTGAATGGTCTTACTAGAACAAGCTATCCTCATTGAATCAACCCGTGCAACCAAAAATACCTCTAAATCAACATTTCATATTCATTCTAGGAATTCTCTGACCCTAATACATCATCTAATTTTTCATTAATGAGGTTTTACATTAATTACAACACCAATACAACAACATGATAGCAGCCTCTCCCCTTTGTCATTGATGGAAAACCACCTATGCTTCTCCCCTTTTTTATATGAATGAAAAATGCATGCTTATACCAACATGTTCTTCATCTTTCTCATCTTTATAAGATCATGAATTTGTTATAAATATCAATCAAAAGTCTTTTTCTAGATAAAAACACCGAAATTTCACTTAAACCTTGATTCTTAGCCTCTTTTCAAGCATGTAGACACATCACTCCCCTAGTAATAGCATAAACATCTCTTAAACATACCAAAAATCATGAATAAAACAACAATTTACCTCTTCTTATGGATATAACATCATCATTCACCTCTCAGGTGTGCAAAAACTTTCCTTCTCACTGTAGAATTTATTTTTCCCTTCAAAATGCCATTGTAACAGACTTATACCTAGATCATATTCTTCATTAGCATGCTAAAAATGCTGATTTAGGTCCAAGAATACCATCCTTACCTTTACTCTTGAATTATCCTAGTTTGAGAAGACAAAAAACTTATTTAGATACTTTATTCTTGTCAACATCCTTCATTGAGAACATATGTCCCTTAATAGATCTTTCAATGAATTTGAGACCAAATTTGACAAGATCTCAAAACCATTTAGTCCATGGCTAAACATTCCATCACTCCCCTTGAGTTAATACCATCAAAATCTAGTAAAAAATAATAAAATTGAGTATCTTACCTTGGTATTTTGTTAAGAAATTGACTCATCTTATTTGGCACTACCCTAAAGTTCTTCTTCAGTGTATTATAGTCACGTTGGGAAGATACAATGCATTCCATAAGCTAAACTCACTTTTTATTGGAGGAAAGACTTCATAACTTACCTAAAATGTCTTAAGAACATAATTTCCACCTTCTATAATAAGATATCATGCTCCCTTATCTTTGTAGAGTACATATACACCTCATCCACCTATAGCGACATCGTTTCCATATCTTTGTTTCGACAAACAATAGAGCATCAACCTAACCTTAAACTCTAGCTTCAACTTTGTCAAGACGATTACTATTATAGCACATGAATACACCAATATTACTTCATTAAGTGAAACATCAAATCCCCCTTTCATGAATACATTTTGCACACATGAGCAATATTTATATGCATTGTACCATCATTTTAGATTGAATGTGAGTTTTGAGCCATCTTTTGGTACAAACATGACTCATATACCTAGTCATTAGCTTCTATACTATATTATCACCTTACTTAATCTTAATAAGAAACTAATACATTGTATCCCATTTAATAACACTTCCACCATATCTAATCAAGCACATACAAGTCTCAGTAGGATGCACTTTGGAGCTAATATGATCTTTTTAGTCATTCAAAGTTCACAAGAAACATCATTTCCTTCTTTTGAGGCCACATAAAATTTTTTTATATCATACAGAAGCTGAGGGATATTTATTTCACCAAAATTATACTTGTCATACAATTCTCACCAATAGAAATACCATGTTCTCGCCTTTTCGGTATATGCCCTACACATGTAGCTTAACAATTTCATCTCAATACATGTATAAGGACAACATAAAATCTTCTTCAATCATGAGATGAACCATCTTACACACTTAAAATAATTTATACCTCTTCAAAAATTTATACACTTTGGCACCATGGGACTTGGACCCATAAATTATGGTGCATACTAACGTCCATACATGTAGATGCACATTTTCCAAAATTTGAGCTCACAATTTTCTTCAAATTGCCAACCTTCATTGTGAACTCCACATTTGAGGAAGATAACCATATAGACCATACTTATTTTATCATTAACATAATATCAAACTCATTTTCACTCATACACACCAATGGGGAAGCCTCAGAGCATACAAGTAATCACCTACAGATCTGTGTTAGTTCATACATGACCAAGACTTGTCTTGAAGCTTCAAGAGTGCATAATGATAAAACCATTACACATTCTATAATTGATCGTATATAACCCACTCATGGGTTTCATACTCTTCATTACTAACATATAATCTCTGAGAATAATTACAATATCACTACACCACCTTTTCACTACTACAGAGCTTATATTAAACCTACTAGCCCTTAAAATACTGAAAACACATCTATTTTTCAATGCATATATCTTCAAAATATAACCTTACCTAATTTGAGTACCTTTTTTCCATTTAAGCTCCATCATGAACCTTAAAAACATACTCCAAAAGAAACAATCCCAGTTAGCAAGATACTCCTCCTTGATTAAGTCTTCATAGCATATTCACTATCAACCTGAACTCTATCGGAGATTCCCAAGAATGTAGGAAATTTCAAGGTCTCGAAACCACATAAATCTTGATTTCCAATATTTCTAGAGGATTTGTACAAGATTTTAGGTTTTTACTCCATAATTACTCCTTCAACAACAAGCTTTTCCTTATACCACTCAGTATACACTATTAAGACCCAATCAAGTCAAAGAGACATCAAAATGCCCAAATTTAGTTTTCAAGAGCTCTAACTTGGCACAAACCTCCTTCATAGACCATTATACCATATGCCATCATGAATAAATGCTCCACACAATAAAATAACCTAGAATACCTAAATGTAAGAAAACCTAAATGACTATGACAAACCAATTATGAGACCATGATGACATAAAGAGACAACAAACACCTTGACTCCTTCAAGGGTTTACACACATCAAAAACACATTGACATTGAAAAATGCATTAATTCTCATGAAAAAATCAATACACTTAATTCATGACTCAAATTAACTAACATGAGATGACACAAACCTAATTTTTTCCATCAACACTCACCACTAACTCACTTATTACTTTGTAACATGACATTGAATAGTATGAATACAAAAACTAACTAAAATATACACTTCAAAAATATGATCAAGAGAACTACAAATACATATCCATCAAAGCTACCTTGGAGAAAATATATTTCATTTCTTTCTCCCTATCACACTTGCTTGTCCATTCAACATTTGACAGGTGTTGAGATCACTCCCAACTTGTCTCTTAGATACTCAAAGGTGGGATTTGGAAGAGGATTTTTCATAATATCATCTACTTCCTCCTTTGTAGACACATGCTCCAATTTGATGCAATCCTTACTCACTATATCTCTTAGGTAATGATACTTAATGGAAATGTACTTTTTCTTAGAATGAAAAACTAGATTCTTTGACACATTGATTGCACTAGTGCTATCACAAAGAATAGATGTAGGTCCATCACACTTAATCTTGTAATCCTCCAAATTATTCCTCATCCACACAACCCGAGAAAAAAAAAGATCAGGAACAACATAATCAAATTTACAAGTTGAGAGGGCCACAAGATATTACTTCTTTCTTGACTAAGAAACAAAACATTCTCCAACAAAGAATGCACCACCACTAGTAATTTTTCTATCATCCATACTTCTTTCCTAATCAGCATCACAATAGGATCTTAATTCAAATATTTCACTTCTTGGATACCACAAACCAAACTCAGTAGTTCCTTTAAGATATATAAAGATCCTTTTCACTACTTGAAGATGAGACTCTCTAGGATCTTCTTGAAACCTCCCAACTAGGCCAACAACTTGTACAATATCAGGTCTTGAAGTAGTAGCATAAAGAAGGTTTCCATAATGGATCTATAATCATATTGATTCACTTTAGAGAATCATATTCCTTGTAAATTTTTCATCATGTCACCATAAGAGTACCAACAAGATTGCAATCATCCATTTAAAAATTATTAATAATTTCCTTGATGTACTTGAATTGAGAAATGGATATAACTTTATTTTTCAATCACTTGAAGTTCAAGGAATAAGAAAAGCACACCAATTTTATACATATCAAATTATTTCTTTATGTATTTAGCAAAATCGTGAGTCATTTGATCATTACCTCAACCAAATATAATATCATCCACATAGACCACAAAAATCAATAGGTTATCTCCTTCACTCTTGATGTACAAGTTGTTATCAACAAATTCTTTCTTGAAACCTTTCTCAGTCAAGTATTTGTCAATCCTTTCATACCAAGCCCTAGGGGCTTGTTTTAGGCCATAGAGTGCCTTATTCACTTTGCATACATAATTTTAGTATGATCCATCCCATTTTGTTTTTTATAAATGCAAAACTATTGGGCATGATCATTAGAGGTGTCCAACACTAGAAAAGAAGTAGGAAATAGGTACAAAACCTCATTCTAGGTCTCCTAATAAAGATAATACATAATGGAGAAAGGTGGGAAAAAATGGAAGAACCATTAGTCAAGATCCTAGAGGGGATCAAGAGGCTCCTAAGGAGACTATAGTTGCAGAGACACAAGTTGTGGCTGAAGAGGAAGATCCAAAGAACAAGGTTGAAAGGGGTAAAGAAGATAATGATAAGATGAGTGATGAGGACTTTTCTCCAAATCTAAAACAGAAGGAAGTTGAGTATCTATCAGATTCAGAAGGGAACTATGCACTGAAAGTGGCTCAAGGATTTTCTGGAAGAAGTATCCTCGATTGGACAAAGCTATTTTGGTCAAAGGCATGAGGAAGGCATCTCAACATCAAATGCTTTTGATCTCTTGATGGGAGGTATTATCCTAGATTCTACTAATCTAGTGTCCTCCCTATTACCCCTAGAAGAAATTTCAAAGAAGATGTGGGTAAATACTTAACTCCAAAAGGGAGAAAATCAAACAAGGAGAAGAGGGAGACCTTGGTAAAGAAATATATGGATAAAGGGATACAAAAACCTCTTAGGTTTCCTCAATCAAAGAATAAATGATTTTACTATCTTGGAATATAAGAGGGTTGAATAACCCCAACAAGCAAATAATTATGAAGGATTTTAGGAACAAATACAAACTTGATATTTTGATGATCCAAGAAACAAATATGAGTACCGAAAGATTCAAAGAAGTGAGTAGGGTGATTTGGAAAGATGGCCTTTGGGCTGGGGTAAGCTCGGATGGTGCTTCAGGAGGCATTTCCACCCTATGGAACCCCCTCTTGGTTAAAGGTATGGTGCTTTTGTCTTCACCAACCACCTGACCATGTGCTTTACTGATTTAGTTTCACACAAATCTTGGATTGTGTCTAATATCTATGCCCCCAACTCCATTGTTGGTAGAAGGAATATTTGGGGAGAACTCACTAAGGGGAGGTTTTTGTTTAAATATTGTGATTGGATTTTTGGGGGAGATTTCAATACCCCTCTCTCCCGAGGGAAAAAAAAGGTGGATCCATTTCCTATACTGACAGTATGGATGAGTGGCTAATTTTTTAGTGAATAATGATCTTTTTGACCTCGAGCTTGGAGGGTCCAAATTCACTTGGGCTAACAAAAGAACTGGATAGGACCTCATACAGATTAGACGGACAGATTTGTGGTGAGTCATTCTTGCATGCTTAATCAACTCTACTCTCTATCCACCTTTCCTAGAATTGGATCTGACCATAATCCGATCATCCTTAAGCTGGGTATGGCTATTCCTAAAAATATAGACCTTTCAGATTTGAAAAAATGTGGCTCCAACACCCTGACATCCTCAAGAGAATTCAAGAATGGTGGGGGATCACAGTCCATGGTGTCCCGATGTATAAATTAAGTTTTAAGTTGAAACATGTTAAACAAAACCTGAAAATATGGAATAAGGAAATTTTTGGGAACATCTTTCAGTCTAAGAGTAGAATAGAGGAAGACTTAAGGACTATTGAGGAGCTGATGGAGGAAGATGGGCTCAACCAAGTACTTAAAATTCAAGAGAAAGCTCTCCTCATTGAATATCATGATATCTTGGCCAAGGAGGAAGTCTTCGGAAGAAAAATCTAGAGTTAAATGGCTAAAGGAGGGTGATAGAAATACAAAATTCTTCCACTTCTCTGCCACCTCCAGGACAAACCATCTCAAGATCAAGGAAATCAGGAAAAATGATGGTACACTCATAGAAGATGAAAAAGAAATCAATGAAGCTATTATCAATTATTTTAAGGACCTCTTTCTCCTTGGGTTAGATCTGAATAGAACTTCTTGGGAGAAGGCTTTAGGACTCTTCTAGAATGTCATCTTGCAATAGGATAATAGAGATATTCTTCTCATTCTTGGTGAGGAAGAAATCAGATATGTTGTTTTTGATATGGAACCGGATAAATCCCTTAGACCAGATGGGTTCTCACCTTCTTTTTCCAATATTTTTGGGAAGTGGTTAAGAATGATGTCATTGAGATGATCCAGAATTTCTTCAGTAATGGCCAGATCCTCAAAAAAATTAACAACACCTTCCTGGTCCTTATTCCCAAGATGATAGGGGCCAAGGATGTGAAATATTTTAGACCCATTAGTCTATGCAACACTAGCTACAAATTGATTACCAAAATTATTACTTTCAGGCTCAGGAAAGTTCTGGCCAATTTTATCTCTCCTAATCAAGGGATTTTTTTCCTAGGAGACAAATTCTAGATAACATTGTGGTCATCCAAGAGGCCATTCATTTTGTCAAAATTTTAGGAAGATCTACTATGTTTGTCAAGTTGGATATGCATAAAGCATATGACAGAGTTTTGTGGGCCCTTCTCCGAGCCATTCTGACCAAGGTGGGTTTTGATGCCTTTTTATCAACATGGTTATGGTCTACATTTCTTCTAGCTAGCTTCTCTATTATGATCAATGGTAAATTGGAAGGTTTCTTTCAAGCTAGTAGAGGACTCAGATAGGGATATCCCCTCTCCCCTTCCTCTACACGATTGTGGTGGAAAATTTAAGTAGACTTTGCAACCAGGCGGTTTCCCTTAATCTCTTGCAAGGTCTCAAAATTTCTAATGGTCTTCAGCCTACTTTCCTTAACCAATTTTTTGATGACAATTTATTGATGGGGAAGGAATCTATGCAGAAGCCTCTATCTTCAAAGATGTTCTGAATGAGTATGAGGAGGTCTCTGGTCAGCTAGTCAACTTCCTCAAAAGTGTTATTTTCTTCATTAATGTGGAAGAGAAATTCCAAGTGAGATTGGCCCACATTTTTGGTTATAAGATAAAGAATTTTCCAGATTCCTATTTGGGAATGCCCCTCATTCACAAAAAAACTGAATCATTCCATCTAGAACACTCTTCTTGAGAGAGTTTCCAATAAGTTGTCTACTTGGAAGGGGATTCTCCTATCTCAAGCAGGAAAAATTCAACTTCTCCAAATCTCTCTTCAAGGTGTCCCAATCTATGTCATGTCCCTTTTTCGGCTACTGGTCAAGATTTTGGAGGCTCTAGAAAAATTTAAAAAAGGTTCTGTGGGCTGGTGTTGAGGAGAAGTTCAAATTTCCTCTTGTGGCCTGGGAAAAAGTGACCAAGCCTAAGGATTGTGGTGGGTGGGATTAAATAATATGAGACTCATGAATGAAGCTCTTGTGGCTAAATCTGGTTGGAGAGTGATAAAGGAAGAAGGCCTTTGGATTGATATCATCAAAAGGAAATATTTAAGGAATACGAGAAAAATTGAGACTTTATTTCTGAATGACAATATCCTTAGGGGATCCCTCTTTTGAAACTCTTTTCTCTCTTCTAGGGAGATCCTGAGCATGGGGTATTAAATGGAATATTGGGAAAGGTGATAGAATTCACTTTTGGAGGGATTTTTGGATTTTTGATAAACCGTTAGTGGAGGAAGAACCTGGGAGAATTGTGGCGTAGTTCTATGAAGACAATGGAAAAGTTTGGGTTAGAGACTATTGGAACTTCTCCAATAATCATGTTTTTGGGAGAATGTGCACCCCCTCCCAATTTCATTGGGGACAATCAATTTTTTTATAATCTCAACTCTAAGTTAAAGAGATTTTATATTCCATTCTTCCAATAGAATGAGGACTCTATTATATGGAAGGAAGAGGATTCTGAAATTTCTCTGTTAAATCTGCATACCTCCTAAATTTCAAGAATTCTAGCCAAAAAGATTACTGGGGAAAACTTTGGGTAAAGGACCTTCTACCTAAAGTTAACATTTTCCTTTGGTTAGGTCTTTGAGAACAAAATCCTCACTATGGATAATTTGAGGAAATGTGGGATGTTCCTCCCCAACAAGTGTGTGCTTTGTAAAAAAGAGGAGGAAAGTGTCAACCACCTCCTCATCTCTTGCCCCTTCACTCAAGTGGTGTTTTCCAAGGTGTTGGAGCTTTTCAAAGTGCAATGGGTCTACCCTAACTCCATTAAGGAATGTTGGTTACAATGGGATTGTCCTTTTAGGTACCCCTTTCTTATGGCTACCTGGAAAATGGCCCTTCCCCACTTCATCTGGAGTTTATGGAAGGAAAGGAATGCTCTCATATTCATAAATCAAGAAAGGTCAGTGCTTGTTTGATTTCCTCTATTAAAGAGAACTCTAATCTCATTAAGGTGAAGACTAAAAATTCTTGTTCTAGCAAAGAAGAGGAAGTTATCAAATAGTTCACCTTCATTCCACCTCAAGTCAGATTCTCATCCACTATCATTAAGTGGTCCAAACTAGAAAGGGGAAAATTCAAACTTAATTTTGATGGGGCTTTAAAAGGAAACCTAATTTGGCAGGTGGAGGGGGCATAATCAGGGACCATAATGGGGACTGGATCCTTTCCTATGTAGGACCTTTGGGGACTCAGAGTAACAATGTGGCTGAAGCCCATGCTCTTCTCTGGGGTGTCATTCTTGCTAAGGAAAAAGGAATTAAACACATTCTTATTGAGGGGACTCTCTTCTCATTTTAAATGCCATCAGCAAGACTAGTTCCCATAATTGGGCTTTGGGTAATATTACTCATGATATTAAAGAGCATCTTAAAAACTTTGATTCCTATATCATCACTCATATCCCTCACATCAGCAATACTTGTGCAGACATATTTGTGAATGAGGGAGTTCAAAGTAATGATTTCAAAGTGTGGCAAAAAGGTGATGTCATACCTATGCATATTAATGATATTATTAATCATGAAAAATTGTAAGAACTTCACCTTAAGCCACGCAAGGGAGAATAATGGGCTCATTTTCCAATATTGCAAAAGCGAGTCTAGTTTTAGCTATTCTTGGAAAGGCAAGTCTAATATCAAAATTTGCAGGTTTCAATGAGTTGAGCATTGGGGTAAAATTTTGGCCATCATGGGTAGAGATAGAACCAGATTCGAGTCATCTAGTCATGGGCGTATTATGGAGGATAAGTCTATGTGGCACTTGTTTAGGATTGGGGGTTTTAGGAACTTTATTACCAGACTCCAAGGGCATGATCCCTCGCTAACTATGGAGTTCGGTGGGCTTGGAAAGAGGGGAAGGTGGTGATCTGGGGCATGGAAATTAAGATGTCAGAGGAGACCATTTCCCATATAACTGACATGGACATGGAAGGTCTGAAAATCTTTAAGGATAGGAATCAGAGAGAGTACGAAATCAATACTTTCTTTGTGGGAAAGGAAACTTTCCATTACTTCACCGATGGCATTACTCATTCCTGCATTCCTAGGGTGTGGAGGGAGGTCTGTCTGCATATTATGAAGTATCTTACCTGGAAGGTAAATATCACAAGATATATACTCACCACTTGTCCTTTCTGAATATGTTTAGACACAAGAAAATGCTTAGTATTCCCTTCTTTTTATTTATGTCTCTAACCACCTTGGTGAAGGATTTCCAATGGAGTAAGGTGGAGTCCCCCATCCATGAGGGTCTCATTCTTCTCTTATTTTGAAATGGAAAACCGGCCCAAGATAAACCTATGCCCCTAATTGAGGATGAGGAGGATATTACCCTAGTTGAGTGTCTTTCCAAGATGAGGGAGGGTAATCTGGGTACTAAGAAGATGGGAGAGGGGAAGAATGTGGAAGGTATGGAAAAGCAGGAAGTTGGTACATCAAAGAGTAAGGATAAATTTCCTCTAGAAAGAGAGAATTGTCTTGATATGTTTGTTATCGTAGAATCACAACACCCTTATGTTTACAAAAGGGCATATAATTGAGCTCATGGTGTGATTGGATAACATGGGTACTATCTCCAAGTTGTGGGACTTGCTACTTGAGATAGACCTCTAGAGAAAGTTGGTTCTTGCTCTTAAACTACCTACCACAATCTACTCTAATGTAGGAAAAACTATATTTCCTAATCTAACTTTCCAAGGGACCAAGGAGAGAGAATGCATGAAAATGAAAACCTACACTAAAGCGGTGATACACCAGAAAAGGAGGGGTGTGAGAGTAGTCTTCTAATGTGTGAAAAATAGAAGTAAAATGCATACTAGAAGGGATGATAACAATTCTCCACAATCTGGAAAATGCATTCACAACAATATTTCATACATGCACAATAATAATGAGTCCTTGCAAGAGCATAAAAATAGACACAATATTCTTGTAATGAAGGTTGAAAGGGCAAGAAGAGTGCAAACAAACACAACAGGGAAGATGCATCCACAAACTTGTATTTTATTGCTTCATGATATGCACAATTTAATCTATTACAAGATAAGGGCCTGGATCACCATGCAAGGAGTCCAATATAAGGGCCTGTAGCACATTGGATTCACAAAGCAATTTTGATAGAGCTTTGCTACCAAAAAAACTACTACTCTACAATGAGCCCAACACTCCAATTTATAGAAAAATAAGAAGAGAGAGAGAGAGGGAAAATGGAAATCCTGAAATATGTCCTTCAACCACTTGTAAGAGGTATTAAATGGAGTTAAATGATGTTTTGTTGCTTGCAAAAGGCTCCCCATATTGTCCCATAACTTGCAGTAGTGAAATATGGAAGCTCATGCTTCATTGAATGCGTCCAACTACCAAATAAAACACTATTCTAAACTTGGCTGCATTTTTAGGAAAATATCCATTGATTCCAACGGTGCCAAGTTTGTGCGATTTCATTGAGAAATGTAAAAGTTATGGCTTTCTGAGTGCAAGAAGCTATTTTGGGTCTCGCTGCATTTTCTTTCATTTGACAGGAATGAGCATTAATTGACTGGAGCTGAATATATTTATTTTATTTTAATATATCTACCCTCATAAAAATTAATAATATTTTTTGCTCATTCTAGAAAGTCTAATTTTATGAAAATTGGAGCTCAAGTCAAAAGTTATGGCCATTTGAAGTTCGGGAGGTCAAATATTGACTTTTTCTCTTCACTGCGGCTATTTCGGCATAATCAGGTCCACGTGTCCTGGATGTCCCGAAAAAATTCTTCCACATCACTAGATTTGGACTTCCTTGTCCTTATTTTTCTACCATTGACCAAGCTGTGAGGGCCATTGAATTCCACATTTTTCGCATCCCATTTAGCTTGGCTCTTTGTGCAGTGATTTTGCCTTTTCGCGTCCCGTGCGTCCCAACGTCCCGACCGTCTTGGACACATTTCTTTATGCCACCTATAATTTACTAACTTGTAGAAAAATTTATTTATGTGTCCTATGCGTACCTTTGTCCCAACTATCCCGTAGACCGCTGGGACAAAAATGTCCGATTTTTCCGCAAAACACCAGAATGAGCCCATTTTTGATTTTTCCAATTTTCTCTAACTTCTTGGGTTTTTTCCTAGATGGGGAAGTTAGAGAGAAGCCAAGGGACCCCAAAAACATGATTTTGGCCTTGAATCAATTCTACTTGTTCGGGACTGAAAAATTTTATGCATGTTATCAAAATTACCTCAAGGGTGAATTTTGGATAACAATGTTGAAGAACAAAGTACAATGTATTTGGAAACATTGGTTCGGTATTGGAAAATACTACCTCTATGGTGAGGAAGGGTATTATTGATATAATTGAAGATACCAAACAAATATTCTTGACCCAAAAGAACATTAGAGGGGATATCAAACAGTTGGACACTCTGGTTTAGGATTTGGGTGCTCATCTGGATGTTGTGGAAAAAGAGAAGCGAGAAAAGAGGTGGACCAGTTCTGATGAAGAGGAAGAGGAGGAGGATGAGATTGAGGAGGATCCTAATGATGATGACATCAAGGATTCCCCCTACAAGAAGTAGAATACTGAACCCAACATGAAAGATGAGATCAGGGAGGTTAAACCCTCTAATAATAGTAAAGCTAACTAAAGGAAATTCTTCCGAATCTGTCTCATGGACTTTCGGGGAAATTTATTTGTTTATTTTTGTTTAATGGTTTAGGTATCTTTTGTTTGTTTTTTCTTGGACCTCCTTCTCTATTTTGGAGTTAATTTTGTTTAACTCCTTGGGTCCTATTCCTCTTTTTGTCTCTCTTTGTTTCTATCACGATGTAATCTTTTTGTACTTGGCCTCTGGGAGCCCATCCCTACTTTTTACCCTATCTAATAAAAAAATTACATACATAATATTCTTTATCATTAAAATAAAACCATCAACATGCTCCATATATATCTCCTCATCAATATATCCATTCAAGAAAGTAGATTTTACATCCATTTGATAGACTTTAAACCTTTAAACCCTACATATGCTAAAAATAATTTGATTGCTTCTACAGGAGAAATTTTTGTATCAAATTAAATTCCCTCAAATTAGGAATATACCTTACAAAATAATATTTCTTTGTTTCTTGTAACTTCTCCATTTTCATTTAGTTTATTTCTAAACACCATTTAGACCCAATTACATTCTTATCTTTTGGTCTAGGTACTAATTCCAAAGTCTTGTTCTTTTCAATCTTATCTAGCTCTTCACCATCATAGCCTTTATCCGACATTAAAATTCTCTTGATTTTGAAGAATTTTAAATTTCCTCCTTGTAGTAATTCCAATATCTTTCTTTCCTAAAATGTGATTTTTAGAGAGATATCTCCTAATTTTCCTTGATGGATCCTTGGTGTCTATAATTTATTCCTTGTCATCTTATTCTTTATTTTCTTAAACAACATAATCTTAATTTTCTTTAGAATCATCCTCATGTGGCTATTCTCTTGATAGAAAATTGATCTCATAGGACAAGATTCATATAATTTTACACTTTCACTTTAAACTATAGTTTTTAACCTCTTGTTATAATAAATATAAGTTTTAATTATTGAGGAGTAACCCAAAAATATACCTTCATCATAAATGAAATAAACTTACCAAGATTTTGTTCAATCCTTTAGATAAAGATTCTACATCTAAATAATCTAAACTTATCCACGTTGGCTGGTCATCCTTTCCATATCTCATAAGGAGTATTTTCATTGTTCACTCTCAATTGACATCTATTAAGAATATAGACATCAGTACAAATTAATTCATTCTAATACTCATCTGGTAATTTAGATTCATTCAAGATGGTCCTTGCCATCTCGTAAACATTCATATTATTTCTTTCATCAACCCCATTTTGTTTAGGAGTTTTGCATACTGAAAATTACCTCTTAATGCCATGAACTCTACAAAACTCATCAAATGAATCAGACCAAAACTCACCTCCATTATCAGATCTAATGCACTTTATTCTTCCATTCTTCTCATTTTTAATAAGATATTTAAAGGATTTGAAAACATCCAAGGCATCTGATTTGTTTCTCAAACATGCTACCCAAGTATATCTAGTGAAATCATCAATAAGAAGCATAAAATAATAATCACCTGAAGTAATTTCAGTCCTCATAGGCCGAAAAATATCAGTACATGTCATCTAAAGTGGTTTTTTGTGGAGTCATGTTCATTAGTCTTGAATCTTCTTCTAGTTTTCTTTCCATGTAAGCATGATTTGCACAAAGTATCCTCTGGTTTTATGAGATTAGGCATATTTCTGGCATAATTGTTATAGAAGATATTAACAAGATTATCAAATTTTACATGGCCTAATCTCCTATGCCACAACCAAAATCATTCATCTTACTCATAAGACACTTTTATTTGTTGACTTCCTTAAGAATAAACATGTTATTATCAGTTCTTTTTTTTTTTCAACAAGCTTGCCTATTTATCCTTTCCTAATCTTGCAAACCTTTTACATCAAAATTTAGAACATATCCTTGTTTGCACATTTGGATTACACTGAGTAGATTTTGTTTCAAGCCTTCAACATATAAAACATCCTTGGTGATGGATTTTCCATTATCCAAACTCAAATAACCTCTCCCTAAAATATTTATGGAAGAATTATCTCCAACTTAACTGATCCTAAAGAATTTTCTTTAGGGTAATGAACTTACTCTTATCACTTGTCATATGAGCTAAGCATCCAGTATCAATATACCAAATCATATTTTCATCTTGACTATGAAAAATAGTTTGAGAAATACCACATAATTCATTATACTTCAAAGTAGATAAGAGATATTAACAAAATCCATATATGTTAATCCATATATGAAACCGTAATCATTTCAAATAAGCTATCATATTGATCAATGGAAACATACCAGCTTGATCTTGATAATACTCCATGATAATGCTTCGAAGATCTCCATTCAAATAGTTAGAGTTATCAAAATGGAACTGATCTAATACCAATTGTTAGAATCATAATGGACTGAGAGGGGTGAGAATCATTCCTTACAAAATTAAATCAGATTTAAGATTTCTTATTCAAAATATAAAACCACTTAACCATTCATTTATGTGTGCACGCCATCAAATACCATGTATGCAATGAAACATCATAAGAGACTCAACAAAATACACAAGATATGAATGGGAAACATTCAAGGGAATAAAACCCACTAAACACAATATTTATATTGAATTTTTCAAATTTAGTGAGACACTAACACCACAAGGATCGCCAATCCCTAGTTTAGTATAGCTACAACCCTATAAGGTGCACCAATCCCTAATTTTGTGAAGCACCAACTCCATAAAAAGGATAAAAACCCCCAAGATGATCAAGAACTAACTCAACCACCTTCATAGAAATATATCTGATTTATTTCTACTATCAAAACTCATATAAATCACAAATTGGCTCACAACAACTTTAAGCCCTTGTTCAAACACTTTGGGTCTTCAACCTCTCACAAACTATCTTTTTCTTCACTTATCAAATCTTAAAACCATTGCACACATGATTTCTGAAATTCCTCAACTGTCACATACTTGACCAGGACCTCAAATAATCCTCACACACTTGTAAGAAAATCACACCTAGGTCACACTTATTGCACACAAGTCACTAGCTCACAAAAAGTGCCAAAATATGCTTTTGTATCTTCTTCTTGATTCAAATTAAAATGAGTTTGGTTTCCCTCCTTTATATTGACCCCTTACTTAGAAAAAACTAATAAAATTTATCATAAAATTCAAACATGAAAAAATTAGGCCGTCCTAGCCAAAACCCTTCATCCATGTACCAAAAACCTCAAATCCCCATCATTGGAATGATAAAAATATACTAAGACTAAAAATATTTGTATTAATACTCTAAAAATCATCACTCATGTTTAAAATTAAATTGAAAATTAATCCATGGTTACAATTATCATTAACCAATCAAATTATTTCGTTTAATGGGCTTGGTAACTTGTTTCCTTCACAAAACACCTATTTCCAACACCCTATCTTCACATTTTGACTTCATGATAACTCAATAACCCCTAAAATATGTAACGTGACAACTCAATGGAAATTTAAGAACTTGTAGAACAATTTTAAGAATTTTTAACTCTTGAAACAACCTCATGTTCAAACTACATCAATGTTTTCCTTCACCAAATCAAGCTTCCCAAAAATTAGCTTTAAAAATGCAACCATTTTTCACAATTATTGATACATTCCTCACCTAAAAATGGATTAATTAGATTCCAAATTCATCCCTCTTAAATTTCTATGTGATATAAAGCATCACTCAATCCATTTCATGCACTAAAAACTCAATCTTTAAACAAAACAGTCTTATCCTAAAAAGCATGAAATGTTATTAACCAAAAATTGACCTTTAAACAATATAAAATATCATAATCATGAGAAAAACCTGATATCACTATAAATATATCTGAATTATATTTCAAACACAACTTGAATCACCACCAAGTCCTTTTGTAGCTCCTGCAATGTCTAGTTTACCACAAACTACTCCAAACTACCCCAAAACTACCCTTTGATCAATTTACATAGATGAAGCATACTTTACCATTCACCAAAATCACCATGACCTCAAAATATATTTAACATTAATAAACATTCTGATACATCATATAATGGTCATTTGGCTTGCAACTCCTTTGGACGACCTTATCCCAAACTGTTTTTCTTCATAAAGCCGGTCTTTTTGAGTGGGATCCACTCATCACCACAACCTATACCATACCTTTATGAAACTATGAATTATTCCTATATATGCTACTGTCATTATCCAAGCATTAGAAATAAAATTTGGAAACTTAGGAAGAAAATTTCTCAAACTACTTTCAAGCTAGGGTTTCAAACACATAATAAGTTGTTTACCGTGTTAACATTCATTCATAAAAACATGACAATGAAATTACATCATTATTTTTATGAAACCTTATAGAATCAATTTATAAATATTCCTAAAATCCACAAGGTCAAGTACACAATTCATGGTTAGTGTTAGAAGACCCAATTCAAGCTAGAAATGACCTTGTTCTTAACCCTATTTCACCAAAAACATCATATCCTACAAAATTATCATCATGGAACCACTGAAATGTTTCAAAAACATAATTACACACCCTAATAACATATTAAATCATCACCATGTTACAAATATCTCTCCATTTCTCTATCTTTTCTCATTTACATAGCTAGTCCTTGGGGTTTTGTACTATAAAGGCTATGGTCAACTAAAAAAATAGTAAAAATCATTATAGAAACACTCCAAATGGTCCTAAAAATTGGTACATCATGAATCAACTTTCTACATGCATCCATGATCTCATATATCTTCAAAACTCAATATCATACAATCTAACAACCATACCTAGTCTAAATGGGCACTGAATCATGGTCATATAACATGTATATGCACCTTAAAACTCGGATGAGTGACTAAAAACTCTCCAAACATGTTCTCCATCATGTAGAAATGATTATCAAGTGACCAAGAATCTCATACCACCATGCATTGTTACCTAGGTTAGCTAGGTCATCTGAATGGGTTTTCTAGAACAATCCATCCTCATTGATTCAACTTGTGAAACCATGAATACCTATGAATTATCATGTCATCATCATTCTCAGTATGCTATGACCCTACTCCATCATCAAATTTTTCATTAATGTGTTTTTTCATCAATGACAACACCTATGCAACAACATGCCGACAACGTAATACCTTAGGTGGGTGTGGGGGAGAAAATTTCAATGCAAAACATGTGATGGGGATAGGATGATACTCTTGGAAATAAAATGGATCATTAGGTAAAAGGTACATCTTGAATATGAATTAAATTAATAGGATGTTCAATAATTACATAAATACTTGAAGGTAATTCATAAGGTGATCGGAGAATGGGAGTAAAGGGGATGGATTTCCTTTCCCAACTTGAATGAGACTCCTTTCAACTTGCATAGATACATAAAAATCTTGACAGAGATTTTTACCTCCTAGAAGTTACATCATAACAACAAGATCAAAATCAAAATATTTCAAATTATACAAAAATGACGTACCTAGTTAGGGTCTGAATTCTTGAGGGATTATCATCCAACTCCTTATGAATTTGAGATTGAAGTATGAGATAAGATCTATTGAGGCTTTCTTTATAGTATTTATGTTTTCCATGAGAGATGTGATGTCCACATTCTGCTTGTATCTTTTTATAATTGTTCTCCCAACTGATACCATGTGGCAATGGATTGTGGATCCAAACTCATGTATCGTGCTTGAGATTTACCTTTGAAAGAAAAGACAAGAATTTTGATGCAAAAATCTCCTCTCGATATTATGTATGGAACAATGAAAGAGGGCAGGATTTATTAAGTTTATCTTGGATATTTCATAATGATGTTATAATTGTATGGGACTAAAATTGAAATACGGAATGGATAAATCTCTATGGAGATCCATGAAACTATGGAAACATTTAGATGTGAAAGGGGATGGTAAGGTGTTCTATAAATGAGAGAAATGGGGACTTTAGATCATTGGATTCATCATATGTGGTAGGAAAGTTCCTCTAAAATTTTAATGACACTAAGACACGCATTGATTTAATTTAAACTATATTAAATATAATTGCATAGTAACTAATATAGTGCATGATATACATGTGATAAAATACAATAAAGACACAAGAAAACTAACATGTAATGTGAAAATCATAAGAAAAAGAGGGAAATAGTAAGGCTTAGATGATTTATGAATGAACAAGAAGTGATCTAGGAAGGTGAAAGTTCTAAATAGACTATAGAAAGGGTAATCATTCCTCAAAGTAAATTTTAAAACTAAGGAACAAAGTTACATAAGGGTGCCCAATGTAGGGCGAGAGGATCCTGAGTACTTTTGATGGACTTGGGTGCTAGTGACTGTGAAAATAATTAGAAATTTCTTTCTTATGTATCACAAGGTCTTCATTTTTACACATAGCTGACATTTGATATTCATTACTTGATCGGAGAAGGTACTTGTAACCTACAAAAATAAGTTTAATCGTACATACACATAAACCACATCAAACCTAAAAGGAAAATACAAAATGGGAAGTGTGACTGACCCCAACAATCACCCAAATATTGAACTTACGAATGAGGACTGCACTACATCTTAGACTCCATGTATTTCTTGCGTGTGTGTCTAGAAATGATTCCTTATGATGCCCTTGTACAGGTTTCACAAATGATAGTGGGATAGAACTAGAATGTAACAATTTAATAGTATGTTTGGATGGAATAAAAAATATTTCCATTTCCTAAGTTGTGTATACATAAGTATGCATCCCTTATACCTTAAATGGATGCTAGATGGATGTCTTTGAAGTCATTTAGTACCTTTGAAATTAAAACTCGGTGATGATAGTAATGCTTAGTGCTTGGTCCTTTATTTTGAAAACATAACCATGTATTTATATGATTCCCTTGTTTGAATTTTCTAATTGAAAACTCAAAGGCAAACCCATACATGAAAAATATTCCAAAATGATAAAGAGTCCCAAAAAGTGAGAAAGGAAAGAAAGGGTCAGGGGAACCCAAGAGAGGTAGGATCACTCGAGCACTATTTTACTTGTTGGGCGCTAATGTCTAAAGCCATAAAAGATAAATAGGTTAAGTTCCGTTTGGGCTGCAGGGGTGTGTAAGACCAAATAGAAAGCAATCTAGATAAAGAAAAGAGGCCAAATATAGTTATTAACCACTATTTTCTTAATTAGGAATCATGTAAATGCTAACATGCATTTAAGACCTATAAATGTACCCAAGTGTGTGATTTTGTGTCTACCTTTTCACCCACTTTATGTTGTTGATTGAATAATCAATAACATAAAATAGATAGAAGACGTGTACCTTATGATCCTATAGAGGGTAGGCGATATTGTGCCTAGTGGACAAGTGAAGCATGGAGTGGCTGCAAAGTGAATCGTGGATACCTTTGCAAAGGGAAGTGGACACTAGGGGTGAAGCTTATACATTATAGCATGTTGTTGTAGCTTATGTGAGTTGCTTCTTATAAGGACGGACCTATAAAAGAAGATAAAAAAGTATTCAAACTTTTATATATGATATATTAGATAAACATGTGTAGAAGTATGTAAAGAGTGTAAAAGTGTGTAAAAATAAAGTGTGCACCTGATATGTAAGAGAGTAAAAGATAGAAAAGTGTCATGTTGCTTGAAGTTGTTGATTTGAATGCTAAAGGTGAGGTTTTTGGGTGATCTCACACCAAGAGTGAGTTTTTTGGGTGATCTCATGCCAAGTGCAAGTTTTTGGGTGATCTCATGTTGAGTGTGAGTTTTTGGGTGATCTCATGCCAAGTGTGAATTTTTGGGTGATCTCATGTCAAAGATCAAGTGTTGGGGAGAGAGGTATAGTTTTACTCTCCTTCTATGACTCATTGTCCAATAAGCACCACTGTAGATGGTACGTCTCGATTTGTTCTCGATCATCCCGATTTATTCCAAGTTACTTCTAAATTATTTGTATTGTACTTGATTGAAGGAGATAGATTGCATTTTATGTCTGAGGCCAATTCTTGATACTATAGATCTACTCTATAAACTACATCAAGATTCTATTTTATTGAGAAATTGATTGTTTCTCCCAATAAGACATTAGTGCCTAGTGGAGGACAGGAGCACCCACATGCTATATATGGTTTTGAGTGCTATTGTATGTACTACATTTTTGACCCAAGTCATATTATGGGCCATTATGTGACTTTTTTCCTATGCTGTTTTTTTTATTTTGTTGATTTGAGCTATAGCTCGAGCTACGATAGGGAGTGATTTTTCCACCCAATATATGTTCCTCTCATTTTGTGTGCATGTGATGATAGTATAAGAATGCATCCTAAAGGAAAGGACATGACATTGATCGAAAGATCATACCTATACATGGAGTAGGGAATGTTCATGATATAAACTAAGGAAAATGAAAATAAGAGAGGATTGTAACAAGTGTTAGTAGTAAAAGTATCAAGCATGTAATAAATAACAATGTCAAAATCGAGTTTGAAAACAAGATAGTCCGTGAAAAGTTGGTTTTAAACATGGGACTTCTCTCAAAATGTCACAATACAATCAGAGCCACAACATACAATGATCAAACAATACATAGGGCATATCCTACAAAAATAGAAAACAATAACAAGCAAAATGTGACATATATCCCTAGTTGTGCACGTATCATGTAAGGAAAATACTACACATGAAGCACCTTTCAGCATGTTAGAAAGATAAATAGCATGTCAAAACATGTATAAATTAGTGAAAAGTAGGTAATATTATATCAATAGAACCTGAAGTGTGTAGAATGTTGCAACGGTGAAATTAGATCTACATAGGAGCCTCGGTGGGGTGGGTAATAGGTAGAGTTCCAAGAATCATTGTAGCATGTAAAAACACTCGTAAGAGATATACATTCAATGTAAAATACCAAGTAAATGTGCATGTGTGTATATATATATATATGATGAGACACTAATAATATGTCTAGCATAGAAAACAAAGTGTACTATATAGATAGAATAAGCTACCAATAGTAAATGCAAACAAGATATACAAATGTTTTGTATGAGTGTGATGGAGTGGTATGAAAATTTATGTGAAGATGAAAGGAGAAAAATTCCCCCAAAATATGTGTATTATATGAGGTTTCTTTATAGGGACCATAAACATTTAATAATGAACTATAGAATAAGAGTGTGTTATCAAGTAATGTGTGGTGTGAGAATAGATGCTAGAAAGATGTATTATGAAGCACGAATGTGAATTGTAGTGGATGTGAGGTTCATTTCGAGATACGCCCTCAACATGTTGGAAAGTAAGACACTGAGAGGGGGATGAATCATTGTCTATTCAATTTTATCTCATAATTCAATTTAATTAATTTGTGACATTTAAACCAAACTAACTTCCACAAACAGCTAACATGAAACAAATTACATCGAGACAATATTTAATGTGGGAAACTCTGAACGGGAGAAAATCTATTGAAACCAAGAACTATCTTATGAAAATAATGTCTCGTATATGTTACATTGATTTCATTATTGATCTTCAACTCAAAGCATGGAATTTCAACTCCAATATTTAACCAAGTTGTTACTCGGTCTTTGACAAGCTTCTACTTTCCTAGAATCTTCAACTCCCAAATCTCTACCAGGATTCTACTTATTTCTACTGCAAGTTACAACTCCCAAGGAATATGCTACTCCCTCTAGTTAAGCTACAACTCATAATTTTTCAACCATAAACATTTAAGAATGAACCATAGAATAAGGGTGTGTCATTAGATAATGTGTAGTGTGAGAATAGATGCTAGAAAGATGTATTGTGAAGCACAGAATGTGAATTGTAGTGGATGTGAGGTTCATTTCAGAATAGGCCCTTAGCATGTTGGAAATCAAGACACTAAGAGGGGGACGAATCATTTTTGTTGAATTTTATCTCACAATTCAATTTAATTAATTTGTGACAATTAAACCAAACTAACTTCCACAAATAGTTAACATGAAAGAAATTACATCGAGACAATATTTAATGTGGAAACCAAAACCGGGAGAAAAATCAACTAAAACCAAGAACTATCTTATGAAAACAATGTCTCATTTATGTTAAATTGATTTCAATGTTGAGCTTTAACTCAACATGGAATTTCAACTCCACTATTTAACCAAGTTGTTACTTAGTATTTAACAAGCTTCTACTTTCCTAGAAGCTTCAACTCCCAAATCTCTAACAGATTCTACTTATTTCTTCTGCAAGCTACAACTCACAAGGAAGATGCTACTCCCTCCAGGTTAAGCTACAACTCATAATTTTTCAAAAAATTGATCACACTTAGTTTATTGTCTTCTATAACTGATAGTGATCACTAGATCAGCTCACTCTTCTTCTTAGTTCTATTAATTCCAATTTCTTCTCGATCATCTAATCAACATCCAATTTTTTTCACATAGGGTTCACATTCACTAGCATCTTCATATCATGTTTTCACTCATTAAATCACATAAAAAGCACCTTTCTAGGAAAAATTTCTCTTGTATTTTGTCTAAATCATCATGAGGTCAATGTTTTCTTTCTTAATCACCTAGTTTTACATAATCATCTCATATCGAATATTTTCAAGGTCTTAAACATGCATTAATCAATATTTCAACTTTATAAATATCATCCTAATAAGCCCTTATTTCTCTTTGTGATAAATTTATCTCGCTTTCTTCATTTACAGTCATTTCTTACTCCTTCACACCTCACTTTGGTTTCCATTAGCAAAACATGCCCCTAGTTCATATATAAATTATTCTTCTAAATAGCATATATCTCTACAACATACATCATAAAGCTCTTCCAAGCTTAATTCCCACTTATTTCACCCCTTCATGGGCTTACACTCCACTCATAAACTTTCAACTACACCAAATTAACATCAAAATATGATTTTATATACAAAGACTCTCTTATTCTTGACCTTTCACTTTCATATACCAAGACTCTTTACATATTTTACACTAGATATCTCAAGTAAGACTAGAGAGATCACATTTTACTAACTTCATGTTTTATGTGATAAATGCACCTTAGACTTTTGATATTCCTACACAATTTTTAGGTCCTTACAATATTCTTTTCATTCAAAAATATACAAATGTATCTCCTTAAACTACCTTGCACTCTTCCATGTCAATAATGTTCCAAAACCTAACCCTGTCAACACAAAAAAATAGATCTTTAAGATGTTGTGAGCTTAGGACTATTATGCATAGACTTCTAATAGTGTAAGAGGAGTCACAATTGAATAGAACATTACTAATATTCTAAAATTACTTTTTAACCTTCATTGAGATTCAACCCTTCACCATTAAACTTTATTCTTTCATTTGGAGGATGTGCAAGATAATATTCTTCAAAGAATTGAGCTTTGAAGAGACGAAGAAATTTTGAGTTTAAAGCTTACATCTCCTACATGCTACATGAATATTCATACCTTAGAGGGATTGGATAATACCTTAATACTATTTGAAACTCTGTTACAAAGGTATTACCTCATTGAGTTCACCAAATGGAGTCATCTTGATCAGGTTCATCAAGCACCCCTTCCATAAAATCCTCAACCAATAATTATACTTTTCCCTTTGAGTTACATTATCCATCTTCATGTTGGACTGATAGTCACAAGCTATTGTATTGTTTTCCAAATGTTTAAAGAGGAGAAGCACTTTGTTTTGTTGTTGACAAGGTTATTCAACTTAATCATTGATATGCATTTGAAGGTATTGCTAGGAAATGTCAAAAGATTACAAAGAAGAAGGTAAAGATTCATAGCTTGGAAGGATATTTCCTTGAGGCACTAAAATTGTTATATCAAGATAAAGGATAATACACTTTTTATATTTCCTTCATCATCAATATATTGTGATGGGGTGTCCACTGATATAGAGATGTTTCATTGAGACTTCAATTAGTCTACATCATTTCTTGGTCAGGAAAAACTTCAAGTATATACTTCAAGAAAAATGAAGATGAAACCCATATTCTTAGATCAATATTTAACTAAAAATCATGTTTATTAGGTCAACACAGCTCAATCTTTCTAATTCTACACGCTTAGGGTTTTAAACCACCAAAACCTAGCTTTTCATTTTCAAGCTCTCAAAAAGTTATCCTTCACTATTTTTCCACTTTAAGTACATTATTACTTCAATTAATAGTCTAAATGCAGTCTCCAATCCTTATTTTGCACTTGATATTGAAAAATCGTCATTGTTTAAGGACAAAGTGTTACATTTCTTCATGATCGTTACAAATAAACAAGAACAAACTTCATCCATGAGTTGATTTGATTAGGAAAACTAGTTTTAGGATTTTGAGGTAACATTCTAATATGGATACCTTATTAATATCACTTTTTATGCTGAGACAACCACCACATCAGGGAACCTAACCATGAAATACAAGCATCTTATATGACTGTATAAATTGGTTTCCAAAGCATCAAGGGACATATTTGATTTGAATATTTTCATTAACATAGCCTCACAGTGCGTGACCTAAAAAGTCCATAAATACCTTACATGGAACCTATATACTATGTTCAAAATCATCCAACTCCTTTGACATGAGGTCCTATAACAATAATATCATACAGACCAAAAGCTAGTTCTTTCCATGATTTGTTATTCTCAAATATGACTCAAACTCACTAGTTCTTGTCAAAATTTCCAAATGAAATAAGTTTTATCTTTCATATACAATTATATTATGACCTAGGTGTCCTTTCATGTCATAGTTTTCACCTTGAACTTATTCAAACTTGACTTAATACACACAAACTTATAAAAAAAGAGAAATTTTGTACAACACAATCAAATTAGAAAGTCAAATATACCACCATATTGAGCTAGAGAGTGTATTATTCACTTTTTTGGAGTTTTACCAACTTTCACACATGATTTGGAGTAAAACAAACTCATTTTGTGACTACCACTTCAAGGAGTAATTGAGAGAGAAAATCCTTTTAGAAAAATGAATGGAACTTCTTCATTTCTATTCCAGCTTTCCCTCAAAATTTTGCAAAATTTCATGTTTTAAGTTTTCTTCAAAAATTACTTCTATGATTTATCTGAAGAAGGATTGAAATTTTTTTAGATGCTAAGAAGACAAGGTGCTCAATTTTCATTCCTCAATAAACTTGTTTTAGAAAAACTTAATTTTTAATAACCCCATTTCAAAATTTGATAAAACTTGACATAGAGAACCAAAAAAATCCCTATATATTCTCCATAGCTTTCTTTCCAATAGATATTCCTATACATTTGAGACCAATCTCATTTACCTCATCATTCAATATCAGTTCTCAAAGGTTATTTTAGTGAAAATTTGATTTTATCCTTTAAAAGCTAAAGTGAGATCTGTAGATGCTCATACATGCCCTAGGGATGTTAATAGGATTCTTCCATTATTACCTAGGATTTTTATGACCTTCATTGAGCCCTTTCACCTCATTTGTCTCTAGAACTAGGCCTAAATAAGATAGTTTCAATTATGACTCCAACACTTGACTTCATGCTCACTCTAAAAGCTCTTGAACATGTTGAAAACATCATATATGACCTAAATAACACTTGATTCAAGAATACCAACAATATCTATACCTCAAGTGGGCATCAATCTCACTGGCCAATCTGTAGCACCATGAAATCACCCCGATTAACTAAGACACCACCATGTGACCACTATGTGAACTCAAACCACCATTATTGAGTGTCAATTCACCACTCACACATTTTCCATCGATTCTACTTGACATCAATGAAGACACTAATGAACCGTGTTCAACACAACATTCGAGTATGAACTATGGAACTAGAGCGCATCATAGGTAAATGACAATACAAGGTTTGTATCATAGGTTTTGAAAGTGCTTAGAAATATTATACATGATTCCTAGAGAATTAAGTATGATAGTAGAAACTAGATATGACTGATAGTAATGAAATTGGGGATAAAGTGTGATGCCCCCAAGTGTGTAGGTGATAGAAGGCTATTTGACGATAGTGAAGGGCATAATCCCTCCACCCAATATTCAAGGAGAAAAAGGTATATGATGATTCTCTGATATTGGTGGTGTGTGATATTAATTATGTGTACATGAAGGAGACCTATGTGGTGAAGGAGGTGGTAAACACCTATGCAAAAGGGTTTCCCAAGTATGGAGCTTAGGTTGGCGATGTGGATTAAGAGATTGATGAGGATGAATTTGTCATGGTGTAGGTCATGTGTGAAAAAGGAGAGCTAGGTGTAGAATTTATTTTATATTTGAGAGGAATAGGAATTCCATATGTCATGATTGGTGCATCATCAAAATTATTCCGAGTTAATGGTGTACATACTGGAACTCCTTTGATAGTAAGAAATTATTTATTATGGATAAACTTGAGACATAAATGATTCATATAAGGGATGGATTGGGTGGCATGGATCCAAAATACACCTCAGAGCATGTCACAACCTTTGATTAAAGATGCAACAATGGATGGTACAAGAATAGTAGAGGGCCCAACTATAATGTGAAGCTTGACATAGCCAAAGGACTGAGGGACTGGAAATGTGACATTGGAAAAAGGACATTTGATATCTAGGAGGAGTGAAACATAACATACATTAATTAGATCCAAGGGATGGATCATATTGTTATTGATGGTATAGAAACTTATATAAGCATTGATATGTAAGGAATCATAAGTAAATGTAGCATGATAATCATGATTTGAGAATGTAATGACCGACAACGATGCATTAGCAATAGAAATAAGGAAATAAAGATGCCCCAATGAAGGAGGAGGCATATCTCAATATGTATGATTCAAAGAATAATTTGTAGCTTCCTTATCATGCTTGGGAAAAGGTTAATTAAATATGTTTTATATTTTTACTATCATTGACCAGTTGAGAGGTAGATAACTCAAGGAGGTCGAGTGCATTATTTTCAATGATATCTTGAATAATATGCTTGATTTTGAAACAAAAATCTATATAATTCCTAACACATTGGTGATAATCACATCATGCATTTTTAGCATACTTGTAGCCATGGGGGCTAGAGGGGTTGAAATTGAGTGGTGGTGGAAAATTGATAAGATTACTTTCGATGAGTTGTGGTAATATAAATCTAGGTGTGTAGGATAACTTGGTAAAGGTACACTTTATAGGTTGTAATTGAATATTCTTGTGTGTAGAAACAACATTAATAGTGGCCTTTTCTTTAATGGTCTTAAAATATGGCTTTAAATTAGATTTAGCTTGAAACATATTAGAGGATAAGGATGAAGAATCGTCAAAGTATTTTAATTTCCCATAAATAAGAGTTTTCATTTACATATTTTGAGTGTATGGCATAATTTATCGAAGGATGGAGATGTCTCTAACATAAAACTCTCTTGTAATGGAGGTAAGAGACTTTAAATTTAAATATCTTACAATTCAGAATCAGCTATTAAATTAGTAATCTTAGCTAGGTTATTATTGTATTGAAACACATAGTCAGCTAGACACTCAATAAATCCTTTTTTTATTTGAGAAAGTTGTTCATAAGATATCTTGGAGCCAATATTGATAGAAAATCGGGCAACAAAAGCATCAACTAGGTGTGTAAAATAAGTTATTGAATGAACTAGTAGATCATAAAACCAATGCATGTCATAATATTACAAATTTATAGGAAATAGCTTAGCTAGTATTGTATGATCATCTGTATAATCCAAACATGCCACATGGAAACATTGAATATTCTCTTGAGGGTCATAATGGCAATTGATGGTGGGATTATTAGGCTGTAAGGAAGTTGGGAGGAAGTGGATAGGTAGATATTATGGGTATAAGAGGGGTGTGTTGGACTAATGAGGAATAAAGATATCAAGAGGAATAGAAATTAGCTTGTTTTAGTTGATGATTTGAATTTATAGATTTTGGTATAAATAAGCTAGGTCATGTGTGCCTGAAGAGGATTTAGGTTGTGTGTTGTAGGTATTAGGAGTAATGAGGGGAGGGATAGTGGTAGGAATGGAAGTAGGAATGTGAAGGGGTTGTGTGGAGGCCATGGAAGCCAAGAATAACCCATAAGAGGTTTAGAGGAAGAATCTCGATCATTTTTAGTAGATTGAGGACATGTGAGATATGTGTATGGTGATCGTGTGAGGTAAAGAAAAATTAGTAAACTTATCTAGTTTCTCCTAATCAACTTTGGCGTCCTCATCGTATGATTGGTCACTATCAAAAGTTCCAATGTTTTCAAGAGGAACATTGTTGGAATTAAGAAAAATGTTATAATATTCATCCATTTATTTAGGGAACTTATAGACAGAGGGAGGAATATCAATGCACTCAAAGGGATCAAAACGACCACTAAAGGTGACATGCATAAAAGGGAAACCCTATAAAGAAGGTTAGATTCAAGTTATGGGTTCACCAAATGATTTAATTTAAATTGTATTAAATATGATTGTATAGTAACTACTGTAGTGTATGATATACACATGATAAAATATAGTAAAGACATAAGTAAATTAGCCTCAGAACGTAAAAACCCTAAGCAAGAGAGGGAGATAGTAAGATAACTAATTTCGAGTGAACGGAAGTGATTTGGGCAAGTGAAACTTTTGAATATACTATCAAAATGGTTATCACTACTCACTATAAATTCTAAAACTTGTGAATAGAGCTAGATAGGGAGCTCAATATATAATAGAGGCACTGGGTGCTTTGGTGACTGGACCAGGCACTAGTGACTAGACCTTGCGCCGGTGATTATGAAAATACTTAGAAATTTTTTTCTTGTGTCACAAGGTCTTCACTTGTTGGCTCTTGTCTTTCACTTGATATTCACTCCTTGATCGTCAAAGGTACCTATAACCTACAAGAAATAATTTCACCTACACATACCCATAAACCACATCAAGCATAAAAAGAAAATGCGGAATGGGGAGTCGAACAAACCCCAAAATCACCCGAAGAGTGAAATTATGACTAAGCACTACACTATATATCATGCTCCATGTAGTTTATTTTGTGTGTGTTTAGAAATTATGACCTAGGATTCCCTTGCGTAAGTTGTACAAATGAGAGTGGGATAGATATAGAATGTGGCAATGTAATACTAGATGTGGATGGAATTGTATAGATTTCCCCTTCCTATGTTATGTATATAGAAGTATGAATCCCTTTTCCCTTGAATGTATGCTATATGGATGCCTTTGAATGTATTTAGTGCTTTTGGAATGTAATCTTAGGCAATGATAGTAATGCTTAGTACTTGGCCTTTTATTTTGAAAACATAACTATGTATAAATATTATTCCCTTGTTTGATTTTTGTAATTGACAACTAAAAGCTCGACACATAAGTGAAAAAGATGCCCAAAAAAGTGAGTTAGGAAATAATGGGTTAGGAGTACCCAAGAGGGAATGAGTTCCTTGGCCCTACTTTCCTAGCTAGGCATTTATTTTTGAAGTCATAAAAGATAAATATGTTTTGTTTCAACCGGGAATTTCGCAGGATATGTAAGACCAAATATAAAGCAAGAGACAAAGAAAAGAGGATAGATATAGTTGTAAACCACTATTTTTCTTTCTTAGAAATAATTTAAATGTTAAAATTCTTTTAGGATCTGTAAATGTACCCACATGCATTATTTTGGGTAGACCTACACAAACCAATTTTAGTGAAATGAACTATAAATGACACAAATTGGTCCCAATACGCATTCTAAAAATGATGTTACCTCAATTTTTACCATTTGTTGAGGCTGAGAGGTGTATCACCTAAGTGAAAAAATAGGAATAGATCCAATGTTTGGGACCTTGTCCCTTGGGAGATACCTCCAGAGAAGGTAGAATTCCTCTACCTACCTAACATAATGCTAAAACTACTCCTAAGCTAATCTATCGATCTATAGAGGAAAGGGTGGAGGAGGAATGCATAAAACACTAAGCTTAAAAAGTGGTGATTGAACCAAAATAGAAAGTGGATATCTCTCCTCAAAGGATAGAATAGAAAGGACAACATAGTGATGTGAGGGTAGATACATGTCATAGATCAACTCTATGCAACTATTCCATTTAAAACATTTTAGACATAAATAAATGGAAACACATGCAAGTATATCCCACACACATCTTTCCATTGATTAACAGAGAGGTAAGAGACAAAATTAACACAAGTAGAGGGAATAAATGAGCCATAATAACATGATTTGATTGATCTAAAATATACATAGTCCATTACCTCAATGTCAAATGCATTACATGTGATAAAATAAGAGGCCCAAAACTCATGAAATCTTAGATATCATTTTGACATGGTAACTTTTCATTTGGGAGAGTATATTTTATTTTTAAAAATTAAGTACATTATAAAAATGAGAAGAGGAGAGAAGAGATCTAGAAATCAATGAGAAGTCAAAAAATCAACCACTTCTCCACCCAACAAGGACCAATCAACATTATATATGATCATATCAAGAATGGGTGTCATTTCTTATCTTAGGTGATGAAAAATTATGTTAGATCATGGTGTGGCCACCTTGGATCATTAAATGTTGGTTTTTGGATTTGATATGGTCTTAGTTGGGCGTCATTTGATTGTGGAAATAGCTGAAAATGCCCCTAAATTTGGTCACAAAGTTCTCTCAAATTTCTCCCCATTCCCTATTATATCAAATTTGGAATGAATATCTAATCAATACCTTTCTAATTGTGTATCGTGTAGGTAAATAAGGTTCCCTAGATAAAGATATATGATCAACTATATCCGACCCAAAATGTTCCACACAACATGGGTCTCATAATAGTTGTGAGATTTTTGAATTGACTATTTATTAAAAATCCACTTTATGGGACACAAAAGCACCGTATTTCCAATGATCTTGATTTTTCATTATTTTTTGCATCTAATTAAAATTTATGATCATTTGAATATTGCATTGTTATTGGTGGATTTGAAATCCACATGGCCATAAAATTTTATCTCGTGGGCTCTAATTAGAATCATTGATCTCTACCTCCCTCCCAAGTTGTTTTCCATGTTTGACCTTCTTATTAGCCTCGGTCATTCCCTTCTTCTTGGGATTTTTGATCTCACAGGGATCACTTTAATCACTATTGAGTTTTGAAAAGGTCATGATTAGACCAATCACAGTCCATTACTTTCACAAAGGTGTTACCAAAATAAGGATCACTTTATACTCATTCAAGATCAGGTCATTCCTCATGTTTTAAGGTGATTTAATTTTATTTGAATTATATCCTATTACCAAGTAACTAGTGTAATAAGTGATGTAAAAATTCTAAAATACACCAATGACACAAGAAAGGAATCATGTAAATGTGAAACCCTAAGAAAGAAGGAGAGATATGGGGACTTAGCTGATTTTTGAGTGAACAAGTAGTGATCTAGGAAGGTGAAAGTGCTAAAAGAGAGTAGATAGAGTTGTCACTATTATTTATAAATTCTAGAACTCAAATAAAGGCTGGACAAAGACACCCTATGTCGAAAAGGCACTTGGGCATGGGTGACTAGAGGTGGGTGCTAGTGATCTGTATAAATTAGAAACTACTTTATTTTGTGTCGCAAGGTATTTGTTGTTGTCTCTTGTCTATCACTTGATATTCACTCCTTGATCACTAAAGGTACCTATAACCTGTAAGAAATAAGTTCACCTACACATACCCATAAACCACATTAAGACATATTAAGAAAAATGGAGAATGGGGATATAGACTAACCCCTTCAATAACCCAAAGAGTAAACTTACAACCGATCATTTCACAACATCTCGTACTCCATGAAAATCTAGTTTGTGTGAGTGTATAAATGATGCCCTAGGATTCCTTGTGTAAGTTATACTTGATAACTAGCTAGATCTAAAATATAGCAATGTAATAGTATGTGTGGATGGAATAAAATAGATTTCCCCTTCTTATGTTGTGTATGCAGAAGTATCCAACCCTTTTCCCTTGAATGTGTAGACAAAAATCACACACATAGTACTATTTTACTATTCCATTAAGTATGTCATCATATGCATGGATATTAAGTAATAAAAGTATTCACTTGTGACACAATCCTTTTTCCATATACTTGTTTTTATTGTTTCTATTATATTTATCTCTCACATCTATCCTTTTTATACCCAATTCTCGTTAGGTCATGGGGATCCCCGTCCATCTATATTTTCATAATTGTTGTCATTTATCTAAGGACATCAGTTCTCACACTATAAATTAGTGCCAAGGATATCCTATCCATTATGGGTGCTTCTATCGTCTTTGTTCTTTTTTACACATTTTGTTGTAGGTATTTTTTTTCTAATCCTTATCTCATGTTTATAGTCACCCATTTGTGTCTCTAATGTCGAAATTAAAACAAGAGATCCATATATATACACAACATACACTCTATTATTCTGGATGACAATTCTAAGGGGGAAATCACATCTACATACTATCACTACCATCAAAGGGATTGTGTTTTTTGGCTGCATATAATGCATTATAAGGGGAAGTGTTGAATTCTATATCACATATGTGCATATTATCTAGCTACAACCCACTAGCTTGCATTCATTTGCATGACACTAACCTAATAACACTATTACACACACAAGCACACAAAACTACATGGATTCTCGGAATGTAGTAGAATGCTCGATAATAAGTTCACTCTTTGGGTGACTCATCAGGTCAGTATTATTTAATATTTTACATATTTCATTCATATTTGATGTGTTTTTGAGTTTTAACATGTTATTAGGATTTATTTTGCAGGCTATAGGTACCTTTGGCAGTAAAAAATGGATATAAGGGGATTAAAAGGAATTGGCGCGTAAAAACACTAGCGATACAAAAGAAACCATATCACGATTCTCTATGTAGTCACCAAAGGCCCATGAAAAATCATCGTGTCAAGGCACCTTTGTTCTACTACTAGTGCCCATGTCCATATTTGCTTCTAAGTTCCAAAATTCACAAAGAATAGTTACAACATTGTTTTCATCATATTCAACACATTACCCTACCGAGATCATTTCCAAATCACACATGAATTAGATAATTCATTTATCTATTTCATTTACTTATAGTTTTACATTCCTTGATTTCTTAACATTTGTATTTTGGTGTATGTTATCATATCAATTACTCTTAAATTATCTTTAAACTTATTTTTATTACATCATTTGGTGAACCTACTCTTATTTTAACTCAATTCCTTAGGATCCCAAACCCCTCATGGCTAAAAAGAGGTCATTATCTCCTTATAATAATATGGCCAATACATGTTTGTAACCTATTTTTCATAATATTTCTATAGAATCTAAAATTTTTGATCTCTATCACAATCTACAATATGATCCCACAGTCCTCTAAAAATTCCTTTCCTTCAAAAAAACCCCTTCCCATCGGCCTCAAAACCACCGATATTTACATACTCTCCCTTACCAAAATTTTTCATCATGTTATCCCTCACCTCCCATAGCCACCAATGCTACCTCATCTTCCTCCCCTTATCTTATATAAAAATACACAATTCATATAGATCTTGTGCATTACAGGGGTTCTTGCTTTTGACAATATGGATGATAATACTTCCAATTCTAGTGATGATGATGTACATGTGAATCATGATGCTTTTATTAGTATTCAAAATGAATGTAAATCTATATATTATGCTCTTCATCTTCTAAAACTATTTTCAATGATTGCAATGATAAATATTATGTGTGTAACATACCACTTTCTTGTATTCTGATGATACTCTTGATAAAATACTTGCTTTTGAAAATATTTCTGATAGTGATGGTGATTATGCTTCTGATCATGAACATTTTAGTGATGATGTTACTTATCTTACGAATATTGAATGTGAATTTACCAGTCATATTTCTTCCACTTCGAGGATATTTTAAATGTTTCCTATGATGATTATACTTATACCACTAGTGCACCTCTTATTGTGTCTCTTAAGCCTACATCTAGCATTCTTGTAGATCCTCCTTCTTCCTCTCCTCCTCTTCCACCTCCTTCTCCTCCCTCCACATCCACTCCTCCTCAAGTTCCCATGATCACTCATAATGGAAAGATCCAACCCCTAAATATGCCTCTCACTTCACCAACCATTCCTTCACATGATATTTTATCCCTCATGCATGTTGTTGGAACTTTACAATCTCAATTTCATACACTCACCCTCAAAAGTAAAGCCTATTATACTTCCATTGATAATAATTCTCTACATAACAATCATATTCCTAAAAGATTAAGAATTTTGCTTTCTCCAAATACTTCATCATGCCTCATTTATCCTTTTTGATGGCAGTCAAAATACTTATTTACATCTCAAGCATTACCGTTTAGCCATTTATTCTTATTCTAATGATCACTTTTACTCAAATCATTTCATCATAGCCTTGTCAATCATGCTCTCTAGTGATACACTCAATTTACTTATGGATACATTAGTACTTATTATGATATGGAGGATGTTTTTCTTATATGATCTATTTCTAATAATGGTCCTAAAGTTACATATGAATGTTTTCCTTCTTTACATCAAGGAAAGAATGAACCAATTTTATATTACATTTTACACTTCAATTCTTGCATGCATCAGTTATTATTTTAGCTTATTGATTTAGAAATGTAATTTATTTTTTTTCATGGCTTGATTCCTCCCTTAAAGGAAAATCTATTATATGATACATGCAAATCATTTACTCTTTTGTGTTATAAATTTATTGATCTAGAAAAGGACCTCATTACGGATAATGTCTTAACACCTTCTCCCACTTATTTTATTCCTCCTATGCCTACTAAGTCTTCCCCTATTTCATCTATTGACCATCCTACATGATCCTTATCTTCACCTCCATGTAAGCATCTTCATTCCCCTTCACCGCATCTACATTTACCCAAGTCTTCTTCATCTCCCACTAATGAACCATTGCACTTCACACATGATGCTAAAATCCATGATTTTTGCAAAATTTAATTGATAAGTGGTTCATTTTTCTACCTTCCAACTAAAATCATCCACCTCACCACTCGCAGCTCCAATGTGCCCGCCTATTTTTGAAATTTCCACTACATCAATGGCCACTATGATAATGACTTCCATTCTCTTCATGATCGCCTACAACATTTCAAAGAAAAAGATGGCATTTTTACCACTCTCTCTCTCTCTCTCTCTGTCTCTCGTGAGCACTCTCTTTCTTATCCCTCATAAGAAATCTTCCACCACTATACACTTGTATCCTTAACCTCCATCTAAAGTTTCCATCTACCCACTTCCTAAGCTCATTATCCATCTATGTTGTCTAGATAATACACCTATAGTCGCATCCTCTCATTACACACACATTGCTACAAAGACCTCATTATCTTTATAAACCCATTATTTTGACACTTCCTAACACCACACCTCCTATTCTCATCTCCATTCCCTATAACAAATAATTTAGCACTCACCCTCACACAATTTTTTCTTCACATGCTCCATTTATTCCTCATATGCCTCTTCATGTCTAGTAGATGAAATCTACTTTCCATTTCATTTCCTTATAATGCACTCTCATGCTACAATTCACACTTGAATATTGAGGGAATACTGCATCCATAAACCTCTCCTTTCAAAACTCATATTTTGTGCTTAATGTAATATTTGTTCTAACATCTTATTACACATGATAAACCCATATCCTAATAATGCAATCTTGTTCTATGGTTCATTCTTTACTGCTAAGGGGGATTTATAAATGAATTAGTCATTCTCATGCTATGGGGAAATCACTCTTTTTACCCCCTTCACTCTCATCACACACCATTACAAACATTATTTTACGTCTCATCATTATTCATTTATCAACATATCATTATTTTTTACTTCTATTTATCCACCACAAGATTACAACTTACATCTCTAATTATTACATGTTATACTCTACATTCTTGTTCAAACACATTCTTTACCTAACCCATTACTTGGTTATTCTTTCCACATCATTGAAAATTTCAACAATCAACAATATAGTATAAATGAATTTTTATAACAAAGCACATAGAATCTATCAAACTAGCCACTCACCATAAACTACAAATCACAATAATCACATCATATAAAATGCACATCAACAACCAAATGCAATATCAACAACATATATCTCTATATATCTCATTAAAATCATAAGTTAAAAATAAAATCATTGGGGGGAAATCCCCCATACATCGTTACATCATATACAAAAAATCATACATCATCCTTGCTATCACTATATATAGTCATGGGATCTCTAGAACTAGAGGCTTCATTGTTCACACTACATCGTTGATCTCAGCCTCTAAACCTCTCTACCTAACCGTAATACAATCAAATTTGTTGTTTTCTCCGCATATCGACCTTGTAACTCATGTAGTATGAAAATATATCATGAGTTATTCCCCCCCCCTACGGCCTCTCTTTCTCTCTCTACATCTGTACAAGCCTCATTACACTCACTTAACATAAATGTGCACATTCAAACTTATATAACCACTAGATCAAATAAATGGGCATGCTCTCTTACAATACCATCAACCTACTCTAGCATAGCACCTCCCATAAGCACATTTTTTGGCACATTCTATGTCAACATGCATATGCAAGTACCTATAATCACATAAGAAACATTGGTTATTACACATCTTTACATGCATACATTATATCCTTAAAGAAACAATAAACAAATAACATAAAAAATACTTATGCTCCAGTCTTTCCACTTCCACATCATATACCTTAGGGGCAAGTTCCTATCCCTTTACTACTCAAAATTTTGATCCACCAAATGCATCCAAAACTACATGAGATAGAAACACCCATCAATGTGTTGGCCTTCATTGGCTATACACCATAAAACACCCAGTTTCATCCACTCGTCCCTCCACTCCTCCAACTTTCAATCCATTGGCTACATCCACAACTATATAAAATTGTAACACCCATTGATGTGTTTCCCACCACTAGCTAAACACCCGAGTGTACCCACTATCATCCACATGTATGGGCTCTAAGGTTACATCTACCTCATGTATACCTAGATGTACTAGTTGTGCTCCTATTAGACTCAGCCTTTCCCCTGGTCATCTTGCCATTGTAGTTGATCAATACCATACATATGGCTTTGGGAAAACATCTTGGGCCATGAAAACCTTCCTCTACTCGCTCACCCTATAACAACTCACTCACCCATGGGAAATGATCATCTAACCACATGGTGTTTCATATGCACCAAAACTCCACACTATCCTCTACCCATAAGCCATAGTCTTTATATGATCTCCATATAATGGCCTCAGGGACCATATGATCTAACATCAGCCTATATGTAGTCATACTCATCCTCCTACTATGGGTACCCACCCACCTCATTGTGAATATATCAAGTCAAGAAAAATGGCACATGGCCCACTAATTGGCCTCGATATAGCAATATGCTCATAGGCCCACACCTCTAACAAAATATTCATTCCTTCCCCGCTACCATGATCCTCATGTGGAAACCTATATAGGTTCATGTAAAAATGCGTTAATACATACCATGCCCAGGAATATCTAGTACCATGTTTCTTGATGCTACAAAAATATGATGCATTTGATATAATATCCCAACTCCACCATCCTCCACCGCTAATGAGAAATATATCACGGATGTGATAAATTATTGCATCTTGGAACCCCATATCTCACTATAGCATCCAAAATAATATATCTCTCATCCTATACCTTTGTCCCTATGAAATACCAACTTTCTTCCCTCATATGTCTACAACTATCCACCATGGCCATGATTTTTACTCTCTCCCATTATAAGCAATTGTAGTATCATGTATATGTCATCGAAGGTCACTTTCATCTCCCTAGTAGGAAACTAGAATCTATGCAAATATGTACACCATTTCTCACACAAAGTATTCAACATAGGCATATTATGGGATATCTCCCCCAATCTACCAATTTTCCATAGGTCGACACAATCTAATAGATCTCACTTAGTATCTACCAACCCCAAGGTAAGCATTGTACTCAAGTGACGACAAGCATGAAAATCTCTAGAGTGTATAGCCCTTTGTAGAACACAAATAGTAGAAAAATCTTTACATTATCACACCATATATGCTACAAATCAATACTCATAACATCAAAATTAATCACAATACACATATTCCACAAAATAGTGCTAAAACCTTGCTCTAGGATGCAAGTGCCGGGAGGAGGCCACAAACACCTAGAATTAGGTCACTAGTGCCAGAACTAAGTGCTAGTGTCCCCAAGGACAAAAAATCCCTATCTGATCCTATCTCGGTCGAAATGCCAAAAATTCCATTTTTTCTAAAAATGTTAAAAAAACATATTGGAATTTTTTTTTTGAAAATAATCACACTTACAAGCTCATCGATCTTCTACAAAGCCATGGCTAGCATTATCCTATCAAATCTAGTCAAACTCATTACTCTAATGCATGGCATCCTCATAGCTTAGAGCTCTAACTTTAAACTAATCTTGGTACAAATTAAGTTACAATGCACCTTTTCACTATTAATATATATAGTAATTCCTATTTACCATATACTATAGTCACTATTTGCAACCACTTTTACAACTAATACATGTTACATAATTTCTCTCATATCTTGAACCTTATAACTCTGTTTGTCTCACTTACCGTTTATGCCACATAGATCATATTTTTCTCTCTCATCATACCATAAAACTTTCAATATTTTGTATTAAAATCTTACACATGTAGTAATCAATATTTACTCAGACTTTGACAATACTATCTTATAATATTTCTCATTTACTATTACAACATCTTATACATCTTGATTTTGGATTAGTTCTCATTTCCCCCCTTCACCCTTTCACTGAAAGGGGGTCATATAATCAAGATCATCTCATAATCTAGATCAAGATACAACTTTCTCTCATCTCATTCAAATAAATTAAAAATCATTCTATATGACAATCAATACTTGCTACTATTCCAAATTTATTCCCCCAAATGACCTAATCGGGGAAAAACAAAACCTCTTTGTGATTAATTCCCTAATTGTTTATTAGTTAAAATATTATTTTATCACTCAAATCAAATCAATCAATTAGTATAATAAGCACACTTACTATATCTCCCAGATGACCTAACTTGGGAGCTACATTACATTACTATCACTTCCAGATGACCTAACTCAAAATCCATCTATCACTATTCAAATCAAAATACTAGTTACTATAGAATTGGGGAAATGAGATGTCATTTCCTTTCCTATTCTGCTCTTATATGGGTTCTCCAATCAAAACAAATAATTTTTCAATTGGAACTAAATTTGGTCTCTATCCATCTGCATTGGTTGGACCTTTTAGGGATACAATCATGGATGGAGAGTAAAACTAGACCTCTCTCCACAACACTCTTCCTCTAGTGGAAGGATGCCCAAATCCTCCAATTTTCAAAAAATCATGTTGGTAATTGATCACTCCCAACCTCTTCAATCCCATTTGGAAATAATTTAGAATATCCAAAGTATCCAATTCATTTCAACTATTTCTCCAAGTGCTCCTTACGATGGTTTTATATCTCCACTTATTCCACATGGGTCAAAATGTTGATCCATGATTTTTCACGCTACTAGTTTCTACATTGTACACATACTTTACAACATGGTTTCTCCTAACTCATACCAAGTATGTTCCTTCTTTTACAATACTTAAATTTCATTCAAATAACATAAAGGAGGGGAATGTAGAAACAAAATCACACACATACTACTATTTTACTATGTCATCAAGTATGTATTTATATGCATGGATCTTAAGTAAGAAAAGCATTCACTTGGTGACACAATAATTTGTCCATATACTTGATTTGATTATTTATATTGTTTTTCTCTCTAACATTTATCATTTTTGTACCCAGCTTCCTGTCAGTCACGAGGATTCTGCCTATATGTATTTTCACATATTTCATCATTTATCTCAGGACACTAGGGCTCAGGTGCTCCTGTTTACTATGGGGACTTCTGTCCTCTTTTTCTTTTCATACATTTAGAAATTTTTGATCGGCCTTTTTGGTTTTGAATCCTTATCTCATGTTCATAGTCAATTTTTTTGTGCCGTTAGTGTTAAAATTCAAACAAGATATCCATATATATACAAAACATACACTATATTAGTCTCATTGGCAATTCTAAGGGGTAATCACATCTAAATACTATCATTAGCATCAAACATGACTACATTTTTAGTTGCTTACACTTTGAATAATAAGGGGAAGTGTTGAATTTCATATCACACATTTGCATCTTATTTAACTACATTCTGTTATCTTGGTTTCATTAGCCGAGGAAAACCTAAGGAAACAATTACACACATAAGCACAAATAATTACATGGATTCTAGAATCTAGTATAATACTTGGTAATAATTTAACTCTTTGGGTGACTTCGAGGTCATTCGACTTCAAATTTTACATATTTCCTTCAGATTTGATGTGTTTATGAACTTTTCCAAGTATCTAAAGTTTTTTTATAGATTATAGGTACCTTTGGTGGTCAAACAAAAAATATTATGTGACTACACTGAATTGGAAACAAAACCCTGGTGATACAAAAGAAACTAGATCTTGAGTCTCTACACAGATACTAGTGCCCATGACTAGTCACTAATGCCCAGAAAATATGTCCTATACTAGGCACCCCTATCCAAATTTTCTCCAAAGTTACAAAATTCATAGAGAATAATTCTGATGTTATTTGCATCTTTTCTAGCACTTTACCTTGTTCAGATCATTTCTAGATCACACAGGAATTAGATAAGTCACTAATCTCTCCCACTTAATTATAGGTTTATATTAATTGAGTTCTTGACATCTGTATTTTATCATATCCATTACTCTAAAATTAGATTTAATCTTATTTTTATTAAATCATAATGGATGTTATATGGATGATTTTGGATTGCTTTAGTGTCTTTGGATCTAAGCTTAGGTGATGACAATAATGTTTATATGGTCCTTCATTTTAAAAACATAACTATGTATTTATATAATTCACTTGTTTGAATTTCATAATTTAAAATTTAAAGGTCGACCCAAAGTGAAAAATATGCCTAAAATATAAAAGAGACCCAAAAAGAGTGATTAAGGTAATAAAGGGTCGAGGTGCCCAAGAGGGACAAAAGTTCCTAGGAATTGTTGTCCTAGCTAGGAGATGATGTCTAAAGATGAAATATTTATAAAATATAGGTAGAATTGAGTCCTTTTTTAATCAAGACAATCTTTCTATAGGTTCTTATTTTGGAACTCTTTTTGGCTCTAAAGATATCTTAACCAAAGGTATTTTGTGGGACATAGGAAAAGGTAATAGAATCAGTTTCTATGATAGTTGGATTGAGGATTTCCTTTAGCTAACCTGGTAATCTGGAAAAGGGTTTCTTAGTTCTATGAGGAAAAAGGAAAATTCTAGATAAGAGACTTCTAGATTTAGGAGGATACTGTCAGGTGGGAAACCATTGATCCTCCTCTGGAATTTGATGGAGATATCCAACCCTTTTGGGTTCTCAACAAGAAATTAAGGGATTTCCATATCCCCATTTTTCCAGACCAAGGAGGACTCCATTAAATGGAAAGAGGAAGATTCAGGAATTTTCTTGGTCAAATCTACCTATATGTTAAATTTCAAGGATGATCTGCAAAAAGACTATTGGGGTAAGCTTTGGGTGAAGGATCTTATCCCTAAGGTTAATATCTTTTACTGTTGGCTGTCTAAAATAGAATTTTAACTATGGAAAATCTTAGGAAAAGGGGAATGAAGTTACCCAATAGATTCTCTCTTTACAGGAAAGAGGAGGAAAATTTCAACCATCTTCTCCTTCATTTTTCCTTCTCCCATGATGTTTTTTCTTCCATTATAGATCTATTCAATATCCAATAGATTTTTCCTTTAACTATTGAGGACTACTATTTTCAATAGGATATTCCCTTCTCGCTTTCCCATCTTGGTCCGGGCCGGAATAGTAATCTCCCTCACTTTTGGGGGTTTATGGAAGGCTAGGAGTGATTGTATCTTCCAGAATAGAAATCTCTTCTCTTGAAAGTTAAAATAATTTTTTTAGCAGCCATCAAGGAAAATATCAATCTCTTTAAATGTAAGGCAAAGAAATCCTTTTCAAAAGGGGAGCATAAATTTCTTGATAAGTTTAGCCTTAGACCGGTGGAATTACACAAACCTAGAAAGAGCTTCATTTGGATCGGCCGAGGAAAATGTTGTTAAGATAAATTTTTATGGAGCGTATAAAGGGAATCCAGGTCAAGCTGGGAGGAGGAATTTTAAGAAATAATGAAGGTGAATGTTTATTTATTTATGCTGGTCCATTACGACAACAAACAAAAAATATGGCGAAGATAGAGATCTCCTTTAGGGGTTTTTTTGGTAAAGAAAAAGGTTTGAAGGACATCCAAATTGAGGGTGATTCAGTCATCATTATTAATTCTCTTAACAATAAAGGATCCATTAATTGGCTCTTAATAAATATCCTCTATGATGTTAAGGAAACTTTAAAATGTTTTGTAAAGGTTTCTTTTAATCACGCTTTACGTCAAGGAAATAACTATGTGGATAAGATGGCTAATTACGAGTTCATAGTCATGATTATAAGATATGTTTTAAAGGATATGATTTTTGCATGGGTATTAATGAATCATTATTAGAGATAGAGGTCACTAAGTTTGATTATGCTGGCACAAATGATCTTTGGTACTGTGACAACTTACATAAAAAGATCTATTCCTCGGGTTTTGTTGGCGTAAAGGGGTCTGAATTTGAGAAGTGTTAGAAAACATGGGAAGCTTGGATTTTGAAGATGGGTGGTGATAGAATCAGGGTTAAACCAGCTAGCCGTAACATTCAAGCATTTAATCAACATTTCGAACAAGCTTAAGATTGGGGATTTCAGTAATTTCATTTCTAAATTACATGGTCACAGCCCTTCCCTATCCAAGGACATTGGAATAGCTTAGAAAGAGGGAAATTTCAAGGTCATAGGAATGGAAATTTAGGTTTAAGAGTCCACCATTGCCCTTGCAATGGAGATGAAAATGGACAGGCTCAAAATTTTCAAGGATAGAACTGCAGAGCATGAAATTGAGTTATTCTTTGTGAGTAAGGAAAGGTGCTTTTTATTCACTGATGGTATTATCAAGTCATGTATCCTAGGAATATGGAGAGAAGTGTGCCTTCAAATCATGAATTATATCACTCTGGAAGGAAAATTCTAAAAAATCTATACTCATCATATGACCCTTCTGAATATGTTTCATCATAAGGTCATGGTGAGCATCTCTTTTTACCTATTTATGTCTTTGAAAAATTCTCTGATGGAATTCTAGCAGGAGAAGGTGAAGATGCCTTTGCATAAAGGGCTCATCCTCATGCTATTTGAAAATGGGAAACCTATTCTAAACTCTCCCCCAAAATATAAGGTGGAGGAGGATGATCTTACTCTTCTAGAATGCCTTACAAAGATGAAGGCTGGGAAATGTAAAAATGTGGGGGGAGGATTCGAAAAGGAGAAGAGTGAGGAAGGTCATGGTGAAGAAAGCACCTTGAGAAAGAGGGGTTGTGATAGAAATTTTAGGGATTTGAGGAGTGGAGTAGAAAGGTGCAGATTTAGAGGGGGTGCTTCGGGCGATGGAGGAAACCAATGTTCGTCAAAGGGAAACCATTTTGGAAATGTAAAAATGTGGGGGAGAATTCTAAAAAGGAGAAGAGTGAGGAAGGTCATGGTGAAGAAAGCACCTTGAGAAAGAGGGGTTGTGATAGGTTGGAAGGGATGGAGGAAGGCACTAACAGGGAGGAATTTCAATTTGTGTATCACTAGTTCCGAAGATGAGTTGGAGGAAGACGTGAATGATAATGTTACTGAGGTTGTTGTGATAAAAGAAAGTCATGCTGGAAGTAGTGAATTCTTTCCAAAAAATTAGTTGTGTATTTCTGAACTTTTGGCAAACTTCTGCAGCTTTCATGTTTTAGGGCTGGTTTCTTTTCTCTGTTTTTACTCTCTGTCTTTTTTGGTTAAATTCTTGATCTTCATTGTCTGAGTTAAGCATGTTTAACACCTTTAGAGGATTTTTCGTTTTCTTTCTAGCTTGATGGTTTTCGTTCCTCCTTTTGTAAGGTCCCTAGGAGTTGATCCCTATTTTTACCTTATCTAATAAAAAAATCTAAATAGATAAAATATAAATAATTTAATTTATGACTGGGTTGTACGGTGTGTATGACCATATAGAAAGAAAGAGACAAATAAAAGAGGATAAATATAGTTGTCAACAACAAATTTTAGTTCTTAAGAATCATGTAGATGCCAACATGCTTTTAGGACCTAGAAATGTACCCAAGTGCATGATTTTATGTCTACATTTTCCCCACTTAATGTTTATTGATTGGATACTTGAAAACATAAAGTAGATAATATATGTGTACCTTTTGATACTAGAGAGTGTAGGCATTAGCATGCTGAGTGGACAAGTGAAGTGTGGAGACTAGGAAAGGGACGTGGTCCCTAGGGGTGAATAAAATTCATTATAGTGGATTTTTTAGCTTGTGTGAGTTGCTTCTTTTAAGGATGGTCCTGCAAAAGAATAGGAAAAAGTATTCAAATTTTTGTACATGAAAAATCTGAAAAACCTATGTAAAAGTGTGTAAAAAGGAAAGTGCACACCTGATATATAAGAGAGTAATAGGTAAGAAAGTGTCTTGTTTCTTGAAGTTTCTTATTTGAATGCTAAAGGTGAGGTTTTTGGGAAATCTCAAGCCAAGAGTGAGTTTTTGGGGTGATATCATGCCAAGTGCAAGTTTCTTGGGTGATCTCATGCCAAAGAGAAAATGTGAGAGAGGTCTAATTTTCCTCTCCTTCCGTAAATTTTCCCAATAAGAACCACTACATATGGTACGTCTCAATTTGTTATGTTTTCTCAAAAAATTTCATTTTTCCCGAATTGTTCCAGTTGTACTAAATATAGGAGATAAAATGTATTTTGTGATCAAGGCTAGTTCCTATTACTTTGTAGAACTACTTTATAAACTACTAAATATTGTGTTGTATTGAGAAATTGAATATTTCTATCCCAAATACATTAGCGCCATGGGGAGGACAAGCACCCAGATGCTAGTGTTTGAAATGTGTTTGGACCCAAGTCATATTTTTGGGCCATTCTTTGACTATGTTCCCGTGTCATTTCTTTATTATACTAATATTAATTATATCTCTAAGATGTTGTAGTGGTGATTTGTTCACCCAATATATTCCCCCTCATTGTGGGTGCATATGAAATTGGTAGAATAATGTAACCCAAAGGAGAGGACTTAATGTTGATCTGAAGTGGTTACCTATACGGGTAGGGGATGTGCATGGTAGAAACCAAGGCACATGAAAACAAGAGAGGATAGTAACATGTGTCGTGGTAAAAGTATCTATCATGCAAAAGAAGAAAATGTAACAAGCAAGTAATAAGACAAGATAAACAATTAAAAGAAAGTTTCGGACATGGGACATCACTCACAATGTCACAAGAAAAGCAGGGCCGAAGTGATATAAAAGCATACTATGATCAAACAAGAAATAGGTCATATCTTGAAAATTATAGCAAATAATAGTAAGAAAAATGTATCATATAAATATTATGTCAAAACATGTATATATTATAGAAAAGTAAAGTGCTAGTAAGAATAAGAATTAATTATTGAAATAATAACACCTATAGTGTGTAACATAAGCCAAACTAGATGCCCCATGGACCTCTATGGGACCGGTAAAAGGTACAGCCCAATCATCATTAGAGTGTGTAAAAACATGTAAGAGATTTGCATTCACCGCAATAGACCAAGTGAATGTGCATGTGCATGTGTATATGTGTATATGTAGAAATATGAAGACATACTAATAATCTATCTAGTATTGAAAACAAATTATAACATACAAATAGAATAAGCTATTAAGAGTAAATGCAAACACGATATGTAAATGTTGTATGGGTGTGATGGTTTGGTATGCAAACTATGAATATGATATTAAGAGTAAATGAAAACAAGATATGTAAATGTTGTATGGGTGTGATGATTTGGTATGTAAACTATGAATATGATAGGAGAAATGTACCACCTAAAGGATTTGTATGAGATGAAGTTCATTTATAGGAACCCTCAATATTCAAGAATAAACCATAGAGAAAGAGTATATCTTGAGGTAATGAGTATGTTTTGCAAATAGATGCTTGAAATATGTACCATGAAGTAAAAATTGTAGAATGTAAATGATGTGAGGTTTATTTTAGAATTAGACCCTTAGTAATCGAGTATGAATTGTGTAACTAGAGTGTGTCATAGGATAATTATGATATAATGTGTGTACCAACAATGTATGAGTGCTTAAGAAATATTGACTGTAAAGCATAGAGCATGAAGTGTGGTAGTAGATACTGGAGACAACTTGATAGTGCTATAACAGGCGGGAAAGCATGATTCCCTCAAGTGTGCCAATGATGGAGATATATGTGGTGATGTGAGAAATACCATGCCAATGTGGGAGAATTTTATTTATGTCATGAGAAGAGAGAGGTTCATCACAATGGTAGGAAAAATAAATAGTAGGACTAGGGTTGGATGTTGGGTGGACAGGAGGAAGTTTAAAGAGGTTATTTATTATAGGGTGAATTAGTTGGACTTACTTGGTTTGTGGTTGCTGATTTGGAATTGGTAATGCTGTAAAAGAATTGATAGGAGGAGGGGATGGAGGACGGATTTTTAAAGGAGGTTACTTAATTGGAATGGGTTGGATAGGTGGCTCTTCACTAACTATAGAAGTAACATTAGTGATTATGGAATGATGCTCATTATATGAGTTTGATTTGGGAGGCAAATGAGATATTTTGCAATTGGAGATTTATAATAATGCTATGTAGTAAAAGAAATAAAACCCTAATGCTCAAGGTTCTTAATTCATTATTTTAAAGCATATAAATCATTGTCATGATGTCCATTAATTATGTGATGATTGTAAAATGGGAGTCCCATGTACTTGGCAAGCTGATAAGGAGGGTAACAATGAGTAGCTGCAAAGTTTATCAATTGGTGACTGAGGATCTCATAATGAATATCATGTTGTTTAACATGTAGATCACTTGATAGTTACTTGTAGTAGTAAGACTTTCGGTTCATGTATATGAGCACATGTAGAAGACATAAGATTAGGATGAGGTTTAGAAGAATAACTAGCATGGGCCTTAAGATGTTGGATTTAAGAGTTGAAAGATGTAATTCTGGTTTCCATATCTTTAAATTTGTCTTGAAAAGCATGGTGTAAATCTTGAATTGAATTTAAGATAGATTAATTGGATGGATTAGTAAGATTGATAGGGTTTTCAAATAGACGATTGAAAATGGAACTTACTTGTGAAGGTGACATATCATAGAGGAGGTACATAGTTTGTACAAATTTTTGAAGAGACTCTTTATAAGGTGGGTACATTTGAAGTAATTTGTATAAGGAGACTAAAGGAACCTCAATAGACATAAAAGAGAAAATGATAGAATAGGGATATGACTAGTCAATCACAAGTGGAGTTAACCAAATGATTTAATTTAATTTGAATTAAATCTTATTGTAGAGTAATTATTGTAATAATTGATGTACAAATGCTAAAATGCAATAATGATATAAGCAAAGTAGCATGTAAATGAGAAACCCGGAGTAAGAAGGATAGATATGAGGACTTAGCTTATTTTTGAGTGTACATGAAGTGATATAGGTAGGTGAAAGTGTTGAAAAAACCATAGAAAGGGTTGTCACAACTCACCGTAGATTCTGGAACTAAGGAATAGATTTAGACATGGGCACCCAATGTAGGGAATAGGTGCCTAGGCACCGTGAGTGGATTTGGGCACTTTGGTGACTATACAAATGCTTAGAAACTAATTTATTTTGTGTTGCAAGGTATTTTCTATTGGTTCTTATCTATCACTCATGGGCATTTTTAGTGGTGAATATTATTAATTTCAAAAAAATGCATTTTAGGAAAAATTAAAAAGGTGAATTTTTTAGAGTAGGATAGCGTCTTGTTCACCTAAAAATACAGTATAATTTTTTTAGGATTCAGCTTTGCCTACCCTTGAAAAAATATCATATATAAACCTTGGTTATTCACTGTAGTATACTTGTAACTTACTACAAGCATATTGAGGTACCAACATATCAAGTATTGTGAACTTGTGAAGCGTGAGTACACAGTGTGTAGATTATATTTGCGGTCGTGATAAGCCTAAACCATTGAAGCGTGACAAGAGATATTTACTTATGACTAACAAGGGATATTTTTTGACACATGAAATTTTTTATTTGTTGACATGTAACATGTTTTCTCTACTAACATGTGACAAGGTTTCTATGCTAACACGCGATAAGGGTTTTCTCCCACGCATGATAAGGTTTCTCTATTGACGCGTGACAAGGGTATTTTGCTGACTTGTGACAAGGTTTCTCTTCTAACGCTCAACAAGGTTTCTCTTCCGATGCATGACAAGATTTTTCTGCTGACGCATGCATGATGGATTTTTTTGACATACAACAAGAGGTTGCTTTGACGACGCACAAAAGGAAGTTTTAATGCATGAAACTCATGTGAAGATGCATGAAAAACGGTTTCATATGTGCAACACAATATTATTAATGCACAAAAAGGGTTGAGTGACACACAACAAGGGTTCAACTTCACATTTTAGAACAATTGAAGATGTTAGTGCTCAGAAAACCCAAAAATTAAAAAAAAATCTCAGAAGTACCTATTCAAGTAGTTTGGAAACTCGCTACTACAAATACGAAACCACTAGCACCCATACAACAACTACTAGAATCAAGCAAAGTAAAGACTATGTGGAATTTTTTTATTGAAGTGGCCATACATTTTGCATAGTATCAACTATATGACACATGATGATACCATGCTAGAGCTTGAAGATATCTCTCGTTGAGATTTTAAAGGTTGAATATATTATTGTTTAGGTGAATCTAGGAGTGCATCAAGATATCTCTAATACAAATACTTATAAAAATGTAACAAAAAAATCAAATGAAAATTATGTTTCACAAAAGAGGAAACCATATAACTCATGTGATACTCCTCAAAATTCTACTCGTAAAATTGAAACATTGAAAATGAACAAGAATATGTGGACACTTGGGAGGACATACAAGTTCAAGTGGGCTGCCAAATTTCCTTTTATTGAACCTGTACAACCAGCTAATTTAGAAGATATCACATCTAAATATACATGTACGATATGTACATGGAAATTGGGAAAGCAACAAAAAATACAACTAAAGATGGAACCAATTGAAAAACACTGTGGAAAACAATATTTGACTGTAATGGGAGAGGATGGACAGAAAATAAAAACACATAAATGGAAAATTGAAAAATAATGCATTCATGTTAAATATACAGAGAGTATGAAGTCGAGAAGAAAAGACATTGACATATCGTCAAAAGGGAAGAAAGACCACATCATAAATGGGTAAGATGAATCAATCAAATTTGCATGCTAAAATCATATAGTTCTCTACTTTATTCCACATCCTTAAGAAAGGAAGACCGATTTCAAATTTCCTCGATTTCAAAGATTTGTATCAATATAATGGAATGCAAAATGTTCCTTAGTCTCATTGGTTAGACAATGGTTTATGGGAAATGGATAAATGCCTCAGCAATGATAGAAAAGGAATATTTGAAAGAGAGTGTAAAAAATGCAAAGTTTATCTCTCTATCAATTGATGAAGTGAAAACATTTGACAACACCGCATGGGTATGTATCCACATTTATACTTTAGAAAATCATATAAGGACACCGCATTTGTTGTTTGTTCGTAAAATGGATAAAAATTACAATGCCAAAAACCTATATAAAATAGTTGTTTCTCGTTTGAAATATATTGTTGGCATGACTAATTATGAAATTTCTATGAATTCGGTATACATTGGATAAGATGGTTCATCAGTCATGTAAGATCACCGAACTAGGTTATGTGTTTGATTGAAAACAACGGTGGCCCCTTATATGCAAAGAATTCACCGATGGCTTGCATAATGAATTTAGCATATAAAATAGTTAAGCAACTATGAAAATGTTGCAAAAGTATAAGACCTTATTAAAGAACTACATGCATATATGGCAAGCAGCCCAAAGTGATTTATTGAGTTTCAAAATTTACAATTGGAATTACAGATGGCAAAAACTTTTGAAGGATGTCAAGACATGGTGGATTTCTTCGTATGAGCTTGCATACAGAATTCGTGAGGAGTATCAATCGTTGGTTAGTTTCATACAAAAATATCATCATGATGTTGACATTACAAGGGAATTGTTTTTCCATTTAACTGATTTGGAAACATTGCTTACATTGGTTGGCATTCTTCTAATGTTAAAGGAGATCAATACATTGATGAAGGACGCACAAGATATATTACTCTATATTATTGATTTTATATGGATGAGAAAAATGGTGTATCAAAGTATTAATTTCTTTTACACTTTCCCAGATAGTTTTGATACACCTATTTTTGATGCGATGCTAAATAGAAATTTTTATTGGATCTTAAGAATCCTAGTAATTATTTGAGATTTAATATTCATGATGACCTCTGTATAATTGTTAATGGGAGAGATATAGCACTACACATTTTGTAAAAATGTCAAGATATTATAAGATCAAAAAGAGAATAAGTTCCTGTGACACGTAATCTATTTTATTCTACTACACTTGAAACAAGAATAAAAGTTAGAAAAATATCAAAATCCTTATCATCATTAATTATAGAACATTTCAACAAAGATAAAATTATTGAAGATATGGGTGTGATGAATCCAAATTTTTAGAATATGAAGGTGGTCATGCAAATTTTGTAAGTAATAATTTCCATAAATCCATGGGTAAAATAATGAATCATTTAAACAAGATGTCATAGGTCAAGGGTATTCAAATAAAGGTATATTGAATATTGATTTAATAAATTCTCAATCAACTAATATTTCAAAAACAATTAGGTACCAACATAAATTGTTAGACAAAAATTTTGATAGTGGTGTTATTACAAGGCTCTGGTGAAAACTCTAACAAATTAATGTGTTACGGGAAGACATCGTGAATATTTTTGATTATATGAGTTGTTTCAAACAATGATTTTGGGATCTGTGGAGGATGAAAGGGTTTTATGTTATTTATCTTTTATAAAATAAGAATTGTGAAATAGGCTAGATAAAAGTCTCAAAATTTTCTTGAGGTGTTATTTTTCTTACTACTCCTTGAAACCTTTCCTTTTGACAGAGAAATTATGCATTGGAATTCCCTTTTCGAAAGAAGAGGTGTAAATAATACAATTTTTTGTGCAAAATTACAGCACCCTTGATTGCTTGTGATTTTATGTATGAGGTAACCAGTGCAACCTACATAACATGGGATTATCCTATAGTGTTGTACCTTGAAAGTAGGATAATCCTCTAGAGAAATACCGATTCTTCCTCTAACCTAGTTCCAACTTCTCGGGGTTCATTTTAAGATCCCCCTCCAAAAAATTATTTTAGAATGGGTGGCGAATATCCAAAATCGACTTTCAAATCGATGGAGAATTTCTAAAACATGTATTGTGGTAAAGGTGATTTGGTAGGGCATAATTTTCTTGGATGAGGTAAAATGATAAGAAACGTTGGAAAAATACATGCATAATTTAATTTAACATATAAATAGTAGGTGAATTCACCCATATAAATGACTCATCGGTGCAAAATTTTAGGTGAATTAGATGGGATACGATTGCTGAAAATTAGCCATTTCCAATTTCCAAAATCCCTAATATTCATGAGTTTATGAAAATTCTCCACTAAAATTTTTCCCGCAACTTATCCATAGTGTAGAGAATGGCAAGCTAAACTAATCCTATTCTAATGCTTTACAAGAAGATAGGGATAAAAATATGCATGAAATAAAACTACTCTAAGTCAAGGTGATGGACCAAGAAAGGGTGAGACAATCCAAGTGAGTGAAATATAAGGAGAAACCGAGATGAAGAGGTCGGTATAAATTCCACGAGTCCAAGACAATATTCCATTCCCTATATTCAAAAAGCACAACAAACTATAGACCTTGCAAAGAGATATATACATGCACAATATACTTATAAATATAACAGAAGGAAAAATATATAATTCATACAAGTGAGGGAGAAAATTGACACAAAACATGAATTATATTGCTCAAAAACATACAAAATCCATCACACCATAAGCAAAGACAAAATATTTTATAATAAGCCCAAATTTGAGGCCTTTACCTCAAAATAGCTCTAGAAATTTTTTATAGAGTTCCTTTGATTTCTAGAAAATCTTCCCTCGAGAATGACGCAAATTTTATAATATATAGGCAATTTAGGTCACTAACCGGAAGGATGCATTAAAGAGGTATGGATAACCATTCATTTTGGTACTTTTCCTACATGAGTGGTCATGGGTGCCATGCCTCATTAATTCTAGTTGTTGCGATGTCATTCATTCACCTACCCTCATCTAGCTTGTAACTTTTCAATCCTCTTTGTTTCCCAACCATGTTGGGTCAAACAATGTTTATCTTATTAACTGTACATGCCTCTAGCCATAGACCAACCTCAGATTTTCCATCTTCACATTATGGGCCGTATAATCTAGGAGGTTGGACGGTCATCTATCTCTACATGTACAATGCACTACCCGTCTATCTTTGCAGTCGATAAAATTAACGAGTCGACCAACCTGGTGACTCACCCAACCATGTCGTACAACTTTAAGCCAACCATCTAGGTTGGCCTTTAAACCCAAATGGGTTAGAATAAGTCTATATATGCCAACCATCCTCTCTGTACATCACCCATCCGACTAACCATAACCTCACGATTCTCGAGCCACCACATAAGTCGGGTCGACACACCCATCCGAGTAATCCATCATTCGTCTAATCGAGATTTCGTATCAAGGTTAGACATCATCCAACCCGTCACCCGACCAACCTTTAGCCAACCAACCTAGAGCCAACCAACCATGCGACCAAACATGCCGACCAACCATGAACTAACCAACCATGCCAATGGACCATGAGCCAACCAACCTTCACTCCAATAATATTGATTACCAGCTCCAAGATTCATCGTTGTTCACCATCTCACTATGAGTTATAACCAACTCAAATAAGCCAACACATGAGCTACCCTATATACTGTAAAATCATTTCCCTTTTTCCATCAATCTGCCGAGGTTCGAGAAGTGCTAAATTGTCCATTTTACGGGGGTGTGAAAAATGGATAACAATTGGCAACTTGCGGGATGATCTTCCTTCTTGATCTAGAAGACCATTGAATTTAGGGGATCCATTGGGGATGGAGTCATATTGATTGCTGGAACTATCCCATCACTTGAAAATATTTCCAACATATGGAAAAATATTGGGGATTTTCATTTTGAGAGAAAAACCTAAATGAGGACTAGTTGCTTCTTCACTAAACTTTTGTGAAACTATAAAATGTAAGAGAAACAAGGGCACAACTATGTACAAATAGAAAATTTCATACATATTCCAAATAGAATATGTAAATAGTGCACAAGAAATTATTACAAAAGTAACATAAACTAACACAATGCACTATGATGTAAGTACTTGGAGGAATTACAACTCCTAAAATAATATATACAAGAAGGATCTTTCACTTAATAACAATGCTTGAGATAGATTCCATTGACTAGAATCACTAGTTCTCTCTGTCTAACATTGATAGCTAGAAATGATTTTTTCTTTTTGCATCCTAAAATCATATAAGCGTCGACCCATATTGCATCAAACTTAGAGTGCCTTCTCGGTTTTCCCTATCTACATCCCATTTAAGGACCAAGTCCCCCTTTTGGAATTTTCTATCCTTTTCCTTCTTGTCAAATCACCTCTTGATCAAGGCTTGATCATTATCCATGATGTGCATGGCTTGATTCCTCATCTCCTCCAACTCCATGATCTCTGCATATATAGCTTCCATGGGTTCAAAATCTGATATCTCTAGTTGCCTCATGATTTCCAATATGATAAATTTGAGGGATATAGGAAGCCTTTCCTCCATTCCATAGACTAACTTGTAAGGATAATTGCTTGTTGACCTCTTGGGAGTAATCCTATCATCCCACAAGGCTGATTTCAACTTGGCGTGCCAATTTCTCTGGTTCTCGTCTAGATTTCTTCTTATAATCTTTAAAATATTCTTGTTGGTGGACTTGAATTTCCCATTACCCTGTGGGTAGTAATTTAACAAGGTTCTCAAGTATATCCCTTTTTGACTACCCACTCTATGATCTTGGCACCTAGTAATGCCAAAGCATTATCTCGATATAATGGTGGATGGAACTCCAAATCTCGTCACTATCCCTTCATAAAAATCTAATATGGTGGCCTCATTTTATTCCTTGAGTGCAAATACCTCTGTCCACTTGGTGAAATAATATGTGGCTATGAGGATCAACTTATGGCCTAAAATAGAATTTAGATTAATCACCCCAATGAAATCCATCCCCCATTCCATGAATGGTTCATTTATAGAAATGGAGTGGAGTGGAAGGGTTGTTAACCTCTCTTTTCCTGTGAAGAAGGCACACTTTTTACACTTCCTAATCCATGCATAACAATCATGGAAAAGGTTAGGCCAATAATAATCTGCTTTCATAATTCTAAGAGCTATCACCCTTATGGAAAAATGGCCACCTATTTCTCCATCATGAAATTCATGTAGCACCTTCTCTATCTGATCTACCTTGATGCACCTTAGGAGGACACCATTTACATCTTTCTTGAACAAGATATCATAAACCAATACAAAGGAGATACAATGGATCCTAAAATATATTATTTTGGACTTTCTCATCCCTTGAGGACTTTGACTTGTTTGAAGGAAATGGACTATATCTTGAGCCCAACAAGGATCGGGAGGCATCGACTGATTGCTCTTGATTACCGCGTAGCACCAAAACAACCTATCCTTTATCATGTTACTCAACATGTTGTTTTGAAGCTATTTGTTCACATAATCCCTTCCCCTTGACCAGCTTGGTCACCTTAATATAACGTCATATTCCATGACCTTATTTACCCATCCAACCCTTTTTCATTGAGGTCTTTGTTCAAAAGAAAATATTTTATACTAGCATGTGTGACTAGTAGATGAATCCTATTATTTGACACTAAATGTCTAAACTTATTAAAACATATAATCATGGAAAGAACATGCTTCTAAATAAATGAATATCTCACCTCATAGTCCATAAGGCATTGGCTGAAGAATACAATAAGTTTTTCCAATCCTTCCTTATTCTGCCACACCAAGATTGTGGAGATGGTGTCTGAACCACCAAAGGTGTATAGAAAGAAGTATTTGGAGAATTCCAGGTTAATGAGAGTTGGAGATTGAGATATGGCATGTTTAATAGCTTTGAAAATCTCATTTCCCTCTATTGTCCATTTGAAAGCCAAATTATTTTTCAGCATCATCATTAATGGCCTCACAAGAGAAGAAAAATTTGGTACAAAGCTCCGAACAAACTTTATCCTACCTAACAATATTTGGAGAGCCTTCTTATGACTTGGCAATGTTAGAACAAAGATGACTTCTACCCTCTCTAGATCAATTGTCAATCCTTCCTTTGACATGATATGGCCTAGAATTTTACCCTCATGTGCCATGAATATGCACTTTTTGGGTTCAAGGACACTCCAAACCTCCTACACCTTTGGAAGACCTGTCTAAGATGAAAGAGGTGACTTTCTACATTTTTAGAAAATACAGTGATGTCGTTAAGATATAAAAGCACTATTTTATTTAACATCCCCTTAAATGCCATATCCATTGCTCATTGAAATTTTGCTCCAATGTTTGATATCTGAATGACATCTTCCTATATGCATAGGTGCCCCATATTTTGGTGAAGGTTGTTTTGAACTGATCCTCCTTTTTCACCATAATCGTATTATAGCCTGAATATCAATATAAGAGGGAGAATATTTCTAAATCGGCCAATAACTATAGAATCTTCTCCATGGAGGGCAACAGATAGTGATCCTTGAGGGAAGCCCTATTTAAATCCTTAAAAATCCATGCACATCCTGATTTCCCCATTCCTTTTCCTAACTAGCACCAGATTTTCCACCCAACTTGAGTGCTTGATTGGGAAAATGATACTCACCTCAATAATATTATTTATCTCCTTCTTCGTGAGAGGCTCTCTATGAGGGTTGATCAGCCTTTACTTTTTCTTGATGGGCTTAGCCCTAGGTTCAACTCAATGGTGTGTGTAGACACCTAAATTTGGTTACATTCCCCTTAGCCCCTAATCGGATAACCAACTTAAACATGGGCACCTAACCATGGCCCCCTTTCACCCCACATTAATAATTAATTAAATTAAATTAAATACCCATCCTCACAATATCCATTATTTTATTACCTTAATTGACCTAATTTCCACCTCACCTAGACACCTCATCCAACCACCTCACCCTAGACCTATTCTTGGCATGTTTCCATAACTAACAATAACTAAGTCTTACTTGCCTTAATGAGATAAGATTTGGTCTAACCCTAAAATCAATGCCTAAAATCTCTCTAACCACATTCCCACTCATTAGAAGGGAAGCTTCCATTCTAATCTATGATAACAAACCAACTTGGCCCAAGAAATTGGAAAGATCTGCCCATTTTAGTAAACCTAGGAAATCTTGCCTTAACCGATGCGGTTAGACCTAAACGATGTCATTCAAGGTGGAACCATCTTCGATTACCATTTATTCACCTAAGCAACCTTATTTTTAGGTTGGCACATTTTGAGAGCAAGAGGACAAATAGAGAGTTACATGCAAGTAGAACCAGAGTCTTTCACGCACCTAGACATCCACATCTAGCACTAGGACATATCCAGAGGTATTACATCCACAGAAGCATTCTAGGGAGCACTATTGTGGTACCAAACACCATTCTTCTGATCAACTTCCATCACCATTCAGCCATCAAGCATGTACCATAGTAAGTATACCTTTTACCAGCATAGTCTATTTCAGTATAATAGCCTTGTTACTTCTGTTATCAGTTTATACTTTGCATGTTCTTTTCCAATCTTCTACCTACTTGTAGACTTATCCATTCCTCTACCCACACCACCAAATCACCCATTCTTACCTCCCACACCCCTCTGAGTATACCTGAGACCTTTACAAACCTCCCCATCCACCCTTCCATCTCTATTTAGCTCCATTTCAATCCCCACAATCAGATCTTATTAAATTCCTTTCACCCCAACCTTACTATCACCGTTATCCCTGACCATCATCAATCCCTTCTAAACCATCATTGGTTATACCCGATCGATGTTGGTCTTTGTGTTTTACACCTTTTCCAATAACAAAGCTAACCTACCTTCTACCAAGTGACCCAAACAACCTATAACCTAACCCTGACTAGTTCCAACACCCTGACAACTACCTACCCTTCAGATCTGACTATAACCTAGCTTGTTATATTAGATTTTCTTATTGTGCTTGAATGAGATACCTAAATCATATCAACTACAGTAGGAATTTACTTATTTCTCACATTAAGTTATTTTAAATAGTGGATTGACAGCCATCTAGGAAGTATCACACTTCCCGAAACTAGCATATACTAGGAAGTCCACTGTCATATATCATTTAACTTCTCTTTTGTGGTCTTGTTTTCTATTACAGGTAGTTCCTCCTAGCCAAAAGGAATCTCTCACAATTGGCACTAGATTGAGAAGTTAGAATGTGCATAACAACCATCAACCAACCCATTTAACAGTATTCCTCCTATCCCATAACCCTATTTGTTTCATAATTCAAAAACATAAAGAAAATAGTGAAACATTTTGGCATGCCCGGTGGGACCCATCAGGGGTTCTATTGCATTTTCTTCATTCCTAGGAGAAATTTTTGTGTTTTTTCCTTTAAAAGGCTTACACATTAACATTTTTCTCTAGTAATCTTCTCTTCTTTCTAATTTCTCTAAAAGAAACATTTCTATTAGTGCATTTAAAAAGGAATCATTTTTCTTTCTTGCTTTATGCATTTAGTGAAAGAGCATACCCTCTGTTGGTATGCAAATTGATTCCCCCTTTGAAACCAAGTAACATCAAATATTTAGAAGGAAACTAAAAGATAGATAGATCATATAATGATTTTTTTTTTTGTAGCTAGGGAGGGTATTTTTCTAACTCTTGTCACTTGGGAATAGGGAAATGGATAACACCTTCATTAAGGATTTGATCTATCCTCACTACTTTAGGCCGTCCCTTTCGACCAGGGTGAGAGGACCCATTTTGTAACTTCTTTCGATGAAGGAGAATGAAGATATCCTTCTTTTCACATATTTAAAATGGGACCCTAAGAAAATATGATCAATGTACCACAATTTAACTCTCACGAGTTGTCACTTCTAAAGAATGGTGATATTTCCTAAACAGGGTTAAAGGTTACTAGAGACATTATGGAATCCTAATTGCTTATGCATATTTTGGTAGTAGAATTTATACATTTGTGGACACACAGGGAAAAAAGGGTAATTCAGGATGGATTCATTGTTTTTGAATAATTTTGTTGGGAGATTAAGGAGCATAAAATTTACTATGCCATATCTTTGAGAACCTTCACAACAATTGGAATACTAAATGACAGAAAGCTTCAGAATAGTTAAAATATTCCTTCAACTAGAAGGTGTGCATCAATGGAGGCCTAGATTTGCATGGTTTCACACAATCTCCAATAATTTAACATGAAGGTTTGAGCTAAATACTCAATTAAACATTAAGACCCCTAGTTCGTCACACCTAAGATACACTCAAAGGATTACGGACATTTTTATTAACAAATGATAGTAAAGTGATTTTAAATTATTTATCTCATTGTAGGATGAAGGTTCTTCTTGAAATGAAACTCGTAAATGTCACTAAACTATCACAGGGATGAGATCCTGTGTGATTTGGAGGGACTTTAAAACAAGATTGTAATAGGAATAAGAAAAACTACTTACAGACATTCTGAAATAAAGCAGACACAAATTGGTCTAAGATTGACACAAATTAATTCAAAATTGATTAGATTCATCAAGGGAAATTTTCTTTAAACAGTCTTAGAGATTTTCAATGGCTATACACTCACAACCAACTTGACATGATTGAAATCTAAAACATAGGAAATTAACAGGTTTCTCAAATTGGTCTCTCAGGAAGATGGGCTCTCTCAAATTTTCTCTTAAGAATTCAACCCCGACCCTTTGTAAGAGTATTCTCATTGCATTTATACATTTCACTTGCTCACTCATCCCAAATTTCCCCCAAAAAGAAGAATATTTGAGGAACCTTTTCTTCTTACCAATTTGTCTCAGAAAGTGATGTTTAACAAATTTACACCCACAGCTTCTAGGTGGACAAATCAGGAACTGATCACATTTCTCAGACCCTTGATTGATGACTGGGATGCCATGCCACAACTTTTTGATAGTCCTTCTAATCATTCTTATTATATCATGTGAAAAATCCCCATTTTAATCATTTTCGTGGCTCTGCATAGCTGGATCTAATAGGAAATCATTTTTCCCTCGAGGAAACACCTTGAGAAATGAATGCCCCCACATGGATGCCTGCATTCGTGCCTTTGAAAAATGAGTGTCCATGCATGGATTATTCCACATACCTACGTTGTGAGTCTGATTTGCAAGAAAAACAATGCATATTCACACCTTCTAGAGTCTTGGAACAAAAAGGTGGAAAAATCAAAAGCAATGCACAACAACCGTCAATTTTTCCCCTTATTAACTTTAGATTATAGCCATCCACATGTTTCCTTGGTGAAACTAGAAATGAGAAGTACAGAGGCAAGTTTCCAAACAAGCACAGGCCTTCCACATGCCTTGGGCCCAAGAAAATCACCTTTTTGCCTTTGAAAAGTCCCAAAGATAAAAAAGGATATAGTGGAAGCCTCCACGTGTCTCATTGGCACACTTTTGATATGGTGCCCAAAAGTAGAGACCCCAAACAAGCACGGGATCACCACGTGTCTCAGTCTGATAGATTTGTTGAAATTTTTTAAGGATCAATGGAAGGTGCCATGTGTCTAGGGTCTGAGATAATTTTCCTTGGCTGTTGAAAATTCCAAGCAAGGGAAGAGTGAGTGAAAGCTTCCACGTGTCCCCATGGCACTCTTTTAAAAATAAAATTTAGGGCAGGTTCCCAAACATGCACTAGCCATCTACATATCCTAGGCCTTAGAAAATTTCTTGTAAATTTTAAGTACAAAGAGGAGCCAACGGAAGACCCCACGTGTCTCCCTAGTGTGCCCAAAAGAAGAGACCTTGAACAAGCACGGGCTCACCACATGTCCACTTGGTACAAATGTGAAGGTAAGACCTTGAGGTGGATCCTCAATCGAGCGCCAACCCTCCACGTGTCCATGGTCCAACAAGCTACACTAGCCACATGAAAAAATGTCTAAGTCTGGGTAGGGCCAGTTGAAACTTCCATGTGTCTCCCTGGTGCAACTCCAAGGTCAAACCAAAAGGAAAATTTTCATATGAGTGCCGACCCTCCACATGGAAGAGCTTTGAGTTGAATCGGGCCTTAAAGTTTCAAAGTGCCCCACTGAGCCACATCCAATAAAAAAGGACCACATTTCCATAGATATTGTGACAAAAATTTGATAAGCAAAACAAAACGTGACTGTGGAAAAAATAGAAGGGGAAAACTGGAGTTTACATCTAAGTTACAAATTCTTTCACATGGACAGAGGAATGGAAAAAAATTATGGACTTTAAGTGATCCTCAACCAAAGGAAAATATTGATCATGGCAACAAAATGAGGGACAAAGCTTTCACACATCAACATGAGGAGATAGAAAATATGATAGAACCTGAAAACTACAGAATTTCAAGGACAAACAGGGTGATATCAAATCAAGCACCAACATCCTCTCGTATTCATCATTTGCTTCATCAAATGTAACCTTTTCGATTTAGGATTAAAATTAGTTAGAGTACATTTTTATTTGTTACATTTAGCTCACATTAAAATGAGGGCAACCTATATGTTGGAAGTCATGCCCAACTGATGGTTGACATAAAGAATCATAGAAAGAACATTCTCTCTCTCTCTCTCTCTCTCTCTCTCTCTCTCTCTCTCTCTCTCTCTTTTCTCGTCTTACCAAAATTTCACAAAATTTAAATATACACATATTTCTTAAACAACATATTACCTGTAACACCTGCCTATGATCACATGATCATATTAGTAGGTACTCTCCACTTTCGTTACCTTTGTTGAGACATTATCTCAAAGGATGACTTTCCCCACCATAACATACCTGAAACCTCTCCTTTTAGATATCGTTATCCGTAGGAAGCCTTCCTCACCAAAAACTCTATTCTAAAATTCATGAGTCAGTCTTCTAAATAGCATAAGCTCAACACATTAAAAACCACTTGCTAGGTACATGTTTTTAGTGTTTGATTGACGTGTGTTTTGAGGTGTGAGGATATGGTTCTCCATTTTTCCATTTTGTTGCCTTACACACTCCACAATCATAGTTCGATTATTCTGACTTCTTCTGAGTGTGTTAGGACTTCATTACATCATCTCCAGAACTTTGGGTTAATTATTTATCTCACTAAAATTCATAACAATCCATTTTTCTAAATATTTCCAATTTTCACAATAATCACATCGCTACCGATTACCCACGATAGGCATCAGTTTTTCTTAACCGGTATCAATTTGTTGTTCTTTTCGGTTAAATTGCCTAAAGAACCCTTGTTTCATTTTTCTTACTGTCAAAGTTCCTGTGAGTCTCTGTACTCTATCTTCTTTGATAAACAGTCATCATACAACTTGTTCATCTGACCATCACCAGTATTTTCCTCATTTGATAAAATTGTTCCTATCCCACAGTAATTGACCTTGCTACCCCTTAACCGGCATCAATCATCCTTAACCGGCATGGGTTACCCTGTATTGAACATCAACTAATATATTACCCAAATCTACCTATAGACACTTGTTTTCTTCATTCTTACTACCCCCTGTGTCATCTGTAAGATATAGAATCATCTGATATATGCCCATTCACATGGTGTTGACTCGCAGTCAAGCCGATGATTTTATATTTCATGTGAGTTGTCAACCACTGTAGCCTAGTCCTTCACCACCTTTTTTCCTTTCACCCATGGATCCAACCTTACCTACCACCATTCCTACAGGTGACAAGTAATTTGCATGAATCCTTGATCAAAATCCCGTGGCCTTATAGTTCTACCTTTCCCATAGTCCACCCAGGACTCCTCGGGTCGATTGATAAATGGCATGTATGTATCCATCTCTCATGTCCTTATTCTTGCTTCTGCATCAGCCCCTAATAATGTGGAATTACCTTCACCTACTTCACCCCCAGTGGTTTCACAACTAGGACCCATACCCACCATGACCATTGCATCTACAAAGATTATCACTTGCACCTGTTGTATCTATTGTCCCCTCATTGACCACCCAGGCCATAGCCCCATACGCACCCATTTTCTCACAAATACCCATTACAAAACAACCACCCGTGGTGTTGGTGACCCCTACTCCATTTTAGAATATTTTCCTCTCCATCCCATAAACATTTCCCCGATCGATACTAGATTCACGATGACCATCCTACCTACATACACATATTATCAACAACCCCCTATCTCGTCTGTCACCCATTCTAGATACATACCCTCTATGTTGGTCCCCTATTCTCAACCTCCCTATTCGACATCACTATACAATGGAATGCCTCCCATGTCACAAGTTCAATACCAGCCCCCTTATGCCACAGGAGGAACCCTTCCACCACAACCTACCAATGACCTTATCAAATTGATGATGGAAAGGATGTAGACACTAGAAGCATTGGTTTCCAGCTCATACAATTCTCTCACCTATGATGAAATCTATAACGATCCCATTCATCCATCCATCCCTATTGACCCATATGCTGTACATTGAGAAATGCCAAAATTCAACCATTTTAATAGTAACGAAGACCAGCATCAGCATTTGTGGTCTTTCAAACATGGGTGTTACCTGATCACCCATGATGATGCTTTACTCCTACGGACCTTCCTAATGTCTCTGACAGGACCTGCATTAGACTGGTACAATGGGCTACCAAGACACTCCATCTACTCATTTAATTAGGTAGCCCAAGCCTTCCTAGATCACTTCTCCATCAACATTATTAAGAAGGTTACCATGACTGATCTTTATTCCACATGACAGTACGATGATGAGTCTATCACTCATTCTTTTGCTCAATAATGCAACCTAATTAACCATCTCACATTTCAATTACCTCAAACTAAACTCATAGATTTTTTTACTCAATTTTTCATAAGACACATCTCACCAACTCTGCAGGTGCATACATTTTGCACTTTTGATGAGGCATTCACCATGGCATCGAAATTGGAAATCATGCTATTAAAGAGAATAAAATTCAACTTCATAACAAGAACATCACGTTTAAATCAAATGATGCTTCTTCATCTTCGAAACCCCAAAACAACTATTCAAAACCCAAAGGATCTGCCAATGCCATAGTTCTCAAGGTTGGTCCCCCTCATCAATAAAACCTAACCAAAACTCCTTCTAATCTCTCTCTATCCAAGCTTTCTAGTTCAGACAAGAACAATGAAAGTACACTTTGATAGGAGAATCTTACTCTTCTATTTTGGAAAAGCTTGTTAAGGCTAGTGTCATTACCCTTCCACCTATAAAACCACATACTAGTTTTGACCCTGAGCGACCCATGCCCACATGGTATAAGGAACATGACTTTTGTAACTATCATCGTGTCAAAGGTCATAGTGACAATAACTACATCACCTTCAAGAATATCATCCAAGAAATGTTAGACAATGGAGATCTAGTCTTGGATAGCCCAATGCACCTACTAACCAAAACCTACATATCTTCAAGAATCCATTCCCTAATCATGCCCCATCTTCCAACCAAGCTGGTGACACTTCAAATAATGATAGCAATGTCCATGAGGTCCATGCTATTTTTAATGACATACTAGTTGCTTCCCAATTGCCTCATGTTCCTTCCATAGATGAAATCTTAGCCCGAGCTCCCCTACCTACACAAGAACCTATTTCATTGAATCCTCCAAGCACAAAGTCACCCCCTTCATTTTCATCTTTACCCATGGAAGAGCCTATAATTAGCACACCTCCTTTGACCCCTCAAATTTCTGTGAAATTTTTAGTGGCACCTCTCCTACTCATAGGAGATACATATTCACAACCTACACCATCTCAAGGAGATTCCACCTTGTTTGGCCCATCCTCTTCTCTACCTATAGATGATCCTGTAGAAATATCATTTCCTTTGGATGACCATTCACCATCGGACCTTCAAGGTCCTACTGATCTTCTTTCGTCTCTCTTACCCACAGAGTCCAAGGCTAGCCATTTCCCTATGTCTCAAACACATTTTATAGGAATTACAACTCGATCCACATCAACACCAATTATAACAACACCATTTACATGCTTCACCAATTTCTGGACTATGTTGATAGAGCCTTACTTTGGGGATGCCTTCTACTTCCTGTTTCAACACAAATGTAGTTGTCACTCGCTAACACCTCCACTATCTATCCAAAAGTGTTTCGAGTGACCAAACCAAACACAACCATAACTATTACAACACCTTCCACATCACCACCCATGGCCCAACTCACACCTCTTCCCATAACCCAACATACATCTACACCTAAAAACCTACCCTCACCTATATCATCCCCTTACCTAAACCTATCACTACCTTAGGGGTCATACCGACAGCTATCCTTACTCACCCACCCATCAAATTAGATTTAGCCACATCTTCCAAAACTAACGCTAAACTTACCCCGACCCTTAAAAAGAATATCTAATCTCCTAGATCTCATACACTAACCTTTCCTACCATGCCCTTATCACCTTCACCCCTTCCGTCCATCCTAGGACCTCACCCCTCGACCACTGGACAAGAAACCGTAGTCCACCAAGAAACTAAGAACACACCCATCCACCTCGTCATCACGAGCCTCTATTATACCCAAGTGTTCGACACAAACTCCGTAGTCCCCATAACATTCTTACCACCCATACCACCACTAACGTCCATAACTTCTTCACTACCCATGACCCTTTCTTCTCTTCCACTCGCACCTTCTACCTAACCTCTACCAACCACCCTCGCAACATCTTGTTTACCCTTGTGGGTAACCCATCCTCTTCCACCATCAAATTTTCCCTCCACATCTCATACACCTGTGTCATCATTGCCCAAAAATACGTAACCTAAAGCTAAAAATCTGCTACCCTCTAATAAGGTAGTTAAACTAACAAAAACTTCCATCTCCAGCTTCTTCTACCATGCCCATACCCAAGTAGATGTGACCAACACCTAAGACCACACCACACACCAAACTAGTAGACCAACCTACTCCCCCTCATGTAAATCTTCTTCCTCCACAATATACCACACTTGTACCAAAACTCACATTTACCTCCCATTGTGATCCACTAGCAAGATCCTACGCCAAAATCCTATCTAATCTCCTTAAAACTTCTATCATCACATTACCACCTCTTAGACCTTATGACCCACTCAAACCTAAACCAAAAGGGTTTGACGAAACCAAAATTTGTGCCTACCATCGTGTGCTCGGACATGATGTAGAGAACTATAAGGCTTTAAAACCACCCTTGTCTAATTATGTCCTCCTGAAGAAAATTTTGATGATGACGATCTTCTTGATGAGGACCCCATTTCACCTTCACCAATTTCCACAAATCTTCTCCCATTACCTACTCAGTGACCAAAATATCCACCCCCATAACTCTTTGATCCACCCCCGAGATTTGAGATCAACATGGTTCGTATAAGAGAGTTGGAAAAACCACCACAAAAATGCCAATGCACCCTACTCATTTCACAAGGATCGTATCCCCCACTAGGGTTTTGTCCCTCATGCCACTATACCTTCCATGAAACGTCCTCTTCATCCACATCCCCTCAAATTAACATGATAAACATTACCACCTATGCTCACAAAGACAAGGTCAAGGAAAAATAAATTGGCCCATCAAACAACCCTATACCCAACATACCAACCACATCCATACCCAAAGTCACCATTTGAGGTCCTACATATCCTATTTCCGATGGGGTCACACATCACACAATGCTAAAACAACTACACTAATCCCCCCTCAAAATGTATTTATATGACCTCATCCAAACCTCAGAGTCACATCATCAAGCCCTCATGAAGGTCCTTCAATTTATTAAAGTCTTACCAAATGACCCCACACCCGTAGCCTCCATCATTACCCCTCACAACATAGCCTCTCTCACTAGGTCTTCACCTTCCTATATACCTCCACCTACTCACCAAGTGGTCGCCCTCATCTTTTTGGATGAAGAGATCACTCATTTCTATTCTAACAACCTCGACCTCACTCTTTTCATCTCCATCTTTATCGATAATATATGCATACAACATGTTATGATTGATGGTGGTGCTATCATTAATATCATCTCCTCCCATGCATATGACCAAATGCGGATACCTACCAATTACATGCATGGTAACCAGGTTATGCTACACTCCTTCAATGATGCCATGACCTCTACCCTGAGTACCATTGTTCTCCATGTCCATGTGGGCCCCCACATTGTCCTAGAACTTTTCTATGTCCTAGAAGGGTATTTCTAGTATAATTTTCTACTTGGCCAACCTTGGATCCATGCCATGGGTTGTGCCCCTTCAACTTTACATCGATGCCTCAAATTTGAACATAAGGGACATAATTACACCATCCCTACTGACCCATCACCTTTTAAGACCTATAACATGCTATATCGGCCCAATGATGTGCTTGTACCAGTCAAGAATCTACCACTGTCACCACTTCACCCTCACCCATGAGCCCATCAATCAAAACTGCCACTACCTCTACTACATCTAATCTTTCTATCCCCACTTTGCAGCTTGTAGCCTCTATCGCTGACGTACTTATTTCCCCATCATCTAGTGAGTTGTCTATCCCCATTACCCACATATCAACTACCGATCCCTTAGAAGGTTTTTAATGCCTCACTCTGGGAATACTACCTATACAATATCAACACCTTCCTCACCCCACAAGAGTATGGGAATCTACATCAACACCCTAGTTATGACATCCACATCGGTGATGTTTTTCCTTATGGCCCTCCCCACCTTCACACCAACCTAACATATGGGGACTTGATATTGCCACCTATAAACCTGAACCTCCATCCCAAGCCCAACCATTTTCATCTGACCTACACTCCCTCACTAACCACCGCTTTACTCACACTTTCCTCCACCGGTGCACATGGAAAGGATTTGGCTTCAACTTTTATGAACAAGGCCACCATACTGTCATTTCTTGTACCTCTCATAAACACAATGATCGTAGTGGCATTGGTTTTGATGCTCCACCCTCCAAGAAGGTTCACATCGACCTTATCCAAGATGATAAATCTTCCCCCTCTCATTCACCCACATTACCATCTTCACCCATGGAGTCCATAGATCCCAAATCTATTCCTCCTAAAAAAATTCATAAACACCATTTCCTTGGGACCGCTGACTTATCAACGCGATGGAGAGGCTCCCTCTTCTCTCCCATTATTGTATCCTGACATGATCAATGATGATACACCTTCTATTAACATCATTCAATGTCAGGATGATGAGTCCATCCTCACCTACCTTGGTGTAGAAGACTCTTATATTCATCGGTTGTTACCCTTTGAGACACAAACCATGTTGAATGAATCGACCATCGAAATCAACATTAACACTCAGGATGACCTGCACATTCTAAAGATTGGCCAATCCTTAGATGCTACTAAATAGGAAGCCTTCACCTCTTTCCTTTGGGACCATGGCAACACTTTTTCTTGACATGATCAATGACGATACACCTTCTATTAACGTCATTCAATTTGAGGATGATGAGTCCATCCTCACCTACCTTGGTGCGGAATACTCTTATATTCATTAGTTGTTACCCTCTAAGACATAAACCATGTTGAATGAATCGACCATCGAAATCAACATTAACACTCAGGATGACCCGCACATTCTAAAGTTTGGCCAATCCTTAGATGCTACTAAATACGAATCCTTCACCTCTTTTCTTTGGGACCATGGCAACACTTTCTCCTGACATGATCAATGACGATACGCCTTCTATGAACGTCATTTAATTTGAGGATGATGAGTCCATTCTCACCCTACCTTGGTGCGAGAATACTCTTATATTCATCAGTTGTTACCCTCTGAGACACAAACCATGTTGAATGAATCGACCATCGAAATCAGCATTAACACTCAGGACAACCCGCACATTCTAAAGTTCGGCCAATCCTTAGATGCTACTAAATAGGAAGCCTTCACCTCTTTCCTTTGGGACCATGGCAAAACTTTTTCCTGGTCCTATGCCAATATGCCCAGTATTGACCTTATAATTGTGGTCCATAATATCGTAACCATTCCTGATGCCAAACCCATCAAACAAAAGTTATAGAAAATGCATCCTCGCATTTCTCTTCTAGTCAAGGAAGAACTTCATCACCTTCTCTCGTTTTACTTCATCCTACCCATTGAATATCCCCAATGGATTTCGAATGTCATTCCTGTCACAAAGGTAATAGGGGGACTCCGCATTTGCACATATTTCTATGACCTCAACCTTGCCTATCCCGAAGATGATTTCCCACTACCAAGCATTGACCAACTAGTTGATCTCACCAAAGTGGCCATGAAATTTTATCACTCATGGATGATTTCTTGGGATACACTCAAATATTAATAGCTCCAGAGGATTAACAAAAACTTCCTTCATCACCCCTCGGGGACCTTCTCGCTATCGAGTCATGACTTTTGGCCTCAAAACGCTTTGGTGCTACATATCGCAAGTCATGAATTACATCTTCCATGACATCATGCATCACATATTGGAATATTATGTAGATGATCTACTTTCCAAATCCAAACATCAAACCAAACACCTACCCATCCTTAAAGTCATCTTTGACCACCTCATCAAGTATTGTGTTCATCTTCAACCAAAGAAGTGTGTCTTTGTAGTACTTTCTAGAAAACTCCTGGGTTTCATTGTTTCTTTATGTGGCATAGAATTTGATCTTGCTAAAGTCAAGGCTATTCTAGAAATGTCTCAGTCTTCGACTAATCTCCATCAACTTTGAAGCTTACAAGGTAAGCTGTAATCTATTCATCATTTTATCTCATAGCTTTTTGACCGTTATCAACCATTTCATCATCTTCTCAAGAAATATGTTTCATTCAAATGGGATGATGAATGCCATAAAGCATTTGAGGCCTTAAAACAATACCTTCTTCAACCACCAGTACTCATTCCTCCTAAAGATGACCAACCCTTTTACCTATATATTTCCACCACTGACCATTATTTAGGTGCCATGCTTGCTCATCGTGATGACCAACACCGAGAGCAAGTTGTTTATTACATAATCCGTACCATTTTGGACTACAAAAATAGATACACCCATGCCACAAAACTCTTCTTAGCCTTATTTTTCATCACCACCAAACTCCGCCATTACCTACTCAACCAAAAACCTTCGTCATTACTAATATTGATCCATTACACTCTATGTATACCAAACCCTATCAACATCAATGTGTTGCACATTGGCTTATCTTTTGGCTGACCTTGAGCTTGAATTCATTCATAAAAAGTCCATTAAGGGCTAGGCTATTGCTGACCAACTGGCCGATGCACCTATTTCTAGGAATCAACCATCTAACTTTGATTTCCTAGACGATTCTATAGCTACCCTTTCCCTAGACGATCCCACTTACCAAATGACACTCTTCTTCGATGGTTGTAAGTGTTAGCGTGTTGGTAGGGCTGGTTTTATTCTCATTCCACTTGATGGTGAACCTATGCCTTTGTCTTTCAAACTCAATTTTGATTATACAAACAACATTGTGGAATACGAAGCACTTGTATTAGGTCTCTAGGTTGCATATGCCTTCACTGTTAAGAGAATCAATATCTTTGGTGATTCTCAGTTGGTCATAAACCAAGTCAATGGTATATACCATTTTCATAATGAGATCCTTCAAAAGTATAAGCATCACGTAGATATGCTTTTGACCACCTTTAACCATTATACAATTCAAACCACCCCATGTTCTACCAATAAATTTGTGGATACCATGGCCTGCTTGGCTTCTCAGATACCTGCTTCTCCCGCTGACTCTAAAATATTTGTCACCATACAAAGGATACAATCACCCTCTTATTTACCTCATGAATTTTACTCTATCGGAACCATTGCCCCTGACCCACATGACCTTTGGTATAAGAAATATGCAGACTATATTTCCCTTTCTATTCTACCTGTTGAGCTCACTCACAATGGATAATGTGCCTTTCTTAAAAGTGTCTCCCGTTATGTCATCATGGGTGGTCTTCTTTACAAGCACGGTTTCAATGGCATTCTCTTACACTACCTTACAAGTTTTGAAATTCCTTACACCATTAAGGAAGTCCATGATGGAATTTTTGGAGGTCACTTTAGTGGTTTGGCTATCACAAAACACATTCTTCACCTAGGCTATTATTGGCCAACCCTAAATCACGACTGTTGTGCTTATGTCAAACATTGTGTAAAATTCCAACAACATGCTAATCTTCATCACACACCTAGTCATGCCTTACAGGTCACACGAGACCTTTGGCCTTTATCTCAATGGGGTTTGGATCTTGTTAGTGAGATCAACCCCCATTCTTCCCAACACCACCAATGGATTATAACCACTACTGATTATTACACTAAATGGGTAGAGGCCATTTCCCTCATTTGTACAAAAGTTGAGAAAATATGTGAAATCATCAACCATCATATCATTTGTTTCTTTTGTGTTCCTTGCCGCTTCATCACTAATAATGGAAAAGGATTCAAAAACAAAACCCTACGCAAAATATATGACACTTTTGGCATCCAACTCAGTTTCTCATCACCTTATTACCCACAAACCAATGGTCAAGCCAAATCAACCAATAAAACCTTGAACAAAATTCTTATGAAGGTAGTCAATGATACTGGGAAAGATTGGCATATGCACATCCCTTTTGCCTTGTGGGCTTATCATACTAGTATTTGCACTTTTACTGCTGCCACATCCTTTTATCTGGTCTATGGTACTGAGGATGTCTTACCTCTCGAAGTCTAGATTCCATCGCTTCACATCTCACTATAAGAAATGCACAATGATGATGACTTTCTCTAGGATCATTTGACACAAGTTGAGTTATTAGATGAGCATCATCTCAATTCTCTTGACCACCTCTAAATCTACCAAAAACATATCAAATGTGCCTATGAAAAATAGGTTCACGAATGAACCTTTCAGTTAGTGACCTCAACCTCGAAGGAAAATCAACATGTAACCAAAGAGGAGAAAAGTAAATGGAGAAAATTTGATCCTAATTGGATTGGACCCTATATCGTTACCCATGCCTATAGATCAGGTGCTTATCATTTGTCTTCACTCGAAGGTAAACCCAAACCTAAGCCCCTTAATTCCTTGCATCTTCAACCATTCTATTGTTGATATCAAGTCCTATATCACTTTTTGTCAATTGATCACTCGTCCCTTGAGCGTTGTTCACCTTCCATATTACCCATTTTGAGGATCCACGACTAAACAAGAATCATGTGATTACTGTCACCATTTTAGCCTTGTCTTCAATATGAGTACCACGGCTCTACTCATAGCATGATTCTCATGGATACTTTTCATCTTCTTCAAGATGGAATCCCATGGTTGTTCATCACTCAAAACCACCTCTTTCATAGTTAATCTTTGTGTGCTATAGTCTTGTCTTCTAAACAAGAACCTAATCTTCCTTTATAGTCTTGTCCATGACTTAAACATCCAAAAACAAAAAGGGATAAAACTCCTTGAGTCAAAATTCTAGCAAAATATGACTCCCTCAAATGGGACATCTCTTCATTTTAATTCCACTACTATAAATAGACTGCTCCCTTGAAGGATAGCTATATAAGGTCATTACAAAAATGTAATAAAGATCCAAAAGCTTCATGTATCGATCAACTTCACGAAGACCTCAAGGAGATAATATACTCATCCCATATATACTTCTCGGATTGATCAGTCTATTAAAAACCAATAAATGAAGGAAAAAATGAATTTTTTATCATGGACTTGCATATTCTTGATCCTGGGTTACTTATGCCAAAAGACACGATGTCGTACACTAAGTAACGCTACACCACCTAGTCTCACCTCCTTTCATTTTAGCCTTATTCCCTCATTACTCAAAGGATTTCTGCAAACGCAACATTTTGTGATTATGTAACTTTCTTCACCCTTAGAATAGTCCATTATGCAACACCTTTAGGGTATTATGTTCATAAACCCCTCTCGGTATGGATTGACTCATTAGGGTTCTTATCAAATTAAGTGGATGTTTTACAACCTCTTACTATTCACCTTCCTCATTACTTATTGACTATCCTATACAGGACCAGATCCTCAACACCTATATTTAAAAATCACTCAATCATGCCTATGACCTACATTCAACCACACCTGTGACCTACACTCAATCATTTCTATGACCTATATTCACCCATGCCTAAACACCTATCAATCCATTCCTTTCCTTCATAACAATCCTCCCTAGCTTATGGGAGAACTACATCGGCCTGAGATCCCTTTTTACATGGACTATGTAGGCAGCACTCGAGGGCATAGGGCCCTTAGAGGTTAGCTCGGCCACTCTCTACCCTAACCAATTCCCCCTTTCCCTTTCCTTTTCCTATTCACATTCTACCCTAGTTAGTTTCCTTTCTATATCAATAACTAGAAATTAAACCACACAAGCAACAATTGTTAAACATCTTTACCATCATAATTTACACATTCATTTCATCACATCTACCATTTCTCTACCATAATCATACATTTTCCTACAAATCATCTTAACATGATCCATACCATCACAAATTCCACACATTAATGAATTAGAAATTCAATCAACCATAAAACCTGACTCAACCATGCCTAACCGACCTAACTCCACCATGCCTACATCAACCTGACTCCAACCATGCCTAAATAAACCTGAATCAATCCATGTCTAGGACATGACTTGATCCATGCCTAAACCAACCTCGACACCATCATACCTATGACCAAACTCCATCCGTGCCTATGACCTGACTCCATCCATGCCTATGACCTACCTCCATCCATGCCTAAGACCTTACTCTATCACGCCTAACTTACCTAGTTACCATCACTTGTACAACATCATCATCGAAACTACATATACAGATCATGCCATAAACATAATAATCACCATATATATAAATCATCAACATCTCTACCTGTCTAATCAAATATCTCAAATATATAATGTCTCTAATACAAATGCCTTAAGATCATCAAAGACACAAAGCCGGTTTCATATATAAAACATCATCAACACGTAGGTCGGTCCATATCACAGATAATCCCTATACTATAAAAAACAATGATATCCCTCACCTGCTCCTCAGATCTCTCGTGCCGGCTCTCCCAAATCCTCTACCACTCCTGTGTCGTGCCCCACACTCACCTCACCAATTTTTATGGGCCTTAATCTAGCATTCGATGGCCCCTCACCTAGATCTAGCCTCCATACACTAGTGGCCTCACCCTTCTCCTACCTTTGGGCTCACAAGCCCCTATTCTCTCCACACTATGAGTGCGGGATCGGGTCCTCTCACTCGAGGCCTACTATGCTTGGTACTCTACATATGAAGGGACATCTATCCCTACTACTACCAAATGATCCTAATAATACCTCACCTCACCTAGGGTGTCCCTGAATCTTGCCATGGGCACTATCTGAGGAGGTGTCATGGGTCTCACCACAACCTGTGTACTCTTCCATGTCAATAAGGGTCTCTAACCTTATACCTATACATGTACCATGGGACCCTATCCCTGAGCCTATCCTGCTGCCTATGTTAGTGGCAAGGTGCCTACATAGCAATCTCGGCTTATAAGGCCACAATTTATGCATGTGCAGTGGCCAACTGACCCTATAACCCTATCACCTATGCCTGTAGGGTGGCCACCTGCTCCCCATCTCTGGCCCCACCCTATGTAGGTACCTACCCCGTAATGTTTTGACACAGGCTCAAGGGCCATCACACTGTGCTGTAACATGACCACCTCTTCTGTGACCTCATTAAGCTGTCCTTGTAAACCTATAACCTGGCCCTATAAGGTGGCCACATGTCCCTGTAACATGTCCCTCTAGACTATGAGGGTGGCCACATCTGGCTATCCTAGTCTGGGTGGCGCTTACTCATACCGAGTTGCCCACCACTATTTTTATCTCACAAGACACTGACATCATCAATGTGTTGGTCCACTGGTGCCTCCTCGACCCTATCAGCATGGTAGGTCATGGAGGGGACATCAGCCTCTCCATGTCATCCCTCTTATACTATGGGAAGGGAGGAGGTACATCCTACAATAGCCCAAACTATCGTCTGACCCTATCTATGGGTATTAGCTCATGCTCTCCCCACGATGCCCCTCTATCCATCGAGCCATCTCTATCTAGTCTAACTTTATGGACATCCATCCATATGATGGAAAAACCATGTAGGGCCTCCAAATAATGTCCACTCTAGACAACCCCTATAGAAAACACCTGTAATAGGCTATATCATGTGTAGTCCCAGAAGCTCTGCGTGCTCAAAGAATCGGCACCCAAGTGCCTACAACCCACTCGAATTTTTTTGGCTCAATGCATCACTGGGCATACCTAGTGGCCTCACACATACAATGTGCTCATATGCCCAACAGTGGAGAAGAAAGGTGCAACATAGGTTGAATCACCATAATCTCCTATATGCCCACAACTCCCTGTACAACTACACCAAGTATGTTGGTGCCCAAGCAAAGTGGGTCCTCTCCTCCATCATGTCATGAAGGACCCCCATCAACACCCATGGGAATCTCCCACCCTCTGCATCTGGTAGTGCAAAACAACACACTGCCTCCATAATCAAAACTACTAGCCTCATCTCCTCGGGATGGGTTGCATACATCTCACCATAGCTCGATTGGCACTATGAAACCTCATCTCTTCTATACACTCACCAAAATCACAAGATCAACTCCTCATAGGCCTCTAAGGAGATAGAATACACCTGTTGTCCTACTATCGGTAGGCATAGGATCCGATAGACATCCTCTAGGGTGACTGTCATCTCACCCATCGGCAAATGGAATGTGTTGGTCATTGTGATGAGTGTGACCATAAGGCTAGGCTCCCATACTAAATTCCTGTAATGTCTCACACCTATCAAGTAGACATTTGTCACATGCCTCCACTCATTAGCTATTGCACTCCCTCATACCACCACGAACAAGGGTGGTAAGTGAGTCTCTAATTCATAGCTTCTCTCAGCTTACAATTAACACAACAAAAACATTATTCAACTTTCCTTTAACCAACATTTCCCTACACCCCAAACCTAACCCCTACTAAGCTAAACCCCTCTTCCTACAAACCTCAACTCTCCAACCTAAACCCTTTTCCTACAAACCCCAAACCCTAACCTAACCCCTCCAAACCTAACCCCATCAACCACACCCGCAACACCCTAAACCCCAAACCCTAAACACCCTAAACCTACAACCCTTCAACCCTAAACATTCCAACCTAAACTCTCCAACTCAAACCCTTCCAACCTAAACCCTCCAACTTAAACCCTAAACCCCAAACCCCCAACCCTAACAAACCTACACCTAAATTCACTAATCGGTGCCAGTCACTCTCCGACCAACACCACCATACTAAACCAGCATTGGTTCTTCAAATCTTGACCAATGTAAGTATATACAAACCGATGTCACCATACCTTGACCGGCGCATCACCACTATTATTACACCCAAACCTAAACCCCCGATTTTCTTCCCCCATTTCTCTCCCATTTCTCCTAGACACCTACCCAAACTTCCCCCAAATCCCTCCCCAACCCTATTCAACCTACTTATGCCTTTTCCCACCCCTCCTCTCACCCATTTTAACCACCAAATTTAAAATTCTCTACCCTACCCACACCCCCTAACCCATATTCCCTTCTACATTTAACAAAAATACATAGAAAATCTTAGCTCTTACCTCATCTTAGCATCACCTCTGTAGTGGCATGTCAGGCCACTGTGCTAGTATCCACCCGACCCCTCTCCTGCCTCTACCATGTAACACCTCTACCTCCAACCTCTCCACCAATCCACTCACTCTGCTTGATCTCGTGGGCCCATCCACCTAACTCCTCTCCCCACCCAAATCTCTCCACCTCACCTCGGTACGGTCCCGTGTACTTCTCTCATGACAAATCATATCTTTTTAGTGCTTTGTCATTTTCCAAAAGTCAAAAACATGTAAATGAATTTGTATTATATAGATTTTTCCTTTTTATATACCCACATCGACTGACCGACATCGGTTATACCTAGACCACCACCATCCTGTGCCTGTGCCCTAGTGAAATGTGGTTGGTTGTACCTAAACCAACATCAGTCTTGTGCCCTAACAAACCATGATCGATTTACCTAGACCGTTATTGGTTAAGTATGACCGACATTGGTTACTTGTCATACTCTTGTCAATACCCTTTCCCCATTTCCGACCAAAAATTACCCTTCCCCGCCACCATTTGACCTTACCAACCCTTATCGTAACCTACCTTCGACCCTACATTACCTATACCTATCCTTAATTGTGTTTAGGGACTTGTTATTTTACCCGTACCTCGGCCCTACCCATGTCATGACCTAGCTACCTAGACCTGAACATTTTTCACAACTTTGTGAACTCATATGCTAGCTATACCTTACGACACTATTACCCATGTTGTTTGACCTAATGACCTTATCTTGCCTATTGTCATGTTGTTTATCCTGACCCAACCTTTGGTGTACCGTAATATACCTAAATTCTCCCCGCACTGACCTATATTTTTTTCTGCACCATGTCCTATGCCTTGGATACCAGAATCACTTTAACCTTGTTTGGATAAACCTATCGACCTTGGACGATGTAGAGTTTACAAGCTCTTCAACCTGGAACCATGTCATATTTTATAATGTGTTTGTATGTATTTGATTTCCACTACCTTTGACCCTAGCCCATTTACTTGTTTTCATGTTTTTGACCTCTACCCTTTCCCACATTCGCCCACATTTATGCTCCTTTTCCTTACATCCACCTTTTATCAAACCACTCACCACTTTTGTCTTCCACCTCACCAGTTCTTGGTTTGAGGGGGATCACCTTCACCCACACATGGGGTACCCACTTCTTATTTTTTTTAGCATCACTTACCAATACAAGCTACGTGACAAAAGGGGCAAATGTAGACACCTAAATTTGGTTACATTCCCCTTAGCCCCTGATTAGATAACCAAATTAAACATGGGAACCTAACCATGGCCCCCTTTCACCCCACATTAATAATTAATTTAATTATTTTAATTAAATTAAATACCCATCCTCACAATATCCATTATTTTATTACCTTAATTGACCTAATTTCCACCTCACCTAGACACCTCATCCAGCCACATCACCATAGACCTATTCTTGGCATGTTTTCATAACTAAAAATAACTAATTCTTAGTTGTCTTAATGAGCTAAGATTTATTCTAACCCTAAAATAAATGCCTAAAATATATCTAACCACATTCTCGCTCATTATAAGGGAAGCTTCCATTCTGATCCATGACAACAAACCAACTTGGCCCAAGAAATTGGAAAGATCTGTCCATTTTAGTAAACCTACGAAATCCCTCCTTAATTGTTGCCACCAAGAAGGAACCATCGTCGGTTACCATTTATTCACCTAAGCAACCTTGTTTTTGGGTTGGCACATTTTGAGAGAAAGAGGGAAAAAATAGAGCTACATGTAAGTAGAACAAGAGTCTTTCATGCACCCAGACATCCACAACTAGCACCAGGATAGATCTAGAGGTATTGCACCCATAGAATCATTTCAGGGAGCACTATTGTTGTACCAAACACCATTCTTCTGATCAATTTCCATCACCATTCAGCCATCAAGACTATACCATAGTAAGTATACCTTTTACCAGCATAGTCTATTTCAGTATAATAGCCTTGTTACTTCTGTTATCAGTTTATACTTTGCATGTTATTTTCCAATCTTCTACCTACTTGTAGACTTATCCATTCCTCTACCCACACCACAAAATCACCCATTCTCACCTCCCATACCCCTTTGAGTATACCTGAGACCTTTACAGACCTCCCCATCCACCCTTCCATCTCTTTTTAGCTCCATTTCAATCCCCACAATCAGATCTTATTAAATTCCTTTCACCCCAACATTACCATTGCCGGCTATCCCCGATCATCGTCAGGTTGTACTGTTTGTTGTTGATCTTTGTGTTTTACACCTTTTCCAATAACAGAGCTAACCTAACTTCTACCAAGTGACCCAAACAACCTAGAACCTGAGCCCCACCAGTTGAACAACTCCGACAACTACCTACCCTTCAGATCTGACTATAACCTAACCTGTTATATTATATTTTCTTATTATACTTGAATGAGATACATAAATCATATCAACTACAGTAGGACTTTATTTATTTCTCACATTAAGTTGTTTTAAACAGTGGATTGAAAACCATCTAGGATGTATCACACTTCTCAAAACTAGCATACGCTAGGAATTCCACTATCATATATCATTTAAATTCTCTTTTTGGTCTTATTTTCTATTACAAGTTATTCCTCCTAGCCAAAAGGAAGATCTCACAATTAGAACTAGATTGAGAAGTCAGAACGCATGCAACAACCATCAACCAACCCATTTAATAGGTATTTCTCCTAGCCCAAATCCCTATCTATTTTATCACTTCAAAAATGTAAAGAAAACGGTGAAACACTGTGTTGTGTCAATTTTGGGTTAAAATACTTCAAATCCTCATAACTCCATGTGAAAACATCCGTAATTCCTATAAAAGTTGCACAAGGTTGTAATTTTCTTGTTCATTGTTCATCTTGTTTATTTGGAGTGTCTTACCTTCTCTAACTGAAATGGGTTCAGAATCCTCCTTTTGACTTGAATGTTGGCCTTCTCTTTACGGAATTGATCATTTGGGTTAAATATTGACTCTAAAGTCACTAAACCCTTTGCCAATTTATTTTTAGAAGTCATTCTATTTGATCCCTATATTGCTGCTCCAATTTCTCCTATTTTTAACCTGGGAACTCGGTCTCCTCCTGTAAAAAACTAATGATCTGCTTGACCATTCTCAAAAACCTACCAACTTGTGATATTATCTGTCATAGTTTCTCCTATAACCACTTTGATATGAGGTTAATAATTTTCACTTTTGATGCTTTCCACAACATCAAATGTTGCTCCAATTGCTGCTTGACCTATTTTTTGCTTCATTCTTATTTCTTAGGATGAAATTGATGTTAAAATATTTGAAATATTCAATGAGATCCCATACCCAATCGTTTTATTTCTTCAATGATCATTCTCGGTACCATGGTTTCTCTCGACTTAGTTTATGATTAAATCAATATCTCCAAACACTTGCAAGCTTTTAATACCTCTCTTTATTATCCAATGCAATTTTTGGATCAAGAATTCATACTCATCTATGTTGTTTGAGCAATTGAGCTAAAAATGGAAAGCCGAGTAATATTTTGTACCTTATGGTGTAATAAACATAGATCCTCCTCTATCACCTTTCCTACTTCTTGATCCATCAAATAATAACTTCCATACCTCATTATCATCTTTAGCATCTGGCTTGGTGAGGCTAAAAGGAGGTGTGTTTTCCTCATACAAATAATAAACTCCCTTCTCATCTTCTTCCATTTCCTTGTATGGATTGAAAACATGTCCCCTCTAACTCTAATCATCAAGTGTTAGGTTTGGAATGATCCCACCTTTATATTTATCTCTTGAGACTCCAAGCATTCCTCTTGATCGAATATGGAATAATTTACATTAATGGGCTAGGAACATAAGGCTCAATGTGAAATTTGGAAAATAGCTTTGACTGATTGTAGCCTCAGCTCCATACCTTGTTCGAAGAGCATATCTAGCCAATTATATGATAAATTACCTCCAATTTTGGTGATGAAGTCTCTTGAAAAGCACATTTCAAAGATTGGTGACAAGTCTATGACTGATAAATATTACAAGACAGTCACATTGGGACACTCATGTAATGTAAGGTTCAATCCTTTAATTACTCCAACTTTTGTTACCGTTATCCCATCCAATTACACCAAACCTATAGAAATGAATTCATATTGAAGACCGGGTTGATCAACTATTTTTTTGGCATAATAGAGCTACTTGCTCTTGAATCAATCATGCAACTATGCCCCAACTTGTATTTGATGATCAATGAGATATAGAATGGTGGGGGATTCTAATTTTTACCTTTTTTGCCTCCTTGATTTCCTCCTTACGGAGTTGCATTGGTGAGTACCTTCTCTTGCTCTTTGGATGATTGATTCGATGCTGAATAATTCACCATAACAACTTGCAATAAGTCTCTTTGTCCTAGGATAGCTAATGAATCCCACATTGAGATGTTTACATTCATTTTATTCATCTTCTCAATAATGTTGAATGGAGATGAGCTATCTCTCTACTACCCCTTACTTTGCACAATTTTTTCTTGCACATGGGTTGTTACAACTAGCACTTGATCTGGTCTAGAAGGTGGCTTGGGATGACCTTACACATTAGGAGTTGTATTTTGGTTATCGATACCTTGTTGGGTGATAGAGGGTTGTGGATCATTTGAATTGGATCACTATCCCTCTCCAATATTTCTATTCTTAGATTGTGTATTGGCTGCTATAATTTTAGAAGGGGATTGATTTATGCCACATAAATATTCATCCCGATAATTAGCAGTGTGGTCTCATTTAGAGGTGTTTCCTGAGTTGCTTTATGTTGCTGATTTCCTTCTTGGTTTGTCTCTTGTTCCATACCCATTTTTCTCACCATAAGATCTTGTTTCAAAGTACCATTAAAACACATTGACTAGTTATGAGTTTGATTTCATGGGAAGCACCATTCATATTACTGATCCATGTTATTTTGCACTATAACAAAGGCTCTAGATGTGGACACAACACTAGAATTGTATGGCTGAAATGGCCTACTCACAGGAGGCTTTGTTTGGTTCCACTTTTTAACTTGAGTAGGTGGTCTATTATGTTGATACAAAGGCCTATTGCATTGGGCTTAAGGCTAATATGACCTAAAATTTTGAGCTTGTTTCCTCTTAATTGTCACCAACTCATTTCCTAAGTTTTGCAAATTGCTTTCATGACTTCTTAGAGCTCATTTGAGGTACTAAAATATGAGGTAGAAGCTTCATTCTAAATCTAATCTCTTGGAGTAGGGATGGGGGCTATTGTAGGTATTTGATTAGGATTAGGATTCCCCATATCTAGATAGAGAGGCATAGGTGGCCTAGGTGCAAGTTTACCAGCTTGAATTAGGAAATTCTCAGCTCTAATGGCTATGGCATAGGCGTCTGGTAGGGTTATTCCTCCCATAGATTGTATCATAACAAATATATCAGAATTTAGAGCTTTAATAAAATAGAGAAATGCACCTTTAGTTGTTGGTCTAACCACAATTGGGATCCTTTCCCATGTTCTTTGGAATCTGGAATTGAAGTCTTTCATTTACTCAGTTGGTGCCCTTTTGATTTTAGTCATCTGCTCCAAAAGGGATAAGTTGTCAATCCTCTCCCCAAATTAGCCACAAAGAGTTATGTAAAGTTGATCCCAATTCTAAATTAATCCTTCTCCCAAGCCTCTGAACCACAGTAATAATTTTCCCTTGAAAGAATAAGCCAACAACTTGACCACAACATCCATCTCAAAGAATATCATATATGACACAAGCATTTTCAATGTATTGAATGTGGTCTATGTGAATTGTGTGATTCTATCTAGTGAAGGATGGGATTTTCTTTAGTGTTGCTATGAGGGCCAGATTTTATGCATTAAGGGAAAGTGGACTGCTTCCCATGAAATTTGGATACGGGTTTGGAGGTGGTTAATTTAGTAGTTGTTGATGAGCCATCCTAAGTGGTCTGAGAACCGTAGTCGATTGAAGAAAGGGTCTACCAAGTGGAGGTGTGGATAATGTTTTTGTTTAGTGGAGATGGAGACCTTTGTACTCTTCTTCCTCTCCTTCCTCTTCCTGGAGATAACTGCAAGTATTCAAAGACACCTTCTTCTCTTGCTCTAGATAATTTTTTCACTCTTTTTATGAACTTGATAAAATTTGGCTGATGAAACCACTAGATCTGAATGGAGGAGTTGCCAAATGTGTTTTTGCAAAGCCTCTAAAGGATGGAAATTCACCAAGACACACACCCAATCTTGATAAAAAGTGAAAATATTGACTTCTATCCCACCCAATGTGCCAAAACTATTAGTGAAAAATTAAATAACCCTCATTGTTTGTGATTTTGTGTACAAGGTAACCAGTGTAACCTACATAACATGGGATTATCCTATAGTGTGAGATGTTGCAAGTAGGATAATCCTCCAGAAAATTTGGCTTTTTCATCTAACCTAGTGCCAACTTCTCCAAAGTGTAGAGAATGGAAAGCTAAACCAATCCTATTCTAATGCTTTCCAAGGAGACAAGGATAGAAATATGCATAAAATAAAACTACTTTAAGTGAAGGTGATGCACCAAGAAAGGGTGAGACAATCCAAGTGAATGAAAGATAGGGAGAAACTAGAAAGGAAAGGGCTAGTACAAATTCCATAGTCCAAGATAATATCCAATTCCCTATATTTGTAAAGCACACTTTGAACTATAGACCCTGAAAAGAGAGAGATACATGCACAATATACTTATAAATATAATGAAAGGAAAAATATGTAATTCATTTAAGTTAGAGAGAAAATGGCCACAAAATATGAATTTTATTGATAAAAAACATGCACAATCCATCACACCATAAGCATAAGACAAAATATTTTACAATAAGCCCAAATTTTTGGCCTTTAGCTCATAATAGCTCTAAGATAATTTCGATAAAGTTCCTTTTCTTTTTGGAAAATCTTCCCTCGAATGAGGTGAATTTTACAAAATATAGGTAATTTGGGTCACCAACTGGTAAGATGCATTAAATAGGTATGGGTAACCATTCATTTTGGTAATTTTCCTATACATGTGGTCATGGGTGCCATACCACATTAATTTTTGTTGTTGTGATATCATTCATTCACCTACACTCGCAAATCGCCTTATAACTCGTCCATCCTCTTTGTCACCCAACTACGTTGGGTTGGATGATTTCTATCATCTTTACCATACATGACTCTAGTTTTTGACCAACTTGGGAGTTTCCATATTCACATTGTGGGTCATCCAATCCAAGAGGTTGGACGGTCATCTATCTCTTCCTATACGATGCACTACCCATCCATCTTTACAACAGACGAATGCAGACAGAGTTGACAACCCGGTGACTTGCCAAACCTTGTCATACAACCGTAAGTTGACCATCTATGTTGTCCTTCAAAACTTGAGGGTTGGACAAAGTATATATATGTCGACCATCTTATTTTTATGTCATCCATCTCGACCAACCATAATCTCACCATTATAAAATTCATCCAACACACCCATTTGGCTAACCCATGACCTATCCAATCGAGCTTCTATACCAAGGTTAGGCGTTATATAATCTGTCACCCGACCAACCTTTAGCTATACAACCTTGAACTGACCAACCATTCCAACCAACCATGAGTGACTAACCATGTCGACCAACCATGATGAACAACCATGATCTAACCAATCATGTCGAACAACCATGAGCCGACCAACCATGCTGACTAACCATGCCAACCAACCAGTCGACCAACCATGAGCCGACTAACCTTCACTCCAATAAGCTCAATCTACAACTCCAAGATTCATCACGGAAAATCTGGGTCAAACTAACACATGAGCTACCTTGCATACTACAAAAAAATTTCCCTTTTTCCATCAACTACCAATGTTTTGACCTGCTAAGTTGTCCATTTCATAGGGGGTGTGAAAAATGGATAACAACAACTACAATTACAAATGTTCTCAATAATGTTACTAGAATTGGTGCGTTATCAAACTTTGTAGATGTGAATAGTGAATATGAAGAAGCTACTGAAATGGATTGTTTCAAATTTAAATAGGTATCACCTTGAACTTAATTTTATTATTTATCACCTTACATTTTAACTATTGTTGTTTATTCAATTTCATATTACTAGATTCAAATATAAATGTTTATAGTTAGATGTAATACAATTGTAATTCTATAGATGAAAATATTGAGTATGAGGAGGATTTTGAACATTTTTTTAAGCTCTAGTTATCATTGAAAATGTTACAAGTATATATATTTACATTTATTTAAATTAAATACAATTATTTATTTAAAAATTATTTGTTAATTGATATTTTGGATTTTTCAAACTGCTTCTATGTTGTGTTTGTGGCATGTATTTTTGGAATACCAATTTGCAAGGCCTTCAAAGTTCATATCTACATATTCTATCACTCTTATTCTCTTGCAAACTTCTAGTTGATCTGTGAAATTCATTGTCGATTGGGCCTTTGCATTATTGATACTTTTTCGTCGTTGACATGCATAGGTTCTGGTTTGATTTAATTTACTTATGTTATATCTACACATTAATTTATCTTCAATCTATTGATGTTTCTATTTCTCCTTCATCTACTCAATCAATATTTCTTAGTTTCTTTATCGAAACCATGGATTGACATCCATCTGAGGAATCTCTCACTTCTTGATCGACATTTTCAAGAAACTCACCCATCTATATACTAATCCATTTTCTCGTGTTGAGTTCTTTGGATTAGAGGGTCATCTAGCTTGTTGTGAAGGAATATTTATCATTTTTCTTCCATAATTATTATCACCCATCTCGAAGACTAGAGGTACCTTAAACCATATCATACCTAGATTTTTAACAATCATGTTTAATTTATTAAGGATTTGCAAAATGATTTGATGTAGTGTTTGTGGCATGCATTTTTGGAATACTATTTTTTAAATATCGTAATTAGATGTAAATAATTAAACATTCAACATTAAATCAAATGCATTCCATGAGAAGAAACTCAAACATGCAATTAGAGGTAACGTGAAGAACCCCATTATAGAGTTCAAATTTTACAAGTAGAGAGAAGAATATTTTGATAAGGAAAAATTGTTACAGAGATAATGTGAAGAAACTCATTCTGAGTTCAAATTTTACAAGTAAAGAGATGAATATTATGTTTTATTAAGTGGAAGAGAATCATTACAATAAATATTGAATATACTCACATCATGCAAAATCACAAATGAGCTAGTCAATTAAATTACGTGTAAAAATTGATATTCCCATAAAACAACGCATTGTAAATAACTAAACTTTATTCATTAAAGTAAATGCATTCTAGTTATATTTTGATATCAGCACATAACAAAAAACTATAATGTGATTCTTCCTAAGTAGAGAGAAGAATATTATGAGAAGGTTTAAATGTGAAGAAACCTAATACAGAGTTCAAATTTTACAAGTAGAGAGAAGAAGATTTTTAGAAGGTTTAAATGTGAAGAAACCTGATATAGATTTCAAAGTTTATAAGTAGAGAGAAGATAATTTTACTTGTATTAAGTGGAAGAGAATTAATAATGTCTAAGGTAATCTATCACATCTTGTCACCGTTATACCACATTCTAAATTTTCTTAAAACATAAACTTTTAAATCCATTATCATCATCCATGATCATGCTAGTAGATAACAACATATAAAAATCCAGTTACAACATAATACGTGTACAAAATGAGATTACATGAAAATTAAAACCATTACATCGTATATTCAACTCCAAACATTCTTCAAATTAAATATATATTTAATTTTCCTAATTCAATATATAAAATATTTCAAGTTTCAAGTTCCCCACACCTACTGGACTATTTTCTCAATCATTAATAGGTTCCGTAAACCCACTTTGGCACTTTCCTTTTCAGTTTCTATAGCAACTTCTATGCCACTTTCGCCAATGGCTTGTGATCCTATATTCTTTGATTTAATAATTCTAGAATTAACAAGATCATCCACAACAATTTCTAGATTCCTTATGATTGCTTCTTCTTCCTTTGAATCATCTCCATGGGATGCCAATGAAGGATCTCGTAGATGTATTTTCCTTGAACAAAATATCTGGGTCGAAGTCATTCTCTTTAATTATTCGCTTAAGTGTATTGTTTTGTTTCTTAACCAAAACAATAGTTTCCTTCATCTTCATTGATGTGGATAAAATTTTCTTAGCAGTATCCAAGTGAACTTGGAACTCCTTTTCTTAACTCTTTAAGTTTTTGTATTTCAACTACAACAAAAACATTGAGCTCAATTAAACATATTACTAAAATAATAAATTAACAAAAATATTGTTTCAAATTGATAATACTTGCAACAGATCTATCTCTTTCTACATTTTAAATTGCCAAAAAATCTTTTTCCTTTGACCATTTGTTGAAATAGGCCTGAGATTCAAGACACTAATATTTTTAATTTATTCAAAACTTTATCTAAAACATTTTCTTCATAATCAAGCTTGTTGTTATATGTGACAATCCCACCTTTTTCTTGGTTGAGTAAGGCATCCATCTTCACAAGTTGATTTTGGACTAGAGCATATAAATTTTCCCTTTTCCAATGGTTATCATAATGATTGTTTATCTCATGGATTAATCCTTTAGCCCTTTTACCCCATTCTATGAGCTGAGTTATATGAGGCATAATAAGCTCTTTGACATGGGATTCAAAATCATAACCAATCAATATCTCCAAAATAAATTATGTAAATGTTTCACTATCTCGTATCCAAAGAGGATGCTATCAATGGAGAGGTATGGGGATTTCGGTTCGAGTAACCTTTGTTGCCTCTTTTTTTCCTTTGTGATCCCGATACTATTTTTGATAAAATAAATTAATATTAAAATTTTATGTGATAAAAATTAAAAGGAGACAATAGATTGATATGTATTGGTGTCAAATAAAGTACCTCAAAATGGAAATATACCTATGGGCCTTGAATCATATTGCATGTGTTACAAAAACATATTGGGTCATTGCTATCAATGCCCAAATAATCTTCATCTAAATTTATTTTATTTAAAATTGATTTTCCCATTGTATAGGGCATATCACAAAAAGAGAGGCTTGAAAAATAAGAGGGAGTCATCATCGTCCCGCTAGGGGTTGGAATTGACATCATGTGTTTACCAATGGTATTTTTACCTAAACCTCTTGTGGGAATTTTGAATCATAATGATGTTGTTGGTGGAGGATGTGTAGGTGACATTTTTAAAAATATGGCAAAGGACTACAATGTACTAAAAATTCTAAGAACAAAATCATTACTAAATTATATGAAAAACTATTAAAAAGTACACGAAGTAACAAGTTATACCTTATTCGGGAAACTTGGCTGCACCAAAGGTGTTTGTGTTGGAGTTTAATTGATTGTGTTTGAGCTATGGGTGATAGGTATGGTGGATCAAGGTGTTGCATTTGTTGTGGTTGAGCATCGACAAATACATGTGATTGACCGAGTGAGTGGGTGATGTTTTTTGAGAAGCATGTGGATAGTCCAAAGTACCTACATCATTTTCATGTCAAATCAATATGGTAAATGGTAAATAGTAAATACTAAATGGTAAGTGTAAAAAAATATATTTATTATTCAGGGTATTACGTCTCGGTCATTTAACTAATGTAAACGCTTGGGGTTAGGTGATGAATGAGATCACATTTCAGATTGAGAATCTCCCGATGCCTCGGTGTTTTGTTTTCATATTCCTCTTAATGCTACTTTTTTTTGTGGAAGGGCCTCCAAAAATATTATCTACATATGGCAAAGATGTAAATGCAAAGTACATAATATTAGTAAAGAGAAGAATATTTGTCATACAAGTGAAAAAACAAGTAAATAACCTTAGTAACATCGAAATATAAACTATTAACATGTTTTTATTCAATAGGAATTGAGAAATCTTCATTATGTCACTTGTATAAGTGGGAGTTGGTTGTCCTTTTAAATTATAATATGCCTCGTAATGAAGACCAAGGATATAGTTAGTGGAATGAATAATTAGTTTTTCAGCAAGTCTCGGATTTGTAATGTCATCCTTTATCTTATTAGACAAAAATGTGCACCAATCAAATATTTACTTTTTGGTCTATGTAAGAATCTATGCAATATCCCAATTTGGAATATCAATTTTCCGACACTACAAAAGAATTTTGTCTTGAAAAAAAGATATCATGGTAGCAAGAAATTTGTGTGTAATTTCTGTGTATCTACTCATCATCTTCATTTGTTGACATGAGATGCAAAAAATTCATTGGATTTTGAATTAACCACAGTTTGAATTAATATATCAAAATAAAAATCTTACAAATGAAATCAAGTTACAAATACAATCAACATGAAAACTGAAACATGATTCAATGTAAATCTTATCATCTTCATCAAAGTTTATTTGTTTATTACTATGGGGAATATTTAAACGAGAAGGACTATCAATTGATAGATATCAAGAAGATCAACACTAAACCCAATGTACGACCGTCATCCAAACTAACTCAAAATCTTCCATATTTTGTATTGAACAAGGAGAATAGGTGGTTAATAACTTCATGATCTATCTCAAAATGGGGCATGTTAACCATCCCTATGAATTCACATGCTTGTACCAATTCCTTGTAATTTTCATTCATTTGCAAAAAAATATAAATGTACGGACACATAAATCTCATGTATTGAATCTTTCCCTTGGGTAGAATGTGGGGGCTTACGTATTTAGTTTGATATTTTGTTTGATATTGATCTTGATTAGTCATGACGAGGTAAGGTGGAGATTAGAGACCTAGAGGATACTGTGTTGACGTATTAGGAATGGTAGTTACAAGCATCGATACTTGTAGCACTAGGAGAACGGGAAAAATTGTGATCCGGGAAGTGTGAATGTGAAAATGAGGGCCAAAGGGGTATTTATAGGGAAAATATTAGGGTTTTGGAGCTGTGAATGCATGAAAACAACCCTTTATCTCATGCATTAACAATTCTTGTTGATGCACAATAACAAGGCTTGTCAACGCTCGTCACAACAACTCTTTTTGTCACATGATAAACAAGGGTTTTTGACATGCGTCAAAAATAATTGTTTTTATGTGTCAATGAAATTGTTGACACATGATAAAAAAATCTTATTGTAGTACATCAATGAGAATTTTTGACATGTAAAAACAAGGCTTTTTGACACGCATCAACAAACCTTGTTCTCTCATGACAAGAAGGGTTGTTAACACGTGTCGATAGGCCTTGTTAATGCACATCATCAATTCTTGTTAAAGTATGACAACAAGCCTTGTTGTCATGATTCAACTATGTATCAACAAAACCTTCTTTTCTACATCTACCTAGAAAAACAATCGTTCTAGAAAATACATGTCACAAACTTACCTTTGAGCCTTGACTCTCCTTAAAAATGTCAGTGAAAATTTCATTTCAAACCCAGGAAAATTTTCTTTTACTCGGAAAAAGTGGTTCTAGGTATATTCGCTGTCGATTTTCCATCTCCAATTTACTTGAGGATTCTTAAAATGAACCTTTTTCACTTGATATTCACTCTTGGATAACCAAAGGTACATGTAACTGCTGCAAGAAAAAGTTCACCCGCACATACCCATAAACCACATCAAACTAAAAAGGAAAATGTAGAATGGGGATTCAGACCGACCAGTGGTCATTAGAAGAGTGAACTTACAACCGAGTGCTACACTACATTTCATAGTCCATGTATTTTTGTGTGTGCCTGTGTGTATAAATGATTCCCTAGATTCCCTTGTGCAAGTTAAACTTGATAATGGGCTAGATCTAGAATATAGCAATGTAATAATACATGTGGATGGAATATAATAGACTTCACCTTCATATGTTGTGTATGCATAAGTATGAAGTCCTTTTCCCTTGAATGAATTCTATATGGATGCCTTTGGAGTGCTTCAATGACTTTGGATAAAAGCTTAGGTGATGATAATAGTTCTTAGTACTTGGTCCTTCATTTTGAAAACATAACTATGTATTTATATGATTTACTTTTTTAATTTCGTAATTGAAAAATGGAAGATTGAACCATAAGTGAAATAGATTCCCAAAATATAAAAGAGACTAAAAAAAAAGAGTAAGGTAATAAAGGGTTATGGGATTCTAGGAGGGATATAAGCTCCTTGAGTTTATATCCTAGTTGGGCGCTAAAGTATGAAGCCATAAAATATAAATAAGTTAAATTTTGAATGGGATATAGGGTGATTAAGACCAAATATAAGGAAAGAGACAAGAAAAGAGGCCAAATATAGTTGTCAACCACTATTTTTCTTGCTTAGGAATCATGTAAATGCTAGCATGATTTTAGGACCTAGAAATGTACCCAAGTGCATGATTTTGTGTCTACATAAGGAACCTTATGTTCTTGGGGTCATGGGATATCTAGATCCCGAGACCCATCTACTTTTCCTCCACCATTTTCACCTTCATCTCAAATTATTGAGACTCATGAATATGATGACCCTAATTTACACCGTCATTAGTCCACATGGACCTATGACATGGTTTTGTGATTTCAGGTCTAAGACCCCTTTGGTCCTAACACTTAGCCATTTTTGATCTCATGAAGTTGAGATTTGAAATTAACATTGACATCTTAGAAAACAAAGGGGTGGTGTGTATTTGGAAATCACTAACCTTTTATCCCCAAAACACAAGATTTTGAGTACTTTTTGAACGTTCTAAATTGTGTGAATCCAAAGTGGTATGTGGGAGAAACTTTGACAAGTTTGAAGATTCCAAGGTGCTAAAAATATTTAAAAATCAAGATTGAATTCCTTTAAGTGAATAATTTGATGGTAATTTCCAAAAATGAAGTGTGAGCTCATTTTGTTCAACATTTACTTTGATATACACCCCCATTAATGGTATCTCTTATTCTTCTACTAGTGATATAGATCATCTTAGTGTTGATTGCATTAGTTATGACAATGTTTGTGATGCCTCTATTTCACTTATTATGAATGATTCAACTTGTGCTTGTACTCTTCCTCTTGAATGTAAAATTAATTCTCTTCAATATACTATAAATGATTCACCTATTATTTCTAATATTCCTATTGAAAATAAAATTAATGAAATAAATTTTTATTCAATTGTACATACTATGAATGATTCTACTTTTGTCTTTATCCCTCTCCATGATAATAATTGTGATCTTATTCTTATTTCTTCTTTACCACATATACATAATAATATGAATATTGATATAAAATGTGGGAAGGTAGATTTTCCTCTTATTACATGTAGTACAAATAGTCATGATTCATCTCCTAATATGGTTGAATTTCTGTACATAATAGTGTTCTTCCTTTAAATACACAATATGGGCCCACACCTATAGAGTCTCGTGATATACCCAAGGTGTTTCACTCGGAAATGCTTCGTTCCTTATAGAAACAGATAAGGTTAGGGTTAGGAGGAATACCTGTAGAATGTCGAGATGATGTGCGCGTACCGTAGAGAAAGATCAGGCTGACTGCGAAGAACTCCTTTTTGTCTTGGAAGGACTACCTGCAAATAAGAACACAAGACCACAAGATTTTGATTAGATAATAAATGAGGAAACTGCCTTGGGCCCAGGAAATGTAAAACTTCCTTTCGAAGGTGGTCAGTTTCCCTGCTAATATGAGTTAACACAAAATATTGTAAAATATCAATCAAATTGCTTGGCTGAACTGGGTAGGGGAAAGGCTGTTTTTCCTGGTTTTGATCAAAGGAACCGATGCCGGTTACCTATAACCGATGGCGGTTACTGATAACCGATACCGGTGGGTTCTAGGATCTTCTGGGCTGGTTGTGGAGTTTGTAATGGCTGATTTTTGGATGGTATTGGGAAATGGGATGGTTAGAAGCTAAGGAATGATAGTTCGATGCAATGGCACGTTGGGTAGTGGATTCAGGAACGGATTTGGGAGGACTGTAATTCCAAAAGCATAAGAAATGTTATAATGGAGGACATGCAAGATGTAACTTACTGGTTTTTGACGAAGATGCCAGTTGATCTCCTTGGCTGCCAACTCTTCTGGTTTCTTCACTCGTCTCTGCTTGGTCAAGTGAAGTTCTGGACTCTGCTAATCGCTTTGGACTCTCCTTTGATTCAAAAATCCTTCGACTGATCTCCAAAATGAAATTCCGATCCGTTGTTTTGGTTTGGGAAGCCCATTTACAGGGAACCGATGGCGGTTGCGTAACCGACGGCGGTCGAGTAGGAACCGGCATCGGTTAGGAAAAAGTAGGCTATTTTTAGTAAAATAGCCCACCTTCCCTGCTTTTCTCCCAGGGATCGATTGGGGCCATGGCTTGGTCAAGTGGCTAGAAGGTCGGCTTTGGGTGCGAGTAAGGAGGCATTAGTTATGGATGTGAGTCTAGACCAAGTCATGGGTCCTAATTAGGTTAGTTTAGGGTTAGGGCTAGGTCATGGTGAGGTGGCCAAGTGAGGTGGTAGGTAAGGCGATGTGGATTTATCAATTACAAGGTAATTAATAAATAATTGTGTGAAGTTTAGGTAATGAGGTTAGGTTGCGAAATGGGATGCGGGTCACAAGGGGTCGTGAGACACGAATTTGGTGTCTACATTAGCCCCTTATTGTCGTGTAGCTTGTTCTGTAAAGCTGCGCGGACAATAATATGAAGTGGTTTCTCATGTTAAAGATATAGGTAATCCCCCTCAAATCTATCACAGATTGAGTGAACGGGAAATCAGGGATAGGGTTGATAAAGGGTATATGTGGTAGAGAGGATGGTAAGGTGATGGTGTAGGTCCAAGGAAGCAGACGCATGTTGAAATGCAATAGTACGACTAGGGTACATGATTTGACGAGCAAACCAGCAATGTATAGGCAAAGGTCGATAGTTTATCCAAACAAGGGTGATATAATCCTGGTATCCAAGGCATAGGAAGTAGCTCCAGGGTATATAACAGGTAAGGTACGAACGTTTAGGCATGTTCGGCGTGCGAATGGTTGGTTTGGTTGAGATAAACGTCACGGTCTAGGTCTAGGCAAAGTTGGTCGACAGATCAAGTCAAGGACCCTAATCATGCTAAAACACGAACAAGTGAGCTCGATGGAACACAAGGTACAGGATGGATGGATAAAATAAAACGTTGATTGTGGGTATAGTATGGAAGTGATGCGGCCTTGGGTCGGGCCAAGTTGTTGGGTGGTGGCCATGGGTCAGCCCAAATAAGTGGGTTGAGGCCTTGGGTCGGGCCAATTGGTAGGGCGAGGCCTTGGGTCGGGCCAATTAGGTAGGTTGAGGCCTTGGGTCGGGCCAATTGGTAGGGTGAGGCCTTGAGTCGGGCGGGCCAAATAGGTAGGTTGAGGCCTTGGGTCGGGCCAATTGGTAGGGCGAGGCCTTGGGTCGGGCCAAATAAGTGGGGCGAGGCCTTGGGTCGGGCCAAATAGGTAGGTTGAGGCCTTGGGTCGGGCCAATTGGTAGGGCGAGGCCTTGGGTCGGGCCAAATAGGTAGGTTGAGGCCTTGGGTCGGGCCAATTGGTAGGGCGAGGCCTTGGGTCGGGCCAAATAAGTGGGGCGAGGCCTTGGGTCGGGCCAAATAAGTGGGGCGAGGCCTTGGGTCGGGCCAATAGGTAGGTTGAGGCCTTGGGTCGGGCCAATTGGTAGGGCGAGGCCTTGGGTCGGGCCAAATAGGTAGGGCGAGGCCTTGGGTCGGGCCAAATAGGTAGGTTGAGGCCTTGGGTCGGGCCAATTGGTAGGGCGAGGCCTTGGGTCGGGCCAATTGGTAGGGCGAGGCCTTGGGTCGGGCCAAATAAGTGGGGCGAGGCCTTGGGTCGGGCCAAATAGGTAGGTTGAGGCCTTGGGTCGGGCCAATTGGTAGGGCGAGGCCTTGGGTTGGGCCGGACCAGGGAACAAATGTTGTGCAACAAAGGTGGACAGAGGCGATATTGGTGAAAAAGAGGCAAGGAGTAAGGAACGGCAAAGAATGGGGTAAAAGGGGTATCAAACCGACGTCGATTCATCATGACCGATATCGGTTAAGGGACCGATACCGGTTTCCTAGGGCAAAAGGAAACCGACATCGGTTTAAGTCGAAAAACCTATAAAAAGAAATATACGGCCTGTCATTGTCACTGTTGTTATTTGTAATCCAAATTGACTTGTCTGACGTGGAGAGTTGATTTGGAGGGGTATTGAATGAGGTGGAGCTATTTGATTGGCGGAGAGAGTTGATAGTGGGCCCGAATAGTTGAGGAGGCAGCAGGTGATTGGCCGGGGACCCAGCAGATCAGGATTGGAGCCATGGCACAGGCAGGAGGAGCCGGAGGAGCTGGACCAGCTGGACCGCCACCACCCATCCCACCACGACGGCGTGTCGTCGTACCGGTAGGTTCTAAACTCTTTAATTTGGTGATTTGGTTGAGTTATGTGGTTTTTGGGATTTGGGTAGGAATTGGTATTTTGTAGGAAATAATGGGTAAATGGAGGTAATTTGAGAAAGGGAGAGGGTAGATAGGTTAGATAGGCTAAGGCGGCTAGGTGTGTAAAATTTTAGGGTTTTTGGGTGGGTGGATGGGTAGAAATAGGTAAAAAATGAGTTTTGGGGGCCGTGCGCGGGTTCGGCTCGGGTCGTGGACAGTGACCGATGTCGGTCACTAGGCGACCGGCATCGGTCGAAAAAAATAGAGTAAGGTTAGAATGTGGGACCGGCATCGGTCTCGTATCGGCCGGTATCGGTGGGGGAGGGATGGGTTGAGGGTGGTATTGAGGGTGTATGGCTTTGGGGTGTTGGGTTGGGTTGGGAGTGGGGAATGGGATTGGGTTAGGGGTTTAGGGTTTAGGGTTTAGGTTTTGAAGGTGGGTTGGGGGTCTTGGTGGGGTGGGTTGTGTTGGGTTGGGTTGAGTTGGAGTAGGGGATTGGGGTAGGGGTTTAGGGTTTAGGGTTTAGGTTTTAAAGTGGGTTGGGGGTCTTGGTGGGGTGGGTTGTGTTGGGTTGGGTTGAGTTGGAGTAGGGGATTGGGTTAGGGGTTTAGGGTTTAGGGTTTTGGTTTTAAGGTGGGTTGGGGGGGCTTGGTGGGGTGAGTTGTGTTGGGTTGGAGAAAGGTGAGGTGTGGGGTTAGATTTTGGGTGTTACAAAAGGGGGTTTAGATGGTAAAGTAGGTGTTATAATAAAGAGTGGGTCTAAGAATGTGGGTTGGTTTTGCAGGCACGTCAGCAGTTGACGATGCGTGATAGGATGCCTCCACTATTGAGTCGGATGAGGCCACACATATCTGCGGCGCATTGGGCCATCATGCGCGAGGTGGGGCTCGGCGGGGTCCAGAGGTACAGAGCGATCGACAGAGATCACAGCCTGATGGTCGCCCTCATCGAGAGATGGGATCCGGCGGCCAATGTGTTCCATCTGCCGACCGGGGAGATGACGGTCACATTAGAGGATGTGTATCGCATCCTGCGGCTACCGATCGAGGGAGAGGCCGTTTTCCAGGTAGATTCAGAGACTGCCATGGATAGCATACTGCAGGTTTTTGGGGATGCAGCCGCGCTTCTTACATATCATAGCGCGAGCATTGGATATGGTGACATGTACCGCGCACACAGACATGAGACACGGCTTGCCGTGTTGATGATGATAGGGATCACCTGCTTCGCCCTCCCGGATTCAGAGGGAGGCCGCTTCCCACGGGCATTGATGGGGGTGCTACTGGAGATGGTGGAGGAGCACACCTGTTTCGCATGGGCACCAGTGTATCTGGTGCAATTATACAGGGAGTTATGGGGCTATCGCCGGAGGAGGCGATTTGGTATTTGTTCTACATTTTTGTTGCACTGTTGGGCATACGAGCACATCGTATGCATCAGGCCGGTAGGGCTACCCGGCCTGGGCCAGGCCACGTGTCGTGGTACCGATATGGATTTCAGAGGTGGTTGGGGATCGTGGGCCAGCCACGAGCAGTTGTTGCAGGTCGAGATGTGGCCTACTATAGACATATGCTAGAGGGCCTTACAGCAGTAGACATTATATGGAGACCCTACAGAGGTCACCAGCCTGGCAGAGGAGCCCGCGTACAGCTGCGCCTGATCCAGTATACATTCTGGATAGCAGGACGTAGGCCGGGAGAGTACGAGCGGATACCCTTAGAGAGGGTACGCAGGCAGATGGGGCTGCCACAGGACGAGCCACCTCCCTTCCCTCAGTACAGGAGGGATGATGTAGAGGCCCCACTGCGCCAGGCCACACGGCCTTGGGATCCAGGCCCAGGTAGCGGAGAGACCAAAGTGAGGGTGTGGATGATGCCGGGTGCGCGGCAACATACGTGGTCCAGTGGTGGGTCAGGCAGAGAGCAACGAGATAGTATCGCTGCGCGGCATTGGACTTAAGCTGCGATTCTCTCAAGAGAGAGATCAGCTCGGGGTAGGTGCGGTTATTACGGATGCGATTGCATACTGCTGCAGCACGAGATAGGGGTCCTACAGAGGCAAACTAGCTTGAGCTCGGCAGTACGAGCACGGCCACCACCAAGAAGCCACACCCACACCCCAGATACCACCACGGCCACAGGTGCAGGTACAGGCTCAGGGGATATTGGTGTTAGGTGCCAGGGGACCAGCCCCAGTTCCTTCAGTGGCGAGAGATCGTTATATGGAGGTTAGAGCAGAGGCCCGTTATTATCAGGATATTCTTGATAGTAGCGGAGTCGAGTATCAGGCGTATGCAGCGCATAGGGCGGAGACCTCGCACAGCCAGAGATCTCAGGGAGGGGCAGCTACAGCTGGCGTGTCCGTGACGGGCAGGAGGCGAGAGGCACCACAGGGACCAGCGGGGAGAGGTGCCGAGGGCGGTGGGGAGAGCTGATAGATCCCCGACATGGTTTTGTATAGGGACATGGGCACCGGTCTGCGAACCGGTTGTATTGATAGAGGCCTGCGTGCCTACACTTATTCATTGTTTTGATTTATTTATTTATTATATACCGGCCTGCGAGCCGAGTACGGGTTGTACATTTGATACCGGCCTGCGAGCCGAGTATATTTTTGATATGAGAGACCGGCCTGCGAGCCGAGTCGATATTTTTGGTAGGTATTGCGGCCTGCGTGCCGGCTTTGGTATATTATGAGATCACAGAGGCCCCGATGTAGGGCACATTGTATTTTTGAAAACTGGATATATATATATAGATGATGTTTTGATCCACATGCTGTGTTTAAAATGTGTTGAAATAAATGGTTGGTAATATATAGAATGTGTGATGAGTTTAATTGACATGTTGATAGATAGATGATGCTGATGTTTTTGTTTATTTGTGCGTATATATGAATGTCAGGTTATGTGATAAATTGGTGGTTTTGTGGCAGTGTAATATATGTAACTGATGAGTTGGATCTAAATGATGTATAGATTGATAGTTTCTTGATATTCGTAGTTGATGGTTGTGTATTGGTAGAAATGATGTTTAATGAAATTATAATGCTATGTGTGGTGAATAAACAAATGTGGTAAATTCTGTTGTTTATGCGGGCGAAAGAGGCGGAGTGTGACAAAAATTTAGATAAGAAATGAAGAAAAGAACCTGTTTCAAAAAGGTGCATAACATAACCTATCGGTTTGCTAAACCGATGTCGGTAGAGATATGACCGATATCGGTTCTATGACCGATACCGGTTATTTAGGTATGAGCTTTTCTAAAAATAGAAAAGCTAGGGTGGCAACTTAAGTTTTAATTTTAGAGCCATGCAAGAGGTTAAATACGCGAACGCGACGCTTTTTGACGACTGAGACAGGTATTTGCATGAGAGATTTGGGTGAGAAGAAGGAAAGAGACAAGGAAAGTGAATGTGATCCGAGATTTAGAAGGCAGACAGACAAAGTTAAAAAGGGTGGTGATCATGGCAGAACGAGGAGAAGCATCCAGCAGGCAAGGACAGGAGGGCAGACAAGGGCCACCGCAAGCTGCTGCAACTCAAGAGGTATTGTTTTTGTTTGTGATTTGATTACTGCATGTTTCGTGAGTAAGATGGGGGAGAGTAGGTGGGTAGATATGAGAGAGAAAACATGATAACAAGGGTTGCAGGTGAGCTAAGTGTTACAGGGTAGGCAATCAGGGGTTCCAGGTATGTTTATATGTATAAAAACGAAGAAACGAGCAAATTATTGTCGTAGGTGGTTGTTTTTAAGGAAGGTGTATAAAATTTGACAAAGTGACCGTAAGCGGATTCATGAGAACCGTATCGGTTATGCAACCGATATCGGTTACGTGTAACCGGTACCGGTTACTGGAGAAATTTCCAGAATGTTTGAAAAAGATCCTAACGGAGTGAATGGTTGTTTGTTGTTTTGGTGTATGCAGGCAGAGACAGGGTTGAGGATGAATGATAGCGTGCCAGCGCTGTTGTCGCGAATCCGAGCGGATGTAACACCAGCGGAATGGACATTGATAAATCGTTTGGGGTTAAGTGGAATCCGTTATTATTCACGAATCGCACGTAACCATGGTATGTTACAGGCGCTGATTGAGAGATGGAATCCTGAGACAAATACCTTCTATCTGCCAACAGGGGAAATGACAGTAACATTGGAAGATGTGTTTCGGATTTTGAGACTCCCTATTACAGGAGAACCAGTTTATCAGGCACTACCTAGCGCGGGGCGGGCAGCGATAACAGAAGTGTTTGGTCCATATGCACGAGACTTAACACAGCGGGGTTTGTCATTCACATATGGGGTAATGTATGCAGCACACCCTGAGGAGACAAGGTTAGCAGTACTATTAATGATAGCGGTAGGGTATTATGCATTACCGAGGGCGGAAGGGGGAAGATTTCCAAAGGCATTGATGTGTGTTATTTGGGAGATGATAGAAAGGAATGTGACTTTTGCATGGGCACCTGCATATTTGGCGGAGCTATACAGGGGTTTATGGGCTTGTAGGCGAAATCACAGAACGACACTGGATAGTTCATACTTATTACACTGTTGGGCCTATGAGCACATTGTTTGTGTGCGACCAATAGGCCGATCCATCCAGGCAGGAGAGACCGGAGTACAGAGGTTGGGATTCCGACGATGGGTCCAGACAGAACAAGAGGCAAGATCTCAGGCCGTGCCGGGTGACATTGAGTATTACAGGCAGGTATGGGAGAGAGTGACGGTTGCGGATATCTGTTGGAGGCCATACGGAAACTATATGGTAACCGAAATCATAGCTGAGGAGTTGAGAGGTGTAGAGCGATTGAGGTGGATCGCGGGGCACAGGCCAGGTGAATATGAGAGGATTCCTATAGATCGCGTGCGGCGACAATTTGGATTTGTGCAGGACATACCACAGGCTTATAGACCATATATGAGGATCGATGCCGAGGCAGCATTCTCACCACCCCGGCCAACACCTCCAGAAGGGCCTGAGGAGATAGCAGCCGATCGCAGGGTAATGGATGTAGGAATGACAGAGGCCTATAGATTATGGTGGGTAGCAGAACTGCGAGGTGTACGTGAGCGCCCTGACATAGCGGTGATTACAGCAGAGAGGGATCGTCTGCAGCGTTTGGTTCAGCAGCTCCAAACGCAGGTGAATGAGACAAGAGGATTGTTAGTGGTTGCGGAGTCACGGGCGGCGAGACTAGAGGCTGGAGTTCTCCATGCGAGAGGGCGTATTCATATGTTACAGGAGAGATTGGCAGATCAGTGGGCGGTACCAATAGCCGTGGTACCTTTGAGGACAGAGAGGCCCGGCGAGAGGGGTCGACGATCACGATCATCACCTAGTTCGGGATGAGTTGTGATGGTCTGAGTATATGTTAGCGAGGTATAAGAATAAATAAGGATGCCGACCTGCGTGTCGATGATAGAGAAGATGTATTTGTTTAACATCTAAATAAAATTGAGTATGTATGTTGATTTGAGTTATGATAATAATAAGATTGTCGGTGTTTTGATTTTCGGTGTTTCGAAAAAGGATAAAGAGAAATGTGATTAAAATAAAAATACACAAAAATATTTATATTCACCACACAAGATAGGTTATGGTAGGGGATGGTCGAGCTAACCTTGGGAGACCCCATGTCTCCGAAGTGCTGCCTACATAGCCCATTGCACAAAGCAAGGAAGGGCCTCAGACCGATGTAGTTCTCCCTTAGGATCAGGGAGGGGTGAATTTAGGCAATTTGGTATGGTTTAGGCAATTTGTCGTTTGGTAAAAAAATTTGATGTTGGTAGGGTAATGGTGTTGGTGCTGGTAGGATAATGTTGTTGGTGTAGGTATAGGTAAAGCAAAGGTTAGCATACCCAAGTAGTAGGGAATAGTGTCCTGATTAAGATCAACACACAATTCTAGATGCGAGGCAAAGCGGAAAGAGTGCTCCATAGGTGAAAAGAGCTAAACAAACCACACAACGTAGAACGAGCCTGAAGCCCTAAGTGCCGTGTATAGACGAGAAGTCCATAGTTGAAAAGAGTTGTATGATCACAATATATCAGGTGTACGTTACGTCCCTTGAGTTGAAACAAATGGTGAGGTGATGTGGATGATATAGCTGAGGTACAAAGAACTTGTTACAACGAAAGAGAACCTACCCTAAATAGACAAGTCCATGACCCAAAAAGTTCTTTTGCATGAGGCTTTTATTTTACTGAAGATAGACTGATCAATGCGGGAAGTCTATAAGGGATATTGATTGTATTATTCTTGAGGTCTTCACGAAGCTGATCAATGCGAGAAGCTTCTGATAAAGGCTGACTGTGTATAGCTGTCCTTCGGGGGAACAGTCTATTTATAGTAGCAGCGATGATTTTAGTGCATAGCTGTCCTTCAGGGGAGCAGTCTATTTATAGTAGCAGCAATAGTTTGGCATATAGCTGTCCTTCGAGGGAGCAGTCTATATTTAATTTTAGATAACTAGATGTTCTTTTGGCGTGAAGCATCTAGTTTAGTAGGAAGTTTGACTCAAGAAAATCCCATAAGAATACGGCTTATTTTAATACTTTGAAGTCATGGACTAGACTAAGAAGGGGAAGGCATCGTAAGGGGAGGTGAGGGGTGAGCTTGATTTTATTTCGAGATGTAAGAGACAAGTGTATGTGGTGGTATGTGAGCTCAAGGGACGAGCAGTAGGCGGATAAGAAGTGATATAACCCTAATTTCAACAGTAGAATGGTCGAAGATGCAAGGCATTAAGGGGTTCAGGCTCAGGTTTACCATTAAGCGAAGCTAAACGATAAGTGCCTGATCCATAGGTGTGAGTGATTATATAAGGCCCAATCCAATTGGGAGCAAATTTTCCGCGTTTGCTCTTTTCCAGTTTGGTTACATGTTGATTCTCTTTGAGGACGAGATCACCAACCTTAAAGGTACGCTCATGAAGTCGCTTATCATAAGCACGCTTGATGCGTTTTTGATAGATTTGAAGATGATCAAGAGCTGTAAGACGACGTTCGTCAAGAAGCTCCAATTGGGCTAACCGCTCTTGGCGGAAATCATCGTTAGTGAGAATATCCTGAAGAGATATTCTAAGGGAGGGTATTTGTATTTCGAGAGGCAAAACAGCCTCGGTACCGTATACCAAAGAAAAAGGTGTGGCATTAGTAGAAGTACGAATGCTAGTACGATAAGCCCAAAGGGCAAAGGGAATGTGATCGTGCCAATTTCTTCCAGATTCATTGACAACTTTCATGAGGATTTTGGTTAGTGTTTTATTAGAAGACTCGGCTTGCCCATTGGCTTGTGGATAGTAAGGTGACGAGAAACTAAGTTTGATACCAAAGTTGTCACAAAGGTCTCGCAACAACTTGTTTTTGAAAGATTTTCCATTATCTCATTATCGTAGCGGTGAGGAACACCAAAACGACAGATAATGTGGTGGTTAATGAACTCGACAATTTTTTCTTTTTTGATTGAAATGAGTGGAATAGCCTCCACCCATTTTGTGTAATATTCGGTCACTGTGAGTATCCAACGGTGACGTTGTGAAGAGGTTGGGTGAATCTCACCAATAAGGTCTAAACCCCATTGTGAGAAAGGCCAAAGATCTCGAGCGATCTGGAGCGGGTGGCTAGGAGTATGTTGAAGGTTGGCATGTTGCTGACACATAACACAACGCTTAACATATTCGTAGCAGTCGTTATTGAGAGTAGGCCAATAATAACCAAGGCGAAGGATTCGTTTGGCTTGCCACGGCAAGAAGCCGCTAAAATGTCCACCACAAATACCGTCATGGACCTGTTGGATGGTATGAGTGGCCTCCATGCTAGTTAGACAGCGAAGGAGGATACCATCAAAGCCACGTTTATAGAGGAGTCCCCCCATGACAACATAACGCGAAACACTTTTAAGAAAAGCACGTTTGCCGTTACTAGTAAGATCAGGTGGGAGGACAGAGATTGTAAGGTAGTCATGAAATTGGTGGTACCAGGTATCCCGTGAATTAGTAGACACGATATTTATCATACAAACTACCGGGGTTGAATAGGATGGGGCAAAAAGTTGTTGGACCACGACGAATAATTCGTAGTCAATGGCCAAATTTGCGAGGCTAAGCAAGCCATAGTATCCGCAAATTTTTGTTAGTGGAGCGGGAATGGTTTGTATAGAATAGTGGGTAAATAAAGCTAGAAGTGAATCCACATAGTGTTTGTATTTTTGAAGTTCCTCATTTTTGCATTGGTAGACGCCCATAACTTGATTGACTACCAATTGAGAGTCACCAAAAATGTTGATAGATTTGATACCTAAGTGTAACGCAACTTGAGACCTAGAACAAGGGCCTCGTATTCCGCTTTGTATTATTAGTGCAAGGGAAATCAAGTCGAATGAAAGAGGCATAGGTTCAGCGTTGAGAGGAATGAGAACAACGCTAGCTCCTCCGCCGCACTGGCACTTAGATCCATCGAAGAAGAGGGTCATTGGGTACGACTCCTCCGTGAGGGAAAGAGTAGCGATGAGTTCGTCGGAAATGTGAAATTGGTAAATTGTTCCCCCGGTACAGGAGCGTCCGCTAGTTGGTCTGCGATGGTTTGTCCTTTGATTGATTTCTGGTGGATAAACTCAAGATCGAGGTCGGCGAGAAGCATGAGCCATCTAGCAATGCGTTGGTTCAGATGAGGTTTGGCGTACATGTAATGGATGGGGTCTGTATTGGTGATGACGAAAGTCTTGTGATTTAGAAGGTAGTGTCGGAGTTTGGTGGCAACGAATGATAGGGCAAGGCACAATTTTTCTACATGTGTGTACCTAGTCTCATAGTCCACCAAAGTATGACTTATATAATAAACGGCTTGTTCGTGATTCTCAGAGTCACGATGTGCAAGCATGGCTCCTACAGCGTGGTCGGTGGCGGAAAGGTAAAGGTAGAAAGGGCGGTTGTCTTGGGGTGGGATAAGCACGGGTGGTCAGAAGAGATAAGATTTGAGAGCTTCAAGGCTTGGTGACATTCTTCGCTCCATTGGAATGCAATATCCTTTTTAAGGAGGTGGTGGAAAGGTTGACACCGATCCGAGAGTTGGGAGATGAAACGCCGGATAGATTGAGCTTACCTTGTAAACTACGCAGTTGTTTGAGATTTTGGGTGGGGGCATTTCTAGGATAGCTTTGACTTTCGATGGGTCGACCTCAATGCCACGCAAAGAGATGATAAAGCCAAGAAGTTTTCCCGAAAGAACACCAAAAACACATTTCTTCGGTTGAAGGTGGATAGAATATTGTAACAGGCGATCAAAAATAATGGTTAAAACATCGAGATGTTCACTACGATGTTTGGACTTGCCGAGAAGATCGTCGACATAGTCTTTAAGGATAGTGTGCATAATGTCATGAAAAATGTAGGTCATAGCCCGCTGATAGGTAGCACCAAAGATTCTTAAGGCCAAATGGCATGACACGATAACAAAAGGTTCCCAAGGAGTTATGAAGGCAGTCTTGTGTTGATCGGCAGGGGCAACCAAAATTTGGTTGTATCCTGAAAAGCCATCCATGAGAGAAAGCATTTCATGACCCGCAGTGAGATCAACAAGTTGATCAATACTTGGGAGGGGGAAGTCATCCTTAGGGCAAGCGAGGTTAAGATCCCGGAAATCCGTGCATATCCGAAGTCCCCCCGTCGCTTTCGTGATAGGTACGATGTTGGAAATCCATTGAGGATAGTCAATAGGCAGAATGAAGGAAACAGAAAGGAGTCGTTGGAGTTCCTCTTTGACCAAGAGAGCAATGCGTGGATGCATTTTTCTCAATTTCTGTTTGACTGGTTTGGAATCGGGGTTTAGGGTGATGTTATGGACGGCAATGGTAGGATCAATTCCTGGCATGTCAGCGTAAGACCATGCGAAAGCTTGGTTGCGAGCATAGAGAAAGGTAGTAAAGGCGGCTTGTTCTGATGTGTTAAGGGATTGTCCAATCTTCACTATGTGAGGATCTTCCTCCGTGTGGATGTTGATTTCTATAGTAGATTGCTCAAAGATAGTTTGGGTTTCAGATGGTAAGGCACGTTGAATATAAGAATCATCCGCGCCTAGGTAAGTGAGGATGGAGTCGTCATCCTGGCATTCAACAACATTAATCAAAGGTGAATCCTCTTCGATCATGTCTGGATACAGAAGGGGAAGAGAAGATGGGTCCTCATTATCGCGTTGATAAGTGAGAGGACCTATGAAGATAGCATTTATGAAAAAAAAAAGTTAGGAGGGATAAATTCAGGGTCCATCGATTCTGTGGGAGATGATGGCAAAGTGGGTGATGATGTTTCGGTAGGGGCAACGCCTTCCTCTTCCAGGATACAGCTGACAGGAGGTGTCTCTTGTGTAGGTGTTTCGGAAAAACCGAGACCACTGCGATCATTATGTTTGCGTGTGGTCACGGGAATAAGTGTATGTCGGCCTTGTTCGTAAAGGCCAAAACCAAAGCCTTTCCACGCACAGCGAGTCAAGAAGGTGAGGGCGAAACGACGATTTGTCAAGTATTGAAAATCGGATTGGAAGGGAACCACACCAAGAGGAGGTTCAGGGGTAATGGAGGATGCGTCAACACCCCCATACGTTAGGTTAGTGCGACAATGGGGTGGTCCGTAAGAGATTACCTCCCCCACGCGACGGTCGTAGGTGGGATGCGCATGTAATTGTCCGTACTCCTGCGGGGTAGGGAAAGAACTAACGTTATATAGCGGTACTCCCCTCAAACATGAGGCGATGAAAAACATCTACTAAGGGGTCGGAGGTTGGGATGTTAGCTGCGGGAAGAGAAGTGGTTTGTGCGACGGTGGTTTCATCAGTTGAAGGCGTAGGTGCAGTTGAGGTGGATGGTTGAGGTACATTTGAAGAGGATGGTTGGGTTGAATGTATGGGTGTCTTAATTGGTATAAGCACATCGTTTGGGCGGTATAACATATTGCAAGTTTTGAAGGGGGGAGGATCAGCTTTTACAGTGTAGGACTTCCCCTCGTACTCAAATTTTATACATCGATGTAATGTTGAGGGAACGCATCCCATGGCCCGGATCCAAGGACGACCCAGCAATATATTATATTGGAACTCTCCTTCAAGGACATAGAAGAGTTCGGGAAAAGTACGTGGGCCTACGCGAATTTTGAGGATCACGGTGCCTAAGGTAGAAGTAATAGCGTCATTGAATGATCGCAACATGATGGGGTTGGCACACATGCTACTAGAAGGGATGTTCATTTGTTGGAAGGATTTTGAAGAGATGATGTTTAGGCTAGCGCCCCAATCATAACCCGACGTACTCGAATGTCTCGACGTAGCGGAAATGAAAAGGGCAGGTCGGGTCTTCTCGTACACTCAAAGTCGATAATTTCATCTTCCGAGAAACTAACCGCAAATGCTTGTTGTTTTGAGACGTAGTGGTGGGGGAGATGGATTGTTTGGTGAGAGAGGCAATGTGATTGGGTGTTAGAATGGAGGTAACGGGCAGGGTTTCGTTGGGTAAAACCTCTATCCCTTGAAGGATCTCAACGAGAGCTTGTCGATGAGATTCAGAGGTCTGAATGAGATCATATAGTGTCATTTTTACGGGCGATTGATGAAGCTGTTTGATCATGGTTCGGTGGGCAACTCCATTAGAGACGGGATAGGCGGGTCCACGAATAACCACTTTAGGTGGTGGTGTAATCGGGATGGTTGAAGGAGAAAGAGATGCCGCAGGTGTGTTTTCTTTCGCTTTCCCATTGTTTTTCTGTCCTCGAGTAGCGACACTAATCATATTAATCTCGTAGACCTGAGATGAAGAAGATGGTTGGGATAATTCATGGTCTTTAAGAGGTGGGGTTGTAATAATGATCGATCTTGGTGAGGCGGGGACAGATGGTATAGTAGAGGGAATTGACGCTAGAGGTCTCTCCCTTCGTAAGTTGTCTTTCTTAACCTTTGTATCCGGAAGAGGTGACTGGCGAAGGATGGTTTTTAGAGCTTTGCATCCTTCTACATCATGTCCAGCGGTGATAGGCGCAGATTTTAGACTCATCATAATCCACAGGTCGGGGCTTAGACGGGTCATAAGGTCTAAGTGGAGGTAGGGAGATGGTCGCATTCTCCACCAACATAGCAAGGATTTTGGCGTAAGATCCTTTGAGTGGGTCAAAATCAGAAGAAGATGAGGGTATTGATTGTGTGGGTTGTGGTAATGTTTGGGCGTGTTTAGTTCGTATGGGTGGTGGTTTAGCCGAGGGGTGCTGACACATGTTTTTCACTAAACGCGGTTTCTTAGACATACGTAAGTTACGTTCACCGGTGGTTAGATGATGAGGCTACGAGATGGCATGGTAGCAGAAACAACCACGGAGAAAGGGGAGTGACAGTAAAATAAATCCTTTGATGATGGGATTGGTTTAGGGTTGATAGGTGGACCGGATACGTGGGGTAACGATGTTGTGATACCCTTTGATCTCTGTCATAGGTGTAAAGGCGAGGTCGCTTTGCGAAAACAACGGAGGTATGATATATTGGTGTAATGTGGAGGGATGAGGTCCCAATATGGAAGGTGGGTGTGACGATGAGGGTTTTAATTGTGATAGAGGCCCGGATTGCGTTCGTCTCCTAGGTGGCGGAACGGATTTATTTTTGGATAGATCGAGTCGCTTAGGCGGGTGTGTTAGACTGGGCATTGGTGAGGTCCCAAGCGTAGGGGAAGATCTGGTTAAGTTGATAGAAGTGGACGGGGCGTTTGGTAGAGGTGAGGGGGGTGAAGGCGAGAACAGGGGCATTTTAAGCTTCTGTAAGCACTTCGGGTAAATGGTGGAGACATCAGATCGGTCCATTTGCATTTGAGTAGAAACAGAGTACTCAAACGCTCCCATAGGGCCTCGCCTATCTTCTCGTGGAATGACAGCCTGTGTGTGATTTGTAATTTTGGTACAGAGAGAAAAGTGAGTTGTAATTCCACCATTGCATGGTGTGACACAGAGGCGGATGAGGCACTGTATCAATAGATGTCAGGAGGTCAACCGGTCGTTGAAAAGATTTAGGCGATGAGGGACTAATAGGTAGGAGGGCGTGTTCGAGGAGATCTGTCATGTTAAAAGAATGTGGTGATGTTAGTGTAAGAGATTTCTGCCTAAGGATGTCAAAAGGAGTGGTGAGCCTTCCTCTTGTGTAGCAAGAGTGGTAGAAGGGGACGTTTGGGAAATAGATAAATTAGATAGCATCCGCTCACAGTCTTGTAGGGATGTGGTGTAAGAAGACTCATTGATGGGAAGGGAAGCCTGGGCAGTTAACTCTTCTATGAGTAAAGGAACGATTTCGCTTTGGCTTGATGGTGGTAAAGGAGGTTCGGCTCTGTGTTAGTTAGTGAAGAGGCTTGATTCAAAATTTTCTCGATAGAGGCTTTTGGCTGAGAATCGAAGACTGCATGGATCTCATGAACACTCTCCTCAGCTAAGATATCTTGGTTTACGTTGCTGCTGGATGAGTGATTCGGGAATGGCTTGTTGAAAATTTTCAGATTTCGGTTAGCAGGGGCGTTAGGATTATCGAGTGTTATATCCCCTGCATCAACCATTTCCTGCACTATGTTTTTCAACATCTTGCAGTTTTCATGACTATGTCCTTTTACGCGGTGAAAGTTACAAAAGTCATTTTCTTTGTACCAGGAAGGTATTGCGCGGGTGGAGTCAAACCCAGAGTGAGGTTTTACAGGGGGCAAGGTGATAGCCCCAGCTTTGAGCAATTTCTCTAGGATGACGCCATAAGTTTCTCCCAAGGGAGTGTAATTGGTGGGCTCAGCTTTGTATTTATAGGTGGTTTTTGGTGGAGTATTGGACGGTGATTGGGATTTGACCATCACCGCGTGGACAGCTCCTTTTGATTTAGAAGAGGTGGACGCGTGAGGAGTGGTGGTATTTGGTTTATTGGTAGAATCAGGAGTTCGGAAAGTGGAGTTCTTGTTGCGCAACCGCAGTTTCTCTTCCTCTAAGGCTCGAATTTCTAATTTTCGAGCCATAGTAAAGGCCTCGTCGAATGTACGGAAAGTTTGAATTTGGAGGGTAGGGGAGATGTGCTTAGCGCAGGCCCGTGTAAACAGTTCGATAAGTTCGGTTTGAGGCAAGGCATACGTAAGTTGGTTGATAAGGCCCCGCCATCGTCCAACGAAATCTGCGATAGATTCGTCTTCGAATTGTCGGATGGCATAGAGGTCAGTGATAGATACTTTCTTGGCAATGTTAATGGAGAAATGATCCAAGAAAGATTGGGCTAGTTGGTTAAAAGAGAAGATTGAGTGCTGGGTTAAAGCACTTTACCACTCCAAGGCAGCCCCGATAAGGACATGGGAAAGGTGCGGAGTAACAAGGCATCATCATGGGCAATCAAATAACAAGCATGTCTAAATGATCGCAGTGTTGTTGAGGATCCTCTTTACTGTTAAAACGAGTAAACTTTGGCAACTCCCATTGAGGAGGATATGAATGAAGGGGGACAGAAGGGTGAATGGGCTCCCACAAACTTGCTCGTATGTCAAGGCGCTACGACTTCCTGAAACGGAAGCCTCCAGGTTTTGCATTTTGTCCATCATTTGCTTGATGAAATCTGTGGTTGGATGAGATGATGGTGCCACAGAATAGGGATGTCCCATATAAGGTGTTGAGGTTACTGGATACGTATATGGGAATGAAAAGGTAGGCGGAGCTTGAGAAGGAAAGCTCGTTTGAATAGGTGGCAGAGAGTAAGTCATGAATGGAGTGGTCTGAAAGAGAGATGAGATAGGGGCAGTTGGTGGTGGCGATACATGGGGTCCAAGATTAACAAAAGGAAAGCTAATCGGGGTCGTATGAACCTCTCGCCCGGATTGGGAGACGGGGCTAGTGATGCGGGAAGTAAGGTATTGTTATCAGGAGGAGTAGGAGCTAAATGAGCAGCTATACTAATAGGCATGCCCATAAGGAGCTGACCATCAAAGCGTGCGGTCGGGGGTATGAGACAAATAGTATTGACAAATACTGGGATTAGCATCCAGAAATTTGGCAAAGTCCTTGTCTCCTACAGGAATTTGGGGGATCTCACTGGTGTCCGTAGGGTTTCCTATAGAATGTGAAGGGGGTGATTCAGGCAAAGAAACAGAGCAAGCGTGAAACCATGGCAGCGGCTCGCTTTCCGAGTGATGACAACCATGACCGTAACACACAGGAAAGTTTCAATCTATCAAGAACAAAAACAACCTCAGAATGGTGAATTTGGCAAGTTGCTGGTTTGTCAGGGGCTGAGAGAGACAGTAACCGATATCGGTTTACTAACCGGTGTCGGTCAAGGGGAAACGACGTCGGTCCCTTAACCGATGTCGGTGTCAAAAAAAAATCTAGGATAAGAAGATACAAAGGGGCTGCTAATTTGATTTTTAGCAACGTTGAGTAGTTTTATCAACTTATTGATCACAAAAGACAGAGTATGACAGAGAAAACAGAACAGCAAACAAGCAAGATGCACACGCAAATCTAGAGATTAACCTTAGGGTTAATTTTAATTATTGTGGGCTTATGCCTTTAGACGTAGAATGATGTCAGAATCCTAAACAAGAGACTTAGGGGAAATGTCAAGTTGTTTTGGCTTATAAGGTTACCTCAATCGGGCGGAGGAATACCGCGGAAAAAAGGGGGGATGTTTGAGCTGTTGTGTTAATTGTGAAGTGATTCGGTATGTGTTGTGCAGTGAAACTAAGGTTAATTTCCTGTCAATACCGTGGATATCACCCCCCACGCAGTACGACTTGTTACTTAATCTATGTTCACTAGAATTGAAAACAACAACAGCAGAATGTAATGCATGTGTTTTAAAACCCAAATCGAAAGTGATATTCGATGAAGCAAAAGAGATGACTTTTACTAATGCAAGATGCAAAAACAAAGCAAGTTCTTTTACCGTAATAATAAAATATCCCGTGAATATCTCTAGAAGAAGAAAACAAAGCAAGTATGCTCCCTATAATAAAAGCAAGCAAGAAATAAAGAAAAACCCAAAATGGGTCCCACCTAAGCGTGCAAAATGTTTCACTCGGAAATGCTTCGCTCCTTTATAGAAACAGATAAGGTTAGGGTTAGGAGGAATACCCGTAGAATGTCGAGATGATGTGCGTGTACCGTAGAGAAAGATCAGCCGATCAAGAACTCCTTTTTGTCTGGGAAGGACTACCTGCAAATAAGAACACAAGACCACAAGATTTTGATTAGATAATAAATGAGGAAACTGCCTTGGGCCAGGAAATGTAAAACTTCCTTTCGAAGGTGGTCAGTTTCCTTGCTAATATGAGTTAACACAAAATATTGTAAAATATCAATCAAATTGCTTGGCTGAACTGGGTAGGGGAAAGGCTGTTTTTCCTGGTTTTGATCAAAGGAACCGATGCCGGTTACCTATAACCGATGGCGGTTACTGATAACCGATACCGGTGGGTTCTAGGATCTTCTGGGCTGGTTGTGGAGTTTGTAATGGCTGATTTTTGGATGGTATTGGGAAATGGGATGGTTAGAAGCTAAGGAATGATAGTTCGATGCAATGGCACGTTGGGTAGTGGATTCAGAACGGATTTGGGAGGACTGTAATTCCAAAAGCATAAGAAATGTTATAATGGAGGACATGCAAGATGTAACTTACTGGTTTTTGACGAAGATGCCAGTTGATCTCCTTGGCTGCCAACTCTTCTGGTTTCTTCACTCGTCTCTGCTTGGTCAAGTGAAGTTCTGGACTCTGCTAATCGCTTTGGACTCTCCTTTGATTCAAAATCCTTCGACTGATCTCCAAAATGAAATTCCGATCCGTTGTTTTGGTTTGGGAAGCCCATTTACAGGGAACCGATGGCGGTTGCGTAACCGACGGCGGTCGAGTAGGAACCGGCATCGGTTAGGAAAAAGTAGGCTATTTTTAGTAAAATAGCCCACCTTCCCTGCTTTTCTCCCGAGGGATCGGGCCATGCGTGCTTGGTCAAGTGGCTAGAAGGTCGGCTTTGGGTGCGAGTAAGGAGGCATTAGTTATGGATGTGAGTCTGACCAAGTCATGGGTCCTAATTAGGTTAGTTTAGGTTAGGGCTAGGTCATGGTGAGGTGGCCAAGTGAGGTGGTAGGTAAGGCGATGTGGATTTATCAATTACAAGGTAATTAATAAATAATTGTGTGAAGTTTAGGTAATGAGGTTAGGTTGCGAAATGGGATGCGGGTCACAAGGGGTCGTGAGACACGAATTTGGTGTCTACACAAGGTTCCTATATAGGATATTTCACCCCATGTTATTTTAAATGGAATAGTGTTCCTATGCTACCATTAATACTAAATACAACCCTTGAATGATCCTTTATATGCTTATGTTATGCCTCCTCAAAAGGTTCTCTCCTTATGCACATCGTAGGTTATTTTCAGCATACAATACATACCTTAACTCTAGCCTAGTATGTTATCCTTAATTTTAATACTATTTATGGAAACCCCATTCATTGTAAGATGTTTCAATATCCCTTCCTAGGGATATTTATATGACCTCATTCCCATTATTTGTAGGTACATCAAATCCTTACATGCATCTTAGAAATTATCGATACATGTGGCTTCATATACTAATGATTGTTTACTTCTTAAAAAATTTCCTAGAAGTCTCACAGGTGATACAAGATTTTGGTTCAAGCCTATTTATATAATTATCATAGGTGATTGACTAGTTTCCTTAAACTTTAAGATTATTTTCTTTCCCATTATAGCCATCTTAGATTCCCTAAAGTTGCATATGAGAGCTTACCATCCTTATATCAAGGTGAGACCAATCTTATACATGATCATATCATACGATATGAAGCAAATATACACCTTTTATTATATCAACCCATTAAAATATAAATGTAATATATATTTTCCTATGGTATCATATTTCCTCTCAAAGAGAAATTTCTTTATGATACATGTCCTTCATTCACAAATATTTTTCTTTCCATCCTATATTTAGAGTAGGATATTCTTCTCCCATAACCATCCACACATGAATATTAATACATTTAACATGCTTCTACCACACCTAATTGTGATATATTTACCACCTTAGGAAGATAAAGTTAAATTTATACATAGTGGTAAAAAAATATATCACCCTAAACCCAAACTAACTATACATGTTCCTCTTGTTAATATGCCCAAGGCATTATATTTTGACAAATCTATCAATCAGCCACATAATATTCTCCTCACTTTGATAGATAAGAAGTTAATTAGATTACCTCCCACTAATCATTACCTACTTCACCAGTTCAAACTTGAAAGATTCATCCTTTTTGTAACTTCCACCATATCAATGGACTCGTGAAAATGATTGTTATGCATCGATCGTGTCGGGTTACTTAAATAAAAATAATCATTGATTTAAAGACAAGACACTCAAATATATCTTATTCTACCCCTTTGTGGATATTATTTTGTAAAATATGACTCTCCATGATCATACTTTAGTAAGGTGCTACCTCCACAAATTCTACAAGTGATATCCTTCAAGATGAACTTTCTACTACACACAACCTACAATGATTAACTACAAATGTATTACTAAAGAGAATGTTTGTTCCATAATTTTCACATGCCGATCATACACTACCTTTGGTCTCATCTATGGAACATGTCAATAATTCTTTCCTCATACATGATTCATCCTAGTGAATTTTCAATATCGAGTGATTAATCACTTTCCATTCACTTAGTATCCTCACCACACTCTAATGAATTATTCCATCACCTATTCTCGCTTACTATTACCCCTCACAAGGGAGTGTAGAAAATATAAAAATCTACCTTACTTCATTAAGTATATATTTCCTCTCTTTGAAATGTTTTGGCAACTTATGTGGGGATTATAAACATGATCACCATTCTATTTATACTCTACCTTATGTATATTTATGTTAGATTGAATTACATTTACATCCAATACTACTTCCAAAACATCCATCTTACGATCACATAACTAACATTATCTCTAGCATAATTCTATTTATACTTCATTAATGAAAAAGCATACCTAGTGTTAAGTCACACAAGATATTTACTCATTTATACCTTTCTAAAATATCAACATACATTACCGTAAAAAAATTATGTTATCAATATCATATACACAAGGTACACCTAATAGTCCCAAACAATCTAGATTAACTTGGGCCCTAGTTATTCATTTTACACACCGTTTGCAGCATCATTATCATGACTTATCCTTATCTCACATTAAAACATTACTACTCTATGTTAAATATCCTCCTCAATTATGCACATGATGCACACATTCACATGAGACCATATCACGTTCTCTATTACATATACATGATGTCGTTGTCTATTACTAGAATACAATACTTCCATACATCATTGTAAAATCTATGCAATACCCCTATCTCTATTTTTTTCCTTGTAGAGCCTGTTTAAAAAAACCACTTGCGACTCCAAGAAAGAAACCTAGGGTTAGCTAGAAAATTATGGGATAATTTTTTTGTTTGAAGTGTTTACAACCGGTGTCAGTTGCAGACATCGTTTTACTAATAGGTTTCGAACAAGACCAATGTACTACAACATATGTTCCCTTCATTAACTAATAACGAGTTCACAAGGTTCAAATTTTAGGGTTATATGTTTTAGTTAGATTCAGGGAGTAATTTACCCCCATGCCTACTCTCTAGCAGCCTCAGAGTTTCAACATGATTTTTCTCATACTTAATGCTTCCAAAATTTCTCTAAACCATTTCCATCAGATAGGAAATTTTCTCACCTTTCCGGTGATATAAAGAAGTCCTCCTAACTCCCTATAATTTCCAAGTTATGGGCCAATGGACTTTAGGGGAGAAATTTTCCCAAGAATAGTCCATGGGTCTAGGGAGGAAAATTTTCCCCCTTGCATGGGTCAACGGAGTGGGGAGGAACTTGGCGCATTTTTCCTTTTTGGGCACAAAATCACAAAATGTATTTGTGCACCCGCAAGCTTGGTGGGGAGACACGTGTCACTCCTAGATTGGTTGAGAGGGACGGCAGGCTGACAGAGCGGGTTGAGACTTTAAGTCTCTTTTGCCACAAATGCATAGGGACCAAATTGGTCTCAGTGCCCACGCCGACACCGGAAATGCCATGTGTCAGAAGGGATTGGTGTGGGGAAAATGGATGGGTGGGAGTGGCGGAAGATTTGGGATTTTGGGATTAAAAGCTCAAGGGAGAAATTTCACGCATGCCTCTACCAAAGGCAGAAAGGGTGCCACGTGTCGCAACCCTATTGGGTGTGGGTGACGGGGTAGTGGAGAAATCCAAGGGGTTGAACCAAAAAGGGTTTCAAACCCAAAATTTCACTTGGGCCCATGCTTTTGTGAAATGATATTTTCTAAGCCAGGCGGGGTTGCGGGGCCGCGGAGTCAAAAGGAACATTTTGCCAAAAGAAGAATTATAAGTTAAGTTTTCAAAATTCTCCCGCGCATCCATTGAGCCACGTGTCAGCGTGGGATTGGTCACGGGTTAGCAGGGATGCGTGAAAAATTTGAGAATTTTTTTGAAGTCCAAAACTTAAAGAGGTTAAGTTCAAAATGGGTCCTCCCTCCACCCCGCCACGTCTCAAAGACGTGATTGGCTATGGGCCGGCAGGATGTGGGGAAAAGTGGGAAAATTTTCCCAAGGTAAAATTTTCAAAAAGGTAAGTTTAAAATTTTGGTCCACCCTCCAATGTGCCACGTGTCAAGCCCCGATTGGTCACGGGATGGTGGGGGCCACTAAATTTTTGTGGTAATTTTTCCAAAGTCAAAAATTAAAGTTCACAGTTAGATTTATTTTAATTTTTGAATGCCAAATTGAAGTAAAACTTCAAATGGCCATAAATTGAGCTAGAAAGCTTAGTGTTTGGAAATCAATGACTTTTCAAAAAGCTCTCAATGCCCTCTTTGCACGAAATCATAAAATTTACTTTTTGATGAAATTTAAATGGTAAATTTTGGAAAAATGATCTGCAGGCTCTTAATTGTCAAACTAGTAATTTTTGAATTTTCAATTTGATTAAATTTGGTTTCCTCCTTCACTCAACATGTCAAACAAACATGGAGTGTTGATCTAGGGAGGATTTAGAGTGTTTCCAGAAGTTAATTTATTCAATTGATTTAAAAATATTATTTTTCCAACAAATGACAGAAAAATGATTGTTAGAGGGATTGCATTCGATTTAGCTATGGTTAAGTTGTTTTCTTGAGTTTTCTTTATCGATATGGATTCATTTGTGGACCAGCATACTAAATTTTAACTTCTCCAAGTTAATAGAAGTGTGCAGGTCCGAACTGTACATTTTTATTAAAAATTACCAGTTTTAAAAGTTACAATGCTAGTGATCAAATTTTTAAAGGATCTATTTATCAATTTCATCATTTAAATGTAACAACTTATTTCTAATATAGTCTAATACATTTAGTTGATTCTAACAATTCATTCCCAAGTCAAAATTACAAATTTTGATTTCAATTTTAAAATAATTCCAAGAATGCAAAAAAATATACTTCCTTCCTATGTATTCTTCTTTTCAACAGAAATTTTAATTTACAATAGCAATTCAATCCAATACACAATACAATCTTGAGAACTAATGTAAACCTTTATTCATTTCCAATACAACTTTACAATTTTCTCTTTTCCATTTGATTTCTAAATACATAATGCACTACATATAACATCTTTTCACATTTCATTTCAAAACAAAGAGTAGAATATAACTTCTTTACATTTCACATCACAATTCAATATTCCAATTTCAATACAAATATCTTCATATTACAAATGGCTATACAATTCATCCATTCCAAAGTGGGAAGGACTACAATAACTTGTTCAAAAGAAAGGATTTTCAAACTGTATATTCCTCTTGCTCCAAAACAACAACATGGTAGTTTCTTCATCTTTTCATCTCGTTCACAATAAGGAAGGGGGAAAGGAAAAACTCTCCACCCAACCAACACATCCAAAGATAAGGAGAATCCATCCTTCCTCATTGGCCACCGAGCCCCAACCATATTAGAATAAGATATGCATTACAATACATGGCAACATAGGCTTCCACAACAAACATGCATGATTTTCACATTCAAAACACATTTCAAGAAGAATGTAGTTCACAACTACATTAAATAGATGTAAAGAAAACTGAGGCTTCATCAAGCAAGCCAAAAAGAGAAAGGATCTATGGGGAAACTACTTATGCCTCCCAATTGGTATTTGGGCATCCACCAATAATCATCCCGCCAATATCAATATCATATCCCATAAACCTTATGCCTCCCAACCCCTCCTTATGCCCCCAAGTTTCTCCCTTATGCCCCACCAAGAGTAAGAAATGCAAGCTATTTCTTTTCCATGGTGGATCCTAATCCCAAACTCCCTCCACAATAAAATTGGTGTCATTGGCATTCCCTTATGCCCCCATTTGAAAACCCCATATCCTTATCCTACACCATGTCCTTAGCAATCTACCTAACCAGCCAACACACACATAACATCAATCACCATTTCCTACATGCATACAAGAGAAAGAAAGCATTTTAAAAGGGCGCAAGTTCCTACCTCTCCATAATGGAGTTTGTTCCAAGATCAATAAGCTTCCCAAGCCAAAATTCATTTTAAAATCAGAAACACACTAGCATGCAAATGACTCCAAACTCCTTTCACAAGCAAGGCTCCAAAACAACAAGAAAATTCTCCCCAAGAGGAATCAACAAAGTTTCAACAACCCCTAACAAGCAAGGAGTTCAAATTTTAAAGGAGAGGGAAGAGAAGAGGATGATGTGGATCCATGTGGGATGCCACATCACTCTTCCTCAACCCCAAAACAAAATCAAAATCATTCACCTAAACATAATAAATAAGATGACAAATTAACTTACACACTCCAAAATAACCCATACCCCAAAAGGACTGGATTTAAAACATGTAAGAGAAGTGCAATTAAAACTTACAATTAGTCATTTCAAAATGCATTAAAAGGCCTAAATTTAACCTCCAAACCATAGGTATGGTTGTTGAATAATTTTAAGAGGTGTGGGACAAGTTTAACTTGTCCCACAAGCCTCTAAGGAAAAATTTGAATTTCCCATGAGGATGAAGTGTTTCACACTCCAAATATAACTTACATATTTCTTACACATTCTTACAACCTTTCTTACACACTCTTACAACCTTTCTTACACACTCTTACAATATTACATTTAATAGTAACAACTTTATTTATTACATTCTTATGACATATTGATTTATTTATTTTAACACATGATTATTCACAACATAAAATAACTAATAAAAGGGGTAACACATCACAAAATAAATACATGCATCATTAATAAAGAAACCAAATTAATAAATACATAGACCCATGGTCATATATAATGGAAATCCCCCATGGGAATCCCTAACAAAACACAACACACACACACACACACACACACACAAAACAGTTTTTATGGTGCCCTTGTTGAATTCACCTTGAATTCTAATATGGTTAGTCTCCAGGTCCCGACATTGTTGTGATATTTTCACCTGTAAAACACAAATACCTCCTTCCACCTCATGGCCATATCAGAACATCCAAAATGATATAAATATACTAACAAAGTCATCGATTCATATAAATCACAACACCATCAAGAAATCAACATTATCATTTTCAATTTAATTAACGAACTATATCATCATCAATTAATTCTCATGTTAGTTCTATTCACAATATCCAATATGACATTTCCAAATCAACATCTATAATATTTCCATGTCAAATAGTATATCATCATCCACATAAAAATGTCTCTAATAATCATCATGCATAATAACCGAATCCGATCAATAATAATCCCTCATCTAACATCTAACCATCATACTAAAACAAAACATAATAGTGTCCATAATAAGATCAACAAGATATAGAGATCGGTATCTAAAATTTTCAAAGTGAAGTGGGCACTACATTCCCCTCCCCTTAGACTCAACTTCCTCCAAGAAGTCACTGGAACAAATGTGGAAACTACACTTGTAATAATGTGGCATCCTCCCAAGTGGTCAGTAGTCTTGTCGTACCTTTCCCCACTGCACCCTAATCAATCTCTCTACCTCGAAGGCCCAGTGTTCTATGATTTATGATAAGGATGGGCTCTACCATCACCTTCCCCTAATCTTGCACCTAAAATTATGTCCAATCCAACACATGAGAAGGATCTATAATATATCTCCTGAGAACCAAAACATGAAACACATCATGTACATGAGACAAGATGGGTGGCAATGCTAGATGGGAGGCCAAAGGGCCTATACGCTTCAAGATCTCAAAAGTTACAATGAATCTAGGAGATAACTTAGAACCTTTTCCATAACGGATAGGGCTCTTGTGTGGTCTGACATAGAGGAACACCTTCATGCCCACATCAAAGCTATGGTCAATCCTATGTTGATCCACATACTTCTTTCCGGCTGTCCCCGCACCTCCTGCAATCTCTATCCGATCAACACTAGCTACTACTCCATACCCCGTAAAAGAGTTGGTCCAAGAGATACTCTATCCTCTAACCTATCCCAGCTAAGAGGTTTCCTGCACTGCACTACCATACGAGCCCGAAAAGGATCCGTGCCTATGGAACTCTGGAAAATTGTTATTGTAGGTAAACTCTACTAAGTACAGTACTCCTCCCACTAAGATCATTGATCCACCACATACAACCTAAGCATATCCTCTAAAATATGATTCACTCATTTAGTATATCCATCTGTCTCAGGGTTATATGTTGTGTTGAAGTTGATCCTTGTCCCAAGGACATACCGCATTGCACCATAAATGTGATGTGTACAAAGGATCATGGTCACAAATGATCTTCTCGTGGGATCCCGTAACCTAAAAATCTCATCCAAATATACTGTCATACTACTTTTTACTGTATAAGTGGTCTTCACTAGAGAAAAGTGAGCCACTTTTGTCAATTTATCAACCATGACCATAATGACGTCGTGGTGATATCTCAACATTGTAGCCCAACAATGAAATCTATGGAAATGGTGTCCCACTTCAATTCCCGGCATCAGGATAAAGAAGACCTCTCGGATGTTGATGCTCGGCCTTAACCCTCCGGCATTCTAAACACCGTGACACAAACTAGGCCATATCTCTACGAAGTCCTCTCCAATGGTATAATTGTCTCAAGGTAGCATGAACCTTCTTCACCTTGGGATGGGCTGAATAGGGTGCATGATGTGCCTTTACCAGGATGTCCTATCTCAAGCCTCCATCTCTAAGAACATATATCTATCCTTTTATGCTTGAGAAGACCATCAAACTTCCCCTCAAGGGGTCTCGTGACTCAATCTCTGCTCATACCGCAATGTAGAAGCTGCCAAGAGGAGGCTACTAAAGAATCCTACTCCAAAATATGTGCTCACTGTAGTGGACATAGCCACATGTCTCCACCTACTAAGAGCGTATGTTACCAAATTATCCTTCCCCTTCACATGCTCTATCTCCATGTTTTACTCACAAAGCAACTCCATCCAACGCCACTAATGAGCATTGAGATTGGGCTGCGTGAATAGGTGGTAAAGACTCAAATGATCAGTCCTGAGTGTGAATCTTCATCCAAGAATAAAATGTCTCCATTTAACCAAAGCATGCACAACTACCGCAAGCTCAAGATCATGGGTCGAATAATTAAGCTCGTGATCCTTGAGTCTGTGGGAATCAAAAGATACTACTCTTCTCGTCATGTATCAACACACCTCCAAGTCTTGCCAACAAAGCATATGTGTAAATAAAGAACTCACCCTGTGGATCCGACACTGTAAGAATGGGTGCTATAGTGAGGCACTCCTTCAGTTTCTTGAAGGCCTACACACATCTTTCCAACCAAAAAAACTTCTTCCCTTTCCTCTGAAGGCAAGTGATAGGGTGCACAATCTGAGAGAAGTTCTAAACAAATCTTTGGTAGTATCCTGCTAATCCCATGAAGTTTCACACCTCGGTCATTGTACTAGGTGCTGGCCTATCCATAATGGCTCTAATCTTAGAAGGATCGACTATGATACCTTCCCCATAAATGATATTACCCAAATACTGCACCTCTTTCTAAAAGAAAGCACACTTCTCCTAGTTCTCATAAAGTTGTTGTTCATGAAGACACTGAAGAACCTGGCGAAGGTGTCCCTCATGCTCCTCACGTGTACGTGAGTATATTAAAATGTCATCAAGGAATATGAGCATGTAGTGGTCTAAGAAGGTCCTGAATACCCCATTCATCAAACTCATAAACATTGTAGGGGCATTTGTCAAACCAAAAGGCACCACGGTGAACTCATAGTGCCCATATCTCGTGCGGAAGGTAGTCTTATGAATGTTTGCCTCTGAAATCCTCAACTGATAGTACCCTGACTTGAGATCAATCTTAGAGAAAACTGTGGCTCCCTTCATCTAATCAAATAAATCTTCAATGTGAGGAAGAGGATAATTATTCTTGATCGCTTATCATTATCTAAAATGAGCCCCTTGCTTCTTTTTTGGCTAACTCCTTTCATTCTTTCCTCCCTTGTGCCTCAGTCAGAAATTTTTACTTTTTAGGCACTCAAAATGTTCTAGAAATGGCACCATTGGATAGAGATCTTTCTCAGCTTTCTAGAAAGGTAAAGTTTTCTTCCTAACTCCATGTATTTTTGAAGTTATGGCTCGGCGGAGTTTTTGTGGGAAATTTTCCCAAGACAACCCCACCGGCCAATCAGAAGTCGCCACGTCGGCATCGGAGCAAAGCGGAGGTGGGAGAAAATTTTGGAAAATTTTCTAAGTGTTGGCGCAATGGGAAATTTTCCCATAGAAATCCCGAGCCAATGGAAGGAGGCCACGTGTCCTCGGAAGGGTGGAGGCGGAGGAAAACTCAAGATTTTTACCAAGTGTTGGCAAAATTTAGAAAGGAAATTTTCGGCCTCAAGGCCCGCACCCAATCACACTGCGCCACATGTCCTCAGGGAAAAGGAATGTCAAGGAGGTAGAGAAAATATGAAAAATATGTGAAGTATTTGGCGAGGGTGTAAATTTAAGTTTTGGCCTAGGCCAATAAGATGAGGCCACGTGGCCAAAGGAATGACAGAGTGTGGAGGGAGACTTGGAAAATTGCCAAAGTGTTTAGCGAAGGCACGAGGGGAGATTACGGCCCGTAATTCCACACAACAAATGATATCATGCCACGTGTTCTTAGACCAGTGAGGCATGGGGGAGATTGGGAAATTTTCCCAAAGAAAAATCAAATGAAAATTTCAAAGGGAAACCCGCCCCCAAAACCCGAGCCAATAGGACCATGCCACGTGTCCACGTGGCAGCCAAAAAAACATAAGGAAGGCCCACAGAGGAAAAAGAATTAGGAAAGGCTCCGCAACCAATCGAACGTGCCATGGCACCGAACTGGGGGTCTGCAAGTTTTTGGGGAAATTTTTCCCAAATGCAAAAAGTGGGAAAATTTTAAAATTTTGTCCCGCCAACCATTTTCGGCCTTGTTTTGCCCTAAATTTTCAAATGAGCATAACTTTCGATCCAGAGCTCGGTTTTGGGCGTTCTTTATATAAGCTAGTGAAATTATCTACATGATTCTAGGGTCAATTTTTTTGTTTTTGTGGAGTTTGGAGAGATAAAATTGGAAAACGCCTTTGACACGTGGAAATGAACAAAAATGACATTTCAACCACCATTTTTAATGCAACATGGCTCGCATTCTCTCCCAGCATGGTCAAAAACATTAGGGGATGGAATTTTAAGGATTCCCATGCTATTTTATTTCATTTTTGGCTAGTGGTTGAAGATCCTCTCACATTTTCCCACGTTTCTCTCTCCTGAGCTCATTTTTGCATTGTAAAAGCCATAATGGGCTCATTTTTTCAAAATAGTTAGACATTCTTTTAGCTCTGCAACTTCCCTTTTCTTCCTAATCAGGCAGATTTGTGGAGTTTTTACATTTCCATGTAAACACTACACTTATTTTTTGCCTCTTGGTCATTGTAATGCACTGTATTGGACCTGGAATGATGATATATGCTCTGTGATTAAATCTTCCCAATCCTTTCATATGTTCATCATTGTTTCCTGATATTTCATTACATTTTGGAAATTTTTGCATGTTTTATGCTGTATTTTCTTGTGGATTGTGTATGTTTTGCAGTAGTAGGTGTCTAATACTCCTTTGGTGCATCACCTTATTTAGACTAGGTTTATTTTTTGCATTTTCTCAACCCTGTCTCCTTGGCAAAGTTTGATTAAGTTGTAGGTAAACCCTCTGCAGAATGTTATGCACACTTGAACAGAGGAGTTGAGGAACCAGCCTCTAATCTAGAGATTCTTTTCCCACTTTTACAAGTCCCACACTTGGGGAAAAGATTCAATGTTGTGCAATCACACTAGATGTAAGAATGTCAAACTACAAATTTGATAGAATATCCAGAGGGTGCTGCTGATTTGCACTAATAGTTTTGGCATGCCTGGTGGGACCTATGAGGTCTTCATCTTCATTGAAAAAAATTTATGTGCATTTGTTGCAAGTTTCTTGCTTAAAAGAGCCCTGAATTGCACATCTGGTGACTCCAAGGAAGAAGAATCAGCTGGTTTTAGCAGAACAGACCTGAAAACTCATGAGAAGAATCACCACAAGGTCAAGAGTTGGAGAAGAAGAAGTATTGTTTGAGTATCTGCAATTATCTCCAAGAAGAAGACAAAGAGGAAGAAGAATCCAAAGGTCTCCATCTCCACCAAACAGAACTCTATCAACTCCTCCACCTGGTAGACCTTTCATCCAATCAACAAGGGTTCTAAGGCCAATCAGAATGGCACAACACAACCCATATGTCAATTTCACTGGAAGCAGCCCACTTGCTCTCAATGCACAAAATCCAATCCCAAATGCAGCAAGCGAAGAACATTCCATACTTTATCAAGAGAATCGAGCACTCTGGTGATCATGTCAAGGACATTGCTAATATTTGTGTAATCCATGAGATTGATGAGAGGTAAGTTATCACAAACCGTTGGCATCTTCATTCAAAGGGAAAGATTTGCAATGGTTCAGAGCCTTGCTTCAGTGCTCTATCCAAAATTGGAACCAGCTTTGTATAGCTCTCCATGAGTAGTTTGGAGAAAAGGGAGATAACTTGTCCCTTTTGGAACAATTGACAACTATGAGGAGAGCTCCCAATGAGCAGCTGACTGACTTCAACTTCAGATTTCAAAAGACCTCGGGAGATAATTCCAATGGAAATAAGGCCAATAGTAGAATGTGCTTTTCTATATTACCTTAAAGCTTTAAATTATGATATTTCTATGTTAATTCAATCCATGGGAGGCACAACTATCCCTGTTGCTTATAGCATTACCATTAGAGCTGAAAATTTTCTGATTCAAGCTTGTAAGCTAGCTCCTAGGCCTCCAATGCCATTCTATCCAAATTTAGAGAGTCCAAGCACTAGTCAAGTGCCTATTTTAGCTCCTATCCCCACTCCTAGAAATCAGAATTCAAGTGAAGCTTCTGCTTCATCTTCTAGTGCCTTGAATGAACTTCAAGAAGTCATGAAGCACTTACAAAATTTAGGAAATGATCTAGTTACACTCAAGAGGTAGCAAGCCCAAAGTTTTAGGCCTTCATATCAGCCTCAAAGACCACCCAATCCAGCTACAAATCAAAATCAAGCAAGGCCTCCTGCCAACAGACCATTTCAGCCCTATAATCCCAATGCTACATTTGCCTCTAAAGCACTAGTGCCAGTACAAAACAACATAGCTCAGGAGTATGATTGGTGTTTCCCATGCAATGAACCTCACAACCAGTCTATGTGCTTCAATGGTGCTCTAAATCAAGCATTAATGGTAACAACAACTGGTGTGGAGGGTGAAGGGAGTCAAGGAAATAACCAACAACAAGAAACATCCCAGCAACAATCAGCTCCAAATGATACCACACTTGTAAACTAGCAGGTAGAAGATTTTTGTGGTATGAATCAAACAATATCTCAAAGTGTTGCAGCCAACACAAGGTCAAAAAGGATAAATTTGGGGGAAGGACAGCCATTGGCTCAAAGTAATCCACAACCTTCTACCACTCCACAAATTGTTGGCAAACAAAATGTAGTTCCAAACATGCAAGGACCACCCAAACCAGCTCCTAATTCAACCCAGATGCTAGTTAATGCTACCCATGTGCAAGGAATGAATGTGTAGGCTAGAGGATAGTAGAGAGATGTTTCATCTCCATTAAACATCATTGATTAGATGAAGAAGAAAAATTTAATCATATCAATGTGGGAATCACTATCCATCCCAGGACAAAGAGATTTGCTACAAGTTGTCATAAAGGACTAGTCAACTTCAAATCAATAGGTCCAAACACAAGAGAAGGTACTCGAAAATTCTACTCACTGAGGGGAATCATGGAGGACAACAAGGTAAAATGTTGAAGCCCCCTCCATTCTATGTTTCATTGATCATTGGAAACCATTCTGGAGCTAGTAGTTTAGTAATGCCCAAGAAAATAGCTAACCAATTGGGGCTTCAATATGAAGTCATATCCAAAGGGTGGTGCAATTGGATTGGACAGCAAAATAATAAATAGTAGGAGTGATTAAAAAATTGAATCTCACCTTGCATGCATGCCCCAATGTTGTTGTTTTGCAAGATGTCTTAGTGATAGATCTTCCACCACTCTTTGCCCTATGTTTGTCAAGGGATTTCACAACTAATATTGGAGGTTATTTATTTGTTGATTGGTCACACATGTTGTTCATAACAAGATATGGAACTAAGGCCACAATTAGATCTGAGCCTATTGCAAACTTTCACATTGAGCCTTACACTCCAAGCCAAATCAATACCAATTGTTCAGCATTTGATCAAGAGGATTATCCAAGCACTGATGAAGCTGACACCAAGGTTGGAAGTATCCTAGATTTGACTCTTGATGAATGGGCAAGCAAGGTGCATGATTTTGATCCTTATCAAGAAATAGAAGAATCTGAGCTAGGAGTCTATTGCATACATGAAGAAAATTAGCCTATTCCTAGCATCACCAAGCCAGACCACAAGGATGACAACAAGGTATGCCATTGTTCTTTGATGGATCAAGAAGTAGACAAGGTGCGGGAGGGGAGCTATACTTGTGTCACCTCAAGGAGTTAAGTATTATTCAGCTTTTAGGTTTCAGTATGCATGTTCTAATAACACTACCGAATATGAAGCTTTGATACAAGGATTGCATTGATCAATAAAGAGAGGAATAAAGAACTTGTAAGTTTTTGGTGACAAAGAGCTGATTGTCAACCAAGTTAAGGGGCAGCATGCTGCTAAGAATGATCTGCTTAAGTGCTACAAAAATAGGGTGTGGGACCTCATTAAATATTTTGAGGTTTTTAGCATCAAATCCATCCCTAGAAAAGAGAACCAAGCTACTGACAGGCTTGCAGCAGTTGGAGCAGCCTTTGATGTTGTTGAAAGCATCAAGAAATATAATGTACAACCAAGAATTCATGTGATTGTAAGGCCTTCAAATCGACAACAATGTAAGTTAGAAAGTGTTAGAAAATGATCAACAAATCATCCATTTCTTGCAAGAAGAGGCTGAGTTCTCAATTAAAAGTCAAGAAAAGTTAGAATAGCAGTATGATGATCAAGTGGTATAGTTGAGAACCAACAAACTACCAAAGGGACTTGTCACTTTGGAGTCCATTTTCAATCCTAATGATTAGTTTAGGAAGGAGAAAGCAAACATCCAAGTCAAGGGAGAAGATTCAGTGCCCATCTTAGTGGAAGAAGGCAAGTCACTCCAAATTGGTAAAATGACAACTGAGCAAGAAAGGTATGAGTTCATACAGCTTTTTCAAGAATTCTTGATGTGTTTTCTTGGAGCTATGAAGATTTTAAAGGTTTCAATCCCAAGTTATCTCAACACACTATTGAATTGGACCCAAGTGCTAAACCCATCAGGCAAAAACAAAGGCCAGCAATCCACACATGGAGCTTCTCATGAGAAAAGAATTGAATAAGTTGATAGATTCAAGTATCATAATCCCTATCAAGCATTCTAGTTGGGTGTCCAACTTGGTTCCAGTTAGAAAGAAGAGAGGAGAAATCAGATTGTGTGTTGAATTCAGTGATTTAAATAGAGCATCTCTCAAGGATCATTACCCACTTCCTTCTATGGAGTAGATTTTACAAGTTGTTGATGGCTCTGAAAGGTTTTCATTTCTTGATGGCTATTCAGGGTACAATCAGATTATGGTGAAGGAAGAGGATCAGTTCAAGACAGCCTTCACAACCAAATGGGGGACTTATGCATACAAGAAAATGTAATTTGGGATATCCAACGCTGGGATGCATTCCAAAGGACATGGCGTTCAAGGATTTGATTAACAAAATGGTGCTGATATATCTTGATGATATCACTATTTTTTCAAAAATGCAAAGAGACCATCTCTTTCATTTAAGACAAGTATTCCAAAGGTGCGTAAGATTTGGGGTATCCTGAATCCCAAAAAGTGTATTTTTCTAGCTCATGAAGAAAAGCTCCTTGGTAACATTGTCTCCAAAGAAGGATTAGCAATTGATCCGGGAAGAGTTGAAGCCATAAGAGTACTACCATTGCTAAGTCATAAGAAGGCCCTTCAAAGTTTCTTAGGAAGGATAAACTTTGTTCGAGGTTTTTCCCAAATTTTGTAGCCCTAGTTAGGCCTATCACCAAGATGTTAAAGAAAAGCATAGCTTTCAAATGGACAATAGAAGAAAAGGAAAGTTTTTAAGCAATCAAAGAGGCCATATCACAAGCCCAAACTCTCATTAACCTGCATTTCTCCAAGGACTTCATCCTATATGCATTTGGAGGTGATTATACTATTTCTACAATTTTGGTACAACAGAACAAAGATAATAATGAGTAGCCAATTACTTTCTTCAGCCAAATCTTGGAGGACTATGAGGTGAGATATTATTTCATTGAGAAGCATGTTCTTGTAGTAATTGGGAGCTTGAATAAATTTAAGCATCTAGTTTCAAACAACAAGGTTCAATTGTTGGTTTCTCATGTGGGAATTAAAGACTTCCTCCTCAATAAAGACCTGAATGAAAAGAGAGTAGGGTAGATTAATCATGTCATGGAGTATGACATTGAGATCAAATTCACCAAGTTGGTCGAGGAAAAGGATTGTGTGAGAATCGGTCTTGAATAAACAAAAGGAAGCATGTAATGAGAAAGAAGTTGTTTTGGTATTGCAAGACAACCATGAGCAAGGAACCATTCAAGAAGAAAATGATGGTGTCCTCACTCCTTGCTAGACCAAAGACATAATACACTTCCTACACACAAGCCTATGCCCTCCAGAGATGAAAAAAACCAAAAGAAGACACTTTAGATTGCAGGTTGTCCCATATGCTCTTGTTGATGGTGTTTTATTCAAAAGGGATGTGAATGGAGTGCTACTGAGATGCATTAGTACAAATCAGATTCACAAAGTGTTGGAAGAGTTCCATGGTGGATCAGCTGGTGGTCATTTTGCACCAAGAGTGATAAATCTCAAGATCATGAGGGCTGGCTATTATTGGCCCAAGATTTTCAGTGATTGTTATGCATGGATCAAGAGGTGCAAGAATTGTGCATTCTTCACAGGTAAGGAGAGACTAGCTGCCCTTCCATTGCATCCAATTTCAGTTGACCAACCATTCATGTAGTGGGGTTTGGACTTCATCGAGTCATTAATCCAAACTCAAGCCAAGGACACAAGTGGATTCTCCGATAGCAATGATTATTTCACCAAATGGAATGAGACAAGAGCTCTCAAGGAAGAAAATGAATCTAGCATCCTAGACTTCTATGAGGAAACATCAACCAAATTTGGCATACCTGCTACAATAATATCAGATAATGCATTGGCATTCATTAGGTCTAAGGTAATTGAATGGGCTGTTAAGAATGGGATCTACCTAAGCACCTCATCAAATTATTATCCTCAGGGTAATGGCCGAGCTGAGTCCACAAACAAGAACTTGTTAAGGATCATCAAGAGGAATCTTGATGAAAATTAGGGGTCTTGGCATACTAAATTGAAATCAGCCTTGTGGGCTGATAGGATAAATCCCAAGAGATCTACAAGTAATTCTCCATTCAAGCTTGTTTATGGGAAAGAGGAAATTTTGCCCATGTCACTTGAGTTGCCGACATTGGAACTCATGAAGCAGTTGGAGTTTGGACCCATGGAGGTTAGGTATGTAGAATTGATGGAGCTCCAAGAAATTAGAAATCAGGCATCCTAAGCAATGGAGAAAGATCAAGCCTTGATCAAGAAGACCTTTGATAGAAAGGCCAAGGATAGATCTTTCCAAGTTGGAGATCTAGTGTTAAAATGGGATGCAGACAGAGCAAAACGGGAGGCATTCAAAATTTGATGCCATTTGGAGTGGCCCATACATGGTCACAAAGTGTAAGGATAGTAATGCCTTCCAATTTTCTACATTAGACGGTGAAGAACTATAGATTCCAGTCAATGGAATCCATCTGAAGCATTGCTACTGAAGGAAATTCTCCACTTTGTACATATTAGCTTAGGTTTTCTTTCCTTCAAGTGCTTATGCACATTTTTTTGTAGATTAGCTTTGCTTTCCTAAGTGCTTTGGCACAGCTTGTTGTTCTAGGAAATGTGTTTTGCAGGCCTTGCTCCATCAGATGGTGTCTACCCTCAATCTTCCTCCTTGCATTGTCCTAATTAGTTAGGGTACCAAGCAGCAAATTTGATGACTCCATGCCTAATGGATTGCTTCAGGCAACTAGTAACTTCATCCAGTAGGTAGATGACCCATCTGAGTCACAAAATTGTTATCCAAAATGAGCCCCTTGCTCATTTTTTGGCTAACTCCCTTCATTCTTTCCTCCCTTGTGCCTCAGTCAGAATTTTTACTTTTCAAGCACTCAAAATGTTCTGGAAATGGCACCATTGGATAGAGATCTTTCTCAACTTTCCAGAAAGGTAAATTTTTCTTCCTAACTCCATGTATGTTTGAAGTTATGGCTCAGTGTAGTTTTGTGGGAAATTTTCCCAAGACAACCCCGTCAGCCAATTAGAAGTCGCCACGTCGGCGTCGGAGCAAAGCGAGGTGGGAGAAAATTTTTGGAAAATTTTCTAAGTGTTGGCACAATGGGATATTTTGCCATGGAAATCTTGAGCCAATGGAAGGAGGACACGTGTCACCTAAGGGAGGAGGTGGAGGAAAACTCAAGATTTTTACCAAGTGTTGGAAAAATTCGAAAAGGAAAGTTTCGGCCCAAGGCTCGCATCCAATCACATTGTGCCATGTGTCCTTAGGGAAAAGGAATGTAAGGGAGGTGGAGAAAATATGAAATTTTTTTGAAGTGTTTTGCGAGGGCGCAAAGTAAATTTTTTGCCTAGGCCAATAAAATGAGGCCACGTGGCCGAAGAAATAGCGGAGCGTAGGTGGAGACTTGGAAAATTGCCAAAGTGTTTGGCGAAGGTGTGGGGGAAGATTGTGGCCCGTAAGTCCATGTAACAAATGAGATCATGCCATGTGTTCTCAGACCAACGAGGCATGGGGAGATTGGGAAATTTTCCCAAAGCAAAATCAAAGGAAAATTTCAAAGGGAAAGCCCGCCCCCCAAAACCCGAGCCAATAGGACCATGCCACATGTTCACATGGCAACGAAAAACATAAGGAAGGACTGCAGAGAAAAAAGAAGTAGGAAAGGCCCAAAACCAATCGTAACATGCCACGTGGCACCAAATCGGTAGGGCACGAGTTTTTGGGGAAATTTTTCCCAAATACAAAAAAGTGGGAAAATTTTAAAATTTTGTCCCGCCAACAATTTTTGGCCCCGTTTTTCCCTAATTTTTCAAATGAGCATAACATTCGATCCAGAGCTTAGTTTTGGGCATTCTTTATATGAATGGAAATCATGAAATTCTCTACATGATATCGGGTTCAATTTTGTGTTTTTGTGGAGTTTGGAGAGAGAAAATTGGAAAACACCTCTGGCACGTGGAAATGAACAAAAATGACATTTCAACCACCATTTTTAATGTAGCATGGATCGCATTCTCTCCCAGCATGGTCAAAAACATTAGGGGATGGAATTTTAAGGATGCCCATGCTATTTTATTGCATTTTTGGTGAGTGGTTGAAGCTTCTTTCACGTTTTCCCACGTTTCTCTCTCCTGAGCTCATTTTTTGCATTGTAAAAGCCAGAATGGGCTCATTTTTTCAAAAAAGTTAGACATTCTTTTAGCTCTACAACTTCCCTTTTCTTCCTAATCAGGCAGATTTGTGGAGTTTTTTACCTTTCCATGCAAATACTACACTTCTTTTTGCCTCTTGGCCATTGTAATGCACTGTATTGGACCTGGAATGATGATATATGCTCTGTGATTAAATCTTCCCAATCCTTTCATATGTTCATCATTGTTTCCTGATCTTTCATTACATTTTGGCAATTTGTGCATGTTTTATGCTATATTTTCTTGTGGATTGTGTATGTTTTGCAGTAGCAGGTGTCTAATACTCCTTTGGTGCATCACCTTATTTAGACTAGGTTTATTTTTTGCATTTTCTCAACCCTGTCTCCTTGGAAAAGTTTGATTAAGTTGTAGGTAAACCCTCTGCAGAATGTTATGCACACTTGAATGTAAGAGTTGAGGAACCAGCCTCTAATTTGGAGATTCTTTTCCTACTTTTACAAGTCCCACACTTGGGAAAAGATTCAATTTTATGCAATCACACTAGATGTAAGAATTTCAAACTACAAATTTGATAGAATATCCGGAGGGTACTACCGATTTACACTAATAGTTACCTTGTTGAACCGATGGTAATCAATACACAACCACAAGGATCCATCCTTCTTATTCACAAAGATCACTAGTGCACCCCAAGGGGATACACTAGGATGGATAAGGCCCTTCTCCAAAAGGCCCTCAAGTTGCAACTTAAGCTCATAGATCTCTGGGGTGGTCATTCGATAGGGTGCTCGTGAGATAGGCTCTGCTCCAGGAACTAGATCTATATGAAAATCAATCTCACTTAGGTGTGGCATCCCTAGTAGATCCCTTGGAAATACATCAGAAAAATCTCTTAAGATGGGATGGTCATCTAGTGATGGTACACTAGACCCATCCTCTGATCTGTCACTAACTGTAACAACATACATCTAACAACCCTGTCACACACATCACTTAAGCTACATAGTAGAGATGGTACAAATAGAAATGGGTCTCGTGACCCCCGAGATCACCGAATCAAATCCCAAATCATCTCGCACAAGCTATAGTCTTGTGATAACAATCCATCCTAGTGATAACCAATCCATACCAAAAATGACTCCATACGAGCCCAAAGGAAGAATATAGAGATCTGAGGTAGTGGTGAAAGGTCCCAAATATATAACACACTCCTTAACCAAGGAGTCTACAAAGATATTTCCTCCTGAAGCCATCTCAATGTCCTAATAATGACCCTATCTAAAAGACACCAACCCGCATCGCTCTACTAAAGATGTAGTAAAAGAATCGAAAGAACCAGAGTCAAACAATACAGAGGTAGGAATACCATCAATGCTACCTATGGTCTCAATGACTATGCTCGATGCTATGTTTGGTGGTTCTCAACCACTACATCAATCCTTTGGTTACATCCCATGTCACCTACAGTTGGCTCTGACATCTATGCCTTACCCTTGTTAGGGTTCTGAGGGAAATCTCTCCAATAATGTCCCATAACTCCACATACAAAGCAACCACCTGATCCTCTCTAAGGAGCAACACCTCTAGCAGTGCCGTAGAAGTCTACGGCATGGATCTTGATTATCCAACCATTGTTTTCTCGAGGTCTCTAATGGAAACCTCCCGTTGAATGAGCTCTAGGTCCACCCTCGTGTCCCGATGGGACCCCTGAAGGAGGCCCCATACTCCAACCTCTTTATGCATCAATTCTCTATGGAGGTCTATAAGGTGGGTGAGACTGCTACTATTGCTACTACTGCGATGTGGCCTAAATGATGACTATGTTGTACCTAGACACAATGAGGAAGAGGTACGACCCCCTCGATCTACCATCCTACATCCTGCTGAATGCAGGTCCGAACTCGATCTCTAGCCTCGCTTTGGGTCTTACCCCGAGTCTCCTCTGTAATATAGGCCTTCTCAATGGCCTCTGCTAATGTCTACAGATAGTGGATCTAGACCGCACCTCGATATTCAAATTCAGGCCCCACCAACCCGTGAATCCACACCTACTCATCCCGCATATACTCTACATACTAGAGTAGATCTAGAGATCTACTCTCATACTTAACTACCAAAAGATAAGTCACGTTTCTGAGGTCATGGAACTTGTCAAACCTCTACTGGATGAACCTCCATGATAAATACCCACTCCTGAATCTATCCTCGAATAGTTCCTAGGTCACTATCTCTAAATCTACCCGGACCTTCTACTCCTCTGTCTTCCACCACACTCCTACTCCATCCCTCATTAGATGGATCGCAACACGAGCTTTCATGTTTCTAGATAAAGAACAAATATTGAAGTAACTTCTCAAGCTCACTAAGCAATGCCTCTTCCTAAAATCCACCTATATCACCCAAGTAATGTGAGGGTTGAAGCTTCAAGATCTCCCTGATGTGATCCACTATTGTGGTTTGTTAATCTCTAGGTCTCTCAGTACGCTCATCCCTAAGCCTAGGGCTCCGAGACCTCTCTCTATTCTTTGGAACTCTGTCACTCTACCTCCTGGTGGTGATTCTAATCAAGCTACATCCACATGGGAGTTCTCTCCTATATGCTCCTCACTAAGTCAAGGAGATACTTTACCCTTGATAGAAGGAACTCTATCATGAGTAGCCGCATGTCCTCCACCTAATCCTCTGCGTAGAGCAAAGCATTGACATCTTGAAGGGTCTCGTAGAATTTGAGGTAGAATGACCGCCACACCCTAATCTGGGTGGTGGCAATGGTGGTGATTCTCCGAGTCTCTGTGAAGGTTCCTCTCACTCTGTCTAAGCCTTTTACATAGACCAAAGTGAGAGTTAGTTCATTTCGCTAAGTTTATACAAATTCCTTGTTTACTAAAATATACAAATTCTAGCTAAGTTGTTTTCTAGATTTACAAGTGTACTAGGTTTAAGTTTTCATGTCTCAAGTTTTCTAGTCTGCCAAATGGTCCAAACCTTTTAACCAATTCTCTAATACCAAACTATAGAGCCCATTTAAACAAACCACTTGAGACCCAAGAAAGAAACCTAGGGTTAGCTAGAAAATTATGGGATAATTTTTTTGTTTGAAGTGTCTACAACCAGTTGTCAGTAAGACATTAGTTTTCACTAACAGTTTTAACAAGACCAATTTACTACAACATATGTTCCCTTCATTAACTAATAACAATTTCACAAGGTTCAAATTTTAGGGTTATATGTTTTAGTTAGATTCAGGGAGTAATTTACCCCCATGCCTGCTCTCTAGTAGCCTCAGAGTTTCAACAGGATTTTTCTCATACTTAATGCTTCCAAAATTTCCCTAAACCATTTCCATCGTATAATAAATTTTCTCACCTTTCTGGTGATATAAATAAGTTCTCCTAACTTCCTATAATTTCTATGTTATGGGCCAACAGACTTTAGGTGAGAAATTTTCTCGAGAATAGTCCGCAAGTCTAGGAAGGAAAATTTTCCCCCTTGCGTGGGTCAGCGGAGCGGGGAGGAACTTGGTGCATTTTTCCATTTGGGGTGAAAAAGTGTAAAATTTATTTTCACACCCATGAGCCTAGTGGGGAAATAATTATCGCTCCCAAATTGGTCGGGAGGGATAGCAGGATGACGAAGAGTTGAGATTGTAAGTCTCTTCCGCCACAAAACACACGGGGACCAAATTGGTCCGCGCCCACGCCGACACTAAAAATGCCATGTGTCACTCAAGGATTGGTGTGGGGAAAACGGACAGTGGGAGTGGCGGAAGATTTGGGATTTTGGGATTAAAATCTCAAGGGAGAAATTTCACGCGTGCCTCGCCGAAGGCAGAAAGGGTGCCACATGTCGCAACCTTATCAGGCACGAGCGACGGAGAAATCCAAGGGGTTGAGCTAAAAGGGTTTCAAACCCAAAATTTTACATGGGCCCACACATCCATGAAATTCTATTTTCTAAGCTAGGTGATGTTGCGAGAGTACGGAGTCAAAAGGAACATTTTTCCAAAAGAAGAATTATAAGTTAAGTTTTCAAAATTCTCCCGTGCATCCATCAAGCCATGTGTCAACATGGGATTGGTCACGGGTTAGCGGATACGTGAAAATTTGAGAATTTTTTTGAATTCCAAAACTTAAAGGGGTTAAGTTCAAAAGGGGTCCTCCCCTCTGTTGTACCCCCGTGTCATCACGTGATTGGTCAGCAGCCACCGGGATGCAAGGAAAAGTGGGAAAATTTTCCCAGCGTAAAATTGTCAAAAAAGGTAAGTTTAACATTTTATTCCACCCCTCCAATGTGCCATGTGTCAAGCCCCGATTAGTCGTGGGATGGCAGGGGACCACAGAATTTTTGTGGTAATTTTTCCAAAGTTAAAAATTAAAGTTCATAGTTAGATTTATTTTAATTTTTCAAAGCCAAATTGAAGTAAAACTTCAAATGGCCAAAACATGAGCTAGAAATCTCAAGGTGTTGGGAAAATGAGGACTTTTCGGAAATCTCTCAATGCCCTCTTTCCGTAACAACCATAAAATTTATTTTTTGATGAATTTTAAAGGGTAAATTTTGGAAAAATAATCTGCAGGATCTTAAATGTCAAACTGGTAATATTTAACTTTTCAATTTGATTAAATTCAGTTCTCTCCTTGTCAAACAGTATACATGGAGTGTTGATCTAGGGAGGATTTGGAGTGTTTTCGGAAGTTAATGTATTCAATTGATTTAAAAATATTATTTTTCCAAAAAATACGTAAAAATAATCATGTTAGAGGGATTGCATACGATTTAGCTATGGTTAAGTTATTTTTTTGACTTTTATTTGTCAATATGGATTCATTTGTGGAACAAAATATTAAATTTTAACTTCTCCAAGTTAATATAAATGTGCAAGTCTGAACTGTACATTTTTATTAAAAATTACCAGCTTTAAAAGTTACAATGCCGGTGATCAAATTTTTAAAGGATCTATTTATCAATTCCATCATTTAAATGTAACAACTTATTTCTAATATAGCTTAATACATTCATTTGATTCTAAAATTCATTCCCAAGTCAAAATTACAAATTCTAATTTCAATTTTAAAATAATTCCAAGAATGCAAAACAATATACTTCCTTCCTACATATTCTTCTTTTCAATGAAATTTTAAATTACAATAGCAATTCAATCCAATACATAATACAATCTTGAGAAATAATGCAAACCTTTATTCATTTCCAAAGTACAACTTTACAATTTTATCTTTTCCATTTGATTTCTAAATATATAATGTAATCGCATATAACATCTTTTCACATTTCCTTTCAAAATAGGGAGCGAGAATATAACTTCTTTACATTTCACATTACAATTCAATCTTCCAATTTCAATACAAATATCTTCACATTACAAATGGCTATACAATTCATCCACTCCAAAGTGGTAAGGATTACAATAACTTGTTCAAAATAAAGAACTATCAAACTCGTATATTCCTCTTGCTCCAAAATAACAAAGATCCTAGTTTCTTCATCTTTTCATCTTGATCACAACAAGGAAGGGGAAAACGCAATGCTCTCCACCCACCCAAGACATCAAATGAAAAGGGATAAGCCATCCTTCCTCATTGGCCCCAAGCCCGAACCATATTAGAATAAGAGATGCATTACAACACATGGTAATAAAGGCTTCCACAACAAACATGCAAGTATTTTCACATTCAAAACACATTACAAGAAGAATGTATTTCACAACTATATTAAACAGTGCAAAAAAATTGAGACTTCATCAAGCAAGCCAAAAAGAGAAAGGATCTATGGGGGAAACTACTTATGCCTCCCAATTGAGAATTGGGCATCCACCAATAATCATACCACCAATATCAATATCATATCCCATAAACCTTATGCCTCCCAACCCCTCCTTATGCCCAACCGAAATTTTCTCCCTTATGCCCCCAAGAGTAAGAAATTTAAGCTATTTATTTTCCTTGGTGGATCCCAATCTGAAACTCACTCCAAAATAAAACTAGTGCCATTGGCATTCCCTTATGCCCCCATTTGAAAACCTCATAGCCTTCTCCTACACCATGTCCTAATTAGTTTACCCAACCAGCCAACACACATATAATAACAATCACCATTTCCTACATGCATAGAAGATAAAGAAAGCATTTTAAAAGTGCTCAAGTTCCTACCTCTCCATAATGGAGTTTGTTCTAAGATCAATAAGATTCCCAAGCCAAAATTCAGTCCAAAATCAGCAACACACTAGCATGCAAATGACTCCAAACTCCTTTCACAAGCAAGGCTCCAAAACAGCAAGAAAATTCACCCCAAGAGGAATCAACAAAGTTTCAACAACCCCTAACAAGCAAGGAGTTCAAATTTTAAAGGAGAGGGAAGAGAAGAGGATGATGTGGATCCATGTGGGATGCCACATAACTCTTCCTCAACCCCAAAACAAAATCAAAATCATTCACCTAAACATAATAAATAAGATGACAAATTAACTTACACACTCCAAAATAACCCATACCCCAAAAGGACTGAATTTAAAACTTGTAAGAGAAATGTAATTAAAACTTACAATTAGTCATTTCAAAATGCATTAAAAATGCCTAAATTTAACCTCCAAACCATAGTTATGGTTGGTGAATAATTTTAAGAGGTGTGGGACGAGTTTAACTTATCCCACAAGCCTCTAAATATAGCCTCCAAGGACAAATTGAATTTCCCAAGAGGATGAAGTGTTTCACACTCCAAATATAACTTACATATTTCTTACACACTCTTACAATATTACATTTAAGAGTAACAACTTTATTTATTACATTCCTATGACATATTGACTTATTTATTTTAACACATGATTATTCACAACATTAACACAACATAAAATAACTATTGAAAGGGGTAACACATCAAAAATAAATACATGGAACATTAATAAAGAAACCACATTAATAAATACACAAACTCATGTTCATATATAATAGATATCCCCCTATGGTAATTTCTAACAAAACACAACACACACACACACACACACACACACACAAAATAGTTGCCATAGTGACCTTGTTGAATTCACCTGCAAATTCCAATATGGTTAGTCTCTAGTCCCCCAACATTGTTGTGATATTTTCACCTGCAAAACGCAAATACCTCCTTCGGCCTCGTGGCCATATCGTAACATCCAAAATGATATAAACATACTCACAAATCCATTTATTCATATAAATCACAACACCATCAAGAAATCAACATTATCATTTTCAGTTTAATTAATCAACTATATCATCATCAATTAATTATCATGTTAGTTCTATTCACAATATCCAATATCACATGTCCAAATCAACATCTATAATATGTCCATGTCAAACAAGATATCATCATCCACATATAAAAATGTCTCTAATAATCATCATGCATAATAACCGAATCCGTATCAATAATAATCCCTGATCTAACATCTAACCATCATACTAAAGCAAAACATAATAGTGTCCATAATAAGATCAAAATTATTAAGATCAGTATCTAAAAGTGTCAAAGGGAAGTGGGCAGTGCATTCCTCAAGCAATATTTTTTCAAACTCTCTCTTCACCGAAAGGGAGAGAAACATATAGGATTAACTATGCAAGGTCACTACCTTTATTGTTATTCACAAATCAATTTAAAAAATTAGTGAATTAGTTACAAAAGGTCATCTTCCTCCTACAAATCACGCACGAATAAATTTTTTTGACTATGCAAGTCTACTCTCTCGTATAAAATAGAATATAATTTCAACACTTAAATGGTCTTCCTTGATTATGAAAATGCATTGATATTGAATAATCATAGTCATGAACACAAAATATTGTTGTATTTATTATAAATACAAATAGAAAATAAGAAATTCAAATATAAAAATCATCAATACTACATTTACTAACATACACCCATATAGTATAGGGTGGGAAAAATGATACATCATTTCCTTCCATCTTATAGGCATTTTCAAGTCTCTAAGACCTAGATCCTTATACAGTAATGTTTTATTATTTTTGGGAAGTGTTGTTATAATAAACTAGAAATATCTATGACACTCTTCCATTGGTGTTGGGATAGCCATTTCCCACTTATCTTTGAAGTTAATTGTCATGGATTTGATCACCCCCACTCTCTATATATGCTAAATGTAATATCCAAACACCTATTCATTGCTTATAACATCTTTTGAATCCTATGGTATACTTCTATCTTATCTTTGTATGGGTCATTTGATGAATTATGTTGTTCACTAAACATGATTACTATTATTGACATACTTACAATTATTATTGCTTCAACACTTTTCTTCATTCAGAATCTTAGGTATGATCTTTTTTTTCATTTACACTAGTAAATTTTATTCACTAGAATAAACGGGAGTAAATGTAGACACTAAAATCTACATGAAATTTTTATTACAATATGATTTTATTGGAATTATATGTATTTGAGTTCTAAACAATGAAACTTGGTATTAGTTACATGATTTCTATTCCTCTACTTTTTATTGCTTGATTTGAACCTATATTTCATTATTTTCAGTATCTTTTATTTGATTTTTAGCTATTTTACAAAGAACTCTAGAAGTTTTATTCACTTTTCTTTTAGATTTGAACCTATTCCATGACCTTATAATAGGGTTTGTACCAAACTATGATCTTGACCCATGATTTATGATCTTATCTCCTTTTACTTTTGGATTGTATTCTTTTGATGGGCCCATTTCTTAGTCTTTTATCTTTCAGATCCTATTTTTTGGGTTGACCTTTCCCACCACTATAATCCAAATTTCAAAGTAAGAACTCATATATGTATAATTCTAATATATGCATATATTACCAAGAAATCTATAGTTCCTGTTTAAACAACCATTTGAGACCCAAGAAATTACCTAGGGTTAGCTACAAAACTTATGGAATAATTTTTTTATTATTTAAAGTGTCTACAACCAGTTGTAAGACATCAATTTTCACTAACAAGTTTTGGAACAAATCCTATTTACTAAAACTAATTTTTCTTTATTAACTTATATCAAGTTAAAAAGGTTCAAAATTTAGGGTTATATGCTTTAGTTAGGTTCAGGGAGTAGTTTACCCCATGCCTCGCTTCTCTAACAGCTCATAGTTTCAACTAGATTTTTCTCTTACTTATCACTTCTAAAATCTCCATAAACCATTCCTAATGGATAGTAAATTTTCTCACCTTTCCAGCAATATAAGGAACTCCTCCTAACTCCTCAGAACCTGCTATGAGTGGGCGGAGTTCCTAGGGAAAAAAATTCCCTTAGGGGACACGTGTCAAGAGGAGGGGGATGCACTTTGGATGGATTGGTGGGTCATGGGGTGGCATAGGAAAATTTTCCCATCGCATGGCTCAAAGTCACAAAGCATTTCACACCCCGTGGGTCCTCGAGTGGACACATGTCGAGTCCTGGCACCAAGCGGGAAAGGAGAAGGGAAGGGTGGAGCAGTGGGTGGATTTAGTGCCTTGCACCCAACAAAGGGGGAAAGAGAGAAAAAGGTATGCGGGTCTGTACACCCGCCGAAGAAAAAATTCTGAGGGAAGGTGGAGATGTGGGCCACGGGAGAAATTTAGAACATTTTCCCAAGGCCAAAACAAACAAACAAAGGAAGAAGAAGGGTCCACCCTCACCTCCACCCCCAAAGTGCCATGTGGCATGCTCTCATTGGCCGCAAGCCGAGGGGCCGAATGAGAATTTTTCCCAAATTTTTTTCAAAGGGTTAAGTCCAAAGGGAAAAAATGCACCTCTGTCGTAGCCACAAGAGGACACGTGGTGCCCTCTGATTGGCTATGGGCCAACGGAGGGAAAAGGAAATTTTTTCCAAAGTCAAAATTTTAAAGGATAAGTTTAAGTTTGAAAAGAGTCTACCCATCCACCATGCCACATGGCAGCATGTGATTGGTTACAGCCGCCGGCCGGGTCATGGATAAAATGAAAAAAATTCCCAAGGAAAATTTTAAAAAGGGATAAGTTTAAAAATTGGTCCGCCCCTCCTAGGGTGCCATGTGGCAGCCTCGATTGGTTGTGGGATGGTCAGGGGCCATGGACCTTTTTGGGAAATTTTTCCAAAGTAAAATTTAAATTTTTCTATAGTTAGATTAAATCTTTTTTTAATGCCAAATTGAAGTAAAAATTCAAATGGCCATAACTTGAGCTAGAAAGATCAGTTTTGGGAAAACAAGGACTATTCAAAATCCCTTGATGCCCTCTTTCCCTAGGACCATCAATTTTTGAAATTGATGAAATTTGAGAGGTAAATTTAATGAAAACAATCTGCAAGGTTTTAATTAGAGAACTGACAGTTTTCAACTTCTCAATTCGGTTAAATTAGATCTCCTCCTTCACTCCACATGTCAACCAAACATGGAGGATTAGTCTAGGGAGGGTTTAGAGTGTTTTAGGAAGATTAATTTGTCCAATTGATTTCAATTTTTATTTCTCCGACAATAGATAGAAAAACAACCCAAGGAGGAAATTGCATTCGAATTTAGCAATGGTTGGATTATTTCTTAAGTTTTCTTTGTCGATTGGGTTCAATAATGTCTTAGCATGATAACTTATAACATTTTTAAGTTGATTACTAAGTGCAGGTCTGAACTGTTCATTTTATTAAAATGTGAATTGCCTAATGAAGTGTATGATAGTGAGCTATTTCTTTGAATTGGAATATCAATTTTGGTCATTTGAATGTGTATATGGTTACTAAACTAGTCAAATATATTTAATTGAATTCAATCAACCATTCAATAGTAATTATGCAAAGTCTCATTTCTAAATTCAACTCATTCCAAAAGAATAATACACTGTCTTTTATTTCATACGCATGCTTCTTTTCCAAACAACAGGTTCCAATCTTTAACAACAATTTCAAATCCAATACACAATGCAAACTTGAGGAGAAAATGCAATCTTTGATTGATCAACAAATACATCTTTACAACTTATCATTTTTCCATTTTGATTTGGTTTCAAAATATAAAATACAATGCATATAACATCATTTACATTTCTTTTTCAAAACAGAGAAAAATAGAAGTCTTCTTTACATTTCTCACTCCAATTTTCAAACCTTCCATTATCAAAACAAATGGTTCCACATTACAAAAATTATACAACTCATCCACTCAAGGTGGGAAAGGTTACAATGAACTTGCTCAAATGAATGGGACTGTCAAACTGTTTATTCTTCTTGCTCCATAAAAGTAGCATGCTAGTTTCTCCATCTTTTCATCTTTGATCATAACAAGGAAGGGGGAAAGGTAATGCTCTCCACCCAACCAAGACATCCAATGAGAAAGAAGAAGCCATCCTTCCTCATTGGCCCCCGAGCCCCAACCATATTGAAATAGAGAATGAAAATCAACTCATGGAAACAATGGCTTCCACAAAAACAAGCAACATTTTCACATGCACAAATCAATAAGATACACATTCCAAACAAGGACAATAGTTCACAACTACATTTGAAACCATTCACACAAAACATAGGCTTGATCAAGCAAGCCAACAAGAGCAAGAACTATGGGGAACTACTTATGCCTCCCTATTTGGAATTGGGCATCCACCTAAATCATACCGCTAATAAACATATCAAATCCCATAAACCTTATATCTCCCAACCCCTCCTTATGCCCCCAAGAGTAAGAAATGCAAGCAATTTCTTTTCCAAGGTGGATCCCAATCCAAAACTCCTCCAAAAACTGGTGCCATTAGCAATCCCTTATGTCCCCATTGGAAATACTCATAGCCTTATCCTACACCATGCCCTAAGTATTCTACCCAACCAGCAAAGAACACAAAACACATTCACCATTTCAAACATGCATGCAAGAGAAAGAAAGAAAATATTTAAAATAAGCTCAAGATCCTACCTCTCCATACTAGAGTTTGTTCCAAGCTCACAAGATTTTCCAAATGTCAAAGTGCAGTCCAAAACCAGAAATGTTCAAGCATGCAATGACTCCAAACTTCCTCCACAACAAGCTCCAAAAACAACAAAAAAATGCACCCCCAAGAGGAATGGACAAAGTTTCAACAACCCAAAATAAGCAAGGAGTTTCACTTTTAAAGGAGAGGGAAGAGAAGAGGATGATGTGGATCCATGTGGGATGCCACATCATTCTTCCTCAACCCCAAGAGGAAATCAACATCAACCACCAAATCATAATAAATAAGAATGACAATTTAACTTACATACTCCAACACAACCCATACCCCAAAAGGACTGAATTTAAAATATGTAAGAGAAGTGCAATTAAAACTTCCAAATTGTCATTTCAAAATGCAATAAAAATGCCTAAATTTACCCTCCAAACCATAGATATGGTTGGTGAGTCATTTTAAGAGGTGTGGGACAAGTTTAACTTGTCCCACAAGCCTCCAAATTTGGCCTCCAAGGAAAAATTCGAATTCCTAAGGAGATGAAGTGTCTTACACTCCAAAAATCTATCTTACATAACTCTTACATATCTCTTACACCTTCTTACACATTTCTTACACACTCTTCCAACATTAATATTTAAAATCAACAACTTCATTAATTACATTCCATATCCCAATTTAATTTAATTAAAGTTCAACTATATGACTTCTCACATTAATCTATCACATTTAAATTAATTACAAGAAGGAACACATTACTAATAAAATACATACAAAAATAATTAACAAAAAGGAACACATAATAAAATGCATATCCTATGGTCACATATTATGGAAATCCCCCCCATGGGAATCCCTACAAAACACACACACACACAAAACAGTTTCCATGGTGACCTTGTTGATTTCACCCAGAATTATAATATGGTTAGTCTCTAGCCTCTAGTCCCCCGACATTGTTGTGATTTTTAACCTATAAAAATGAAAATACCTCCTTCACCTCGTGGCCATATCGAACATCTAAAATGATATAAATAAAATTTCAAGATCATCTAAACACATGAATCACAAAATTATCAAGAATTCAACATTATCATTTTTAATTCATAAATCAACTATATCATCATCTATACTATTCCATACTAGGTCTACTCAAAATATCAAATGTCACAAGTCTAAATCAACATCTATAATATGTCCATGTCAATAGTCTATCATCATCCACGTATCAAAATTTCGTAGTAACCATCATGCATACTAACCGAATCTAGATCAATAATAATCCATGATCTAACATCTAACCTTCATACTAAAACAAAACATAATAGTGTCTATAATATGATCACTAGTATAAAAATCAGTATCCAAAAGTGTTAAAGGGAAGTGGGCACTACAAAATCACATATTTACCTACCATAAACTATGTTAAAGAAGGAAGAGATACATTTACATATTGTATACATAGCATATATGACCGCATAAATATGAATTTATCATCTACACATAAGTTTTTATATTGGGATGAAGTATCATAAAGACGCTATTGAAGTGGAAGGATAAGAGACAACCTAGGTCAAGGGATAGTTGTATGCATCTATACACAAAGAACTAGGAAAACTATTTTGAGTCTTGAATATAGTGTATCACTTAGTGACTCATAAGAAGGGTGACTGTCATCAAGTTCAATCTAACTTAAGAATTTACATATTGTATTGTTAGTATCTAGTAAGTCTTTGTATGTGTTATAGGATAAATAGGGTTTTTTTCATGTACAAATGTGAAATATAGGGTTATAAGTGGATCTCGGACATACACAAGTGTAAAACAATTGATAACAAAGGAACTTAGAAAAATCAGACTCTAAAGAGCTAATGGTCCAAAATTATATGAAAGAGATGGTTTGTATAATATGGTTTTAACCCTTCTACATGACCTTGTACCCAAGATTATTATCGAAGAAAATTTTATCTAGTTTTGTCTAGAATCCTACACAATTCTCATTTCTAGTGATGACACGGTTTGAAAATTGTTTAATATCAGCCTAAGTCATTCTCTTTACCTCTCTTGTAATTTCAACTGATCTATCAATTTGGAATGTTTACAAATGAACTAGTTTACATTTTCTATCCATAAATGACTATATAATTCTATAGTCTATAACATAGAGTGTATGAATCTAATCAAAACTAGTTCTAGTTATATATTAGCTCTAAATTAAATTTATAGTAAAATATATGTTGATACACATGGTAGACACATAAATTACCTTTATGTAGATTGTTACTTCAGATTAGTAGGTTGATGTATGGTTATTATTATCCTTATTATCAATAGTCTATCATTTGATTGTGGAATTTCTTGAAAATTTGGCATTAGATAAAGTAGAAGAGATAACAACATACTTAAGCTTATTATTATGTAGTAACATGGCCTTGTGATCATTGAGTGTAGGACATAAATGATAAAATAAGGGGAACTTATCAAATACGATTAATTCTTGCAAAGTGGAAAGCAAGATTTGTGTGAAGATATCTTGGAGTTCACTATCATCTAAGATATTATTCATTATAACAAGAATAGTTTTGTAGTGTAAAACATACTCATTGATGTTCTTATTAGAACCTTTGAATACTTTAGAAATTTGATCATAGAATACTTTGTCACCAATATTGATAGAAAACTATGTAATATATTTATGGTCCAAAGTAGTGAAATATCATATAGAATGTGTTAAGAGATCATAAAGTCATTGTAAATAGAAATTTATGAGACTTCTAGAGAAGATATTTGTATGTAAGATATCATTAGATGCATAGTCAAAGAAATCACCATGGAATGAGTGAAGGTTTTATGCGGGTCACTGTTATCCATTTTTCACACCCCCTACGAAATGGACAACTTATCGAGTTGAAACATCAATTGTTGATGGAAAAAGGGAAATTATTTTACAGGTATGTAGGTTAGGTCATGTTTTGGCTTGTTCAATTTGGTCATACCTCATGGCGATCTGAAAATCCACAAAGAACCTTGGAGTTTGTGACTAAGATTATAGGAGGATTGGATGAGTTTGAGGAAGAGTCAGCTAGGTTTTTCACCTCGGATAGGTCACCTGGGTCGGACGACATATGGTTAGAAACCTAGATTAGATGGGTGATAGGTTGGTTGGCTCGGTTGGACGGGTGTTAGGTTGGTCTGGTCAAATAGGTCATCTGCTAGATGGTATTTGGTTAGATGCTCGATTAGATGGGTGATAGGTTGGTCAGTCCGATAGTTCGGTCAGGCTATATGGCATATGGTTAGACACTCGGTAAGATGGTTGATAGGTTGGTTGGTCGATAGGTTAAATGGGTTGGACAACATATGGTTAAATGCTTGGTTGGAAGGTGATGGGTTGGTTGGATGGGTTAGTCGACGGGTGTGTTGGCTAACAATTTTGGTGGCTTAAGGTGAAGAGGTTACAATTGGTCATATGGATGGCATATGAAGAGGTTGGTTGACATACATAGACATTATCCAACCCATTGGGAATTGATAGCCAATATAGATGGAAAAATCACAATTGTATGACATGGTTGGTCGAGTCACCGGGTTGGTTGGCTCGTCCAGGTTGTCGGCTACAAGAATGGATGAGTAGTGCATCATACGGTGTAGAGGTAGATAGTTTTCCAACCTCCTGGATAGGACTTCCCACAATGTGAAGATGGAAACTCCCAGTTTGGTCGGTGAAAAAAAGCATGTATGGTCAAGAAGTAAGACATCATCTAACCCCAATGAAGTTGGACAAAAATAATATTAGACGGTCTACTCAAAATTTTACGGATCATGGTTAGACAACTATCTAACCCAAATATGGAAAGGAACTCATGGGCTAGGTATTTTTCTCAAAGAGGATGGTTGATTTCCAACCCAACATGGTTGGACAACCCATAGGATGGACGAGTTATAAGCTAGATGAGGGTAGGTGAATGAATGACATCCCAACAACCAAAATTAATGAGGCATGGTGCCCATGATTGCCCATGTAGGAAAAGTACCAAAATGAATGGTTTCTCATACCTCTTTAATGCATCTTTCCAGTTGGTGACCCAAATTTCCTATATATTGTAAAATCTACCTCATTTTGAAGAGAGATTTTCATAAAAGCAAAGGAACTCTGTCAAAAAAATTCTAAAGCTATTATGAGCTAAAGGCCTTGAATTTGGGCTTATTGTAAAGGATTTTGTCTTGTGCTTATGATATAATGGATTGTGCATGTTTTTGAGAAATAAAATTCATGTTTTGTGGCCATTTTTTCCCTAACTTGTATGAATTTCATCTTTTTCCTTCCATTATATTTATAAGTATATTGTGCATGTATCTATCTCTTTGCAGGGTCTGTAGTTTGTTGTGCTTTATGAATATAGGAATTGAATATTGTCTTAGATTGTGGTGCTTCTACCATCCCTCTCCTTCCTAGTTTTCTCCCTATCTTTCACTCACTTAGATTGTCTCACCCTTTCTTGTTACATAAACTTCATTTAGAGTAGTTTTATTTCATGCATATTTCTATCACTGTCTCCTTGGAAAGAATTGGGATAGGATTGTTTTAGCTTGAAATTATTTGCACTTTAGAGAAGTTGGCACTAGGTTAGAGGAATAATTCGGCTTTCTCCAGAGGATTATCCTACTTGCAAGGTCCCACACTATAAGATAATCCCATGTTATACGTGATTGCACTTTGATTGTCTCATACACAAAACCACAAGCAATGAAGGGTGTGTAATTTTCATTAACAGCTTTTACAAGCTCAATGGGACCAGAGGTCAATATTTTTAGGTTTACCTAGATTGGATGTGCATCTTCATAAAATTTTAGCCTTTGGAGGCTTTGTATTAGCACATTTGGTTTTAAAAATATTCGTGGCCCAAGTATATAAGAAGGATTTAGACTTAGTCTAGAGTGAGAGAAGAAGGTGTCTTTGAATACTTAAAGCTATCATTGGGGAGAGGAAGAAGAGGAAGAAGGGTACAATGGTATTTATCTCCACCAAATAGAACATTATTCACACCTCCACCTGGTCAAACCTTCCTCCAATCAGCTAGGGTTCTCATGTTAATCATGATGGTGCATCAACCGCCACCACCACAAGGACCACCAAATCCCTATGTCAATTTCATAGGTGGCAGTCCACTCACCCTCAATACACATAATCCTATTCTAGTAGAAGCATTGAAGATCCTTCCTTACTTCATTGGGGAGAATCATATGACCCCCATTGATCATATTTAATACATTGTGAACTTTTGCGCCATTCAAGAGATAAATGAGATGGATGTTACAGTTAGGCCCCTTTCTTTTTCTCTCAAATGTAAGGCACTAAAATTGTTTAGGAGCCTAAAATTAGGTTCAATTAAAAACTAGGATGAGTTGTGTTCAGCCCTGTGTAACCAATTTAGAGATAAAGCAGATAATTTATCTTTGTTGGAACAATTAATTACAATCAAGAGGGCCCCGAATGAGTAGATGGTCTGACTTCAACTTTAGGTTCCAGCAGACATGGGACTGGATTTCGATTACCATGAGGCTAGCAAAGGAATGTGCATTCTTCTATTTTTTAGGGCTCTAAATTCTAACATAACTATGATGATACAATCGATGGGGGGAACAACACTACTATGGGCATATGATATATCTATCGAGTAGATAATCTGCTTAATTCAAGTAGACAAGCTAGCACCTAGGCCACCTATTCCTCTATATCTAAAATTGGGGAACCCCTTTACCACCAAACACCTCAAATATCCCTCATTAAAACCCCTAGAAAATAGATCAATAGTGAGGCCTCCACTTCTTCTAGTACTTCCAAGGAACTCCAAGAATTCATGAAGCAACTACAGAATTTGGGGAATGAGATGGTGACAATCAAAAGGTAGAAATCTCATAGCTCTAGACCTTACCATCATCAAGCTCAAATGAATAGGCCTTCATATCATCCTAAAAATCCTCCCACTTACGCAAAAAAGTAAAATCCAAACCAAGGGAAGTCTCAAACTACCAGGCCATTTCAGCCTTAGAACACAAATCTAATTTCAACATCAATGGCTTTGGTTCCTAATCAGAACAATGCTACTCAAGAGTATGAATGGTGTTACCCATGTAACCTACCTAATAATCAATAAACTTACTTCAATGGAAATTTGAATCAAGCCTTAATGGTTTAGTCCATTGGGGTGACCCAAGAGCTAAGTGAGGAAGAAAATTTGCAAGCGGCTCATTAAAGAAGAGCCTCCAACCGAAACCACACTGGTCAATTGGCAAACAGAGGAGTTTTATGGGGTTAATCATTATCCTTTTCAGGGTGTGGATACCAATGTATGGTCAAAGAATGTAACATCCACTTTTTTCAATTTGTCTCTAGAATTTTTTTAAAACTTGATGCATCTTATTTAAATACCCATATATTTAAATCTACATGAACCTTAATGAAATCCATTTCCAATAACTGTCATGAACCATGTGTAGTTGTATGAGAGAATAATGAACCTACTCATTGTTCCTCAATGCTTTGTATGATCCCTTACATGAAATGTAACCTTTAGTTCTCCTTTTTCAAGGTATGATATATAAGTGAATGCTCCTAAGTGTCTACTTGGGTTCCACCTATGAAATCCATAGGCATCTGGTAGCTTAGATTAAAGGGAAATCTCGACAGTGTAATCAGAACTTACACTAGTTTGCACAAAGTTTCTGATTCATGTATGCCATGCTCAATTCCATGATGACACACTCATCATAAGGAAATTTTTGTTTCACCTTAATCACTTATTCAATTATATGGATTCACAACTTAATATACTATAAACAAGCTACAATCCTTGAATAAAGTACAAACTAGTTTAACCTACACAAATACGTATCTCTATGTCATCATTCAATGCCTATGGGAAAGAAAGTGTTCTCGTAACAATTCACCTTGTTACTCACCCACATCTCTTCCCATGTAGCCATCATAGGTTGATATAAGGGTGCGTACCTAGGAGGTCCAATCCATCTTGTAACTCTATCAAGGTTTGTACTTAGGACAACACCATACTACAATCTAGTCTCTTGATGAGACAATTCATTACAATTGCTATACAACAGTATCCAAATGGTGATAATCATCATCATAGGGATACGACCGTGTAGCATATGCAATGAGTTCTCCCACCTAGAATCCTACATTGGTGTATAGTGTTCGATGTTTTCAAGGTAAATATTATCATTAATGAATAGTTAGGTTTTATGACACTTTCTCCACGAATGGGTCATACCTAAGGTCTAGATTAAGTTGATCCCAGACCCCCAATCTCTATAACACTTAATTACCTTCCAATGTCCCATACCCAAGTTAACCATTGATAGAAATGATACTATCAAGGTCTATGATCATTATTGCAGTTTCAAAAAAATTGTCCCAACTTTAACATTTAGGCTCATGTTCCTTATTTCATATTCTAGGGATATGTACTTATATAAAGCTAAGTATTTATGTATGATTCATTCCTTTTATTAAGTGCCATAGGCTATCAATGCCAACCATATTTTCAGTTTAAGCACATCACTCTTCTTAATTGTAGCTCAGTAAAGAGCATTCATTTATTTTACTATCTCCAACAAGTAAGATATATCTAGGGTATCCGATATGATAGATTTTATGAACCACTTACCCATTTATCTTTCCCTATCATATCCTTTTTAAAATATCTCTAATTCTCTTTAGAGATAATTATAGTATTGACTAGGGATGAGATTCAAATGCTATGTTCTTTTTAACTTAGTACGCATGTTCCCATATTACTTCCATTGTATCTGACATGCTTATGTGCTCATAATGATGCATCATGGGACAACCCCTAATTAAAAACATTTCATCTCCTTGAGAAAAATATTTCATAACACAATTTATCACAATTATGCAATTCTGAATAGTGAAACCATACTCCATATATTTTCATGTTAGATTACCATAACCCCTTTCTCTTGTTGCTTATGTGTATCATCCTTGTATAGGACTTAGTGTTGATTTCACTTAGAAATCAATATTACATTCTTATATCTTTGTTAAGAGTTAGTATAACCTAAGTTTATAATACAGCCATAGCACAAAGGTACCTGATTATCATAACCTTTCCATGGTTTCATGATAATCCAGCTACTTTCTTAGCAGCGGCCATTAAGATTAGACAATCTTACTTCTAGATATCTTTGACTGGTTGAGTACACCCTATACAAAACCTTTGGAGAACTTAACACAAATTTACAAGTAGGTTGATATATTACATTTTATAATGAGGTAGTTACCCATTAGTAACCTTAACTATTTCCAAGTATGCTTAATGTATGGTTTGTTAGAACATGATATTCTTAGGAAACATTCCACTCATAGTTCCTTATATGTTCCCTAGCATTCACACGTATGTTGTGTGTATCTCTTACTACTTGATTTATACTAATGTTTGTTACAATAGTATTGAAGACACTAAATACCTATCTTGATAGATTTCCAACTCATAACACATCATTTTCCAATCACTCTCTTATAATATAATATATTACAACTGGTAATCTGCCTTTAATTCCTTCTAGGAATAAGTACAATTCATGTTTATAAGCTTGATCAAAATCCTTCTTTTAATGAATAACAATTACATTAAATAGCAAGGACACTCTCATATACAAAGAGAAGTATTTTATTTAAGAGAATTAAAACAATCATATCTTCAGACTTTCCTCGATCAAAATATTAGGCAAAACTAAATACTTCACCCTTCCTTCTCTGCATTTATCTAGCAAAATTGTTAGCATGAGTCAGTTCACATGAACTGAGCATGATAAGCCTCAACTCATCATAACAACATACTCTACTTAATTATTTCATAAAAATAACTCATATTATTTTTATGAATCAATATTACAAAACTTAAGAAAATAAACAATTCTTTCTATATCATGTCAAGAGCAAGCAATTTAATGAGCCATGAAGGAAATCAATTTCAGACTTACATTTCAATACAACTATTTTAGTCCCTCAGAAACAGTCATCTAAATTTAAGATACATGAGAATCATAAGTATTAAAAATACTACCGTAAAGAGTATCAAGATTTCACTCATGCAATCCCATACTTGCATGCCTGAAATTGTTTTACTCAACAATTAAGTAACCATAAATATATATCAAGAATCACATTCTACAATCTCTAAATAGATCCAATTAAGGATTTCATAAACCCATAAGGTCTACTAAGGTCCAAGCAATAACACCAAGACGTCAAGAGTATTTAGTTAAAAATACGATATTAGAATGATTAACCTCAAGGATGAGAGAGAGCATTCATGGCATCTTGCCATATAGCAACAAGTAAAATTCAAGTGACAGGTTACATAACTAATACTTTCCTTGACTTAAGCATTTATTGAACATTCCAAGACTAGGAAAGAGAACATAATTCCTTTCTTCATCCTGGTTATCAATATATCAATACCGAATAATTACTAAAGCATTTCAAGTTGTTTTAACGAAAGGAAATCATGATAACATGACTGTAATTAAACCAATTATCCCAATTGGGCATTCATTATCACATGAATTTTCTCATAACAAAATTCAAATGAAAGGTTTCATTACTCCTCACTGAGTCAAAGACTCTATTAGAACAATGAAAGAGTTCTACCAACCCATTCCACTGAACAAGGTTGGAGCATACCCAATTATTCATGACACAACCCAAAAGAATCAATTAGACCCATGGAATCATTCCATATCATTTTCCTAAACCTTCTAGCAGCTGTAAAATGGTAGTTCACTTCTAGAATTAAATAACCGTAAATCATCCATTATAGTTTTTAATCCATGATGAAGGTTAATCAATAAACCTGCTAAGCATAGCCAAGAACATAAGGATCTCAAAATCAATTACAACTACTCTTAATAACACATACATTGAGATAGGGAAGTACCTTCTAAAAGGAAATGTTCGGAACTCATTTGACCTTAAGATCAAATGCACAAGCTCAAGAAGATCAACTTACCTATTTAGGATTGTTTCCTAATGAGCAACAGTAAACTACAAATCCTTCAAGAAGGAGGAGGTTCTTAGTCGAAGTCAACTTTTCTTTCAACTCAACATAGCATTGTTAGTAGAACAACCAAGCTTAAGAGAATTCATAACAATAGTGGCCAATAAACTAGCCTTCCAATATCTTGCAAGCTTTTCTCAAGAGCATATATATCTATACCGTTATCAAGGGTCTATGACTAAAACAAAGGCATTAAGGTGTAATACGAGTTGGGATTTCTCTTCAAAGAAACCAACTCTAAAACATAATATTTCACAACCTGAGGAGAACCTAGAAAGAGTTGAATACTTCCAGAGTTAATGATGGAGAAAAATAAAAGGAGATCAATATGAATTAACATGACGAGTAACCAAGATACAAATAGACTGATGAGAAATTATGGAACCTGGTTTGCAAACAAAATGCAACAATTTGATGCTAGGAACAAAAACTCAGCAATAATTCAAGCCATGATACGTGGCTCTAGAGTTAATCATAAACATCATTCCAAGATGCCTGTTTAAGGGTCGAATAGGCTGACTTAGTATTTACTGCAACTACCCTCACTTCCTATGACTCAAAATTAAATGCTAATAACAGATTGTTTTTCCACAACATGCTTCCTTATTAACTCAACCAGATCGACGACAAGCACAATCATTGCCTCCATCAGACAACACAAAATATTTCTTAAAAAATATCAAACCCAGTTACATAAATCGATGTATACCTAAAATGGAAGGTCATCTACAACCATAACCACACAATACCAACTTCCAATTTTCCTCATTGACTTGTTAAATTTTTAGATAATCCCAAAGGAGATGGGTAGAGTTTAAACTAAGTTTTATAGTATTGCTAAACACAAAACACAACTGCACAAAGAGTTCAATATAACACTGGTGTATTAAGCCAACAATTGACAATCATTACAGTCACAACACTCCTTCCAATCTAGAAAAAAGTTATATCTTAACCAGAATAAACCATATACAAGCATACACCTAAATTTTTTTTTCCAAAGAGCATACATCACAACTCAAAGGTAAACCACATTCTACAGAAGTAAAGGATTAAATCGATTTCACATCACCAAAGATTAAGAATACAAATTTCAATCCAGGTAAAGTTCTATTTGTGAAATGACTAAATAGAGAAAGAAATTATGATGGGTTAGGGCATATCATGCCTATTACACCTGCCTTTCTTTCCTTGCAATACTTTCACGATTCTTCAGAAGATCCCCAACTTGGAAGCAAATTCCTTCATCCCCGAAACACAATGCTTTCACAATATATATGTAGTCTGGGGGACTTTGCTGTCCAAAGATTCAACTGATGTTTTCTTCAAGAAAACTCACAAAAACACATAGTTCCACTTTTGCATGCAGAGCTTCTATGAGTTTCATGTAATGAAGTGATTCAATACCAAAACCAAACTTGTTTTCCCCAAACCATTCATGCACTTCCCGAGGAAGGTGGGTGTTTAATGCACAATAAATGACATTAATCACAGGAGTAATTGGATCTTGCCACCAAGCTTATCAAGCCAACTATATTTAGCTTCCAACTTTTAGCAAAGTCCCTCCTCTCACCATGCAAGCATTTTAAGTTTAATTAAACTGAAATATTTCCTTTAAACAATGAATATTTTCAGGAACAATGAATTAAACAAAGAAAGAATTCAAGTACAACCACATTGGTGATGGAATGCCAACTCACCTCTTCATTAAATTGGACAACCTTTGATTTAGTATCGATATTTCAAAGAACATACAATATCCAATGAGCTAGAAAATTCGGATGTCTTCACTAATATGCCTTTAGGCTTCATACAATTTTCATATGCATATACATCCTTTCAAATAGCTAAAGTAATGCCCAAGTCAATCTTCTCAACGATAGGTTCATATGTTAAGTTTAGAACTATACCACTAGGATTAGATTGTCCTATTTTTACATTAGCTAATAAATCTACAATAGTAGTTACTTAACTACTTTAAACTTTGCAAATTCCCTTTTCACAATCTATATATATGTATATGTATGTATATATATTTATATATTCACATGTGTGTGTATATATAGATATTTATAATGTTAGCATTGATCAAGAAAGTTGCTCATGTATACTCATAGGAGTTGATGCCCTTAATTCTTAATAATTAAGTCCTTGACTGATGACTATAGCCCCTTTATCCCGGAAATACGATCATGATAGCATTAGTCATCAAATGGGGTAGACTATCAGATGGTTAGTTTAAGACCTATTATAAACCAATAGGAAGTCTTGATCGCATTCCAAATTAATTCGTTAAGCAAACTATCAAAATTGTCAAAGCCTTAACATAACTTAGTTATAAAAACTATAATGTTAACAATTTAATAGAGATAAGAAACAACATCGCAAATCACTTTTGAGGCTTAAATTTACACCAAGGATTTTATGACATACAACATTACAAACGACGTAATGTCACCTTAGTGAAAACAGTTCATCAATAAGATAGACCCCAGATTAGTAGGGTTCTCATCTAAGGAGATCATCCTTAGCTTATTCATGATATTGTGATTACGTGTTCACATCAAGTTTCCATTTAATTTTTGATATGCAAGGGTGCCAACAACATAGGATAAAACCATTTGTCCTATCATTACTTTGACAACAATAATGAAAGCACAAGCCGTTACAAAGAAAAGAAACATAGAAGCGGGAAAATCATCTAGTCCATTTATTTCTCAACCCACTCTCACTCAACAAGGAGTTGGCATGCCAAATCCAGCTCTTAATGCACAAATCCAGCCCAAGGTAATCGTTGAACACCCTCAATGTGCGTAATCATCCTAGGATACCTATTGTGGCATCTTAAGGACCAACCTAGGTACCAAAAAATGCCATTCCCATCAAGGGACATAAAAGATAAAACCCACCCCCTTTCAATATCATTGATCAGATGAAGAATACTAATGTCGGATTTCCATGTGAGAATCATTGGAAATTATATGGCAAAGATATTTTTACAAGTAGCTATGGAAAATTGGTCCCCTTTTAATGATCCATCCAAAAATTAGGGAGGGTTCTTCCTAACACCATTCAATGAGTAGGATTTCATTCAGGTAAGAATGTGAAGCATCCACCATTCTATGTCTCATTGATAATCGGGATAAATTAGTGCACAATTACATGGTTGACTAAAGGATGAACATCTTAGTAATGCTAAAGAAAATCACTGATAAATTAGGCTTAAAATATGAGCCATTATTAATAGTAGTTTAATTAGATGGGATAGCAATAGACACAGTTGGATTGATCAAGTAACTAAGCTCATATAGATCCTCTTATGAAGGATCAAATAGAAATTGGAGCAACATTATTGGGATCAAATAGTGTAGTTGTGGAAAAACAAATTTCCAAAGGGTTTAGTGACTTTAGAGTCAATATTCAACCCAAATGATCAATTTTGGAAAGAGAAGGCCAACATTCAAGTCAAAAAGGAGGATTTTGAGCCCATTTCGGTTGGAGAAGGTAAGATGCTCCAAATAGGCAAGATGAGAAGTGAACAGAAAAGTACAACTTGGTGCATCTTTTCCAGGAATTCCCAGATGTTTTCACAAGGAGCTATAAGGTTTTGAATGGTTTTAATCCAAAATTGGCACAACATACCATTAAGTTGAACCTAGAGGCTAAGCCTATCAGGAAAAAGCAAAGGTTGGTCAACCCTCATATAGAGCCTCTTATGAAGGAGTTAAATAAGCTCATTGAGGCGAGTATCATTTTCTTGATCAAGCACTCAAGTTGGGTGATAAATCTGCACCCGTTAGGAAAAGGAATGGGGAAATCAGGTTGTGCATGGATTTTTGGGATTTAAACAGGGCCTCCCTCAAGGATCACTATCTACTACCCTCCATGGAGTAGATTCTATAGGTAGTGGTCGGATCGAAAGATTCTCCCTCTTGGATGGATATTTGGGCTATAATAAGATTATGGTGAAAGAGGAGGATTAGTTCAAACAACCTTCACCACAAAATGGGGCACTTATGCCTATAGGAATATTTCATTTAGGCTATCAAATGCTGGAGTAACATGTCAATGAGCAATGTATATGGCATTTAGGGGTTGTTGAATAAAATAGTGCTTTATCTATCTTGATGAAATCACTATATTTTCTAAAAATGTAGAAATTCACCTCTTTCATCTCAGACAGGTTTTCCAAAGGTGTAGGAGGTTTAGAGTTTCCTTGAACCTCAAATAGTGCATATTCATGGCACATGAGGGTAAAATTATAGGCCATATCATGTCAAAGGAAGGACTGAAACTTGATCCAAAGAGGCGAAGCCATTTGTATTCTACCATTTCCAAGTCATAAGAAGGCTCTCGAAATATTCTTGGGGAGGATAAACTTTATTCATAGGTTTGTACCAGATTTTTCTACTCTTGTGAAGCCATTAACGATGATGCTAAAAAGTAATTTGACTTTCAAATGGATAACGGAGGAAAAGAGAGTTTCGAAGCTATCAAGCAAGCCATATCTCAAGCTCCAACTCTCATTAATCTAAAATTCTCCAAAGACTTATTTATATATTCCTTCAGTGGTTTGGACACCATCTTTGTAATCTTGGTGCAACATAGTAAGGAAGGACTAAAACAACCTATTACATTCTTCAGCCAAGGCTTATGAACTATGAAGTAAGATATTTATCCATTGAGAAACATGTCCTTTCTATAATTAGAAGTTTGAAGAAGTTCAGACATTTAGTGTCAAATAATAGGATTCATCTACTAGTCACACATGTTGGTATAAAATATTTTCTTTTAAACAAGGACCTCAATGAAAAAAGGGTTGGTTGGGTAACCAAGGTCATGGAATATGACATTGATATTAAGGTGACCAAGTTGGTTAGGGGGAAGGGATTATGTGAACAACTAGCTTCAAGACAACATGTTGAGTCAAGTGGTAAAGGAGAGGTTATTTTGGTGCTACGTGGCGATCAAGAGAAATCATTCGATGCCTCACCCGATCCTTGTTGGACTCAAGATATAGTCCATTTCCTTCAAATAGGTCAAAGTCCTCAAGGGTTGAGCAAGGCCAAAAGATGTTTCAGGATCCATTGTATCCCCTTTGCATATGTTGATGGTATCTTGTTCAAGAAATATGTAAATGGTGTCCTCTTGAGGTTCCTCAAGGTATATTAGATAGAGAAGGTGCTACATGAATTTCATGATAGAGAAATAGGTGGCCATTTTTCTACAAGGGTGAAAACTATTAGAATTATGAAGGAAGGTTATTATTAGCCTAACCTTTTTCATGATTATTATGCATGGATTAGGAAGTGTAAAATTTTTCCTTCTTCATAGTTAAAGAGAGGTTAGCAGCCCTTCCACTCCACCCCATTTCTGTAAATGAACCATTCATGCAATGGGGGATGGATTTCATTGGGGTGATTAATCCAAATTCTATATTGGGCCACAAGTGGATCCTCACAGCCACATATTATTTCACCAAGTGGATAGAGGTAGTTGCACTCTAGGAAGCAAATGAGGCTAGCATATTATATTTCTATGAAGGGATAGTGATGAGGTTCAGATTTCCAGCCACCATTATATCAAATAATGCTTTGGAATTCTTAGGTGCCAAGATCACAGAGTGGGTAGTAAAAATGGGATATACTTAAGCACCTCATCAAATTACTACCCACAAGGTAATGGGTAGGCCGAGTCCACCAACAAAAATATTTTGAAGATTATAAGGATAAATATAAACGAGAATCAAAGAATTTGGCACGATAAATTAAAATCAACCTTGTGGGCTGATAGGATTACTCCTAAGAATTCAACAAGTAACTCTCCTTATATTTTAGTCTATATAAGGGATGCAAGGCTACCTATATCCCTCAAATTTCCCAAATTGGAACTTATGAAGTAGTTAGAGCTATCCGAGTTTGAACCCATGGAATCTAAATATACATAGCTCCTGGAGTTGGAGGAGATGAAGAACCAAGCCATACACATCATGGAGAAGGATCAAGCATTGATCAAGAGGTGCTTTGATAAGAAGGAAAAGGATAGAAAATTACAAGAGGGAGATTGGGTCCTTAAATGGGATGCAGACAAGGAAAAACTTGGAAGGAACTCTAAGTTTGATTTGATATGGAGTGGCCCTTATATGATTTTAGGCTGCAAAGAAAAAAATGCTTTCCAGCTATCAAGGTTGGATGGAGAAGAACTATGGATTCTAGTTAATGGAATCTATCTCAAGCATTTTTATTGAGTGAAATATCCTTCTTATACATATTAGTTTAAGAGTTGTAATTCCTCCAAGTGCTTGTAGCACATTGCATTGTTTTAGTTTAGGTTACTTTTGTAATAAGTGCTTATGCACTCTCTACATATTCTATTTGGAATGTGTATGAACTTTTCTATTTTTACATAGTTGTGCCCTTGTTTCTCTTGCACTTTATAGTTTCAGGAAAATATTGGTGAGGAAACAACCAGTCCTTGACCCAGGATTTATTTTGAAATGAAAATCCCCAGTAGTGCTCCAGAAGTCAAAAGATAGATTTTCAAGTGATGGGATAAGTTCTAGCAATCAATATGACTTCAATCCTAATAGATCCCCTAAGTTCACTGGTCTTCCAAATCAAGCAAGCAGATCATCCTGTAAGTCACCAATTGTTATCCATTTTTTACACCCCTACAAAATGGACAACTTAACAAGTTAGAACATCGGCAATTGATGGAAAAAGGGAAATTCTTTCGAATTATGTAGGGTAGCTCATTTTTTGGCTCAGTCAAGTTGGTCATAACTCACAAAGAAACCGGAAAGCCATGGAAAACCTTTGACTTGGTGACTGAGCTTATTGGATAATTGGATGACTTTGAGGAAGATTTGGATAGGTTTATCACCAAATAGGTCGGTTGGGTTGATGGAATATGGTTAGACATATGGGTTGGACAAGTGATAGGTTGGTCGGGCTTAGATAGGTCATCTAGATGCGACGGCATATGGTTAGACACTTAGTTGGATAGGTGATAGTTTGGTCAGCTCGGTTCGAGGGGTGATAGGTTTTTAGTTGGATAGGTCACCAAGGGTTAAACAAGATATATGGTTAGATACTCGGTTGGACGGGTGATAAGTTGGTTGGTCGAAAGGTCACCAAGTTGGATGACATATGGTTAGATGCTCACTTTGATGGGTAAAGGGTTAGTAAGATAGTTGACATATAGAGAGGTTGGTCCACATACATAGACATTGGCCAACTTCTTGGGGGTTGACATCCAACATAGATGGATGACTCATAGTTGTACAACATGGTTGGTCAAGTCATCAGGTTGGTCAACTCGTTGGTTCATCGGCTATAATAATGGATGGGTAGTGCATCGTATGAGAAGAGATAGATGGTCATCCAACCTCCTAGGTAGGACATCCCACAATATGAAGATGGAAACACCCGGGTTTTTCAAAGACAAGAAGCATGTAAAGTCATGAAGTTAGACGTCATCCAACCCCAATGAAGTTGGACAAAAATCAGTTATACACCTACTCACAATTGTATGGATCATGGTTAGACAACCGTCTAACCAAAATATGGAAAAAAACTCATGGTCCAATTAGTTTTCTCAAATGGAATGGTCGACATCCAACCCAACATGGTTTGATGAACTATTGGATGGACGAGTTACATTCTAGATGAGGGTAGGTAAGTGAATGATATCCTAACAAATAGAATTAATGAGGCATGGTGCCCATGATCACTCATGTAGGAAAAGTACCAAAATGAATGGTTTACCATACCACTTTAATGCATATTTTTATTTGGTGACCTAAATTTATTATATATTGTAAAATATACGTCATTTTTAGAGAGATTTTTGGAAAAGCAAAGGAACTATGTCAAAATTGTTTCGAGCTATTGTGAGCTACAGGACTCTAATTTGGTCTTATTGTAAAGGATTTTGTTTTGTGCTAATGATATAATGGATTGTGCATATTTTTTAGCAATAAAATTTATGTTTTGTGGCCATTTTCTCCTAACTTGTATGAACTACATTTTTTTCCTTCCAATGTTTTTAGAAGTATATTGTCTATGTATCTATTTATTTACTGTGGTCTATATTTATTTATTTTTTTGCTTTATGAATATAGGGAATTGAATATTGTCTTGGAATTTTTCACTTCTACTAGCCCTCTCCTTCCTGGTTTTCTCCCTATATTTCACTCACTTGGATTATCTCGCCCTTTCTTGGTACATCACCTTCCCTTAGAGTAGTTTTATTTCATGCATCTTTTTATCCTTATCTCCTCGGACAGCATTAGGATAGGATTGGTTTAACTTGCCATTATTTTTACTTTGGAGAAATTGGCACTAGGTTAGAGGACGAATCCATATTTCTCTGGAGGATTATCCTACTTACAAGGTCCCAGACTATAGGATAATAACATATTATACAGGTTCAGACCGATTGTCTCGTATACACAAAATCACAATTAATCAAGGTTGGTGTAATTTTGGATTAACAATCACTCTTGCCATCATAAATAAGAAGCTTAGGAATAATTAAACCAAGGGGAAATGGATAAAAATCCAATTCAAGTGCAAACAAGTTATGAAGTAATTAAGTGGAATCCATATTATGAGAAGCAACATATGCACCTTTTTATAATTTTAAGATTTGAGCTTTTAAAGTATGAACAAGGATTTCATGATCATGTGTGCTAAAATAAGAAACATGTGATTCATTATGATTGTTTATAGGGACAAAGGTAGATGTAATAATTGACATATATACATTAGGTGTTGGGATATAAGGTTCACCATTGATATATGTAATGTAGAGGTGGGAATAGTATATATTTCTATATTATATTGTGAATAAGACTTGATTTGATCCCAAGCAAAGATATAGAAGAATAATAAATTTAGTCATATTATCTTGCAAGAAATGTGTAATATGTTGTGCTTCATCCTTGGGAATTCCATGGGATTTATTTTCAAGTTTAGTGTTAGATCCTTCACCTTGTACATGGTCGGCAATGATAGGGAAAATAATATTAGTAAAAATATCAACGGTAGAATAGGAGTCAATAGGAGGGACCATAGTGCCACGATGTGTAATGACGTAAGGGGAATAGATTCTCATATTATCTAGAGAATGTAATCCCTAGGATTAAGGTAAAGATGATAGAATATTTGAGGATTAATCATGATGATATAGAAGGAAAAGTACAAAACCAAGAGAAAATTAAATGAGCATATAAAATTTAACGCTAGGTTAAGTAGGGTCTTATCCAAAATGTTTTATTCAAGATTTAGGTTCACCAAATGTTTACACCCTTTTTAATTTATATGTTAATTTTATGAAATGCACAAAAATAAAAATGAATGTAATGTTTGTTATGAGGGGTTATTCTAATTAAATAAACTTCCAAAATAATCATGTAATAACAAAATAATTCATTAATACTTATAACTAGTGATTTAATATACTACAACCTCAAAAACACAAAGGTGGAGATGTAATTATTTATACTGAGTGATACATGAGAGATCTAGGTGCACAAACTAGATAATCTATGCATGTTGAACATGAAGATGTTTTGTTCTTGAGATTGTGACTAGAAACTACGCAGTGCTTCGCACAAATTTATTGTGATCGATTATATGATCCTAGATCTATTGTGCAGATCTTACACACTGCTTGGATTGGAGTTCTACAGCTTTGTGTTCCCTTCGATGCTCTAGAAATGTGTGTCACTATCAAACCTTAAGTGTCAAATAATCTAAAAACCATCTAAAATTATGTTAATCGAACTCAAACCCTAACCATGAGTATTATACCCTAAAAGAATATTAATGTTTGGGTTCAAGTGTAATATGAGCACCACCCACTTTGGAACTACTTTGAAGTGGCCTCAAACCGCATGTAGGTCTCCACATGACATGTAATATATGTACGAATGGATTCAGTTGGAAGTTTGAACCACTTTGACCATGCTTGAGATGATTTTGCTCTTGTTAAGACATTAAATTGGTATCTTTGAGTGCTTGGAAATGAGATAATATAAACTACTTAACTTGGTTGAGTGCTTTAGAACTATAATAGTGGTTTCCCTAGTTAATGTGCATCATCTTTGGGAAGATTTATGAAATGTTAGGTGCATTGTTTTCTATTATTTGTAATGATAACTCATGACAGTGTTAGAATATTACCAAGTTAGTAAATGAGGTATTCTAAACTTGATAATATTCCAAAGATAATTTTTTATGTAAAGGATGACCTAGGAATATAAAAATACCCAAAAAGATAATGCAATTAAAAATGATTTGGAAGATGCATTGGTCCAAAATCATACAAGTCATCTAGAACTGAAATTATATCATGACCCTATTATATGGTTTTAAATAGGGTGAAAGTGAGTGAAATTTGGAAGTTGCATCATGATAAGTAGAGGTTAAGTATTGATTTTATGAATTTACATTCAGAATGTGATGACACATCGGTGTGTGATGACACATCGAGTGTGTGGGAATAAGCAAGTTAAGAGAGAGATATATAAATATGTACTTAGCAGGATAGGATGTGGGTGTTTTTTTTCTTATCAAGAGATCATAGTCACAACTGAAAGTGTCAAAAGAATATATTACCTAATTTGAGTGTCTACATCAACAATGGGGATGTATTTCATTGGAGAAATTAGTGATTATTATATTTGTGGACATAGGTGGATTTTGGTTGTAATGGATTACTTTAAAAAGTGGGTTAAATTTATCCCAACAAAGAATGCAACTCACAAAGTGGTGGTAGATTTCTTAAAAATAATATAATCACCAAGTTTGGAGTGCCTAACAATTTTTTTCAATAATGGTATGTGTTTTAGAGCTATCTAATTTAAGAAAAATAAGATTAAATATAATTTGACAAAAAAAATATGATTAAATATAGTAAAATACGATGTTAAGTATTCGAACAATGTAAAACTATAAGAAAACAAGAGAGATAAATGACTTAGTATATTCCTGCATGATCTAGAAATTATTTGGGAAGGGTAGAGTGTTGGATAGGAAAAAAACAACATCGCAACCATTCCTTGTGAATTCTAAAAGTTAGGAGCGAGAACTAGACAAGGGCACCCAATACGCATAGAGGCACCTAGGTGTTGGTGACTGGTCATGTGCATTGATGACTATATAGAGACTTGGGATATGATTTATTTTGTGTCAGTAGGTTTTTGTTAGTAATTCCTATTATTTAGCTAATATTCACTCTTTGATCACCAAAGGTACCTGTAACATGAAAAACAAACCCTATCTACCTACATAAGCTCACAAACACATCAAATCTGAATGAAATATGAAAAATGTGAAGTTGGACTAACCCCAATGGTTAGCCAAAAATGAACTTCTTACCAAGTGTTACACTACATTCCAAACTCCCATTAGTTCTATGTGTTTTTATGTGTAATAATTTGCGTAGGTTTCCTAACACCAATGATGCCAAGATAGCGGGTTGTAGCTAGATAAGATGTAAATGTGTGATATGGAACTCAAAACTTCCCCTTTCTATGTTGTGTATACATCCCAAAATTAAATCCCTTTAATGGTTGTGATAATGTGTAGATTTGATTGCCCCTTAGAATTGATTGCTATAATAATATAGTGTATGTTTTGTATATATGGATATCTTGTTTTAATTTCGACACTAATGACACAAAAGGTCGACTATCAACATGGGATAAGGATAAAAAAACTAAAAATTCCAAACACAAAATGTCAAAATGTGTAAAAATAACAAAGAGGATAGAAGCACCCATAATGGACAAAAGTGTGTATTATCATTCCAAAGTACAACTTCTTATGAATGGAAATTTGACTTCTAACTTTGGGTCAGGTACAATGCGATTCCCTATGAGTTGTGGGTGTCTCTGGAATGAGGGGAACCTCTAGAAAGGGTTGGATCCCTTTGATGAATCACTTGAAAATATATATTTGGATGAGTTACAATTTTAGAAGAAAATTAAAACCAAATCATGTAAAGGTGATACACTAAAAATATATGGGCCGATCTTGCACAAACACACTTATTAACAGATAAAAGACTATAATTCACTTCAATGATTTCTTGATAAACTATGCATTCACAAAAGGTGTTTGACACACTTAAGTGAACTACAAAAATGAAAAAATTTCTTGAAAATGGTTCGGAAAATCATGAGCATGCAAGGAAAAATAAATTTCACTATTAACACACCACACAATGTCTGTGACATACTTGTAAAAGCTTCAAATATGGAGGAATAACTAGTATTTTATTACTCAAAGGTGAAAACAATACAATAATTTTTGCAAAATAAATGTGCAAAATAATTATCCCCTCATGCTTATGAAAACCATGTACAATATATAGAAAAATCCCTATCAATACTCCAAAAATGAATCTCAAAGGCCCATTTATCTCCCATACATGCATGATTAGAAAAATCAAAATACAATAAACCATGGCTAATAATATCATGTCACCTGCTTTCCTTCATCAAACTACCTATTGACTACTCCAACTCATCTTTATGTAAAAATAGGAGGTTGTAGGGGTCCTTTTGGAAAAAATTAGGTAAAGGTAATATAATCTCAATTCACTTTATCTCCAAAATATTATTTTTGGCTCCTAGTGCCTACAAGGTATAATTATCTCAAATTTGTCATTTCTAGAAAAGCTATTTTGGCCTAAGTGTAAAAAAACAAATAATTATTTAATTCTTGACCCATGTAATGTGAATGCATAATGATGACCTCCTTTATGCAGATTATTATACACCTTTTGGAGAAAATAATTAACTCCCTTTCACAAAATGATTATACCCCCTCCTTCACTGGGCACGTGGCTAAAGGGATGAAAACCTAACTCTTCTCAAATGATAACTTAACATTGGTCAGCGATGGAGTTAGGATTTTCCATGGTTAGCTCAGATTGGTTAGGGTATTCAAACCCTAAAGAATCATTCCAATTCATTTGTCTTTTGCTCTCAAGCTTCATGAAGCTAAAATCTACATAAATTTTGTTTAAACCACCATTATTTAAACTCTTGAGCTCACTTTTGTGCATTCTAGGTTATATTTTAACACTTTGAGTATTTCCCTAAGCCATGCCACCATTATTTGTTGTTAAATCTTTATTTATATTAGGATTTGTATATTTATCTAGCTAGATTTTATGAGAAGCCATGTATTTTCATTGAAGCTCAGTATCTTTGATTTTTTGTTTGTTTGATCGATTTACATGGATTTTGGAAATGAAAAATTTTCCTCTAAAATTGGGATTTTTGCTTTTTCTATAGAGGCTTCTCTAGGCCATGGAGTTGAATTTTTGGCATGGCTCTATATTTTTCCTAGAAAAATTGACCTCGATGAGAAAAACGTGCTTTGATTTCCATATTCCGAGTTGCCATTTTCAAAGGCAATCGCACTCCTTTGAAAATTCATGTTAATATCTACCCCTCTAGGTTATATTTCCTTGTCGTGGCTTTACTCTCCATTTGGGTTGACTTTTGGGTGGCTCAACTTGTGCTTTAAATCCTACCTTTACTTGAATCTAAGTATGATTACTGTGTGACTTGATATAGTATGATATTTTTGTATTTACCTGCCATTTGAGGGTTATGTATATTTTTTTTTTGCTATTCACCGAGTGAGATTTACCATGATTTATTGGCTCAAACTTTGGTTTAAGTTACATTCTATATTTTATGAAGTTGTTGCCCTTTTATTTATATATGGGAAGTTTGAATACATAGATCTATTAATACCCATTAATGGGTTTGCAATTATTTGTTCGAGGGTTTTAATTTTCCATGGTTGTCAATCTAAGGGCTTTGGACTTGGATTTACTTGTGCTTCAACTTTTTCTACCCTATTTGGCTTTGAAAATATGTATATTCTTGACCCCTTTAATCCTTTTTTATATCTTATTCCACATCATACTTTGGTCGCTATATGTTGCACGATTTTTGTGTTTGTTTGGCCCTTTAAAGGTTTATTGATACTTTGTATGCCGTATATTTTTCCTAAACTCTACATTTCCTTCATGAGTTTGAGATCCTTTTCCTACACCTATATTTATTTGTAGTGACCATTTCTTTTGGGAAGTCATGCTTTGATAGAATCTATGTCCACATGTCAATTTCAAATCCATTCCATCCACATTCGATTGCTCCAATATTCATATTTATCACTAAGCCTTGATAAAATTTGTGTTCAATTTCAATGTAGAATGCTCTGTATTTCTATTCTTTTTGGTGATGAATTTTCATTAATCAAAATAGTTGTATTTTAGCAACTTATGGCTATTTTTGCTAGAATTATGACAACTACGATGTTACTTGTAAATGTTGTTACTTCCCCACTAGAACTCAAACTATCTTATATGATATGCATTTTCACCTTCTGGAGTTCTTCCATTGCATTCTTGCAAGCATTAACTAGTGTGGTAATGTTTTCATGTAACATAAGAATCTTGGCATCCTTTTCTTTATTAAGAGATTCAAGATGGGAAATTTTTTTCTTTTGAGGCTCCATTTCATATCCTCTAGGTTTTGAATTGGCCACTCTACCTTCATGTATATTTTCCTTCAATGATTTCATTCATAAGTATGCTTTCAGAATAAATATTTGCAATATTTCATTTGTACTCTTTATTTATTCTTGTGAAAAATCTTTACTCTCTTGATATTTGATGGGATATTCATATGGCTATATCATTTCTTCCCATTATGAAAATAATACATCTTCTTTATGATAGGAAGGTTGGTCATCTTCAAGTTTGAAACTTTACAAATTCTGAAGTATGGCTGCATATTGATTCCAAGAGAATTTTCTTATTATTTGTTGTATTTTGTTGGTTGCACTTAGCATCTATATGGCTGAAAATCCTTTAAAAATATGTTCTTATTTGATTGAAAATGATCATTTGAAGCTTGATGAAGTTCTTTGAAATGTCTCATCAGTTGAGAATATATTTCAAAAATGTATCATGTATTCTTATGGAGATTTAAAAGATTGTCCTTTGTTGTATTTGTTTTTTTATCCTCGCTTCTTTGGGAAACGTTCTTTGTGAAGTAAAAGGTATTAAAATTAGTTTGAAACTTACACTTGTATCCACCCTAATTGAAATACCTCATGTTATATTATTACTCCTTCTAGATGTATGAAAATAAGTTCTCTTGAGCATGTTATTACTGTACTATTCAAATCTGGTTACATTATATACTTTGGATTGCTACACTGATAAATTTGTGTTCAAGAAATGATGATATTTTACAAACTTCCAATGCACGACTTTAGTTTCTACACTTTTCTAGGTAGATGGTTATGAAATAGTTCCTTTGATATTCTTGTTATGCCATAAGCACTACATCTCACCATATCCTCAATAATTGATTTTTTGTGATAATGAACTGACAGTAGATTTTCTTCATTGATTGGGTGCTTACCGCAACTTCTCTTTTCCCATGCTTCCCACAGACTCTATTTTCTTGATTCTTCTATAGCCAATAACATGATTTGAAACTAGTTTAAGAAGATTTTCTCTCTTTCTAGATGCATGATTTAATTTTTGTAAACATGTTGATCACCGGATATTGATTGCAAATGTATGATTCAAGACGTTTTTGATATGTTCATAATGAGAAACAAATTACCTTTAATAGTTGTATATTGTATTCAAGAAGTCCATTTTGTTATGCAATGTTGATCCCTATGAAAACTTGAAAATGTACCCTGCACATTAATGAAATTTTCTGCTTTGTTGTAAGCTAATACTTTGGTGCACACCTGTAGATTGCATTTATGAAATATGTACTTCCTTAATCTATTTGGATATTATTCTCCTCTTTCTAGTGAACATGATTAAAATATGAATGATATTTTCTTCTCACACATGTACCTGCACACTTCAGAAAACTAGTTAGAAAAACTGACCAACGACCATTTATTTTTATCCTTCAATGATTTTTATTTCTTTATATGCTTCTACAGTGGCACTTAGACTCTCATGAGTGATAATCACATGCACTTTTGATTCTATTTTTGTTTCCTTCTCTTTTATTTTTATATGTACTTGATCTAGGAGATTCATATTCTGAAGTTTTGTAAATACATGATTTGAGAGAAACACCCGGAGCTCTAACAATGTATTTGTTGTAAGTCAATAGGTAATATAACCTGAGAGGAGCATGAAGATGATGTAACTGCTGTCAAAATTTCACCCCCCAGGGTAAATTTCGATAACATGCATCAGAGTTTTGTAGTTCCAGGCAAGTAGATTGAAATAGGAAAAATCATGAAAAATGGCTAAGTCCTAGTCCTAGGAGCAGTCGGGACATTTGGGACATCTAGGTGCGATCGGCCGAAAAGCCTCCCAGCGCCCGTGAAGCAAAGGGACATCTGGGCCACAGTACGTACGCGGGACGTGAAATGCCCGAATCGGCCGAAAGAAGGAAAAATTTTCCCAAGTCTTCATCCGAGACAAACGGGACACAAGTACATGAAGTACGCGAACCGGCCAGATCAGCCGAAATGAGAACAAACAGTCTGAAAGCAAAAGGGACATCTGGGCCAGAAGTACGTGAATCGGCCGGATCGGGCGAACCGGAAGAATTTGTCCCACGAAGCACTGGGACATTTGGGACAAATGGACGTGAACCAGCCGGTTCGGCCGAAATAGAGAAAGTTCGTAAAGGGACATCTGGGCCGCAGGGACGCGAGGGACACAGAGATAGCCGAAAAAGCCGAGAGCCAATCAGATTGCGCCACGTGTCATCGGCAAATGAGGGACGAGGAAGCCCATTTCGGGCGGATCGGAGGTTTTTGTCCCAAACAGTTTGGGACATCCGGGACATAAAGACGCGAAGGGCGCGAAAATCCGCAAACCCGCGGACCAATCAAATCACGACACGTGTCACAAGGGAGATAGTCCAAAAGTCAAAGGGCGAGGTTTCGAGCACTGACCCGAACCAATGAAATAGCGCCACGTGTCCAAGTTTAAGGGGCCCACAAGGAAATTTCAAAAGGAAAGCCCGTGAAAGGTAGAGGAGAGAGAATTTCTCATCCAATCAGCACGTGCCACGTGTCATCCAGGTGGCAGAGCGCGGGAAAGATTTCAAAACACGTTTTGGCCCATTTTTGCCCTAAATCTTCAGATCGCCATAACTTTCGATCCAGAGCTCGGATTGGCACGTTCTTTATATCAATGGAAAGCTGGTAAAATTCTCTACATGATTCTGGGGTCAATCTTGCATTTTGGTTCAGTTTGGAGAGAAAATTAAGAAACACCTCAGCGCGAAATAAAAAGCGAAGTAATGCTTCAACAAACAACTTTAATACAAGCAGCATGGGCACGCTTCACATAGACAAATGCCCACCGTTTTGCCAGATCCGCCGCTTCTGCCATAATGAGATGAATGGAATGCAACTTGGAGGTGGTTGGGGTAGATTTGGCTTTCCTCTCTCTCTTCCCTCTCTCATTCTTTCTATATATTGTAAAGAGGAGCTTCTTTTCAAGGGTCGAACATTTTTCTGTTTTTCCTCTCCCTTCTTCTCCTCAAATTTTGGAGTTCGAACCTCTCATTTGAACTGTAATATTATTCTACCTCATGGCATTCTCAGTAGTGTATTGTATCAATCTTTGGAGCAAGTAATGCATGTCTGTGGATGATTCTCAGCCCTCTCTGTGTTCATTTTTACATCCTCCTGGTCTTTCACTGTGTTTTGTCATCCAGTGCATGATCTTATATCACATTCAAATGGTCTGTGTTCACTAGAAAAATAGGTGTTCTTCATTCCTCGGTGCATCACCTCTATTAGCTTAGATTTATTTTATGCATCTTCTTACCTTGTCTCCTTGGTAGATTAGATTAGGTTTTGAGAAAACCCTCTGCATATTTCGTGTGCATCTGAACAGAGGAATAGGAACCAGCCTTCTCTGGAGAATCCTTTCTCATTTTTTCAAGTCCCACACTTGGAGAAAGGATTCAATGTTATGCAATCACACTGGATGCCAAAGTGATCAACCTAGAAACCTGATCTGCATCCAGGGGTGCTGTGATTTTGCATCAACAGTTTTGGCACGCCCGGTGGGACCTAGAGGTCTCATTTTTATTGCAGCAAAGTTGATATGCATCTGCTGCAATTTTCTTGCTTGAAAAGAGCTATTGTTTGCATATCTGGCGACTCCGAGAGGAAGAATCAACTGGTTTCAGCAGTGCAGGCCTGAAAGCTTATGAGAAGAATCACAAGGTCAAGAGTTGGAGAAGAAGAAGTGCTGTTTGAATACTTGTAATTATCTCCAAGAAGAAGGCCAAGAGGAAGAAGGATTCAAAGGTCTCCATCTCCACCAAACAGAACTCTCTCAACTCCTCCACCTACTCGGCCTTTCATTCAGTATTCAAGAGTCCTTCGACCAATCAGAATGGCGTAACCACTAAATCCCTTTGTCAATTTCACTGGCAGCAGCCCACTCGCCCTCAATGCACAGAATCCAGTTCCAATTGCAGCATTGAAGAACATTCCATTTTTCACTGGAGAAAATCATACCACTCCTAGTGATCATGTAAAAGACATTGCTAACGTCTGTGTAATCCATGAGATAAATGAAATGGATGTAGCTATCAAATTGCTGGCGTCTTCATTCAAGGGGAAAGCATTGCAATGGTTTAGGAGCCTTGGAGCTGGCTCTATCACAAACTAGAATCAGCTGTGTATTGCACTTCATGAGCAGTTTGGAGAAAAGGGAGACAATTTGTCTCTACTAGAACAATTGACAACTATCAAGAGAGCCCCCAACGAGCAGCTGACTGATTTCAACTTCAGATTTCAAAGGTCTTGGGATAGGATTCCAGTGGCAGTCAGGCCAACAGCAGAAGGTGCTTTTCTATACTATCTTAAAGCTTTGAATTCTGATATTTCTATGTTAATTCAATCTATGGGAGGCACAACCTTACCTGCTACTTATAGCATTGCCATTAGAGCCGAAAACTGTCTTATCCAAGCTGGTAAATTGGCTCCTAGGCCTCCAATGCCATTATATCCAAGTTTAGAGAGCCCAAGTGCTAGTCAAGCACCTGTCTTAGCTCCTATTCCCACTCCTAGAAATCAGAGTTCAAATGAAGCTTCCACTTCATCTCCAAGTGCCCCAAATGAGCTTCAAGAGGTCATGAAGCAATTGCAAAATCTAGGCAATGAGCTGGTCACTCTCAAAAGACAGCAAGCTCAAGGTTTTAGACCTTCGTATCAGCCTCAAGCTCAACCTAATAGGCAGCCATATCAGCCTCAAAGGCCACCTAATCCAGCTGCAAATATGAATCAAACAAGGCCTCCTGTCAATAGACCATTCCAGCCCTATAATCCAAATGCCATATCTCAAGGCCTCTGGGCATTAGTACCAAGACAAAAACAACATTGCCCAGAGTATGATTGGTGTTTTCCATGTAATGAGCCTCATAATCAATCCATGTGCTTCAATGGTGCTTTGACTCAAGCTTTAATGGTAACAACTACCATCGTGTGGAGGGTGAGAACATCAAGAAAACAACTAACAACAAGAAACATTCCAACAAAATCAGCCCCAAATGACACCACATTGGTAAATTGGCAAGCAGAGGATTTTTGTGGCATGAACCAGGCAGTTTCTCAAGGTGTTGCAGCAAACACAAGGTCAAAAAGGAGAAATTTGGGTGAAGAACAGCCATTAGCCCCAGCCAATCCATAACCTTCCATGGCTTCACAAATGATTGGCAAGCAAAGTCTCGCTTCAAATGCACAAGGACAGCCAAGAACAGCCCCTAGGCCAACTCAAATGCCAGCTGTTGCTGCCCACATACAAGGAGTAAATGTGCAAACCAAGGGACAGCAGAGAGATCCTTCATCACCATTCAGTATCATTGATCAGATGAAGAAGACAAACGTCAATATATCTATGTGGGAATCCCTATCCATCCCAGGCCAAAGAGATCTGCTGCAAGCTGCCATGAAGGACTGGCCAGCTTCGAACTAGCAGATGCAAGACAAAGTGCTTACAAATGCTACCCAATCTGAGGGAAATCATGGAGGACAACAAGGTAAGATGTTGAAACCCCCTCCTTTCTATGTTTCATTAATCATTGGAAATCAGCTAGTGCATAATTGCATGATTGATTCTGGAGCAAGTAGCTCTGTCATGCCCAAACAAATAGCTGATCAGCTAGGGCTTCAGTATGAAATAACATCTAAGGGAGTAGTGCAGCTGGATGGGACAACAATAGCAACAGTTGGAGTGATTAGAAATTTGAGTCTTACCTTGCATGCATGTCCAAATGTTGTTGTCTTACAAGATGTGTCAGTCATAGACCTTCCACCACTCTTTGCCCTATGTTTGTCAAGGGACTTCACTGCCAAGATTGGGGGATATTTGTCCGCTGATTGGTCACACATGCTATTCAGAACGAGATATGGAACTAAGGCCACAATCAGATCTGAACCTATTGCAAACTTCCATATTGAGCCCTACACTCCAAGTCAGATTAATGTCAATTGCTCAGCATTTGATCAAGAAGATCACCCTAGCACTGATGAAGCTGACACTAAGGTTGGAAGTATCCCAGATTTGACTCTTGATGAATGGGCAAACAAGGTGCATGCTTTTGATCCTTATCAAGGAATAGAAGAATCTGAGCTAGGAGTCTATTGTATACACGAAGAAAGTCAACCTATTCCTAGCATCACCAAGCCAAACCACAAGGATGACAATGAGGTATGGCAGCTGTTTTTTGATGGATCAAGGAGTAGACAAGGTGCAGGAGGTGGAGCCGTGCTTGTTTCACCTCAAGGAGTAAAGTACTATTCAGCTTTTAGATTTCAATTTTCATGCTCCAATAACACTCACCGAATATGAATCCTTGGTGCAAGGGATGCATTGGGCAATCAAGAAAAAAAAATAACTTGCAAGTCTTTGGGGACAATGAATTGATTGTAAATCAGGTCAAGGGACAGCATGCGGCCAAAAATGATCTACTCAAGTGCTACAAGAATAGGGTGTGGGACCTCATGGAAGATTTTGAGGGTTTCAGCATTAAAGCTATTCCTAGGAAAGAGAATCAAGCTGCTGACAGGCTTGCAATAGGGGCAGCCTTTGACATTGTAGAAAACATTCAACAAGACAAGGTACAACCAAACATCCACATGATTGTCAGGCCTTCGAGTGCCGGATAATGATGTCAGTTGGCAAGTATTTTAGAATGACCAACAAATCATCCATTTCTTGCAAGAAGAAGCTGAGTTCTCAGCTAAGAATCAAGAAAAGTTGGAACAACAATATGGTGACCAAGTGATACAAAGAGAACCGACAAGTCGCCCAAGGGACTTATCACTTTGGAGTCCATTTTTAACCCCAATGATCAGTTTAGAGAGGAGAAAGAAAACATTCAGTTAAGAGAGAAGATTCAAGATCCATATTGGTAGAAGAAAACAAGCCATTGCAAATTGGAAAGATGACAACCGAGCAAGAAAGGTGCGAGTTCATACAAATATGTCAAGAATTCCCGACGTGTTTGCTTGAGCTATGAATACTTGAAAGGTTTCAATCCCAACTTAGCTCAAAGATACCATCGAATTGGATCCAAATACTAAGCCCATCACGAGCAAAACAGAGACCACCAATCCACACATGGAGCCTCTCATGAGGAAAGAATTGGACAAGCTGATTGAGTCAAGAATCATATTCCCAATCAAGCATTCTAGTTGGGTTGCCAACTTAGTTCCAGTCAGGAAGAAGAGTGGAGAGATCAGGCTGTGTGTTGACTTCAGAGATTTGAATAGAGCCTCTCTCAAGGACCATTATCCACTCCCTTCCATGGAGCAAATATTGCAGGTCGTAGCTAGTTCAGAAAGGTTTTCACTACTTGATGGTTACTCAGATTCAATCAGATTATGGTGAAGGAGGAAGACCAGTTCAAGACAGCCTTCACAACCAAATGGGGCACATATGCTTACAAGAAGATGCCATTTGGACTGTCGAACGCCGGAGCAACATTCCAGCGAGCTATGGATATGGCATTCAAAGGCTTGATCAACAAGATAGTGCTGATATACCTAGATGATATTACTGTCTTCTCAAAGAATGCAACAGACCATTTCTTTCACCTCAGGCAAGTGTTTCAGAGGTGTAGAAAGTTCGGAGTGTCTTTGAATCCTAAGAAGTGCATCTTTCTTGCACATGAAGGGAAGCTCCTTGGCCATATTGTCTCCAAGGAAGGATTAGCAATTGATCCAGAGAGGGTTGAAGCCATAAGAGCACTACCATTGCCAAGCCACAAGAAAGCCCTTCGAGTTTCTTGGGAAGGATAAACTTTGTTCGAAGGTTTGTCCCAGCATTTTGCAGCCCTTGTCAAGCCCATCACCAAATGTTAAGGAAAAGCATGGCTTTCAAGTGGATGATAGAAGGCAAGGAGAGTTTTGAAGCAATAAAAGAAGCCATCTCCCAAGCACCCACTCTCATCAACCTGCAGACTTTTCCAAGGATTTCATCCTCTATGCATTTGGAGGTGATGACACTATTTCTCGCCATTCCGTACAAAGTGAAACAAAGATAATGATGAATGTAAACGATTGCCTTCTTCACCAGAGCCTAGATGACTGCGAAGTGAAGTAGTCTTTTATTGAAAAGCATGTGCTTGCACGAAGAATCGAAGCTTGAAGAAATTCAAGCATTTAGTCTCAAACAACAAGGTCCAGTTGCTAGTCTCACATGCTGGGGTTAAGGACTTCCTCCTCAACAAGGATTTGAATGAGAAAAGGGTAGGATGGATCACCCGTGTCATGGAGTATGACATTGAGATCAAGATCACCAAGCTGGTAAGAGGCAAAGGTTTGTGTGAGCAGCTCGCTTCCAAACAACCAGACAACCCGAGATGAAGAAGACGCTATCCTGCTATTACAAGATGATCAAAAACAGAAAATGATGATGTGTCCACTCCTGTTGGACTCGAATATGATACATTTCTATGCAGATGGGCATGTGCCCTCCGTAAATGAGCAAAGTAAAAATAAGGTACTTCAGATTACAAGCGAGTTCCATATGTGCTTGTTGATGGTGTTTTGTTTAAAAAGACATCAACGGTGTTCTATTAAGATGCATTGGGACAAGTCAAAGTTTGAGAGGATCTTACACGAGTTCCATGACGGGAGGCAGGAGGCCATTTCACCCCATGAGTAACACTCTCAAAATCATGAAAGTTGGTTACTATTGGCCTCACCAGTATTCAATGATTGCTACTCATGGGTTAAGAAATGCAAGAAATGTGCATTTTCACAGGGAAAGGAAGGTTAGCAGAAGACCGCCCTTCGTCCAATTTCAAAGAGATCATCCATTCATGCAATGGGATTGGACTTAATTGGATTCATCAATCCCACCCGAGTCAAGGCCACAAGTGGATTCTTACAAATGGCTGCACATTTCACCAAGTGGACCGAAGCAGAGCGCTCAAAGAGGCAAGTGAGTCTAACATACTATTACTTTTATGAAGAAATAGCAACCGTGTTCGTGTGCCGCCACCATCATATCGATAATGCATTAGCATTCATAGGTTCAAAAATTACGTAATGGGCTGTCAAAAATGGAATCTATTTGAGCACCTCTTCAAATTATTACCCACAGGTAATGGACAGCAGAGTCCACAAACAAGAATTTGCTAAAAATCATCGTGACTTTGGATGAAAATCAAAGAACATGGCATACAAGGCTAAAATCAGCGTTATGGGCGACAGGATAACACCAAAGAGGTCTACAGGTAATTCTCCCTACAAGTTGGTCTATGGGAAGGAGGCAAGATTGCCTATATCATTAGAATTGCCACCTTGGAGCTCATGAAGCGCAGCTTTGGTTATCTCGAGTTCGAACCAATGGAGGTCGGTATGTAGAATTGATGGAATTAGAAGAAATTAGAGAACATGCGGTTCGGATGATTGAAAAGGATCAGGCCTTAGTAAAAGATGATTTGATAAGAGAGAAAGAGCAAGGACCTTCCAGGAAGGGGACCTAGTTCTGAAATGGGATGCAGATCGGGAAAAACTAGGAAGGCATTCCAAGTTTGATGCCATCTGGAGTGGTCCCTACATGGTCACGGGATGCAAAAATAGTAATGCCTTCCAATTGTCTGCATTGGATGGAGAGGAACTTCCGATTCCGGTTAACGGAATCTATCTTAAACATTGCTACTAAAAAAGAAAAGGTTTTCCCTTGTAAATATTAGTTTAGATTTTCATTCCTCCAAGTGCTTGTGCACATTGTCCTGTGGTAGTTAGGTTTCTATTTCCCTAAGTGCTTTGGCACAGGTTTTGCTGCTCTCAGGTTGTTTTCTACAGTTCAGAGTGTTGCTGGAGAAGAAGTTGCAGTATCAGGCTCGTTTCAGGTTATTGCTTATAACTCCATGCCCAATGGATCGCTAAAAGGCCACTGATCTTCTACCTAGCAGGCAGGTGACCCCGCTGAGTCGTCAAAACTGTTGTCAAAATTTCACCCCCAGGGGTAAATTTCGATAACATGCATCAGAGTTTTGCGCCTCAGTGCAAGTAGATTGAAACAGAAAATCACGAAAAATGGCTAAGTCCTAGTCCTAGGAGCAGTCGGGACATTTGGGACATCTAGGCGCAGATCGGCCGAAAAGCCTCCAGGTGGCCCATGAAGCAAAGGGACATCTGGGCCACAGGTACGCGCGGGACGCGAAATGCCCGAATCAGCCGAAAGAAGGAAAAATTTGCCCAAGTCTTCATCCGGGACAAACGGGACACAAGTACGCAAAGTACGTGAACCGCCGGATCGGCTGAAATGAGAACAAACAGTCCGAAAGAAAAGGGGACTTCGGGCCGGCACGCGAATCGGCCGGATCGGGCGAACCGGAAGAATTTGTCCCACGAAGCACTGGGACATTTGGGACAAATGGACGTGAACCGGCCGGTTCGGCTGAAACAGAGAAAGTTCGTACTGGGACATCTGGGCCGCAGGGATGCGAGGGACGCGGATAGCTGAAAAAGTCGAGAGCCAATCAGATTGCGCCACGTGTCATCGGCAAATGAGGGACGAGGAAGCCCATTTCGGGCGGATCGGAGGTTTTTGTCCCAAACAGTTTGGGACATCCGGACATAAAGACGCAAAGGGCATGAAAATCCGGCAAACCCACGGACCAATCAAATCACGACACGTGTCACAAGGGAGATAGTCCAAAACTTAAAGGGCAAGGTTTCGAGCATTGACCCGAACCAATGAAATAGCGCCACGTGTCCAAGTTTAAGGGGCCCACAAGGAAATTTCAAAAGGAAAGCCCATGAAAGGTAGAGGAGAGAGAATTGCTCGTCCAATCAGCACGTGCCACGTGTCATCCAAGTAGCAGCGCGCGGGAAAGATTTCAAAACACGTTTTGGCCCGTTTTTGCCCTAAATCTTCAGATCGCCATAACTTTTGATCTAGAGCTCGGATTGGCACATTCTTTATATCAATGAAAAGCTGGTAAAATTCTCTACACGATTCCGGGGTCAATCTTGCATTTTGGTTCAGTTTGGAGAGAGAAAATCAAGAAATGCCTCTGGCACGAAATAAAAAGTAGAAGTAATGCTTCAACAAACAAGTTTAATATAGCAGACAGTTCACCGCTTCGTTTGACAAACCGCCATTTTGCCAGGATCCGCCGCTTCTGCCATAATGAGATGAATGGAATGCAACCTGGAGGTGGTTGGGGTAGATTTGGCTTTCCTCTCTCTCTTCCCTCTCTCATTCTTTCTATATATTGTAAAGAGGAGCTTCTTTTCAAGGGTCGAACATTTTTCTGTTTTGCCTCTCCCTTCTTCTCCTCAGGCGAATTTGTGGAGTTCGAACCTCTCATTTGAATTGTAATATTATTCTACCTCATGGAATTTTGTAGTGTATTGTATCAATCTTTGGAGCAAGTAATGCATGTCTGTGGATGATTCTCAGCCCTCTCTGTGTTCATTTTTGCATCCTCCTGGTCTTTCACTGCAGGTTTTGTCATCTGTGCATGATCTTATATCACATTCAAATGGTCTGTGTTCACTGGCAAAATAGGTGTTCTTCATTCCTCGGTGCATCACCTCTATTAGCTTAGATTTATTTTATGCATCTTCTTACCTTGTCTCCTTGGTAGATTAGATTAGGTTTTGAGAAAACCCTCTGCATATTTTGTGTGCATCTGAACAGAGGAATAGGAACCAACCTTCTCTGGAGAATCCTTTCTCATTTTTTCAAGTCCCACACTTGGAGAAAGGATTCAATGTTATGCAATCACACTGGATGCCAAAGTGATCAACCTAGAAACCTGACCTGCATCCAGGGGTGCTGTGATTTTGCATCAACAATAACTAAATCTAGGAGCATGGGGAAAAAAAACATTCAAGAAATGATGGGTTTCCTCTCTCCTCACTTATTTACAGTTTTAAGCATATGCATCCCTTTTACTTGTATACATAATTCACATCCCATGTCTTATGTGGGAAACATTATTTCTTTATGAATAAATGGAATTAAATTCTATAGTTAAGTTGTCTATCTCCTTTTGCATTTGATTACTGTAACTTATAATTGTGGAATGAACTAAAAAACTCAACACATATTTAATCCCATTCAAACATAAGGAAATAACAAGAATTTAATGTACCTATACTTGAAAACTGAGCTTTATGTCATGTAAAAAAACTATGTTTCCTATTCCAAATTTCAATTCCTAGAATTTGTCATTGTTCCCTCCTTTATCAAGGCCATGTACTAGTCTCTTAAGGCTTCGCATGACTTTCTTGGAGATGAAATTGAAATGGTTTCATATTTGAGGAATTTCACCTGTAACAACACTTATAGTTGCCTCCTTGCTTTCCATCCCCTCTAGAAAAGATTAATCCCTAGCAATAGACAAAAATTAGTTCCCTACCTGATGATTGACTAAAAATGGTCAACATCTTGGTGAATTTGTTGATTTGGTTGCCTGCTAACCTATAAGAACCCCTAAAAATGGCCATTTCAGCCATTTATGCCAACTAAAAACTTGTACCATAGCCTGAACATGCATGTTGATGGTTTCATAATGGTGATAAAACTGATAATCCCTTTGGAAAATGGAAAATAGTAACAGAACCCGTGAAAATTGCACCAAGAGAAAAACATAACATCTACGAGGCATGCCATTGAATATGGTAGCCATTATTGAAAGAAGGAAAATGCTGAAAGGATGTGTTTAAAAAACACTTAGAGGAAAGCATGTAAACTATAATACAGTGTCAACTTATCTCATTCAAAAACAATGCTTCAAATGGATCCCATTGACTAGGATCGAAGCTCTTCTCCATCTTTCTCGTGCAAGCTAAAATGCATTATGTAACTTGCATTCAGTGATAATGTATGGTCCACTCCATAATGAGTCAAACTTCACATGGGCATCTAAATTTTCCTTGTATTCATACCATTTTAAAACTAAGTCAACTTCATTGAAGACTCTTTTTTTGGCCTTCTTATCAAACGTTCTCTTAATTTGAGCCTGATTTCACTCCATGGACAACATAGCTTGATTTATGATCTCTTCAAGCTCCATAAGTTGTGCATACCTTACTTCCATGGGTTCATTCTCCATTAATTCAACTTGATGCATCAGTTCTAAAGTTGGAAGCTCAAGAGAAATGGGTAACTTTTCTTCTAAACCATAAACCAGCTTGAAAGGTGAGTTTGAAATTGACCTTTTATGAGTAATTCTGTCAGCCCACAAGGTTTCCTTCAACTTAGTGTGCCAAGTTCGCTGATTTTCATATATAGTCCTTCAAATTATCCTTAGCAGATTTTTGTTGGTGCTTTCAGCCAATCCATTACCCTGAGGGTAATAATTGATGAAGTGCTCAAATAAATTCCATTCTGAACTGCCCATGAAACAATTTTTCCACCCATGAAAGCTTTAGTATTGTCTAAAATAATAGTGAAAGGAACACCAAACCTTGTAATTATGCCTTCATAAAAATACAAGATGTTCATCTCATTAGCTTCCTTCAAAGAACCAACTTCTATCCATTGTGTGAAGTAATCATTTGTGGTGAGTATCCATCTCGTGACCCATGGTTTAAGGTGGGTTAATGAGAATTTTGGTTTCTCAAACATGCACCCACATCTTGGATCTTGGAAGGGCCGAGGTGTTTGAGACCACAATGGAATAGTCCCCAAGTTATGGGACCTTGCACACTTAGGACAGATCTCCAAATAAGGTCAGGTTCCTCTATCTATTTCTAATGCTACTACTACTACTACTCCTAGTTCTAGAAGGGAAAACTAAGCTAGCAATGCCAACGGACTAGGGATAGAAGGATAACATAAAAGGAAACCTACCATAAAATGTGATAGCACCAGAAAAGAGGGATGGACTCCATCATTACGAGCGAGAATGAAAGGAAATACGTGAAAGGAGGCTAGACACGAGTAGCATAGCTAAACACTTATTTATCATATCATTCTCATGGAACACAACCAAATAAAGAACTACTAGGGATGTGAAATGCAACAACCCATACACAAAACAAAATAAAAGGTAAGAAGAAGAAATACAAACACGTTAGGACAAAGAATAGTCACAAAGCGATGTTTTCATTACTTGTAGAAATAAACAGAGCTGTTATAATGGTGGAGGAGGCCGATATCCACATGCAAGAGCTAGATATAGAGTTTTTCAACTCAAACTATAGAAAATATGAAGTCCTTAGCAGAATGCGTAAGGATCTAGAGTGTCCAACATTAATAATGAGCCCAACTCTTACATTTATGGATGAATATGTAGAAGGAGAATAGAGGAGGGAAAACCCAAATTTGAAATACAACCACCAAAAAGAGGAATTCAATGCCTACAAATACACCTGAGAATCTATCAAATGCACTTCCCTATGTCAATTTGGTATGTTCAAGAAGGAAGAATCACGAATCGATTAAATTAGGTGGTTGGAGATATCCGATCTACTCATCAATGCTCATAGAGAAGTTTTCCCATTTATCACCTACCAGATCTACCAAGAATTTGAATTTAAATGTCTATCATTATAGATGATGTCAATAACTCTCTGAAAAGTCTATGTGCACACCGATTTGAGATATGTAATAAAATATATAGTTATCGAAATATGTCAAAATTATCATCACACGTAAACACATGGCGGCGTGCTCGGATTGGCTAAAATGATGACCAACTGTGTAAATATTTTTATTTCTTCCATGTGTCATTTATTGATTTCTTGTGATACTCAAGCATGTCGAAGGTGACCTAGCACAAAAGGGCATAAAGGAAGGAACGAGGAAAGGGTGTGTAGAATAAAACAAAGGAAGGCACGGAAGAATGTGTGTGTAATGCCCATGGGAAATGAGGAAAATGATGAGCAAAGAACACATGGAAAATGTGCAAACATTATAAAATTAATGGGTACAAGATACAAGAGGGCAAGGAACTTAGTTGATTGAAGTGAGTGTGAGACACGATCACGAGGTGAAGAATATACTTAGGAATAAAGTGAATGCATAGAAGGTGAGTGCAAGGGAGGAGTGGAACAAAGAGGAAAAGGAAAGTGGAAGGAGAGAACAAAAAGTGCATAAGGGTGCTTGAGGAAAAGAAGGGGTGCCAAGGGAAAACTATAACCAAGGAAATGTGCCAACTAAACTTGAGTACACGTAACCTTTAATGAGGAGCTAAGAGCAAGAATTTGTATACATGTTACCCAAATAACTAGGATAGTTATTTGGATAACATTTTTGGCAACGTTCGAGGACATCTTCTTTCTAGATGAATAAGATTAGTAGCCTAGAGCATCCATGGGTTAACTTGAAAGAGTTATCCTCCTTGTAGGAACTAATGATGTGAGCACTCCAAAGTGCATCAAACTTTGATTGGCACCCTGGTTTAGCTCTGTCAACATCCCATTTTAAAACCAAGTCCCCAAACTTGAAATTTTGGGGCCTAGCCTTTCTGTCAAACCATTTATTTTTTGTTTTTTGATGTTTTTCTAGCTTGATCATGGAAGAGTTCCTTGATTCTTCAAGATTAACTAGCTCTTCCATTCTTATTTCTCTCTGGTTTGCACCTTCAAATTCTAATTGTTGGGAAAGCGCTAATGAATTCAACTCTATTATCAAAGGAAGGGTATCCTCCTTACCATAGAAAAAATTGTAAGGTGAAGTTCCTATTTCCTTTTAATTGTGATTCTTTCTTTCCAGAGCATGTGCGAGACTTTTGTATGCCACTATCTTTGGTTGATGTCCATTATGTGCTTCATAATTCGATCGTGTTCTTGTTTTTTAAATCTACTACATCATTTCCTTGGGGGTAATAGTTGGAATAGGTTTTCATATAAATGCCTAGATTTAGAGCCCAATCAGTGATGTTAGTACTAAGGAAGGCTTTTTCCTTATCAAATATAATGGTTTGATGGACGCCAAACCTTGTGACTATAATCTCAAGAAATTCAAGGATGAATGACTTGGTTGATTCCTTGAGTGCGAAACTTTTTCCATCCGGTGAAGTAATTTTTATCTATCAACACCAACTTATGTCCACTACTTGAAGGCGGATTGATCATGCCTATGAATTCAAGACCCCACTCATGCGGAAAGGTTGATCTACTTGGATTAGTCGGAGGGGAAGTGCTTCCAATATTTTATTTGCTACAAATAAAGTGCATTCTTTGCATTTTTTCACCCACCTGTGTGCATCTCGCAAATAGGGTAGGATAATAGATACATGTCATTATGATTTTCATTGCTGTAGTTTTTACAGAGAAGTTTCCACTAGAGAATCTATCGTGAAATTTTGGTAACACTTTTTCAGTCTGCACATTGTTGATACATCCTAATAACACGCCATCAAGATTCTTCTTGAATACAAGTCCATCAATTAACACATAAGGGATAAATTGTAACATGAGATGTCTTCTCTTTGATTTTTTTAAACTAGGAGGGTATAAGCCCTTAGAAAGGAATGTGATCATGTCATTCATCTAATCACGTGCACTAGGATTTGTATTCTTCTCAAGTTCTATTCATGGGATATCTTCATATATAAATAACAAAGCCTCGGTTCAATTTGCACATCCTCAAAGAATCTTCCTATAGAACACAATACCTCTTATAAGTTTTTTAGCCTTGATAGTCACATCATACTCCATGATTTTAGTCTCCCATCATGCTCTTTTCTCACTGATTTCTTCTCCCATAATGAAGTATATGATAGAAGAGTGGAAGACTAACACCTTGATATGATTGGTGGTGAGCATAATCTTTAATTTCTTGAGCACGCACATGATGGAGAAGACTTGTTTATCCACATGACTGTATTTTTAGTTAATAATCCTTCAATGTCTAGATGAAGAAAGCCACTAATTGTTCCAGCCCTTGTCCATTTTCTTATGCTAAGACATCGAAACGCTCGCATTAGCGTCCATAAGCATAATGGATGAAATCCTTTGAGTAATCCAGATTGATGAGTTTTGGCATGCAATAAATTTCTTGCTTGATCTTGTTGAAGATTTATTTTCCTTCTGTTGTCCATATAAAATTTTTGTCCTTCTTGATCATCAAGGTGATGGCTAAAACCAGTCCTACAAAGTTAGGGATAAAACTCCTAACAAAATTGATATTTCCATGGAAGGACTACAGTCCTTTTTGTGTGCCGGCAGGAAAGAGCTAGGATGGCTAAAACACACTCAAGATCAATTCCATTACCATCCTTTGAAACCACATGGCCCAAGAGCTTACCCGTGCCACTAAAAATGCATTTCTTAGGGTTAAGAGACACCCCAAACTTTCGACATATCTCAAATACTTTCTCCAAGTGTGCCATATGATCCACGCTCTTCTTTGAGAATAATTTTATGTCATCAAGGTAAACCAAGATGAAATCATTAATGTAACCTTTGAAGGCAATATCCATGGCATGCTGAAATGGTGCGCCTATGTTTGATAGACCAAAGGGAATTTTATGATATGCTTATGTTCCCCATTTGGTCAAACATTGTTTTCAATTGATCCTCTTCCTTAATCATGATCCGATTGAAAGTTGAATATCCATCTAGCATGGTGAATCTTTGTGTGCCGCCACATACTCTACGTAACTTATTCCATCAAGGCAAAGGATAATGATCCTTTATAGATTCCTTATTCAAATCTCTCAAATCAATACAAATTCTGATTTCACTGTTCTTTTTGTGCACTAGAACTAAATTTGCGACCTCAAGAGATTACTTGATGGGGAAAATGATTTTTGACTCAAAGAGTTTAGATAACAACTTTCTCATGAGGGGCTCTATCTTTGGATTGACTTGTCACTACTTATGTTTGATAGGCTTGATACCAAGATCAAGGTCAATGGAGTGTTAAGAAACACTTGGATCAAACTTTTGATGTCTTCATACTCCCATGAGAATATATCACTGTATTTTTGACAGAGATATATAAAGTCATGATTTCCATCATGCGCGCAAGATTTATTAAGAAGTAGTTTTTTCCCATATGTAGTAGTGGACTGGGAGAAGTCTTCTTATGCAGCATGCATGTACTTTTATTCACCCTTGAACTCATCATCAGGCCCAAAAATAATTCTAAGGTGACCATCCCTTTAGGAAACCTATTTTTCTTCAATTGTATTACTTGGTCACCATAGTTGTCATGCTATTCAGATTGCATGATTGATGAGAACTCACTTCATTCTCGATAATTTTCACATCACTTTGTCAAACACTTTCCAGCTATTGTGTTGTTGTCCAAAATGGATGGTTTTATCACCATCTTGATGTGTTGAGTGTTTCCTTTGAAAAATTCCTTAGCAAGAGAGAATTGTGAACCAATCACGACCATCTAGTCAGCTTCCTTGTTCATTTTGCACGGCACCACCTATAGATTTAGAGCATCAAATATCTCAAGGAGGTCCCAAACTCTATGCTTATAAGCTTTGAGAAGCTTATTCTTTGTCTAGCATTTGTTGGTAACTTGTTGGATAACCAATTCTATGTCCCCAAAGATCTACATTGGCTTAATTCCTTTCTTGTCAGCAATGAGCAAGCCATGAACCAGTAATTTCATACTCGCCACATTTCTAGAGCATGTAAACTGTAGCCTATGCGCAAAGAATAATTTCTCATCCTTAGGGGAAATGAGAACTACTCCTTCACTCGCATCATTCCTACTTCCTGGGACCATCAAAGTACAAATTCCATAGGATAGGTTCAACTTGAACTTTCTTGAGTACGCGCGGCAACATAGATTCTTCTTCAAGAATGTAGTAAGTACCAAGCCTAGTTTCATAAGCTTCTAGTTCTTCAGCATATGGGTCAAATTTATGGTGCCTTTCCACCTATTCATCAAGTACTAGGTTAGGAACAGAGGGTGGAAGAGACTACTCTTCAGGAACTGAAGCTTGTTCTTATTGGATTAAATAGTTGTCCTAGAGAGGGATAAGACATATGACTCTACATGATAGGAAAATATAGGCTCATCTTGTATGGTAAAATGTGTACCATAGCTCATCTATAGTAACATATGAGACCAATCTGAAGCCAAGTAACCACCCACTTTAGCAAGAAGAAAGTCTCTTGACAGCATAAGGAAAAAAATGAGGTATGTCAATGATAGACACATCTTGAGTTATTGCTAGGATTGGACATGCATGGAGGGTCAACTCAAGATCCTTAATGACTCCTAAAGTGATGAAAGTTAAGCCATCAAGTTTCAGGACTCCTTTAGACAAAGGGCTATATTTCATACCTAATACATCAACAATTTTCTTGGGCATAACAAAGTACTAGCGCCTGAGTCATTTATGCAATTATGCACTAAGTGTTTGCCTATGATCAAGAACATGTAAAAAGGTGGGGTTTTAATATCTTTACTTACTTACTTCTCCTCTTCTTGGTAGACATTGATAGAATCAAATGGCTTCTATACAACTCAATCAACACATGGGAGTTGTGTTATAGATTCATGCAACAAATCCTATTGAGAAGGAATGGTCAAGGCATCCCACATTGTGACATTTATGTTTGTCCTCTTCATCTAGTCCACAATGCTAAATGGAATGCCCCATGGCTTTTTATCTGGGGAACAACTTCCCTTTTTGACTGCTCAAGTGTGAAATCCTATACTTTAGCTAGAGCAGAGGCTTTACCTACCAAAGGAGGGGCATGTGTTGCTTCGTATGAGCTTTGCACTGGATCTTTTGTGTAGTTTGGATTTTGACCTATGCACCTGATTCAAACATTCTCTTCTTGTATATTGTGTTTTCTCTAACTGAAGCACGCATTCTATTTGCATCATCTGCATCTTGTTGATTACACATAAGTCCTCCACGCCAAAGAACATCTAATTTTTCTTTAGAGGAGCTTTTGGTCTTTTTTTATTATTTGCTTTAGGGCACGTTTTTAAGGCTTGTAGGTGGAAGCATTCTAGATCATGAAAGCTTTGATGTGTGCACCATTGGAACAATGATATTGACTATGACACATGTTATAAGGGAAACATGATTCTCGAATCTTGTGCTAAATTGTTCTCGAATCTGGAACAAGTGCTTGACTTGCCGGGTCCCGGAAGAGAAAGTGTAGGAGGAACAACTTATAAGGGAAGATGTGCATTGGGATGTCATCTATCATTTTGCTTGTTGGGCACGTATCTTTGATTTCCATACTGATTCTACCAAGGCTGATTGCTTTGGCCATGCACCTGATTAGAATTGCCTCTATAGGCTTACACATGTTGCTTTTCTAATGATATGACTTTGTTTGATAAATTTTTGATCAGAGCCTTTAATTCTTCATCTTCCTTCTGCTTTACACTGAGAGAGTAAAATCTTGAGGCAACCGGTTGTGCACTTTTCTTGGGAATAGGAATAGGGGCCATATAAGGCTAGAGTGCTTGTGACATTTCTAGGAATAAGGGAATAGGAAGTCTAGGAGATATCTTTCCCGCCTGAATAAGACTATTTTCTACCCTTACTGCAATACTATAAGTAACTAGTAAATTCCTACCTCCCATAGATTGGATCATGACTAAGATATCGCTATTCAGAACCTTCAAATAATAAAGGAAAGCATGTTGGGTTTTAGGTCTTACCACAAGAGGGATTATGTCCCAAAGTTTTTGAAATATGATGTTGAAATCAGTAATTTTCTCGTTGGGCACCCTTCTTGTTGTTGTCAATTACTACACTAGAGATAGGTGATCTAACTTAACTTCAAAGTAATTACAAAGAATTGTTCCCACTCATCCCAAGCGGTATTAGATCAAAGTCTTAGACCTTGGTACCATTGAAGTTTTTAACCTTTGAAATAGGTTGTAAGTATCCTGACTACTACATCATCATGTGTGATCAAATAGAGAAAACACACATTTGTTACATCCTGGATATGCTCCTAAGGGGTAACCTGATTCTCATCGGTAAGGTATGGAATACTCTTGAGTGCACCATTTGGCATATCATGTTGCATATCTAGAACCAAGGGACTTCCTCCAATAAAGTTGTTAAAGTTTCTCATTGGAGGAGGTGGTTGATTCGCCATTGCAGGGTGAATAGGTTTTCTATTTAGAGGAACTGATTGGGCGTGGCACGCTGGAGATGGAGATGCACACACGACTTTATGGAAAAACTCTTCTTAGGGATAGTTGGAGGTACTCAAAAGAATATTCATCTTCTGCACTTTTTCTTGTATGAACTCTTCTCATGAAAGGTGCTTAGGACTGCTAAAATAGAGATTTGAAAATGTTGGGAGTCACCAGATGTGTTGAAATGAGCCTCTAAAGGATGAAATACTAAGTCCACACACTAGAACTTAGAGATATGAAATTTAATCTTTCAATTTTGGTCCCACTGGGATTGCCATAAATGGTTGGTTTCTCAAATGTGCATCTGCATCTCAAATCTTGGAAGGGCCAAGGTTTTTGAGACCACAATGGAACCATCCCCAAGTTATGGGACCTTGCACGCTTGGGATGGATCTCTGGAGAAGGTTGGTTCCTCTATCTATTTCTACTGCTACTATTACTCCTAGTTTTGGAAGGGGAAACTAAGATAACAATGCCAAGGGACCAAGGATAGAAGGATAACATGAAAGGAAACCTATGCTAGAAGGTGATAGCACTAGAAAAGAGGTATGAACATTATCTGTTCTGAGTGGGAATGAAAGGAAATGCGTGAAAGGAGGCTAGACATGAGTAGCACTGCTAAACACATATTTACCAATTCATTCTCATACAACACAATTAAATAAGGAACTACAATGGACGTGAAACAACACAACCAACACACAACACATAAGAAAAGGCAAGAAGAAGGAATGTAAACACGTTAGACAGAGAATAGTCAAAAATGATGCTTCTATTGCTTCCAATAATACACAGAGATGTTATAATGGTAAAGGAGGTCGATATCCACATGCAAGAGTGGAATCTAGATGTCTACAACTCAAAATATAGAAAATATGAAGTCCTTGGTAGAATGCATAAGGATTCAAAGTTTCCAATGTTAATAATGAGCCTAGCTCTTACATTTATATATGAATCTGTAGAAGGAGAAGAGAAGGAGGGAAAACCCAAATTTGAAATACAACCACCAATAAGAGGCATTCAATGCCTACAAATCCACTTGAGAATCTATTAGATGCACTTCCCTATGTCTATTTGGTGTGTTAAAGAAGGAAGGAGGGAGAATCAGATTAAATTAGGTAGTTGGAGCAATTGGATTTTTTCATCAATGCTTAGAGAGACGTTTTCCCATTTATCACCTACCAGATCTGCCAAGAATTTGAATGTGAATGTATATCATTATAGTTGATGTTAGTATCTCTCCGACAAGTCCAGCACGTGCCAATTTGAGCTCAGAGAGAAAAATATATGGCTGTCAAAATATGTCGAGTTTCGACGCACGCAAAACACATGGCGCATGCAGATTGGATTAAATGATGGCCAAATTTGTAAATATTTTTCATTTCTACCACATGTTAATTACTCATTCGTTTTTATACTCAAGCATGTTAGAAGGTGACCTGGCATAGAAGGGTGCAAAGGAAGGCATGAGGAAAGGGTGCATGGAAGAAAACAAAGGAAGGTGAAGATGAACGCACACGCGATGAGCTTATGGAAATGAGTAAAAATGGTGAGCATAGAACACATGGTAAAGGTGTAACCATTACAAAGTAATGGGAGTGGCATGCGAGAGGGCCAGGGACTTAGCTGATTGAAGTGAGTGTGGGATGCACACACGGGGTGAATAAGATGCTTAAGAATAAAATGAATGCGCAGAAGGTGGGTGCAAGGGGAGGATCAGAATAAAGAGGAAAATGAATGTGGAAGGAGATAATAGAAAGTGTGAAAGGGTGCTTGAAGAAAAGAATGGTTGCTAAGGGAAAATTGCAACCAAGGAAATGTTCCAATTGAACTCGAGCATACAAAACCTTCAATGAGGAGATGAGAGCCAAAATATTTATACAAGTTACCCAAATAACTAGGAGAGTTATTTGGATAACAGAGACCAATAAATTCAAAACCCACCGAGCAAAGGGTTTATCGGTTGTAATTGGCTGCAATGGTAAGGCTACAAGCCTTTCTTTTCCTGTAAAGAATGCACATTTCTGACACTTTCTTACCCATGCATGGATTTCCTTGAAGAGTGTAGGCCAATAATAGCCTCCTTTCATGATCTTAAGGGTTATGGTTTTAGTTTAATAGTTCCCTTCTCCTTGGTTGTCATGAAACTGCTCAAGCAATCTTTCAACTTGATTTAGGTCAACACACCTTAACAGACACCATTGATATCTTTCTTGAATAATACATCATTAACCAACAAAAAGTAATGGACTAAAGTCTAAAATACATTTTTTTAGTTGTTCAAGCCTATCGGGTATATGCCATGCTGAAGATACCTTGACATGTTAAAAATCCAATATGTAAGTTACTACTTTTCATTGTTTTCGTGCTCATTCTACAACAAATAAATAACTTCCTTGCTATCACACAATTCTTCAGCCAAGTTCTCATACAAACCTTTTCCTCTAATTATTTTGGTCACTTTAATGATGATTTCATACTCCATGACTTGAGTGCTCTCTTTTCTAATATATCATTGTTTAACAAGAACTCTTTAATGCTTGGATGTGCAACCATCAGATTATTTTTTTGTTGGAGAGTAAATGCCTAAACTTATTAGGAGATATAACAAATGAAAGTAAATGTTTCTCAATGAATGAATACCTTATTTCATACTCCATTAGGCTCGATCAAAAACTAAATTGGCTTCTCCAATTCCTCTTGATTTTGCTATGTTAAAATTTCTGTAGTAGTATCCATGTTAGTATAAGCATACAACGTGAAATATTTTGAAAAATTGGGATTTATAAGTCTTGGTGTAGCAGAAATGGCTTTCTTGATGGCATCAAAACTTCTCACTCCTTCTTTTGACCAAGTGAAATTTTGATCTTTCTTAAGCATTTTGGTCAAAGGATTTGCAAGTGTAGCAAAATCAGCAATATATCTTCTTATGAAATTGATTTTTCCAAGGAAACTTTGAAGTGTTTTTTATGTTTTGGGAAGCCTAAAACAAGGATAACACTTACCCTTTACTTGGATCAATAAAAATACCATGTTTGTAAATAATGTGACCAAGAATATTACCTTCATGGACTAAAAAAATGTTTTAGGATTAAGTGATACACCAAACTCTCTGCACCTTTCAAAGACTACTTTGAGATATGGTAAATGGTCACTAGCAAGTTTTGAAAACACTGTGATATCATTTAAATAAAATAAGAAAAACTTATTGATAATACCATGAAAATTCATGTCCATAGCACGCTGAAAATTTTCACAAGAATTTGACAAACCAAATGGAATATTTTTGTAAGCATAAGTGCCCCATTTGGTAGTAAATGTTGTTTTATAATTGTCTTCCTCTTTGATGAGTATTTGATTTTATGTACTATATCCTTTAAGCAAGTAATACCTCTCATAACAAGTAACTAATCAAGGATCTTCTCCATAGATGGAAAATGATAATGATCCTTAAGGGAAGCCTTATTTAAATCACGGAAATCATCACACAATCTAATTTCACCATTTTTCTTTCTCGCTAGTACAAGGTTAGCCACCCAAGTGGAGTGCTTAATGGGGAAGATAATGGAAGACTCAATGATTTTTCCAAGACCTATTTGCATCAAGGATTCCAATTTGGGATTAAAAGGCCTATGTTTCTTCCTAACTCGGTTTGGAATCAAGTTCTAATTCAATGGTATTGTAGACACCAAAATTAGGTCGTACCACCCTTATAACCCCATTAATTAAATTAACCATACCTTACATATTCATATCCCATAGTGCACATGATTAATTTAATTAATTACTTTAATTAATTTAATAAATATCCTCACTTGACCACCTCACCTAGCCACATCACCTAGACACCTCATCATGGACCTATTCTTAGCATGTTTCTTTTAACTAAGACTCAATTTCTACTTACCATAACTAACTAAGACTTAGTCTAACCCTAAAATTAGATGCATATTATTTCTCTAATAGCATGCCCACTTATCTAAGCACAAAATACCATTTTAGACCTAAACCAATGGGCAGAACTGGCCAAAAGATAGCCAAGATCTGTTATTTTAGAAAACCTAGGATTTCTCACTATAATCGACACTCATTAACCCTAAACCAATGTTGATTAACCTAAACCATCGTCGGTTACCATATATTTATTTTGGTATCCTTGTTCGAGGGGTTGGTAATTTCAATAAGTTAGCATTTTTGAGTTTTGGAGAAAGAGAGATTTGCATGCAAGCATGAACTAGAGCTTGTTCGAGCATCCAGACGACCCTATCCAGCTCTAGGTGTGATCTGAAGGCATTGTCATTCATGGTAATATTCCTGGGAAGTACTTCCGTGGAACTTATCACCACAGCTTTCATAGATCAACCATTGCTATCCTCCACAAACTAGGCCTAAAAATACAAGTAGGTGTGTTCTGATCTAGCACCACTCTATAGTTACTTAGATAGTGGTTTCTTTAATTTTGTTTATTATATCCTATTCTACTTTGCATTCCACCATCCCCACCTTCCTATCAATCAACCCATCTAACAACCCACAACCCTTTTACCCCTCATATATGAATCTTAGACATTCCCGATACTTCTTGGGATTTTTATGATCCTATACATCCTTCTTCCATTCTTTCTGTAATCACATAGAAGCTCCAAAAATATGTTTACTTGATTTCCACCATTCAGCCCCTACTAAAGCTGGTCACCTTGACCATCGCTAGTTTCCCCAACCAGATCGGTCACTAGACCGACACCGGTTATCGTATTTTTGACATACTTTCACTAAGTTGACTTTATCACCCCTAAAACCTCACAAAAGCCTCACCCAAGCCAGATACACTACTTGAAGCCACTCCATAGACCTCCCCATCTCTTTGTGCAGACACAGAGAGAACCTAGACCCCTATTTCTGACATTTAACTATTCTACCCTTATCCACCTTGAACCGTCATCGGTCATAGCTAAAATGTCATCAATCACACTGGATGATGTTGATCTCTATGTCTGATAACCCAAATCATGAAAAAAGTTAATACCCACTCCCAAATTGCCTAGAACCATTTGTAACCTTTACCAAACCTCTGTGACCTATAGAAACTCAAAACCACCTACCCAACCTCTAGATATGATCATAACCCTTCTTGTTAGATTAGATTTTCTTATTGTATTTGAATGAGATGCCTAAATCATATCAACTACAGTAGGATGTTACTTGTTTACGTTATTTCTTGCATTAAATTGTATTAAATGGTGGATTGACAACCATCTAGGAAGTATCATACTTCCCGGATCTAGCACATGCTAGGAAGTCCACTGACATATATTGTTTAATATTCTTCTTGTGGTCTTGTTTTACATTTATGGTTATTACTCCTAGCCAAAAGGAATTTCTTCACGTTCATTTTGGATCAAAATTAGAAACGCATACGTAACCTTCAACCAACATCACAAACAGGTATTCCTCCTTGGCCTATCACCCTCTATCTGTTTCATTAATTTTATCAAGAATCCGGTGAAACATTTTGGCACACCCGGTGGGACCCTCTCTTGGGTTCATTGCATTTTCTTCATATAGGGAAATCTTGTGTGTCTCTTTATTTTTAAAAATACACATTTAATCTTCTCCTTGGTAACATTATTTTCTTCTAATTGTCTAAATGACATTTTTGATTTGGTGTTTAAAATGAATCATTTCTTTCTTCCTACATTTTCATAGTAGTGAAAGAGCATGTTATTGACCTATTCATCATTTTCTACATCAAATCTAATTGTCAATTAGGTTCTAAAATCTATTGCATTTCATCCTTGTATGTTGCATTTTAGTTCACATTAAAAATTGAGTGCAACCTATACGCTGGAAGTCATGCCCAGCTGATGGTTGACATAATTGAATTGTAGAAGCACTTTCTCTTCTCTCTCTCTTTCCAAATTGCACATATAAAAATTCACACATGTTCTTAAACAACACCTTACTTGGAAGAATTTTTCAACGATCACAAGATCAGAGGATTGGTAGGGGGCACCTAGCTGGTTTTTCTATCTAGTCATTATCTCAAAGAAAGGACCGCCCCCACCAAAACATAACCTAAAATCACCCTTTATAATTTTCCTCTTCATAAAATGCCTTCCCAACCAAAAACATTTTTTTGAATTCATAAGTCATTCTTAAATACCATAATTTTAACACATAAGATTCACTTATAGGATTGTGTGTTTTTCTTAGCTTTTTCCTGAGTTGGTTTTTGAGTTATGAGGTTATGTTCTCCACTTTCCTCTTCCTTTCAATCTCCACCACCATAGTTGGAGTATTATGACTATTTCTAATTGTGTCAGGGTCTAATACTATTATCCTCAGATTTCTGGATTGATACTCCATTTGACTCAATTCACAAAACCAATTTTTCTTCTCTTCTTCAAATTTCATAATAACCAAAGACCGGGTCCAGTGACCATCATTGGTTTCCATCTGACCATCATTAGTTTACCTAACCGGTGTTGGTTCCCACCTCTTTTGGTTATTTCACCCAAAAAAAAATCGTCGCCTCTTCTATTCTATTTGAAATTCCCAGGGCATCATCATATCCCCAGAATTCTAATATCACTATCATATATAGTTTCGTCATTCCATTTTCATTAGTTTCTCGCCTCATTTGTTAGAATCATGATTTCCCAATGTAATTAGTATCGATTACTATAACCATCATCGTACCCCCTTTAAGCATCATCAATTATTGAAACCGTCATCAGTTCCTCTATTCTAATTTTCAATCGGACAACGACTAAGTTCACCTCCTAGAATCTATCCTTCTCCATTTGTGTTATTTACAGAGTACATTTTATCAAGTCTCGGCTAATTCACATGGTTATGAATCACAACAAAACCAACACCCTTGTGTTTCATGTTATCCTTCATCCAATTCCAGCTAACTTTGTCACCACCTTCTATCTTGTCACATATGGATCCAACTCATCTCGTCACCATTAATAGTGACGAGGAGTTCACAAGATTCCTTGACCCGAATCTGTCTACCCTACAATATTATCTAGCCCACTCATCTACCCGAGACTCCTCAAGACAGTTGGTATACACCGTGCCCATGTATATCCCTCTTTCCCTTACCCCCACTTCCATGTGAGCTACCACTTACTCAACATGGCCTTCATTCACCTTACCACATGCGGTGTCTCAACTAGACCTCACGCCCTCTATAAATGATTCACCAATGACATCTATTGCACCCATGGTCTCAACCATTCCTTCACCAACCACCTTAAGCATGGCCCCATATGCACCCTTTTCCTTATATATACTATTTGCATCATAACCACCCATGGTGTCGGCAATCCACACCCCATTCCAAAGCCTCGCACTTTTCACATCCATTTGGTGGACTTTCCAAACAAATTGTGCGGCAGAGCAAAGATCATCCTAATTGTCTTGATCTTGGCTGTCAGGGGAGCAAATGCCTCCTCATAATCAATGCCTTCTTATTGTGCATACCCCTTTGCTACAAGCCTTGCTTTATACTTGTCAATAGTCCCATCTGATTTGTACTTAGTCTTGAATATCCATATGCATCCAATGGGTTTCTTCCTTGGTGGAAGGTCGACAAGTTGCCATGTGTTGTTCTTGATCACTGGCTGATACTCTGAATCCATGGCATATTTCCAAGATTTTGATTGTAGGGCTTCTTAAACTGTAGATGGCTCAACTATTTCAACAACTCTACTCATTAGGGCATAATTGACCTCTTCACAAGCTTGACTGCAAGTTCTACGTCTAGGATTGGATGATGTGCTAGGTGCTTCATCCAAATTTGCATCTCTTATTAATTGAGTATACCATTTAGGTAAATTTGTAGTTGTTCCATTGGCTTATGGTGGATCCAAGTTTTCACCATCATCTAATTCATCACTATCATCTTCAGTGGGAACATCAAATTCTGTCTTCACAAGAGGTGTATTCTACATGTTTGTTGAGTCATTGAGTGGAGCATCTGCTTATTTCTTCTCAAAGAACTCAACATCCTTACTTGTGTATACTTTCTTTGCTTTTGGATCCCATAATCTATACCTAAGTGCTTCTTCACCGTATTTAATGAATATCGCTTTCTCATATTTCATATCCAACTTGTTCTGTTCTTCTTGGGTATGTGCATGTTAGCTTTACACTCAAATACTCTTAGGTGTGTAATTGATGGTTTCCGATTTGACCATGCTTCTTGAGGTGTCACTCCTTCAAGAGATACTATGGGCACTCTGTTCAACAAATAGACTACAGTTCTTGCAGATTCTGCCCAAAATGTCATTGTTAAACTCCGAGTCGTCAATCATACATCGCACCATTTACATGATAGTATGATTCATTCTCTCAACTATACCATTCTGTTGTGGTTTGTGAGTAGGAGGAATTTGTCGACGAATCCCATGAGCTTCCAGGTAAGTCTTGAACTCATTGCTTGTGAATTCCCCCCTCGATCTGAGCGGAGAGTTTTGATCTTGCGACCAACTTCATTCTCAACAAGTGCTTTGAACTTCTGAAATGTCTCAAAGGCTTGACTCTTGTTTCTTAGACAATATATCCACATCTTTCTTGAGTATTCATCAACACAAAGCATGAAGTATTGACATCCAAAATGACTTGGTTGCATGGGCCTACAAAGATTGGTGTGCACCAAATCAAGCTTTCCCTTAGCTCTATATGTGTTCTTCTGGAAGGGTACTCTGTGTTGCTTTCCAGCTAGGCAATTGTGACACTTGACAGTGTTGTGCTTGAGTGTAGGAAATCATTTCACCATGTTTCCCTTTTGAAGTGTTTAGAGATAGCCAAAACTGATGTGACCATATCTGCGATGCTATAGTTCTCGCAGATTGTGTGTCTTTGGCCACTAGAGCTTGATCATCCTTGTGGAAAAATCAAGTTGGAACATGCATCCCACATTGGAGGCTCTTGCTACAATCTTGGAACCTCTTGACTTATCTCTTATCAAGCTCACTTTTTCTCTAATATTACTCAAAAATCCAACTTCAAGTTGTGATCAAGGAGTTGACTAACCGATAGCAAATTCTTGGTCAACCTGTGTACATACAATACATTTGTGATTTTGCAGTCATGCTTTCCAAGAGGTAGTGAAATGTTTCCAATCCCTCGACATCAGTATGATGATTCATCACCTAATGACACATGGTTCTTGTTAGGTGAGTCACGTAGTGTGTAGAACCAATCCTTGCATCCAGCATGTGTCGAGTTGCACCCGAGTCAACATACCATATATCTTCTCGTGGACTTGGTTTCTTCATCAAATTGAGTAGAATACATGTGGTCTCCTTCATCCGAATCATCCTCATGTTTGGCAATGTACCCTTGTTGTTTGGGTTTTCTTTGCCAATTACCATTTTTCTTTCCTTTGATTGTTGTTTTTGTTAGACTTCCCTTTATTTGAATTATTGTTACTCCGATGGTTATTGGGTTTTGAATTGCTTGATGAACCCTTTTTATAGGAATTGTACCAATAATATTTGATGTCATGTCCCCCTCTATTGCAAATGGGACACTTCTTGGTGTTGTCTCGTTGACTTTGGTTTTGTTGGGAATTCTTGTGATTGGACTGAAATTTCCCCTTTCCTTTATGATTGGAAGATAGTGCATTCTCATCTTCATGATCTTTGTTGTTCATTGCCTCTTCTTGTTGGAGTAGATTGACCAACTTCTCAAAGGTGACTATGTGTTCACTCATATTGATAGTTGTCACAAAGATTCTATAGGAAGGAGGAAGTGCTCGCAACACAATTGGTATGAGGTCTTCATCACTTATCTCTTTTCCCAATGCCAATAGAGATGCCCTCAAAGTAGTAACTCGTCTCAAAAAACTTCAACCTTCTCATTGTGCTTGAACTTGAGAGTATGCAGTTGTGATAGTAGGTTGAGGATGGCATTCTTGTTCTTTGCCTCATAGACTATGCTCAACTTATCCCATGCATCCTTGGCCGATGTGGCATCTCTAATGTGGGGTTGCACATCGTCTATTATGCTAAACAAGATGATCAACTTGGCCTTTTGATTGGCCCTGTCAAATTGAACTTGTTGTCTTCCATCATCAAGTGATCTTGTTGTTTGTCCATCTACAACTGTCCATAGGTCTTCAAACTCAAGTAACATCTTGATCTTTGGTTTCCATGCAGCATAGTTGTCTCCTCTAAGCAGTTGTGAATCTGGAAAGAAGAACTTTGGTGCTTGTGCACCCATTTCTATAATCTGAATTTCTAAAACTCTGAATTTTTGAAAAAGGTAAGGCTCTTATCACTCTAGGTTTATGGTCTCCCTCTTAATATACCGTCAAGCCGATATACCAAACATTTCTATATACGCTCCTTCCGATATACCCGTCGGTACATGGAAGAAGATCACACTTTCAATATACCAGTCAATACGGAAAGAGGTGTTAACGCACGTGAAAGAATTTAGTACGTGGTACGTAGATAGTATGGAGAGGGGTTTGTGCAGTGCAAGCACAAATGGATGGGAGGGCTCAAATATGTGTGTATTGTGACCTTATTACTCCCCACAATTTTATAGGGTCGATTCCCAGACGACGTTTAGGCACTTTGTGTTAGGCGTTAAGTGTAGTAGTAGTCGTAACGGCATCACCCATAAGCGCTTCCCAGAGGCACCGTATATATCGAACGCTGCTATGAGATCAAAGATCTCATGTGATAGACCCAAACATAAAATAAAAAAATTGCACTTTTTTTTTTTTTTGACTTTATGCACCAAGATTAGTACAAAATACTCCAAAAGTACATCAAAATGAAGTTTTTGTGTCCCCCCTCTTTACAAAAAAGGGTTTAGAATCACAAAATACACAATTTAGGCCAAAAATATTTTTTACCCCCAATAGGTGTTTTTCTGCTAAATTTAGCGGTGGCTCTAAATGTGTTTGGTGAGCTTCTAAATTTGGAAATCTCCCAAAATTTATTAATATCTCCAAATTTTCTAAAAAAATAATTTAAGAAAAAATATGGAGAGAGTGGGAATTGAACCGCTGACCTGTTTGTTCCTAAGATCCAAACAAACAATCTGAATATTGTTTTCACCTTTTCTCACAAACCGTGATCTGAGTTTTTTAAAATTTTGATAGTAGCATCATACAATATTTTTCTTGAAACTCACAAAATTTCAGAAGAATCAGAATCTTAGTTTTTGAGATCTTACCAATTTACTACTAGATTTGATTTTTTTCGTAAAAAATGATCCGACTTGTACAAACTTTTTGCCATATGTAGAGGTCGAATCAAGATGATATAAACTGCAAAGTTGTGCGCTCCTTCTTATCTTTCCAAAAAAAAAACGCACATCAATCCGACATTGTATGAAAACGTTATGTCCTTTTTTCTAAGAGCTATATGCTGGAATTTTGTTGACGAGACTACTTCAACCTTTGCTCCCGAATTCTTCACACCTTCACTTTCAGATCTGATTTTTTTTTTTAGATCTGATATTTTTTTTTTCTTTTTATCTGCAATTTTTTTCAAGATCTCTCTCTTTTTTTTTTAAGATCTTTTTTTTTCACAAATCTTTTTTTTTTTTTTAGATCTACAATTTTTTCCAAGATCTTTCTCCTTTTTTTTAAAGATCTCTAAATCTGAAATATTCCGCCAATATGTTAGATCAATTGGCTATGCCAATGACTAATAAAAAAATTTACCTTCCAAATAAGTGGATAGGTCAAATTTTAGTTGATGGATGGTTGGGAGGAATGGAGGCTGGGGGATGCTTCAATGGCTCTCCTTTGATGCAGATCTTCTTCTCCAATGGATCCTCTCCAATAGTGCTCCTCTTCAACCTTGCTTGGATAGAACCTGCTCTGATACCAAATGATAATAATGGTATAGCTTAGATACCAAATGATAGAATATAATAAAATTGCAATGACCAAAGAGGGATGGAAGCCTCACAAATATTATTGATCATGAAATCAAATTACATTACAATGCAAGAGCTGTAATATTTATAGATATTAGACAGCCTCATATGGATAGACATGACACCCTAGCAGACACCAACTACGAGATGATAAGACCCATCTCACATGCACATGTAATTACTACTAATACCAATATTGAATGTTATCCAACATAACAATATTGAATGCAATTCACTAGACTAGAGTGCACATGTTGCACATTATTAAATAAAAGACAATGCAATAAAATGTAATAAATATGCCTATGCTAAATTATGCTAACAAAGGTACCCCTCTTTAGAAAAAGGGTCTAGAATCACAAAATACACAATTTAGGTTAAAAATATTTTTACCCCCAATAGGTGTTTTTCCGCTAAATTTAGCAAAGGCTCTAAATGTGTTTGGTGAGCTTATAAATTTGGAAATCTCCCAAAATTTAGTAATTTCTCCAAATTTTCTAAAAAAAATAATTTAATAAAAAATATGGAAAGAGTGGGAATTGAACCGCTGACTTGTTTGTTCCCAAGATCCAAACAAACAATCTTAATATTGTTTTCACCGTTTCTCACAAACCGTGATCTGGGTTTTTTTTAAATTTTGACAACAGCATCATAAAATATTTTTCTTGAAACCCAAAAAATTTCAAAAGAATTGCAATCTTTTTTTTTGAGATCTTACCAATTTACTAGCTAGATCTGATTTTTTTAGAAAAAATGATCCGACTTGTACTGATTTTTGTTACATGTAGAAACCGAATCTAAAGATGATGTAAACTGAAAATTTGTGCACCTCCTTCTTATCTTTCTAGAAAAAAAAATGACACATCAATCTAACATTGTATGAAAAATTTACGTCCTTTTTCTAAGAGCTATTTGCTAGAATTTTGTTGATGGGGACTACTTCAACCTTTGCTCCCTAATTCTTCACACCTCCACTTTTAGATTTGTTTTTTTTTTTTTTTTTAGATCTCGCAAATTTTTTTCAAATTTTTTTTTAAGATCTTTTTTTCACAAATTTTTTTTTCAAGATCTTTTTTTTTTAAGATATCCAAATCTGAAATATTCTCGCCTATATGTTGGATCAATTGGTCATGTGCTAATGACTAATAAAAAAATTACCTTCCAAATAAGTGGATAGGTCAAATTTTAGTTGAGGGATGCTTGGAAGGAATGGAGGCTGCATTGAATGCTTCAATGGATCTCCTTTGATGCAGATCTTCTTCTCCAATGGATCCTCTCCAATAGTGCTCCTCTTCAACCTTGCTTGGATAGAACCTGCTCTGATACCAAATGATAACAATGGTATAGCTCTGATACCAAATGATAGAATAGAATTAGATTGCAATGACCAAAGAGGGATGGAAGCCTCACAAATATTATTGATCATGAAATCAGATTACATAACAATGCAAGAGCTATAATATTTATATATATTAGATAACCTCGCATGGATAGACATGACACCCTATCCGGCACCAACTACAAGATGATAAGACACATATCACATGCACATGTAATTACTACTAATACCAATATTGAATGTTATCCAACATAACAATATTGAATGAAAGTCACTAGACTAGAGTGCACATGTTGCACATTATTAAATAAAGACAATGCAATAAATATGCCTATGCTAAATTATGCTAACAAGTCTCTACCCCCAATTACTAAGACATTCGTTATGACTACCCCACATGTTTATATGCATCACCATCAACCCTCAATCTCATATATTTCTTGTTTGAGATATCTTCTGCCCGCATCTATTCCCCTTTAAAATTTTCATAGTTGGCACCCCCATATATTGGGATGTCATCCACATCATACACCCACTATCAACCTTCCTCACTACATGAGGCTCCCATTCCTCACAACCCACCAATGAACTCATTAGGATGATGATGGAAATGATGCAAACATTAGAAGCATCAGCTTCTAAATCTTGTAACTCCTTAACTTATGAATAAATCTGGAATGAGCTTATTCATCCATATATCCCCATTCCCCCATACCCTATACATTGGGAAATGCCCAAGTTCAACCATGTCAACTATAAAGAATACCCACAAAGCAACACTTGTGGTCATTCAAACATGGGTGCTATCTAATTTCCCATGACGATGTTTTACTCCTACGGACATTCCCCATGTGTTTAATAGGACCCACCTTAGATTGGTATAGAGGTTTAACCAAAATTCCATATTCTCCTTTAAACAAGTGGATCAAGAATTCTTTCACCACTTCTCAATCAATTTCATCAAAAAGGTTACCATGAATGACCTATACTCGAGATGATAGTATGACGATGAATCTATTGTAGATTTCGTTGCTCGCTATTGCAAAAGTCTTATCAACCAATTAACATTCTAGTTACCTAAATTTGAGCTTATAGAGTTGTTCACTAGAGATTATGCTAGACATATCTCACCAAATTTATAATTACAAACCTGCCGTACCTTCAAGGAAGCATTTACCATGGTGAAAAATATGAAAAATTGTGCCGTTGAAGAAAAGAAAATCCAATTACAAAACAAAAATGCCGCATTCAAGTCAAATGATGCTTCTTCATTTATAAATCCCCAAAACAATTATATTAAATACAAAGGATCTTCCAACACAGAGTTCTCCAATCTGGTCCATCCCATCCATCAAATCAAGCCAAACCTTCCTCCAATATTTCTCCCATTTAGACTTTTTTTTAATTCCAATGCGAACAACAATAGTACACTCTAATAGGATAGCCCTATTCTTCAAGATTAGAAAAGCTTCTTAAGGCCCTGAGCCATTATACTACCCCCATAAAAACACATACTAGTTTCAATCCCACTTTTCCTATGCCCGCATGGTATAAGGAACATGATTATTGTAATTATCATCACATCAAAGGCCATAATGATGGTAATTGCATAAATTTTAAGAACATTGTCAATGAAATCTTAGATAATGGAGATCTCGTCCCGACAACCCAATGCACTTGAAAATCAAAACTTACATATCTTTAATAAGTGATTCCCTAACCATACACCATAATATAATCAAAATGGTGAACCTTCAACCGATTTACGAAATTTCTGTGAAGTCCACGCTATTTTTGATATCGTACTAGTCATTCCTCAATTTCCACCTATTCCGTCTATTGAGGAAATTCTGCCATGAGCTCCTCTACCTGTGGAGGAACATACCTCATCCACTTCTTCACCCACAAAGGATTATTCTTAATCTCCTCCACCCATGGAGGATTCCACAATTCTTGTTGATGTCATCTCACCATCTACCTCACAACCTACCAAATAATCAATGGTATTAACTCTCCTAACCGTAGGAGAATCGTCATCACTTTCTCCTCCACCAAAAGAGGAATCTACCTCACCCCAACTACCATCTCTCCTACCCATGGGAATTCCTGTGAGACATGTTACTATATGTTGGATAAAATTCCCCATTACCATTCCAAAGATCTTGTTGATCCGGTCTTGGATCTTTACCCACAGATTCCAAGGTTAACTAATTCATTGTCTTACTGAGTATATATTTTATATGGATTTCCACTAAACCAATTACATCTCCTCTTATAGCAGTGCCATTTTCATGACTGGTCGATCACTTGGATTATGTTTATAATTCCATGCTTTAGGGATGTCTTCGGCTCCCCTTTTCGACTCAAATGCAAATGTTTCCTACAAATACCTCCATAATCTATCCAAAGGTATTTCTAGCAACCAAATTTCCCCTAACCATGCCTGTTAAAATGGATTCTTCTTCATCACCTTTACCTACATCCGAACCTTTACCCATGACTAAAACCATTCCTACACCTAAGAACCTACCCACACCTACATCTTCGCCCATATCTAGACCTATCACTACCCTAGGTATCATGCCGACATCCAGCCTTGTCCATCCACCTATTAAATTGGACTTATCCACACCTTCCCAAGTTCACACGAAAAATATTCCTCCACCCAAAAGGAAGACCCAACCTTCTAGGATGCATATACCAGTCTCACCCACCACATGATTTTCACCTTCACCCCTTCCATTCATCCTAGGACCTCACCCATCAACCTTGGCCAAATAACCCCCTACCCAAGGAAAATCAAAATCTAAGAAACCTACTTCTTCATCATGATCCCTTATTACACCCAATTTACCAACACAACAAACACCCTCACCCTCACCCATACATTTCTTACCACCTATACCTCCACTAGCTACCATAACCCCAACATTATCTTTACAAATTCAACCCATACATTCCACCTGACCTCCACCAACCACTTCCATTACACCTCCATTATCCCCATGGGTAAGCCATCCTCTTCCACTATTTTCTTTCCCTTCTACATAACGTACTCCCATCTCACCTTTACCCAAGAAGGTGTAATCCAAATATAAGAACCCACTACCCTCTAAAAGGGTAGTTAAGCCAACAACACTTTCCATTGCTAGTTCTTCTACCACACCTTTTCCTAAGTAGATACCATCAAAACCTAAGACAAGATTACCACCTACCAAACCAAAGTGGTCAAACCTATTCCACTTCCTATAACACCTCTTCCACCACAATCATCTGCACCTTTACCTAAACCCACACTCACTTCCCACTATGATCCATTGGCAGGGTCGTACGCTAACATTTTATCCAACCTCGTAGATACCTTGGTCATCAAATTACCACCTCTTAGACCTTATGACCCCCTCAAACCCAAACCAAAAGGGTTTGATGAAACAAAAATTTGTGCCTATCATCGTGTGCCATGACATGATGTAGATGGTTATAAGGCTCTCAAAAACATTCTCCTCTAATTATGTCCTCCTAAACAAAATTTCGACGATGATGATCTTCTTGATGAGGACCATGTTCCATCTTCACTTGTCACCATACATCCCCACCCACTACCTATTCAGTGACCTGCATCACCACCTCCACAACCCTTGTATCCACCTCCAAATTTTGAGATCAACATGGTTTGTATAATAGATTTGGCCAAACCACCGCCTAAATGTCGTTGTTCCTAATAATTTCACAAGGTTCTTACCCCACATTAGGTTTTTTTTTCCATTATGGTGTTATGCTACTCATGACATACCTTCTCCATTTACCTCTTTCCCTCATATTAATATGATCTAAGTTCTCACTCATGCCCAAAAGGAAAAAGGAAAAGAAAAACAACTATCCCATAAACCAATCTCGTGCTTAATATACCATATACACCTACACCCAAAATCACCATTCGGGGACCTAAAAATCCTATTTCTAATAGAGTCACCCATCATATATAATGATAAAACAATTACACCACTCCTCTAAAAATTCTTTTGTACGATCCTCGTCCAAACCTCTAAATCTCATCGACAACAAGTCCTTATGGATGTTTTGTAATCCATCGAGGTTTTACCTAACGATCCCACATTAGTAGACTCTATTATCACCCTTGCCATATGGCCTCTCTTACCAAATCATCTCCTTCTTCTACCCCTACGCCCACTCAAAGCAGTAGCCACCCTCAATTTTTTTGATGAGGAGATAGTACCTCTCTAATTAGATGACCCCGATCCCACCCATTTTATCTTCATCTATATCAATAATATATATGTACGACTGTTATGATCGATGGCAAAGTGCAAGCATCAACATTATCTCCTCCCATGTATACAATCAAATGTGTATCCCTTCAAATTGCATGTATAATAACCCAATTATGTTGCACTCCTTCAATGATACCATCACTTCCACCCTTGACACCATTATTCTTCACATTTGTGTGGCCCCTCACACTATCCCATAATTTTTAAACTTCTTAGATGGGGAGTTCCAGATACCATTTTTCTTGGTTGACCTTGGATTCGCATCATGGGTTGTGTTTCTTCAAATTTACACCGTTGTGTAAAATTTGAACATGAAGAACATAACTATACCATCCCAGCTAACCCGTCACCATTCAAAACCTATAACATGTTGTACCGACCTAACGATGTCCTTGTACTATTGAAGGCATCTACCACTACCACAAATTCTCCTTCACCCACAGCCTAAGCACCAATTTTTTCACCACCTATCCCACACCTAACTTTTCTATTCATATTGTTTTCGTAGCCTCTGTGGCCACTGACCATATACTTCTCAACCAACCGATACTCCTCCCGCCCAATCTCCTAAGTATCTATTCCCGTAACCATGTATATATTACCGATCCCTTAGTTGGTTTTTTTCAATGCCTCACTCTATGGGAGTATTGCCTCTATAGTATAAACATATTCCTTACTCGTAAGAGTATGGTAACCTACATTAACATCCTCATTATGATTATCACATAGGATAGGTCTTCCTTACTATCCTCCCCACCTTTACACAAACTTAATGTATGGGGGACATGATACTTCCACCTATTCACCTAATCCGCCATGTTGATCACCAAAATATGGTACTTAGTGAAGAACATACAAAAGGATCATGCGCAAGAGCAAGACACATTCAAAAGCATAGGAGGATCGGAAAGGAATCACTATGGACATAGATAGATTCGGTACTTAGCCATTTTCACGATGATGAGCTATTTTTGGAGATAGCATGTCAAAAACACAAACCGGTTAGAGATTTGCATGATATGCATTGGTTATTTTGGAGTATTAACTACGAAGCACTTTGCATGGATGCAAAGGCTAAAGATAGAATTACGAACTGATAGTTGAATAAGAGAGATCTATTATTAGCATTCTTACATGTAAGCCTATTATTTTAAAGGTGCATGGCTAATAATAGCATGTGACCTATTTTGGGATTAGATAAGTGGTCAAGGGAAAATCCTCACCCTTATAAATATGTAGTGAACTATGTAGCATAGAGGGGCATGTGAGAACTGATTTATTCTAAGGTTATGTTGCCAAATCGTATGTGTGCATGAGAATATACTATTGTTATTATAAGGAAGCTTCTATGTATTAAAGTATTTAATATAATGAGGATTATTTATTGAATTAAGGTGTTAATCATGGTTATATTTTATAACCGCATAAATGGTTTCGCTATGATTATTGTTTGAGTCGTGATACTTTAAGATCTAGATCTAAACATACACTGTGTCTTCATCATGCTATCATCCTACAAAAGTAACCCTAAAGAGGGGCCTGGTACCTTTTTTATCGGTGAGCACTCGGTCTAGGCTAAGTGATTTTCTAGTGCGCTTGGGATTTTATTGGTAAATTCTAGGATGTATCATTGGTTTTATTTTTGGGACCTCTTTTTCAGTTGTTTTCAGCATGGTTTGTGATGAAGACATATCGGTTGACCCTAACAAGTGTTAAGGAGTGGATACATGGCCTAGAAGAAGAATACGCACACAAAGTTCAACACCGGATCTCGAGTTTAATGCATGCTTATAGGTGGAACAAAATCTATATGAAATTTTATATGAGAGAACTTCACTATCTTTCTAGTAGAATTATATGAGTTATTGATTTCTTATGCATCTAAATGTAATTGGAAGTATTGCACACTTGTCTGGGCGTAGGAATAATTTCTGAGCCTTTATGATGCTAATCTGATTTGGACTCACACTGTGGATACATGGTTCCATGGTGTTTTGAACAGTTATATCTTAAAATACTCAATTTCCACTTATTCATGCTCAGAGGTAGCTGAATTCCAATTTTTTACGATATCCCAGAGGAACATTCCTACAAGGCATTCCACTGGTGATCAAAATTTTGATGGTAACTCTAAACTTGGAGATTAAATTGATGGAAAACTAAACCCCACCGCACACATGGGCAGGAGAAGGTTTGGTGAAAGATGGTAGACCTAGTGCTAGAGAGGCAGAGAGAGGAAAGCCGGCTTAACTATAATGAGGTGCGTGAGAGGGAGGTAGAGAAGTAGCGGGAGGTTGTAGAGAAAATGGTGTTGTGGAGAAATATAGTTCAGAAGGAGTTGAAGTTCATGTAGAAGACATGGAACCCGAGCCTTAGGATTTCTCTTGCCACTAGATTCTTTAGGATCAATGCACCTACTCAAATTTTCACTTACCATGGTAATCAACCTATTCATCACCATTTTCAAAAGTTTGAGAGAATCGGATAGAGGGGCATGAAGCTTTACCACCTTCATTATGGGTGCAAATTTTTTATCCCACTTTACAAGGCTATACGCGTGCTTGGTATGTATATGGAGAACTCTATAGAGAGACTAAAAATTGGGAGGATTTAATTATAGGCATGACTCGGACATTTTACTTCTTCTCTACCAAACCTCCAAAGTGGAAGAATCATTTAATATCATAAAGCGCTTAACTATGGGAGATAGTGCTAAGGATGAGGAGCTCCTTCAGGAGTTATATGATGAGGGATATTCGAGGCGCATTTTGTTGAAGAAAAATATTCCAATGCCACACTACTTCAGTGATTTTTCCTTGAGAAAGAAAAGAAAAATGGTCTACTTAGTGGATGACAAAGAAGTATAAAATCTAGATGTAAACCATTAAACAGTAGACATGAGGTGTTGGATAGTGTAAATAAGACCATGTACACCTATCATGAACCTACGAAGACAGAAAAGTGAATATTGATCATATTCTGAGCCCGAGGAGGCCATAACTAAAGACTATTGGTTAGACTCGAATTGCAAAGATCATAGAGTTACTACAGATTATCGGGACTTATTTTCTCACGGGTACCATGAACTTAAAGGCATGTATGAATCATTGGGGAGATGAAGATAAATCTTAAAGAAGGTGTGCACCTAATTACAAATAGACCCTATAGGATGAACCCCAACTTACGTGAAATGGTCAAGGAAGAGATTAATAAAATGTTGAAGTTTGGAATCATTAATCCCCTAGATGAGTTAGAATGGGTCAATCCAATGGTGATCGAAGATCAAGAAGGATGGTCAAATTAGGATTAGGATCTATGTGGACTACAAGGAGATGAATGATGAATGTGTGATTGATCCCTTTCCTACACCATTCATTGAGTAAATGCTATGTAACACCTATGATAAAATGTTAACTTATCCTCTTTGCAATGCAAGCATTGACATGTGATTTGTCCCAAGAAGGTGTATTCTTTTGACTATTGAAATCATGCTTTCCATGGATAAATTATTTCTTTTCTTGGATTCAATTGCTAAAATATTGTTGCTTGCAAGGAATCCATTTTGTTGGAGGTTGTAGACTGGTAAAGTGGTTTACAAATTTATTTATATATAATGAGACCTTGGATCAATTCCATTGATCCAAGGTATGTTTTAATTCTTCTTACTTGATCTGTATGGAAAACTGACATTCAAAGGTTGAAGGAAATAAAAGACTAACCTTTGTAGGTTTACAATTTCATTGATCTTCTTGGAAGTTCATGTTGTGCATTCTACTTTAAGTTATGTGCTCAGATCTTCTTGTCAACTTCTCCCGAACGTTGAATGGCATAAGTTGGAAAGAGGTCTACTTCAGGACTATTGAGGGTAAAGCCTAAGTCCTAGATCTTTAAGATCTATCCTAATGGGATTCTAATCTAAGGTAAACTAGACCTACCTTATGTCTATGCCTATGCTAATCTTGTTGCAATCTAACCTAAGTTGCATGTTTTCTAAGTTAGAGATTTGAAAACAACCTAAGGTGATAATAGGGATATTTCTAACCTATTACCTAATACTACATTAGTAGAAAGAATGACCTATCCTAAGGTGGAAAATAACCTAAGGTAAATATTTTCTAAACTAACCTAAGGTCATACCCTAAGCTAAGATATCTATCCTAAACTAATGTGAGGATAGAAGGGGACCTAAGGGGTCATATGGAAAGTTGAAGGCATGACGATGGTTCCTAAGTCATTTATTTGATTTGATTTTTGAATTCAATGGACAGAGTACTACCAGTTTAGGTAGAGGTAGGAAAATTTGGTGGAATCCTATGTGGAATCATCACTAGAGATAAGTGATGCATGCAAAAGTTGAAATTGGACTCGCCAACTTTAATCAAGGTGGCATGGAGAAATAGGTGGGAGATTGGAAATTAATGACATTTATGGTCATCGGTTTTGGCAAACAAACCACCTTGGAAACCATGCAAGTGGATTTGTTGGGGGTTGTTTGGTCTTTCAAGAATTTTGATTTTTTCTCTGCATGGAGCTATCTGGTTCTTCAAACCAGCAGTTCTACTTTCAGTTTGTTGCTATTTTTAACTCTCTTGGACTATTTTTGATCCAATGGAAGTATAAGAGGCATTTGAGAAGGAAGTTTTTGGTTGTTGACTTCATTTGGAGAAGAAAGAGTTTTGGAGGCTCAGCTGAAATCTTCTTCAAATCGACAGAAGCACTATCAGGCATGATAGGCTCTATCCATTAAGTTGTTCTACTTTTCTCTAAATGTCTTCATTAAAACAACTCTGCTCTTGTAAAACAAGTTGGTTTTTATTTTTCTATGGTTACTTGATTTCTTGCTTGAAAGAATCTTTGTGTTCTTGATTAGGGAACTTCTGCATGATAATATTGTCAGTGGGTTGTTTCCCTGAGTGAGTTAATGGTGATTCACACTTTAGAACTGTTCGTGACTTGAATAATGTTGATAAAGTTTGTATTCTTTCTTACCTTCTTAAAAAGGGTTTAAGGAAATTTGTTGTTGCTTTGAGCTTCGAACTGGCTATCTCTGATTGTTTATAGAAGGTAAAAGGTTACCCTTCTCTATCACATCTTGTTTTGTTGAAGTTTTAATACACCTTCTGAGACTGTATCAATATACTTTGATTCATAATTGTGTGATTTCGAACATGTGTGGAAATAGTGAATGGGTAATTGTTTTTAACCTGTACTGTGTAAACCTTCATTGCTTCGAACCTTGTATTCGATGGAAGCTGAGTATGTAATGGTGTTTGGATTTACTATTTTATGGTTCTAGTCCATGTGGAAACAAGAAGGAGGTATTGACTCAAAAACCTTGTTGTTTGGATTTGGTGCTCTCTCTTCTGAAACTCTGTGAAATGGCTTCTGGGTTTATTTGGTTTTAGAATTATTTGTTGAATACAGCAAGGGATGAAGTCTTCTCTTCTGAATAATTATGTTTGAGTCTTCCTTTAAGATTTGGGAGATTGAGCTATAGGTAAATAGTTGAATTTTTTTATTTGAAGATATTTTGGGTACTGGATTTATCTCGATTCGATATTTTGATTATAATTTCGTAGCTCGGTTGAGCTTACTTGAGGTCAAATCTTCCTGTCTATTTTGCTTTTGGACTTAGATGTTGTTGATTTGAACCTACCCATTCCTGATCTGGGTAGACCACTTGTTAAACTTGTTAGAGAGACTTGTGAAAGTTTGACTGTTGTAACTTCTTGAAGATACGTTGAATGGATATTCGAATTTTGAATTGGTGGTTATGTTTCTTTGAAGCTAACCAAATTGGTGCAGTTGTTAGATTATTTGATTCCTGTGTAAGTTGGAAGAAATCAAATGTCTCGTTGATTTCATAGGAGTGTTTAGTTGAGCCTGCTTGTGGTAAAATGAAAGGAAAACTTAATCATCTTTTAAGCTGACTAGGAACCTTTAGCTAAGTCATGTAGTCCTTTTGTTTACATCTTCTAGAATTGATTCTTGATGAATCCTTCTCTATCCATTCAAGGATGTGTTCACTCACCTTTGTGAGGATGCGACTGTAAGTCCTCCTTATCTATTGTTGTGCTATCGTCTTGTAGGAATGGATAGGTTATGATCTCTTGATTGAAACTTTGACATTTTTGGATGATTGCTTTGAAGGCTGTTATTTTTCCTATATGATGTTTTGCTACTTTTTTGTTGCATTTCGAGATGTGGAAAATGATACTTGAACTAATTTTGTTTGGTGATGGGTGAGTTTACGTACCCAAAATTGTAAGGTACTTCACTACCGGAACAATGTAACATGTGCCCCAATGATGATACAGGTCTCCTTGCAAGGTGTTTGAGATCTAAAAAAGCTCCCCAATTGTGCATTAACATCCCACATGCCTTGCTTAGCCCCTGTGTGCTTTGTTGTTCTCTTTTCCCCTCTTTTCTTTGCATTTTGTTCTTGAGTAACAAAACCACCACCCTACTTGACGGCGCTCGTGATGCCGCCCAAGTAGGGCGGTGGTCCTGTAACCACCACCCTACTCAGGGCAGCGGTCCTTCACACATTTTCCAGAATGTTCTTTTTAATGTGAATCACATAAATTTCAATGTTTACCAGATTTTTTCACCGCCTTTGGCTTGCATTAATGATTCTGGTTCCCTAGAATAGTGTTTTGGCATTGTTTATGGTTTAAGAGATCAATTTGGTTTTTACCTTTGGCTAAATGCAAATGATATAAATAGTTGGCTTGTGCTCAAGAAAATGGCCCCTCAAATTTGCCTCTCAATTTCTCATTTAAGTAGTTCAGTCTTTCATTTTTCTTAGGATTCGTAGTTTTGTTCATTGCATGCTTAGTTAATGTTATTTTCCTATTAGAAAGCCACATATCCATCTTGTGCAAGTGCTATCATTACTTCATGTAGTTCATTGAAGTAGAACAATTTAATTCTCAGTAGGAAGCCATTAAATTTGCAGGTTTTGTTCGTCAAACAAGATAGTTTCGTGTTCTAAACATTTTATGTTACATGACTCATGATAAATCCAGCTAGAATTGCATAAGCCAAGATTTGTACTCTTGCCCTATCCCTCTCCTACTCACATTTTATTCAGTCAATATCTTAAGCTACCTTTGTTTTAATATATACTTCTATTGATGCTAGAATTACACACTTTTCTGGATCCATGTGAGCATGAAGGAATGAGGAGATCACACTGAGGGGACAAAACCACACACACCATTGGATTTGCCACTTTTCTGCAAAATCCAAGTTCTAGCTTTCAAAGTTCTAGTTAGAAGCATATCAAATAGAGTATCCAATCATCTTATTTCAGTCAATTTTACTTTCGATATTACCAGGAAGATGTGGGGATTGATAGTTTCGAGAAATCGTGATTCATTCCTCACTTCGAGGTAGGATCAAGAGTCTTTCAAATAGATTAGATCAGTTATTTCATTATTTAAAATAGACTTACAATCGCACAGAAAGTAGCTATACTCGGCTTTTTATTTGTTTTAAATTTCGTGATTAGTTTAGTTGTCAATTGATAGATATTTTTAAAAAGTTGCTCTTTCAATTTCGTTCAAAAGTTCATCATAAAAATACAAAAATAGAGAAGTTATATATGCTATAGATATACTTCACATAGTTAATTTTACTTTCTTTGCAATTAGATTTACATTGTTGCTTTTGTATGACAATCACGGGACCTAGAGAGCCCAGAGAATACGTATTCGAGCCAATCGTGCCCCAACCCAATCTCGTCATAGTAATAACTGATATAGATTAGAATCTTAGGATCTAAGTCTTCCAAACAACGGCAAACTTACAACAGATCAGCTTCCAGTTAAGCGGGTTAAACATAGAAGATGACCAAGCGCACATGTTTTGGTCAAATTAACCAAACTATAGATTACCCTAGATATATATTTGCATGCATGTAGAAGAAGGGCTTGAAAGATAGCTAACATTTGGTTGTGATCCTTTGGTCCCGCAACTGCGCATGAGACACTCTCACGGACATAGATACCAGGCTTAAGAATTCGGGTTGCACGAACGCCTGTGAGATACTCTGAGAAGATCGCACAATTATTAATTCGAATATAGAGGCTGAGAAAGCATATGACTATTGGATACTAGGGATTAGGGACTGATTCCGCACATGACCATAAAGAAGTCCACAACAACCGTGAATCTATGGTTGTGACTCATAAATCCCACAACCCAATGAATCCATAGGTGAATCAGACATAGATGCTAGCCTACGCACATTAGTATTCAAATCTACTCCACTTCCACCTATCATCATTGAACAATTATCCTTGTTAGACGTAGCAGCTAATAAAGCTAAGGAATTCTAGACTAGACCAGATAATCACCCGTAGAGTCCACTATACCCATCATCCACCCTATGACCCTGTCTGGAGATATACACGAAACTATCCCAGGTCATTTTCTGTGTATCCCACAACCCATAGACCAAATCACGCTAGAGCTCGATATTGATTGGAGCCTTCGAGAATTCATCCTTGTCGATCGATCTATCACACCAGTTCAGGTTAAGAGGGCCTTCTTTGCCTTAGATTCACAGTTTCCACTAGCGCGTGTCGAAGACATCAAATTACCTAACTATTTTTCTACATCCCATGCGTATTCCATCCCCACAAAGTTATCTCGCATGACCTCGGGAGGTCGGGTGTGAGGAACAGATTACTTGTAGATTCCCACACTCACTTGTCACTTTTCCATCGTACAAAATTGGTGAACCCAACGTGAATGAAACAATTCTTCCTCTTTTTTTCACTTCTTCCTTCCACCTTCACTCCTACCCATTATTTTGTGGGTATTCATATACCCCCCGAATATGTCGAGGATTTGATGCATATGGTAGACCTCTCCTAGGTTTTGAAGCGTACTACGCTCAACTGAATAGATAGTAATCACCCTCGCTCTCAGTATGGGGTGAAAAATATTCAAATAACCAATTATAAAAACAAAATCCACCTCCAAGGACTAGATATGGTTCATCTTTCCAAACAGAGGAGTTGGATCAGCTCGCTCAAATGCAACACACAGAGCCTTCAGGCTCGAACAATATGATGTTCATAGGAGAATCTGTTCGTCTCCTTAGGTACTACTTAGACCACAAATTAGTAGACAATCAGACCCACACCTAGTTTTAGATGATGAACATTCAATGCGTTATGCTAGAAATGACCAAAGCTCTAAGAGTATGTACCCACCCGTAGGACGTTTACAAGCACAACCCAAGGTCTCTTTTCAAGAAAATACCTCCATGCCACTACATATAGGAAATGCCCACGGGAAAAATTTGTAGGAAACAATCAATTCATAGAGGGATATCACATGCCTATACAACACCAGGATATACAAAAATGCCACTAAGGTAAAATACCATGACTTTACCAAATGAAGTCATTTTGACTTTAGTAGAAAAAGTTAGGGGGTTAGAAATTGCTCAGAAAATCACCATTCTCAATTCATCTATACAGAAATTCTAATCCTCCACACCATCCTAGCCAAGTAGACCTCCTCACAGGAATAGGCACGTTAGGCATGACTCCTCAGTATTCACAACAAATGCCAACAAGAACCGCCATTTCTAACACCATTCCGATACCTCCCGGTCTAGTACAAAATAATCCATTCCTGGACAATACCCCTTCATACTTAAACATGTACTCCAAATCACCACAAGGGGATATGTTCTCCTCTCCCAACATGTTTACTCAACCACAGGGGTTTCCTTATGCCCCTACCAATGCATACGCTACGCCATATCAACAACCCATTCCACCGCCACCCCCTCAGCAGGAACCATCAATGGTCGAAACCTACGCGATAGGGACTTATTCAGAATATTTGAAAGAACCCTTAGACTTCACCATATGAAGTGTTATGCTTCCAAGACCTCTTCCCAATTTTCCCAAATACAAAGGTGAGGGAGATCTGAATGCACATATCAAGGCTTATGCCACATGACCATTCGAGAACTGCTCCCTTGGGATGGTGTTATTGCTAAAATATTCCCTAAAAATTTGGAGGGCATCACTCTTGATTGGTATTATAGAATAACTAAGGCTTCCATCCATTTTTTTGAACAACTCATTTCAGATTTCATCAAGGCATTTGACATGAACAAACTATTAAGAACAGAATCAAGGAATTCTTACACATTAGCGGAACACAATGAATCATCGCTCATTTCATCCGAGAGGTGGCGTACGCTTCTTTATTCTTTAGCCGATGCTCCAAATATGGAACAAATGGAATTATAAAATTTATTCCTTCATTCTCTCGGAGAGAAGTGAAGGAAGAAGTCTGAAAATTCCCACTAAGGACTTACGATGAAGTATTAGAGAGCACTCTCCGAATAGATCAAGCAGCAATAGATAGCGGTCGTAAGACGTATGGAACAAACGGGAGGTTAATCACCTCCAACCAGAATACTACGGATTATCCTACTACCACAAATACTAATCAAGGACCTAAAATCCTCAATAAGAATCATGGAGTGACAACAAATGGAGTAATTGATCAGGCCAAAAGGGTAAATGTTGTGAATACTCCACCACTAGTAAACAACCAACGAAATAACAACTTTACCCCAACAATCAATGCAGTGGATTTCAATCATCAACAAAAAAACAACAATGGCAAAACCCTACCCATGGTCCAAGCCAAAAATCAACTAGTTGTCAAAACCAGAATCAAAACTAAAAACAACAAATGCAAAACTTTAATCCTAACAGGCAATGGTTTGATCAGAGTTTTGGGCCACAATATGCACTAAACTAGCAGACTAGGAATTACAATCCTAACTCGTATTGTGGTTTTCACAAAATATGAGGCCATGACACTAGAACATGTCGTGACTACAATAAATTCATGCAACATTTTCCAAAGGAACAAAGACAACTTTTCATAGATATGTTCTTGGTAGATCCTACATCACCGGCACCAAATACTTTTATAGGGTAGTTTCCCCTCAAAATGCACCCCTTAAGATCTTCAATGATCCACTCCCAGATCACAACAACAACAGGTTAAATTCAAATGGGAAAAACAAGGGTATAATGACAGGAAACAATGATCATGAAGCCTCAACTTCACTAAATCCATTAGTTGTGCCACAATTAGGAAGTCAGTCGTAACCCAAGATAGTTTGTTTAGTGGAGTTAGACACCAAACTACTCATAGAGGCTGTAACAAGGACATGAGAGTATTCCTCTCAGCCAAGTCCAAGTTACCTACTGGAGACAGATAACATCCAACAAATGTTAGTAAGACCCGTAGGTGCCTATGATTTAATTAGTGATCTAACAAAAACCTTCTCGCACATTTATTTTTTGGACTTACTAAAGAATTCTCCTACCCACAGGGCTGCTCTTTTAGAGGCATTAGGTTTAGGTCATCTAATTAACATCACTCCACCTCCCGAAACACAGGTAAACCATATAGACTTTGATATCCACCCTCCGGGGCAGCCAGATAGGGATACCGAATTCATATTTGAAATAAACAAAATGCCAACAGATGTTGAGATTGCACACCGAGGTGATCTAGCCTTACATTTGCAAGTATGGGTTTATAACAATTATGTGAAACATGTGATGGTTGATGATGGGGCAGTAGTTAACATAGTCCCCTTCTCTTTCCTTCAAAAGCTAGGGTATGGAGAAACGAATTGTTCCACAACTCGAAATACACTAAGAGTCTATGATAGCCTTAAAGCCATGTCAATTGGAACTATAATACTACCGGTCACTTAGGAACCAAAGCAATCTGATGAGTTTTATATTATAGATCGGGAAACCAACTACAATATGATCCTTGGTTGACCATGGATACATCATATGAAGGAAAAATCTTCTACATTATTCCAAGAAGTAAGATTCTTGCATTTAGGAAAGGTGTTCATAGCCAAAGGTGATCCAAAACCATTCGATATACACCTAGCTGACTTAAAGAAAAGACCAGGCATTCACTCGAATTTGAACTCCCAACAAACCAACTTAATAAACCCACCAACACAAAACCGGAGGAAAAGCTAGTACCTACGACAGATCTTGAGACTATGAGCCTAGTCAAGATGATCCCACCCTCAAGGATGAGGTTAAGATTGTAGAAACAATATCATTAGGAACTACTGTAAAAATCATTGAATTACTAGAATAGGATCTACCAATGTTCCTACCATTTGATTCTGTAGGCATGGGATATACCCTAGGTGTTGGTTCTCTTCCAGCAGAGGATCTCTGCATGGTAGAAGTAGAATATGTTAACACATCAAATATTTTGACGCCCATATTCCCAGCTGAATATTGGACTCTCCATTTCGATGGATCTAGATGTCATTCCGGAGATGGGGCAGGTGTAATCTTTACTTCTCCCGAGGGAAAAGTCTTATCATTTTCCTTTAAACAAAATTTTGAATGTATAAACAATAGCGCTGAGTACAAAGCCCTCCTCCTTAGCATCTTCCTAGCTAAGAGGATTAGTGTTAATAATATCAGGGTGTTAGGAGACTCACAATTGGTAGCAAACCAAGTCTCATAGATGTATGAAACTAGAGTCGAGCACTAATAGCTCTACAAAACAGTGTATTGAATTTAAGCAAGGAGTTTGACTTCATATCAATTGAATCAATCCCGAGAGAAAAATCTTCTCGCCGATTCAATAGCGACCTCGGCGTCATGCTTCACTCCAAATAGTGAGTTGGAAGATACCTGTTTCATGGTATCCCTTCGTACTAAACCATTAATAAAAAAATATCAAATTCTCTTTTAACAAAAAGGGATGAGAACAAATCTACTATCCTAGATCACATTGATAGTGATACAACAACTCTTGATTACTTAAATGCCTATGTAGCATTACATCTCACCCATCACATAGTAGATTTATCCTTAATCCCAAATTCATATTCCTACTTCTGAAATCACATGACAGAGCTTCCCCGCAAAAGGAACTCAAGCATATACATAGTCGAGAATGGAGACGATCTGGAATTACCTCCAAATTTCTCCCGAGTTCGAAGAAGGTAACACTTCTTTAATTGAAGAAAAAATCAATATTAACATTGGAGCAGAGGATGAACCAAGGATATTGAAGTTAGGATCCTCGTTAACTCCATCAAAAGTATAAATACACACTCAAATCCTCAAGGAAAATTAGAAGGATTTTACATTTAATTATAAGGAAATGACAGGGCTGCACCACACATCGCAAGACATAACCTCGTCACTAAATCGATGCAAAGTTGATTAAATAAAAATCAAGACCAATGAGACCTAAGGTAGCTCTCATGGTGAAAGAGGAGGTAATGAAACTCCTCCAAGTAGGATTCATCAAACCAGTCGATTAATCTCATAGGGTATCTAATATCATTCCCGTTCTCAAAAAGAATGGGAAGATACGCATCTGCGCATAGAATTCTGAGACATTAACAAGGCATTTCCTAAGGATGACTTACCGTTACCATCCATAGACATCATTATTGATGCAACAATGGATTTGAGCTTTTGTCTCTCATGGATGGATTCTCGGATAAAATCAAATTAGAATATCTCGAACAAGATCAAGCTAAAACCATGTTTATAACTCTTTGGGAACCTATTGCTATGTTGTTATGCCATTTGGTCTCAAGAATGGCGCTACATACCAAGTGGTTATGACATATATATTTCATGATCTTATTCATAAAATTATGGAATCTTATGTAGATGACTTGTTGTCCAAGGCCAAGAAGCATTGTGACCATCCGGAAGTGCTTCACGTCATTCTTTCATGTCTGATAGAATACAGAGTCACGCTAAATCTAGAAAAATGTGTCTTTGGCGTAACAAGAGGGAAGCTCCTAGGTTACATTGTATCGTCACGCAGGATCGATGTTGACCCAACCAAAATTAGGGCTGTTCTTGAAATCGTCCCACCTTCACATGAATCTGGAATCAGGTCTTTTCTCGGAAAGCTTGGTGTAATCCGGAGATTCATCCCAAACTTAAGCTTCGCCATTCATCCAATCAATAATCTACTCAAAAAGATTATAGTATTGATTGGACCAAAGACTGAATGAATCTTTGGACGCGATTAAGTGTTTCTTGTTATCACCACCTACATTAATGCCACCTAAGCTAGACCACCCGTTAGTTCTATATTTGTGAACTACCAATGTCTCGCTAGCCTATATCTTTGCCGCTCAAGAAGATGATGAAAAAGATAACGCGTGATCTATTTCATTAGCTGAATGTTTTCGACTATGAAACACGTTATACACAGTAGAATGAGAATGCCTTGCCATAATTTTTGCAACCAAATGCTTAATACATTATATGCTAAACCAAGAAACAAGGGTTGTTGTAAAGACAGACTATTTACAACTTTCCTCACATAAGGTCCTTGTCTAAAAAGGCTGGATGCTTTATAACCTTAATGGGGAGTTCGAGTTAAAATTTGTAAAATAGAAATCCATTAAAGGAAAAATCATCATGGATTGGTTAGCTGATAACCTACTAGATGGAGGCAATCTAGTAGATCTAAACTTTCCGATGAATGATTAAACTACATCGAGACCGGACCTCCTATCTCCGAATGTCCTTACTATGCTGATATTATTAATTATATCATGGACCATACATATCGAGAAGGTGCTACACCACAACAAATAAGGTGGTTACACATTATCGTAGCTAAATACATCATTATAGAGCAAGTGCTCTATCACAAAGCATTCGATGGAATGCTTCTAAGATATGTCGACACGAAGAATCCAAGAAGATTCTCCATGAATCTCACAAAGTAATATGTGGAGGCCACTTCGATGGCCATGCCACCACTCGTAAAATACATCGGATGGGCTATTTCGGCCTACTCTAGAACACAACGCAAAGAGAGTTTGTATGAAGGTGTCATAAGTGCCAAGAATTCTCCCATGAGATCCACATGCCGGCACAAGCTCTACAACCAATCACTACTCCATGGCCCTTTTCTACGTGGAGCCTAGATTTGATAGGAAAATTCTCCCCTTGTCTACTGAGATGGCCATAATTTCATAATCACGGCCACTGAATATTTTACCAAGTGGGTAGAGGCCACCGCCTCTTACTACTGCATATCTGAGTTCTATAATCGCTAAGTTCATTTTGAACCAAATCATTTACAGATATAGTGTCCTACAAATCATTATCTCAAATAATGGGACTTCTTTTAAGAATGATGAAGTTCACGAATTGTGCAATAAATTTAAAATAAGCCATCATACGGCCTCCTTGTATTACCCTCAAGCCAACGGACAAGCTGAAGTGACAAACAAAACATTAAAATCCATTCTCCTTAAAACTGTGAAAGAAAACAAACAAGATTGGCATTTGAAGTTATATCCGACCTTATGGGCCCACCGAACCTCGATAAGAACACCAAAAGGAGTGACTCCTTTCTCGCTAGTATTCGGGGTAGAAGCAGTTCTCCCGCTTGAGGTTGAAATACCCAGTCTCCATATCTCATTATAAGGGATTCTGGACAAAGACACTTACAGAGAAGCACATCTCTCCCAACTAGAAAGCCTAGATGAAGCTAGGTTAGATGCTAAACAATGGCACAGAGTCTATGTTGACCGGATGTGCCGGTAGTATAACAAGAAGGTCTATGAATGAGACATATATGAAGGTGATCTAGTTCTAAGGCTAGAAACCGGATCGATAAAAAGACCGTTGAAGGAAGGAAGTTCTGGCCCAAATGGTTGGGCCCATACCAAGTCATGAAGGACTATGGAAATGGTGCATATCTCTTATGCACACTAGAAGGTGAGGAATTTGGTGAAATAGTCAATTCCCTACACCTTAAACGATTCTATGCATAAGCAACCAACACTACTTGTATAATTATATCTACATTGCATCTTCATATAGTTAGGATCATTTTGTCCGCTTGTTTCATACAATTTTTTGATCAAGGAATTTATTCTTAAAGCAATTCATTACAAACTTATGATGGTATTGGCATAAACACTCTAATCATACTTCTTCATTTCATAATATCATCACCTGTTTCGGAATCATCTCATCAAATAAAGCTAGATGTGACAAAGTCTTAACGGTAACCATACCAAGATAGGTGTCTTTCCTATGGTCTATTCTAGAAGCTTCATCATGTCACATCTATCCCGTATGTATATCTCTTTGGAAGTAAGAGCATGCTGACATTTTACTCAAATAAATGAGTCAAGTATAGATCAAATAGAAAATTTAAATTTTACACATTTCCTTGCCCCACCAACCTTTGGTGATGAGCTTGCGTCTCTTACTAGTGACGTAGGGTTGGGAAAGGATAGAAATGCCCTTACTTGCCTATGTCTTGCCCATGGTGATAAACGCATGCTTCTTATTAGTAGCATGGGGCAAGGTGTAGGGGTCCTCTTAACAAACAAACATTAAAGGTCATAACCAAATAATCCAAATCTTGAAGTCTTGAGTAAAAAACAAATCAATCGATGTCCAAAATTCCAAGAGAGTTAAAAACCCTAAAACCCATATTTTGTCTACCATGTGGCCATCTACGGATCTAAGTCTAGATAAACTGCAAAGCAAGTTGCATCCCAAACTATGGAGTCACTCGAGTAGAGTAGGCTTGTAGCATCCTAATTTGGTTCCACCAAAGATTTTTCTATCTTTAATCACTATCATTTCAACACATTTCATAACTTGTGCCCTTTCTAGCTCTTGGCGATGAGCCCTCACATCTTACTAAGTTGTATGGAGTTAGGAGTGGGGAAAGTTTATTTTCTCATCATACCAGCTTATCTTCACCACTTTGCCAAAACAGATATGAGGTATCAAAGTTGCTTAAAGAAACTAAAGTTCAAAATCACATTGTATTTACATTATCATATATTAGCACCATGAAATGCAAAAAGAAGGTTAACATTTGTACCATTTGTTCTCCATTGCATACATTCTAAAAAGCATATAAACATAACATCATAGTTTACATAAGGAAATAGAAACAAAGTCATAGATGCTAAGAGTCTGATCCAAAAAGAATATATATATAAATGGTCAAAATTCCTATACAATGCCATCATGCGCTAAGCATGGTCAAAATGCTCAAAGAGCCTAGGAAATACAAAAATCATACAAAATCTAAGAGATCCAAGTGGCTTCTCAACCCCAATGAGATCCCTCTAAGGGTGCACACCGATGCTTAGGACTCCGGCTACGTCGGCACTCTGAGTGCACGGTGGGCTCACGATCCCGAGGGGTAGCTACGATCTCACCATGAGAATGACTCCTCATCAGGCGTTCTGTTATCCTATACCATACCAGCTTAGTATGGAGGGTAGATACCATCCTGGCCACATGCTAGATGGGGAAAAGATTTCGGTATGTCTGCCAGCTACTGAAGGCTCCCCTACATCCATAGACAGCTCTGCACGGGTCCTCTCCATAGGGATCATCAGGGTATCGGTGCATACCCTGTGAATTAGGTCTTGCCACTCATCGGCGGTCTCTACAAACAAAGGAGAAAATGAATTAGAAATAAAACAAGAGATAAACACAAGTGTAAACAAAAGGAGAGATAGCAATTAAGGTGATCCTAACTCGAAGCAAAGGGAAGATAACTTACTCGGATCACTAGGCCTCCAGGATGGATCTCTAGGGTCAGCACCTACCACAGATGCCGCCGCTAACTGAGGTACTCCTCCCATGGCTGGAGTAACATAGCATCCCGCTACGGACTCATCCTCCCCACCATGGCCCTAACAGAATGGCTCCTCTGAAACCAGAATCACCCTCTCTATGCTCTGTTCCACCCTCTCTGCTGCATGATATCCTGAGTGTCATGCCACTCAGGATCACTATCCTCCTCTCCACCCAACTCGCTAGCCTCGGCCTCGGTCTCCTCCTCTATCTCTCCCCCTGTGAAATCCTTAGACTCAGAGTCTATGTCAATGGGGTCGTCACTACTATGAATGGGACCGGCAAATCTGAAGTAAGGGTGCCTGAGGAGCACCAACTCTCCCTCGGGCACGTACTACCCACCTAGCCGCAATAGGAATGCTAGGGGTAACAGCTATCCAACCCCAACCCCTAGAACCCCTCTCGGCCTCTAATACTTGACCTATATACTGGCACCACCGAGGAAGCATACCCATGTAAGGCGGGAAAACTGGCGAGAGGACTCGGGCTGAAGGGATGTATCTCCACTCTCCCTACCCTATCAATAAGCTTCCCTGTGGTGTAGTAGGAAATCAAAGTAAGATCCTCCTCACCCCATAAACCTTCCATGGCCTGACACAGTGTGGCCTCCATGTCATCGGTGATTAGGGAAGTAAGTGGCTGGTGAGGTGCTCTGAGCACCGACATGTTTATCCATCTGGCTACCCTCATAGCTTTGGGATCTGACACCTCTACACCTCTACCATAGGGGATGAAGTGCTCATAGACCCAACTCATAACTAGGGTCGGATGGCTCAAAGACTACCCCTGTAAATGGACCACCCTGTATAAATCATGGTAGGTAGTCCCAAGTATATCGGCTCCCCAGGCATAAATCTGGCCATGTCCCTCGATCTGTGCAATGATGGGGGACCAACAATATAATAGTGTGTCTCCTCCCTTTTCCCGATCAATCTCGAGGTAAGGATCCCCATAATGGCCTAGACAAATAAAGGGGATGGGTAGGATAGGAATAGATCAGACCCTCACCCCCTTCTTTGAACCAGTGGAGATAACTACATCTCCCATGTAAGAGGCCCACTATGCTATCTGAGCCCGTGAACTTGTTGTCTCAAGGGTAAGTTGTCTCCCGATGATCGGGACCCCGTGATATGGTAAACATCCTCCAAAGTAATGGTCCACTCACCTCGGACTCACAGGTAATTGGAAGGTGTTCTCGATCAAGATCTCAATATGAAAATAAGTCACAAAGTATGTGACTGGACGGTGCAACATGTGGAACCCATGATATACGCAGTATACCACCCTCAAGAGTGTCCACCTCATCCTGTGAAAGGGCATCTAATAGTGCTAGGAGCCATTCACACACTCTCTCTTAGCTCCATCGAATGTACTCCTCCCTCGCCTACATACACCCAAAAACACACAAAACAGAGAAAGTTAGCATCTGAATGACATTAGAAAAATCATGAAAACACATAAAAATGCTAAAAATGTAAAAACAATTTCAAACAAGTGTTCCTTTGGCATTTTGTGAAGAACTGCCACCTTGAGCAGGGCGGCGGTTGTGTCCCAAAAACCCACGCGGGTTTTATACCTTAAAAATACCTAAAATGCAAAAAAGGGACTATTTTAGCTAAAACAAAGCCTACCCAATAGGTGCCCCCCCTAGATAGACCTTTTAAACCTAACATTTTCAAAAATGGTCCCCCCACGACAAATATTTTAACATTTTAAAATTTTGGGGGTAAAAACGTAAATTGAGAAAAACTAACATGTGATCTTGTGGTTCGATGTTCTGCTCATGGAGGCATGATCACTATCTCATCATGAAAATTTTGACTCTACTCTCATAAGAAACCGTCACCGTGGGTCCCAGAGCTCAAAATCGACCAAATCAACATGCACAAATGAATAGGAAAATGGGCCCACTTTCATATATATAAAAACTTTGACTCATTTTGCATCCCCCTTTCATAGGTTTGGAGCGCCGACGGAGGTAGGTTCTTACCCCCGCACAAATGGTACGTCTTCATTTCATATTATTTTAGCATTTATTTTCTGATCTATTTTGTCTATCTGCACTTGATTCCTCTTTTCATTTTGGTGGCGGGAACTTCAGATGGCATCATTTCAACACATGGATGTATCGTATAACTTCCAACTTCCCATTTCGGGACCGCCATACTCGCACCCACCGTTTACGCTTCTTCATGGCTAAAACACTTCTCCAAGGGGGCAATATGTACGTACCCAAAATTGTAAGGTACTTCACTTCCAAACAACGTAACACGTTCCCCAATGATGATACAGGTCTCCTCGTAAGGTGTTTAGCATCTAGAAAATCTCCCCAAGTGTGTGTTAACATCTCGCATGCCTCGCTCAGCCCCTGCATGCTTTTTTTTCTCTTTTCACCTCTTTTCTTTGCATTTTTTTCTTGATTCACGAAACCACCGCCTAGGCAAGGCAAATGGTCCTGAATCGCCGCCATGCTTAGGCGGTGGTCCTTCACGCATTTTCCATAATGTTCTTTTTAACGTGACTCACATAAATTTCAATGTTTACCAGCTTTTTTCACCACCTTTGGCTTGCATTAATGATTTTGGTTCCCTGGAATAGTGTTTTGGCATTGTTTATGGTTTAAGAGATCAATTTGGTTTTTACCTTTGGGTAAATGTAAATGATATAAATAGTTGGCTTGTGCTTAAGCAAATAGCCCCTCAAATTTTCCTCTCAATTTCTCATTTCAGTAGTTCAGTCTTTTATTTTGCTTAGGATTCATAGTTTTGTTCATTGCATGCTTAGTTAATGTTATTTTGCTATTAGAAAGCCACATATCCATCTTGTGCAAGTGTTGTCATTACTTCATGCAGTTCATTGAAGTATAACAATTTAATTGTCATTAGGAAGCCATTAAAGTTGCAGGTTTTATTCATCAAACAGGATAGTTTCAGGTTCTTAACGTTTTATGTTGCATGACTCGCAATAAATCCTGCTAGGAATTACATAAGCCAAGCTCTGTACTCTTGCGTTATCCCTCTCCTACTCGCATTATATTCAGTCTGTATCCTAAGCTGCCTTTGTTCCAATATCTACTTCTGCTGATGCTAGCATTACACTCTTTTTGGATCCACGTGAGCACGAAGGAACGAGGAGATCACACTGAGGGGAAAAAACCACACACATCATCGGATTTGCCACTGTTCTGCAAAATCCAGGTTCTAGCTTTCAAAGTTCTAGTTAGAAGCATATCAAATAGAGTAGCCAATCATCTTATTTCAGTCAATTTTTACTTTCGATATTGCCAAGGAAGCTGTGGGGATTGATAGTTTCGAGCAAATGCGATTCATTCCTCACTTCTGAGGTAGGATCAAGAGTCTTTCAAATAGATTAGATCAGTCATTTCATTATTTAAATTAGACTTACAACTGCATAGGCAAGTAGCTATACTCGGCTTCCTTGTTTGCTTTAAATTTTGTGATTAGTTTAGTTGTCAATTGCTAGATATTTTTTAAAAATTTCTCTTTCAATTTTGTTCAAAATTTCATTAGAAAAATACAAAAATAGAGAAGTTATATATGTTATAGATATACTTCACATAGTTAATTTTACTTTTCTGCAATTAGATTTACATTGTTGCTTTTGTATGACAATCACGGGACCTAGAGAACCCAGAGAATACGTGTTTGAGCCAATCGTGCCCCAACCCAATCTCATCACAGCAATAACTGATATAGATCATAATATTAGGATCTAAGTCTTTCGAACAATGGAAAACTTACAACAGATCAGCTTCTAGTTAAGCGGGTTAAACATAGAAGACGGCTAAGTGCACATGTTTTGGTCAAACCAACCAAACTATAGATTACCCTAGATATATATATGTATGATTTGTAGAAGGGCTTAAAAGAGAGAAAATGTTCGGTTGTGATCCTTTTCTCCCATAACCAGATGTAGGAGACACTCTCACAGACATAGATACCAGCTTAAGAATTCAGGTTGAACGAACACCTGTGAGATACTCTGAGAAGATCACACAACTGTTAATTCTAAATATAGAGGCTGAGAAAGCATATGACTATTGGATACTGGGGATTAGGGACTGATTCCACACATGACCATACCAGGTCCACAACAACCATGAATCTACAAACAGACCCACAGTCCCACAACCCAATGAATCCATAGGTGAATCGGACATAGATGCTTTGGCCTACGCACATTAGTATTCGAGATCTACTCAACTTCCACCTATCATCATCAAACAGATTATCCTTGTTACACGTATCACTAATAAAGCTAAGGAATTCTAGACTAGACCAACTAATCTCCTGTAGAGTCCGCTATACCCATTATCCACCCTATGACCCTGTCTGGAGATATACACGAAACTATCCTAGGTCATTTTCTGAGTATCTCACAACCCATAGACTGAATCACACCAGAGCTCAATATTTATTGGAGCCTTCGAGCAGTCATCCTTACCAATCGATCTATCACACCAATTCAAGTTAGGATGGCCTTCTTTGCCTTATATTCGTAGTTTCCACTAGCGCGCGTCAAATACATCAGATTGCCTAACTAGTTTTTCTACATCCCATGTGTATTCCATCCCCACCGGCTGTCTTGGCATGACCTCGGGAGGTCGGGGGCGAGGAAGAGTTACTTGTAGATTCCCATGCTCGCTTGTCACTTTTCCATTATACACGGTGAGCCTTAATTTTCTATCCCAACTTGAATTTGTAGTAGCATGAGTAGTGTAACAGCTCTGAGCATGATGTCTACGTTTTTAAGATTTAAGGGATGTTATGACTGGGTCGGTACCAGTCCTCTTTTGAATTTCTTTACTTGTGAAACTGTAAGAGTTAAGTGTTGAATTCCCTTTTATGAGTTGTGAATGGGAATTCGAGTTAAACTAAATGGGAAAGGAAGTTTTAAACTGTTTATTTTCAGTCATTCATTCTTCTTTTGTGTAAGCTTGTAGTGGATTTATTTGGCTAAGTTGCATTACTTTTATGAATGCAATTATGTAGTTGTTACTACTTTCTTATTCACTTAACTTGTATTAAGGGTGTTTAATATCTATTATAGTGATTGGTGTGAGATTTTGTTTATTGAATGAATACTTTTCTAATGTTAATGTGAGGCCTAACTTGAGAACTTAGGCTATGTCTTGGTTTTGGAATTAGGATGTCACATCTGAAATGTGAAACTCTTATTTATTTTAGTTGTTAAATGATTCATCCTAAAATCCTTACGATGTTGGAATGAGCTTGACTGTACATGTCTTTTTATGAAACTTGTAAAGTTGAGTAAGAAGACCCTTGCTTCTGAAAGTAACTCTATTTGGATAAATAGTAAAGTTAGTTCTATATTTCAAATTCAGATTGAATTATGAAGGAAATAATTATTAGTTACTTTTATTTGATATAGATAAGTAATTGGTTGGAACATTACTTATCTGATATTATGTTGTAGATTAATGATTATATCATGATATTTTCTTAAATGTTAATTCAGGTTGATTAATTGTTCTTCTTTTATGGTTGTTATAACTTATGATTTATTGTCTGCTCAGCCTTTCTATTTCATAAAAGTAGAGTTGGTTTTATGAAACATAGATTAAAGGAACTTCATTTTAATGCTTAGTGCTTATCATGCTCAATTCAATGAACTGACCCGTGCTAGAAATTTTTGCAGATGGACTTCGTAAGTGATAAAGGAAGGCAATAAATTATATGATGTATTGGTTGATTTAAAGTATGGATCTTTTATAGAGAATTCTGATTCATTATTGAGATGTATTGAAGGAAGGAAAGTTGTAATTTTTAATGATCTTGATGTTGTTTGACATGCAACATGTCTGAAATGCATAGTCTTGTAAAATGTGTATTTATCATAATGAATGGAAAAAGTTTGGAAGTTACTTTATCTTTTTGTTATCATTCATATCTGATTGGATCCTTATTTCTTTTTCATTTAATGAATTGGATGAATGGGAAATAGTACAATTTCCCTTACTTGAATGCAACTTGCTAAGTTGCATGTATTGATGTTCTTTTACCTAAACTAGTATGGTTTATTAAGGGATGTTAAATGAACATACAATTAAACTATAAGGAAGTGTGAAAGGTAAAAGGGTATAATAAACCCTAACACTTAACCATAAAGAGGAAGGTTCTTCTCCTCTCAAAAGAATGTAAAACAAATGAATGGTGTTTGTGTTCATAAATCATTTAGACTTCATCTCTATGAAGTCCACTCTTACTTGAACCTATTTAGGTTCTTACACCTCCTATGAATGGTTGAGTTACTTAAGAAAATCTTATGATGGATGTTGGTTCTATTTTCAAAAAAATGTTAAGTAAAAAGTTAATTGAACATAAAGCAATCATTAGTCTATGAAGTTACATATTATTTAACCAAATCAAATAAGGATGGAAACCTTAAAGGTGGTTGGAATTAGGGTTATGTAAGGTTGATATAAACTAAATCTTAATCCTAAACTAATTAAGTGGAAATGACCTCTTGAGGTGTGTACATCGTGATGAAGTAGTTCTGTCGGATGTTGGCACATGCCAACTACAGATCTGTACCTTCATGAAGACTTGGGTCTTCACGAGGATACAGGGTTGTAGTTGACATGTTGCAACACCCTTCAACATTGGTTCATCTAGACCTACCCAAACTTGGACTTGAACTTAGTTTCTCTCTAGGACAGTTTAGAGATATGATCTAGAATAGGAAATGACTCACAATGATTTAGGATAACTAGGCACATCCAATCGACTTAGGTCAAAAGGGTATGTCTATATACCCTAGGTCATCTGAGTGACTCCCTATTCTAAATTATATCACTAACCTATGTTAGGGTCAAACCTTGGACAAGTGGACTAACTGAAGTTGGTGAAGACCATTCTAGATAACAGAGGAGTGGGGTGAAGGACATATTCTATTTAGATGAGTATGTCGTCTAGGAATAGTAACATGAACAATATGTTGGAAATCTTTGGCCAAAGTATCGCAAGCTATTGGTTATGTTGTCCTATGTCACCTAGTTTAAGGAATGTGATTTCAGATGAATATTGGTAACAAATATTTAGATAGGTTTCTTAAATAGAACACTCAGTACCCAGAATAGGGTAAGAGAACCAAGTATACTTGGTATACATAAAGTATTCAATACTTAAGTAACATGAGAGATCGGTTGTTAATCGAGTCATGAAATGAGAGATCGGTAGCTCATTGAGTCATTTACAACTACATATGGTTATCTTTTATGAGATGTATTGGCATGGAATGTGTGTTCTAAGTTATGATTATTTAGAAAAAGAACATTATGTATAAAAATAAAATTTCCCTTGTTTCCAAAGTCTTAAATTTGGGAATGTTACATACTAGAAGGTGTTACAGGGATGAAAAATCTATTCATTTGAGATGGGTTCTCTAGGCATCATCAGTTAGGATTTCCTAAGAGGATCAATAAAATACTACTTTTACTACTAAATGGGGTAGCTTCACCTACACTATGATGCATTTTGGACTAAAAAATGTGCCAGTTGTATTTTCACGCATAGTTGTTCAAGCATTCAAGGAATTTATTCAAAACTTCTTACAGGTTTATTTAGATGATTGGAAGTTGTATGGACTTGTTAAAGATTATTATGAAAATTTGCACTTAATGTTTGAAATATGTAGACAATTGATTATCTCTTTGAACATCAAGAAGTGCATATTTTCTACACCATTTAGAATATTGTTAGGACACATCATCTGCAAGGAAGGTTTGTTGGTTGATCCCTGGCTAAGGTTACAATCATTATAGGCCTCGAGAGAGCCTACTAGTCAGAGTGAGGTGTGCATATTTTTAGGTCATACATGATGCTATAGGAATTTTATTAAAGGATATTCTAAGGTTTCGCACCTTTAGAGGTGTTACTTGAAAGGAAAAGGTATTTTATACTTGGGAGAAATGCAATAGCACACATTCAAGACATTAAAGGAGAAACTTACTACCGCACCTATTCTTTATTTTCCTTCATGGGACTAACCATTTCATGTATATGTTGATGCCTCTAGAATGACCATTGGTGCGGTATTGGCTTAGCCTAGAGAGTATTATAAATCATCCTATCTATTTTTCTAGTAAAAATTGACTCTGTAGAATAAAATTACACAACTACGAACACAAAGCTTTTTCAATGATCTATGCACTATATAAATTCGAGACAATACCTGCTAGCTACACTATTTGTATTTTACATGATCACATGGCATTGAAGTGTTTTGTAAACAAGCTCATTTTACAAGGGTGCATATGCATATGGGTATCTTATTCCAAGAATTTGATTTCACAGCTTATGGTAAAACCAGGAAAAGTAATTACGGACCAAGCCGATTATCTAGAATATAGTCAAGAGAAGAAGCACAAGCCATTGAAGATACCATGCCCAATGCATAGTTATACATGTTCTAATGAGCACCATCGAATTAGATGAAATTGTTGTCTTTCTATGAATAGGTATGGCACTAGAAGGAATGAAATCCTTGGATAAAAATAGCTTGCTATACACGCGATACCCTATACAATGATTAGTGGTGACCATGTACAAGCTAGGAAGGGATGAAGTATTATGATGTTGTGTACTAGAACATGAGCGCATAGAAATTATGGACGAATCTCATGGTGGTATTGCAGGTGGCCACTATATAGGTGACATCACTTCTCATAAGATTCTACTCATTCGATTATGGTGGGATACCCTGTATAAATATTGTAAGGATTTTTATAAGGCTTGTGATCATTGTCGGCATCTAGGAAACTAGGTCAATGAGATGAAATGCCTCTAAGACCTATTACTAGTGTTGAGCTATTTGAGAAATGGGCTATAGATTTTGTGGGTCCTATTTCACTAACTGCATGTAGAACTTGATCGTGCTATATCAACACTTTCAAAAACTATCTAATAAGGTGGGTATAAATAGCACCTACAAAGGATTGCACAATGGCTATAATAGTTAGGTTTCTATGGGAAAATATTATTACAAGGTATGGATGTCCTTTAAGTTTGACCAGTGATAAGGTCACACATTTTCTTAATGAGAGAATCAGAATTTTATTGGATGAATTCATGGTTGCACACCATAAGACAACACCATATCATCCTCAGGTAAATGGGACTATTAAGGCTTTCAACAAAATTATGAGCCAGAAATTGAATAAAATCATGTGATGTTGGAAGAAAGGATTGGAATGATAAATTATCTGTAGTAATTTGGGCATATTGAACAACATATAAAAGGTTTAACAAAGCCACACCATTTCAGTTAGTGTTTGACGTAGAAGTAGTTCTTCCTATGGAATTTGTGTTACCTTCCTTTCATATTTCACTCGCTGGAGGTCTAGATGATGAGAATGAATTAGAAGAACGGATTCAAAATTTAATAAAGCTAGATGAGTAACGAGTCATAGAATGTTGGAGTCAAAAACAATAAAAGGTCGGGTAGAAAGCATGGCATGATGGCACATCAGGGGATAAAAAGTTTGAGATTGGATAGGTGGTGCTCCTTTATGACTCTACATTTTTGCACCATCCAGGAAAACTCAAGGTACATTAGTTGGGGACATATCTTGTCACTCACATACTTGAAATAGGTTCTTGATGGAATATGGTTACCTAGATAATTCAACGGGAATAGTTTGAAGCCCTACTATAAATAAGTCTTCTTGGTGTTTATAATAAGGTAGTTTTTTCATTTAGATTAGGTTTTCAATTTTGTATTTACTTAATGTATTTCCTTCTTCATCGCTATGCTTTGTCAATTTAGTTGGTGTTTTTTAGTAATAAGCGTGTTTACACCCCGGAAGCTAATTACTATTCAAAGTATTTCTATGCACAAAGGACTACACATACCCTTAGTGTGGGGTAGGTTATTGATATCTAGGTATTGGACTATTGAAAATAAGTCCACATGAAAGGAACAAACTGCTACAAGTGTTGTTCAAAGTTAGAGAATTGAAAAAAGAGATTGCTTCGAAATAAGGACCATATATGGAGATGAATGAAGAAACAAGTATAACATGAGGTAATTATAGGCCATGGGAACTACTAAGGGAAGGTGCGGTGGCAAGGTACTCGTGTGTATAGAGGTGTGCTGAAGATAAGTTCACATTTTCCTTTTCAAGCACTCAAAATTATCTAGAAATGGTTTCTCAGATAGAGGATTTTCACCTTTCCAAGTTTTCCTTCTAACTCCTTGTATTTTGTAAGTTATGGCTCGGTGGAGTTTTGAGGAAATTTTCCCTGGGAAGGTCCGACAACCAATAGGAATGTGCCACGTGGTGGCGGGGAATGGTGGGTCAGTGGAGGTAAGTTGAAAAAATCACCAAGGAGTGGGTAGGGGTAAAGGAAAAAAATTTTTTGTGGGCCCACGGAGGAAAAAATGGCTTGAGGCCCGCACCTAATGAGGAGGTGCCACGTGGCGGTGGAGATCGGACCGGTGGGGTAAGTTGAAAAAGTTCAAAAAAAAGGTGCGAAAGAAAAAATTTTTGTCCCAAACCCATGTGAATGAGTGTGCCACATGTCCATGAGGGTGTGGGAGAGTTAGGAGGGTGGAGTAAATTTTGGCTTTTTTCCAAAATAGTAAAGGAAGGAAAAAATTGGCCTGCAGACCCACCAAGAGGAGGAAATGGAAATTTTGGTTAAATCCCCATGGACTAATGGGAGGATGACACGTGTCCTATTCTCGGTGGAGGTCGGGGCATGGAGAGAATTTGGAAATTTTTCAAAAGTGTTCAAAAGGTGGCAAAAAATTTTTTCCCATGGGCTGTCAAAGGCAAAATTTGGAGCATGTACCTACAGCGAATAGGGTGGTGACACATGTCCTGGAGCGGCGGGGCGCGGAGAAATTTTGGAATTTTTCCAAAATTCAAAAAAGCATAAAATGGCCATTTGAACCCATGGACGAATGAGGAAGTGCCACATGGTAGAAGTGGTGGGGCATGGAGATTTTTGGGAATTTTTCCCAAATTCAAAAAAGGGAAAAATTTTAGGTTTCGGCCCATTGACCCATTTTTGCCCCAATTTTTCCCTAAATCTTTAGAGGGCATATCTTTTGATCCAGCTCAGTTTTCTTGATTTTGGTGTCATTGGAAAGATATTGAAGTCCTCTACATGATGGAATCTTCAATTTTGTTTTTTTGGTGGAGTTTAGTGAGAGAAAAATGAAAAAACACCTTTGGCATGGGAAAAGAGCAGAACCGACATTCAACCACCATTTTTAATGCAGTATGGCTTCCATTCTTCTCCAGCATGGTCAAAAATCTTGGGGAATGAACTTTTAAGGGTACCCATGCTATTTTGATGGATCTGGTTGGTGGTTGAATCATTCATTTCAATTTTCCATGTTTCTCCTTCCTGAACTCGGTTTTCATTGTTAAAAGCCAGATTTGGCTCATTTGTAAAGGGTTGGACATTTTTATGTTCTGCAGGCTCCCTCCTTCACCCTGGAAAGTGAATTTGTGGAATATCAGACCTTTTTTAGGACTGCAACATGTTTTTTACCTCCTTGTTGTTGTAATGCATTGTATTTAAAAATGGAAATGACAATGCAAGCTCTGTGAATGAATTTTCAATCCTTTCTTGTGTTGTTTTCTCTATCCTGATCCTTCATTACAATTTTAGCAATTTGTGCATGATTTGTGTTGCATTTTTATAATCTATGTCAATCTACAAAAATAGATGTTCACCACTCCTTTGGTGTATCACCTTGTTAGTTTAGTTTTATCTTCTTTTCTTTCTATCCTTGTCTCCTTGGCAGAATTAGAGTAGAATTTTGAGTTAAACCTCTACAAATTTCATGCATACATCTGATCAGAGGAGTAGAGGAACCAACCTTCAATCTAGAGAGTTTTTCCCATTTTTGCAAGTCCCACACTTGGGGAAAAGATTCCATGTTGTGCAATCACACTAAATGACCCAATTCTCACTTGCAGATCTGAAGGTCATTTAGGGGTGTTGCTGATTTGCACTAATAGTTTTGGCACACCCGTGGGACCTTAGAGGTCTTCATCTTCATTACAACAAAGTTGATGTGCATTTTTGTAAGTTTCTTGCTTAAAAAGAGCCCTGATTTGCACATCTGGTGACTCCAAAGAGATAAATCAACTGGTTTCAGCAGTCCAAGTCTAAAGATTCATGAGAAGGATCCAAACAAGGTCAAGGGCTAGAGAAGAGGGATTGTTATGAGTATCTGCAATTATCCCCAGGAAGAAGAGAGAGGGGAAGAAGAATTCAAAGGTCTCCATCTCCACCAAACAAAACTCTATCAACTCCTCCACCTGGTAGACCTTTCACCCAATCAACAAGGGTTCTCAGGCCAATCAGAATGGCACAACCCAACCCTTATGTCAACTTCATTGGCAGCAGCCCACTTGCTCTCAATGCACAAAACCCAGTTCCAGTTGCAGCATTGAAGAACATCCCATACTTTACTGGGGAAAATCAGACCACTCCTGGTGATCATGTCAAAGACATTGCTAATGTTTGTGCAATCCATGAGATTGTTGAGATGCAAATTGCTTGTCAAATTGTTGGCATCTTCATTCAAAGGGAAAGCCTTGCAATGGTTCAGGAGCCTTGGGGCAGGCTCTATCCAAAATTGGAACCAGTTGTGCATAGCTCTCCATGATCAGTTTGGAGAAAAGGGAGATAATTTGTCTCTATTGGAACAACTGACAACTATCAAGAGAGCTCCCAATGAGTAGCTAACAAACTTCAATTTCAGATTTCAAAGGACATGGGATAGAATCCCAGTGATAGTAAGGCCAACAGCTGAAGGTGCTTTCTTATACTATCTCAAAGCTTTAAATTCTGATATTTCTATGTTAATCCAATCCATGGGAGGTGCAAATATACCTACAGCTTATAGCATCACCATTAGGGCTGAGAATTGTTTGATCCAAGCTGGTAAACTGGTGCCTAGGCCTCCCATGCCCTTATATCCAAACTTGGAAAACCCAAGCACTAGTCAAGCACCTACTTTAGCTCCTATTCCCACTCCTAGAAATCAGAGTTCAAATGAAACTTCTACTTCATCCTCTAGTGCCTCAAATGAACTTCAAGAAGTCATGAAACAATTACAAAATTTAGGCAATGAGCTGGTTACACTCAAGAGGTAGCAAGCCCAAAGTTTTAGACCTTCTTATCAGTCTCAAACTCAGCCTAATAGGCAACCATATCAGCCTAATAGGCCACCCAATCTAGCTGCAAATCAAAATCAAGTAAGGCCTCCTGCCAATAGACCATTTCTACCCTATAACCCCAATGTTGCATCTACCTCTAAAGCCTTAGTGCCAGTGCAAAATAATATAGCTCAAGAGTATGATTGGTGTTTCCCATGCAATGAACCTCACAACTAGTCTATGTGCTTCAATGGTGCTTTGAACCAAGCTTTGATGGTGACAAAAATTGGCGTAGAGAGTGAGGTGAGTCAAGAAACAAACCAACAACAAGGAACATCTCAGCAAAATACAACTCCAAATGAGACTACACTTGTGAATTGGCAGGCTGAAGATTTTTGTGGTATGAATCAAACAATTTCTCAGAATGTAGCAGCTAACACATGGTCAAAGAAGAGGAATATTGGTGAAGGGTAGTCATTAGCTCTAGGTGATCCACAACCTTCCATCACTCCACAAAGTGTTGGCAAGCAAAATGTAGTTCCAAATGTGCAAGGACAGCCCAAGCCACCTTCTAGACCAGCTCAAATGCCAGCTGTTGCAGCCCATGTACAAGAAAAGAATGTGTGCAGCTAAGGGGGCAGCAAAGAGATGTTTCATCCCCATTTAACATCATTGAACAAATGAAGAAGACAAATGTGAATATATCTATGTGGGAATCACTATCCATCCCAGGCCAAAGGGATCTACTACAAGCTGCCATGAAGAATTGGTCAACTTCAAATCAGCAAGCTCATATGCAAGAGAAGGTACTCACAAATGTTGCTCAGCTGAGGGGAAGCTTGGAGGACAGCAAGGTAAAGTTTTGAAGCCCCCTCCATTCTATGTTTCATTGATCATTGGGGATAAACTAGTACACAATTGTATGATTGATTATGGGGCAAGTAGTTCTGTGATGCCCAAGCAAATAGCTGATCAGTTGGGCCTCCAATATGAAGTCATATCCAAAGGGGTGGTGCAATTGGATGGGACAATAGTAACAATAGTAGGGGTAATTAAATATTTGAGCCTCACTTTGCATGCATGCCCCAATGTCACTGTTTTGCAAGATGTGTCAGTGATAGATTTACCACCACTTTTTGCCCTATGTTTGTCAAGGGATTTCACAGCTAGAATTGGAGGCTATTTATCTGCTTGATTGGTCACACATGTTGTTTCAGACCAGATATGGAACTAAGGCCACAATCAGGTCTGAACCTATTGCAAACTTTCACATTGAGCCTCATACTCCAAGCCCAATCAATGCCAACTGTTCAACATTTGATCAAGAGGATTATCCAGGCACACGATGAAGCTGACACCAAAGTTGGAAGCATCCCAGATTTGACTCTTGATGAATGGGCAAAAGCAAGGTACATGCTTTTGATCCCTACAAGGAAATAGAGGAATCTGAACTAGGAGTTTATTACATGCATGAAGAAAATCAGCCTATTCCTAGCATCACCAAGCCAGACCATAAAGATGACAATGAGGTATGGCAGTTGTTCTTTGATGGATCAAGAAGTAGACAAGGTGCAGGGGGGGAGCTATGCTTGTTTCACCTCAAGGCATTAAGTATTATTCAGCTTTTAGATTTCAGTTTGCATGTTCTAACAACACTGCTGAATATGAAGCTTTGATACATGGATTGCATTGGTCAAGAAAGAGAGGTATCAAAAACTTACAAGTCTTTGGTGATAGTGAGCTGATTGTTAATCAAGTTAAAGGACAACATGCTGCCAAAAATGACCTACTCAAGAGTTATAAGAATAGGGTGTGGGACCTCATTGAGGATTTTGAAGGCTTTGGCATCAACTCCATCCCTAGGAAAGAAAACCAAGCTGCTGATAGGCTTGCAGTAGTTGGAGCAGCCTTTGATGTTGTGGAAGTATCAAGGAAGATAAAGTGCAGCCAAACATTCATGTGATTGTAAGGCCATCAGTGCCAGACAATAATGTAAGTTGGCAAGTGTTTGAAAGTGACCAACAAATCATCAATTTCTTGCAAGAAGAAGCTGAGTTCTCAGCCAAAAATCAGGAAAAGTTAGAACAACAATATGGTGATCAAGTGGTACAGCTGAGAACCAAAAAACTACCAAAAGGACTTGTCACTTTGGAGTCCATCTTTAATCCTAATGATCAATTTAGGAAGGAGAAAGCAAACATCCAAGTCAAGGGAGAAGATTCAGTGCCCATCTCGGTGGGAGAAGGAAAATCACTTCAAATTGGTAAAGTGGCAACCAAGCAAGAAAGGTATGAGTTCATGCAACTTTTCCAAGAGTTCCCGGATATATTTTCTTGGAGCTATGAAGACTTGAGAGGTTTCAATCCCAAGCTAGCTCAACACACAATTGAATTAGATCCAAGTGCTAAACCCATCAGGAAAAAACAAAGACCGGTCAATCCACACATGGAGCCTCTCATGAAGAAGGAATTGAATAAGTTAATAGAGGCAAGTATCATATTTCCCATCAAGCATTCAAGTTGGGTTGCAAACTTGGTTCTAGTTAGAAAGAAGAGTGGAGAAATCAGATTGTGTGTAGACTTTAGAGATTTGAATAGAGCATCCCTCAAGGATCATTACCCACTTCCTTCTATGGAGCAGATTTTGCAAGTTGTTGCTTGGCTCTGAGAGGTTTTCATTGCTAGATGGTTATTCAGGGTATAATCAGATCATGGTAAAGGAGGATGATCAGTTCAAAACAGCCTTCACCACCAAATGGGAACCTATGCATATAGGAAAATGCCATTTGGGTTGTCTAATGCTGAGAGCTACCTTCCAAAGGGCAATGGATATGGCGTTCAAGGGATTGATCAAAAAAATAGTGCTGATATACCTAGATGATATTACTTGTATTTTCTAAAAGTGCAGAAAGATCATCTCTTTCATTTGAGACAAGTGTTCCAAAGATGTAGAAGATTTGGGGTATCCTTGAATCCCAAAAAATGTATTTTCCTAGCTCATGAAGGAAAGCTCCTAGGCCACATTGTTTCCAAAGAGGGATTAGCAATTGATCTAGAGAGGGTTGAAGCAATAAAATCACTACCATTACCAAGTCACAAGAAGGCCCTTCAAAGTTTCTTGGGAAGAATCAATTTTGTTCGAAGGTTTGTTCCAGACTTTGCAGCCCTTGTCAAGCCAATAACTATGATGTTGAAGAAAAGTATGGCTTTCAAATGGATAGCTGAAGGTAAGGCAAGTTTTGAGGCAATCAAAGAGGCTATCTCACAAGCTCCAACTCTCATTAACCTAGATTTCTCTAAAGATTTTATCCTTTATGCATTTGGCGGTGATGATACAATTTCTACAATTTTAGTACAATAGAACAAAGAAAATGTAGAGCAGCCAATTGCCTTCTTTAGCCAAAGCTTGGAGGACTATGAGGTGAGGTATTCCTTCATTGAGAAGCATGTTCTTGTAGTGATTAGGAGCTTGAAGAAATTTAAGCATCTAGTTTCAAACAACAAGGTTCAACTGCTGGTTTCTCATGTGGGAGTTAAGGACTTCCTCCTCAACAAAGACCTAAATGAAAAATGTGCAGGGTGGATTACTCATGTCATGGAGTATGACATTGAGATCAAAGTCACCAAGCTGGTCGAGGAAAGGGATTGTGTGAGCAGCTGGTCTTGAGCAAATCAATGGAAGCAAGCAATGGGAAGGATGTTGTTTTGGCATTGCAAGACAACCAAGAACAAAGAGGTGTTCAAGAAGAGAATGGTGGTATGCTCACTCCTTGCTGGACCCAAGACATAATGCACTTCTTACAAATAGGCCTATGCCCTCCAGAGATGAAAAAAACCAAGAGAAGACACTTCAGATTGTAGGCTATTCCATATGCACTTGTTGATGGTGTCTTGTTCAAAAAGGATATAAATGGAGTGTTGTTGAGATGCATTGGGACAAATCAAATTAAGAGAATGTTAGAAGAGTTCCATGGTGGATCAGCTGGGGGTCATTTTTCTCCAAGAGTGACAGCCCTCAAGATTATGAAGGTTGGCTATTATTGGCCCAAGGTGTTTAGTGATTGTTATGCATGGATCAAGAGGTGCAAAAATTGTGCATTCTTCACAGGCAAGGAAAGATTAGCAGCCCTTCCATTGCACCCAATTTTAGTTGACCAGCCATTCATGCAATGGGGTTTGGACTTCATTGGAGTCATTAACCCAAACTCAAGCCAAGGACACAAGTGGATTCTAACAGCAACAGACTACTTCACCAAATGGACTGAGGCGGTGGCACTCAAAGAGGCAAATGAATCTAGCATTCTAGACTTCTATGAGGGGATAGTAACCAGATTTGGTATACCTACCACTATAATATCAGATAATGCATTGGCATTCATAGGATCAAAGGTAACTGAATGGGCTGTTAAGAATGGGATCTATCTGAGCACTTCATCAAATTATTACCCTCAAGGTAATGGCCAAGCTGAGTCTACCAACAAGAACCTATTAAAGATCATCAAGAGGACTCTTGATGAAAATCAGAGGACTTGGCACACTAAACTTAAATCAGCCTTATGGGCTGATAGGATAACTCCCAAGAGATCCACCGGTAACTCTCCATTCAGACTTGTTTATGGAAGAGAGGCAATCTTGCCTATGTCACTTGAGTTGCCAACGTTGGAACTCATGAAGCAATTGGAATTGTTGGAGTTTGAACCCATGGAGGTTAGATATGTAGAATTGATGGAACTCCAAGAAATCAGAGAGCATGCAGCCCAAACAATGGAGAAGGACCAAGCCTTGATCAAGAGAACCTTTGATAGGAAAGCTAAGGCTAGAACCTTCCAAGTTGGAGATTTAGTGTTGAAATGGGATGCGAGCCGAGAAAGCCAGGAAGGCATTCAAAGTTTGATGCCATTTGGAGTGGCCCCTACATGGTCACAAAATGTAAGAACAACAATGCCTTCCAATTGTCTACATTGGATGGTGAAGAACTACAGATTCTAGTTAATGGAATCCATCTAAAGCATTGCTACTAGAAGGAAACTCCTCACCTTGTACATATTAGCTTAGATTTTCATTCCTCCAAGTGCTTGTGCACATTGTTTTTGTTGTAGCTTAGTTTTACATTTCCCTAAGTGCTTTGGCACAAGCTTTGTTGTCCCAAGGATGCATCTTTGCAGGCCATGTTCCAGATCAAGTGATGTTCTACTCTCACAATCTTCTTTCTAGAAATTTTCTAATGAGTTGAGAGTACCAAGTAGTTAAGTTGATGACTCCATTGCCCAATGGATTGCTTCAGAGCCACTGATCATTCATCCAGCAGGTGGATGACCCCTCTGAGTCACCAAAATTGTTATCCAAAATAAGCCCCTTGCTTATTTTTGACTAACTTTCTTTCATTCCTTCCTTCCTTGTGCCTCAGTCAAATTTTTCCACTTTTTAGGCACTCAAAATTATCTAGAAATGGCTTCATCAGATAGAGATTTTCTCACCTTTCCAGAAAGGTAAAATTTTCCTTCTAACTCCTTGTATTTTGCAAGTTATGGCTCGGCGGAGTTTTGAGGGAAATTTTCCTTGGGAAGGTCCGCAACCAATAGGAATGTGCCACGTGTGGCGGTGAATGGCGGGTCAGCGGAGGTAAGTTGGAAAAATTTTCCAAAGTGGGTGGGTGGGGTGCAAAAAAAAAAAATTTCCCATGCGGGGCCAAGAGGAAAAGAAATGTTTGAGGCCCATGAGCATGAATGAGGAGGTGCCACGTGGTGGCGAAGATCGGACCGGTGGGGGTAAGTTGAAAAAAATTTCAAAAAATGGCGCAAAGAAAAAAATTTTGCCCAGAAGCCCCACATTGAATGAGAGTGTGCCACATGTCCATGAGGGTGGTGGGAGTTGGAGGGGTGGAGTAAATTTTGGCTTTTTGCCAAAATAGTAAAAGGCGCAAAAAAAATTGCCCAGTGAGCCCAGAGGAAATGGAAATTTTGGTTAAATCCCCATGGACTAATGGGAGGATGACACATGTCCTATTCTCGGTAGGGTCGGGGGGGAAGGAGAATTTGGAAAAATTTTCCAAAGTGTTTAAAATGGTCATCAAAGGAAAAAATTTTTCCCAGGGCCTGCCAGAGAAAGAAAATTGATTAGGCCGTGAAATCAAAGTGTGACACGTGTCGGGCGGCGGGGCGCGGAGAAATTTTTGGAATTTTTCCAAAATTCAAAAAAGGTAAAATGGCCATTTGAACCCATGGACAAATGAGGAAGTGCCACATGGCAGTGGAGTGGTGGGGTGTGGAGATTTTTGGGAATTTTCCCAAATTCAAAAAAGGAAAAATTTTAGGTTTTGGCCCGTGACCCGATTTTGCCCCAGTTTTTCCCTAAATCTTCAGAGGGGCATATCTTTCGATCCAGAGCTCATTTTTCTCAATTTTGGTGTCATTGGAAATCTATTGAAGTCCTCTACATGATGGAATCTTCAATTTTGTTTTTGGTGGAGTTTAGTGAGAGAAAAATGAAAAAACACCTTTGGCATGGGGAAAAGAGCAGAACCGACATTCAACCACCATTTTTAATGCAGTATGGCTTCCATTCTTCTCCAACATGGTCAAAATCTTGGGAATGAACTTTTAAGGGTACCCATGCTATTTTGATGGATCTGGTTGGTGGTTGAATCATTCATTTCAATTTTCCCATGTTTCTCCTTCCTGAACTCGGTTTTCATTGTTAAAAGCCAGATTTGGCTCATTTGTAAAGGGTTGGACATTTTTATGTTCTGCAGGCTCCCTCCTTCACCCTGGCAAGTGAATTTGTGGAATATCAGACCTTTTTAGGACTGCAACATGTTTTTTACCTCCTTTCTTGTTGTAATGCACTATATTTAAAAATGGAAATGACAATGCAAGCTCTGTGAATGAATTTTCAATCCTTTCTTGTGTTGTTTGCTCTATCCTAATCCTTCATTACAATTTTAGCAATTTGTGCATGATTTGTGTTGCATTTTTATAATCTGTGTCAATCTACAAAAATAGATGTTCACCACTCCTTTGGTGTATCACCTTGTCAGTTTAGTTTTATCTTCTTTTCTTTCTATCCTTGTCTCCTTGGCAGAATTAGAGTAGAATTTTGAGTTAAACCTCTGCAAATTTCATGCATACATCTGATCAGAGGAGTAGAGGAACCAACCTTCAATCTAGAGAGTTTTTTCCCATTTTTGCAAGTCCCACACTTGGGAAAGGTTTGAATGAAGCAGGCGCATTACAAAAAGAGATAGGGCATGCAATTTCCACTAGAGAACAAATATTTGAACTAGGGTTAAAACTTTCTTGTTTACGAGAGGGAAGAAAAGAGATATTTTTCAAATGGCACCAAAGAAAGCACATGCGGTAGGGGTGAAAGGAAAGAAGAAGATTGAATTGGAAGAAGAAATTTCTCCCGAGATTTATTTCTCGGAACTACAAGATCAGAGGGTGTGATTTTGGGACAAGAATGGGATTCCCACATCCGAAAATGTAAAATCAATGATTACAACCATCATACATCGGATAACAAGAAGGATTTGGATGCATTGTTGAGTACAAAAATGAACAAGTGCACATCAGAAGACATGCCATTGTACGATGACGTTGGTGAGAACTTGTTAAAGAAAATTGGAGTCTACCATTTGTATGAGCTGCCATACTTTGGAAATTACGAACCATTGTATCAATGGTTGATGAGTAGAGTCCATGAGGATTTCTTCTACTTTTCCAGATGGAGGGTAAGAATCACACCTACCTTGATTGCAATAGTGATGGGACTAAGGGCCTCAAGAGCATATCTCGGAGAGTTATTTAGGCTGATAAGGCCAAAATATTGGAAACAAGGAAGGAGGAGGGGTATACCAAGGGTCCGCATACGACATGGACATAGATAAATTGAATAAGTACCCAATCATACAAGCATCTTCTCATCTTTTAACAAAGTTAAATGATTAGGAAAGGTGGTCGTAGGTGAATACAATGTGTTTTCACGTTGCAAGGAAGATGTCTCAAGGAGTGATTTACAATATCAAGGATCACATAGCAAAGAAAATCATTAAATAATTACATGTAGGTGACAAAATTATTTTTGGCACTATTTTATTACCTTTGGTGTTTATGGATATTGGAGTACCCAATGGGCCAAAGGAAGCGGTTTGGGAGTACCCCATGATACACAAATCTCTGGCATAAAGATTCAATAAATACTTATGTGAAGGGACCATGGGTGGGCCATTTAAACAGAGGGCAGAGATGTGGTATGATAGGCTCCACACACCTTTTTAAGAGGAGTGGCACATATCCATGGAGTTACCTTTGGTGGTGGGTAAGGTAGTACGGCTTCTAGTTTACCACAATTTTTACATCACGTAATTTACGATGAAGGATGGGCCTTAGAGCCCATGGTGCAAACTTCCATATGCCTTCATAGCAAGATATTTTCAGGCATCATTTTACTGGTTTTTAGATGTGCACCACCTAACCTTCAATACAATCAGGGTAGATTGCAACTAACATACACCGAGAAATACATATGTCTATCTAGGAGGGATTGCCTACATTGAGAGGCTTATCTCAGATATTATAAGCATGAAGCTTGTAAGCTTGGAATTTGGGGACACCAGAGTAGTGCTTATATACCTTCAACTCAAGCCCAAGCTAGAGAATAATAATTATGTGGAGAATGATCTCGTGCTCCTGTGGCCACCCAAAGGTAAGCATACAATGGAAAATGTTCTAGCAGAATAAGCCCACAGAGACATTACAATTAGATGATGAAGAAGAGGAGCATGAGGATAGTGGTGTTTTGGAGCACATAAGTAGGAGGAAGCCTCCAAATAAGGAATAATTTAAGAACGTGACTACTCCATCCCAGCCATAAGGAGGAGATGATGAGGATCTAGATGTAGTACAGGAGAGTGTCGCTTCAAAAGAGTATTCAGGAGAACAAGTACCCAAGGTGCTACTCCACAATTCATGCATACATCACCTTAACTCTCTCCACGAAGGAGACAAATGAGAATAGAAGAAGTAAATTGAATTTGAATGAGAAGGTGGAATATTATGAGGAAAGCACACCCAAATCTCCTACACCTCCAGAGAATGTGGAAGAACCAAAGGATGAAGATATGATGAATGGAGAAGAAGGAGAAAAAGAGACAAATGAGACAACACACGAGACTACTCATGGTACAAAAGAAAAATCTCTCGAATCTTGACATTTAAATTCCTAAGGGGCCAAGAATAAAGAGAACAAGTGGAGAATATGTTCCACCACTCATGGGCTATGCTGAGGACATAGGTAAAATTGTTTGTGCCTATTTTCATAAAGACAGACAAACAAAAAAGCGATTTGTATGGATGGAAGTTAATGGATGAATATATGGAAACCATGCACACAATGAAGCAAATTTCATGGTCGATACACACACACATGGATGAACCAGAATTTGATGTATGTGAAGATTCGTGTGTATTAAGGAGGTTTAAGAAGACACCACAGTGCCATACACATAATAATAAAGCCTATTGTTATGTCGGATGAATAAGTAATCAATGCTTTAGTCAAAGTATTGATAGAGGTGGCATGGAAAACTATGGATAAGGCAGTAACAATAAGGATGCTAAGAGAAGAGCTCAAAACTAAGGATGTGGAAATAACGTGCCTAAAGAAAGAAAAAGATTTGGCATAGAAGAATAATTTTGTTTTCATCAGCATGGTAGAGGAAGTTGGGGACAATATCATGAAAGAAAAACCACACTTAGAGCCAAAGGTACCCAAAATGTTTCCTTTGGCAATGCATTATGTAAGTACCTTGGTGGACTTAGTGCTTGAAGATGAACCTCTACACATGCCAGCGCTAAAGAATATTGAGAAGGAAGTAGAGCAGAAAAGGATTCAGTGATGAGAAATATTACATCATATGAGGGATTGCTCAAGAGTTTACAGGAGGAATTGAAGAAATCAGATCAAGCGTTGAATGTATGTACATCCCGAGAAGCAGTTATAAGAATCAGACTATTTTGGAAGATAATGAAGTCATGAAATCCGTGAAGGATGAAAAATTGGGCCACGCGAAATGATTAGCACTTGTAAAGAAGAATCGCAAGCACCTTACAACAACACAAGAACCACACAAGGAAAGGATACATGAGCTTGGGAAACTCATCGCCTAAAATATGCACTTATTTGAAGGAAGATTGACCGTAATGTCTAGCATTTTTTGGTCTTGCAAAATGATAAAGGAGAAATTGTAAAAGATGAGCTAGAGTCAATTATAGTGGATATACCGGAAAAGTAGAAGTCGTGCTCAATGATTGGAAGACTTTAGAGTTATAAATAAAAGAAGAATATCTAAAATTGATTCTTTAGGTTGAAGTAGAAGATGTTTCAAAGTAAAGACATTCTTTTATTCATAAATATTCTATCTATTCTTGTATTATTTGATTCTTTTTGGATATAACCATTGTTGGGGAGGCAATGTAACTAGTGTGGGCTAATGTTGATCATTAAAAATATGGCACTTAGCAAAGAACATATATAAGGTTCATGTGGAAGAGTAGGATCCATTCAAAAGTGTAGGAGGATCGAAAGGAATCACGTCGAGGACAGAGATAGATTTGAGACTGTCATTTTCACGATGATGAGTTATTTTTAGAGATACCGTTCCAAACACACAAATCAGTTAGAGACTTTCATGATACGCATTGGCTATTTTTGGAGGATCAGCTATGAAGCACTTTGCATGGATGCAAAGCTAAAGATAGAAATCTAAACTGATAGTTTATTAGGAGAGATCTATTGTTAGCATTCTTTTATGTAATCCTATTATTTTAAAGGCACATGGCTAATAATAGCATGTGACTTATTTTGGGATTAGATAAGTGGTGAAGGGAAAGTCCCCACCCTTATAAATATGTAGTGAACTATGTAGCATAGAGGGGCATGTGAGAACTAAGTTATTGTGAGGTTATGTTGCCAAATCTGATGCACACATGAGCATATACATCTGTTATTATAAGGAAGCTTCTTTGTATTACTCTATTTAATATAATGGGGATTATGGACTGAATCAAGGTTATAGTTTATTACTGCATAAATGGTTTCTCTATAATTATTGTTTGCATCATGATACTTTAAGATCTAGATCTGAACATGCACTGTAGAATGATATATTAGTCATTGATCTGAATGCTTCAATTCTTCATCATGCTAACATCCTGCAAAACAACCCTAAAGAGGGGTCTGGTACCTTTTCATGCTTTGGGTGAGCTCTCAGTCTAGGTTGAGTGATGTGTCAATGTGCCTAGGATTTTACTAGTAAATTCTAGTCTGCATTATGCCATCCCAAACATGACCATTTTAATCGACCTCCAATCTCTCACCAACTTCCACTTTTCCCACACTTTCCTTCACTGCTACATATGGAAAGGATTTAGCTTTGGTTATTATGAACAAGGCAATCATACCATCATCCCATGTACCACCTCTAAACACAAATACTAAATGGTATCGGCCGCCAAACTATTCCCAAGAAGGCCCATGTTTAAATCATTCAAGACAACAAACCTTCTCCACCCTATTCAAGAATGTCACCACCCTCACCCGCAAAGTCTATGGATAAAAATCCATTCCTCCTAAAAAAATTTTATGAACACCATTTCCTTGTGACCTTTGACTTATCAATGTGATGGTGAGGCTCCCTCTTCTATTCCATTCCTATATCCTGACATGATCGATGATGATGCAACATCCATTAACGTCATTCAATGTTAGGATGATGAGTCTATCCTCACCTACCTTGGTGTGGAAGATTCTTATATTCACAAGTCATTTCCTTATAAGATGTAAACCATGTTAAATGAATTGACCATTGAAGGTAATATTAACATTCAGGATGACCCGCACATTCTAAAGATAGGCCAATATTTAGATGTTGCTGAACATGAAGCCTTTACTTCTTTCCTCCGATATCATAGAAACAATTTTTCTTGGTCCTATGCTAATATGTTTGGTATTGACCCAAACATTGTGGTCCACCATATTGGAACCATTCCTAAAGAAAAACTTGTAAAAATGAAGCTGCGGAAAATGTATCCTCACATTGCCCTTATTGTTAAATAAGAACTTCAAAGGCCTTCTCTTGGTTTCCTTCATCATACCCATTGACTATCCCCAATGGATTTCCAACATCATTCTTGTCACAAACCAATAGGGGACTTTGCATTTGCATAGATTTATGTGTCCTTAACTTAGCTTGCCCCAAATATGGCTTTCCTCTACTACGTATTGACCAACTAGTTGATCTCACCACTAGTCATGAGATGTTATCACTCATGGACAATTTCTTGGGTTATAACCAAATATTACTCACCCCAGAAGATCAACCCAAAATTTCCTTCATCACTCCTTGGGGGACATTCTACTATCGATTCATGCCTTTTGGCCTTAAAAACATCGATGCTACATATCGGCCAGGATATGACTTACATCTTCCATAACATAATGCATCGCATATTGAAATATTACATATATGACCTTCTTTCCAAATTCAAATTTTGGGCCGAACACCTTATACGGTCCTTAAGGTCATATTTGACCACCTCATCAAGTATTGTATTCACCTTCAAGCTAAGAAGTTTTTCTTCATTTTGTGCTTAGGAAATATCCTTGGTTTCATCGTTTCTTTGTGTGGCATAGAAGTCAATCTCAGTAAAATCAAGGCTATTCTCAAAATGCCTCCACTTACTAATCGTCTCTCCAACTTCGTACTTTCCAAGGAAAGTTGCAATATATTCATCATTCTATTTCACTGCTTTTTTAATCGCTGCCAACCATTTCACCACCTCCTCAAAAATGACATCTCCTTCAAATGGGATGATGAATGCCACAAAGCCTTTGGCACCTTAAAATAATACCTTCTCCAACCACCGGTGTTCATTCCTCCTAAGGATGACCAACCCTTTTACCTATACATTTATTCTACTGATCATTCCTAGGTGCCATACTTGCTCATCATGACAAAAAAACATAGAGAGCAAGTAGTTTATTACATAATCCGCACTTTTTGGAATATGAAACTATGTACACCCATGATAAAAAAAAATTGTTTATCCTTCCTTTTTTCACCACTAAACTTTGTCATTACCTACTCAATCACAAAACCTTTTTCATCACTAATACTAACCCCTTACATTACATGTATGCCAAACCCTACCAACATCAGCGTGTTGCATGTTGGCTCATGCTTCTCGCTGACCTGGACCTCAAATTCATCCATCAAAAATATATCAAGGGCCAAACCATTGCTGACCAACTTGCAGAGACGCACCCCTCTCTAGAAATCAATCCTCTAACTTTGATTTCCCAGACGAATCCATTTCTACCCTCTCTTTGGATGATACCATTTACCAAATGACCTTATTCTTCGACGGTTCCAAATTTTAGCATGGGGGTGGTGTAGGTGTTATCCTCATTCCTCTTGATGGTGAACCTATGCCTTTATATTTCAAACTAGATTTTGATTTTACAAACAATATCTCTGAATACGAAGCACTCGTATTAGGTCTCATCACCCTCGATGTCAAATCAATTAATATATTTGGTGACTCTCAACTGGTTATAAATTAACTCAATGGTATATACCAGTGTCATAAAAAATACTCCAAAAGTATAAATACCATGTTGACATACTTCTTACTACCTTTGATGTTACAAACTTCAAATCACTCCGTGTTCTACTAATAAATTTGTGGATACCATGGCCTTCCTAGCTTCTCAAATACCCACTTCACCTGCCGACTCCAAAATCTTTGTCACAATATAAAGGTTTCAATCACCTTCTTATTTATCTCGATATGTCAACTCTGTCGAACCGTTGGACTCGACCCATGTTACCTTAGTATAAGAATTTTACAGACTACCTTTCCCTTTCTATTTTTCCTCCAAATCTTACTTATAATGGACAGTTTTCCTTTCTCAAAATTGTCTCTTTTTATGTCATCATGGGTGGTCTTCTTTATAAATGTGGCTTTGATGGTATTCTCTTACGATGACTTATAAGTTCTGAGATTCCTTATCTTATCAAGGAAGTTCACGATGGAATTTGTGTAGGTTACTTCAAAGGGCCTAGCTGACACTAAATGCATCCTTTTCCTAGGATATTATTGGCCCACCCTCAACCATGATTGTTTTGACTATGTCAAATGTTGTGTGAAATGCCAACAATATGCTAATATTCATCACACACCTAGTCATGCCTTACAAGTCGCATGAGACCTTTGGCCTTTCTCTCAATGGTTTTGGATCTTGTTAGAGAGATCAATCCTCATTCATCACATCAACATCAATGGATTATACCAAGTATCAATATTACACTAAATGGGTAGAAACCATCCCCCTCATCTCTACAAAATCTGAGAATTTTTTTGAATTCATCAACCATCACATTATTTGTCTCTTTAGTGTCCCTCACCACCTCATTAATGATAAATAAAAATAGTTCAAAAATAAAACCTCATGAAAACTATTTGATGCCTTTGGCATTCAACTCAGTTTCTCTTCACCTTACTACCCACAAAAAAATGGCCAAGTAGAATCAACCAATAAAATATTGAACAAAATTCTTATGAAAGTAGTTGACGATACTGGGAAGGATTGGAATATGCACATTCCTTTCTCCTTATGGGATTACCATACTAGTATTCACACTTTGAATGCTACAACACCTTTCTCTCCGGTCTACAGTACCAAGTTTATATTGCCTCTCGAAGTCTAGATTCCATCTCTTCATATCTCACTCCAAGACATGCTCAACGATGAATACGTTTTCTAGGACCATTTGGCACAACTTGACTTATTAGATGAATATCATTTTAATGCTCTTGATCATCTCCAAATCTACCAAAAACATATCAAACATGCCTACAAAAATTATGTCCATGAGATAACCTTTCGGATCGGTGACCTTGTCCTAAAGGAAACTCAACATGTAACCAAAGAGTAAAAAAGTAAATGGGGAAAAATTTCTCCTAATTGGCTTGGACCCTATATCGTTATGCATCCCTATGGATCAAGTGCTTTTCATTTGTCTTCACTCGAATGTAAACCAAAAATTGAGCCCCTCAATGCCTTGCATCTTAGACTATTCTTATATTGAATCAAGTCCTATATCACCTCTTGTCTATTACATGCTCATCCCTTGAGCACTATTCACCTTCCATTTTACCTATTTCCAGGGGTCAAAGAGAAAGTAAGAATTATGTGATTACCCATCACCTTTCATCGGCTTATCTTCAATATGAGTACCATGGCTCTACTCATGGCATGATTTTCATGGATACTTTTCATATTTTTCAAGATGGAATCCCATGGTCATTCATCATTTGAAACCATCTCTTTCATAGTTAACCTCTGTGTGTTATGGTTTTTGTCTTCTAAACAAGAGCCTAATCTTCCTCTATAGTCTTGTCCATGACTTAAAAGTCCAAAAAGAAAAATAATTTCAAAAGAAAAATGGGATTCAACTCCTTGAGTCAAACTTCCAGTAAATGAGATGACTCCCTCAAAAGGGACATCTCTTCTCTCTATCTCACCGTTATAAATAGACTGCTCCCTCGAAGGACAACTATACAAAGCTAGCCATACTGCACATAGTCTATCATAAAAAGGGACTATTCTTACAAAAATAAAATAAAATATTCAAAAGCTTCCCACATCGATCAGCTTCATGAAGACCTCAAGGAGATAATATACTCATCCCATATAGAATTCCCGCATTGATCATTATGTCAAAAACAAAAGCAAGAAGAGAAAATGATAACCTTTTTGTCATGGACTTGCCTATTTTGATCTTGGGTCTCTTGCCAAGTAGGCCTACTATCTCACACTAGGTTATGCTAAAACTAACCATTTTTCACCTCATTTCCTTTTCACCCCAATTTCCTACCTTCTCAAGGGAATTTCCACAAAAATGACATTTCATGATCATGTGACTTTCTTCACCCTTAGCATAGTCAATCATGTAATGCCTTTAGGGTCTTATGTTCATAAGCCCACCTTTGGTATGGTAGACTTTTTATGGTTCTTCCAATTAGGAAGCTCTTTTAGTCACCTCTTACCCTTCACCTTCTTCATTACTTGTTGATTCTCCTATACGAATCATACCATCAACACCTACATTTTAAGAATTCCTCTTTCACCAACATCACCAAGCCAAACTGACCTAAAACTCAACCATGCCTATAATGACCTAAACTCAACCATGCCTATAATCACCTAAACGTAACCATGCCTAGATGACCTAGACTCAAGATGTGCCTAAAACCTACCGACCCATTCATCTATCCTCATCTTATTCTTCCCTAGCTTACAAGAGAACTACATTGACTGAGTTCCCTTTTTGTTAGGGCTATATAAGTAACACTCTAAGGGCATGTGGCCCTTAGAGGTTAGCTCAGCCACTCTTTACCCTAACCAATTTTCCCCCATTTTTATATTCACATTCTACCTTAGTTAGTTTCCATTTTACACAAAACTTGGAAATTAAACAATCATAAAAACATACATACCTACCATTTTATAACATCACCATATCATACATCATCATTTATTTTCCATAAAAACAATAAACTTGGAAATTAAATCAAATGCAACACCATGACCAAACCATGCTTAAATGACCTAGACTCCGCCATGCCTAATTGACCTAGACTCCACCATGCCTAACTCACCTAGACTCAACCATGTCTAACTCACTTTGAGACCCCACCATGCTTAGTGACCTAAAATTAATCATGCCTACATGACCTTGACCCCACCATGCCTAAGTGACCTAAAATTAATCATGTCAACTGACCTTGACCCCTCCATGCCTAACTAACCTAAAATTAATCTTACCTACATGACCTTGACCCCACCATGCCTAGGTGACCTAAAATCAATCATGCCTACATGACCCTGACTCCATCATGCCTAATTCACCTAGTTTCCATCAATACACAATAACAATGGAAATTAAAAACACAGGTACATCATCCATCCAATAAACATCATCAACTATATAATGGAAGACTTTGTGTATCCGTACATATATACATAGATATAAATAAATACTAGTATCTCCAAACTATCATATACAACCTCACCATCTTTGGCACGCATGTTGGTATAAAATCAAAATCTCAAAACTCTCATGTACATCCTCACCATCTTTGGCACACAGGCTGATATAAGATCAAACTCTCAAAAATCTCATGTACATCCTCACTATCTTTGGCTCATAGGCTGGTATATATATCAAAATCTCAAAAATAATAATCATACCAAGTGACTAATTGTCACCCCACCTGAGACCCTTGGGGCCAAAGATCATCTGCTTTTCTCCTCTCTTCCTATCCATTTCTCTATCGCATCTCTCCACCCTCCATGGATCTCGGTCTAGTCTCCACCTAGCCTGTAGATGGGTCTGGCCTCAATGAACTCATGGCCTCACCCTTACCCTTACTCTAGGCTTATCGGCCCCTGTAATCTCTACACTATTGTTAGGATTATACCAGTTGTACAGGTAAACAAGCAAGCAATGAATAATGTGGGAAACATAAATTAGAAATAAAATGCAATAAACAAAGACACAGATTTAATGTGGTTCACCCAAAATGGGTTACGTCCACCAGAAACAACCAATCCTTTTATTCAGTCCAATAAAACTCTCTTATAGTGCATCAACTACTACCATGAGCCTCTTACATCATGACCCTTCTTTTAGATATTAGAGTTTTTTTATCATTTCAGGGAAACATATAATAAATACATATTAAATGTGGCTTACGGGGTGCTACCCTCGAGCCCCTCATCGGGGTGCGCGCCCTGGACCCCGCAAAGGGGGTGATGCCCCCATTACAACCCCCATCACTAACAAGCTCCACAACCAACAAATATGAGTGTGAGATCTCATCCTCTCACTCAATGCCTATTGTACCATGTACTCTATATAGGATAGACATCTATCCCGGCAGTCATCAAGTGATCCTAGTAATATTGCGCTTAGTTCAAGGCATCCTTGAACCTCACCATTTTCATATTCTGAGGTGGTGCCATTAGTCTCACCGCAACCTATGATCTATGTCCTGTTAGGGCTCGCCTCAAACCCTATACCCATGTACCTTGTCCTCCTCCTTGTACCATGGAACCTTGTACCATTGTTTTCTATGATATGGGACCTTACCCCGAGACTTTGGAAGTTCTTTCATTGTAACTTGAGCCTAAAGGGCCACAACCTAAGCCTCGTGTAGTTGAAAACTAGCCTTGCGCAACCCTATGACCTATGCTTGTAAGGTGGCTATCTAGCCCCCATCCCGTGCAGGAGCCCGACCATGTGCCTGTAAATGTACTGTGCCTGGATAGTAGTCAACTCGCCTCTATAGTATAATAACCTACCTAGTCAAGGTGGCTACCTCTTCCTACGCTATTGTCAACTGCACTACTAGCACTACCACCTATCCCTATATTACATCTCTTTGTACTATAATGATCACCAAAGCAAAGCTTTCATGGATGTGTTGGTGCTGCCGTAACTCTTCTACCCGCTAGCATCTATATCCATCAGATAGCCCTACATCATATATCATGCCATCCACTGGTAACTCCTCTTGACCTATTGGCTCTATGGGGTGAGGTGGAGACAAAGCCTCTCCACATCCTCTCGCCGATACTATGGAAATGGTGGTGGCACATCCTACACTAGTTTGAACTATCATCAGACTCTATCTACTGGGATCATCTCATGCTTTCTCGAACATCTCCCCTATATCCATCACACTAGCTGCAACCCCTGTAGCTCTCACCTCATGCCTCTAAATGTTAGAAAGTCAACATAAGGCCACCATACTATGTCTCTCGCATATAGTCCCTCTAGCTCCCACCTATAATGTGCCACATCATGTAACACCTCTATTATTTATAGCCAACCTCCTAGGACCACCCATTGTCTGAATCCTACCCTTTTCCCCCATGATGCCAATATGATATCGACTGTCCTCATGGCCGTACTACCAAAATGTGCTCATAGACCCAACAATGTAAGAACAAGGTACAACACACTCCATATCAGCACATCCTCTAATATCCCCACAGCTCCCTATATATCTGTACCAAATAAGTTGGTGCCCATGCAAAGTGGACCCACTCCTTGATCATGTCTTGTAAAACTCCCATCAGACCCATTGGAAAATGACCACCCTCTCAATCAGAACTGCATAACACTATACTCTCACCATCATTAGTAAGGTCAGCCATGTCTCCTATGGGTGTGTGGCATACATTTCCCCATACACCAAGCTCATGTTGTGCTCGGTCCATCTCACTAGCCATCTCCTTGAACAATCCCATCATCGCATCGAAGGCACCATATGTGGATACACTATAAACCAGCTCCTTGACAATCAGAAGCCATAAAATCTTGTAGACATCCTCCAGCGTGATCGTCATCTCATCGGTAGGAAGGTGGAATGTGTTGGTCATTACATCCCATCTATCGATGAGAGTGACCATGAGACTAGGATCCCATCGGATCCATCTGTACTACCTGACCTAAATCATCCCTACCTCCCATATGTGGGCCAACTCCTCCTTTGTCACACTATAACTCAACTCCCCTAGTAGGGGTGGTACTCTATCTCACAACGTCAACTTGCTATCATGCCTACAACCAATCAACTCAACAATGTCAGGGCCCAAATTCATTTTTTTATCAAAAACATAATTCTACACCCACTACCCCATATGCATTTATCATGTTCCTACTTTATCCTCAACCACTTATTTATCCCATTCCCACTTACCCAAACCTTGTACCCACCATGACCTAAGTCCCACCTATCCCCTACCTATGTTTACCTACCCTTACCTTCACCCACCTACTTTTCTCCCTCCTATATCGCTACTCCATTCATTTTTACCTATTTACCCTACCCTCTCTTTTCCACCCCATTCTTTCCCTCTAGCATCTAACCTATTTTGGCCCCATCACCTTTTCACTATGATCGATTTAAGTCACCTATGACCAAAATCAGTCACCCATGATCGACATCGGTTGTCTATGACAACCATCGTCCTATTTTCCCCCTCTAACACCAATAATACATAACCGACATCAACTGACCCCAAACTAGAATCGGTCTCTGGTTTGGCCCCAAAGCCGAACCCCCACGGCCCTAAAATTTAAAATTTGCAAAAACTAAGCCTAAACTACCCCCATTCTACCCACACCTTACCCAAATTCATTTCCCAACCTAATTAGCCTACATTCCACCCTCCCCATACCCAAATCGGTTCATTTTACCTACATTTTTTTTTAATTCCCCCATTTGTTCATTTTACCACAAAATTCAATTCAAAATGCACAATAGGATTTGGAACCTACCTCATCCCACTGCCTCCTCCTTGCTGGCACCTCTGGTCTCTAATGGTGGACCTCCATGACTCCCTCTCGTTGTCATCATGTCTAAAATCAATCTCCCGATCCTCCGACAAATCAACTCGTTCCAACCGATCACATGGACATGTATCCCTCATTCCAATATCCACTCAACTCCCTCCACCTTACTCTCATCTAATAAATTTTTCCTCTACTCCTCAAAAACACCATACACTCCTTGCTCATCATTTCCCTATAATGTGAAATGTAAAATGAATCTATAACTATATGAATTTTTACTTTTTAACCGTGGCTCTGACCCGACCGACATCGGTTTTCCCATACCAATAGTGGTCACGTGCCCTAGTCTACCGATATCAATTTTATGGTGACCGATATTGGTTTTCTATGACCGATATCGGTCATATTCCTTATACCCCATTTGGCCCCTTCTCATCAATTTAACCACCTTCATACACTTTTACCCTTCACCGCCTTCACCACTAACCCCAAGGTATTTTCAACCACCTAACTGGTACCTCTCATATTTTTCCCTTCCACCTCTTTCTCTCTATATTGGCCTTACCCATAGCCTTACCTCCTAACCTCCACACCACGCAACATTCAGCCCTACCCACGCTCTCACCTCTTGACCTCTCCACCACCGAAATTTTGGCCTGAACCCCCAACCCGGGACATTTTTACCTTCCACCCACCCTCATTTTCCATTGGGGCATATTTTGGCCCCTAACATGGCCTTACCTATGGGCTTTCCAGCTCACCCAACCCAACCTTGACCCTTATGACCCTCGCATTCATGTACTCGTTATCCCTTGTGATAATGATACTTGGGTTGTTTAGCTCAATGCCCTTACCTTGCCTAAATGTTGTGTCGTTTATCCACACCAACCCATACCTTTGGTGTACCGATCATACCTAACGTCCTGCACCTAGCCTTGTTGTGATTCCTGACCATATCCTATGCCTTGGATACCTGAATCACTTCACCCTTGCTAGATAAACCTACCGGCCTTTACCAATTTTGATTGTGCGTGCTCTTCATCGTAGTACCTTATCGCAACCTATGTTTGGTCCTCACCGTAACCTCACCCATTGTACCACTCGCCCACCAGCCCAAACTACCCCTACATTTCCTTAATTACATTTAGGATTTGTTATTTTACATATATCTTTCCCTTACTCATACCATGACCTATTTACTGGACATGACCTACTTTGTGTGACCATATACCTTGTGTACTCATTATACCTTGTGATCTCATTACCCATGTTATTTTAGCCTAACAACATTACCATGCCTATTCTCATGTCGCTTTTCCCAAACAAAGCTTTGGTGTAGTAGAACATACATAAATGTTCCTACACCTAACCTACGTTGTGATTTCAGACCATATCCTATACCTTGGATACCTAAATCACTTCACCATTGTTTGGATAAACCTATCGACCTTAGATGACATAGACTTTACAAGCTCTTCAACTTGGTACCGTGTTGTAGTCTATATGTGTATGTGTGTTTGAGTTTCATTAACTGCGTTACCCAATTTGACCCCTGCCCATTACTTATTACCCAAATTGACCATCACCCTTTCCCAAAATACACATACTACCTTCACTTCCCTCAACTACAAATTTATCAAACCACTCAATGATTCTCGTATAACACCTCATAAGTTCCTTGTTTGAGGGCAATCACTTTCACCCATACTTGGGGCAACCCCACTCTCACCCATACATGGGGTAATCACTTCCTATTTTTATCAACATCACTTACCAATACAAGCTACATGATAAACAGGGGGAAAATGGAGACACCAAAATTAGGTCATACCACCCTTATAACCTCGTTAATTAAATTAACCATACCTTACATATTCATATCCCATAGTGCATATGGTTAATTGAATTAATTATTTTAATTAATTTACTAAATATCCTCAATTGACCACCTCACCTAGACACATGACTTAGACACCTCATCATGGACCTATTCTTAACATGTTTCTTTTAACTAAGACTCAATCTCTACTTACCTTAACTAGCTAAGTCTTAAATCAAATTCCTATTATTTCTCTAACACTATGCCCACTTATCTAAGTGTAAAATACCATTTTAGACCTAAACCAATGTGCAGAACTGGCCAAAAGATAGCCAAGATCTACTATTTTGGAAAACCTAGGATTTCCCACCATAATCGACGTCGGTTAACCCTAAACCAACATTGGTTAACCTAAACTTTCTTCGGTTACCATATATTCATTTTAGTAACCTTATTCAAGGGGTTGGAAATTTTCAAAAGTTGGCATTTTCGATTTATGGAGAAAGAGAGATATGCATGCAAACATGAACTAGAGCCTTTTTGAGAATCCAAATGAACCTAGCCAACACTAGGACTGATCTGAAGGCATTGGAATTCATGGTAACATTTGAGGAAGCATTTTCATGGTACTGATCACTAGTTTCATAGATCAACCATTGCTATCCTCCACCAACCAGGCCTATAAATACAAGTGTCTTTTGATTTACATCACTCTATAATTACTTAGATTGTGGTTTCTTTAGTTCTATTTATTAGATCCTATTCTACTTTGCATTCCACCATCCCCACCTTCCTGTCAATCCACCCATCCAACAACCCACAACCCCTTTAGCCCCCCATATCCGAATCTTAGACATTCTTGAGCCTTCTTGGGATTTTTATGAGCCTAACCATCCTTCTTCCATTCTCTATGCAATCATAGAAACCAATTTTATTTTATTTCCACCATTCAGCCCCTATCGACGCCGGTCATGTTGACCGTCATTGGTTTTCGCTTCACCGGAATTGGTCACTAGACCTATGTCGCCATCTTGTATATTCTGACATATTTTCACTAAGTTGACTTTATCACCCCTAAAACCTCACAAAAGCCTCACCCAAGCCAAATACACTACCTGAAGCCACTCCACAAACCTCCCCATCTCTCTGTGTACACAAAGAGAACCTGGACCCCTATTTCTGACATTTAACTATTCTACCCTTATCCACCCTAAACCGTCATTGGTCATAGCTAAACTATCATTGGTCGACCTAGACTAGCGTAAATCTCTGTCTCGATAACCAAACTTAGGACAATAAGTTAATACCCACTCCCAAATTACCCAGAACCATTTGTAACCTTTACTAGACCTTTGTGAGACCTGTAGAAACTCAAAACCACCTACCCAACCTCCATATTTGATCGTGTAACCCTTCCTCGTTAGATTACGTTTTCTTATAGTATTTGAATGAGATGCCTAAATCATATCAACTATAGTAGGATGTTGCTTATTTACATTATTTCTTATATTAAATTATAGTAAATGATAGATTGAAAACCATCTAGAAAGTATTATACTTCTTAGATCTAGCACATGCTAGGCATTCCATTGATGAGATATTGTTTAATATTCTTCCTATGGTATTGTTTTACATTTACAGTAGTTCCTCCTATCCAAAAGTAATTTCTTCAAGGTCATCCCGATGAGAAATCAAAAACACTTGTATAACCTTCAACCGACATCACAATCAAGTATTCCTCCTTGGCCAATGACCCTTTTATCTATTTCATTAAATTTATCAAGAATTTGGTGAAACATGTATGTTGAGCTAAATAGGATCAAAACCTCTTAAATCATTGTATTGCCAAACAAAAACATTTGCATACTCTTTACAAAGCTGAATAAAAGAGTCCTTTTCAGATTGTGAATTTTTTTACCAAGATTAAGACTCTTACCTTCAAAAATGGTAACTTTCTCATGTTGATTTATACCTGCAGCAAGTACAACCCTCTCATGCTTTATTTCATCCTTAGATTCCAACATGGCCTTCGTAATCTTGTTTGTTTTCAGATGTACTATCTGATCTTCATATCGAAACTATACTTTTCCTTGATTTCTAGTAGAAAATTCTACTTCTTGTAGAAATATGATTACATGTACATCACTATTGAAAACCTACCAATGCATATCATTATCCGGGATAGACAGGTCTCACCAAATCTTTAATATGAGGCTGTAATTTGTCACTTTCGATGTCAGCAAGTGTGTCAAATTGAGAACCAATTACAACAAGCCTATCAACATGTTTATTTTTATCTCTAGGGATAGCTTGAACATTAACATAAAGAAAATAATCAATCAAGTCCCATAATCCATGCCTTAAAGTTCTCATTAATGGATTCTTGTAAGTATTATAACCTCTAACTTGTTGAATAACAAGCTCTTTGTCCCCAAAAATCTTCAAATCCTTGATTTTCTTCTTTCTTGCCCACTCCAAACTATGAACAAGGGCTTCATACTTTATAACATTGTTAGAGCAATAAAAATGGAACTTAATGGCACTAAAATATTGTTGTGAAGGTGAAATCATCATTAAACCAACTCCTAGACCATGCCGCTTTTAGAGCCATCAAAATAAAGTCTCCATAAATCACTATGTTGGTGATTTTCTCTCTCCAAAGAAGGAATTATAGTGTTTTCCTTGTGAACACAATAAACTCCAAGTCCTTGTCCCTCAATGATCTAATCCTCAATGATTTTTCATGGGTCATGCTCATGATCTTCATCAATTCTTTGATCTTTGAAAATATCAAGGACACCTTCTAAGGCATAACCAATTTTAGCCTCTGAATCATCTAGTTACTCTTCACTTACAACATAATTTGCATTAACAACACTAGGTGTAAAAGGCTCAATATGAAAATTTGACAAGGGCTCTGAATTGATAGTTACCTTAGCTCCATACTAAGTTTTGAAAACTAAATATGTCCAATCTGTTGAGAGGTAAGTTCCAATCTTGGATGTGAAGTCTTTAAATAAGTACATGATAAAATAAGGTGGTAGATCCACCACCATCACATCCTATGAGATTGTAACACTTTGACATGCATACAAACTTAGTTTCAAATCATTGATTATCCCAATGGTCTTATTTGATGAGCCATTAAGTTGTAACACTCCTTTAATACTTGGTTCATGCTTAAGACCTAACTTTTCATCCATTAACTTTGACATAACAGTGTTTATAGCTCCACTATTAACCATGCAATTATGAACTAACAAATCCTTGATGATTAACAAAAGATAAAGTGGATGAGGATTAACCACTTTTACCTCTTTTTCTATTATTTCTAGCTTAAATACTTGTTTTGGCCCTTTAGTTTGCTAGTCTACAATTTTCATAACCATGTTGGTTATTTTTTCGCATCATTCTATTCTCGATTGTAATTTCAAGCACGCAAGATCTTGGACCAGTGATTATTTTTGTCCAAGAATAGACAATGTATCCCACATGCTCATAGTGACATTAGACTTCTTCATATGATCAATAATATTGAATGGAACAACACAAACTCTAAACAATTTTTTTACAACAAAGTAGTTTGTTCTTGAACAGTAGGTGATACAGAACTCTTAATAACAACATAAGTCTTAATTTTATGAGTTGGTAAAATTATTTGATCACTTACATTAGCTTCCATGGATATTTTCTTTGATTTGGTAACTGCTACAACAAAATTAGCCTTATCTTGTGCACCAATTTCATGATTTACAACCACACGATCAGTTGTTTCAAAATTTACCAATGTTGCATCCGGCTGACCCCTTTTGTTATTATTGTGACAAAATTTGGTATGTGTGTTTTGAAAGACATACACTTTCCTAAAAAGGATGAAATTCCTCTTCTTCATTCATTTTTGGCATACAAAAAGCTTGTGGTACCATCTCTATAGATGAATTTGACTCAATAGGTTACATACTATCATCTTGGGAAATATTAACTTGCACAAGAACCAAATCTCTTGAAGTAGTACGGGCATTAGGATCAGTTCAAGAAAGAGTTCTAGTAGTTGTAATGGCTGGTTGTGTTAGATATGGTCTATAACCTTGAGCAGAAGGCATGTAATTATTGTAACTTGGAAAAGGAGGATGATATGGTATGTTGGTTTGAGATTGATTCCTTTCCAACTGCACAACTTTATTTGACAAAGCCTTAATGTTGGTCAGTCAAAATATAACACTTAGTGAAGGACATACAAAAGGTTCACGTAGAAGAGTAGATCACATTCAAAGGCGCGTTGAAGGGTCGGTAAGGATCGCGCGTGAAGAAGAGATACAGATTCAAGACTTAGTCATTTTCACAATGAGGATCTATTTTTGGAGATAGCGTGCAGAGCACACAAACATGTCTAAGACTTGTGCAACACGTCTTGGCTATTTTTGGATGATCGGATATGAAGTGCTTTACATGGATTTAAGCTTTGAGAACATATCTACTACTAGAATTTAACTAAAAATAGTATATTGTTAGCGTACTTGCATGTGTGGCTATTTTTGTAATGGCATGTGACTAATAATAGCATGCAACCTATTTTGGGATTAGATAAGAGGTGAAGGGAAAGTCCCCACCTTTATAAATATGTAGTGAGTTGTGTAGCATAGGAGAGTGTGTGAGAATTGTGTTATAGTGAGATTATGCTGCCAAATCTTATACGTGCATGAGTGTATACTACTACTATTGTAAGGAATCTTATGTGTATTACTGAATTTAATATAATGGAGATTATGAACTGAATCAAGGTGTTATCATGGTTATAGTTCAGTGTTTCATGCTTGATTTTATAATGGTTATCTTGTAAGTTTGTTATTCTCTAGATCTAGATTTAAACATGCATTGTACAATGATATATTATTTATAGATCTGAATGATTTAAGTTTTCATCATGATAACATCCTACAAAGGAAACCCTAAAGATGGGTAGGGTACCTTAGTGTGCTTTAGGAGAGCACTCATTCTAGGCCGAGTGATGTGCCAACGTCCCCAGGCTTGTATTAGTGAAATCTAGGAATTATTATTGGTTCCATTTCTAGGACCTCTTTTTAAATATATTTTAGGATGGTTCACGATGAAGACATACCGGTTGACCCTATCAAGTGTTGAGGATTGGATATATGATCTAGAAGAAGAATGTACATGGCATTTCAGAATTGGGTTTGAGTTTAACACATGCATGTGGGTGGACCAGAATTTGTATGATAGTTTATATGAGAGCTTTTTTACTATCTTTACAAAGAGAATTGTAACACCCTCAATTACTGATATATTCCTCTTTTACATTCAAGTGTTGACATGTGGTTTTCTAGATAAAGATGTGTTCTTTTGACTATTGAAGATCATGATTGATAAGGATAAATATTTTTTGTTCTTAAAATCATTAGACTAAAATTATATGGTTATCAAGAATTCATTTTCACTTTGGAAAGATGAGCTGCAATCTAGTTTTAAGAGTTGCATACTTATTTCTTCTTTTGACTCATCCTTGGATCAATTTCAGTGATCCAAGGAATGTTTCAAATCTTCCTCATGGACTGAATGGTAAAATTTACATTCGATTTTAAGAGTCGAATACTAAACTTTGTATAATACTAATTCTTGGTCTTATTTGAACGTGTTTTCATTCAACTGTATATTTGTGCTCGGGTCTTTGGTGATTGATCTTAGCAGGACATTAAGGACTTAAGAAAAATTCAATTCTCTAAGGATGAGTTTAGATTCCTAAGAATCTAATATTATCCTAACGGTAACTTAAGCTAGGTAAGAACAACTATGTCCTAGCTATGTTTAATTATTTTAATTATGTTCTAACCTAAGCCTCTTATTCTATTGTTGGGTTGGTGACCTAACCTAAGCATTGTGCTAAATGGATAAGAGAAGGGTTACTAAAGTGATACTAGGCTATTTTAGCTATTACCTAATACTAAAGGGTTATGAATTGAACCTAACCTAAGGTGGGAATTCTAATGGAAAATGTTTTAAGACCTATGTTGGTAATTATTAAAATAACCTAAGTTCTATTTGAATCTATCCTAAACTATTAAGGGAACCTAAGGGGTCACATGTCACAAGGGTGATGGTTCTAATGGAATTTAAATGAGGTGAAAGGGTTTAAATGAAGGAAGTACTACCAGATTTGGCAGGGGCTAGTAGACTTGGTAGAGGCTTACGTGGAAGCTCCACTAAAAGATGGAATTGTATTTTTGTATTGAATTGGCATTCACCAGATTTAGGAGGCGGTGGCAAGGAAATATAAGTGGGAATTTTGGATTGAATGGAATTTATGGAATTTATGAGCCTTGGTCTTTGTGTGCAAACCATCTTGGAAACTTAGAAGGCGGGTTTGTAGGAGGTCATTTGGTTTTGCATGCATGGTGGATTTTTCTCTGCATGGAGCTAACTGGTTCTTCGAACTAGCAGTTTGACCTTCACTTCAAAGATATTTTTGGTTTCTTTGTCCTATTTTTGATCAAGGAAATTATATGAGGCGTAGGAAGAAAAGAAGATTGATTGTTTATTTTTCATGGAGGAGAAAAGGAGTTGGAAGCTCAGTGAAGTCTCCTTAAATTTGGTGGAAGCACTATCAGGCATGATAGGCTATAACTATTAAAATTCTTTGCATTCTTCTAAATGATTCATTAGAACAACTCTGCTCTCATGAGATTCATGTTTTCTTGCCTGTCTGGTTATTTTGCTTGCTGGGTTTTATGAATCCTTGTGTGTTTGATTTGAATCCATGGAAAAATAGTATTGTTTTGGAAATTGTCTCTCTGTGTAAGTTTTATGACAGCATGGAAATTAAAATGGTATGTGAAACTTGTTTTGTATCTCTACTTTTGCATTCTTTATCTTGTATTTGAAGTTAGTGAGCTTTGAATAGACTTTCGTGAAAATATATGGATCCAAACTTAAGGGAAACTTGAGTTCTGTTTTATTTTTCTTCTGGATTACGTTCTTTGGATACGAGACTTGTCTTGGAACTTGTGTTTTGATTAATCTTGTGTTAGAGCTTTTTTTTCGAAACCACTATTTTGGAAGCTTATACATTGTTGAACTATTGCATGGAGTTCATATTTATCACTATACTCACATTATTTTTCTAGTGTAGTTTTGAACATTTGTGTGTGAAGCTCGGGTTCATCACTATACTCCTATTTAACACTTGAGTGTTATGAGCTTATATTTTGGTCAATATATTCAATTTTGTTCTGGTATTTTGTATTAGGTTATTCTTTTGTTAAAAGGTTTAGCTAATAATTCCTTATTTGAGAAACTCACTCACCAAGAGATTGGTTGGAATCTTGTTTGCGTTGTTGAAATCTCTTTGAGATTTGGAATTGGAAACGTCTTAGCTAACGGAATGTTGAACTTCTTTTTATTACTATAATGACTCCCTTGAGATGGTATTGGTGTGAGAATAGAATGGGATGTTCTTTCCTCTGTTTGAGGAAACTCTTGTTCCGGGTTGACTTATTGCTTTGTAATAAGGCATCACTGTCACAATTTCGTGGTTGTGAAGTTAAGTTTTGATATTTTGTTCTTGTTACTTTGGAATTTAAGACTGAGACAACTTTTGTATTAGGCGTTTTGGGTTCTAGCGCTCCCTCTCTTGTATATCTTTAAATAAATTTGGGCCTTAGTGGAAGATTTGGGTTATTACCTTGGACACTGAAATTATCAAGAAGGATACCTTCTTCTGTTTAGTTGTAATGAGTTTGATTCTTTTGAATTATGAACTACTTACCTTTTGTATTTAGTGGAGAGGTAATTGTAAGTCTCCAGTCTTGGATTTGTAGGTAATTCTGAACCTTATAGTTTAATGTTTTGGGATGATATTCTTGACTGATACAGTGAATAATAATTTGGTTTCTCTTTGAGAAATAAAATATATATGTGTGTATTCTTTTGAGATCAGTATATGGTTCGGGTCTGCAGTATGTTTTCATCCTGATTTGGTTTGAAATTGTAACTTCTTTGTTTAGAAGAACAAAATGATTTATCTTTGGTTCTTTCCTTAATTGAGTTACCATTTCTCTACCTTTGGATAAGCTCATTTTTTGAAATTTATCAGTAGTTAATTCCATTCAAGATAGCGATTTCATATGACCTTTTAGTCTACTTGGTTCGAATCACAGGTTGAATGATAGTATCTAAGTCGAGGGTTCTATTGTTAAGAGAATCCATTATTGTTTTATTGTTGTTATTGAGTAGTCTTGCCTAGTTTAAATGGACAGGAGTAGGTTTGTCTCTTGTACTTTTTATCTTTGGGAAGAACTTGAGTAGAGATTAACTCCTCCTCGGGCTACCTTGTTTGTGAACTTTGATTTTTTATCTTTGATGGATAACTTCTAACATGAAGAGTTGGAATTGGAATTGCAGTTGGACTATTCTAATTTTTCCTTACCTTCTTGTATTGTTATGGAATTATGTTTATGTATATTCTAATGTTGAATATGCAAGATTATTACTCCCGGAAGGAACATGTAATTCATGTATGAACCCTGGTCTATCTTTCAAATGTAATAAGTTGGGTATGGTACATGCATTGGTTATTTTTATTCTTACTTATGATTTAGATGAATCATCCTAGAATGAATCATGTTGTATTAATTTATTTTGTCTCTTAGAAAATTTAAATGTGGTATTCTATTAAGATAGAATTATGAGACAATGGGATGACAAGATTTATTATTTGTTATAATCCATTGATAGGATTAATAGATCTTTACTTAGGTAGATATTGTTTATTATATTTTACTCTTCTCTTTAAAGTGGATCTAGATTTATTAATGTACTTCCTTTTGTCTCATTATCACTTATTTTGATTGTATGATGTTTTTATTATCTCATTAAAGCAAAGGTGCTTTTTAATGAAACAATTAGTGGAATGCACTTTGTTTTAATTCTTAGTGCTTATCATGCTCAGTTCATTAAACTGACCCATGCTAGCTATTTTTGCAGATGGATAACTTAAGTGGTAAAAGAAGGAAAAAACTTATATGATGCATTGGCTGATATATGTATAATTCTTAGTAAATAATTCTGATTCACTATTTTTGTATTGTAAAAGAAATATTGTATACTTTATAAAAAAGGGCTTTTGTTACACAATTTCCTAAAGTACATAGTCTTGTAAATTTTATAAGTTGTAATGATGAATTGTGAGTTGTGATTTATTTGCATTGGTTGTGTAAATTATCTTGTACTTTTATAAAGAAGATGAAAGTTCCATCTTGTTGATATTCTTTATATTATGTTATGCTTATCTTGTTATCTTTGATAAGATGGATAATGGGAATTAGTTCAATTTCCCTTATAATGAAGTAACTTTTTGAGTTGCATAATATGATGTTTTTATCTAAACAATTTAACATAGTAATGTGTTGCATAATAAACATGAAGTAAGAATTATGGATATTGGGAATAATATACCCTAATACTTAATCATTTAGAGGAAGACTCATTCTCTCTCTCTCTCAATTGAATATAAACCTAAAAGGTTTGGAGATATGATTACTAATTATTAGAATTCGCTTTGTATGGATTCTACTATGATTGGATATATGCGGTTGTTAAACCTTCCTAAAAATTAAAGTACATTTTAATGAAAGTTATGATATCACTATCCTGTTTTGGTTAACTGCTGGTTACACCATGAAAACAAACATTATAAAGTAATCATAAGTTAAGGAAGTTCTTCATGGACTAAATGAAACAAATTTAGAAAAGAACTTATGGAGTGTTGGATTAGGGTTTAGCAAGATTTTTGTAATCAAGACATAATCCAAATTATTAATACATTAACAACCTCCTTGGGGTATGTACATCTCAATGAGGTAGTTTCGTAGGATGTTTCCACACGCCAATTATAGGGTTGTACTTTCGAGAAGACTTGGTTCTTATCAAGAATACATCATTGTAGTTTACATGTGGCATCACCCTTCCGCATTGATCATCTAGATCTACACACAATAAAAACTTGGACTTGAAATGAGTTTCTCTCTCTAGGTTAGGTTAGTGGTATATTTAGGATAGGAAGTAGATTCTAATGGCTCAGGTACTTTGGCACATCCAATTGACTTAGGTCAACCGAGTATGCCCATTTACCCTAAGCCATCATGTGAGTGTCTTCCTATAATAAGTTATGTTTCTAACTAGGGCTAGGATTAAACCTCGGGGCAAGTGGACTAACGGTAGTCAGAAAGACCAATCATGATAATAAAGGATTTAGGTGAAGGATGTATTCCATTATGACGAGTATGTCATCTAGGAATAGTGACATACACATTGATATGTTGTAAATATTTTGCCAAAGTATCGCATTAGCCGTTGGTTTCATTGTCCTATATCACCAAGTTTAAAACAATGTGATATCGATGAATATTGGTAACAAATATTCATATATGTTATTTAAACATATCACTCAAGATTACTAGTGTAGGGTAAGAAAACCAAGTATATGAAGAATACAATATGTATTCAATACTTAAGATAACATAAATAGATCGGTAGATTACCAAGTTATGAAATGAATAGATTAGCGGATCACCAAGTCTTTATAGCTGCATATGGTTATCTATTTGAATTCAATTTTCATGGAATGTTTGTTCTAAATAATGCTTTATTTAGAATAGAGGACATTATATATATTAATAAAAAAGTTCCCTTATTTCTAAAGTCTTAAAATGGGAATGTTACATCTTGGTATCGAGCTTAAGGTTGTGCTCTTGGACCTATTAGGTCCATAATATGATGAAACTTAAATTTTTATGTAACTTATAAATGGTTAGAACAAAAGGAAATGTTGCAAATAACCCTCCTCCCGAGGAAGGTGCAACAACCGCCTGAGAAACTCAATGAGATCCTTGCTGGTCTATTGGACACAAGAGATCGGTTGGCTATACTGAACAATAAGTAATGGGTAATGAAGAGGAATAAGAAGCTGATAAAAATAATTAGCCACCTCCATGGGACAATGTCAATGAGGGTGTTGATAATAACAATACTAATATACATGTTCACTTTGAGAATAAAAATACTAGGCTAGTAGCTAAACTTACTAATGATATAAAAAGGATAAGTCCACTTAAGTTTGATGGTACTAGATTAGGAGATGGAAATGAGAACTTTTGGTTAACTCTCAAGTTAAATGGAGAAATACTTTACAATAAGGAATTTCTAACGAAGTTAAAAATAAGGCGATATGGGGTGTATATCACAATTCTCAATGGAGTCTTCGTGGTGGGATAGCTGTAAGGATGAGTTGAATATTGATGAAGATAATATCACATGGGATCAATTTAAAGGTTACTTCAAGCAAAGATGGCTGCCAAAACTTTACTATGATCGAAAATGAATAAATTCCATAACTTAGCTCAAGGAAAGCTAACTATGGGGCGAGTACTTTCGGGAACGATTTACAAAACTCCTTAAGTATGTACCTAGTGTAGACACCAAATTCGTGTCTTACGACCCCTTGTGACCCACATCCCATTTCACAACCTAACCTCATTACCTAAACCTTACACAATTATTTATTAATTACCTCATAATTGATAAATCCACATCGCCTTACCCGCCACCTCACTTGGCCACCTCACCATGACCTAGCCCTAACCCTAAACTAACCTAATTAGGACCCATGACTTGGTCTAGACTCACATCCATAACTAATGCCTCCTTACTCGCACCAAAAGCTGACCTTCTAGCCACTTGACCAAGCCCGCAACTGATCTCTCAGGAGAAAAGCAGGGAAGGTGGGCTATTTTACTAAAAATAGCCTACTTTTTCCTAACCGATGCCGATTCCTACTCGACCGCCGTCGGTATCGCAAGCTACGCAACCGCCATTGGTTCCTCAAAATGGGCTCCCAAACCAAAACAACGGATCGGAATTTCATTTTGGAGATCGGTCCGAAGGATTTTGAATCAAAGGAGAGTCCAAAGCGATTAAGCGAGTCCGAACTTCACTTGACCAAGAGAGAGATGAGTGAAGAAACCAAGAGTTGGCAGCCAAGGAGATCAACTTGCATCTTCGCCAAAAACCATGTAAGTCACATCTTGCATGTCCTCTGTTATAACATTTCTCTTGCCTTTGGAACCACAATCCTCATAAATCCATCCCTGAATCCACTACCCAGCGTGCATATTACATCTAACTGCCATCCATCTACCTCTCATCACCTTATTTCTTAATATCACCCATATACAGCCTTACAAATAATACAGTTACCAAACAACACAAACACCCTACAAAACAACCAACCTACGAGATCCTAAACCATAACCGGTATTTAGGTTATTAAGTAACCGGTATCGGTTATCGAATAAGTGTCATTAACTCAACCACTCCTAGACCCTCGACCGGTATTGGTTGTTAATAATAACAATGTCGATTCTTGTGATTCACAACCAGAAACCAGCCTTTCCCCTACCTGTTTCAACGAAGTGATTTAATTGATATTTTGACCCAAGTTTTGTGTTAACTCATATCGGCAGGGAACCACCACCTTCGAAAGGAAGTTTCATATTTCCTGGCCCAAGGAGGAATTCCTCATTTATTATCTAATCAAAATCTTGTGGTCTTGTGTTCTTATTTGCAGTAGTCCTTCCAAGACAAAAGGAGTTCTTCGCAATATCACATGATCTTTCTTACGCGCACATCATCTCGACATTCTACGATGGCTATTCCTCTACTAACCCTAACCTTATCTCTGTTTAGCTAAAAGGAAAGCTAAGCATTTCCGAGTGAAACACTTAGTACCAAACAGACTAATAAAGTTTAGGATATGGAAATTCATCATGGGATTGAATCCCATTATAGGGGAGAGGTGGATGTTCACATCCCAACCATGATGGAAGGGGTTGTTGAAAAATCCATAAGGCAGGAACAGAAATTAAAGGAAATTTCTACTCACAAGGAGGAAGTAAGGAAGAAATTCTCAACTCATCTTCATCATCTCTTGCACCTAAGAAAGGACCATGGAAGAAATTCAAAATGAAAATTAAGTTTTCATTTGATACTAATAAGAAATAAGCAACAAACAAGTTTGTTGGTAATACACGGAACAACTTTGCTAAGAACAATAATAATGGACAGAAGTCCTATGAGGGTCAAAACAATAACTCTAAGGATGGAAATAAACTCGAGCCTAGCAAGGACCTGTAGGAGGCTATTATAACTATGGCAAAGATCATTACGTGAATCAATGTCCTTTGAAGAAGGATGATCGCAATCAACAGCACAAGATACACATTGCAGTAGCTGACAAGCAGGCTAAGAAACAAGCCACACCCATAGAAGTTTCGGGTAAGTTATTTGGCTTACCTATAACTATTATTTTTGATACCGGAGCTACTGAATGTTTTATTTCTAGTAAATTAGCATCAAAACTAAAAATAAAAGTTGGAAACATGGATAAAACATGGACTATATAGTATGGGAACAATGTTGTTCATACGGTTAATATGTGTCTCTTTGGGCGATCCTTGATTTACCTAACTTTTCCATTGAGGTTGATCTTTATGTCACACCTTTGGGGTCTTATTATGTAATCATAGGTGTTAATTGGTTAGCGAACATAAGGCTAAAGTGGAATGTTTCATAAAAACATTAGTTGTTTATACGACTGTAAAAAATGGTAGAGATTCGGGTGCGAAACATGAGATTTTTGTTAGAAAACTATCGGTTATGCAATTTAAAAGGCCAAAAATAAAGGATGTACCTTATAATTAGTAAAAATTACTGAATCGATAGAAGAGAGAAATGATATTATGGAGCGTTATCCATTGTTACGTGACTTCAGTGATGTATTTCTAGAAGAATTACTAGGTCTTCCACCCAAAAGGGAGTTTGATTTCATGATTGAGATCAAGCCTAGAACTGAACCTATTTCTAAACCATCGTATCGATTGACTACTATAGAATTAGTAGAGCTTAAGGCTCAGTTGCATGAGATTTTTTCTAAAGTTTTGATTAGACCCAGTGTTTCACCTTGGGGAGCACACCGTAATTTTGTGAAAAGAAGGATGGAACCCTTAGATTGTGCATTGATTACGAATGTTAAACAAAAGCAACAATCAAGAATAGATACCCACTCCCTAGGATTGAAAATTTATTTGATCAGATGCGTGGAGCATCGATATATTCTAAGATATATCTTTGATCTGGATATCATCAATTGTGAATTAAGAATGAGGATATTCATAAAACAACTTTAAGAACAAGGTATGGACATTATGAGTTCATGGTTTTACCTTTTGGATTAACTAATGCACCTACAACATTTATGAATTTAATGAATAATATATTTCAAGAATACTTGGATAAATTTGTTCTCATATTCTTTGACACATTCTCATACATTCAAAATGTATTTAGGAACGTCATGAGCATTTGAAGATAGTTTCGGGGAATATTAAGAAAGAGATGGTTATTTGGGAAGTTGTCTAAATGTTATTTCTATGACATAGAAGTACACTATTTGGGACATGTAATAAGTAAGAATGGAATTGTTGTAGATCCTTCAAAAATTATAGCTATAATAGAGTGGCATGCACACTAAGAATGTACATGAAGTCGAAGCTTCATGGTAATTTCTACGGCTACTATAGGAAACTTGTAAAAGATTTTTCTAAGATAGTTGCACCAATAACTTCCTTACGGAAGAAAGCGATAAAAGTTTGTTTGGAGTGAGAAATGTGAAATTGCATTCAAAACCTTGAATGAACAATTAACTTCAGTTTTTATTCTTGCAAAGATGCATCCTAATGGAGATTTTATGGTGGTAAATCATGCATCGGTGAAGGTCTAAGAGGTATTTTGTTACAAAATGGACATGTCAAAGCTTATGAAAGTAGAAAACTTAAGTTACATGAGTTGAATTATGCTTCACATGATTTAGATCTTGTTTTCATTGTTCATACACTATAAATTTGGAGACATTACCTACTTGGTAAACCTTTTGAATTGAAAACGATCACCTTAGACTAAAGTATATCTTCACTCAGCCAAATTTTAATGCAAGACAACGAAGGTGGTTAGATTTTTAGTCTCAATATGATTTTCACATTAGTTATATTAAGGGTAAATAAAATAGAGTGGTTGATGCTCTAAGTCGTAGGAAGCACATTTATGCTCTTATAATGTTAAGAACTCATTTTAAAGATGAAGTAAAAAGTGTTATGGAATCTGACTCTTACTTTCAGCAAGTAAAATTAGCACTTGCTGAAGATTCAAATGATTTGAGGTATAAAGGTTTTCACTTTGATAATGAAGGAATTTTATGATTTGAAAACAGAGTCTATGTACCTTCGCTAAATGATTTAAGAAAGAAATTATTAGCAGAATTTCATAATTCACCTTTTTCTGGACACCCTGGCATTACCAAAATGCTTGCTGATATAAAACAATAATATTTATGGAAAGGGATGAAAAAGGATGTTATATACTTTGTGACACATTGCCTTGAATGTCAACGTGTTAAGGCGGAACATATGCACCCAACCGGTTTGTTGTATCCTCATAGCATACCATAGTACAAGTGGTAAGTAATAAGCATGGATTTTGTACAAGGGTTACCTATGTCAAGAAATAAACATGATGTTATTTTAGTAGTTGTGGATAAACTAACAAAGGTAGCACATTTTATTGTTGGGAATCTAAAGGATGATTCTCCTATTTTGGCTAAAATATTTGTACATGAAATTTTCAGATTACATGGAGTACCTGAATTAATCATTTCGAGATAGAGATCCTAGAATGACATCAAGATTTTGGAAAATGCTTAATGTAGCTCTAGGGACTAAACTGAATTTCAGTTTTGCGTATCATCTGAAATGGATGGATAGATTGAAAGAGTAAATCAAGTATTAGAAGATATGTTATGGATGTATTGCATGCATAAATAGTATAAGTGGGAAGAGTACCTTCCATTAGTTGAATTCACATAAATTAATACATATCATGATTCTCTTGAGATGGCACCATTCGAGGCATTATAAGGAAAAAAAAGCACAACCCCTGTTAGTTGGGACAACATGGAGGATAGAGAGGTAATTGGACCTAAAATTCTTACTTGAAATGGAACAACAAGTTAAATTGATTCGTGAACGCTTGAAAGAAGTAGCAGATAGGCAAAAGAGTTATGCTAACTTAAAGAGGGTTGATAGGAAATTTGAACTTGGTGAGAAAGTCTTTCTTCAAGTTAAACCGAAAAAGAGTTCTATAACTTTTGGCAAGGCTGCCAAGTTATCACCTCATTATGTGGGACCTTTTGAGATAGTTGAAGTAATCAACCCTGTAGCTTATCATTTAGCATTACCTCTTGCTTTGTCACGAATGCATGATGTTTTCCATATTTATTTGCTTAAGAAATACGTTTCAGATTTATCACATGTGTTAAATTGGAATTCCTTGTAGGTCCAAGACCCAAGAATAATCATGGTTAAACCCATATGAGTGCTTGAAACTTGCTAGTTGCATTTGAGAAATCATGAGATAAGTCAATGCAAGGTCCAATGGGACCAGTTTAATGAAGAGAGTGCAACTTGGGAAAACCTTGAGGATATGAAATCTACTTTTCCATATCTATTTGAATAGGATTGATTCTGTTGACTGATAAAAAAATTGAGATTTTATCTTTATAATACAATAAGTAAGCCAATTTGGGCAGATATTTATTTATTTTGAATAAACAACTATGTAATGCTGATTTTTGGAACTTAATAATGCTGATATGTTTTTGACATATGGTAAGAAAAGTGAATAAAATGATTTTTCCTTGATGTAATCTATTAAAAATGAGATAATCATCGGACGATGATTCTTTTTAAGAGGGAAGCATGTAACACCCTCGACAACTAATATATTCCTCTTTTGCATTCAAGTGTTGACATGTGATTTTCTAGATAAATATGTGTTCTTTTGACTGTTGAAGATCATGCTTGATAAGGATAAATATTTTCTGTTCTTAAAATCATTAGACTAAAATTATATGGTTATCAAGAATTCATTTTCACTTTGGAAAGATGAGCTACAATTTGGTTTTAAGAGTTGCAGACTTATTTCTTCTTCTGACTCATCCTTGGATCAATTTCAGTGATCCAAGGAATGTTTCAAATCTTCCTCATAGACTGAATGGTAAAATTGACATTCAGTAGTTTAAGGGACATAAAAGACTAAACTTTGTATGATACTAATTCTTGGTCTTATTTGAACGTGTTTTCATTCAGCTGTATGTTTGTGCTTGGGTCTTTGGTGATTGATCTTGGCAGGACATTAAGGACTTAAGAAAAATTCAAATCTCTGAGGATAAGTTCGATTCCTAAGAATCTAAGGATTATCCTAATGGTAACCTAAGCTAGGTAAGCACAACTATGTCCTAGCTATGTTTAATTATTTGAATTCTGTTCTAACCTAAGCCTCTTATTCTATTGTTGGGGGTACCTAACCTAGGCATTGTGCTAAATGGATAAGAGAAGGGATACTAAAGTGATACTAGGCTATTTTATCTATTACCTAATACTAAATGGTTATGAATTGAACCTAACCTAAGGGGGAATTCTAATGGCAAATGTTTTAAGATCTATGTTGGTAATTGTTAAAATAACCTATGTTATATTTAAAACTATCCTAAACTATTAAGGGAACCTATGGGTCACATGTCACAAGGGTGATGGTTCCAATGGAATTTAAATGAGGTGAAAGGGTTTAAATGAAGGAAGTATCTACGATTTGGAAGGGGCTAGTAGACTTGGTAGAGGATTACATGGAAGCTCCTCTAAAAGATAGAATTTAATTTTTCATTGAATTGGCATTTGCCGATTTAGGAGGTGGTGGCAAGGAAATATAAGTGGTAATTTTGGATTGAATGGCATTTATGAGCCTCATTTTTTGGGTGCAAACTATCTTGGAAACTTAGAAGGTGTGTTTGTAGGAGGTCATTTGGTTTTGCATGCATGGTGGATTTTGCTCTACATGGAGCTAACTGGTTCTTCGAACCAACAATTTGACCTTCAATTTAAAGATATTTTTGGTTTCTTCAGCCTATTTTAGATCAAAGGAAGGTATATGAGGTGTAGCAAGAAAATAAGTTTGATTGTTGATCTTTCGTGGAGGAGAAAAAGAGTTGGAAGCTCAACTGTAAGTGTTTCACCCGATTCTTAGAAATTTCTTTGAAGTATTGATGAAATAGATAGGGTAATGGGCATAGGAGGAATACCTATTTTAATGCTATTTGATGATTTGTTACATGCGTATGAATTTTGAATCCATAGTTGATTGTGAGAGATTCATTTTTTCTAGGAGGAACTATCTCGTAATAAAAGCAAGACCACTAGTAAGAATTAAACAATGTGTGTAGTGAACTGCATAGCATATGCTAGATCCGGGAAGTGTGATACTTCCTAGATGGTTTTCAGTCCACTTTTTAAAACAATTTAATGCGGTAAATAAAGTAAATTCTATCATAGTTCGAAATGATTTAGGTATCTCACTTAAAACACAATAAGAAAGATCTAATCTAGCAGGCTATGTTAGAATAGGATCCGAAGGTCAAATAATTAGTTCTGGGTCTCTGTAGGTCTAACAAAAGTCTCAGGTAGATCACAGGTGAATGAAGGTGAGGTGGAATTAGGTGGGTAGGTCATTGTTCTAAGCTGTATGGGCAAATACAGTAACCGATGCCGGTTTAGGGTGACCGATGATGGTTAGATATAACTGGTGCGCCATCTTGTGGAGTTCTAGGAATGCCATAGGATGGGTTTTGGGTATCCTTTTTGATTACACAAAGGATCTTGGTTGTTCAAGATGAGGTATTAGGTGATTTGGGAGGGATTTGGTGAGGTTTTAATGGGTATATGGAGGGGGAATGTTGAAGGAGGTCAATGGGTCGCTAGGTAAACAATAAGAGATAATATAATGACAAAATGAAGTGAACTAAAGAAGTAGAATGTTTTACTTACTTGATTCTAGTCCTGGACACCTGTGAGTGAGGGATGGGGGTGTTGGTAAGAGGTTGAAGGTTGCAGGTGATCACTAATTGTAGGAGAGCTTCTGCATGGGCTGCATGTGTATTCCTCTTTGCTTGGTTAGATCAGATCATTATTGGGGTGGTTGTGTAGGGGAAAATTCTTGATCTCTTTCCTTGCACACGTGCTCTCGCTAGAATTTGATCTTAGAAGATGCAATATCTCTTAGGAAGATCTCAATGTTTCATCAAATTTTTCCAATATTTTCCAACCTTCAGAATAAGGTTATTTTGGGGGTTAAAAGGATAACCGACAAGTGGTTCCATTTTAATCGGCGATGGTTAGGGGTAATCGACATCATCAAGGTGGGATTTCTTAGGTTTACCAAACTAGGGATATGCTCCTAATTTTCTTAGATCTCATGTCGTTAACCCGCATATTAAACTGGAAGCTTCTTGTAAGCATGTGGGAATGTGGTTAGAGATAATGTAGGCATTGATTTTTAGGGTTTGGGTAAGTCTTAGTTAGTTATGGCAACTTACTAAGAATAGGTCTTAGGTTGAGTTGGCTTGATGAGGTGTCTAAGTGAGGTGTATGTGTGGATATTATTTAAATTAAGATATTTAAATAATAAATATGGTGAGGATAATGAATTAATTTAATTAAATTAATATTAGTGGGGTGAAGGGGGCCATGGCTAGGTGAATGTGATGAAGGGTGCTTATTCATCGAGGGACCAAAGGGGAGTGTGACCTAATTTTAGTGTCTACATTTTTCCCATTTTTGTTGTGTAGCTTGTATTAGTAAGCAACGCTAACAAAAAATAAGATGTGGTTGCCCCATGTGTGGGTGAAGGTGATCCCCCTCAAACCAGAACTAACAAGGCAGTAGACAGAATCGGTGAGTGGTTTGATAAAAGGTAAATGTGAGGGAAAAGTTAGGTGGGTAACGGGGGAAAGAGGAGTAAGGTCTACTCGGGTAATCTAGGTAATGGATCAAGGTCAAAGGTAGCAACAATCAAATACATGCACATGTATAAACTGTAGCACACTACTCGGTTGAAGAGTAGGCAAACTCTACATTGTCTAAGGTTGACAGGCCTATCCAACTAAGGTTGAAGTGATTATAGTATCCAAGGTATAAGATATGGTCAGGAAACACAACGTAGGTTAGGTGCATGAATGTTTAGGTATGTTCTGGTACACCAAAGGTAGGGTAAGGATAAACGTTCATGGCAATAGGCTAGGTAAGGTCATTAAGTCAATAACATAGGTAACAGTGATCTTTGGAAGGTATAGTGAACACATGAGGTCAAAGGTCAGAAGTGATGGGCCAAATCCAAATATCTAGGTCACGGCATGGGTAAGGCCAAGGTAGGGGTAAAATAATGAGTCCCTAAAGGAGGATAAAGGGAGGTAGTAAATGATTTGGTCAGGAAAGGTGAGGTAAATGGGTAGGGTAAAGGTGGGGTGGGGTAAATGATCAGGGTGAAGGTTGGGTGGAGAAAAAAAGGAGGTAGGGATAGGGTAAAGGTTAAAATTTAGGGAAATGTGTAGGTGAGGGTGACTGATGCCAATCACGTATAACTCGAAATCGCAGTATAGGTCAACCAATGACGATGAGGTAGGGCACGTGACCGATGTCGGTTAGGTCGGGTTTGTTATAAAAAAAAAAAAATCCATGTTTTTGTTATTCATTTGTTATTTTGTGAAGTGAGAAAATGACAAAAAAGAGAGAAAAGAGAGAAAAGTGTCTGGATGGAATGGAACAATGAGCTGGTGGTGTGATCGACGAGTGATTGGTTGGTGAGTAGTGGGTCCACAAGATCATTGTGAGGGATTCGATTGGGTGGAGGTTGCGGGTAGCTATTCGGTGATGGCGGTGGATGGAAAGGGATCAGGCGCGAGCAACCCAGGTACATCGGCTAGACATGCCACCAAGACATTGTAGCATGACAAGGTAAGCGCTCTACTCTATGTGTAGTTGATTTGATAGATCGAAAGATTAGTTTATTGTTGTTTATAGGTTTTGTTGGTTTTTCAATTTTCGGTGGTTAAAAATGGAATTTGGGAATCGGGAATAAAGCGGGTAAAAGAGGAATGGGTGGGGGAAAAAAGGAGATAGGGGGTGGGTGGAGGTCTAAGGGTATTTTAAGTCATTGTTGCGGGGGTTAAAAGGGGCGGAGGGAGGTTTTTTAGAAAGGGGGGTTTTGGGAAATTATGGGTTTTTCCACGACAGTGACCGGCGTCGGTCAAGTTTTCCTAGCGTCGGTTAGGTGGAACCGGTATCAGTCACCAAATACGTGATCGATACCGGTTAAGGGGTCACGGGGTTGGTAAGGGTGAACTAGTATCGATCACCAAATAGGTGACCAATGCTAGTTAAATGGTGACTGGGGTCGGTTAGGATGAACTGGTACTAGTCAGATTATTGGGCACAAGGGTCCAAAAGTGATGTGGGCTAGGTGGTTGAAATAGGTAGGGTGAAAATAGGGTGTAGGAAAATGATAATTGTTGAATATGGAATGATACATGTAAATTAATGTCATGTTTGTATTGGATGTAGGGAGAGTACAACTACATATGTGGGATAGGGTTCCACCTCTACTAGTGACAATGCGTGACGCAATGACCCCAGGAGCTACAACATGTGGAGGTAGTTGGGTTGAGTGGAGTTCTTCATTATAGACATGTTTTCTCAGTAACCCAGTTTGATGGTCGCACTCATCAATAGATGGGATTCCGCAACCAACATGTTCCACCTACCAACGAGTGAGATTACTATCACCTTGGAGGATGTGTTCCAGATTCTTCGGTTACCCATATTGGGTGCAAAAGTTTATTCTATCTCCTCTGAGGCCTTAAAGGAGTTGATTGTGTCTATTTTTGGAGAGGGGATGGCTGATTTGAGATTCCATAGCACCAACTTGAGCTATGGAGAGATGTACCTAGCCCGTCTAGAGGAGATGAGGCTAGTGGTTCTACTGATGGAGGCAGCAGTGTGCTGCTGCACCTTTGCCGAATGTAGAGGGTGGACACTTTTCTTGATCACTGATGGGGTACTCCATGGCATGATGGTGGATGAGACTTGCTTTTCTTGGACACCAGCTTTCTTGGTGTAGCTATACAGGGAGTTGTGGGCATATGGGTGGTTGCATAGGTTTAGCATGTGCTATACATTTTACCGTGTCTTTAGGCGTGCACGAGCACATAGTTTGTGTGTGGCCTATAGGGATGCACCAAGAAGATGCATTCCTAATGAGATTTTTGTGGGTGGGGTACAGGAGATGGGTGCTGGTGATTAGAGAGTGGAGATCTAAGAGAACCACACATGATGTGGCCCATTTCTTGTAGTTATTGGAGGGGTTGTCTAGAGTGGACATTATATGGAGGCCATATGTGGGGTTCCCCTCATATAGGAATATGCATGAGGAGCTAGATGAACTCCAACTAGAAATATGGATAAAGGGTCACCGTTGGGAGGACGAGATGATTTTGGTAGATAGAGTCCGCGAAGTTCGGGTAGTATGGGACATACCTCTACCCTTCCCACATTACCAGAGATACGATATGGAGAGGCCCTTTCCTCTACCATAGCCTACAGTTCCCACAGGGAAGGAGGAGTAGCTAGTGGACTGGCGGATAGATGATGTTGCATGTACGAGACAAGTACAAAAAGTGGTGGGTGGATAACTTACAAGTCATACCACCCAGACTGGGGTAACCGGATCTAGCCACCATCACGGTGTAGAGAGACACCCTACAGGGGCAAGTGGCTACTCTCATTACCTAGTTGGGTATACTACAGACATAGCTGGAGGGCTAGAAGGTGGAGGTAACAGAGCTACATGTACAGGTGGCTAGTCTACAGGCCCAGATGGCTAGTGGAGGAGATGGAGATGGAGAGGAGGGGATGGTCAGGTGGCAGCCATACAGGAGTAGGTGGCAAGTTTATAGGGCTAGTTGGCCATATCCCAGGCACATATTGGGGTCTTACAGGCCAAGATACAGGCACAAGGGTAGGGGCACCACCACAGGCACTAGGATCGGGTCCCACTTCATAGGTAGGAGTGGGGAAGGGTCCCACAGATAGGCACGAGGGGCTGATACCAATGGAACCACCATAGACCATGCCTGTATCTAGGTTACGAGATTCCCTAGGTGAGGCTACATATTATAAGGACCAGATGATGGTGGCTAGGATAGACTTCATATCCTATGCCAAGTACAAGGAAAAGGTAGTCGTGTAGTGAGAGGACAAGATCCCGCACTCATAGTGTGGAGAGCACAGGGGGTCGGGCCGAGCTCGAGGCCTAATCAAGCGATGCTACCAATGCATGGAGGCCAGCTTCAGTTGAGGTGCCAGTAGGGATGTAAGAGGCCGAGGGTATAGGTGATACCGAGATGGAGGACATCCACCGAGATGCTTGATATGGTGCCTGATTTTTGATGTATGATAGTTTTTGTGTGATATATACTAGCCTGCATGTCGAGAGATATTTATAGTTTTGATCACATACTAACCTGTGTGCCGATGATAGTGAGGATGTATGAGATATTTTTGTATATTTTGAGCATATACCAGCCTGTGCGCTAAAGATATTTTGTATTATTTCATTATTTTGTTGTATATATGAGACCATCCTGCGTTTTGATGATTTTGAGATGATGGGCATAAAGAGATAGCCATGTATTTTTGAGATACTCATTGATATATCTATATGATGAGATACATGGTATTTTTGATTTGTTGATGTGTTGATGAGATACATGGTATTATTTGATTTGTTGATTTATTATTTTGATATGGAGGGAAATTAGGTGAGTTAGGCATGATGGAGTCAGGTTGGTTTAGGCATGGATCGAGTCAGGTCGGTTTAGGCATGGATCGAGTTAGGTCATAGGCATGGATCGAGTCATGTTATAGGCATGGTTGAGTCAGGTTGGTTTAGGCATGGATCGATTCAGGTCTGTTAGGCATGTATCAAGTCAGGTCATAGGCATGGTTGAGTTAGAAAGTAGGCATGGATTGAGTCAGGTTATAGGCATGGTTGAGTTAGAAAGTAGGTGAAGTTGTGATTCATTATTTCATGCAATGAATGATAATATGGGTCATATGTGAGATGTGTTATAATACATGCATGATGATGGTAGAGAAATGGTAGGTGTAATAAATGTATGTTGTGATAATGTTTAAAATATGAAACAACTTATTATGTATGTGGTTGAATTTCTAATTTTAGATATAAAAAGAAAACTAAGTGGGATAGAATGTATTTTAGGAAGATGAAAGATGGATTGGTTAGGGTAGAGAGTGGTTGAGCTAACCTCCAAGGGCCTCATGCCCTCAGAGTGCTACCTATATAGTACCAATGAAAAGGGACCTCAGGCTGATGTAGTTCTCCCATGAGCTAGGGAAGAATATGAGGAGGTATGAAAATGAGTTGGTAGGTTTTTAGAAATGGTGTGGGTTTAGGTTTGTTAGGTGTGGGTGGATTATAGGTAAAGTGATGTAGGTGGGGTCGATTGTGGCAAAATAAGAAGAATAACCCAAAAGTAAGATTCAAGGACAAATTCCTATATAAGGTACTAAATAGAAAATATGGTTAAGGTAGAAGAGGGAGCAATAAATCCACTGATTGGGTAGGATCATACTTGAGTAGATCATACCTTGGAGGAGGTGATGGACGTGAGACCCTATAAACATTGCATGATTGAATGTTCTACGATGAAAAGTAGTCACATGATCACCAAATGTCTAAGTTCCAATAAGTCCCTTAAGGTAGTAGGAAATGGGTGTGGGGATGGTAAAAAGGGTGAAAGGTAGGTAATTTTTATATGGTATGGGTAGCATGTGCTTCAGACAAGATAACCTAGGTCACAATGGGAAAGTCCATGACAAAAGGTTATTGTTTTGACTTATAGTTGAAATAGCCTGATCGATGCGGGAAGTCTATATGGAATGAATAAAATTTAACTCCTTGAGGTCTTCGTGAAGCTGATCAATGCAGGAAGCTTCAATTGCTCTCATTTTTTAAGAGTTTTGCATAGCTTTCCTTTGAGGGAGCAGATCTATTTATAGTAATAATTATCAAGAGAAAGATGTCTTTTTTTGAGGGAGTCATATTTTTTATTATAAGTTTGACTCAAGGATTTTGGTCTCATGTGAGGTCTTTGAAGTCATGGACAAGACCAAGGTGGAGAATATGAATCTCGTGTAAAAGGCAAGGTGAAATGACCATGGGATCTCATCTAAAGGTAGACAAAAAGTATCCATGAGAATCATGTTATGTGCAGTGCCATGGTACACATATTCAAGAGAAGATAACAAGTGATGAGTACTCACATGATTCTTGTTTAATCATTAGTGAGGTGTATGAAGTGAATAGTGCTCAAGGGACGAGCATGGAAAGAGACAAAAGGTGAGGTAGGACTACAAGTCAACAATAGAATGGTCGAAGATGCAAGGTGTTAAGGGGCTCAGGTTCGGGTTTACCATCAAGTGAAGATAAACGATAAGCACCTGATCCATAGGTATGAGTCATAATGTATGGTCCAAGCCAATTAGGAGATAATTTTCCCGTTTACATTTTTTGGCTTTGATTACGTGTTGATTTTCTTTTAAGACAAGGTCACCGACTTGGAATGTCTGTTCATGGACACGTTTTTCGTAGGCACGTTTGATACATTTTTGGTAAACTTAAAGGTGATCCAAAGCATTAAGACAACGTTCATCTAGTAACTCTAAATGTGTTAAACGGTCCCGACGAAATTCATCATCGGTGATCATGTCATGGAGAGAAATTTGAAGTGAGGGAATCTGACTTTGAGAGGCAAGACCGCCTCTATACCGTAGACTAGAGAAAAGGGTGTGGCCACAAAGTGGACATGCAAATACTAGTGTGGTATGCCCATAAGGAAAAAGGAATGTCCGTATGTCAATCCTTCTTAGTATCATTAACCACTTTCATGATAATCTTGTTGAGGTTGTATTAGTGGATTCAGCTTGGCCATTGATTTGTGGGTAATAAGGTGATGAGAAAATAAACTGAATGTCGAAGGCATCGCAAAGTTTTTGTATTATTTTATTTTTGAATTGTTTTCCATTATCAGTGATGAGGTGATGAGGAACACCAAAGTGACAAATGATGTGGTGGTTAGTAAACTCACATATTTTCTATGCTTTCATGGAAATGAGTGGTATGACTTCCACCCATTTTGTATAGTATTTGGTAGTAGTTATGATCCATTGATGGCATTGGGAAGAATGGGGATTGATTTCTTCAACAAGATCCAAACCCCATTGAGAGAAGGGCCAAAGGTCACGGGCAACCCGTAAGGTGTGGTGGGTGTATGATGAAGATTGGAATGTTGTTGGCATTTTACACAATGTTTGACATAGTCGTAACAATCATAGTTAAGGGTCAACTAGTAATAGCCTAGGTGAAGAATACGTTTAGCAACAACAAGGCCACCAAGTGACCTCCTCATATGTTGTCATGACACTTCCTTAATGGTATAAGGAATTTCAGAACTTGTGAGGCATCGTAAGAGAATACCATCAAAGTTGTGATTATATAGGAATCCCCCAAGATGATGTAATGAGATAACTTTTTAAGGAACATTGTCCATTATGGGTGAGAGCAGGAGGTAAGATGGAGAGAGAAAGGTAGTCAGAGTATTGTTTGTACCAAAGGTCACTCAAGTCAGGGGTAGTGGTTTTGTTCGAGTAAACATCATGAGGTAAATAAGAAGGTGATTGAGTCATTGTACAATGAAAAATATTTGAGAATTGGTGGGTGAAGTGGGTATTTGGGAAGCTAAGCGAGGTTGTGGTATCTACAAATTTGTTAGTTAAATGTGGGATGGTTTGAAGGGTGTAACGATCAAAGGTGGTCAAAAGTACATCTACATGATGTTTATACTTTTGAAGTATCTCATTACAAAATTGGTGTATACCATTGACTTGGTTTACAACCAATTGAGAATCACAAAATATGTTGACGGATTTGACATCTAGGGCATAGGCAACATGGAGACCTAGTACGAGTGCTTTCGTATTCATAATATTTTGGTGCATTAAAAATTTTGTTTGAAAGACAAAGGCATGGGTTCATCATCAAGAGGAATGAGGATAATAACAGCCCCACCCCACGCCGACACTTAGAACCATCAAAGAAGAGTGTCATTTGGTAAGGGGGTTCATTCAGGAAAGGGTAGTAATCGACTCACCCGAAAGTCAAAATTAGAGGGTTGATCCTGAAAATAGGTGCATCGGCCAATTGGTTAGCGATAGCTTGGCCCTTGATGGAATTTTGATGAATGAAATCAAGGTCAAGATTTTCTAAAAGCATAAGCCATCGTGCAAAGACACTAAATTTGATAAGGTTTCACGTACATGAAGTGTAAGGGGTTGGTGTTGGTCATAACATAAGTTTTGTGGTCAAGTGGGTAATGGCGAGTTTGGTGGCAATAAAAACTAAGGCTAAGCGAGTTTTTCAGATGTGTGTACCAAGTTTCATAGTCCAAAAGAGTATGGCTTATGTAATAAACCTCCTACTCTCTGTGTTGTTCATTGCGATGAGCGAGCATGGCTCCCAAGGAGTGATCAGGTAGTGGATATGTATAGGTAAAAAGTTGATCGTATTTAGGTGGAATGAGTACGGTGGTTAGAGAAGGTATTGTTTTAGGGCCTCAAAATATTTGTGACAGTCATCATCCCATTTAAAGGAGACATCCTTCTTGAGAAGGTGATGAAATGGTTGACACCAATTAGACAATTGTGAAATGAAATGATGAATAGATTGTAACTTACCTTGCAGGCTACGGAGTTTCCTAAGGTTGGTGGGTGGAGGAATTTCCAGAATGCCTTGACTTTAGCAGGGTCAACTTCTATACCACGTAGGGAAATGATAAATCCTAGGAGATTTCCTGAGAGGACCACAAAGACGCACTTCTTTGGTTGAAGGTGAACGTAATATTTAATGAGGCGGTCAAAAATGGTTTTGAGGATGGCAAGGTGTTTAGAGTGGCATTTAGATTTGGCCAGGAGATCATCCACATAATCTTCCAATATATGATGCATGATGTCATGGAAGATGTAAGTCATAGCCCACTAATATGTGGCACCAACATTTTTAAGGCTGAAAGGCATGACTTGATAGCAAAAGGTCCCCTAAGGGGTGATGAACGATGTTTTTTTAATCCTCTAGGGCAAGCATGATTTTTTATAACCCGAGAATCCATCCATGAGTGATAAGCGGTATCAACCACCCGGTCAATACCGGTAAGGGAAAGTTGTCTTTTGGACATGTTAGGTTGAGGTCATGGAAGTCCATGCAAATACAGAGTCCTCGTGTCACCTTAGTGACAGGGACAATGTTAGAAATCCAACGAGGATAATCAATGGGTAAGATGAAGGAAATGGAAATAAGGTGCTGAAGTTCCTCTTTGATGAGAAGGGCAATGGACGATGCATTTTCCTTAGCTTTTAATTAATGGGTTTAGAATCAAGAATGGTTACCATATTGTGGACCACTATGGTGGGATCAATACTAGGCATGTCTGTGTAAGACCAAGTGAAAGCGTGGTTATGATCCTTGAGAAAAGAAGTGATGGCTTCTTATTCAGCAGCATCTAAAGATTGAACAATCTTTAGGATGTGCACGTCATCCTGAGTATGAATGTTGATGTCGATAGTCAATTCATTCAACATGGTTTGTGTCTCAAAAGGTAACGACCGATGAATATATGAGTCTTCTACACCAAAGTAGGTGAGTATAGATTCATCATCCTGACATTGAATGATGTTAATTGAAGGTGTATCATCATCGATCATTTGATTATATAGGAAGGGAAGAGTGGAAGGGGCCTCGCCTCATGTTGATAAGTCGAGGCCCCAAGGAAATGGTGTTTATGAAAAAAAAAAATTAAGAGGGATAGAGTCGATCCATCAACTCCATCGGTGAGGTTGGTGATGAAGGTGTAGTGGGTGAAGAAGGTGGCGAAGGGCTAGTGTCCTTAATGAGTTCAATGCAGACCTATTTGGTAGGTGGTTCAGGAAGCTGATACCACTATAGTCGTTATTTTTACGAGTGGTACATAGAATGATGGTATGGTGGCCTTGATCATAAAATCCAAAACCAAAACCCTTTCATGCACATCGGTGTAGGAAGGTGTGGGTGAAATGGTGATTGGTAAGTGATTGGAAGTCAGCAAAAAATGGGTGAGTTTGTGATGGTGGATCGGGTGTGTAAGTGGTAGTACCAAGTCCCCCATATGTGAGACTAGTACGAAGGTGAGGGGGACCATATAGGAGACGTTCTCCTATATGGTGATCATAACGAGGGTGTTGGTGAAGACTTCTATACTCTTTTGGAGTAAGGAATGTGTTGACACTATATAGGTGGTACTCCCTAGAGTGAGGCATTGAAAATCACCTTCCAAGGGATCATTGGTTAGTATGTAGGTAGCTAGAATGAATGATGTGTCATAGGTCGATCTGGAGGTAGATTTCATGGATTAGGAAGCTAATGGGTCAACCATGGAGGTTGGGGAAGCTGAAGAGTGTGGGAGCCCACAAAAACGTGGAGGATGATGGTGCCTAGTGTAGAAGTGATAGCGTCATTAAATGAACAGAACATGATCAGATGTTTATGCATGTAATTGTTAGGTATTTGTATTTGAGCGAATGCATGGGATGAGATGATGTTAATGCTAACACCCCCATCAATCATCACATGGCATACCCGTATGCCATCTATGTGGACAAAGATGAATAGGGTGGTCCAGGTCATCATTTTGGTGTGGCACAATCTCTTCTTCTAAGAAGCTAAGGGAGGCTACTTGGTGAATAGGGTGGGGCAAAGATGAAGGTGGTAATTTTGTGAGAGAGGCTACATGATGGGTTGTGATAAATAGAGGCTAGGGGTGTAGGGTCATTGGGTAAAACCTCAATAGATTGAAGAACATCCATGAGATCTTGACAATGGGATTCGAGGTTTGGATGAGGTCATATAAGGTTATTTTGAGGGGAGATTGGTGTAATTGTTTGATCATGGTGTGATGTGTGACACCGTTAGAAATGGGGTGCATTGGGCCATGGATAGTGATTTTAGGTATGGGTGTAGATGGTATGTTGGGTATAGGATTGGTTGGTGAGTCATTTGTCTTTTCTTTACCCTTATCCTTCTGAGCACGTGTAGTGATGTGTATCATGTTGATTTGAGCGGAGTTGGAAAATTGAGAAGATGTAGGGTGAGTGGTAGAACAAGACAATGGGAAAAAACCTACCGAGGAGAAAACCCTGTGAGGTGAGTTGGGTGCAATGACATTTGGGTGGTGGCGTGGCAAGTTCTTTGATGTGAACCATGTTAATTTCAAATCTTAGGGGTGGCTCTAGGAGCTGTGAGGGTGGAATTTGTGGTTGTTAAGTGGGCAGTGTGGGAATGGGCTTTGGTGAACAGGATCCTCTCAAGGGAGTAGTTATAGTAATAAACAGATAGAAGGTCGTTAGAAGGTCATCGTCATCAAAGTTGGATTCTGGTGGACACAATTGGATAAGGACAGCTTTTGAAGGCCTTACGCTTCTCCACATCGTGCCTTGGCACATGATGATATGTGCAAATTTTAGTATCAGCAAATCATTTTGTCTTGGGTTTGAGGGGTCATAAGGCTGAGTGGTGGTATTGTGATGACAAGTCTTAAGTAGGTTGGTTAAAATTTTGGCATAAGACCCTACTAGTGGATCATAATGGGAAGTGAACATGGGTTTGGGTGTAGGTGTGGTTGATTGTTGAGAAATGACCTTTGGAAGAGGGTGAGTGGGTCAAGCTATGGGTTTGGGTCTTTGGCATGGTTTTGGGTTTCGGTCGTGCTTTTTACGTAGGGGTATAGTAGACAGACGGGTAGGAGGGTGTGTGGTTGTTTTGACTACCTTATTGTGGGGTAGTGTAGTTTTGTTTCCGGGTTGCACCCTCTTGGTTAAAGGTGATGTGAGTGTACGAGGTCTAGAAGGAAAGATAGATGGGGAAAAGGTTGAGTTACCCACGAGGATAACGGGGTGTTCTCAAGGTAAAGGATGTGGGTTGTGCGGGAGGTGTAAGGGACAAAATTGAAATGTAGTGGGTAGTGATGTAATAGCTGAGGGTATTGGAGGTATGGGTGGTAAAGATACTATGTGTGTGGGTGTAAGTTATGTTGGGAATCTAGGGAGGTTGGAGATTTGTCAGGGAGGAATGGGTTATTGTGTTATTGGTTTATCGATGGGTGGAGGTTTCTTGACCATGTTGGGAAGTTTGAGGTCTTAAGACGAGATGGGATAGGTAAAGGTGTGATTATGCACATGACTAGGGTATGGGTTCTATGGGTTTGTTTCTTTTGTTTGGGTGTCGAGTAGGTGTGGTGTTTACTTGGGAGGATATAGCTAAATCTAGTTTAATAGATGTATGAGTAAGTCTAGTGGTTGGGGTGACCCCTAAGGTGGTAATAGGTTTAGTCAAGGCAAATATTGTAGGTGTGGGGTTGGGTTTAGATGTAGTTTTGGTTATGGGTAATGTTGTATGTTGAGTTATGATGGGTGTCATGGAAGGAATGGTGATAGAGGTGGTTGTATTCAATTTGATTGGTAGGAATACTTTTGGGTAGATAGTGGAAGTATCGAAGAAGTGAAATTTGCATCTGTGTTGAGACCAGAAGTAGAAGACACCCCATAATAAGGCTCTATCCACATAATCTAAGTGATTGGCCAAACATGAGAATAGAACATTTGTAGGTGGATTTTATGAGGAGCTAATGGAAATTCCCGTAAAATGTGTCTTAGAGATGGGGAATTGGCTAGCTTCATCTTCTCGTGGGTAAGAGAGCCGAAAGTAGGTCTGCAAGATTCTGGGTAGCTGATGGAGAATGCTCACCAAGAGGAAAAGGTATCTCAACTGGGTCTGTGATGGGTGGAGGAGATGATGGGTGCTCCTCTATAGGTGGAGGAATGGATAGGTGCTCTTCTAGTGGGTGGAGGAGGTAATGGGTGCTCCTCTATGGGTGGAGGAGGTATTGTGGGTATCAGGTTCTCTAAGTGGAGAAGCCAAAGGTGAAATGGTTTTGATGTTAGCGGAAGACTCCTCCATAGGTAATGAAGGAGATGAAAGGTGTTCCTCTGTTGGTGAAAGAACAAGGGAGATTGGTTCCGATGTAGAAGGAGGACTTCAGGCTAGAATCTCCTCTATGGAAGGAATATGGGGTATTTGGGAGGTGACAGGTGTGTCATTAAAAATAGCATGAACCTCGTGGGTATGGGTATCATGAGTTGAGGTCTCACCGGTTTGATCAGACGAAGGAGCATGGTTGGGAAATGGTTTCTTGAAGATGTGTAGGTTTTGGTTAGCAGGTGCATTAGGATTATCCATGGTTAACTCACCTTTCTTGAGCATTTCTTGGACAATATTTTTGAAAGTGATGTAGTTGCCATCACTATGACCCTTGACTCTATGATAGTTACTGAAGTCATGTTCCTTATACCATGCGGGAATGGGGTGAGAAGGGTCAAAACTAGTGTGTTGTTTTATGGGTGGAAGAGTGATGGCTCTGAGTTTGATAAGCTTTTCTAAGACAAAAGAGTAAGGTTCCCCAATTGGGGTGTATTTCCAGTTTTCTCATCTGAATTGAAAAGTCTTGACAGTGAGAGATTAGATGAGGGGGTAGCTTTGATTTGAAGAATGAGTGGGCTAGCCTTGAGTACCACCGCGTTAGTGATGCCCTTAGATTTTGAATAATTGGTTTATGGTTTTGAAGAAGAAGAGGTATCATTCGAATTGAATTCTGAATTCTTATTACGTAATCGAATTTTATTTTCTTCGATGGCCTCGAATCTCTAACTTTCGTGCCATAGTGAATGCTTCATCGAATGTTCGGAAGGTTTGGATTTGTAAGGTCATGAGATATGTCTAGCACAAGCACATGTGAAAATTTTAATGAATTCTATTTGTGGCAGTTGGAAGGTGAGTTGATTGATCAAGCTACACCAAAGGTGAGTGACAAAATATATGATAGATTCGTCCTCATACTCGACGCTGCGTGGTATAGGTCAATCATGGTAACTTTCTTGACAATATTGATAGAGAAATGATCCAAGAAGGCTTGGGCTACTTGATTGAATGAGAATATAGTGTGTCTAAGTAACCCACTATACCAATATATTGCAGACCTAGTCGAGAGACATGGAAAAGGTTCTTAAGAGCAAGGCATCTTCATGAGCGATCGATAACACTCGTGTTTGAATGATCACAAATGGTGTCATGGGGTATTCTTTGCTATTGAAATGGTTGAATTTAGGCATTTCCCAATACATTGGATATGGGCAGATAGGAATGGATGGGTGGATGGGTTCATTACAAATCTCGTCATAGGTGAGAGTGTTACTGAGCCGAAACTCTGCCTCTAATGTCTGCATCTTGTCCAACATTAATTTGATTAGGTCGTTGGTAGGTTGCGATGATTGGGTGCCTCTTATAGCGTGATGGGGTTGGTTTTGGGCATATAACGAGGGTGGAACTCTAGTGTATGGTGCTGCCATGTTGGTTGATTGAGAAGAAGGTAGTGAAACAGGAGGTACGTACCTAGAGTGAATAATGGATGAAACAGGAGGTGGATGATAGTATGTATATGGAGGTGGAAGGGTCGTGGTAACCCTAGTGGTAATGGGGGCTAATGATTGTGGAATGGAAAGGACCACATTCTGAAAAGGGGTAGGGGTCACCAACACGGGAGGTGGAAGTGTAGCTACAGGTATGCGTGAGACATTAGGAGTAGATGATGTTGTGTTGTGGGTAGTTTTCGAGGGTTTAGTAGATGTGGAAGGTGCCACGGAGCTGGTAGATGTGGCAATCGTAGTAGGTATAGGACCTAGCTATGAAATGACTGGGGTAAGGTAGATGCAGGTAACACGAGCTAGATAGAGTTGATGCAGGAGTAGGTACAAGATTCATGGGGATAGATATGGGCATATCATATATCAACTGACCTAAGGCATCTCGAGTGGACGAGTGGGAAAGGTAAAACTACAAAGTGGCAAGGTTTTGGTCAAGGAGTTGTGTGAACTCCTCATCTCCTGTAGCGATAGTGATAGGTTGGATGGGATCCATGGTTGGTGATAAAATGGAAGGTGGTGAAGGACTAGGTGGGAGTGGTTGACAACTGGCATGAAATACGAGTGTGCTTGCTTGTTTTTGGGTCAACACCATGTGAACCAATACTGATCAGGTGAGGTTAAGCTTTCTCTATAAATGACACAGAAAAATAGCAGGAACAGGTGAATCTGACGGTAAAAAGTGTATTTGGTACCAAATGTAGGTTGGAAAGTGAAATAGGCTAACCGATGTCGGTTAGGGAAAACTGACTCCGATCAAGGGTAACCACTACTGATCATCACTTTGTAGAAAATGGTCATGAGTGAAAAACTGTAGAAATGTCAAATCCGGCTGTATGCCAAATCTGATGATGTTTCACAATGTCAATGGGAATGATGGCAGTGATAGGGACTGTGAAAAGTGGAAGAAAATGAATAAAATGTCCTTTTGGGTAGGTTAATAGAAGGACCTGGAACCGATGTCGGTTGGGTATAATCGACAACGATTAGAGGGTAACTGACGACGATTACTGTGAAATTGAAACAATGATGAAAGAAAAGTGGTTGTGAATTAAAATCTGATGTAGAATCAGACCCAGAATTCTGAGAATGATGATGATATGGCCCAGGCACACTCAGGTGAAGCTGGAATACACCAGCTATGATGAGGAGTGTGCAAGGATGAACAAGAAAAATGAAGAACGTGATCTCTCACCTCAAAATGCAAGCCAAGTAGAAACACTAAGAAAAATGTGATCCTAGGAGTGCCTTTTCTATTATGTTTGTTTAGCTTATGCTATTTAAGGACTGACACATGAATTGTGAAATAGATTTTTGGTGAGGATGGCTTCCTATGAAGAAGGAGATCTAAAAGGTGAGGTTTCAAGTATGTTATGGTGGGGGCGGGCCTTGCTCTGAAGTATGACTCGATAGAGCAGCAAGCTGGGTGCCCATTGTGTCATGATCGTGTGATCACCTACATTGTGTGATTGTGTTGTGATCGGTAAGATGTTTAAGAATGTGTGTATTTTCAATTTTTGTGAGGTTTGGTAAGACTCAGAGAGAGAGAGAAAGAGAAAGAAATTTCTTTCTACGGTTCATTTGTCAACCATCAGCTGGTCATGACTTCCAGCGTATAGGTTACCCTCAATTAATGTGAGCTAATGCAATAAATCAGAATGGAATGCACTTATTTTTAAACCCAAATCAAAGTGTGAAGTTGGATGACACAATAATATGAAGAGGAAGAGGGATGCTCTTTCACTACAATGCAAAAAACGTAAAGAAATGGTTCTTTTTAATTACACCAAAAGAAAGGTTTCCTTTAGAGAAAATAGAAAGAAAAGGTGGGTTACCAAGGAAGAAAATTAATATTTATGCTTTTCAAAAGTGAAACAAACACACAACTTTTCCTAGGAATCAATATAATGCAAGGAACCCCGAGATGGGTCCCACCGGGCTTGCCAAAATGTTTCACCTGATTCTTATACATTTCTTTGAAGTATTGATGAAATAGATAGGGTAATGGGCGTAGGAGGAATACCCATTTTAATGTTGGTTGATGAGTTTTTGCATACGTATGACTTCTAAATCCACATCTGATTGTGAGAGCTTCCTTTTGGCTAGGAGGAACTACCTGTAATAAAAGTAAGACCACTAGAAGGAATTAAACAATATGTGCAGTGAACTACCTAGCATATACTAGATCCGGGAAGTGTGATACTTCCTAGATAACTCGTATGTCCACTATTTTAAACAATTTAATGCGGTAAATAAAGTAAATCCTATCGTAGTTTGAAATGATTTAGGTATCTCACTTAAAACACAATAATAAATATCTAATCTAATAGGATAGGTTAGAATAGGATCCGAAGGTCAAATAATTGGTTTTGGGTCTCTATAGGTCTGAAAAAAGTCTCAGGTAGATCACAAGTGAATGAGGGTGAGGTGGAATTAGGTGGGTAGGTCACTGTTCTGAGCTATATGGGCAAATACAGTAATCGATGCCAGTTTAGGGTGACCAACGATGGTTAGATATAACCGGTGCCGGTTACTGTGGAGTTTTGGGAATGCCACAGGATGGGTTTTGGGTCTCCTTTGTGATTGCACAAAGGATTTTGGTTGGTCGGGATGAGGTATTGGGTGATTTGGGAGGGATTTGGCGAGGTTTTAATGGGTATATGGAGGGGGAATGTTGAAGGAGGTCAATGGGTGGCTAGGTAAACAATAGGTGATAATATAATGATAAAATGAAGTGAACCAGAGAAGTAGAATGTTTTACTTACTTGGATTCTGGTCTTGGATGCCTGTGAGTGAGGGATGGGGGTGCTGGTAAGAGGTTGAAGGCTACAGGTGATCACTAATCGTAGGAGAGCTTCTGCATGGGCTGCATGTGCATTCCTCTTTGCTTGGTTAGATCAGATCATTGTTGGGGTGGCTATGCAGGGAAAATGCTTGATCTCTTTCCTTGCATGTGTGCTCTCACTGGAATTCGATCTCAGAAGATACGACATCTATCGAAAAGATCTTAATGTTTCACCAAAATTTTCCAATCGTTGCCAACCTTCAAAATAAGGTTATTTTGGGGGTTAAAAGGGTAACCGGTGGTGGTTTTGTCTTAACCAACGACAGTTAGGGGTAATCTGTTTGTCAATCAAGGTGGGATTTCCTAGGTTTACAAAACTAGGGATATCCTCCCCGATTTTCTTGATCTCATGTCATTAACCCACATATTAGATTGGAAGCTTCTTGTAAGTATGTGGGAATGTGGTTAGAGATAATGTAGTGTAGACACCTAAAATTGGTTACTCAATTTAGTGTCCCTCTTACCCATTTACGTGCTTAGGTAACCTGGGGCACGTTTGCGTCACCAACTATCCCCTTGAGATATTATCCAATCTGTGATTTAATCACCTATCTCTAAATTTAATTCATTTCATCATATCTTGCCCATGGGTAATTAAATAATTAAAAATTTAATTACGCTTCTTCCCATGCATCTTAATCACTTATCTACCCCAAATTTATTTTACCCATGTACCACATCTATTCTTAATCTTCCCTAAGCGGGATATTTTCCCGTAGTCGGATAAGCCTTTTCTTTCTCGAATCAATCAATTAAGGCACCTCGGGAGTCTTTTCCGCGATCGGCGCCGACCCATATGGTCGGCGCCGATTTTCTAGGAGCGGCGCCGATTATAAAAGCAAGCCCAGAACTCAGTTCTAGGGACGGAAAAGAGCGAAGAGACCGAAAAAGAGACGAACGAGTGAAAGGAAGCACTTACGCACGAACAGAGAGTGAGAAAGAGAGATCTTCTTAGCATCAATTGTCTCAGTTAGGGCAGATCCTGTCCTAATCAATCCCTGAGAGGAGCACCGTTACTCTGCCCGTATCATATCAACACCATACACCATTATCTATCATCTGGTGACTCTGTTCCAGCGTCTCTCCATCTTCGGCACATCCTACAGACTACATTCACCTTCCGATCCCCGAATCTCATCGCATACGCCTCCCGATTGGTCGATCGCTTTTGCTGACACTCGATCTTATCCGGTCGGCGATCGATCGGTCCGCCGCCGATCAGTCCCAGTCGCCGCCGATCACATCAGTCGCCGCCGATTCTACACAGTCGACGCCGATTTCCCTGCAGACAGGTAAAAGGTCACAGGTAACACAAATCTAGCATTATTTCTCAGTTCCCAGTTTTCTGTACTTCCTGTCTGCTGTTCAGGTTCTGTTTTATTACTGCAATCAGAGAATCTAGTCTTTATTTACATCTTTTATCATGTATGCTGCTTTTCTTTATTGAAAACGTGGACTGACATCCGCCAAGGAAGCTTATCGCTTCTCGGACCCGCTTCTCGGGCAGTCCACCCATATATCTTCTAACGCCATCTTTTTCTGTCAAGCACCGGTGTTTTGCAGGTTACTCGGATCTATTGTGCGAATTGCTCGTGTGCGCCCGTCTTATCTACATCGACTTCCTCATCCGTCTACATCTTCATCAGGTATCTATTTCATTGAGGTTTTTCAGGGTTTTTGTGTTTAGTTTGGTGCATTAACTTGGACAGGTAACAAGCACGAAATTCTTGATCTACATTCTGGCACGCCCGGTGGGACTGAACCAAAGTCCCTTATTGGTAAGTTCATCTCTTTTCTAGTTTTGAACTTTGTTCCTTTTCTTCACTGATTTCTATCAGTCCTATTTGAACATTTCTGTTCATCATTTCAATCTTGCTTTTAGGCGAAGTCATTATCTTGAAATTTTTCTATTTTCTTAAAATAGAAATTTTTCGTTTCGCCATTATCTGGATGTATCTTTCCGGATCTTGTTTGTTGTTTGCTTGATCCTTTCTTGCGGAGCACTTTGCTTGTTCGTGGGATTGTTCGAGGGGAAGAGCTCAACAACGCGCTTTTTGAAGTCCACACACCTTGGAGAGCTAAAACTACAGGTATTCCTCTTTTTCGGTGTTTTCTCCTTTTTAGGTTTTCTTTGTTGGTTGTTTATCACATCCAAACACTTCAGTTTTTGGTGCTTAAAAAGAACCTAATCGCATTTGGGAAAGAACTTGTTTGAATTGTCTTCATCGAAATCAAACATTTCGTTTTAAGTGCTTAAAAAGAACCCTTTCTTTTTCATTGCTGCATGCTTTGTCATCTAGTGTTAATTAGGTTGGAAAATTGATCAAAATCGGTAGTGACACTATTTGATTTTTATTTTTCACCCTTGCACACAAAGCCAAAATCACTAGGTATAAAGCATCTAAACAAAACTCCTTCCCTGGCCTCGCCTACTTGGAAGTGATATCCAAGAGGAAGAGCCTACGCGGTACTCGGGCCGCGCTATAAATTCACGAAAGATTTTGGTATATATTGGCAAAGCACCCGACTCCCTTATCGCAGCGGTGTGTGAAGTGCGGGGGTAGGCCCCTATATCAAGCCACGTACCGGTCTTTTACTGAAGTGCCTTCGGGACTCCTCACCAAACATTACCCAAACCATCCCTAGTTTGGCTATCTGAGTAGTTCCTGTTCTAAAAAGCCTTCCCTAACATTTTCATTTCTTAAAAGCATCAAAATTTAAAGGAGATAATCACTTGCGCTGCTTGAACTATTTGTGCATTAGTTAAGACAATCTTCTTTCTTGCTTGTTTATGACGGCTATCACCCGTTCACAATCTAGGAAAATGGCCCAACAGGTTCCTTCTTCCTCCGAAATCACCACCAGCGTGGATGTTTCGGCACCCCTCCAATCTTCCTCGGGACCACTGTTAGTGGGTTCCCCCTCATGGTCGTATAATCCTTTCCATCAAGCCAAAACAATCCCATCACGTCCGGCTTCTCCTAGTCCATCAGAAATATCTTCTGACTCAGAGTCTATTCCTCGCGGGGATCCTGAATTTCAGGCTCTCCTTGATCGCAATCCGGTAGCCCTCATGGACTATCTAGTACACAAGTCGATCCAAATATCTGACCAAGACCCACCAATCCGACAAGTGTACAATTATCCTCGCGGATCATCCCAGGCCTCTTTAGAGCAGTTTGCACCATCTCTCTTGCCTCGAGCCACGGAGAAGGGTGAGGCCCCTATGCCTCCCTTTTCTCTTCCACCTACCATGTCGACTAATTCTCAATTAGTCTTACCTATCCCTAACACTGCAGCTACCTCGACTATTCCACAACCCATTTCTGAGAGGTCTTCTGCCCTTGCTATAGTAAATTCGTCTGCACATCCGCACATTGCCGTCAATTCGTCTATGCCCTCTATCGTTTCTCAAGGTCAATACCTCTTCATGAGCCAACCCCCTCCGAATAGGCAGTTGGCTCCTACTTCTCGTCCTCTAGGGGGTCTTTCTTCCAATATTCCAGCTACTGTGACATTCGCCCATCCTCTAGTATCGGCACCCTTGATACCTAATTCAGCAATAGAAGGCCCCTTTCAGGTCTTGTTCCCCAACATGACCAATCCAACCAACACTCATATTCCTCAATCTATCCCGATCCAATCAACCAACATAGGAGTCCACCAATCACAGGCTCCATCCGTCACCCAACCTTTATTTGCTCAACCACTTATTATCTCGCAGCCTGCCTATACGCAAGCTGCACAACAAATACCCCACCCGGTGTCACCCAGAACACCTGGTTATTCCTCTTATAATCCTATCCAACAACAGATGAATCCCCCATTGACACCTCAACCACACCCACTACTTGCTTCTCATGTAGGACAAACCAATGTACCTCCTCCCCAATCGGATGTGGTTCAATTTCTCTTCAAGAAAATTGCAGACTTGGAAGCCTCCACAAAAGGAGCCCGCCCTTCATACTCCTTTGAAGAAGTATGCAATGAACCCATTCATCCTTCGGTGGCTTTTAAGCCTTATCCTCCCCAATGGGAACTTCCCAAATTCTCAAAATTTCATAGTCGGGAAGACCCCCAACAACATCTGCGAGCATTCAAACATGCTTGCTACCTCATTGTCCAAGATCAGGAGCTCATGCTCCGTACCTTTCCTATGTCTCTAGCGGGTCCCGCTTTGGACTGGTACAATAATATTCCTCAACATTCATTATTTTCTTTCTCTCAATTGGCCCAAATGTTTGTTGAGAACTTCTCAATAAATATTGCCCATAAGATCTCAATCACAGATCTTTACAACATTCGCCAATTTGACGATGAGTCTATTGCAGACTTTGTCGCTCGTTGGAGAGGGATAATCAACCAATTGTCCTTCTCTCTTCCTCAATCACAACAGATCGAGCTGTTCACCCGATCTTGCGCTAGTCACATTTCTTCCACGTTAAGAATCCAAACTTTCCACACCTTCGAAGAAGCCTTCACAATGGCACGCAAACTCGAATCTCGTGCCATTGAACAAGGAAAACTAAAACTTCGCTCCAAATCTAAACCCGATTTCTCTCGGTTCACCAAACCAAATTCTTTTCCTCCTAAAGATAAGAATCAAGGGTCCACCAATGCTATCGTATTAAAAACATCGAGAACCGATAGTACTCCTAATCAACCACCACGAAGAGACCCTTCATCTGCTCGAAAAGGGGCTTCATCATCTCGATCCTTCGCTCCATTGGGGGAATCATATGCCTCCATCTTAGGAAAAATGTTGGAAGTTCGCATGATCGAACTTCCACCCATTAGAGATATTGATGAAAGTCGAGAACGTCCTTTGTGGTACAGAGAAAACGATTTTTGCCACTATCATAGAACCAAGGGTCATGACATCGAACGATGTCAGACTTTCAAAAATCTTGTCCAAAAATTCATTGATAAAGGCGAGCTTATTCTGGATAACCCAAATGCTCCCCCAAATCAAGCGCTGGACGTTTTCAAACAACCCTTCCCCAATCATGCCCCAAATCATAATTCTTCAGAATCTCAAAAACCAAACACCCACACTATCAACTTCATTTCTACTGAAGAATCCGCTTCTGAAACCACATCATCTACAAACGCAACAATCGAATCAGAACCCTCTTCCACTTCACCAATCACTGGAATTCCTCCATCCTCAGATAACCCATCTTTGGATATTCCTACATTGCTAAACACGGAGTCATCTCTCTCCGCTCCTTTGTCCGATCTCCCATCCATACCCGAGACAGTGTCTTCCTCATCTGTCTCATCATCAGACATCCTTTCAATGCTCGAGGCAATTACATCCCTTCGAGTTTCCACTTCAGACACATCTACTTCTGTTGCTCCCATTCCGGCTACAACTATGCCCTTGATAAACATCCCTATAATCGTGCCGACTTCGGCGGAAGTGTCCTCAACTTTGACTCTTCCTATCTCTTTTCCTATAGTAGTTCCACCCATGATCACCACACCAAAAGTGGTCCCTTCGCAAGGAACTTCTTCATCACTTACTTCTTCCATCACTAATACTACTTCACCTATTCAGGAAAAATCAAAAGAAGTAACACCAACACCTGCACACTCGATTCCTCAACCTAAACCGCGACAACCAAAATCTAACATTATACCATCAATATCTCCCCATTTGCTTCCTCCAAAAAGGTTACAATCACCTTATGACGTTGAAGTTGTCACCATCCCTGAAAAGGGGAAGCCCATATTTCGGACCATCAAAACTCTCGGTGTTCTTCCACAAAAATCTCTCTCCACGCCTCATAAACGATTAGATTTGCCCGCTGAGAAGGCATCTTCTTCTACACACCTATCAAAGTCATCATCTTCTTCTTCATCAACATCCCTAAAAGTAGACTTACCTACCAAAAAGATGCCACTTCTTCTATCAAAATCCTCATCTTTGTTACCAAAAATCAAGACACCCTATCTTCCTCCAAATTCACCTATTTTGGGAGCTTCTTCCTCTTCCAAACCGACATTATCTAAATCATCCGTAAATCCGACTAAGCAACCCCCTTTGTCTCCAAAAACCGCAAAAATTATCGCATCTCCATCCTCCTCAAAATCTATCTTAGGGACTCCTCCTCCACCAAAGACAATCATGTCTCATTTACTCCCATCCCAAGCACCCAAGACTGCTCCTCCGAATGTCCAAACAAATAAGAGGATCCCTAATAAAACTGTTAAACCTAACATGCAAGTTCTTTTACCCCGGCAGTCGGTTAAGGTAAAAGAACCATCTCCATTATCTCTATCCTCATCTTCGTCTACCGGATTCTACACCGAAATCCTTCATCAACTTATCCAATCTTCAGCCATAACCCTTCCTCCGATTAAGCCTTATAACCCCAAAGGAGTGAAACCTACCTGGTTTAACTCTGATCTGATTTGTGCTTACCACCGTACTCCAGGTCATGACACTGAAGGATGTAAAGCTCTTCAAGCCGTTGTCAAGAACCTTCTGGAAGAAAGTGACCTCTTGTTGGAGGAGGAACAAGTACCTCCTGTTACCCTAGCCTCATCCGAACCTCAACCATCCATTCAGACCTCTAGTGGTTCCACTCCACTTGATCTCCCTCCTTCCCAAATTGACACAATCCATATCGCCACTAGAACCCAACATTATCATAACCCATCTTCATCTCCAACATCTAGACCACGGGTTGTCATTTCTGCAGCCCCTGAAGGCGTGTCTCCTTCCTCATCAGCCCCACGACCCAAGGTCTCCATTCGTGCTGCACCTCGGACTCAAGTTCCCGTATCCGTTGAGGAGAGTGTCATGAAGCAACTCACCCAAGCTCCGGTCAAAATGTCTCTTTTTGACCTCATCCAATCCTCTCCACAACATCGCCAGGCTCTAATCGATAATCTGCGTCGCATCGCAGTAAATTCCGATGAGCCCCAGCCCTTCGAGTGGGTTGTTGGATTGAATGGTCCATCGACCGCCATTTCTTTTGAGGATTCAGAAATTCCTCATCTTTCTTCAGAGGATTTGGAGGCTCCTCTCTTCATCACAGTCCAAGTCAATAACACTGCCTTAAAACGTGTTATGATCGATAGTGGAGCTGCTCTCAACGTCATCTCTTCCCACACATTCGAACAACTTAAGTTACCTAAGAATGTGGTGTCACCTCCGCCTTTCGCCCTTCGATCATTTAACGATCAGCTAGCAGTCACTCTAGGAACTGTGGTCTTACCCATCCGAGTAGGTAAAAAGCTGCTCCATGAACTCTTCTATATTGTCGAAGGAAAATTCCACTATAACATGATCCTTGGACGCTCCTGGGTTCGCGCAATGCATTGTGTCCCATCCACCCTCCATCGATGCCTAAAATATCAATATGAGGGCAAAATCTACACCCATCCAGGAGATCCTTTTCCTTCTGCGCAATGCGACATGACCACAAGGTCTGCCCCTTTAAAAGAAAATGCATCTTCTCCAGATGGGGCTTCATCTTCTTCCATACCTGCAACCAAACTACCGATTACAAATCTGGAAGAGACATTGCAGCGTTTCTCACTAGGAGAGCTTCCTCTCTTTTCTTTCGATGCCCATCTCAAACCTAATGAGTATGGTAGACCCGACAAGCAACCTGAATATCAATCAGGTCTCGGTCGCATCGTTACCGTTGGTTTGCCCAATCAATGTACCAATTTCATCTACGGTGGTCTTGATACACCTCATTATTGTCCGGATTCTCCTCCTAGAGCCAAACCTTACCTAACAGGGTTTGATTATCTACAGAATCCCACGTTTGCAAAAACTTATCTATATCGATGCGCGTGGAAAGGTTTTGGCCTTGGAAAATATGAACAAGGTATACATGACCTCAAATCCATTCCTACTCTCATGCCACACCAAAAGTTTGGTTTGGGATTTAAACCCATTTCAAAAGCCACTGTCACTATTCTTGATGAGCCTCTTCCTCTATCAAGAACCATCTTCCCCCACCAAATCCGAAGCATCACTTGATGTGGACGATGACATTTCCATCCCACCTAACTTTTTTTTTTTTTTATCAATACCATTTCCTTGGGACCTTTAGTCTATGAGACTAACAATCGGTCTGCTTCTATACCATTAATCTTCCCTGAGATAGTTGGAGACGACTCTCCTACTATCAACACTATCCACTGTGCGGATGACGACTCTGTCCTCACCTATCTAGGGGCAGAGGATTCATATCTTCCCAAAACCATTCCTTCTGACACGTCTACCCTTCTCAACGAGGCCACTATCGACCTTAATATAAGGACTCCTGAAGACCCTCGCATCATTAAGGTCGGCCAATCCCTTGATCCACAAGAATTAGGGGACTTTACTACTTTTCTTTCCAAACATCGTCAAGCCTTTGCTTGGTCATACGAGGATATGCCAGGACTCGATCCCGATATTGTAGTCCACAATATCGTTACCCTTCCCAATATCAAACCAGTCAAGCAAAAATTACGTAAAATGCACCCTAGAGTAGCCCTTCTTGTTAAAGAAGAATTACAGCGCTTGCTCTCGGCTAACTTCATCCAACCCATCGATTATCCGCAATGGGTGTCCAATGTAGTACCAGTAACTAAGGCTACTGGGAAGATTCGAATTTGTACCGACTTCCGGGATCTTAATCTGGCCTGTCCAAAGGATGATTTTCCTCTTCCTAATATCGACCAACTCGTAGATTTAACTGCGGGTCATGAAATGCTTTCTCTTATGGATGGTTTCTCTGGATATAATCAAATCCTCATCGCACCAGAAGACCAGCATAAGACTTCCTTCATAACTCCTTGGGGGACCTTTTGCTATCGTGTCATGCCCTTCGGTCTTAAGAACGCCGGAGCAACTTATCAACGAGCAATGACCTACATCTTCCATGATCTTTTACACAAAACTGTAGAGGATTACGTTGACGATCTCCTCGGCAAATCCAAACGTCGTCAGGAGCATCTTTTCATCCTTGCACCTCTCTTTGAGAGGCTTATCCGCTTTTGTCTTCGTCTAAATCCATCTAAATGCGTGTTTGGCGTCCTCACTGGTAAACTTTTAGGGTTTATCATTTCCATCAGGGGTATTGAAGTGGACCCCGCAAAAATAAAAGCCATCCTTGAGATGCCTCCCCCGTCTAACTTAAAGCAACTCCGCAGTCTCCAAGGACGTCTTCAATCAGTGCGTCGTTTTATCTCCCAATTGTCGGACCGTTGTCAACCTTTTCACCATCTTCTCCGTAAGAATGTTCATTTCAAATGGGATGAGCATTGCCAAAAGGCCTTTGATGATCTCAAAGCTTATCTTCTTTCTCCGCCCGTGCTTACACCTCCACGCGAGGGGGAGCCTTTCTATCTTTATATCTCTGTGACTGACCATGCTCTGGGAGCCATGATTTCGCATCGGGACACTTGTGGTAAAGAACAAGCTGTCTATTACATCAGTCGCACCCTCCATGAGTATGAGACACGTTACTCCGGGGCTGAAAAACTATGTTGCGCTCTCTTCTTTGCAACTTCTAAGCTTCGTCATTATCTTCTTAATCACAAAACTTACATCGTCACAAATGTCAATCCCCTCAAGACAATTCATGCAAAGCCTTATCACAATGATCGCATCACTCGTTGGCTTATGCTCATGACAGAATTTGACCTCGAATTTATCCCGCAAAAGGCTATCAAGGGTCAGGTTATTGCAGATCAACTAGCTAGTGCTCCTCTTCCGGACACTCAAGACCCCCTTGCTCAATTCCCCGATGAATTTATCCAACAAATCGATTTTGGTCTATCTCCATTTAAAGTAAAGCTCTTCTTTGATGGATCCAAATGCCAGCAAGGGGGAGGTGCGGGTTTCGTGATGATTCCTCCTTGGGGTACGCCTATCCCAGTCGCACACAAATTGAACTTTGAGTGCACCAATAATATGGCTGAGTACGAAGCTCTTGTCTTAGGACTTCAAAATGCCATTAATCTCGGCGCTCGTCATATTGACATCTTTGGTGATTCTGAACTCATCGTTAATCAGGTCACGGGTGTCTATCAATGCAAGAATGATATCCTTCAAAAATATCGCGACATTGTTCTTGCCCAACTCCAATCTTTCGATAAGTTCACCATCCAATCCATTCCTCGTACTGCAAATCGATTCGCGGATACCATGGCCTCATTAGCATCCCTTATCCCGCCTTTTACTGAAGACTCGCGTCTTTATGTGGCTGTGCAACGATTAGATCAACCATCTTATCTTCAACAGCTAACTTCGATCAATGCTGTCACAACCCATACTCAGGATGAGTGGTATCAACAGATAGTTGATTATCTATCTCATTCGGTGCTTCCTCCAGATCTGACTTCCAATGGTAGAAGGTCTTTTGTCCAACGCGCTAATCGCTATTCTATCCTAGGCGGGATTCTTTACAAACGCGGCTTTGATGGTATTTTGCTTCGATGCCTCAAAACCCATGAATCATCTAAAGCTATTCAGGAGGTCCATGACGGTATCTGTGGTGGACATTTTAGTGGTTTAGCTGTGGCTAAGCGCATCTTACGTTTGGGATATTATTGGCCTTCTCTTAATCAAGATTGTTGTGAATACACTAAGAAATGCGTCAAGTGTCAGCAACATTCCAATCTCACGCACGTCCCTAGTCAGGCTTTGCAACCTGCGGCGGATTTGTGGCCTTTTTCACAATGGGGCCTTGATCTTATTGGTCTCATCAATCCCCGTTCTTCACAGCGTCATCATTCTATCATTACTGCCACTGAGTACTTTACTAAGTGGGTAGAAGCTATCCCTCTTTCTTCAACAAAGGCTAAACCCATAGTTGATTTTGTCTATCAACACATCATTTGTCGCTTTGGCGTTCCACACAAGCTCATCACAGATAATGGTAAATCCTTCAAGAACGTCGATTTGCAAAATCTCTGCAATGCTTTCAAAATCAAGCTCAGTTTTTCTTCTCCATACTATCCTCAAGCTAATGGTCAGGCCGAAGCTTCCAATAAAACTTTGCGTAATATCCTCGCAAAGGTAACTAGTCGAGCTGGTAGGGATTGGCATCTACATATCCCTTTCGCTCTCTGGGCTTATCGGACTAGCATTCGTACTCCTACTGGTGCTACTCCCTTCTCTCTCGTCTATGGGTCTGAGGCCGTCCTTCCTTTGGAGGTCCAAATCCCATCTCTCCGTGTTTCTCTCAGAGAATTTGTCTCTGATGAGGATTATCGTCAAAATCGTCTAGCTCAACTTGAATTATTAGATGAGCGGCGTCTCAACGCTCTTGAGCATCATCAAGTCTATCTCGAGCGTGTCAAGCGTGCTTACAACAAGCATGTGCAACACCGTGACTTCAAAATTGGTGACCTTGTTCTTAAGGAAAATCAAAATGTCACTACACTCGAAAGGAGTCAACGTGGTAAGTTTGCTCCCAACTGGATGGGTCCCTACATTATCACTCATAAATATGGGTCTGGGGCTTATCGTTTGTCTTCCATGGATGGTATCCCTGAAACAGAACCTCTTAATGCCTTGCATTTACGGCCCTTCTATTGTTAAAATCTCTCTTACACAAATCTAGTCGCAACTCAGATCTTCCATCTGTCCTAATAACCAGTCATCTACTTTCGTGGTGATTTGAAATTGTGTGGTTCTCCGCCTATTGCCTCGTTTACCTTAAATATGAGTATCGCGGCTCTACTCATTGCACGTTTCTTTTGGATATGTTCCTCCTCATGGTAGGAATACCTTAATCACCACTTCATCTGTCCCAAGTACTTATCTTAATCGGATCTGCTCGGGGCATGAGTACATGTTCTTCCATGTTCTCCTCCCCTTCATCTGATCTATCTAGGTCTAAACTCAGCTTCTTCCAAAGAGTTTCAAAAAAAAAAAAAATATATATATATATATATATATATATAATAATATAACGAAGGGGTTCAAGAATGGTCACTTACCCCAGGTCGTGTCCTCCTGCGCTTCTGTCCGCTCCCAGAGGCTTCCATTGCGTTCAAATCTATCTCTGTCGGAATCAATCGTCACGTTGAAAATTAATCGTTCACGTTTTCCGTTCGCATATTTATATGCGTCTGGATTGGTCGGCGCCGATTTTTTGGGTCGACGCCGCTTTTTGTAGTCGTCGCCGATTCGTTTGGTCGCCGCCGATTTTTCTTGTCTGTTTGCCATAGTGTTGATACTTGGCTTTCTCATCTATCTGATCATTGTTGTGTGCTAAATCTTGTCTTTTGGCACATCTTTTAGATGTCATTGTCTATTTCGAGTTTGTTCCCTTTGCGTGGAGCACTCGCTTTTCTCTCGGCAGCTTAGAGTTAAACGGGTCTGTAGGCACTAACGTCGTCTGATTCATAGACCGTCTAGTTGTCCCTACCAATGTGTCTCTCTTTCGATGCTGACTATTTTGCAGTTCTCCTTACACTCGCGGGTCTGTAGGCACTAACGTCGTCTCATGAGGAGACCGGCTAGTTTTCCCTACCAATGTGAGTTCCTTAGGTTGCTGCCCTTTTGTTTATTTTTAATGCGTCCTCAATGATCAGCTCTACTCCAGCTATCCAACTGGGGCATCCTGCATTTTTCATCTACTTCTTTCAAACTCGGGATCATCTGTTTTATCATCCATCCCATCCCTAGTTTGAGGGGGATCACATCACCACAATTCTTCCCTTCTTCCATCCCTTTGTTTTTGTCTCATAACCTTGCTTATCGCAAATTACTTGACAAAAAGGGGCAAAATGTAGACACCTAAAATTGGTTACTCAATTTAGTGTCCCTCTTACCCATTTACGTGCTTAGGTAACCTGGGGCACGTTTGCGTCACCAACTATCCCCTTGAGATATTATCCAATCTGTGATTTAATCACCTATCTCTAAATTTAATTCATTTCATCATATCTTGCCCATGGGTAATTAAATAATTAAAAATTTAATTACGCTTCTTCCCATGCATCTTAATCACTTATCTACCCCAAATTTATTTTACCCATGTACCACATCTATTCTTAATCTTCCCTAAGCGGGATATTTTCCCGTAGTCGGATAAGCCTTTTCTTTCTCGAATCAATCAATTAAGGCACCTCGGGAGTCTTTTCCGCGATCGGCGCCGACCCATATGGTCGGCGCCGATTTTCTAGGAGCGGCGCCGATTATAAAAGCAAGCCCAGAACTCAGTTCTAGGGACGGAAAAGAGCGAAGAGACCGAAAAAGAGACGAACGAGTGAAAGGAAGCACTTACGCACGAACAGAGAGTGAGAAAGAGAGATCTTCTTAGCATCAATTGTCTCAGTTAGGGCAGATCCTGTCCTAATCAATCCCTGAGAGGAGCACCGTTACTCTGCCCGTATCATATCAACACCATACACCATTATCTATCATCTGGTGACTCTGTTCCAGCGTCTCTCCATCTTCGGCACATCCTACAGACTACATTCACCTTCCGATCCCCGAATCTCATCGCACAGTCCCTGATTGGTCAGTCTGCCTTCAGTTGACACTGATCTTATCCAGTCGACGTCGATCAGTCCCAGTCGCCGCCGATCAGTCCCAGTCGCCGCCGATCACATCAGTCGCCGCCGATTCTACACAGTCGACGCCGATTTCCCTGCAGACAGGTAAAAGGTCACAGGTAACACAAATCTAGCATTATTTCTCAGTTCCCAGTTTTCTGTACTTCCTGTCTGCTGTTCAGGTTCTGTTTTATTACTGCAATCAGAGAATCTAGTCTTTATTTACATCTTTTATCATGTATGCTGCTTTTCTTTATTGAAAACGTGGACTGACATCCGCCAAGGAAGCTTATCGCTTCTCGGACCCGCTTCTCGGGCAGTCCACCCATATATCTTCTAACGCCATCTTTTTCTGTCAAGCACCGGTGTTTTGCAGGTTACTCGGATCTATTGTGCGAATTGCTCGTGTGCGCCCGTCTTATCTACATCGACTTCCTCATCCGTCTACATCTTCATCAGGTATCTATTTCATTGAGGTTTTTCAGGGTTTTTGTGTTTAGTTTGGTGCATTAACTTGGACAGGTAACAAGCACGAAATTCTTGATCTACATGTAGGCATTTATTTTTAGGGTTTGGGTAAGTCTTAGTTAGTTATGGCAACTTACTAAGAATAGGTCTTAGGTTGAGTTGGCTTGATGAGGTGTCTAAGTGAGGTGTATGTGTGGATATTATTTAAATTAAGATACTTAAATAATAAATATGGTGAGGATAATGAATTAAATTAATATTAGTGGGGTGAAGGGGGCCATGTCTAGGTGAATGTAATGAAGGGTGCTTATTCGTCGATGGACCAAAGGGGAGTGTGACCTAATATTAGTGTCTACAAGAAGTCTCCTTCGATTTGGTGGAAGCACTATCAGGCATGATAGGCTCTAACTATTAAAATTATTTGTGTTCTTCTAAATGATTCATTAGAACAACTCTACTCTCATGAGATTCATGTTTTCTTGTCGATCCGGCTATTTTGTTTGCTGGGTTTTATGAATCCTTGTGTGTTTGATTTGAATCCATGAAAAATAGTAGTATTTTGGAAACTGTCTCTCTGTGTAAGTTTTATGACAAAGATACAATTGAAAATGGTATGCGAAACTTATTTTGTATATCTGTTTTTGCATTCTTGATCTTGTATTTGAAGTTAGTGAGCTTTGAATAGACTTTCGTGAAAATATATGGATCTGAACTTAAGGGAAACTTGAGTTTTGTTTTATTTTGCTTCTGGATTGCATTCTTTGGATGCAGACTTGTGTTCGAAATTGTGTTTTTATTAAGCTTCTTTGGAGCTTAGTTTTGATCGAAACCACTATTTTGGAAGCTTATACATTTCTGAATTGTTGCATGGAGTTCATATTTATCACTGTACTCACATTATTTTGCTAGTGTAGTGTTATCCAAAATTCACCCCCAGGGTAAATTTGATAACATGCATCAGAATACTCAAGTCCCAGGCAAATAGATTGATTCAAGGAAAAAATCATGTTTCTGGGGTCCCCTCGGCCTTTTTCTAACTCTCCTATCCAAGAAGAAAAGAGCAAGTTCTAAAAAGGGTGAAAAAGTTGCAAAAACAAGCTTGGGCCAGAAAAAATCATGAAAATCGGCTAAGTCCTAGTCCAAGCAAAGCCTTGGGACAAGCTTGGGACATCGGAGCGCGAATCACCGAAAAGCTCAGTAGGCGGTCCGCATGACAAAGACGGGATAGTTGGGACATTGGGACGCAGAAAGCCGATTCACCAAGGAGGAAAAATTAACTAATCTCTGTGTAGAACAGGTTGGGACATCTGGGCCGTGAGGACGCGAAGGACGTGAACCGCCTGGATCGGCTGAAATAGAGAAATTTTACACTGGGACAAATGGGACATAGGGATGCATGGGACACGGAAAGTCAAGGAGCCGAGACCTAATCAAATCACGCCATGTGTCTTTGCCTCAAAGAGGGACAGGGAAGCCCGAATCGGGCGGTTTAGGAGGAATTTGTCCCAGACGGTTTGGGACATCCGGGCCAAAAATATGTGAGGGACGTGAAGACCCGGAAAAGCCGACAACAAATTAGAATGTGACACGTGTCTTCGTGGATCAGAGCGGCGGAGGAGAGGGTGAGATTTTTACTTGATGTTTTGCCGAGTTTCCAAAGGCGAGGTTCGAAGGGTCGGCCCGAGCCAATAGACACAGGACACATGTCCAATGGAGCAGGGAAGTGCGGAGCTCGGGAGGAATTAGAGAATTTGGCAAAAGTTTTGGCCAAAAACTAAAAGGTAAAGGATGACCCCGCGCCCCTATCCTCCAACCAGATCATGCCACGTGTCCCAAGTGGCGGGACGCGGGGAAAAAATGGGAAATTTTCCAAAGTTACAAAAAGTCAAAAATTTCAAGGAAAACCCACGGGTAAGGGAAGGAGAGAGAATTTCTCATCCAATCAGCGCCCGACACATGTCGTCCAGGTGGCGGAGCGTGGGAAAAATTTTCAAAACCCATTTTTTCCTGTTTTGTGCCCTAAATCTTCAGATCGCCATATCTTTCGATCCAGAGCTCGGATTTGCATGTTCTTTATATCATTAGAAAGCTTATAAAATTCTCTACATGATTGCGGGGTCAATCTTGAATTTTGGTTCAGTCTGGAGAGATAAAGTTAAGAAACGGCTCTGATGCGTGTTCATGGCCAGAAGTGACATTTCAGCGACCAGATTTAAAATAGAATGGGTCGCATTCTCCTCCAATTTGGTCAAAAATGGTAGGGTATGGGTTTGTAAGGTCCTCCATGCTGATTTAATACATTTGCAGTCAATGAGGAATGGGCTCCCACGTTTTTGTATGTTTTCTCTCTCCTGGGATCGACCCATGCAATGTAAAAGCCAGATTTGGCTCATTTTCAAGGGGGGAACACTTTTGGCATAGCAAAAAACTTCTTCTTTCACCTCCAGCAGGTGATTTTTGCAAGAATCAGACCTCTTCAAAGATTGTAACAGGTTTTCTACCTCTATGAGGTTGTAATGCAGTGGTTTTGACATTGGAAATGATAATGCAAGCTTTGTGAATGGGTTTCAGTCCTTTGTTTGTATTATTTGCTTCATTTCAGATCCTAAATTATATCTTATCATCTTGTGTATGTTTTATGTTGCAATCTTTGGTTTTTGTCTATTTGCATGACAAAAATATTCACCACTCCTTTTGGTGCATCACCATCTTTAGTTAGTTTCAATTTTTGCATTTCTATCCCTGTCTCCTTACAATTTAGAGTAGGATCAGGATCTGAACCTCTGTAGTTGTGCAAAATATAGATCTAAATCAAAGGAGTTTGAGGAACCAGCCTCTAATCTAGAGATTCCTCTCTCGCCACAAGTCCCACACTTAGAGAGAGTTTTCCATGTTGTGCAATCACACTTTGGATGCCTAAGACATCATTTAGAACCTTGATTTGCATCCAGGGGTGCTGTGATTTTGCACTAACATGTAGTTCTAAACATTTGTGTGTGAAGCTTAGGTTCATCACAGTACTCCTATTTATCACTTGAGTGTTATGAGCTTAAATTTTGGTCGATATATTTGATTTTGTTCTGGAAATTTTGTATTGGGTTATTCTTTTGTTAAAAGGTTTAGCTTATAACTCTTTATTTTAGCAACTCACACACCAGAGATGCGTGAAAGATTGTTTGCATTGTTGAAATATCTTTGAGATTTGGAACTGGAAATGTCTTGCCTAACAAAATGTTGAACTTCATTTATTACTATGATGAATCCCTTGAGATGGTATTGGTGTGAGAATAGAATGGGATGTTCTTTCCCCTCTATCTTGAGGAAACTCACATTCTGGGTTGACTGTATTACTTTGTAATAAGGCACCACTGTCGCAATTTTGTGGTTGTGAAGTTTTGTTTTGATATTTCATTCTTGTTGCTTTGGAATTTAAGACTGAGATAGCTTTTGTATTGAGCATTTTGGGTTCTAGCTATCCCTCTCTTCTATCTCTTTAAATAAATTTGGGCCTTAGTGGAAGATTTGGGTTATTACCTTGGACACTGAAATTATCAGGAAGGATACCTTCTCTATTCAGTTGTAAGGAGTTTTATTCTATTGAATTACGAACTACTTACTTTTTGTATTTAGTGGAGAGGCAATTGTAAGTATCCGGTCTTGGGTTTGTAGGTAATTCTAAACCTTATCATTTACTATTTTGGGATGATATTCTTAATTGATACAGTGAATAAGACTTTGGTTTCTCTTTGAGAAAGAAAATATATATTTGTATTCTTTTGAGATCGTATATGGTTCAGTCCAGTAGTATGTTTTCATCCCGATTTGATTTGAAATTGTAACTTCTTTTTTCAAAAGAATGAAACGATTTATCTTTGGTTCTTTCCTTAATTGAGTTACCATTTCTCTTCCTTTGGATAATCTCATTGTTCAAACTTTACCGTGGTCAATTCCATTTTTGGATAGTGCTTTCATGTGACTATTTGGTCTACTTGGTTCGAATCACAAAGTTGAATGATAGTATCTAAGTTGGTTCTTCTATTAAGAGAATTCATTCTTGTTTTATCGGTTGTTGTTAAGTAGTCTTGCCTAGTTTAAATGGACAGGGGTAGGTTTGTCTCTTGTACTCTTTATCTTTGGGAAAAACTTGAGTAGAGATTAACTCCTCCTCAAGGCTACTTTGTTTGTGAACTTGATTTCTAATCTTTGATGGATAACTTCTAACGTGAAGAGTCAGAATTGGAATTACAATTAGAATGTTCTATTTTTCCTTACCTTGTTTTATTGTTATGGAATTCTATTTTGATGTATATTCTAATGTCAAATATGCAAGATTATTACTCAAAAAGGAACAGGTAATTCGTGTATGAACCTCGGTCTATCCTTGAGATGTAATAAGTTGGGTATCGTACACATTGGTTCTTTTTATTCTAACTTATGATTTAGATGAATCATACTAGAATGAACCATGTTGTATTCATTTATATTGTCTCTTAGAAAATTTAAATGTGGTATTCTATTAGGATAGAATTATGAGACAATGGGATGACAAGATTTATTGTTTTTTTAAAGTCCATTCATAGGATTAATAGATCTTTAACATCTTAGGTAGATATTGTTTATTATATTCTACTCTTCTCTTTAAAGTGGATCTAGATTTATTAATGTACTTCCTTTCTGTCAGTTATCACTTATGCTAATTGCATGATGTTTTTATTATCTCATTAAAGTAGTGTTGCTTTAATGAAACAATTAGTGGAATGCACTTTGTTTTAATGCTTAGTTCTTATCATGCTCAGTTCATTAAACTGACCCGTGCTAGCTATTTTTGTAGATGGACGACTTAAGTGGTAAAAGAAGGAAAAATTAATATGACGTATTGGCTGATATATGTATAATTCTTAGTAAATAATTTTGATTCATTCTTTTGTTGTATTGTAAAAGAAAAGTTGTATACTTTATAAAATGAGGGTTGTTGTTATGTAGTTGCATAAGTGCATAGTCTTGTAAATTTTATAAGTTGTAATGATGAATTGCAAGTTGTGATTTATTTGCATTTGTTGTGTAAATTATCTCGTACTTTTATAAAGAAGATGAAAGTTCCATCTTGTTGATATTATTTATATTATGTTATGCTTATCTTGTTATCTTTGATAAGATGGATAATGGGAATTAGTTCAATTCCCATTATAATGAAGCAACTTGTTGAGTTGCATAATACGATGTGTTTTATCTAAACAATTTAACATAATAATGTGTTGCGTAATAAACATGAAGTAATAATTATTGATATTGGGAATAATACACCCTAATACCTAATCATTTAGAGGAAGACTCATTCTCTCTGTCTCTAAAAGGTTTGGAGATATGATTACTAATTATTAGACTTAGTTTTGTATGGAGTCTACTTTAATTTGATATATGCGGTTGTTAAACCTTCCTGAAAATTAAAAGTACATTTTAATGAAACTTATGATATTGTTGTCTTGTTTTGGTTAACTGCTGGTTACACCATGAAAACAAACATTATAAAGCAGTCATAAGTTAAGGAAGTTCTTCATGGACTAAATGAAACAAATTTAGAAAAGAACTTATGGAGTGTTGGATTAGGGTTTAGCAGATTGTTGTAATCAAGACATAATCCAAATTAACAATGTATTAACAACCTCCTTGGGGTATGTACATCTCGATGAGGTAGTTTCTGTAGGATGTTGGCACATGCCAACTACAGGGCTGTACTTTCGAGAAGACTTGTGTCTTCTCGAGAATATAACATTGTAGTTGACATGTGGCATCACCCTTCGGCATTGATCATCTAGATCCGCACACAATAAGAACTTGACTTGAACTTAGTTTCTCTCTAGGCCATGTTAGTGGCATATTTAGGATAGGAAGTAACTTCCAATGGCTCAGGTACCTTGACACATCTAGTTGACTAAAACAATCTAAAACCTCCATAGAATGATCCTCCATGTCTGCTTGACATGTGAAGGAGTTCAAATTTAATCAAATCAAGAAGTTGGAAAATGCCAATTTACAAATTTAAGCCTCATAGATCATTTTTACAAAATTGACCCTTAAAATTTCATCAAAAATTAAATTTTATGTTCCATGTACAAAGAGGGATTTGATATCTTTCTGAAAAGTCATTTTTTTCCCAAAACCGAGCTTTCTATCTCAAGTTATGACACTTTGAAGTTTTTATGCCTTGGCGGAAAATTTGGGAAAATTTTCCGACGGGCCTCGCAACCCAAAAAATTTCCCATCAAAATTACCCTTAGAAAATTCTCAGAATTTTGGGCTCAAGAAAAATTTCAATTTTCCCTCCGCTAGCCCGTAGCCAATTAGAGGCTCGCCACATGTCCTCCGGTGGTGAGGAGGAGACGCGGATAAATTTTACCCCTTAAACTTTTTGAATTTTTTTGAAAATTTTCACTTTCCTTCCACCGGCACATAGCCAATCAGAGGGTGCCATATGTCCCATTATGGCTATGGAAGAGGCGTGGGTTCTTTTAAAACCCTTAGCTTTTATAAATTTTTTTGGGAAAAGATACGTTTTGACCCCGCTGGCCTATGGTTAATGAAAGTGTGCCATGTGGCACTCTAGGGTGCGACGGGTAGGGCGGAACCCTCTTAGAGTTTGGCATGCATTGGGAAAAATTCCCAACTTCTCCCCACGGTCCGAAAACCCGCCATCCATTCAGAATTACTCCCCTTAGTGGGTGCACTGACCCGCACACTTCCTTCTCCCTTTTTTCCCTTCGTTGGCGCAAAGCGCCAAATCGGTCTGCGACCACGCCCTTTCCTTCCCCTTTTTTGCCTTGCACCTGGACCTGACACGTGTCCCCTAGGGACCCACAGGGGCACAGAGTGTTTTTGAATTTGAGCCATGCATTGGTAAAATTTCCCAATGCCGCCCTATGACTTGCCAACCTGCCCAAGGTGCACTCCTCCTCCTCTTGCCACGTGTCCCTTTGGGAAAATTTGACCCCAAGACTCCGCCCGCTTATATCTTGAGTTCTACAAGGAGTTAGGAGGACTTATTTATATCACTGGAAAGGTGAGAAAATTTCCTATCCATTAGGAATGGTTTATGTAAATTTTGAAATCACTAAATATGTAAAAAAATTAGCTGAATTTTGGAGCCTATTAGAGAGAAGGAATGGGGTAATATTTCTCCCTGAATCTAGCTAGAACATCTAACCCAAAATTTAAAACTTTTAAACATGTTATAAGTTAATAAAGGAAACTTATGTTTTTGTAAGTAGTTTTGTTCTAAAACCTATTAGTGAAAACGATGTCTTACAATTTAGTTGTAGACACTTCAAATCAAAAAATATCCCTTAATTTTCTAGCTAACCCTAGGTTATTTCTTTGGTCACAAGTGGTTGTTTAAACGGGTACTATAGTTTAGTATCGAGCAGGTGGTTCAAAGGATTGGACAATTGGGAACACTAGAAAAATTGAGACATGAAAACTTAAACCTAGCACACTAAAACTTAGAAAATGACTTAGCAAGAATTTGTAGGTTTTTAGTAAACATGGAAGTTGTATAACTTAGCAAATGAACTGAATCTCACTTTAGTCTCGTGTAGAGGCTCGAGACAGAGTGAGAGGAACCTTCACATAGACTCGATTCACCACCACCACCACCACCACTAGATTAGGTGGATGGCGGACAACTAGTCATAATAGAGCCTTCCTTCCATCGAGGGTCGGGTGTACCCTCGACTTAACTAGAAGCATAGAGGAGAGAACTCCCATGTGGAGTTAGCCAGAGAAAATTCACCACCTAGGAGATAGGATGACAGAGTTTCAGAGCATAGAGAGAGGTCTCAAAGCCCTAGGCTTAGGGATGAGTGTGTAGAGAGACCTAGAGGCTAACAGACCACAACAATGGATCACATCAGGGAGATCCTGAAGCTTAGGCCCTCACATTACTTAGGTGATACAGGTGGATTTCAAGAAGGGGCCTAGCTAGTGAGCTTGACCATTAATCTAGCAACACGAAATCTCATGTTGTGATCCATCTACTAAGGGATGGAGCAGGAGTATGGTGGAGGATAGAGGAGTAGAAGCTCCATGTAGATTCAGAGACAGTGACTTGGGAGCTATTTGAGGAGAGATTCAAGAGTAAGCATTTATCACAGAGGTTTATCCAGCAGAGGATTGATGAGTTCCATGACCTCTGATAGGCTACCCTTTCAGTAGTAGAGTATGAGAGTAGATTTCTAGATCTACTTTAGTATGTAGAGTATATGTAGGATGAGTAGGTGCGGATTCACATATTCATCTCGGGGCCTGAATTTGGACATTGGAGGTGTAGTGCAGATTCACTGTCCATAGACTTTAGTAGAGGCCGTTGAGAAGGCCTATATTGCAGAGGAGACTCGGGTAAAAATCAATAGGCTAGAAACCAAGTCAAGAGCCACATTAAATAGATAAAAGATGGTAGATTGAGAGTTTTAGTACCTCTTCCTCATGGTGGTCAGCATTCAGCATAGTCATCCTTTAGGCCACAACAGCGAAAGCAACAATCCTACCCACCATATAGACCTCCACAGAGAGTTGATGCACAGAGAGATCAGAGCATGGGGCCCCCTCCTAGGGGTCCCATGAGAACATAGGGTGGACCTAGATCTAAGTCGGTAGGAGCTCACCAGTAGAGGCCACAATAGATCGTAGGCTGGATAATCAAGATCCAAACCACGAGCTTTTAGGGAACCTACTTTAAGGTGTTGTTCCTTGGAGAGGATCGGGGGTTGTTTTGGATGTGGAGTAGTTGGACATTTCGGAAAGATTTTCCTTAGAACCCTAACAAGGGTAAGGCATTCGTTTCTGAGCTAATAGTTGGTGACATGGGATGCAACCATAGGATCTATGCAGTGGTTGAGAAATGCCAAGAAGAGCACCAGAGCACAGTCATTGAGACCACATGTAGCATTGGTGATATTTCTACCTCTAATTGTTTGATTCTGGTTCTTCCGATTCTTTCGTTGCACCATCTTTAGTAGAGTGATGTAGGATGGTGGCAGTTAGGTAGGTTCTTAGTTGGGATGTCGAGATGGCTTCTGGATCTAAGATCTCTATGGAATCCTTAGTTAAGGATTGTGTAATGGATTTGGGGCCTTTCACCACCACCTTATATCTTCGTATCCTTCCTTTGGGCTCCTATCGAGTTATCTTAGTTATGGATTTACTATCTCACATAGGGCCAGGATGGATTGTTATCATAAGACTATAGCTTTTACGTATGATGTAGGAGTTGAATCGGTGATCTCGGGGGTCGGGAGACTTGTTTCTATCTCGCACCATTTATGCTTATGTAGCTTAAGCGGTGTGCACACATGGGGTTGTCGATGTATGTTGTTACGAGTTAGTGAAAAATTAGAGGATGGTTCTAGTGGACCATTGTTTGATGATCATCCCATCTTGAGAGAGTTTTATGATGTATTTCTAGGGAGCTACCATGAATGCCTCCTCCACATGAGATTTATTTTCATATAGACCTAGTTCTAAGAGCAGATCCTATCTCATGGACACCTTCTCGGATGACCACCCCGGAGCTCGTGAGCTCAAGTTGCAGCTTGAGGGTCTTTTGGAGAAGGGCCTTATCCATCCTAGTGTATCCCCTCGGGGTACACCGGTGATTTTTGTGAAGAAGGATGGATCATTGTGGTTGTGTATTGATTACTACTAGTTGAACAAAGTGACGATTAAGAATTGCTATCCTCTTCCTCATAGTGATGAATTGTTTGATCGGATGAAGGGAGCCATGATGTTCTCTAAGATTTATCTCAAGTTAGGCTACCATCAGTTGAGGATTTCAGAGGTAAACATTCATAAGACTACCTTCCGCATGAGATATGGGCACTATGAGTTCATAGTGGTGCCTTTTGGTTTGACGAATGCCCCTATAGTGTTTATGAGTTTGATGAATGGGCTATTTAGAACCTTTTACAGTTCACAAATCTTCCTGCGAGATCGGGCTTCTAGGGTGATCACTCTAGCATCCAGTGTGATTGCACAACATGGAAACCTCTCTCCAAGTGTGGGACTTGTGAAACTAAGAGAGGAATCTCCAGAGAAGGCTGGTTCCTAATCCTAAACTACCTGCCACAAGCTATTCTAGTGCAAACAAGATAATCTAATCCTAATCTAACCATGCCAAGGAGACAGAGAGAGAGAGAGAGAAAAGGGAAAAATAGCAAAAGCCTACACTAAAACGGTGATACACCAGAGAAGGAGAATGTTGAACATCTATCAAAACTGCCATGGAACAAGGAGAGGTGAGTAATGGGAAGGATGGACAGACGCATCACAGGCCCAAGGATAGATTTCACACAGAAAATGTCCCAAAACTCCATGAACATAGCTCCAAACCTGTAATGAACATTAGAACATGCACAAATACCTACAATGAAGAGAGGCAAGAAGAAAACAAGAAAAAACGAGCAAGGATGGACAGATGCATCACAAAACACATTTTTATTGCTCCAGAAGTTTGCACAGAACATCATTTCAATAGTAAAAGGCAAAAACACCATTACAGAGAAGGGGAGGAGGTTCAAACTCCATTTTCAACCCTAGAGAAGAAAAGAAAGGAAGGCAGAGCTGAAAAGATGAACCACTTGTAATGTCTCTCCTTACAATTTATAGGAAGAATGAGAGAGGGAGAAGAGAGGAATTTGAAATCTACCCCAACCACCTCCGCATCGTATTTATTTATCTCATTATGGTGGTAGGTGAGAACCCTAGTGAACCTGAGAAAGTGGTGAACTATATTTCACATTTTTAAGAATTTTTCTCACCCAATTAAAGATATCCAATTGTAGTTGGATAGAGGACCTTGTAAGCTTTCTCAAAAGTATAACCTTGCATGAATTTGAGCTCCCAGGAAAAGTTATGGCCATCTCCGAATATCTACGCCAGATCTCGCTTCTGTCGGCGCTCAAAATGTTGCGCCTCCCGAAGGTGCGCCATAGGCGCATCCGTGTGTGTGTCGACATCCTCTTACATGTGCCAAGGCACAAATTTTTCCCTGTTGACACTTTGTGTCATGCGCCATTTCTGTGCGCCAAGGGCGCAACCTTTTCATTGTCGACACTCATTTCTATGCGCCACTTTCCTACGCCTTGGCGCATACATTTTAGTGTCAACACTCATTTCGTGTGCCATTTCCATATGCCAAGGGCACAACCTTTTCATTTTCAACACTCATTTCTGTGTGCCACTTTCCTACGCCTTGGTGCATACATTTTAGTGTCAACACTCATTTATGTGTGCCACTTTCCTATGCCTTGGCACATCGTGTTGACACCCTATTTCATGCACCCTTTACGTGCGCCACTTTTCTATGCCTTGGCACATACATTTTAGTGTCAACACTCATTGTCATGCACCATTTCGTGCGCCAAGGGTGCAACCTTTTCATTAATAGACACTCATGTCTCATGCGCCACTTTCCTTCACCTTGGCGCATACATTTTAGTATCAACACTCATTTCGTGCGCGCATTTCCGTGCACCAAGGGCGCAACCTTTTCATTGTCGACACTCATTTTCATGTGCCACTTTCCCGCACTCGTGGATTTGAGCTTCTTTGATTTCTATATTCTCTTGTTTGTCTATATCGACCCGGGGGGAGATATTTACAATGAACCTTTTAGATCACTTCATGCTTATCTTCCTAGATGACATTTTGATATACTCACGTACATGTGAGCAGCACGAGGGCACCTTTGATATTTCTCTAGTGCCTTTGTGAGTAGTAACTTTATGGGAACTTGGAGAAGTGTGCTTTCTTCCGAGAAAGAGGTGCGATATTTGTGTCATATTATTTATGGGGAAGGTATTGCAGATCAATCCTTCTAATATTAGAGCCATTATGGATTGGCCAAAGACCCACTACAGTGAATGAGGTGTGTAACTTCATGGGTTTAGTAGGTTACTACTAGATATTTGTTCGAGAATTCTCTCGGATTTTGCACTATCTATCACTTCCCTTCGTGAGGAAAGGGAAGAAATTTTATTAGATGAATAGATGTGAGCAGGACTTCAGGACACTGAAGGAGTGCCTCACTACATCACCCATTCTTGCAATACCAAATCCATAGGGTGAGTTATTTGTTTTCACAAATGCTTATTTAGTAGGGCTTGGAGGTTTGTTTGTGCGGGATGGTAGGGTTATAGCTTTTGAGTCTCGTAAACTCAAGGATTATGAGCTTAATTATCCTACCCATGATCTTGAGCTTGTGTTAGTTGTACATGATTTGGTTAGATGTATGCATTTTATTCTTGGATGGAGATTCACACTCAGGATAGATCATTTGAGTCTTTGCCACCTCTTCACACAGCCCAATCTAAATGCTCGTCAACTGCGTTGGATGGAGTTGCTTTGTGAGTATGACATGGAGATAGAGAATGTGAAAGGGAAGGAGAATGTGGTAGTAGATGCTCTCAGAAGATGGAGACATGTGGATACGACCACCTCGGTGAGCACATATATGTAGAGTAGGATTCTTCAATAGCTTACTCTTGACAACTTCTACATGGCAGTGCGAGTAGAGATCGAGTCACAAATACCCCTTAAGGGGAAGTTTGATAGATTTTCCTTAGAGGAAGATGGTCTTCTTAGGAACAGAGGTAAGATATATGTTCCCAGAGATGGAGGATTGAGGTAGGACATCTTGGTAAAGGCACATCGTGCACCCTATTCAGCCCATCCCGGGGTGAAGAAGATGCACACTACCTTGAGACAATTGTACCACTAGAGAGGACTTCATCAAGACGTGGCTCAGGTTTGTATTATGGTTTTTAGATTTCCATAGGGTCAAGGCTGAGCATTAGCATCCAAAGAGGTCTTCTTTATCCTCATGCCATACCGAAGTGGAAGTAGGATACCATTTTCATGGATTTCATTGTTGGACTACCTATGTCGAGATATCACCATGATGCCACTATGATCACAGTTGATAAATTGATAAAAGTGGCTCACTTTTCTCTGGTGAAGACCACTTATACATCTAGTGCAGGTGGCATGAGTTTATTTGGATGAGATTTTCAGGTTGCACGGGATTCTATGGAAGATCATTTGTGACCACGATCCTCTCAGTACACTTCACACTTCCTAATACCATGCGGTATGTCCTTGGGACGAGGATTAACTTCAGCACAACATATCACCCTAAGACGAGATGGAAAAAGCGAGCGAGTAAATCATATATTTTGAGGATATGCTTAGGATGTACATGATGGATCAGCAGTCTAAGTGGGAGGAGTACCTGTACTTAGTGGAGTTTTCTTACAATAATAGTTTTCAGAGTTCTATAGGCATGGCTCCTTTTCAAACATTATATGGGAGAGAGTGCAGGACACCTCTTAGTTAGGATAGGTTAGAGGACAGAGTATCTCTTAGACCAGCTCTTTTACAGGACATGGAGTAGCAGGTAGTGTTGATCAGTCAGAGATTGTAAGAGGCACATGACAGATAGAATAAGTATGCATATCAACATAGGATTGATCATAGTTTTGATGTGGGCATGAAGGTGTTCCTTCGTGTTAGACCACATAAGATCCCTATCCATTATAGAAAAGGTTCGAAGTTAGCTCCTAGAGTCATTGGTCTTTTGAGATCTTAGAGCGTATCAACCCTTTGGCTTACCGTTTAGCATTCTCACCCGGTTTGTCTCACATACATGATGTGTTTCATGTTTCGTCCTTAGGAGGTGCATTACATCCTTCTCATGTGTTGGACTGGACATCATTGTAGGTGCGGGATCATGGGTGCGAGACAATAGATCCCATCTATATCATAGATTGTGGGACCCCGGGCCTTTGAGGCAAAGAGATTGATCAAGTATGGGTGCAATGGGACAGTATGATGAGACTCGCAGCCACTAAGAAGGATGCCACAAAGATTACGAGTGTAGTTTCCACATTTGTTCCAGGTGACTTCCAAGAGGAAGTCGAGTCTAAGGGGAGGGGGATGTATTGCCCACTTCCATTTGACACTTTTAGATATTGATTTTGATACTATTGATCATATTATGGACACTATTATATTTTGTTTTAGTATGATGGTTAGATCATGGATTTTTATTGATCTAGATTCAGTTATTATACATGATGATTACTAGAGACATTTTCTATATGTGGTTGATGATATACTGTTTGATAGGGACATATTATGGATATTGATTTGGACTTGTGACACTTGATATTTGGAGTAGACCTAGTATGGTAGATTCTTGATGATGATAATGTTGAGTTCTTGATATTGTTGTGATTCATGTGTTTAGATGATCTTGAAATGTTGTTTATATCATTTTGGATGTTTTGATATGGCCACGAGGCCAAAGGAGGTATTTGCATTTTGCAGGTTAAAAATCACAACAATGTCAGGGGACTGGAGACTAACCATATTAAAATTCTGGGTGAATTCAACAAGGTCACCATGGCAACTGTGTTGTGTGTTGTGTGTTGTGTTTTGCTAGGAATTCCCATGGGGGATTTCCATTATATGTGACCATGGGATAAGTGTTTTATTTATGTGTTCCTTTTTGAATTATTGTTGTATGTATTTTATTTGTAATGTGTTCCTTCTTTTAATTAATTTAAATGTGGTAGATTAATGTGAGAGATCATATAGTTAAATTTTATTTAAATTTAATTGGGACATGGAATGTAATTAATAAAGTTGTTGAGTTTAAATAATAATGTTGGAAGAGTGTGTAAGTTAACATGTAAGAATGTGTAAGAAATTTGTAAGAGTCTTGTAAGGCAGATTTTGGAAGGTCAAGCACTCCATCTTTTATGAAATTCGAATTTGACCTTGGAGGCCAAATTTGGAGGCTTGTGGGACAAGTTAAACTTGTCCCACACCTCTTAAAATGATCCACCAACCATGCCTATGGTTTCAAGGTTAAATGTAGGCATTTATAATGTATTTTGAAGTGAAAATATGTAATTTTTAACTACACTTCCCTTACATGTTTTAAATTTGGTCCTTTTGGAGTATGGGCATTTTTGGAGTGTGCAAGTCATTTTTGTCATTTTATTTATTTTGATTTGGTGAAGGATGTTGACCTTTCCTTTTGGGGTTGAGGAAGAATGATGTGGCATCCCACATGGATCCACCTCATCCTCTTCTCTTCCCTTTCCTATAAAAGTGAAACTTCTTGTTTGTTTATGGTTGTTGAAACTTTGTTATTTTCCTCTTAGGGCACATTTTTTTTTGCTATTTTGGATCTTGTTATGGAGGAAGCTTGGAGTATTTTTACATGCTTATACTTTTCTGGTTTTGGAATGAACTTTGACATTGTGGAAAGCTTGTGAGCTTGGAACAAACTCCATTATGGAGAGGTAGTCATCTTGATCTGTGTTTTAATTTTATTTTTCTCTTGCATGTATGTTTGAAGGTTGTTTGTGTTTGTATTCTTAGGCTGGTTGGGTATAATGCTTAGGGCATGGTGTAAGAGAAGGATAACTGGATCTCATATGGGGGCATAAGGGATTGCCAATGGCACTATTTTATTGAGGAGGGAGTTTTGGTTTGGGATCCACCTTGGAAAAGAAACTGCTTGCATTTCTTACTCTTGGGGGCATAAGGGATAAACTTATGGGGGCATAAGGATGGGTTGGGAGATATAACTTTTATGGGGTTGATATGTTTATCGACGGTATGCATTTTGGTGGATGCCCAATTCGAAATTGGGAGGCATAAGGAGTTCCCCATATTTCTTTCTCTTGTTGGCTTGCTTGATCAAGCCTATGTGTTATCTGTATGATTTTAAATGTAGTTGGGAACTGCTATTTTGTTGGACTATGTATTTTACTATTTGTATGTAATGTGAGGAATGCTTTTTTGTTGTGGAAGAAGCCTTATTGCCATGTTTTGATGTTCATACTTTATTTAAATATGGTTGGGGCTCAGGGGCCAATGAGGAAAGAATGGCTTCTCCTTTCTCATTGGATGTATTGGTTGGGTGGAGAGTGTTGCCTCTCCCTCCCTTTGTTGTGATCAAGATGAAAAGAATAAGATACTTGCATATTGTTGTTGGAGAAAGGAGAAATTATAGTTTTGACAGTCCCTTTTCTTTTAGTAATTCAATGTAACTTTTCCCACTTGAGTGGATGAATGTACAAATGTTGTAATGTGAAGCATTGCATTGTTAATGGAAGTTGTAGTTGCATTGAGGAATGTAAAGAATAATTACACTTGTTTTATGTTTTTGGAAAGAAATGTAAAGGATATTATAATCATTGTAATTTGTATTTTGTAATTGAATTGGAAGAGTGTTAAGTTGTAAAAGTGTCACTGAATTATGAATAAAAGATTGAAGTAGTTTCAAAATTGGATTGTATACTAGATTTTGTTTGTTGTTCAAGAACAATATCTCTCGATTTGAAAAGGAATAAGAAATAGTGTTGTTATTGTATGTATTGTATTTGAAAACAAATGAAAAAGGAAAGATAGTATTGTTCTCTTTTGAAAAATGCATATTTGAATTGAATTCTAAATTGCATTTAATGTAGAAATGAATGGATATTTAATAATCAATTTATTTGACTAAGTTAGGAATCATATGCACATTTAAATGAAAAAATGGAGATTCTAATTTAAATAAATAGTTCACTGTAATATACTCATCATGGCAATTCACATTTTAATAAAAATGAACGATTCATACTTGCACTAAACAATAAGTTATGAAACATTGAAAATTAGACTTAGTACTACCTAAGGAACTCAAATTCACTATAACAGTCAAGAATGAATCTCCAAAACTTAATGAATTTCAATTCGGAGCTTGCATAGTCATTTTTCCATTCATTGCCAGAAAAATGAAAACTTGAATAACTAGACAATTTCACTTCACTAAAACACTCTAAAACCTCCTAGACTTATCCTCCATTTCTGTTTGACATGTGCAGTGAAGGAGGAGTTCAAATTTAATCAAATCGGAAAGTTGGAAAAATGTCGGTTTAAAAATTTAATCCTGCAGATCATTTTTACAAAATTGACCCTTATAAATTCATCAAAAGTAAATTTTATTTTTCATGTACAAGAAGGGATTTGAGATCTTTCTGAAAAGTCTTTGTTTTCCCAAAACCGAGCTTTCTAGCTCAAGTTATGACACTTTGAAGTTTTTGTGCCTTGGCGGGAAAATTTGGGAAAATTTTCCCTAAGCGGAGCCCCATGACCCAAAAATTTCCCATCAAAATTTCCCTTAGAAAATTTTCAAAATTTTGGGCTCAAGAAAATTTTCACTTTTCCCTCCACCAGCCCACAACCAATCAGAGGTTGCCACGTGTCCTCCAGGGGCTGAGGTGGAGGCACGGATAAATTTTACCCCTTAAACTTTTTGAAATTTTTGAAAATTTTCACTTTTCCCTCCACCGGCCACAACCAACAAATCAGAGGGCACCATGTGTCCCCTTGTGGCTATGGTGGAGGCATGGGTTATTTTAAAACCCTTAGCTTTTATAAAAAAATTGGGAAAAATTTACGTTTTGACCCCGCCGGCCCGCAGCTAATGAAAGTGTGCCACGTGGCACTTTGGGGTGCGATGAGTAGGGCATAACCCCTTGGAGTTTGGGATGCGTTGGGAAAAATTCCCAACTTCTCCCCATGGTCCGAAACCCTGCCATCCCTTCGGACTTACTCCCCTTAGTGGGTGTACGGACCCACGCACTTCCTTCTCCCTTTTTTCCCTTCGTTGGTGCAAAGCATCAAATCGATCTGCCACCCCACCCTTTCCTTCCCCTTTTTCACCTTGCACTTGGACTTGACACATGTCCTCTAGGGACCCACAGGGGCATGGAGTGTTTTTGACTTTGAGCTATGCATTTGGAAAATTTTCCAATGCCGCCCCGCGACCTACCAACCCACCCAAGGTGCACTCCTCCTCCTCTTGCCACGTGTCCCTCTGGGAAAATTTGACCCCAAAACTCCACCCACTCATATCTTGAGTTCTACAAGGAGTTAGGAGGACTTATTTATATCACCGAAAGGTGAGAAAATTTCATATCCATTGGAAATGGTTTAGGAAAATTTTGAAAGTGTTGAATATGAGAAAAATATAGTTGAAGTTTGGAGCCTGTTAGAGAGAAGGCATGGGGTAAGATTACTCCCTAAATCTAACTAGAACATCTAACCCAAAAATTTAAACCTTGTAAACATGTTATAAGTTAATAAAGGAAACTTGTGTTTTGGTAAGTAGGTTTTGTTCAGAAACCTATCAGTGAAAAATGATGTCTTACAATTTAGTTGTAGACACTTCAAATAAAAAAAAGTATCCCTTAATTTTCTAGCTAACCCTAGGTTATTTCTTTGGTCTCAAATGGTTTTTAAACAAGCACTACACTATCTATAGGATTACAATCCTTTAAGAATTCCAAAAGCTAACCCTAGAAGTTTGAAAGGCATGACCTTTCATCTTCCCACGGCTAGAAAAAAGCTGCATCATGACCATTCATCTTCCCATGGCTGGAAAAGAAGCTGTCATGACCTTTCATCTTCCCATGGCTGGAAAAGAAACAGCCATGACCTTTCATCTTCCCAATTCAAACTCCACACTTCAATACTGATTTGAGAAGACCAAAAATAGGCTCCACACCCCAACAATCTCCCACTTGGAGATTGTTCCTACTAAGAAAATTTCTTAACCCTTCATTATCAACCATGAAGGCCAATCAAAGTTGAACACAACTTCAAATTATCCCTTGTGACTACCTTGGTCATCATATCCACAAGATTCTGACTGGTATGAATCTTTTCTAGCTTCAACTTATCTTCTTCCAAAGATGCCCTGATGAAATGATATCTCAGTTGAATGTGCTTCATCCTAGAGTGAAAATTGGAGTTCTTCGCTAAATGAATAACACTCTGACTATCACTATGTAGTCTCCCAACTTCTTACTTATGACCCAACTCATCAAGAAACTGTTGTAGCCAAATCATCTCCTTTCTTGCCTCTATAGCAGCAACATACTTATCCTTTATGGTTGACAAAGCCACAACATTTTGTAATCGTGAAATCCAACTCACCGTTTTATCACCAACTGTAAATACATAACCTGTCATGCTCCTCTTACTGTCCAAATCTCCTGCCATGTTTGAATCTACATAACCATGCAATGTAGTGTCCAATCCACTAAAACACAATGCTTCTCCCATGGTCCCTCTCAAATACTGAAGGATCCACTTCACTACCTATCAGTGCTCTCTACCTGGATCACTCATAAACCTACTCACTACTCCCACTACATGGGAAATGTTAGGCCTAGTGCATACCATAGCATACATCAAGCTACTAACCACTGATGAGTATGGTACCCTAGACATCTAGATTTTATCCTCCTCAGTCTTGGGACTCTGCTCCTTTGATAATTTAAAGTGACCTGCCAAAGGAGTACTAACTGGTTTATCATCCTACATATTAAACCTCTCTAATACCTTCTTTATGTACTCTTCTTGAGATAACACTAGCTTCCTCTCCTTCCTATTCTGAGTTATTCTCATACTAAGGATTTTTTTTGCTACCCCAAAATCCTTCATAGCAAAGGAGTCACCTAACTACTTCTTGAGTACCTTTATTCCCTGCATGTTCTTTTCTGCAACAAGTATATCATCCACATATAGGCACAGAGTAATATAACTACCATCAAGAAACTTCTTGATGTACACGCAATGGTCTGAGTGACACCTAGAGTAACCCTACTCCTGCATAAAACTATCAAACTTCTTGTACCACTGTCGTGGAGCTTGTTTCAAGCCATACAAGATCTTCTTCAATTTGCACACTAACCTCTCCTTCCCTTTGACCTCATAACCTTGTGGCTGTTGCATATACAATTCCTCCTCCAACTCACCATGAAGGAATGTAGTATTCACATCCAACTGCTCTAAGTGTAGGTCTTCTACTATTACTAAACCAAGAACAATTCTAATAGAAGTCATTTTAACAATAGGAGAAAAAAATTTCATCAAATTCTATACCTTTCTTCTATGAAAATCCCTTGACCACCAACCAGGCCTTGTATATTTTCCTTCCTCCATCTTCCTCTTTGATTTTATACACCCACTTGTTCTGCAATGCTCTCTTGCCCTCGAGTAGCTCCACCAAATCCCAAGTCTAGTTTTCCATAAGAGATCTATGTTCTTCATCCATGGCCTACTCCCACTTCTTCCTGACATCCACCTACACTACTTCCTCAAAGCACTTTGGCTCTCCACTATCAGTGAGAAATAAATAATTCAAAGATGGAGTAAATCATTCAGGTTCCCTTCTTACCCCGAAGACCTTCTCACCTTACGAGTTTGGGGTTCCCATGAGTAGGTTCTGAATCTGGCTATCTATGCCGAACATGTTGTACCTAAACTGGCCCCTTGGACACCTTGTTGTCTGCAATGTCCTCTAACATTGTGTATTCTTTCTTTGATTCCTCTTTCTATTCCTACAACTGATCTTTATACATGAATTTTTCATTAAATACAATATCTCTAGACTGAAATATTTTCTTGTCTTTAAGACTCCAAACACGAAACAAAAGTCATCCTCACCATATCCAACAAAGGTGCATTTTTCAAACTTAGCCTCTAACTTGGTCTTATCATATTTATCAATGTGAACAAATACCTCACATACAAATACTCTAAGAAATGAGTAATCAATTTTCTAACTAGGCCAAGCCTCCTCATGTGTAGCTCCATCCATAGCCATAAAGGGTCCTATGTTAATCAGATAAATAGTTGTGCTCACCACTTCTTCCCAAAACATGAGTGGCAGCCCCGCATGTAACCTCATGCACCTAGAAATCTCCATCATTTTCCTGTTCATTCTCTCTGACACTCCATTTTCCTATGGATTATTTAGAATCGTTCTTTTCTGAAGATCTCATTTATCGAACCCGATAGATTTCAACATTAGACCTATTTCATTCTCAACAAAGGATTTCCATATTTTGAAGGTTTCAAACACATCATATTTCTTTCTAATGCAATATACACAAAATTTTCTAGTTGCTTCATTAATGAAATTGACATAATAACATGAACCACCAATAGAGTTTACCTTAGCTAGCCCCCATACATCTATATGCACTAAATAAAACTTACCTTCCTTCTTGGTAGGTCCAACCTTGAGGAATCTCACCCGCTTCTGTTTTCCATAAAAATGTCCTCACGAAGTCTAAATCTAACTCCTCTAATCTAGGTAACCTATCCTTTATAATTTGTATGCCCTTCGACTCATATGATAGAGTCTATAGTGCCACAAAGTTGCATCTCCATCTGCAGCAACTAAATTATAATAATTAGCACCACTGGTTAAATTAAAAGTACCGAGTTTTCTTACTTCTTGCAATCACAAGAGCTCCTGTGGTAACCTTCTAAGAATCTACTTTAAAGCTGATCCTACATCTGTCATTGTCCGTATAACCCGCTGATATCAAGTTCCACCTCAACTTAGGCACATGTCTAATATCCTTAAGTAGACATGTGTTCTCATTTTGTATTTTCACCTAAACATAACCTTTCCCTACTATTCGAATGGTTCATCATCACCAAGATATACATGTACAAAATATCCTTGAAAAAAATTAGTAAAGTAATGTCTGTGTGTGGTTTCATGGAAAGAATCCCTTGAATCTAACACCCAAGACTCAACAATATTATCTAAAGAAAGAATTAAGGCATCCTAAAAACATCACCTGCTACCACATTTACCTCTTTAGTTTCCTCCTTATTCTTCTTATCCTGAAGATCCCAACAATATTTCTTAGCATGACCAACCTTCCCACAATGCCAACATTCTAAATTACTCTTGGACTTTGACCTTCCATGATCATTCAACTTCCCACGGTTACCTTTCCCTCTATTCTTTTGTCTCCCTCTTCTCTCCATTGTCAAAGTGTTTCCAAAAGTAGAAGAATCTCCAGTGCTCTTCCTTCACATTTCCTCACTTAGGATCACACCTATTACATCCTCAAACTTCAGCTTTGAATTATTAGAGACTAAATTACTTATAGCCATAACCAATTTATCCCGTCTATTTGGTAAGGAGAAAAAAATAAACAAAGTCATTACCTCATCATCATTGTCAATTTTTAAGAGTTTAACATAATCACAACCGTATTAAATTCATTCAAATGAAAAGAAATAGAACCATTCTCAGACATCTTCATATTAAATAAATTTTTCATCAAAAAGATTTTATTAGAGGCAAAGGGATTTTCATATAACTTCCCTAAATAACTCATGAGACCTTCCATGGTCTTCTCCTGCAATATGTTGAAAGCAACTGAAGATGCAAGGCATAACCAAATTTCCCCAAGTGTCTTTCTATCCAGCAACTCCCAATCCTCATCCGACATGGTTGTAGGTTTCTTTGCTTTTCCATCCAAAGGAACATGGAGGTCCTTTTGATATAAGTAATCCTCCATTTTCATCTTCCACAAACCAAATTTCTACCCATTGAACTTCTCAACCCTTGATCTTCCCTCATCCGCCATAGCTCCCACTCAAGCTAAAATTTCCCTGTGATTTACCACTTCAGCAAAAAACCACCAAAGCTCTGATACTAGTTGTTAGGAATTAGAGAACAAATATGCGAAACAATTCCTCAAATCAAAAAAGTGGGAAACTATGTAGTGCCTACTTCCCTTTGACACTTTTAGATACTGATCTTGATATTGTTGATCTTATTATGGACATTATTATGTTTTGTTTTAGTATGATGGATAGATGTTAGATCATGGATTATTATTGATCTGGATTTAGTTATTATGCATGATGATTACTAGAGACATTTATTATATATATGTGGATGATGATATACTATTTGACATGGACATATTATAGATGTTGATTTGGACATGTGACATTGGATAGTGTGAGTAGACCTAGTATGGAAGATTTCTAATGATGATATAGTTGATTAATTAAACTGAAAATGATAATGTTGATTTCTTGATGTTGTTGTGATTCATATGAATAGATGGTTTTGTTGGTATATTTATATCATTTTGAATATTCTGATATGGCCACGAGGCCAAAGGAGGTATTTATGTTTTGCAGGTTAAATATCACAACAATGTCGGGGGACTGGAGACTAACCATATTGAAATTCTGGGTGAATTCAACAAGGTCACCATGACAACTGTTGTGTGTGTTTGTGTTGTTTTTTGTTAGGGATTTCCATTATTTGTGACCATGGGGTTTTATGTTTTGATTAATGTGGTTTCTTTATTAGTGTTGCATGTGTTTATTTTGTGATGTGTTACCCCCTTTTCATTAGTTATTATATATGTTGTATTAATGTTGTGAATAATCATGTGTTAAAATAAATAAATCAATATGTCATAAGAATGTAATTAATGAAGTTGTTGATCTTAAATGTAATGTTGTAAGAGTGTGTAAGAAATGTTGTAAGAAGGTGTAAGAGATATGTAAGAGAATGTAAGATAGATTTTTGGAGTGTGAAACACTTCATCCTTTTGGGAAATTCGAATTTGTCCTTGAGGCTTGTGGGACAAGTTAAACTTGTCCCACACCTCTTAAAATTATTCACCAACCATACCTATGGTTTGGAGGTTAAATTTAGACCTTTTTAATGCATTTTGAAATGACTATTTGTAAGTTTTTATTGCACTTCTCTTACATATTTTAAATTCAGTCCTTTTGGGGTATGGGTTATTTTGGAGTGTGTAAGTAAATTTGTCATTTTTATTTATTGTGTTTAGGTGAATGATGTTGACTTTACTCTTGGGGTTGAGGAAGAATGATGTGGCATCCCACAAGGATCCACATCATCCTCTTCTCTTCCCTCTCCTTTAAAAATTTGAATTTCTTGCTTATTGTGGTTGTTGAAACTTTTTTTATTCCTTTGGTGGCAAATTTTTCTTGTTATGGAAGGAGTTTGGAGTCATTTTTCATGCTTGAGCATTGCTGATTTTGGATTGCATTTGGCATTTAGAAAGCTTGTGGATCTTGGAACAAACTCCATTATGGAGAGGTAGGAACTTGAGCCTTTTTATAAAAAATGTTTCTTTCTCTTGCATGCTTGAATGGAAATGGTGAATATGTTATGTGTTGTTGGCTGGTTGGATAGACTACTTAGGATATGGTATAGGAGAATGCTATGGGGATTTCATATGGGGAGCATAAGGGAATTCCAATGGCATCGATTTATTGTGGAGGAGTTTGGGATTGGGATCCACCATGGAAAAGAAATATCTTGCATTTCTTTCTCTTGGGGGGGCATAAGGGAGAAACTTTGGGGGCATAAGGAGGGGTTGGGAGGCATAAGGTTTATGGGATATGATATGTTATATTGGTGGTATGATTATTGGTGGATGCCCAATTTCCAAATTTGGAGGCATAAGTAGCTTCCCCATAGTTCCTTGCTCTTCTTGGCTTGCTTGATCAAGCCTAATTTTTGTGTGAATGTTTTCAAATGTAGTTGTGAACTATTGTTTTGTTTGGACTGTGTTTCTTATTGTATTATGCATGTGAAAGAATATTGCATGTTTGTTGTGGAATCTTTGTTGCCATGAGTTGATTATCATCTTCTATTTCAATTTGGTTGGGACTCGGGGACCAATGAGGAGGGATGGCTTCTCCCTTCTCATTGGATGTCTTGGTTGGATGGAGATCATTGCCTTTCCCCCTTCCTTGTTGTGATCAAGATGAAAAGATGGAGAAACTAGCATGCTACTTTTTTTTGGAGTAAGAGGAATATAGTTTGACAGTCCCTTCTTTTGTGCAAGTTCATTGTAACCCTTCCCACTTGAAGTGGATGAATTGTATAGCATTTTGTAATGTGAAACCATTGGCATTGATAATGGAAGATTGAAATTGGAATTGTGAAATGTAAAGGAGATTCATTTTACTCTCTGTTTTGGAAAAAAAATGTAAAATATGTTATATGCATTATATTTTGTATCTTAGAAATCAAATGGAAAAGAGAAGATTGTAAAGTTGTATTGGAAAGGAATAAAGGATTGCATTAGTTTTCAAAATTTCCTGTGTATTTATGGTGTTGTATTATTATTGAAGATTGAAATAATGTGTTTGTAAAGAAGAATGCGTATGAAGGAAAGGGAATTTTTGTTCTCTTGAAATGAGTTGAATTTGGAAATCAAGATTTGTATAATTGTTATTGAGTAGTTGATTGAATCAATTAAATGCATTAGATTAGAAAGGAAATGAATTCTCATACTTAGAGGTTGAAAAAATGTTTAAGTACCTTTAATGTTGTTCTCTGTTATATTTTCCAAACCTGGCAATCAATTTATCAATGAAATGAGTAGTTCAAACTTACACAAAGCAATAAGATATGAAACATTGAAATTCAGGCTTAGTAAGTCCTAAGGAATTCAAATTGACCCTAACATTTAAGAAAGAACCTTCAAAACTTTATAAAATCCAATTTGAAACTTGCACAGTCATTTTTCTGTCTATTGTTGGAAAAATACAACCTTGAATAAATTGAACAAATTTACTCTCCAAAAACACTCTAAAACCTCCCTAGACCAATCCTCCATGTTTGTTTGACATGTTGAGTGAAGGAGGAGATCTAATTTAACCAAATTGAGAAGTTGAAAACTGTCAGTTCACTAATTAAAAGCCTACAGATTGGTTTCTCAAAATTTACCCTTTAAATTTCATCAAAAAGTAAATTTTATGGTTTTTGTGCAAAGAGGGCATTGAGATCTTTCCAAAAAGTCCTTGTTTTCCCAAAACTGAGCTTTCTAGCTCAAGTTATGGCCATTTGAAGTTTTACTTCAATTTGGCATTCAAAAATAAAATAATCTAATGGCTAACTTTAATTTTTAACTTTGGAAAAATTTCCCTTAAAATTATGCTGCCCCACCATCCCTCAACCAATCGGGATCTGCCATGTGGCACCTCGGTGGGGTGGACCAAAGTTTTAAACTTGTCTTTTTGAAAATTTTCACCTTGGGAAAATTTTCCCACTTTTCCCGCATCCCTGCTAACCCGCAACCAATCACATGTTGACACATGGCTCGACGGATGCGCGGGAGAAATTTGAAAGTTTAACTTTTAATTCTTCCTTTGGAAAAATTTCCCTTTTTCCTCCGCTGGCCCGCAATGGCCAATCAAAGGAGCCACGTGTCCTCTTGGGGCTATGGTGGAGGCGTGGTTCCTTTTTTCCCTAGCCTTTTGAAAATTTTGGGGAAAAATGTTCATTTTAGTCCCGTCAGCCCACAACCAATGAGAAGGTGCCACGTGGCACCTTGGGGGTGGTAGTGGGAGGGCGGACCCCTTTATTTCTTTTAGTTTTTGACTTTGGAATTTTTTTGCAAATGTCCCCCATGGCCCACAACTCTACCTTCCCCTTGGATTTTCCTTCTTCCATGGGTACGCGGACCCACGTGTCCCCTTTTTCCTTCTTGCCTCCTTTCGGCATAATTCGTCAATCTTCCCCACTAGCTCCGCAAATCCCTTACCCCTTTTCCCTCTTGAACCTGGGCCCGACGCATGTTCATCGGGGCTCAAGGAGCCATGGGAGGACTTGTGACCTTGTGCCCATGCTATGGGGAAATTTTCCTAAGCCGCCCCACGACCCGCCGACCTATTCAAGGTGCTTTCCCCACCTCTTGACATGTGTCCCCTAGGGGAAAATTTGACCTAAGAACTCCACCTACTCATATCTTGAGTTCTACAAGGAGTTAGGAGGAATTATTTATATCACCGAAAGGTGAGAAAATTTCCTATCCATTGGGGATAGTTTAGGGAAATTTTGGAAGCAATAAGTATGAGAAAAATTACGGTTGAAACTCGGAGCTGTTTAGAGAGTGGGTATGGGGGTAATTACTCCCTAAACCTAACTAAAACATATAACCCTAAAGTTTTAACCTTGTGAACTTGATATTAGTTAATGAAGGAAAACATATTTTGTAGTACATTGGTTTGGTTCCAAAACTCGTTAGTTAAAATCGATGTCTTACAACCTGTTTGTAAACACTTCAAAGCAAAAAAAAATTCTAAGCTAACCCTAGGTTGTTTTTTTGGTCTCAAGTGGTTGTTTAAACGGGCATCACAAACTATATAGCAAATGTATACATGCCGAAATATAACAACATAAATAAATAATGCACAAAATAAGATAAGACAAGATTTAACATGGTTCACCCAATGTGAGCTATGTCCACCAAGAACTTTCTCCGATTTTATTATCAACAAGAGTAAAACAACTCTCATAGTCTTATCTCAATTATGAACTCACAACATAATTCCAAAGATGCTAAACCACATCTAATACACAATTGACATCCAATTTCTTAACCTTGATCACTAAGACTCAAGACCTCTTAAACACACAAAATATATTCAAGATACCCTAACACCTCTATTTATAGGATTACAATCCTTTAAAAATTCCAAAAGTAGACCCTAGAAGTTTGAAATTCATGACCCTTTATCTTCCCACAATGGAAAAGAAAGCTGTCATGACCTTTCATCTTCCCATAGCTGGAAAAGAAATGGTCATGACCTTTCATCTTCCCAATTCAAACTCCACACTTCAATATTGATTTGAGAAGACCAAAAATAGGCTCCATACCTCAACAGTTTCCCCTGACTAACACACGTGATAAGGAATAACATTTCAAGATACTGTAAAATTTGTAGGTCCACAACTCATGACATGGAAGACTATCAGCTGATTGGTCAGATCCATGATGCTATAGATATTAGTTTATGATAGATAGGAGTCTCAGATAACTCTAAAGGAAATAACAAGCATCAGGACCGGGATCAAAATCAGGTGCACTATGATTAAAATGAAGGGAATTTTGAAGGCAATCATTGCAGAGGTTGAGGATACCATGGTGGATTTTGAGGGTGAGGTCATGGTGGTGGAATAAAGTGAGATCCCTTGTGGAACATGTTATACTTGCAGATCTCCTAACCACTACAGTGTAAATGTCCCAAAAATATTACATGTTTTTAATGTGGAAAGATCCATAGCTATGAGGAGTTCCCATACTTATATGAGCATCTTAGCAAGTAGCATAAATAAGAAAAAAAGGCATAGGGATGGTTAGTATACAACGCTATTGTGGAAAATCGGTGGATGCCTAAGTGAAGTAGATTCCAAGCTGTTGCAAGTAAAGATCACAAGCCACACTAAGGCATCACGTGCAAAGAAGCATTGCGGTAGAATCCTACCATCACTAAGGAGGAGGTTCTTCGTGCATGGTACCCGACCATGCCCATCGAAGAAGGAGGTTTATCGAAATGATGGAGCTACTTAGGAATCTTATGGGTGAAATACATTATTTAAAGGAGAAATCATGGAAGGTGGAGAAAAAGAAAGAATTGGAAATGGTCCAAACTGATATGGATGACTTGAGAGAATTGTAAAAAAAAATTCCCAGGGAAAATAGCATTCCACTATCGGGGAATTGGTTAAAAGGAAACACTTCATGTGCAAGTGTTGATCTTGGATGGAAGATCCTACATGCAAATATTCCCCCTCATAGCCTAGATTATGACAAGGAAATCACTCGAATGTTTCGTGGATGGGTGGATATTGAGTAATATATTGATTGATACATGTGTGGAAGTCAATTTTCTTACTTTAGATGCATGGGTTCAAATGGGAAGACCCCATTGCAGCCAACGTCTAATGTATTGTTAATGTATAATCGAGAATAAGGCCACTCCCATTATATTTTTGAAATATGCATCCATTACCATACAAGGTTCCAAGTTCCATAGAGATTTTTAGGTTTTAGCACTGGTGAGTCAGATAGCTTCCTAGCTCTATTGGGGAATCCTTGGTGCTATGAAAATAATGATGATCTTCAGTTCAACAAGGGTTATATCAGTTTTGAAAACAAGGAGGAAAGAGTTATTATCCCTTTAACAAATGGAAAATATGTGCCCTATGTTGAGCCCTTGAGTGAAGAAGACATGAATAGGATTTATGTATGTGTCATCCAAGATCCAGAAGTTCTTGAGCCATGTAAAGAAGGAATCCTTCAGTGGGAGGATGCATAATCTATTAGTGATACTACAAGTGTTGCTTGTGATAATTGGGCTCATAGCACTTATGATTTGGTAGGACACAAAGTAAAGAACATATTTCCTAAAGTCAGCAAACCACGTTATATCAAGAGAATTGGTAATAACTCAGTACCTTGTTACACCGAGAAAGATATCCTATAGTATTCCTATGTGCCATGGAGGAACACTAGATAGATCTATTGGAAAGAAGAAATATGCTAGCATATACACTACATGGGACAACAACATGTTGACAGGTGACCCTCAAGGATAATATTATAGGATGGAATGAAATCAAGATTGCTCTTGCTAGTAGGTTCTTAAGGAGAAATGCACCTACTTAAATTTGCACTTATCATGGTAATCACTTGTTCAAAGAACACATTTAGAAGTGTGAGAGACTCTAGAAAAATAGGTACAAAGCCTTACCACCTTCTCTATGGGTGCACAAGTTTTATTCCACTTTACAAGTATGTGTGTGTACTTGGTATGTCTATGCGAAATACATATAGAGACTTGAAATTAGCAGGATTTAATTGCAGGAATGGCCCAGGACATTTGACTTCTTCTCTACAAAAACTTTGGTGAAAGAAGCATTAAGATTCATAAACCTCTTAACTATGGGGATAGTGCTAAGGATGAAGATCTCCTTCAGGGAGTTATTGGAGGAAGGAAAATCAAGAGCGCATATTGTTGAAGAGACAGAGGGAAATTTCACACTACTTCAACATGGTTGCCTTGAGAGAGAAAAAGGAAAAAGTGTCTACTTAGTAGATGACCAAGAAGTAGAAAATCTAGATGTAAACCATTCAACGGTAGGCGTGAGGTGCTATACACTATAGATAAGACCACGCATGCCTATCATGAACCTATGAATACAAAAAGGTGAATATTGGATCAAATTCTAAGCCTAAGGAATCCATAATTGGAGACTATTGGTTAGACTCAAGTGATAAAAATCATAGATTTACTAAGGTATTATCAAGACTTATTCCCTAGGGGGTACCAAGAACTTAAAGGAGTGTGTGATTCATTAGGGAGATGAAGATAAAGTGTAAAGAGGGTTTGTGCCTAGTTAGTAACAAACCCTACAGGATGAACCCCAACTTGCATGAAAAGTTCAAGGAAGAGATTGACAAAATGTTGAAGTATGGGATTCTCAAGCCCCTTGACGAGTTAGAATGGGTTAGTCCAATGGTGATCAGTATTGAGAAGGATGGATGGATTAGGATCTACGTGGACTACAAAGAGATTAATTTTGTATGTGTGACTAATCCCTTTCCTACGCCATTCATTTCAAAAATACTAGAAAGCGTTACAGGGTGCGAAATATATTCATTTATAGATGGGTTATGTGGGTATCATCAGGTTAGGATTTCCTAGGAGGATTAGGAAAAGACTACTTTTACTACTGAATGGGTTAGCTTTGTCTTTATTGTAAGGCCTTTTGGTCTGAAAAATGCACCTATTGTGTTTTCATGCATAGTTGTTCAAACATTCAAGGAATTTATCCACAACTTCTTACAGGTTTATTTGGATGATTGGATAATGTATGGATTATTTAAGGATCATTGTGACAATCTATGTTTAATGTTTGAAATATGTAGACAATTGAGTATCTCTTTGAACATCAAGAAGTGTATATTTGCTACACCATTTGGAATATTGTTAGGACACATAATCTGCAAGGAAGGTTTATTGGTTGATCCAGCCAAGGTTGTTGTTATTATAGGCCTAAGAGAACCTACCAATCAGAGTGAAGTGCATGAATTTTTGGGCCATATAGGATATTACAGAAATTTTATCAAAGGATATGCCATAGTTTCTACACTTCTCGAGGAGTTATTAAAAGGGAAAGGTACGTTCTACTGGGAAAAACCACAGTAGTGTGCATTTGAGACATTAAAGGAAAAACTTACTAGCGCACCTATTATGCATTTTCCTTCATGTGACCAACCATTTCATGTACATGTGGATGCCTCTGACACGGCCATTGGCACGGTGTTGGCTCAACCTAGAGAAGGTATTATAGATCATCCTATTTTTTTCTAGTAGAAAGCTGCTAACTCATGCATAATAGAATTACACACTACATAATGTCAAGAATCATCGATGATCTATGTGCTACATAAATTTAGACAATACACCTTTAGCTACAACATTCATCTTTTAAACAAATCACATGGATATGAATTATTATGTAAACAAACCCATTCTACAAGGGTGCATCTACAAGTGGGTACTCTTATTTAAAGAATTTGATTTCACAGGTTGTGGTAAAACTAGGGAAAATTAATTCTAGACTAGACCATTTTTCCGAATCCATTCGGAGAAGAAGCATAGGAAATTGAAGATATCATGTCGATGCATAGTTATACTGATTACAACGAGTTCCATCGAAACTAGAGGACATTGTTATCTTTCTATGAATATGTATGACACCAGAAGGAATGAAATCCTTGGAGAAGAAAAAAATATCTATGAGCACAACCCCCTACATGTTGATTAGTGGTGACCTATAAAAATTAGGTCGCGATGAAGTATTGCATCTTTTTGTACTTGAACATGAGCATACACATATTATGAAAGAAGCTCATGGTGGTATTACAGGTGGACAATATACAGGTGATACCACTTTGCATGCAAGATTCTACTTGATGGATTATAATGGGATACCCTATGTAAAGATTGCAAGGAATTTTGTAAGGCTTATTATCATTGTCAACATCTTGGGAAACCAGTCAATGAGATGAAATGCCTCTAAGACATATTACTATCTGCGGAACCATTTGAGAAATGGGCTATAGATTTTATGGGTTCTATTTCACCAACACAGAACTAGATCGCACTATAGCATAACTTACACATATTATCTAACAAATTTGGGAAGAAGTAACACCTACAAAGGATTGTACAATGGCTACAACAACCAACTTTCTATGGGAAAATATTATTACAAGGTATAGACATCCTTTAAGTTTGAAAAGTGATAGGGGCACACATTTTATTAATGATACAATCAAAATTTTATTGGATGAATTCATGATTGCACACTATAATACTACACCCTATCATCCTCGGGAAAATGGAACTCTTTGAGGCTTTTTAAAAAAATTTAAGCTAAACATTTACAAAAATATATGATGTTGGAAGAAAGGATTGGGATGATAAATTATCTACAATACTTTGGGCATATCAAATAACATATAAAAGGTTGAACAAAGCCACACCATTTTAGTTAGTGTTTGGCACAAAAGTTCTTCCTATGGAATTTATGTTACCTTCTTTGTGTATTATGCACGTTGGAGGTCTAGCTGATGAGAAAGCATTAGAAGAATGGATTGAAAAGTTACTTAAGTTGGATGAGCGACGATCCATAGCACATTGGAGTCAAAAACAAGAGAAGGCCAGGCAGAAATCATGGCATGACATGCACATCGGGATAAAAGTCTTGAGATAGGATAGATGGTGTGGCTTTATGATTCTAAATTTTTGCACCATCCACACAAACTCAAGATACATTGGTTAGGGCTGTATGTTATCACTCACTTACTCAAATCAAGAACTTGATGGAAAACGTTACCCAAATTACTTCAACAGAGAAAGGCTAAAGCCCTACTATAAATAAGTCTTCTTGGTATGTGTAATAAGGTAGTGTTTCGATTTAGATTAGGTTTTCAATTTTGCATTTCCTTAATGTTTTTCCATCTTTATCATTATGCTTTTTCAATTTAGTTGGTGTGTTTATGTAATAAGCACATTTACGTGTCGAAAGCTAATTACTATTTGAAATAAAATTATGCATAGAGGACTGCACATACCCTTAGTGTGGGGTAGGTTATTGATATCTAGGTATAGGAGTGATGAAAATAAGTACACATGAAAGGAACTATATGTGAGTGCTATTCAAGGTTGGAGAATTGAACAAAAAAGATTGCTTCTGAGACACAAGGACCATAGATAGAGAGGAATGAAGAAACAAGTATAACAAAAGGTAAGTAAAGGCCTTAAAGACTACCGGTGGAAGGTGCGGTGATGAGGTACTCGGGCACATGGAAGTGTTCGAATAGAATTCTACATCCAAAAGTAGGAGGGTGTGCTAGAAAGTTATAGCTTGGGTGTGAAGATGTACCACGCAGAAAGAACAAAAATGATCAATTAATGAGAGGATTTCTAGTAGGTGGAAGACCAATAAATGCACTAACTTTTTGAAATTATATATAAGGATGGGATTTGATTTCATTTTTACCATTGCAATTGAGATAATTTTAAAAGGGCTAAGTGTGAATGGACCAAGCAATTGTGTTGAGGTGCGAAGAGTGTGAAACCATACGTGGAGAGAAGGGTTGTGCACAAGAGAAGCTTATGTTTCCATAGGAAAATGGTTTGAGTGAAGTAGACACATTATAAACGAGCTAGGGCACGTGATTTCCACTAGGGAATGGAGATTTAAACTAGGGTTTTGACTTGCTTGATTACAGAGGGAAGAAAAGAGATATTTTTCAAATGGCACCAAAGAAAGCACCTGTAACAGAGAAAAAGGGAAGAAAAAGGTTGAAGTGGAAGAATAAATTTCTCCCGAGAGTAATTTCTTAGAAATACAGTATCCATAGGGCATGATTATGGGACAAGAATGTAATTCCCATGTTTGTCAATGTGAAATCAATGCTTACAACCATTGAAGATTAGATAATAAGAAGGAGCTTGAGGCATTATTGAGCATAAAAAAACAAGCACACATCAAAAGATACACCATTGTATGATGACGTTGGTGAGAAGTTACTAAATTAGAATGGAGTCTACTAGTTGTACGAGATTACATACTTTGGAAAGTATGAACCATTGTATTGTTGGTTAGTGAGCAGATTTCATGAGGACTTCTTCTACTTCGTAGGACGGAGGGTTAGAATCAATACTGCTTTGATTTCAACAAAGGATGGACTAAGGGCCTAAGGAGTGGATCTAGATAGTTATTTAACTAATAAGGCCACAATCCTAGATACAAGGAAGGATTTGGGGTATAACAAAGTTCTACACGGCATGGACATTAACAGATTGAAGAAGTAACCAGTAGTACATGTAGATGCACATCTTGTAACAAAGTTGAATGAGCAAGGAAGATGGTCACAGGTAAACACAATGTGGCTACACATTGTAAAGAAGATGTCTCAAAGAGTGGTCTACAATATTGCAGATCACATAGCAAAGACAATTATTGAAGAATCACAGACATTCGATAGAATATTTTTTGGTTTTGTTTTATTGTCTTTAGTGTTTATGGAGATTAGAGTGCCCAATGGGCCAAAGGAGAAGATTTGGGAGTACCTCGTGGAATAAAATTCACTGTGGAAAGATTTGGAAAGTAGTTATGCAATGGATCAATGAATGGACCATTTAAGAAAAGGGAAGGGATGTGGTATGATAGACTCTCGCATGGCATTGGAAGAAGAGTGGTGCATACCCAAGGATTTTCCTTCGGTGGTGGGTAAGGAAGTTCAGTTTGCAATCTACCAACATTTTTACATCGTGCGATTTACGATGAAGGATGGGGCTTAGAGCCCATGGTGTAAAATTTTGTATGCCTTCACAACAAGGTCTTTCCAGGCATCAATTCATCGGTTCTCATATATACATGCTTTGCCTAACCTTTAATATAGACAAGGTAGATTGAAACTACCACACTCGAGAAAGAAATATATATCCGGGGTGGAATGCCTATATTGAGAGTCTTATTTCAGATATTATAAGCATGAATCTTGTAAGCTTGGTATTTGGGGACACCGGATCACTGCTTGTGTACCTACAACTCAAACCCAAGTTTGAGAACACTAATTATGTGGAGAATGAGTTTGCGATCCCAGGGCCCCCAAAAGGTAAACATCTAATGGAAACTATTCTAGCACCTAATCCCACATAAACAATTCAAGTAGATGATGAAGAATAAGAGCATGAGGATAGTGGTGGTTTGGAGCACAGAGGCAAAAGACAACCTCAAAATAAGGAAGAAGCTGAGCACATGACTACACCACCTCAGCCACAAGAGGGATATGATGAGGACTTGGATGCAATCCAAGGAGAGCGTCATTTCAAAAGAGTATTCAAGATAACAAGGACCCAAGGTGTTACTCCACAATCAGTGCACAGATCACCTCAACTCTCTCCACAGAAGGAGACAACTAAGAAAAGAAGAAGGAAATTGAAACTGAATGAGGAAGTGGAATAGTCTAAGGAAAGTGTGCCCAATTCCCCTACACCTCCAAAGAACAAGGAAAAACTAGAAGACAAATATATGATGGAGAGGAAGGAGGAAAGGAGGTAGATGAGAAAACAACCAAGACTTCTCAAGACACAGCAACACAAGTTTTAAATCTTGAAGCCCAAGTTCCTAAGTAGCCTAGATAAAAAATAACAAGTGGGGAATACATTCCACTAGTCATGGGCTACGCCGAGAAACACGTAAAATTTTCCATGCCCATTTCCTAAGGAAAATGAAACAAAAGGAGTTGTATGTCCGGGATTCGATGGATAAATATATGGAAACCGTGCGCACAAGGAAGAAACTTTCATGATCTATGCAAATGCACATGGATTAACTAGACTTTGATGTGTGTGAGGAGTCATGCATATCAAGGAGGTTGAAAAAGACACTGTATAATAGAAAAGTGACATGCAAGTATGAGAATCTACAAGTAGCCCTTCTTAATACCTAACCTCCCAAGGTCGTGCCAAGATAGCCGGTGGAAATGGAATATATATGGATATAGACAAACTAGTTAGGAAATCTTATATCCTTAACATGCAATAATGGGATTTGCTAGTCTAAGGAAAAGAAATCTCTCCTCACCTGAATTAGTGTAATGGATCATTCAGATATAATAGCTACTCGGAGGCTCCAATCAATGTCAAACACTGCCAAGATCCTATCTATTAGCTATTGGATGCATGGAAAGTGACATGTTGGTGCTTCATGTAAATTTCCAGACAAGGTCATGAAAATGGTAGTGGATTTATATGAAACTATGGGTGGTTTTCTAGTCTAACCTAGAAAATATTAGCTTGATTGGCTTTTGTGTTTAATGCGGAAAATTATGTTATGATATCTCGGCAGGAGTGGCGAGGATCTAAATACTAGCATACGTAAACTGGTGTCAATGTTTAACTGATTAGTAGAACCATTGCATTGTGGGACCTAGGGATCACAACCATGAGTTCATGGTTGTTTTGGACCTGTTATGGTCATGTGAAGAATCAATATCTTCTTCCAACTATCCAATAGTCATAAGCTTTTTCAGCTTCTATGTTTAATACTAGGAGTTGTGCAATCTTCTTAGAATACCTTACGGGTGTTCTAGAAACTTGTATACATAAACATGTGTCTATGTCAATGAGAAGGTCTCTTGTGTTTGGCTGTAGAACTAATGAATCACAACCAAATATTTTCTCTCTTTCGGGTTCTTGTATGGTCATGCAGATATCCTATCAAGGCAATCTATAGTTGGGTTGACTTGACCAGAATGTGTATGCTTTGTCATCTTCAATATTCAATTCTCTCAATTGTTCACTAATTGCTTGTGGGTTTATTGTCATTTGAAAGATGTGAATTCTAAGACCTTGATCTATATCCATTAATGTTGTGAAGAGATTTGGCTGAGGTACTACCGGTTTGAATACGTAATCCCTGGGCTCTCTGGGTCCCATAATTGTCATGCAAGAGATAATCAGACTTTAACTTAAATAAGTAAACTAATTATGAAAATAAATCTACACTATGCTTATATTCTTTTTTTTTGTATTTTCAAGGATGTGAATTTGAATGAAATTTAAAGAGCAGCTATTCTAATATATTCAGATAACAAACAATTAATCTAATAACAGAATTAAAACAAGCAAGTTATCCTGATGTAGCTATTTGCCTGTGCACTTGTGAATTTATCCTAAATATTAAATAACTAACTAATTTAACTGAAATACCTTCAATATTACCTCAGAAGTGAGGAATAAATCATAGCTTCTCAGAAGCTATCATTCCCCACAGCTTCCCTAGTAATATTAAAAGCAAGCTTTAACTGAAATAAAATGATTTACTACTCTATTTGATATATTGTAACTACAACTTTGACAATTCAAACCTGGAGTTTACATGCAAAGAGTAAATCCAATTGTATCATGACTTTTCCCCTCAAGGTGTGATCTCTTCATTCCTTCGTATTCTCTTGAATCCGGAAAAAGTGGGAATGTGACAACAAGCAGTGAGAAGGGGATATTCAAACAAAGGGTAGCTCGGATGTAAACCGAATAGAATGCAAGTAAGAGAGGGATAGTGCAAGTCAACAGAGATTGACTATGCTATTCTTAGCAAGATTTATTGTAGGGATATAATGCAAATATACCAAGAATTCTAGGATCCATTTCTTGTGACAAAACGACAACCTACAACTCTAAGATTATCAAATCAACTTTAATCTAGAACTAAAACTATCTTATGCTAAGCTGACTATCTTGAGGATAACAATGGATCAAAATGAAAGTATGAAGATCAAGTGATCTCTAAATCAAAAAGGAAGAAAGGAGCCTTAAACTAAGAGGCTGAGAATTCATGCAAAATCTAAACCTATTGAAACTTATGGAAGAACTTTAAAACACACTGAATAATAAACCATAGAAGGAGAGGGGCCATTTACTTGTAAACAAGCTTGGTATTTATAGCATTTGGATTTACCAGAGGGTAAGTTTGAATTGAAATCTTCTATTATAAACAAAGAGAAATTACTATTTACCATGCGGCTAAAACATAAATGCAAGCAAGAGTGGTTGAGAAATGCGAGCGCCACTTGATTTTTACATTGACAAAAGCATCGCAAAGTTTTGGAAAATGCACATAGGAATTTCACCTGTGTAGGGCATGCGGTTTCAAGACCACCACCCTATCCTAGGCGATGGTCATGGGACCGCTGCCCAAGTAGGGAAACGGTCCTGAAACTAATGATAGAAATGCAAGGAAAATGGGGACAAGGTTTAAAATGAAGCATGCAAAGGTCGGATAAGGAATTTTAGGATGCAAATGTATACTTGGTGAGATTTCATGATTTCGAACACCTTACAAAGAGATCTGAATCATCATTGGGGTTTCTGTAACCTCTTTCTGATAGTACAATACCTATAATTTTGGGTACGTACATATTTCCCCCTCGAGAAGCATTTTAGCCATGAAGGGGCATAAAATGGTGGGTCCGAGTATGGCGGTCCCAAAATGGGGAGTTAGAAGATATACCTGACATACCCGTGTGTCACAATGTTGCCATCTAGATTCCCGCTATCTACAAAATGAAAAGATAACTCAAGAGCATCTAGATAAAGAAATCAAAAAATAAATACTAAATTAAAATGAAATGAGGAATTACCATTTTTGTGGGGATAAAACTTACCTCCATTGCACTCCAACTCTGCGAAAAAGAAAATTCAAAACCAAAGTTACAATATTATATATATATATATATATATATATATATATATATATATATATATATATATAACGAGCTCATTTTCCTATTCATTTGCACGTGTTGATTTGGAAATTTTTGAGCTCTGGGACCCGTGGTAACTGTTTTTGACGAGAGTACAGTCAAAACATTTGTTGCAAGATCATGATCATGCCTTCGAGAGCAGGACATCGACCTGCAAAGTCTCAGGTTAGTTTTTCTCAATTCATTGTTTTTAAACCTAAAATATAAAAATGTTGAAATATTTGTCTTGGGGGGGTTATTTTCAAAAATATTAGTGTTAAATGAGTCTCTAGGGGGCCCATAGGGTAGGTTTTTATTTCAGTCAAAATGGTGTATTTTACCATTTTTAGGCACTTTTAGGATTTACGGGTGCATGTTGAATCGATGACAGGACCACCACCCTACATAGAGCAGCAGTCATGAGAACACCACCCTATGATGGTGGCATTCAGAGGACCGCTACCCTTAGATGGCGGTGGTCACGGAACTGCCGCTCTACATAGGGTGGTGGTTCTAGATAGAAAGTGAAAACAGATGCCTTAGTTAAATGTTTTCATTTTTGACATTTTTCTATGTTTTTGATGAGCTTATCTATTGGACTATGTTGCTAACTTGCTCTTTTTCTATGTTTTGGGTGGATGTAGAAGGAGGAGTATATTAGATGGAGCAGAGAGAGGGAGTGTGATTGGATCTCAATAGTGTTGGACATGCTGACCCAGGTAGAGAGAGACACTTTGCAGAGGGCCGGTATTTTGAGGATCTCACAGGTTCCTCATGTTGCTCCTGCTAGTCACATATTATGTGACTTGTTCTCATACTGGGATGCGAGACTAGAATACTTTCTAGTTTTCAGGTGTTACGGGTGAGTGGACTATCACCCTGGAGGATGTCTATCACATACTGGGTGTTTCGATTCTTGGGAGACAGTTGTCTCTTAAGACAGTAAGATCCAGGTCTTAGATGGTTCAATGGGCTACCTATATGGGAGATGTTGTTGTCTCCTTTGGCTCAAAGAAGGGGGTGAAGGTCTAATCTATTGTTACTTCTTCCATCCCTATCATCCATAAGGCCATTATGGGTATCTTGGCCTCACGGTTGATTGGGGATAAGGGAGGAGATACTCTCTTATACTATTGGGCTCCCATTATTACATAGATTGAGGCCCATGGCCGTACTTATGCTTGGGGAGTAGATATTATTGGGACCACATACCATGACTTATACAGGGTGGTCAAGTTACAGGGGCAGTCCTTGAGTCACCCCACTCTAGTTATGAGTTGGGTGTATGAGCACATCGTCCCCTATGGAAGGGGTGTACTAGTAGAGGATCCAGGGGCTATTAGAGCAGTGAGGTGGATGGGGATGATAGTGCTCAGGATGCCACATCAGCCAGTGGCTTCATTGACTACCACATATATGGAGGCCACTCCTTATCAAGCCATGACAGGAGTATGGGGAGAGAAGACACTTACACTGATTGCCTACTCTACTACAAAAGTTAGTTCATGACAGGATAGAGAGGGTGGAGGTCCACCCATTTGATCAATTCCCTCAACATTTTGGCCTCTCCTATATTGATATGCTTCCTCTAATGGGGACAGATATAATACTATTTATGAGGCTTGGGAGGCCCTAGAGGATATTGGGGTTGGACCACGATTACTACTAGAGTTTCTATCATGGTTGGGTGGGTGGCTCGGGCCGAGGGGTAGCTAGTGCTCCTTGAGCACCTTTACTTTAGATCAGAGCCACTCCTACTTTTAGTAAGGGGAGGATGAGTTCTGTTGATGTGAACTCGAATCTAAGGAGTTCACAGGAGGGGAGATAGAGGAGGAGACGGTGGGGGTGAGACCGATGGGACGAATGAGAAGGATGAGAGTGATTCGAGCGAAATAACAATCGGGATATCTTGAGGGCTGAGAGGGAGGAGGTGAGTATAGAGAAGGTGACCGTAATTTCAGATGAGTTACCTTCTCAGGGCATTGGGGGAGATGATGAGTCTATGGCAGGACGTCATTTCTTTCTAGATTTGGGGGAGGCTCTGCAATCGATAGCAGGGTCGGTAGTAGGTGTAGATCCTAGAGACCCTACCTAGATGCCTAGAGATCTGAGTGAGTTACTACTCTTTTCTCGACCTTGTTAGCTAGAAATGTTTAGTTGATATTTCCTTTTGTTGTTTCATTTGTTTTTGGTGATTTTCTAACTTGTTATTTATCTTTTTATTTGCAGCGACTGTTGAGGGATGGCGGGATTTGTTTCACCGAGTGTGTGTGGACACCCTGTTACTCCCTTCAGAGAGTACTTGGGCTAAGCTTACTGAGGACATTGGAGAGCCTTCAATAGTTGGAAGACATATTGATGTGTTTTCCCCTGTCTAGAAGGTGGAAAAGTTAGTGACCTCCCTTCGTGCTGAGGTAGCTAGATATAGGATTCTGAGCATCTAATGAGGTAGAGTCATTCTCATAGTGAGACCACAGCCAGTGGCCATGATCATGAGTACTCAGTTCATTCAGAGCATCATCATAGCAGGAGTCCTAGATGTGATCGTGCACCCTCTGAGGGATCCCATAGGGATTGAGAGGCCATTTGGTCTTTTTGTAGTGATTTTGTTGGATGTTTATATGAGTTGTTTTGTATTTATATATATATATATATATATATATATATATATATATATATATATATATATATATATATATCTTTATCTAGATCTTCTTTGTATCTAGATTTTTGTGGTTTTCTTCCCATGTGTACACTAGATGTTTGTAGAATCTTTATTTTTATATGCTTTTCATAATGTATTCAATGGATGACAAGTGATAAAAAGTGTTGAATAGAATGTTTCTCTATTTATTTTTGTAATGCTGATATGTGATGATGTAAACATGTTGTAGTACTAAACTTTTGGCTTCTTTGGGAAATGTTTTTGGTTTCTTTTTTATTTTGGAAAAATGTGATGAATATGTAGTGATAATGAGATGAACTTGCCCCATTCCTAACTCCATGCAACTAGTAAGATGTGAGGGCTCAACACCAAGAGTTGGGAAGGGCACAAATTGTATGAGTTTGACTGAACGGAAATGATGAGAGAAAGACAAGGTATTGATAGAAATCAAATTTAGACCTATGTACTTACTCTTACTCGAAACTACTACATAGTTCAGAATGTAACTTACTTTCCAGTTTATCTAGACTTAGATCCATGGATGACAATTTGGTTGAAAAATATGGTTTTGAGGATTTGATCTCTTTGGAATTTGGATATTTAATTTCACTTAATACACTTTTCTTTACATTTTTAAAATACTAAGATTCATTAATTTGCATGAATGGACCCCCTACGCCCTGCCCCATGCTACTAGTAAGAAGTATTGGCTCGTGACCAAAGGTAGGACATAGGAAAGTAAGGGAACTTATTTCCTTTCTCAATCTTGCACCACTAGTAAGAGATGTGGACTTATCACCGAAGGTTGGTGGGGAAAAGAAGTGTGTAAAATAAAATATTCTATTTGTTTAGTATTTTTTATTCTATTTGGTTTTGACATTTTTGATTTGTGATTTTGGAGCATCCTTGTTTCAAAGAGACGTAAGAGGGATAGATGTGACACCAAGAAGCTTCTAGAATAGACCGTAGGTAAGAACAACTTAACCTAGTAGAAGAAATGAGTGTGACCAAGTATACATGCCTTGGTATGGTTTTTGTCAAGATTTTGTCTTTCGGATTGATGAGATGATTTTGAAACCATTTTGATGATATTATGAAAATTGAAGAGATATGATTTGAATGATTTTACCAATATTTTCATAAGCTTGTAATAACTTGCTTAAGAATAAGTTCCTTGCCCACAAAATGTTACAAAATGAGTGAAAAAAATGAAACGATTGAGTGACTAATGCAATGTAGTTAGATATAATATACAAATGGTGGTGTTGATGATTTATGCGTAAAACCGTTTAAGATGCAAGGAATTGACAGTTTCATTGAATTCCTCACCTTCTAGTGTACACAAGATATATGCACCATTTCCATAGTATTTCATGACTCGGTATGGGCCGACCACTTGGGCGTAACTTCCTTCCTTTGCCGGTTTTCTTATCAATCTGGATGTCTAGTCTCAAAACTAGGTCTCCCTCATATATTTCTCATTCATAGACCTTTTTGTTAGATATTCAACACATCCAGTCAGCATAGGCTCTGTGTCATTGTTCGACATTTAACCTGGCCTATTCAAGGGTTTCTAGTTGAGAGATGTGTGCCTCTCTATAGGCTTCTTCTCCCAAAATCCCTTGTAATGAGATGTAGAGACTGGGTATTTCGACCTCAAGCGGAAGAACTGCTTCTACCCGAATACTAATGAGAAAGGGGTTTCCCCTGTTGGTGTTCTTATTGAGGTTTCATGGGCCCATAAGGTTGGGTATAATTTTAAATTGCAATCCTGTTTGTTCTCCTTAAATGTCTTGAGGAGATTGGATTTAACATTTTGTTTGTTGCCTCACTGTCCATTAGCTTGGGGGTAATAAAGAGAGGTCGTGTGATGGTTTATCTTGAATTTGCTGCATAACTCACAAACATCATCATTTTTGAAGGATGTGCCATTATCTGAGATAATGACTTACGGGACACCATACCTATAAATGATTTGATTCATAATGAACTTAGCGATTATAGAACCTGGTATGGTGGTGAGAGGCATGGCCTTTATCCATTTAGTAAAGTATTTTGTGGCTATGATTATAAAGTTGTGGCCATCTGTTGACAAGGAGAGAATTTCCCTATCAAATATAGGCCACACGTGGAAAAGGGCCATGGGATTGTGATTGGTTGCAGAGCTTGTGTTGGCATGTGAATCTTATGGTAGAACTCTTGACATTTATGACACTTGTGCACAAACTCTATTGCGTCATGTTCCCGAGTGGGCCAAAAATAACACATCTGATGTATTTTACAAGTAGTGGCATGGCCACTAAAGTGACCTCCACATATCCCTCTATGGGATTCATAAATAATATTTTTGGATTCTTCCATGTCAACACATCTTAAAATAATCCCATCGAAGGATTTACGATAGAGCACCTATTCTAAAATAAAGCATTTAGCAGCAATAATGCATAACCGCCTTCTTTTTTGCAATGTGGCTCCTTCTGGGTACATTTGGTCCATGATGAAATTGTCGATGTCAGTGTACCAAGTACAAATGGAGATGGGGGGTTTAGTTTCAATAAAATATATGCACTCATTGGGAAAGTCTAGGCCTACCAGATTGCCTCCATCTAATGGATTGTTAGCTAACTAGTCTATAATGATTTATCCCTTAATGGACTTTTGGTTTACAAATGTTAGTTCAAACTCACCCATCAAGGTTATGAAATGTCCATCCTTTTTCAATAAAGACCCTTGTGTGAGGAATATCCATAAGTGATATATCTTTACAATGACCCTTGTTTCTTAATTCAACATGTAATGTCTTAAAAATTTTGTTGTGAAAACTATAGCAAGGCATTCTCTTTCTGCTGTGCAACATGTTTCATAATTGAGCAATGTCTAGCTAATAAAATAGACTACACATTCCCGTTTATCATTATCTTATTGAGCCAACATGTAGGCTAGTGAGACATTAGTAGCTCATGAATACATGATCGAAGGATGATCTGGTCTAGGAGGCATTAGTGTGGGAGGAGATAGCAAGAAGTTTTTAAATGCTTCGAAGGCTTCATTGCATTCTTCTGTCTAATCAATGTTATAGTCCTTCTTTAATAAATTTTTGATTGGATGAACAAAAAAACTTAAGTCTGAGATGAACCTTTGAATTGCACCAAGTTTCGCAAGTAATGATCTCGGTACTGACTCATCTGATGATGGAATCATTTCAAGAATAGCCCATATTTTGGCTAGATCGACATCAATCCCTCGTGCCGATATAATGTATCCTAGAAGCTTGCCTCCTATCATGCCAAATACACATTTCTCTAGATTCAATGTGATGCCATATTCGATCAATCATGAGAGAATGATATGGAATACTTCCGGTGATCACAAGCTTTTGTCCTTGGCCAACAAGTCATCTACATAGGACTCCATAATCTTATGAATAAGGTTGTGGAATATGTATGGAATTTCCCATTGGTATGTAGTGCCAGTGTTCTTGAGACTGAATGGCATGACAGCATAATAATAAGTTCCCCAAGGAGTTATAAATGTAGTCTTGGCTTGATCTTGTTTTGATATTTTGATTTGATTATATCCCGAGAACCCAACCATGAGAGACAAATGTTCAAATCCAATTGTTGCATCAACAATGACATCGATGGATGGTAATGGGAAGTCATCTTTGGGGAAAGCTTTATTAATTTCCCAAAAGTCTATGCAAATGTGTATCTTCCCATTCTTTTTTAGAACAAGGATGATATTAGATACCCATTGTGAATAGTCAACTGGTTTGATGAATCCCACCTGGAGAAGTTTCATTACTTCTTCTTTCACCATGAGAGCCACTTTTGGTTTCATTGGTCTCAACTTTTTCTTAATTGGCTTTGCATCTGGTTTGGTGACAAGATTGTGTACCACGATATGTGGTGCAATTCCCGTCATTTCTTTGTAATTAAATGTGAAATACTTTTGATGTTCCTTGAGGATCTGGGTATGTATTTCTATCTCCTCTAGAGTTAATGAGGATCCCAACTTCAAAATCTTTGGTTCTTCCTCCGTTCCAATATTTATGTCAATCATTCCTTTGATTAAGGAAGCATTTCCTTCTTCAAATTTAGGTGGGGCTGGAGGTAGTTCCAAACCTTCTCCATTCTCTACCTCATAGATATCAAGATTATTTTGTGGGGGAGATTCTATCATGGGATTTCCAAAATAGGAAGAGGAAGATGGGATTAGGGAGAAATCCACTATGTGATGAGCGAGATGTAATTCTACATAGGCATTTAGATATTCAAGAGTTTCTCTATCACTATCAAAATGATCTAGGATGGTAGACTCATTCTCAGTTTCTATATGTGTCAAGATTGAATTTGTTGGTATTTTACGCACCAATGGTTTGGTACGAAGTGATACCATGAAACTTGCATTCTCCAACTCACTGCTTGGAGTGAAACGGGAAGATGAGGTTATTATTGAATCACCAAGAAGGTTTTATTCAAGTGGGACTGCTTTGATTGATATGAATTTGAATCCATTGGTTGGATCTAACACCATTGTTTTATGGAGTTGTAAGTGTTTAACTCTAGTTTCATATACCTCAGATACTTGGTTTGCAACTAATTGCAAGTCTCATAGTACCCTAATATTATCAATGCCCATTCTCTTGGCTATGATGAGGCCAAGGAGAAGGGCTTCATATTCAGCCCCATTGTTCGTACATTCAAAGTTTAATTTAAAGGAAAAAGGTAGGATCTTTCCCTCATGAGAAGTAAAGATCACACCTTCCCCAGCTCCGAAACGACATCTAGCTCCATAGAAGTGGAGAGTCCAATATTTTCTTGGAAAAATGGATGTTGGGACATTCTTCATGTCTACTTCTTTTTCCTTGATTACTTCTACCATATAAACTTCATCTGCTAGAAGGGAGACAATTCCTAGGGTGTATCCCATACCCATGGAATCAAATGGTAGGAGAATAGGTAGATCTTTCTCTAGTAACTCTGTAATTTTTGTGGTAGTTCCTCATGACACCGTCTCTATGACATTAGTCTCACTTTTGAGTGTTGGAATTCCTTCAACTAGATTCGTGATTTCTAATTCTATTGTAGGTATCAACTTTATTTCTGGTTTTGAATTGATTTATTTGTTAACTTGATTCCTTGGGAGTTCAAACTCATATTAAATGTACTTACCCAAAATTGTAGGTACTTGTACTACGAAAATAGGTTACGAAACCCTAATGATGATTCGATCTCTTCGCAAGGTTTTGGAATCCATAAATCACGTTGAGTATACATATGCATCCCAAAATGTCATATACTGACCTCCTCATGCTTTGTTCTAACCCCGTTCCACTCTTTTCTTCCATTTTTTCCTTAGCTTCAGGACCACCGCCATGCCCGGTGGTGGTCCCATGACTTCCCAGATAGGGCGGTGGTCCCAGTAACCACCACCTTATGCGGGTGGTGCTCCAAAGGTGTGTGTTTTCCATAACTTTTCGACGCTTTCCTCAACGTGAAAAATCAAGTGGAACTCATATTTCTCAACCACTCTTGCTTGCATTTAAGTTTTACCCACGTAGTAAATAGTAATTTCTCTTTGTTTATAATATAAGAATTCAATTCAAACTTACCCTTTGGTAAACCCAAATGCTATAAATACCAAACTTATTTACAAGCAAATGGCCCCTCTCCCTCTATGAATTATTAGTCAGTGTGTTTTGAAGTTCTTCCATAATTTTCAATAGGTTTAGATTTTTCATGAATTCTCAGCCTCTCAGTTCAAGGCTCCTTTCTTCCTTTCTGATTTAGAGATCACTTGATCTTCACACTTTCATTTTTCTCCATTGCTATCCTCAACATAGTCAGCTTAGCATAAGATAGTTTCAGTTCTATATTAGAGTTCATTTGATAATATTAGAGTTGTAGGTTGTTGTTTTGTCACAAGAAGTAGATACTTTGTATATTTACAGTGTATCCCTACAATAAATCCTACTATGAATCACATAGTCAAGCTCTATTCACTTGCACTATCCCTCTCTTACTTGCATTCTATTCAGTTTACATCTAATTTTCCACTGTTTGAGTATCTCCTTCTGTTGCCGCTATAACATTCACACTTTTCTGGATTCATGAGAACACGAAGGAACAAAGAGATCACACTGAGGGGACAAGTCATGACACAACTAGAATTTCCACTATTCTGTAAAACTCTAGGTTTGAACTATCAAACTTGTAGTTACAATATATATAATAGAGTAGAAAATCATTTTATTTCAGTTAAGCTTACTTTCAAGATTACCAAGGAAGCTATGCGAAATGATAACTTCACGAGAAGTTGTGATTTATTCCTAATTTATGAGGTAAGATTTAAGGTCTTTCGATTAAATTATTTAGTTATTTAAATATTTAGGATAAATTCACAAGTACACAAGTAAATAGCTATATCAAGCTAACTTGCTTGTTTTAATTCTGTTATTAGATTAATTCTTCATTATCCTAATATATTAGAATAGTTTCTCTTTGAATTTCGTTCAAATACACATCATTGAAAATACAAAAAAGGAATATAAGCATAGTGTAGATATATCTTTCATAGTTAGTTTACTTATTTCGATTAAAGTTTGATTATCTCTTGCATGACAATTATGGGATCTAGAGAGCCCGGGGATTACATATTCAACCGGTAGTACCTCACCAAATCTCTTTACAACATTAACAGATATATAGATCAAGGCCTTAGGATTCTTGTCTTTTAAATGACTATAAAACCACAAGCATTTAGTGAAAAATTGAGAGAATTTAACATTGAAGACGAAAAAGCATACACATTTTGGTCAAGTCAACCTAGCTATAGATTGCATTGATAGGATATCCGAATGACCATACAAGAACTCGAAAGAGAACAAATATTTGGTTGTGATCCTTTAGTTCCTCAGCCAAATATAGGAGGCCTTCTCATCAACATAGACACCATCTTACGTATACAAGTTGTCGAACACCCGTAAGGCATTCTGAGAAGATCACACAACTCCTGGTGTTAAACATATAAGCTAAAAAGGCTTATGATCATTGGATAGAAGGAAGAAGAGATTGACTCTTCACATGACCATAATAGGTCCACAACAACCATGAACTCATGGTTGTGATCCCCATGTCCCACAACCCAATGGATCTACTAGTCAGTTAAACATTGACACCACTTTACGTATGCTGGTATTTAGATCCTCACCACTTCCACCGATATCATAACAAAATTTTCCACATTTAACATAGATGCCAATCAAGCTAATATTTTCTGGGCTAGACCAAAAACCACCCATAGTTTCTTACAAATCCACTACACCTCTCACTACCATTTTCCATTACCTTGTCTAGAAGTATACACAAAGCACCTACAGGTCACCTTCCATGCATCCAATAGCTAATAGATGGGATCTCAGCAGAGCTCGACATTGATTGCAGCCTCTGAGTAGTTATTATATCTGAATGATCCATTACACCAATTCAGGTTAGGAGAGCTTTCTTTTCCTTAGACTCGCAGATCCCATTATTGCATGTTGAGGATATAATATTACCCAACTAGTTTATCCATATCCATATATATTTCATTTCCACTGGCTATCTCGGCATAACCTCGTGAGGTCAGGTACAAAGAAGGGCTACTTGTAGATTCTCATGCCCGCATGTCACTTTTCTATTGTACAAAATTGGTGAACTTGACGTGAAACAAATAATTGTTCCCCTTTTATTTTCATTTATTTCATCCATCTTCACTCTTTCCCATTATTCTGTGGGTATTTATATACCCCTCGAATATGTCAAGATACGATGCATATGGTAGACCTCTCTCAGGTCTCGAATCATATTATGGTCAAACAAATAGACAACCATCACCCTCACTTTCTGTATGGGCTAACAACTATTCAAGAAACTACTTGTCACCACAAACTCCTCCTCAAAGAACTAGATCTAGTTCTTCATTCTGAATTGAGAAGTTGGATCAGCTCACACAAACGCAACAACCAGAGCCCTTAGGCTCTAACAATATGATGTTTACTATTGATCGTGAGAAAAAAATTAGTAGAACTCACACACGAGTCCAGCACTTGAGAACAACACAGGAGAAAAGGAGCAAAGGTATAGGAAGGCATTGTGCGTGGAGGTGTAGAGTCGAATTTTGGGACTTAGCTAATTTTGGAGATCATGGATATTTTTAGAGGTTGGCATGTGGAGCACACAAAGTGATGCCAAGACTTGTCTACCACTCTTCATGGAGATTTCAAATAGCATGTCAAATCACTCTTGCATGGACATAAGTTAAGAATAGATCCACCACTATAGTTAACTATCAGTGATCTATAGATAGCATACTTGCATGTATGGTTATACTTGTAATAGGCATGTGGCTATTATTAGCATGCAGCCTATTTTTGTAGAGTTAAGCAGTGAAGGGCTAGTCCCCCACCCTATATATATATATATATATATATATATATATATAATGAATTACTTAGTAAGAGATAGACAGGGACACATACTAGTTTGAAGGGTTAGAGATACATGAGTGCATGAGACTGGATAATTATAACAGATCCATGTGCACATGTCTGGTATTGTATGAAGCTTTTGTACTATTGGTATGATGAATATATGAAGAATATTGGCTGAACAACAGTGTCTGATATGTTTTCATTATATACTATTGTTATCATGATGATTTATACTTAAGTGCTTATAGATCTGGTACAATGTAATGATGTATAGATGGATTAGTTTCTAAATATATGTTTTTATACTACTTCATCATGCTACCATTCTGCTATAGCAACCCTAAAGAGGGACCCGGTACCTTTGCGCACTTCAGGTGAGTGCTCAGCCTAGGCTGAGTGATGTGCCAACGATGACTAGGTGTTATCTAAGAATTCTAGGCTACATCATTAGTTCCATTCTGGGACCTCTTTTTCACTTGTTTCATAATGGTTCATGATGAAGACATGCCGAATAACTTTGGCGAGTGTTGAAGAGTGGATTCATGATTTGGAGGAAGAATATGCACGAAGGTTTGACACTGGATCCAGATTTAGCGCATGCACTTGGGTAGAGTAGAATCTATATGACAGTTTATATGAGAGCTTCTTTGTTATCTTTCCAATAGAATTATACGAGTGGTTGACTACATATGCATCTAAGTGAAATTGGAGGTATCACACACTTGTTTGGACATAGGAGGAATTTCAAACACTATATGATGCTAACCTGATCTAGACTCGCATGGTAGATACCTAGTTTCACAAAGTATGCTAAACACTATATTCTGGAGTATTCAATTTTGACTTATTCATTCCTGGAGGTAGCGGAGTTCCAGTTCCTATGGTATCCTAGAGGGACGTATTTGCAAGGTATTCCGCTGGCAATAAAAATATTGATGGTAATGTTGAACTTAGAAGATAAACCCATGGAAAGCTAAAAATCTCCATGCGCGGGGTAGGAACATGATTGGTGAAAGATGGCAGACCTAGCGGCAGCACAATAAAGGGAAGAGAGGTGGCTGAAGTATGATGAGGCACATGAGAGGGAAATATGGAAGAAACAAGAAATTGCAGAACAGATGGTGTTGTGGAGAGAGATGGCTCGTGAAGGATTTAAGGCTCATGGGGAGGAAGAAGAGCAGGAGCATCAGGAACTCCCCCATCTAGGAAAGTGATAAAGAACCCTCTTCAGCCTCACATGGAAGTGTGCCAGTAGATATGACCGAGGCCATGGGCGGACATCTAAGCCAACCTTCCGACCTAGCCCTTGTACTTGGTTTTCCAATATCTAGTATAACAGGTAAGCAAAGTTTTCATTTAGGAAGTGAAAGAGCATAAATAAGTCAAATAGCAAGTACATCAATGGTAGCATAGATAGCTTCATTATTCTTTGGGGGTACATTTTCAGGCTCATCATCTACATAGAATATGAGCGTGCCGAGTGTGGGATTCACCTCTAGAACTAGGACTACTTCATAGACTATAGGGGTCCAGTATAGTACCACTATCGAGACATAGGGGAGTGCATCCATGGGCCCTATTCCAAATTCTGGAGGAGGATCGAGTGGTATGGGCAGTTCTAGTTCTAGTGGTTTGGGTGGTTTTGGAGGAAGAGGAAACCAAGGAGGTTCTGGGTCGGGTGGTCAAGGCCTGCAGCAACCCCAAAACATTTATATGGAGATGTCCCTTCATCTCCTAGAGTACAGAGGTATTGAGGATGCTACTAAACATGTTCATATGTGTGAAATATTGTGGCGCATGAAAGGTATCATGGCTTCTGAGCGCAAGGCAAGTCAATTTGCTACTACATTACAGGCGCACGTGCACAACTGGTATAGGAAGTTTGATCCCAATAAAACTTATATTGACTATGCAACATTGAAAGATGATTTCTTGAAAGAGTTCCATATCCCAGAGTTTGAGTAGAAGAGTATAAGTGCACTCAAGGATATAAAGCAAGGCACTACTGAAAGTGTACGTGAGTATGATGCCCATTTTAAAACACTTCTATCCAAACTCTCCTATGACATTCATGCAATTCAGCATGCACAATGGTTTGTTGAGGGATTGATTACCCCATTTTGAAGAGCACTATCACATAAAACTTATACCGACCCACATGCAAAACATTGGAAGTAGCTTTATGTGTTGAAGCAGTTGGGAGTATTGACACTAGAGTTAGTCCATTCTTGGAGGCTCAGATAACAACTATGGAAAAATAGTTAGAGAAATTATCGAAAAACTCAGCTCATGAAACGCACTCAGGAATCTAGTGTATAGATTATGAAGTAGAAGGCCACACCAAGGATAGTTGCCCTTGTAGAACTGTACGTTCGCTGCTATTAGACTATGAGATTTGCCATTTGAATCATGATGCTAGTCACCGCCCCTACTACAACGCACAATCAGGAAAAATGTATCCTCCTTTTGTAAAATTTGTAGGTCCATGACCCATGATACCAAATATTGTAGACTGATTGGCTAGATCCATGATGCCATTGATATTGGGGTGCGATAGGCGAGTGTGGCTAATAGTTCTAAAGGAAAGAATGAGCATCAGGATAGGGATTATAATCAAACACGCTATGATAGGAATGACGGAAGGTTTGAAGGGTTTCATGAAAGAGGATGAGGATATCGAGGCGGATATGGAGGACGAGGCCGAGGTGGAGGAAGGAGTGAATTCCCTCGAGGAAATTGCTATACATGTGGCTCACCTGACCATTATAGGCGTGAATGCTCACAGAATATTTCCTGTTCATTTTGTGGAAAGGGGCATAGTTATGAAGAGTGTCCGGACTTGTATGAGCATATCAGTAAGTAGCACAAACAAGACAACAAAGGTGTAGGGATGGTTAGAATCTAGTGCGCAGTAGAGAATCAGTGGATTCCCAAGTTAACACGTAACTTGAGATAGTAATAGTCAAGATAACCACATGAGCTAAGGCGACACGCGCAAGAGAGGTTTTGTAATAGAAGTCGACAATCTCTAGGAGGAGGTTTTGCATGCTAGGTATCCAAATCCATCTCTTCAGAAAGAAGTCCATCAGGAAACTATGGAGGTCCTTAGAAGCCTTCAAGGTGAAATACAGGGTTTGAAAGAGCAGTCTTGGAAATTGGAGCATAAGGATATAGAAAAGGCCATGTCTGATATTGACGACATCAGAGAGGTATGTAGAACGTTGCGCCAGGAGAATATTATTCCTTTATTAGGAAATTGGTTGAACGGGAATACTCCACACGCAGAACTAAGACTAGAAGACAAATACTTCATGCAAATCTTCCCCCTGATACCATTGACTATGACAAGGAGATCACTTTGAATGCTGTTGTGGACAGGTGGTTGTTGAGTAATATTTTGATTGACACATGTGTAGAAGTGAATGTACTTACATTGGATGCATGGGTACAAATGGGGAGACCCTCATTGCAGCCATCATCTAATGTATTTTTCATGGAAAACAAAACAAAAGCTACTCCCATAGGAGTTTTGAAGGATGCATCTATCACTATACAAGGGGCCAAGTTCATAGAAGACTTTGAAGTGTTAGTGCTTGCGGAAGCAGATAGCTTCCCAACTTTTCTTGGGAACCCTTGTTGTTATGCAAACAATGCTAATTTGAGGTTTAACAAGGGGTATATCAGCTTTGAGATTAAGGAGGAAAGGATCATAATACCATTAACAGATGGGAAATCCATACCATATGTGGAACCTTTAAGCGAAGAGGACTTGAATAGAATCTATATACGTGTTATTCGGGACCCAGAGGTCAATGAGCCATCTAAGGAAGGAATCCTTCATTGGGAAGATTCTCAGTCAATCAACAATACTACTAGTATTGCTTGTGATAATTGGGCTCATGGCACTTATGAACTAGTGGGGTGTGAAGTTAAGCACGCGGTTGCTTGCAAAAAGGGTTTTCACTCTATCCGATGTATAGGTCGCTCAAGTACCCTGCTATACTGGATCCAAAGATTTGGCTAGATTCTTACAGACCATGGAAGCAAACTAGGATGACCAGCTTAAAAGATGAGATATGCTATCATATACTTTGGGTGGGACAAAGAGTGTGCTTTGGTGGGTGGTCCATAGGGATAATCTCTTAGAATGGGGAAAGATTGGGACCGCCTTATCAACCAGGTTTTCAAGAAGTAATGCACCTACAAAAATTTTCCCTTATCATGGTGATCAAACTGCGCATCAAATCATATCTAGCAGTGTGAGAGACTCTAGATAGTAGGATAGGAAGCATTACCACCCTCACTTTGGGTGCATCGGTTTTATTCTACTCTACAAGGTTGCATACGTGCTTGGTATGTATATGCTGAATTACATCGTGACACTGGCAATTGGAAAATTTGACTACAGGGATGATCTAAACTTTTGACTTCTTTTCATCTACACCACCAGTGAACAAAGCTTTAAGATTTATCAAGTGAAAGAACTTATTCGGAATTATTTGGTGAGATAGAGACAGGGGCACGTTTTGACGATGAAGAAGATGATATCATACTACTTGAGCACACTTCTCTGGAAAAAGACAAGGGGAAGTTGGTTTACATAATTGATGATGAGGAAGTTGAGCACTGGAAATGGATCATTCACATGGAGAACGTGAAGTGTTAGCCATTACAGAGATGTAGATGTGCATGCATATCATGAACCTATGAAGACAAAAAGGTAAATATAGGCACGAAGCTGAACCTAAGGAGGTGTTAATTAGGGATTACTTGGTCGAATTAGAAGTAGAAAAGATCATAGAGTTACTTAGATACTATGAGGACTTAATGCCAAGAGGATACAATGAAATTAAAGGCATGCATAAATCACTTGGAGAAATGAAGATAAAGCTCAAGGAAGGTGTGCACCTGTTAGGAAGCAACAGATCCTTTTCCTACGTCATTCACAGAGGAAATATTAGGAGTGGTGGGCACGAGATATATTCATTTACAGATGGGTTCTCAAGGTATCATCAAGTTAGGATTGCCCCAAAAGATCAAGAGAAGACCACCTTCACTACTGAATGGGGAAGCTTTGCCTATACTATGATGCCCTTTGGATTGAAGAATGCACCTACTTGTATTTTCAAGGATAGTGGTACAAGCATTCAAGGATTTTATTCACAACTTCTTACAGGTCTATCTTGATGATTGGACCGTTTATGGGCTAATTAAGGATCATTGTGATAATCTATGCTTAATGTTTGAAAGATGTAGACAGTTGAGTATCTCATTGAACATCAAGAAGTGCATCTTTTCTACTCCCTTTGGCATACTTTTAGGACACATTATCTGTAAGGAAGGGTTGTTGGTCGATCTAGCTAAAGTTGCGGTCATTTTAGGCTTGAAAGCACCCTCCAGTCAGAGAGAGGTGCGCATATTTTTGGGTCATACAGGGTATTACAGGAATTTTATAAAAGGTTATGCAAAATTTGTTGCACCCTTGGAAGACTTACTCAAGGGAAAAGGTACATTCTATTGGAGGGAAGCACAAGAAGCGCGCGTTTGAGATACTGAAGGAGAGGCTTACTACCGCACCTATCTTGTGCTTTCCTTCATGGGATAAACCTTTTCATGTTCATGTGGATGCCTCTGGCATGGCCATTGGTGTTGTTTTAGCTCAACCTAGTGAAGGTATAGTAGATCATCCCATTTGTTTTGCTAGTAGGAAGTTGACCCCTGCAGAATAGAATTATACCACTACAGAGCACAAAGCTTTGTCCATGATCTATGCCTTGCACAAATTTTGTCAGTATTTGTTGGCCACACCATTTGTGTTTTATACAGATCACATGGCATTGAAGTATTTGGTGAACAAGCCCATTTTACAGGGCGCATATGCCGATGGATACTCTTATTTCAAGAGTTTGACTTTACAGTTGTGGTAAAACTAGGCAAAAGCAATTTTGGACCGGATCACTTGTCTAGAATTCAATCAGGAGAAGAGGCACAAACAATAGAAGAGACCATGCTTGATGCACAACTGTATAGGTTACAACACGTGCCATTAGAATTAGAGGACATTATTATCTTTCTAAGGACTGGTATGGCACCAGAAGGCATGAAAGCTTTAGAGAAGAAGCAACTTGCTATACGCGTGGAACCATTCATGTTAATTAGTGGTGATTTGTATAAATTACGTAGAAATGAGGTGTCACGCTGTTGTGTATTGAAGCATGAACAAAAGGATATAATGGAAGAAGCACATGGTAATATTACAGGTGGCCACTATGCAGGTGATACCACAGCGTGCAAGATCCTACTTGCTAGTTTGTGGTGGGAAACATTGTACAAGGATTGTAAAGAGTATTGTAAGGAATGTGACCATTTTCAATGTCTAGGTCAACCTGGACAAAAGTATGAGATGCCTTTATGACCAATTACAAGCTGCAACCCTTTGATAAATGGGTGATTGACTTTTTCGGGCCTATTTCACTAGCCGTGCATAGGACTGGATTGCGCTATATCATCACTTGTACAAATTATCTTACCAGATGGGTAGAAGCAGCACCTACAAAGGATTGTACAATGGCTACAATAGTAAGGTTCTTATGGGAGAATGTTCTTACAAGGTATGGTTATCCTTTAAGTTTAACAAGTGATAGGGGCACACATTTTTTGAATGAGACAATAAGAATTCTGTTAGATGAGTTTATGGTTGCCCACCATAAGACTACACCCTATCACCCTCAGGAAAATGGAACTGCTGAGGCTTTTAACAAGATTTTGAGCCACACATTGACCAAGATTTGTGATGTTGGAAGGAAATATTGGGATGATAAAGTATCTGTTGTTCTTTGGGCTTATAGAACAACATACAAGAGATTGAACAAAGCCACACCTTTTCAATTGGTGTTTGGTGTGGAAGTTGTTCTTCCTATAGAATTTATGTTACCTTCTTTGTGCATTGCACATGTTGGAGGTCTAGCTGATGAGCAAGCCTTGGAAGAACAGATTGAGAAGATGGTTCAACTACATGAACATCGAGCCATAGCATCTTTGGAGTCGAAAAGGATAAAGCATACCAAAAGGCATGGCATGATAGACATATCGGGGATAAGAAACTTGCGGTTGGATAAATGGTATACAGATGACTCCAAGTTTTGCACCATAAAAGAAAGCTCAAGGTGCACTAGTTGGGGACATATATTATAACTCATATACTTGAGTCAAGTGCTTGCTAGTTAGAAGTAATTGATGGCATGAGGCTGCCCGGTTATTTTAACAGGAGTAGGTTGAATCCCTACTATAAATAAGTATTCTTGGTGTTTATAATAAGGCATTATTTCCAGATAGATTAGGTTTCCCTTTTGCATTCCCTTAATGTGTTTCTTTCATCGTTGCTATGCTTTGTCAATTTAGTTCTTGTTTGTGTGTAATAAGCGCGCTTGCACACATGAAGCTAACTCTGATATGAAAAATTTTGATGCTCGGAGGAGTGCACATAATTTTAGTGTGGGGTGGATTGTTGGTGACTCTCGGGTATATCTTGTGAATATTTAATGCTACAGGTGTTGAGAAAGAAGGTTGCTAAGGGTGATTGACAAAAGATTACTTCTCAAAGACAACCAAGGATGGAGATGAATGAGGGAAATTATAACGTAAGGTAAGTGGCAATCATGGTAACTACCAGGAGATGGTGCAGTGATGAGGTACTCGGGCACTAGAGTGTGCCTTTGAATAGAAGTCTGTGATAAAGGGTAAAAAGGTACGCTAGAAGGTTATAGCTTCCGCACGAAGATGTACCATGCGGAAATGACAAAAATGGGTAATAAATGAGGAGAATTTGGTAGGTGGAGGAGCAATTAATGCAGCAAAAAGTGGAAATCTATATAAGGATGGGATACAATTTCATTTTTACCCTTGCGACTATGATAATTTGACAAAGAGCTACATGTAAAGAGCCAAGTAAATTGATTCAAGGTGCAAAGCAAGCGAACCAGGCGTGAAAGACAGATCTATGTATTAGAAAGGCTTGTATCCCCGTAGGAGAAGGGTTTGAACAAAGCAGAGTGACAGAACAGAGCTAGGGCATGTGATTTCATGATTGCAAATTAGGGCATGGTTGAATCGAGTTAGGGTTTGAAGGAAACTAATAAAAACTTGCAGCAGAAGGTCTAGAAAACAAAACCCAAAGAGAAGAATGGCTCCAAAGAAGAAAGTAGCACCAGTAAAGGAAAAGAAGAAGGTGGTAGTAGAAGAAGAGGAAGAGATGGCCCCAAAAAGCAATTTTTCAGAGATGCAGTACCCTAAGGACATAATTGTGGGCTAGGAATGGGATACCCACATACGACAGAGCAAGATAAGTGAGTATAACCACCGGACCAAGGATAACCAGAAGAAATTAGATGACTTGCTCACCTCCCAAACAAACAGACAAACTAAGGATGGCATGCTAGTATATGATGACACTGGGGAAAGGATACTAAAGAGGATTGGTGTCTACCAGTTGTATGAGCTCCCATACTTTGGGAAATATGCACCATTGTATAGATGGCTAATGAGCCGAGTCCATGAGGACTTTTTCTATTTTGCAGGATGGAGGGTAAGATTGACACCCATTCTTATTGCCACAATAACTAGGATTAAAGGAAACAGTGAGGATATTAAGATTGACCTAGCTGATAAGAGTGCCATTTTGGAGACACACAAAGTGTTGGGCTACTAGAAAGGACCGCGTGGAATGGACATTGATAAACTACAAAATTATCCAGTAGTATAGGCAGCAATGCACCTGATTACAAAGTTGAATGACCAAGATCATTGGTCACAAGTTAACTCTATGTGGTTGCATGTGGCAAAGTGCATGTCAAAAGGAGTCACTTACAACATTGTTGGCTTCATTGCAGAGTAAATAGTAGAGGAAGCATGTGCAGGAAACAAGATAAGTTTTGGTTGTGTTTTGCTAAGTTTGGTATTCATGTAGATTGGCATACCAGATGGCCTAGAAGAGAATATATGGGAATACCCCATGAATCACAAGTCTCCACCCGAACGATTAAGCAAGTATCCGCGTGCAAGGGTCTATGATGGATGAGGTAAAGGAGTGAGCTGAGATGTGGTATGACAAGATCCACATGGCATTTTAAGAGGAATGGCATATACCTAATGAGTTTCCTTTGGTTCTAGGGAAGCAGGTATAGTTTGCAGTAACACTTTTGTATTACATGCTTTCCGGTAGATGGGTCATGGAGCCTCTGGTGCAAACCGCCTTACGTGTTTTCTATGCGATACTTCCAAGATTCATTCCTTCGATTCACCGACACATGAAGGTTAATATTTTATGCAGACAAGGTGGACTGTGAATACCACACCTTGCAGAAAACATATGGATATCTAGGGAATAATGCATACAACGAGAGTATTATCTCAGAGATTTTGAGCATTAAACTAGAGACACTATCCATTGTGGATATTGGGGCCGCACTGATATACCTTCAACTTAAGCCGAAAATGGAAAATAAAAAGTATGTGGAAAATTATTTCGCATTTCCAGGGGCCACCGAAGGAAGCATACCATGGAGAACATCCCGACACCTAGGCGCTCCGAACCCAAGCAAGATGATGAGGAAGAGGATGAAGAGCAGGAGGATAGCGGTGGTTTAGTGTAGAGGAGGAAGCAGCCATCTGGCCAAAAGGAGGAGTGCATGATGGCTTCACGGGAGGAGTTACTGGGGAAGAGTAGGGTGACCAAAGATTTAATAAGATATTCAAGCACACAAGGGTGCAAGGAGAAACCCAGCAAGTAAAGGAGCCAGAGGAGAAGAAAAGAAGAAAACTCAAGCTAGGCAAGGAAATAGAAGAATTTGAGGAGAAGGCACCCTCATCTCCAGCAAAAGAGGAGCCTCAACATGAGGAGGAGAAAATGGAAGGAGGAGAAGGGGAATAGTCAGAGGCCACATAGGACAAGGGTGAGGATACATCTAGTATTCCTAACCTTGATGCAGCCATTCCAAAAGGGCCAAGGTCCCATCGGACAAGCGAGGATGTAAGGGTGCAAACTATGGGTTATGTAGAGGACCAGGAGAAGATTGTTCATGCTCGGTTCCAGAGCACCGTCGCGTAAAAATATTTATTTAGATGGGTGCTTATGGATGAGAACAAGGTGACATTGTAAACATAAAAAAAAATCATGGTCGATGCATACACATATGGATGAACTGGATTTTGATGTCTGTGAAGAATCATGTGCATCTAGGTGATTGAAAAAGACACCAGAAGCCCAACACATGACAATTAAACCAACTGTTATGATGGATGAGTAGGTAAGAAATGCATTGGTAAAAGTATCTACTGAGGTAGCTAGAAGGAACATTGACAAATCTGCTACAATTAAAGTGCTTACAGAGGAGCTAAGGTGAAGAATGTGGAAATAGCACGTTTAGTACAGGAGAGGGATTTGAGAAAAAGGAAATATGACACTTTTGTTAGTATGGTGGAGGAAATTGGAGATGATGTCCTAAAGGTATGCCCGCATTTAGAATCCCAAGTACCAAAAGAATTTCCTTCTGTGATGCACTATGTAAAGACAATGATAAAATTAGTATTGGAGGATGAAAAGGTGTGTATACCAAAATATCCCAAGGACCTAGCAGAGGAGGCAGATAAATCACGAGCTACGGAGCAAGGAATATTGCTACTTATGAAGGCCTACTATAAGCCATCCGTGATGAGCTAAAGAAATCCGATCATGCACTAATGATATGCACAACTCTAGATGTGCTGATCATGGTAAAAATATTAGAGGAAGATAATGAAGTACAAAAGGCTATGAAGGATGCAACCCTAGGCCATGCTGAACGATTAATCCTAGTGAAGCAGAAGCAAGACACTAGTTGTGGCACAGGCACCACATAAGGAAAGGTTAGATGAGATTAGAAAGATCATTACTCAAAATATGGATATATTGGAAGGGGTGCAAACCTCTATGTCAAGTGTAATGCTTGTGATACATAACGAGAAGGGAAATCTAACTATGGATGAGCTAGAGTCGATCATTTTAGACGTGCCAGAGAAGGAAGGAATGGCATTGACAGAGTGGGTGAACTTGGACGTAGATATAAAAGAGGAATATCTAGAGTTACTGCTTCAGAATGAAATGGAGGAGCCTGAGGCCTAAATAGTTTTTGTTGTGTATACCTTATTCAAAATTCTTTATTCAACCATTATTTATTTATCCATTCTTTGTGTAATTTTTGGACATCACCATTGTTGTGGCAACAATGAGATTAGTGTGGGGTAATGTTGATTAGAGAAAACACTTAGTAGAACTCACACACAGAGTCCACGTGGGAGAACAACACAAGAGAAAAGGCGTGAAGGTATAGGAAGGCATCGCGCGCGGAGGTGTAGAGTCAAACTTTTGGGACTTAGCTGATTTTGGAGATCGGGGATATTTTTAGACGTTGGTGTTTGGAGCACACAAAGTGATGCCTAGACTTGCACACCACTCTTTGTGGAGATTTCAAAGAGCATGTCAAATCACTCTTGCATGGAAATAAGTTAATAATAGATCCACCACTATAGTTAAGTATTAGTGATCTATAGATAGCATACTTGCATGTATGGTTATAGTTTTAAAATGTGTGTGGCTATTATTACCATGTTACCTATTTTGGTAGCGTTAAGCAATGAAGGGATAGTCCCCCACCCTATATATATGTAATGAATTACTTAGTAAGAGATAGATAGGGACACATACTTCTTTAAAGGGTTAGAGATACATGATTGCATGAGACTGGATAATTATAACAGATCCATGTGCGCATGTCTGGTATTGTATGAAGCTTTTGTACTATTGGTATAATGAATATATGAAGAATATTGGCTGAACAATAGTGTCTGATATGTTTGTCATTATATACTATTATTATCATGATGATTTATACTTAAGTGCTTATAGATCTAGTATGGTGTAACGATGTATAGATGGATTAGTTTCTAAATATATGTTTGTTATACTACTTCATCATGCTACCATTCTGCTACAACAACCCTAAAGAGGGACCTGGTACCTTTACGCCCTTCCGGTGAGCACTCATCCTAGGCTGAGTGATTTACTAGTGCGACTAGGTGTTATCTGAGAATTCTAGGTTACATCATTTACTAGAGAATCCATTCATCTCCTCGGGTTTTTTTAGGCCACAAATCGGTAGATAGTTAGATCCAATCCCATTTTTGGATGAGGAGTATTTATCACACTACCCTAGAAGTGAACAACACTTCCAAAACATGTACCCACCTCTAGGATGTTTGCAGACACAACCTGAAACCATGCCCCAAGAGAATACCCCTATTCCTCCACCTCTTGAAAATACTCTTGGTGAAGCTCGAAAGGGTAATGATCAATTCATATCAAGATACCATACACCTCTAAAACCTCAAGGTGTACAATAGAATCCAATGTACAAAACACTATGTCATCACCAATCGAAGTCATCTTGACTTTGGTTGAGAAGGTTAGAGAACTAGAACTTGCTCAAGAAAATCAAAATTAGCACTTTTGCGCAAGCGAACTTCTAACCCTCCACATCATCCCATCAAGTTGACCTCCTCATAGGAATAGGCACATTAGGCATGCCTCCTCAACATTCGTATAACTACCCATAGCAAACACCAACTAGAACCACGTTTTCAAATGTTGCTCCAGTTGAAAGTATGATACCTCCCAATTTAGTACCAAACAACCCATATTAGAGAAATGCTCCTCCCTACTTAAACATTTATTCAAAATCACCACAGGAGACATGTTCTCCTCTCCCGAGATGTTCACTCAACCACAAGGATTTCCTTATGTCCCTGTAAATACATATGCTATGCCATATCAACAACCCATTCCACCTCCACCCCCTCAACAGGCACCATCAATGGTTGAAACCTATGCGGTAGGGACTTACTCAAAATATTTAAAATAACCTCTAGATTTCACCATACGAAGCATCATGCTTCCAAGACCTCTTCCCGATTTTCCTAAATACAAAGGGGAGGGAGATCCAAATGCACATATCAAGGCCTATGCCATGGCCATTCGAGAATTGCTCCCATGGGAGGTAGTTTTTGCTAAGATATTCCCTAAAACCTTAGAGTTTATTTCCCTTCATTAGTATTATAGAATACCTGAAGCCTCGATACACTCGTTCAAACAACTTGTGTCGATTTCAAATCATTTGATATGAAAAATTTGTTAAGAACAAGGATCAAGGAATTCTTACATATTAAACAAGAGCACAATGAATCTGCTACCCATTTTATTCAAAGATGGCATACGGTCCTCTACTCATCAGTAAGTGCTCCAAACATGGATCAAATGGAACTATGCGACTTATTCCTCAATTCTCTCAATAGAGAGATAAAGGAAGAAGTCCGAAATTCCCACTAAGGACTTATGATGAAGTACTCGAGAGTGCTCTCCGAATCGAGATCAAGCGGTAATAGATAGCGGTCATAAGACATATGGAACAAATGGGAAATTAATCGCTCCCAATCAAAACACTATGACTTATCCTAATGTTAGGAATACCAATCAAGGACCCAAAATCCTTAACAAAAACCACAAGGTTACAATAGATGGAGTCACAGACCAAGTTAAAAGGGAAAATGTCATGAACATTTCACCACCCATTAATAATCAGTGAAATAATAACTTTACTCCAATAATCAACGTGGTGGATTTTAATCATCCATCATGACAAAAACAACAACAACAACAACAATGGAAAATCTAGACACAAGGTCCAATCCAAAACCCAACTAGATATTAGAATCAAAACCAAAGGCAACAGCCTCAAAATTTTAACTCTAACAACTAGCAACCTAATCAAAGTTTTGGACCACAACAGGTTTCAAACCAACAACTTTGAAACTATAATCCCAACTTGTATTGTAGTTTTTACAAGATTTAAGGCCATGATACTAGGACTTGTCATGACTACGATAAATTCATGCAACATTTTCTAGAAGACCAAAGACAACTCTTTATAGATATGTTTTTAGCAAATTCTATAGTACCCATGCCAAACACTTACATGGGAGCAGTCTCCCCTCAAAATGCACCCCTCAATATTTTTAATGATCCACTCCCGAGTCACTCTAACAATAACAGTTAGATCCAAATGGGATGAACAAGGGTGTTATGATAGGAAATAACGATCATGAAGCCTCAACTTCATTAAATCCACCAGTTGCACCCCAATTAGGAACTCGACCACAAACCAAGATAGTTGGTCTGGTAGAGTTAGATACCAAGCTACATGTAGAAACCATAACAAGAACATGAGATTATTCTTCTCAACCAGTTCCAACCTATCCATTAGAACCAGACAACATTCAACAAACATTGGTAAAACCCATAGGCGCTTACGATCTAATTAATGACCTAACAAAGACCTTCTCTCACATTTCCTTCTTGGATTTGTTGAAGAACTCTCTTGCCCATAGGGCTTCTCTCTTAGAAGCATTAGGTCTTGGTCATCTAATTAACATCACTCCTCCTCCTAAAATGCAAGTAAACCATGTAGACTTTGATGTACCCTCCAGGGCAGCCAGATAGGGATACTGAGTTTATATTTGATATAAGCAAAATGCTAATGGACGCTAAGCTTTCACATAGAGTCAACCCACCTTGCATTTACAAGTATAGGTATACAATAATTATGTTAAACATGTTATGATTGATGATGGGGTAGCATTAACATAGTCTCCTTCTCTTTTCTTCAAAAGCTATAATATGGAGAAACAAATTGTTCCACAACGCGAAATATGCTAATGGGTTATGATAGCGTCAAGGCCACTTCAATTGGGACTATAGTGTTACCAATCATGTTAGGACCCAAGACATTCCTCACTGAATTTTATATTATAGATCGGAAACCAACTATAATATGATTCTTAGTTTACCACAGAATACATCATATGAAGGCAATCCCTTCCAAGTTATTCCAGAAATAAGATTTTTACACTGAAAAAATATTTGTGGCACAAGGTGACCCAAATCCATTTGATATACACCTAACAGATTTTAAGAAAATATTAGGTGTTCACTCTCAGTTTGAACTCCTAATGAATCAACTTAACAAACCAATCAATTTAAAACTAGAAGTAAATTTTATACCTACAATAGAATTAGAAATCACGAATCTAGTCGAAGGCATTCCGGTACTCAAAAATGATACTAATTTCATAGAGACAGTGTCATTATGAACTACCACAAATAATGTAGAGTTACTAGAGATAGATCTACCTATTCTCCTACCATTTTATTCCATGGGTATGGGATACACCCTAGGAATTGGTTCTCTTCCAACATGACGAAGTTTTTATGGTAGAAGTAACCGAGGAAAAATAAGTAGACACGAAGAATGTCCCAACATCCATTTTTTTGAGAAAATATTGGACTCTCCACTTTGATGGAGATAGATTTCATTTCAGAGATGGGGCAGGTGTGATCTTTACTTTTCTCGAGGGAAATATCCTAAATTTTCCTTTAAATTAAACTTCAAATGTACGAACAATGGGGCTGAATACAAAGCCCTTCTCCTTGGCCTTATCATAGCTAAAATGATGGGCATTGATAACATTAGACTACTAGGAGACTCACAACTAATCACAAACCAAGTCTCTGAGGTATATGAGACTACAAAATGAACACTTACAACTCTATAAAATGGTGGTATTAGATCTAACCAAAGGATTCAACTTCATATCAATCATAGCAATCCCATGAGAAAAAAATCTTCTCGCTGATTCAATAGCAACCTCAACTTCCCATTTCACTCTAAGCGGTGAGTTTGAAAATACAAGTTTCATGGTCTCACTTCATATACTAAACCATTACTATGTAAAATACCAACAAACCCGATCTTGACACATATAGAAGATAAGAACGCAGTTTTCTATCCTAGACCACTTTGTCATTGTGATAGGGTCACTCTTGAATATCTAATTGCCTATGCAGAATTACATCTCGCTCATAACATAGAGGATTTCTCCCCAATCCCATCTTCCTCTTCCTATTTTGGAAACCCCATAATAGAATCCCCGTAAAAGAATCTCAATATCTACGAGGTAGAGAATGGAGAAGGTTTGGAACTACCTCTGCCCGACCTAAATTTACACTTCCTTAATCAAAGGAAAGATTGACATAAATATTGGAATAGAGGAAGAACCAAATATTTTCAATTTGGGATCCTCGTTAACTCTAGAGGAGATAGAAATACATACCCAGATCCTTAATGAACATCAAAAGGATTTTGCATTTAATTACAAAGAAATGACAAGAATTACACCACATATCATGGTACAAAATCTTGTCACTAAACCGATGCAAAGCCAATTAAGCAAAAGTTGAGATCAATGAAACCAAAGTGGCTCTTATGGTGAAAGAAGAAGTAATGAAACTTCTCAAGGTGGGATTCATCAAACCATTTGACTATTCACAATGGGTATCTAATATTGTCCATGTTCTAAAAAATAATGGGAAGATACGCATTTGCATAGATTTCCAGGACATTAATAAAGCTTGCCCCAAATATGACTTCCCATTACCATCCATCGACATCATTTTTGATGCAACAGCTGGATTTGAGATTTTGTCTCTCATGGATGGGTTCTCGGGATATAATCAAATCAAAATATCTAAATAGGATCAAGCCAAGACTATGTTTATAACTCCTTGGGGAACTTATTGTTACGTTGTCATGTCATTCGGTCTTAAGAACATTAGCGCTACATACCAATTGGCAATGACATACATATTCCACGACCTTATTCAAAATATTGTGGAATCCTACATAGATTACTTGTTGGCCAAAGCCAAGAAGCGTTGTGATCACCCAGAAGTACTCTATATCATTCTCTCATGATTGATCGAATATGGCATCACATTGAATCCAGAGAAATGAAAATTTGGTGTGACAAGAGATAAGCTTCAGGTTACATTATATCATCATGAGGGATTGATGTTGATCCAGCCAAAATCAGGTTGTTCTTCAAATGATTCTACCATCAGACAAGTCTGGTATTAGATCATTTCTTGGGAAACTCAAGGCACAATTTGAAGGTTCATCCCTGACTTAAGTTTTTTTTTTCATCTAATCAAAAATTTATTAAAGAAGGATTATATCATTGATTGGAGAGAAGAATGTAATGAGGCCTTGAAAGTAGTTAAACACTTCTTGTTGTCTCCTCCCACACTAATGTCTCCTAGACCAGATCATCCTTTGATCCTGTATTTGTGGGCTACTAATGTCTCATTTGGCTTTCATGTTGTCTTAGGAAGATAATGATAAATCGGAACGTGCAATCTATTTTATTAGCTAGATGTTGCTTGATTAAGAAACGCGTTACACACAAGCGAAATAGAATGCCTTGCCATAGTCTTCACAACAAAATGTTTAAGACATTACATGTTAAATCAAGAAACAAGGGTCATCGTAAAGATAAATCACTTACAAACATTCCTCACGCAAGGGTCTTTATCTAAAAAGGTTAGATGATTCATAACCTTAATGGGTGAGTTTGAACTAACATTTGTAAACCAAAAATCAGTTAAAGGACAAATCATTGTAGACTAGTTAGCTAACAATCCGTTAGATGGAGGTGACCTAGTAGATCTAGACTTTCCCGATGAATGCATATATTTTTTCAAAACCAGGCCCCCATATCTATATGTCCTTGGTACACTGACATTATCAATTTTATCATGGACCATACATACCCAAAAGGTGCCACATCACAACAAAGAAGGTGGTTACGCATTATCACTGCTAAATATGTTATTTTAGAACAAGTTCTCTATTGTAAAGCCTTCGATGGAATGCTTTTAAGATGCATTGACACTGAAGAATCCAAAAATATTCTTTATAAATCCCACAATGGGATATATGGAGGCCACTTTGGTGGCCACGCCACTACTCACAAAATACATCGAATGGGCTATTTATGGCCTACTTTAGAACATGACGTAGTATAATTTGTGTGCAATTGCCATAAATGCCAATAATTCTCCCACGCAATTCACATGCCAAAACGGGCTCTATAACAAATTGCAACCCCATGGCCCTTTTCCACATGGGGCCTAGATTTGATAGGGAAATTCTCTCCCTCATTAATAGATGGCCATAAATTTATAAACACGGCCATAGAATATTTCACTAAATGGTTAGAGGCCATGCCTCTCACCACCGTACTGTGCTCAGTAATCACTAAGTTCATTCTGAATCAAATCATTTTCAGGTATGGTGTCTTGTAAGTCATTATCTCAGACAATGGCACATCCTTCAAAAATGATGAGGTCCATGAGTTATGTAGAAAATTCAAGATAAACCATCACACGGCCTCTCTTTATTACCCCCAAGCCAATGGACAGGATGAGGCAACAAACAAAATGTTAAATCCATTCTCCTCAAAACAGTTAAGGAGAACAAACGGGATTGGCATTTAAAATTATACCCAGCCTTGTGGGCCCATCGAACCTCAATAAGAACACCAACAAGGGCAAATCCTTTCTCATTAGTATTCGGGGCAAAAGTAGTTCTCTCGCTTGAGGTCGAAATACCCAATCTCTACATCTCATTACAAGGGATTTTCAGAGAAGAATCCTATAGAGAGGCACACCTCTCTCAACTGGAAAGCCTTGATGAGGCAAGGTTAAATTTTAAACAATGGCACAGAGCCTATGCTTTGACCAAATGTGATGAAGATCTAACAAAAAGGTCTATGAATGAGAAATATATGAGGGAGACCTAGTTACGAGACTAAACAACCGGATTGATATGAAAACATGTGAAGGAAGGAAATTCTGCCCAAGTGGTTGGGCCCATAACAAGTCATGAAAGACTACGAAATAATTTGTATCTCTTGTGTACACTAGAAGGTGAGGAATTCAATGAAATTGTCAATTCTGCTTGCATCTTAAATAGTTTTACGCATAGATCATCAACATCACCATTTGTATATTATATCTACCTACATTGCATTAGTCACTTAGTTATTTCATTTTGTTCACTCATTTCGTAAATTTTGTGGTCAAGGAACTTATTCTTAAGCAATTTATTATAAGCTTCTGAAAATATTGGCAAAAGCATTCAAATCATATCTCTTCAATTTTCATAATATCATCAAATGATTCCAAAATCATCTCATCAATTCGATAGACAAAGTCTTGACAAAAACCATACCAAGGCCTGCATACTTGGTCATACTCATTCTTTTCTACTAGGTTAAGTTGTTCTTACCTACGGTCTATTCTAGAAGCTTCTTAGTGTCACATCTATCCTTCTTACATCTCTTTGAAACAAGGATACTCCAAAATCACAAATTAGAAATGTCAAATTAAATCAAAATACTAAACAAAATAGAATATTTTATTTTTACACACTTCTTTGCCCGCCAACCTTCGGTGATGAGCCCACATCTCTTACTAGTAGTGTGAGGTTGAGAAAGGAAATAAGTGCCCTTAATCACCTATGTACTACCTTCGGTTATGAGTCCATGCTTCTTACCAGTGGCATGAGACAGGCGTATGGCATCCATTCATGCAAATCAATGAATCTTGGCATTATAAAAATTTAAAGCAAGTGTATTAAGTGAAATTAAGTATCCAAATTCTAAAGAGATCAAATCCTCAAAACCAGATTTTGTCAACCAAGTTTCCATCCATGGATCTAATTTTAGATAAACTAGAAAGTAATTTGCATTCTAAACTATGTAGTACTTTCAAGTAAGAGTAAGTACGCAGGTCTAAATTTGATTTCTATCAATACCTTGTCTTTATCTCATCATTTCCATTTAGTCAAACTCAAAAAATTTGCACCCTTCCCAACTCTTGGTGTTGAGCCCTTGAATATTACTATTTGTGTGTAGTTAGGAATTGGGAAAGTTCATCTCATTTTCACTATATATTCATCACATTTTGTGAAAACAAAAATAAGTAACTAACATTGACCAAAAAATCCAAAAGTTTAGTATTACAATATGTTTGCATCATCGCATATCAGCATTACAAAACAAAGAAAAATAGAAAGATTTTGTTCAACATTTGTTATCACTTGTCATCCATTGCATACATTCTAAAAAGCATATAAAAATAGATATTCTAAAGCATCTAGTGTACACATGAGAAATGAATCACAAAAAAACTCTAGATACAAGGAAGATCTAGATCCAAAAAGATATATATATATATAAGAATTGTGTTCTACATACAATGCCATCATGCACTAGGCATGGTCAAAATGCTCAATGAGCCCAAAAATACAAAAACAACCCATATAAACATCTAGCAGAATCACTACAAAAAGACCAAATGGCCTCTCAATCCCTGTGGGATCCCTCAGAGGGTGCACGATCACACCTAGGAATCTTGCTATGATGACGCTCCGAATGAAATGAGTGCTCATGATCATGGAAACTAGTTGTGCTCTCACTACAAGAATGACTCCGCTTCATTAGACGCTCAATAGTCCTATATTTAGCTACCTCAGCACAAAGGGAGGTCACTAACTTTTTCGTCTTCCAAACAGGGGAAAACACATCATTATGTCTACCATCTGTTGAAGGCTCTCCAATGTCCTCAGTAACCTTAGCCTGAGTACTCTCTGAGGGGAGCAACAAGGTGTCTACACATACTCATAAAATAAAGTCTCGCCATCCCTTTATAGTTTTCGCAAATAAGAAAAGAGAAATAACAAGTTATAAAATCACCAAAAATAAAGTCATAAACAAATGAAACAACAAAAAGGAAATATCAACTAAACATTTCAAGCTAAAAAGGTTGAGAAAAGAGTAGTAACTCACTCAGATCTCTAGGCATCCATGTAGGATCTTTACAATCTACGTCAACTCGGCTGTCTTTGCGGACTGTGGAACCTCCCCCAAATCAGGAAAGAAATGACACCACTGACACGACTCATCATCTCCCCAATGTCCCGAGAAGATAACTCCTATGAAATCGGGTCACCTTCTCTCGTACTCACCTCCTCCCTTTTAGCCCTCAAGATATCTTGAGTGGCATGCCACTCAAAATCACTTTCATCCTCCTCGTTCGTCCCACCAATCTTGCCCCCATTATCTCCTCCTCTCTGTCTCCCCTCCTGTGAACTTCTCAGATTTTGAGTCCACATCAACAAGCTCATCCTCCCCCCACTAAAAGTAGGAGTGGCTCCGATTTGAAGTAAAGGTGCTCAAGGAGCACTGGCTGCCCCTCAAGCCCGAACCACCCACCTAACCATGGTAGGAACTCTAGGAGTAGCCATGGTCAAATCTCGATCTCCTCGAGGGCCTCCCAGGCCTCACAAATAGTCTTGTATACTGCCCCCATTGGAGGAAGCATATCAATGTATGGGAGACCAAACTGCTAAGGGACTTGGTCAAATGGGTGGACCTCCACCCTCTCTATCTTGTCTATGAACTAAATTATAGTAGAGTAGGTAATTAATGTAAGTGTCTCCTCTCCACATACTCCCACCATGGTCGATAAGTAGTGACCTCCATATTTGTAGTAGTCAATGAAGCCACTGGCGATGTGGCATCCTGAGCACTATCATCCCCATCCACCTCATTGCTCTAACACCCTTGGATCCTCTACTAGTACACCCCTTTCATAGGGGACAATGAGCTCATACACCCAACTCTTAACTAGAGTGGGGTGACTCAAGGACCTTACCGTAACTTTGCCACCCTGTATAAGTCATGGTATGTGGTTCCAAGAATATCTCGCTCCCCAAGCATAAGTATGGACAAGAGCCTCAATCATGCAATAATGGGAGCCCAGCGGTATAAGAGAGTATCACCTCCTTATCCCCAATCAACCGTGAGGCCAAGATACCCATAATAGCCTTGCAGATGATAGGGATAGGAGAAGCAGCAATGGATCGGACCTTCACCCCCTTCTTCAAGCCAAAGGAGACAACAACATCTCCCATATAGGTAGCCCACTGAACCATCTCGAGATCTAGACCTTGTCTTAAGACAGCCACCTCCCAAGAATTGGAACCCCTAGTATATGATAGACATCCTCCAGGGTGATAGTCCACTCACCCCTAACACCTAGAAACCGAGAAAGTGTTTTAGTTTGCATCCCAATACCAGAACAAGTCACACAATATGTGACTAGCAGGAGCAATATGAGGGACCTGTGAGATCCTCAAAATACCAACCCTCTGCAAAGTGTCTCTCTATGCCTGGTCAATGTATCCAACACCTGCTGTCGAGCTAATCACACTCCCTCTTTCTGCTCCATCTAATATACTCCTCCTTTTGTATCCACCAAAAACATAGAAAAAGAGTAAGTTAGCAACATAATCTAATCGATAAACTCATCAAAAACATAGGAAAATATCAAAAATGTAAAAACATTTAATTAAGGCATCTATTTTCACCTTTTTTCGAACCGCCGCCCTGTGCAGAGCAGCAGTTCCATGACCTCTGCCATCTAAGGGCGGTGATCATGTAACCGCCACCCACCTGCTTGGGGGCGGTCCCATGACTTACGCGCTTTGTGTGGGGCGGTGGTCCTATGTTGATTCGTTGTGCACCCATTAAGCCCTAAAATTCCTAAAAACAAGAAAAATACACCATTTCAACTAGAAATAAAAACCTACCCTATGTGCCCCCCTAAAGACTCATTTAACACTAAGATTTTCAAAAATAACCCCCAAGACAAATATTTCAACATTTCTATATTTTAGGTTTAAAAACAATAAATTTTGAAAAACTAACCTGAGACTTCATAGGTCGATGTCTTGCTCTCGACGGCATGATCATGATCTCACATTGAACGTTTTGATTATACTCTTGTCAAAAATGGTTACCGTGGGTCCCAGAGCTCAAAAATTGCCAAATCAACATGCACAAATGAATAGGAAAATGAGCTCATTTTATATATATAATATTCTAACTTTTTTTCATGTTCTTTCATAGAGTTAGAGCATCAACCGAGGTAAGTTCTTATCCCTGCGCAAATGGTAATTCCTCATTTCATTTTAATTTAATATTTATTTTTCAATTTCTTTATCTATCTGTACTTGAGTCCTCTTTTCATTTTGTAGATAGCGGGAATCTAGATGGTGACATTGTGACACACGGGTATGTTAGGTATAGCTTCTAGCTCCCCATTTTAGGACCACCATACTCAGACCCATAGTTTTATGCCCCTTCATGGCTAAAATGCTTCTTTGAGGGGGTACTATGTATATACCAAAAAAATTAGGTATTGTACTACTAGAAAGAAGTTACAGAAACCCTAATAATGATTCAAATATCTTTATAAGGTGTTCGGAATCAATAAATTATGTTTAGTATACATCTACATCCCAAAATTCCATATCCATCCTCCACATGCTTTGTTCGGCCCCATTCTGCTCTTTTCTTGCATTTTGGTCTTTAGTATTAGGACCACCACCCTACCGGCAATGTCCCATGACCGCCACCCGGATAGGGCGATGGTCCCAGTAACCACCACCTTGCATAGGGTGATGGTCCCCGTGTGCATTTTCCATAACTTTCGATACTTTCATCAACATGAAAAATCAAGTGGTGCTCACATTTCTCAACCACTCTTGCTTGCATTTAAGTTTTAGCCACCTAGTAAATAGTAATTTCTCTTTGTTTATAATAGAAGAGTTCAATTCAAACTTACCCTCTGGTAAATCCAAATGCTATAAATACCAAGCTTGTTTACAATCAAATGGCCCCTCTCCCTCTATGAATTATTATTCAGTGTGTTTTAAAGTTCTTCCATAAGTTTCAATAGGTTTAGATTTTACATGAATTCTCAGCCTCTCAGTTCAAGGCTCCTTTCTTCCTTTCTGATTTAGAGATCACTTTCACACTTTCATTTTTCTCCATTAATATCCTCAACATAGTTAGCTTAGCATAAGATAGTTTTAGTTCTATATTAGAGTTCATTTGATAATCTTAGAGTTGTAGGTTGTTGTTTTGTCACAAGAAACATATCCTACAATTCTCAGTACATTTGTGTTGTATCCCTCCAATAAATCCTGATAGGAATCACATAGTCAATATTTTTTCACTTGCACTATCCCTATCTTACTTGCATTCTATTTGGTTTACATCCAAACTGCCAGTGTTAAAGTATCTCCTTCTACTACAGCTATCACATTCACACTTTTCTAGATTCACAAGAAGATGAAGGAACAAAGAGACCAAGCCGAGGGACAGTCATGACACAACCGGAATTACTATTTTTTGTAAAACTCTAGGTTTGAACTATCAAATTTGCAGATTACAATAAATCAAATAGAGTAGAAAATCATTTTATTTCAGTTAAGCTTGCTTTCAGTACTACCAGGGAAGATGTGGGGAATGATAGCTTCTGAGAAGCTATGATTTATTCCTCATTTCTGAGGTAAGATTGAAGGTCTTTTGATTAAATTAGTTAGTTATTTAAATATTTAGGATAAATTCACAAGTGCATAGGTAAATAGCTATATCAAGCTAACTTGCTTGTTTTAATTCTGTTATTAGATTAATTGTTCATTATCTAAATATATTAGAATAGCTGCTCTTTAAATTTTGTTCAAATACACATAATTGAAAATACAAAAACAAAAGGAATATAAGCATAGTGTAGATATATCTTTCATAGTTAGTTTACTTATTTCAGTTAAAGTTTGATTATCTCTTGCATGACAATTACGGGACCTAGAGAGCCCAGGGATTACGTATTCGAACCGGTAGTACCTCAGCCAAATCTCTTTGCAACATTAACGGATATAGATCAAGGCCTTAGGATTAATGTATTTCAAACAACAATATACCCTCAAGTAGTTAGTGAACAATTGAGAGAATTGAAATTAATGTCTTTTAAACAACAATAAACCCTCAAGTAGTTAGCGAACAATTGAGAGAATTGAACATTGAAGACGACAAAGCATACACATTATGGTCAAGTCAACCCAACTATAGATTGCATTGATAGGATATCCGCATGACCATACAAGAACCCGAAAGAGAACAAATATTTGGTTGTGATCCATTAGTTCCACACCAAATGTAGGAGACCTTCTCATCGACATAGACACATGCTTACGTATACAAGTTTTTAGAACACCTATAAGGTATTCTAAGAAGATCGCACAACTCCTGGTATTAAACATAGAAGCTGAAAAGGCTTATGACCATTGGATAGTTGGAAGAAGAGATTGACTCTTCACATGACCATAACAGGTCCACAACAACCATGAACTCATGGTTTTGATCCCCAGGTCCCACAACCCAATGGGCCTACTAGTCAGTTAAACATTAACACTAGTTTACGTACGTTGGTATTTAGATCCTCACCACTCCCGCCGGATATCATAACACAATTTTCTGCATTAAACATAGAATCCAATCAAGCTAATATTTTCTGGGTTAGACCAGAAAACCACCCATAGTTTCCTACAAATCCACTACACCTCTCACTACCATTTTCCATGACCTTGTCTGGAAATATACACGAAGCACCTACAGTCACTTTCCACACATCCAACAACCAATAGATAGGATCTCGGTAGAGCTCGACATTGATTAGAGCCTCCGAGTAGCTATTATATCTGAACGATCCTTTACACCAATTCAGGTTAGGAGAGATTTTTTTCCTTAGAATTGCAGATCCCATTATTGCGTGTTGAGGATATAAGATTACCAACCTAGTTTTTCCATACCCACATATATTTCATTTCCATCGGTTATCTCGGATGACCTCAAGAGGTTGGGTACGAAGAATGGATACTTTTAGATTCTCATGATCGCATGTCACTTTTCTATCATTTAGTGAATGCTTGGTCTTTTATTTAAATCTGCTAAGTGTATATCGAATGGTTTTGGGTCACCTTGCGACACAAATATTTTTCATAGGTATAAAAATCTTATTTCCTGGAATAACTTGGAAGGGATTACCTTCATACGATGTATCCATGGTCAATCGAGAATTATATTATAGTTGGTTTCCTAATCTATAATATAAAATTCAGTGAGGACTGCTTAGTTCCTAAGGTCACTAGTAACACTATAGTCCCAATTGAAGTGGCCTTGAGGCTATAATAACCCCTTAGCATATTTCACGTTGTGGAACAATTTTTTCCCCCCCATATCCTATCTTTTGAAGAAAATTAAATGGGACTATGTTAAATGGTTCCCCGTCATCAATCATTGTGCATTTAACATAGTTATTTTAAACCCATACTTGCAAATGCAAGGTGGGTCACTTCTACGTGCAATCTTGGCATCCGTTGGCATTTTCTTATATCAAATATAATATCGGTATCCCTATCTGGCTACCCTAGAGGATATATGTGCAAGTCTACATGGTTTACTTGAATTTCAAGAGGAGAAGTGATGTTAATTAGATGACCAAGACCTAATGCTTCTAAGAGTAGTAGCCCTATGGTCGGAAGAGTTCTTCAACAAATCTAACAAGGAAATGTGAGAGAAGGTTTTTGTTAGGTCATTAATTAGATCATAAGCACCTATGGGCTTCACCAGTGTTTGTTGAATGTTGTCTGGTTCTAATGGGTAGGTTGGAACCGGTTGAGAAGAATAATTGTGTGTTCTTGTTATGGTTTCTACATGTAGCTCGGTATCTAACTCTACCAGACCAACTATCTTGGTTTGTGGTCAAGTTCCTAATTAGGGTGCGACCAGGTGGATTTAATGAAGTTGAGGCTTCATGATCATTATTTCCTATCATAACACCCTTTTTCATCCCATTTGGATCTAACCTATTATTATTAGAGTGATTTGGGAGAGGATTGTTAAAAATCTTGAGGGGTGCATTTTGAGGGGAAACTGCTCCCCTATAAGTGTTTGGCATGGGTAATGTAGAATTTTCTAAAAACATATCTATAAAGAGTTGTCTTTTGTCTTCTAGAAAATGTTATATGAATTTATTGTAGTTGCAGCAAGTCCTAGTATCATGGCCTTGAATTTTGTGGAAACCACAATACAACTTAGGATTATAGTTTCGAGGTGATTGGTTTGAAACCTATTGTGGTCCAAAACTCTTATTAGGTTGTTGGTTGTTAGAGTTAAAATTTTGAGGTTAATGCCTTTGGTTTTGATTCTGATATACAGTTGGGTTTCAAATTGCACCTTTTGTCTAGATTTACCGTTGTTGTTGTCGTGATGGATGATTAAAATCCACCATGTTGATTGTTGGAGTAAAGTTATTATTTCGATGATTGTTAATGGGTGGTGAAATGTTCATGACGTTTGCCCTTTTAACCTGGTCTGTGACTCCATCTGTTGTAACTCTATATTTTTTCTTAAGGATCTTAGGCCCTTGATTAGTGTTCCCGACATTAGGATAAGTTGTAGTGTTTTGATTTTGAGAGATTAATTTCCCATTTGTTCCATATGTCTTACAACCGCTATCTATTATTGCTTGATCAATTTGGAGGGAACTCTCAAGTACTTCATCATAAGTCCTTAGTGGGAACTTCTGGACTTCTTCCTTTATCTCTCTTTTGAGAGAATGAAGAAATAAGTTGCATAGTTCCATCTGATCCATGTTTAGAGCACTTGTTGATGAGTAGAGGACTATACGCCATCTTTGAATAAAATGGGCAGCAGATTCATTGTGTTCTTGTTTAATATGTAAGAATTCCCTGATCCCTGTTCTTAACAATTTGTTCATATCAAAAGCTTTGATAAATTCTAACACAAGTTGTTTGAACGAGTGTATCGAGGCCTTAGGTATTCTATAATACCAATCAAGGGAAATACCCTCTAAGGTTTTAGGGAATATCTTAGCAACAACCGCATCCCAAGGGAGCAATTCTCGAATGGCCATGGCATAGGCCTTGATATGTGCATTTGGATCTCCCTCCCCTTTATATTTAGGAAAATTGGGAAGAGGTCTTGGAAGCATGATGCTTCGTATGGTGAAATCTAGAGGTTCTTTCAAATATTCTGAGTAAGTCCCTACCGCATAGGTTTCGACCATCGATGGTGTCTGTTTGGAGAGTGGAGGTGGAATGGGTTGTTGATATGGCATAGCATATGTATTTACAGGACATAAGAAAACCCTACGGTTGAGAAAACATCCTAGAAGAGGAGAACATGTCTCCTGTGGTGATTTTGAATAAATGTTTAAGTAGGGAGGAGCATTGTTCTGATATGGGTTGTTTGGTGCTAAACCGGGAGGTATCATACTTTCAACTGGAGCAGCATTTGAAAATATGTTTCTAGTTGGTGTTTATTATGGGTAGTTATATAAATGTTGAGGAGGCATGCCTAACATACCTATTCCTGTGAGGAGGTAAAATTGGTTGGGATGATGCGGAGGGTTGGAAGTTCCTGCTTTCCTAAAATGTGAATTTTGATTTGCTTGAGCAAGTTCTAGTCCTCTAACCTTCTCAACTAAGGCTGAGATGACCTTGATTGGTGAAGACACAATGTTTTTCCTTAATGGAAGTTGTTGTGTACCTTGAGGTTGTAAAGGGGTATGGTACCATGCTATGAATTGATCATTACCCTACCAAGATTAACCGAGAGTATTTTTCATAGGTGGAGGAATGGGGGTGTTTTCTTGGAGCAGGGTATCGGGTTGTGTTTGTAAACTTCCTATAGGTGGGTACATGTTTTGGAAGCATTTTTCACTTCTAGCGTAGCGTGCTAAGTACTCCTCATCCAACAATGGGAGTGGATCTGACTACCTACTGATTTGTTGTCTACATAAAACCTAAGGTGATGAAATGGATTCTCTAGTAAACATCATATTGTTAGACCCTGAGGTCTCTGGTTGTTTTGTTTGTGTGAGCTGATCTAGCTCCTCAATTCAAAATGAATAACTAGAGCTAGTTCTTTGAGGAGGAGTTTGTGATTACAAGTAGTTGCTTAAATAGTTGTCATCCCATGTAGAAAGTGAGTGTGATGGTTGTCTATTTGTTTGACCATAATATGCTTCAAGACCTGAGAGAGCTCTGTCATATGTGTCGTATCCTGACATATTCGGGGGGTATATAAATACCCACAGAATAATGGGAAGGATCAAATATGGATGAAAGAAATGAAAATGAAAAGGGATTAATTATTGTGTTTCACGTTGGGTTCACCAATTTTGTACGATAGAAAAGTGACATGCGAACATGAGAATCTACAAGTAGCCCTTCTTTCTTCACATGACCTCCCGAGGTCATGCTAAGACAGATATGGAAATGGAATATATGTGAATATAGACAAAATATTTAGGAAATCTTATATCCTCAACACGTAATAATGGGATTTGTGATTCTAAGGCAAAGAAATCTCTCCTAACCTGAATTGGTGTAATGGATCGTTCAGATATAATAGCTACTCGGAGGCTCCAATCAATGTCGAGCTCTATCGAGATGTAACACCACCTGAGTGTTGTTACTTCCTCCTAAGCATACAAGTGTTGATATGTGATTTCTTTTGTAAAAAGGATGTGTTCCTTTGGTTGAGAAGTCATGCTTGATATGTACTGTATCTTCTTTGCAGATTGCAGATCTTTGACTGAGTCAGGATATGATTAGACTCTTTTATTTATTTCATTTCACAGCTGAGTTTAATCTGATCTCGGAACGAATTATGAAGTTATTCATCTATAAGACCTAGCCTTGGATCAGTGGTATTGATCCAAGTGGTGCTTTAAGTTTTTCGTGATGAATTAAAAATTATAAACCTTTCACAGGTTGCAAGGTCTGAATTCATTGGATAAGTCAATCCCGAGTCTAACTCAGGTTGATCATGTGAAATGGATTGGTTCCCGATATTGAAGTATATCTGGAAGGTCTCGATCGTGGACCAGGTAATAATTCGGTTTCATACAATTTTGTAGCCTAAAGGCGAACGAGGTAACCTGTTCAAGAATGTATGATGTAGGTCTTTTTCTGAGCGTACGGAATGTAGACCTAACTGGAATTATTAATGATTAGTAACCTAAAACTAAACCTAACCTAGGGGTTAGATTAGTGTTAATCTAACCTAGACCTAGGCTAAGTGCTAATGTCCTAAGTTAGTATCTATGTTCTTTGAAGTTAGAATAATTATTATCCTAAATTCTAACCTAAGTTACTAACCTATCTATTGAGCAAGAATGTAAAGGGACCTATGGAGGGGTGTGAACCATGGGCGGCATTTTCTATGTCATTTAATACAGTGGATAAGTATGAAGGACAGGTATTGGCGGAGGTTTTAGAAATGGCTAACCTTAGCCGACGTGGCAGATCGCCAAAACTGGAAATGGACTTGAGATTTTATTTGTCTATCGCCAACTTTGGCGGTCGGTGGCAGTGGAGTTTGAGCGGGAAATTAGGAGTTAATGCATTCAATGAGCTTGGAAGTCGAGCTCGGAATTCACGAGAAGGCATGCAATGTGGGAAGTTGTTGTTTTGTTTGGCTTATCGTGAATTTTGGTTTTTCTTCTTCCTGTTCACTTGGTTCTTCGCACCAGTCTTCTTTGTGTTGCATGGCGAGTATGAGCTTATCTAGCTCTTTTCTCTGGCAAGGAAAATATATATGTCATGGGGATAGCAAAATTTTGTTGGTCGCTCTAACTTGGAAAAGGAAAAGGAAGTCCGAGCTCTTTCAGTGGTCTGCTTCGGAAATTTGAGCAAAAATCCAGGCATGTTAGGCCCTAACCTTTAAAAATCTTGTTGTCTTTCAAGTGATTTCATTAGAACAACTCTGTTCAAATGGTTTATGGAAATAGATGATTTTCTATGGTGGTCTTGTGTGATTTTTGGTATTGTATCTTCTTACTGGTTCGATTTTTCGTTTATCCCTTGATGGGTGTTTATTAAATTCGAATTGTGGCCTTATTTCTCTATGTTTGCACTCTGGCTTAAATATGCGAAATATATGAAATGTATGAATGCTCGGCCTGTTCGGCGTGAGCCCATAAATTATTCCTGTGATGGGTATAGGCCATTGTTATGTTGTCGATTTTTGGTCGTCGATTCTTGTTGTGGAAACTGTCGGAAGGGATACTGATGGACATTGTTTGATTGTTCAGTTAATTGACCTTTCTTCTTTTATAAGCTCTGTCGTGGTTGTTATCTAGTGGTGATAAAGGATTCTGGTTGGGTTTCGTTATAAAATTTTATAGTTATTGTGAAAGGAAATTCTCTGTGTTACAGAATTCTTTTACGACCTAGCTGGAGTTGTATTTCTCCTTGCGTGGAGGTTATGGGGATTCAACCCATTGATAGTATTGATATATATACATATGATTATTATATTGAAACGACTCTTGGAGTCCTCTGAATGAATCGTATATTATGGTCCACTGTTGAAGAAATAGTTACATCTTTGCATATTGATAATTGAATTACGTGGAAGTCTTGTAGAAGTAACAGGTCATGCGACCTTAGTTATTGTAATAAATTTTGGTACAGACTCCCTGGGTATGCATTTACGTTTCTTCTGTGTAAGCTTGTTCGAGAATTTTGACGAGGCTCAGTTGAATCCCTTGTTATGAAAATCGGTATTTGATTTTCTTACACTTAATTTTTAATGCTTACCATAGTTGGCATTGATAGAATCATGTTGACTATTTTTATCTTATACTTTTGTTGGGTTACGTGGGTATGGAAGATATCTTGTATGTCGGCTTAGGAGGCTAAACTATGAATATTGTTTATGGACTTTGTTTTAAATCCTCGAATGGTATACATGTCACTGTTGTATGTATAAGCCCAAGTTTGAACAGAAATGTTCTTGGCTTTGTTGGCTTTCTTTAATATCTTGGCGCCATGAATTATGGCTTCTATAAAGTAGGTTGTAAATACCATACTTTCAGTTCTGATTGTGTTCAGAAGTGACTTCGTTATCCCATGTTTTGTTTCCATTCTGATTTCACTCCCGATTGATGTGACTGTACATGGTGCGTGGTTTTCGTTTAAAAATCTCTTTGCTTAGTTATAAGTAAATGTCATGGCTTAATGTTTTCGAGCCTCTTGTCGACTGCGACAACAAAGGAGATCCTTTGAATTTGACCTTGGGTCTAAAGCCTTACACAGTAGAAAAGGGCTTGAACAGGCTGTAGGTTGTTATTGGGATTGATGACAGGTTACGTCTTCTTCGCATTGTTATCCATTCTTTTGTTTGATTGAATGTTAGAGTTGTTGACTGTACCTAAGCCGGTAATGGCAGTGTTTATCTTCTTGTCCGTCGCTTCTTGCGAAAGGTCATTCTGAGTCTGTCTGGTAGAATGAACATGTTGTTCGGCATGGGGGCTACTGTACTGTAGTTGCTTTATTGTAAGTTTTAACAAAACAGTGTGCTGTTTATGGACTCGACTGATTTACTTGCATGTGTATTAAGTGAATGCCTTGCTTTTGGACAGAAGGTATAGTCATGAGCTAGTTCAGAGGGCAACATGTTCAACTTGTTTATTTCTCTTCTGTTGTAAATTATAAGATGAAATAATTGTCCAGCTAACATCTGTAATTGTTTTTACATAATGACAGTATCAGGATTGATATGATATTCCTTCTTTAAGTTGAATATAATGATTGTCTGATGTTTGTTCATCTTGGGATTTACGATGAATAATTGCTTAGGATACTTTTGTTCTTCTTGATCCCTAATATTTTTGATGAAATAATTGAGAAGCATATAGGACTACTCTGTAATAAAAATTATTATTACACGTTATAGACATGATATATTCCTAACGTTTGGTTTGAATCATGCTTACTTGATTGATGATTTTATATCATTTAAACAGGGTGTTTAATGAAAACAATTGACGGATTGCAATTGTTTTAAAAGTTAGTGCTTATCATGCTCAGTTCATCGAACTGACTCATGTTGACTATTTTTGCAGATGGTTGCCGTAAGTGGTAAAAGCATGCAGATCTGACAGGATGATCAGATTGTTTAATTTGATTTATAATGAATTACAGCTTGATTTTCTAAATGTTCTATATGAGGAAAGATGTTCTTTTTCCATTAAGCATTGTATCAAGTATGCTGCTTGCATAAAATGTAATTGTATAGTTCTGAAAGGAATGGAAATAAGTATTTGTTACTTATGTGTTGTATTCTTAATTCTGTTAGTTGACCTTCTTCGGTTTATATACCGGAGTGGCAATGTTATCTTTGTGTAATTTGGATGCTTTTGTGATTGTCAATGAAAGCATATATGAAAATGTGATTGAATTCTTATGAGTGTTTAGTAGTTCTAATTTGTTCTATCGAAAGCTAAATTGAAATTTAAATCATTGTCTTTCTAAAAGATAGGGATAAAATGAACCTAAGCAGAACGCTAATCAAGCTGGATTAAATTACTAATCCCTAGTCCTGAGTATGACAGGACAACATTAAATTGGATTCTTAATCATTTATATCTTTATACTAATAAGTATGATATAAATTCAGTTAGGAGAACTGATATAAATCTAATGGGGTTCAGATGGCAATCTCATGTGAAGGTTATGAGATATTGTCCAATTCTGTTGTTTTAGAATCATGTATATTCTAAAAACTCCTTGATGAGACCTTAGCCTTAATATCTCCACTATGCAATGGGTTTTATTGAGGAAGGTCATCTTAAGACGAAGAATCCAGGGATCGGGAAAGGCTAACCTTAGGGGAAAGTCTTTAATGTAATTTAAAACTCAACGTGCGTAACGCATATTATTAAGTAGATCTTTTCGAGGCGGATTTAAAGGTTGACGGCACAAGTCAACTGCAGGGTTGTACCTCCGAGAAGATTAGGATCTTCTCGAAGTTACAACAATGCAGGTGACTTTTGACGACACCCTTTGCATTGATCGCTAAGATTTACACTTTGATTTCGAACGAGTTACTCAGGGACCGATTAGGAATGTGGTCATGTTATAAGGCTGCCTAGGAGATTCGGGGTATCATGACACACTGGTTTAACTGCAGGGTTGAACCAGTATGTCACCGTATCCCTAATCCTCATGGGCATCCATATAACATTATCACCTTGTTATTCTGTCTCCGAGTGATTGAGTTGTGATAGGAAGGACTGACAGAAGTCGGTATAAGACATTCTATATAACATAAGAATGGGGTGAAGGGCGTATTCCAGATTGACGAGTATGCCGTTAAGGAATACGAGACATAAACAGTATGTTTCAAATCTTTGGCCAAAGTATCATGCAAGTGCTTGATTGCGTTGTCCTAATTCACCTAGCCCAAGGATGAGATGCCGATGAATAATGGTAACAATTATTCGATTAGGTTCCTTGAGATGAGCATTACAATCCCGGAATAGGGAAGAGAACCGCAAGAGTGAAGTGTTAATTAAAAATGCCAACTCTTATTACTCATGAATAGATCGGTAGATTACCGAGTCATGGAATGAATAGATCGGAGGTACTCCGAGTCATTACAGCTGCATATGGTTATTTGTTATATGAATTGTTATTTGTTTTGTGAGTTCTAAATTATGTATTTAGAACCAGGATGCATTATCAAAAAAAAAAAAAAATTCACTTGTTCTAAGGTATAAATTGAGGTTGTTACATCTTGGTATCGGAGAGTGAAGGTTGCGCTCTTGGACCTATTGTGTCCATAATCGATAAAAACCTGAATTTTCTTGTAACGAGAAAATGGTTAGAACAAGGGGAACGTTGCGAATAATGCTCCACCCGAAGGAGGAGCGGAAACAACCCGAAACTTGATGAGATCCTTGCTGCCTGTTGGACACAAGAGATCGCTTAGGCTTTATCTTGGAACAGCGGGTGATGGGAAATGAGGAGGATGAAGAAGGCGATAATAATAATCAGCAACCTCACGAGGACAACCCCGATATGGGAGTTGATGTTAATCTTTGGGAATGCACTGTCCAACTAGAAAATAAAAAGGCCAGATTAGCAGTAGAAATCACTAATGATATAAAAAGGATAAGTCCACCTAAGTATGATGGCACCACATTAGGAGATGGAGCTGAGAACTAGCTCAGCGAAATGGAGAAGTACTTTGCAATAAGGAACTTCTCAGAGGAAACCAAAGCTATTTGGGGAGCCTATCAGCTTTCCCACGAAGCATCTTCGTGGTGGGATAGCCGTAAAGCTGAACTAAATATTGATGAGACCAATATTACTTGGGATCAATTTAAAGGCTATTTTAGGCAACGTTGGCTGCCACAACTTTTCTATGATCAAAAAATGACAGAATTTCAGAACTTAGCTCAAGGAAGCTAACAATAATGAATCTTTGGGGAGCGGTTTACAAAACTCCTCAAGTATGTACCGCATGATATCAAACCCGACGAAAAGTTCGAATAAAGAAATTCATCATGGGATTGAATCCCGTGATAGGGGAGAGGTCGATGTTCACGGTCCAACCACTATGGAAGGAGTTGTTGAAAAGGCCATAAGGCAAGAACAAAATTAAAGGCTATTTCGCGCCATAAGGAGGAAGTGCGGAAGAAGACTGCAAACCCTTCTTCAACCTCTCTTGCACCCAGAAAAGGACCATGGAAAAAGTTTGGAAACAAGAGTAAGTTTCCAGGAGATAACAATAAGAAAGCAGTAGTAAATAAGCTGCTTGGAAATGTAAGGGATAATTTTGTTAAAAATTATAACAATGGGCAGAAGCCCTATGGAGGACAACGTGACAATTACAAAAGCTGGAGGCAACTTTGAGCCTAAAAGTGACTGTAGGAGGCTGCTACAATTGTGGCAAAGATCACTACGCAAATCAGTGCCCTTTGAAGAAGGATGATCGTAATCAGCAGCATAAGATACATGCTGCAGTAGCGGACAAGCAAGCTGAAAAGCAAGTGACACCTATAGAAGTTCCGGGTAAGTTATTCGGCATACCTGTCACTATTCTTTTTGATACAGGAGCTACTGAATGTTTTATATCTAATAAACTTGCTTCTAAACTTAAAAGAAAAGCTGGAAAAATGGATAAATCTTGGACTGTACAGTATGGTAATAATTCTGTTCATACAGTGAGTATGTGTCTTTTTGGGGCAGTCCTTGACTTACCTAACTTTTCCACGGAAGTTGATCTCTATGTCGCACCTTTAGGATCGTATGACATTGTCATCGGTGTCAATTGGTTAGCTGACCATAAAGCAAAGGTAGACTGCTATGAAAAGAACATAAAATGTTTAGATGATCAGCTGGAATCAGCAGAGATTCAAGGTGTGAAACGGGAAATTTCAGTTAGAAAACTGTCAGCTATGCAGCTTAAAAAGGCTAAAAATAAAGGATGCACCCTTTATGCAGTAAAGATAACTGAATCTTCAGAAGAAGATGATGATCTCATGAAACGATTCCCTCTGTTACAAGGTTTCAGGGATGTTTTTCCTGAGGAATTACCAGGGTTACCACCCAAGAGAGAATTTGACTTCACCATTGAAATCAAGCCAGGAACAGAACCTATATCCAAAGCGCCTTATCGGATGACTACTACAGAGTTAGTCGAGCTTAAGGCACAGTTGCAAGAGATTTTGTCTAAAGGTTTGATTAGACCAAGTGTTTCACCTTGGGGAGCACCTGTAATATTTGTGAAAAAGAAGGATGGAACACTAAGGCATGTATTGATTATCGGATGTTGAACAAGACAACAGTCAAGAACCGATATCCACTTCCTAGGATCGATGATCTGTTTGATCAGATGCGTGGAGCAGCGGTTTATTCTAAGATAGACCTTCGATCTGGTTACCATCAGTTAAGGATTAGAGAGGAAGACATTCATAAAACAGCTTTCCGAACAAGGTACGGACATTATGAATTCACAGTTCTACCCTTTGGATTAACTAATGCACCCGCAGCCTTTATGAATTTAATGAACAATATTTTTCAAGAATACCTGGACAAGTTTGTACTTGTATTCTTGGACGATATTCTCATTTATTCTAAAAGCGTTGAGGAGCACAATGAGCATTTGAAGATAGTTTTGGGAATTTTGAGAAAAATAAAGTTGTATGGTAAGTTATCCAAATGTTCTTTCTTTGATTCAGAAGTTCACTATTTGGGTCATGTAATAAGTAAGGAAGGAATTGTTGTGGATCCTTCAAAAATATTGGCAATAACCGAGTGGCCTGCACCAAAGAATGTGCATGAAGTAAGAAGCTTCATGGGTCTTGCTGGTTACTATAGAAAATTTGTAAAGGATTTTTCTAAAGTAGCTGCACCAATAACTTCATTGCAAAAGAAGGATAAGAAATTCATATGGAATGATAAGTGTGAAGTGGCTTTCAAAAGTTTTGAAAGACCAATTGACTTCTGCACCTATACTAGCTGTACCAGACCCTAATGGGAGTTTTACGGTTGTAACGGATGCTTCTGGGGAAGGCCTTGGAGGTGTTTTGCTACAAAATGATCAGGTCATAGCATATGAAAGTAGAAAACTTAAGTTACATGAGCTGAATTATGCCCCTCATGATTTGGAACTTGCCGCCATTGTTCATGCACTTCAAGTCTGGAGACACTACTTACTTGGGAAACCTTTTGAGTTGAAAACTGATCACCTAGGACTGAAATATATTTTTACTCAGCCCAATCTGAATGCCAGACAGAGAAGGTGGTTAGAATTTTTATCACAATATGACTTTGATATTAGCTATATCAAAGGGAAGGAGAATAGAGTAGCTGATGCTCTAAGTCGTAGGAGGCACATTTCTGCTCTTATAACATTAAGAACTCAGTTTAAAGACGAGGTAAAAAGTGCCTCAGAATCAGATGCATACTTTCAGCAAGTAAAAGCAGCGCTTGCTGCAGAACCTAAGGATATAAGGTATAAAGGTTTTCATTTTGATAATGAAGGAATCTTGCGTTATGAAAACAGGGTATATGTACCTATGCTGAACGATTTGAGAAATAAATTGTTAGTTGAATTTCATAATTCACCTTTCTCTGGACACCCGGGTATCACAAAAATGCTTGCTGATTTGAAACAGCAATACTTTTGGAAAGGTATGAAAAAGGATGTAATTAATTTTGTGACTCATTGTCTGGAATGTCAGCGGGTGAAGGCAGAACATATGCACCCTGCTGGACTGCTATATCCTCATAGCATACCGCAGTACAAGTGGCAAGTAATAACCATGGATTTTGTACAAGGACTACCTATGTCCAGGAATAAACATGATGTTATCCTGGTAGTTGTAGATAAACTGACCAAGGTAGCTCATTTCATCGCTGGAAATCTAAAGGATGATTCACCAGTGCTGGCCAAAAGATTCGTACACGAAATTTTCAGATTACATGGTGTACCAGAATTGATTATATCTGACAGGGATCCTAGAATGATGTCAAGGTTTTGGCAAACGCTTAACGCAGCTCTTGGAATGAAACTAAACTTCAGTTCTGCATATCATCCGGAAACGGATGGACAAACTGAGAGGGTAAATCAAGTGTTGGAGGACATGTTGCGAATGTATTGCATGGATCAACAGTATAAATGGGAAGAGTATCTTCCATTAGTTGAGTTCGCATACAACAATACTTATCACTCATCTCTTAAAATGGCACCATTTGAAGCACTTTATGGAAGAAAGTGTAGAACTCCTGTTAGTTGGGACAGTGTGGAGGATAGAGTGGTAATTGGACCAGAGATTCTCACTGAAATGGAACAGCAAGTTAAGCTGATTCGTGAATGATTAAAGGAAGCAGCGGATAGGCAGAAGAGCTATGCTAACCTTAAGCGGGTTGATAGAAGGTTTGAGCTTGGTGATAAGGTTTTCCTTCGTGTTAAACCCAGAAAGAGTTCTATAACTTTTGGCAAGGCTGCCAAGTTGTCACCTCGATTCGTGGGACCTTTCGAAATTGTCGAAATAATCAATCCTGTAGCTTATCGTTTAGCATTGCCACCTGCTTTATCTTGCATGCATGATGTTTTCCATATTTCTTTGCTTAAGAAATACATTTCAGATCTGTCACATGTTTTAAATTGGAATTCCTTGCAGGTCCAAGACCCAGGAATAATCGTGGTTAAACCCACGCGAGTGCTGGAAACTCGCCAATTGCATTTAAGAAATCATGAAATACAGCAATGTAAGGTCCAGTGGGACCAGTTTAACGAAGAAAGTGCAACTTGGGAAAACCTGGAAGAGATGAAAATGGCTTTTCCTTCTCTTTTTCAACAGAATGAAATCTGTTGACAAAACATTCTTTTATGAACTTATTTTTATAAAGTATTTATGGAAGCCAGATGAAGGCAAACATTATTCAGTTGAATAAAATATGCTGTGACATTGATTTCTGGAACTATTCAAATATGAAATAGTCACATTATTGTGTACTGATAAATTGATTGACCTGAAGGTTAATTGAATATGTAATCATCGGGATGATGAATCTTTTTAGGAGGGAAGCATGTAACACCCTGAACTATTGTTACTTCCTCCTAAGCATACAAGTGTTGATATGTGATTTCTTTTGTAAAAAGGATGTGTTCCTTTGGTTGAGAAGTCATGCTTGATATGTATTGTATCTTCTTTGCAGATTGCAGATCTTTGACTGAGTCAGGATATGATTAGACTCTTTTATTTATTTCATTTCACAACTGAGTTTAATCTGATCTCGGAACGAATTATGAAGTTATTCATCTATAAGACCTAGCCTTGGATCAGTGGTATTGATCCAAGTGGTGCTTTAAGTTTTTCGTGATGAATTAAAAATTATAAACCTTTCACAGGTTGCAAGGTCTGAATTCATTGGATAAGTCAATCCCGAGTCTAACTCAGGTTGATCATGTGAAATGGATTGGTTCCCGATATCAAAGTATATCTGGAAGGTCTCGATCGTGGACCAGGTAATAATTCGGTTTCATACAATTTTGTAGCCTAAAGGCAGAACAGGAGGTAACCCTGTTCAAGAATGCATGTTGTAGGTCTTTTTCTGAGTGTACGGAATATAGACCTAACTGGAATTATTAATGATTAGTAACCTAAAACTAAACCTAACCTAGGGGTTAGATTAGTGTTAATCTAACCTAGACCTAGGCTAAGTGCTAATGTCCTAAGTTAGTATCTATGTTCTTTGAAGTTAGAATAATTATTATCCTAAATTCTAACCTAAGTTACTAACCTATCTATTGAGCAAGAATGTAAAGGGACCTATGGAGGGGTGCGAACCATGGGCGGCATTTTCTATGTCATTAAATACAGTGGATAAGTATGAAGGACAGGTATTGGCGGAGGTTTTAGAAACGGCTAACCTTAGCCGACGTGGCAGATCGCCAAAACTGGAAATGGACTTGAGATTTTATTTGTCTATCGCCAACTTTGGCGGTCGGTGGCAGTGGAGTTTGAGCGGGAAATTAGGAGTTAATGCATTCAATGAGCTTGGAAGTCGAGCTCGGAATTCGCGAGAAGGCATGCAATGTGGGAAGTTGTTGTTTTGTTTGGCTTATCGCGAATTTCGGTTTTTCTTCTGCCTGTTCACTGGTTCTTCGCACCAGTCTTCTTTGTGTTGCATGGCGAGTATGAGCTTATCTAGCTCTTTTCTCTGGCAAGGAAAATATATATGTCATGGGGATAGCAAAATTTTGTTGGTCGCTCTAACTTGGAAAAGGAAAAGGAAGTCCGAGCTCTTTCAGTGGTCTGCTTCGGAAATTTGAGCAAAAATCCAGGCATGTTAGGCCCTAACCTTTAAAAATCTTGTTGTCTTTCAAGTGATTTCATTAGAACAACTCTGTTCAAATGGTTTATGGTAATAGATGATTTTCTATGGTGGTCTTGTGTGATTTTTGGTACTGTATCTTCTTACTGGTTCGATTTTTCGTTTATCCCTTGATGGGTGTTTATTAAATTCGAACTGTGGCCTTATTTCTCTATGTTTGCACTCTGGCTTAAATATGCGAAATATATGAAATGTATGAATGCTCGGCCTGTTCGGCGTGAGCCCATAAATTATTCCTGTGATGGGTATAGGCCATTGTTATGTTGTCGATTTTTGGTCGTCGATTCTTGTTGTGGAAACTGTCGGAAGGGATACTGATGGACATTGTTTGATTGTTCAGTTAATTGACCTTTCTTCTTTTATAAGCTCTGTCGTGGTTGTTATCTAGTGGTGATAAAGGATTCTGGTTGGGTTTCATTATAAAATTTTATAGTTATTGTGAAAGGAAATTCTCTGTGTTACAGAATTCTTTTACGACCTTGTTGGAGTTGTTTTTCCCCTTGCGTGGAGGTTATGGGGATTCAACCCATTAATAGTATTGATATATATACATATGATTATTATATTGAAATGACTCTTGGAGTCCTCTGAATGAATCGTATATTATGGTCCACTGTTGAGGAAATAGATACATCTCTGAATATTGATAATTTGAATTTCGTGGAAGTCTTGTAGAAGTAACAGGTCATACGACCTTAGTTATTTGTAATAAATTTTGGTACAGACTCCCTGGGTATGCATTTACGTTCTTCTGTGTAAGCTTGTTCGAGAATTTTGACGAGGCTCAGTTGAATTCCTTGTTATGAAATCGGTATTTGATTTGCTTACACTTGATTTTTGAATGCTTACCATAGTTGGCATTGATAGAATCATGTTGACTATTTTTATCTTATACTGTTGTTGGGTTCCGTGGGTATGGAAGATATCTTGTATGTCGGCTTCCGGGAAGCTAAACTGTGAATACTGTTTATGGACTTTGTTTTAAATCCTCGAATGGTATACATGTCACTGTTGTATGTATAAGCCCGAGTTTGAACAGGAAATGTTCTTGGCTTTGTTGGCTTTCTTTAATATCTTGGCGTCATGAATTATGGCTTCTATAAAGTAGGTTGTAAACACCATACTTTCAGTTCTGATTGCGTTCAGAAGTGACTTCGTTATCCCATGTTTTGTTTCCATTCTGATTTCACTCCCGATTGATGTGACTGTACATGGTGCGTGGTTTTCGTTTAAAAATCTCTTTGCTTAGTTATAAGTAAATGTCATGGCTTAATGTTTTTGAGCCTCTTGTCGACTGCGACAACAAAGGAGATCCTTTGAATTCGACCTTGGGTCTAAAGCCTTACACAGTAGAAAAGGGCTTGAACGGGCTGTAGGTTGTTATTGGGATTGATGACAGGTTACGTCTTCTTCGCATTGTTATCCATTCTTTTGTTTGATTGAATGTTTGAGTTGTTGACTGTACCTAAGCAGGTAATGGCAGTGTTTATCTTCTTGTCCGTCGCTTCTTGCGAAAGGTCATTACGAGTCTGCATGCAGTAGAATGAACATGTTTTTCGGCATGGGGACTCTTTTGTCTTGTAGTTGCTTTTTTGTAAGTTTTAACAAAACAGTGTGATGTTTATGGACTCGATGATTTACTTGCATTGTATTAAGTGAATACCTTGCTTGTGGACGGAAGATGGTATAGCTATGAGCTAGTTCAGAGGGCAACATGTTCAACTTGTTTATTTCTCTTCTGTTGTAAATTATAAGATGAAATAATTGTCCAGCTAACATCTGTGATTGTTTTTACATAATGACAGTATCAGGATTGATATGATATTCCTTTTTTAAGTTGAATATAATGATTGTCTGATGTTTGTTCATCTTGGGATTTACGATGAATAATTGCTTAGGATACTTTTGTTCTTCTTGATCCCTAATATTTTTGATGAAATAATTGAGAAGCATATAGGACTACTCTGTAATAAAAATTATTATTACACGTTATAGACATGATATATTCCTAACGTTTGGTTTGAATCATGCTTACTTGATTGATGATTTTATATCATTTAAACAGGGTGTTTAATGAAAACAATTGACGGATTGCAATTGTTTTAAAAGTTAGTGCTTATCATGCTCAGTTCATGGAACTGACTCATGTTGACTATTTCTGCAGATGGTTACCGTAAGTGGTAAAAGCATGCAGATCTGACAGGATGATCAGATTGTTTAATTTGATTTATAATGAATTACAGCTTGATTTTCTAAATGTTCTATATGAGGAAAGATGTTCTTTTTTCCATTAAGCATTGTATCAAGTATGCTGCTTGCATATAATGTAATTGTATAGTTCTGAAAGGAATGGAAATAAGTATTTGTTACTTATGTGTTGTATTCTTAATTCTGTTAGTTGACCTTCTTCGGTTTATATACCGGAGTGACAATGTTATCTTTGTGTAATTTGGATGCTTTTGTGATTGTCAATGAAAGCATATATGAAAATGTGATTGAATTCTTATGAGTGTTTAGTAGTTCTAATTTGTTCTATCGAAAGCTAAATTGAAATTTAAATCATTATCTTTCTAAAAGATAGGGATAAAATGAACCTAAGCAGAATGCTAATCAAGTTGGATTAAATTACTAATCCCTAGTCCTGAGTATGACAGGACAACATTAAATTGGATTCTTAATCATTTATATCTTTATACTAATAAGTATGATATAAATTCAGTTAGGAGAACTGATATAAATCTAATGGGGTTCAGATGGCAATCTCATGTGAAGGTTATGAGATATTGTCCAATTCTGTTGTTTTAGAATCATGTATATTCTAAAAACTCCTTGATGAGACCTTAGCCTTAATATCTCCACTATGCAATGGGTTTTATTGAGGAAGGTCATCTTAAGACGAAGAATCCAGGGATCGGGAAAGGCTAACCTTAGGGGAAAGTCTTTAATGTAATTTAAAACTCAACGTGCGTAACGCATATTATTAAGTAGATCTTTTCGAGGCGGATTTAAAGGTTAACGGCACAAGTCAACTACAGGGTTGTACCTCCGAGAAGATTAGGATCTTCTCGAAGTTACAACAATGCAGGTGACTTTTGACGACACCCTTTGCATTGATCGCTAAGATTTACACTTTGATTTCGAACGAGTTACTCAGGGACCGATTAGGAATGTGGTCATGTTATAAGGCTACCTAGGAGATTCGGGGTATCATGACACACTGGTTTAACTGCAGGGTTGAACCAGTATGTCACCGTATCCCTAATCCTCATGGGCATCCATATAACATTATCACCTTGTTATTCTGTCTCCGAGTGATTGAGTTGTGATAGGAAGGACTGACAGAAGTCGGTATAAGACATTCTATATAACAATAAGAATGGGGTGAAGGGCATATTCTAGATTGACGAGTATGTCGTTAAGGAATACGAGACATAAACAGTATGTTTCAAATCTTTGGCCAAAGTATCGCAAGCTGCTGATTGCGTTGTCCTAATTCACCTAGCCCAAGGGATGAGATGCCGATGAATAATGGTAACAATTATTCAGTTAGGTTCCTTGGACAGAGCATTCTGAATCCCATAATAGGGAAGAGAACCACAAGAGTGAAGTGTTAATTAAAAATGCCAACTCTTATTACTCATGAATAGATCGGTAGATTACCGAGTCATGGAATGAATAGATCGGAGGTACTCCTAGAGTCATTACAAACTGCATATGGTTATCTCATTATATGAATGGTTATTTGTTTTGTGAGTTTTAAATTATGTATTTAGAACCAGGATGCATTTATCAAAAAAAAAAAAAAATTCACTTGTTCTAAGGTATAAATTGAGGTTTTTACACGAGATCCTATCTATTGGTTGTTGGATGCATGGAAAGTGACTTGTATGTGCTTCGTGTATATTTCCAGACAAGGTCATGAAAATGGTAGTGGATTTATAGGAAACTATGGGTAGTTTTCTGGTCTAAACCAGAAAATATTAGCTTGATTAGCTTATGTGTTTAATGCGGAAAATTGTGTTATGATATCCGGTAGGAGTGACGAGGATCTAAATACCAGCGTACATAAACTGGTGTCAATGTTTAACTGATTAGTAGGCCCATTTGGTTATTATACCTAGGGATCACAACCATGAGTTCCTGGTTGTTGTGGACTGTTATGGTCATGTGAAGAATCAATCTCTTCTTCTCGACTATCCAATAGTCATAAGCTTTTTCAACTTCTATGTTTAATACTAGGAGTTGTGTAATCTTCTTAGAATACCTTATGGGTGTTCTAGAAATTTGTATACGTAAACCTATGTCTATGTCAATGAGAAGGTCTCTTGCATTTAGCTACGGAACTAATGGATCACAACCAAATATTTTTTCTCTTTTGGGTTCTTGTATGGTCATGCGGATATCCTATCAAGGCAATTTATAGTTGGGTTGACTTGACTAGAATATGTATGCTTTGTCATCTTCAATATTCAATTCTCTCAATTGTTCACTAACTACTTGTGGGTTTATTGTCATTTGAAAGATGTGAATTCTAAGACCTTGATCTATATCCATTAATGTTATGAAGAGATTTGGCTGAGGTACTACCAGTTTGAATACGTAATCCTTGGGCTCTTCGGGTCCCGTAATTTTCATGCAAGAGATAATCAGACTTTAAATTAAATAAGTAAACTAATTATGAAAATAAATCTACACTATGCTTGTATTATTTTTTTATATTTTCAATGATGTGAATTTGAACAAAATTTAAAGAGAAACTATTCTAATATATTCAAATAATGAACAATTAATCTAATAACAGAATTAAATCAAGCAAGTTAGCCTGATGTACCTATTTTCCTGTGCGCTTGTGAATCTATCCTAACTATTAAATAACTAACTAATTTAACTCGAAAGACCTTAAATCTTACCTCGAGTTGAGGAATAAATCACATCTTCTCAGAAGATATCATTCCCCATAGCTTCCCTAGTAATACTGAAAGCAAGCTTTAACTGAAATAAAATGATTTACTACTCTATTTGATATATTGTAATTACAACTTCAACAATTCAAACCTAGAGTTTAAAAAATAGTGGAAAATCTAGTTATATTGTTAGTTGTCACCTTAGTGTGATCTCTTCATTCCTTCGTATTCTCGTGAATCCACAAAAAGTGGGAATGTGATAACAACAAAGTAGAAAGAGATATTCAAATAGTGGTAGCTTGGATGTAAACCGAATAGAATGCAAGTAAGAGAGGGATAGTGCAAGTGAACAAAGCTTGACTATGCGATTCCTAGCAAGATTTATTGTAGGGATACAACACAAATATACCAGAATTCTAGGATCTATTTCTTGTGACAAAACGACAACCTACAACTCTAAGATTATCAAATGAACTTTAATCTAGAACTAAAACTATCTTATGCTAAGCTGACTATGTTGAGGATAACAATGGAGCAAAATGAAAGTATGAAGATCAAGTGATCTCTAAATCAGAAAGGAAGAAAGGAGCCTTGAACTGAGAGGCTGAGAATTCATGCAAAATCTAAACCTATTGAAACTTATGGAAGAACTTTAAAACACACTGAATAATAAACCATAGAAGGAGAGGGGCCATTTTCTTGTAAACAAGCTTGGTATTTATAGCATTTGGATTTACCAGAGGGTAATTTTGAATTGAACTCTTCTATTATAAACAAAGAGAAATTACTATTTACTAGGTGGCTAAAACATAAATGTAAGAAAGAGTGGTTGAGAAATGTGAGTGCCACTTGATTTTTTACATTGATGAAAGTGTCGAAAATTCTGAAAAATGTACACATCACCACCACCTTGCACATGGTGGTGGTTTCAGACCGCTGCCCCGTCTGGGTGGAGGTCACAGTCCATCACCCGAGCAAGGTAGTGGTCCTAAAACTAATCACATAAATGCAAGGAAAAGGGGGACAGGGTTTAAAATTAAGCATGCAAAGATCGGATAAGTCATTTTAGGATGCAAATGTATACTTGGTGAGCTTTCTAGATTCTCGAACATGTTATGAAGAGATATGAATCATCATTGGGGTTTCTGTAACCTCTTTCTGGTAGTATAGTACCTATAATTTTGGCTACGTACAAACACCTCAAGAAAGACACATAACAGTCAATCCTACTATTATGTCGATGAACAAGTGAGAAATGCTTTTGTGAAAGTCTTGACTCAAGTGGCATGGTGAAATATGGATAAGGCTATAAAAATTAGGGCACCGAGAGAGGAGATCAAGACTAAGGAATAGGAAATAGCACACCTAAAGTAGGAAAAAAACTTGGCATGTAAGAACATTATTTATTAGCATGGCAGAGAGTTGGGGACAATGTCATGAAGGATAGGCCACACTTAGAGCCAAAGGTACCCAAAACATTTTCTTCAAAAATACATTATGTAAATACATTGGACTTAGTGACATAATATGAACCTCTGCACATGCTAACACCAAACGATCTAGCACAGGAAGTAAAATGATAAAAGGCTTCGATGATGAGAAAGATTGCATCATATGAGGGGTTGCTCAAAGCTTGCAGGAGGAACTAGAGAAAGCATATCAAGTTTTGAATATTTGTATAGACCCAAAAGTCATTATAAGAACTAGGACCATTTTGGAAGACAATGAAGTCCTGAAAGCCATGAAGGATGAAACATTGGGCCACGCATAATTATTAACACTTGTCAAGAAGAAGCATGAGGCCCTTAAAGTAGCTCAAGAACCACACAAGGAAATGCTAGATGAGCTTGGGAAACTCATCGTATAAAAGATGGACTTACTAGAAGGAAGAATGGCTGCCATGTCTAGCATTGTGTTGGTTTTGCAAAATGAGAAAGGAGAGATTGCAAAGGATGAGTTATAGTCAATTACTTATTGAGAAGGCAGAGGCCATACTCAATGATTGGCAAACTCTAGAGACTGAAATAGTAGAATAATATCCTGAATTGATTCTTATGGTTGAAGTAGAGGATGATGCGGGGTAAAGATATTCTTTTATTCATCAAAATTCTTTCTATTCTTCTATTCATTTTGGAGACAACCATTGTCGGGAAACAATGCAACTAGTGTGGGTAATGTTGGTTAGTCGAATCTAGCACTTAGCAAAGGACATACGAAATTTTGTACGAGAATAGCAGAGCACATTCAAAGGTGCGGGATGTTTGGAAAGGATTGTGCATGAAAAAGAGAGATAGATTCAGGACTTAGTAGTTTTCATGATGTGGATATATTTTTGGAGAAAGTATATAGAACACACAAACTGGTCAAAGACTTGTTTGATAAGCATTGGATATTTTTGGATGATCGGATATGAAGAATTTTGCATGGATTCAAAGCTAAGAACATATCTACTACCCTGAAGTTAACTAAAAGCAGTCTATTGTTAGTGTTTTTACATGTGTGGCTATTTTTGTAATGGCACGTGGCTAATAATAGAATGTGACATATTTTGGGATTAGATAAGTGGTGAAGGGAAAGTCTCCACCCTTATAAGTATGTAGTGAACTGTGTAGTATAGGGAGATTATGTGAGAACTATGTTATAGTGAGACTATGCTATCAAATTTGATACGCACATGAGCATATACTACTGTTATTGTAAGGAATCTTTTGTGTACTACTGAATTTAATATAATGGAGATTATGAACTCAATCAAGATGTTATCATGGTTATAGTTTAGTGTTACATGCTTGATTTCATCATGGTTATCTTTTAAGTTTGTTATTCTCTAGATCTATATCTAAACATGCATTGTAGAATGATATATTAGTCATAGATCCGAATGCTTTAAGTCTTCATCATGCTAACATCCTACAACAACAACCCTGAAGAGGGGCATGGTACCTTTGCATGCTTCAGGTGATTGCTCACTCTAGGCTAAGTGATGTGCCAATGCGCCTGGGCTTGTATTTGTGAATTCTAGGTTGCATCAGTTGTAATGGCTAGTTACGCTTGATATGGTCTATAATCTTGAGCCGAAGGCATGTAATTATTGTAACTTGGAAAAGGAATTTGATATGGTATGTTTGTTTGATATTTATTCCTTTCCAACTACACAATTTTCTTTGACAAAGCCTTAACAACACCTTTTAAATTATCAATCTTCTCAGGCTTCACTATAGGAGCTGTAGATGCTTTCTCAGCTAGTGGAATAGTAGCTAGCTAAGCATAAATGGGCATCGAGGAGTTGTATGAGGTTGTTTTCAGCTCTTATTACAATGTCAAAGGATGCGAAAGTGTAGTTCTTCCCATAGACTAAATCATGACAACAATGTCACTATTTAATGCACGCAAATAATACAAAAAAATGTTGTGGTGAAGGCTTGACTTTAATTATAATTTTTCCCAAGTTTTAGTAAATATTAAGTTGAAATTGGCCATGAACTCTTGGGGTGCATGCTTAAAGTGGACAACTACTCAATAAGGGATAAATGGTCTTTTTCATCTTCAAATTATTTACACAAAGAAACACCTAATACATCCCAAATGCATATTGTTCCTATTTCTAAGTTTTTGTACCATTGTAGGGCTTCACCTTTAAAAGAGGAAACTAGCAGCCTTAAAGCAACATCCTCATGTGTGATATTATGTATTGAATAAAGGACTCTACATCTCAAATGTGTGAAATAGTATGAGATAGTATTGTCAATGTATAAGTAAATATTGATTAACACATGTTATAGAGTTTAATATGAAATATTAAAAGTTTTATGGTATGGTGCTAGAGGAAAATATGATCTGTATGTTATAAATGGTGAGACAAAAAGAGTTACAAGGATCAAGATATGATAGAAATGGTGTAACATGTATTATATGTAAAAGAGATCGCAAATAATGACTATATTATATGGAAAATAGAACTACCGTATATAGTAATAGTGAGAAGGTGTATTGTAAATTCATTTTTACCGAGAGTAGTTGAAATTCGAGATTTGACTATGAGGATTTCATGTGTTAGAGAAGTTATTTTGATTATATTTAAGAGGGTAGTAGCGATGCGGCTTCATAAACGACCGAGGAGTTAGGAAGCGTGATTATTTTTGGAAAATTTTGTCCAATATGTTTTTTTTTAACATTTTTAGTAAAATTTGAATTTTGGAATTTTTGAATTTTTGCATTTCTAATTGAGACAGATCGACATGGTATTTTTTTCCTTAGGGACACTAGTTCCATGTTTCGGAGTTAATGCGACTGATTATGGATGCCAGGTGACCTGCTCCTGGAGCTAGCGTCTCGTAGGGTTTTCAAACTATTTTGTGTAATACATGTATTGTGATTAATTTTTATGCTATGATGATTGAGTTATAGTATGTATGATGTGCTAATGTAAGTATTTTTCCACTTTTTTACTATACATAGATATATACATCCAGAGAGTTTCGATTGGGTCATCATTTGAGTACATTTTTTTCTTTGGGATTGTTAAATGTTGAGTTAAATATATTAGACCATTTAGGATTGCAGAAAATTGATAGATTGGGGGAGATGCCCCATAATATTCATATGTTGACAAAGTGTTAATGAGTGATAGTGCTCATATACTTGTACACTTTGGTTTCCAACGAAAGATGACAGCTTATCCTAGAGGATTTTTATAACATACTTGTGGTTTCCTATAATAGGAGAGAGAGTAAATATCATATCGGTATTGGATGCACATGGTCGATGAGGGTAGTACAATGGTATTTCACAGGACATGGGTACAGGGCAAGACACATACTATCTTAGATGTTATAGTGAGATCAAGGGTTCTGTGGCTGCGTAGCTTTATCACAATTGTGATATCTTCGTCAATGGCAAGGAGGGTAGTAGAGTTGGGATATTATATCGGATGCATGATATTTTTTTAGCATCAAGAAATATGGTACTATATATTCTTGGGCATAGTGTCTATGTGCCCATTTATACAAGGACTTCTACATATTTACATAGGAGGATCATGGTGGTAGGCTAGGAGACACTACTTTATTACATGTGTGGGTATATGATCATATTTCTATATGAAGGTCACTTAGTGGGACACAAGGCAATTAGGCTCGACTTCGAGATATTTTTAGTGAGGTGGATGCACCTATAGTAGGAGGATTTGTATGACCATATATATATTGATGTTAGATTAGATGGGCCCTGGGGCCATTATATGTAGACCGTGATCGAGACTATGGTGGATGGTAGAGTAAATTTTGGAGTTGCGAAAGTGCATATTACTCACCATGTGGTTAGAGGATCATCTCTAAGGGGTGACTGAGTTGTTTTAGGGTGAGTGAGTATTGAGGCGGTTTAACATGGCCTAGGATGCCCCCAAAGAATTTACTAGAGCGGTGAGATGACCAAGGGAAAGGTTAGGCCGGATAGGAGCATAACTAGTGCATATAGGTCCGTATGAGGAAGATGTAACCATATATCCCATAAATGTGGATGACGTGGGGTGTACGCAGTGTATATCTAGTGGTGTGAAACATATCAAAGGGTGTTATTATTTCATGTAGTTATGGATTCGGTTGGTGGACCGACAATTGAAGGAGTTGGGGAAAGGAACCTACCCCTAATGTAGACAATGTAGTAGTGGTGAGAGAAAAGTGTAACTATTTCTTTATATGTTATTGGTTTATTATTTCTTGAAGGATATTATGTATACATGTAAATATGTCTAATAATGAATTTCAGCTTATGGGGTTGTTGGTGATGCTTATTGGTTGTTGATTGCAGATACTTCCATATGGATGTTGACTTGATATCTACCTCCGGATGTGCTTGGGAAGGTGGTATGATACAAGGTTGATTTTATCGCAGGTGATCATGCCCATTTATTTGATCCATTGGATATAACAACATCGACATGCACAGCTTTGTTGAGTGAGCACAATGAGGCTCGTAGAGGAAGAGCAATTGAGATATGTCATGGAAGAAGGAGGCCTAGATTAGGATATATTTTCATGCTATGTGGAGTTAGAATGTCAATATGTGGAGTATAGAGTAGAGCTTGTTGTATTATAGAGTCGTTGAGAGGTATAGAGACCGATATCAGCAGATGATTAAGCAAATATTGAAAATAGATGCCTAATTCTAATTTTTATGTATCATTAAATAAATAAACAATTAAGTGTAAAAATAGATGAAGAAAATAATAAATTAATATTTAAAACCCTAAGTGTAAATAGGAGATAGAAATAAGTAATTTTTTCATAATTATTTTTCAACTGTGTTGAAGTGTTGACCAGTGAATAGAGAGGGAGGAGTGTCACACAGAGCCTCAGAAAAATGTGTGAGCTGACAATTTTCCTATAATTGGGTGCCTCGAACGAGACTGGGCACCTACGGGTGCCCTAGACTTTCTCTTGATGCTAATGATTGCCAAAAAGATCGTAAAACAATCTCGACTAGTCACAAGGTGTTTTTTTCTTCACCTTTAGTTTCCATTTTTTTTGCATGATGATCACCAATGTCACTGATAACTTGTAATAAATAATTCACCTACAAAACCCTCAAAATCACATCAAATCCCAAAAATAAAATAATGTAAATGAGGGGTCAGAATGTCTTGAGTTGTCAAACAAGTGAACTTACGACTAATCATTGCACTACATTTAAGACCCAATATAGTTCTTGGTGTATGTGTGTGCGGAATCATGCCCTATGTGGCTCTTTTGCGTGTCACACTTGATAGCGAGAAATAGCTAGATGTAGAATATGTAAGTAGATATGTGCATGGAATAGAATGAACTTCCCCTCCTATGAATTGTATGTAGAAGAATATAGTCCATTTCTCTTAAATAGATGCTTAAATTCTCTAGAGTATCCTTTAGATGCAACCTTAGGTGGTGATAGCTAATACTTAGTTCTTGGTCCTTTATTATGATCACATAAATTTATATTTATATGATTCCCTTTCTTGAATTTCATAATTAACCCTGAAAAGGATGAATACCAAAAAGATAAGATGCTCAAATGGATAGAAAGGACCCAAAAGATGTGAACAAAGTAAAAAGAGGTTAGGGGCACCTAGAGGGGATGGGGGTGCCTAGCACTAGAATCCTAGTTGGGCGCCGGTGTCTGTGGATGATAAATGCTGAGGTATGAAAAGACACACTGATCTAGAAAGAGTATAAGACTAAAAGTGGAAATATAAAGAAAGAAAATATGACCAGGGACATGGGTTAGCTAGTACTTTTCTTACTTATGAACCATATGAATAGTAGTATGTGATCATGACTAAATAGATACCCAATGTGTGTGATTTAATTTCTATAAAAATGTAGAGTGAGAGGTGAAGCCTCTAGTACTAGAGCTCTCATGATTGTATATAGTGACAATGAGGATGATGTATGATTTTTGTATATGATGTAGCGATACATGGGGATTTCCCCAAATATTTTATTTTTAGCCGATGATTTTGAAGATATATATAGAGATACATGTTTTTGATATTGTATCTAGTTAATGATATGTAATGTATATGATGTTATGATTATGATTTGTAGTTAGTAGTGAGTGGTTAGTTTGGTATATTCTATGTGCATTGTTTGAATGGTTTATTTAATATATATTGTTGATTGTTGAGATTTCTAATGACGTGGAAATAACACTCAAGTAATGCATTACATAAAGAATTTGTTTTAATAGGAATGTAGAGTATAGCATGTGATAATTATAGATGTATGTATGTGGTGTAATTTGGTGGATAACTAGAAGTATAAAATAATGATGTGTTAATAATAGGATAATGATGAGATGTAAAATAATTTTCATAATGTCACGTGATAAGAGTGAAGATGGAAAGAAGAGTTATTGTACCTAGTGTGAGAATGAGATTCATTTATAAATTCCCCATTAGCGGTCAAGATCAAACCATAGAATAAGAGTTTGTCCTCTATAAATGGGGGTGTTGCATGCAAGGATATACTAGAAAATATATGACATTCATCATAGAGTAGGAGTTGTGAAAGGATAGGTTCATGGATGTAGTATTCCCTCAACATTCAAGTGTAAAACGTAGAGAGTGCCTCACAAGGTAATGAAATGAAAATTTGATGTCATCTACTAGAGATGAAGAGGATTGCAAGGCATGAAGGGAGCATGTGAAGTAGGAACAGTGTGAGGGTAAGTGCCAAATTGTATTTCAAAGGAAATGGAGCCAAAATAGGAGCTAAGGTGGTAAGAAGTGCTAAAGTAAGGGGCGAGAGAAGCCAATGAGGTATTGCAGTAATGTGTGAGGAATGAAAGGATGTGAATATAGGTGTACTAGGTGGAGGAAACAAATGGATTATGAACTTATTAGGTGGGTGGATGAAAACTTTAGATAGAGGTGAAGGAGATAAGTGAACAATGGTAGAATATCACTTATGAGGGATAAGAGAGACAGTGCGCTCACGAGAGTGAGAGAAGAAATCAATGACACCTTTTCCTTCTAATTTTTATAGGAAATCATGGAGATCATACCAACCCCTCCCCTCCCCTCCCCTCACATTATCATGGTGGCAATTTATGTGGTGGAAATTATAGAAAGTACGGTCACACTAGTGTTGCAAGAACTCGAGGTAGATGATGTTGTTTATAAGGGCGATGAATGATCCGATTATCAATTAAAGTTCATAGAACATCATGGGGTTTAGTATTATGTGAGAAGTGAAATGGTTCATGAGTGAGAGATGAAGAAGACTTATGTATATGATGACATGGTGGAAGGGAAGGAAGACACTTCTCAGAGGTTGAGATGGGGATCATGTAGGAGGTTCAATAGATGAAATAGGGGAAGACTTAGTAGGCATAGGAGGAATAGAAGAAGTGGGAGAAGGTGTTAATACATTATCCATAATGAGGTCCTTTTCTAGATAAATAACTTTATAAAACAAAATATTAAATGATTTGCATGTATCATATAATAAATTTTCCTTTAAGGGAGGAATTAAGCCATGACAAAAAATAAAATTACATTTCTAAATCAATAGGCTGAAATAATAACTGATGCATGCAAGAATTGAAGCATAAAATGTAATCTAAAATTGGTTCATTCTTTCCTTGATGCAAAGAAGGAAATCATTCATATGTAACTTTAGGACCATTTTTAGAAATAAACCATCTAATAAAAACATTCTCTATATCATAATAAGTAGCAATGGATCCATAAGGCAAATGAGTGTACCATTGTATAACATGATCAAAAAGGATCTTACGAAATGATTTGAGTGACAAACAATCATTGCAATAAGAAGACATAGATAAATGGTAATGTTTAAGATGTAAATAAGGATTTCCAGTGCCATTAAAAAAGAGAAATGAGGCATGATGAAGTATTTTGGGAAAGCGAATTGTGAATCTTTATAGGAATAGGATTTTCATGCATAGAATTATTATTAATGGAATCATGATAGGCTTTATCTTTGAGGGTGGGTGTATGAACTTGAGATTGAAAATTTCCAACAAAGGTGGATGAGGGATAGAATATTTTGTGAAGGAATGGTTGGTGAAGTGAGAGGTATATTTACGGGTTGGAGATTTCCATTAATAGTGATCATGAGAACTTGAAAAGGAGGAGTAAATGTGGAGGTAGGATAAGGAGGTGGAAGAGGCAGAGAGGAACATGGAGGCTCTATGAGAACGTTATATTTAGGCTCAAGAGACAAAATAACAGGTGCACTCATGGTAGGATTATAATAATAATGGGAAACATTGGAAACAACCTCATATGTAGAAGAATTAGGAGTGGTAAATTCACATCCATAAGTTGTAACATCATCACTAACATGTTCATGATCGAAGCATAACCACCATCACTATCATACATCTTTTCATAATAAAGTATTTTATTAAGAGTATCATCAACATACAAAGAAGTGGTAGGGGTTATAACATCATATTCATCATTGTATTAATTGGAAATAATGTTAAAAGTAGGAAGTGTATTGTTGGGCCCCTAGAATGTTGGCTAAGTATAAAAGGCACATAGGCACGCATGTCCTAGTTGAAGAAAGGCACGCAAGGAAAAAGCACGTGGGGTAGGTTTTAAGGAAGCTCGTGGCATGTGTGGATAGAACCAAGGGTTTGGGACTTAGCCAAATTGGGTGTTTGGGATAGAACACGTGAAAAGCATGACCTGACTGCGCATGTTGAGTGGATAAGGTGCCACCTAACGACAGGTTGGCTCAAGAAGAAGAATGCCTATGGTAGAAGATTCTAGAAGCACATCATGGTGAAAATTAGAAATGGAGGACCACATTCAGACACTTGGCATCAGATCTGAGGGCATTGGAGGATGAGTTGGCAGCCTAGAAAGGCTATAAATACAAGCACCTGCAGAGTAAACAAAGAGAACTAGAAGAGGGCGGAGCTCTGCATAAATACTGCAAGAACTCTGTTAATGGGTAATTGCACTTGGGAAAGGATGTATAATGGGTATGGGGATTGTAATTTTTATTTTGATAGCCTAGCTACATTATTCCAGTTGTAATGCATGACTGTGGTCTACTTCTTTGTGACATTCTGTAATGGCCCCATGGATGTAATGAGGTTACCAATTTACATATATATGAATATCAATGATTCTGATGCATACATCTTTCTCATAGGTTCTCTTTCATTTATTTTTATGCTAAGTATGGATGCTTGTATACTTCTTTTTGTTATGGTACAAGTTATATAATATGTTAAGTACTTTATGTTTGGATTAACTGTAAGGATCTAGAGGTCGTTTTGAGCTTAATGGTCCTTGTAAGTTCTAACTCCTTTTAAATATCTTAAGTGCAAATCATAGATGATGATTTTTCCCACTAAACTTACATAAAAGAGAGACTCAACACCTACATGTGCCTCAGGTGAGTGCCCAACATCTGTTGGGTGATAGGTCGGTGCGCATGGGTTTCCTTTATTTTGTGATAGGGGTAAAAATGACTACATGTTGGTTCCATTGTCTGAACCTCTTTTTGAAGTTGTAGTGGGAAATATCATACAAAATGATCTTTGTAGTGAGTAATAACAGAGCGGTTAACTTTGGAAAGTGTTAAATCATGGTTCAAGAACACGGAGGATGAATTTTCTCAGAGATTTGGCACTAGACCTGAGTTTCATGCACGTAGATGGGTAGAATAGAACATCTACCATTATCTCGTATGAAACTTTTTTCTCGCTTCCTTCCTAGTAGAACCGTATGTGTGGACCCAAGAAGAATATCATAGCTGCAAGATGTAGATCTGACATAGACCCATGTTGTGGATCATTGGTGGAAAGGAGTACTAGCTAGCTACACTGAGTACGCCATTTCCACATATTCTTATCTCGAGCTTGCTGATTTTGAGTTTCTACGAGAGCCTAGAGGATCATTTCTATGTGTTATCCCTCTGGATATGAAGATCTTGATGGTTACCATGAGTTTAGAGGCATTACCAATGGCCGGCTAAACCAGATTTGGGTGTTAGGGCAAGGACGCTAAGGTGTAGGAAGATGGCAGATGTTGCGACGGAGAAAGAAAGGGAGGAGAGACAACTCAAGTATGGTAAAGTGTGTGAAAGGGAGATTACTAGACAATGTGAGGTTACAAGTGTTATTGATGTATAGTGGCCAACATTGTGGGAAGGATTTGAGGTTCATGCAGAGGATGTGGAATCTGAGCAATCTGTGTGACCCCATCTTAGCAAGCGTGTAAGAGAGACCCCTTTGGCTTCTGATGAGATTTCATCACACGGAGAGAGAAGAACCATTGGTGCACATTTGAGCCCACCTAGTGACAAAACCATAGCACTTGGTTTTCCAGATCAAGGGGAAAATATTGCTAGTCTAGTTGGTTACATTAGAAGTGATTGATCTACACCTAGGAGATATAATTTCTCATTTGGGCCTTCTATGGCTGCAAACACCAACCCAATGTTAAGAGAAATTTTTAGGCAAGGTATAGACATGTAATATTTTGGTCTCGCATCTGGAAGAGGCGTGGGGTATACTATTGGTAGTGGGGCATTATCATAGACCATAGGCACGTAGTTCAATGGAACTATGGGGACCCTTGGCATGACCACTACAGGATCTGGTGGATCTAGGGGTCAAGAGGAACAAGACCTTGTGGACCTAGTGGATCTGGTGGTTTAAGAGGAATAGGCACTGGTGGGTCTGGTGGATCTGGTGGTTTAGGAGGCATAGGACTGGTAGACACGGTGGATTAGGTGGCGAGAGAAACACAGTGAGCCAAGGCTCGACTCAAGAGGATACAAGACCCAACCACCCCCAAGTTTTCTTTGAGATGTCTTTACACTTGCCTCGATTACGAGGTATTGAGGATGTTACAAAACATGTTCACAAGTGTGAACTGTTATGGCGTGCAAAGGGTATCATAACCCCCAGTGGGAGGCTAGTTAGTTTATAACCATGTTACAATTGCACGCACATATATGGTATAGGAATTATGACCTTCATTAAACAATGATGGATTATACTACTTTAAAGAACACATTCTTGGTAAAATTCCACATCCCTAAGTTTAAACGAGAAGATCATCGTTGCTTTAAAGGAGATTTAGCAAGGAAAGGCAGAGTAGAGTGAGAGTATGATGCGCACTTTAAAACTCTTTTATCTAAATTATCATATGATATTCACCCTTCACAACATGCTCAAAGTGGTTTTCTAGAGGATTGATCACACCTTTTAGAAGGGCCTTACTCATAAAAATTTCACAGACCCAAAAGGAACTGGAAGCTACGCTACGGCCGAGGCCGTGGGTAGTGTTGATACTAGTGTTAGCCCATTCCCGAGGCTCAAATTTCTGTTATGGCTAAGCGATGGAGAAGTTGTCAGAACCCATCCCATGAGACTCGTAGTGGTTTATGGTGCATAGATTGTGAAGTAGAGGGGCATGTCAAGGATAATTTCCCCTAGAGGATGGTATGCACTATGACAGTAGACTATGAAATTTGTCGTGGGGACCATGATGCAAGTAAATTCCCCTTGTTATAGCACATAATCCGGAAGAATGTGTCTTACTACTATAAGATTTGCACCTCTACAACCCATGATACTAAGGACTGTAGGCTCATTGATCAGATCCATGAGGCCATTGATCATGGGGTGTGCCAGACCAACATTGTTAGTAGTTCCAAGGGTGATGATCACCATTATGAGGAGCATGTAGATGGAGGTGCATGTGGAAGGGGTTTTCAAGGAGGATTTCATGGTCATGGTAACTATGGGGAGGAAGGAATGAGTTCCCACATGGAACCTATTTCAATTGTGGGTCTACATAGCATTACAAATGAGAGTTCCTGGATCGATTGCAATGCTCATGGTGCAGAAAGAAGCACAACTATGAGGAGTAGCCGAATTGTTTGAGCACATAAATCGGCAGCACCAAAAAGACAAGGGAACCGTAATGGTCGAATTAAGAAGTCGGACACATAGTGGATGCCATGGGTAACACAAGTTACTGAGTTTGGAGCCGCTTTGGTAACAACAAGGGCACAAGCCCACGTGCGTAAAATAGATACTAAGGCGTAAGAACCTGTTTTCAAGGGAGGAAGTAGTTCATGGAAAGAACCCAAACCTTGTGCATCAAAAGGAGGTATATCAAGACACCATGGATGTCATTCAAGTTTACAAGTGGAAATACAATCTAAAGGAGCATTCCAGGAGGGAGGAATAAGGAAGGAGGGTCAAGGCTCCAAAGGATGACCTAGATGAGGTCAAGGAAGTATGTAAAATGTTAAGGCAAGAGAATATTATTCCCTTGCTAGGATCATGGTTGAGAGAGAAGGTACCACGTGCCAGAGGAGAGTGTGAGAGGTAGGTCTTGCACACAAACCTTCTCCCTCACAGCCTTGACTATGACAAGGAGATCACATTGAATGCGAACTGTAGATGGATGACTCCATAGTAATAGCCTCCTCGTTGACATAGGTGCAGAGGTCAATGTTCTAACTTTGGATGCATGGCATCAAATGGGAAGACCTACATTACAGACATCTTTGAATGTTCTATATATGGAGAACAAGACTAAGGAAATGCTCATTGGTGTCTTAAAGGATGCATCTATCACTATCCAATGAGCTAAGTTTACTAGGGACTTTGAAGTCTTGGCACTCACCGAGGTAGAAAACTTTTCAACACTACTTGGGTGCCCATGGTGTTACAAGAATAGTGCACCTTTGGTTTAACAAAGGGTACTTGTACGTACCCAAAATTGTAGGGTACTGCACCATTGGAAAGAGGTTACACATACCCCAATGATGATATAGGTCTCCTCGTAAGGTGTTTGGGATCTAGAAAAGCTCACCAAGTATACATTTGTATCCCGTATGCCTCATCCAGCCTCCACATGATTTGTTCTTCCCTTTACCCCCTTTTTCCTTGCATTTTGGTCTTAAGTGATGAAACCGCCACCCTACCTAGGCAGCTGTCCCATGACCACCACCTAGGATAGGATAGCGGTCCTGAAACCGCCACCTTGCACGAGTTGGTGGTCTTGTGTGTGTTCCCAAAATGTTCCAACGATCTCGTCAAACGCAAAATGTAAATTTCTATCTACATTCTTCAACTACTTTTCTTTACATTTATGTTTTGGCCACCCTGTGAATAGTGTTTCCTCTTTGTTTAATGGTAAAAGAGTTCCATTCCAAGATACCTTCTAGTGAATGCATTTTTATAAATAGCTAGCTTGTTTTCAAACAAAAGGCCCCTCTCCTTCTCTGTTTAAATATTCAGTTGGTTTGAAGTTCTTGCTTAGAGTTCTAATAGTTTCATGTTTTGCATCAATTATTAGCTTTTCCTTTGTTGTTTAGGATCACTTGATCTTCTTGTTTCCATCTTACTTCATTGTTGTTCCATACAATCAGCTTAGGATAAGGTAGTTTCATTCTTAGATTGGAATCCATTTAGAGTTACAGGTTTTGTTTTGTCACAAAAGATAGTTTCCAGAATTCTCGGCGTATTTGTGTTGTATTCCTATAATAAATCCTGCTAGGAATTACATAGTCAAGCTCTGTTCACTTGCACTATCCCTCTCTTACTTGCATTGTATTCATTCTATATCCAAAGTTGCCATTGTTTGACTATCTTCTTCTATTGACGCTATCATATACACACTTTTCTGGATTCACAAGAACATGAAGGAATGAGGATATCACACTAAGGGGACGAAGTCACACACAACTAGATTTACCACTGTTCTGTAAACTCCAGGTTTAAGCAATCAAAGTTATAATTAGAAGTACATCAAATAGAGTAGTAAATTATTTCATTTCAGTTAAATTTTGCTTTCAATATTGCTAGGGAAGCTATGGGGAATGATAGTTTCTAAGAAACTATGATTCATTCCTCACTTTTGAGGTAGGATTGAGAGTTTTTTTATTAAACTAGTTAGTTACTTAGATATTTAGGATAAACTCACAACTACACAGGTAAATAGCTACATTAGGATACTTTTCTTGTTTTGATTCTGTCATTAGATTAATTGTCCATTTTTTGAATATATTAGAATAGTTGCTCTTTTAATTTCGTTAAAATACTTCATCGAAAATACAAAAATAAAAGAATATATGCATAGTGTAGATACATCTTTCATAATTAGTTTATTCATTTCAGTTAAAATTGAATCATCTTTTCATGACAATCACGAGACCTAGAGATCCTAGAGAATACATATTTGAACCAATAGTGCCTCAACCAAATCTCCCCACAATGCTAGCTGATATAGATCAAGACCTTAGGATCCAAGTCTTTCAAACAACAGTAAACCTACAAGAAATTAGTGAACAATTGAGAGAGTTAAATATTGAAGACGACAAGGCATACACATTTTGGTCAAATCACCCTAACTATAGACTACCTTGATAGGATATCCGCATGACTGTACAAGGACTCGAAAGAGAACAAATATTTGGTTGCGATCCTTTAGTTCCATAGCCCAATGCAAGAGACCTCCTCATCGACATAGATACTAGCTTATGTATTCAAGTTGCCAGAACACCTGTAAGGTATTATGAGAAAATTACACAACTTCTAGTTCTAAACATAGAGGCTGAAAAGCTTATGACTATTGGATAGTTGGGAGAAGAGATTGACTCCTCATATGACCATAGGAAGTCCACCACAACCACAAACTTACAGTTGTGATCCACAGGTCCCACAACCTAATGGGCCTACTGATCAATCAGACATTGACACCGGTTTATGCACACTAATATTCAGATCCTCACCACTTCCACTAGACATCATTACACAATTCTCCATATTAAACATAGCAAGAAATCGGGAAAGGGATTTCTGGAATAGACCAAAGAATCATCCATAAAACTTTGGAGGATCCATTACACCTCTCATCACCATTCTCATAACCTTTTCTGGAAACATACACAAAGCACCTACAGGTCACTATCCACGTATCCAATAACCAACAAATAGGATCTCGGTAGAGCTCAACATTGATTAGAGCCTCGAGAAGCTATTATATCTAAACAATCCATTACACCAATTCAGGTTAGGAGGGCCTTCTTTGCCTTAGATTCGTAGATTCCATTATTGTGTATTGAGGATATAAGATTACCCAACTAGTTTTTCTATATCCGTATAAATTCCATTCTCACCGGCTGTCTCAACACGACCTCGGGAGGTCGGGTATGAAGAAGAGTTGCTTATAGATTCTCATGCTTGCATGTCACTTTTCCATCATACAAAATTGGTGAACCCGATGTGAAACAAACAATTGTTCCCCTTTTATTTTCATTTCTTTCATCCACCTTCACTCTTTCCCATTATTCTACGGGTATTCATATACCCCCGAATATGTCGGGATACGACGCATATGGCAGACCTCTCTCAAGTCTTGAAGAAAATTATGGTCAAACAAATAGATAACCATCACCCTCACTTTCTGCACGGGCTAATAACTATTTAAGTAATTACTTGTCATCTCAAACTCCCCCTCAAATAACTTGTTCTAGTTCTTCGTTCTGAATTGAGGAGTTGGATCAGCTTACATAAACACAACAACCAAAGCCCTCAGGCTCTAACAATATGACATTTACTGGAGAATCCACTTCATCTCCTTAGGTCTTGTTCAGACCATAGATTAGTAGATAGTCATATCCACTCCCATTTTTGGATGAGGAGTACTTAGCACACTACGCTAGAAGCGAACAATGCTTCCAAAACATTTACCCACCTATATGGAGTTTGCAAATACAATCTGATACCCTACTCTAAGAAAACACCCCCATTCCTCCACCTATGGGAAATGCCCTTGGTGAAGCTTGGTATGGTAATAATCAATTCATAGCAGGGTATCATACCCCTTTACAACCTCAAGGTTTACAACAAATGCCATTAAGGAAAAACACTGTGTCTTCACCAATAGTGGTCATTTCAGCCTTAGTTTAGAAGGTTAAAAGATTGGAACTTACTCAAGTAAACCAAAATTCATATTTTGGGCAAGTAGGAATCCCCAACCCTCTCGCATCACCCCAATCAGGTTGACCTCCTTATAGAAATAGGCACATTAGGCATGCCTCCTCAACATTCGTATAATTACCCACAAAGAAACACTAAATAGGACCGTGTTTTCAAACGTCACTCTAGTTGAAAATATGATACCTCCCGGCTTGCACTAAACAACCCATACCGAACAATTCTCCTCCTCTACTTAAAAATTTATTCAAAATCACCACAAGGAGACATGTTCTCTTCTCCCAGGATGTTCGTTCAACCACAAGGATTCCCTTATATCCCTGCAAATACATATGCTATGCCATATCAACAAACCATGCCACCCCCACCCCCTCAGCAAGCACCATCGATGGTCAAAGCCTATGCGGTAGGGACTTATTCAAAATATTTAAAAGAGCCCCTAGAATTCACCATACGAAGATTTATTCTTCCAATACCTCTTCCCGATTTACCCAAATACAAAGGGAAGGAGATCCAAATGCACACATTAAGGCCTATGCCACGGCCATATGGGAATTACTCCCTTGGGATGGGGTTATTGCTAAGATATTCCCTAAAACCTTAGAGGGTATTGCCCTTGATTGGTATTATAGAATACCTGAAGCCCTCGATACACTCATTTAAACAACTCATGTCAGAGTTCATCAAATATTTTGATATGAACAAATTGTTAAGAACAGAATCGGGAATTCTTGCATATTAAACAAGAACATAATGAATCCACTACTCAATTTATTCAAAGATGGTGTACGATTCTCTACTCATCAGCAAGTTCTCCAAACATGGATCAAATGGAACTATGTGATTTATTCCTTCATTCTCTCAATAGAGAGATAAAGGAAGAAGTTCAAAAGTTCCCACTAAGAACTTATGATGAAGTCTTGAGAGTTCTCTCCGAATTGACCAAGCAAAGTGATAGATAGTGGTCGTAAGACATATGGAACGAATGGGAAATTAATCATTCCTAATAAAAACACCACGGTCTATCCTAATACTGAGAATTCTAATCAAGGACTTAATATCCTTAACAAAAATGTGGGGTTATAATAGATGGAGTAATCGATGAAATTAAAAGAGAAAATGTTGTGAACATTTCTCCACCCATTAACAATAAGCGAAATAACAATTTTACTCCAACAATTAGCATAGTGTATTTTAATCATCCACCATGACCACAACAACAACAACAACAACAACGAAAAATCCAAACACAAGGTCCAAATCGAAACCCAATTGGATATCAGAGTCAAAACCAAAGGCAACAACCTCAAAATTTTAACTCTAACAACAAACAACCTTATCAGAATTTTGGACCATACCAGTTTAAAATCAATAGCCTCGAAATTATAATCCCAATTTTTATTGTGGTTTCCACAAAATTTAAGGCCACGATACTAGGACTTGCCATGACTACAATAAATTCATGTAGCGTTTGCGAGAAGATCAAAAAAAAATCTTTATAGATATGTTCTTAGCAAATTCTCAGTACCCGCTCAAAACACTTACATAGGGGTAGTTTCCCCTCAAAATGCACCCCTCAAGATCATTAATGATCCACTCCCAAACCATTCTAATAATAACAGGTTAGATCCAAGTGGAACAAATAAGTGTTTTATAACAGAAACAATGATCATGAAGCTTCAACTTCATTAAATCCACCATCGCGCCCCCGATTAGAACTCGACCGCAAACTAAGATAGTTGGTCTCATAGAGTTAGACACCAAGCTACCCATAGAAACCATAACAAGAACACAGATTATTCTTCTCAACCAACTCCAAGTTATCCATTGGAACTAGAAAACATTCAACAAACGTTGGTAAAACCCATAGGCACCTATGATTTAATTAATGACTTAATTAAGACCTCTCACATCTCCTTTTGGATTTGTTAAAGAAATATCCCACCCAGAGGCCTACCCTCTTAGAAGCGTTAGGACTTGGTCATTTAATCAACATCACTCCTCCTCTGGAAGTGCAAGTAAACCATGTAGACTTTGGCGTCTACCCTCCAGGGCAGCCAGATAGGGATACTAAGTTTATATTCGATATAAGCAAAATGCCAACATACATTGAAATTATACAAATAGGTGACCAAACTTTACATCTACAAGAATGGGTTTACAATAATTATGTTAAACATGCAATGGTTGATGATGGGCCAACAGTTAACATAGTCCCCTTCACTTTTCTTCAAAAGTTAGGATATGGGGAAACAAACTATTCCACAACATGAAATATGCTAAGAGGTTATGATAGCCTCAAGGCTACCTCAATCGGAACCATAGTTTTACCGTCACTTTAGGACACAAGATGGTCCTCACCGAATTTTATATTATAGATCAGAAACAAACTATAATATGATCCTCGGTTGGCCATGGATACATCGCATGAAGGAAATCCCTTCCAAGTTATTCCAAGAAATAAGATTTCTAAACTTAGGGAAAATATTTGTGGCACAAGGTGACCCAAATCCCTTCAATATACACCTAGTTGATTTAAAGCAAAGACCGGTGTTCATTCCGAGTTTGAACTCCCAAAAAATCAACTTAGCAAACCGATTAATTCAAAACCAAAAGAGAATTTGATACCCACCACAAAATTGGAGATTACAAATCTAGTCGAGGGCATTCCAAAGACTAAAATGAGGCCAACGTCATAGAAATAGTGTCATTAGGGACTACAAAGAAAATTGTCGAAAGTTACTAGAGAAATATTTACCTATTTTCCTACCATTTGATTCTATGGGTATGGATACACCACAGGAATTGCTTCTCTTCCATCGACAAAAGTTTATATGGTAGAAGTAATCAAGCGAGAAAAAATAGATATGAAGAATATCCCAACTTCCATTTTTCTAATCAAATATTGGACTCTCCACTTTGATGGAGCTAGATGTCACTTTGGAGTTGGGGCAGGAGTGATCTTTACTTCACCTGAGGGAAATATCCTACCTTTTTCCTTTAAATTAAACTTTGAATGTACAAACAATGGGGCTGAGTACAAAGCTCTCCTCCTTGGCCTCATCCTAGCCAAAATAATGGGTGTCGATAACATTAGAGTGCTAGGAGACTCGTAACTAGTTGCAAACCAAGTCTCTGAGGTATATGAAACTAGGGCTGAACATTTACAACTCTACAAAACAGTGGTATTAGATCTAAGCAAGGGATTCAACTTCATATAAATTAAAGAAATCACATGAGAGCAGAACCTTCTCAAAGATTCAATAGTAACCTCAGTTTCCTGTTTCACTCCAAATAGTGAGTTGAAAGATATAAGTTTCATGGTATCACTTTGTAGTGAACCATTAGTGTGTAAAATACCAACAAACCCACTCCTGACTCGTGGAGAAGCTTAGAATGATTTTCCTATCTCGATCACTTTGATGGTGATAAAGTCACTCTCAAATATCTAAACACATATGTGGAGCTACACCTTGCTCACCGCATAGTGGATCTTTCCCTAATACCACATTCCTCTTCCTATTTTTGAAATCCCATGGTAGAGTCTCCTCCACAAAAGGATCTCGATATCTACAAGGTAGAAGATGGAGAAAGCTTGGAACTACCTCTAGCCCCACCTAAATTTGAAGAAGGTAATGCTTCTTTAATAGAAGAAACCATTGACATAAACATCGGAATGGAGGAAGAACCAAAAATTTTGAAGTTGGGATCCTCATTAACTCTAGAGGAGATAGAAATACACACCCAAGTCCTCAAATAACATCAAAAGGCTTTCGCATTTAGCTATAAATAAATGATGGGCATTGCACCACATATCACGGTACATAACCTTGTCACTAAACCAGATGCAAAACCAATTAAACAAAAGTCAAGACCAATGAAGCCAAAAGTGGCTCTCATGGTAAAAGAGGAAGTAATAAAACTTCTCCAAGTAGGATTCATCAAACCTATTAATTATTCACAATGGGTATCTAATATCATCCCTGTTCTCAAAAAGAATGGGAAGATATGCATTTGCATAGACTTTTGGGATATTAACAAAGCTTGTCCCAAAGATGACTTCCTATTACCATCCATTGACATTATTGTTGATGCAACAACTGGATTTGAACTATTTTCCCTCATGGATGGGTTCTCAAGGTATAATCATATTAAAATATCTGAACAAGATCAAGCCAAAACTACGTTTATAACTCCCTGGGGAACTTATTGTTACGTTGTCATGCCATTTGGTCTTAAGAACGTTGGCACTACATATCAGTGGGAAATGACATACATATTCCATGATCTTATCCATAAAATTGTGGAATCCTATGTGGATGACTTATTGGCCAAGGCCAAGAAGCATTGTGATCATCTAGAAGTACTCCATATCATCCTCTCATGATTGATTGAATATGGTGTCACATTAAACCCAGAGAAGTGCGTGTTTGGTGTGATAGGAGGAAAACTTCTGGGTTACATTATGTCTTCACGAGGGATTGATGTTGATCCACCAAATCAGGTTGTTCTCAAAATTATTCCACCATCAAACAAGTCTAGAATCGGTCATTTCTTGGGAAACTCTGTGAAATCTTAACGTTCATCCCAGATTTAAGTTTTTTCATTCATCCAATCAACAATCTATTAAAGAAATATTATAGCACTGATTGTACTTAAGAATGCAACGAGGCCTTCAAAGGAGTTAAATGTTTCTTGTTTTCTCCACCCATGCTAATGCCTCCTAGACGAAACCACCCTTTGACCCTATACTCATGGGCCACTGATGTCTCGCTAGCATGCATGTTGGCTCAAGAAGACAATGATAAACAAGAAGGTGTAGTCTATTTCATTAGCTAAACATTGCTTGATTATAAAACGTGTTATACAGAGGCAGAGAGAGAATGTCTTGCCATAGTCTTTATAACAAAAATTTAAGACATTACATGTTAAACCAAAAACAAGGGTCATTGTAAAGATATATCATTTACGAACATTCCTCATGTAAGGGTATTTATCTAAAAAGGCTAGGTGTTTCAAAACCCTAATGGGTGAATTTGATTTAACATTTGTAAAAAAAAAATCCATTAAGGGACAAATCATTGTAGACTAGTTAGCTAACAATCCATTAGATGGAGGAGATCTGGTAAATCTAGACTTTCCTGATGAGTGTATATACTTTGTCAAAACCAAGCTCCCCATCTCTACATGTCCTTGGTACACTGATATCATCAATTTTATCATGGACCACACATACCCTGAAACTTCCACATCGCAACAAAGAAGTTGGTTACGCATTATCGCTACTAAATACATTATTTTAGAAAAAGTACTCTATCGTAAAGCCTTTGACGGCATGCTTCTAAGATGCGTCGACATAGAAGAATCAAAGAAGATTATTTATGAATCGAACAGTGAGATATGTTGAGGCGATTTCAGTGGTCATGCCACTACTCATAAAATACATCAGATGGGCTATTTTTGGCCCACTCTCGAACACAATGTACTAGAGTTTGTACGTAAGTGCCACAAATGCCAAGAATTCTCTCACGAGATTCACATGCCAACACAATCCCTGGAATGAATAGAAACCCCGTGGCCATTCTCCACATGGGGTCTAGATTTGATAGGGAAATTCTCTCCCTCATTAACTGATGGCCATAATTTTATAATTACAGCCACAGAATATTTTACCAAATGGGTAGAGGCCATTCCTCTCACCACCGTACCAGGTTCGGTAATTTCCAAGTTCATTCTGAACTAGATCATTTACAGGATTGGTGTCCCACAAGTCATTATCTCAGATAATGACACATCCTTTAAAAATGATGAGGTCTATGAGTTATGTAGCAAATTCAAAATAAACCATCACACGGCATCTCTTTACTACCCTCAAGCCAATGGACAAGCCAAAGCAACAAACAAAACATTAAAGGCTATTCTCCTTAAAAAATTTAAGGAGAACAAGAAAGATTGGCATCTAAAACTATATCCAGCCTTGTGGGCCCATCGACCCTCAATAAGAACACCAACAGGAGAAATCCCTTTCTCGTTGGTATTTGGGGTAGAAGTAGTTCTCCCACTTGAGGTTGAAATACCTAGTCTATGCATCTCATTACAAGGTATTTTGGATGAACAAGCTTACAGGGAGGCACACCTCTCTCAACTGGAAAGACTTGATGAGGCGAAGCTAAATGTCAAACAACGGCATAGAGCCTATACTAACCGGATGTGCTGGCATTATAACAAAAAATTCTATGAGCGAGAAATATATGAGGGAGATCTAGTTCTAAGACTAGATAGCCGGATTGATAAGAAAACCGGCAAAGGAAGGAAGTTCCGGCCCAAGTGGTTGGTCCCATACCGAGTCATGAAAGACTACGAAATGGTGCATATATCTTATGCACACTAGAAGGTGAGGAATTCAATGAAATTGTCAATTCCTTACATCTTAAATGGTTTTACGCATGAGACATCAGAATCAACACTTGTACATTATAGCTACCTACATTACATTAGTCATCTTGTGGTTTCATTTTTTCCACTCATTTAATAAAAATTGTAGTCAAGGAACTTACTCTTAAGCAATCTATTACAAATTTCTGAAAATATTGGAAAAATCATTCAAATCACATCTCTTCAAACATCATCAAGTAATTTCAAATCTTCTCATCAAGTTTGACAGACAAGTATTGATGAAAACCATACCAAGGCCTGCATACTTGGTTTTTCTCTTTCTTTCTACTAGGTGAAGCTTTCCTTACTTACGGTCTGTTCTAGAAGCTTCTTGGTGTCACATCTATCCCTCTTATCTCTCTTTGAAAAAAAGGATATCCCAAAGTCACAGATCAGAAGTGTTAAAATCAAATAGAATCAAAAATGCCGAGTAAACAGAATATTTTATTTTACACACTTCTTTGCCCCACCAACCTTCAAAGAAAAGCCCGTACCTCTTACTAGTGGTGTGAGGTTGGGAAAGGAAATAAGTTCCCTTACTTTCCTATATCCTCGCCTTTGGTGAAAACCCATGCTTCTTACTAGTGGCATGAGGTAGGGTGTGGAGGGTCCATTCACACAAATTAATAAATCTTGGTATTCTAGAAATACAAATCAAATTATATTAAGTAAAAATAAATGTCCAAATTCCAAAGAGATCAAATCCTCGAAACCATATTTTTCAACCAGTTTGCCATTTATAGATATAAGTCTAGATAAACCGGAAAGTAAGTGGCCTTCGAGCTTGGTGGTAGTTCTCGAGTAGGGTAAGTGTGTAGGTCTAAGTTTGGTTTCTGACACTAGTTTTTCTATCTCTTAGCGTTCCATTCAGTCAAACTCATACAATTTGTGACCTTCCCAACTCTTGGTGTTGAGCCCTCGCATCTTACTAGTTGTGTGGAGTTGGGAGTGGGGCAAGTTCATCTCTTTATCACTATACATTCATCACATTTTTCCACCTAAGAAGAAATCACGAGACACCCCAAAGAGGCCAAACGTTCAATACTACAATGTGTTCATCATCACATGTCAGCGTTACAAAAGCATATAAAGTAAAACATTTTGTTTAGTATTTTCTATCATTTGTCATCCATTGCATACATTCTGAAAAGCATGAAAACAAATACTCTAAAAACATCTAGTATACACATGGGAAACGAGTCACAAAATTCTAGACACCAAAGAGTCTAGATCCAAAAGGGATATATATATATATACATAAATGGTGTTTCATGTACAATGCCATCATGTACTAAGGCATGGTCAAAACACTTGATGAGCCCAAAAATACAAAACAATCATGCATGTATCTAACCAAAAGTCACTACAAAAAGACAAGCAGTGTGATCTCTCAATCTCTATGAGATCCCTCAGAAGGTGTATGGCCATGCCTAGGACTCCTATTGTGAGGATGATCTGAATGGATGGAGGTCTCATGATTGTGGTCGAAGCTATGGTCTCACTATGAGAGCGACTCCTCATCAATCACTCAAAGAGCCAGCTTCCTATATCTAGTCGGCTCGATGCAAAGGGAGGTAATGATCTTTGCTGCCTTCTAGACAGGGGCAAAGACATCTGTATGTCAACTAGCTGCTAAGGGCTCCCCAATGTCCTCAGTGAGCTTGGCCTAAGTACCATCAGAAGGGAGCAATAGAGTGTCAATGCACACCTGGAATCAAGTCTCACCATCCCTTAGTAGTTGCTACAAATAAAAAGGAGAAACACACGAGTTAGAAAGTTGTCCAAAATAAGACCAAAGATAAATGAAACAACAAAAGGAAATAACAACTAAGCAATTCTAACTAAAACAAAGTCGAGAAAAGAGTAGTAACTCACTTAGATCTCTAGGCCTCTAGGTGGGATCTCTAGGATCCATGCCTGCCACCGACTATCATCCCTCTCCCACATCTAGAGCAAAGTGACAGCCTACCACAAACTCGCCATCTCCCCCTAAATCTTGAGAAGGTAACTCCTCTGAAATCAGAGTCACCTTCTCTAGTGCTCTCGCTCCACCCTCTCGGCCCACAAGATATCCTAAGTGTCATGCCACTCAAATTTATTTTCATCCTCCTCACCTATCTCTGCCACTCCGGTCTCCACCTCCTCTATCTCCTCCTCTTTCTCCCCCATTAAACTCCTCAGACTCAGAGTCCACATCAATAGGCTCATCTCTTCTATGAGCAGGACCGCACAAATCTGAAGTAAAGGTGCTTGAGGAGCACTAGCTACCCCTCAAGCATGAACCACCCTCCTAGCTGTGATGGGAACACCAGGAGTGACCGTAGTCCAACCCCGGCCTCTAGGACCTCCCCAAGCCTCACAAACAGATCTATACACTAGCCCTACTAGAGGAAACATGTCAATATATGGGAGGCTGAATTGTTGTGGTACTCTATCAAAGGGGTGGATCTCCAACTTCCCCGTCCTGTCTACCAGCTGACTAGTAGTGTGGAAAGCGATCAATGTAAGTGTCTCCTCTCCCCATAACCCTGCCATGGCCTAATAAGGAGTAGCCTCCATGTCTATAGTAGTCAAAGAAGCCATCTGGCTAGTGAGGCACTCTAAGAATGGTCATCCTTGTCCACCTCACTACCCTGACAGCCCCAGGATCCTCTTCCTGTACACCTCTCCCATACGGAATGATGTGCTCATACACCCAACTCATGACAAGAGTAGGGTGGCTTAGTGACTATCCCTGTAGTCTAACCACCCTGTATAAATCATGGTAGGTGGTCCCAACAATGTCTACTCCCCAAGCATAAACACGGCCATGGACCTCAATCTATGTAATGATGGAAGCCCAAAGAAATATAAGAAAGTGTTTACTCCTTGTCCCCAATCAATCTCGAAGTAAGGATGCCCATGATAGCCTTGTGGAGCACAGGAATATCTGACTCAACAATGGAGTGGACCTTCACCCCCTTCTTCGACCCCATGGAAACAATGGCATCCCCCATATAAGTGGCCCACTAAACCAACTGAGATCTCGACACTGCTGTCTTGAGAGACAACCGTCTCCCAAGGATCGAAACCCCTAGTATATGGTAGACATCCTCCAAGGTGATGGACCACTCACCCCTCACACCTGGTAATCGAAAGTGTTCCGATCTACGTCCCAATATGAAAATAAGTCACATAATATGTGACTAGTAGGTGCGACATGAGGGACCTGTGTAATCCTCCAAATGTCAGCCCTCTGTAGAATGTCTCTCTCTACCTGAGATAGTGCATCTAACACTGTCGGGAGCCAATCACACTCCCTCTCTCTACTCCATCTAATATACTCCTCCTTCTTCTACATCCACCCAAAAACACATAAAAAGAGTAAGTTAGTAACAAAATCTGACTAGAAAAATTATCAAGAACATATAAAAATGCTAAAAATGCAAAGACAATCAAAATTTACATCCTTTTTTGCATTTTGTTTGAAACCGCCACCCTGTGTAGAGCAAAGATTTTCCTAAATACCACCTTCGAGAGGTAGTGGTACCATAACCACCACCTTCTTAGGCGGTGGTCCCGTAACCACTGCCTTCTAAGGCGGCGGTCCCATAACCACCACCTTCATAGGGTGGCGGTCCTATCCCGAAATGTCAAATGGCTCGAAAGCCCTAAAAACACATTAAAAATGCAAGAAAACACCATTTTAAACAAAATAAAGACCTACCCTATGGGTGCCCCCCTAGAGACTCATTTAAAACTAGCATTTTCAAAAATGATCCCCCCATGACAAAGATTTCAACATTTCTATGTTTTGGATTTAAAAACGATAAATTGAGAAGAACTAACCTAAGACTTTGCAGGCTGATGTTCTACTCTCGGAGGCATGATCACGTTCTCACAATGGATGTTTTGACTGTACTCTCATCAAAAATGGTCACCGTGGGTCCCAGAGCTCAAAAACCACCAAATCGACACGCGTAAATGAATAGTAAAATGAGTTCATTATATATATATATATATATATATATTTCTAAATTGTTTTTAATGTCTTGTTGGACTATCGACGGAGGTAAGTTCCAAACCCCACGTAGATGGTAAGTCCTCATTTCATATCAATTTAGTTTTTTTCTCAATTTATTTTATCTATTTGCACTTGAGTCCCCTTTTCATTTTGAGATAGTAGGATTTTGGATGGAAACTTTCGACACACGGCGTATCGGTATAACTCCTAACTCCCCATTTCAGGACCACCATACTCGATCCACTGTTTTATGCCTCTTCATGGCTAAGATGCTTCTCTGAGGGGGCAATATGTATGTACCCAAAATTGTAAGGTACTTTGCACCACCGAAAGAGGTTACACATACCCCAATGATGATACAGGTCTCCTCGTAAGGTGTTTGGGATCCGAAAAACTCACCAAGTATACATTTGTATCCCGTATGCCTCATCTGGCCTCTGTGTGCTTTGTTCTGCCCTCTACCCCCTTTTTCCTTGCATTTTGGTCTTAAGTGACGAGACCGCCGCACCGCTTTGCTGGCGGCGCGTTTCTATGCACGTTTTCCAAAATGTTCCGATGATCTCATCAAATGTAAAATTCAAATTTCTATCCACATTCTTTAGCTACTTTTCTTTGCATTTATGTTTTGGCCGCCCTGTGAATAGTGTTTTCTCTTTGTTTAATGGTAAAAGAGTTCCATTCCAAGTTACCTTCTAGTGAATGCATTTTTATAAATAGCCGACTTGTTTTTAAGTAAGAGGCCGCTCTCCTTCTCTATTTAAATATTCAGTTGGTTTTAATTTCTTGCTTAGAGTTCCAATAGTTTCATGTTTTGCATCAGTTATTACCTTTTCCTTTGTTGTTTAGGATCACTTGATCTTCTTGTTTCTATCTTGTTTCATTGTTGTTCCATACAATCAGCTTAGGATAAGGTAGTTTCATTCTTAGATTGGAATCCATTTAGAGTTGTAGGTTTTGTTTTGTCACAAAAGATAGTTTCCAGAATTCTTGGCATATTTGTGTTGTATTCCCGTAATAAATCCTGCTAGGAATTGCATAGTCAAGCTCTATTCACTTGCACTATCCCTCTCTTACTTGCATTGTATTTGGTCTATATCCAAAGCTGCCATTGTTCGACTATCTTCTTCTACTAATGCTATCATATACACACTTTTCTAGATTCATGAGAACACGAAGGAATGAGGAGATCACACTGAGGGGATGAAGTCACACACAACTGGATTTACCACTATTCTGTAAACTCCAGGTTTGAGCTATCAAAGTTCTAGTTACAAGTACATCAAATAGAGTAGTAAATTATTTCATTTCAGTTAAAGTTCACTTTCAATATTGCCAGGGAAGTTATGGGGAATGATAGTTTCTGAGAAACTATGATTCATTCCTCACTTCTGAGGTAGGATTGAGAGTTTTTCAATTAAACTAATTAATTCTTTAGATATTTAGGATAAAATCACTACACAAGTAAAATAGCTACATCGGGCTACTTTTCTTGTTTTGATTCTGTCATTAGATTAATTTTCCATTTTTAAATATATTAGAATAGCTACTCTTTTAATTTCATTAAAATACTTCATCGAAAATACAAAAATAAAAGAATATATGCATAGTGTAGATACATCTTTCATAATTAGTTTATTCATTTCAGTTAAAATTGAATCATCTTTGCATGACAATCACGGGACCTAGAGAGCCCAGAGAATACATATTTGAACCGATAGTGCCTCAACCAAATCTCCCCACAACACTAGCTGATATAGATCAAGACCTTAGGATCCAGGTCTTTCGAACAATAGTAAACCTACGAGTAATTAGTGAACAATTGAGAGAGTTAAATATTGAAGATGACAAGGCATACACATTTTGGTCAAATCACCCTAACTATAGACTGCCTTGATAGGATATCCACATGATTGTACAAGGACTCAAAAGAGAAAAAATATTTGGCTGCGATCCTTTAGTTCCACAGCCCAACATAGGAGACCTCCTCATCAACATAGATACTAGCTTACGTATTCAAGTTTCCAAAACACCTGTAAGGTATTCTAAGAAAGTTACACAACTTCTAGTTCTAAACATAGAGGCTGAAAAAGCTTACGACTATTGGATAGTCGGGAGAAGATATTGACTCCTCATATGACCATAGGAAGTCTGCCATAACCATGAACTTATGGTTGTGATCCACAGGTCCCACAACCTAATGGGCCTACTGATCAATCAGACATTGACACCGGTTTATGCACACTAATATTCAAATCCTCACCACTTCCACCAGACATCATTACACAATTCTCCATATTAAACATAGCAGCCAATCAAGCTAGGGATTTCTAGACTAGACCAAAGAATTATCCATAAAACTCCAAAGGATCCACTACACCTCTCATCACCATTCTCATGACCTTGTCTGGAAATATACATGAAGCACCTATAGGTCACTTTCCATGTATCCAACAACCAATAAATAGGATCTCGGCAGAGCTCGACATTGATTGGAGCCTTGAGCAGCTATTATATCTAAATGATCCATTATACCAATTCAGGTTAAGAGGGCCTTCTTCACCTTGGATTCATATATTCCATTATTGTGTATTGAGGATATAAGATTACCCAACTAGTTTGTCTTTATCTATATAAATTCCATTCTCACCGGGTTGTCTCGGACGACCTCGAGAGGTCGAGTACGAAGAAGAGTTGCTTGTAGATTATCATGCTCACATGTCACTTATCCATTGTACGATACATCAGCTTTGAAAAGAAGGAGGAGTGGGTCATTATACCCTTGGCTGATGGGAATTTGATGCCCTATACTGAACCTTTGGGAGAATAAGTTCTAGATAGGATATATGTGTGCTCAATCAGGGACCCAGAGATAATCCATCCTACCGACGGAGTTATCTATTTTAAGGATGCTTAGTCAAGTAAGTAATACCACTATTATAGCATGTGATGATTGGGCACATGGAACTTATGAATTGATCGAACGGTAGTTGAGAGGTTCGATGACCAAGGTAACAAATTCACGCATAGTCCAATGCCTAAGAGGAAAGGAGTTGCCTAAGTATTCAAGAGGAGCCTTCCTTAGATATTTTTGTAGGAGATGAAAGCTTAGTGGATAGAGAAGGAATGGAGAGGGATGCTAAGTTATGTCCTACTCGTCACAGTGGCATGGTGGTGGGCTACACATCAAGAGAGCCTTTTGGAATGGCACGAGGTAAGAATTTCTCTCTCTCAAATTCTCTAGAAGCAACGTGCCCACCACCATTAAGGACTATAATGGGAAGGTTCCCGCCTCTTTCCATATCTACGAGTGTGAGAGGATCTAGAGAGAAGGTGTGGAAGCTTTGCCACCATCCCTCTGGGTGCATAAGTTGTATTCTACACCGTAGGGTTACGCGCACACATGGTACATATATTACATGCCACAAGACAGGGGGTTGGTAAGAGGTAGCGTGACCTCATTCAAACCTTTGAGTATCGTAGTACGAGCCATCGAGTTGATAAGGCCTTGTAGGATATCAAGTGCCTTATCATGGAGGATAGTGCCATGGTGGAAGATAGGATTTTGGAGTTCTTAGGTGGACCAGTTTGGAAGTGCGCTTTGAAGAGGAGGTAAAGGAAACAAGAGTTCACTTGAGCACACGTGTTTAGAAAAGGAGAAAGGGAAGTTGGTGTATGTGATTGATGGGGAGGAAGCGAAAGCTTGGATGTTAGTCATTTTGTAAGGATGCGGGAGGTAGTGGACAGTGTTGATACTCACGCACACTCCTACCATTAGCTCTTAAAGAAAAAGAAGGCTAACATCCATTCAAGAGAATAACTTAAGGAAACTATTATTAGAGATTACTAGTCAGAGAAGGAAGTCTCTAAGATCATTGATCTAGTTGTGTGAGTTTGAGGATTTATTCTCACATGGGTACCATGAGCTCAAAGGTGTCCACCATTCCTTGGGGGAGATGAAGATAAAGTGAAGGATGGTGCGTACATGATCACGAAGAGACCCTACCAAATGAATCCCAATTTACGTGTAAAGGTTAAGGAGGAGATAGACAAGATGATAGCTTCTAGGATCATTGAAGCAGTGGAAGAATTAGAATGGATAAGTCTGATGGTAATCAACGCATCAAGAAGGATATGCGGATTAGGATCTATGTGGATTATAGGGAGCTGAACGTAGTTTGTGTCATTGATCATTTTCCAACCCCCTTCACTGAAGAAATTTTAGAAGGAGTCGTTGGGCGCAAAATATATTCCTTTACGGATGGATTATTTGGGTACCACTAAGTCTGGATTGTAAAGGAAGACTAGGAGAAGATAACTTTCACCACTGAGTGGGAATTTTTGCATACACGGTCATACCCTTTGGTTTAAAGAATGTGCCTACTATTTTTCCACGCATAGTGGTGCAAGCATTCTAGGAATTCATCCATAAGTTTCTTCAGTTCTATTTGGATGATTGGACAGTGTATGGGCTAGTAAAAGACCATTATGACAATTTGAGGTTAATGTTTGAGAGGTGTAGGTAGTTTAGGATATCCCTCAACATTAAGCATTGTGTATTTACTACACCCTTTGGGACGTTATTGGGGCATATCATATGTAAGGAGGGCTTGTTGGTAGATCCTACCAAAGTTGCAGTTATTGTGGGGTTAGGGGATCCTACTAGCGAGCACGGTGCACAGATTCCTTGGGCATATGGGTTATTACAGGAAATCATCAAAGGGTATGCCAAGATTGCCACACCTTTAGATAAGGTGCTAAGACATAAAAGTTCCTTCCATTGGGGAGAGGCGCAACAGAGGGCATTTGATACATTAAAAGATAGGCTTTTCACCACACCTATATTACATTTTCCCTCTTGGGACAAGCCCTTCCATGTCCACGTAGATGCCTCAGGAACCACCATTGGAGCAGTGCTTGCATAGCAAGGTGAAGGTATTTTTGATCATCCTCTATGTTTTGCAAGTAGGAAGTTGACACCAGAAGATAAGAATTACAGCATGACTGAGTGCGAAGCATTTTCAATGATCTATGCACTTTTCAAATTTAGGAAGTATCTACTAGCAACACCCTTTGTATTTTACACCAACCACATGGCATTAAAGTACCTAGTGAACAAGCCTGTTCTACAAGGGTGCATATGTCAGTGGGTGTTGTTGTTTCAAGAGTTTGAGTTCACGGTAGTAGTGAAGGATGGGAAGAGTAATTGTGGGCCTGATCATTTGTTAAGAATTGATTCAGAGGGGATGTGCGAGTATATAGGAGACAATGCCAAATGTGCAACTATTTAGGTTCTAGCGCACACCCTCAGATTTAGAGGAGATTGTAGTATTTTTAAAGGAATGTGTGGCACCAGAAGGAATGAAGGCATTAGAGAAGCAGTAGCTAGCCATACGTGTTGCACCCTACATGTTGATCAGTGAGGACTTATACAAGTTAGGACGTGATGAAGTTTTACGCAGGTGTGTATTAGAGCATGAGTGCCTCGTCATCATGGAGGAAGCACACAAAGGAAGTACGGGTGGGAATTATGTAGGTGACACCACCATGTGTAAGATATTAATGGCAAGATTGTGGTGGGAAACTCTATACAAGGATTATAAAGACTATAGTAAATATTATGACCATTGTCACCGCATCGCGCATTGGCAAGAAAGAGAGATGAAATGCCTTTGTGCCCTATACCTTGTGCGAACCTTTTGAGAAGTGAGCAATAGACTTTTTAGGCCCTATTACACTAGCGATGCATAGGATTGGGTCACGCTATGTCATCACTTGCATGGACTATTTGACAAGGTGGGAAGAGGTAGCCCCACTAAAGACTACACAAGAGCCACAAGTGGAAAGATTATTGTGGGAGAACACTATCACGGGGTATGGATGTCCTTTGAATTTAACTAGCAATAGGGGTATGCATTTATTGAATGAGACCATGAGGATCCCGTTAACGAGTTCATGGTTTCTCATCACAAGACTACCCCCTATCACCCACAAGAAAATAGAACCGTGGAATCATTGAATAAAATATTGAGTCATACCCGACCAAAATTTGTGATGTCGGCAGACAAGATTGGGATGACAAAGTATCGCAGATATTATGGGCTTGCAAGACAACTTATAAAAGGCTAAACAAAGCCACACTTTGTTTCATTTGGTGTTTGGCACGAGTTATTCTACCGGTTGAATTCATGTTACCTTCTCTATGAATAGTGTGCATAAGAGGGTCGGCTGATGAGAAGCATTGGAAGAGAGAATTGATGAGTTAATTAAGCTGGATGAGAGATGATCACTTGCCAAGTGGAGCTAAACAACAAAGAAAGCAAACCAAAAAGCTTGGCATGATCGCCACATCAGAAAAAAGAAGTTTGAGGTTGGGCAAATGGTCTTACTATATGATTCTAAGTTTCTGCACCATCTTGGGAAGTTGAAAGTCCATTGGTTGGGTCCCTACACAATCTCATACATCCTTGATTCGAGCGTGTGCCAGTTACAAGCGTTGGATGGAACGAAATTTCCTAGACACTTCAATGGGAGTAGGTTGAAGCCCTACTATAAATAAGTCTTCTTGGTGTTTGTAAATAAGGTAGTTTTTCCAGTTAGTTTAGAATTTTCCTTTATGCATTTCTTTTCTTGTGTTTCCCTTTCACGTTGTTGTTTTTTTTTGTGCCTTGGGTGCCGGTAACCTTATTACTAATTTTTGAGAATTTTTGAGTGCGCAGAGGACCACACATCATTTTAGTGTGGGGTGGAGTAATGTGAAGGAGAGCATGGTTAAAATGCCAAGGAATTTTGTGTTGAAAAACCCAATTGAATGGCCCTATTGAAAGAGGTGCTTAGAAAGAAAAGATGGAAAAAGGATGGTTGGTGCCAAGATAAAAGCTACTTTCAGATCCCACATACAAAGAAGGGAAAAGCACATAAGAAACACGAGGTAGGCGAGAGAAAAAATTAGGACAGAAGAAGTGCCTTTGGCACTAGTTACATGCACGCAAGAGTCTCCTGTCATGTTGGATTGGTTGCACACTAGAAGGTTGGAGGATTGTCTACACAGGTTTGGGCGCATGAGGGAAAGCGTTGAAGTCAAGCTTTGTTTGAAAAATCTGCACTAAATTTTAAAGGTATAGTGGTAGATGAAGTATAAATTAATGATTAAAAAGGGAAAAACTATAAATAAAGGGGTTGAGGCACTTCATTATTCACTTTTCGTATGAGGAGAAATAATCACTTTTTGTACCTTTGCAAACCAGGGCTTCTAAAAACTAATCTATGTGAAGAAAAATTTGGAGAGATTGAAACATGAGCAACTAGTTCAGATTTGCAAACCAGGAGGAAAGGATTTCATGGACATAGGAAAAGTCTAAGATGGTGCCATCTTGTGAAAGGAGCAGCCTAGTTAGGGTTTGAAGAACTAGGGCACGGGGTTAAGGAACTTTCTTCACAAGTTTAAGATCTAAGGCTGGAGAGAGAGCAAAAGAATAGAATAACACGGAGTGATTGAAGTGGTAAGAAGACCTAGATAATGGCACCCAAGAAACCAGTTAGTACACCAAAGAAGGAAAAGGGAAATGGCAATGGAAAGTAACAAGAAACTAACACATGCATAAATGAGGAGTGGTATGTAAAAATGTAGTACCCAGATGGAGTGTTATTGGGGAAGGAGTGGGAGTCCCATCTGAGGAACATGTCTATGAATGACTACAATCATTAGACAAGAACTATTGAGAAGGAGATGGCACGGAGTTAGTGTTCCCAATAAACAAAAATACACCGTGGAGAAGGGTTGCCCATTTATAATGATGATGTGAAGGTTAAGTTGGAGAAGGCGGGTTTATTACAACTCTTTGAGTTTCCCTACTTTGGGAAACACAGTGCCTATATCAATGGCTAATGTCACGCATGCATGAGCACTACAATAACCCCTCACAGGGGGCACACAATGCGCATAACCCCTCGGCTCATTTCATGTTTCATATGCCTCATCTATGAAGGAGATGGTTTGGAGGATGACTTGACCGATAAAGAAGCGATTAAGGAAACTATTACTACTTATGCATACAAGAAGGGGTCAAGGTATTATGATGTCACAGACATTAAGGATCTAGTAATGAAGATGGTCACACACTTGGTGTCAAAGTTAAATGGCCAGGAGAGATGGACCCAGGTTAATAAGCCATGGTTGAATGTTTGCAGGAAAATTTCAGAGGGCACCATCTACAACTTGTCCACATTCATCACGGATGTGATTCTCAGCTACATGAAGGAAGGTGATAGGATCCTTTTTGGCAATGTCCTATTAACCATTGTGTTTTCAGAGATCGAGGTACCGGATGCATTGGACAAGTTTGTGTGGGAGTACCCTATTGAAGACCCCTCACCCACAAAGAGGTTTGAAAAATACGCTTGTGACACTATGACAACTATGCACAAGGCACGCTTGGAAAAATGGTATACGTGCCTAAGGAACGCGTTCGGGGTGGAATGGAGAATTCTCGAACAACTATCGCAGCCACTAAGGAGAAGCGGAATTTTCTATGTACCAAAGCATTTCTACCTGGGCAGATTCAAACTGTCAGATGAGACATGGAGCCCATGGTGCAAGCTCCCCTTTTCCTTCATAGCTCAATACTTCTAAGCGGGAGTAAACAGGTTCAAGGAGTCCAAGAATTTTAAGCTAGACCTTGGTAATCTAGACCAGGATCATAGGGAAATGCACAAAGGGTTGGTCTACCCTAGCAAGCACATGTACATGGAGTGGTACATGTTGCATGAAGTTAAAATGACAAGGCCCATAACTCTGCCCATTGCAAAAGGATCCACGGCATGCGTGTACATCTGCATAAGACCCAAGTCTAAGAAGGAACATATCTAGAGAACGAGGTCTCTATACCTCAGGATCCAACTGTAGAAAGAGACCCGTGCCCAAACAGGAGGAAAAAGAGCCGAGAAAAAAATACCAAGTGTGGTGGAGACACAGGTAATAGGTTCCCCTGGGACAAGTGCCAGAACTAGTATGTACACATGCAAGAAGAGGCCCATAGTAAAAGAGAAGACTCCAGAGCCAGAAAAGCCATTAGATAAGGAGTCATTAGGAGAAGAAGAAATAGAGTCACCTACACCAGAATCTCTAGTTAGGAAGAAGCAGAGGGTAGAAGAAGAGACCATCTCAAAAGAGACTAGAGAATTTGGACAAGTACATAGGAGAAAAATATGAGAGCGAAGAGGATGAGAGTGGAGAAGAAGTGGGGAAGAGGACCTTGGGAAAGATCGAGGGCCACCTATCTTCAATGTACATGATTCAAAGGAGGAAGGCGGAGAAGAAGAACAAGGGTTCCTTTTCATACGGCGCAAGGATAGCCAAGTAGGAGAAGGCACCCAAGACATGGGAAAAGGTGAGGAGGCTAGTGCGCAGAAGCAAGAGGCTCCAAGCTCGCACGAGAATAGACAACCAAGGTGGCAGAAGGAGAAGAGACCAAGAACATTGAGACCCTAGTGGTAGATAATTTAGAACACAGTGTTGAGCCGGTGTTGAATAAGGAAACGGAGGAAAGCATAGAAGAGGACCACGGTAGCACTAGAGGCCCCATTTTGACTGTAAGTATACCTAAGGGTACGCACATGGGAGGAAGGCACGTAGAGGGGAGAGGCCGGAGATGGGTTATATTGATGACCCCAAGAAAGTGTTCCGTGTGTGGTTCCAAAGTACAATTTTGGCAGAGGAGCTTGTAGCAATGTCATATTTTGATAGGGAGGCTACATATCTACAGACAAGGAAGATGCTCTCATGGGAAATAGAGTCCCACCTTGATGAGCTAGAGTTTGAGGTAAGCCATGGGGCAATAATAACATTTCCAAGACCAAGAGAAGATAACCCAGTGGTGGATACCCAGAACTCTTGGATGAACAACTATGCAACCTACTCAAAAAAATTCCCCATTGAGATCAAAGCTAGACTCTTTGGGCGGAATGATAGGATCAGAGATCTGGAAGGGGAGCTAAAGAAGAAAGAGAGAGAACTAGTTGCAATGACAAAGGAGTTAAGCCAAGAGAAGTTGATCAGCCCCTGGTGGCAGCGTGAATTAAAGGATGAAAAGGCTAAGGTATGTGTTGTGTACAAGAAGGTGGAATCCATCAATGAGGCTATAGTATTGAAGCATCTAGACCTAGCATCACCCGTGCAGAAGTATGGATCTTCCTTGGGATTCTTGGAGGATTTAACAAGGGTCCTCACCATGGAAAGACAGCCGCTAGCCTTGGAGTCTATAGAAGAAGTTGCCACGCGCCTAGAGAAGGAGGATAAGTTGAAGATCGTAGTGCTCATCATGGAATACAACAAGGTTCTTGCTGATGTAAGGGTTGTTTCACGACTACCGAGGTCTGCATTTAAAATTTTGCGGATAGAGACAAAGTGGCAGGCACCTTGCTCACCACTCATGAAGCAGAACTCAAGGATTTCCAGGAGAAGAACAAGGGAAATAGGGTAGAAAGGGATAAAATCCTTGCCAAGGTTGAGAGGAAATCTGAAGCCATTGAAACCTTAAGGGGTTCAATCAAAAACTAGTTGAAGGAACTATATCCACGTATTACATGAAGAATGGATGCGCTAGAGGATATAGGCAAGGAGTTGGAGAAAATCACTGATACCATGAGCGCGTAAGGAGATGGACTAAATTTTGGGGAGGTGAGCACCCTGGTCGATGACCTCTATTAGAGAGCATAGGAAGAATTCGATGCCTAGAACAAGTTGGAGGCTGACTTGCAAAAGGATTTTCCTAGCTTGTTACAGTGATTCCTTCACTCTCCCATTCTTTCTTCTTTCCCCATTCTTTCATCCCCTTATTCTTGTTCCAAGGCATAAGCTAGTTGTATTCTTTCTTTCATTAGAGAATTTTTCTTACAGATAGAGAACAGGCATAGTGTGGGGTGATGTTAGGGCCCTAGAATGTTGGCTAAGTACAAAAGGTGCATAAGCATGCAGGTTCTAGTTGAAGAAAGGCATGTAAGGACAAAGCATGTAGGGAAGGGTTTAAGAAAAGGGTTTAAGGAATCCCGTGGCGTGCGTGGATAGAACCAAGGGTTTGGGACTTAGCCAAATTGGGAGTTTAGGATAGAACACATGAAAAGCATGACCTGACTGTGCATGTTGAGTGGATAAGGTGCCACTGGCGACAGTTGGCCCAAGAAGGAGCATGCTGTGGTAGAAGCTTCTAGAAGCACATCATGGTGAAAAGTGGAAAGCTCAAGCTTGGAAGAGCATGCTCACATGGAGGACCACATTTAGACACTTGGCATCAGATCTGAGGGTGTTGGAGGATGAGTTGGTAGCCTAGAAAGGCTATAAATACAAGCACCTATAGAGTAAACAGAGAGAACTAGAAGAGGGCGGAGCTCTGCAGAAATACTGCAAGAACTCTGTTAGTGGGTAATTGTACTTGGGAAAGGATGTATAATGGGTATGGGGATTGTAATTTTTCTTTTTGATAGCCTAGCTACATTAGTCCAATTGTAATGCATGACTGTGGTATGCTTCTCTGTGACATTCTATAATGGCCCCATGGATGTAATGAGGTTACTAGGTTTACATATATATGAATATCAATGATTGCGATGCATACATCTTTCTCATAGGTTCTCTTTCATTTATGTTTATGCTAAGTATGGATGTTTGTATACTTCTTTCTGTTATGGTACAAGTTATATAATTTGTTAAGCACTTTACTGCTGGATTGACTGCAAGGATCTAGAGGTCGTTCTGAGCTCTATGGTCCTTGTATGTTCTAACTCCTTTTAAATATCTTAAGCACAAATCATAGATGATGATGTTTCCCAATAAACTCACATAAAGGAGATACTTGGCACCTACACATGCCTCGGGTGAGTGCCCAACATCCGCTAGGTCATAGGCCGAGTGCACATGGGGTTCCTTTCTTTAGTGATAGGGGTAAAAATGACTACATGTATGAGATATAGATTTATATTCATATTAATTATTAATAGAAGAATTATCATTCACATGTAAATTTTCATAATTAAAAATATAATTATTAGCATCCATATTGTGAAAAGAAAAAACCTCATCATGCACAAGATATATATGAATTGTATCATTTTCTATAATTTAAGGAGATGAATGGGGTAACATTGGTGGCTATGAGAGGTGAGGGAGAACATTATACAAAGCTTTGGTTACGGGAGACTCTGTAAATATCATGGGTGTCGAGGCCAATAAGAAGGGTGTTTTGTAAGGAAAGTATTTTTTTGAGTACTATGGAATCATATTGAGGAATGTGATAGAGATCACAAAATTCAGATTATGCAATGGTATTATCAAACTAGGTTGTAGACATGTATCAACCATATTATGATTTTTATATGAGGACCTCTTTTTAGCCATGAGGGTTTTTTGGATCCTGGGAAAGGAGTTCAAATAAGAGTGGGTTCACTGAATGATTTAATAAAAATATTATTAAATCTAATTTCAAATTAACTAGTATGATAAAATAGAGTAAAATACAAATTCTAAGCAATCAAACAATGTAAAACTATAAGAAAATGGGAGATATAAATGACTTAGTTGATTCCAACATGATCTATAAATGAACTAGGAAGGGTAAAGTGTTGGCCAAGATGCAAACATCTTTATAACTATTCCATTTGAATTCGGAACTTAGGAACAAATCGGACAAGGCCACTCGATACGAAAAAATGAAATTGGCAAATGGTGACTATGTAGAGACTCAAGATCTACATTCTTCTTTGTCATTAGGGTTTTTCTGCTATTATTTTTTAGTTTTCTAATATTCACTCTTTGATCATCAAAGTTACCTATAACCTACAAAACAAACCCTAGCTACTTGCACAAGCTCAAAAACACATCAAGTTTGAATTAAATATGCAAAATGTGAAGTCAAAATGACCTCGGTGGTTACCTAAAGAGTGAACTTATTACCGAGCATTGTACTACATTCTAAACTCCATGTATTTTTGTGTGCTTGTGTATTTAATAGTGTGCTTAGGTTTCCCTACTCGCACCAATGATGCCAAGGTAGTGGTATCTAACTAGATAAGATGAAAATGTTTGATATGTAATACAACACTTCCCCTTCCTATATATTAGGTGTATGAAGCCCAAAAATGCAATCCATTTCAGGGTAGTGATAGTAACTAGCCCCTTAGAACTACTAGCCAGAATAATAGTGTATCTTGTGTATATATAAGGATCTCTTGTTTGAATTAAGACACTAGTGAAACAAAAGGTTTACTATGAACATGGGATAAGGATTAGAAAACTAAAAAGGTTGACCACAAAATTTCAAAATGTGTAAAAATAACAAAGAGGATAGAAGCTCCCATAATGGACATCAATGCTTAAGCACTAGTGTCCAGACTAGCTATTGGTGGCGAGAGATAAATAATGATAGATGTGAAAAGAAATATAGATAGGGATCCCTGTAACCTAACATAAATTGGGTAGAGAAATGAAATATGTGAGAGTTAAATTATAGACATAAAATCACACATTTGGGTACATTTCTAGGTCCTAAAAGCATGCGAGCATTTACATGATTCCTAAGCGATAAAACTAGTAATTTACAACTATCTTTGGCCTCTTTTCTATCTTTCTTATTTTCTATTTGGTCTTACAAACCCTATAGCCTGGTCAGAACTTTACTTTCTTATCCTTTATGATTTTGGACTCCTTCGCCTAGGCACCCTTGTCTGCTCTAGGTGCCCCTAACATGTTTCCACCTTACTCTCTCTTTTTGGGCCTCATTTTTCATTTGAGAATATTATTTTCTTATGGTTTGTCCTTCCAGCTTTTAAATTACAAAATTCAAACAAAGGTATCATATAAATACATAGTTATATGATCAAAATAAGGTACCAAGCTCCAATCATACTTTATATCACCTAAGCAACACCCCATAGTTTTAGTTAAGATTATAACAAGATTGTCATCTTGAACCGGTCGTGACATCAAGAAAAAGAGAAACAAGTGTTTTCAGTAATGGTTAAAAAAACATGACAAAGGTAATAATATGGTTATTATGAACTAAGATGTTGATCTATGATTATCTAACTAAGGGTGTTTTTTATAATTATTTCCTTAGAACAATTATTATTTTTACTTTCTTAAGCTTGCAATCACTAAGCCAATAAGTCTCAAGACATATTGTGAACAACTTTAATAAAGGGATAAGGTATATGCTTAATGATATTCATTAGTATTAATTAATCTTGGGACTGATTATGAATTAAGGCTTATACCTTAAGTAGATGATCTTTCTTATTGAAAACATGTGCATTAGATTATGTTTGAAATTCGTGTAATAATCCATTTACAGTAGGACATAATGCTTAAAATGGAATTAGCATGAAATCCAAAGGTAAAGCTCAAGTTGTGAGGCTCCTAATAATTTTATTGTGCAAGTATGGTTGACGTAATGTGTCACAATGAAGGTATTGGGCCATGATATCACATTAGGCCTTGGTTTAAATGTTTCTAAGACTAATATATATATATATATATTTATGAGATAATGATTATCATTGTGCCAGTCTTAGAGGGTAATGTATTTTAAACATTGGAATCTAGTGAAGAGATTCACCTAACCATCATATTAATGATTAATCACTTAATTGATTAGTTGACTTGGGCTTGTGAATCCTAGGTCATGATGTTTATGTTGGGGATTTTGAATTATTAAAAATTGATTGGTTGAGTTACATGTAACACTATGGGACTATAATGATAATTAAAAGTTTATCATTGTTGATTATTTTAAAACTATTTTGGGTCAAAACCAACCCCATGCATGAAAACATTGGGTGATGGCTTAAAAATACGTCAATAGAACATGCAAGGTTAAATTATCAAATTCAATGATTGAATTTTTAATCCATGTGAACTAGCAATATAATATTTAGTATGCGAGCTAAAATGGAAATGCAATGGGATAGGCTCAAAGCCACTTACATGGCATCTCTGTCATTAATATAAATTAATTATCTCAAACTAAGTGAAGCTTATTCAAGTATCTACCAAAGTTTAGGGCTATTTTTATTGTATTTTCAATGTAAACTGGAGCTCGTGAGTTTACATGTAAAAGGGTTGTGATGCCATTTATACGTATATAACCCTACTACTTTTTAAAAGCATTACACTTTGGTTCAATGGTTTCTCTTTTGGTTTCAAATATTTGGCTTGAAATTGGTATTCAATTTGTGGCTATGAAGAAAGGTTAAAGAAGAGTTCGATCTTGCCATTCCCGGAAAGAAACATCCCTTATCTCTCCTAACCGTTTACTTCATCTGATATTGGTTTGAATAATATTTGCAATAATGATTTGTTTGAGAAGATACAAGCATGTTAAATTTATGAGCTTGATGTCTATAAAAATGTTTTCTGTGAATAAAAATGATGGTTATAATGGTAGAATTTGTGGGATTTTGTTAATATAGCTATAATATTGCTCATTATGTATTTATAGATTATGGGTTTGATTAATAACCCCGAAAAGATGTGGAGATTCTTCAATGTAGTCTATATTATTTTTATTTAGTAAATAACTTCTTATTCGAGGAAATAAGAGATTTAACTTACATAATTTAAAATGGTTATCCAAAAATGTGGGGGTTTGGAACAATTTATTCCAATGACTGTAAAAATCAATTTGGGTATCCTGGTTTTATGATTTTATTCTGCACAATTTATGTGAATAAACAAATCTCTGAAGAGTTCAAAATTCACCATTTCGTGTTATAGGTAGAATGGGGGTTCACTGAAGGATTTTTCTTGTTAATTATTTCCCTACAAAAAATGGAGGACATATAGTTCTATGGTACATCCTTTCAAATGTTTAGGTCCAGGTTGGTTGTTAAAGAGACACCCAAAACCATAGGGTAATGTATTTTTATTATTTATATATATATATATATGCAAATTTTCCTTTTGTGGATGTAAAGGTAAAATGAAATCTGCCTACTTGTCGACTTAGAGCTTATTTAAGGTTTATTTTTATTGGATGCAAAGAGATGGTAATGTTTGTTTAACCCTTGAAATTTATGGGGATTTGCAGGATAATGTCGAATAACTAGTTTCGCCACTTTGATAATTAGACTATTATATTATATGAGACATATGATGATGTAATATTTTCAATGGAATTCATGATATAATGTCTAGATGGAATGATTCTAAACAATATAAGATTTTGGTATCATATTGAATAATATGTTATGATAAAACAAACTTGGTTTTGGGTTCATAAATTTTTGGGCTCTTTAGAAGAGGGTGTTATGTAGAGATGGATAAAATTGATTAACTCAAGGTAAACGATAGTTACCTTAAAGTGTCCAATTTTCAATTATAAAATAGCTAACATTTCTCCATGACAGACAATGAGCAACACTTTTCCAATGATGCATCTTTGTCATAATTTAGAAAAAGAGTTCCAATTTCTAGTAAATATCTCAAAAGGTAATGATTCTTATCCTTGGATATTAGATTGACAACTAGGAATATGTTGTAGACATTGAAGTGACATAAATGTGTAATTATCTATTTGGTAATTTTGTCACGCTTACAATATATTCAAGATATGTCAAGGCTAAAACAAAAGATTACTTGTAGGGGAATATTTGTCTTACCTCTGTTAATCCTTAGATAAGTCATGGTTGGGTTGAAAATAATGGAGTTAATGGGTATACATTTTCCTTACATCAACAACCACCATATCTTAGTAAGTTAGAAGAAATGTTTCATTTGGACATCTCTATGTTGCTAAGGGAAAATGAGAACTTCCATGCCATCGGTTCAAATATGAACCTAGGATGAGTATGTATCTAATTCTCAAGAAAACGGAATGTGAATAGAACTTGGGACGGTTATGGTTAATGATATAACTACTCATCCATGAATATGATTTGAAGTTCCTTAGAACTTATAATGGTTTTTTGAAATGCTCTAAAAGTTCATTTTCCATTAAGGTATTACTATAGCATCAGCAGTAGCTTTTGGTTAAGAATATGAAGATATGTTTCTTGTTATATTTGATACAAGATTTATATTGCTATAATGTTTTTTCGGAATGCTCTAAAGGTTCATTTTCCATTAAGGTATTACTATAGCATCAACAGCAACTTCTGTTAAGAATATGAATATATGTTTCTTTTTATATTTGATACGAGATTTATATTGCTAACTAACATCTCTGCATAGTAAAAATGAATAATAAATGCTCATTTTCTTTTATTATAATATTTTGTTTAGATATTTAATGATCATTGTTGGACATTAATATAATTATCTTATCTTATCTTAACTTATGTTATCTTGTATGTTAAGGTGACTTTTTCAATAAGGTACAACGAAGAAGGTGAGATGGGAAGTGCTTAATTGATGCACATTAAGTTATTTGAGTATGATGTTTGATGTATTTCATGCTTATGTTATTAGTATGAATTTTAATATTGGGGTACTTATTCATTCTAATATCTTATGACATAAATTGTTAAGCGGGATAATGGACTTTTCTTACTCAATTCAATCAAATTGATCTTATCTAATAAATTGTAGGAAAGTTAGAAACGTTAGCAAGCGGGAAATAAAGAGATGGAATGGTTATCTAACTTGAATTTATATGCTTACTTTATGAGAATAAATATTGTAGTCAATTTAGTGAAATGAGAGATTCTTTATTATGATTAAGAGTTCATTTGGATTTGGCGTCCAAGTGATTATTTGAGAAATAATTCTAAGGATCTATGTATTATGTTGTAATATGGTTATGACATTGATATTTGATCAATAGATCATTACTTGCTTCTTGTTGAAAAGCTACTTTTATTTAACCTAAATTTCTATAAGACCTAAACTATGTACTAGCATCATTGATTGGGTATTGTTATAACCTTATGATTTAGTATGAATATAGTGCTTTCAAATTGATTGAAAATGGATTTTTGTGGTTCAGTAATATCATCAATAAGTTAAAGTGTTACCTTATTAAATTAGTGATGTAATATGCACTATAACCAAAGAAGACATATTTCCGAACACTTAAAAGTATTTTTAACAAAAGGTTGTAAAATCTCTTAACTCAATTTAAGAATAAAATGCTTAATAGATAATATGTTATTTCCTAAGTATGTATTTGAGAAACCTACATAAGGGTGAATCTTCTAGTAGAGTAATTACCCCAGAAGGAAAATAAGAATTTACAACTTCTAACGGTAAGATAAATTTTTACATGTAATGAATGAGTCTTTGAATTTTCAATGTTGACCTTTTGGGGTAGAAACAAAACCTTAAAAGGACTAAGTTGATTTGTTACATAATCAAATCCAATTCTTGTAATATGACATAAGACTCACGTAAAAATGATAGGTGCGAGAGTAAATATAAATAGAAGGATGTTCTTCTACACCTAAGCATATTGTCAATTCGAGAAATGGTAAAATGAAGTATAAGTTCTATTAGTTTTATCATCATCAAAGATATGATGTGATGAACATTTATGTTGAATTTTTACTCCAACTACCAATATGAAATGAGGCCAATTCATTCTTAATTAGATTAAACTTAATTACCAAAAGGACCCATAGAATATGGGATATGGTTTGGAAAGAACTATGTATGGGAGATTAAATCCTTGCATACTAATCTACTATGAAATCATAGTTATGATGCCAAATGCAAATGATGAACTTTTTTAGGAACATGTAGGTTGTGCTCACCTTGAGTACTTATCAAACAGATTCACTATGAAGGATTGGGATCTACACTCCCAAAAGAGTAAGTTTAATATAACCATAATTAAGATATGATGGTATAGACATATGCCAAATAATAGAATGTGAATGATGATCCTATAGCTGAGATACATTTGAATATATATTTGGATGCCAAAGAAATTGGCATGAAGATCTAATAAGAATAATAAAGTTTTCGAGTTAGTAGTAACCTTGCAAATAAAAGGGTTTTGAAAGTATCTCGAGCAATGAACCTAAGTTGGGTATGGATATTATTACAGAAGTTACTCAAGAGAATTAGTGTATCACTAAACTGAGATACCTAAAATGAGTAAGATTCATATGCATGTATAATAGACCCTGACTAACATAAAGGTGCAAAAGTACACCTGGATAACATGATTCAATAAAATAGAATAAGTGTTATTAAAAGGGGCTAATGAAAGTGATACAGTGTCTCATAATTACAGAGTAATTAGGTAGCTTTGCATAATTACACATAGGGTAAAGTACAACATTGATAGTTTTTACTCCCTGGATAATGTGAGATAATCATTTATAAAGATTTGAAATGAATCATTAATTGTGTAACAATAAAGTTTGGGATTACTGATCTAAGGAACTAATGTATATCTGAAATTTATAGGTAAAAGGAATGTAAATTACTTCAAGGAACTACATTCGACCTATTGTGCTACTATGAGGTAGGACCTAGATACAAATCTCTCACGAAGAAAGAATCATGGAGTCTATTGTAACTTGTCATGATTAAATTATTGAAGATACAATGTTCCAATTTAAGATCCTTTACGGGTCAACTCACTATGGTTGCTACATGGCCTTATCCATTAATGACAGGTATTTTTATTTAGATACTACTACACAGCAGCTATAGTGAGTTGCATCATCAAGACTCTAAATTGTGACATGGTAGTGCAGTGTGAACAAGCTTAGTTTACGTTACAAGTGTGGATTGTACCTCATGGACACATACCTCGATGCCAAATTAGAATGGATATGATAAGGTAATTGGACCAGGAATTATGTGAATCATTATGGGGTTAATTACATTCCCACAGGCATTCTAAGTTGTCAAAGTGGCATGTCTTCTAGTTGGTTATTCTGGATTTGTAATTTTCTTGAGACTTGTAGTTGTTTATAGCACCATTTTTGAATGTTAATCCATATAAATGAATAAGTTATTATGGTGAGATGACAAGTTCCCAATGGTGAGTGTGTTGTCATGGAACCAAGCATGGCATACATGTCTCTAAAACTTTGATCAAAGTAGTGTAACTGCTGATTACACTATCTTTCTTTCACCAAGATCTAAGCTGAGAGATCCGTAGTGGGATTTCGTGGTAGAATCTAGGTAGATACGAAGTGAATTACTTAATTATCATTTCTTGATAAAGGAAATACCAAAGGATACACTTGTTGTATTGGCTCGTAAAGAGTGTTGAGAGGGATCGAGTAGGATCTATATACTCTCATGTAGCTACACATGGTTTATGACAGTTATCGAATGGATTTTATTAAGGTTTATGTTGGATTTAAATATATGGGTATTTAAATCATGAAGCATAAAGTTAAATAATAAATAAATAAATTCCCTAGATTTGAAGTGCCAATAGTAGATGTTATAAATCTTGCATCTAAATTCATCTAAAGCACTTCAAGGCATCCATCTAGGATCTATTCAAGGCACAAGAGACTACATTTTTACATACACAACATAGGAAGGGGAAGTCTATTATATTTTATCCACACATTTTAATATTCGATCAAGTCTATCATGTTATCTAGTGCATCTTGCACAAGGGCATCCTAGGGCACGATTCTTTAACACATGCACAAGAACTACATGGATTCTAAGATTTAATGCAACACTCGATAATAAGTTCACTCTATCGAGTGGTCGTTGGGGTCATTCTAAATCCCCATATTGCATATTTAATTTTTGTATTTGATGTGGTTTTTGGTTTTACAATTCAACATCTATTTTGTAGGTTACATGTACACTCGGCAATCAAGGTGTGACATATATGTGATTAGTGACTATCTCTGCAACACTTGTGTGATAATCGTAAAAAACAATTTTTGGCCATTTTCCCGATCCACGAGTGCAGCCAATAGCATAATCTAGTACCCGGACATCCTTTCCTAATCTAAGTGCCCATGTCTAGCTTAGTTCATGAATTCCAAAAATTTACCCTCAACATTTACGATACATTCTACTTATTGTTCATTAGTTTTCCAAGTCTCAACCAATCTCGGATCAAACACAAATCAGCTAGTTCATTCTCTCTTGCACTTAGTTTCATATTTTAATATCTTATTTCTTACATAAATTTGTATCTAGCAGTTGTATATCATAGTGTACATTAAGATACTCTACAATTAGGGTTTAATAAAATCTATTTTTGTTGAATCATTTTGTGAACCCACATTCAAACACTCTTGGATCCTCATTTCTTACTAGAATCAATATCTTAGAATATTCCCCCCATGGATGTCTCCATCCATGCATTCTTATAGGATAATTTTGATTATGTAAATAAAATAATATCTTATTTGGCCAATAATTATATTCATCCTCATAATTTTCCTAAATATGTGTATCATAAGTTTATTTCATCATTATCTTTCAATTAGGAACATATTACTTTCACATAAAATGAGTTTCCTTCTCAATTCATGTTAGATCATGATCCCCCTTTATATTCATGTTTGCATCAATAATGTTGGGGTTAAATGTTCCTTATTTGATAATGAAGCGGGGCTAAATATTTGTAATCTAGAATTTCTCCACCAAATTGGCCTCTATGAAGCCTCTTTGGCTCCTCATCTATTTCTATCCATGGATTTGATAATATTCCCAAGCATGTCTTAGGTACTATTACACTCCCCATTACTATTGGGCCATGTACTCTACCTATTCCATGTCATGTGATGCCCAATAATCTTAATTATAATATTCTTCTTAGGTGACCTTGGATCCACATCATGTGTGTGGTTACTTCTAATCTTCATACACGGCTTAAATTACTTTATCAAGGATTTTTCTATGAAGTTTTAGAAGATCCACCTCCCTTCACACTTTGTAATTCTATTGAGCATTCCACAAAAACTCCCATCCATTCTACATCTAATCTCCATTTCTCTAAATATGGTCTTGGCTATAAGTATTTGCTTCATTATGAATTTCCTAGTTCTAGTTAAGGACAACATGGTCAAGAAGTCATAAAACCATTGGCTGTCCCCACCCAATCTAATAAACTTGGCCTTGGATATCATATTCCATTCACATATTCTTCAGAGGCTTATTTTTACATAATTTTTCCCTTCCTCTCTTATATCTAGAACTCATCAATGATTCTACATCTACTGATTGGCCTACTTTTGACACTTTTACTACTGATGATTATCTTTTAGAATACATGGGGACTTACGATCACCTCCCCTCTTTCCATCACAAGAAATTATTTCCATCATTTCTTCATACTACCGCATACTTTGGTGAATTAGATACACCTAATGAAAGCATCGATGCTCCTGACATCATTCCTACTCGACCCATATAATGAGGACCAGGTCATCTCTTTTAAATGAAAAAACCATTCAATATAACCTTGACACTCGCCACTAACCCACAAATGGTTTTTTTGGTTGCTTCTCTTCTGGTGAGGCGGAAAATGATATTAAACAAGTCCTTCATGAATTCTTTGATATATTTTCATGGGATTATAGTGATATGTCCGTATCGATCCTTCTATAGCCATGCACAATATAGTCCTTCACCTTGGTGCTAAACCTATTCAACAAAAAAATTCAAAATACATCTGAAGGTTGCACTACTAGTCAAGGAAGAAATACAATGACTATTGGATGTTGGCTTTATTTGCATTTTTTATTATCCCTAATGGGTATCTAACATCGTGTTATTTATGAAACCAGATGGAAAGGTTTGTTCTTGAACATATTTTCATGATCTCAATAAGGCTTGTCCCAAGGATAGTTTCCCATTTCCACACATTGACATTATCATTGATTCCACTATTGTATACGAAATAATTTCTTTCATGGATCACTTTGTTGGTTACAATAAAATAAAAATTAACCTAACATATCAAGACAAGACTTCATTTACTACACCATGGCATATATTTTGTTACATTTTTATGCCCTTTGTCCTTAAAAATGTTGGGGCCACTAACCAATGAGCGACGACACATATCTTCCATGATCATATTCATAAAATCATTGAATATTATGTTGATGATATACTTTCCAAATCATGACATCATTCCACACAAGATCAATATATCTCGCACACTCTTTGAACGTTTGCAAAAATATAAAGTACATCTAAATCCAAAGGAGTGTGTATTTGGTGTTATAATTGGTAAGCGCAGTGGGCACATTATCTCCCAAAGTGGAATTTAAATTGATCCCCACAATATTTGTGTCATTATTGACATATATCAACCTCATAATTTGCATTAGTTACATTCACCGTAGGGAAAAATCTAGGCCATCCATCATTTTATTACACAACTTGCTGAAAAAAACCACCATTCACACGCTTAATGAAAAAGAAACTAAATTTTTCTAGGATCATGTCATTGCAACGGGAATTCAAAGCTATTAAATAATATCTTTTAAATCCTTATGTCCTAGTACCTCCCACAACTAAGAAACCTTTTTACCGTACATTTTCACTACATTCCATGCATTAGGGGCCCTTTTAGCACAACATGATGATTCTCAATGTGAAAGAGATGTCTATTACATTATCCAGAATTTACTCTCTTATGAATGTAATTACAACTACATTGAGAAATTATGCCTTGGCCTCATCTTTGTTGCAAACAAGTTGTGACACTACCTTCTTAATAATGAGGTTCACATCATTACCAAGGTAGATCCTATGTGATACCTCTTATCTCGCACACATCTTGTATCATGTCTTGCACAATGGGCCATGTTACGAATTTTATTTCAAATACCTTCCACAAAAATCAAATAAAGGTCAAGTTATCAATGATCAACTAGTTGACACATATCTTCTAGATGCATCACTTGTTTGTGATTATTTTCAAGATGATTTCACTACTTACACCATTGACAATGACACCTTGACTATGTACTTTGATGGGTCTCATTCCTCTTAGGATTCGTGATCGAATCGTGTTCATCATTCCACATGGTGATAATATCCCCTTTGCATATCATTTAGGGTTCTTATGTATGAATAATATTTTTGAATATGATGCCCCCATACTCATCCTCATTGTCACCCATAAACTTCTTATTCACAATATATGCATACATGGTTATTCTCATCTTATTATAAATCAAGTTAATTATATATAACAAATGAAAGAGGAGTGTTTTTGCCCCTATAATAACTAGTAAAAATAATCCTAGCTACATTTCAATCCTACTCTCTCACTTTCATCCCATGTAAAGATAATTGTCATGCATATGTTATGGCTGATACTAAATCACTCAATCCCCCATATTATTAATGAGAAGGACACCTTCATTATTTAACACGTACGACATCCCTCTACCGATAGTATTCCTTTCAAAGCATGAGTTATAACATGTATCAATGACCATCCGGAAAGGTTTGCTCAAATTTATAACTTTCTATATTGACAATATACTCCTTACGAATGTCAACCTAATGAAGCTCTTTATTTACGACACAAGGCCACACGATATGTAATCATTGGTGCTTTATTATTCAAAATATCATTTGATGGTTGTTCACTATTATGTTTAGGACTAGATGGCATCCCCACTTTATTATTTCTCACATTCATGATAGTATATGTGGTTATCACTTCTTAGGAAAAACTATGTCACATAAGCTTCTACGTTAGGGATACTATTGGCCTATTATGAAACATGATTATTTAGAATATGCCAAATGTTATGAATAATTTCAAAACATAGCAATCTTGATCATGCACTTGCATATGACCTCCACCTATTGCCCCATCATGGCCCTTTTCCTTATGGGTTTTGATCTCGTTCAAAAATTAAACCCGAATCGGATGATGGTAATAAGTGATTTGATAAAATATGGAATTTGTACAACCCTAATTACATAGTCACATATGATAAATAAACACTAAAGTATATATTTTACACAAGAAATAAGCTAGATAAATATGAAACCCTAAGTGCAAGAGAGAGTGAAAAATATTTAGTTTATTCACACTTGATCAAGGATTGTGTATACTTTGGATAAATTAATAAAATAATAAGGTAAATTTTTTTTGCAACCGTATCCAATAAATTCTATAGTTTTCGATAACCCTAGACTATGTATCCTTGATCGGGCGAGGATCCTAAATTTCAAAGACCTATAATGGGTGCATGTGACTACACAGAGGGTCATAATATTATTTTTCCTTTTTGCAAGGTGGTAATTGATATTCATTGTTGGTCCCTTATATTTCACACTATGATCATTTAATTTACTTGTAACTCGTAAAGAGAATATGACCTATAAAACCCTTAAACTAAATCAAATCCCAAAAAGAAAATTTGTAATATGGGGATACGAACTAACCCTAGCGGTCACTCGACTAAGTGAACTTATGATCGAGCATTGTGCTACATCTCATACTCCATGTAGTTCTTGTGTGTGTGTGATAGAATTGTGCTCTAGGAAGCCCTTGTGTAAGTGCACGTGATATTAGGTGATAGCTAGATGTGTGAATGGAAAAATAAAATTCCCCTTCTATGTTGTATGTATAAAACTAATTCCCTTGTATGAGTGTTAGAGGGATGTGTTTGAAGCTCTTATATGCATTTTTGCAACCTTAGGTCAAGATAATAGATGTTTAGAGCTTGGTCCTTTATTTTTGTCACATAGTTTTGTATTTATATGATTCCCTTGGTTGAATTTTGTAATTAACAACTATAATACTCACCCATAGGAAAATAATATTCCCAAAAGATAAAAGAGGCCTAAAAATAGTGAGTAAGATAGAAAGACGTTGGGGGCTCCCGAGAGGACAAGGTCACCCGGGCATTGGCGTCTTGCTTGGGCATTGATGTCTCGAATTCATGAAATATAAATCAATAAATTTCAGAATGGGTTGTATGGTGTAAAAGACCGAAAGAAGACAAGAAACAAAGAAAATAGGCCGAAGATAGTTGTCAATTACTATTTTTCTCACTTATGAATCATATGAATACAAGTATGTTCATATGACCTAGAAATGTACCCAAGTGCATTATTTTGTGTCTACATTTTCCCCACCTAAATTTTTTTGAGTGAATACTTTATAATATAAAGTAGATAATATATGTGTACCTGATAACTATGTAGAGTGTGATGTAAATAGTGTCTTGAAGAGATAAATGAAAGCGTGGAGTGTTAAAAATGAAGCGTGGAAGCTAAGAAAAAGGAAGTGACCCTAGGGGTAAAGTGTATGTGTTGTATCATGTTATACATGTTGTTTTAATTAATGGTTGTGTTTGATGTAGGATTGTTTCTTGTTGCATATTAAGTACGGACACAAAAATAAGAGAGAAAGAGTGGTCAAAGTCATGTATTACAAAAACTCTCTAAAAATTATGTAAAAGCATCTAAATATGAAAAAGTAGTAAAAGGAAAGTGTGCACCTGATCCATGAAGAGTGAAAATGATATAAAATGTCTTAAAATATTGTATAAGACTGAGTTTTTTGGGTGATCTCACACCAAGTGTGAATTTTTTGGGCAATCTCACGACAAGAACTATTTTTTTGGGAGATCTCATGCCAAGATTGAATGTTTTGGGAAATCTCATGCCATGGTAAAAAAGTGTTGGGGAGAGAGATCTATTGTTACTCTCCTTTCATGACTACTTCATGAATAAGAACTATTGAATAATTTTTAGTTCCATATTCTTATATATTTGTTCAAGTGTTGAAAAAGAGCTAGTAGGAGATTTCATACATTTTATATTTTAAGCCCGCCACGTGATCTAGTTAAATTTCTTTGTGAACTATTATGAACTATGTTGATCTAAGAAAATAAATTTAATTTTCCCTCGGTCATAGGTTCCTAGGAAAATTCAGAACATCCAGGGGGTAGTGTCTATATCTAAGCATTGGTGTTTGTGTTGAATTGAGGACCCAAGTTAGAATAAGGGTCATTTATATAACTATAAACTATTTTATTCATGTATTTTATAGGATTGTACTGAATCCCTAAGCTTCTATATGGGGTGATTGATTCACTCATTCTATTTTCCCTTATTAGGGTGCATGCAACCTTGATAGGAGCATGTGTTCCAAAGGAGATAATCTGAAATTTTGTTGAAGTGGATGCCCTACGGGGAGGGGATGAACATGGTAGAAACCAAGGCACATTTAAAAATGTGGCTAGTAATATATATTAGTAGAAAAAGTGATAAGCATGCTATAGAAGACAATGTAAACAAGCAATAGTACGTACAAAGTAGACCACAAAAATTATGTTTCAAACATGGGACATTGCAAACAATGTCACAAAACAATCAAGATCGAAGCGGCCAAAATCATACAAGCAATTATCAAGCAAGACATGAGTAAAATCCTACAAACAATGGCATATAATGGCAAGAAATGGAAATAAAAATGTAATAGACAACCATGGTGGAAAATATTTCCTGTAAGGCAAATATTGCACATGAAGCACCCATTAGCATGTTAAAAACATAAAGAGTATGTCAAAGCATATATGTATTAATGGAAAATTTAGTTTGTTAGTAAGAATATGAAGTAATAAAAAATGAAACAATAGCACATGTAGTGTATGAGAAATAATATGCCCCAGGAGCCTCGGTGGAACCGGTAAGATGTACATTGTCAAGCATCATTGTTGCATGTAAAGATCTTTAGAAATTCAGAATTAAAAACTAAAGAACAAGTGAATGTGCATTTGTGTATAATAAATATAATGGCATACTAAATATTCATCTAGAATAGAAACAAAGTGTACATGTAATTATAAGCAAGAAATAATATATGAACCCAAGATATGTAATATGCTCTAAATGAGTGAAATAGAATGGTATGTAAAGTGGATGTGATAGGAACAATGTGCCCGCCAAGCACATGTTTATGAGTATGAGATGATCTTCATTTATAAAATACCCCGCGACAGTACCAATAATGAACCACATAACAAGAGTGCGTCATCGGGAAATGATTTGAAATTGTGTGCTAGAAAGATAGATCAATGAGGCATAGAGTGTGAAAAGTGTGAAAGTGATGAGGTTCATTTATGATTTATACCCTCGGTAGTTGAGTATGAACATTGAAACTAGAGTTCATCTTAGGGTGCCGATGATATAAGTTATGTATCAAGTTGTGTAAGATTACTTAGAAAAAGGAAGTAAAAAGCATAGAGCATAATAGTAGTATAAATGATAAATACCTGATGATGAGTTGATTAAATTCCTTTTATGACCAACTCATCCTTTATACTTTCATTTCCATGTCTTATTGTTTAACATCACCACTATAACTTTGACCTTATGGTATTAATACTAATTAATATAGTTATGTATAGTAAACCTTTTTTTTCCATATTTTGATTATGCATTTATGCTCTTGATTGCAATAAGTTGTTTGAATGATGTTTGTGTGATGTTACTCTTGTGTGCAAGAAAATTGTTATGCACAGAAACCTGTATGTAGAAAAGGATTTTTCTACAGCAAATCATCTGTATCCAAAGGGAATCACCTACAACCAAAGGAAGATAACCTACAAAGAGCAAGGTGTTGTAATTATGAAGAATTCTTGGAACATGAAGGAAAAAAATCTAATCATGTATATGTTGTGGAAGAGGTAGTTACAAATTACAACATGAAACTTGAGATAACTCAACTCTAGATCTGATTATTCATTACAACTTAATGAGGAACTGATTGATTAAATTCATGATTTAAGAACTGATTGATTGAATTGATCGAGTTACTTAAGTTATGTGTTTGACATCTAAACACTTGTTGATTAATTCTATTGCATGCATCAAATCTCTAAATGATTTTTTTGAGATATTTTACTTGATTCATTTGAACTCCTATTTGAATTTGGATTATCATGCTTGGTTGTACCTAAATAAAATAAAAGAGAAGGATTAATACTAAAAACTTAATAGAAGTAGTATATCCATATGGGGAGATTAGATAATAGTGAGTAGGAAATATAAAGAGGTTGTTTTATATGTAGATGTAATCTTCATGCCAAATTAATAATAATCTAAGTTTTGTTCAACTAACTTCTAGAACAAGCCTTAGGAGGAACTAACACCCAAGTCAAGGCGCACTTGTGGTTTTCTAACCCCCTCCATATTTTTTTCTTTGTTTTTTTGAATGGATAGATTAGCAAGCAATTCATTCCTTTATTTGTATTCTAAATTTATAAGATCTGTTTTAGTTATAGTATTTGGAAGCTATTTACTTTCAATATGAGTTTAGTTGTTTTCAAGCATTGTACTTTCAAGGTTTGTTATTTTAAGCAATATAGTGACATCAATCAAATTCCTTATCGCCCAAACACTTTGTAACTATGCATACAACACTGGCATTATTGAAATTTTATGTCCCTTGGTCTAATGATTAAATGAATGTAAATTAATGAACAACTTATTAATTTGTGAAATTTAATTTGCACCATCATTTTTGGCACCATTGTAAGGATACTTGCCAAGTTATAAGGTATTTTAGAGGTTTTTCATTTCTTAGAAGCAATTTAGGTTTTAGGAAATTCACCTCAATCGACCCCCCACCCCCACTAATTTCTCGTTGATTGAGTTGAGTTAGTTGATGTATGCATCATCTAAGGGATTCACATGGTAGATTTTTACCCAATCTAAAAGCATCACAAATCTCTTCATACAATTCTGAGGATTCTGAAGAAGACATTCTTTCCTTTATACAAGGTTTTTTGTTAGAAGACCCTTCCCAAGTGAAAGTTCTGAAGCTACTCCTGAGCGTTCAAACATGGTAGAGGAAGTAAACCAAAATTTTAAAAATGGGGCAACTACTTTTGAGTTTCCCATTTCCAACAATGATGAGGCTACTGCTATGAAGAATATTTCTCCCTTTTCCTTTCCTAAATTTCATGGATCCATGACTGAAGACCCAAACACCTTTTTGTTTGAGTTTGATGTTCTATGTAGGAGCTATGATTATACCAAGAATTCACATAAACTAGAGATATTTCCTACTACACTCAAGGATGTAGCCTTGGTATGGGTAATGGGTTTAGGAAGAGATTTCGTTACCACTTGGGCACAGATGAAGGAAATGTTTCTCACTAAATACCGGGACGATTGCAGGCCGAGTAATAGAGGAGTTGATGAAATCTATAATATGTCATAGAAGGAGGATGAACCATTAGAAGAATACCTATAAATATTATTGTTCTACTTTCAGAAGACAAGGCAAAAAATATTACCTCTTGAATCTCTCAAATTAATCTTTTTTAAGGGACTCAATGAGGAGGACATGGATTCTCTAGATATGATAGGAGTTGGAGATATTTCAAAAACTACCTTTGAGGAGATTTATGAAGCCTGCAGGAATTACTCCATAGCCACTATGAAGAGAATAAGACATGTAAGATCAAGAGGTGGATCGGCTACCAAAAAATTGGGGACATATCCAAGTCAGATATTGTCAACATGTTCAAAAACATGAAGCAGGAGATTTTCAATGACATGGCCACTCAATTAGATGCTCTTCATGCCAAGAAGAAAAGAGAATATGCAGAGCCAACACTCACATATTTTTTCATGCATGCAAAAGGAATAAATCTGACTACGATGCAGAGGATTGGACAAAGCATTTCACAAGAAAGGGAGGCTTCACCTGAATTTAATATGTTAGAGACAGAGGATGGGTAAGTCTTCTATGTTTCTCAAAGAAAACCATGGCTGCCAAGACAAGGAGGTATGTCACCGATCATGTGCTATCATTTCATAAGTGGGATAATAATAATCCATAAATGCAACCCCCACCTTGGGCTAATCCACAACAAGGTTGGGCTCGATACCCTAGCCAATACCAATAACAATGGAAACCTCAATTTTTAGGATAAAAACAATGGAAACAACCCCCAATCATCATGGTAAGTGTCCTTAGAGAGGGGGGTAGCAATGGAATAAGCCACCTTCTAATTACCAATAATCTTACCAACAACTCCTTATCCACGAAACAAGATCGATGCCAAATCCCCAACTTGGATCTCATCCAAAAGTAACTCAGCTACTAGCTCAACCAATGCCTAACCCCAATAATAAATTTTCTCAGCCATCCTATTCCATTGAACCAACTCAATACCCTACCTATTATGTTGATGTTAATAATATCCATCTCCACTCAGAAGAGAACTTCCTCCACAAAATGGACCCACCATTATAGATATTGTAAACGAACAATAGTTTTTGCAGAATAATCTACAGAAAATATTAAACATACTACAAGTTGATCTATAGCAACCTGAATAGACTTCTAGCAATTGTAAAATACAAGCTGATGAACCACCATTTCTAGAGAGATTATAAGAAAAGAAGACTAAACTCAAATTAGAATCGATTTTGATTTTTTCAATCATCTGAGATATATTTGTGTCAAAATTACTCTTATTCAAGCAATCAAGGATGTTCCCATCTACAAAAAGTTAGTTAAGGATCTATGCATAAAAAACCAGAAGAAAAAGAAAGGATCCATCCACTATAAAATTTATTGGACATATTTCTGATATCATGCTTGGGAATTCAGTTTTACCAAAGTATATAGATCTAAGAAGTCCTATGGTAAACATTACAATTAATGGTACAATTATAAAGAACACTTTTATTGAATTAGGGGCATCCACTAACATCATGAACAAGAAAATTATGCATGATCTAAAATTAGAATGACTAAGGCCAACAGCTACAATCTTATAACTTGCACATATATTAACAATTAGACCAAGGAGTACTTGAAGACATTTATGGTGATAGACTCTTAGGAGTACCCTACTGAATTTATTGTCCTCTAACCAAAAGAAATTTTAGGAGGATATCGTATCATCCTAGGAAGGCCATGGTTGGCTAATGTTGCTGCATTCATAGGTTTCAGATCTTTCAACATGATTATTTCTAATGGAAGTACTACTAAAAATCTAATGTTCTATCCTCTTACCCAACCTTTAAATGATGAAGATCAGACCATTTGGGTAGAAGAACTGAAGCAAATATGAACTATGTGTAATAGCTCATGATGTTCAAAAAATTTGTATAATTGAAGGTCAAGAAGAATATTTCATTTTCTCCTATGTCTTTTATAATAACTATGGAAGAAACAAAGAAGTGGATGATAAATTAAGGTGTTTAAACTTCCCCTTGAACCAAGTTCTACCGCAGAAAAGCACCATGGATATTCTAGTTAATATTTTTTATCTTCATCACCTTTTTCCCCATGATTACATACTTAATTCTATAACCAAAAATTTTTATTCAATGATTGATATCTCCAAGAAAGTGGAATAACTCCAGGAAGGCCACTTAATGTAAACAAAATGCTAAGCATGTAACAAGAGAAATTATTTATTTCTCTTCTACAAAAATATAAAGCAATGTTTACATGGGATTATGGTGAAATGCATGACATTCATCCTAAGTTATGCACTCATAAGATTTATATTAAAGACAATTGTAAACCAATCAGGAAGCCACAAAGAAGAACCAAATAGTGAGGGAAATTGTAAAAGGAGAATTGAAGAAGTTACTAGATGCTAGATTTATATATCCAATTTCAGAAATTCAATGGGTGTCACCCCTTGTCATTATGCCAAATAATAATGGAAAATGGAGGATCTACGTAGATTATAGAGAGTTTAATGTAGAAAAAAATAAGGATCATTTTCCACTCCCTTTCATTGATCAGGTACTTGACACTTTGGCTAGTAAAAAGTATTTCTCTTTTCTTGATGGATATAGTGGTTATAATCAAATTCAGATTACACCAGAGGATCAAGACAAAACTACCTTCACATGCCCATGGGGAACATTTTCATATTTTGTTATTCCATTTGGCTTCTATAATACACCTGCTACATTTCAGAGGGTAGTATTGAGCATTTTTTCATATCTATAAAATGATTGCATGGAGTTATACATTGATGATTTTATAGTACATGGCAATAAATTTGAATAATCCATGAGAAATATGGACAAATTTTTGAATAGATGCAAGGAGCACAATTTTTCCTTAAACAATGAAAAATTTTATATGATGATGTCTCGAAGGTATAGTTCTAGGAAACTATCTTTCTTCTGATGGAATTCAAGTTGATTCAACCAAGATATTTGTTATTGTAAATATGCCAACACCAAGGAAGCAAAAGGATGTTAGGAGCTTCCTAGGCCATGCTAGTTATTACATAAGATTCATATAAGAGTTCAAAGCAAGATAGTAACGCCATTGTTTGTATTATTAGGAAAGGATGTTGCCTTTGAGTGGACTAAAAATGTGAGACTACATTCCAAAATTTGAAGAAAATGTTAACTATTGCTCCTGTATTAAGAGGACCTGATTGGAATCTATCATTCCATATCCATATTGATGCATCAACCATGTCATTGGATCTATCTTAGGACAAAAGGATGGAGTTTTGAATTATGTAATTTATTATGTTAGCAAGAACTTACAACATGTTAAACTCAACTACACAATAACAGAGAAGGATTTCTTAGTAGTTGTGTATGTTATCAATAAATTTAGACACTACATCATAGGTTATCTAGTGTTCATTCACATTGACCATGTTATCGTAAAATATTTGATCAATAAACCAATAGTAAGTAGCAGGATTATCAAATGGTTGTTCCTTCTACAAGAGTTTGATGTCACAATATTGGACAAGCCTGGCAAGGACAATGTGGTAGTAGATTTCCTTTCAAGAATGGAGACTAATGATGAAGAACATGTAGTTGATGACTCTTTTCTAGATGAGAATTTTTTTTTATCTCTACAAAAACACCTTAGTATGTAAACATAGCCAACTATCTAGTTTCAGGTAAAACACCTCCACACTACTTATATTCTGAGAAGAAATATATAGTTGAAAAGAGTGTACATTTTTCTTGGATAGCTAGATTTCTATTTCATACAGGGCAAGATCATGTCATGAGAAGATGTATAGATGATGAGGAAATATATGATGTCCTCAGAGCATGCCATAGTGAACCTTGTGGAGGACATTTTGTTGTAAAGAGAACAATTCATAAATTGTTAGCAACAAGTTATTAGTGGCCAACATTAGATAAGGATGCAATACTTTACACCGTAAGGTGTGATAAGTTTTAAAGAATTGGTAAGCCTAACACATGTGATGAAATGTGATTGCAACCTCAGTTGGTCTTGTAGCCTTTTGAAAAATGTGGCTTGGACTTCATTAACCCCATGGGTCCTAAATCTCAGCAAAAGGAATACATCTTGGTATACATAAATTATCTAAGTGGACAGAAGTGAAGGCCTTACCAAGTCGGAAGAGTGACAAAGTAGAAAAATTTCTCTATGATCATATCTTCACTAGATATGGATTTCTACGGGAGATTGTCACTAATCAAGGTACACACTTTACTTTTGATGTAATTTCTTATCTAGGTAAATAATATGAAATCATGAATAATAATTCTACACCATACCATCCCCAATCTAATGGCTAGGTAGAGGTGACAAATAAAGATATAGAGGGTATTTTGACAAAGACCATTGCACTTCATAGAAAATATTGGGTATATAGTCTTCCAGAAGAAGTATGGGCATTCAACGCAACGTGGAAGATAAAAACTTGGATTCACATCACTTGAACTCTTGTATGGTAAGATTTTTGTTTTTCCAATTGAATTTGAGCACAAAACACTAAGGATTGCACTTGAGCTAGGAATAGATATATCTAAGCACAAAGGCAAATGATTCTCCAACTCAATAAGTTGGATGAAATGAGAAGATAGGTTTTGTATAATATAGAGATAGTGCATAAGAAAATGATCAAATGACATGATGGGTACATAAAAACAAGACAGTTTTAAGAAGGTTAATTTGGCACTCTTATTCGACTCAAAGTACAAGGACCATATGGGAAAAATCTGGACATGTTGGATGAGATAGAAAATCTTTCCCAATAGATTTGTAAAACTCACCATCATAGATCATGTAAGGTTCAAGCTATTGGTTAATGGCCACAAGTTGAATTTATACAAGAATCCAAATAACAAAAGTACTTTCATGTGGCAATTCGGAGGAGGAAAAAATCGATGGAAATAAGGACATCAAAGTTAAAATTAGAAGTTGAGCCTATTGGTTCATCTTCTAATATTTTAGAAGATTGAGATATTTCAATGGCCTTGGTATATTCATCTTATTGAATACTCCAAGGACAAATAAAGTGTTGTGATCATCCCTCTTGGTGATCAACAGCACTTTACTAACATTTTATTTTCTTAGTGTTTTATTTTGCAATATTTGATGCTAGATGGTTGCGAGAGTGCATGATTTCCATCACAAGGAGATCATGCAATGAATAAAGGTCCACTTGCGGTATCATGCAAAAACCCTATTTTTCACTTATGACATAGCTAATGATTACATGTAGAAGATCAAAGATATCTACACATGTGAGAGATGACAAAAGATATATGGTACCAAAAATCATTGTTCCCTCTATGGGAGTTAACGATTGTAGTAAGGATTAGCCAATATAAATCCAACACACACTTGTAACATCGTAAGTGACATCCCTAGCATAATATCAAAGTTGCATGAAAAAAATCACAATTCAACAAACATGCACAATAATCATTCTAAACCAAAAATGAGATAAGCGCACTTAATTACCACTTTCATTAAAGTATGATTAGAATAATTATTATCAATTCATATTTATGTCATGTCATCAAGTATTCAATGCATTTAAAATGGTTCCACCTTCCACGCCATGATGTGTCCCTCCACATAATCCCATGTTGTCATTTCAATTCAATTCACATGCTTCATGTGGTCATAACAATCAATGATCTCTCCCGTAAAAGGTTTTTCATATCCTTTTGGCCTCAAAATTTGAAAATACTCAAGACATTCACACAGCTCAATTGAGTATCATTCTTCAAGAAAAAATTGTGTGATTACATATTGAGACCGAACCAAGCTACATGTTCACAATGGGAGGATACTTGATTCACCATGAACCCACAAAGAACTCTCACCTTCTTAGAAACCCTCGAATTATACATTATTTGCGAGACAATGGGTGGCTAGATTACATAAATCAATTCCAGGATTTCAATGAATCAATGGTTGCAGAATTTTCTACTACATTCATATATGGTGGAGAAAAGATAAAGGATTCGTCGGCAAAAATTAGTGATGATCTTGGTACAGGGTAACATTATTTCTTGCACAGGGTGAATCATTCCATAAGAAAGGAAATCAAGAGGTAGCTAGAAGGGAATTTGTTGATGAAGATGATGTATTTGTCAATGATATACAAGGTACACATAGAAATTCTCTCAAACTTTTTTGGTCTGAAGTTGCAAATTATATTATTAAGTACTTCACCGGTGATGGAATATACTCTAGGCTAAACACAGTTCACTTTAAATTACTCATTCATTTGAAGAACAATAGACAACTGAATGTTCCCAAATTTTAACCCTTGAAATATTGAATAAGATGTGTAGAGAGGCATAAAGGGGAAGGTTTTTACTCTCACACCACCGCCTCATAACTTTGATAATTAAACACACCCTATAGAGGGAATACCCTAAGATAAAGTGAGAGGATTTTACAATATCTAAGAGTATTGATGATTTGTTACAAAATAAAAGGAAAAGAAGACATACTTGAAGCTCTTCCACACCTTCAATTGATCCTGCTTTGCATCCACTTCCCGGCACTGGAGAGCCCACTATTTGTTATCACCAAATCACCATACCCCCAAATGGCCAAGTGATGAATAGGGAATTCAGTTTGATTGGGTAACATGGGATCACCTATTAAGTTGTGGGACTTATGGGCTTGAGGTGAACCTCCGGAGAAGGAAGGCTTCCTCTTCCTAAACTAATCACTACACTACTCCTAATGCAATAAAAAAAAAGTTAACTAGACCTATACTAACATTTCTAGGGGATTAGGGAGAGATATTGCATGAAGTAAAACCTATACTAAGAGTGGTGATGCACTAAGAAAGGGTTTTTCTAGACAATTTTTCTTTCTTCCAATGAAGAAGGATGAAAATGGGAAGGATGGACATGCATCACAAACCAAACTACATAAAAAAATTCACTCCCAGATAAGCACAATAACTCCCAAAACCTGCAATGGAAACCTCAGATTACATAGTATACCTGTAAACATGAGAAAGGAAAAAGAAATAGGAAAAATGATGAAAAGACAAATAATTACTCATAGAACATAATTTTTATTACTTCAAACACATGCACAAAGTGTATCATTATAGTAAGAAGAGGCGAGGGTTACCATTACAATCTTTGGAAGAAAGGTTTGAAAGCCTCTAAATTCTCAACACTCGGCTTTTGAAAAGAGAGAGACTTTGGAAAAATTTCTAACCCCTTGAAACGTGTTTCCCATTTACATTTATAGAAAATCTGAGTTGGTGAGAGAAATAAGGAGAAATATAAATTCTAGGACAAATTATAGCAAAGTATGGCCTTCACGCTTGATTACATCATTAATTGTACCAAAACAAACATTCACCCCACTATGCCTTCATAAATTGAAAATTTTGAATTTTTCCCCATTTTAATAAGAATAATATTTTTAATATACTCTTAAGGTCACTTGATAACCTTGGTGGCACCCATTGGTTTGGTTTTGTATTTGAAGGGTTTTAGTGTTAGTTTGGTAAATGGCTCACCGAAATGGGTGGCAAGATCCTTTATTGCATCACATGGTGGGTTCTTTGTATTAGGCACTTCACATTTCGTTTGGAAGCTAACTCAGCCACTATGTTAGAAATGACTTGGCCGAGTCATGTTTCATTCTCCATGCATCCCTCTTGCATTGGAAATCCTTTCACACTACATCGAGATCTTTGCTTAACATGGAAAGTTAACTACTTTTTACCCACCTCCACCTTTATTTTCATTGGCTCATAAATTCTTTCTCATTACATAGCTAGGATCCTTTATTATCTCCACTTTACATTGAAATCCAACCGCTTAATTTGGTTAGGTGAGTTAATCGCGTTGGGTGTGCTATGTTTGTTTGGTTCAAACAAGCCCCTTTTCTAGGTTTAATGATTAAGCCCAAGTTCCTCACATCACCAACTATTGAATGTTTTACCAAACCCATTGGGAGTATCCCAAAACTTCACATTTTATAAATGAGCTCCTACCACGTTTCCATTGAGTGAGCCTCCACATCAATCTCTAACGGCTTTCTTAAAAACTTCCCTATCGCGCCACTTTGCAATTGAAATGTTGGACAACTCATATTTGCATTAAATACCTACCCAAATTTACCGCTGAACATCTCAAAAGAACCTTGCCTTGACCTTTACATTGTTAGGCCAACTAGGAATCACCTTAACTCACCACGACTTGTTCTCTGGATCCACATTTCTTACCTTCAACTTAGCGTTGACTCCTACATTTTACCCGAAAATGAATTTTGGGATCCGAAGACCTCTTGATTCTCAAACTCATTAATCACCCGCAAACATCCAATGTAACACAAAATTCTGAAACCCAATCAGGATTTCAAACTTTCAAACTCTTTTTTCCCCTTTTTGCACCAACTCGGTGAGTTGGTTCCCGATCTCTCGTATTTCTAAAAACACACGAAATCACCATGATAATTCCCTATGATGAATATTTACCTCATCACGGTAGGCCCATATCAGCTCTCAAGTTCTCCCTTAACAATTTTGAAATATGCTTCATCCTCATCACTCAACCCATTGCCAAGTCCACCACATCCCCTTGACTATCAAAATTTCCCCAATTCGTGCATGAGTTCTTTGTTCTAAGGTTGACATGGCCATTTGCAAGATTCAGAAAAATGCTTAAGCTTGTGTCTCTCTCATCTACCTACACTTGTCTCAAGCTTCTCCTCGTGCTATTGACTTCTAGTAATCATCAAGTCAACTCATCTTCTCCTTACATCATGCCCATTAGTGAGATTCCCTTGTTGTTATGTCTACTATATGAGCTCACTACACCGTGCTCCCTTCGCTAAGTTTGAACCATTGTATGCTCAAAATACTTGAGCTAAAAATGACAAAGCCCCTTTTAATTCTTCGACCATATATGTGATTCACCAAGCCATACCTTGCCACAAGCACCTTTTCCTATGGCCTTGGCCTCCTATCGCTCCCACCGAATCTTGGCAATGCAATGGACACAAAATATTCCACTCAATTAATCGACATCGAGATCCTTCCCACATCATCATGTTTTTCATTTCAATATGACTCATATCATCACTCAATTGGGCCTCAATCTCTAAATTTTGGTTCAATCATGAGCAATTTACACTAACTCCTAACGAGATATCTCCACTACTCGTCACTCGATGATAAGCCATTATTGATCTAACAAGCTCATGCCACAGTGTTAAAAATTTGAGCTGCGAGCCATCATACGAGATAACATAGATCATATTGAGCTCGTGAATCTCGGGAAACTCAATGGAAATCCTCCTTGCTCCACGTATCAAAAACATTTACTTGTTCGCAAAATCACCTTTACACCCCCGAGCTTAACTAGATGGGATCACACCCGAGTTGTGAATTGATAACCTTTCCCATAACTCCTTGGTAATGCATCTAACTTATATTGATCCATTAACCACTTGAGCTCTATGTGTTCATTCCACCATGATGTTGAGTGATACAAGAGCATTTTGAGCCACCACCTCATGGAACACTATGAATCCTTCAAGCTTGCTACAATGAGCTAGTCATCTACTCATTTCTCGAGTCATTTCCATTCTATTTCACTTTGAGTTAAATAGGTATTTTCCCCATTTAATTTCTCTCTATCACTTGGCTCTCCCCGTCTAAAACTCCAAACCACTAATTCACCAAATTTTTCCCACCACCGAGCTCGACATCGAAAGGCTTACCGGACTCTATATCTCATCAAACATAACTTGCTCATGAGGTCACTTGTGGGCAATATGTCGAGATCCCCAGATGAGCTCATCGAGCCACCCGTTGACATGTAATCAACCTCTAAAACAAACAACTCACCCTTTGAAACTTCATGCTACTAACTTATAATATCAACTCACATGACCAAGCTTCTTCCTTCCAAAGATCGAGTTTGAGATGAGCTAGCTTCATTCACCTTCGATACATGATGACCTCCTAGTCTAGTTCCGAGCTCATTTACCTTACACAAAGTTATGTTTCTATGAATACATCTCAAGATGTTCCACCATTCCCAAAAAAATTTGAGCTCGGGCTTACCTCTCTCGTAGTGACACTCCTCCGATATTTTAACCAATGCTCTAAGATTACCCGCTCTGCTACACACCTAGATCATGTTTGGTGTTTAATCTCGAGCTTTGAATTTCCCTTTAGTGAGTAACTCAATTTGTTATCAAAATATCTCACCTGAGCCAATATACATTAAAATTGTCCTCGAGATTTTATGAGGAAGCCTCGGGAAAAAAGTTAATTTTGACAAAAGATCTATTTATTTCTTCAATACTCCTGAGTAGAGGCAAAGAAAGATCACTAATATTCTAGGATGCACAATTAATTCTCTACCAACTACTTACTTAGGGTTACCTTTAAGTACTGGCAAGATTTCAGTGGAGGTATGGAATGATCTTATTAAGAGATTTCAAAGAAAGTTGGCTGGCTGGAAAGGAGCAGTTCTTTCAAGTGCAGGTAAGTGTCTTTTGGTTAAAAGCACACTTCAAAACTTGCCTATCTACATACTGTCAATGTTCAGCATGCCTACAGCTGTGATGAGTAGTATTGAGAAGATTCAAAAACACTTTCTGTGGCACGGTACTGAGGACAAATTCAGATATCATCTTGTGGCTTGGGAACAGGTTTGTAAACCTAAGAGACTAGGGGGGTTAGACATCAAAGATATCAAACATATGAGTACTGCCCTTACTACAAAATTAGGATGGAGGCTTATAAAAGAACACAGACCTTGGACAGAGTTGATTAAGATCAAATATCTTTCAAATCAAAGAAAGATTTCCTTTATTTATGATCAGTCCCTTCCGAGTGGTTCTATTTTCTGGAACAACCTTCTACGCAATAGACACATTCTTTCTCAGGGGTGTAGCTGGAAGCTTGGAGATGGGCAAAACATAAACTTCTGGACTGATAAGTGGATGGATTCTAACTAGATTTCTGATTATGATCATATTAAAGATAGCTTAATTGCAAAGTATGGACACAAAATCCAGGGGTACATTGAGAGGAATGGAAACAAAAGAAAATGGAAGCAGCTAAAAGTGGAGAATGATAATATTCAGGCTGATATTATATCTCTCCAGAATCAACTTTCCCTAATCCAGATAAGTAATCAAAATCTTAAGGATGAGCTCATCTGGAAAGATTCTTTTGATGGGGATTACACTGTTAAAGAAGGATATAATTCTTTCTTTACATCCATGGCAAGCGAAATTAAGTGGCACAAATTGTGGATGCCAGAGCTAACCCCTAGAGTGAACTTATTTTGGTGGCTAATTATTAATGGCAAGATCCTAACTAATGATAACCTCATCAAGAAGGGATTCATCATGCCGAATAGATGTTGCATGTGTCAGCAAGAGGCTGAAGATATAAAGCATTTATTCCTCCATTGTGAGATTGCTTCCAAAATTTGGCAGCTTGTCTTTGCAAAATTTAATCTGAGATGGATTTTTCCCCTTACCTACCTTCAGGCTTGGGAGCAATGGAGCTCTCCGTTCAAACATTGCATGGTGAAAAGGCTATGGCAACTTGTTCTGCCCCACACTATGTGGAGAATCTGGAAGGCTCGTAATGATAATATTTTCAGAAACAATAGACAGGCTTGTAACAAAGTATATAAGGAAATTATCATTGTTGTGCAAGATAATATTGCTAGATTTAAACCCCCTAAAAATAGACTCTACCCGAAGAATGAAGAATGCATTCTGACTGAATGGAATATTGCCACTGTCAATAGAAATAACAATGGTACTGACAGAAACATAGTCCGATGATGGATTAAACCCCCCACTGATTGGCACAAGTTAAATTTTGATGGGGCCTCTAAGGGAAATCTGGGTGACTCTGGAGGAGGGGGAATCATCAGGGATCAAAGAGGTTGTTATGTTGCTGCTTTTTCTAGGAGAATGGGTAGGCAGACTAATCATTATTCTGAAGCCATGGCGGCTCTTTGGGGTATTAGACTTGCCAGAGATTGTAATATTCCAAATATCATAATTGAAGGTGATTCTCTAAATATTATCAATCTTCTGAATAAAAATCAACACCCCAGCTAGTCTATTAGGGATTATATAGAAGAAGCTATTGATATATGTAAAAGCTTTGTGAATGTCCAAATCACCCACACCTACCGGGAAGGAAATAGGGTAGCTGACAGTTTGGCTAACTTCGGTGTTAATAATCCCTTTCAAACTTGGATTGGAGGGGATGTTCTACCCGCTCATGTCAATAAAGTCATAATCATTGATCTTCATGGCAGTGAAAATCATAACTAACGGTTGTTTTTTAGACGCTAATGTGTGGATCCCCAAGTACATGTTGATGACATCAAAAAATATTTGGATGATTGTTGCGATCTGTACGGGCTTTTAAGGGTACAGTCATCATTTCTTGGTATAGGAGGAAAGCCGAGGTGTGGGGCAATAATAACAAGTGTAGCATAATAATTAAATCGGATTTCACGGGAAGGAAAGATTCAAATTCCAAGTTCAAAGTTCGGCCTATTCCACACATTGGTAGCTATTTTACCATTGAGAACAGGAAAAGGTGCAGAGGAAACATGGGGGGGCCGCCATGCAAAACCGAACCGACCCACAATCCTGAGTGGAAAGAGAACATGGAGCTCTGGGATTACCTGCAAATTGGGGGCCTGTCTAACTTCATTGAAAGGATCCAAGGCTTCGACCAAGACATCTCTATCAAATTCACCTGGGGTTGGAAGAACAGAATAGTTAAATATAGTAACATGAAAATGGAAATCACGGAAGAGCTCATAGCTCAGATCACGGGCCTCAGCCTGGAAGGCACAAAATTCTTCAATAAGAAGGTAGACAAGGAGGTGGAAACCAAGAAATTTCTGGAAGAGGGAGAGAATCTTGAGTTTGTGACTACTGGCCTCAAGGTGGAGTCGATCCCTGAACCGTTTGCTGAACTAGCCAAAATGGTGGTAAGGTATATTACTCTTGAAGGAAGATATGTGATTATACCTCAAAAACATCTGATTTTTTTGAATCATTTTCGTAGAAATAACATTATCAGCTTTCCTCATTATCTCGATTAACTCTCTAGAGAAATCTATAAGGGAAGTTCAAAGCCACTCTAAGGCTATCCCTTTGCACTAGGGCCTTATCCTAATGATTCACCGACATTTCTCCAGCCTGCCCTCCCATGAATCCTATCCCACCTCCCTCTTCCATACCTCCACCGGTTCCCACTCCCCTGCTAAAAAGAAAGAATGAAGAGGCGGTCTCCAAAGAAGAAAATCAAGAGCCTCAAAGCCAAAATTCCTACTTCCCAATGAGTCCTAAGGAGCCACAAGGACTTAGAACTAGTGAAAACCTCCTGCGCATATCGGCGGGCCAATGGAGGAGCCCAAAGAGGAGGAATTACTTTGGATAGGGTGGTCGACTAGAAAAGGAGCTGCAAGAGCTCAAAGGGGCTATAAAAAACATGGAAAGAGCGAAGGGTAAAAGGATCCTTCAAAGTGAGGAGGAAGAGGGGGTTATTGGTGAAGTCTTCAAGAAACTACAGTCCCTAGATGGCAGATTGGGGAATGCTAAAAGTCGAAATGACTGCATATTGTTTGCCCTCAAAAGCATCTATAATTTCATTGAGCAACATGTCCACATTGTTTGCAGTTTAAGTGGGATCAATGAGGACATATGGGGCCCTAAAGAGAAAAGGGACATTGTAATTTCCCAAGCTGATTTACAAGACTCCTCTCAGGCCACTGCCATTGCATTCTTCATGTCACTGCAGGCTATCAAGACCAAAATTCATAGAGCCATCAAGTAAAGGGTTGTTGTGATGCTATTTTTTGGCTGCGATGCGGCTGTCATCAGTGGTTCTGGAGATGTTTTGTGGTGGGGCTCTTTATGTTGTTTCTCTTTTGGTTCCTTTTTTATCTTGCCTTCTTTTTTCTGGATCTATGTACGTTTAGATCCTCTTTTCACCTATATTGTAATATTTGGCTATTGAGCCTTCCTTGGTTGGCTGTTTTGCCCTTCTTTGGGCTGCTTCTCTCATCTTTGCTATCTGGCTTTTGAGCCCTTTTATATACAAGGTATAGTCCCTTCAAAACTATTTTCCCTTAATAAAAATATATATACATATATCCTTAGGAAACTCCGCCTTAGCATATCAAGTAGATCGACGAGCTATTTTGGCTTAGTGCTATTATACTCTCCAAATCGATCTTTTTCCCGACATATATTTCCTTGGGCCTTTTCTCCAAACAAAATGGTAACGGAAAATTAACAAGACCTTTTAAACATTAATTATATAATTTTTATCATTTTTTCTCACGTTGATTAGAAGTGGGCCCACCATGGCCAATTTTCTCACTCTGAACAAACCTTGAGCTTGCATGACCTAGAAAAGGGAAAATAATCCAAATGATCCTAAACCTTTGTGACACTGTAAATACTCCTTAAATGTAAAATTTACCAAAATTATCTGGAATGTTCATAAAGTACTTTTTCAGTCCCAGGGTCTAATAGGACCCTATTGTCTAATTTTTCCCAAGGGGAAAAATTAGATAGTATTTTTGGCGACCTCTTGAGGATGTTTGCTTAATAAGCACTAGTCCAATAGCCTGTAACATCCATTGGGAATGGATTCACTATTAGTATCCCAAAACTGATCTGATTCTCCATGATGGATCCCAAAATCCCTTCGAGTACTAATGATCATGGACCTTCTATAATGCCAAATATGAAGTACATTAAATCTGACCTTTGTTTGGCATGCATAGCACACTGTAGAATTTGGGGTAAAACACATGTTGGTTTTGGACATCATGGAACTCTATTAAAACTTGCTTTTTCCTTCCTTTGAATACTCCACCTTCGAAACATTATTTAAGGAAATGAAAAAACACAACACACACAAAAAAGAGGAAATAAAAATAGAAAAGGAAATACACAAAACAGCAACAATGTGCAAAGCACTTAGAGGAAATGACCTAACCGAATCAGTATAAGGGTGGAAAACTCTCAAAAAAATATTTGGGATGTATCCCATTCACATAAATGGGCAGTTCTTATCCATTGAGCCTAGATAGGAAAAACAAATTCATCTCCTTAAAACTTGTAATAATATATGGTCTTCTCCGAGAGAGCATCAAATTTGGCGTGCATGTCGGGTTTGGCTCACAAGATACCATTTGAGAACTAAATCTTCCTATTAAAATTCTTGTTGGACACCTTTCTATCAAAATCTTTCTTAACCTCGATCCTAATGTTGCTCCAAAATCTTCATTTCCTTGTTCCGCACTTCTTCTAACTCTGTGAGCTCAAAAACTCCGGCTCTCATAGGATCACTCTCCATAACCTCAAGCGATGTAATAACTCCAAAGAAGGTAATTCTAATGATAGCGGAAGTTTTCTTCTCTTCCATGTACCAAAGCATGAAAGGAGAATTTCTGATGGCCCTTTTAGGTGTGATTTGATCTTCCCATAAAGCAGTTTTAAGTTGTGTGTGCCAATTCCTCCTGTTGGTTTCCATTGTGCACTTGATAATCTGTGTGAAATTCTTATTGCTAGATTCACTAATTTGTTTCCCTATGGATAGTAATTGGATGAATTTTTTAGATAATCTCCATTCTTAACAGCCCATTCACTCAGCTTCAGACCAAGAAAATCCATTGCATTATCTCGAAATAAATATAAATGGAACATTGAACCTTATAATTGTACCTTTTAGGAAGAATCACCTTTTCATTACCCTCCTTCGATGTTATTGCCTCTGTCCATCAAGTAAATTAATCCATTGCGGTAAGGACCCATTTATGTCCATAACTAGATGGTGGATTGATCATTCCAATAAAATCTAATCCCCATTGAACAAAGGGTTGATCAACTTGAATCAGTTGGAGGGGAAAGGCCAATAACTTTTGTTTTCTAGTGAAAAAGGCACATTCCTTGCACTTCTTTACCCAGAGATGGGTATCCTTGAATAAATCTGGCCAATAGTAACCATCTCTCATGATTTTTGTAGCATTCACTCATGTAGAGTAATGCCCTCCCGATAGACCATTGTGAAATTCTCCCATTATATTTCTTACTTGTTCTGACCCTATGCACCGAAGGAGAACACCATTCAAATCCCTTCAAAAAATTCATTATCTACCAAAACATAAGGAATAGACTGAAGATAAAAGTTCTATCTTTGGGTCCTATCCATATTAACAGGATATGTTCCTTAGAGAAGGAATTCCTTCATCTTGAATAACCAATCAACATGGTGATCTCCTATATCATTATTCATAAGCATCACATCTTCTTCACTTTTTGATTCCAAATCTATAGCAAGTTGTCAACACAAACCCTTACCTCTAACCAGCTTGGTAACCTTGATGTACATGGCATATTCCATCACCTTAGTAATCCATCCATTATGTTTCTCATTCATATCTTTATTCAGAAAAAAAATCCTTAACACCTGGATGAGACATCATCAAATGAATATGTTTATTGGACAACAGTTCCTAAAATTTTTCAAAGCTCTAATAATAGAAAAAACTTACTTTTCAACAAATGAATATTTGAGCTCATATTCTTTTAGAGACTAGTTGAAGAAAGCAATTGGTTGTTCCATCATATCATCATTTTGTTGAGTGATCCCAAAAAATACTCTTCTAACCTCTAAAAGCATAAATAATAAAATCCTTGGATTCACCAATGTAGGCGCTTGAGAAATGGCAGTATTAATAGCTTCAAAACTCTCCTTTCCTTCCTTTGTCCATGAAAAGGCATATTTTTCTTCAACATGGTTGTTAATGGTTTAGCCAAGGCTGCAAATTGAGGAATGAATCTCTGCAAAAAATTTATCATTCCTAGAAAACTCTAAAGACCTTTCTTGTGACTTGGGAGAGATAGGGACAAAATTGAATGAATCCTAGTTGGGTCAATAGAAATTCCTTCTACTGAAACCACATGTCCTAGTAGCTTTCCTTCATGTACAACAAAAATAAACTTCTTAGGATTCAATGAAACCCCAAACTCCCTGCACCTCCTGAAAACATTTCTTAGATGTGCAATGTGATCCTCCGCATGCTTGGAATCAATAGTTATATCATCAAGATATACCAATATAATGTCATTTATCAACCCCTTATATTTCATGTCCATAGCTCATTAGAAATTATCTCTAGCATTAGATAATCCAAATGGCATTTTGTTTTAGGTGTATGTACCCCAGTTAGTAGTGAAAGTTGTTTTGAACTGATAAGATTCTTTGAACAAAATTTGATTATAACCTAAATATCCATCAAGAAAATAAAACCTCTAATCTCCTGCCACTGTTTGAAGGATTTTCTCCATATACATAAGGGGATAATGGTCCTCTAATGAAGCCTAATTTAAATCCCTGAAGTCCACACATAACTAGATTTCTCCATTTTTCTTCCTCACGAGAACTAGGTTAGCTACCTAAGAGGAATGCTTGATTGGAAAAATAATGCTATCCTTAATAAGCTTGGTCAGCTCCTTTCTCATCGGTGGCTCAATCTTGAGATTCACTAGTTTTTATTTTTTCCAAATAGGATTGGCATTAGGATCGAGTTCAATAGTATGTTGTGCCAAACCTAGATCAAAACCATGCGATCTTTATAAATCCATGGGAAGACATCATTAAACTCTTGACAAAGTTTGACCAAAAAAAAAATCTTTCTTCAGAGGTACATACCTTGCCAATATTTAGAAACTTTTCATCTGTTACCTCAACTTCTTCAAAATCATCCTTTTTTACTACCATGTTAGCACTATGTCTTCTATCTTGATCATCTGAATTAAAGATCAACTCAAGAGTAACCAAACCTTTTGGAAACTTGTTTTTTTTCAATTGTATAATATGATCACTATATGCTTCCTGCAACATAGCTTGATTTTTCACAACAAACTCTGCTTCTTCTTACAGAAAAAGAATGATTTGTTTATCATTATCAAAAACTTGCCAACTACCCGCATTATCAGGAACTACATATTGAACAACCATTTTAATGGGTTGTCATTCATCCTTCATGATATCAATAGGCACGTCATATTATGAGCCAATCATAGCAATCCTATCGATCTTAATTTTTATTTCTAGGAACCACGTGGATCTCAAAAGCTTCAAAATATTCAATCAAATCCCAAACTTGATTCTTATAAGATCTTAGAAAATCATTTTTGACACACTACAAGCTCTTATTTTATGTACAACCAATTCATTATCACCAAACGCATTCAAGGATTTGATCCTTTCTTTTGATCCAACTAAATTCCTTGTACAAGAGCTTCATAATCAGAGACATTGTTGGTACAACTAAATTATAGTCGAAAAGATGAGAAGTACTTATCTCCTTCTGGATAAATTAACATGACACCAACACCTACTCCATTTTTACTCCTTGAGCCATCAAAAATAGTTGCTAAATTCCTCTCAAGCTGTTTTGGGTTTTAACAAGTTATGGTATGATTACGCCTTCTTCGTGAATACAATACGTACCCAACCATATCTCCTCTAAAAGTAGAAAACCAACTTATTCTTCCACCAATGCATCATCATAAGGATCAAACTGATGTTCTACACTTACTTCATCCAGAGACACATTATCATGTAAATCCTCCATAAGAGTGGTTGGGTGTGAATGACAAGTTGGGACATGCATGGATAGTAAGTTGGGGTCCTTTTAAGATTCTAATGGTTTGAATTGATGTACCATCCGAATGAACAACTCCTCTAGAGACTGGTGTATATTAGATTCCTAGTACATCTACAATTTTCTTGGGCATGACCAAACTTCTGGCATTAGAGTCAATCATATAGTTATGTACCAAATGCTCACTAATAGTCAGAGAAATATATAATGGTGGAGGTTTATTAATTTTGGGAGAAACTTTTCCTTTTGGTTGGCACAAACTTGTAGCAATTGATGATCTCTGGTGTGTTTCTTCACTAGATGTTCCAAAATGTTTTAGGGCTTCCTACAAAAATTCCTCTGAGAAGGAATTGAAAGTGCTTCCCACATAGTAACATTCAAGTTGGTCCTTTTCATTTTTTTCAAAATGTTGAAGGGGATACCACCTACCTTTCCAACATTTTTTTGTACATTGGGATCCTCTTTTAGATATTTTGTATTGGGTATTGTGATGCCTGAAAAACCTTCTTTCCTTACATCCTGACTAGCCTGCATTTCTGGAAACTTCTTTCATGCATATTTATCAACCACCACTTATGGTTGAGGCTGTGAAGTGGATGCTTGATTAGCTTTGGAAGGTTGGGATTCCATTTCCCTATTTTTGAAATGAGTGTTTACCGAAACTAGTGAGGAATTTGTATTCAAACCATAGAAATATTTTGCTTTCCAATTTAGCAAAGTTGTTTCTTCGGCACCTACGGATGATTTGCTACTTCTTACATATATGAATTATCTATTGGCTCTGACAGAGCAGATATACTTTGAACCATAAGAGCCTAACTAAAAACTCCATTGGGGAAAAGATTTTGATTTTGGGGTTGGGAAAAAGGATAACACCATTCATAGTATTTGGCTAAAATATTTTGAACTGGTACAAGAGCTCTAGAAGAACTGACAATGAGGGATTTCTAACGTTTAGAGGATTAACATTAGAAAATTGTCTTTATGATTGATTATTTCCTTGAAAAGGTGGGTGGTTAGCCTAATATTTTTTATTCTGGGATTTGTAAGGATGGGTATACTAAGATTGTTACCTCTTAATAGCTATTAGTTCATTCTTAAAGGTTTAAAGAAGAGACTTAACTTTGACTAGATCATTAGAAGGGGTGGGTACAGACTGAGCTAGTTTCTTAGAGGTTATAGGAAGAGGAGAAATGGTAGGTTGGTTATTTGGGAGCTCGGATATAGTGGCATCGATGGTATTGGAGCCATCTTTCCATCCCGAATCAAAGAATTCTCCACTCTTATAAAGAATATCATAGGCATCAGGCAGTGTAGTCCCTCCCATAGGCTTGATCATAACCATTATATCACTATTTAAATCTCTTAAGTAGTATAAGAATGAATTATTGGGAGAAGGTTTTATAAGTTTCTGAATCCTATTCAAAGTCTTTTGGAATCGGAAGTTGAAATAATTGATATACTCTTGAGGGACTCTCTTTATAGTAGTGAGTTATTCCATGAGTGACATGTGATCACTCTTGTCTACAGGATTTTATCCCAATTTTTCCCAAGTGGTTATAGTACCAATGTCTAATCCATGAAATCATTGAAGTGTTTTTCCTTTAAAGGAATTAGCAAGGAGTCTGACCTCAATGTTGTCTTTTGTAATATTATGCACTGTGAAAATGCTGGCCACATCAAGAATATGTTCCACATGAGTAATATGAGTTTCCCTGTAAAAAGGAAAATTTTTGAGTTCCATGCAAAGGGTATAGGATCACATTGAACCAATTGGAGAGGACTACTTACATTGAAAGGAGGGAAATATTTGTTTCTTGCAAGGGATTCCATAAAGCAACAAGAGGTTGGTTATTCCTAGGTAGAGGAAACCTTCCATAAGGGGGTCGAATGACCTCTATAGGGTGATGTTGTAACTAGTGATGTTGAAATGTCTTTTCTCCTTCTCCTATGGGGAGACAATGATAACTCATTATCTTGATAAGTTCCTTGCCTTGAATAAATTCTTGTCGAAATTCTTCACATAAGTTAACACAATGAGATTTAAAGTATAGAGATATGGAGTCATCATGTACTTTGGTTCATGCAAGTATGAAGAGCAAGACTAACTCTCTCTCGCATTACACATGCCAATAATTGTTATCACCAAACCATCGCACCCCCCGAATGGCCAAGTGATGAATAGGGAATTCGATGTGACTGGGTAACATGGGATCACCTCTCAAGATATGGCACTCGCGGGCTTGAGGTGAACCTCTAGAAGAAGGTCATCTTCCTATTCCTAAACTAAGAACTACACTACTCCTAATGCAAAAAAAATTAGTTAACTAGACCTATACTAACATTTACAGGAATTAGGAAAGAGATTGCATGAAGTAAAATCTATACTACAAGTGGTGATGCACCAAGAAAGGGTTTTTCTAGACAAATTTTTTGTCTTCCAATGAAGAAGGATGAAAATGGGAAGGATGGACATGCATCAAAACCCAACTACATACAAAAATTCACTCCCAGATAAGCACAATAACTCCCAAAACCTACAATGGAAACTTGAGATTACATAGTATACCTGCAAACATGAGAAAGGTAAAAATAAGTATAAAAATGATGAAAGGATAGATAATTAGTCATAGAACATAATTTCTATTACTTCAAGCACATGCACAATGCATCATTACAAAGTAGGAAGAGGCAAGGGTTGCCATTACAATCTTTGGAAGAAAGGCTTGAAAGCCTCTAAATTCACAACAACTCAGCTTGTGAAAAGAGGGAGAACTTGGAAAAATGTCTAACCCTTGAAATGTGTTTCCCATTTACATTTATAGAAAATTTGAGCTGGTGAGAGAAAGAAGGAGAAATCCTAAATTCTGGGAAAAATTATAGCAAAGTATGGCCTCCATGCTTGATTACATCATTAATTGTACTGAAAAACATTCACCCCACTATGCCTTCATAAATTAAAAATTTAAATTTTTCCCCATTTTAATAAAAATAATATTTTTAATAAAATTTTAAGGCCACTTGATAACCTTGGTGGGACCCATTGGTTTGGTTTTATATTTGCGGGGTTTTAGTGTGTTAGCTTGATAAATGGCTTGCCAACTAGCTCACCGAGAAGGATAGTGAGCTCCTTTATTTCATCGCATGGAGGGTTTTTTTATTGGGTGATTTGCATTTGGTTTTGAGCCCAACTCAGCCACTCTGTTGGAAATGACTTGGCCGATTCATGTTTTATCCTCCCCACATCCTTCTTGTATTGGCAAGCCTTTCACGCTACATCGGACTCTCTGTTAACATGATGAGTTATTTAATTTTTACCCACCTCCACCTTGTTTTTGTTGGCTCATAAATTCAATCCCGTTACATAGCCATGATCCTTTATTATCTCCACTTTACGTTAAAATCCACTCACTTAATTTTGTTGAGCAAGTTAATCACATTGGGTGTTCCACATTTATTTGGTTTGAACAATCCCTTTTGCTAGGTTTAACGATTAACCCCAAGTTCCTCATGTCACTAGTCATTGCATGTTTGATCGAGCCCCTTGGGGCTATCCCAACTCTTCACATTTCATAGCGAGATCCTACCACATTTGCATTAAGTGAGCCTCCACATCGATCTCTAGTGGTTCCTTGAAAACTACCACATCACATCACTTTGCAATTGAAATTTTGGCAAGCTTGGTTTTTCATTGAATACCTTCTCATAATTACCACCAAGCATCTTGGAAGCACCTCACCTTTACCTTCGCTTTGTTGGACCAACTAAGCATCACCTTAACTCATCATGACTTGTTCTCTGGATCTACGTGTCTTACCTTCAACTTGGGGTTGACTCCTAAGTTTGACTTGGCAAAATGAATTTCAAGATCCAAGACCCCAAAATTCCTAAAATCATAGATCACCCGCAAACATCTGATGTAACACATAATCTTGAAACCCAATCGGGATTTTGTAATTTCGGCTCATTTTTTCCCATTTTGCACCAACTCAATGAGTTGGTTCCTAATCTCTACATTTCCAAAAATGGGTAGTATCACCATGGAAATTCCCTGCAATAAATCTTTACCTCAACTCGGTAATCCCAACTCATCTCTTGAGTTATCCTTGCCCAACTATGCAATCTTCTTCATCCTCGTCGCTCGACCCATTGCCAAGTCCACTATGTACCCTTGATTGTCAAACTTTCCCCACTTTGTGCACGAGTTCCTCATTCTAAGATAATATGGCCATTTGTGGGCTTTGGTGCAATGCTTGATCCTATGTCTCTCTCATCCACCTACACTTGGATCAAGCCTCTCCTCGTGCTATTGACTTCTACGAATCGCTGAGTCAGCTAGGCTTCTCCTTACATCATGCCCATTAATGAGCTTCCCTTATTGTTATGTCCACTATATGAGCTCACCGCACTAGGATCCCTTCACCGAATTTGAACCATTATATGCTCATAACACTGAGCTAAAACTAAAAATCCCCTTTAATTCTTTGACCATATACGTGATTCACCAAGCCATACCTTGCAATAAAGCATTTTTTCCTACGAGCTCGACCTCCTATAGCTCCCATCGAGATTTGGCAATGCAATAGACACCAAAGATTGCACCGAGTTAATCTGACACTAAGCTCCTTCCCACATCATCATGTTTTTCATGTTAAGTCGAATCAAATCATCACTCAACTAGGACTCGAGCTCCGAACTATGGTTTGATCACAATAACTTTACACTAACTCCTCACGAGATATCTCCACTACTCATCACTTGATGACAAGCCATTATTGATCTATTAAGCTTGTACCATAGTTATCAAATAGTTGAGCCTGCAAGCCATCATGTGAGCTAACACCAAGCAACTTGAGATCATGAATCTCAAGAAAATCGATGTAAATCCTCCTTTCTCCATATCTCAACAAACATTTACTTGTTCATGAAATCACCTTTACACCCCTCGAGCTTAACTAGATGGGATAACACCTAAGGTATGAATCGAGATTATTTCCCAAAACTCCTTGACAACACATCTAACTTATATTGATCCACTAACCACCCGAGATATCTATGTTCGGTCCACCACAACATTGAGTGACACGGCCGCATTCTAAGCCACCATATCATGTAATGTTTTGAATCCTTTGAGCTTGTTGCATCAAACTAGTCGTCTACTCGGCTATGAGTCATTTCCATTCTATGTCACTAATTTATACAAGTATTTGTCCCATACAATTTCTCTCTCGATGAGATCCTTACTTGTGTCTCCGTATCTAAAACTACAACGCACTAATTCACCAAGTTTTCCCACCACTGAGTTTGATGTTGGAAGGCTTACAAAACTTGATGTCTCATCAAACATAACTTACTCGTGAGCTTACCCGTGGGTATTATGTCGAGGATCCCTAGTAGCTCATTGAGCCACCCATTGACATACAAACAGAGCTCTAAAACAATCCACTCACCCTTTGAAAATTCACGCTACTAACTTGCAATCTTGACTCTGTCATGGATGATCTTCTTCCTTCTAACATCGATTTTGGTCCTCAAACAAGGCCAAGCTACCTTCATTCACCTTCAATACGTGACGACCCCCAATCTAGTTTCCTTTGAGCTCTTTTGCCTTGCGCCCAGTTATGTTCCTATTCCTATGTCTCGAGATGTTCCACCATTCCCAAAAAAATTGAGGTAGAACTTACCTCTTCAATGACACTCCTCCAAGATTTCAACCCATGCTCGAGATTATCCACTTGGCTCCACCCTAGATCATGTTTGGAATTTAATCTCGAGCTTTGAATTTCCCTTTAGTGAGTAACTCACATTGTTAGCAAAATAGCTCACCTAAGCCAATATACATACAACCTTAGGAAACTCACCCTTAGCATATCAAGTAGCTCACCGAGCTATTTTGGCTTAGTGCTATTATACTCTCCAAAATTGATCTTTTACCCCGACATTGATTTCCTTGGGCCTTTTCTTGAAACCAAAGGGTAATGAAAACTTAACAAAACCTATTAAACATATATTACTAATTTTGATCAGGTTTGCTCGTGTTGATTGGAAGTGAGCCCACCAGGGCCGATATTCTCACTCCGAACAAACCTTGAGCCTCGTAAGACCCGGAAAAGGGGAAATAATCCAAGATGATCCTAAATCTTTGTGACTCTGTAAATAATCCTTAAATACACAACTTACTCAAATGACTCGGAATGTTCATGAAGGACTTTTTCGGTCCCAAGGTCTAATATGCTCCCATTGTCTAATTTTTGCCAAGGGAAAAATTAGATAACATTGTTTATGAAAATTTATCATCTACTAAAAAAACCCTGAACCAATCTCACCTAAAAGAATATTTATTGTTGAAACCCTCCTAGAAATCTCTACCCCTGAATCATCTACATCCAAGGTAAAATGAAAATCTTCCAAGTCAACTCCTACACCATAGAGGCACTCTCATAGGATAAAGACCAAAAGACCAAAAACCTCCAAGCCAACAAATTCCCAGACCATATCACTTGATAGTGATGTGGGATCTGTAGAGGAAAACATTGATTCCACACCAATGGACATGGTTTAGGGAGGTATTGATGATGTGATTAATGAACAACAATGCCCTGAGAATCCCATGGGGGGTCATGTAGAGACAGGAAGGAAAGGTTGAAGGAGAAATTACACAAGATTACCTTGAGGAGTGCATGGAGGAACATGCAACAAAGAATTCATATTGTGGAGATAGTTTGTGAAAAGGAAGGATTTGAGGATAAAATCAAGAAGAAATTGGCAAGAAATTTGACCAAATAGTTCATGTATCATAAGGTAATGAGGAAGAAACATAACAAGATATTGGTGAACAAATTACACATGTTGATAATTTCATTGAGCAATTGGTCCATGGAATTGAGGAAAATTAGATATCTATGGGAATTGAACAAGTACCAAAACATAACCCTATAGTTGCACCACGATTTTTACCACATGCTAACATGCAGCCACAAATTGTCATTAAGGAAGTTATAAAAGAGCTTGTCAAACGAGTCTATAGAGAAATGGAAACACAAACAACTATGCTGGATTACTGGGTGAATCAATTTGAAACCTATGTAAATAGGTTAAAAGGAAAGTATGAAAGAGAAAAAGAACTCATTTTCTAGCACAAGCAAGAACTTGATGCAAAAGATAAAGAGATTGAAAGGCTAACGATAAAGCGGAAGAGACACTTAAATTCACCCATGAGATATTCATATATAGGCCTCCTTCTAATGTCTATGTCATTTTCTTACAAGCAAATATGTTTCCTTTTAATCTTACATGTATTAACTTAGATATGTCATTTGGCATTAGTGGAGTAAGCAGCTTCTTCAAGTTGTACCTGAACATCCCTCATGAAACTCAACTTCTACATTTTGAACTCTACATGTATAATTATTCTCTTGAATATGATAGGGACTGGATTCTGTTCCTATACATTGGAGATGTTCCAGTTAAATCACTTTGTTCCTATTTTATAAATGAGTTGAATAGGTAGAGACAAATGGTGGACATGCGAACATCTCGAGAAAGTATAGCCACTCAAGGTCAAAGTTGAAGCTAATAACACCAAAGAAATGTTGGTGCAATATGGAAAGTATGCAAAATAAGGAAATCAGGAAGATTGTATGGCGTAGATGAGGAAAGTAGCTCATGAGGAGGTTAGAGATATGATCAAGGATCATGGAATTCAAATAATTCAATCCTATAGAATGCACTAGAACAAAATGACTCTGAACTATAACAAAGAGGAGATGCATTCACACCCTAACATAATACCAACTCTCAGAAGAGTGAATGCATACATTCACATTACCACTAGATGTGCAAAAATGGTTCCTAATTGTTTATCATCCCCCAATATTCCACTTTTTGATACCACATTGGTTAGGTGATCCACTATTTAATGAAATGGCACAGACAGAGTCCTAAACACACTCAGGATGAATGGAGGTTACTTCTTCACCAAACCATAAGGGATGAGAACTCTAACGGATTTCGATTTAGTATGTAGCACCATACAAGTGGCACTAACAAAATCTGAATGAGGACATTCAATACATTAAGCCTAGTGGTGTGATGAGTTGATTAAACTACTTTTATGAACAACTCATCATTTGTGATTTTGTTAAGCCATTGAGGTTATGCCCCTATATTTCCATGTCTTATTGCTAAGTATTACCATTATAACTCAAATTATGGAATTAATACTTGATTAATATAGTTATGGCTAGTTAAATTTATTTGGTGGTGTTTTGAGTATGGATTTATTCTCTTGATTACAATAATTTGTTTGAAGTATGTTTGTGTGATGCTACTCTTGTTTTCAAGAAACTTGTTATGTTCAAAACCTCTATGCAACAAAGGACCTGTCTACAAAGAAAAGGGAAACACCCGTAGCCAAAGGATCTATCCGCAGCAACCCATCCCTAGCCAAAGGAAGATCACCTACAAAAAGGAGTCATGATTATGAAGAACTCTTAAAACTTGAAGGACGACACTCCAAGTTTGTATGTGTCATGGAAGAGGCATTTACAAAATGGAACATGAAACCGGAAATAACTCAACTTTAGATCTGATTATTCATTGAAACTTAATGAGGAACCGATTGATTAAATTCTTTATTTGAGAACTGGTTAATTGAACTAAATGGTTACGTAAGTTATCCGTTTGACATATAAACACTTGTTGATTAATTTTTTTGCATGCGTTAATTCTTGAGATGATCTGTTTGAGATATTTTACTTTTTTTTTTTGAACTCTTATTTAAACTTGACTTCTCACACTTTGTTGTACCTAAAGAATATAAAAGAGAAGTATTAATATTGAAAATTTAATCAGAATTTATAGATCCATATAGGGATATTAGATAATAGAAATTAGGAAATATACAGAGGTTGCTTTGTATGTAGATGTAATCTTCATGCCAAATTAATAAAAATTTGATTTACATTCAAGAATTTGTTGTATATATTTACCCCGGTAAATATAGATAAACGCAAGCAAATCGGGTTTCGGGTTTCGGGAAACACGAAGCACGAAGCATGCAGATCGCAAAGGATGTCCCGATGCTCGAGGGTTCCGCAAACCCGAAAACACATCAAAATAGAGTGGAGAAGCAAGGCGGAACAACATGGCACAAAAGCATGTCGGAGGGGTTGGAAAACCCGACAGGAAGGACATGTCGAAGGGTCATCAAACCCGACACAAGGCAAATCGGGTTTCCGAGTCGGGAAAACAGGTCGGGCGAGCAAGTCAGGAAAGCATGTCGGAGGACCTCCCAAACCCGATGCATATGCAAGCCATACCTCCGAACCCGAAAACAAAGGAAATTTGGTAATAGCGGCGGATGCGGGTTTCAGGAAAGCACGAACATCAAACACATGTCGAGACATCCTCCAAACCTGATGCAGATGCAAAGGAGAAACCTGAACCCGACTGGAAACAGACCCTGACGCGGGAAATATTCAGATCACCATAACTTTTTACAGGGAGCTCGGATTCACACAAGGTTGGACTTTTCGGAAAGCTCTCGGCGTCCTCTACCCAACTACAACTGGATATCTTTAATTGGGTGGGAACAAGTTCTTAAAAATGCAAAAATATAGTTCGCCATGTTTTGAGTTGTTTGGGATCCCACCTACCGCCATGATGAGGAGTTAGGTGCAGTCTTGGAGGTGGTTGGGCCAGAGTTCGAATCATTCTCTCCTCCCTCATTTTTTCCTCATATAAATATGTAGGAGGGCTCCTTGTAAAGGGTTGGACATTTTTTTTTTTCCTCCTCCCTTCTTTTCTTTGGCAGGTGGAGTTGTGGAGCTCAAACCTCCCATTTGGAACTGTAATGCAACCTTTGCCTATTGGCGTTTTTGCAGTGTATTGTATCAAAACTTCGGAGCAAATAAATGCATGACTGTGGATGTTTCTCAACCCTCTATGTGTTTCATTTTTGCATCCTCCTGATCTTTCACTGCGAATATGTTTATCCGTGCATGATCTTGCATAGCATTTCTTATGGTTTGTGTTTATTTGGCAAAACATATGTTCTTCATTCCTCGGTGCATCACCTCCTTAGCTTAGGTTTATTTTCATGCATTTCTCTCTCCCTGTCCCCTTGGTAGTTAGATTAGGTTTTTGGGTAAACCTCTGCATTTCATTGGTGCATCTGAACAGAGGAATAGGAGCCGGCCTTCATCCGAGAGCTTTTCCGATTTCGCAAGGTCCCACACTTGGGAAAAGCTCCATGTTGTCAATCGCACCGAGACTTTGAACCCATTGCGTTGCGGAGTCCTGGGGTGTTGTGATTCGACACCAATAATAACTTCTAGGAACAAGCCTTAGGAGGGATTAACACCTAAGACAGGGCCCACTAGTGGTTTTCTAACCCCCTACATAGTTTGTTGCATGTTGTTTTCATGCAAATGTACAACAGGAAATTGACAATTTCTAAGCATAACAACAATACCCTTGTACCAAAATTTCCACATTTCATCATTTTGAGGCACCTCGGTCTACCTAGTCAATCCAAAGAACCTCCCAATTGGTGTTCATTAATTCCCCTAGGTGATTTAGGAAATTAAAATCAGCCCCATAGATTATTTTAGGAGTTCATTGAAAAAAGCAAAATTCAGGCAATTGTGGGAAGGGCTATCACTAGCCTTCCTAAGACTGGAGCAACCCCGTGGAGTGGAAAAAAAAAGCTAAACAGAACACAGAAGTGAATCAAATACCTAGGAACAACATGGATTTGATTTATGAATATTCAGGAAGGATCCAAAGAACTATGGATAGTTTCACTAAAATCAAGATTCATAGGCTTAGGTAGTGCACAGGCCAAAATAGTTTTTGAGCTTCGAAGGTGATTTTGGGAGCTCCAGATGGATTTAGGAGCAAAACAAAACATCTTCAGAAATGGAATTCCAATCCCTAAAATATAGTGAAATTATTTTTCACAACACTTTGGAGAAATGGGTCTAAAATATGTTTTTCTTATGCACGGGTGGAGTACCAGATAAAAAATCCAATTTTTTAGGGATCAAATGGAGGAATCAAGACCTTAGACACCCACCATTAGATTTATAATGTCATTTCCAGTCAATATCATATACATTTTCATCAAAAAAATTCATAGTGAGCTCAAGTTATCACTGTTTCAAGTTTCCCTCTTGGAGCGAGTTCGAGAGTTAGTCAAATTTTGGAAGGACACATGTCAGCTTTAGAAGCATGGCACAATTTTGTGTCACTCATGTCCCTCAAGGTTAGGGACATCAAGGTTGGGAAAATTTTCCTAGCACCCATAAGCCCTCTGGACCCTCATGCAACCTTTAGGATAGCCAGTTCAGCCCTCATGTGCTTACAAGAGCTCAAAGCCTTCACTGTTGGATCACTGCCACATGTCATCACGTAGCGCACCGTGTGAAAATTAATTTCCCAACATATCCCTTTGAGGTGAAGGACATCAGACATGAAAAAATTCTCCCAACACCTAAGGAGACTCCTGGTCACCCATGTGACCTCTTCAAGAGTGAATTTCCAGCCCAGTGTTTGTCAAGCCTTCATTCTCAACCATCGATCACCACCACGTGTCATCACCATGCATACAAAAATGTCCCTTTGAGGTGAGGGAAATAAAGGTTGGAAAAATTCACCTAGCCCCTCCATGATGCCTCAAGGTCCCTCATGTGACTAGCTTCTAGCCCCTCAATGCTTTAAAGTTGTTTTTTTGGCTTTGATCCCCGCCGTCGATCTCCACCACATGTCAAGCTAAGGCGTGATGTGAAAAATGATGTCCCTCATGTCCCTTTTAGGAAAGGGATGTCAAGGATATGAAAATTCACCTCTCTCCATTCCTTTGAAGTTTTTAAATTTTAAATTCCCTCATGTTTCTAACATTTAACATCTATCATTTCCGTGCACAGCTTCCACTACAAACTCCTTTGCAACTTCCTACCACCATTCCACCATTGTCAAATCTCAAACCAGATCCACCACAGAAATAAAATCCTCTTTCCCATGGTGATACGTAGGTCTCAGAAGAATATTTCATCAAACTAAGGAGAAGAAATGAAGAACAAAGAAGAAGAACAATGAAAATCTCCATTGCCGCAAAATAGAATTTTGAAGAGATCTTGCAAACGGATGCATGGATTGAAGAACCATATTTTTATGTTCATTTATATATCAAAAACCATCAGAAAAACACCTTCAAACCATCCTCCCATAGCATAAAACATTCGCAATGAAGAAATCCTATTTCTGGCCCAACGGGGAAAAACTCTTGTTTTCTTGTCAAACCGGCAGTTGGATCAAAAGGAGATTTCAACAGAAGCACAAGAAGTAAAAACCCATATCAAAAATTTTATTTCCATCATGAATGGAGTAAAAAAACATACCTACAATTTTCGAGGTCCATTAATGGTTATCATGTCTAGAAGTACCGCCAAGTCAAAATTTTAAAAGTTTAAAATCTCCCAAACTATTGAGCGGGTAGGTCCAAGATTTCAAAGGGGCGATATTGGGAAAAAAACCCATATCACAAAATTTAGTTCTATATCAATCTAACCTCCGTAAGCCCAATTTATAAAAATAGCAGTTCTTCAACATAGGGACTGTTATTTTGGGAAAGTCATCAACAGGAGAACTTGTGAGGGAGACACTGAACACAAGAGATGCATTGCAATTGAAAATTCATCAGAACAAGATTTTTGGTCCAATTTTGACACTTACTAAAAATAGTAAGTGGTCCCATAAACACCTTCCAAAAATAGAAAGTTGATCCTGAAGGTGAGATAAATGTAGGGAGAAGAGGAAATCGAGTCGCAACGTCCAGTTGAGGTTCGAGGGAGTTGTTTTTTCATACTTACTAAAAATAGTAAGTTGTTTTTTCTGAGGAAATCATGAAACATAAGTGGATAGGATAGAATCTATCATATCCCTTCATTTTCAAGTATGAGATAAAAGATAGTGATGTCTCATACATGGACCTGAATGACCTAAGATCTTGTATGATAGCCAAGGAGTGAGGAAAAATTGAGGATCAAGTATTCACGAGTAGATTGTTCGCAGCTACGGGACACCCCATGTCCGTACAAAGCCTTGAGTTGGTCCTGACTTAATCTCACCACTATGAGCCCAAAACATGAAAAATCTAAGCCAATAATGGTACAGCGATGGCGGTCATCAGTCCTAGAACCATCTCACTCTCTATGTAAATCCCAACATCACCTAATATGGTCATCATCTCAAAGGACAGGGCCTTGCATGATTGGGAGATGATGGATGCATATGTGCAAGGGGTAGCACTTGGTTCGTGGTTGAAGACAGGAAGAAATCCCTCAAGGATGCCCAAGAACCTTCCAAGGTGTGAATTTTGAGAAGGATATTCAGATACCATCACTCTCCTTAGTAGAGTTATGGGCGAAGCAAGCATAAGAGACTTTTAAGACTGGATGGTCCTTTTCATCTTGACAAAGGATGAAACAAAGTAGAGAATTGATTGGGGTATATCATCAATGAAAATCTCCATCTACAACTGCTCCAGTACCCATGATGAAGAAGTTTCACATGAATTCTTACTTGGTCTATCTCCTCACTAGCTCAAGATCTTTCAAAGGATTGGCCCTCACGCAAAACATTGCTTCCAAGGTACCTACATTTGAGAAGCTTCCACAATTGGTAATGGAGGAAAGCCATATGAATTTTTCTCACGTGAATGATGCATTCACAATGTATGTGGTTCAAGCCTAGAAGATGATATGGAGGCTAGGATGTTGCCACAAGTGGAATCCATAATCAAGAAGTATGGCTCTTATTTCATCCAATTCTCAACCTTCTCCTACCTGTGAGTTGTCGACTTTAACCAGGCTCTGCTAAGGTTTCCCAAGTATCTTAGTGATCAAATTGTACTATTCGAGCTTTTCAGGAAAATCATTCAAGTGAACAGAAGGCTTATGATTAGGAATAAGAAGTTGATTTCATTTCCTATCTCTCTAGGGGTATTCATGTGCAAGAGCTAAAATGAAGCATCTCATCTAGAGGTCACTATCACTCATTTGACATTACATTCCTACATTATCAGGCCTAATTTTGACATTTGAGAAGATCCCGACTCTTTATGCATCCCACGATTATAACATGAGAAACAATTCGAGGACTACTGGGCAAGTTGTGATAATGAATTTGAAGTATGAGAAAAGAACCATATGAGGATGATAGTCGATGAAATGAAGAAATTCAAGCTCTCTTGGTATGAAGATATTTTACACAATGATGGGAAAGAGATGTATGATCCTAACTACGTGGTAGTCAAGATGTCCCCTTTGCCTCTAGTTAACTCGGTACATTCATGAATCGGGGATATAAAGGAGCAGACGAGAGAAGGTGACGAGCAGAATGAAAAATTGGTTTCGAGATGAAGAGAACCATGATCATCCCAATCACGAGGAATTCCTCTAAGTCAGAATAAATCTTCCCATCAATCATCTTCAAAATTTGTAGAGGTGACTTCCAGTTCTAGACACTCTGGAGAAAGTTTGAAAATAAAGGCCACATAAATGGAAACCTCCCCTCACAAAAAGTCACCAAAGAAGGCCAGGGTAGAAGAAGACTCATTTACATCACTACAAGAGGAAGAATTGATCACAGAAATGTAGGAAGAAAATCCAATGGGCAAAAGCACAAATGGATGAAGAACACATGGTTCAAGACCCAATCTTCAAACCACCACAGGAGGTCTCACCTCTTGTTAACACCCATACCTCTCTCATTTCAATTTTCCTCCTCCTCTAGAAGCAGGGAATGGTTGGTACACCTGTAATTGAGCCTGAATCCGATGAGATGTTCCCTTAGATGCAAGAAACAATTTCCCCTAACACCCACACTATGCAACAAGTGGAATCCCCTAACCTATCACTTGATTGTCTCATTGGTTAAATAAAAAAAGATCAATAAATCTTGCACATACGGCCCAACAGGTTCTACAATTGGGAAACGGTAATCAATACATTGAAGTAGCTTAGCCAAAGGTAATCAAACTAGTGGATGAGATGATACCGACTAACTATGAGATGAGAACAATCCAACCTGGGACTGGAAAGTCATGAAGGGGATTTGCACATGTATCATAATCTTCTTCTCACATGGTGCCAAGGAATAAGGAGTATAAGAAGAAGATTGAAGAACTAAAGGAATGGGTATGAACTCTGTCATTCTATGTGCAACATATAATTGATCCCAATACCGTGACAATACCCATGGAGGAATTTTTTCCCATCATTAGCTTCAATCTAGAGTCCATTAAGAGGACACACAAGTTCACAATGCAAGGGTGAGTGAATAATGAATGAAATAACTCAAATTCTAAAAAATTGAATTCAATGCTCCAAGAAGCAGTCAAACTCTTTGCTTACATGTGTGTAATAGAAAATAGGACACGGGAACTTAAGGAAGACTTGGAGAAAGAAAGGGACTATTGGGAACCTTTGGGTCTAGTAGTAAATGAAATGAGCAATACTCATCACCAAGAGTTGATCGACAAGAATATTTTTGAAACTCTTTCAGAAGAATTATCATGTGTATGGGCAAGGGCCTTGGTAATAAGGTTTGAGGAAATCAATTGGGCCATCACAGAGCTAGAGGAAAAAGAGGAACAAACATACAAGTTGCAGGATAGTATAAATCGGAAAACTCAGAAACTTGGAGTACTGCAATGGGAAAGGACATAACTACTAATGATTTAATTGGTCCATTTGAAGAATATGTCAAGAAAGAGGTAGGAAATCCATTATCCTTCACTAAGGGTACCCTTGACTTCCTCTCAGATATTTGGGCCTCTATTGCACTTATCATAGAGAAACATTCATCATGGTTTGGGAAGTGCAAATATATCAATAGTGTGTGTGATGGATGGACAGATGCCTTGAGCTGTATTCGTATTCCTCATGCTAAAAATGTGGAACCTGTAGCAGCTCATTTTAGAAAGGAGCTTGGAGAGACGGAGGCCTTCTCAGAAGCGTAAGGTGGAAAACAGTCAGGGAGTGAGATCAAATCCACTACAACAACTCATTCTTCTGCATAATTTCCCCTCATCTCTTCTTCTTCTTCCTCTTTTTCCCCCTCTCTCTCTTCTCTCCTCACTCAATGCTCTCTCTCTCTCTTCAATGTTATATTTTTGCGTTGAGTTTTGAAATTTTAATATAACTTTAAGTGACTTTAGAAACATAATGTAAACTTTAAGTCACCTTGTTTTTATAAAAGGGACTTAAATATTTAAGTGGAATATGAACAGTCTAAAGTCATATTAAAGTATGTGAAAAGTCACCGGAAGATGAAGAGTTGCCTTCTCTTCTATAAATTGTAGCAAGATCCTCATTTGAACATCTTCTTAGATGAATTCTTAGACTTCTTATATTTTGGAGCTGTATTTTTAATTCATGAGAGAGATATCCTTGTGAAGAGAGCAAACATATAGCAAATTTCTTCCATTTTCCCTACTCTAAAATGTCTTCCACTTCTATGCTATGTACAATTTCTTCTTGAGCTTCAATAAAGGAAGAAGGAATTTTAGCCTTTTTGACTAAGGAGTTTAGTGGTACTTTGTGCTCATTAAATGCCATTTAGTCTTGTTCTTGTTATGTGGATTTTTTTTCTTGTAAATTCAATTGCATGTAATGATATTTCTAGATAGTGTATGAAAGTCTCTAATTTTCTACTTGCATCATTAGTTTCTCTTTTCTAACTTTCTCATTCCCTTTCCCACTTTCCTAGAAAATTCCTCCCTTGCAGATATCTACAAGTTTTTTTCTGCATGGTCATTAGAGTGCCCCTGTTGGATCCCCAACCGAAAGCCCACCAAGATAAAACTCACTTTTTACATCGTGCATGCACATACAACAATTGCACCAATTAAGTAGAGGGACTTAGACTCCCAAAGCATTGGCAAGAAGTCAATCAATTTGTCCCTGAAAATTTTTCTCGCCAACACATGGATAGATTACAAAGAAATCCATTCCTTTATCTCGTATTCTAAATTTACAAACTCTTTTTATTTATAGTATTTGGAAGCTATTTACTTTCAAGCTAAGTTTAATTGTTTTCAAGCATTGTACTTTCAAGATTTGTTATTTCAAGCATTGTAGTGACAACAATCGAATTCTTTACCTCCCAAACGCTTTGTAACTGTGCATACAACACTGACATTATTGAAATTTTATGTCCCTTTATTTGATGATTAAATTATTATAGATAAATGAACAACATTTTAATTGTTGTAAGTTAATTTACACCATCACCTGATAATGTTAGGATAGGAGGATAGTAAGCATGATTCCTCCCAAGTGTGTATATTTAGTTGATGTTGCTAAGGGGATTAATGTAAGGAGTAGTTTCTTTGACAAAAATGATTGGTTGTAGCTTATGTGAGATTGATAACGTTGTAGAAGACTTGATAGGGGAGGGGTTATACTAATTTTTAGAGGCAATTTCTTAGTTTGAATTGGTAATATCGTAGATGAATTGAGTGGAGGAGTTGGACCGATTTTGAGAGGAAAGTTCTTAGGAGGCTCTTGACTTACATTAGTAATAATGGTATGATTCTTTAATGAGACATATATGTTAGTAAATAATTTTTCATAGTGTGAACATATGGTTTGAATATTTTTATTATTTAATATTTAAATAATACATGAGTGTGCATAATTAGTTGTCATCACAACTCATAGATAGGGGTGTGGGAGTAAGCCTAGGAAATAGAGGAGAGATATCGAGATAAGATCATGAGACTTGAATCCATGATTATAGGAGTAAGAAATTGTATAAAATTCCCTCCAATATTCAATAGAAATTGCTCCATTCGATTTAGATTTTGTCTCGTAGTATGTGTTTTCCATTTTATGTGCAAATTTTCAATTAATTATTGTTTAAATTATATATGTAAATATAGATAATTAACATCATTTGGTATCGAGTAGGCTAAGGCGAGCTATCAGATTTGTTACAAGAAAAAAAAACCACAACCTCTAAGATGTAGATCTAAGTTTTTGAATCTTCTCGATGCCATTTTCTAGATTCTAGGTTCGTGACATGAGAATCTCCATCGATTCCTACCGATCAGCGTCGATTATGATCCTCGTCGCCCACGACTATTCCCGATGCCGCCAATGACTTCTTGATCGCCAACAATTTTTCATGTAGGTTGAAAGCCTCTACAAATCACTCACAATTAGCTTCCAATTACCAACTATTTGATCGGGTCACCACTTATTATGTTTGCATTCTTCAACGACTCGCTTTGGTCATCATCGACCACTATAAAAAAATAGTGAGTGATTTCCAACATTAAGATTCTTGGATATGCTTTATTTATTTTCTTAAAAATAAAGTTGAATATTATTATAAGGGTAAATTTTCAATTGTATTCAACACACATCATGGAAATCCCTCTAAATAAATTTAATGGGTTAAATTTTCACACATGGAAGGTGAAAATACAAATGCAACTAATGAACAAAAATCTCTGGGGAATTGTAAATGGAAAAGAAACTAAACCAACATATGCCACACAATTACTCGAATAGAAAACAATGGATGAACAAGAAAAATCTATTATTGGGCTTGCTTTATTAGTCACTGTATGATGGAAAAGTGACATGCGAGCATGGGAATCTATAAGTACCTTTTCCTCGTACCCGACGTCCCGAGGTCATGCCCAGACAGCCAGTGAATTTTGAATATGAATGGATACAGAAAAATTAATCAAGTTATCTTATATCCTCAATACATAATAATGGAATCTACGAATCTAAGGCAAAGAAGGCCCTCCTAACCTAAATTGGTGTAATGGATCGTTCGGATATAATAGTTGTTCGGAGGCTCCAATCAATGTCGAGCTCTGTCGAGATCCTGTTTCTTGGTTGTTGGATACGTGGGAAGTGGCATGTGGGAGCTTCATATATATCTCCAGACAAGGTCATGAAAAATGGTGGTAGGAGGCTTAGTGGATTTGTAGTGAACTATGGGTGGTTTTTTGGTCTAGCCTAGAAAATATTAGATTGATTGGCTTCTATATTTAATACAAAGAATTGTGTTATAATATCTAGCAGAGTGGTGAAGATCTAAATACCAAGCGTTCGTAAGTCGGTGTCAATACTTAACTGATTTGTAGGCTTGTTGGGTTGTGGGACTTGGGGATCACAACCATGAGTGTGTGGTTGTTGTGGACCTGTTATGGTCATGTGAAGAATCAATCCCTTCTTCCAACTATCCAGTAATCATATGCCTTTTCAACCTCTATGTTTAGAACTAGAAGTTGTATAATTTTCTCAGAGTACCTAACAGGTGTTTTGGCAACTTGAATGCGTAAGCTAGTATCTATGTCAACGAGGAGGTCTCCTGCATCAGGTTTTGGAACTAAAGGATCGCAACCAAATGCTTTCTCTCTTCGAATCCTTGTATAGTCATTCGGATATTTTATCAGGGTAGTCTATAGTTAGGATGATTTGACCAAAATGTGTAAGATTTGTCGTCTTCGATATTTAATCCTCTCAGTTGTTCACTAATTGCTTGTAGGTTTATTGTTGCTCGAAAACCTGTATCCTAAGGTCCTGATCTATATCAGCTAATGTCATGGGTAGATTTGGTTGAGGCACTATTGGTTCAAATATATATTCTCTAGGCTCTCTAGGTCCTGTGATTGTCATACAAAATGATTCAAATTTTAACTAAAATTAATAAATTGATTACGAAATAAGTATTTACAATATGCAAGCATTCTTCTATTTTTGTATTTTTGATGACGTATTTTAATGAACTTACAGAGCAGCTATTCTAGTATATTTAGAAAAATGAACAACTAATATAGCAACAAAATTTAAAACAAACAAAATAGCTTTGGTGTGGCTATTTTCCCTTGTGCGAATGTGATTTTATCCTAAATATTTAAGCAACTAATTATTTTGAATTGAAAGACTCTCGATCCTACCTCGAAGTGAGGAATGAATCATAGTTTCTCGAAACTATCAATCCCCATAACTTCCCTGGTGATATCGAGAGTGAAATTTTGACTAAAATAAAATAATTCACTACTCTATTTGATATGTTGTAACTAGAACTTTGATAGCTCAAACCTGGCATTTACAGAATAGTGGTAAATCTAGTTGTGTGTGATTTCATCCCCTCAGTGTGATCTCCTCATTCCTTCATGTCCTCGTGAATCCGAAAAGCATGTATATGATAGTATCAATAGAATATGGTATTCAAACAATGGCAACTTTGGATATAGACCGAATACAATGCGAGTAGGAGAGGGATAGTGCAAGTGAACAGAGCTTGACTATGTAATTCCTAGCGGGATTTATTACGAGAATACAACACAAGTGTATTGAGAGTTTTAGAATATATCCTTGTGACAAAAAAAAACCTACAACTTTAATGGATTCTAATCTAGAAATGAAACTATTCTATGCTAAACTGATTGTATGGAACAACTATGGAGTAAGATGAAACAAGAAGATTGAATGACTTCTAAACAACAAAGGAAAGCTAATAATTGATGCAAAACATGAAGCTAGTAGAATTCTAAGCAAGAAATTCAAAGATTGAATGATAAAAATGAGAAGGTGAGGGCCCTTTGTTTGAAAACAAGTTGGCTACTTATAGAAAATGCAATTACCAGAGGGTAACTCCCAATTGAACTCTTTTACTATAAACAAAGGGAAAACACTATTACCAGGGAACCAAAAACATTAATGCAAGCCAAAGTGGTTGAAGAAAGTGGGTAAAATTGAAGATTTACGTTTGACACGATCGTCAGAAGAATCTAGAAAACGTGTATAGGACCGCCGCCCCGTGCGGGTACACGATGGTTACAAGACCGCCTGCCGTCCCACCCGGTGGAGGTTTTGTCATCTTGAAGACTGAAATGGAAGAAAAGAAGGGGCAGAGGGAGAAAGATCATGTGGAGGCCAAGTGGGGCATGTGGGATACAAACGTATACTTGGCGAGCTTTTCTCAATCTGGACACCTTATAAGGACACATGTATCATCATTGGGGTATGTGTAACATCGTTCTGGTGGTGCAGTACCCTATAATTTCAGGTACGTACATATTACCCCCTCGAAGAAGTGTCTTAGCCATGAAGAGGCGTAAAATGGTGGATCTCGAGTATGGCGGTCCCGAAATGGGGAGCTAGGAGTTATACGTGACACGCCCATGTGTCAAAAAGTCGCCATCCAAAGTCCCGCTATCTGTAAAAATAAAAAAAGGACTCAAGTGTAGCTAGATAAAACAATTTGAGAAATAAGGCTAAATTGATATGAAAAGAGGGCTTACCATCTATGCGGGGTTTAGAACTTACCTCCGTCAACACTCTGACCCTACGAAAGACATTCAAAATCAATTTTAGAAAGCTATATATATATATATAACGAACTCATTTCACTATTCATTTACTTGGATTGATTTGATAGTTTTGAGCTCTAGGACCCATGATGACGGTTTTTGACGAGAGTATAGTCAAAATGTTCGTGGTGAGATAGCGATCATGCCTTCGAGAGCGAAACATCGACCCGCGAAGTCTCAAGTTAGTTCTTCTCAATTTATTGTTTTTAAACCTAAAATGTAGAAATGATAAAATATTTGTCTTTGGGGGGTATTTTTGAAAATACTAGTTTTAAATGTGTCTCTAGGGGGCGCCCATAGGGTAGGTTTTTATTTTAGTTAAAATGGTGTATTTTCTTATTTTTAGGCATTTTTAAGGCTTCTGAGCCATTCATGTTTTCGAGACAGACCGCCACCATGTGCAGGGCTACGATTATAGGACCACACCTTAAAAGGCGGTGGTTACGGACCGCCACTCTGCATGTGGCGGTTTGTGACAGAAATCCAAAACAATGCTTTCTTTTATTTATTTTTACATTTTTAGCATTTTCACATGTTTTTAATAGTTTTCCAATTGGATTTTGGTACTAACTTACTCCTTTTTGTGTTTTTAGGTGTATGCAAAAGAAGGAGGAGTATATTAGATGGATCCGAGAGAGGGAGTGTGATTGGCTCCCAGCAGTGTTAGAGGCACTCTCTTAGGCAGAGCGAGATACCCTTCAGAGGGCTGGCATTTGGAGGATTGCGTAGGTCCCTCACATTGCGCCTGCTAGTCACATACTATGTGACTTATTTTCATACTAGGATGCAGATCGGAATACCTTCTGATTTCCAGGAGTTAGGGGTGAGTGGACCATCACCCTGGAGGATGTTTACCATATACTGGGGTTTCGATCCTTGGGTGGTGGTTGTCTCTTAAGACAGTAGTATCGAGATCTCAAGTGGTTCAGTGGGCCACCTATATGGGAGATGCAGTTATATTGATGGGATCAAAGAAGGGAGTGAGGATCCACTCCATTATTGAGTCAGACATTCCTATGCTCTCACAAGGCCATCATGGGCATCCTTGCTTTGAGACTGATTGGGGACAAGGGAGGGGACACCCTCTTATATTATTGGGTCCCCATCATTGCACAGATTGAGGGCCATGGACATGTCTATGCTTGGGGAGCAGACATCCTCGGGACCACCTACCATGATTTGTACAGGGTGGTCTGATTACAAGGACATTCACTGAGCCACCCGACTCTTGTCATGAGTTGGGTATATGAGCATATCACTCCATATGGGAGAGGTGTAGAGGTAAAGGATCCCGGGGTTGGCAGGGTAGCGAGGTGGACAGGGATGACAATTCTTATAGCACCCCACCAGCCAGTGGCCTCTTTAACCACTGCAGACATGGAGGCCACTCCTTATCAGGCCATGGCAGGGGTATGTGGAGAGGAGATGGTTACATTGATTGCTTGTTAGACTACCATTCAGTTGGTAGATAGGGTGGGGAAGTTAGAGATCCACCCCTTTAATAGAGTACCACAGTAGTTTGGCCTCCCCTATATTGACATGTTTCCTCTAGCGGGGCCAGTGTATAGATCTATCTATGAGGCTCGAGGAGGTCCTAGAGGCTGGGGTTGGACTATTATTACTCTAGTGTTCCCATTGCGGCCAGGAGGGTAGTATGTGCTCGAGGGAGAGCCGGTGCTCCTCAAGCACCTTTAATTCGAATTACCGCTGGTCCTACCTATAGTAGCAATGAGCCCATTGACATGGACTCCAAGTCTGAGGAGTTCACTAGGGGAGAGACAGAGGAGGAGACAGAGGAGATGGATATCAGTGAGATGGGTGGGGGGATGATAGTGATCTCGAGTGGCATGATACTCAGGAGATCCTACGAGCCAAGAGGGCAGAGCGGAGTGCAGAGAGGGTGACTCTAGTCTCAAAGGAGTTGCTCTCTCAGGACTTAGGTGGAGATGGTGAGTCTATTGCAGGCCATCACATTGCCCTAGATATGGGAGAGGGACACTAGTTAGTGGCAGCATCAGTGGCAGGCGCGGATCCTAGAGATCCTTCTTGGAGGCTCGGAGATCCGAGTGAGTTGTCACTCTTCTCTTGACATTTGTTTTAGTTAGAATTGTCTTAGTCATTATTTATTTTTGTTTTGTTTACTCTTGGTTTTATCTTTGATCGTTTTCTAACTTTTTTCTCCTTTACTTGCAGCGACTATTGATGAGTGGCAAGACTTGATTCACCGAGTATGTACAGATACCTTGTTGCTCCCCTCGGAGAAGACTCATGCTTGAGCTATCTGTAGATGTGGGGGAGCCTTCAGTAGCCGGTAGGCATACCGATGTTTTCACCTCTATCTAGCATGTGGTGAAGATCATGACTTCTCTCCATGCTGAGGTAGCTGGATATAGGACGACCAAGCGCTTGATGAGGAGGATTCATTCTCATAGCGAGACGGCAAGAATACTTGACCGTGACCGTGAGTCCACAAAGTGCATTCAAAGCGTCGGCGTAGCTAGGAGTCCTAGACATGGTCGTGCGCCTTCTGAGGGATCCCATAGGGATTGAGAGGCCACTCTTGTAGTATTTTTCAGATATTTATATGAGTGTTTTTGTACTTTTCGGGCTCATTGAGTGTTTTGACCATGCCTAGTGCATGATGGCATTGTATATGAAACTTGATTTATATATATATATATATATATATATATTTGGATCTAGACTCTTGGTACCTAGAATTTCATGACTTGTTTCTACTAGATGTTTGTAGAGTATTTGTTTTCATGTTTTTCAGTATGTATGCAATGGATGACAAATGATAACAAATGTTGAGTAGAATGTTTCTCTTTTTTATGCTTTTGTAATGCTGATATGCGATGATATAAACATATGGTAGCTTTGAACTTTCGACCTCTTTGGGAAATGTCTGTAATTTCTTCTTATGTTGGCAAAATGTGATGAATGTAAAGTGATAAAGAGATGAACTTGCCCCAATCCCAATTCCACGCAACTAGTAAGATGCGAGGGCTCAACACCAAGAGTTAGGAAGGGCACAAGTTGTATGAGTTTGACTGAATGGAACGATGAGAGACAGACAAACCAAAGTAATAGAAACCAAACTTAGACCTACACACTTACCCTACTCAGAACTACCACCAAGCTTAGAAGGCCACTTACTTTCTAGTTTATCTAGACTTAGATTCATAAATGGCAACCTGGTTGACAAAATCTGGTTTTGAGGATTTGATCTTTTCTGGAGTTTGGACATTTGTTTTCTCTTAATATGATCTGATTTGTGCTTTTTGCATACCAAGATTTGTTAATTTGTGTGAATGGACCCCCCACACCCTGCCTCATGCTACTAGTAAGAAGCATGGGTTTGTCACCAAAGGAAAGATATAGGTGAGTAAGGGCACTATACGTACCCAAAATTGTAGGGTACTACACCGCCGGAAAGATGTTACACATGCCCTAATGATGATACAGGTCTCCTTGCAAAGTGTTCAGAATCCAAAAAGGCTTGCAGTATATGCTTGTATCCCGCATGCCCCACTCAACCTCTGCATGCTTTGTTTTTCCCTTTGCCTCTTGTTTTCTTACATTTTAGGCTTCAGTGATGAAACCGTCGCCCTTCCTAGGTGGCAGTCCCATAATTTACATGTGGCAAAGGGATGCGATCTGTAACCACCACCCTACACAGGGTGGTGGTCCTATACGCATTTTCCGATTCTTCCGAAAGCAATCACGTCAAACATAAATCTTCAAATTTACACACTTTCTTCAACCACTTTGGCTTGCATTAATGTTTTTGGTTCCCTGTTAATAGTTTTTTCCATTGTTTATAGTAAAAGAGTTCAAATGGGAGTTACCCTCTGGTAAATGCATTGGTTATAAATAGCAAGCTTATTTTCAAGCAAATGGCCCCTCATCTTCTCAATTCTCTTATTCAGTCTTTCAATTTCTTGCTTAGAATTCTACTAGCTTCATGTTTTGCATCAATTATTAGTTTTCCTTTGTTGTTTAGAAGTCATTCAATCTTCTTGTTTTAGTCTTGTTCCATTGCTGCTCCATACAATCAGTTTAGCATAGAATAGATTCATTTCTAGACTAGAGTCCACTAAATTTGTAGGTTTTGTTTTGTCGTAAGGATAGATTTTTAAACTCTCGGTGCACTTGTGTTGTATTCCCGGAATAAATCCACTAGGAATTACATATTCAAGCTTTGTTCACTTGCGCTTTTCTTATCCCTCTCCTACTTGCCTGCATGCTAGCTCGAAGACAATGATAAACAAGAAAGTGCGGTCTATTTCATTAGCGACGTTGTTTGATTATGAAACACATTACACACAGGCAGAGAGAGAATGCCTTTCCATAGTCTTTGCAACAAAACATTTAAGACATTACATGTTAAACCAAGAAACGAGGGTCATTGTAAAGACAGATCATTTACAAACGTTTCTCATGCAAGGGTCTTTATCTAAAAAGGTTGGACGTTTCATAACCTTAATGGGCAAATTCGAGTTGACATTCGTAAACCAAAAATCCATTAAGGGACAAATCATTGCAGATTGGCTAGCTAACAATCCACTAGATGGAGGCGATCTGGTAAATCTGGATTTTCCTGATGAGTGTATATACTTCATCGAAACTAGGCCTCCCATCTCTACATGTCCCTAGTATACTGATATCATTAATTTCATCATAGACCACACATACCCGGAAGGTGCCACATCACAAAAAATAAGATGGTTACACATTAGTACCACTAAATATGTTGTCTTAGAACAGATACTCTATCGTAAAGCCTTCAACGGCATGCTTTTAAGATGCGTTGACATAGAAGAATCCAAGAAGATTCTTTATGAATCCCATAGTGGGATATGTGGAGGCCACGTTGGTGGTCATGCCACCGCTCAAAAAATACATTGAATGGGCTATTTTTGGCCCACTCAAGCATGATGTAATGGAATTTGTAAGTGTGCCACAAATGCCAAGAATTATCTCATGAGATTCACATGCTAGCACAATCCCCATGTAACCAATAGAACCTTGTGGCCCTTCTCCACGTGTTTCCCAAGACTGACGACTTGATAGGGAAATTCTCTCCCTCATCAACCAATGGCCATAACTTTATAATTGCAGCCATGGAATATTTTACAAAATGGGTGGAGGCCATGCCTCTCACCACCGTACTGTGCAGTTCGGTAATTGCCAAATTCATTCGAACCAAATTAGCTACGGTATGGTGTCCCACAAGTCATTATCTCGAGATAATGGCATGTCCTTTAAAAATGACGAAGTCCGCGCTTATGTAGCAAGTTCAAGATAAACCATCACGGTGCTTCTTGGCTTTGGCCAACATGTCATCCACATAGGATTCCACAATTTTATGGATAAGATCATGGAATATATAAGTCATTGCCCACTTATATGTAGCGTCGGCGTTCTTAAGACCAAATGGCATGATAGTGCAGCAATATGTTCCCCAGGGAGTTATGAATGTAGTTTTGGCTTGATCCTATTTAGATATTTTAATCTGATTATACCCTAAGAACCCATCCATGAGGGACAATAGTTCAAATCCAACTGTTGCATCAACGATAACGTCAATGGATGGTAATGGGAAGTCATCCTTGGGACAAGCTTTGTTAATATCCCAAAATCTATGCAAATGTGTATCTTCCCATTCTTTTTTAGAACAAGGACAATATTAGATACCCATTGTGAATAGTCAACGGGCTTGATGAATCCCACTTGGAGAAGTTTTATTACTTCCTCTTTTACCATGAGAGCCACTTTTGGCTTCATTGGTCTTGACTTCTGTTTAATTGGTTTTGCATCGGCTTGGTGACAAGTTTGTGTACTATGACATGTGGTGTGATGCCCGTCATTTCTTTATAATTAAATTTGAAAGCCTTTTGATGTTTTTTTAGGATTTAGATGTGTATTTCTATCTCCTCCGGAGTTAACGAGGATCCCAACTTCAAAAATTTTGGTTCTTCCTCCGTTCCAATGTTTATGTCAATGGTTTCTTCTATTAAAGAAGCGTTACCTTCTTCAAATTTAGGTGGGGCTGGAGGTAGTTCCAATATTTCTCCATTTTCTATCTCGTAGATATCAAGATCCTTCTGTGGAGGAGACTCTACCATGGGATTTCCAAAATAGGAAGAGGAATGTGGTATTAAGGAAAGATCAACTATACGATGAGCAAGGTGTAGCTCCGCATAGGCGTTTAGATATTCGAGAGTGACTCTATCATCATCAAAGTGATCCATGATAGAAAAATCATCCTCAGCTTCTCCATGAGTCAAGAGTGAGTTTGTTGGTATTTTATGCACTAATGGTTTGGTATGAAGTGACACTGTGAAATGTGTATCTTCCAACTCACTGTTTGGAGTGAACCGGGAAGCTGAGGTTACTATTGAGTCTGTGAGAAGGTTCTACTCTCGTGGGATTGCTTCAATTGATATGAAGTTAAATCCCTTGCTTAGATCTAATACTGTTGTTTTATAGAGTTGTAAATGCTTAGCTCTAGTTTCATATACCTCGAGACTTGGTTTGCAACTAGTTACGAGTCTCCTAGTACCCTAATGTCGTCGACACCCATTATTTTAGCTAGGATGAGGCCAAGGAGGAGAGCTTCATACTCAACCCCATTGTTTGTACATTCAAAGTTTAATTTAAAGGTGAAAGGTAGGATCTTTCCCTCATGTGAGGTAAAGCTTACTCCTACCCCAGCTCCAAAGTGACATCTAGCTCCATTGAAGTGGAGAGTCCAATACTTGATTGGAAAAATGGATGTTGGGATATCTGTCATATCTATTTATTTTTCTTCGATTACTTATACCATAAAAATTCATCCGATGGAAGAGAAGCAATTCCCGGTGGTGTGTCCCATACCCATAGAATCAAATGGTAGGAGAATTGGTAAGTCTTTCTCTAGCAACTCAATAATTTTTGTGGTAGTCCCTAGTGACACTTTCTTTATGACATTGGTCTCACTTTTGAGTCTTTGGAATGTCCTCGCTTAGATTTGTAATTTCCAACTCGTGGCGGGTATCAAATTTTATTTTGGTTTGACAAGCTGATTTGTTGGGAGTTAAAACTCGAGTGAATATCGTGTCTTTTCTTCAAATCAGCTAGGTTAATATCAAAGGATTTTGGGTCACCTTGTGCCACAAATATTTTCCCTAAGTGTAGAAATCTTATTTCTTAGATTAGCGTGGAAGGGATTGCCTTCATACGGTGTATCCATGGCCAACCAAGGATCATATTATAGTTTGTTTCCTGATCTATAATATAAAACTCGGTGAGGACCGTCTTGGGTCCTAAAGTGACTAGTAAAACTATGGTTCCAATCAAAGTGGCCTTGAGGCTATCATATCCTCTTAGTGTATTTCATGTTGTGGAACAGTTTGTCTCTCCATATCCTAAATTTTGAAGAAAAGTGAAGGGGACTATATTAACTACTACCCCATCATCAACCATTGCACGTTTAACATAATTATTGTAAACCCATACTTGTAAATGTAAAGTTGGGTTGCCTCTTCATGCAATTTCAATGTCTGTTGCATTTTGCTTATATCAAATATAAACTCAGTATCCCTATCTGGCTGACCCAAAGGATAAATGTCAAAGTCTACATGGTTTACTTGCATTTCTAGAGGAGGAGTGATGTTGATTAAATGACCAAGGCCTAATGCTTCTAAGAGGGCAGCCCTGTGGGTGGGAGAGTTTTTTAATAAATCCATAAAGGAGATGTGAGAGAAGGTTTTAGTTAAGTCATTGATTTAATCATAAGCTCCTATGGGTTTTACCAACGTTTGTTGACTATTGTCTAGTTCCAATGGATAACATGGAGTAGGTTGAGAAGAATAATATTGTGTTCTTGTTATGGTTTCTATGGGTAGCTCGGTGTCTAACTCTACCAAACCAACTATCTTAGTTTGGGGTTGAGTTTCTAGTTGGGGTATGATCGGTGGATTTAATGAAGTTAAAGCTTCATGATCATTGTTTCATGTTACACAGTGCCCTTGTTTGTTAAGCGAGGATCTAGCTTGTTATTGTTAGAATGGTTTGGGAGTGGATCATTAAAGATCTTGAGGGTGCAAATTGAGGGAAATTTCCCTGTATAAGTGTTTGGCATGGGTACTACATAATTTGCTAAAAACATATCTATAAAGAGTTGTTTTTATCTTCTCGGAAAATGCTACATGACTTTATTGTAGTCTCGACAAGTCCTAGTATCGCGGCCTTGAATCTTGTGGAAGCCACAATACAAATTGGGATTATAATTGTAAGGTTGTTGATTAAAAAACTGTTGTGGCCTAGAATTCTGATAAGGTTGCTTTGGTTGGTAGAGTTAAAATTTTGAGGTTGTTGCCTTTAGTTTTGACTCTGATATCCGGTTGGGTTTTGAGTTGGACCTTGTGTTTGGATTTGTTGTTGTTTTTGTTGTTGTTGTTGTTGTTGTGGTGGTGGACGATTAAAATCCACCGCATTGATTGTTGGAGTAAAATTGTTATTTCGTTGATTATTAACAAGTGGTGAAATGTTTACAACGTTTTCCCTTTTAACTTGGTCAATTACTCCATATGTTGTGACTCTGTGGTTCTTGTTAAGGATCTTAGATCCTTGATTAGTGTTCCCAGTATTAGGATAGGTCGTGGTGTTTTGATTGGGAATGGTTAATTTCCCATTTTTTCCATATGTCTTATGACCACTATCTATCACTACTTGGTCGATTCGGAGAGCACTCTCAAGTACTTCATCGTAAGTTCTTAGTGGGAACTTCTAGACTTCTTCCTTTATCTCTCTATTGAGAGAATTAAGGAATAAATCGCATAGTTCCATTTGATCCATGTTTGGAGCACTTGTTGATGAGTAGAGGACCGTACACCACCTTTGAATAAAATGAGCAGTGGATTCATTATGTTCTTGTTTAATATGCAAGAACTCCCTGATTCCCATTCTTAACAATTTGTTCATGTCAAAAGCTTTGATGAACTCTAACATGAGTTGTTTAAATGAGTGTATCGAGGCTTCAGGTATTTTGTAATACCAATCAAGGGCAATACCTTCTAAGGTCTTAGGGAATATTTTAGCGACAACCCCATCCCAGGGGAGTAACTCCCGTATGGTTGTGGCATAGGCCTTAATGTGTGTGTTTGGATCACCTTCCCCTTTGTATTTGGGTAAATTGGGAAGAGGTCTTGGAAGCATAACACTTCATATGGTGAAGTCTAGGGGCTCTTTTAAATATTCTAAATAAGTCCCTACCACATAGGCCTCGACCATCGATGGCGCTTGTTGAGGGGGTGGAGGTGGAATGGGTTGTTGATATGGCATAGCATATGTGTTTGTAGGGACATAAGGGAATCCCTGTGGTTGAATGAACATCCCGGGAGAAGAGAACATGTCTCCTTGTGGTGACTTTGAATAAATGTTTAAGTAAGGAGGAGCATTGTTCTGGTATGGGTTGTTTGGTGCCAAGCCGAGGTGTCATGTTTTCAACTGGAGCGGCATTTGAAAATGCGGTCCTAGTTGGTGTTTGTTGTGGGTAACTATAAGGATTTTGAGGAGGCATGCCTAACGTGCCTATTCCTATAAGGAGGTCGACTTGACTAGGATGATGTGGAGGGTTGGGGATTCCTGTTTGCCCAAAATATGAATTTTGGTTTGCTTGAGCAAGTTCCAGCCCTCTAACCTTTTCAACTAAGGCTGAAATGACCTCTATTGGTGAAGACACAGTGCTTTTCCTTAAGGGCATTTGTTGTATACCTTGAGGTTATAAAGGGGTGTGATACCCTGCTATGAATTGATCATTACCCTACCAAGATTCACCGAGGGTATTTCCCATAGGTGGAGGAATGGGGGTGTTTTCCTGGAATAGGGTATCAGATTGTATTTGTAAACTCCCTATAGATGGATACATATTTTGGAAGTGTTGTTTGCTTTTAGAAAAGCATGTTAAATACTCCTCATCCAAAAGGGAGTGGGTATGACTGTCTACTGATCTATGGTCTAAACAAGACCCGAGGAGATGAAGTGGATTCTCCAGTAAACGTCATATTATTAGAGCCTAAAGACTCAGGCTGTTGTGTTTGTGCAAGCTAATCAAATTCCTCAATTTGGAACGAAGAACTAGAACTAGTTTTGTGAGGGGGAGTTTGAGATGACAAGTAATTACTTGAATAGTTATTAGCCTATGTCAAAAGCAAGGGCGATGGTTATCTATTTGTTGGAATATAGTTTACTTCGAGACTGAGAGAGTTCTACCATATGCATCGTATCCTCGACATATTCGGGGTATATGAATACCCGCAGAATAATGGGAAAGAGTGAAAGTGGATGAAAGAAATGAAACGAAGAGAGGAAGAACTATTTGTTCACGTCGGGTTCACCAATTTTGTACAATGGAAAAGTGACATGTGAGCATGGGAATCTACAAGTACCTCTTCCTCGTACCCGACCTCCCGAGGTCATGCCGAGATAGCTAGTGAATGTTGAATATGAATGGATATAGACAAGCTAATCGGGTAATCTTATATCCTCAATATGCAATAATGGAATCTACAAATCTAAGGCAAAGAAGGCCCTCCTAACCTGAATTGGTGTAATGGATCGTTTGGATATAATAGCTGTTTGGAGGCTCCAATCAATGTTGAGCTCTGTTGAGATCATGTTTCTTGGTTGTTGGATACATGGGAAGTGGCCTATGGGAGCTTCGTATATATCTCCAAACAAGGTCATGAAAAATGGTGGTAGGAGGCTTAGTGGATTCGTAGTGAACTATGGGTGGTTTTCTGGTCTAGCCCAGAAAATATTAGATTGATTGGCTTCTATATTTAATACGGAGAACTGTGTTATAATATCTGGTGGGAGTGGTGAAGATCTAAATACCAGCGTTCGTAAGTCGGTGTCAATACTTAACTGATTTGTAGGCCTATTGGGTTGTGGGACTTGGGGATCACAACCGTGAGTGCGTGGTTATTATGGACTTGTTATGGTCATGTGAAGAATCAATCCCTTCTTCCAACTATCCAGTAATCATACGCCTTTTCAACCTCTATGTTTAGAACTAGAAGTTGTATAATTTTCTCAGTACCTAATAGGTGTTATGGCAACTTGAATGCGTAAGCTAGTATCTATGTCAACGAGGAGGTCTCCTGCATCAGGTTGTGGAACTAAAGGATCGCAACCAAATGCTTTCTCTCTTTCGAATCCTTGTATAGTCATTCAGATATTTTATCAGGGTATTCTATAGTTAGGATGATTTGACCAAAATGTGTAAGCTTTGTCGTCTTCGATATTTAATCCTCTCAATTGTTCACTAATTGCTTGTAGGTTTGTTGTTGCTCGAAAGACCTGTATCCTAAGGTCTTGATCTATATCAGCTAATGTCATGGGTAGATTTGGTTGAGGCACTATTGGTTCAAATATATATTCTCTAGGATCTCTAGGTCCTGTGATTGTCATACAAAATGATTCAAATTTTAACTAACATTAATAAATTGATTACGAAAGAAGTATTTACACTATGCAAGCATTCTTCTATTTTTGTATTTTTGATGACGTATTTTAATGAAATTAAAGAGCAGCTATTCTAGTATATTTAGAAAAATGAACAACTAATCTAGCAACAAAATTTAAAACAAACAAAATAGCCTGGTGTGGCTATTTTCCTGTGCAATTGTGATTTTATCCTAAATATTTAAGCAACTAATTATTTTGAATTGAAATACTCTCGATCCTACCTCAGAAGTGAGGAATGAATCATAGTTTCTCAGAAACTATCAATCCCCACAACTTCCCCGGTGATATCGAGAGTGAAATTTTGACTAAAATAAAATAATTCACTACTCTATTTGATATGTTGTAACTAGAACTTTGATAGCTCAAACTTGGCATTTACAGAATAGTGGTAAATCTAGTTGTGTGTGATTTCATCCCCTCAATGTGATCTCCTCATTCCTTCATGCCCTCGTGAATCCGAAAGCATGTATATGATAGTATCAACAGAATATGGTATTCAAACAATGGAAGCTTTGGATATAGACCGAATACAATGCGAGTAGGAGAGGGATAGTGCAAGTGAACAGAGCTTGACTATGTAATTCCTAGCGGGATTTATTACGGGAATACAACACAAGTGTATTGAGAGTTTTAGAATATATCCTTGTGACAAAAAAAAACCTACAACTTTAATGGATTCTAATCTAGAAATGAAACTATTCTATGCTAAACTGATTGTATGGAACAACTATGGAGTAAGATGAAACAAGAAGATTGAATGACTTCTAAATAACAAAGGAAAGCTAATAATTGATGCAAAACATGAAGCTAGTAGAATTCTAAGCAAGAAATTCAAAGATTGAATGATAAAAATGAGAAGGTGAGGGGCCCTTTGTTTGAAAACAAGTTGGCTACTTATAGAAAATGCAATTACCATAGGGTAACTCCCAATTGAACTCTTTTACTATAAACAAAGGGAAAACACTATTACCAGGGAACCAAAAACATTAATGCAAGACAAAGTGATTCAAGAAAGTGGGTAAAATTTAAGATTTACGTTTGATGCAATCTTCGGAAGAATCTAGAAAACACGTACAAGACCGCCGCCCCGTGTAGGGTGGTAATTACGGACTACCGCCCGTCCTAGGTGGTAGTTTCACATCCGAAGACTAAAATGCAAGAAAAGAAGGGGTAGAGGGAAAAACAAAGCATGCTCGGGACAAGTAGGGCATGTGGGATACAAACGTATACTTGGTGAGCTTTTCGGATCTCAACACCTTGCAGGAGACTTGCATCATCATTGGGGTATGTGTAACATCGTTCCAGCGTGTAGTACCCTACAATTTGGGTACATTTAGACACCGAGTTGCATTATGTAGACTTAGAAAAAAATTCTAAGGATATATGGTATTTTCTAAGTCATAAATTTGGGGCTAAGGCTATCAATGCTAAATTCACACTTAAATTACATTTACTCAAGTTGAAAATGAATGAGGGTGTAACTATGTCAAGTCATATTAATGAACTTAGATCTCTCCTAAGACAACCAATAGAAGTTAGTGCTCAAGTAGATGATGAAGATGCAAAAGTTATTTTATTGAATAGATTACCTCCAAAATACAGTAATGTAGTTTTTACTCTTGTTCAAATTCTGTTTCAATCACTTGAAGGTATGATTTATGTATTACTAGTCAAGAGAAAAAAAAAAACAAAAGAAGACATTGAGGAAGAAACTGCCCTTTATATAAATAAAAATCATTTTAATTCTTCAAGAAACAAAAAGAATTAGAATGTTTTTATTGCAAGAAAAAGGGACACAAATATTCTTTTTGTATTATTCGTGCCAAGGATCTTATATCAGGTAAGCTCAAGATGGATGAGGCCTATGCAGCTGATGAGGAAAGCACTGAAGAAGAAGATGAACCTGAACAAAAGGAGGATGAAGAAGACTATCTATACTAATTAGTGACTCATTGAGACTAGAGGCAAATGAGGATGAAGGAAAATAAGCATCTCTTATTAGTGACCTAAAAAGAGATTGCTTCATTGTATTAGTGATCATTTATTTTTTCTTCTTTCATAGTGTGGTTTCTTTCAACATGTGTGGTAGCAAATAAGAAAAAATGGATAATTCATGTTCATAGTTAGGAACATATTCTTTCCTATATTTGTTCTCTTTTGTAAAATGTGAGTGGGGAAACATGTACACTGCTATGGAGTGGTTGGTGGTCCACTAGAAAACCAATTTGAGAGTTTGTAAATCTCTTAGAAAATCACATACATAGTGGTTAATGGTTCCACTAGAAAACCTATTGGAGTTGATGGTACTCTTTGAAAACCATCGTATTATAGAACATGAGTAGGTACTAGACAGAACTCACCCATGTTCACACTAAGGGGGTGAATGTTAGGAAATAATTGTTCATAGTGTGAACATATGGTTTGAATATTTGTATTATTTAATATTTAAATAATACATGAGTGTGCACAATTAGTTTTCATGCACAACTCATAGATAGGGGTGTGGGAGTAAGACTAGGGAATAGAGGAGAGATATGGGGATAAGATGATGAGACTTGACTCCATGATTATAGGAGCAAGAAATTGTATAAAATTCCCTCTGATATTCAATAGAAATTTCTCCATTCAATTTACATTTTGTCTCTATTTTTATGTGTTTTCCATTTCATGTGCAATTTTAATTAATTATTGTTTAAGTTATATATGTAAATCTAGAGAATTAGCATCAATAGGCGAATTATATTTAGGAACCCATTGAGATGTAGCAATTGGAGATATAATAGCATTTTATGTAGCAAATGAAATGATACCATAATTCCTAAGGTGGTCAATTTTTCATTTTATAGCATAGCAATCATTGTCATTTTTTCTATTAATTCGATGATAATTGCAATATGGATGACCTTAATATTTTCAAGTCAATAAGGATGACAGAAATGAGTAGATGGAAAGTTGATCAATTGATGCTTAAGAAGCTTAGGAATAATTTCATGTTACTTAGCATTTAATTCAAACTTGAGAGGTGTCGGTAATGGTAAATATTTATGTGCACTTATATGAGTACATGTAGAAGACATAGAATTAGCATGAGGAGAATGAGATCTATAAGGAGAAATAGCATGAGCTTGAGAAGCAACCTTGAGATCTTGTATTTCAGCTTTAAGATATGTAATTTTTGTTTCCATAGCTTGAATTTTGTCTTGAAATAAAGAATGCAAAGCTTGAATGGACTTGTTATCACCTAAAAACAACACCCTCCGATTTGTCATGCCTGTGTAAATGAGAAACTAGTGTTTTTAGGTAACATGGGATTGTCTCTCAGTTGTGGGACTACTAACTAAGATAAACCTCCGAAGAAGGCTGAATTCCTCTACCTAATCTTACTTGTTAAACTACTCCTAGAAGGGAAATTCTACTATCTACTTCTATCATAAGTTTCCAAGGGACCAGAGAGAGAGAGAGATATTGCATGAAAATGGAAATCCTAAGCTACATAGGTGATTGCACCAAGAAAAGGGTGGGAAAATATCCAGATGAGTGAAAATGAGATGAATAATGGGAAAGAGAGAGGTCAAACACAAGTGACATAGTCCCTAACTACATTTGTCAACATCATTTCCATGGAGCACAACAAATTTGAACCTACAAGAAGAATATAGAATGCAAAAACTTGGAATATGCAATGAAAGGCAAGGAAAATGCAATAAAACATAGCTAGGGAAGATAATAGCCACAAAACATGGATTTATTGATTAAATGGATGCACAATTCATTACAATTGCAAAATAAGGCAAGGATATTCTTCCGAATATTTGGATCGAGGGCAGGCCCGACTCAATACTTCCTGGAAAAATTTTGATAGAGTTCCATTACATGAACATTCCCCCTAAAAATGTGCCTTAGCACTTACATTTATTGATCCCAGAGAGAAGAGAGAGAGAGAGAGAGAGAGATAAATCCATAGCTCGTTTTCAGTGGGCCCAACCCTTCTAGGAGCTCAAAATAGATTGTTGGCATTGAATGATTGACACTTGGCTGGTTTTTTCTTGGAGCTCAAGGAAATGTGATATCCTCACATTTTCTTCATTTTTCACCCATTTCTTCCCTCTAAAACCTGATTTTATGGGTTTCATGATATATAACATAAAAAAACAATTCCATTGATATAAATTTTATTAAATTTGGAGTTTATGGGAGAAATTTATGCCCATTCATGTTTATGAAGTAGCTCTGCTTGACTTGTGGGTTCCCGAGCATGCATTACTCCTTAGCAAGCACAAGCTTAAACCTGCAGCACTCACCTTTTCATTTTCATGCTTTACGGGTTTTCGACTCCCCACGACTTCATCTAGAGCGAGTCATAATCCCGAGTTGCTTGCCTCACCTTCTTTTTTGGTTCACGGGGTTTGGGAATGACTTATCTTAGCTCAAGATTTCAACCCCCATTTACTTTGTAGCCACTCCGCATCATATCCCCGCATCACTCTTGTTTTTCCCGTGCCTGCGCGGGTTTTGGGAGCTTCTTAACCTGCAGGTTTTGACCCCAACCGCTTCTCAACAAGCACGAGTCATTTCCCCATATAAATCCATCACCTTTTTTTCCTTTGTAGGATTTCAAAGTTTTTATACTCGTGTTTTTACGTCAGCATTACTTCGTAGTAATGCCAAGTCACATTCCCGCATTACTCCATTTCTTCGCCCTTTGCCACGGATTTTCGATGTTCTTTACTCACATGTTTTACTTGAGCATTACTTCGTAGTAATGCCACTTGAATATCTCGACTACTCTCCTTTTTCCCTTCTCTACGAGTTTCTGACCCCCAACTACTTGACTCGGGCTTTTGGAATTTCTTTACTTGATAGCTTTTAGAAGTAAAACAAATTTGGTTTAGCGCAAAGAGGGCAACTATGTAAATCAGGTTTTGAAGTAACTTTGTTTAGTTACTTTTAATAAGTAAACCAACTTAGAATCTTTAAGTTACTCTCTATTTATCTCCTTTCTTTTCGGGGTTTGTCAACAACTTTACTTAATTACTTTCAAAGACACTAAAGCAACATCGAATTTCCGGGCTACTCTTCATTTGATCTCCTTGCTTGTTGAGCATATTTTACCCCTTTTTTCTCAAATTTGGCTAAGTATGGAGCTCTAAAGCCAAGGGAAATTCATTCAAATGATTTGAAGTTCTCAAACTCAATTGTAATTGCCCAAAACATAGAAATTACTTGAATTTTTGTAGATTCTCTGTTAAAGCTCCATCAACCGCCCAAGTCCAATTTCTTCTCAGTTGTCCATTTACCTAAGGGGGGAAATGGATAACAAGACTCTAAGATGGGTTGAGTGGATGAAGGGTCACGAAGGCTAGGGTCATTGGAGAGATGATAGAAAATTACACTTAATTGTGCAAGTGGTGTATTGTGAGGGAGATACATAGTATTTGGGTATTTTTGAGAACAACCTTGCAAGGTGGATACATTTGAAGTAAACCATGCAAAGAAACTTGATAAATTTTAAGAGCCGTGAGAGAAGATATATGACGATCCAAGAGTATTTGAATGCAAGTTCACCATATGATTTGATAAAATATGGAATTTGTAAGGACCTAATTGGAGAGTCATGTATGATAAATAAACACTAAAGTACATATTTGACACAAGAAATAAGCTAGATAAATATGAAACCCTAAGTGCAAGAGAGAGGGAAAATACTTATTTGATTCAATCTTGATCCGAGATTATGTGGACTGTAGAAATTGATAAAACAGAAGCACATAGTGTCATAACAAGACCTAGAAAAATAGATGTGTGGATGAAAAATGAACTTCCCATCTAAAATGGTACTTTAATAAACCAAAGTGTGGATCCCTCCTCTTTAATGATTCCCTTATTAAAAGCAAGCAAAAAAACTTATATACAAATGTAAACGTTTCTGATATTTTGAAGTGTTTTATATCATCAATATGAAAGAATGGAAGAACTAAGGAGATGAGAGAGGAAGAACATAACAATACTTTTCAGGAAATATAGATAGCAGAGTATAACCTTATACGTATTGAGCTAGGGAGATGCAGAATGGAATCATTCACGTTTATAACAGATATAATTTCACAGACACAAAGTTCCCGAAATCATATTAACAAGAACACAAAGTTTCTTAGCATGCAAAGATGGATGATTCCAAATTTGAACAAGGAAAGAAGGAATAGCAGAGGAAGAAAGGAAAAACTTTTGTATTGATTACTTTCGAATCTATTACATTCCCAAAGTACCAAGATCCAACCCCAACAATGGCGTAGAGAACCCATTAAATAGCTTCCAAAAATGGTTACATTCGGTTACAAAAATGATGAAATTGATTCAAGAAACTGACGTCTGAACTTCTCTAATGCCTCAGTCATTTCCATGCCTAGTGGTAAAACCAGATGCATCATATCACATTCATTCATTATACTTCCGCAAACTTTGAATTTGAGCCATCCACGTGGGAGAGATTTGATGAAGCAAGGCAGGGGGCACGTTTTGTATTTTATGATTTTTATAGAGATTGTGCATTTTAGACATTTTGGTCCCACCCATCCACTTCTGATATAGGCCTGACACATGGCTTTACTTGAGTGGCAATGGACTCGCGGCTCACTTTTACAATTTTAACTCTTTTCAAAAGGGCTTAAAACATCAAATTCAAAGCTCTCCGCCGACCCGCCTCCTCGCTTTGACTTTTCAACGCAAGCTCAAGACCCCATCGAGTTGAGCAGGGGATCATTTTATAACTTTTAACTCTATTTTTAGAAATAAAACCAAAATTCCCAAATTTCTCTAATGGCACACCTTCGCTGCTTTGACTTTCGATGTGGGCTCAACATTTGACTTTATCCCTTAGCATGAGCGGGGCCGTGGGTCACTTTATAACTTTACGCCCTTTTGGAAACAAAGGTAAAATTCCTAAAGTGTCCCGACAACCTGCCTCTCTACTTTTGAATTTTTAAAGCATCAAAACGCAAAAAGGGCCCGCATTTCCGCCATCGCTTGAAACATGGCCACATGTCCCTTTACGGGAATGTTCAGTTATTTTGTGTTTTGACTAAGTCCCTCTGTTTGGTGAAGGCATTATGTCTTAGCCGGGACATGTGGAGGCTTCCCGCTCATTTGGAGACTCTGTTTGGACTTGACCTTTGGAGGTGCACCGATTAGACATGTGGAGAGCTGGTGCATGTTTGGGACCTACTTTTGGATTCGCCCCTGAAAGAGCGCCAAATGGACACACGGGGATTTCCGCTGGTTCTCCTTTCCTTAGATGATTCAATGGCCGGTTTAAATTTTGAGGCTCTAACCATGTGGAGGGTTGATGCTTGTTTGGGAACCGCCTTTGGCTTCGACCCTTGAAGGTGTGCCGATGAGACACGTGGTGTCGTCCGCTGGCCTTAGACTTTTCAATGGTCGATTTAAATTTTTTAACGCTCTGACCATGTGGAGGGTTGGCACTCATTTGGGGTCTGTCCCTTGGGTCTCACTTCTGAAGTTGCACCAATGAGGCACATGGCATCATCTGCTACCACTTGTTCGACCCAATTAGGATCCTTTGGGCCACGGGGATGATTTGACACTTTTGTAACAAATAACAAAAGTGACAAGTTTAAAAATAAATCCACCACACCGCATCCAATCAGAGATGTCCACGTACCCATGGATGTTGGGGAAAAATTTGACAAGGAAGATACACTAGTCATTCACAATAGTGTGGAGAAATAAAAATGAAAGGGAGAACCCCACCGTTTACACCCAAATTTCAAATGGTTCTCCATGGAATGAAAAAGCTGCAAAAATAATTACCATGGCTTGATGCGATCCACATCCAAAGAGAAGGATTGACAATGACATTCGAATGAAGGAAAATATTTTCAAGCATCCAGATGGGGAAATAGAAAATACTTCAAACTGTGAAGACCTTCAGAATTTTCAAGTGAAAGGGCGAGACTTTACCGAGCACCCATGACTTCAAAGCAAAAATTTCTCTAAGGCACCAACTCAAAATTTCAAATCTTGACTTGAAAAATGGGGGAATTTGAGGGCGAAATAATGGCTCTTTACTGATGACTTGGCTGGGACAGAGGAACAGGCAAGATCAAGAACCATAGAAAAACTCTGGGAAAGCAGACTAGTGCCTTATCCATTGGAAAATAGAGTCAAAGGCAAAACCAATACAAAAGACAACACACACAGCAATGGGAAAAGAAACAAACCAAAAGGAAAGACCAAAAACAAAACACAAAAGAACGACCAAAAACCAAAACATTGTACACAATATACAGAAGGACTACCTAGTCACCTAGGACTTGAACAACTTCAAATACTACCCACTATAAGGAAGTGGGAGAGGAGATCCATCCATATAATCCAAATAGAAAGAGTTTTCTCCAACAAAGTGCCTAATTTTGAAAGGACCAAGCCAAAGAGAATCAAACTTACCATGGCTTCCTCGAGGTTCATGTCTTTTGTCCCACAATAGAAAAATGTCTCCCACTTGAAAATATTTGGGTCTAGCCTTCTTGTCAAACAAAGCTTTCACCTTCAGTTGATGAGCTGAGATTCTATCAAAAACTTGCAACCTTTGTCTTCATCTAGCTTCTGGAGATACATGATCCTCTTGTCTAAGGAACTGATAAAGCTTGAATCTTCAATAGCCTTCATTAAGTGCAAGGCTGGTAATTCCACTATTACTACATAGTTGAGCTTCAACACCATACACCACTTGAAATGGAGACATCCCAATTGCTCTTTTGGGTGTAATTCTATCTTCCCAGAGAGCATCATAGAGCTTCTTGTGCCAATTCCTTTGAGAGTCATTGACAAGCTTCTGAATGATGGTTACCAGATTCTTATTTATTGATTTTTCTTTTCCATTCCCTTGAGGATAATAATCTAAGAATGAGCAAGGGAAATTCCATAGCCATAGCATAAAATCCATCATCTCAGAAGAATAAAAATTTGAAGCATTATCAATCACAATCTTGTTTGGTACCCCAAACCTTATCAAGATGTTCTCTTTGATGAAATTACACACCACCTCAGAAGTAGTGCTTTTGACTAGAATAGCCTCTACCCACTTTGTGAAGTAATCTGTAGTAGTTAGCACGTGAGTATGCCCAACACTGGAAGGTGGATTAAGAGTTCCAATGAAATCCAATCCCCACTTGTTGAAAAGGCTCATCAATCACTACTAGTTTTAGTGGTAAAGCAGCCAACTTAGGTCTCCCAACAAAATTTTGATAGGCTTCACACTTACCTACCCATTTTGATGCATCTCTGAACAATGTAGGCCAATAGTACCCTACAAGGATTTTATGGGTAGTGACAATAGAAGAGAAATGCCCTCCACAAGCCTGATCATGAAAATTTGAAAACAAATTCTTTTGTTGCTCTTTGTCCACACATTTAAAGAATCTTCCATCTATGCCTCACTTGAACAAAGACATTCTCCCATAATACATATTGTGTAGACCTTAGCTTAATAGCTCTCTTTTCCTTAGCACTCAAGTGGGATGGACACTCTCCATAAGTAAGAAAATGTGCAATATCAACATACCATTCATCTGTTGAACTGAGGAAGAGGACAACATGAACATCAATTGCTTCTTTGGACAATTCTGCATCAACTCCTTCAATAAGCTCACATAAGCCTTTACCCCAGACTAGCTTAGTTGGCTTGATATCAAGGTCATATTCTTGGACTTTTTCTACCCAATTGCCTCTCTTAGTTCCAAACTCTTGTTGTGTAAGAATAGACTTGATGGTTGTATCAGGTACAAGCACAATAGAGTGAGAATTAAGAATATAAAAATGAAACTACTTGACAAGCTTTGACCACTGCAAAAGCATGTTTCTCCATCATAGTATATTTCAATTCATGAGCTTTCAGAACATAGCTCATGAAGGTAATTGGAAGTTCATGATCCTCATAATTTCTCTGAGTTAGCACAATAGCCAAGGTACTCTCCATAACATAGCAATAGATGATAAAATCCTTGCTGAAATCAAGACATGCTAAGATGGGAGTCTTAGCAATGGCTTTCTTGATACCTTCAAATGCTTCTTTACCTTTGGAAGTCCAACCAAATTTTTCTTTCCTTTCATCATGTGAGAAATGCTCATAGTCAGTTCTTAAAATCAAGAATGAATCTCCTCAGGAAGTTTATCTTACCAAAGAAAGAGTGAACACCCTTTTTGCTTGTGGGAAGAGGAATCTGTTGGATTGCTTGAACTCTTTTTGATCTATCTTGATTCCTTCTTTGGAGACAATATGCCCCAGCAACTTGCCTTCAGTAACACAAAATAAATAGACTTCTTAGGATTGAGAGAAACTCCATGTTCTCTACATTTCTGGAGGACTTTGCTTCAAGATGTTGAAAGTGATCTTCCCTTGTTTTGGAGAAAATAGTCAAATCATCAAGGTACACAACAATACACTTTCCCTTTAGACTACCAAAATCTAAATCCATTTCCCTCTGAAAGGTGGCACTAGCATTGATAAGACCAAAAGGCATTCTCTTGTAGGCAAAGGTGCCCCAAGGAGTAGTAAAAGTAGTTTTGTGTTGATCTGGGGTACTGACTTCCACTTGATTGTATCTAGAGAATCCATCAAGCATAGACAACATCTCAGAGCCTGTGACAGCTTGCAAAACTTGATCCATCATGGGGAGAGGATAGTTGTCTTTCAGAGAGGCCTAATTCAAATTCTTGAAATCCACACATATGCGATCTCACCATTCTTTTTCCTAATAGGCACAATGTTGGCAATCCATGTTGAATGATGTATAGGGAAAATAATATTTGCCTTTAGTAACTTCTAGATCTCTTGAAAAATAGTGCCAGCAACCTTGGGATTATATTGCCTTTGTTTCTTCTTGAAAGGTTTGATCCCAGGTTTTAGAGGGATAAAGTGTTGCATTTCCTTTGGTTGAAAATCCTTGAGATCATCATATGAATAGGAAAAAACATCAACATACTTTTTAATAGATTTACTTGCTTTCTTCTTCTCTTCTTGAGTGCAACATTTTCCAATATTCACCATCTTGGGTTCATCAAGACTCCCAATATTAACCTTTTCACATTCAACAGACTACTCGAGCTCCTTGGGAAGCTTTAGACTTAATGTACCTATCATGCTTATCAAATAGATCTTCCAAACTCACCATCCCTTTAGGGATCTTGTTACCTTTCAATTTGATGCAGCCATCTTGATCCATCTCTTCCTTGATATCTCCTTCATTAGAGGATACACACTCTCTAGGAAAAGTCTCACTTCCTTCAAAATATAATTGGTTGAAGTTGTCCTTAAGCTCCAAGAAAGAGAGAAAGTGTTGATCATCATTGAAAACCTACCAATTGCTTGCATTATCTGGTACACTGGGCCTATGAATCATTTCAATGGTAAATTTCTCTAAGAGAAATCTGGGTGAGGAATCAACAGAGATCCTGAGACAACTAGAGAATCAGCTCTAGTGTTCCTTTCTCTTGGCACAACTTCAATGGAGAAAGCATCAAGAAACTCAATGGAATCCCAGAAAATATTTCTATAATGCTTCAATCTCCTGTTCTTCACTTGAAAAATATCTCTGACTTGTTTCACAATCAACTCTGCATCACCATGAGCACAAAGATTCTTCACTCCCATTTCTTTTTCCATGTTCAATCCAAGTATGAGTGCCTCATATTCAGTTGTATTGTTTGTATTTTCAAAACAAAGCTTGAATGAAAAAGGATGAATCTTCCCTTCTGGAGAGGTTAGCACCACACCAACCCTAGAACCAGTTGAAGAAGCAACTTCCATCAAACTCCAAGTCCCAAATGCCATTGGGATCATGAATCACTCCCTTAGGAATTTTTGCCTCATCTTGTGACATGATCATATAGTTACCATGCCCTATATCTTCATAGAGTATTTGTGCTTTTGGATCATCAATCTTTTGCACAATGTATTCATTTGTTTCTCAGGTAGCAACTTCTTCATTTTTCCATTGACCAGGATCAAAGCATGTGACCAATCCATCTAAATTTCACCTCCTACCTCCTTACAGAAATTTCTACTCAACAACATCCCATATGAGGGAGGAATATCAACAACCAAAATAGTGGCTAAGACCCTTTTCTCTGGAAAAGTAAAAACTACTTGTGCATCTTTAATTCTTCCAACCAAAGGCACTTTTCTACTCTCCATGGAATAGTAAGAACCAAAGGCACGTGTTAGAGTCAGGCCCAAAGCATGAGCTACTTTTTATAGGCATTACATTGTCTGATGCTCTGAGTTCTATAACACAATTACTGAGTTTATGGCCAGCTATGAGAAGAGTCACATAGAATGGTTCAATTTTCTCATTAGGGGAAGTGATTGCAGCCACAAGGCTTGGTTGAGGTGAGGAAGAGGGAGTGGGAAAAATACCTTTAGAAGTATTGGATGAGGCTTTGGATTTGGAATTGACAAAGTTTACCATTTTAGCAAAAGCTTTTGGATGGGTTTGGTAAAACTCTACCTTTGAAATTTGGATTTTGGTCTTTTTGAGGTGATCAATGATATCAAAAGATCCAGAGGTGGATGGGGCATCATTACTAGGAACTTGAGAGACTTTTGATTTATCAACTTTAGGATTTGAAGGACAAGAAGTTTTGGAAACAAAAGTAGAAGGAGGAGGATTAGCATTACTCACCTTTTGTGTGGAGGCAGTGGGAATAGGAGCTCCTCTTCTTGCAACCACTGGAATAGTTATAGGAAACTCCTTGGATTTCTTAGCAGGCTGCACCACTTTTTCTTTTTTGTTCATTTTCTCCCAGTCATAACATATGACTCACTATTCATATCTGCCACTCTTTCATCATATTCATCTTCATCATCCATACCTTCAGTGGTGAGGAAATGAACTTGAGATCCACCAAGCTCCTCCAGTTCTTCATCAACCTCTTCTTCTGGTTCTTCATAGAGTTCATTAAACTCCTCATCATTAGGTTCTTGAACTTCACAAGTTGCATTGATTGGAACCTTGATGGGTGGGCCTTCAATAGCCAATCTAGTCTGAGAAGAAGGCAAATGGTTCCTGGGCTGAAAATTCTTCCTTGGAATATCTTGGTAAGGAGTATGTTGAGCCAATTGTTTCTTGATAGCAATGAGATCATTTGCAAGCTTCTGTACTAACTGATCAAAATTGGCTCCAGGGAAGAGGAAGAAGAAGATGCTTTAGATTTGGAGGATTCTCTTTTTCAATTTACTAGACATGATTAAATCATCCTCAACACTGATAGCTAAATGTGATCAGCATCTAGAGTTGCAAGGTTAGCTCTCCTTAGTGCATAACTCACTTGAGTAACTAGGGCATTGAGGAAGAAGCACTTTTGGATTTGATCCACAGGATGAGTGTTCTGTGGAATTTTATGAATTAGCTTGTTGAATTTAGCCACAAACTCCCTCATGGGCTCGAATGGTTCCTTCTTGATATGAGAGATTTGAGCTAATAGAGCATGCACATCTTCAGCAGGTTTGAAACGTTGCTCAAACTAAGTTTCATGGTATTCCAATTAGTGATTGACCCCAGCAGAAGATGATAAAACCAATCAACAACATTTTCCTGCAATGTCTCCACAAAAATCTTGACAGAGACATCTTCATGTTCAACCCCAAGAATCCCACATGCAACAATGAAGGCTGCAATGTGTTCATCTGGATGAACCTTCCCATCACCCTAATTTGGGAAAAACTTTTCCTGTTACCCCTAGGTAACTCATGCAATGGCTGAGGAAGAGCAAGAGGCCCAACCTGTTGTCCCCAAGGAAAAGGGGCTGCCATCTTTGGAAAAATTGACTGAAGGGGAACTGAAACACCAGCAAGTATCAAAGCACAAGATTAGGACTGAGTTGTTCTTGAGGAATGCTATTCTTGGAATTTTGTCTTTAACAGGAGGTGTGCTTGTAGAACGAGTTCCTTTGTTCCTTCTTGCTTTGGAAGAAGAGAAAAGTTTTTTTGTTCCAGAAGTTGAAAATGGGAATCTTCTATTCCGAGAGCCTTTTTACCACAAGTATATCTTAGAGTCACCAGATCAAAATGATCTTGAAGTTGTTCTTTTAGAAAGGGATACGTTTGAAACGAAATCCCCATAAGTCACCAAAAACTGTTGGGTTTTTAAATGGTACTTTAACAAACCACAGTCAGGGGACAACAAGTCCCTCCTCTTTAATGGGAGAGGTTCCCTTATTAAAAGCAAGCAAAGAAAAACTTATATACAAATGTACAACTTTCAAAGTGTGGATTCTTGATATTTTGAAACATTTTATGCCCAAAGATCATCAATACGAAAGAATGGAAGAACTAAGGAGATGAGAGAGGAAGAACATAACAATACTTTCAGAAATATAGATAGCATAGTATAACCTTATACGTATTGAGCCAGGGAGATGTAGAATGGAATCATTCACGTTTATAATAGATATAATTTCACAGACACAAAGTTCCCGAAATCATATTAACAAGAACACAAAGTTTCTTATCATGCAAAGATGGATGATTCACAAATTTGAACAAGGAAAGAAGGAATAGCAGAGGAAGAAAGGGAAAAACTTCTATATTGATTACTTTTGAATCTATTACATCTACAGAGTACCAGATCCAACCCAAACAATGGTGTAGAGAACCCGCTAAATAGCTTCCAAAAATGGTTACATTCGGTTACAAAAAATGATGAAACTGATTCAAGAAACCGACGTCTGAACTTCTCTAATGCCTCGGTCGTTTCCATACCTAGCGGAAAAACCAGATGCATCATATCACAATGCTGTTCATTCTGCTTCAAAACTTTGAATTTGAGTCGTCCACGTGGGAGAGATTTTTGAAGCGGGCCTAGGGGTGCCTTTTGCATTTTATGATTTTTATAGAGATTGTGCATTTAGACATTTTGGTCCACCCATCCGCTTCTGATATAGGCTTGACACGTGGCTTTACTTGAGTGGCGACGGAGTCACGGCTCACTTTTACAATTTTAACTCTTTTCAATGCGGGCTCAAAAACATCAAAGTGCTCTCGTCGACCCGCTTCCTCACTTTGACTTTTCAACACGGCTCAAGACCCCAAATGAGTCATGGATCATTTATAACTTTTAACTCTCTTTTTAGAAATAAAACCAAAATTCCCAAATTACTCTGACGGCCCGCCTTCGCGCTTTGACTTTCAATGTGGGCTCAACATTTGACTTTATCCCTTGGCATGAGTAGGGTCACGAGTCACTTTATAACTTTATGCCCTTTTGGAAACAAAGGTAAAATTCCTAAAGTGTCCTAACAACCTGCCTCTCTGCTTTTGACTTTTCAAAGCATCAAAACACAAAAAGGGCCCGCCTTTCCGCCACTTCGCTTGAAACATGGCCACGTGTCCCTTTGCGGGCATGTTCTAGTATTTTTGTGTTTTGACTAAGTCCCTCTGTTTGGTGAAGGCATTATGTCTGACCTGGGACACGTGGAGGCTTCCCACTCATTTGGAGACTCTGTTTGGACCTAACCTTCGGAGGTGCGCCGATTGGACACGTGGAGAGCTAGCACACGTTTGGGACATGCTTTTGGATTCACCCCCGAGTGTCGAAAGGGACACGTGGGGCTTTCTGCTAGTTCTCCTTTCCTTATCCGATTCAATGACCGGTTTAACTTTTTAAGGCTTTGACCACGTGGAGGGATAGCGCTTGTTTGGGGAACCGCCTTTGGCTTCGACCCTTGAAGGTGCGCCAATGAGACACGTGGTACCGTCCACTGGCCTTAGACTTTTCAATGGCCAATTTAACTTTTTTAAGGCTCTGACCACGTGGAGGGTTGGCGCTCATTTGGGGTCTGTCCCTTGGGTCTCACTTCTGAAGTTGCGCCGATGAGGCACGTGGAGGCTTTCGCCACCCTCTTATACTTAGTCAATTAAACGGTCGGCTGTATCCCTTTTCCGAACCTTGGACACATGGAGGACTAGTGCAAGTTTGAGGTCTCTCTTTGAGCCGTACCTCTTGAATTTGCGGCGATGAGGCACGTGGCACCGTCTGCTACTGCTTATTTCAGCCAATCCGGATCCTTCAAGCCACGGGGCCAATTTGACACTTTTACAACAAATAACGAAAGTGACAAGTTTAAAAGATAAACCACCACACCGCATCTAATCAGATATGTCCACGTACCCATGGATGTTGGTGCAAAAATTGACAAGGAAGATATGCCCGTCATTCACAACTGTGGACAAATAAAAATAAAAGGGAAAACCCCACCGTTTACACCCGAATTTCAAATTGTTCTCCATGGAATGAAAAACTGCAAACAATACCAGGGTTGACAAGATCCACAACCAAAGAGAAGGATTGACAACGACATTCGAATGAAGGAAAATATTTTCAAGCATCCAGACGGGGAAATAGAAAATACTTCAAACTGCGAAGACAGAATAATTTTCAAGTGAAAGGGCAAGATTAAAACCGAGCACCCACAACTTCAAAGCACGGATTTCTCCAAGGCACCAACTCAAAATTCTCAAAACTTGACTTCAAAAAGAAGGGGATTTTGAGGGCAACAACACCATCCTCTATGTTTATGCAGAAAATGTAGTTCCTTGTCCCTTATATGAGTGTTAGATGGATGCCTTTGATGCTCTTAGATGCCTTTGGATGCAACCTTAGGTGGTGATAATAGATGCTTAGAGCTTGGTCCTTTATTTTGGTCACATAGCTTTGTATTTATATGATTCCCTTGGTTGAATTTCGTAATTGACAACTGAAAGGCCGACCCATAAGAAAATAAGAGTCCCAAAAGATAAAAGAGGCCCAAAAAGAGCGAGTAAGATAGAAAGAGGTCGAGACGCCCCAGAGATAGGATGAGGGCACCTGGCGCCGACATCCTGGTTGAGCATTTGTGTCCAAAGTCATGAAAGATAAAGTAATAAAGTTCGGGATGTGTTGTAGGGTGTAAAAGACCATAAAGAAGACAAGAAACAAAGCAAAGAGGCTAAAGATAGTTGTCAATTACTAGTTTTCTCGCTTATGAATGCAAGTATGTTCTTATGACCTAGAAATGTACCCAAGTGCATTATTTTTGTTTACAATAAGTTCATCATTATTGCTATGGAATATTTTACTAAATGGGTTAAATTTGCACCTTTGTAACTACCATTGGTCTCAACATTTGTCATTATGTTACTACTCACATCATTACACGCTTTGGTATTCCTTTCAAAACTAAGGTTGTTAAACACCTCTATGCCAAATTCAAGATCAAGCAAACATTCTCCACTCCTTATTATCCACGAGGCAATGGACAAGAAAAATCCACAAATAAGACAATTGTTAAAAAATTATGCAAGACTCATTGATACTAGTGGCAATGATTGGTACAGTTAAATTATATTTTACGTGTGACAAGGATCGATGCAACCGCAGCGGGATTGTTTTTGCTTTTATTTGATATGGCACCAACTACTAAAAATGGCACCCCGAATTTTCCTCAACTCCACTAAACTCTCTATGGAGGACACTTGGTGGGTAGTTGTGAATGGAATGATCTCGTGCTTTGAGTTTTTCTTCACACTGAGGGTGAACAAGTGGTAGACATCAGCGTTCCCACATTCCAAATTGTCTTAAACTTTGTGCCCATCGTATATAGTTTTTATTTTCTCCACATGGCGTCAATTGGTATTCATGATGATCTCAAAATTTGAACTTTGTTCACGTTGTGGAATAGGGAATACAACAATGTGACAAGTGGCTCAAGAGATAGGGTTTGAGCCTTCCACAAATTTCTAGATTGGGTTAAGATTGACAGATTTATGCTAAAAAGTAATATGCGCATGGGGGATGTGAAAAAGCATGTCTCGAGGTAATTATCAACATGAAGTCAAAATCTCCATGTCTTCTTACTTACACACATTGTTAATAGTGAGAGTGGTGATTTAGTTGAGTTGGATGAGTGGTCCTACCAATGAGATGATGTCAAATGGTGAATTGATTTTATTTTACATGGTTTATAGGTTCATGAAAGTTTAACAAATATTGGAGCAAATTTCAATAGAGTAGAAAGAAACAATGTTATGGTTTTTGCAAATAAATTTTGACTAGAAGCTCCATTTTGAGAATGGTTGGCATCATTGAAAAGATTATTCAGAGAGATTTGCAATGGTTCTCGATTATGAGATAAATGGTTAAGAAATTGATGATCATTTTATGATAGTCTCCGAGATTTCTCTTGACCTCATAACCAAATAAAGATCTCACGTTGGTCCAACATGGTAATTTTGATATATTATACAAGTGGAAACCTCATTTACATGCATTCTTCTAATTTAAAGGGTTTGCATGTACTTTTCACATGGATCTCTATTTGTGCTTTCTCGTAGATCACTTGTGTGTCAAAATTTTCTTGCTTCTAACAAACAATTTTGTTTCCTTATTGATTTGATGAAAGTGATTTGGGCATGCTCTTATCTATTTATTCATTGGTGGATGGTTTGTTTCCATCTGATGCTTTGACAATTAGCTCTTCCTCAGCCTTTGATTGCTTCTAGAGGAATATTTTAGTACCTTTTCTTTCCACTTCTGTTAAGGAGATTGTTCTAAGTTGAAGTAGAAATCCTTCATATTGGTCTTTTGAGTCATGAGAAAACCTTGATTTCAAATTTAGCATTCTGTTTATTGGTTTCCTAAGTGGTGGAGTGTGTGTTCACACTCGAAAGAAGTTTTGGTTATTCTAAAGTGACTTGGTTTGAAGTCATGCTCACACGGTCACACCCACTTAGAGGTTTAAGCTTGATAGGGAATTTGTTTTATTTCTTTGGGAAGTTATTGTGAAATATCTACACGTAAGTTGAAATATTCCTTCCAATAAATATTTATTTCATTTAGCTAATTATTGTTGCATGAAATAAATTATTCTCGGTTATTTATCCCTGGAGACTTCGTATCGTAAATACAAGTGGATATGTGAATAGCATTGAGAGACTATTTTGCAATATCTCAATCACTGCAGTAATGGCGTGCAAGAAAGATATTGCAGATGTATGAGTGCATTGAGCACTCCAATATAGTATCAGAGAAGTCTCTTGCAGCCATTGCTCAAGTGAGACACTTCCATTGGTTTAACTGGATTTAATCTTTTAAAAACAAATCTTTGTGCAACCTGCACATATTCATTGGTGGTCGTACTCCAAGACAAGTGATCTGCAGATTGTTTTTAGTGGTTTGGCAATGGATATTCGTCGTTGGATTTACATTAGCATCAACATGCATGCATTTAGATTCGGTATCTGATTATTGACTGCATTTATTTGGTTCATTGGATCTGCGTTCAATGCATTGGACTGCATTCATACGCACTCACTGTCACAATTTTTTTGTAATACAGGCCAAACATTGGATCACAAGGTGTTTGTGCGTTGTTTTTATATTGGTGACACTGTTTTTTGGTTTGAGCACTCGCTCCTCACAATCAATAGTCGGGCTCAACATTCATGCATTCATGTTTTGACCATACTCCTATTGTTGTTTTGTTTGGCTCAAAAAAATTTGACTCGACTCGAGCTCTATTTTGTGTAAATTTCTTTCGACTCATTCCGAGATCGACCCTGCTCGACAATAGTCAGATCAGGGCTATGCTCGGGATATTCTCATCTCATACTCTGCTCGACTTGCTCAAGTCTGAAGGGGGCAAATTACTCCATTTGTTTAGGCAGATCCATCATGTATATGAGAACATGAGTTATTTATGAGTCTGTTATTTTTCTTTTTGTTGAAATGTGGCAGGTCTTAGACCGCCATACCCCACGGGTGAGGTGGGCAGATTTCTTCGGCTAAGCAGCCAAGGTCTGAGGGGTTTCCATTCCGCCTGAATTCGCTCAGGGCACAATCGCAGCCTCACCCCTTATTAAGGTATCTCTGGGCCTTTGCCTGAGCGAGAATTGAACCCCGGTGGGCTCTTTGTGAGCCAATCAACTTCACCAATGGGCCAATGGCTGTTCAATTCGAATTTGTTTTTATTGTGACGGCTATGATATTTTTGGAGGGTCAGCTAAGATAAAGTCGTTTAGGGTTCAAACCCTAATTGCAAGTATTTTTAAAGTTTCCTTCTTCAAATAACAAGAAGGTAAAAACATTTTCACCACATATAGTTTCAAATGAAGGATGGAGGGTCGTTTATTGAATGGCGTTTAGGAGCAAAGAGGTCAAGAGTTCAAGGTTTGAGAATAGGTTTAGTGAAGTTCCTTAAATTATGAGATATCCTAAAAAGTTGTTCAACACTGCGCCATGTGCACATAAATTATGTGGTTAAATGCCTGAAAAATGTGGTCTCATGGAATGCCCAGGTTGCGGGATATGCACAAATGGTTCTGTTGAAAGCGGTTTGGAGGCTTTCAAACAAATGCAATTGCAGTCAAGCCGAACTCCACAACTTTGCCAGCATCCTCCCCAACTTGTGTCCACACAGGATCTTTTAGCAAGGTGTGACATCCATCAAAGTAGAACCGAAAGTGGAATTTTTCTTGGTGAGTTGTGAACGCCTTGTTGGACGCATATGCATAATGTGGAGGCATACATAGGGCATGGACTATTCAATAAAATACCACAAAAAATGTTGTTTCATGTAATTTGATGATTGTTGGTTAGGCACAAATTAAGTCTCATTGAAATAGCTTGGAAATTTTCGAGCAAATAATAATAATAATAAAAGGACTGCCGCTGGTGTGAAGCCATTTTCCACGACCCCCGCCAACATTATCCCTAACGTTGTCAAAATTGGGGGCTTTGAGAGGGCACTGGCGGTTGTCTTTTGCCACAAAGAAATGCAACCTCTCGGATTGTTTGTCGATGTTTGAGCAAAAAGGATGGAGTTGGTCTTTTTTAATTTGTTTTGTCTATTGTGAGGAGGAATAGGGTGGACATTTGGTCATTCTTTAGAGTTGTGATGCCTCTATGATGATAACTAGACCCTTGCACATGGTTGCGAATTACTTGACCAAATGCCAAAATCCGTGGCCACCGAAAAACAAGGATTGTTGGATGCTACACAAAAAAATGGATTTGTTGAAAAGGCTTAAGAGCCTCTTTTGTTGGACTCTGGGAGGATTCACAAAGTGTAGGTGATGAAGATTAACTTGAGTTTGTAGATAGATCATAGAATTGGGGTGCAGGCATATTAGCATGCTAGAATGTGGCAGATTTAGGAATGTCTTGTATGAGATTGTAGTTTTTGAATTGCAAAAAGGAGGAACTTTGGAGCAATTTCGACAACCATCAACCATCGAATGCAGTGATGGTGAATTACGTGAAATAGGTATGGTTTTCCCCTTCTTCTTACATTTAAAATATGCACTCTTTCGTGTCCTATGTGGTTGGGTCTCAATATTTTGAATCATAAAGGATACATCTAGAACAAATGTTACAACTGTTATCATCCTTGAAACCTTCAAACAAAGAAAAATTTGACCTCAAAAATCCTACGCATTGAGCGCCACACCCAAATGTACCGTGAATCTTCTAATTTGATCCTTGGCATTGTAGGACATTGTGGGGAAACTTAATTTAGTTGTTTGACCTCTTTTAGTGCTTTTGAGTGATTCTCGAAGCCCTTTTTTTGTATATCAGCCACTTATGGTGACGTGCTCATTTTAATAAAATATGATCGGTTATGGCTTACGATGCCTCTTCGTTCGTGTGAAACTGAAAACTATTGCCACCTCCCTCTAGAATGCCAATAGAAGAATTGGAACCCACTCTTAGTTATGCAAAAACACTATTAGGGATTAGTTTTGCAAGTGGGTTTTGAGGCCCTCCAACCGTTGTGTGACAAAAAAATTAGTTGCGTTTACAATTATCAGCCCTAGAGATACCCTTGTAACTTGAGCATTGTTTTTCATATTCAAATTCCGTCAAATGCGATGAAGTCTCTATATATAGGGGAATAAGTAGGAATTGTCCAAATTTGTGCTTGAACTCAAGATGAGTGTTTTGGAACCCAATTTGTAAGCACTTTTGTTGTTTTGGTCAATTTTCTCAACTTACTACTTTGGCTAGAAACTCCTTCTAAGAGCCTCGTTTGACTTCTAACCACACGTGTGACCTTTCTTTTTTAGACCATGTGCTAAAAATGCATCATATGTTATGTCCTATAAGATTTGTGTAAAACATGGTATTGTTTGATAGTGTACATGCAGAGTATATAGAGAAACTTGCTAAATCAATCACTAACTCACCGAAACTTGACATCATGCATTGATAATCACCAAGAATCATGATATAAAGCTTAGATGGAGGAGCAAACAATAATTATTTATCATCTTCCTTGTGGAAAAACAGTCTTACATGAGGAGTTTGAACTAATACAATGACACCAACGCAAAGAAAGATGATTTCTCTCTTTTATGATTTTGATGAGTTTATCCTCATCCTTTCTCAGTTGATTTAATGGTGTTTTTGTTATTTTGATCCTTTCCAGGATTAGAAAGTCGGCCATCTTATTGAGATTTTCTCTCAACCACCCAGCTAGATAGAAGGGACTGTTTTGCCAACTTGGTTGTAAATTACAACCAACTCATTTTGAGTCCCTAAAATGTCCTAAGATTGAAAACCACACTAGCTACGTTGCACATTTACTAGAAGTGTATGACAACTCACCATGACTCACAATTGAATATGATTTATCCTTATGGATTTACATAGTAATATGAAAATTTCAAATTTAGTGTTTTTGGAGGGAAAACCGCCCATCGTCTCAAAATAACTAAAAACTACATTTCTAATGTCAAAAAAAGCTTATTATGGACTTGATGGACCTCTTAAACTCTTCAAAGCATAAACAAGGTATTCTTGGCCTTCCAAAGGCGATGCACCCGCATCGTCCTCGCTTCTTATGCTCTTATTGTAGGGTTTACTATTACACATGTTGTGTTTATATCGCATATTCTACTTTTGCATATGTGCATATTGTAGTTACACAATATGTGTATCTCATTTTAGCTCATTCTCACCTACCGGCTCCTTTGAGAATCATGCTATTGCATTCGGTTCTCGCATGCTTTGTTTTATGGGATTTGATGGCGAGGTATTCACGACATTCTCTCAGGTATTACTTCCCTATTTAGCTTGTTAAGTGGCATTTTTGCCATGACTTTGGTTACAAAGATGATAATTCATTGAGATCACTTGTTGACACAACTCATGTTTTTGTTCACTCACCTCTTCTCGGAATCATGAGCTACACATGAGTTCTACCACACCTTCACTCGGGGTTGAGGAACCCGAGATTTCAATTGTCGACATGATCAACCTTATACATATTTTGATGTTTCCTTGCATGCTCTAGTCGTACACTTTGCATCAAATCATTCATAGACATCTTTCTCGCCCATCGGTGTTCCTTTGGGATGGATCTCTAATCACTTATGGCGTAAAACATAAGCATTCACTTAGAGGGCACTACAGGATGACTCCACTATTCAACTTGTTGATCCATTCATTATTGCTCATGTATTCTAATGCTTTGCTTGTGGGGCTAATCTAGTGAAGCCCAATGTCATTTTGTTTGTGTTCGAGTAATTTTTTTGACAACTTGTACATATTTGTTGCATCACTCCACCCGTTCAAAAAAAAATTAACCTATAAATCTATTAGATATGTGACAACAAAGTTAAATGTTGAATCCCTTTGCGGCGCGGTTTGTAACTCACTTCCCAAAGGGGGTGTAGAGGGCTTACCCCGCTACTATCAATCACTTGCTTCTAGAAAAACAAATTAAACCAAATTCTATTTTTAGGAAGGAAAATCCTAATGGCATTTTTCCACTCTATTTTTAGGAGGAATCCTAACTATACTTTGCCAATTAGGTGTATTTATCTTTGTGGAGAGCCAAAGTAGCTCATAACGAGTTCACATGTAATATGTTCATCTTGAGTTAATAAAAACTTGATATCTTACACTGTGGATGTTTCCCTAAGCACTTCATTTGAGGTTTTACCACATAAATTTGGTGTTCATCTCTTGCATGTTTGGTATTCTATATATTTTTTTATCTCTATCTTTGTAAACTGTTATTTTGTTATTCAACTTTCTGTTTATTCATTGTTGCAAAGTTTGTGGTTTCCTAACAAAATCATGGATGTCTTTATTGTAATGATATGTTCGTTTGCAACCTTTGTCCAATTCTAAGTAGTTTATAGTTTTTGTTGCTAGTGACACCAAATTGGGTGGGAGAGAATAATGGTTAGGTTGCTTATCCGGGTCTAGTGCACTATATTTGTATACATTGTGTTATTTAACACATTTTGGCTGTTGTAAGGTCTTGGGTTTCACAAAGCCCTAAGAATAAGAGGTTGACCACTTTCTCATATGTTGGCTTAAATCTGCCCCAAATTGGTGAAGAAGTGTGCAACTACATGATTTATCCTATTCTCTTCACTCATTTGCGATGAGGAACAAATTTGAGAGCCAATTGATACCTTTTAAAAATAGACTTTGAATGCTACCATGGGTCAATTTTACTCTAAGCACTCATCCAAATCTGTTGAGCATATGAAAATAATAAATGTAGTTCTTTCAAGTAAGTGAGTGCATAAGATACATTAACATTGTAGAATTAACTAGTTTGGTACCTAAAATAGGTGTGTATATGTGTAGCTAGGAATAACAATGTTAATTAGTAGATGTTTTGGTATACTTGTCGATTGGACGTCCTCTTTCAGCTTTAGATAAATCGCTTACTGCAGAAATGGTATCGTTTTAGTCATTCAACGAACTCATATTTTGTCCTCTCCATGTTTGCAACTACACCACATGAACACTACAAATCTGTCACAGGTGCTACACTTGAGAAACCTTCAACGCCCAAGGTCAATGGGCAAGGTTCAAATGCATCTTCTATCAAAATATGGTTCAGCTGTTCGCCTTCGGTTGAGGATTGTTTTGTTTCCTAGAGAGGGCTAGTGTTCTATACTCTTGTATTCCTTTATTAATATTAGCAGCATTTTCAAACCAAACTTTTAAAAGTGGGTGTGCACATGTATACGAGTGTTGTAAAAAAGAAATTGTGAGGATGCACATGTTTAACAAAGACTTTACCAATTCTGGAATGGAATGAAAAAACGTGAGAGATCCATTTCAAATCAAAATCGTGTGACTAAGAAGCGAGTACATGAGAATGAGAATGAGAATGAGAATGAAATCAAAGTGGAGAGGTGCGAGATGATGAGGGCATGTGTGGGGCGATTCTGCAGCCCTCTAGCATGAAGAGTACCTCACTCATACTTGGCCTATCAAGAGGATCAGGTGCTGTGCAAAGCAGACCCACCTTCACCGCTAACAACAATTCCTCCCATTCTGAGGAAGACGTCTCAGGATCTGCATCATGTGTCTGTGCCTGTGTCTCCACCACGCTGGGATGGAACACTTGTGATATCTTCCCTGTTTGCAGCTGCCTCTTCACCCATTTCACAATATCCTCCTCCTCCTCTTCCTCTTCCTGTTCCTGCATCACTGGCCTCCTCCCTGTTAGAAGCTCCAGCAGAACTATTCCAAAGCTGTAGACATCGCCCTCCTTGGTCATCTGCCCACTCAAATTGGCCTCTGGAGAAACATAGCCCATTGATCTAGTTGCTGAAGAAGAGGATGATCTAGTGGCGGCACCAGTTTATCGAGGCCAAAATCAGAGAGATGGGCCTCAAAATCTGCATCAAACTGCACGTTGTTGGGCTTCACATCTCCATGGATAATCGAAGTGGTGTGAAGGAAAGCAAGGCCCCGTGCTATTCCAAGAGCAATCAGATGCCTCATTGGCCAGTTAAGGACATGGCCATCCTGGTGCGAGGCTTCCTGTAGAAGAGTGGCCAGATTACCATTGGGCATGTAATCATAAACCAAAGCCTTACATCACTGCTCACATAATACCCCCTCAGAATGCACAAGTTCCGGTGCTTTACTCTGCCCAGGGCTTCCGCTTCTTGCCTGAAAAGGCTCTCCTGGATGAGACCTTGTCCTTGTTGCTCCTGTGCTGTTGATAATCTCCTGATCGAAACAACGCTTCCATCCTGCAAACACACCTTGAATACAATTCCATACCTTGTCCTGCTCTGGACGTGTTCCTCATCGAAGTGCCCACTCCCTTCCACAACATTCCCATATGTTATTGGACTGTGAAACATCACAAGTTTCTTCTCTTCTTGCCCGACTTGCGCTTTCGCCAGCCCCCTCCTCACCCTCGCAATACAAATAGCCGCGGAAATGCCTCCCACAATGAGGAGGCAAAGGCTTCCACGCACGCCACAGCAATGGCAATGGCAATGCGCCTGTTCCCTCCCCCGTCCCTGCTCCCGCTCCTGCTCCTGCTCCTGCCCCTGCCCCTGCCCCTGCCCCTGCCCTTATTGCCATGCGCACAAATGGCTTTGAGAGGAGGCCCGCACAAGGCTGGATTGTAGGCAAATGAAGTTGCATTGAAGCGAGTACTAGTGGTGCATGGAATTGCCCCTCCAAGCTGATTGTGGGAGAGGTTGAGGTGTCGGAGATGCCGTATCCTGCACAGGGCAGAGGGAATGCTGCCCGATAGATTGTTTGCTGAGAGGTCTAGCATTTCTAAATTTGTTAGCTCTCCCACCTCCTCTGGAATTCTCCCGCTCAATTTATTTCCCTGCAGAAGAAGCTTTTCGAGACCCTTGATGAGCCCCAATGCTTTGGGGATTGAGCCGGTGAGATTGTTTCTGTCGAGTGCCACCCATTTCAAGCTTGTGCAATTGGAGATGCCCCATGGAATGCCTCCTGACAAGTCATTCTCTCCCACGTCTAACTCTTCAAGTTTAGATAAACGGCTAATTTGAGGAGGAATGCTGCCTTGAAGCCTGTTACCTCTCACCCTTAGCGCCACCAGACTGGAACAATTCCCAAGCTCCCCTGGAATATTACCAGACAGACCATTTCCCCAAAGCGATAAACTCACAAGTGCTCCCAGGAAGCCAAAGCTGTGAGGTATCGGTCCTGATAGAGAATTTGCACTCAGATTCAGAATTTGCAATTTCTTTAGACTGCTAAAACCTTCAGGAATGCATCCGTAAAAAGAATTTCCAGCTAGAGAAATGTAGCGCAGTTTGGGCAAGGCAGTGAGCTGAATGGGCAAGGTTCCTGTTAATTGTTGTTGGCTCAAATCGAGGTATTGCAACTGTAATAGGCTGCCAATGGTGGAGGGGACAACGCCCCAAAAGCTATTTGCACTAACATTGAGAAGCGTCAAGCTCTTGAGAGATCCAATATGCAACGGAAGGACCCCTGCCAGCCCATTTTCAGCGAGATTCATGAGTTGGAGGTTGGGAAGGTCCAGCTGCACAGGCATTATTCCAGTTAGATTGTTGAAGGCCAGAGAGAGAGCCTCCAGCCTTGTGAGGCTGCCTACACCTTGTGGGATGCTTCCAACCAAACTGTTGCCCTCCAGGTTCAGCACCTGCAAATCACGGCATTGCGAAATGGTGGAGGGGATTGAGCCAGACAGAAAATTGTGTGAGATATTAAGGTGCCGCAGAAGCCCCAGTTTCCCAATGGAAGAGGGAATCGGGCCCCTAAAAGCATTGCTCGACAGCGATAGAAGCTCCACATTCGACAAATTGGTGAGAAAGGTGGGTATGAAACCCTTGAGATTGTTGCTCTGCACGTCCACTACTCGAAATCTCCACCTGGAAGCGGTTGCCATGGCAGGCAAGGCAGAGAATTGGTTGAAACCCAGTTGGAGTATTCGCAACGATGAGCTGTTGAAGATGGAAGATGGAATCCCACCCGAGAGATTGTTTCCTCTTAGCGACAGTCTTTGCAGTTTAGGGAGAGACCCCATTGCACCAGGAAGGTGGCCGCTAAGCCTGTTGTTTTCCATGCTAACCGATACCAGATAGGAGCAATTTCCCAGAACCCAAGGAATGCTTCCCTCTAGCTTATTCCAATCCAGGCTTAAAAACTCCAAAAACGCAGCTTTCCAAAATCCCAAGGAACGCCACCATTAAACTCGTTAAACGATAGGTCGATGAAAGTGAGGCACGGGGTGAGGGCGAGAGAGGAGGGTATGTTCCCAGAGAAAGCATTGCCGGAAAGATCCAGGTATCTCATGCTCCCTCCCCATCCCACGTTTACTATTTCTCCCCATAACAAATTGTCCGCGACGTTCACAACTTGCAGCTCCGACAGATTAGCGAGTGGAGGAGGTAGGCTCCCAGAGAAGAAATTGCTTTCCAGGTAGAGCGCATGAAGATGCTCACATCTTCCCAGGGATAGAGGAATGCTTCCGTTGAATCCATTGGATCGCAGGCTCAACTTCCTCAGCTCGCTTAATCTCCCAATCTCCTCTGCCAACAAAAAAAGAAAAAGAAATGCAATTTATGTGAAAATGACAAGCACTCATATTTACAAGAGAATAATAACAATGCCTCCCGAGCCCCACCTGTGAGAGGACCTTGAAGGTGTAGACCAGGAAGCCGAAGCTCCCACACCCTTTCATGGAAACAAGACACTCCTCGCCAATCGCACGGCGCGTTTGGACTGTTGGAATTCCAGCTCTTCAATCCTTGTAAGGGATCTTCCACACTTGTTTTCAACGCCAAAAGTCCCTTCAGATCATCTGCATCTGCATCTGCATCTGCCTCTGCTACTATCAATATCAACACCAACACCCTTAACACCCATATCCGCCTCATCTTCCTCTTCCTCTTCCTCTTCCTCTTACCCCTCTTCCTCTTCCTCTCCCTCTCCCTCTCCCTCTTAGTTACTTACTCTTGAATGCTACTGTCAAGGTACACTGCTGACACAGGGGTGTTAACGTTCCCTTGCAGTTAATTTACTTAATCTTGTCTTTTGGGCAGGGCGAGGGGGAGGGGGAGTGGAGTGTTTGAATCCGTAGACATGGTTAACATGCGTCATCATTGAGATTAGGCCTTTCGGTCAAAGTGCATCTTTTGAGAAAAGAAAGCTTTACTTACTTAGTACCTAGGTACCTATTGCCTATTCACTCTGGCCCATAATAAGTGTAACCACGCTCTGCGACTTCTACTATTCTTTTTTAATATCATTACTCACGTCATTCCACCCTCCGCACACCCCATACCTTTTTAAATCACTCTAAATTTATGGCCTATCCTAATAAATAAAAAATTTACTATTGGAACACACCCGAGGAGGCGAGCGGTGGTTACGTGAGCGATTCCTCCGACGTGTGTTAACAATAGGTAGCCACCGGGAGGCAAAAGTCGAGGTGGCGGCAGCGCAGACCCGAGTGTGGCACGCGGCTCATAGTGCATGGCGCACTCCCCTAGTGATCCAAAAGCTCCTGAAGGTGTGCAAATTCCAAAGCAACCTTGGCATCTTGAGTTTGAATCTGTGATCACACAATAGACAAAATAATCACCTTATCATTAGTAAAAAGTTGATAATTGTAAAGATCATGTTTGAAAATAAAGGCATTGCGAGCTTTCCAAATATGAAATAACTATATAATGAGGCCATCGAATAAAGTCCCCGATAAAGCCAAACGTCAGAGATAAACTCAAGGTGGTAGGGTTGAAACAAGGAATGAATCCAACGCCATATAGCCTATGCACACGGGCAAAACCAGAATAAATACAAAGAAGACTTTGGGTGGAGCGAAGGGCGGGACAGGGGAGATATGCCAATATGCCTGAGTCGTTCACCTAAAGGCAGACCTTGATAAATTAAGCACCACAAAAAATGGTTAACTTTAGGTTCCAGGAGAGGGTTCCAAGCACGAGCAAGTCTACGAAGCCAATAGAGGGCAAAGAACTACAGTCCCGGTGAGAATTGAGCTTATCAATCATGCAGTGACAAAGGACAGAGAAACCAATAAATGGTGTGAGTGTTGTAACGCAAAAAGGCTATATCATGATTCCAAGTGCAGTTGCGCCACCGTGCAACCGGTGGACTAAGGCCAAGTTTATGAAGCGTCACATCATCGGAAGTTCCCGGATCTTGCAATCGACGAAAAATCAAAATGTTGCAAAGTAAATTCTACTTCTCAATTTTCCAACATCCCTTTCAAATATAATTTTTTCATTATTAAAAAACTTCTTATTTTACCATATATTCAAATTATCCCTTTTCTCTACGATATTTTCTATCCTTTTCTCATTTCCATCTCTTTAATGTTAGATTTAATATCTTAATCTCCCAAATTCTAATTACATTTTCGCTTAAAACTTTGATGAAATGTATATTGATGTAATTTGATTTTTCCTTCTTTTTTATTTATATTTGTCACATTAATCAAACTTTGTATAATAATGTGAATGGTCATATGTGGTACCATAACTCTCACTTAAAGTTATAAAGCTTCACGACATCCATTCTCCTAAAAATTGAACCAAACGACAAAAAAATATACATTAGCAATGTTATTGTGATGGTTGTCAAACCTAATGAGAGTTATGTCTTTGCCATTACTCTTGGAAAACATGTTTCTTATTTAAACATGTTATTTTGGAAAAATACTATTAAAATAATATGAATTTAGGGTGTTTACAACTATCCCATGATTGTTCCTCGTCCCCCACCCTATTGCTCTACACATCGTACCCCTAATAAAATTTTCAAACCCTTTATACTTTAATCTCTTATACCCCTTAATATGAGGCAATATATTGGGTCCATTTTCATTAATATTTAAAACCTTAATATGAGCTCACGTGATAGGCAATGCTTTGGATTGTGAATCTCACGTGGTTTAAACAAATAATTACCCCCTCTACAAATACAAACAAAAAAAGTAGTAGTGTTAAATGCAAAAAAGTGATTTTACTCTTAGAATGCACTACAACCAATTACAATGTAACTCGAAAAGGAATATTTGATTAGGTTCAACTAAATGTAATTCAATAAATCATAGTAATTGCATTAGAAATACAATATTGCAATATCTCTTTTAGGATATACTTAAAACTCACAAATTTATAAAAAATCCAACAAACCTTAATTATGATTTTTCAGACAACAAGGTACAAAAATAGAGAAATTTTTTTATCTTCGTAGCTATTCACTTCCAACAATACCCGTGAAGTTTCAAACGAAGTGGAAAAACATGGAGAACAATGCACAAGAGAAATAATTTTTATTAAAGATCTAATTTATTAAATTTATTTTAGGAAATAAAATGATAGAAAAACACAATAGCAATGGAAGAATGGTGGAAATGAATTCTAGGGCATCCTCATGATGATAACAATCTCCAGCTCCAAAATCTCTGGAAAAGAGCCACTAAAACCCCTCCAAAACGCTTCCTGAAAACCCTAGGTAAGTCACCCCACTTGTGGGAGTCACACGCTGCCCCAAACTGAAAATAAACGGATACCCAAATGATGGTTGGTTGTCCTCTCCTCTATACCTGAACCTCTGATCAAAACGGCCAATATATCTTTGATCTCTGCTCTATGTCTGCAAGTTTGAATCCAAATCTGAATGGTGCAAACAACAAGCTAGGGATATGGGTTGGAAACCCTCACCAAAGAATGCTCTACCAACTAGGGATGGATCTCTCACCACCAAAGCTAGGGTTCCTATAGAATTTGACCTCCACAAGAAAAATGGTTGCAAATAGCAATAGCTCCAAAAGTCTGAATGAATTCTCAAATGACCACAAGGGGAAAATATATAACTTTTTCCTCCAATAAACCCTAATCGCCCCCTTTGGGTATTTTCTCATGTGAAATAATATAACTTAAGTTACTTTATTGTGCACATGCCAAAAAATTACACTCAAGTCACCCCAACAAAGAAATATAACATGTGTTACCACCTAGTTGCCCAACACTAAAGTCAACGACAAAATATAGCATAAGTGAAGGTGGAACTAGAAATATATACCCAATAGCCTTCAACGTTTCTAGCCCCTCGAGTATGACCAAGGCTGAGATTGAAATAAGTCACTAGGCCTCATTTGTAGGAATGGGGACATTACAGTCCTCCCTTCCCAAAATTTGTTTACCCACAAGAAAATGCAAACCAAGATGCTGTAAAATATGCTCTCCCTCTCAAGTGGCATCCTCAAGTGGCAAGTCCTTCCACCACAATAACTACTCTGTAATCACCCTTCTTCTGAGTTTCCTTCGCCTCACCTCAATGATAGATTCTAGTTCTAAGACCAACTTCCCCTCATCATCCAAGTGTGGAAAATATGTAGAAAGAACAATAGGTTTTCCAAGTGCCTTTTTTAGGCACGAAACATGAAATACCCCGATACGCTTTGGGAGCTCTAACTCATATGCAACTCCCCCAACCATCCGTACTATCCTATATGGCCCATAGAACCACGATTTTAACTTCTCATCACCGCTTTTCTTGAGTGACGATTTCCTATAAGGTTGTAATTTTAGGAAGACCAAATCCCCTACCTTAAAATATTTTCGACCATGTTCCTATCTGCATAAATTTTCTGTTGATTTTGTGCTTTTTGCAAATTCTCCTTGAGGGCCTTCAAAATATATTGGTTCTCATGTAGCCAATCATGAGACTTGGGAGCTCGACTATCTGATAACAACAGGTCCACGAATGATGAAACATCATACTTGTACAATGCCCGAAAGGGAGTCATGTCAATACTCATCTAGTAGGTGGTATTGTAACAATACTCACCCATGTGTAGCCATCTAACCCATGCACGTTTATGTCCCCTAACATAGCTACCTAAATATCCCTCTATCCACTTATTGACTATCTTTATTTTCCCATATGTATGTGGATGATAGCCGATACTAGGGGTCAAATCCATACCTGCAAGTATGAAAATCCCTGCACAAAACATGCTCATGAAATTCTTATCCTTGTCCTTGACAATGTTCTTAGGTAAGCCATGAATCCTAAAAACACCTATGTAAAATGTTTGAGCTACTTGTGGAGCCTTATGCCCTGTAGGCATAGAAAATAAAGTGGCATACTTGGTCTGCCCATGTACCGAGGGAAGCCATGTAATAAAATCCATATAAATTCTCTCCCACTAATGCTCTAGAATAGGAAGAGGTTATAGTAGTCCTAATAGAAAATAATGTTTATCCTTGGTTTGCTAGTAGACCAAACACTCCCTAATATGGTTAAGGACATCGTCCTTAAACCCTTTCCATGTAAACCTCTCCATGATGTACTTGTAGGTCTTAAAATACCCAGGATGTTCCGCTAGGGGTGTATCATGCACTACTCGAAGGATCTTCTCCTTCATCTTGGACTTGGGTACAAGGAAAATCCTATCCTTGTAGTATATGATGTCATCCAAGATCCTATATCTATCAACCTAGATAATGTCTTCCATGATTTCATATGCAAACTGATTCTTGGAAAACTTGATAATTATGTGTTCCTTCCAATCTGCCGAAATTTCTGACATAGATTTGATCATAAAGGTAAGGTGAGGCCTCCTAGATAATGCATTAGCTATAACATTATTCTTACCTTTAGTGTACTATATGTCAAAATCATAAGTTTGTACCTTGTTTACTCATCTCTTTCGATGGTCGTTGAGATCATTTTTCCCTCAAAAAAACCTCAAATTGTTGTGATCCACATGAACCAAAATCAGTTGCCCATAAGATAATGCTTGAATTTGGCCATTGCATGCATGATGGTCAACATCTCCTTATCATAAATTGGGTACCCCATCTCCACAAGACAATTTATGACTCCCATAGGCAATGGGATGCTTATCCTGCATGAGAATCGACCCAATGCCCTCACCTGATGTATCACACTTAAGTACAAATCGTTGAGAGAAATCTGGTAATGCAAGAATGATACATGAGCTCATCACCCCCTTAAGGTGATTGATAACATGTTGTTCTTATTCTAATCAAGTAAAAGCCCCCTTCTTGGTCAAATCTGTCAAAGGTGTAGTCAATTGAGAAAATTTCTTCATAAACCTCATGTAGTAAGTGTACAGACCCAAGAACCCTCTCAAATGTGTCAAAGTCCTTGATAGTGGCCAATCTAAGATTGCCTAATTTTTTTCCATTTCCACCTTGACTCCTTCTCCTCCAATTACATGGCCCAAGTATAACAATGTATTCATGCCAAACTCATACTTAGAAAGCTTCATGTATAGCGAATTAGCCTCTAAGATACCCAATATCTCATCAAGATGTCTCAGATGATCCTCCCATGCCTTGATGTAGACAAAAATGTCATCAAAGAATGCCAACACAAACTTCCACAGTGGTGGTTAAACACGTGGTTCATACAAGACTAAAATGTAGAGGGTGCATTAGACAATCTAAACGACATCACAAGGAACTCAAAGTGACCGAAGTGGCATCTGAAAGTTATCTTATGCACGCCGCCCTCTTTGACCTTAATCTGATGGTATCCGGATCACAAATCTATTTTAGAAGAATAGATTGCACTATGCAGCTCATCCATTAACTCGTCAATGTGAGGCATATGATACTCATCCTTAATTGTTTTCTTATTCAAAGCACGGTAATCTATGCACATGCACATGGTTCCATCCTTCTTCTTCACCAAGACAACTGAAGAAGCAAATGGACTGGAATTGGGCTTGTTATGTCCCATATCTAGGAGATCATGTATGGCCCTCTCAGTCTCATCCTTAAACTGTTTGGGATGATGATAAGGATTTATGACTATAGGATTGAAGTCCTTAAGCTCGATCACATGTTCAAATCCTCTATCTAGAGGTACACCTGGAGGTATATCATTGAAAAATGCACTATGCTTGTCTAGTAGGGCTTGAACATCCACATGGTACCCTGACCTATCATCATCTGACTTCTTGGTCGAAACCAAGCACTAAACTTCCCAATCCACATCATTGTGCCTGAAAATCCTCTCTATCCACTTGGTCGTGACAACTCTGGGTGCATCTGTAGATAATCCCCTCAAGACCACATTCCTACCCTTGGACTTAAACTTCAACTCCATCATCTGAAAGTTAATCTGGAACTCACCAAGAGAGTGGAGCCACTACACTCCAAGCACTATGTTATTTTCCTCAATACCAATAATATAGAAGTCATCGGTAACTATATAGTTACCCATAGCGATGCACATATATGGAACTCTCTGTTTACATCTCATGAAATCACCATTGGCCAAAAAACGTTGTAGCCCTCGAATTCCTCTTTACCTAGACATCATATCTCCACCCAAAGTGGCATCAATAAAGTTATGAGTGGCCCCACCGTCAATGAGCACCACCACATGTTGACCTGTGCAAGACTCCACAAACCCTAAATTCTTTATATCCTGGGGTACTGACAATGTGGCTATGGTATCACTAGGAAAAGTATCCTCCATAGTCTCAACATATGCACTTTAAAAATCATCATTGTCATCATTCTCATGAGACTCTATTACCTCCTCTCCCTCATCATCACTTGTCCTTGAAGACCTCAATGTACTATGTCTTTCCCGTCCCCTGAGAAATTATGTCCCCATTATCATGGCTTACAACACTCATAACACATTTTCTTCCTCCTCAATTCCTCCCTGATATCTGGTGAAATTCTTGGCTTCTTAGCCCTATCTAGGAAGAGGCATCCTTTACTAAAATCTGGGTGGAAATATAGACTTGTGAGTAGACAACTCCCGAGGATCTCGGCTCTCTAATGGCCTTATGTAATGATGGAGGATCAAATGTCTTCATAAAACCAGCTAAGGCATCCATTAATCCTACTATGAACAATAAATTGAATCTCATCTTGAAAATTTTAGGAACCATAACTGAGAGTCTCTGAAAATCTGCAGTATAAACATCCAAAGAGCATGTTTGTCTCAAGTGAGTCAACTCCTTTAAGAATCTATCAGGATCTCTCCTATCAAACCTATTCTCTAGTCTCTGTGTGAACTCGTATATTTAGTAATGTACATGCGCCCCTGTGTCACTAGACCATGATGCCACCAATCATGTGCATCTCCCTTAAGATGGAGGATTGAAAATTTAATTGCATCATCCTCACGCATGAGGTTAAAATCAAAATAAGCCTTCAGCTTTTAGACCCATGACTAAGCGGTACACTTCTTAGAGTCAAAAGTGTGGGATATAAATCTTCCCCAAACACCTTTGTCATTCAAGAACCTACGAATGATGGTCTCTCTTGGGTATACTACCAATTTTCATCCTCCAATAATTTGGAAATGACATTTCATCCCTAAAAGCCTCACTCATATATTGGTAATTCTCCTAACAAGAATCCCCATCAAATACTTTTGTTGGCTGCCCCGCATGTGACACTTCAGGATCTTTCAAGAAAGAGGGGCTCTTGAAGTCCCAAAGTCTTGGTAAAAGAGCATGTAGATCATTTCCTTGAATTTTTACTCTCACACTTTTCCTTATTATCCTCATATCTGCTTTGATTCAAATTCTGAGTTAGCTGGCTCAAATAAAGGTTAGTGGTTTCTTGTTGTTTCACCATATTGATGAATAATTTTTTCATTACCTCTTCATTGAGCTCCTCCTCATCGCGATATTCGCCCTTATTTCCAAGGTGTATTCCTCATGGAATAAAATTTCATACACAACCAAATAGGATAGAGAAAATTTGTCTCGATACCACTAAAATATCCCTTTTAGGATATCACTTAAAACTCACAAATTTATAAAAATCCAACAAACTGTAATTCTGATTTTTCAGGACAGCAAGGTACAAAAATAAATAAATTTTTTATCTTCATAAATATTCACTTCCAACAATACCCAAAAGTTTCAAAGGAAGTGGAAAAATATGGAGAACAATGCACAATAGAAAAATAATTTGTATTACAAAGATATGATTTAATTTATTTTATTTTAGGGCATAAAATGAGAGAAAAACACAACTGACCATAATTTCCAGAATAACAATGGAAGAATGATGGAAATGAATTCTAGGGCATCCTCATGATGATAATAATCTACAACTATGAAATCTCCATAAAATAGCCACTAAAACCCTCTAAAATGCTACACGAAAACCCTAGATAAGTTGCCCCACTTGTGGGAGTCACATAGATGCCCCAAAATGAAAATAAATGAATACCTAGATAATGGTTGGTTGTCATCTCCTCTATATCCAAACCTTTGATCAAAACAACGAATATATATATATGATCTCTACTCTATGTCTGTAAGTTTAAATCAAAATATGAATGGTGTAAACAACAAGCTAGGGATATGGGCTGGAAACCCTTGCCGAAGAATGATCTACCAGCTAGGGATGGATCTCTCACCACCGACGCTATGGTTCATGTAGACTTTTTCCTCCACAAGCAAAATGGTTGTAAATAACAATAGCTCCAAAAGTCTGAATGTCTGAATGAATGCCCAAATGACCACAAGGGGAAAATATATAACTTTTTCCTCTAACAAACCCTAATCACCCCCTTTTGGTATTTTCGCATGTGAAATAATATAACTTAATTTATTGTGCACATGCCAAAAAAGTACACTTAAGTCACCCTAATGAAGAAATAGAACAAATGTTACCACCTAGTCACCCAACACTAAATTCAACAACAAAATATAACATAAAGTGAAGGTGGTAACCAAAAATCCATACCCAATAGCCTGACATCTCTTTCCACTAGGCCTTGGGTGTAGGAATGGGGACATTACAAATATATAGGGGTTTAAGAAATTCACGAGTAGGCTTTAGAATGATATTGATTTTACTACAATTCATATGACATTTGTAAGTGTTATACAATATATTCAAAGAATCTTGAATAAAGTCATAACACTCTTTTAGAGGTGTGACCATAACTACATTAATATGATTACCACATCTATTAGATAGAATGAAACATAATTAAAGATCATGCTTCAAGGTTCTAATTTTTGCTCACTTTACCAAAATATGTTACAAGTCATTCGTAAACTGCTTCTCCTTTCATAGAATCACAATGTGATTGCAACACCTTGCAAAACTATAAAAATTGAAGGGTATTAAAGGGGGCATGTGTTATCCCTATATTATTATCAATCCCCTCATATTTTGAAAAAATGGAAAACAACACACCAAATATAATGCGATTCAACCAATAGTTTAGTTTAATACAAGTATCCCAACCCTTATACTTTGAATGCTTTAATCAATACAACAAGTAAATACTATATGTTCTTCTCCAAATGCTTGAAATATGCTCTTATCATGGAGATACTCTTGAAATAAATGATTTCCTTGTTTGTGTGTGATTTTCCTAAATGCACTAATGTGCTTATGTATTTATAGACTTTTTGAATTCAAATTAGGACCATAATGGTGTGCTTTCCGACATAAAATGGGCAAGTAAAATCCAAAAAGAAGGGATAAAACTCCAGCGGGCCCACATAATGGTAATAAATACCACATAAAAGGACTAACCAAAACTCTATAAGTATTGCTACGGTACTTGGAAAACAAACTAATAAACAAAAAAGAGGAGAAAAGAGAGAGAAACCAAAATAAACGGAAAGGAAATGCAAGGAAACATAAAAGACAAGGGAGAAAGACATAAAATTTTGAACAAACACAATGAACACACTCCAATAATAGACTAATTTGGATCAGTAGTTGATTAACAAAAAATTACACTAGCACCATAGCAAATAACTAGTCACTAAAATTGTCTACATAATCCCCCTAATTTAATTTATATGTGCCTACATATCAAATTAAAACAACCAAGTGGATATAAAGAATCCACCGCATTCATCTAGAAACCTATTATGAATTCTTGAAGTATTAGAATAATAGAGAGAGAGAGAGAGAGAGAGAGAGAGAGAGAGTTTCATCTCTACAATTTAGGGTTGGGAAAATTATGGAACCAACATCCAATCTCATGTGTTTGGAGTACGAAACCTACGCTCAATAAAACATATGGTAAATGTGTGTAAGTAAACCAATATCTATATAAATATGTGATCAATGCAATGTTAAAATCTATGAAGGGAGAATAAGCTCGAATACACATGATTATGTTGAAACACCCGTGAAGTTTCCCTCTATGAAATTTGAATCTCAATATTTGTGTTGAATATAAATATATATTTTTATCCTACCAATACTAAGTGGGCTATTATTTTTACATCTTGGAGAAAACACAAAATGGTTACTTTTGTGTAATTAAGTAAGAGTGTTTTGGAGCTTTGGAGTAAGGAGATAAAATACGAGAAGTATATGCCCCCATTTTGAGGTAGGAGATGAGCATCTATGTGTGTGTGTGTGTGTGTGTGTGTGTGTGTGTAATAAATGGAATTATACATAGTATGGGTTAGATATAAAAATAAAATTATTGATGTATAATATAATAATATATCATCATAAAATTGTGTATGTGATAGACAAGATGCCCTATGTAGGCTGGGTATAAGAAATGTAAGCGTAAAAGTAATTTTCACCAATGCGGGCCTATGATAAGATCTATGCAAACAAAAAAATTATACACCTCTTACGGTAAGGATATAAACAATGTAAACATAGGCATTTTGACCTACATGTGCTAGGTATAATCAATGAAGGACTAAATGTGGTACACCATAAGCAATGTAATTATAGGAACAAGTTGCCCCCATATTATATAATCATTAATGCCTAGGAAATTTATGTCCCCATTTGGATAATATGTAAGCGGTGTCAATATACATTTCAAGTATTTTACATAAAAATTTATGAATAAAATGTTAACCACGGAGCTAATTCAAAACATAGAATAAATGGAAGTATATATTATAGTTTGAATTGAAAAGGAATAATTAATATTGTGCAATCACTTTATTTAGAATCTACATAAAACTTGACCTTTGAGTGAGTTAAATAAATATAAATATTCATCACTCACATAAGTTATCATAGGATTTAGAAATGTCTAGGAAATGCTTCATCGAGTGCTCAAGTCTAAAGTAGGGGCTAACAAACTATTTGGATGGTATTGGAAAGGTCAAATGTATACAATAACTAGAAGAGTTGAGGTTTACCATTAGTGTCCATATATATTGTAGGGGTCTACAACTTCTAGGATCCCTTTGCTTATGTCCAATACTCTCCCTTGGATGTGTGTAATCTCTTTGAGATTGTGTGATGATGCTTGCTTTTTCTCTTTTTTATCCTAACCTACTCAAAATTGTTTTTCATAAGATAATTTTAAAATGGGTTAGAGTTTTGGTTGGATTGACCCCAAACACACTTGGGTGAATGGGTGAGTATTCCCTACAAACCAATACTTATAAGAGGAATCAAACCCACACACTTCTTCACTTTATGTGAGTGTTTAAATTTATGAATTTATGAACAATCTAGAATGAAATCTTATCTTTGACATTTAGCACCATGCAATCTTGACTTCTTTATATCTAAATTTGGCTCTATGGAGTAATCTAGGGTTTCTCCTTGAATATTTAGGATGTGCATATGGATTGTAAATGACCCTCAATGCAAAGGAAGTGCTCTAAATGAGTGTGAAGTATAAGAGGCGGGTAATAATATTAAGAATTATTTCTATGCATACGTGACTCTGTGTTTTTGTTCTTCCAAAGTTAACACATGAAATATGCCTAAGACAATCTCATAGAGATCTCCCAATTTAAAAAATAGTTATTGAAGGTCCCTATATAATTTCGGTAGAGGGATAATCATATGATAACCGACAAAATATCCATGTTTACATGTAGTTTCCTAAGATTTTTTTGTAAACACTCAAATTTGGTAATTTGTCATTTTGACATGGCTAGTTATGATTGTGCTTCTTGGCTAATACAAACACCCACATCCTATTAATTAACTAAAAATGGACTAACTATGTAGTATGGGGATAGCTAATCCAAGCTATGAATAGTTGTAATAAATGCAGAAATAAGAATGTAAATGAGCTAAAAACTATGTCAAAGGAAATTCTAACCCTAATGTGCAATATGGAAGAGGAAAGAACTTAGCTGGATAACATATGCCTGTCAGAGACTGTCACAGAGGTGACTGGAGAAATGAGGAGTAGGAATGACTATGTAGAAGTCCTGAAATGGGTGGATCTATATGATCTAGCTGGACTGGAGCGCGTAGAGGAGGAATGAGGTGCCTATGAGCAATCTAGTCTACAATATGGGAGCCCCGGGTCTATGCAAAAACTCAAACCGGTCTTCATAGAGATGAGAAGTTTTCTGCAACCTTCATTGTGTTCCACATCAGATTCGATGTCCTGCATCGTTTGTTGCCAATAACCCGAGATGAAGGAAATACCTGCAAGACCCCCAAACAAACATTAAACTCTAAAAAAGAATAATGCATATGAAGGGGTTAGACTGACCTTAGCTTCCAAAATGGTGGAATTACTAATTGAGCATTGCACTACATCTCAGACTCGATGTAGTTCTATGTGCAAGTGTGTATGAACATGCCCTAGGTTTCTCTTGTGTCATTCACACTTTGTGAAGTAACAAGAAATAACTATGTGTGGAAAATGTAGTAGAATATGTGCATGAAATAGAATATAATCCCTCCCCTATGAAGTATGATACAAATTTCCTAGCCTTACACCTTGATGATGAAGCTATGTGGATGCAAGTGATCTCTAATGCAATAGATGGATGCAACTCTAGATGGAGTGATAGTAGTAAGTGATGTTAGGTCCCTCATTATGGTCAAATAATTTTATATTTATAGGGTTCTCTTGGTCTAATTTTGTAATTAACCCCGAAAAGGATGACCACTAGAAAGATAAAGATGCCAAACAACTAGAAATATCCCAAAAGGTGGTGAGAAAGTGCAAAAAGGACTGGGGCACCCCTAGTGGGACCAGGGCACCCATGGGTACCCTCGTACTAATCTAGGCACCCCAGTTGAGGCTAAAATAATGTGGGAGGATAGAAGATGATTGGGCATATGGGAGCACAAGGTCGGTAACGACAAAATAAAATTAGAAAATATGGCCAAAAGATGGGGGTTAATTAGTAATTTCTTCACTCAAGAACCTTTTAAATAGTAGTATGAGATCGACATAAATAAATTTCTAAAGTACATAATTTTGTGACTACATTTTCCCCCACTTTATGTTGGTGAGCAGAAAGCTCGGTAACATAAAGTAGATAGAGATATGTACCTGATGCCGATGTATATTGAATACAAAGGCATGCCAAAGGACTAGACAAAGCATGAAATGACAAAAATATGGAGGAGCGTGGAAAATAAAGATGTAAAACGCACAAAGAAAAATTGATGAGAGTGAACCTAGGGCGTAACACATGTGTAGTCACTGCGATGTGTCATGTACCTACATGGTTAGTAAAGCGCATACCGTCGTGAAGTGGTGTTGTTGATGTTGTTGTTGTTTCCCCATTTGATTGCTTGTTTCTCATACGACCGGACCTACAAGGAGAAAATGATCAAGTAGTCAAATATGTATGTATGTATGTGTAAAAATGCAATGTAAAAGATGCATGTATATGTAAAATATGCAAATGTAAATGGAACATGTGCACCTGATCCATGTTGAGAAAGAAAGTGTAGAAGGATATCCTGTATCATGCGAGTTTTTGGGTGATCTCACATCACCCTGGCCGAATAAGTGTAGGGAGGAAATGCTTTGTGTCCTCCAAGATTTAACTAGCTTCCCTGAATGTGTGTGAAGAGATCTCTGTATCATCCTAGTTTTTGGGTGATCCGATGTCACTGGCCGAATTGTGTAGAGAGGAATACCCATTGTAACATCCAAGCGTGTAACTACTTCCCGAATGCTAAGGATGCCATGTCTTGTAAAAGCCGCTATGTATGGGGTTCATAGAATGGTCTAAACCCACTTGCTATATATAACTAAACCGAACCAATGTATAATCTCTATGTTAGTATGTAAAAACCCCAAATGATCCCCCTCTTTAGGGGCACATGCAACGTCACTGATAGGAGAATGTGGCCCCAAAGGAGGACCAATCGCATGCACCTTGTAACCCTAAAAAGTTCATAGTAGAAACCAAGGCACACACAAATAAGAAGGCTAGCCAAAGATAAGTGTAAATAAACATGCATGTATATGGAAAACAATGTGTAAGCTATGCAAACAATGTAAAAGCTATGAAGAAAAGAAGTAATGTAAACAAGCAAGAAGACAAATTAAGTTGAGAAAAGTGGGTCTGCAAACATGGGAAATCACTCACGATGTCGCAAGATATGCATGGCCATCATGGCCACAAATATAAAACAAGTATACACACCAAACAAAGGGAAATGCACACATACAATAACAAACAATAACAGACAATGTAACAAACAAGTATGGAAACAAATATCCCTGTATAACAAATGATGCACATGAAGCACCCATTAACATGTTAGAAAGATAACTAGTATGTCGAAAGCATGTATAACCAAGTAATGTAAAGTGCTAAGTACAAAATGAAACAATAACACATGTGAGAGATGAATGTGGATGCCCCCAATGACTAGTGTAGGAAGGGTAGAAGTCAAGCATCCATGTTGCATTTTAAAGCTCTATTTCGTGATCACAACTAAATAAAGAAATGAGCACACGTGTGGATGGTAAATGACATACAAGTAAGATAACTATCATGTGCAATAGAATGACCATGAAAAATTAAAAGTAAGTAAGAATAAAAGTAACCATAATATTTAATATGTTGTGGATGGATGGAATGGAATGAAAAATGGAGTGATAGGAGTTGTGTGCCCCCTAAGTGGATGGATGTGTATGCAATGAGGTTTATTTTCCCCCTCAATAGTCAAGAATGAACCGTAAACGAGAGTGCATCATCGGGAAATGGTTGAAATGTGGATTGTGTCTAACGTGTTGTGATGAATGTGTATGTGTAAGGATGAAATGCAAACTAGAAATGATGTGTGCATGAACCCTATAGAAGAAGCGTATATCACGACCAAATGAACATATAAGTGATGATTTAGCCTAAGTGTATATCACTATAAGATGAATGGATGAGTGATGATTCATCCCTAAGTGTATATCACTACAAGATGAAAGGATGGAGTGGTGATGTAACGTAAGGTGTATACCACCACAAAATGATAAAATAGGTGACAATTTAGCCTAAAGTGTATGTCACTAGTCGAGTAATGTTGCATGATGAAAGGTCAAATAGTAAATGTGTGATGAGTGTAAGGTCCATTTTATTTGTAAACCCTCGGTAGTCGAGTATGAACCGAGGAACTAAAGAGCATCATAGGGTAGTGAGTGCAACACATAGAAGACAATGTAGCATATGTAATGATAAATGATGACCATGGGATGAGTGGAATGTGTAAAGATGTGATGTGTAGAGAGCAATGAAACATGTGTAGAATGTGTGAAATGCAATGTATATAATGGCATGTAATGTATGTATATAAGCTAGTAATGTAGGATGTAAGATGATGTAATGCGAGACTCGTATGTAATGAAGACTAGTATGATATAGGATGTATAAATGTGCCAATGTGAAAATAATGTAGAGAAAATGTAGAATGTAAGGTGTATGATGCGTAATGTGTGATGAAACACAATGTGTAATGCCTATAGTGCAGTGTGAGGGTTCATGTGTAGTAAGCCCTCAACAGTCAAGTGTGAACCGAAGAACAAGAGTGTGTCATTGGGTAATGATCACATTGTGGTAATCTAAGTGTAGTATTTCTTAAGATGCATTATGTTGAGTGGATTTTTAAGTGGTTTACCTAAAAGGGTGGTGAGGTGATATACTCCACCACCAAGTTTATCAGTGATAATGTATGGACCAAGCTAGTTGGGATTGAATTTTCCTTTGAGAGGTGCCTCAACATTTGTATTATTTTGATTCTCTTTCAGGATGAGGTCACCGATGTTGAAGTCTTGAGAGTGATTTTTTTGATTAAAGATATGAGTAATGTGAGATTGATATGCATAGAGATGTTTGAGTTCTTAGACATGACACGAGTCCAACATTTCTAGTTCATGTAATCAATTTTCACGATATTCATTTTCTTTGAGGATTCCTTTGAGAGAGATCCGTAAGGATGGTATCTTGAGTTCAAGTGGGATAACAACCTCAACACCATAAACCAAGGAAAAATGGGTAGCGTTAGTAGGTGTGTGAACGCTAGTATGATAAGCCCATAGTGTGTAGAATAGTTGGTTATGCCAATCGGTACCACTAGAGTCAATGATCTTACATAAGATTTTGACAATAGTTTTGTTGGTGGCCTCAACTTGACCATTGCCTTGTGGATAATAAGGTGTAGAGAATGATTGTTTGATTTTGAATTTAGCACAAAACTTCTTGACATATTTATTTTTGAATGAAGTTCCATTATCAGCTATTATAGCGGAAGGCACACCAAAACATGTGATAATATGTGTGGTGAGAAAGTTAAAAATGTCCATTATAGTGGTCATTCGGAGGATCTGGTTTGAATCACTTGGTAAATTATTCGGTAGTTGTAATGATGAATTTGTGTTCATCAACCGATTTAGGATTGATCATGCCAATTAGGTCAAGCCCCACAGGAGAAAGGCCAGTTAGTGTAATGGGTTAAAGGTCATATGCAGGTGCATGATGGAGATTGCCATGTTTTTGAAAATTTTCACAACGAGTAACATATTCAAGGAAATATTGTTCCATTATGGGCCAATAGTACCCTTGCGCAATTGTTTTTGTGATATAGCTTTACCCAAGAAGTGACCACCGCATATGCTATCATGAATTTGAGAGATGATAGTGGGAATATTTACAAGTGACAGGAAACAAAGAAGACAATTGTCAAAACACATTTGAATAATTCAGGTCCCAACAATAACATAACAAGTAGCCTCATGACGTAATCGGTGAGCTTTATGAGGTTATAGGGTATCGGGGATAGTTTTCTTATATAAGTAATTATAAATAGGTGTGAACCATTCAACATTGTCTTGATTGCACATGATGGTGCAAGATGCAAGAGGTAATGCAAAGATAGAGGGATGTCGTAAGTGCATAATGATGACGGTATCTTTTTCATCGAGTAATATCTTGAGGGATGAGTGATGCAATACTAGCCATAGCGTCAGTATGCCGATTCTCCTTGCGAGGAATACTAGTAATGGAGTAGGACTCAAAAGTAGCTAAAAGATCCTTTACAAGGGTATTATATGGAATGAGATGCTCCTCCTTTGTATTATATGTATCATTAACTTGATTGATGACTAATTGAGAGTCGTCGTGTATGCATAAGTTGTGAATGAGAATCTTTTGAGTGGTAAGCAAGCCTAAAATGAGAGCCTCATATTCAACAATATTGTTTGTGCATGAAAACTCTAATCAACATACGAAGGGGAGTGGGTTTCCGTGTGGGGTAATAAAGACTATCCAAACCCCAACACTAGAACGACATCGAGAGCTATCAAATTACATTGTCCATGTATGTGGCTCAATGGTATAAACACTAAAATTGTCACAAAAGGAATAAAAAAATGGGGGACGCATCCGAGAGGGGTGCGGGTGCCTCAAATAATTAATCGGTGATAACATACCTTTTGATTTCTTTTTGTGGTATAAACTTAAAATCAAATTTGGTGAGGAGCATGACCTAATGTGCCAAACATCCTAATAGATGTGTGTGGGATAAGAGGTAACGTAATGGGTCGAATTTTGTGATAATATGTACCTCATTATTAAGGAGATAATGTCACAATTTTTCTACAACAAAGACAAGATTGAGGCACAATTTTTCAATGTAGCTATAGTTACACTCATAAGAGAGTATAATACGAATGAAATAATATATGCCTCTTTCTTTATGAGAATCATCACATTGTGCCAATAAAGCACCCAAGGCATGAAATGCGAGAGATATATAATAAGAAAGGTCGATCAACTTCAGAAGGGACTAGAATAGGTGGATTTAATAAGTAGGCTTTGATATGATCGAATGCTTGTTGACATTGCTCATCTAAAAAAATTTGGTATCTTTCTTCATGAGTCGTGTGAATGGTTGAGTCTTATTAGAAAGTTACGTAGTGAAACGTCAGATAGCTTGAATTTTACCTTGCAAAGAATGTAATTGATGGAGGTTCTTGGGTGGAGGCATATCGATAATGGCCTTAATTTTTTTAGGATCAATCTCGATGCCATGTTGAGAGATAATATATCCAAGAAGTTTACCTGTCGTGACCCCAAAAACACATTTTTTTGGATTTAAATGCACATGATATTGTCATAATCATTCAAATAATATTCGTAGATCCTTTGCATGGGAATATCGTCACCTAGATTTTTCCAAGATGTCATCTACATAATCCTTGATAATCTTGTGAATGTAGTCATGGAATATATGTGTCATTGCCCATTGATAAGTAGCCCCGACATTTTTAAGGCCAAGGGCATAATTATATAGCAAAAATGTTCCCCATGGTGTGGTGAAGGAGGTTTTTCTTGGTCAGCTGGATTGATCTTGATTTGATTGTAACCCACAAAGCCATCCATAAAAGAAAATATGTCATATCTGGATGTGGAATCAATGATAGTGTCAATTTGTGGCAAAGGAAAATAATCTTGAGGGAAAGATTTGTTTAAATCATGAAATTTAGTGTCACAACGAACTCGACCATTTGGTTTCATGATTGGGACAATATTAGATACCCATTCAGATAGTCTATAATATGGATAAAATTTGTGTCTAAAAGTTTTTGAATTTCTTATTTCACTAAGAGGGCTACTTTAGGATACATCTTACAAATTTTATGTTGATGGGTTTGGCATTCGGTTAAGGAAAATATTATGCATTACCACAAATGTATCAATACCTAAAATATCACTATAATCCCATGTAAAAATATTCAAGAGATCAATAAGGACTTGCTTAATATCATTTTGTTCAACAGGGGTAAAAGAGTTGACTAACAAGACTATGCATGGATTTTCAAATGTACCCAAGTTATATTGTATTGTTTCTTCATTGAGAAGGGTAGAACAATATTCAATATACGGATCAATAGGAATAGTATCGGGTAGATCTTCATTGTCGGTGGTGACATTAGAATCTTAGAGGGAAACTGTATTAGTGAAAGATGAAGGATGATTCCTCTTATGGTGGAAAGAGGGAAGATGATCATAAGCACCCATATAATCAAGTAATGCATTATCGGTAGAAAAATTATCGAGGGTATCCCAAAGAGTAGATGCATCATCACTAATGAGTTCTAGATGCACTAAGGGAAGTGAAGTAACATGAAAAGTGGTATAAGTATCTATGGGAGGCATAGAAGGAGGTTGATACCCTAGCCCAAACTTGTGTGACCGTATGGGGAGGTCCCAAAGCTCTATGATTTTATGCTCTTGTTGATCAACTTGTGTATCAGAGAAGCCAAAGCCATGGAAATATTCATACCCTAAACCATACCTAGAAAAGTCCTGACTAATATCGAGGAAGAAGGTATATTACTTGTTGGTTCAACAAAGTTATAATACTCTAAAGGTGATGGATCAATCGACACATTGTAAAAAGTGCCTTGATACCAAAATTTAAGCCATGCATGTAGTGTAGAGGGGACCACATGCATAACATGGATCCAAGGTCTCCCAAGGAGAATATTATAATTAAGGTCATTGGGCATGACATGACACAAAATATCAATTGTACATGGACCCATAGTGACCGTAATTAACAGTACCTAAAACACGCTTGGGGATGTTATCAAAGCCACAAATAGAGATAGAAAAAGGGGCTAAAGATGCTTCCAACATGCCTATATGTTGAAGGAAAGTGATGTTACAAATGTTAAGGCCAGATCCATTGTTGACTAAAGCATGCTTGACTCTAACCTTGTTAATACAAACTTGGATATACAAGGGAGGGTCATGTTGTAGTATCTCTTGAGGAGGTAGATCATATGTTGTGAAAGTTATTTGATCCTCATTAAGGGAGAGAGTTGGAGTGAATTTATGGTATACATAGTCGAATGAAGTATGAGGGGGATATAAGTGTTAGAAAAATACTTCTTAAGATTATTGATACAATCAATATGATTTTGTAGATAAGCGTGAATAGAAATGTTCATGATGAGAAAAATCTAGGACAATGGATGAAAGAAGGATGAAAGTAAGAAATAGATGAAGGACCTAGAAGCATGGAAGATCAAGTGTGGTTCACCAAAATGATTAATTAAAAACAAACAAACTATGTAGTATGGAGATAATTAATCTAAACTATGAACAACTGTAATAAATTCTGTAAATAAGAATGTAAATGAGCTAAATAACTATGCAAAAGGAAATTCTAACCCTAATGTGTAAGAAGGAAGAGGAAAGAAATCAACTAAATAATAAATGCCTGCAGAGAGTGTTACAAAGGTGACTAGAACAATCAGAGCATGAATGAATATGTAAAATTCTGAAAAGGCCATATTTTTAGGATCTAGCTAGGTGGAGTACCCGGAGGAGGACCGAGGCACACGTGGGCACTCTGGTTGCAATCTGAGCACCCTAGTCTATGCAAAGGCTCAAACTGGTCTTCATAAGGAAGAAAAGTGATTTGGAACCTTCACCGTGTGCCACATCGATTCATTTTCCTACATTGTTTGTCGCCAATAAATTGAGATGAAGGAAAGACCTGCAAGACCCCAAAACTAATGAATAATTTATGATCAAACAAGTTATATGTTGTGGAAATTAAGTCATGAATGATTATGCTTAATTACATCATTACGAATAATATTTATATGATTGTTTTAAGATTAATAGTAAAGAAATATAAGTGATTATGCTATTATGCATTCTATCTATCCTAATAAATGAATAAGTACAATAACAAAAAGGAATTGTACTTAAGAGGGATGTTACACCAAAATAAACATCAAACCCTAAAAAGAATAATTCATATGAAGGGGTTGGACTGACCTCATCTGCCACAATAGTGGACTTACTAACTGAGCATTGTAATACATCTTAGACCCTATGTAGTTCTATGTGCAAGTGTGTGTGAACATACCCTAGGTTGTTCTTATGTTAGTCACACTTTGTGAAGTAGCGAGCAATAACTATGTGTAGAAAATGTAGTAGAATGTGTGCATAGAATAGAATAAAATCTCTCCCCCTATGAAGTGTGATGCAAATGTCCTAGCCTTGTGCCTTGATGATGGAGCTATGTGGATGCAAGTGATCTCCAATGCAATAGATGGATGCAACTCTAGATGGAGTGATAGTAGTAAGTGATGATAGGTCCCTCATTATGGTCTCATATATATATATATATGTGTGTGTGTGTGTGTGTGTGTGTGTGTGTGTGTTCTCTCGGTCTAATTTCGTAATTAACCCCGAAAACCTCAAAGTCTTCTCTCGCTTATGAACTCACAACAGAAATTCCAAAGATGCTAAACCACATCTAAACCATAATTGATACCCAATTTCTTAACCTTGATCACTCTTGATCACCTCTTGATCACTAAGACTCAAGACCTCTTGAACACTCAAGATATATTCAAGATACCCTAACACCTCTATTTATAGGATTAAAATCCTTTTAATAAGTCCTAAAGCCAACCCTAGAAGTTTGAAAGTCATGATCTTTCATCTTCCCACGACTGAAAAAATTGTCACGATGTTAACAACCAATTAACAACATATTAACAACAACGACACAACAATGTCACAAATGACAATTGTAGAATGCTCCCAAGTCTCCAAACTTAACTATTATAACTCCAACACTTTAATAATGATTTGAGAAGACCAAAAAACATGATGCACACCCCAAAAATCTCCCACTTGGAGACTATTTCCACTAAGTAACGTTCTTAACCCTTCATTGTTAACCATGAAGGCCAATCAAAGTTGAACACAACTTCAACTTCTCCCTTGTGACCACCTTGGTCAACATATCCATAGGATTCTCGACCGGTATGAATCTTTTCTAGCTTCAACTTATCTTCTTCTAAAGTTGCCCTGATGAAATGATATCTTAGCTCAATGTGCTTCGTCCTAGATTAGAAAGTGAAGTTCTTTGCCAAATGAATAACACTTTGAATATCACTGTAGTTTCCCAACTTCCTGCTTATGACCCAACTCATCAAGTAACTGATGTAGCCAAATAATCTCCTTGCTTGCCTCTGTGGCAACAACATACTTAGCATCTCGTGGTTGACAAAGCCACAAATTTTTGTAGCCATGAAATCCAACTCATCGCTGAATCACCAACCGTAAATACATAACTTTGTTGTGCTCCTCTTGTTGTTCAAATATCCTATCATGTCTAAATCTACATAGCCACGTAATGTAGTTTCCGATCCACCAAAACACAATGTTGCTCCCATGGTCCCTCTTAAGTACCGAAGGATCCACTTTACTGCCAGCTAGTGCTCTCTACCTGGATCACTCATAAACCTGCTCACTGCTCCCACTGCATGGGAAATGTTAGGCCTAGTGCATACCATAACATACATCAAGCTACCAAATACTTATGAGTATGGTACCCTGGACATCTGGATTCTATCCTCCTCAGTCTTGGGACTTTGCTCCTTTGATAATTTAAAGTGTCCTGCCAAAGGAGTACCAACTGGTTTAGCATCCTGCATACTAAACCTCTCCAAGACCTTATTTATGTACTCTTATTGAAATCATACCAACTTCCTCTCCTTCATGTTCCAAGTTATTATCATACCAAGGATTTGTTTTGCTACCCCAAATCCTTCATAAAGAAAGGAGTCACCTAGTTGCTTCTTGAGTACCTTTATATCATGCATGTTCTTCCTTGTAATAGGCATATCATCCACATATAGGGACATAATAATATAACCGCCATCAAGAAACTTCATGATGTATATGTAATGGTTTGAGTGACACCCAGAGTAACCCTGATCCTACATAAAACTGTCAAACTTCATGTACCACTGTCATGGAGCTTATTTCAGGCCATACAAGCTCTTCTTCAATTTTCACACTAACCTCTCCTTTCCTTTGACCTCATAACCATTTGGCTGCTTTGCATGTACAATTCCTCCTCCAAACCACCATGAAGGAATGTAGTATTCACATCTAATCGCTTTAAGTGTAGGTGTTCTACTGCTACTAAACCAAGAAACAGTTCTAATAGAAGTCATTTTAACAATAGGAGAAAAAAATTTCATCAAAGTCTATACCTTTCTTCTTTGCAAATCCCTTGACCACCAATCGGGCCTTGTATCTTTTCCTGCCTCCATCTTCCTCTTTGATTCTATACACCCACTTGTTCTGCAATGCTCTCTTTCCCTCGGGTAGCTCTACCAGATCCCAAGTCTGGTTTTCCATAAGAGATCTATGCTCTTCATCCATGGTCTACTCCCACTTCTTCCTGGCATCCACCTACACTGCTTCCTCAAAGCACTATAACTCTCCACTATCAATGAGAAATAAATAATTCAAAGATGGAGTAAATTTTTTAGGTTCCCTTCTTACCCTATAAGACCTTATCACCTTAGGAGTTTGGGGTTCTTGATGAGTAGTACTCCGAACCGGTTGTTCCGAACATGCTTTGTAATTGAATTGGCACCTTGGACACCTTGCTATCTACAATGTCCTCTAACACTATGCATTATTTCTTTGATTCCTCTTTCTATTCCTGCAACTGATCTTTATGCATGAATTTTTCATTAAAGACAATATCTCTAGACTGAAATATTTTCTTTTCGTTAAGACTCCAAACATGGAAACCAAATTCATCTTCACCATATCCAAAAATGTGCATTTCTCATACTTAGCCTCTAACTTGGTCCTATCATATTTATCAATGTGAACAAATACCTCACATCCAAATAATATAAGAAATGAGTAATAAATTTTCTTACATGACCAAGCCTCCTAAGGTATACCTCCATCCAAAGCCATAGACGGTCCTCTGTTAATCAGATAAATAGTTGTGCTCACCACTTCTTCCCAAAACATGAGTGGCAGCCCCGCATGTAACCTCATGCACCTAGAAATCTCCATGATTTTCTTGTTCATTCTCTCTGACACTCCATTTTCCTGTGGAGTATTTCGAACCATTCTTTTCCTATGGATCCCATTTACCAAATAGTAATCAAGAAATTCATTGCTGGAATAATCCTCTCCATTATCCGACTCTGAGACATTTCAACTTAAGACCTGTTTCATTCTCAACGAAGCCTTTCCATCTTTTGAAAGTTTCAAAACATCATATTTCTTTCTAATTCAGGATATACCCAAACTTTTCTAGTTGCATCATCAATGAAAGTGACGTAATAAAATTAACCACCAATAGAGTTTATCATAGCAGGCACCCATACATCAAGTATGCACTAACTCTAACTTACCCTCCTTCCCGGTATATCCAACCTCGAGGAATCTCACTTGCTTCTATTTCCCATAAACACAGGTCCTCACGAAGTCCAAATATAACTCCTTTATTCCAAGAAACCTACCCTTTATAATCTGTATACCCTTTTGATTCATATGACCGAGTCTCTGGTGCCACAAAGTTTCATCTCCATCTGTAGCAACTAAATTACAATAATCAGCACCACTGGTTAAATACAAAGTACCAATTTTCTTACCTCTTGCAACCACAAGATCTCCCTTGGTAACCTTCCAAGAATCCACTATAAAACTGACCATACAACCATCACTACCCAGCTAACCCATTGATATCAAGTTTCACCTCAACTTAGGCACATCTTTGACGTCCTTAAGTAGCCATGTGTTACCATTCTACACTTTTACTTGAACACAACTTTTCCCTACTATGCTACATGGTTCATCATCACCAAGATATACATGTCCAAAATCACCTTGAACAAAATCAGTAAAGTAATGTCTATGTGGGGTGGCATGGAAAGAAGCCCCTAAATCTAACACCCAAGATTCAATAATATTATCTAAAGAAAGAATTAAGGCATCCTGAAAACATCACCTGCTGCCAAATTTACCTCTTTAGTTTCCTCCTTCTTATTCTTCTTATCCCGAAGAGCCCAAAAATATTTCTTAGCATGACCAACCTTCCCATAGTGCCAAAATTTTAACTTACTCTTAGACTTTGACCTTCCGTGATCATTCGAATTCCCACGATTACCTTTCCCTCTATTCTTTTGTCTCCCTATGCTCTCCACCGTCAAAGCGTTTCCAGAAGTAGAAGAATATCCGGTGCTCTTCCTTTGCATTTCCTCACTTAGGATCACACCTATTACATCCTCAAACTTCAGCTTTGAATTATTAGAGACTGAATTACTTACAACCATAACCAAGCTATCCTAGATATCTGGCAAGGAGCACAAAATCAACAAAGCCCTAACCTCATCATCAAATTCAATTTTTACTGAGTTTAACATACTCACAACCATATTAAATTCATTCAAATGATTAGCAACAATGTAAACCATTCTCGACATCTTTATATTAAATAAATTTTTCATTAGAAATATTTTATTAGAGGAAGAGAGTTTTTCATATAACTTCCCAATTCACTTATGAGACCTTCCGTGGTCTTCTCTATGATATATTGAAAGCAATCAAGATGTAAGGCATGAAAGAATTGCCTTGAGCGCCTTTCTATCTAGCAACTCCTAATCCTCATCCAACATGGTTGTAGATTTATTTTCTTTTCTAGCTAAAGGAACATGGAGGTCCTTCTCGATATACGTAATCCTCCATTTACATCTTCCACAAACCAAAGTTACGCCCATTGAACTTCTCAATCCTCGATCTGCCCTCATCTGCCATAGCTCCCACTCAAGCTAAAATTTCCTGTGATTTACAACTTTAGCAAAAACCCACCAAAGCTCGATACAAATTGTTAGGAATTAGAGAACAAATATGCGGAAACAATTCCTCAAACCATAGCAAAGAGGAAACTATATAGCATAATTATACTTGTAGAAAAATAACAACATAAATAAATAATGCACAAAAGAAGAAAACACAAGATTTAACATGGTTCACCCCATGTGGGCTACGTCTACCAAGAAATTGCTTATATTTTATTATTAACAAGAGTAAAACAACTCTTACAATCTTATCTCAGTTATGAGAATTACAAAGATGCTAAACCACATCTAAACCACAATTGACACCCAATTGCTTAACCTTGTTCACTCTTGATCACTAAGACTCAAGACCTCTTGAACACTCAAGATACCCTAACACCTCTATTTATAAGATTACAATCCTTATAAGAAGTCCTAAAGCCAACCCTAGAAGTTTGAAAGTCCCGAACTTTCATCTTCCCACAATTGGAAAAACTGTCACGACGTTAACGGTCAATTAACAACATATTAAGAACAACGGCACAAAAACGTCACAACAGATGACTGCAAAATGATCCTGAAGTCTCCAAACTTAACCATTCTAACTCCAACACTTTATATTGATTTGAGAAGACCAAAAAATAGGCTCCACACCCCAACAAGATAAAGATGTCAAATGGATAGAAAGAGCCCAAAAGTGGCGGAAATTACAAAAAGGACCAGGGGCACCCACGGGTGCTCCAAAGATATTTTGGGCACCTAGTCAAGGATAAAATAACATAGGATTACAAAAGCTAACTGGACATATGGGTGCAAGAGGTTGGTAACGAAAAAAATAAAATAACACAAGATGGCCAAAAGACCGAGTTAATTAATACTTTCTTCACTCAAGAATTGTCTAAATAAGTAGTACAAGACCAAGATAAATAAATGTCTAAAGTGCATAATTTTATTACTACACCTATCCCCAATCAATTCATCTTGTTATCTCTCTCCTAACTTGCTTATTATTACATAATGATTAATGTGGGGAGTTTTTTTAATATAAATCCATAAAATCAATTATTAACCTCTACCCACCATGATGTAACTTTCATATTTCATCCACCATATCCCTGTCCAAAACCGTACAATAACATCGGGATGTGGAATCTATTCCTAACCGACTTGTATGGTCTTGGAATGACACATATTCTAACTCTTCTTTCAATTGCATTATATTTTTGGATATTTTCCTATTCCTACATTTTCGTTTGCTTGAAAAATTACCTTTGGAACCCTTTATAAACAAGTTAACATCACCTCATTTAGTCACCTAGAAAGAACATGATAATCACTTGGCACACTCATTACAAATACATATAAAAAGGATTCATTATAGCTGCATATATGGTTTCCTTTTATATGGTTTCCCAAAGATGATGCACATCCACTAGGGAAACCACTACTATAGTTTTGAAGAACTCAACCATGTCAATGAGTTTATCTTCCCTCATTTCCAAGCACTCAAATAGCCTTATCAAAGTCTTAGAAAGAGAAAAACCATCTCAAACATGTTGAAAGTTATTCACATTGTCAACTAGATGCATTCATCTAAATATCAAATTTTAGGTGGAGAATTATGTGTGTTTTGAGGCCTCTTTAGAGTATTTCCAATATAGGTGTACACAAATTTCACTTCAACCAAAACACTAAACTTCTTATAGGGTCTTCCACCCAAGGTTAGGGTTTGAGTTCCATTAAGCTAATTATAGATAGTTTCACGATTATGTGACACTTAGGGTTTAATAGTGAAGCATATTTCTATACCACTGAAGGACACATCAAGCTAAGAAAACCTCACTCATATCAGGTACAAGACTATACAACAGCTATAGGAAAATACATACGTTCTTGAAAGACTTGTACAGTTATGTACCAATGTACTTTCAAGTCACAATTTTAAAAATGAAGCATCTAAAGATCTATTACTTTGTTTAGTTTGGGAATTTAGATATCTCTTGCACCGCTCTATATATCTAAGTACATATTCCTTTGTGTGTTTTCAAACATGTAGCATATTATAACTACTAGATACAAGTACAAATATGTTATTATGATATTATATGATTAATGTTGGAAGTTAATTAATCGAGAATAGCTATTAGCATTGAACCTTACATTCCCTTTTCATTTTTGTGTATTTTATAATAATATTAAGTTAATATTAAAAAGGGTGTAAAGATCTCGTGAACACAATACAAATGGACCCAACTTGGATAAGGAAACCCCAACATCTCATCTCAATCACATGAGGAAAAGGAAAGAAAAAGATCCTTATGTGGGATGCCTTCGCAATGGAAGAAGGGGATTCAAAATTTGGGTGAAAGTTATAGTAAAAGGGATCATGATTTTGTTGACTAAGAGGAAATAATGATGAGATCAAAATCGATTGTTGACACTATCCTTACTTAATAAGAATCTCATATAGGATTTGAAAGATTGCCATCATGGGGAGAAAGATGGGATTGAAGTTCGAGAAAAATACTATTAGGGGTATTCAAGCGGATTATGTTATGCAAGAACATAAGCTCTCCATATTATAGGATCAAGTTTCTAGGGATGATAACAAACCCATAATGAATCTCATTCTTAGTACTTCTAATGTGATGCTTATGACACTTTGGTGAGAAATCCGGCATGGAAGCGGAGACCACCCATGTCAAAGACAAGGAGAAGGCTAACATGGAAGACTGGTGAGAGAAAAAGAAGAAAAACATCCAAAGCATGTCATCATAAAATTGGCTGGTAGGAAAGATGGCGGGATGAGTACCAGGGCTTACAACAAAGCCATGGAGAACTAATTGTTGGCCTTTGGTTGAACTTGTTTTTTTGTTTCTGTTGGTTTCTCTTTTGTGGTGTTTTGGCAAAAAATGTGTAACATCCACTTTTAATGACTTAGAAACAAGGGATTTTTTACTTAATATTCTATATTCTAAATTCATATAATCCATAACACACATTCCATTACCAATCCATCTCATAACAGAAAACCATATGTAGCTATAATGAATCGGTGAAACAACAATCTCTCATTCCATGACTCGGTATTAAATCGATCTCTCATGTTAACTTATTCAAGTGTATACATTGTATACTTGGTTCTTTTACCCATTAAGGGTCACTCAAGTGTTATGTCTAAGAATCCTATTTGAATATCTGTTACCAATATTCATCTGAAATCCTATGCAACTTAGACTAGGTGACATAAGACAACACAACCAACAACTTGTGATACTTTGGCAAAAGTTTTAAACATGTTTACCATGTTTACATTCCAAGACAACATAATTGTCGAAAGGAATATGTCTTTCACCACACTCGCACTATTATCTAGATTGGTCTACCTTGACTTATGTCAACCAAACTCGAGTCAAAGTTTCATGCTAAATGGGGAAGCTCACATGCACTAGTGTGGAAGAATACTTGTGGTGACTAAGGATAAATAGACATACTCAATTGAATTTTGTTGATTGGGTGTGTTTAGCTACCCTAAGTCAACATGAGTTGACCACTACACTAGTCCATGTGTCTACCTCTATTTAGAGTAGAACCATGGACCAAATTTTCACTTATGTTAATTAAGTTAATTGAACTAAGTGGGGTGTTGAAGCATAGCTGGATGCATCATAGTATCCTCAGTAATGACTCCCATCATTATGAGGGTACTCTACTACAACCCTATATTACAACAACCTACTAAGTTCCTTCAACTAAACTAACATACTTACAAACATTATATTATTAAACCATCAATTTATTATCTTTTTAATTTATCATTAAACAACACACCTAAGGGTTCACTAAGTATGATAGATCCAAAGAGGATTCAAAATATGTTTTTACACCAATTGAAGGTATGCAGATAAAATCTGCATTCAATCAAATGAATAATTTAATCTTAACCCCTTATTTCCATTAACCGATAAATCTAAATTCAATATTTAGTGTTGAGCCTCAAAATATTGGCTAAGTGCCAAAGGGCATGTCGACACACAAGATCAATATGAAGAAGGGTACACATGGTAAAGATGTGCAAGACAAGGGTTTTAGAAGGGTTTAGTAAAACCCATGGCATGTGCACCGGGAAAAGAAAAGGGTTTCAGGACTTAGCCATACTCAACGTTCCAAGAAGCACACGATAAAAGCGTGACTTGACTATGCGTGTGGAGTAGATAAGGTGCCAACTGCAAATTGGTGGTCAAGAAAGGAATATTCCATACGATGGAAGGATAAAGAAAGACATCATTCAACGTCTAGGAAGCACATGAGAAAAGTGTGACCCGACTATGCATGTGGAGTGGATAAGGTGCCAACCTAGAAACTTGGTGGTCAAGAAAGGAATATTCCATACGATGGAAGGATCTAGAAAGACATCATTGCAGAGAGTGGAGAGCTTGGATGAGAAGAAGCATGCTCTATTAGAGGACCACCTTGAAACTTGGCGACCAATCTGTTACTTCAAAAAGGCATGGCGGTGGGCAATACAACTATATATAGAGATACTTGGGTAGAAGAAGGAGAGACATCGATTGAAGGGATGATATCAAGGAAGACAATAAATATAGAGAAAATGAAAGGTGAATATCTGTAGGAATGATAAGAAGGTTCTAGAGAGTCGAGGTTTTCATTTAGAGGACTGTAGGAGTAATAGATTTTCTATGGGGATGGATCTGTGAAAATCTTCATGTAATATGGGACCATGGTTAGGGTTTCTGATGCATAAGTCTGATTTGCATTATTACATTGACTTGTCATGGCTTGGTTAATGTAATATGGTTACTGAAATTTGAATAATATGAATATAAGATTCTGTTCTAAGTATAATTTGTTCATGGGTGTGAATCCTAGTATATTTCCTTTTAGTATGGATCAGATCTGTTATTCATATAATGTTTCTCTAGTTATCTTAATGGGTATCTTAATATAATGCCTCATCTTAAGCTCTCAGAATGAATGCATGGTTCTTTACCTTTTTGCATCTAAGTTTATGTCATTGATCAATGTATTCTCACAAGACTCACATAAAGGAGGGGATCAACACCCACATGTGCCTCGGGTGAGTACCCAAAGGTCTCATTTGGGTGATAGGTCAACACACATGGGATTAGACTTGTTCTAAGGGTATAAAAATGACTACATCTTGGTTCCATTTCCAGGACCTATTTTCAAAGTTGTTGTGAGAAATGGATACATCTACATCTTGGTTCCATTGATGTGTGATGACTGAGCACCTAACCTTGGAGAGTGTTGAAGCATGGTTTAAGAGCATGAAGGATGAGTTTTCTCAAAGATTCAATATTGGACTTGAGTTTGATGCATGTAGATGGGTAGAAGAGCACCTGTACCATGAGTTGTATGAAAAATTTCTTCTTTTGCTTTCCAGTAGAATTATATGAATGGATTTCAACATATGCATCCATATCGAAATGTGGTACTACAGATCACGCATGTGGACCCAAGATGATTACCAAAAGCTACAAGATGTGGATCTGACTTGGATGTGTGTTGTCAATCACTGGTGGAAAGGAGTGCTAACTAGTTATACTCTAGAATACGCCATTTCTACGTATTCTTCTTCTAGAGGTTGCTGAATTCAAGTTCTTGAGGGAACCCAGAGGATCATTTTTACATGTTTTCCCTTTAGCTATAAAGATCTTGATCATTACCCTAAGTTTAGAGGCATTTCTATGGCTGGCTAAACTTCTTTGAGCATTGGGTGAGGAAGCTAGGGTGGAGGAAGATGGCGGACATTGCAGATGAAAAGGAGAGGGAAGAGAGACAACTCAAGTATAGTGAAGCTCATGAAAGGGATATGGATAGACAATGTGAGGTTACAAGTGTGATGGATCTATGGAGGAAGACATTACGGGAAGGAGTTGAGGTTAACGCAAAGGACGTGGAACTTGAGCAGTTTGTGCTACCCCATCTTGGCAAGCACGAGAGAGAAGCCCCTTCAGCTTCTAATGAGAGTTCGTCATGTGGAGAAAGGATATCCATTGGTATGCATTCAAACCCACCTGGTGACCAACCCCGATGCTTGGTTTCCGATCAAGAGAGAAGTATTGTTAATCTGGTTGGTATCGGTGGAAGTAACTCGATCTACACCTAGGAGATATAATTTCTCATTTGGGACATCTATGGTTGCTGCAAACCATTCCCATATTTGGAGGAATTTTAGACAAGGTAAAAATACACAAGGTTTGGGTATCACATGGGAATGATGTGGGACACACAACTAGCATCGGGATAATATCATAAACCATTGGCACACAATTTAGTGGGATGTTGGGGACATTAGGTGTGACCACTTCAGGCCATTTTTAGATACAAGAGGTGGATCTGGTGGTGTAGGGCCGGAGGACCTGGTAGACCTAGCAGATCTAGAGGATCTTATGGGTCAGGAGGGACATGACCTAGTGGGTCTAGTGGATCTGGTGGTAGAGGAAACACAGGAGGAAACCAAGGTTTCAGGTTAGGTGGAAAAGGACCTTAGCCACCCCCGTAAGTTATTTTTGAGATGTCTTAGCATCTACCAAACTAAAGAGGTATTGAGTATTCTCCATAGCATGTGCACAAGTGTGAATTACTATGATGCGTGAAGGGGATCACTCCTCCAGAGTGCAAGGCAACTCAGTTTGCAACAACGTTGAAGGGGGTGCGCATGATAGTACCATGGTACCACAAGTATGACCCCCACCATGGTCATGGATTACATTACATTGAGAAACACCTTCCTAGTAGAGTTCTATATCCATGAGTTTGAGAAAAAAACATCAGTGCCCTGAAGGAGATCTAACAAGGAAAGACAAAGAGTGTGTGAGAATATGATGCTTAGTTCAAAACTCTCTTATCAAAACTATCCTATGGCATACACCCCTCTCAGCATGCTCAATGGTTTGTTGGGGATTGATAACACCGTTTATAAGGGCACTATCACACAAGACTTTCACAGACCCGCGTGAGGCCTTGGAGGTTACCCTGCATGCTAAGGCTATTAGGAGCATTGATACCGGTGTGAGCCCTTTCCTTAAGGCTCAAATTATTGCAATGGCTAAGTAGTTAGAGAAGTTGTCTCATGAACTCAATGCATGAGGTTCATAGTGGTCTTTGGTGCACAAATTGTGAAGTGGAAGGGCATATAAAGGATAGTTTCCCCCAAAAGTGGTACGTGCCATGACAGTAGACTATGAAATCTACCATGGGGATCATGATGCAAGTAGATGTTCCTTACTAGAGCATACGATCCACAAGAATGTGTCTTGTATATTAGAATATTTTACCTCTGACCCATGATACCAAGGGTTATAGGCTAATTAACCAGATTCATGATGCCATTGATCTTGGTGTGTGCCAGACTAGCCTTGCAAGAAGTTCCAAGGATGATGATCGCCACTATGAAGGGCATGCGAGATGGAGGAGCACGAGGAAGAGGTTTTCGTGGGAGATTTCATGGTTATAGTAACTACGGTGGAGGAAGAAGTGAGTTACCATGTGGAACCTGTTATAATTGCATATCGATAAAGCATTATAAATGTGAGTGTCCTGACCTGTTGCAATGCTTATGGTGTAGAAAAAAACATAATTACAAGGAGTGTCATGATTTTTTTGAACACATGAGCCAACAATACCGAAAGGATAAAGGTGCTGGATGGTAAGTATAAAGAAGGCCAACCTACAATGGATGTTAAGAGTGGTGCATGAGTCAGGATTAGAACTTTTACTAGTGACAACACGAGCAGAGGCTGCCCATGTAAGGGAGATGCCAAGGCAAAAACTAGTTGTTAGGGAAAAAGTGGTACATGGGAATTATCTGGACCCTGCTCATCAAAAAGAAGTGTATCAAGAGACTATGGATGTGATTCGGGGATTACAAGGAGAGATCAAGTCTCTAAAGGAGCAGTCAAGGCAGTTGGATCAAAGGAAGAATGCAGGGGCTTTGCAGAAGGATTTGGATGAGGTCGGGAAGTGTGTAAAATGTTAAGGCATGAAAATATTATTCCCTTGTTAGGATAATGGTTACGAGAGAAGGTACCATACACGGCTGGGAGAGAGCACAAAAGGTAGGTCTTGTATGCCAACCTTCCTTCTCATAGCCTTGACTATGATAAAGAGATCAAATTGAATACAATTTTTGAAAGGTGCTTTCTTAGCAATATCCTCATTGATACAGGGCGAGAGTAAATGTTTTCACCTTAGATGTATGGAATCAAATGGAAGGCCCACATTATGTCCATCTTCAAATGTATTGTATATGGTGAACAAGACAAAGGTAATTCCCATTAGAGTTTTGAAATATGTAGTTATCACTATTTAAGGGGCCAAGTTCACTGGGACTTTGAATTCTTAGTGCTTACTTGAGGTGGATAATTTTTAGCATTACTTGGGTGCCCTTGGTATTATAAAAATAATGCCAACCTATTGTTTAATAAGGGTTATATCATTTTCGAGAAAAACGAAGAAAGGGTGATCATCCCTTTCACAAATGGGAAGTCAACACCCTATAATGATCCCTTAGGAAGAGGAATTCCTTGATAGAATCTATGTGCACTCTCCATTAGAAACCCTAAAATAATTCATCCTACAAAAGGAGTTATCCAATTTGAAGATGCCTAATTGATGAGTGATACAACTAGCATAACATGTGACAATTGGGTGCATGGGACTTATGAGTTAGTTGGGTGATAATTGAGAGGATCTCGTAAAAGGTGACAAAGACGTGCTCACTCAAGGACCTGGGAAGGAATAAGCTACCAAGTTACTCCAGAGGAGCAAGCCCTAATGATTTCTTACGAGAAATGGAGGCTCAGTGGAAAAATGAGGATGAAAGGAGAATTATGCTTAGTTATAAATTTCTCGAGACTACAACGCGTTGGTGGGAAACACATTGTGAGAGTCTCTTAGAGTGGCGTGAGGTAAGATTCACATTTTATGTAAGGTTTACAGAAAGCAATGCACCCACTATTATCTAAGAATACCATGGCAAAGAACCCACCTCTTCCCATATCCAAGCATGTGAGAAGGCCTAGATGGAAGGCACAAAAGCTTACCACCTTTATTATGGGTGCATAAGTTATATTCCACCTTACAGGGTTATGTGTGTACATGGTATATTCACTCGAGACATGTTGTTAGACAGGAATTGGGGAATTAATGGCTGATCTCATTCAAGCATTTGAGTATCAAGTACCAAGCCATCAATGGATAAGGTATTGTAAGTTGTCAAATGCCTTATAATGGGAGATAGTGCTATGGAAGAAGATAGGTTACTAGAGTTTTGGGTGAACCTAGTTTGGAGATGCATTTTAATGAAGAAGAATCAGAAGAGATACAACTTGAGCACACGTGCATTGAAAAGGAAAAAGGAAAGATGGTCTATGTAGTAGATGGTGAAGAAATGGAAAGTCTAGATGTTAACCATTTTGAAGGTATGCGTGAAGTCATAGATAGTGTTGATGAGCAAGCATGTGCCTACCATGAGCCCTTGAAAACAAAGAAGGTTAACATTAGGACATAGAGACGAACACCTAAGGAAGCTATCATTGGGGATTATTGGTTAGAGAAAGAGGTTTCAAAAATCATTGATCTGTTGAGTTTCAAGATCTATTCCCGCATGTGGGTACCATGAGCTCAAAGGATTCACCATTCCTTGGGGGAGATGAGGATCAAGTTAAGGAAGGTGCATGCCCGATTCGAAAGAGACCCTATCGATGAATCTAACTTGTGCGTAAGAGTCAAGGAGGAGATAGACAAGATGATAACATCTAGTATCATTGAGGCTGTGGAAGAATCAAAATGGGTAAGCCCAATGGTTATAAGCATTAAGAAGGATGGGAGGATAAGGATCTATGTTGATTATAGGGAATTGAATGTAGTATGTGTCATTGACCCTTTTCCAACCCCCTTCACTAAAGAAATTTTGGAAGGAGTAGTAGGGATGAGGTCTATTCCTTCATGGATGGATTCTCCGGGTATCACCAAGTTAAGATTACAAAGGAAGACTAGAGAAAGACAAATTTCACCACTGAGTGGGGAATTTTTGCATACATGGTCATGCCTTTTGGGTTGAAGAATACGCCTGTTGTGTTCTCGCACATCGTGGTACAAGAATTTTAGGACTTCATTCATAAGTTTCTCCAGGTCTACCTAGATGACTGGACTATGTATGGATTAGTGAAGGACCATTATGACAACTTAAGGTTGATGTTTGAGAGATGTCGACAGTTGAGGATATCCCTCAACATTAAGAAATGTGTCTTTGTTACTATGTTTGGAACCCTATTAGGACATATTATATGTAAGGAAGGCTTGTTAGTGGATCCCACCAATTTTTGTTATTGTGGGATTGGGAGAGCCTACTAGTCGAGCATAATGCATGCAAATTTCTTGGGCATATGGGGTACTACAGGAAGTTCATCAAAGGATATGCCAAGATCTTCGCGCCCTTGGAATAATTTCTTAAGCACAAGAGTGCCTTTCATTGGGGAGAAGCACAGCAAGGCGTTTGACACTTTGAAGGATAGGCTTATTACTGTGCCCATACTACGTTTCCCTTCCTAGGATAAGCCTTTCCATGTGCATGTTGATGCCTCAGGAACAACCATTGGAGAATTATTAAAATAACTTTGTGAGGGGATTGTTGATCATCCCTTGTGTTTTGTAAGTAGGAAGTTGACACCAACAAAACAAAATTACATAACTATTGAGCGCGAGGAACTGTCAATGATCTACGCACTGCATAAGTTCAGGTAGTATCTATTAGGAACACCTTTTATATTCTACAAAAATCACATAGCACTAAAATACTTGGTAAACAAGCCAATTTTGCAAGGGCACATATGTCGTTGGGTCTTATTATTTCAAGAGTTTGAGTTCACGGTGGTTGTAAAACTAGGAAAAAGTAATTCAAGACTTGACCACTTATCAAGGATTAACTCAGGAGAGGACACACAAAGTATTAAGGATACCATGCTAGACATGCAACTATTTAGGTTGTGGCATGTGCCCTCGGACTTAGAAGATATTGAGGTGTTCCTTAAAACATGTGTGGAACTGGTGCTAAACGAGATGAAGGCTTTGAGAGAAAATAGTTAGCAATACACATCACATCCTACATGTTGATTAGTGGAGATCTATATAAATTAGGTCGTGATGAGGTTCTATTCGATGCGTATTAGAACATGAGCATGTGGTGATTATGGAGGAAGCACATGGTGGGATTGTAGGAGGGAACTATGCAGGAAATGTAACCATGTGAAATATTCTACTCATGCAGGGCTCTGGTGGGAAACCATCTACTAGGATTGTATTGAGTTTTACAAGGCTTACGACCATTGTCAAGCACTGGAAAACCTGGAAAGAGGGATGAGATGCCATTAAGGTCGATAACCAGCATAAAGCCATTTAAAAAGTGGGAAATCAAATTTGTAGGACCAATTTCACCACATGTGAAGGACTAGTTCATGGTATATCATTACTTACATTGATTACTTGACAAGATGGGTAGAGGCAAAACACCTATAAAGGATTACACTATGCAGCGACAACTGCTAGATTCTTGTGGGAAAACATAATCAACAGTATGGATGTCCTTTGAGCTTGAAAAGTGATAGGGGTACACATTTCTTGAATGAAATAGTTAGGATTTTGTTAGCAAAATTTATGGTGGCCCATCACAAGACTACCCCTTATCACCCTTAAGTGAATGGAACTGTGAAAGTTTTAACAAGATACTAAATCACACTCTGACAAAAATTTGTGATGTTGGAAGACAAGATTGGGATGACAAGGTATCGACAATTCTATGGGCATACAAGACAACCTACAAGAGATTGAATAAGGCCACACCATTTCAATTGGTTTTTGGCACGGAGGTTGTTTTACCAGTTGAATTCATGTTACCATCACTACATATAGCACACACAGGAGGATTGGTTGATGAATAAGTGCTCGAGGAAAGGATTGATAAGTTAATGCAGTTGGATGAAAGGTGATCACTTGCTAGATGGAGTTAGAAGACTGAAAAGGCCAGAAAAAGGCATGACATGATCATCATATCAAGAATAAGTAGTTTGAGGTCGGGAAGATGGTGTTGTTGTATGATTCCAAGTTTTGCACCATCTTGGGAAGTTGAAAGTCCATTGGTTGGGCCCTTACATCATCTCGTACATCCTTGACTTAGGTGCCTACTAGTTACAAGCACTGGATGGGATGAGGTTACCTAGCCATTTCAATGGAAGTAGGTTGAAGCCCTACTATAAATAAGTCTTCCTTGTGTTTGTAAATAAGGCAGTATTTCCAATAGCTTAGGATTTCCCTTTATGCATTTTCCTTTCCTTGTGTTTCCCTTTCTCGTTGCTTGTTCCTTTATTTTTGTTCTATTTTGTGCCTTGTGTACCGGTAACCACTTATTACTTTCAAAAAGGTTGTGTATGCATAGAGGACCACACATCCATTTTAGTGTGGGGTGGAGTAGTGTGAAGTGTGCGAAGTGAAGAATTAGCTTGTAGTAAAAGTTATATGGCCCAGATGAAAGGATTAAAGGCGTAAAAGATAGAATAATGCACATGGAAATGGTGGATAAGAATTTTTGGTGTCAAGATAGCTTAACAAAGACCACATTCAAAGGATGAGAAGAAGTGGAACAACACAAGGTAGGTGAGGGAAAAAAATGGGTCGATAGAAGAAGTGCCTTTAGCTTATGACACACGTGTAAGAGTCTTGGTTGGTAAGGAAATTTTTTCCGCGCTTAGAAGGTTGTAGAAGGTTTTACATAGGATTGGGCACATGGGTAAGGGTGCTTAAGGTCGGATTTAAGGGAAAATCCACATTTAATGCTAAGGACGTTGGTTGGTGGTGTAGCATTTATTGCTAGAAAGGAGGAAAAAGCTATAAGTATGAAGTCGGGCATGTTATTATTTACCTTGCGATTACAAAATTGAAGAGATCTTGTGAACTAGGGAATCCACAAAGAGATATTTGTGCGAAGAGAGAATCATAGAGATATAAGTACATGACTAGGGTTGATTTGTAAACTAGAGTGGAAGGAGTACATGGGTGTAGGGAAGAAAATTTCAGAGGAGTACATTGTCTTGTGGAAGAGTTTTTCCAAGTTAGGGTTTTATAGCTAGGGCACAGGAGGAGAAGGATTCTTCCACGGAGTTGAGCCACAGGATCAAGCAGAGAAAGGAAGAGAAGCAAGAAGAGTTTAGGATGTAACCCAAAAAGTAAAAATGGCACCAAAGAAGGTGATCGTTTCACCAAAGAAGAAGGGCAAGGAAAACAAATTTCCAAAACTAGTTTTAATGAGGAGTGGTATGCAGAGATGCAGATACCTAGATGGATTATTGTTGGGGAAAAGAATGGGTATCACACATCAAGAAGATGGCCATGAGTGACTATAACCATCACATGAGTACCACAGAGAAGGAAATGGCATTGGAACTAGTTCATCTAACTGATATAAGGACACTAGAAGGAATGTCAATATCTACAACGATGAGGTGAAGGTGAAGTTGGGTAAGGCCGGGTTGCTTTGCAACTATATGAGTTTCCCTATTTTGGAAAGCCTAAGTGGTTATACTAATGGTTGATGTCATGTGTGCATGAAGACCACTTCTATTTTACAGATGAAAAATGCACATAACTCCTCAACTTATATCAAAGTTTACTTGGCTTTGGTTTGTGAAGGGGACTCCATAGATGATGACTTGGATGATAAGGAGGCCATCAAGGAGACTGTGGAGGCCTATGACTATAAGAAGGGTTCATGCTACTTTGATATCACAAATATCCCCAACCCTATAATGAGGATGGCCACACACTTGGTTACCAAGTTGAATGGTCAAGAAAGGTGGACACAAGTGAACAAGGCATGGTTGAATGTATGCCAAAAGATTTCAAAAGGAACCATCTACAACTTGTCTACCTTTATTGTAGATGAAATCATTAGCAACACATAGAGGGGGACAAGATAATGTTCGAAATGTTCTCCTCACCATCATTTTCTCATAAATTGGAGTGCCTGATGGGCTAGAGAAGTTTGTATGGGAGTATCTAGAAGAATATCCCTCACCTAAAAAGGTTTGAGAAGTATACTATGATACCATGATGGCCACCCACAAGGTGTGCCTAGAAAAATGGTACAAGTGAATGCACAACACATTTGGGGTAGAGTGGAGGATACCTAAGAAAATTCCCATGCTTGTAGATGAAGAGGCTGAGTTTTTGTATATCAGCATTTCTACATTGGAAGATTCACTCTGACGGATGGGACTCAGAGTCCATGGTGCAAATTTCCATTCTCTTTCACCGCTGCAATATTTCTAGGTAGGGGTCAACCATTTCAAGGAGGCCAAAAGGCTAAGGTTTGACTTGAGTGAAGTGGACCAAGACCACCATGAGCTACGTTGAAAGCTCATATATCGAAGAAGTGCATATGTGGAGAAGTATGTCTCCCATGAAGTATAGATGATGAATCCTTTAACACTTCCAATTTCCAAAAGGACTACAACAAGAGTATACTTGCACATCAGACCAAAGTTTGAAAAGGGAACCTACCTGAAATGATGTCTCCATTCCTGAGGACCCCATATGGAGGAAGAAGGTTGCACTAAAGAAAAGGGAGAGATAAGTGTAGGAGAAGAAGGCACCAAGTGTGCAAACAACACAATCTATGGGCACGCAAAAGCAAGCACTAAGCCAAGCACTTACATGCATAGGAAGAAGTCCCTAATTAGGGAGAAGACCCCAGAAGAAGAGGTGTTAGAGCAAGAGGAGCCTCCCACACAAGAAGAGTTACCAAGGAAGGAGTCACTTGTTGAGAGAGAGAGAGAGGAAGAGTCTCCTATATTGGAATCACTAGTTAGGAAGAAATAGAAGGTGGTGGAGAGGGAAACTCAGAGGAAACAGAGGGCTTAGAGGCCTATAGGGGTGAGAAGGATGATGATGAGGATGATGAAGAATTTCATAATCATCCCATGTATGATATACATGATTCAAAAGAAGGAAAAAAAGAGAAGAATGGTGAGGAGGAAGCGGATGCTCAAGGAAAAGGGGTGAGAAAAGAAGTGAACACGAGAGATCAGAGGACCCCAAGCCTCACCAAGGAGAAAATAGAAGAGGCCATAGAGAGAGAGAAGTGGTAGGAATTATCAAAAATTTAGTGGAACAAGAGGTAGAGCACAACGCGGATGAATTCCTCAAGGAGATAGAAGAGGAGAGCATTGGAAAAGAGTATGATAGCATGGGTGGAGACCCCAAGCCTAGCAGTAAGCTTTCTAAAGGCCGCGAACAGGTGGGAAGAGTGTAGTGGTAGCACAGGGGCAAGGAATGGGTTACATCAATGATCCAAGTAAGGTGCTATGTGTGCTGCTTCCAGAGCACCATGCTAACAAAATAACTCTTAGCCATGCCCTCATTTGACGTAGAAGGTGCATACCCATAAACCAGGAAAATGCTATCTTGGGCATTTGAATCCCATATCGATGAACCTAAGTTTAAAGTAAGCTAAGGGGAAATAATGAAGATGCCATAGAAAAAAGGGATAAAACCCTAGGTTAATGTTCAATAATTGTCAGATGAGAAAGTCTGATAATGCACTCAACAAGGTTTTAGTTGAGGTTGAGGCCAAAATTTTTGGAAGGAATGATAGGGTGAGATTCCTAGAGGCGGAATTAGAGAAGGAGGAGGAGCTTCTCGAGAAAATCAAGGATCTAAAACAAGAAGAACTAATCAATGCATAACTAAGGCACAAACTAAAAGAGGAGAAGGAAAGGGTGTGTAAAGTATATAAGAAAATTGAGATGATTATGGATGCTATTGTCTTAAAGCATCCCAACCTAGCACTGCCCAGTAAAAATATGAATCAACCTTGCAGTTCTGGAGGATTTGACTCACATCCTCACAATGGAGAGGTGGTCACTCACCTTAGAATCCACAAAAGAGGCACTTGGCATGCCAAGAAAGGGAGGAGAAGATGAAGGTGGTAGAAATCATTTCTTAGTATACCAAACTCCTCACCGATGTAAATGTCGCTACACAAGTTTTGAGGCCACTTATGATAATTGCACTGATAGGGATAGGGTAGCAAGCATTTTAGTTTCTACACATGAAGTGGAGCTCAAGGAATTTCAAGAGAAGAATAAGGGAAACAAAGCAGAGAGGGATAAGATCTTGGCCAAAGTGGAGAAGAAATCAGAAGCTATCGAGACCTTGCGGGGCTCGATCAAAAACCGACTAAAGGAGTTATATCCCTAGATCACCCACATAATGGATGCACTTGATGACCTTGGAAAAAAACTGGAGGGTATTGTTGATATGATGAGTGCCAAGGGGGAGGAGATAAGTTTTGAGGAGGTGAGCACCCTAGTAGGTGACCTTTGTCAACAAGCACAAAGTGAGGTAGATTCCTAGGAGAAGCTTGAGGCAGATATTGGAAAGGATTTCCCACTCCTCCTTTAGCAATAAAAAAATTCTTCTGCATTCCCCCATTCTTTAATTCATTCTTCCCTCATTCTTCATTCCTTCATTCTTTATTCCAACTATTCGAATCTGTCATTATTTATTCATTGAAGGAAGGTGTTTCTAAGGGACGGAGAACAAGCTTAGTGTGGGGTGATGTTGGGCCTCGAATATTGGCTAAGTGCTAAAGGGCACATGGGCACGTGGGATCAATATGAAGAAGGGCATGCATGGTAAAGGCACACAAGATATGGGTTTTAGAAGGGTTTAGTAAAACCCATGGCATGCACACCAGAAAATAAAAGGGTTTTAGGACTTAGCCATATTTGATGTTCTAGGAAGCACACGAGAAAAGCGTGACCTAACTATGTATGCAGAGTGGATAAGGTGCTAGCCTAGAAACTTGGTGGTCAAGAAAGGAATATTCCATGCGATGGAAGGATCTAGAAACATCATTGTAGAGAGTGGAGAGGTCGGATGAGAAGAAACATGCTCCATTAGAGGACCACCTTAACACTTGGCGACCGATTTGTTACTTCAGAAAGGAATGGAGGTGGGAAATACAACTATATATATAGAGATTCTTGGGTAGAAGAAGAAGAGACAACGACTGAAGAGATTCTATCAAGGAAGACAAAAAATATAGAGAAAATGAAAGGTGAATCTCTATAAGAATGATAAGAAGGTTTTAGAGAGTTGAGGTTCTCATTTAGAGAATTGTAGGAGTAGTAGCTTTTCTAGGGGGATGGATATATGAAAATCTTCATGTAATATGATATCATAGTTAGGGTTTCTGATGCATAAGTCTGATCTACATTGTTACATTGGCCTATCATGGCTTGGTGAATGTAATATGGTTACTAAAATTTGACTAATATGAATATAAGATTTTATTCTAAGTATAAATTGTTCATGGGTGTGAATCCTAGTATATTTCCTTTCTAGTATGGATTAGATTTGTTATTCATATAATGTTTCTCTGGTTATCTTAATGGGTATCTTAATATAATGCCTCATCTTAAGATCTTAGAATGAATGCATGGTTCTTTACCTTTTTACATCTAAGTTTTTATCAGTGCATGTGCCTCGGGTGAGCTCCCGCGTCTGGCCGGGTGATAGGTCAATGCACATGGGATTAGACTTATTCTAAGGGTATAAAAATGACTACATTTAGTAATTAAGATTATTAAGTTTTCTTACTATAATTTATCATTATAAACAATCTCAATTGAAAGCTTATATATTAGACTTAGTGATATCCTAATGTTTAAATCCTCTTATTATTTCTTTTAATCTTCCCTTTACAATTCATTGTTTACATAAAAGAGCATAGAAGCAATCATCCTTTCTGATTTAAAATTATCACATAAAAGTTAACATACATAGTCTATAATAATGATCAAAGGAAGTATCCTTTTATTCATAATTAAGGACTATTTTCCTATTTAAGAAATCAGAAAACATAAGTTTTAGTTTCGTAAATGAATACCACGTTCATCTATATTAAACTATCCTTATTCCCCTTTTCAAGTATGGATCTATCAATCATAATCATCATAGCCATACATTAGAAGTATATAGATACATATATAGTTCCTTATACAAGCTTTATTTTATACCTTAGAATCCACTAAGTCATGCATGTCAATTTTTAAGTATATCAATAAAATCCCATCATGCATATTAATATTTAGGATTATTAATCAAATCTAAGTCATATAAGGCCTTAGAATAAATCAAAAATCAACAACCCTTCACAATAATTCATTAATCAAAAGAAAGAGATCACTTTACTTCCAACTTAATTAATATTCCATAAGTTTATAAGAAACCTCTTTCATCATTACAAACAATTTTTAATACATCTTCATAGTTTTTCCAACAAGTTCATTTCGAGAGAATTTCAATACAGAAAGCATTTAAATGAAGGAAATGATCTCATTAATAAAACAAATGCAAATTTTTATAAGTCTTTCTCCTTTCAATTTTTACGAAGTCCATTTGCAAAATTGTTAGCATGAGTCAGTTCACAATAATTGAGCATGATAAGAGGTATAACATTAAAACAATATGCTTTTATCTAACTGTTTCATAAAAGGAACCATGCTATTTATGAAAAGGTTCCAAGTACATAAAAAATAAGATCAAATGAATAAACTGCCCAAAAAGCCACAATGTCAGAATAGACAAGAAGTCAATAAGTCAATTTAAGTATCATTTCCCATAGAAGAAGTTAACAATCCATCATAAATTAATTCTATCTAAATCACAGTAATGATAATCATTTCAACATGATAACATTCCAAACTGCAACCAATTTAGAAAAGAATTAACTAAAGTCATAATCTGTTCACATTGGTTTCAATTTAGTTCACCAAGCAAAGTGCCACTAAACACATACAATTCTCAATCCAACAATCAAAAATGAATTGATCTAAAAAACCCAATGATTTGATAAAAGCGAGTGTTGTTCCTATAAAAATCACTTTCATAAAAACAACTAAAAGATCGATAAATAACTCAAAAGACTCAACATGGACATCATACTTTCCTAACAACCCTACGAAAAAATTCCTACATCTATCCAAAAGGATACCTTAGCAAAGAAAAAACTTGACAATACAGAATATAAACACCGTATATTCTACAAGAGAAAAATCTCAAGCCTCCACAAGTCAAAACAAACACACGATACAAAGTTCTTGACATATCTACGGTTTACACAAGTAGAGTACCAAAACCTATTTGGTCCAAAAGCATACCATTCATCCTATATGGCAAAGAGAATTTAGTTACTCGCTTAAGCATCACATCAACATTCAATACTTGAATGCTCAATATCTCCCACATACAAGCTAAAGGAGAATGAAATCCAAATGATCAAGAAAAAAAAACCATAAAGTACAACCTTCATTTACACATGAAATGAATTCACAAAAAAAGCAATAGTCTTCATTCAAAGGTTCAAGAACAACTCAAATATGTGAGTACAGTATCTAAGAGACGTCTTGAAAGAACATGCACATTCAACCTAACTTGATACAGTTCAAATAATGCGTCCTTTGAGAACATCGATGGTCCTAACCACCAAAAATTCATCAAGGTAGGTCAGATCCATAAGATCTAACTCATGACACACGCAACTCATAGAGCTAATAGGTAAAATAAGCCTTGATCTATAACGAAGGCCAAGGACAAACAACGTCTAAAAGATATCATAAAATGGATCTACCAGTAATGGGTGAAAAGTTATACAAATCACAATGAACACGAAGAGACACAACTTACCTAGTTTTCTCCCATCCTTTCAATACAAACCGACCCAAGATGGGTATAAATATGTAGTAAAAATAATGACCCATGAAAGAGAGAGAGACATGGGATTACCAGTCCCTATTTTTCAAACACGTCCACTTGAGAAGGGTATTAAAACAATGAAATGAAACCTAAGAAGACAAAAAACCTCCATTTTTTACCTAACAACACGCAATTATAGTTCTCAAAACCACTTTTGAGAATACCAAGGCAGGGTTGAACAAGATATTTTACAACAACGATAAGTCCAAAAGATCTGTATCAATCTTAATATAAAATGAAGGTCAACACACCGAAACAAAACCCCAAAACAAGCCTAGAAGAACAAGTCACCAACATTATTGTTAATACAACCAATGAATAACCATTAAATGAAACAAAAGTTCCATTAAAGGCATCATTTTATTCTGTGAACAAAGTTGACCCAAATAACATTAATCTAAACCCAATTTCAAAATAAGCTGGGAGTTCCAAAGTTCAAGAACTTCAAACTAAATCCTTGCAAAAATGTTTAAACACTACAAGGATACAAAATAAGGAGACAAATGCATAACAAAACAAGGAATTTCCATGGAAGTTCATACCCAATTTTCCAATAAAGTAATACGTATGATTTCCAAATTTATTTGAAACCCAGATTCAGTAAAACACTATCATTCCACCGAAATATTCATATCTAAATATACCATGTTAAAGAAACTCACAGAAGCAAACAAACATATAAGAAAACATTCTCAGAGAAATTTTCATGAAGAGCAACATTCTTTTAATGAAATTTTAAAAATAAAAGTAAGATATTTTAAAGAGATAGGGCCTATCATGCATGGTAGTGCTCCTTCCTTCTCTTCCTTGCTTCAATCCTTCAAACAAAGCTTCCAAAGAAATATTTCCAACAAAAATTCTAAAACTATATGTTGGTTATTCAAACATGCACCCACATCTCGGATCTGGAAGAGATGAGTCATTGAAGACAAAAATGGAATAGTCCCCAAGTTGTGGGACCTTGCACACTTAGAATGGATCTCTAGAAGAAGGCCAGTTGCTCTACCTACCTCTAATGCTACTGTTACTCCTAATGCTGAATGTAAATCCTAGAATAAACATGCCAAGGGACCATGGATAGAAGGATTTGTAGAAATGGGAAATCCTACAATAATGAAGGTGATATCATCGAAAAGAAAGGGTCGATCTCTATCCACGAGCGACGAGGGAGACATATCAGTGTGGAAGAAGAGGGAGGATAGTGTGCACCACATATCAACATGCAGCTTGGCTTTACAGTGCGCGCAACACATGAATGTGGGGACTACAAGTAGGTAAACGCACAACATGTCGAAAATGTAGCAGAGAGGCGAGATGCAATGAAAATGAGAGAGGGAAGACAATAATTCCACAAAACATGATTTTATTTCTTAAGGGATGCACATTCATTTACACTCACGAAGGAGGAGATAACATATTACGATACCACACCAAGGTCTAAGACCCATGGGAAGTTGGCCACCATTTTGGCATGGTGCCGTTCAATAGAGATGGATCCTTTTACAAAGCGAACTCTACTATTTATATAAGGAGAAAGAGAGGGAAACTCAGTTCAAATACTCAACCACTAACAACTAATGATAAATGCCTACAAATCCACTTGTAAGGTTGTCGATGTGCTTCCCTATGTCATGCTTTATATGTAGAATAAGTAAGAAAGAATAAGATCTGATTGAAATATGGTGCTTGAGGTTAATTAGATGCGTGCCTTAATGATCGAATTACATTTCCCTATTTTCCACCTGCCAAATCTTGCCTATATTTGAATAGTCCAAAGTGTAGCTTTGTGTCGAAGATCTCTCTAACAAGTCTAGGCACATGCTGATTGGGACTTTGTAGTAGAAGATATGTCTATTAGAAGATGTTAGAGCTATTTAGGCACGTAAGACACATGGCATGCGTGGATTGACTAAAGGAGTTGGCAAACTATTGATCTCTTTTATCTTTTCTACCACGTGTCATGCATCGGTTGGTTGTCTAGATTTGGTGCCCTATTGGCATGCTTTGATAGGTTACGTGTAGCACACTCAAGTCTGATAGAATGATGTGGCACAATGACTGACATAGAAGAAGGCGCAAAGCACGGAAGAAAATGGAAGGTGTGCAAAAGTGCGCATGTAGGAGGAATAAGAGAATGCTTGTAGGGGAAAATTATGGGGAAGGGAATGTGCATTCAACTAACGAAGGGCACACAACGACATATAAAGAAGGGATGCACAAAGGAGCGCAAGGAAAAAAGGAAGTCCAAGGCACACAAGTGTGAAGGTATGTGAGGGAATTATCTAATTTGGAAGGCAAGTCTCAGTAGAAGTGCATGCAAGGATTATGTGACATAAGAAGGAAAACAGTGCAAAGGGGAAATTATAGTAGAATATAGGGAACAAAAGCAAGGAAGGAAATAAGGTGTGTGGGGCACATGAAAGAACTATATCCAAGGGAGCAAGCTTTAGTGTGTGTAACCTAAAATGTGAAACATCAAAGTTAAAATGAAAAATATAAGTTATCCAAATAACTAGGAGAGTTATTTGGATAATAATTTTAGCAACTTTTGGGGCCATCTTCCTGCTAGATGAAGAGATCAGTATCCTTAGAAGTCCATTGGGCATGGATTCAAGCACTAAACTTGAAGATCTGATCTACAACTTGACAAACATCCCTAAAGTCACTTACAACTCTTGTCTGAACTCGAACCGAATCAAGGTTGCTCTCATATGAAGATATTCTGAATTGGATTGATGAGAATGAAAGTTGTGTGCGGTGATGTTAGAACTACCTCTACCAAAATTAAAATTTCATCACAAGAAGAAACAAAAGGAGGTGTGTAGGCAAAATATAAAAGGAAAGGTGCTAGAGGGAGCACGCTAAAGTCGAAGCACAACACTATATACAAAAGCTAAAAATCATACAAGTCCAAAAGGGAGCATGCCGAGTGTGTGCACAAGCACTCGTGTTGCTGAAAGTAAACCTAAACTAACCTATTCTAACAAGAGGCAATGGGATCTTAAGTAAAACCTACAACCGGTAGGGAGAATTGGCTTCACTTCCTCAAAAATTGTGACCATGTAATTGTTAATGCAAATCAGCAACACCCCCTAAATGACCTTCAAATCTGCAAGTGAGAATTGGGTCATTTAGTGTGATTACACAACATGGAATCTTTTCCCCAAGTGTGGGACTTACAAAAATGGGAAAAAAATCTCTAGATTGAAGGTTGGTTCCTCTACTCCTCTGATCAGATGTATGCATGAAATTTGTAGAGGTTTAACTCAAAATTCTACTCTAATTTTGCCAATGAGACAAGGATAGAAAGAAAATAAGATAAAACTAAACTGACAAGGTGATACACCAAAGGAGTGGTGAACATCTATTTTTGTAAATTGCCACAGATTATAAAAAATGCAACGAAATCATGCACAAATTGCTAAAATTGTAATGAAGGATCAGGATAGAGAAAACAACACACAAAAGGATTGAAAATTCATTCACAGAGCTTGCATTGTCATTCCCATTTTAAATACAGTGCATTACAACAGTAAGGAGGTAAAAACATGTTGCAGTCCTAAAAAAGGTCTAATATTCCAAAAATTCACTTGCCAGGGTGAAGGAGGGATCCTACAGAACATAAAAAAATGTCCAACCCTTTACAAAAGAGCCAAATTTGGCTTTTAACAATGAAAAACTGAGTTCAGGAAGGAGAAATGCGGGAAAATTGAAATGAATGATTCAACCACTGACCAGATCCATCAAAATAGCATGGGTACCCTTAAAAGTTCATTCCCCAAGATTTTTAATCATGCTGGAGAAGAATGGAAGCCATATTGCATTAAAAATGGTGGTTGAATGTCGGTTTTGCTCTTTTCCCCATGCCAAAGGCGTTTTTTCATTTTTTCTCTCACTAAAATCCACTAAAAAACAAAATTGAAGATTCCATCATGTAGAGGACTTCAATATCTTTCTAATGACACCAAAATCGAGAAAAATGAGCTCTGGATCGAAAGATATGCCCCTTTGAAGATTTAAGAAAAAATTGGGGCAAAAATCAGGTCGGGCCGAAACCTAAAATCTTTCCCTTTTTTGAATTTGGGAAAAATTCCACAAAAACTCCACACTCACTGCTCTACTACCGTGTGGCACTTCCTCATTTGGTCATGGGTTAAAATGGCCATTTTATGATTTTTTGAATTTTGGAAAAAATTCCAAAATTCCTTCGCGCTCAACCGCTCCGGGACACATGTCACCACCCTATTTACTGTGGGTATGCGCTCCAAATTTTGCCTTTGACGGTGTTGACCACTTTGGAAAAATTTCCAAATCCTCCCTGTGCCCTCAACCTCCACTAAGAACAAGACACATGTCATCCTCCCATTAGTCCGTGGGGATTTAACCAAAATTTCCATTTCCTCCTTGGCGGGCCTGCGGGCCAATTTTTCCTTTGTGCCTTCTACTACTTTGGCAAAAGCCAAAATTTACTCCACCCCTCCAACTCCTACCACCCTCATGGACACATGGAACACTCTTATTCAACACGGGGCCTTTGGGCCAAAATTTTCTTTGCACCATTTTTGGACTTTTTTTCACTTGCTTGCCCCCGCCTAACCCTCGCCGCCACATGGCCTCCTCATTTGGTGCGGGCCTCAAGCCATTTATTTTCCTCTGCGGGCCCATGGGAAATTTTTTTCCTTTGCACCCTCCACCTCTTTGGTGATTTTTCCAACTTACCTCTGTTGACCCGCCATTCCGCCCTGCCACGTGGCGCATTCCTATTGGTTGCGGGCCTTCCCAAGGAAAATTTCCCTCAAAAACTTCACCAAGCCATAACTTGCAAAATACAAGGAGTTAGAAGGAAAATTTTACCTTTTTGAAAATGTGAGAAAATTATCTATCTAATGAAGTCATTTCGATAATATTGAGTGATTGATAAGTGAAAAAAATTGACCGGCACAAAATAAGGATGAAGGAAAGTTAGCCAAAATAAGTAGGGGCTTATTTTGGATAACAATTTTGGCGACTCAGAGGGGTCATCCACCAACTGGATGAATGATCGGTGGCATTTTAAGCATCCATTAAGCATTGAGTCATCAACTTAAATACTTGGTACTCTCAACTTATTAGAAATTTCTAGAAAGAAGATTGTGAGAGTAGAACATCACTGATCTGGAGCATGGCACGAAAAGATGCATCCTTGGGAAAACAAAGCTTGTGCCAAAGCACTTAGGGAAATGTGAAACTAAGCTATAACAAAACAATGCACACAAGCACTTGAAGGAATGAAAATCTAAGCTAATATGTACAAGGTGAGGAGTTTATCTTCTAGTAGCAATGCTTTAGATGGATTCCATTAAGCTGGAATTTGCTTCTTCACCATCCAATGTAGACAATTAGAAGGAATTATTGTTCTTAAATTTTGTGACCATGTAGGGACCACTCCAAATGGCATAAAAATTTGAATGCCTTCCTGGATTTTCTCGGTCTGCATCCCATTTGAACACTAAATCTCCAACTTGGAAGGTTCTAGCCTTAGCTTTTCTATCAAAGGTTCTCTTGATCAGGGCTTGGTTCTTCTCCATTGTTTGGGATGCATGCTCTCTAATTTCTTAGAGTTCCATCAATTCTACATATCTAACCTCCATGGGTTCAAACTCCAACAATTCTAATTGCTTCATGAGTACCAACGTTGGAAACTCAAGTGACATAGGCAAGATTGCCTCTCTTGAATAAACAAGTCTGAATGGAGAGTTACCGGTGGATCTCTTGGGAGTTATCCTATCAGCCCATAAGGCTGATTTAAGTTTAGTGTGTCAAGTCCTCTGATTTTCATCAAGAGTCCTCTTGATGATCTTTAATAGGTTCTTGTTGGTAGACTCGGCTTGGCCATTACCTTGAGGGTAATAATTTGAAGAAGTGATCAGATACATCCCATTCTTAATAGCCCATTCAGTTACCTTTGATCCTATGAATGCCAATGCATTATCTAATATTATAGTGGCAGGTATACCAAATCTGGTTACTATCCCCTCATAGAAGTCTAGAATGCTAGATTCATTTTCCTCTTTGAGTGCCACCGCCTCAATCCATTTGGTGAAGTAGTTTGTTGTTGTTAGAATCCACTTGTGTCCTTGGCTTGAGTTTGGGTTAATGAATCCAATGAAGTCCAAACCCCATTACATGAATGGCTAGTCAATTGAAATAGGGTGTAATGGAAGGGCTGCTAATATTTCCTTTCCTATGAAGAATGCACAATTTTTGCACCTCTTGATCCATGCATAACAATCACTAAACACCTTGGGCCAATAATAGCCAAACTTCATAATCTTGAGGGTTATCACCCTTGGAGTAAAATGACCCCACTAATCCACCATGGAACTCTTCTAACATTCTCTTAATTTAATTTGTCCCAATACATCTCAAGAGCACTCCATTTATATCCTTTTTGAACAAGACATCATCAATAAGTGCATATGGAATAGTTTGTAATCTGAAATGTCTTCTCTTGGTTTTGTTCATCTCTGGATGGCATAGGCCTTTTTGTAAGAAGTGCATTATGTCTTGGGTCCAGTAAGGAGTGAGCATACCACCATTCTCTTCTTGAATGCCTCTTTGTTCTTGGTTGTCTTGCAATGCCAAAACAACATCCTTCTCATTGCTTGCTTCCATTGATTTGCTCAAGACCAGATGCTCACACAATCCCTTTCCTTGGACCATCTTGGTGACTTTTATCTCAATGTCATACTCCATGACACAAGTAATCCACCCTGCATGTTTTTCATTTAGGTCTTTGTTGAGGAGGAAGTCCTTAACTCCCACATGAGAAACCAACAGTTGAACCTTGTTGTTTGAAACTAGATGCTTAAATTTCTTCAAGCTCCTAATCACTACAAGAACATGGTTCTCAATGAAGGAATACCTCACCTCATAGTCCTCTAAGCTTTGGCTAAAGAAGGAAATTGGCTGCTCTGCATTTTCTTTGTTCTATTGTACTAAAATTGTAGAAATTGTATCATCACCGCAAAATGCATAAAGGATAAAATCCTTAGAGAAATCTAGGTTAATGAGAGTTGGAGCTTGTGAGATAGCCTCTTTGATTGCCTCAAAAATTTCCTTATCTTCAGTTGTCCATTTGAAATCCATACTTTTCTTCAACATCATAGTTATTGGCTTGATAAGGGCTGCAAAGTCTGGAACAAACCTTTGAACAAAATTGATTCTTCCCAAGAAACTTTGAAGGGCCTTCTTATGACTTGGTAATGGCAGTTCTTTTATTGCTTTAACCCTCTTTGGATCAATTGCTAATCCCTCTTTGGAAATAATGTGGCCTAGGAGCTTTCCTTCATGAGCTAGGAAAATACATTTGTTGGGATTCAAGGATACCCCAAATATTCTACATCTTTAGAACACTTGTCTCAAATGAAAGAGATGATCTATTGCACTTTTAGAAAATATAGTAATATCATCTAGGTATATTAGCACTATTTTGTTGATCAATCCCTTGAACGCCATATCCATTTCCCTTTGGAAGGTAGCTCGGCATTAGACAACCCAAATGACATTTTACTATATGCATAGGTTCCCCATTTGGTGGTGAAGGTTGTTTTGAACTGATCATCCTCATTTACCATGATCTAATTATACCCTGAATAACCATCTAGTAATGAAAACCTCTCAGAGCCAACAACAACTTGCAAAATTTGCTCCATAGAAGGAAGTGGGTAATGATCCTTGAGGGATGCTCTATTCAAATCTCTGAATTCTACACATAATATGATTTCTCCACTCTTTTTCTAATTGGAACTAAGTTTGTAACCCAGCTTGAATGCTTTATGGGAAATATTATACTTTCATCTATTAACTTATTCAATTCCTTCTTCATGAGAGGCTCCATGTGTGGATTGACTAGTCTTTGTTTTTTCTAGATGGGTTTAGCACTTGGATCTAATTCAATTGTATGTTGAGCTAGCTTGGGATTAAAACCTCTCAAGTATTCATAGCTCCAAGAAAATATATCCAGGAACTCTTGGAAAAGTTGTGTGAACTCATACTTTTCTTGCTTGGTTGCCACTTTACCAATTTGAAGTTATTTGCCTTATCCCACCGAGATGGGCACTTGAATCTTCTCCATTGACTTGGATGTTTGCTTTCTCCTTCCTAAATTGATCATTAGGATTAAATATGGACTCCAAAGTGACAATTCATTTTGGTAGTTTGTTGGTTCTCAGCTGTACCACTTGATCACCATATTGCTGTTCTAACTTTTCCTGATTTTTGGCTGAGAACTTAGCTTCTTCTTGCAATAAATTGATGATTTGTTGGTCACTTTCAAACACTTTCCAACTCACATTATTTTATAGCACTGATGGTCTTACAATCACATGAATGTATCGCTACACTTTATCTTCCTTGATACTTTCCACAACATCAAAGGCTGCTTTAACTGCTGCAAGTCTATCAACAACTTGGTTTTCTTTCCTAGGGATGGAGTTGATGCCAAAGCCTTAAATATCCTCAATGAGGTCCCATACCCTTTGCTTATAACTCTTGAGCAGGTCATTTTGGTAGCATGTTGTCCTTTAACTTGATTAACAATCAGCTCACTGTCACCACGAGACTTATAAGTTTTTGATACCTCTCTTTCTTGACCAATGCAATCCATGTATTAAAGCTTCATATTCAGCGGTGTTGTTAGAACATGCAAACTAAAATCTAAAAGCTAAACAATACTTAATGCCTTGAGGTGAAAGAAGCATAGCCCTATCCTACAACTTGTCTACTTCTTTATCCATCAAAGAAAAACTGCCATACCTCATTGTCATCTTTATGGTCACGGCTTGGTGATGCTAGGAATAGACTGATTTTTTTCATGCATGTAATAAACTCCTAGTTTAGATTCCTCTATTTCTTTGTAGGGATCAAAAGCATGTACCTTGATATCCCATTCATCAAGAGTCAAATATGGGATGCTTCCAAGTTTGGTGTCGGCTTCATCGGTGCTTGGATAATCCTCTTGATCAAATGCTAAACAATTGACATTAATTAGGCTTGGAGTATGAGGCTCAATGTGAAAGTTTGCAATAGGATCAGACCTGATTATGGATTTAGTTCTATATCTGGTCCGAAACAACATGTGTGACCAATCAATAGATAAATAGCCTTCAATTCTAGCTGTGAAATCCCTTGACAAACATAGGGCAAAAAGTGGTGGTAAATCTATCACTGACACATCTTGCAAAATAGTGACATTGGGGCATGCATGCAAAGTGAGGCTCAAATATTTAATTACCCCTACTGTTGTTACTTGTTGTCCCATCTAGTTGTACCACCCCTTTGGATATGACTTCATATTAGAGGCCTAGCTGATCAGCTATTTGCTTGGGCATCACATAACTACTTGCCCCAGAATCAATCATACAATTGTGTACTAGTTTATCCCCAATGATCAATGAAACATAGAATGGAGGGGGCTTCAAAACTTTACCTTGTTGTCCTCCAAGCTTCCCCTCAGGCTGAGAAACATTTGTGAGTACCTTCTCTTGCATATGAGCTTGCTGATTTGAAGTTGACCAATTCTTCATGGCAGCTTGTAGTAGATCCCTTTGGCTTGGGATAGATAGTGATTCCCACATAGATGTATTCAAATTTGTCTTCTTCAGTTGTTCAATGATGTTAAATGGGGATGAAACATCTCTTTTCTGCCCCTTAGCCTACACATTCTTTTCTTGTACATGGGTTGCAACAACTGGCATTTGATCTGGTCTAGAAGGTGGCTTGGGCTATCCTTGCACATTTGGAACTGTATTTTTCTTGCCAACACTTTGTGTAGTGATGGAAGGTTATGGATCACTTGGAGCTAATGACTGACCTTCACGAATATTTCTCTTATTTTACCATGTGTTAGCTGCTACATTATGAGAAATTGTTTGATTCATACCACAAAAATATTTATCTGTCAATTCACAAGTGTAGTCTCATTTGGAGTTGTATTTTGTTGAGATCTTCCTTGTTGTTGGTTTGTTTCTTGACTCACCTCACTCTCTACGCCAATTCTTTGTCACCATCAAAGCTTGGTTCAAAGCACCATTGAAGCACATCGATTGGTTGTGAGGTTCATTGCATGGAAACATCAATCATACTCTTGATCTATATTATTTTACACTGGTACTAAGGCTTTAGAGGTAGAGGCAACATTGGGGTTATAGGGAAGAAATGATATGTTGGAAAAAGGCCTTACTTGATTTTTATTTGCAGCTGGATTGGGTGGCCTATTAGGCTGATACAATTGCCTATTAGGCCAAGTTTGAGACTGATAAGAAGGTCTAAAACTTTGGGCTTGCTGCCTTTTGAGCCTAACCAAATCATTGCCTAAATTTTGTAATTGTTTCATGACTTCTTGAAGTTAATTTGAGGCACTAGAGGATGAAGTAGAAGTTTCATTTGAACTCGATTTCTAGGAGTGGGAATAAGAGCTAAAGTAGGTGCTTGACTAGTGCTTGGGTTTTCCAAGTTTGGATATAAGGGCGTGGGAGGCCTAGGCGCCGGTTTACAGCTTGGATCAAAAATTCTCAGCCATAATGGCGATACTATAAACTGCGGTATATTTACACCTCCCATGGATTGGATTATCATAGAAATATCAAAATTTAAAGCTTTGAGATAGTATAAGAAAGCACCTTCAGCTGTTGGCCTTACTGTCACTGGGATTCTATCCCATGTCCTTTGAAATCTGAAATTGAAGTCTATTAGTTGCTCATTGGGAGCTCTCTTGATAGTTGTCAGTTGTTCCAATAGAGACAAATTATCTCCCTTTTCTCCAAACTAATCATGGAGAGCTATGCACAACTAGTTCCAATTTTGGATAGAGCCTACCCCAAGGCTCCTAAACCATTGTAAGGCTTTCCTTTTAATGAAGATGCCAAAAATTTGATAGTAATTTGCATCTCAACAATCTCATGGATTGCACAAACATTAGCAATGTCTTTGACATGATCACCAGGAGTGGTCTGATTTTCCCCAGTAAAGTATGGGATGTTCTTCAATGCTGCAACTAGAACTAGGTTTTGTGCATTGAGAGCAAGTGGGCAGCAGCTGTGAAGTTGACATAAGGGTTGGGTTATGCCATTTTGATTGGCCTGAGAACCCTTGTTGATTGGGTGAAAGGTCTACTAGGTGGAGGAGTTGATAGAGTTATGTTTGGTGGAGATGGAGACCTTTGAATTATTCTTCCCCTCTCTCTTCTTCCTAGGGATAATTGCAGATACTCAGAAAATCCCTCCTCTATGGCCCTTGACATTGTTTGGATCCTTCTCATGAATCTTCAGACTTAGACTACTAAAACCAGTTGATTTTATCCCTTTGGAGTTGCCAGATGTGCAAATCAGGGCTCTTTTAAAGCAAGGAACTTACAAAAATACACCTCAAATTTGTTGTAATGAAGACGAAGACCTCTAAGGTCCCACTAAGCATGCCAAAACTGTTAGTGCAAATCCACATCACCCCTAAATGACCTTCAGATCTGTAAGTGAGAATTGGGTCATTTAGTGTGATTACACAACATGGAATATTTTCCCCAAGTGTGGGACTTGCAAAAATGGGAAAAAAATCTCCAGATTAAAGGTTGGTTCCTCTACTCCTCTGATCAGATGTATGCATGAAATTTGTAGAGGTTTAACTCAAAATTCTACTCTAATTCTGCCAAGGAGACAAGGATAGAAAGAAAAGAAGATAAAACTAAACTGACAAGGTGATACACCAAAGGAGTGGTGAACATCTATTTCTGCAGATTGACACAAATTATAAAAATACAACACAAATCATGCACAAATTGCTAAAATTGTAATGAAGGATTAGGATAGAGCAAACAACACAAGAAAGGATTGAAAATTCATTCACAGAGCTTGCATTGTCATTCCCATTTTAAATACAGTGCATTACAACAACAAGGAGGTAAAAAATGTGTTGTAGTCCTAAAAAAGGTCTAATATTCCACAAATTCACTTGCTAGGGTGAAGGAGGGAGCCTACAAAACATAAAAAAATGTCCAACCCTTTACAAAAGAGCCAAATTTGGCTTTTAACAATAAAAAATCGAGTTTAGGAAGGAGAAACACGGGAAAATTGAAATGAATGATTCAACCACCACTGATCCATAAAAATAGCATGGGTAACCTTAAAAGTTCATTCCCCAAGATTTTTTACGATCTTTGGAGAAGAATGGAAGCCATATTGCATTAAAAATGGTGGTTGAATGTCGGTTCTGCTCTTTTCCCCATGCCAAAGGTGTTTTTTCATTTTTCTCTCACTAAACTCCACCAAAAAACAAAATTGAAGATTCCATCATGTAGAGGACTTCAATAGATTTCCAATGACACCAAAATTGAGAAAAAATGAGCTCTGGATCAAAAGATATGCCCCTTTGAAGATTTAGGGCAAAACTGGGGCAAAAAATAGGTCGGCGGGCTGAAACCTAAATTTTTTTCTTTTTTGAATTTGGGAAAAATTCCCCAAAAGCTCCATGCCCCACTGCTCCACTGCCATGTGGCACTTCCTCATTCGGCCATGGGTTCAAATGGCCATTTTACACTTTTTGAATTTTGGAAAAAATTCCAAAATTCCTCTGCGCCCCATCACTCCGGGGACATGTGTCACCACCCTATTCGCTGTGGGCACGCGCTCCAAATTTTTCCTTTGACGCTGCTGACCACTTTGGAAAAATTTCCAAATTCTCCCCATGCCCCCAACCTCCACCGAGAATAGGACACATGTCATCCTCCCATTAGTCTGCGGGGATTTAACCAAAATTTCCATTTCCTCCTTGGCGGGCTTGTGGGCCAATTTTTTCCTTTGCGCCTTCTACTACTTTGGAAAAAAGCCAAAATTTACTCCACCCCTCCGAATCCTACCACCCTCATGGACACATGGCACATTCTTATTCAATGCGGGGATTTTGGGCCAAAATTTTCTTTGCACCATTTTTGGAAATTTTTTCAACTTGCCCCCGCCGGTTTGACCCCGCCGCTACGTGGCGCCTCCTCATTTGGTGCGGGCCTCAAGCCATTTATTTTCCTCCGTGGGCCCATGGGAATTTTTTTCCTTTGTGCCCTCGACCTCTTTGGTGATTTTTCCAAATTACCTCTATTGACCCACCATTCCGCCCTACCACGTGGCGCACTTCTATTGGTTGCGGGCCTTCCCAGGGAAAATTTCCCTGAGAAACTCCGCCAAGCCATAACTTGCAAAATACAAGGAGTTGGAAAATTTTACCTTTCTAGAAAGGTGAGAAAAGTATCTATCTGATGAATCCATTTTGAGATAATTTTGAGTGTTTGATAAGTGGAAAAAATCAACTGAGGCACAAAAGAAGGAAGGATGAAGGAAAGTTAGCCAAAATAAGCGGGGGCTTATTTTGGATAGTAATAACTAATTTGGTCTCGGACATTGTCAGAAACAAGAGTGAAAAAGCTGACTAGCAGATCATGTTTCACCCTCCTCAAAGTATCAACAAACAAAATATATACCTCCTGAATTTTTTCCGGACTTTGATATGGGAGGTGCTACTCACGACCTTTGGCATGCTGAAGCTCTACCTCATGCTCTGAAATGAGCATGACCATTGAAAACTCTATTTTTAGCTCTAGAGTAGACACATATCTAATTAGGCACAGGTGATCCTTATGCTTTGCCCATTTTTTAAAGCTCAATCCCACATATGGGATTCTCTTGCAAACTTTCCTTCGAAGGAGTGTTTGCGAGGCTAGGTCACGCAAAATTGGGTTGCGTGGGGTTCTAACTCTACAAGAAATTGAGTCTCCTCCCGAGTGATCCTCTAGAATTAACTCGATTTTCTTCTAGCATAGCTCCCCATATGGTTTCCTCTTCCCATTCGAGTCACATGAGTCATGCCACTCTTGAATTGTTCCGCAATAATTGAACATGATGACACCGATCGAGAAAGGCACATTGGTAGGGGGCTATTTATTTATGGTTCGATTAGACATGGGGACTCGAAGAAGGTTGAAGGATGGGTGCAAAAGGAATTTAAGGAGCACGTGCACAAGGAGTGGAAGCACATGTAGGAGGGGTGATGGAAAATAAATGGTGAGAGGATGGAGGGGATTTCTTAATGGGGGCAACATGTAAAAAGATGGGAACATGCACAACGGGCTGAGATGATGTAAGTTGGTGTGAAGTAGTGGGAGGGCTGCAAGATGATAGTGTAGGGTTACCCTATTGATAGAGTTTTTGTGTGCTAAATTTTGATCCTTCATTTATTCCGCTCACTATGTAATGCTGGGAAACATCTTAGTGATAAAGTGCATATTTTTTTCGCGTTATACCATCCTCATATAGGGATGACCCATAGACAAGGGACCTTATATCCAACTTTAGCTTCCTTTATGGAGCACTTGAATTTGAGATGCATCATGTCCATCTCCATATTTTTCACCTGCCTCTCAAAATCAGCTTCGGCCAAGGAGTTTCCACCATCATCTGCATAAACCTATTCTTCATAAACATTTTGGTTAGAAAAAAGTGGGTTGTATGCATTTTCGAATAATGGGGCTTATAAAACTGATTTGGAGGAGGATTTTGGAACTGTGGGGATGGAGGGAAATAGTTATCTTTGGGGAATGAGAATTCCATGAAGGGAAAGAATTCATGATTGCACAACTTCAAAAGAGGAAGGTGGAATGATGGAAGAAAGAAAATGAATGAAAGGAGGGGAGACTAGTCTATGAATGAGAAAATGGGTGTGTTTGGATCAATGGAGTCACCAAATGTGTTGAAAAAATGCCTCCAAAGGCTGCATCTCAAAAAAACACATCAAAATTTCGTGATGAAGATGTAAAGCTTTTCATTCGGTCCCACCAGTGTCAAGAAACTATTGGTCATTCAAATATGCACCCATGTCTTGGATCTAGAAGAGCCGAGATGTTTGAGACAACAATGGAACCATTCCCAAGTTATGGGACCTTGCGCACTAGGGACAGATCTTTGGAGAAGGCCGGTTTCTCTACCTACCTCTAATGCCACTACTCCTAATGCTAAATGAAAATCCTAGACTAAACATGCCAAGGGACCAGGATAGAAGGATGTGTAGAAAGGGGAAATTCTAGGCTAATGAAGGTGATGGTGCTAGAAAGAAAGATTTGATCTCTCTCCATGAGTGGTGAGGGAGACAAAGAAGACACAAGAGAAGAGGGGCGAGATAGTGCACGCCATAGATCAACATGCGGGCTCGGCCTTTTCCGGCGCACACAACACATGAACATGGGGACTGCAATTATGAATACACGTATTATGCTAGTGTTGGGTTTTTAAAATGGTACATTAATAAACCACAGTCAGGGGAAAACAAGTCCCTCCTCTTTATGGGAGAGGTTACCTTATTGAAAGCAAGCAAAAAAACTTATATACAAATGTACAACTTTCAAAGTGTGGATTCCTAATATTTTGAAGTGTTTTATGCCCAAAAGATTATCAATGTGAAAGAATAGAAGAACTAAGGAGATGGGAGAGGAAGAACATAACAATACTTTCAGGTAATATAGATAACAAAGTATAACCTTATGCATATTGAGAAAAGGAGATGCAAAATGAAATCATTCACATTTATAACAAATATAATTTCATAGACACAAAGTTCGAAATCATATTAACAAGAACACAAAGTTTCTTATCATGCAAAGATGGATGATTCAAAAATTCGAACAAGGAAAGAAGGAATAATAGAGGAAGAAAGGGAAAAACTTCTGTATTGATTACTTTCAAATCTATTACATCTAAGTACCAGGATCCAACCCTCAAAATGGCATAGAGAACTTGGTAAATAGCTTCCAAAATGGCTACATTCGATTACAAATTCTTTTAATCAAAATATTAAGAACTAATTAGGAATTAAAAGAACTATTTCAAAATCTCGAAGAAGAAACGCTCGACTAAAGTTCGGAGGTACCAATTGGCTCAAGAATCTAATGTTTCAAATTCTTCAATGCCTCTGTTATTTCCATGCCTCGACGGAAAAACTAGATACATTGAATCATAGACGTTAACCCACTTTTACAACTTTAAAAATGGTCTCATCCACATGGAAGAGATTCGCTAAAGCGGGCCTAGGGCACCTTTTGCATTTTATGATTTTTATAGAGATTTTGTATTTTAGACATACCCATCTGCTTCTGATATAGGCCTGACACGTGGCTTTAATTGAGTGGCGACGGAGTCGTGGCTCACTTTAACAATTTTAACTCTTTTCAACAAAAAGTTCAAAACCTCAAAGTGCTTTGCCGACCCACCTTCCCACTTTGAATTTTGATGCGGGCTCAATGTTTGAATTTATCCCTTGGCATGAGCGGGGCCGCGGGTCACTTTATAACTTTAAGCCCTTTATGGAAACAAAGCCAAAATTCCTAAATTGTCTTGACAACCCGCCTCTCCACTTTTGACTTAAAAATGACCACGTGTCCCTTTGTGAGTCGCGGCTCACTTTAACAATTTTAACTCTTTTCAACAAAAATCTCAAAACCTCAAAGTGCTCTACCGACCCACCTTCCCACTTTGAATTTTGATACGGGCTCATTGTTTGACTTTATCCCTTTGCATGAGCGAGGCCGCGGGTCACTTTATAACTTTAAGCCCTTTATGGAAACAAAGCCAAAATTCCTTAATTTTCTCGACAACCCACCTCTCCACTTTTGATTTAAAAATGACCATGTGTCCCTTTGTGGTCCTTAGGCATTCTTTTTACATTTGACAATCACACCATAATGCCTCAAAACACAAAAATGGCTCACCTTTCCGCCATCGCTTGTTTACCTAATCGGGATCCTTCAACCATGGGCCAATTTGAAACTTTTGCAAAAATAACAAAAGTGACAAGTTTAAAAAATAAACCCACCACGCCACATCCAATTAGAGATGTCTATGTACCCATGGATGTTGGGGCAAAAATTGACAGGAAGATACACCCATAAAAGATAAAACAAAGGGGAAAACTCCACCATTCATGCCCAGATTACAAATTGATTTTCACAGGAAGAAAACTGAAAATTACACAAGGCACGACATGATCCTCAGCCAAAGAGAAGGATTGACAACAACATTCAAATGAAGGATTTTTTTAAGCATCCAGATGGGAAGACAGAAAGTTTATCAAACCACGCAGACTGGAGAATTTTAAATGAAAGGGGTGAGATTAAAAACTGAGCACCAACAACTTCAAAGCATGAATTTCTCCATCTCTCCAAACTTCTTACTCTATTCTAAACATTCCTCAAAGGCACCAACTCAAAATTTTGAAACTTGACTTGGAAAATGAGGGGGATTTTGAGGGCGACAATAGTTGGCTCTTTCTGGGGATGGCTTGGCTTGGAACAAAGAAACAAGGCAAGATCAAGAACTATAGAAAAACTCTGGGAAAGAAGACTAGTGCCTTATCCATTGGGAAATAGAGTCAAAGGAAAAACCAATATAGAAGACAACACACACACACAACGGGAAAAGAAACAAACCAAAAAGGAAAGACCAAAAACAAAACAAAAAGGAATGGCCAAAAACTAAAACACTATACATAATATACAGAAGGATTACCTAATCACCTAGGACTTGAACAAATTCAAATATTTCCCACTATAAGGAAGTGAGAGAGAAGATCCATCCATATAATCTAAGTAGAAATAATTTTCTCTAGTAAAGTGCCTGATTTTGAAAGGGCCAAGACAAAGAGAATCAAACTTACCATGGCTTCCTTGAGGTTCATGTCTTTTGTCCCACAAGAGAATGAAATAATGTATCCATGCGATGGAAAAATTAACATGTGAGCATGGGAATCTACAAGTACCTCCTCCTCGTACCCAACCTCTTGAGGTTGTGTCGAGATAGCCGGTGAATGTTGAATGTGGATAGATATGTATAAGCTAATTGGGTAATCTTAAATCCTCAATACGCAATAACAGAATCTATGAATCTAAGGCAAAGAAGGCCCTCCTAACCTAGATTGGTGTAATGGTTCATTTATATATAATGGCTGCTTGGAGGATCCAATTGATGTTGAGCTCTGCTGAGATCCTATTTCTTGGTTGTTGGATACGTGGGAAGTGACCTGTGGGAGCTTCGTATATATCTCTAGACAAGGTCATGAAAGTAGTGGTAGGTGGTTTAATGGATTTTGTGGTTAGCTATGGGTGGTTTTCTGGTCTAGCCCAAAAAATATTAGATTGATTAGCTTCTATATTTAATACGGAAAACTGTGCTATAATATCTGGCGGGAGTGGTGAAGATCTAAACACTAGCATTCGCAAGCCGGTGTCAATACTTGACTGATTTATAGGTCCGTTGGGTTGCGGGACTTGGGGATCAAAACCATGAGTTTGTGGTTATTATGGACCTATTATGGTCATGTGAAGAATCAATCCCTTCTCCCAACTATCCAAAGAATCGTATGCCTTTTCAAAATTTCTTCTACGTTTAGAACTAGAAGTTGTATGATTTTCTCCGAGTACCTAACAAAAGTGTTAAGCACTTGGATATGTAAGATAGTGTCTATATCAACGAGGAGGTCTCCTGCGTTAGGTTGCAGAACCAAAGGATCGAAACCAAATGTTTGTTCTTGTTCGAGCCCTTGCATGGTCATTCAGGTGTTTTATCAAGGTAATCTATAATTCGATGGTTTGACCAAAATGTGTAAGCTTTGTCATCTTTGATATTCAATCCTCTCAGTTGTTCACTAATTGCTTGTAGGTTTGTTGTTACTCGAAAGACCTGTATCCTAAGGTCCTGATCTATATCAGCTAAAGTCGTGGGTAGATTTGGCTGAGGCACTATGGGTTCAAATATATATTCTCTAGGCTCTCTAGGTCCTGTGATTGTCATACAAAAATGATTCAACCTCTAACTAACATTAATAAACTGATTATGAAAGAGGTATTACACTACGTAAGCATTCTTCTATTTTTGTATTTTCCAATGACGTATTTCAATGAAATTGAAGAGCAGCTACTCTAGTATATCTATAAAATGAACAATTAATCTAGAAACAAAATGAAAACAAACAAAGTAGCCTGGTATGGCTATTTGCATGTGCAATTGTGATATTATACTAAATATCTAACTAAATATATTAAATTGAAAGACTCTCGATTCTACCTCAGAAGTGAGGAATGAATCACAGTTTCTCAGAAACTATCAATCCCCACAGCTTCCCTGGCGATATCGAGAACAAGATTTTGACTGAAATAAAATAATTCACTACTCTATTTGATATGTTGTAACTAGAACTTTGATAGCTCAAACCTGGCATTTACAGAACAATGGTAAATCCAATTGTGTGTGATTTCATCCCCTCAGTGTGATCTCCTTGTTCCTTCGTGTCCTCGTGAATCTAGAAAGTGTGTATATGATAGTATCAATAGAAGATAACAATCAAATAATGAAAGCTTTGGATATAGACCAAATATAATGTGAGTAGGAGAGGGATAACACAAGTGAACAGAGCTTGACTATGCAATTCCTAGTGGGATTTATTGTGGAATACAACACAAGTGTACCAAGAGTTTCAAAAATTATCCTTGTGACAAAACAAAACCTGCAACTTTAATGGATTCTAGTCTAGAAATGAAGCTATTCTATGTTTAAACTGACTGTATGCAATAGCAATGAAACAAGACTTGAAACAAGAAGATGATATGACCTCTAAAATGCCAACAAAGGAAGAGAATTTAAAATCAATTCACTATCATTTGTTGATAAAGATTGTAAAAAACATGAAACTAACATAATTATAAGCAAGGAATTTAAAAAACTGAACAAGAAAATTGAGAGGATGAGGGGCCATTTGCTTGAAAACAAGCTGGTTATTTATAACCAATGCATTTACCAGAGGGTAACTCCCATTTGATCTCTTTTACTATAAACAAAGGAAAAAAACTATTATCAGGGGGTAGAAAACATTAATGCAAGCCAAAGTGATTAAAGAAAGCATGTAAAATCCAAGATTTATGTTTGACGCGATCGTCGAGAGGAATATGGAAAATGCAAACAAAACCACCACCTGTGTGTTGAAAGGGGGCAGCGGTTATGGGACTTCCACCCTATCCTTTAAATTAGCGAGTTCACAGACCACCTCCCAGGGAAGGGTGGTTCTTCCATCACTAACGACAAAAATGCAAGAAGAAAGGGGTAAAACCAAGCATGTAGAGGCTGAGCGGGGCATGCGGGATAAAAGTGTATACTTGGCGAGCCTTTCTAGATTTCGAACACCTTACAAGGAGACCTGTATCATCATTGGGGCATTGTAACATCATTCCAAACAAAGTGCAAAGGCAGTACATATTTGTAGTAGGTACGTAAATATCCCACTTGAAAATATCTGGGTCTAGCCTTCTTATCAAACAAAGCTTTCACCTTCAGTTGATGAGTTGAGATTCTATCAAAAACTTCCATTTTGTCTTCATCCAACTTTTGGAGATACATGATCCTCTTGTCTAAGGAATTGATAAAGCTTGAATCTTCAATAGCCTTCATTAAGTACAAGGCTTGTAATTCCACTATTACTGGCAGCTAAGCTTCAACACCATACACCACTTGAAATGGAGACATCCCAATTTATTTTTTTGTGTAATTTTTTCTGCCCGAGAGCATCATAGAGCTTCTTGTGCCAATTCCTTTGAGAGTCATTGACAAGCTTCCGAATAATGGTTACTAGATTCTTATTTGTTGATTCTAGCTTGTCCATTCCCTTGAGGATAATAATTTGAAGAATGAGCAAGGGAAATTCCATAGCCATAGTAGAAATCCATCATCTCAGAATAAGAAAATTTTGAAGCATTATCAGTCACAATATTTTTTGGATACCCCAAACCTTATTAAGATGTTCTCTTTGATGAAATTTCACACCACCTTAGAAGTAGTGATTTTGACTGGAATAGCCTCTACCCACTTTGTGAAGTAATCTATAGCAGTTAGCACATGAGTATGCCCAACACTAGAAGGTGGATTAAGAGTTCCAATGAAATCCAATCCCCACTATTGAAAAGGCTCATCAATCACTACTGGTTTTAGTGGTAAATCATCCAACTTAGGTCTCCCAACAAAATTATGACAAACTTCACACTTACCTATCCATTTTGATGCATCTCTAAATAATGTAGGCCAATAGTACCCAACATGAAGGATTTTATGGGCAGTGATAGTAGAAGAGAAATGCTCTCCACAAGCCTGATCATGAAAATCTGAAAACAAATTCTTCTGTTGCTCTTTATCCACACATTTAAGGAATATTCCATGTATACCTCGCTTGAATAAAGCATTTTCCCATAATACATACTTGTGCAAAACTTAGCCTAATAGATATCTTTTCCTTGTCACTCAAGTGGGATGGACTCTCTCCATAAGTAAGAAAATGTGCAATACCGACATACCATTCATCTATTGAACTGAGGAAGAGGACAACAGAACATCAACTACTTCTTTGGACAATTCTGCATCATCTCCTTCAGCAATAAGCTCACATAAGCCTTTACCTGACTAGCTTAGTTGGCTTGATATCAAGGTCATATTCTTGGAATTTTGCTACCCAATTACCTCTCTTAGTTCCAAACTCTTGTTGTGTAAGAATAGACTTGATGGTTGTATTAGGTACAAGCACAACAGAGTGAGAATTAAGAATATAAAAATGAAACTGCTTGACAACTTTGACCACTGCAAAAGCATGTTTCTCCATCATAGTATATTTCAATTCATGAGCTTTCAGAACATAGATCATGAATGCAATTGGAAGTTCATGATCCTCAAAATTCCTCCGAGTTATCACAGCAGCCAAGGTACTCTCCGTAGCATAACAATAGATGATAAAATCCTTGTTGAAATTAGGACATGCTAAGATGAGAGTCTTAGCAATGGATTTCTTGATACCTTCAAATGCTTCTTTACCTTTCAAAGTCCAAACATAGTTTTTCTTTCCTTTCATCATGTGAGCAATGCTCATAGTCAGTTCTGTAAAATCATGAATGAATCTCCTTAGGAATTTTATCTTACCAAAGAAAGAGTGAACACCTTTTTTTTGTGGGAAGAGGAATCGGCTAGATTTCTTGAATTCTTTCTAGATCTATCTTGATTCCTTCTTTAGAGATAATATGCCCCAACAAATTTCCTTCATAAGAATACAAAAGAAAGAATTCTTAGGATTGAGAGAAACTCCATGTTCTTTGCATTTCTAGAGGACTGCTTCAAGATGTTGAAAGTGATCTGCCCTTATTTTGGAGAAAACAATCAAATCATCAAGGTACACAATAATACACTTTCCCTTTAGACTGACAAAATCCAAGTCCATTTCCCTCTGAAAGGTGGCACTAGCATTGATAAGACCAAAAGGCATTCTCTTGTAGGCAAAGGTGCCCCAAGGAGTAGTAAAAGTAGTTTTGTGTTGATCTGGGGTACTAATTCCACTTGATTGTATCCAGAGAATCCATCAAGCATAGACAACATCTTAGAGCCTATGACAGCTTGCAAAACTTGATGCATCATAGGGAGAGGATAGTTCTTTTTTAGAGAGGCCTGATTCAAATTCCTAAAATCCACATAGATGCAAATCTCTCCATTCTTCTTCCTGATAGGCACAATGTTGGAAATCCATGTTGAATGATGTATGGGGAAAACAATCTTTTCCTTTAGTAACTTCTAGATCTCTTGAAAAATAGTGCCAGCAACCTTGGGATTTTATTTCCTTTATTTCTGCTTGAAAGGTTTGATCCCAAGTTTCAGAGGGATAAAGTGTTACATTTCATTTGGCTTTTTCCTTGAGATTATCATATGAATAAGCATTAACATCAACATACCTTTTTAATATATTTATTGCTTTCTTATTCTCTTCTTGAGTGTAACATTTTCCAATGTTTACCATCTTGGGTTCATCAAGACTCCCAATATTGACCTTTTCACATTCAAGTAATTTACCGAGCTCTTTAGGAAGTCAGTAGAATTAATGTACCTATCATGCTTATCAAACAGATCTTACAATCACCAGCCCTTTAGGGATCTTGTTACCTTTCAATTTGATGCGATATCTTGATCCATATCTTCCATGATATCTCCTTCATTAGAGGATACAAAATATCTAGGAAAAGTATCACTTCCTTCAAAATATAATTGGTTGAAGTTGTCCTTAAGCTCCAAGAATGAGAGAAAGTGTTGATCATCATTGAAAACCTGTCAATTGCTTGCATTATCTGGTACATTGGGCCTATGAATCATTTCAATGGTAAATTTCTCCTGAGAGAAATCTGGGTGAGGAATCAATAAAGATCCTGAGACAACTAGATAATCAACTCTAGTGTTCCTTTCTCTTGGCACAACTTTAATATAGAAAGAATCAAGAAACTCAATGGAATCCTAGATAATATTTCTATAATGCATCAATCTCCCATTCTTCACTTGAAAAATATCCCTGACTTGTTTCACAGTCATCTTTACATCTCCATGAGCACAAAAATTCTTCACTCCCATTTTCTTTTTCCATGTTCAATCCAAGTATGAGTGCCTCGTATTCAGCTTGTATTATTTGTATTTTAAAAAAAAATCTTGAATGAAAAAGGATGAATCTTCCCTTCTAGAGAGGTTAGTACCACACCAGCCCCAGACCCAACTGAAGAGCAGGTTCCATAAAATTCCAAAGCCCAAATGCCATTAGGATCATGAATCAATTCCTTAGGAGGTTTTCGTCATCTTGTGGCGTGGTAATGTAGTTAACATGACCTATATCTTCATAGAGTATCTGTGCTTTTGGATCATCGGTCTTTTACACAATGTATTCATTTGTTTCTCAGGTAACAACTTCTTCATTTTTCCATTGACCAGGATCAAAGTGTGTGACCAATCCATCTGAATTTCACCTCCTACATCCTTATAGAAATTCCTACTCAGCAACATACCATATGAGGGAGGAATATCAGCTACCAAAATAGTGGTTAAGACCCTTTTCTCTAGAAAAGTAGCAAAAGCTACTTGTGCATCTTTAATTCTTCCAACCAAAGGCACTTCTCTACTCTCCATGGAATAAGTACGAACCAAAGTACATGTTAGAGTCAGGCCCAAAGCATGATCTACTTTTACGCATTACATCATCTCGATGCTCCTGAGTCTATGACATAGTTACTAAGTTTATGGCCAGCTATGAGAAGAGTCACATAGAATGGTTTAATTTTCTCATTAGGGGAAGTGACTGCAGCCAAAAGGCTTGGTTGAGGTGAGGAAGAGGGAGTGGGAAAAATACCTTTAGAAGTATTGGATGAAGCTTTGGATTTGGAATTGAAAAAGTTTACCATTTTAGCAAAGGATTTTGGATGGGTTTGGTAAAACTCTACCTTTGAAATTTGGATTTTGGTCTTTTTGAGGTGATCAATGATATCAAAAGACCCGAGGTGAATGGGGCATCACTACTAGGAATAGGAGAAACTTTTGATTTATCAACTTTAGGAATTGAAGGAAAAGAAGTTTTGGAAACAAAGGTAGAATGAGGAGGATTAGAATTACTCACCTTTTGTGTGGATGCAGTGGGAATAGGAACTCCTCTTCTTGGAACCACTATAATACGTATAGGAAAATCCTTGGATTTCTTAGTAGGCTGGATCACTTTTTATTTTTTCTTCATTTGCTCCCAAGTAATAAAAACATATGACTCACTATTCATCTCTACCACTCTTTCATAATATTACTCTTCATCATCCATACGTTCAGTTGTAACCAAATGAACTTGAGATCCACCAAGCTCCTCCAATTCTTCATCAACCTCTACTTATGGTTCTTCATAGAGTTCATTAAACTCCTCATCATCAGGTTCTTGAACTTCACAAGTTGCATTGATTGAAACCTTGATGGGTGGGCCTTTAATAGCCAATCTAGTCTGAGAAGAAGGAAAATGGTTCCTGGGCTGAAAATTCTTCCTTGGAATATCTTGGTAAGGAGTATGCTAAGCCAATTGTTTCTTGATAGCAATGAGATCATTTGCAAGCTTCTATACTAACTGATCAGAATTGGCTCTAGGGAAGAGGAAGAAGAAGATGCTTTAGATTTGGAGGATTCTCTTTTCAGTTTACTAGACATGATTAAATCATCCTCAACACTGATAGCTAAACATTGATCAACATCCAGAGTTGCAAGGTTAGCTCTCCTTAGTGCATAGCTTACTTCAGGTAACTGGGCATTGAGGAAGAAGCACTTTTGGATTTGATCCACAGGATGAGTGTTTTGTGGAATTTTATGAATGAGCTTATTGAATTTGGCCACAAATTCTCTCATGGGATCAAATGGTTCCTTCTTGATATGAGAGATTTGAGCTAATAGAGCATGCACATCTTCAACAAGTTTGAAACATTGCTCAAACCGAGTTTTCATGGTGTTCCAATTAGTGATTGACCCAACAGAAGATGATAAAACCAATCAGCAATATTTTCCTCTAATGTCTCCACAAAAATATTGATAGAGACATCTTCATATTCAACCTTAAGAATCCCAAACGCAACAATGAAGGATATAATGTGTGCATCTAGATGAACCTTCCCATCACCCCTGAGAATTTGGGAAAATTTTAATGGCCGAGGAAGAGCAAGAGGCCCAACTTGTTGTCCTTAAGGCAAAGGGCTGCCATATTTGGAAAAATTTACTGAAGGGGAACTCAAACACCAAAGTAAATATCAAAGCACAAAGATTAGGGATGAGTTGTTCTTGAGGAATGTTATTCTTAGAATTTCTATCTTTAACAGGAGGTGTACTTGTAGAATGAGTTCTTCTGTTCCTTCTTGTTGGAAGAAGAGAGAAATTTTGTTGCTCTATAATTTGAAAATGGGAATCTTATATTCGAGAGCCTTTTTATGACGAATATATCTTAGAGTCACCAGATCGAAAATGATCTTTTAGAAAGGGATAATTTTGAAACAAAATCCTCAAGTAGATTCACCAAAAACTATTGGGTTTTTAAAATGGTACGTTAAAAACCACAATCGTGGGACAAAAAGTCCCTCCTCTTTATAGAGGAGGTTCCCTTATTGAAAGCAAGCAAAAAAACTTATATACAAATGTACAACTTTCAAAGTGTGGATTCCTGATATTTTGAAGTGTTTTATGCCCAAAAGATTATCAATATGAAAGAATAGAAGAACTAAGGAGATGAGAGAGGAAGAACATAACAATACTTTCAGGTAATATAGATAACAGAGTATAACCTTATGCGTATTGAGAAAAGGAGATGCAAAATGGAATCATTCACATTTATAATAGATATAATTTCACAGACACAAAGTTCCCGAAATCATATTAACAAGAACACAAAGTTTCTTATCATGCAAAGATGGATGATTCACAAATTCAAACAAGGAAAGAAGGAATAATAGAGGAAGAAAGGGAAAAATTATTTATTGATTACTTTCGAATCTATTATATCTACAGAGTACTAGGATCCAACCTCTCAGTAGTGGCATAGAGAACCCACTAAATAGCTTCCAAAAATGGTTACATTTAGTTACAACTTCTTTTAATCAAAAGATTAAGAACTAATTAGGAATTAAAAGAAGTGTTTCAAGATCTTGAAGAAGAAATGCTCGATTGAAGTTCAGAGGTGCCAACTGGCTCAAGAATTTGACATTTTAAATTCTTCAATGCCTTTGCTATTTCCATGCATGGTAGAAAACCAGATGCATTGAATCGCAACCATTAACCCGCTTTTACAACTTTAAAAATGGGCCGTCCACGTGGAAGAGATTTGTTGAAGTGGGCCTAGGGGTGCCTTTTGCATTTTATGATTTTTATAGAGATTGTGCATTTTAGACATTTTGGTCTACCCATCCACTTCTAATATAGGCCTGACACGTGGCTTTACTTGAGTGGCGATGGAGTCGTGGCTCACTTTTACAATTTTAACTCTTTTCAACAAAAAGCTCAAAAACTCAAAGTTCTCCACCGACCTGCCTTCCCACTTTGAATTTTGATGCGGGCTCAACATTTGAATTTATCCCTTGGCATGAATAGGGATGCGGGTCACTTTATAACTTTAAGCCTTTTATGGAAACAAACTAAAATTCCTAAAGTGTCCCGACAACCCGCCTCTCAATTTTGACTTAAAAATGACCACATGTCCCTTTACAGGCCTTAGGAATTCTTTTTACATTTTACACCTTTCACCATAATGCCTCAAAACACAAAAGGGCCCACCTTTCCACCACCGCTTGTTTCAGCCAATCAGGATCCTTCGGGCCATGAGCCAATTTGACACTTTTGCAAAAAATAACAAAAGTGACAAGTTTAAAAGATAAATGTGCCACACTACATCCAATTAGAGATTTCCACGTACCCATGGATGTTGGGGAAAAAATTGACAGGGAAGATATGCCCATAAAAGATAAAACAAAGGGGAAAAACTCCACCATTCATGCCCAGATTACAAATTGCTTTTCATAGGAAGAAAACTGCAAATGACACAAGGCTCGACGTGATCCTCAGCCAAAGAGAAGGATTGACAACAACATTCGAATGAAGGAAACAATTTTTTAAGCATCCAAACGGAAGACAGAAATTTTATCAAACCACACAGACTGGAGAATTTTAAATGAAAGGGGTGAGATTAAAAACCGAGCACCAAAAACTTCAAAGCATGAATTTCTCCATCTCTCCAGACTTCTTACTCTGTTCTAAACATTCCTCAAAGGCACCAACTCAAAATTTTTGAAACTTGACTTGGAAAATGAGGGGGATTTTGAGGGTGACAACAACTTAAAAAAACAACGAGACGTGAGGTTCAATGAAAATGAGAGAGGGAAGACAAGATTTCCACAAAACATGATTTTATTACTTAAGGGACACACAATCATTTAAAATCAAGGTAGGAGGTGAGAATACATTGTAGAGACCACACCAAGGTCTAAGAACCCATTTTGGTATGGTGCCATTACAACAGAGAGGGATCCTTTTTACAAAGCATAACTCTACTATTTATAGAAGAAGGAGAGAAGAGAATGAGAAAGAGAGGGAAAATCAGATTAAAATATTTAACCACCAAAAGTCAACAATAAATGCTTGCAAATCCACTTGTAAGGCTGCCATATACGCTTCCCCATGTTTGTTTGGTGTGTGGAAGAAGGAAGAAAGCAAGATCTGATTGAAATTTGGTGGTTGAGGTCAATTAGATGTGTGCATTAATGATCGAAATATATTTCCCTATTTTCCACCTACCAAATCCTACCTAAATTTGAATTTGAATAGTCCAACATGTATCTTGTGTCAGCAGCTCTTTGACAAGTCTAGGCATGCACCGATCGGGCTTTGTAGCGTAAGATATGTCTCAAAATATTTCAAAGCCATATGGGCATGTAAGACACATGGCGCATACGGTTTGATTTGAATGAGTCAGCCAACTATTGATTTGTTTTGTATTTTCTACCATGTGTCATGCATTGGTTGGTTTTATAGATTCGGTGCCTGTTTGGCATGCTCTAATAGGTTTTGTGTTAGGTTGTGGAGCCTATTTTCATGTGTGAAAGTGTTGAAGACTGTACACTAAGAGTACTATACACTTTTCATGTATCCTTGCTAGGGTTTGGGGGTGTAGCCCCCGAATTTTTTTGGGCCTTAAAACGTGCCCGATATATCGGGAATGTGATTTTCTCATATGGGCAGGATTTTGACCCGTAGGTTTATGGGATGGTTTTTGCCCATGGTTTTGATACCCCGGTTTGTAAAACTGCTTAAGCAGTTGTCTATTTATATGGTTTTATGCATATGATAAAGGTATAATGTAAACATTGCAGATGTGTTTTGAATTCGGCTGTGAATTCTATAGAATTTGTTGAACATAGCTCCAAACAGATCTAGGTATTGTATTGAGAGAGCGGTGGCTTGTAATAAAATTTGAGCAAGTGATTCTTGGTGGACGTAGCCCAAATTGGGTGAACCACGTTAAATACTATCTCTTTGTGTTGTGTTATTTTATTCTACACTTTTATTTGAGATCTGTAATATTTTCTGCATATTAGTTTCTACTGTTGCGATTCTATGAGGGATTATTCCGCATATTTTATCCCTTATTCCCTAACAATTGATATCAGAGCCTGGTTTGGTTTTATGAAGTGTTGAATCATAGGGAAAGTTTTATCTTGAGTGCGAGCTATAGCAGATGATGGAATATCTAGGGTTGATAAATTCAATGGAAGAATTTCGAGTCTTTGGAAGATGCAGATGGAAGATTACATTTATCGAAGGATCTTTATACTACACTCATGTCGAGAAGGTGAACAAACCCTTGAGCATGATAGATGCGGAATGGGATTTGCTAGATAGGAAGGAACTTGGGACAATTCAACTGTGTCTTGCATCTTTGGTATTATTTAATGTTTCAAAGGAAAAGACTACAAAAGAACTGATGGATGCATTAGGGAAGTTGTATGAAAACCCTCTGCCTCTAATAAGATATTTTTAATGAAAAAGTTGTTTAATATGAAGATGTTTGAGAATGGTTCAATAGTCAGATCATCTAAATGATTTTAATATGGTTGTAAATATGCTAGCTTTGGTTACAATAGAATTTGATGAAGAAGTTAGGGCTTTATTAGTTCTGTGCTCTTTACCTGAGAGTTGGAATAGCCTGGTAATGGTGGTAAGCAACTCGGTTCCTACTAACTCAAAGTTGAAGTTTGAGGATGTTGTAGGGGTGATTCTAAGCAAGGAAATGTGAAGAAAAATCTCTAGTGAATATTCTACTTTAGGGAATGCTTTGATAGTGGAAACTAGAGGGAGATAGAAGAATAGAGGAAATTATGGAAAATCAAAGGATCGGGCAAGGTCAAAATCCAAAAGCAAGATAGTATGTTGGCACTATGGAAAGTCTGGGCATGCAAAGGACTATTGGGAGCTTTAGGACAAGAAGAAACAATAGGAAGAAAAAAAGGAGGAAAATGTGGCAATGGGTAATGTATGTCAGGATGCTTTGATTCTTTCTTTGCACAATATTACTGAATCTTGGGTTTTAGATTTGAGGGCTTCTTTTTATGCTTCTCCACAAAGGCATTATTTTGTTGATTATGTTCAAGGAGATTTTGGGCATGTTTTTCTTGGTGATGATGAGCCTTACAACATAGTTGGAAAATGTTCTGTTCATGTTAAGATGCAGAATGGGAATACTTGGCTATTGAAGGATGTCAGACATGTGCCTACATTAAGATGAAATTTGATATCAGCAGGGTAGTTGGGAAGTGATGGTTATATTGTGATATTTACAGCAGATTCTTAGAAGGTTACCAAGGGTGCTCTTGTGGTGGCAAGAGGTAAGAAGGTTAGAACCTTGTATTTAACCACTTATAGCACTAATGTTTGTAATCTTGTGGCTTCAAAAATAGATACAACATTGTGGCACTATAGGGTCGGTCATATGAGCCATAAGGGCATGGAGATCGTAAAGAAGGATTTACTGTATATACGAAATAGGTTTGGAGTTCTATGAGGACTGCATATATGGGAAACAAAAGCGAGTAAGGTTTCCTAAGGTTGGACCTACAAAGAAAGAGATTAAGTTAGAGATGGTGCATTCTGATGTATGGGGGTCAGCTCAGGTATCATCTCTTGGGGGTTTAAGTTATTATGTTACTTTTATTGATGATGTAACAAGGAAAGTTTGGGTTTATTGTATTAGAAACAAATCTTATGTATTTGACACTTTTGTTAAATAGAAAGCCTTGGTAGAGAATGAAAAAGGTCTTAAGCTAAAATGTCTCAGGTTAGATAATGGAGGGGAGTATTGTAATGAATTTGATGATTACTGTTCTAAGAATGGAATCCATAGGAAAAGATGGTTCCAGAACTCCACAGCAGAATGGGGTGTTAGAAAGGATGAACAGAACAATAATGGAACATGCTAGGAGCATGAGGTTACATGCAGGATTGCCTCTTTCTTTTTGGGAAAAAGCGGTGAGCACAACTGTGTACTTGATAAATAGAGGACCCTCAAGTGCCTTGGATGGAGGCATACATGAGGAGGCTTGGTATGGTAAGAAATTTGATTATTCATTTCTTAGAGTATTTAGATGTGAGGTGTTTGTTCATATAGACAAGGATGATAGGACCAAGCTAGAGGCTAAGTCAGAAAAATGTACTTTCATTGGTTATGTGATGATGACTTTGGATATGAATGTTGGAGTATTAAGGACAAGAAAATCATTTGATCTAGGGATGTGGTCTTTAATGAGAAAGTCATGTATAAGCATTAGTTATAAAAAAGGAAGAATCCAAGAAAGAATATGTAGCGGTAGAGGATCTTCTCTGGATGGAAAAGTGACACATGAATCAATTCAGAACCTCCTCAACAGAATCCCAAACTCTTATATTGAGGAGGTCTTCTAGGGTAAGAAGAGAACCCAATGGTTTTCTCCTTCTCTTTATTATTTATTACCACTGATAGTGGAGAGCTAGAGAGCTTTGATGAAGCAATGCAGGTAGATGTCAGGAAGAAGTGGGAGCAAGCCATGGATGAGGAGCATTAGGCTCTCATGGAGAACCAGACATGGGATTTGCTGAAGTTACCCAAAAGAAAAAGAGCATTACGAAACAAGTGGGTGTTGACGTCAAAGAGGAAGGAGGTAAGAAAAGATACAAGGACCAGTTGGTGGTCAAGGGGTTTGCACAGAAAAAAGGTATAGATTTTGATGAGATTTTTTCTCATGTAGTAAAAATGACTTCTATTAGAACTATTCTAGGAATAGTTGCAGCAGAAGACTTGCACGTAGAACAACTTGATGTAAATACTACATTTCTCCATGGTGATTTGGAAGAGGAACTATATATGCAGCAACTAGAGGGCTATGAGGTCAAAGGTAAAGATGAGATGGTGTGCAAACTGAAGAAGATCTTGTATGGCTTAAAACAAGCTCTACGTTAATGGTATAAGAAATTTGATAGTTTCATGATGGAGCAAGGTTATATTAGATGTCATTTTGACCATTTCGTGTATACAAAGAAATTTGAGGATGAAAATTATATTATCCTGTGTCTGTATGTGGATTACATGTTGGTTACAGGTAAAAACATGCAAGAAATAAAAGTACTCAAGAAGCAGCTAAGTGAATCCTTTGCTATGAAGGATTTGGGGCAGCCAAACAAATACTTGGTATGAGGATATCTTGGGATAGGAAGGAATGGAAGCTGACTTTATCTCAGGAAGAGTACATTAAGAAATTCTTGGAGAGGTTTAATATGTAGGATGCTAAACCAGTTGGGACTCCTTTGGCAGGCCATTTCAAGTTATCAAAGGAGTAGTGTCCCAAGATAGAGCAAGAGAGAAACCAAATGTCTAAGGTACCTTACTCATCAGAAATTGGTAGTTTGATGTATGCCATGGTGTGTACCAGGTTTGATATTGCCCATGTAGTGGGAGCGGTGAGTAGATTTATGAGTGATCCAAGTAGAGATCACTGGTAGGCAATAAAGTGGATCCTTTGGTATTTGAGAGGGACCATGGGGAAAGTTTTGTGCTACAGTGGATTAGACACCACTTTGTGTGGTTATGTAGATTCAAATATGGCTAGAGATGTAGACAACAGGAGGAGCATGATAAGTTATGTTTACACTGTAGGTGGGACAATAGTGAGCTGGTGGTGGCTTTGTCAACCACAGAGGCTGAGTATGTTGCTACCATAGAGGAAAGAAAAGAAATGATTTGGTTACAACAATTTCTTGAGGAGTTGGGGCATAAGCAGGAGGAAGGAAAGCTACATAGTGATAGTCAGAGTGCTATACACCTAGCTAAGAACTCTACTTTCCACTCTAGGATGAAGCATATACAGTTAAGGTACCATTTCATCAGACAACTTTAGAGGAAGAGAAGTTGAAGCTAGAGAAGATCCATACCAGTCAAAATCCTACAAACATGATGACCAAGGTGGTCACAAGGGAAAAATTGAAGTTGTGTTTAGCTTTGGTTGGTCTTCATGGAAACTAGTGAAGGGTTGAGAAGCTTGCTTAGAGGAAAACTAGTCTCCAAGTGGGAGATTGTTAGGTTGTGGAGCCTGTTTTCATGTGTGAAAGTGTTGAAGACTATATAATAAGAGTATTGTACACTTTTCATGTATCCTAGCTGGGGTTTGGGGTTGGGCCCCGAGCGGGGTCCGACTGCAGCAGCTCTCGATAGTAGGGGTTCGGGGCGCAACCCCAATTTTTTTGGGCCTTCAAACGTGCTCGATATATCGGGAAACATGATTTTCTCATATGGGTGATATTTTGACCCATAGGTTTATGGGATGGTTTTTGCCCATGGTTTTGTAAAACTATATAAGGAGTTGTCTATTTATATGGTTTTATGCATATGATAGAAGTATAATGTAAACATTGCAGATGTGTTTTGAATTTGGGTGTGAATTCTATAGAGTTTGTTGAGCATAGCTCCAAATAGATCTGGGTATTGTATTGAGAGAGTGGTGGCTTGTAATAAAATCTAAGCAAGTGATTCTTGGTGGATGTAGCCCAAATTGGGTGAACCACATTAAATATTGTCTCTTTATGTTGTGTTTTTTTATTCTACACTTTTATTTGAGATCTATAATATTTTCTACATATTAGTTTCTACTGTTGCGATTCTGTGAGGGATTATTCCACATATTTTATACCTTATTCTCTAACATTTTGTGTGGCACACTCAAGTCCTGCGAATGACGTGGCACAATGATTGGCATAGAATAAGGCGCAAGGCGTGGAAGTAAAGGTAGGTGCATGAAAGTGTGCATGTAGGAGGAATAGGAGAATGCTTACAGGAGACAAGTATGGGGAAGGGGTGCGAGCATTCAATTGGGGAAGAGCACACTTTGTAGTAGATAGAGAGAAAAGGGCACGTGAAGGAGTGCAAGGAAAAGAGGAAGTGTAAGGCACACAAACGTGAAGGCATGTGAGGGATTTAGCTGATTTCAAGGCAAGTACGTAAAAGTGCACGCAAGGATTATGTGATATGATAGGAAGGAAAGTGGGTGCAAAGGGGAAATGGAAGGAGATAGCAGAATGCATGGAACCAAAACAAGGAAGGAAGGTGTGTGGGGTACGTAGAATAACTAAAACCAAGAAAATTATGCCAAGGGAGCAAGCTTGAGTGCACGTAACGTAAAATGTGAAACATCAGTGTCATAATGAAAAATATAAGTTATCCAAATAACTAGGAGAGTTATTTGGATAACACCATCCACTAAAAATCTTCCCATTTTCTTCTTATAGTTTCCATGACCAAATTTTGCCATTATTTTTGCCATGCAAGGGTGAATTCAAACATGCAAAAGAATCAAACTAAGAGATCACAAAATGAAAATACCACATGCAGAGCCAAGAAGCTCAAAAATCTAAATGCACAATGAAACCAAACGGTTTATTTTTCCTCCAACCCATTCTACTATTCCATAAGAATTTTTCAATTAGGTCGAGGTTCATTAATGCCATTAGGACTTATAGTGTCCCTTTGAAAAATATCACCATGCCTTATCTCTTGTTAGTTACAACTAACAGTTTAAAAAATTCCTAATAATTAATTTAGCAGTTTACATCTCAACATCTCCTTCTACCTTCTTGCCTTAGCAAAAATTGGCGACATTAGTGTACTAAATGAAACATTAAAACCTGGTGATGCCTTTGGAATGTGTTAGCATAATTTAGCATAGGCATATTTATTGCATTTTATTACATTGTCTTTTATTTAATAATGTGCAACATGTGCACTCTAGTCTAGTGACTTGCATTCAATATTGTTATGTTGGATAACATTCAATATTGGTATTAGTAGTAATTACATGTGCATGTGATATGGGTCTTATCATCTTATAGTTGGTTCCTGATAGGGTGTCATGTCTATCCATATGATGCTGTCTAATATCTATAAATATTACAACTCTTGCATTGTTATGTAATCTGATTTCATGATCAATAATATTTGTGAGGCTTCCGTCCCTCTTTGGTCATTACAATCTTATTCTATTCTATCATTTGGTATCTAAGCTATACCATTATTATCATTTGGTATCAGAGCAAGGTTCTATCCAAGTAAGGTTGAAGAGGAGCACTATTGGAGAAGATCCATTAGAGAAGAAGATCTGCATCAAAGGAGAGCCATTAAAGCATCCCACAGCCTCCATTCCTTCCAAGCATCCCTCAACTAAAATTTGACCTATCCACTTATTTGGAAGGTAATTTTTTTATTAGTCATTGGCATAGCCAATTGATCCAACATATTGGTGGAATATTTTAGATTTGGAGATCTTTAAAAAAAAGGAGAAAGATCTTGAAAAAAATTGTAGATCTAAAAAAAAGAAAAGATTTGTGAAAAAAAAGAGATCTTAAAAAAAAAAAGGAGAGAGATCTTGAAAAAAATTACAGATCTAAAAAAAAATCAGATCTAAAAAAAAAATCAGATCTGAAAGTGGAGGTGTGAAGAATTCGGGAGCAAAGGTTGAAGCAGTCCCATCAACAAAATTCCAGCAGATAGCTCTTAGAAAAAGGACATAACTTTTTCATAAAATTTCAGATTGATGTGCCCTTTTTTATGGAAATATAAGAAGAAGGTGCACAACTTTGTAGTTTACATCATCTTCAGATTCAGCCTCTACATGTGACAAAAAGTCATGCAAGTCGGATCATTTTTTCTAAAAAAATCAGATCTAGCTGGTAAATTGGTAAGATATCAAAAATAAGATTCTGATTCTTCTGAAATTTTGTGGGTTTCAAGAAAAATATTGTATTATGTTGTTTTAAAATTTATAGAAAAACCTAGATTACAGTTTGTGAGAAAAGGTGAAAACAATATTCAGATTGTTTGTTTGGATCTTGGGAACAAACAGGTCAGTGGTTCAATTCCCACTCTCTCCATATTTTTTATTAAATTATTTTTTATAGAAAATTTGGAGAAATTACTAAGTTTTGGGAGATTTCCAAATATAGAAGCTCACCAAACACATTTAGAGCCACCACTAAATTTAGCGGAAAAACACCTATTGGGGGGTAAAAAATATTTTTTGCCTAAATTGTGTATTTTGTGATTCTAGACCCTTTTTTCTAAAAAGGGGGGACACAAAAACTTCATTTTGATGTACTTTAGAGAATTTTGTACTAATCTTGGTGCATAAAGGTAAAAAAAAAAAAGGTGCAAACTTTTTATTTTATGTTTGGTTCTATCACACGAGATCTTTGATCTCATAACAACGTTCAGTATATACGGTGCCTTTGGGAAGTGCTTACGGGTGATGCCGTTGTGACTACTACTGCACTTAACACCTAACACAACTGCCTAAACTTCTTCTGGGCATCAACCCTATAAAATAGATGGGGAGTAATAAGGACACAATACACACACATTTGAGCCCTCCCATCCGTTTTGCTTGCACAAACCCCTCTTCGTCTTGTTTAAGTACCACGTACTAAATTATTTCACTTGCGTTAACATCTCTTTATGTACTAACGGGTATATTGAAAGGGTGATATTCTTCTATGTACCAATGGGTATATTGGAAGGGACCGTATATAGAAAGGTTTGGTATATTGGCTTTGACAAAGATATATTGAGAGGGAGACCATAAACACCGGAGTGATAAGAGCCTTACCCTTTGTCGAAATTCGAGTTTCGAAATTCAGATTACGAAAAATGGGTGCACAAGCATCAAAATTCTTCTTGCCAGATTCACAACTACTTAGAGGAGACAACTATGCTACATGGAAACCAAAGATCAAGATGTTACTTGAGTTTGAAGACCTATGGACAGTTGTAGATGAAAAAAAAACAAGATCACTTAATGATGGAAGACAACAAGTTTAATTTGATAGGACCAATCAAAAGGCCAAGTTGATAATCTTGTTTAGCGTAACAGACGATGTGCAACCCCACATTAGAGATGCCACATCAGCCAAGGATGAATGGGATAAGTTGAGCACAGATCTATGAGGTAAAGAACAAGAATGCCATCCTCGACCTACTATCACAACCGCATACTCTCAAGTTCAAGCACAATGAGAAGGTTGAAGTTTTTTTTGAGACGAGTTGTTACTTTGAGGGCATCTCTATTGGCATTGGCAAAAGAGATAAGTGAAGAAGACCTCGTACCAATTGTGTTGCAAGCACTTCCTCCTTCCTACGGAATCTTTGTGACAACTATTAATATGAGTGAACAAAAAGTCACCTTTGAGAAGTTGGTCAATCTACTTCAACAAGAAGAGGTAATGAACAACAAAGATCATGAAGATGAGCAAGCACTATCTTCCAATCATAAAGGAAAGGGGAAATTTCAGTCCAATCACAAGAAGTCCCAACAAAATCAAAGTCAACAAAGGTACCAAAGTCAACGAGACAACACCAAGAAGTGTCCCATTTGCAATAGAGGGGGACATGACATCAAAGATTGTTGGTATAATTCCTACAAAAAGGGTTCATCAAGAAATTCAAAACCCAACAACCAATAGGGTAACAACAATTCAAATCAAGGGAAGTCCAACAATAACAACAATCAAGGGCAGAAAAATGGTAATTGGCAAAGAAAACCCAAACAACAAGGGTACATTGCCGAACATGAGGATGATTCAGATGAAGGACACCACATGTATTCTACTCAATTTGATGAAGAAACCAAGTCCACACAAGATATCTGGTATGTTGACTTGGGTGCAACTCAACACATGACTGGATGTAAGGATTGGTTCTACACACTACGTGACTCACCTAACAAGAACCATGTGTCATTAGGTGATGACTCATCATACAGTGTCAAGGGGATTGGAAACATTTCACTACCTCTTGGAAAGCATGACTGCAAAATCACAAATGTATTGTATGTACCTGGGTTGACCAAGAATTTTCTATCAGTTAGTCAAATCCTTGATCACAACTTGAAGTTGGATTTTGACAGTAATAATGGAGAAAAAGTGTGCTTGATAAAAGATAAGTCAAGAGGTTCCAAGATTTTAGCAAGAGCCTCCAATGTGGGATGCATGTTCCAACTTTATTTTGTCCATAAGGATGATCAAACTTTAGTGGCCAAAGACACACAATCTATAGAACTATGGCATTGCGGATATGGTCACATGAGTTTTGGCTATCTCCAAACACTTCAAAAGGGCAACATGGTGAAAGGATTGCCTACAATCAAGCACAACACTGACAAGTGTCACAATTACCTAGCTGGAAAGCAACACAGAGTACCCTTCCAGAAGAACACATATAGAGCTAAGGGAAAGCTTGATTTGGTGCACACCGATCTTTGCGGCCCATACAACCAAGTCATTTTGGATGTCAATACTTCATGCTTTGTGTTGATGAATACTCAAGAAAGATGTGGATATATTGTCTAAGAAACAAGAGTCAAGCCTTTGAGACATTTCAGAAGTTCAAAGCACTTGTTGAGAATGAAGTTGGTCACAAGATTAAAACCCTCCGCTCGTATCATCAAGGGAAATTCACAAGCAATGAGTTCAAGACTTACCTGGAAGCTCATGGGATTCATCGACAAATGCCTCCTACTCACACACCACAACAGAATGGTATAGTTGAGAGAAGGAATCGTACTATCATGGAAATGGTGTGATGTATGATTGATGACTTAGGTTTAACAAAGACATTTTGGGCAAAAGCTGCAAGAACTGCAGTCTATTTGTTGAATAGAGTGCCCATAGTAGCTCTTGAAGGAGTGACACCTCAAGAAGCATGGTCAAATCAGAAACCATCAATTTCACACCTAAGAGTATTTGGGGGTAAAAATAGCATGCACATACCCAAGAAGAATAGGAAAAAGTTGGATATGAAAGATGAGAAATTAATATTCATTGGATACAGTGAAGAAGCACTTGGTACAGATTATGGGATCCAAAATCAAAGAAAGTATACACAAGTAGGGATGTTGAGTTCTTTGAGAAGAAACAAGTAGATGCTCCACTCAACGACTCAACAAACATGCAGAATACACCTCTTGTGAAGACAAAATTTGATGTTCCCACTGAAGATGACAGTGATGAATTAGATGATGGTGAAAACTTGGATCCACCACAAGCCAATGGAACAACTATGAAGTTACCTAAATGGTATACTCAATTAATAAGAGATGCAAATTTAGATGAAGCACTTAGCACATCACCCAATCCTAGACCTAGAACTCGCAGTCAAGCTCGTGAAGAGGTCAATTATGCCCTAATGAGCAGAGTTGTTGAAATAGTTGAGCCATCTACAGTTCAAGAATCCCTACAATCAAAAGCTTGGAAAGATGCCATGGATTGAGTATCAGTCAGTGATGAAGAACAACACATGGAAACTTGTTAACCTTCCACTAGGGAAGAAACCCATTAGATGCGAGATGGATATTCAAGACTAAGTACAAATCGATGGGCCTATTGACAAGTATAAAGCAAGGATTTTAGTAAAGGGATATGCACAACAAGAAGGCATTGATTATGAGGAGACATTTTCTCCCACAACCAAGATCAAGACAATCAAGATGATCTTTTCTCTAGCTGCACAATTTGGTTGGAAAGTCCATCAAATGGATGTGAAAAGTGCCTTTCTTAATGGAGATTTGCAAGAAGAAGTCTATAAGAGGGTTATGTAATACTAGGAAAAGAGATGATGGTATGCAAACTCATAAAATCTCTATATGGCCTAAAACAGGCACCCCGGGCATGGTACATCAAAATTGATGAGCATCTCATAAGTCATGGATTTGAAAGGAATCCTTATGACCCCAATCTCTACCTCAAAAATCAAGGGGGGAGATTGTCATTGTGGTTGTTTATGTTGATGATCTAGTCATTACAAATAATTTTTTGAAGATGATTGATGCAACAAAGAAGGATTTTAATCGATCGTTCGACATGACAGATCTCGGGCTCATGCACTATTGTCTTGGGTTGGAAGTATGGAAAAAAGAGAATCATATCTTTGTGTCACAGTTGAAATACACCAAGACAACACTCAAGAAATTCAGGATGATGGACTGCACTCCTATTGCTACACCTATGGAAGTGAGACTTCAGTTATCTCATTCCGATCCATCACCACCGGTGAATGCAACTCTCTATCGGCAGTTGATCGGGAGTCTCATTTACCTAACATATACTAGATCAGATATCAGCTTTGCAGTCAACTATTTATCATGCTTCATGCAAGAACCAAAAATATGTCATTGGAAAGCAGTAAAGAGAATACTGAGATATCTAAAGGGTACAATTGACCTTGGTCTAGAGTATAAGAAGAATGACAACTTCTTCTTGACAGGATATTCGATTCGGATCATGCGGAAACATGGATGATAGGAAGTCAACATCGAGGCTTCGTCTTCTTTATGGGATCTGGGTGATATCATGGGAAAGCAAGAAACATAAATTTTTTTCTCACTCTTCTACGACGAGTATCGAGTGTAGGTGAAGCTATTTGTGAAGCAATATGGCTACGCCGAATACTGGAAGGAATTTTTCTACCACAATAGAAATCTACTCCAGTATATGTTGATAATGAAGGAGTTCTGAAGCTTGTTCGCAATCTAGTATTTCATGAGAGAACCAAGCATATTGAAGTACAAGTTCATTTCATACGTGAGCATGTCTTGAAGCACAACATACAGCTCCAGTTTTGTCCTACAGCTGAATAGAAGGCAGATGTTTTCACTAAGTCACTTGCACGTGACAAATTCACATTGTTCAGAGAGTTCCTCTCCACTTCATTGGAAACTATGCAAAATTAAGGGGGGGAATGTTAGCATAATTTAGCATAGGCATATTTATTGCATTGTCTTTTATTTAATAATGTGTAACATGTGCACTCTAGTCTAGTGACTTGCATTCAATATTGGTATTAGTAGTAATTACATGTGCATGTGAGATGGGTCTTATCATCTCATAGTTGGTGCCTGATAGGGTGTCATGTCTATCTATATGAGGCTATCTAATATCTATAAATATTATAGCTCTTGCATTGTTATGTAATTTGATTTCATGATCAATAATATTTGTGAGGCTTCCATCCCTCTTTGGTCATTGAAATCTTATTCTATTCTATCATTTGGTATCTAAGCTATACCATTATTATTAGAATGGTGTTACCACCATCCAAATCTATTTTCTAACAAAGCCAACCCCACTTCCTTAGGTTAGGTCGATGTCCACTACTTTAGTTTCCCCTAATATTAGTATAAGACCATAGTTTATGATCTTAGGCATAGTTCCAATAGATTATGATTAATTAGTATCAAAACTTAGGATATTTCCCCATTATCCTACTTAGAAATTAATGAATAAATCACCTTAGCATAAGTTTAGGATAAGATCCATAATAAAAAACACTTAGATTAATTAGGTCCTAATTAATCAAAGAACATTACCTCTCACAGTTCATAAAAATGATGAATCAGATCACCTTGAAGGGTGAAATCAAAAGATGGTATAGGACACCTCTATGACACCAATGCAAGTATGGGTGAAAAAATAGACATTCTCGATTGACTCGATCAAGATGATCTATACACCAAAAAATCCCTAAACATACCTTGGATCACTGCAATTGATCCAAGGTGTGATTAATCTTGTACTTTGCAATCATCAGACTAAAAATAAGTTCATTATTGCAAACTAGGAAATGAACAATTTAGACTGAATTTACTTCCTTCATCCATATGCAGAATACATAAAAAGGTTCATCATAAAAAGTATATGAAATACTTCATTAATAAATTCAGAATTGTCATGGCATGACGTTATCCAATTTTAGAAGATAAAACATATCATCTACAACAACATGATTAATTAGTTTTAAAGAGTACACCATCTTCAAAATGAGAATCACCTATCAACGTTGTTACTTTATTACAAAAGTGATCAAAGATAATAGCCATGATAGAGGCATTACATACCTCCCCTCTAAAAATCATCATCGTCCCCAATGATTTACTTAATCCAAAATCATAAACAAGAAAAATAATCATAATTATAATTCTTCTTTCCACAAAATTTTCAAACAAAAACAAATTTGCAGAAATTTAAGTTTTTCATAACTTATTACAACATCATAATTGTTTTCCCAATACTAAAATTTATAGTACATGCCCAAAACTAGCAGAAATTAAAGATAGTTTTCAAACAAAGTCTTTAATTATCTCAAAAATAGATTTAATTCTATTCAAATAAATGAGGAAAAACAATTTTAATATCCTCAAGGTTTTCCCATGTTACACTGTCTTCATTAAAATGGTACCACCGGACCTTATATTGACTAATTTCACAATTTCATAAGTGCAACCAATGAGTTTCTAGCACTCTTATGGGTTTAACCACAATTATTCTTGGGTCTTGGACCCGCAAGGAACCCCAATTTAATACATGTGATAAATTTGAAATGTATTTCTTAAGAAAATAAATATGGAAAACATCATGCATTCATGACAAAGTGGGAGGTAATGCTAAGCGATAAGCTACAGGGCTAATCACTTCAACAATCTCGAAAGGTCCCACAAAACGAGGTGATAATTTGGCTTCCTTGCCAAAGGTAATAGAGATATTTTTAGGCTTAACACGTAAAAATAATTTTTCACCAAGTTCATATTTCTTATCGATCCTTTTTAGATCTGCATAACGTTTCTACCTATCAGTAGCTTCTTTTAATCATTCGTAAATTATTTTCACTTGTTATTCCATTTTAGTAAGCATTTTGGGTCCAATTATCTCTTTATCTTCAATGCTAGCCCAACTAACTAGAATTCTACATTTCCTTCCACACAAGGCTTTGAAAGGTGCCATTTTAAAAGAGGAATGATACGTATTATTGTAAGAAAATTCAACTAAAGGAAGGTAGTCTTCCCATTTTTACTATTGATCCATACAAGTATACATTCTTAACATATTCTCTAAAACATGATTTAATCTCTTAGTTTCACCATCATTTTCTACGATGGTATGCGAAACTAAAATTTAGTTTTTTCTAAGAAAGTAATTAGCATTTTCTAGAAATGAGATTTCGTTCTAGGGTCTCTATCGAGATATAATCAATTTAGGCACTCCATGTAATCTGAATTTTTCATGCACAATTTTTTTGCTAAAACAAAGTGAATCATCTTTAAGATTTCCAACAATAAAATGTGCTACTTTTGTTAAATTTTCAACCATAAATAAAATAACATTCATACTTATTACTTGCCACTTGTATTGTAGTATCTTTATGAGGATATAATAAACCAACCGGTGTATATGCTCACCCTTAACACATAGACAATGTGAAATAAAATCAGTTAAAACCTTTGTATTTTGCGTCATTAGGATCTATAGAAAGTGTTGCTTTTACCTACGGAAAGTACAAATCATAATCCATGATACTCTTCACCTCATCCTTAAACTGATTTCTCAAAGTTACAAGCATAGAAACATTTTTCCTATGGCGTAGTGCATCTGCCACTCTGTTTTATTTACCTTTAATGTAACTTATGTCAAAATCATATTGTGACAAGAATTCTAATAATATTTTTGTCTTGCATTTAGATTTGGTTGAGTAAAATATACTTCAGCCCAAAGTGGTCATGTTTTTAACTCAAAAGGTCTTCCTAAGAGATAATGTCTCCATACTTGAAGTGCATGAACTATGGAAGCAAGCTCTAGGTCATGGGGAGCATAATTCAACTCATGTAACTTGAATTTACTACTCTCATAAGCTCTTGAATTTACTACTCTCATAAGCTATAACATATTCATCTTGTAACAATATAACTCCTAATCCTTCTCTGCAAGCATATGTAACTCTTATAAACTAAAACTTCCATTTGGATCCCAGTACAACCAAAATAGGTGCAGAAGTTAGTTGTTCCTTAAGAGTTTTAAATTCTAATTCACATTTATCACTCCACACAAATTTTTGTCTTTCTTTTGTAACAAAGTAATTGGGGCAACGAATTTTGAAAAGTACTTAACAAATTTTCTATAATAACCATAAACCCCATGAAGATTTTGATTTCATGTACATTTTTAGTTGTAGGCCATTCAGTTATGGAAGTGATATTTGATGGATCAAATGCTATTCCATTTTTCTTATGGTATGTCCTAAATAGTGCACTTCTATTTCATAAGAAGAACATTTGGACAACTTACCATACAATTTTCTCTTCCTCAAAATTTCAAGTATAATTTTTAAATGCTCTTGGTACTCATCAATGATTTTAGAATGTCATCCAAGAATACAAGTACAAACTTGTCAAGTATTCTTGAAAGATATTATTCATTAAATTCATAAAATATGCGGTGAATTTGTTAAACCAAAAGTTAAAACATGAATTCATAATGTCCATACCTTGTTCTAAAAGTTTTTTTATGAATATCTTTGTCCTTAATTCACAATTAATGATATCCATAACAAAGATCTATCTTTGAATAAACTGATGCTCCACGCATCGATCACACATATCATCAATTCTAGGAAGGTGATATCTATTTTTGATTGCTGCTTTGTTTAACATTCGTAATCAATACAAAGTCTAAGTGTTTCATCCTTATTTTTCAAAAAAATTACTGGTGCTCCCAAGGTGTGACACTCGGTTTTATCAAACATTTAGACAAAAATTCTTGTAAATGTACCTTAAGTTATACCAATTCAATTTAATTCATTCGATAAGGTGCCTTAGAAAAAGTTTAGTTCAAGGTTTGATTTCTATTATAAATTCAAATTCTTGTTTAAACGGAAGACCATGTAGTTCTTACTGTCGAAACACATCACTTAAATCTCTAAACAACGAGATACCTTTCCAAGAAATCACTATCCTTTTCTGTTGTTTCAAATTTTTTTACTGCATATAATGTGCAATATTTGTTTTTAGCCTTGTTAAGCTTTCGCATAGTTGACAATTTTCTAACTAAAATTTCTCAATTTACCCTTGAATGTCTCATTATTTTCTCAGATTATCAAGGCATCTAATGTGTTTTAAAAAAATCCATTTTTTCTTTATGTTCAACAAGCCATTTAACACCAATTATGACATCATATGACCCCAAAGGAGCAACATAAAGATCTACTTCGGTGGAAAAACTTGGTAATTCTAAGACTGCTCCAAAAATACATTTACTAACAATATGGACAACATTATTACCATAATGTACAATCCAAGATTTTTCCATTATTCCCACTTTTATTTTTAATTTTGCAGCTAATTTACTAGAAATGAAACATTTTGAAGCTCCAGTATAAAAAATTATAGTAACAGGTGTACCAAATAATTTACCTGACACTTCTATGGGTGTAACTTACTTATCGATTATTAACATTTATCTTATGCTCTAGTTGATGTCATATTTCTTTAGAGGGAACTGGTTTACATAGTGATCCTTACCATAGTTGAAACAACCCCTACAGGTCCTCTTTTTGGTTCAAACTTATTTCTGTCTCGAAATTACTTGTTTTGACCTGCAAAAGATTTTTGCCCATTATTGTTATTCTTCAAATATTATTTCTAATGTTTGTAGCAAGTTTATTTATTGTTGTTTTCTTATTTTTCTTAGCCAAAAACTTGTTTTTGACTCCAAAATTTTCCATGCCACCTTATTAGGTGCAAGTGATGAAGAAGAGTTGAAAATTTTCTTTTAATTTTCTTCTTTATGAGCAGAAATTGCTTTCAATTTCTATTCTTGCCTTATGGCCTTTTCTACAACCCCTTCCATAGTGGTTGGGTTGTGCACATCTACCTCTCCTCCTATGATAGGATTCAATCCCATAATAAAATTGTGTATCCTAAAATTTTCATCATTTTGATATTGTGGAACGTACTTAAGAAGTTTGGTAAACCTCTCACATAACTCAGTTACAGTTAACTTTCCTTGAATTAAATTTTGAAATTCTATCATTTTCTGATCATAATAGAGTTGTGGCAGCCAACATTGCCTAAAGTATCCCTTAAATTGATCCCATGTAATGCTTGATTCATCAATGTTCAGTTCAGCCTTACCGGTGTCCCACTAGAGGGTGCCTCATGAGAAAGTTGGTAAGCTCCCCATACTTCTTTTATTTCTTCCAAGAAGTTCCTTTTTGAAAAATAATTCTCCATTTAACTTAGCCAATTCTCAGCGCCATCCCCCAATGTAGTTCTATCAAACTTTGGTGGACTTATCCTCTTTATGTCATTAGTAAGTTCAACTGCTAATCTTGCCTTTTTATTTTCAAGCGATTAGGTGCATTTGCAACATTATTATTATCATTTACAACATTTTTATTTACTTTGCATTCTCATTACCAACACCCAAATTTCTAGCATTAGCATTTTTTCTTGGAGGTGGCTGATTGTTATTATCAACATCAAATTCCTCCTCTTCATTTCCCATTAGTTGTTGTTTAAGTACAACAAGACAATCTCTTGTGTCCAAAAAGGCATCAATAATCTCATCAAATTTTTATATGGTAAATCGCCTCTCCACCTAGAGGTAGATTATTTGCAGCACATCCCCTTGTTCTAACCATTTTTTGTTAACAAGAAATTAATTTTTTTATCAAATATGAACTCAATAGGTCTAAGAGTTGCAACCTTCAGCTCTAATACCAAAATGTAACATCCACTTTTAATGAATTAGAAACAAGGTTTTTTTACATAATGTTCTCTATTCTAAATTCATATAATTCAAAACACACATTCCATTTCCAATCCATCTCATAACAAAAACCATATGCAACTATAATGACTCAAGTAAAACACCGATATCTCATTCCATGACTCAATATTACACTGATTACTCATTTTCACTTATTCAAGTGTATACATTGTACACTTGGTTCTTTTACCCATTAAGGCTCATTCAAGTGTTTTGTCTAAGAAGCCTATCCGAATATCTCACCGATACTCATTTGAAATCCGTAACTTAGACTAAGTGACATAAGACAATGCAACCAACAACTTGCGATAGTTTGGCCAAATTTTTAAACATGTTTATGATGTTTAATTTCCAAGACGACATACTCATTGAAAGGAATATGTCTTTCACCACAATCACACTATTATCTAGATTGGTCTACCTTGAATTCTATTAACCAAACCCGAGTCAAAGTTTCATGATAAATAGGGGCAGCTCACATGCACTAGTGTGGAAGAATACTCATGGTGAATAAGGATAAATAGACATAATCAATCAAATTTCATCGATTGGGTGTGTTTAGTTACCCTAAGTCAACATGAGTTGACCACTACACTAGTCCATGTGTCTATCTCTATTTAGAGTAGAACCATGAACCAAATTTTCACTTATGTCAATCGAGTTAATTGAACTAAGTGGGGTGTTAAAGCATAATTGGCATAATTGGCTACATCATAGTATCCTTGTAATGACTCTCATCATTATGAGGGTACTTTTCTACAACCCCTGTATTACAACAACCTACTAAGTTCCTTTAACTAAACTAACATACTTAAGAACATTAGATTATTAACCCATCAAATTATTATCTTATTTAATTTATCGTTAAATAACACACCTAGGGGTTCACTAAGTATGATAGATCCAAAGAGGATTCAAAATGTTCTTTTACACCAATTAAAGGTATGTAGATAAAATTTGTGTTCAATCAAATGAAAAATTTAATCTTAACCCCTTATTTCCATTAACCGATAAATCTAAATTTGATATTTAGTAAGTAAGATCATTAAGTTTTATTACTACAGTTTATCATTGCAAACAATCTTGATTGAAAGCTTATATATTATACTTAGTGATATTCTAATGTCTAAATCCTCTTATTAGTTATTTTAAGATTTCCCTTTACCATTCATTTTTACATAAAATAGCATACAACTAGTCATCATTTCCAATTTAAACTTATCACATAACAAGATAACATACATAGTCTGTTTTAATGATAAAAGGAAGTATCCTTTTATTCATAATTAAGGACTATTATCCTATTTAAGAAATTAGAAAACATAAGTTTTAGTTTCGTAAATGAATACCATGTTCATCTATATTAAAATATCCTTATTCCCCTTTTCAAGTATGGATCTATCAATCATAGTCATCATAGTGATACCATTTACCAAATGAAATGAATCGGAAGTATATATATACATACATAATTCCTTATACAAGCTTTATTTTATACCTTAGAATCCACTAAGTGATGCATGCCAATTTCTAAGTGTATCAATAAAATCCCACCATGCATATTAATATTTAGGATTATTAATCAAATCTAAGTCATATAAGGTCTTACAATAAACCAGAAATCAACAACCCTTCACAATAATTCATTAATCAAAAGAGAGAGATCAATTTACTTCCAACTTAATTAATATTCCATAAGATTATAAGAAACCCCTTTCATCATTACAAACAAATTTTAATATATCTTCATAGTTTTTCCAACATGTTCATTTCAAGAGAATTTCAATACGAAAAGCATCCGAATGAAGGAAATGATCTCATTAATAAAACAAATGTAACTTTTTATAAGTCTCTCTTTTCAATTCTCATGAAGTCCATCTCAGAAATTGTTATCATGAGTCAGTCATAAGAAATGAGCATGATAAGAGATATAACGTTAAAACAATATGTTTTTATCTAATCTGTTTCATAAAAGGAACCTTACTATTTATGAAAAAGGTTCAACATATATTAAAAATAAGATCAAATGAATAAATTGCCCAAAAATCCACAATGTCATAATAGACAAGACGTCATTAAGTCAATTTAAGTGTCATTTCCTATAGAAGAAGTTAACAATCCATCGAAATTAATTCTATCTAAATAAAAATAATGATAATCATTTCAACATGATAACATACCAAAATGCAACCAATTTATAAAAGAACTAACTAAAGTCATAATCTATTCACATTGGTTTCAATTTCGTTCACCAAGCAAAGTGTCACTAAACACATATAATTCTCAATCCAACAATCAAAGATGAATTGATCTAAAAAAACATAATGATTCAATAAAATCAGAGTGTTGTTCCTATAAAAGTTGCTTTCATAACAATAACTGAAATCCGATTTCACCCATTTCACCCCCTTGTGAAATGAGACAACTGACAAGGCTTTCACCTTAGCAAATGATAGGAACCCACTTACAGAAAATGACAAGTTGAATGATTTTTCTAAGAAGTTTCTGACATATTCATAGAGCTTGCTAATTCTTGGTATAACTAAGGAACCCAAGAAATTGCATAAATGTTGAAGGAGGTGTGAGAGCATTTAACTCTTGAGATGACCCACCAAGCTATTGAGGCTACCCACCGAGCTCAGGTACTTGACCGATCCCATTCTCTTAATAGACCATGTAAGTGAACTACATTACAAATCCATTGAGCTATTTCATGAGGAGCCGCCGAGTACCCCCATTACCATACTAAGCTTTGTTCTCCATCACTAGGTCACATACCAAGCCAATATACCAAATGAATCATTAACAAATTTGAGCTCGAAAGGGACCAAGTTGGTCTCATACATTGGGCTCTATAAAATATTACCAAGTTCGAGCTCAAAAGAATTGAGCTCTATGGCCAGAAGTGAGCCCATTCAAAATCCACTAAGCCATGCATGCAGTGGTAATCGAACCCATCTCCATACCAAGACTGAACTCATCTATAAAGGATCAAGTCATTCATCATGTCGAGCTAGGTTATATGGCATGGCAATGCATCCAAGCTCATACTAGGCACAAGTGAGCTATGTAGAGGTCATATGAAATACATAAGATCTTGAGAATTACCCTAGGTGAGCCATGCGTGCCAAGTTTAGTGGTAAGACCCGCCGTGGCAATATGACTTAGTTAGAAAGACTCAATGAGCTGCTGTTGAAGTTGGTTGATAGAGATTGATGGATTTGTAGTGGCACAAGAAATTTAGGAACCACAGAGGCCTCCATCTGGTATCCCGGAGCAACACTCAAGGTCAAGCAAGGAAAGAGCCCTCAATTCTCCCATGGAGCCTCCATGTGGAGTCAAATAGTTATGGGCATGTTGATAAGGAGGTATTCATACCAACTTGGAGCTCAACGTGATAGGAGAACTGACTTGTCATTTGATAAGCAAGGTGGAGAATGAGAGAAAAGACTTGGTAGGGATAATACAACTCGGATGATGCATCGGGAGGGGTCGGTGGTCCATGATGTAATTGTGTTGAGTTGGAAGTAGGAAGTGAGTCGCGAGTTAGTTAATATGTAACATGAAGTCTAGAGAAGAGCTCGCCATTAAAGGGCCAACTTAGCACACATTGGAGGGGACAACACGGCACCACGAGGAGTATAAGAAGATGAGTTGGCAGATCGGTAGGTAAGGGAATGATGGCGAAGGAAGATAAATTTTGAGAGGACAAGGAAAGGGCCAACTCGGCGAGTCAAATGCCGAGTTGGCCATTGTTTTAATACCCAAACATTAAAACCTCCCCAAGCAAGATAGATGGTAAAATGTAAGGTGGGCCCACCATATTTTTAATGCCCAAATCATTAAAAGATATGTAGAACATTGAACAAAGGGGAAAATTATTAAAATTGTCTTTTCTCCACCAAGAATTAATTCTCAATCCCGTGAAGAGAAAGCAATCCTGTGAAAACCAAAAGCGCTTCATTCACTTAAAGAGCCATAATTGGAGCATTTCTTCATGAAATTACACAAAATTGGTGTCGTTGGAATTGTAATTTTGAGCCTGATGAACAAAAGTCAAGAAATTCAGATATTGATGAACATTTGAGGGTGTATTTCTAAAAAAATGAGCTCAGTTCAAGGAGACAGTTGCAAAGTGGTTGAGAATGCAATTAATGAGTATGGCCATCATTTTCTCCAACTACAGGTTATGGGACAACATGAAGAAGATTTTGTAAATCTATTTCCATCATTTCACCTCATTTATTACATCTGGAAAGTGGTTAGAAAAGTGATTTCGGATTTCACTCTTCTCTCTTTCTCATTCTATAAAATGTAATCTAGGGCTTAGGAACTAGGGGTTAGTCATTTTATGCTTTTTTCCCCTCTTTCTTCTCTGTTAGGGTTTTGAATGTGAAACTCAAGCCTTCTCTCAAAGCTTTGTAATGGCATTTTTGTGCCTCTTTCCTACTATTGTTATACTGTGCATGTTTTGGAGCAATATAATATGTCATGTGATGCATTTTTTCCATCGTTTGCATTTTTATTATCTCTACTTGCCTTTATTCACTGCAGGTATATTGTGCATATTTCTAATGTTCACTACAAGTTTTGGAAGCTATGCTTAATGGGTTTGAAGTGGTGTTCTGTGTGAATCTATCTTTGGAATGTGGTGCATTTTTTCCACCCTTTCCATTGCTCACCTTTCTCCACTTCAGGCATTTGGATTCTTGATTAACAACCTCCTTTTCTTGGTGTATCACCATTCTTAGTGTAGGCTTTATTTTATGCATTTTCTCTCCTCGACCTCTTAGAATGTTAGGATAGGATTAGATAGATTTTACTGCACTAATATTAGCTTGTGGTAGGTAATTTAGGAGTAAGATCCAAGTTCTTTGCTGAGGTTATCTCAAGCCCGCAAGTCCCACAGTTTGAGAGAGAACCTAATGTTGCCCAACAGGTAGGGATCCATAACCAAAAAGCCCAGTGTGATAATTTTTGGCTTCAACAGTTTCTAACAAGCCTAGTAGGATAGGTTTGAAGCACCTTACCACTTCATCTCATCAATTTGGTGTGTTCTTGGTGAGGTTAAGACTTTTTAGGCACATGCAAAGCACATCTGACAACTCTGTTTGGTACGAAAGACCCATTCTCTGATTTTATAGAACTTTATTTGATCCATTTCCATTCATTTTTCTTTCCATATCTCTCATTTTCTTTCATTCTATGAAATTTTGTAGCCATGAATTCATTCCTACAGTGGAATTCACACTTTTAGCAAGTCACAATCAGCCTTTATTGAGCTTCATAACCCCTCACAGACTAAGCACTATGACTAGATTCAAAACCACTATGCTTACTAATATAAGAAATGCAAAAACCAATGTGGCTATGGAACCTATCAAGAATGTGGGTATCCATATGATGTTAACATTAAAATGGAGGATGTTGGTCTACTGGAGAATATCCAAAGAATGGAGGCTAGTATGGTTCACACTTGGGCTATGAAAAAAAATGAAGGCATTCAGGATTGGTTGTATGGCACCTTGTCCATGGGAAGGCCCTTTTCCAAGACACTATAGCTCACAAGAAAAGCTTGATTTCATGGTTGAAATGATGCCCCAACTTATAAAATGGATCAAGGGTATTGAAACATATGAGAAAAGTATGAGACAACCTTGTCAATGGGTAAGTCAATCACTAGCTCTTTGTTCTTCTTTCTCTCCTTCCCAAGCTTTACCATTTCAACATTGTCATGATTCAAGCCCATTATATGCTGCTCCAAATGTTGAGTTCCCTTCTCCATCTCCTAGTCTTCCATCCCATCTTGATTCTTCTACCCTTTTCCCTTCCCAATAGTCATCCCCTCCAAAAAAATAAGTTCCACTTCCTTCTCCACCACAAATGGTTACAAAACCTATTATAACCCAACCCAACCCTCCTCTTGCTATCTTAAGTTTATCTTGGGAAGAAAACAGTACTAAAATCAGTCAAGGGAAACTAGAAGGAGAGTCCAATCAAGAATAAATAACTGAATATTGGAAAATATGGGCTCATAGTTTCGGGATTGATAAGATCCCTTGTTGGTTAAACCTATGAAGGAGATGGAGGCCTTGCCATAGGTAGAGTCTGATTTTGTAGAAGAACAAGAACAAGAAGTAGATGATCAATGATATCTTTTCTCTAAATTTAGTGTGCACATTGGCACCATATTCTTAGAGGTTGGTGATTCATCTTAGCTTACAAAGTCAAAGAAAAAAGAGGAATCCCCAAATCCACAAGAAGAGGAGCATGTGCAAACAAAAGAGGAAAATATCCCTAAAGTGTAAGATGTTTCAATGGAATGCAGTGACCCTCATTTTCCTACATGCCTAGAGCTTGCTGCACTATTGGAAGGTTGCATTGAGCCACCATAATCATCATCATTAGTTACAACCAACCATGGATAACTTCATGCTATGGAGGAGAACAAATCAGATTTTGGATCCTTGGATGAAGAAGAGATCATAGGAAGCTTCTTGCTTTCTTTTGATGATAAAATTTTAGATTCTTCTTCTATCACATCTTTGCAAGAATATGATTTTGTGGAGGATTTTGATCTCTCAAAATTTATGTTTGAGGAGGAAGAGGAAGATGATGACAACAAGATCAAATCAGTCATCATGGAAAGGGCAATTTTGGAAGAAGTAGAATTATTTGTAGAAGTAGAGCAGCATTCAGATCAGCTTGCAAGCAGGAACCTTCTTCCAAAAGTATGTAAGATATCCCATTCATGGGGATGAGCTTCAAAGGAATGGGAAAATCAAAAGGATCAGCCCACTGGTTCCCAAGGCCCCATGCCCAATCAAATATCTAGCTGCATTGGAGCCAATGGAGAAGCCAACACCAATCATGCTCACTTTAGAGCATGAGGATAATCTTCAAAGCACCAAGGATCAGCTACAACACCTCCAACCAAATGATGAACATATTAAGGAGGTATTCATTTTTTATTGATACCTTGGGTGGAAGAGTGGAAGGTAATTTTTCACTCTTGTTGTAGGCCATATCCATTGCTAAATTAATTACATGGCCACACTTTGTAAATAAGGGAACTGTTTCTCCTCTGTTGCACAGTCTTTATTTAGATTTTCTTTGTTTTTGTTAGTGTAGGGGTAGGAGTAGATTTGATTTCAGCAGAAGAATTGCTTATGCACACTCTACATATCTTATTTGAGGCATGTATGATTTGATATTTTATATAGTCTTATTCGTGTTGTTCCAGGAAGTGTAATGCATCATGCCTCCAGTTGTTACAAAAAGGAGATCCATAGTTGCATGTAATAGTTGTAAACTCCAAGTCAATAAAATGTAGAGTAATTAAAATCAGTTAAGAGGGAAATCTTGTTGATTTTCTCTAAGAACAGTTATAGCAAGCCTCTTACGCCTATGTAAGAAATAAAAGATCAGCCAACAACCCAATCTAGAATCAATTCCATCATTCATCATTGAAATAAAAATTATGGGAATGAGTGAAATTTAGGTTTAAAGACATTTTTCTACACTCACAAAATGAATTTCAAAATTTTTGTTATAAGAGTTGGAGAGTGCGAGCAGCAGAAGGTAGTTCCATAAAGGAAAAATGACATTCTAGGTGTCCTAGAGTCAAGATTTTTGGAGTTCGGATCATCTCATGATGCTAATGCAGACTCCATGTCCAATGGAAAGATATATGTAGTTGGTCATTATCTAGTTAGCGAGGCTAATGGCCCTTTTAAGATCTATGGCTAGAAACAAGCCCATTCGAAATCCATTGAGCCATGCATGTAGTGGTAATCAAACCAATCTCCATACCAAGACCAAACTCATCTATAAAGGATAAAGTCATTCATCATGTCAAGCTAGGTTGTGTGGCATGGAAATGTATCCAAGATCATACTAAGAATAGGCGAGCTATGCAGAGGTCATATGAAACAAGTTGGATCTTGAGAAACACCCCGGATGAGCTTTGCATGCCAAGTTTAGTGGTAAGACCTTTCGTAGCAATATGACTCGGTTAGAAAGACTCGGCGAGCTGGTGTTGAAGTTGGTTAATGGAGATTGATGGCTTTGTAGTGGCATAAGAAAATTGGGAACCATGGAGGCATCCACCTAGCTTCTTGACGCAACACCAAAGGTCGGGAAATGAAGGAATCCTCGGTTCTCCGTGGATCCTCCACATGGAGTCAAATGGTGATGGGCCCACCGATAAGGAGGTCTTCGTATTGACATGGAGCTCGATGCGATAGTAGAAATGACTTGCCATTCGAGAAGCGAGCTAGAGAATGAGAGAAAATAATCAATGGGGTTGATAGAATTTAGACAATGCATTGGGAGAATTTGGTGGTCACGATGTGATTGGTTTCAAGTTAGAAGTAGGAGGTGAGTCAACAGAGTTAATATGTAACATGAATTCTAGAGAAGATCTCGCCGTTAAAAGGCCAACTTATCACACATTGGAAGGGACAACTCAGTGCCACAAGGAGTATAAGGAGGTGAGTCATTAGATCGATAGGTAAGGGGATGATGCTGAGGGGAAGATAAAGCCCAAGAGGACAAGGAAAAGGAAAAATCAAAGGTGAGTCGAATCTTTGAGTTGGCCATTGTTTTAATACACAAACATTAAAACCTCCCCAAAAAAGATAGATGGTAAAATGCAGGTGGACTGCCATATTTTTAATGCCCAAATAATTAAAAGATATGCAGAACATTGAACAAAGGGAAAAATATTAAAATTGTCTTTTCTCAACCAAGAATTAATTCTAAGTCCCGTGAAGAGCAAGCAAGCCTGTTAAAACCAAAAGAGCTGCATTCACTCAGAGAGCCATAATTGGAGTATTTCTTAACAAAATTGCAAAAAATTGGTGTCATTGGAATTGTGATTCTGAGCCTAATGCGTAGAAGTTAAGAAATTTAGAGATTGATGAACATTTGAGGGTGTATTTTTAAGAAAATGATACTTGTTCAAGGAGTTAGTTGGAAAGTGGTTGAGAATGCAATTAATGAGTATGACTATCATTTTATCCAACTGCATGTTATAGGACATCATGAGGAAGATTTTTCAAATCTATTTCCATAATTTCACCTCATTTATTGCATCTAGAAAGTGGTTAGAACACAAATTTTGGGATTTCACTCTTCTCTCTTTCTCATTTTATAAAATGTAATCTAGGGCTTATGACCCGAGGTTAGTCATTTTATCCTTTATGCCCCTCTTTTTCTCTCTTATGGTTTTGGATGTAAAACTCAAACCTTCTATAAAAGCTTTGTAATGGCATTTTTGTGCCTCTTGCCTATTTTTGTTATACTTGTGCATATTTTTGGAGCAATATAATATGTCATGTGATGCATTTGTCCATCCTTTGCATGTTTTATTATCTCTACTTACTTTTATTCACTACAGGTATATTGTGCATATTTCTAATGTTCACTACAAGTTTTAGAAGTTGTGTTTAATGGGTTTGAAGTGGTGTTTTGTGTGAACCTATCTTTGGATTGTGGTGCATTTTTTCCACCCTTTCCATTGCTCACCTTTCTCCACTTCAGGTAGTTGGATTCTTGATTAACAACCTCCTTTTCTTGGTGTATCACCATTCTTAGTGTAGGATTTATTTTTATGCATTCTCTCTCCTCGACCTCTTGGAATGTTAGGATAGGATTATATAGCTTCACTTGCACTAATATTATCTTGTGGTAGGTAATTTAGGAGCAAGAGCTAACTTTCTCTCAGGGTTATCTCAAGCTCGCAAGTCCCACAGGTTTGAGAGAGAACCCAATGTTCACCAAAAGGTAGGGATCCATTATAAAAATCCTAGGGTGCTAATTTTTGGCTTCAATAGTTCCAATAGCTTAGGATTAATTAGTTTCAAAAATTAGGATAGTTCCCTCATTATCCCACTTAGGAGTTAATGAATAAATCAACTTAGCATAAGTTTAGGATAAGATCCATAATAAAAGAACATTACCTCTCATAGTTTATAAAAACGATGAATCAGATCACCTTGAAGGGTGAAATCAAAAGATGTTTAAGGACACCCTTGTGACCCCAGTGTAATTCTGAGTGCAGAAAAAAAATATTTTGATTGGCTCAATCAAGATGATTTACACACCAAAAAATCCCTAAACATACCTTAGATTATTGTAATTGATCTAAGGTGTGATTAATCCTATACTTTGCAATCTTTAGACTGAAAAACAAGGTCAATATTGTAAACTATGAAATGAACAATTTATACTGAATTCACTTCCTTCATCCATATGCAAAATACATAAAAAGGTGCATCATAAAAATTATACGAAATACTTCATTAATAAATTTAGAATTTTCATGGAATGACGCTACCCAATTTTAGAAGATAAAACATATCATTTACAACAACATGGTTAATCAGTTTTAAAGAGTAGACCCTAAAAAAAAAAGAATCACCTATCAATGTTGCTACCGCATTAAAAAAGTGATAAAATATAACAACTATGGCAGAGGCATTAAAAATGTACCGTTTAATATGTAAAATCCTCTATAGTTTGGCTATGTTTTGTGGTGGTCTGTCATCAAGTATTTTTGACTTAGACTCCATGGATCTTTGATTGTTTTTGTCCTAAATTGACTTCTTTTTGTACGGTATCTTTTTGGTCCCCGGGTTAAAACCAAACTATTTTATCTTATCTAAAAACAATGCAAATCAAACATTTTGGATCAAACCATACTTTCCATAGGGTTTTCTCTTCCATTTTTGGTACATGATAATTTTCATTTTTATAAGCCTTATTCTTCTAGTTTTGGGCACATTAATAGATTCTCCTCATGACCCTAATTTTCCATTCCTTGTGTTTATTTAAATTAATCACACATGTAAGGATTTAGTCTATGAGGTCTTTCAAAATATTTGGATTCATCCTAGCACAACTCTTAAGTATGTACGAGCATTTATGCAAAAGGATATTATTTTTAAGAGGATCCTATGCCCTTTACTTCCACTAATTTACCCCCTCAAGATGTTATAGATAATGGAATCCCTTTATATGTTCAATCCAATTTCCATAATATCTTAGTTAAGTGTTCTCATAGGTAATGGATCACGCCTTAATATTTGTAATATTTCATTTCTACATTTTCTAGGTATCCCTATTAATGACATATCCCCTTTGACCATAATTATCTATAGATTTGATAATATACCACATCATCTATTAGGGAAAATTACGTTGTCTATCACCGTCAACTCCCATACCCTTCCCATACCTTATCAATCTATACCAAATGACATTATTTATAAACTACTCCTAGGAATGACCTTAGTTATAATCTAATTCTAAGAAGTCCCTCATTACATGCCATGGATATTGTCGAATCTATGCTTCATAATTATCTCAAATATTATTATCAAGGGACTATGTATGTCATCAAATATGATACAAACCATTTTAATTACTATACTAATTATTTTCATGGAGGAATGAACCCTTTGGGGAGTGGTGTGATGTCTCCTCTTCCAAATGACAAAACAAAAACACTTCTAGGTTATGGGTGGCGGTATGTTGGAGTGAATATCCATAGAGGATTTTTTCCTAGTGTAACAACTAAAACTAACCTATACTCTATTGCATGAACTGAATCAGGGGAGAAGGAAATACTAAAAATAAAAAGGGGGTGATATATTAGAAAGTGTGAGGATCTCAGACTTGTTTAAACCACACAGATGGACCATAGGGACCATACACACCATACATGTAACCTAAAAAGGGGATATGTCAATGTAAAATTTTTTCGAGAGAAGGGTTTGTAGCTATGATAGAAGAAAGAAGGGAAACAAATGGCTTTGGAAGGGCAATTTGATAAACTCCACAAGTGATTGCTACAAAATATTTGCTAAACATAATATATGACCTGTAAATTAACATATAATTACATAAAGGCATGGAGATTAAACTACAAATCAGGGATAAAATAATATCACAAGATAAAACTACCTTAGTGACACAATACTACATAATAAATAGGTTGTAGGAAGGTAAAAATAGCTCCTTTATTGATCCAAGAGGTGAAATTAGTACAAAAGATCACTCATGACCCCTTTTCCTCCATTTTAGAACTCTAAATTACTCCAGAATGATTAATAGAAGGTGCATAAATGTATTTTACAATGAATTCCATGAAGTTAATATAAAGAATGAGGGAGGAAAGAAGGGAAAAGTGAAAACATGCAAGTTCGATCAACAAAAATAGAAAAATTATGAGAGTGTTGCATGTTGAAATATTTTTTCGTATCAAAACTTGCTAATATTAGCCTTGTATGATGAAAAAAGTAACTTGGGTGAAGAAAACAACTAAAAATAGATAATTGGAGATTTTTTTGTGTTGCAAATGCTTTTTTCGGAACTCGTAATGAATCGAGAATAGGAGGAACACTCAAACATTCCTTGTGTACCTTCAACAACTAACTTAACCACTTTTCCCTTTATTCCTCCAATTGTCAACTTTACCAACTTGTTCATTGTGTTCCTTAGTTTGTAGATGTAAAGTTGTGGGGAAGTGATGTCCAATGATGGAAATGTTTTGAAGGTTCCATCAAGTTCCAAGTTTATTGATGGAGCAAAGAAAGCGGGTTTATGAGGAACAAGAAAAAATACAAAGACTTTGCTCATTGTGTTCTATGCAGCCCAATTTTTTTGATTTGTTCTTCTCTATTTTAGTCGAGAGAACCTCGAGAGATAATGAATTTTTCCTTCTGTGTCAATGAATTTTGATGTTCAAGTATGATGGGATTAAGGCACAATGTGTATGAGGGAACAATTCTCACATTCCCTTTGGACCTGACTTTGTTGATGTAGTGCCCTCTCTTCCCCTTACTTTGGCGTTTGTGGCTAATTAGGGAAATCTTGGAACCTAGGAACAATTTTACATGTTCCCTGTGTGCCTAACTTATGTGATTTGATCTAGCGTTGAGCTCAAGCGAGCCAGTAAATTGGATAACTCAAGGAACTAAGGAACATTTCCATTGGTGCCACCCAAACCCTATTTCACTAATTACATTACTCATTGTGGCTAAGGAAGATATGCAAGGAACATGAGGAACTTAGGAACAATTCCTCCTTCTCCTCTAAGGGATTATTCTACCTATATTTACCCAATTTGACCAAATTTTGACTAACTCCTAGACTAAAGAGGCTCAACAAGGTGGAAGAGTAATGCCCAAAACTCTAAAAATTTCCCACATTTATTTTTTTGAAATTTCCCTGATCTAAGACAACACCATGACTTGTCAAGAACACCAAAAATTTCCTAGGGCTAGTTTTGAATAACAATTTGCCAATCTTCATGGGATATATACCTACTAGATGTAAATACCAATTACCTTGAAGTATCCATTGGGAAAAATTCGATATCAAATTACTACAACTTCTTGAAATGATGTGAACACGATTCTAATTAATTTAATAAAATCTGAATACTAAATCTAATTTTAGAGTCAGTACTATGATAATATATAATAGAATATAAATTCTAGGTACTCTAAATATGTAACCATGTAAGAAAATAGGAGAGATAGATCAATTATCGTATTACGTTTATATTGGAACATATCTCGAAATTAGAATAACCGATGAACATGTTGGGCAAGGTGTTGCAAATGATCGATATTAATTATGGAACCTACGATGCAGCTGAGACACGAGTGCAGGCTAGGGCGATGACAATGGGTGCCAAAGACCTATTATAGGTTCATGTGACTACACAAAGGGTTAGAATCTGGTTTTTCTTATGTCACTAGGGTTTTTTATATCTCTTCTTGTTGATCACCTAATATTCGTAATTGGATCACCGAGGTACTTGTAACCTACAACAAAAACCCTAGCTACCTACACAAGCTCATAAAAACATCAAATTGGAATGAAAATGCAATATGTGAAGTTGGAATGACCCCGAAGGTCATCCGAAGGACGAACTTATGATCGAGTGAGCTAAATACATTCCAAAATCCATGTTGTTCTTTGTTCTTGTGTGTGAAATAGTGTCCTTATGGCTCCCTCATGCCAATGACACCAAGATATTGAGCTATAACTAGATAAAATTCAAATGTGTGAGATGGAATTCAAAACATCCCCTTTCTATGTAGTGTATATAGAGTAATCAGCCCAAAAATGTTGTCTCTTTGATAGTATGTAGATATGATTGCTTTGTTTAGACTTTTCTACCCTTATAATGGTATGTGTGTTATGTATGTATGGATCTCTTGTTTGAATTTTGATGTTAGTGACACAACATGTTGACTAAGACCTCGGGATCAAATTCGTGTCTCACGACCCCTTGTGACCCGCATCCCATTTCGCAACCTAACCTCATTACCTAAACTTCACACAATTATTTATTAATTACCTTGTAATTGATAAATCCACATCGCCTTACCTACCACCTCACTTGGCCACCTCACCATGACCTAGCCCTAACCCTAAACTAACCTAATTAGGACCCATGACTTGGTCTAGACTCACATCCATAACTAATGCCTCCTTACTCGCACCCAAAGCCGACCTTCTAGCCACTTGACCAAGCCCGCAACTGATCTCTCGGGAGAAAAGCAGGGAAGGTGGGCTATTTTACTAAAAATAGCCTACTTTTTCCTAACCGATGCCGGCCTACTCGACATTGCGCTTACGCAACCGCCATCGGCCTCGTAAATGGGCTTCCCAAACCAAAACAACGGATCGGAATTTCATTTTGAGATCACCAAGGATTTTTGAATCAAAGGAGAGTCCAAAGCGATTAGCAGAGTCCGTAACTTCACTTGACCAAGCAGAGACGAGTGAAGAAACCAAGAGTTGGCAAGCACAAGGAGATCAACTTGCATCTTCGTCAAAAACCAAAGAAGTTACATCTTGCATGTCCTCCATTATAACATTTCTTATGCTTTTGGAATTACAAATCCTCCCAAATCCGCTCTCGAATCCATTATCCAACGTACCATTGCCTCTAACTATCATTCCTTAGCTTCTAACCATCCCATTTCCCAATACCATCCAAAATCAGCCATTACAAACTCCACAACCAGCCCGTAAGATCCTAACCCACCGGATCGGTTATCGAAAATCGCATCGCTATAGGTAACCGCATCGGTTCCTTTGATCAAAACCAGAAAAATAGCCTTTCCCTACCTGGCCAAAGCAAGCAATTTGATTGATATTTTACAATATTTTGTGTTAACTCATATTAGCAGGAAACCACCACCTTCGAAGGAAGTTTTACATTTCCCGGCCAAGGCGCTTCTCATTTATTATCTAATCAAAATCTTGTGGTCTTGTGTTCTTATTTGCAGTAGTCCTTCCAAGACAAAAAGGAGTTCTTCGCAATCACCGATCTTTCTACGGTACGCGCACATCATCTCGACATTCTACAGTATTCCTCCTAACCCTAACCTTATCTGTTTTTTCTATAAGGAACGAAGCATTTCCGAGTGAAACATTTTGGCACGCCCGGTGGGACCCATTTTGGGTTTTTCTTTATTTCTTGCTTGCTTTTATTATAGGGAGCATACTTGCTGTTTTCTTCTTCTAGAGATATTCACAGGGTATTTTATTATTCTGGTAAAAGAACTTGCTTTGTTTTTGCATCTTGCATTAGTAAAAGTCATCTCTTTTGCTTCATCGAATATCACTTTCGATTTGGGTTTTAAAACACATGCATTACATTCCTGCCTGTTGTTTTTCAATTCTAGTGAACATAGATTAAGTAACAGGTCGTACACGTGGAGGTGATATCCACGGTATTGACAGGAAATTAACCTTAGTTTCACTGCACAACACATACCGAATCACTTCACAATTAACACAACAGCTCAAACATCCCCCCTTTTTTCCGCGGTATTCCTCCGCCCGATTGAGGTAACCTTATAAGCCAAAACAACTTGACATTTCCCCTAAGTCTCTTGTTTAGGATTCTGACATCATTCTACGTCTAAAGGCATAAGCCCACAATAATTAAAATTAACCCTAAGGTTAATCTCTGCATTTGCGTGTGCATCTTGCTTGTTTGCTGCTCTTTTTCTCTGTCATACATACTGCTTTTATGATCAATAAGTTGATAAAACTACTCAACGCTGCTAAAAATCAAATTAGCAGCCCTTTGTATCTTCTTATCCTAGATTTTTTTGACACCGACATCGGTTAAGGGACCGACGCCGTTTCCCTTGCGACCGACACGCTTAGTAAACCGATATCGCCATCGCCTCTCTCACTTCGACAAACCAAAGAATTGCCAAATTCACCATTCTCGAGGTTATTTTTGTTCTTGATAGATTGAAACTTTCCCCGTGTGTTCTCGGTCTATGGTTGTCATCACTCGGAAGCGAGCCGCCATGGTTTCACACGCTTGCTCTGCTTTTTTGCCCGAATCACCCCTTCACATTCTATAGAAACCCTACGGACACCAAAGTGAGATCCCCAAATTCTGTAGGAGACAAGGACTTTGCCAAATTTCTCGGATGCTAATCCCAAATACTGCATAATACTATTTGTCTCATACCCCTGACCGTACGCCTGATGGTCAGCTCCTTATGGGCATGCCTATTAGTATAGCTGCTCATTTAGCTCCTACTCCTCCTGATAACAATACCTTACTTCCCGCATCACTAGCCCCGTCTCCCAATCCGACAGCGGCAGAGGTTCATACGACCCCGATTAGCTTTCCTTTTGTTAATCTTGGACCCCATGTATCGCCACCACCAACTGCCCCTATCTCATCTCTCTTTCAGACCACTCCATTCATGACTTACTCTCTGCCACCTATTCAAACGAGCTTTCCTTCTCAAGCTCCGCCTACCTTTTCATTCCCATATACGTATCCAGTAACCTCAACACCTTATATGGGACATCCCTATTCTGTGGCACCATCATCTCATCCAACCACAGATTTCATCAAGCAAATGATGGACAAAATGCAAAACCTGGAGGCTTCCGTTTCAGAAGTCGTAGCGCTTGACATACGAGCAAGTTTGTCAGAGCCCATTCACCCTTCTCGTCCCCTTCATTCATATCCTCCTCAATGGGAGTTGCCAAAGTTTACTCGCTTTTAACAAGAAAGAGGATCCTCAACAACACTTCACGATCATTTAGACATGCTTGTTATTTGATTGCCCATGATGATGCCTTGTTACTCCGCACCTTTCCCATGTCCTTATCGTGGCCTCGCTGAGTGGTATAGTGCTTTAACCCAAAGACTCAATCTTCTCTTTTAACCAACTAGCCCAATCTTTCTTGGATCATTTCTCCATTAACATTGCCAAGAAAGTATCTATCACCGACTCTATGCCATCCGACACCAAGACGAATCTATCGCAGATTTCGCTGACGATGGCGGGGCCTTATCAACCAACTTACGATGCCTTGCCTCAAACCGAACTTATCGAATCGCTTACACGCGGCTCGCGCTAAGCACATCTCCCCTACCCTCCAAATTCAAACTTTCCGTACATTCGACGAGGTTTTACTATGGCTCGAAAATTAGAAATTCGAGCCTTAGAGGAAGAGAAAATCATGTCACAAGCAACAAGAACTCCACTTTCCGAACTCCCGATTCTACCAATAAACCAAATACCACCACTCCTCACGCGTCCACCTCTTCTAAATCAAAAGGAGTTGTCCACGCGGTGATGGTCAAATCCCAATCACCGTCCAATACTCCACCAAAACCACCTATAAATACAAAGCCGAGCCCACCAATTACACTCCTCGGGAGAAACTTATGGCGTCATCCTAGAGAAATTGCTCAAAGTCAGGCTATCACCTTGCCCCGTAAACCTCACTGGGTTTGACTCCACCCGCGCAATACCTTCCCCGTACAAAGAAAATGACTTTTGTAACTTTCACCGCGTAAAAGGACATAGTCATGAAAACTGCAAGATGTTGAAAAACATAGTGCAGAAATGGTTGATGCAGGGATATAACACTCGATAATCCTAACGCCCGCTAACCGAAATCTGAAAATTTTCAACAAGCCATTCCCGAATCACTCGTCCAAAGAAAGAACGTAAACCAAGATATCTTAGCCGAGGAGAGTGTTCATGAGATCCATGCAGCTTCGATTCTCACCAAAAGCCTCTATCGAGAAAATTTTGAATCAAGCCTCTTCACTAACACAGAGCCCGAACCTCCTTTACCACCATCAAGCCAAAGCGAAATCGTTCCTTTACTCATAGAAGAGTTAACTGCCCAGGCTTCCCTTCCCATCAATGAGTCTTCTTACACCACATCCCTACAAGACTGTGAGCGGATGCTATCTAATTTATCTATTTCCCAAACGTCCCTTTCTACCACTTTGCTACACAAGAGGAAGGCTCACCACTCCTTTTGACATCCTTAGACGAGAAATCTCTTACACTAACATCACCACATTCTTTTAACATGACAGATCTCCTCGAACACGCCCTCCTACCTATTAGTCCCTCATCGCCTAAATCTTTTCAACGACCGGTTGACCTCCTGACATCTATTGATACAGTGCCTCATCCGCCTCCTGTGTCACACCCGCAATGGACTGGAATTACAACTCACTTTTCCTCTCGTACTCAAAATTACAAATCACACTGAGACTGCATTCCACGTAAGATGACAGTGCCCTATGGGAACGCTTGAGTACTCCTGCTTTCTACTCAAATGCAAATGACTGATCCCGATGTCTCCACCATTTACCCGAAGTGCTTACGTGCTTAAATGCCCCCGTTCTCGCCTTCACCCCCTCACCTCTACCAAACGCCCCGTCCACTTCTATCAACTTAACCAATCTTCCCCTACGCTGGGACCTCACCAATGCCCAGGGCCTAACACACCCGCCTAAGCGACTCGATCTATCCAAAATAAATCCGCTCCGCCACCTAGAGACGAACGCAATCCGGGCCTCTATCACAATTAAAACCCTCATCGTCACACCCACCTTCCATATTGGGACCTCATCCCTCCACATTACACCAATATATCATACCTCCGTTGTTTTCTGCAAAACGACCTACGCCTTTTACACCTATACAGAGATCAAAGGGTATCACAACATCGTTACCCCACGTATCCGGTCCACCTATCAACCCTAAACCAATCCCATCATCAAAGGATTTATTTTCTGTCACTCCCCTTTCTCCGTGGTTGTTTCCTGCTACCATGCCATCTGTAGCCTCATCATCTAACCAGCTGAACGTAACTTCTGTGTCTAAGAAACCACGTTTAGTGAAAAACATGTGTCAGCACCCCTCGGCTAAACCACCACCCATACGAACTAAACACGCCCAAACATTACCACAACCCACACAATCAATACCCTCATCTTCTTCTGATTTTGACCCACTCAAAGGATCTTACGCCAAAATCCTTGCTATGTTGGTGGAGAATGCGACCATCTCCCTACCTCCACTTAGACCTTATGACCCGTCTAAGCCCCGACCTGTGGATTATGATGAGTCTAAAATCTGCGCCTATCACCGCACACCTGGACATGATGTAGAAGGATGCAAAGCTCTAAAAACCATCCTTCGCCAGTCACCTCTTCCGGATACAAAGGTTAAGAAAGACAACTTACGAAGGGAGAGACCTCTAGCGCAATTCCTCTACTATACCATCTCTGGTCCCCGCCTCACCAAGATCGATCATTATTACAACCCCACCTCTTAAAGACCATGAATTATCCCAACCATCTTCTTCATCTCAGGTCTACGAGATTAATATGATTAGTGTCGCTACTCGAGGACAGAAAAACAATGGAAAAGCGAAGAAAACACACTGCGGCGCTCTCTTTCTCCTTCAACCATCCCGATTACACCACCACCTAAAGTGGTTATTCGCGTGGACCCGCCTATCCCGCCTCTAATGGAGTTGCCCACCGAACCATGATCAAACAACTTCATCAATCGCCCGTAAAATGACACTATATGATCTCATTCGCACTCTCGAATCTCATCGACAAGCTCTCGTTGAGATCCTTCAAGGGATAGAGGTTTTACCCAACGAAACCCCGCCTGCTACCTCCATTCTAACACCCAATCACGTTGCCTCTCTCACCAAACAATCCATCTCCCCACCACTTCGCCTCAAAACAACAAGCCGCTGCGGTTAGTTTCTCTAAGATGAAATTATCGACTTTGGTACATGTAAGACCCCGACCTCGCCTCTTTTCATTTCCGCTACGTCCGAGACATTCGAGTACGCCGGGTTATGATTGACGGGGCGCTAGCCTAAACATCATCTCTTCAAAAGCCTTCCAACAAATGAACATCCCTTCTAGTTGCATGTGTGCCAACCCCATCATGTTGCGATCATTCAATGACGCTATTACTTCTACCTTAGGCACCGTGATCCTCAACATTCGCGTAGGCCCACGTGCATTTGCCCGAACTCTTCTATGTCCTCAAGGAGAGTTCCAATATAATATATCTTGGTGGCCCCTCGATCCGGCCATGGGATGCGTTCCCTCAACATTACATCGATGTATAAAATTTGAGTACGAGGGGAAGTCCTACACTGTAAAAGCTGATCCTCCCCCCTTCAAAACTTGCAATATGTTATACCGCCCAAACGATGTGCTTATACCAATTAAGACACCCATACATTCAACCCAACCATCCTCTTCAAATGTACCTCAACCATCCACCTCAACTGCACCTACGCCTTCAACTGATGAAACCACCGTCGCACAAACCACTTCTCTTCCCGCAGCTAACATCCCAACCTCCGACCCCTTAGTAGATGTTTTTCATCGCCTCACGCTGGGGGAGTACCGCCTATATAACGTTAGTTCTTTCCCTACCCCGCAGGAGTACGGACAATTACATGCGCATCCCACCTACGACCGTCGCGTGGGGAGGTAATCTCTTACGACCACCCCATTGCCGCACTAACCTAACGTATGGGGTGTTGACGCATCCTCCATTACCCCCGAACCTCCTCTTGGTGTGGTTCCTTCCAATCCGATTTTCAATACTTGACAAATCGTCGTTTCGCCCTCACCTTCTTGACTCGCTGTGCGTGGAAAGGCTTTGGTTTTGGCCTTTACGAACAAGGCCGACATACACTTATTCCCGTGACCACACGCAAACATAATGATCGCAGTGGTCTCGGTTTTTCCGAAACACCTACACAAGAGACACCTCCTGTCAGCTGTATCCTGGAAGAGGAAGACGTTGCCCCTACCGAAACATCATCACCCACTTTGCCATCATCTCCCACAGAATCGATGGACCCTGAATTTATCCCTCCTAACTTTTTTTTTTTTTTCATAAATGCTATCTTCATAGGTCCTCTCACTTATCAACGCGATAATGAGGACCCATCTTCTCTTCCCTTCGTATCCAAACATGATCAAGAGGATTCGCCTTTGATTAATGTTGTTGAATGCCGATGATGACTCCACTCCATCCTCACTTACCCGGGCGCGATGATTCTTATATTCAACGTGCCTTACCATCTCAAAACCCAAACTATGCCGAACGAATCTACTATAGAAATCAACATCCACACGGAGGAAGATCCTCACATAGTGAAGATTGACAATCCCTTAACACATCGTAAGCCGCCTTTACTACCTTTCTCCGTGCTCGCAACCAAGCTTTCGCATGGTCTTACGCCGACATGCCAGAATTGATCCTACCATCGCTGCCCCATAACATCACCCTAAACCCCGATTCCAAACCAAATAAACAGAAATTGAGAAAATGCATCCACGCATTGCTCTCTTGGTCAAAGAGGAACTCCAACGACTCCTTTCTGCTTCCTTCATTCTCGCCTATTGACTATCCTCAATGGATTTCCAACATCGCACTGCCACGAAAGCGACGGGGACTTCTGATATGCACGGATTTCCGGGATCTTAACCTCGCTTGCCCTAAGGATGACTTCCTCCCAAGTATTGATCAACTTGTTGATCTCATCAAGCGGTCATGAAATGCTTTCTCATGGATGGCTTTTCGTGATACAACCAAATTTTGGTCGCCCGCCGATCAACACAAGAATCGCCTTCATAACTCCTTGGGAACCTTTTTGTTATCGTGTCATGCCATTTGGCCTTAAGAATGCTTTGGTGCTACCTATCACGCTATGACCTACATTTTTCATGACATTATGCACACTATCCTCAAGACTATGTCGATCGACGATCTTCTCGCAAGTCCAAACATCGTAGTGAACATCTCGATGTTTTAACCATTATTTTTGATCACCTGTTACAATATTCTCATTCCGCCTTCAACCGAAGAAATGTGTTTTTGGTGTTCTTTCGGGAAAACTTCTTGGCTTTATCGCCTCTTTTGCATGTGGGCATTGAGGTCGACCCATCGAAAGTCAAAGCTATCCTAGAAATGCCCCCACCCAAAAATCTCAAACAATTGCGTAGTTTACAAGGTAAGCTCCAATCTATCCGACGTTTCATCTCCCAACTCTCGGATCGGTGTCAACCTTTCCACCACCTCCTTAAAAAGGATATTGCATTCCAATGGAGCGAAGAATGTCACCAAGCCTTCGAAGCTCTCAAATCTTATCTCTTACAGCCACCCGTGCTTATCCCACCCCAAGACAACCGCCCTTTCTACCTTTACCTTTCCGCCACCGACCACGCTGTAGGAGCCATGCTTGCACATCGTGACTCTGAGAATCACGAACAAGCCGTTTATTATATAAGTCGTACTTTGGTGGACTATGAGACTAGGTACACACATGTAGAAAAATTGTGCCTTGCCCTATCATTCGTTGCCACCAAACTCCGACACTACCTTCTAAATCACAAGACTTTCGTCATCACCAATACAGACCCCATCCATTACATGTACGCCAAACCTCATCTGAACCAACGCATTGCTAGATGGCTCATGCTTCTCGCCGACCTCGATCTTGAGTTTATCCACCAGAAATCAATCAAAGGACAAACCATCGCAGACCAACTAGCGGACGCTCCTGTACCGGGGGAACAATTTACCAATTTCACATTTCCCGACGAACTCATCGCTACTCTTTCCCTCACAGAGGAGTCGTACCCAATGACCCTCTTCTTCGATGGATCTAAATGCCAGCGTGGCGGAGGAGCCGGCGTTGTTCTCATTCCTCTCAACGCTGAACCTATGCCTCTTTCATTCCGACTTGATTTCCCTTGCACTAATAATACAACGGAATACGAGGCCCTTGTTCTAGGTCTCCAAGTTGCGTTACACTTAGGTATCAAATCTATCAACATTTTTGGCGACTCTCAATTGGTAGTCAATCAAGTTATGGGCGTCTACCAATGCAAAAACGAGGAACTTCAAAAATACAAACACTATGTGGATTCACTTCTAGCTTTATTTACCCACTATTCTATACAAACCATTCCCCGCTCCACTAACAAATTTGTGGATACTATGGCTTGCTTAGCCTCGCAAATTCCCGCCGCGCCAACTGACTCTGAATTATTCGTCGTGGTCCAACAACTTTTTGCCCCATCCTATTCAACCCCGGTAGTTTGTATGATAAATACTGTGTCTACTAATTCTCAGGATACCTGGTACCACCAATTTCATGACTACCTTACAATCTCTGTCCTCCCACCTGATCTTACTAGTAACGGCAAACGTGCTTTTCTTAAAAGTGTTTCGCGTTATGTTGTCATGGGGGGACTCCTCTATAAACGTGGCTTTGATGGTATCCTCCTTCGCTGTCTAACTAGCATGGAGGCCACTCATACCATCCAACAGGTCCATGACGGTATTTGTGGTGGACATTTTAGCGGCCTTGCCGTGGCCAAACGAATCCTTCGCCTTGGTTATTATTGGCCTACTCTCAATAACGATCACATTAATATGTTAAGCGTTGTGTTATGTGTCAAAATGCCAACCTTCAACATACTCCTAGCCACCCGCTCCGATCGCTCGAGATCTTTGGCCTTTCTCACAATGGGGTTTAGACCTTATTGGTGAGATTCACCCAACCTCTTCACAACGTCACCGTGGATACTCACAGCGACCGAATATTACACAAAATGGGTGGAGGCTATTCCACTCATTTCAATCAAAAAAGAAAAATTGTCGAGTTCATTAACCACCACATTATCTCTGCCGCTTTGGTGTTCCTCACCGCCCGATAACAGATAATGGAAAATCTTTCAAAAACAAGTTGTTGCGAGACCTTTGTGACAACTTTGGTATCAAACTTAGTTTCTCGTCACCTTACTATCCACAAGCCAATGGGCAAGCCGAGTCTTCTAATAAAACACTAACCAAAATCCTCATGAAAGTTGTCAATGAATCTGGAAGAAATTGGCACGATCACATTCCCTTTGCCCTTTGGGCTTATCGTATTTCAGCATTCGTATTTCTACTAATGCCACACCTTTTTCTTTGGTATACGGTACCGAGGCTGTTTTGCCTCTCGAAATACAAATACCCTCCCTTAGAATATCTCTTCAGGATATTCTCACTAACGATGATTTCCGCCAAGAGCGGTTAGCCCAATTGGAGCTTCTTGACGAACGTCGTCTTACAGCTCTTGATCATCTTCAAATCTATCAAAAACACATCAAGCGTGCTTATGATAAGCGACTTCATGAGCGTACCTTTAAGGTTGGTGATCTCGCCCTCAAAGAGAATCAACATGTAACCAAACCGAAAAGAGCAAACGCTGAAAATTTGCTCCCAATTGATTGGGCCTTATATAATCACTCACACCTATGGATCGTGCACTTATCGCTTAGCTTCGCTTAATGGTAAACTCCGAGCTCGAACCCTTAATGCCTTGCATCTTCGACCATTCTACTGTTGAAATTAGGGTTATATCACTTCTTATCCGCCTACTGCTCGTCCCTTGAGCTCACATACCACCACATACACTTGTCTCTTACATCTCAAAATAAAATCAAGCTCACCCCTCACCTCCCCTTACGATGCCTTCCCCTTCTTAGTCTAGTCCATGACTTCAAAGTATTAAAATAAGCCGTATTCTTATGGGATTTTCTTGAGTCAAACTTCCTACTAAACTAGATGCTTCACGCCAAAAGAACATCTAGTTATCTAAAATTAAATATAGATCGCTCCAAATGCTCCAAACTATTGCTGCTAATAAATAGATCGCTTCCCTCAAGGACAAATTTATGCACTAAAATCATCGCTGCTACTATAAATAGATCTGTTTCCCGAAGGACAGCTATACACAAATAAATTTATCGTAAGCTTCTCGCATTGATCAGCTTCGTGAAGACCTCAAGAATAATACAATCAATATCCCTTATAGACTTCCCGCATTGATCACTATCTTCAAGAAATAAAAGCCTCATGCAAAAGAACTTTTTGGGTCATGGACTTGTCTATTTAGGGTAGGTTCTCTTTCGTTGTAACAAGTTCTTTGTACCTCAGCTATATCATCCACATCACCTCACCATTTGTTTCAACTCAAGGGACGTAACGTACACCTGATATATTGTGATCATACAACTCTTTTCAACTATGGACTTCTCGTCTATACACGGCACTTAGGGCTTCGTGCCTGCTCTACGTTGTGTGGTTTGTTTAGCTCTTTTCACCTACGGAGCACTCTTTCCGCTTTGCCTCGCATCTAGAATTGTGTGTTGATCTTAATCAAGGACACTATTCCCTACTACTTGGGTATGCTAACCTTTGCTTTACCTATACCTACACCAACAACATTATCCTACCAAAGACCAACACCATTACCCTACCAACATCAAATTTTTTTACCAAACGACAAATTGCCTAAACCATACCAAATTGCCTAAATTCACCCCCTCCCCGATCCTAAGGGAGAACTACATCGGTCTGAGGCCCTTCCTTGCTTTGTGCAATGGGCTATGTAGGCAGCACTTCGGAGACATGGGGTCTCCCAAGGTTAGCTCGACCATCCCCTACCATAACCTATCTTGTGTGGTGAATATAAATATTTTTGTGTATTTTTATTTTAATCACATTTCTCTTTATCCTTTTTCGAAACACCGAAAATCAAAACACCGACAATCTTATTATTATCATAACTCAAATCAACATACATACTCAATTTTATTTAGATGTTAAACAAATACATCTTCTCTATCATCGACACGCAGGTCGGCATCCTTATTTATTCTTATACCTCGCTAACATATACTGACCATCACAACTCATCCCGAACTAGGTGATGATCGTGATCGCCGACCCTCTCACCGGCCTCTCTGTCCTCAAAGGTACCGCGGCTATTGGTACCGCCCACTGATCTGCCAATCTCTCCTGTAACATATGAATACGCCCTCTCGCATGGAGAACTCCAGCCTCTAGTCTCGCCGCCCGTGACTCCGCAACCACTACCAATCCTCTTGTCTCATTCACCTGCGTTTGGAGCTGCTGAACCAAACGCTGCAGACGATCCCTTTCTGCTGTAATCACCGCTATGTCAGGGCGCTCACGTACACCTCGCAGTTCTGCTACCCACCATAATCTATAGGCCTCTGTCATTCCTGCATCCATTACCCTGCGATCGGCTGCTATCTCCTCAGGCCCTTCTGGAGGTGTTGGCCGGGGTGGTGAGAATGCTGCCTCGGCATCGATCCTCATATATGGTCTATAAGCCTGTGGTATGTCCTGCACAAATCCAAATTGTCGCCGCACGTGATCTATAGGAATCCTCTCATATTCACCTGGCCTGTGCCCCGCGATCCACCTCAATCGCTCTACACCTCTCAACTCCTCAGCTATGATTTCGGTTACCATATAGTTTCCGTATGGCCTCCAACAGATATCCGCAACCGTCACTCTCTCCCATACCTGCCTGTAATACTCAATGTCACCCGGCACGGCCTGAGATCTTGCCTCTTGTTCTGTCTGGACCCATCGTCGGAATCCCAACCTCTGTACTCCGGTCTCTCCTGCCTGGATGGATCGGCCTATTGGTCGCACACAAACAATGTGCTCATAGGCCCAACAGTGTAATAAGTATGAACTATCCAACGTTGTCGCTTATGTGATTTCGCCTACAAGCCCATAAACCCCTGTATAGCTCCGCCAAATATGCAGGTGCCCATGCAAAAGTCACATTCCTTTCTATCATCTCCCAAATAACACACATCAATGCCTTTGGAAATCTTCCCCCTTCCGCCCTCGGTAATGCATAATACCCTACCGCTATCATTAATAGCACTGCTAACCTTGTCTCCTCGGGTGTGCTTGCATACATTACCCCATATGTGAATGACAAACCCCGCTGTGTTAAGTCTCGTGCATATGGACCAAACACTTCAGTTATCGCTGCCCGCCCCGCGCTAGGTAGTGCCTGATAAACTGGTTCTCCTGTAATAGGGAGTCTCAAAATCCAAACACATCTTCCAATGTTACCGCTATTTCCCTGCGCGCGGATAGAAGGTATTTGTCTCGATTCCATCTCTCAATCGCAGTAACATACCATGGTTACGTGCGATTCGTGAATAATAACGGATTCCACTTAACCCCAAACGATTTATCAATGTCCATTCCGCTGGTGTTACATCCGCTCGGATTCGCGACAACAGCGCTGGCACGCTATCATTCATCCTCAACCCTGTCTCTGCCTGCATACACCAAAACAACAAACAACCATTCACTCCGTTAGGATCTTTTTCAAACATTCTGGAAATTTCTCCAGTAACCGGTACCGGTTACACGTAACCGATATCGGTTGCATAACCGATACCGGTTCTCCCTAACCGCTACCGGTCACTGTCAATTTTATACACCTTCCCTAAAAACAACCACCTACGACAATAATTTGCTCGTTTATTCGTTTTTATACATACAAACATACCTGGAACCCCTGATTGCCTACCCTGTAACACTTACCTCACCTGCAACCCTTGTTATCATGTTTTCTCTCTCATATCTACCCACCTACTCTCCCCCATCTTACTCACGAAACATGCAGTAATCAAATCACAAACAAAACAATACCTCTTGAGTTGCAGCAGCTTGCGGTGGCCCTTGTCTGCCCTCCTGTCCTTGCCTGCTGGATGCCTCTCCTCGTTCTGCCATGATCACCACCCTTTTTAACTTTGTCTGTCTGCCTTCTAAATCTCGGATCACATTCACTTTCCTTGTCTCTTTCCTTCTTCTCACCCAAATCTCTCATGCAAATACCTGTCTCAGTCGTCAAAAAGCGTCGCGTTCGCGTATTTAACCTCTTGCATGGCTCTAAAATTAAAACTTAAGTTGCCACCCTAGCTTTTCTATTTTTAGAAAAGCTCATACCTAAATAACCGGTATCGGTCATAGAACCGATATCGGTCATATCTCTACCGACATCGGTTAGCAAACCGATACCGGTTATGCACCTGCCTTTTTGAAACAGGGTTCTTTTCTTCATTTCTCATCTAAATTTTTGTCGCGCCCGCCTCTTTGCCTGCATAAACAACAGAATTTACCACATTTGTTTATCCACCACACATAGCATTATAATTTCATTAAACATCATTTCTACCAATACACAACCATCAACTACGAATATCAAGAAACTATCAATCTATACATCATTTAGATCCAACTCATCAGTTACATATATTACACTGCCACAAAACCACCAATTTATCACATAACCTGACATTCATATATACGCACAAATAAACAAAAACATCAGCATCATCTATCTATCAACATGTCAATTAAACTCATCACACATTCTATATATTACCAACCATTTATTTCAACACATTTTAAACACAAGATGTGTGGATCAAAACATCATCTATATATATATATCCCAGCCAAAAATACAATGTGCCCTACATCGGGGCCTCTCGTGATCTCATAATATACCAAAGCCGGCACGCAGCCGCAATACCTACCAAAAATATCGACTCGCTCGCAGCCGTCTCTCATATCAAAATATACTCGCTCGCAGCCGGTATCAAATGTACAACCCGTGCATTTCGCTCGCAGCCGCAGTATATAATAAATAAATAAATCAAAACAATGAATAAGTGTAGGCACGCAGGCCTCTATCAATACAACCGGTTCGCAGACCGGTGCCCATGTCCCTATACAAAACCATGTCGGGGATCTATCAGCTCTCCCCACCGCCCTCGGCACCTCTCCCCACTGGTCCCTGTGGTGCCTCTCGCCTCCTCCCACACGGACACGCCACCAGTGCCTGCCTCCCTGAGATCTCTGGCTGTGCGAGGTCTCTGCCTATGCACTGCATATGCCTGATACTCGACTCCGCTACTATCAAGAATATCCTGATAATAACGGGCCTCTGCTCTAACCTCCATATAACGATCTCTCGCCACTGAAGGAACTGGGGCTGGTCCCCTGGCACCTAACACCAATATCCCCGAGCTCGTACTCGCACTGGCTGTGGCCGTGGTGGTATCTGGGCCGTGGTGGCAGGCTGCTGGTGGTGGTGCCGCCGCCGCTGTACTCGAGCTCATTACTCGCTGCCTCTGTGGACCCCTATTTCGTGCTCGGCAGCAAATTCAGACTCCTATTCGTAATAACCGCACCTACCCCTCGAGCTGATCTCTCTCTCAGTGAATCGCAGCCTAAGTCCGGCTGCAAGCAGCGGTACTATCTCGCTGCTCTCTCCCGACCTCACTGGACCTTGTATGTTGCCGCGCACCCGCATCATCCACACCTCACTGCTGGTCTCTCCGCTACCCAGTCTGGATCCCAAGGCTGTGGTGCTGGCAGTGGGGCCTCTACATCATCCCTCCTGTACTGAGGGAAGGGAGGTGGCTCGTCCTGTGGCAGCCCCATCTGCCTGCGTACCCTCTCTAAGGGTATCCGCTCGTACTCTCCCGCCTACGCCCCGCTATCCGTAATGTATATCGATCAGCGCAGCTGCACGCGGCTCTCTTCCAGCCGGTGACCTCTGTAGGGTCTCCATATAATGTCTACTGCTGTAAGGCCCTCTAGCATATGTCTATAGTAGGCCACATCTCGACCTGCAACAACTGCTCGTGGCTGGCCCACGATCCCCAACCACCTCTGAAATCCATATCGGTACACGACCTGTGGCCCTGGCTGCTGGGGTAGCCCTACCGGCCTGATGCATACGATGTGCTCGTATGCCCAACAGTGCAACAAAAATGTAGAACAAATACCAAATCGCCTCCTCCGGCGATAGCCCCATAACTCCTCTGAATAATTGCACCAGATACACTGGGTGCCCATGCAAACAGTGTGCTCCTCCACCATCTCCAGTAGCACCCCCATCAATGCCCGTGGGAAGCGGCCTCCCTCTGAATCCGGGAGGGCGAAGCAGGTGATCCCTATCATCATCAACACGGCAAGCCGTGTCTCATGTCTGTGTGCGCGGTACATGTCACCATATCTAATGCTCGCGCTATGATATGTCGGAAGCGCGGCTGCATCCCCAAAACCTGCAGATGCTATCCATGGCGCTCTCGAATCTACTACAAAACGGCCTCTCCTCGATCGGTAGCCGCGGATGCGATACACATCCTCTAATGTGACCGCTATCTCCCGGTCGGCCGAGATGGAACACATTGGCCGCCGGATCCCATCTCTCGATGAGGGCGACCATCAGGCTGTGATCTCTGTCGATCGCTCTGTACCTCTGGACCCCGCCGAGCCCCACCTCGCGCATGATGGCCCAATGCGCCGCAGATATGTGTGGCCTCATCCGACTCAATAGTGGAGGCATCCTATCACGCATCGTCAACTGCTGACGTGCCTGCAAAACCAACCCACATTCTTAGACCCACTCTTTATTATAACACCTACTTTACCATCTAAACCCCCTTTTGTAACACCCAAAACCCAATCCCCTACCCCAACTCAACCCAACCCAACCCCCACCCCACCAAGCCCCCAACCCACTTTAAAACCTAAACCCTAAACCCTAAACCCCTAACCCAATCCCCTACCCCAATTCAACCCAACCCAACCCAACCCACCCCACCAAGACCCCCAACCCACTTTAAAACCTAAACCCTAAACCCTAAACCCCTACCCCAATCCCCTACTCCAACTCAACCCAACCCAACACAACCCACCCCACCAAGACCCCCAACCCACCTTCAAAACCTAAACCCTAAACCCTAAACCCCTAACCCAATCCCATTCCCCACTCCCAACCCAACCCAACACCCCAAAGCCATACACCCTCAATACCACCCTCAACCCATCCCTCCCCCACCGATACCGGCCGATACGAGACCGATGCCGGTCCCACATTCTAACCTTACTCTATTTTTTTCGACCGATGCCGGTCGCCTAGTGACCGACATCGGTCACTGTCCACTACCCGAGCCGAACACGCACGGCCCCCCAAAACTCATTTTTTACCTATTTCTACCCATCCACCCACCCAAAAACCCTAAAATTTTACACACCTAGCCGCCTTAGCCTATCTAACCTATCTACCCTCTCCCTTTCTCAAATTACCTCCATTTACCCATTATTTCCTACAAAATACCAATTCCTACCCAAATCCCAAAACCACATAACTCAACCAAATCACCAAATTAAAGAGTTTAGAACCTACCGGTACGACGACACGTCGTCGTGGTGGGATGGGTGGTGGCGGTCCAGCTGGTCCAGCTCCTCCGGCTCCTCCTGCCTGTGCCATGGCTCCAATCCTGATCTGCTGGGTCCCCGGCCAATCACCTGCTGCCTCCTCAACTATTCGGGCCCACTATCAACTCTCTCCGCCAATCAAATAGCTCCACCTCACTCAATACCCCTCCAAATCAACTCTCCACGTCAGACAAGTCAATTTGGATTACAAAACACAAAAGTGACAATGACAGGCCGTATATTTCTTTTTATAGGTTTTTCGACTTAAACCGATGTCGGTTTCCTTTTGCCCTAGGAAACCGGTATCGGTCCCTTAACCGATATCGGTCATGATGAATCGACGTCGGTTTGATACCCCTTTTACCCCATTCTTTGCCGTTCCTTACTCCTTGCCTCTTTTTCACCAATATCGCCTCTGTCCACCTTTGTTGCACAACATTTGTTCCCTGGTCCGGCCCGACCCAAGGCCTCGCCCTACCAATTGGCCCGACCCAAGGCCTCAACCTACCTATTTGGCCCGACCCAAGGCCTCGCCCCACTTATTTGGCCCGACCCAAGGCCTCGCCCTACCAATTGGCCCGACCCAAGGCCTCGCCCTACCAATTGGCCCGACCCAAGGCCTCAACCTACCTATTTGGCCCGACCCAAGGCCTCGCCTACCTATTTGGCCCGACCCAAGGCCTCGCCCTACCAATTGGCCCGACCCAAGGCCTCAACCTACCTATTTGGCCCGACCCAAGGCCTCGCCCCACTTATTTGGCCCGACCCAAGGCCTCGCCCCACTTATTTGGCCCGACCCAAGGCCTCGCCCTACCAATTGGCCCGACCCAAGGCCTCAACCTACCTATTTGGCCCGACCCAAGGCCTCGCCCTACCAATTGGCCCGACCCAAGGCCTCAACCTACCTATTTGGCCCGACCCAAGGCCTCGCCCCACTTATTTGGCCCGACCCAAGGCCTCGCCCTACCAATTGGCCCGACCCAAGGCCTCAACCTACCTATTTGGCCCGACCCAAGGCCTCGCCCTACCAATTGGCCCGACCCAAGGCCTCAACCTACCTAATTGGCCCGACCCAAGGCCTCGCCCTACCAATTGGCCCGACCCAAGGCCTCAACCCACTTATTTGGGCTGACCCATGGCCACCACCCAACAACTTGGCCCGACCCAAGGCCGCATCACTTCCATACTATACCCACAATCAACGTTTTATTTTATCCATCCATCCTGTACCTTGTGTTCCATCGAGCTCACTTGTTCGTGTTTTAGCATGATTAGGGTCCTTGACTTGATCTGTCGACCAACTTTGCCTAGACCTAGACCGTGACGTTTATCTCAACCAAACCAACCATTTGGTACGCCGAACATGCCTAAACGTTCTGTACCTTACCTATTATATACCCCGGAGCTACTTCCTATGCCTTGATACCGTGATTATATCACCCTTGTTTGGATAAACTATCGACCTTTGCCTATACATTGCTTTTGGTTTGCTCATCAAATCATGTACCCTAGTCGTATTTTTGCATTTCAACATGCGTCTCGCTTCCTTGGACCTACACCATCACCTTACCATCCTCTCTACCACATATACCCTTTATCAACCCTATCCCTTATTTCCCGTTCACTCAATCTGTGATAGATTTGAGGGGGATTACCTATATCTTTAACATGAGAAACCACTTCATATTATTGTCCGCGCAGCTTTACAGAACAAGCTACACGACAATAAGGGGCTAATGTAGACACCAAATTCGTGTCTCACGACCCTCAGACCCGCATCCCATTTCGCAACCTAACCTCATTACCTAAACTTCACACAATTATTTATTAATTACCTTGTAATTGATAAATCCACATCGCCTTACCTACCACCTCACTTGGCCACCTCACCATGACCTAGCCCTAACCCTAAACTAACCTAATTAGGACCCATGACTTGGTCTAGACTCACATCCATAACTAATGCCTCCTTACTCGCACCCAAAGCCGACCTTCTAGCCACTTGACCAAGCCCGCAACTGATCTCTCGGGAGAAAAGCAGGGAAGGTGGGCTATTTTACTAAAAATAGCCTACTTTTTCCTAACCGATGCCGGTTCCTACTCGACCGCCGTCGGTTACGCAACCGCCATCGGTTCCCTGTAAATGGGCTTCCCAAACCAAAACAACGGATCGGAATTTCATTTTGGAGATCAGTCGAAGGATTTTGAATCAAAGGAGAGTCCAAAGCGATTAGCAGAGTCCAGAACTTCACTTGACCAAGCAGAGACGAGTGAAGAAACCAAGAGTTGGCACCAAGGAGATCAACTTGCATCTTCGTCAAAAACCAAGTAAGTTACATCTTGCATGTCCTCCATTATAACATTTCTTATGCTTTTGGAATTACAAATCCTCCCAAATCCGTTCTGAATCCACTACCCAACGTGCCATTGCATCGAACTATCATTCCTTAGCTTCTAACCATCCCATTTCCCAATACCATCCAAAATCAGCCATTACAAACTCCACAACCAGCCCGTAAGATCCTAGAACCCACCGGTATCGGTTATCGCATGAACGGCATCGGTTATAGGTAACCGCATCGGTTCCTTTGATCAAAACCAGAAAACAGCCCTTTCCCCTACCCGGTTCAAATAAGCAATTTGATTGATATTTTACAATATTTTGTGTTAACTCATATTAGCAGGGAAACTGACCACCTTCGAAAGGAAGTTTTACATTTCCTGGGCCCAAGGCAGTTTCCTCATTTATTATCTAATCAAAATCTTGTGGTCTTGTGTTCTTATTTGCGAGTAGTCCTTCCAAGACAAAAAGGAGTTCTTCGCAGTCAGCCTGATCTTTCTCTACGGTACGCGCACATCATCTCGACATTCTACAGGTATTCCTCCTAACCCTAACCTTATCTGTTTCTATAAGGAACGAAGCATTTCCGAGTGAAACACAAAGAGGACATAAGTACCCACGATGGACAGGAGCACTTAGGCACTAGTATCTAGAATGGGTGATGGTGTCCTAACATAACCAATGAAAAATGTTAAAATAATGATAGATAGGGATCCTGTGACATGACCAAAACTAGGTGTAGAAGTGATAGGTGTGAAGGAGAAAGACAATATAAATAACCAAAGCAAGTGGGCGGATTTAGGGAGTGTGTCATTAGTGAATAATTTTCCTAATTAACATCCATTCGTATAACAATATATTTGGTAGTATAGTAAAATAGTAATATGTGCATGATTTTGTGTCTAGATCCCCCCTATGCTATATTTGAATGAAATTCAAGTAGTGTAAAGTAAGTAAGGAACATACTAGTGAGAAGTATGGAGAAGCCATGTTGTAGAAGTGCATGTATAATATGAGAACATATAGCATGGTGAACCATAGATCGTGGTGTCAACCCATATGGCATGAATAGAGATAATGAGCCATCGTAAGGAGAACTTGGATAAATACTTGAGATGATTTGTAGAATTTTGATATTTTGATTGTTGTCAATGGAGATTGAAGAGGTAGGGAGTGATCAATTCCCAACCCGATTTTGTAAATTTTGAAAAGGGAGGATTTAGGAATCCTATTACTAGAGGAAGAGTGATGGGGAGATAGGTCTAGATTTACTCTCCATCCACAAATACATCCCCAAAAGGTCCAACCACTGTAGATGGATATAGACAAAATTTAGTTTCATGTTGTACCATATTAAAGAACCCATATAGGAGCAAAGATAGGAAAGACATTATTGTTTCATTTCCCCACTCCCATGGGTGTCCTGATTTGTTAGCGTTAGATGGATTCCATGTTATGTCATTTGGAAGTGATATAAAATGTAAAGTGACTCCTAAGTTAGGTCATATGGGAGAGATAGTAAATTAATTCTATGTCGTACCAATTAATTGATTTGATTTGAATAGTAAAATATTGCTTTAGGATTGGATGTATGTGATAGATTACTCATGGAGATATTTTTTATTTTTTCCCCAAGTTAGGTCCTTAGGGGGAATAGATTTGAAATAGTAGAAAATGTTGAATGTTGCATGATATGTTTTGAAAAAATTGTGATAATGATGTGTTAGGAGTATCAATTGATTATATAGAAGCTGAGGGAAAATGTAGACACAAAATTATGCACTTATTACTATTACATTATGCCTCTAGTATGTTGTTATATGCATGATTCCTAAGTAAGAAAACTAGACATTGATAACACTTATTTTTCTTTACATTGACATTATTTTACCTTTTCATACTTTTGTCCTCTAAATTTTTGGAATCATCCTGTTAATTTTGGACATCACACAATGTGTTACTCAACTAAGCATTTCCTAATTTATCTTTGGAGATTTCTGGACATAAGCACTTAATACGGGACAATAGTGGTTGATGTTAGTGTCTTCTATGGGTGATTTTATCCCTTTACTTGTGTTGTTCCATTTTAAAATTACACATTTGTTTATCGTTTTAAAACTTGTATTGATCAATTTGGGTTGACTTCTAGTATTGTTAATGTATACATTAAAGCAAATGAATCATATATACACAACGTACTAACTATTCTAAGGTACATTGGGGTTACTATTTTATATCTACTACTTGGGGAAAAAGGAAAAACTTATGGAATACATTTGGGTTGAATTATTTACTGCATAGGAAGGGAATATTTTGAATTTCATGACACACATTATTTTGATGGAAAACTAGCTGGAGCATGTTATCTTGGTGCATATTTCATGAGGTCAACATAGTATCAAGGGAAATAATTTCTATCACATGCACAATAACTAAATTGAGTTTGAAATATAGTTCAACACTCAAAGGACAATCACATTGAGGTGACTATTGAGGTCATTCTAACTCAATCATATGTATCTTTTTCTCGAGCCTCATGTGTTCTTGAGTTTTGTGTAAGTAGTTAGGGTTTGTTTTGAAAGTATAGATGTGAAAAAATAACCCTACAATTAAGTGGATGCAACATGGAGTGAAGTGAAGGTGAAATTATCAAACACTAAAAGAACCAGATCCATATTCATCACCAAGACACTAACACCCAATTCATACATTAGCACCTGGGTTATACTATCCCCTTCTGGGTGGTATTATCCATCATAACTTCCATATCACTATTTTCTAGATGAAGCACACATAGTTCGGGACCGAGTCGGTTCCACCATCAATCTAGCCAAAATCTAGTCCAAATAGTCGATATCAACTAATTCATTCTTATCCTCTCATTGGTTGTACTTTTTCATCATTGTATGTTGATATATTACTTATTTATGATATATCTAATTTAGTCCATTCCTTTTATTAAGATTTAATTTTGTTAAATCAACCCTCTTTTGAGGTTTATGCGATGAAGAATTTGAGCGCACGAATCAAAATAAAAGATGTATAACTATGTGTGAAAATATGAGAACACATCGTATAACTTTTGAAAAAATGACTTGTTCACCACCAAGAGGAAATTGTATCAACAAGGGGGATGCACATGGTAGAAATTGTATGCACATAAATTTTCACTTTTAATATTTCATACCTATTATAAAATATTTCCTTTATGTAGATAAGGGTAACTAATCTAACTATTTCTTGAGAAATTACCTTAAGGGTTCTCATTAAGAATGGGGAATGGTTATTCATGTAACCATTATGAGTTAGAGATAGTACAAATGGAGAGTTCTGCTATTTGGTATTAGACTTAGTTTTCCTTGCACTAGTTTTCCTTGTATTATTAGGTCTCACACACATTGTATTCCCAACCTTCTACATGTATATCACCATCCGGCACCTTATTAATCCATATCCATGATCTACGACACTTGTTTTTACTTTTCATGACACATTATCTCTTTTTATCACCTTGACTAACACCATCGTCCATGGGAGATGGTGTTGGTATTATGTTTCTCTTGGCCGATACCATCACCCATGAGTGATGGTGTTCTATATAGACACACCTCAATTTGACACTCAAAAGAGAGGAAGCTCATACCTTACAAACTACCATTTACTCTACTCTTTTAAGCCATCTTTGTATATACTCACTTAGATATTGGTTCATCTCGAAATTTTATCGATTTGATTGGACACTCTTCTTCTTGGTTAATTTGCGCACTATTTGTTCATCTATAGTGAGTCTAGGATAGGAATGGTGTCCCCCTTCTCCATTTGATAGTGATTCTCTCTTGGTGTGATGCTTCTTTAGAGATATAGATGCATCATTGACCACCCTACAGGTACAAAGTGAGTTCTCTAACCATATTTTTTCATTTTAAATAGATAATTTCATCATCTTCCCTTATTGTGTTATGTTATCTTAGTATTACATATGTTTGGATGCTAGTTATCATAATACTCTTATTAATTATCATCTCCTTAGCTTTACATTACTTTCATTTTAGTTATAATGTCCATGTTTGTCCTATTTATTATTTATTCATACATCTCCTCACCCAATAACTGTTATATGAGTAGGGTTCTCTCCTCCATCTTGACTATGGGCCTTGGAAACCCTAGGTTGACCTAGTGTAGGTATTATTTCCCTCTAGATATAAAACCCTAGCACTTGTCGTAGCCCCTTTAAATATATCCATTGTATGTCAATTCATGTGTGTTTCCTACATGTTTCCTTGATACCCTTGTAGAACAAATGATTTAGAAGTGTAATTTATTGAAACAAATTCTTGTCTTGCCATACATCTCTAGCAAACCCGACGTCATTCCTACAAAATTTTGATCAAACACAACTCATTAAAAGCACCTATATCTTTAATTTTGACTTCATCTAAGAATATGAAATTTATAAAAACCCTAAGAATCTATTTTCAATAGACACCATCACCCAAGGGTGATTCTGTTTATTTCTATCACATTTGTTTTTACACATCTTTGGCCCTTGTGCAGACACTATTGTATAACCAATCCTATTTGTTTCTATTCTTACACTTCCCAGAATCCATCGACCCCTTTTCAAGATTTCTAATAGGGTCGATTATGTTTGTTCTTCTCTAAATTTTCCCATAAAACCATCATCGCTGTGTAAACATTCTCAGAGGGCCGATTTTGTCTAAAGAACAGATTTCTAGAGCCTTATTTTCAACTTCCAAATCTTCAAAGATGTTTCCTCTAAGGATACTTTTTGTATAACTAAACCATCTGAACTTCTCCATGGTATATTAATTTATGCCTACATCTCCTCTTCATGCTCCTAAATTCTCTATCTCTCATCCTACAAATAATAATCCTCCTATTCACCCCAATCTCATCGAGTTAAACTCTTCTACCCTAACCCTATCCCTTTGACCATTCAAAAAGGGTCACTCAACAGAACATAATGTGGTTTATATTGCAAAAATACATCCCAGATCCATTATTAATAATCTAAAAAAAAAAAAGTACTTTACCCCTAACAAGGATGGAGGTTTTTGAAATATATTTGTAGATGTCATAAAATGACCATCCCTATTTTAACCAGAGATTACCATATCATGATCAAAATCCTCCCTACAAGACTTATTATAATGAATCTCCCAAAACTCTAACTAATGAACATGGAAATCATAAATAAATACCCACAAACAAAGTTTATTCTTCTTTTATGGATCCTAATGTGGTAATAGTTAAGATCCTGGATCAGAAGGCCTTGTCCCAAGCTACCACCATAGCTATCTTGATCCAAATAGAAAATTAGATTTTCTGGATAACATCTCAAAATTTGATTCCTATAATTCCTTCTTACAACCCCCTCTGTTGGTGGATGCACATGGGAATCCTATTCCTCCTTCACCAATCCGAAGCAATATGTTACAAACTATCCAAAATGAACCTTTAGCTCCATACATTACTATCATGGACTTGGGAGAGACTATCCCTACCATCTCTTATGATGGTTATGTGGATCCATACCTCTACCTCAAGACCTTTAGAAATATCTACAACTAATGGATTCAAAAATACCTACGCAACTATTAAAATTTTATCAAAGACTTTCGTAGGTGAGGCATTATAATGGTATAACCAGCTTCCTCCCAACTCAATAGTTGATTTAGAAGGCTTATTCAAGGCTCTCATCTCTGAATTTCAGCAAAAATACCTTCCCAAAAACACTTTACAAAGATTCATAAACCTTAAGAAAGGGGCTCACGAATCTTCCCAAGGATTTATTAAGAAATGGAAAACACTTTCCATATAAGCTAATCATAATCTTGATAATCAAATCCTATGCCAAATATTTCTTAAGGCCCTTACACCTACTCTCTAATATAAATTTAGGTCCTTCTCTCCCAACATGTTGGAGGAAGCCCTTGAATAAGAAAAAGGCAAGATCATCTCATGTGTGAATTTGGATGTACTTCCAATTCATCTCCTAAGCTTAAAATTACAATGCATGTAATCAACCCTTCAAATCCTCCAAGAGAAAAAGGAATGGGAGGACATAAATAATCCCCTTTCCCATACTTTTCATACTCCTTTATGTCGTGTCAATATTCTTCAAATGCTTCCCACTCCATGAATAGTCCCCCTTCAAAATAGTCATTTCCTAAATTTAAGGGTGATCTATTTTGTTAGTGGCATGTCATTATAGGACACTCTCATAGTAACTACAAGGAACTTAGGAAGGCATCCTGACTCATTCATTGGATCTTATTTTGATTATTGTATCATTATACAAGAGTGTTATGAGAAATATCAATCTTTAGAGAGATATCACTCCTCGCCAAAATAAGCATCATAAAATCCCTATGAATAATATTGTCAGAACCATATAACCTTCATAAGATCAAATTATCCTAGATTATCAATATATCAATGTGGCTAAGGTAAAATATAGACATAAACCTACCCATAAATATCATGTTATCAAGCTGAAGAAATCCTCTGATAATCCACCATTACTTGATACCTCCCAAAACCCACCAAGAGCAGAGCCTACTCCTATAGTTAAGCCTCTACCCGTGGTGTCACAAGAAGTACCAAGTAAAGATCTCATCCAACCTTCTTCCAAAAGGATAGCTTCAATTAAATCATTATCACATCTGGATACGTCTTCCATTGTGCCACCATTGAGGTATCACTATGGAAGCTATTCTAAGCATATTTAGAACTTAATTAGATGAGATAAATTTCCTTACATGCAAGAAACCCTTTATGGAATTCATACATGCCCCAAATTCACATTGAAGGTTTCTCTTATAACAATTACAAATATTTGAGGATCCTTCTTGTGTGGCTCCCAATATTCCTACCACATTACCGAATCCAAAAAATTCATTACATAGATACTACAAAATCATCCTCACAACACTCACGTCTGGGTTGTTTAGTCTTAGAGTTTGTGGATGATGACATGATTACTTGATGAGGTCATATTTTATACAGATGACTCATTGATTTAATAAAATATAGAAATTTGTTAAACCCAAATTGTATATTCATGTATGATAAATAAAATGCTAAGAAAATGTTGGAATATTGATGACACAAGCAATAATCTAAATAAATGTAAAACCTTAAGTACAAGATATGGAAATAATGAATTATTTGATTCAAGTTATCCATAGGATTGATCTTAACTAGACAAATTATAAATATGAAGAAAAAAATTTCTCAATCACACACTCGTAAATTTTGGAACTATCAGATTAACCTGAACTAGGGCACCTAGACTAGGGTGATGGTACCTAGGCACCAGAGATCTCTATTAAATGTCTATGACTACACAAAATATTGGAATCTAGTTTCTCATGTACCGTGAGGTGGTCCTTGATAGTCGATGTTGATCACCCGTATATCGCATCTTGATCATAGAATTTGTTTGCAACATGAAGAGAGACTATGACTTGTGAAACCCTCAAACTACATCAAATCCCAAAAATAAAATATGCAATATGGGGATTTGGATTGACCCCGAATGTCACATGACTAAGTGAACTTATGACTAAGCATTGTAATACATCATAGACTCCATGTAGTTCTTGTGAGTGTGTGAGAGAATTGTTCCCTAGGATTTCCTTGTGCAAGTGCACATGATAGTGAGCTATAACTAGATATACCAATGTAAATAGATGTGTGGATGGAAATATGAACTTCCCTTCCTATGTGTGTATGTGAAAAATTTAGTCCCTTGTCCCTTGTATGAGTGCTAGATGGATGTCGTTCATGTTCTTAGATTCCTTTAGAAGTAACCTTAGGTAATGATAATATATGCTTAGAGCTTGGTCCTTTATTTTTTTCACATATCTTTGTATTTATATGATTCCTTTGTTTGAATTTCTTAATTGAGAACAAGAAGGATGAACTATAAGAAAATAAGATGAAAAAAGGGTAAAAGATACCCAAAGAGAGAAATTAAGGTAGAAAGAGGTTGGGGTGCCCAAAGGGGATGAGGGCGCTTGGGAACCGGTATCCAAAGCCATAACAGAGTAAAAAGTGAAGCACTGATCGACTCGGGGTGTAAAAGATAGAAAGAAGATCGAGATAAAGCAAAGAAGCCAAATATAGTTTTCAATTACTATTTTTCTTGCTTAATAAACATATGAATGCAAGTATGTGTTTATGGACCAAGGAATGTACCTAAGTGCGTGATTTTGTTTCTACATTTGCCCCCAATTTATTTAATTGAGTGAATACTTGATAACATAAAGTAGGTAAGAGATGTATACCTAATAACCATGTAGAGTGTGATGGAGATAACATGCCAAAGAGACAAATGAAATCGTGAAGTGATAAAATTGAAGCGTGGAAACTAAGAAAGAGAAAATGACCCTTGGGGTGAAGCATATTATGTTTTACCGTGTTGTACTTTTGTTTTTATAGATTGATGTAGGGTTGCTTCTTGTTGCATATTAAGGATAGACTGTAAAGGAAGAGCGAAAGAGTAGTCAAAGTCATGTATTATGAAAAATATTTAAAATAATGTAAATGTGAAAAAGTAATAAAAGGTAAGTGCACATCTGATTTGTGAAGAGTGGAAAGGATAGATAAATGTCCTGAATTGCTATAAAAGAGTGATTTTTTTGGTTGATATCACCCCAAGGGTGATATTTTTGGGCAATCTCATGCCAAGAACAATTTTTTTGGGAAACCTCATGCCAAGTACAAGTGTTTTTGGTGACCTCACGTCATGGAAGAAGAGTGTTGGGGAGAGAGGTCTAGTATTACTCTCCTTCCATGACTACTTCCTGAATTATACACCGCTAAAGATGGTGTGATCTATTTTTTAGATTCGTATTGTTCTGTGTTGTTTTGTATTTTCCATGTTGAAATGGTGATAGTAGGATATTACATGCATTCTATAATTTTAGGCTAGCACATAATCTTGTAAAACTCCGATGTGAACTGCTATAAACTGTGATGATCTGAGAAATTAACTGTAACTTCCTCCTATTCATAGGTACTCAGGAAAGGTTTTGATCACCTAGGTGATAGTGTCTATATCTTCAAACTGGTTTTTATGTTGAAATAAGAACCCAAGTTATATTCTAGGCCATTTCTATAGCTATAGAATTTTATGTTCCTATACTTTGTAGATATGTACTAAGGATCTGAGTTGTTGTATGGGGTGATTGATTCACCCAAGGTATTCCCCATGTTTAGGGTTTATCCGACATTGATAGAATCATGCAGTCTAAAGGAAAGGACCAAAATCTGATTTGAAACTGATATCATGTAGGGGAGGGAATTTGCACGGTAGAAATCAAGGAACATGCAAAAATATGGATAAAAATTTATGTTTGTATAAAAATTGACAAACATGCTATAAAAGACAATGTAAACAAGCAATAGTGTAGAAAAATTAGACCACAAAAAGTGGGTTTCAAACATGGGACATCACTCACAATTTCATAAGATAATCAGGGCCAAAGTGGACAAAAACATACAAGAAATGATCAAGCAATACATTGGGAAAATCACACAAATAATGGCATATAATAAAGCAAACAATATCAAGGTAAGTATTAGAAAACCATGGTGGTAATTAGTTCTTGCAAGGAAAATGTTGCACATAAAGCACCCATTAGCATGTTATAAAGATAAAAATTATGTCAAAGTGTGTATAGATAAATGGAAAGTAGTGTGCTAGTAAGAATATGAAGTAGTATGAAATGAAACATTAACACATGTAACGTGTAAGAGTAGAAATTTAGATGCCCTAATAAGCCTCAGTAGGATCGGTAAGAGGTACATTTCATGTTATAATTGACAAGGATTGAGAGGGTGGGTGAATTAGTCTTTTAATAAAACTTTTTCTTTTCTTCTTCAAATAAAGAGAATATAATCTATGAATACATATACAAGTGCTTAGTCGTCATTTGATATGATATACATACATGAAAAACTCAAATATTTTCTCTATTGATATTCAGAAAAGATTACAAAATCTTGATTCTTGTCAAAATTTTACAAGATTACACATAAGAGCTCAATGGCATTCAACTACAAAACAATAAGACTACTCTCCTTCATCAAATTTTCATTATAGAGACTTAATTTTATACAATCCACAACAACCAACTACAAACCTAGAAGAAAATTCTAGGGGTTTTGGGCTATTCCTAAGAGGTTTTTATTTTCAGCAAAGTTTTCTTCAATATAACATAAAAGGGAGTTTTTCATCTTCATTTGACACTACTACCATATATAAAGAGGCTTAAATTCACATTGATTGACAAGATGAAACTATACATGCATTCTTTCCATGTTGTCTTTATCTCCTCATTTGAATGAATTCACCTACCATCAATTATTCATCAGGGACATGATGAAAACTTTTAAGTCCTTAAAAGGAGATTTACTCCAAGGAGGACATACTTAAGAGCATACTCTTATGCACTACTTTCTTAGCAAACTAACTAAGCCAAAGGCTCTTTTGTAAATAAAACACCCTTTACCATTTTGACTTGGAGGAAATATCTTATTCTTTTGAGAATTCAATTTATCTTACCTTGGTGACTTGGAGTTATAACATTCATACTAGGCCACATAACTCATGAAGAATCCCCAAGAAGAAAGAAAACATTAGAAGAAAAATGCTCATAAATTTCTTGAAACCACCCATTGATATAAAAAAATTTGCACTAGTTCACGCTTGGAATCAAATACAAGAATTCCTTCTGTGATTTATCTAAAGGAGATACTATATTTTTGCATGAGTGCTAAGAATCTAGAAAACTCAAAATGAGCTTTTCAAGAAATAAGTTTTGCAAAAACTTGAACAAATTTCTCCAAAGAGCTCCCGAGGACTTGAAAATTTACATGAAGAAAAAGAACACCTTCCTTCATCATCTCCAATCATTTTTATGACAAAAATATCTTTGCAATGATCCGTACCATCTCATTTACATACGATAACAAGCGGGTGTCCCAAAAGTAGTTTTGGTTAAAGATGTCATTTTACTCCAAAACCTATTTCTTGATATTCTGATCCATGGAATGACTTCATACACTTGATAATAGCTTCTTCCATATGATATAATAGTTACAAAACTTCAATTTTTAACACAAAGACACACAAGATTCTCATGCACCTAAAAGGCATTAACTCGACTTGGTGTGGAATGACTTGAATTGAACCATGAATCTCATGACTAGAAAAAGTGGACCTGTTTGACATTTATACCACATTTAAGAGACTTAAGCCACATATATGCACATTTGGAGATCCCTAGATCACCTATCCAACATACCTAAATCACCTAGACCACTGTGACATCAAATGGCTTGACATCAATGACAACACAAGTGACACACACTTCCAAAAAACTCACCCTTTGTCATTTATGTCAAGCATCCAAGAAACATTGATGGCACTTACACTTAGATTACTTCATTTACATGTTTCTTGTCACACTTCTCCCCCTTTGAAATCTATGAAAAGGTATACACATACTTAACATTGAGACCAATGACTCAAAAAGACAACCAAGCTTAACAAGACAAGAGACAAGTGAATTACCTAAATAAGGCTCCTCCTTGGACTTAGATCTATCTTCTATGACTTGTAGATTGTAGCCTAGACTTTCATGATAAAAATTATTAAGGATTCATGAATAACAACACTTGACACAATGATTACCCAACTACTCATTCACATACAACTTTTACCTTCCTTGAACTAACTTCATACTTTTGCTTCCTTTCCACACACCTATATCTTCCTAATCTAACATCTTTTCATGCATTCTTCATCAACTAAGGGCCTGTAGAAACTCACTTCATCTTCAACCTAGGCATGGAGTGCTTCAAATCTTCCCTTACTATAGCATATTACATCCACTTATGAGAGAACCATCATCTTGTACCACAATTATAGTCTTTTATTGAAGCCTAATCCATTTCTAAGATCTCGATTGACTTTCTTTATCTGTAACTCTCATCCTATGATGGTAGGTACACTATTTTGGTTCATGACACATTGTACCAGCACATTATAGCTAGATAGGCATGTCCTTGAGTTCTCAATTACACATATGTAGGAATTGAGACATTCAACCTTGATATGACTTTCACAAACCTTCAATGAATGGAATTATCTGTGCATAACTAATTGAACCCTCTTGAAATCTTGATAACAAACCTTGAATCAAACTTAGCTCCTAAAGTTAGTATACTCCTATAGAATGAATATTTTCATGTTCCTCTAACTTGATCATTGACACTGCAACATCTGAAAGTTACATTGATTTCTAGTTTTTCAAGTACTTTGGAGTTCAAGACTACACCTTTTGGGCCTTTTGCACATCTAATACACAAACCTTCACTTGACAGAGCTACTAATCATAAATAATATCATCTTCAAGAGACTAATGAGTCATCACTTACCACATAACATTATCAAAGTGAGCATTAGGTTTTGAGATCAAACCCTTGGTATACAGAATGCCACCTTAACACCCTTCTCATAAACTTATACAAAATTCCACTGGAAGGTCATATTTTTCTTGCAAAGACAATTTTTATTTCATTTATAGATTGATAAAATCATATGTGAAATTTCAATACTTGATCTCATACCTTACTTCATCAAGTTTCTCAGAGGCCAAATTTTGATTCTTCTAGAACCACACTATCAGTCTTCACTACTATCATGAATACTAAGAGATATGCATGTCCTTATGCCTCATTCTCACCTGCATCCTTTAGTCCACATAGGATAGATGATATGTACAAAGTTTCAGACCAAAATTCCATTGTTTGATCAATCAAAAATGAGTTTCCCTATGCACTACTTGAATGGATTGTGCAAACATTGTCAGGGTAGTGAACTAGCACTTTTACTTGTTTTTGGCCCATTTCACCTTCAAACTAGAAAATACTCCTTGTATCAACATATTCAAGTGTAAATAACTCCTTCATCATGAATTACCATAATACATACTTGAATATCTTGGATACAAACTTGTAGCCGCACCATATTCATATACCTTGTTTGACATCATATTACAGATGTCATAACACCATGTACAAACTTCTCTTTACCCATATCATCTTGAAACTTAGATTGATATTCCCTCAAGACCATGACCTTGAGACCTTGAAGTAAATATTTACCATCCACGATCAATGAATTTCATGCTTTGATCCTAAAAAGTCTTACTATTGCAACTTGAGTCTTCTATATCTAATTTGTGTCAAATTTGATCATAATCTGTTCCATTCTCATGCATATATGGGATTCATATTTCTTGGAACAACGCTACATCCATCTTAAAGAATATATATTGACTATACAAAGAAATTGACATAAACACATATTTTTATATTTCTTTATAATCTTGCTTAGACTCATGACTATCACTTCATTGAATTGTTATTTGTTTAACACCCAAATCATCAAATTACTAAAATGTTACGTACATACTTCACAATTAGTGAGTCCTTGACATAGAAAAATTCATAAATGACAACATTGTAACCTTCAATTACTATAAGACTTCATGGAATAGGCAAAGGAACTATTCTTTCTTACACATCGAGCCTCTTCATGTTACTTTTAACAATGTAACCAGATTGTAAGTCTCGGTCCCATCTTGACCATATAATTAGCTCTGTCATACTTCATAATATTCAAATTGATCAAGTAGGACTTGATCACTCTAAACAATATTCAAAGGAATCATAAGACCATACACCCCATATGCAACTCATGATCCTTACAATGTCATCCAAGGATAATGACATAATTAATAGTCACATGCCTCTATGAGTGACAACCGATATGCAAAGTATGCAAGAAACTCTATGTCAATGTATTGACCATACAATTCACTTCACTCACATGGAAGACAACTTGTTACTCAGGTCAGACACTTGTATTTACAACCTATGAAGACCTCATGAGACTTCATAAGACTCAAACATGTCATAATGAACACCACAAACACTTTTTATCAGTTAAAAAACATATATAGATTCTAAGAAGACATTATTTTTGAGGTACATGACATGAATACAGAGAATTACTATTGACAGAATCATATTTGTGTTTTTAAAAACACAAATGACATAAATAAAATTTTTGGACTCCATAGCTCTTTGATCTTGCACAAATCAAACTTACAAGAATTATGACATCATGTCTTCTCTTTTACTAGTCAAACCTTCTTAAACCCATCTTACTTCCACTGGGAGAATACCCTATTAATATTTGAGTTAGATCCATATGACACTCATACTCTTCCAAACATCATACTCAACAACATATGAACTTATTATGCATAACTTAGATAGATAACTAACTCATTATTGACATATATGCTTTGAAAAGCAACAACACATAAAAATTGACATTCACATCATGACCGACTACTTGAACCTTAGAAACTTGAAATAACATACATTACATCAATATAAAAAAAAACACTCCACTTCACTCACATGGAAGAAAACTTGTTACTCACCACTCCACTTCACTACTTGAACCTTATAAACTTGTATTTACAACCTATGAAGACCTCATGCGACTTCATAAGACTCAAACATGTCACAATGAACACCACATACACTTTTATTAGTAAAAACATATATATATATATATATATATATATATATATATATATATCTGAATAAGACATTCTTTTTAGGTACAAGACATGAATACAAAGACTTACTATTGACAAACTCGGATTTGTGTTTTTTTAAAATACATATGATATAACCAAAAATTTTGGACTCTATATGAACTCATGATGCATCACTTAGATAGACAACTAACTCATTACTCGACATATATGCTTTGAAGAGAAACAACACAGAAAATTGACATTCACATCATGACTAACTAATTGAACCTCGAAACTTGAAATAACATACATTACATCAAGATGAAGACACACTCTTGAGAAATACATCTCCCCCTCACACCAATGCCCCATGGAAGAGCTTGATTAGAGATCTAAGTAGGTATCAAACACTCTTCTTGACCTTGAATTTTTTAAATTTTTTTGAGCCTAATTTTTCACACAGAATTCCCTTATTTTGTTCAGTCATACTCTTAGAATCCCCTTTACAACCTTGAATAGTTTCACCCTTCTTCTTGTATTTCTGAGCTTGTTGCTTATGTTTTAGAATCTCTTTCTTTTCAGCTGACCTACATCACAGAACCTTTTAATGTGCCCTACTTTTTGGCACCTAAAACATTCCACTTTAATTCCTTTGCACTCAAAAACTCTATTTCCATATTCATTGCAAGCATAACAATAGCCATTGAATTTTCTTACATACCTTCTTGTATTTGATGGCTCATTTTTGTAGTACTTTGCAAGATGTCCTTTCTCATGAAAGTGATAACACTCAACTCCATATATTTTTCTAAAAAATTATCTTTCTTCTTCCCTTTAGATTGATGTTCTTGAGTTTCTTCTTTAGAATCTTCTTTATTTTCCACATTAAGATTACACATATTAGCCATGTGTCCATAAGCACCAAAATTGTAACAATTACAAAAAAAACATTCCTAAAAGAATTTGGCTACATAATAGATGATCTTCCATGAGATGTAAGTTCTAAACTATTTCCCTTGCTTGACTGCATTTTTCCATTTGATCCTTGACTTGATTCACCTTCATTTTTCTCTATACTGCATGAATTTTCTATGAAACCTAGACATGTTCTATCACCATATACCTTTTGTTTTCCTAACATCTTATTCAATTTTTTTGAGCTCTCTTGAAAATATGATACCTTACTTTTCATGATGCTTAGCTCTTTCTTTAGTTCTTCTTTCTTAGCTAGGGCTTCCTTGAGTTGAGTCTAAATACACTTGATTACTTCCTCATGAGATACACACAATTTTTCCATCTTCTCTTTACACATTTCTACATCTGACATTATGTAATAAATATCTCCCATCCTTGTCACCAAATATCTCCCTCTAGCTTGTTAAAGTTGCTCCCAAGGGCCTACTCTGATACCAATTGTTAGAATTGACAAGGACTAGGGGGTGAATCAGTCATGTAATATTACTTTTTATTTTCTTCTTCAAACAATGAACATACAATCTATGAATCACATATACAAGTGCTTGATCATCATTTGATATGACATGCATACATGAAAAAATCAATGATTTTAATTATTAATATTTAGAATAGATTACAAAACCTTGATCCTTGTCAAAATTTTACAATATTACAAAAATAGCTCAATGGCATTCACCTACAAAATAGTAAGACTATTCTCCTTCATCAATTTTTCATTATGTATAATTCATTTTCTACAATCCACAACAACCAACTACAAACCTAGAAGAAAATTCTAGGGGTTTTGGGTTATGCCCAAGAGGTTTTTGTTTTCAGAATATTTTTCTTCAACAAAAGATAAAAGGTGGTTTTTCATCTTCATTTGACATTGCTACCATATACAAAGAGGTTGTACTTCACATTCATTGACAATATGAAACTATACATGCATTATTTACATTTTTCTTTATCTCCTCATTTGAATGGCTTCACTTTACATCAATGCTTCATCAAGAAGATGATGAAAAATTCAGGGCCTTAAAAATACATACTCCAAGGAGGACATACTTGAGCATGCTCTTGTGCACTACTTTCTTAGCGCACTAACTCAACAAAAAGGAGCTTTTGTAAATAAAACACCCTTTACCATTTTGGTTTGGAGGAAATATCTTATGCTTATAAGAAGTGAATTTAGCTAATTTTGGTGAATTGGAGTTAGAACATTAAGACTAGGCCACTTAACTCATGAAGAAGCCATGTGAAGAAAGAAAACATTAGAAGAAAAATGCTCATAACTTTCCTAAAACAAGTCCAATTGTATATTGTTTTTTTGAAATAGTTTAGGATTTTAATCCACTACAATAATTAATTCTATTATTTATCTCAAGGAGACACTATATTTTTTTATGAGTGCTAATAAGCCAAGCAACTCAAAAATGAGCTTTTCAAGAAACTAGTTTTGTAAAATATTGAACAACTTGCTCCAAAACCTCCTAAGGACTTGAAACTTTACATGAAGTACAAGAACATATTCCTTAATCATTTATAATGTTTCTTTTGAAAAAAATATAGCTATAAATTGATCCATTCCATCTCTTTTGCATACAAGAGCAATCAAGGTGTCCCAAAGGTAGTTTTGGTTAAAGATGACATTTTTCTCCAAAACCTATTTATTGATATTCTAAGCCATATAATAACTTCATACGCCCGATAATACTTGTGTTATCCAAAATTTACCCCAGCTCATTTTTGTGGCTAACTCCTTGTGTTCTTGCCTCTCTTGTGCCTTAGTCCACATTTTTTGATTTTAAGGCACTCAAGGCTTTCTGGAAATGGCACTATCAGATAGAGCTCTCTCTCAGATTTCCAGAAAGGTAAAGTTTGCCTCCTAACTCATTATATTTTTCAAGTTATGGCTCGGTGGAGTTTTTGTGGAAAATTTTCCCATTTGAGGCCCGCAGCCAATAGGAAGCTGCCACGTGGCAGAGGAGTTTGGGGGTCGGAGGCAAATTGGAATTTTTTCCAAGTTTTGGTCAAAGGTTCAAGTGGAAAATTTTTCCCGTGGGGCCTGTGGACCAATCACAGTGTGACACGTGTCACAAGGGGAGGCACAATAAAAAATTTGGCTAAGTGTTTTCCATGGGTGAATTTTTGAATTTTGGCCCGCGGCCAATAGGAACTCGACACGTGTCGAGGGAGGCTCGCGGGCGTCGGGGGCGAAATGGAAATTTTTGCTAAGTTTTTGTAAAAGTTTCAAAGGCCAAAACCAGCCCGCATAGCCCGCGTCCAATGGCAGTGAGCCACGTGTCTTCGTGGATCAAAGGGGCGTGGGGAGAAAATGGGAAATTTTCCCAAAGTATAAAAAGGTCAAATTTTCAAAGAAAAACCCGCGGAGAAGAAAGGAGAGAGAATTGCATGATGAATCAGAGCTTGCCATGTGGCATCCAACCAGCGGAGCACGGGGAATTTTTGAAAATTTTTCCAAAGACAAAAAAGAGGTAAAATTTGAAATTTTTTCCCGCCGATCCGTTTTTGGGCCGTTTTTGCCCTAAATCTTCAAATGATCATATCTTTTGATCCAGAGCTCAGATTTTCATGTTCTTTATATCATTGGAAATATGTTAAAATTATCTACATGATTTAATGGTCAATTTCTAATTTTGGTTTAGTTTGGAGAGAGAAAATTCAAAAATGGTTCTGGTACGTGTCCATGGCCAGAAATGACATTTCAACAACCAAATTCAATACGTAATGGGTCGCATTCTTCTCCAATATGGTCAAAAATGATAGGGTATTGGTTTGTAAGGTCCTCCATGTTGTTTTAATGCATTTTATATCAATTAGGAATGGGCTCCCATGTTTTTTACATTTTCTCTCTCCGGCTCAACCCATGCACCGTAAAAGCCGATTTGGCTCATTTCTTCATGGTTGAACACTTTTTGACATTGAAAACTTCTTCTTTCACCTCCAACAAGTGATAGTTGTAAGAATAAGACCTTTTTCACAGCTTTGTAACAAGTTTATACCTCTTTGATGGTGGAATGCAAGAGATTTTTACATGGAATTGATGATAAGCAAACTCTGTGAATGCTTTCTTCCCTCTATTTGTATTGTTTTACTTCATTTTAAGACCTCTAATTACATCTATCATCTTGTGTATATTTTCCTTGTTGCATTTCATGAATTTGTGTCTATTTACATGGCAAAAATGTTTCACCACTCCTTTTGGTGCATCACCATCTTTAGTTTAGTTTCATTTTTGCATTTTTATCCCCGTCTCTCGCAATCTAGGGTAGAATTAGGATTAGAACCTTTGTAGTTGTGCAAAATATAGATCTAAATCGAGGAGTTTGAGGAAACAAATTTCTATTCGAGATTCCTCTCTCATTTTCACAAGTCCCACACTTGGAGAGAGGTTTCCATGTTGTGCAATCACATTGATGCTCTAAACATCATTTAGAACCTTGATTTGCATCCGTGGGTGCTGCTGATTTGCAACAATAGTTTTGGCACACCCGGTGGGACCTTAGAGGTCTCATTTTTATTGCAACAAAGTAAATGTGCATCTCGCTGCAATTTTCTTGCTTGAAAAGAGCTATAATTTGCATATCCGCGACTCCAAAGGGGAAGAATCAATTGGTTTCAGCAGCAAAGGCAGCCTCGAAAACTCATGAGAAGAATCACTACAAGGTCAAGAGTCGGAGAAGAAGAGGTGCTTTGTTTGAATATCTCAGCTATCTCTAAGAGTAAGGCAAAGTGGAAGAAGGATTCAAAGGTCTCCATCCCCACCAAACAAAACACTCTCAACTCCTCCACTGGTAGGCCTTTCATTCAACCAACAAGGGTTTTAAGACCAATTAGAATGGCACAAAACAACCCCTATGTCAACTTCACAGCAAAGAGCCCACTTGCCCTCAATGCACAACATCCAATTCCTATTGCAGCCTTGAAGAACATTCCATACTTCACTAGAGATAATCAGACTACTCCAGTGATCATGTTAAGGATATCGCTAACCTTTGTGCAATTCATGAAATCAATGAGATGCAAGTGGTCATCAAGTTCTGCCGCATCTTCATTCAATGGGAAAGCATTGCAATGGTTTAGAAGCCTTAGAGCTGGTTCTATCACAAATTGGAATCACTGTATATAGCACTTCATGAGCAATTTGGAGAGAAGGGAGACAACTTGTCTCTTTTGGAGCAGCTGATAACCATCAAGAGAGCTCCCAATGAACAACTGACTGATTTCAACTTCAGATTTCAAAAGACTTGGGAGAGAATTCCATGGCAAGCGAGCTAGGCCAACAAAGTAGAAGGTGCTTTTCTCTATCATCTCAAAGCTCTAAATTCTGATATTTCTATGTTGATTCAGTCCATGGGAGGCATAACTATCCCTATGGCTTATAGCATTGCCATTAGGGCTGAAAATTGTTTGATCCAAGCTGGAAAACTAGCCCCTAGACCTCCCATGCCATTGTTTCCAAGTTTAGAGAGTCTAAATACCAATCAAGCACCTAATTTGGCTCCTTCTCCCACTCCTAGAAATCAGAGTTCAAATGAAGCTTCTACTTCATCTCCAAGTGCCCCAAATGAGCTTGAAGAAGTCATGAAGCAATTGCAAAACCTAGGCAATGAGATGGTTACTCTCAAAAGGAAACAAGCCCAATGTTTTAGACCTTCTTACAAGCCCCAAGCTCAGCCTAACAGAAGCCATACCAACCACAAAGACCTCCTAATCCAGCTGCAAATGTAAATCAAACAAGGCCTCCCGCCAATAGACCATTTCAGCCCTATAATCCTAATGCCATATCTGCCTCTAAGACATTGGTGCCAACACAAAACAATGTTGCTCGAGAGTATGATTGGTGTTTTCCATGTAATGAACCTCATAACCAATCTATGTGCTTCAATGGTGCTTTGAATAAAGCATTAATGGTGACAACTACCGGTGTGAGGGTGAAGGCAATCAAGGAAACAACCAACAACAAGAAACATTCCAACAAAGAATCAGCCCCAAATGACACCACATTGGTAAACCGGAAAGCGTAAGATATTTGTGGCATGAATCAAGTAGTTTCTCAAGGTGTCAGCAGCCAACACAAGGTCAAAAGAAGGAATTTGGGTGAAGAACAGCCATTAGCTCCAACCAATCCACAACCTTCCATGGCTCCACAAATGGTTGGCAAGCAAAATCCAATTTCAAATGCACAAGGGCAGCCAAGAACAGCTCCTAGACCAACTCAAATACCAGTTATTGTTGCCCATGTGCAAGGAGTGAATGTACAAGAAAAGGGACAGCAAAGAGATCCTTCATCACCATTCAGTATCATTGATCAGATGAAGAAGACAAATGTTAATATATCAATGTGGGAATCCCTATCTATCCTAGGCCAAAGAGACTTGTTACAAGCTGCCATGAAGGACTGGCCAACTTCGAATCAGCAAGTTTAGATGCAAGAGAAAGTGCTCACAAATGCTGCCCAGCCTGAGGGAAATCATGGAGGACAGCAAGGTAAAATGTTGAAGCCCCCTCCTTTCTATGTTTCATTAATCATTGGAAATCAGTTAGTGCACAATTGCATGATAGATTCCGGGGCAAGTAGCTCAGTGATGCCTAAACAAATAGCTGATCAGCTAGGGCTCTAGTATGAAACCATATCCAAAGGGGTAGTGCAGTTGGATGGGACAACAGTAACAACAGTTGGGGTGATTAGAAACTTGAGTCTTACCTTGCATGCATGTCCAAATGTTGTTGTTTTACAAGATGTATCAGTCATAGACCTTCCACCACTCTTTGCCCTATGCTTGTCAAGGGACTTCACAACCAAGATTGGGGGATATTTGTCTACTGATTGGTCACACATGCTGTTCAGAACAAGGTATGGAACTAAGGCTACAATCAGGTCTGAACCTATTGCAAACTTCCACATTGAGCCTTACACTCTAAGTCAGATCAACGCCAATTGTTTAGCATTTGATCAAGAAGACCACCCAAGCACCGATGAAGCTAACACCAAGGTTGGAAGCATCCTGGATCTAACTCTTGATGAATGGGAAAACAAGGTACATGCTTTTGATCCTTATCAAGAAGTGGAAGAATCTGAGCTAGGGGTCTATTGCATACACGAAGAAAATCAGCCTATTCCTAGCATCACCAAGCCAAACCATAAAGATAACAATGAGGTATGGCAGCTTTTTTTTGATGGATCAAGGAGTAGACAAGGTGCAAGAGGTGGAGCTATGCTTGTTTCACCTTAAGGAATAAAGTACTATTCCACTTTTAGATTTCAGTTTGCATGCTCCAATAACACTGCTGAATATGAAGCCTTGGTGCAAGGGATGCATTGGGAAATCAAGAAGAAAATAAAGAACTTGCAAGTCTTTGGTGATAGTGAATTGATTGTAAATTAGGTCAAGGGACAACATGCTGCCAAGAATGATCTACTCAAGTAGCTACAAGAACAAGGTGTGGGACCTCATGGAAGATTTTGAGGGTTTTGGCATCAAATCCATTCCTAGGAAAGAGAATCAAGTCAGCCAGAGCTTGCAGCAAAGCAGGGGGCAGCCTTTGACATTGTGGAAAGCATTCAAAAAGACAAGGTACAACCAAACATCCACGTGATTGTGAGGCCTTCAGTGCCAGATAACAATGTCAGTTGGCAAGTGTTTGAGAATGACCAGCAAATCATCCATTTCTTGCGAAGAAGGAGCTGAGTTCTCAGCCTAAGAATCAAGAAAATTTGGAACAAAGCATGGTGACCAGTGGTACACCTGAGAACTAACAAGCTTCCCAAGGGAC